>CM026320.1:21712764-26512764 GCA_014843725.1 Amphicarpaea edgeworthii
GTTGGATAATAGGTCACACTTTTTTTATGAAATGGGTTGAATTTCTATTAATCCGCATACAGCAAACTAATTTGATTCAATCTAATGTACGTATTCAATCAAATAAGTACATTATGTCAGAATTTCGAAATTCCATGTTTAAAATCTTTTTTGTTTTCTTATTTGTTACTTGTTTATATTATTTAGGAAAAATACCCCCTCCCTTTTTAAGTTTTAGTAAGAAACTGTCAGAAATTCAAGAAAACAATGAAATTTATAAAAAAGGAAAAAATATAGATGTCGAAAGAAATTTGCAAAGAGTACGAACTAAACAAAAACAAAAAAGATCCAACAACAAAGATTTTTTTTCTTATATTTTTTTCTAAAAAAGAGAAGAATTTATACAAAATCAACGAGGATAAATATAAATTAGGGGTTGTTCAAAAACCTCTTGTAAACATTCTTTTCAATTATAAACGATGGAATCGTCCATTTCGCTATATAAAAACTAATCGATTTGAAAATATCGTAAAAAATGAAATTTCAGAATTTTTTTTTCATACATGTCAAAGTGATGGAAGAGAAAGAATCTCTTTTACATATCCACCAAATTTATCTACTTTTCATAAAATGATGGAAACCAAAATTTATCTGTTCACAAGAGATAATATTTCCTATGATGAATTGTCTAATTATTGGAGCTATATTAATGAAGAAAAAAGAAATAAATTGAGCAATGAATTTCTAAATAGGGCAAAAGTTATGGATAAGGAATTTATTTCTCTAGATATATTCGAAAACCGAATTCGATTGTGTAATGATGAAACTAAAACAAAATATTTAACTAAAAAATATGATCCCTTCCTGAACGGACCTTTTCGTGGACAAATTAAAAAAGGTTTTTCAACCCCACTCCAACATGAAAAAACTTACAAAAAAAATACCATTTTGATAAATCAAATTCATGGTATCCTTTTTTATAATAATACTTATAAAAATAATAATAGTAATTATCCAGAATTAGAGGAAAAACTAAATAGATTTAATAGAAAATCATTAGTAACTACATTTTTTTTTTTATCTAATCAGTAAATTTTCAAAAAAATTAGTATCAAACTTGAATTTTGAAGCACTTTCTTTATGTCCAGACCAGGAACAAGTCAAAAGAAATTCTGAAAATGAAGAAGAAAAAAAACAAATAATAAAAATATTATTTGATGCAATTAGAACTGATTTGAACGAAAAAACAATAGTAAATCAAAATAGAACTAAGTGTATTAGAATAAACGAAATTTGTAAAAAAGTTCCTCGCTGGTCATACAAATTTATTGACGAATTGGAACAACTGGAGGGAAAAAATGAAGCAGAGAATTATCAAATTCGTTCGAGAAAAGGCAAACGTGTAGTCATTTTGAGTAATAAATCGAAATTTTTGAAGAAATACGATACGTATAATCATACTGGAGATACTGATAATGCAGAAAAAAAAAAAAACGAATTGGCTTTAATACGTTATTCCCAACAATCGGATTTTCGACGAGACATAATCAAAGGATCTATACGTGCTCAAAGGCGTAAAACAGTTACTTGGAAATTTTTTCAAAAAAGGGTGCATTCCCCTCTTTTTTTGGATAAAATTGAAAAACCTTTATTATTTTCTTTTGATAGTTTCAAATCAATGAAAATATTTTTTATGTTAAAAAGTTGGATGCGAAAAAAAACAGAATTTGAAATTTCGAATTATATTGAGGAAGGGGCAAAAGAAAGTTCGAAAAAAGAGGAGAAAAAAAAAAACGACAATGAGGAAAGAAAACGTATAGAAATAGCAGAAGCCTGGGATAACATTATATTTGCTCAAGTAATAAGAAGTGTTTTATTAATAACCCAATCCATTCTTAGAAAATATATTATATTACCTTCATTGATAATAATTAAAAATATTGCTCGTATACTATTTTTTCAATTTCCCGAATGGTCGGAAGATTTTAGGGATTGGAAGAGAGAAATGTATATTAAATGCACGTATAATGGTGTTCAATTATCTGAAAGAGAATTTCCCAAAAAATGGCTAACAGATGGTATTCAGATAAAGATTTTATTTCCTTTTCGTTTAAAACCTTGGCACAAATCTAAACTACGATCCAATGAAAAGAAAAAAGATCTAATGAAAAAAAAGAACTTTTGTTTTCTAACAGTTTGGGGGATGGAAGTCGACTTGCCCTTTTCTAGTTTTCCCCAAAAAAATAGATTTTCATCATTTTTTGACCCTATTTTTAACGAACTCAAAAAAAAAACGAAACAATTTCAATTTTTCACTTTTCAAGTTCTAAAAGTTTTAAGTGAAAAATTGAAATTGTTTCTAACAATCTTAATAGAAAAAGTAAAACGGATCAGTAAAAGTATTATCGAAAGTATTATCAAAAGTATTATCAAAAGTATTCTAGTCCTAACGAAAATAAAACAATTTTTCAAATTTCTATTTAATAAATTGAAATTCAAAAAAATAGATGAATTGAGCGAAAGCAAAAAAGATTCAACAATTTCGAAGAATAATCCAATGATTTCTGAAACAACCATTTCAATTCAATCGATAAATTCCGTAAATGGTTCATTGAAAAAAAAAAAAATAAAGGATCTTAATGTTAAAAGAAAAGCAATTATAAAAAAAATGAAAAAAGAAAACAAGAAAAGAGGACTGTTAATTTCAGAAACAAATATTCATTCGAACAAAACAACTTATGATAGTAAAAAGATAGAATTAGGAAAAAAAAATTTGCAGATATTACAAAAAAGAAGAAATGCTCGATTAACTCGTAAATCACATTCTTTTTTTAAATTTTTCATGAAAAGGATATACATAGATATCTTTCTATATATCATTTGTATTCCGAGACTCAATATACAACTTTTTCTTGAATTAACAAAAAAAATTTTAAATCAATCCATTTACGATAATGAAGCAAATGCAGAACGAACTTATAAAACAAATCAAAGTATAATTCGCTTTATTTCAATTTTACACAAATATTTTAATACTAGAAATCCGAATTCACAAAATTCTTGTGACATCTCCTTTTTATCACAAGCATATGTATTTTTTAATTTATTACAAACCCGAATTATTAACATAAACATATATAAGTTAAGATCTGTTTTTCAATATCATGGAAAATTTTTTTTTATGAAAAATGAAATAAAGGATTCTTTTTTTGGAACACAGGGAATATTTCATTCTAAATTAAAACATCAGAACCCTCTCAATTCTATAATAAATCAATGGACAAATTGGTTAAAGGATCATTATTATCAATATGACTTATCTAAAAGTAGATGGTCCAGATTAGTACCACAAAAATGGAGAAGTAGAATAACTGAATATCGTATAGCTCAAAAGAAAGATTTAACCAAATGGGATTCATATGAAAAAAACCGATTAATTCTTTACAAAGAGCAACAAGTAGACGCATTAAAAAAAAAAATTATAAAACAATATAGATACGATCGTTTATCCTATCATTTTATCAATTATGCAGATAAGAAAGACTCATATATTTCTGGATATAGATCTCTATTTCAAGAAAAAAAAAACCAAGTAATTTCTTCTAATTACAATACGTATAAAAAAGAATTATTGGATATCATAGATAATATTTTTATCAAGAATTATATATTGGAAGATGCTATTCTAGATATGGAAAAAAATCTGGATAGAAAGTATTTTGATTGGATGGGAATCAATAGAAAAATACTAAATCGTTCCATATCGAATCGCGAATTTTGGTTCTTTTCCAAATTTGTGATATTTTATAATGCATATAGGAGTAACTCGCAGGTTATCCCAATCAAATTACTTTTTTTACATTCTAATGTAAATCAAAATGTTAGTGAAAATAAAAATAACATTACTACAAACAAAAAAATAATAGATATTTTTAGACCATCGAAAAAAAATGAATCTCTTGAATTGGAGTTAGAGACTCAAAATCGGGCAAAAGCAGAATACCCCGATCAAATAAATCTTGAATTATCTCTCTCAAATCAACAAAAAGATATTGAAAATGATTATGTAGAATCAGACAGTGAAAAGAATAAAGTATATATGGTTAAAAAAATTATTTTGATACTTACCCTTTTCTAAATAAAGATAAAATTTATATTTAATTGGTTCCTTTTTGGTTAATTGGACTTAACGTGATTAACAACAGAAGTTTTATCTTTCTGTTTTTTTTTTGCCCTGTCTACAGGAAGAAAACTCATACCTTCCCTAGTTGTCTTTAGGCTTTAACCCCTTAAATTATGTAAAGCATATTATTTATTTATGGTTTAATTACAGAGAAAAGGGTGATCCGTTAATTTTACACCAATCATTCAATTATTTTAAAAATCATTTAAAATGATCAATTATTATACTTAGTGGATGAGCATTTATATATGTTCACAGTGTAATTTTTATTTACACAATCAATCACAAAAATGTGTGTATTTTATTCTTGTTTGTTAATTCGTTTTTTCTTTTAACTGATAGCATGTAATCTAACTCGAGCTTATAAACTAGATATATGTTATTCCTCCAAATCCTGTTTCATAAATGGTTTTGATGTTTGCTGCTTTAAGAGGGATCGAAAGAAAATGCAAAAAATGGGATCTATAAAAAAGAAGTGTTTTAAGATTTCAAAATAAAATTTATAATTAAAGAAAAATTGAGAGATCTTCAAACACGTGATATTGCGAGCGAGACTCACAAAAAAGCGAAAAATTAATTTAAAATCTATTAATTCTATGAAACTCTTGTATGCTTTTTCATTCACCTTGGTCTTTATTTGTCAATGCAACAAGCACACACATGGTTATATAGATGATAATTGACATTTTAATGAATTGTTTTAATAAAGATTAAAGTGAATGAAAAAGTATATAATTACGAATTTAAATAAAATTTTAATTCTTTGAGATTAAGGTAACAATTGTTTACAAATTTGAGAACCAATTTGGTAATTCAATCTATCCTTACGGGCCCCGATACGCTGGCCATTGGCTATGACATGGTAAATAAATTATTGGTTATTTATTGCCGCCAAAATGGAAAATAATTGGTCACTTTTGGTGTAGTCACATTTCATTACTGAATCGTACGTATCAAAGCATGTGTAAGGACAGTTCAGAGTGCATTAATTCTTCTCAATTCCGTGAGATCAGACAGAGAGGCCATGTTCATTGAATAAAGGACAGTCATCATTTCCCTACAACAATTGTCGTCACCCCCAAAAAAATTACCAATTATAGAAGAAGAGTAGCTTTTTCATAACAAGAACAAAAGTAATAATATGGAAAATGATTGATTCAAATTTTAAATATGATTAAATATGTTTTTAATTTTTTAAACATTACTTAAAAAAATTTTAGTTCATCAACTTTTTTTTAAGTCTTTTGAATATTGTGAAATATATTTTAAGTTTTTTTTTTATTATATGACGTCGTTTAGTAATGTTGGATTAATATAACTATACTTTAAATTAACACGATTTTGCTTCAAATTCAAATGAGCACGGTCATGTTTCAAATTAACATGTCATTCCTTTGTCTTCTTTTTCCTCTTTATTTTCCTTGTCTTAATTACACATATCCATCTTTGCGGACCACGCTCTTCACGCTTCGTAGCGACAGGAACATGCATCAAGCCTTCTCCTCCTTCAACAACAACCATTATAACGATGAGGAGGACAACGGTGATTGTGACGAGTTGGGGTCGAATTCTCAAAAGCAGTGAAAGATTGACTACGATGCGATAAAGGAAGCGAACTCGACAACAAGGATAGAGACATCAACGGACAGCGATGAAGTGAGCACGACTAGTGTGATGGAATAGAAAGTGACTTGGTTGTAAAGGACAAGGAGTTAGAAATGAAGAGGAAAAAGAAGATGAAGAGAAGAAATACTAATTTAGAGCATGACCATGCTAATTTGAAACATGATCGGACTAATTCAATACTATTAACGATATCATATAAAAATTCATGAAAGAACTTAAAACATATTTCACAATACTTGAAAGACAAAAAAGCAAAAAAAAATAAAATTAAAGAATTAAAAAAATTTTAGATCACATTTAAATTTAAAGGACTAAAATCATATTTAAGTATTTCAAATATTATTTTAACCAAATAAGTAAGTCATGTAATATTTTTCCAATTAATGACACATCCATTGAATCTGAATCTGACAAGCAAGCTATAGTTTCAGTTTAATCCAACATGTAATATTTATTGCCAAATAAGTAAGTCATGTAATATTTATTGCCGTGGGACTCTATCCTCTTCAATGCTACGTACCAACCATGCATGCAACTAATATTTGGTTTTCACAGGACATCAATGATAAAATTTGTCGGTTAAATGTTCTACAATTATATTAAGAACGGATATCCACTTACTACAAAATAAATAAATAAATAAATATATATATATATATATATATATATATATATATATATAAGAGTTATATATCATTTATGTCTCATTCAATTTCTTAAAATTTAATAGTAATAACTTGTACTTATTTTTGTAATAACTCAATGCCTCCTCATTTATATTTGTTAATAATATATACGTGGCCTCAAGCCAAATTCACGATTCCTCGAGCTTTTTTTTTTTTTTTTTTTTATGATTCTCGTGTTATTAATATAAAGTTATAATATTCATATCAGTAATTTAATTTTGAAAAAATAAAATATTATAAAAGATAATCTTAACTAATTCTTGATACTCAATCGGTAAATTACTTCTTTTAATATATTTTGCTTTGATTTTTATTAATTACAAATTGTTTTTAGGAAATGACGACATTTTTTTCATGATCCCACTTTGAGTCATGTATGTCGTCGTCCAGGATATATACGGACAGAGATTTTGTCCTCTCTCAAACACTATTTGGCGTTGCCCATAAACAAAAACAAAGGTGACTTTAATTTTGGCATCACTGTCGTGTCGTAAGGGTCGGATATTAAGACTTTACAAAAGAAAAGTCTTTAATTTGGGTTAAATTTTTTTACTTATTAAGTCTTACAACAACTATTTCAAGCTCCTTGATTGGTACGAGAAAATATAATATAGACTAAAGGGCCAGATCCAGGTTGTTTGCTCGTACTGCCTAGACCAGAGGAGTTTTGTCGGACTGATTGAAAAAAAAAAATAGTGATTTCATTTTAGTTTAATTTTGAGAGGTAAAAAGAGCTATAAAAATGGGTTAGAATAACATGTTTTTTTTTTTTAAGTTTGGACTATCAACAAGGTGAGTAAAAGTGAACCGAGTCTAACCAGATAATTTATTTTAATCACTCTAGTAAAATATCATGTAATTGGATTATGAAATAATTGTAGTTCATATTTGACTTAGAAATAATAGTAAACCTCAACCAATCTAATTTGATTTTTTTGTAATTATAGATTGAATAATTTCTTTTAAAGTTTTAGTTTGTTTTATATTATTTTTAAGGAATATCACTTTATTTTATGATAAGCATACAAATCAAATTTTAGTAATTAGTAAGAGTAAAGTCTCTAATAATATATAAATTCTTGTAGTGACTAATTTATTTAAGAGAACACATATTAGATAAAAATTTAAATATATATATATATATATATATATATATATTAAATACCACTAATTTTAATTTATAAATATAAATTTTTTTTACCTTAATATATTAAATGACACGTAATAACACTACATTATTTCTTCTTTTTTAACAAAAATGCTATCAATTTATTTTATTTTATTCTTTAAATAATGAAATACATAATTATAGTAATTTAAGAAAATTATAATAATTATACATTTGCATTAAAGTATATAAAATTTAAAAATAAAATAAAATCATAATAACATAAAAGAATTGTATATTATATATTCAACACCACACGGATTATTACGTTAAAAGTATATATTAAAAGTCACCATAATATTAAATTAGTATATATCAAATATGAACATTGATAAACTCATCCAACTCATCCCAGGTCTCAACCCAACCCATTCTATGAATATCCTAAATCAAATCCTAAGATGTTCGGTCCAATTTATATTTTATTTGCCTTCAATTGACATAATTTTAAATAAATATTGATAAAATTAATTTTGAATTAAATTGATTTTACTTTATATAATTTATGTTTTAACATGTTTTAAACGTAAAATCAAGTTAAGAATAAAATTTAATATAAATTTAGGATTCTAATGCATAATCTATTTTTAATAACATCAACACTTAATCACATTAAAAGAGATGAATGTGTCAAACATGTACATCAAAATTAAAATCAAATTTAACTCGCTTTAGATTAAGTTTGTTAACTCCAAACACGGACCAAACCCATTTTCAACCCCTAGCTAGCTACGAATCTCTTTGCCCTAGCAATGATGTAGTCTCTTTGCCTCCACGTTTTTTGTTTATGCACAAAAACAAAATCATCATCTAAAACAAAAACAGCTTTAAATTTTGTCATGTTGTTGTGTGATTCTTTTGCTCCCTACGATCCCATTCCAAACCAGCACCTCCAAACACGCACTAAAGTCTTTTCCCTCTCCAGTCGATCTACTATTACACGACACAATGCCACCATATTTCTTCATACACATAACACTCACATGTCACAGCCTCCATTTTAATATTTGGCATTTTTCTTTTATCCATTTCCTTTGCTTCGGATATATATATCCTCGATCACAATAAGAGGTCGGCGTAACAAAACTAGCTTCTTCTTTAGTTTTTGTCTCGGCTTATTGTCCTTTTATAACCATTAGGCTATGTTTGTATGTTTTTCAACCAAATGAAATAGAATAGAAATGTAAAACAATCAAATTATCTTCTTTTTTTTTTAACCATGGTATTGGTATCAATAATTTTTGTCAAAAATAGTAAACTCATAACACAATGTAGGTATTTTTTATACTTAAATTGGTCAGGATTCAAATCCTGAACTATTTAGTTAAGAAATACAAACCGTTATAATTTATGTCAATATAATGGTTGGTTAAATTGTCTATTTTTCTAGTATCATCGGATATATCAATGTTTGATCATTTATGTTGTAATGGGTTTCACCACTATAGTATAGCTTGTTATTTTTTAGTTATTGGTCTCATTAATAATGAATTTGATCTTTTAAGTAAGATCTCATTTTTCTAGTATTAAAATGAAAAATCATGATGAGAACTCTCAAAAAGTGATTATATGGTTTTCTTACGAAAATTAGTTATAAAAAAAATTGAGAAATATTTCATACTAATAATATGGTATAAAATAAATAAATAAATTATAAATTATAAATTAATTGATCAATTGAAATTACACTTCAAATTCACTTCTCTCGAATGATCTCTATCCTTCCAATAATGGCGAGGCTTAGAATATAAAGACAAAGTGATCATTTTCAATTGTGAAAGACAATGTTGGTGTCTTCATCATTCAATTTCAGGACCCATCTACTCGTTTGTTTTTTAATTCAGTTAAGTGAAAGTAAACTTTTTTTTAAGAGATACAAAGTGAAAAAATTAAGTTACTTTATATAATTCGCGTCAGACCAAATTAATTAACATCATTTAATTTACAAATTATAATCTAAACATACTATTAAAGTTAAAATAACTTTCATAAAGAACCTTAGGTTATAAAGCTATATATTGCTCTAAAAAGTTAATCAAATAATTCAAATTATATATTTTATTTTTATTTTTTATTTTTTTTTATTTAAGCAATTAACAAAGTTTAAATTTTGTAAGGAAAACGTAGAAGGTCAAGTTTACTATTCAAATTTTGTTTTTATTAAGACAGTTTATATTTACAATTTATAACTATATTGAACTTATAAGATATTAAATTTTAATGCATATAAATTTTTGGAAGGAGGGACTCAATTAAGAGTGCTTTTATCGAAGAATTTTAAAATTACAAGTTATCGTCGAACTGAAAGCATGCATACAAGATTAAAAATATACAAATATTGAAAATTAAATACACAAAATGTGAAAACACAAAATCGTCCTATTTTTCCCTAAGGATGATGATTTGTGAAGAAGGCCTGTTATGCACACCAAAATCATCTTATTTAAGGAGCTTTATTTCCTGCAAGACCCATAATTAATGCATTTTTCACGTATACTCTCAATATTATTGAATAGGGCACCAATAAGCACTTTTAAATCAACTCATTCTGATAGCCAAATCATTAGCTTGGCTCATTATTGTTGCAATTTACAGCACTCCAACAAATCATCAGTCAATATTTTCACTAGGTCGTACGTGTCCACTGTCATGCTGAATTCATGATCCATCTACAGCATAGCACAAACATATATATTCATTATTTAATGTTCCACGTGATAAGCATTCAAGGGTGAGTAACTTTTCTTGGAAAGTAAATATCAATCAATTAAAAACAACTTTTAAATGATAACGAGAAAAAATATTAATAATCTTTGAATTAAAATAAAAAATTATAAGTATCTAATTAAAATTTCAATTTTAAGTGCATCATGAGATCTTATTTCTCTCTCTCTTAATTAATTTTTTTTTTTCTATATTTTTTCCAATTGCACAAGCATATAGACAAAACACCACCCCCATCACCATAACGATCGCTCCGTCACCACCAACAACAACAATATGATTACTACTGTTGTTTTTGCCACCATTAGGACTACCATCACCGTCACCATTATGGTTATCGTCCTTGTTGTTGCTGCCGTCACTACCACTATCAACGGCAGTGGTGACAGCAACAACAACAGGAACGACAACCATGATGGTGGTGGTAACAATGGCCCTGACGGTAATGACTATGATGGCCGTCAAGAGTTGTTGCCATTATTATGACCATCGTCATCACCATCAACATTAACATGGTCATCACTGTCAAGACCACCGTCGTCGCCACCATTATGGTCGTCGTTCTCGTTGTTGTTGCCACCACCACTGTTGTCGACAGTGGTGGTAATGGCGGCAACAACGTGGACGTTGACTGTAATGGTGATGGTGATGATAGTCCTAATGGTGGCAATAACGGCAGTAGTAATTATGTTGCTGTTGTTGGTGGCGGTGGCAGCGATGGAGCGATGGTCATGGTGATGAGGGTGGTGTTTTGCCTATATGTTTGTGCTGTTGGGAAAAATGCAGAGAAAAAAACCAATTGAAAGAAAGGAGGAATAAGATTTCATGGTGATGCACTTAAAATTGAGATTTTAATCTGTATTATTTTTAATTTTAATCTAAGAATTATTATTATTTGTTCTCATTCTCATTTGAAACGCCAACCCCACACACACACACGCATAGATAGTTAAATGTGTATTTTAAATAGTTGATATTCATTAGAGATCATAAGCACATAAATATAAATATTCCTTTTTCAACATTATATATATTATACTCAAATTGATCAATAATGGAATCATAAATCACTCGTTAAAAGACACAAAGGTATTACCAATTGTGTTAACAGTTGTTAATGTTCAGATTCTAAAATATATTTATGAATCCTTTTATGGGAAAATCAAATACACTCTCTCATGATTACTTTTAAATTGTACTCTTTAACATAAATAGTGAAACAAATATTTTCATTTTAATTGTCTGATTTTTACATTCACATTCTGACAGTACAACATCATTCAATACCCTATGTAACACGACATAAATTATAATAATTAATGGTGTGTACAGCCATACATACCTTAGCAATGCTGGTAATGCTGAGAGAAGAATTCCCAAAAGGCAAAACATTGGTACACACTATGGAGAGATTATGAGCTTCTAGCTTGGCCAGTAGCTTACGTACAATCCCCTTTTGCTTCTCACACGTTACTCTCATGAGCACATCATTTCCTGAGACTCTTGCTTCAACTTTGGGACATTTCTTGATGATCATAGGTTGTTCATCTTCAACATTGGTTGTAGTAGTTTTGTTTATTTTGAAACATGCTACTACGGATTCTGTCTTTCTCTTCTTGTTCTGATCTTGCTCCAAATCTTGCACACGCTGCTGAATATGTTTCACATACTCTACAGCTCTGTTAAGAACAGAAACTTTGTCCATCTATACACAATTGAAATATATATCTCAATTATTGGACAGAGTGTTTGTGATAAGCTAACAATGCATTGGTGTTAAATGCCTCTCGGAACACGTGAACCAAAATGGATCATAAGTTCCGATATTATGTTAAATTTTAACTTAAAAATCAAATTCTTGGAAATACTATTAATTGGCTTTGATTACAAATCTAGAAAATAATTCTGAGTAGTCACCATTCATGCTGTTATAAAGTGAGATGTACTAATGTTTAAATTTTAGTCAAGAGAGAGGTGTCTTTTGTATATTTATGGTATCGAAATGATATAGGATAAATTCTGATATCATATTAGAAAAAAAAAATTTATAACTCAGTTATATATTCAATCACCACCCTCCAGGTTGAACTTCAAACAACCCTAGAGACTGTAACTTTTGCGGGCAAATGAATGCTCTCAATTAGACGAATTCTCCAAGAATCATGCTATCAAGGAGTAGAAACAAAAACATATGAACAAACCTTTTTCAAGCCCGGAATAAGAGCAGAAAGAGCTATGAACAATCTGGTAATATTCTCTCTCCTTTTCCTCTCAGCCATAATGTGATCAATTGACAGAGAAGAGGTTCTATCCCTCTTGAGGGGTTTTCTATTCTGTGGCTTTTCTTGTGTCATCTCCTTTGAATGTTGTTCACCATCATATTGAAATGTTTTCTTGGGAGGAGTACTAGTAATTGGCACTGAAGTGGAATCCTCAAAAGACAGAACACAAGCCTTTGATATTGCATGTTGTTGTTTGAAACTTGTCATATTAAAACCAGTGTTGTTGTTGTTGATCTCTTCCAACAATTTAGATGGAGAATTGCTTAAAAGGGTAGAAGAGTGGTTTTCCCATGATGAGAGTTCTGCTGCAGGATCCACTGAATTCTCTCCCTCCAATTCTTCTTCAACAGAGTTATTAATGTCATATTCACCACTGAACAAAGGATAATCATTTGTGTCCTGCAAGCACAAAAAAAAGAGAATAATTAATTCTCAGAAACAAAGATAAGTGTATAATAATGTATAAATTATATATATATATATATACTATGATTGAATATTGATTTGGATCTCTTCTATTACCAAAAAAGAAACCCATTTAAGCCATGACTCATCCATCGTGTCCTCCGATTTGGAAAAACTTGTTCTTGCTTTTATATGCTTCAGCTATCGAAGAAAGCAGCCACAAACACAATGAAGTGGGACTCAATTTGATAGAACTATTTTGGGTAACATGGGTGTGACACGTGGGTCAATCCATTGCTAGAAAAAAGATGGGGTGGGGAGTGTCTTTAACCCATCAACCCACTACAACTCATCTCGTCATAACTTGTAAACCCACCTATCAAATTTTTTTATTTAATATATGTGATTTAGTATTTTGATTTAAGGCTAATTTATAATTTGATATTATAGTTTAAAACATAAATTTATTAGATTATAAATTTACTTCTTTTTGTGGTATATACGGATAAAATAAATAATAAATAAATAAAAATTAACAATTTTATAAAATTGACTTAAAAACATTAATATTATAATAGAAAGGCTTAATGACAAAGTTTTGTCACTCAACTTTCATTAATTTGTAAAATTTGTGAAAAATGAACTTAAGTGGGAAAATATGTAAAAAAAATTAAAAATTTGAATGGTAAAATCTATAAAAATAAAAATAAAAATTGGATCATAAAATTAATAAAATAATAAAAGTTTGAGAGGTAAATTATGTATTTAAGCCGACTAAAATAATATTTTCTGTCTTTTATTAAAATACATAGTAAAAAAGATGGTAAAATATATTTTTAAAACTTGAAGTATTAAGCGTTTTCATTTTTAGTACATAATGTTTTATTTAACTGGTCTTGGTGGCTAAAATATTTTTCCGTTTTGCTTTTGGTACCTTTGTCCGTTAAATGATTTGTTTCTATTATGTCATGTGTCTCATTAATAAAGTGACACATGACATTAGAAAAACTCAAATAATAATAATAATAATATCTCGTGTTACTTGATTAACGAAATTCACTCTAATGGAGGGATTGAAAGTCAAACAAAAAAATACTTTACATCAAGACCATAAAAAAATGTTCAATATTTTAGTGATAAAAACATATTTTATCCTAAAAAAAATATTCTATTTTATTTTATCTAGGTTTCGGGACTTATTAAATGCTTAATTTGTAAGTTAAGGACGGAGGCAAGATTAGCAACTTGGGGGATCAAATTTCATTAAATATAAATATATATATATATATATAAATTTTTATCATAATAATTTGTTAAAATGTCATAAGGATAAATTAAAAATTTAAGATTTAAGATTATATATTACAAATATTAAATTTGATTACCAAAATTTTCATGAATTTATAATAAAAATTGATAAATTTAAAATATTTAGATAAATATACTATTATTATATTTCAAAAATCTAATAAATTAAATTGAATTATACTAATCACTAAATAATAGTCTTTAATCATAAAAAATATAATATTTTTAATTTGTTCAAAACTAAAAAAATAACGTTATTATATATTAAAAATACACTTTGATAGAAAGTAAACGTTTGAATCCATATATATTAGTTCAAAATATCCCTAAAAACATCAATACATTCAAAATATAAAAGATAATTGAAAAAAAATATACAAGTAAGTTATAGGAATGAGAAAATATTTGCTAATATATTTGAAATTTTAATGTATCAATCTATTATATAATTTTCATAATTAAGCTTAACACATTAACAAGATGTTAATATAAATTTTAATTCTTTAATCATTTATAAAAAATAAAGAATTATCAAAAAATTAAATTATTAAAAAAAATAATAAAATAATGTAAATGTAATTATACATAACTTTTAAAATTATAATTGATAAAATAAAAATACTAACAATAAATAAATTATATTCAAATATTTTGTAAAAAAAAGTATAAGTATATCTAGAATATTAATATAACTATTTTAAAGATATTTATATAAAAAAAAGATAATAAAATATTATTATTTTTACAATAAAAACTATTAAATAAAAAAATTTAAAAATAAAAAATTAAATTACACTTAAATATATTTATCTAATTATAAAATATAATTAATTATTATAAAAATTATTTAATATTTTTTATTATTAATTTAATTATAAAAAGTCAGGGGGCCACGGCCCCCCTACCTCCCAACGTAGCTCCGTCATTGTGTAAGTTTACATATCATTCACCAACAAAGACCTCGTTATGAACAAGATTCATTTATCAAACAGTTCTGATATCAAAAGCGAGATTCAAATCTATATCCTTGTAAGATACAAGTCTTATTCTTCTAAATTGAATCAACTTACTCATCTGAATTCTCTTTCTTACAATGAAAGAATATAAATAATCATCCATAGTTCATATAATTAATTCTAGTAAAATTAATTTTAAAAAATAATACAGGTATATGCAACTTTAATACTAATATATAAATTAATTATTTTTTAATAAATATAATTAATCAATTATGATTTATAAAAAGAAACTGATGGAAGGAGTACTTGTTATAAATATTAATAAAAAAAAATCTATTAATATTACTTTAAAAGCTAAATAAGGCAAGTTTTGTTAGAATTTTTTTTTTCTGAAATACCGTAATTGTTTTTAGAACGGATGGATTGTAATGTATAATTATTAATTAGTACGTTTGTGTCCATTAAAAATAGAAAATTGAAGAGGAATAGAGGATAGTAATGGTGGCTACTATAAGAAAGTATTATTATGAGAGAAAATATGTGGCAGAGTCTGAAGACACGTTTCTCACACTTTTCTATCACAAGTGTCGTCGTCTTGCAATTACATTTCAATCGTGGATTCAGATGTGTAAGTGAAGTGATAGTGATACTACATCCTCTTATATAAATAATAATAATACTTTTTCTTTTGTCTTATATATAAATAATAATTATTATTTTTTGAGGAGGAGGAAAGGTGAGAAGGATAATCAACCCAAGTACAGAAATAGAAATTTAAGCAGGAATTAATTTTATTTTTTTTTATAAAAATTAAAGATAAAATTAAAAAAAGAATTTAATGTAAAATTTATATAAAAAAAGGACAAAAAATAGGTATTAAATTTGTCAATTTTTAAAAAATTGAGAGTAAAATCTATAATCATGTAATATAAGAGCAAAATAATAAAGTAAAATTTATAAGATTTTAAAAAATTATAGATAAAAAATGTCAAATTAATTTATTAAGAGTAAAACTTGTAAAAAAATAAATAAAAAATATAATAAAATTAAATATTTAGTAGGTATAAAACTAAAATATGATCTACTCACAAAATGAGGGAAGGGGGAGGAGGGAGGCTGAAGCCCCTGTCTTCCCCCCCCCCCCCCCCAAATCCGGATCCAATCCATTATGCATTTTTGTTTAGTTCTGTTCGATTTTCATGAAAGTAAAAAAAAGTAAAAAAAAAAGAGGAACTAAGATTGTTTGGTTACAAAGAATGTTGAAAGATTTGAAAAAACCATGGGATCCACGATGTAAAATTTCACTCATAAACTTAGATGAAACTTGAAAGAGGAGAAAAACCATTGTCGACCTTAGCAACTTTTATGTGAGAAGAGTGAAAGATATGGCCCTTGTGCATGAATTCATAATATCAATTACTTTTTTTTTTATTTATCTAACTATTTTAATTTAGATTTTTCATCTCTTTTCATTCATTTACGTTTTATTACACTTTCAATCATTTTTCTCCTCTTTAACAAACACAATATTAATTCTGAATGTGAGTTTGAAAATTTGTTTATGTTTAATTGGGTTGCGAAATGAAAAAGAAGATAAATAAAAATTGAAACTTTTCTAAACACGGATGATAATTCTTTTGAGCTAATGAAATAAAAGTCACTGAAGAAGATTTAACATTAGAATAAAAAATCAACAACAACTACAAGTATAAATGATAACGGTTTGTGTTATTTAATTAATAAGATTTTAATTCTGGGTGTTATTGTTTTAAATTCTTGCTTAGGGGTTCACCAAAATGATTATTTGAATGCTGAATGAGCCTGCTTAACAATGCAATATACTAACTATACTGTGATTATTGGAACTGTATGGCACATAGATTTTAATTTCATCATGCTGAGGATGTTTTTTCTCATTAACTTGGACCTTGGGGAATGCATTAGAAATGTGTTTCTGAATGAAATTTGCCTTTTGTCTTCAATTGATACCTTTTGATGGTTCTTAGTATTTCTAACTTGACAAGTTCTGTTTTGTGATTTTGCAGCTTCTTGTCTAGAAATACCTTTAGAAAAAAATAAGAGTCCCTACCTACTGTATTAACTAATTTATAGAAGTTCTTTTATCTCTTAAACAAGAGAGAGTTTCTAAAAAAATAATAATTAATTAATACAGAAACTAATTTTAATTAATGGAAAAACTGATTTTTTTTTCTTATCTTGTTATCCTAGAAGTGCTTCTGCCCAAACTGGCCCTTTTGGATCATATTAGTTTTGCAAGAGTGATTTGAGTGTATTGTTTTTGTGTGCACATTATTACTCATAGCTTTGTTTGTTTCCCGGGAAAATTCAAGGGCTACAGAGGATATCTTTGTAAGGGTGCCTTATTGGCTTCGATTGTAAGAAGTACTGAAGTAGTAAAGAAAATTTTCAATTTTAGTTTTAACATATTATTTTAGAAAGAATAATAGGAAAAGAAAAAGAAAATATGAAAGAAAAAAATAAAATTGATTTTTTTTAAAATTAAAATTGTCTTATTCAATAATTAATTTATAAAAATACCACACATTTATCAGAAGAAGTTATATGAAAGAGTTTTTATTAATAATTATTAGAGAAGAAAATTATAATTTTTAAGAAATTAATTTTTTTTCTAATAAAAGTCATTTCTACAGTAATATATCCAAAGATACCATTTGAGTACTTTCTTTCTTCGAGATATAATTAACCTCCTTGGCTCCTTACATGTGAATATCTTGGTGTCACCAACTTCTAGAGTGCTCGATTAACATATTCAGTTCATAATTTCATTGCAACAAGTTGTTGGTAATGGCATCCATTAATTCATGATAAGCTTTCCTTCCGAGACTATGTTTCTAAGGGTAGCAACTAACTTGGCCCAACTCTAACGAGGAATGGGAGTGTAGAAAGAAAAAGAGGGATAAAAGAAGTAATTCTCCTGACATACTAAAAAAAGACTAAGATTTGAACACTTTTAACTAAGATTTGAACACTTTTAATCAACTAAGACTAAATTGATATTAAGTCTTAATTTAAGTATTTTTTTTCTTCTATTTCTATGTTCAGCATCTCAACCAACACATTATTTTGAGAAAAAAAGATTATGAGAACTAAATTGTATTTTCTTAAAAAACAGGATAGTAAGTTGAAAAGCATAATATTTAAAGGGATTATGAATATTTATTGTTTTTCACCTTTCAATTTTTTAGTGTATATTTAACGTAATGATGTAAGGCTTCACTATGTTCACAAGGTAGAAGCGATCCATTTAACAGGAAGTCTCATGTTCAATTCCCATTATAGGCAAAATTTCCTTTAGCCAACGGTAATTACATACCGTAAACAAGATTAGTTTTCGATACATCAACATTAACCATATGCCATGAATAAAATTAGTTTCCAATTCAGTAAATTGGAAGTTACTAGTAATCTCTGAACTCCACAAAAAAAAAAAAAAAGGATCCACAACCTGATTTTTTACATGAGTTAACACTATTAGTCGTAGCTTAGTAAATTTCACATCCTAAACGTGAATAATTGGACAAAAACGTATTCCCAAACACGTGGTCAATGCATGGTTGTATTGAGCGGTTGAAACTAGATTTGGTGTGGGAGCAGGTTAAGTAAACAAATTAAACTTGTAGTTGTGGGTGGTTTTGTTTTGTTGAAAATTTTCCATGGTTGGTTGGTATGATTCTATTCTGCATTTAATTTTAGGTAAGTGTGTACTTATGTCATGGGGTTCGCCTAAATTCAATGATTATAGGAGTTGGCCTAAATTCAACTAAACGCTTGTACACTTGTTTGTTTGTACCTTATCTTTTGTTGAGTTCAGAGAATTTTTTTTATTTATTTATTCATTCATTAATAAAATAAAATAATTGTATGTAGGGGTATTCGTGGGTTGAGTTAAACTGGATTTGTATAAATTCTTGATCTAACTCGATCAATTTTTAGTGGATTAGGTTTTGTGATTTTATTTTCAAATCCAACCCAATTATGAACGGGTTGAGTTGGATTGGGTCATCGGATAAGTGATGTATTTAAAAAAAAATCAGAATAAATTTTTAAATTTTGCTCATTTTTTTAGAATAAAAATCATTTTCAATCACAAATGAACATAATTATATATTAATGTACAAAATAAACTAGATATAATAACATTTTCAAACTTAATTATTGATCATTTCGACCTTAATTCACCTAATCCAAAAAGTTCAAAATAAAATGGTTATCAACCTAAATAGCAAAGTTCACTTAACTTATTATAGTTGAGAAAATTCAAATAATATTGTAACATTGGTACAAAGTAAACTCAAAACAAATTTGTATTTTCTTGGATAGTTGACTAGTTGTAGACTCCATTGTTGGACATTAATAAACTTCATTGTTGAAGCCCTGCAAGCCAAAGGATAAGATTAATTAATTTATTATAAATAGTGTATAATTAAGAAATATGCCTAAAGTTGCTAAAGAGGTGAACTCAAAATTACATCATAAACTAATTTGTAAATATTAGTATATCATCATATTAGAATGACCCCAACTTGCAACACTAGTAGTCCCAACATTAGTAGTATTTAAAGCCAACCCAAACAACTCTAAAAATTTAAATAAAATCTCATTAGAACACAAAATGAATTCATATTCATATTGTAAACAAATGTGAAAAAAATCAAACTCCATACCTGATTCAATCTTTTCTACTTCATCTAGTTCAACTTGCAAATCATTGACATCTTAATTTTGAGATTTAAGTCAATTTTGGTCACAAATCAAAGCTTTAATTGTAACGGGACTTAATGAGTTGCTATTTTTTTGTCATTCTACAAAACAAAACACATTCTATAAGTATATTTCTTCTACAAAATTAAAAAAATAGCAATAATAACAACTTTTCAGAAAGACCTTGTCAAATCCACAAACAAATAATCAATAGCAAAAACTAATGTAGACTATACCAAGGGAAATCATATGGACTTGACTTTCTAAAGAAGCAAAATGAAAATTTTAGAAAAAATATGGCAATTTCCGATTTATTTTCAGAAAGTTCTCGGCAAATCACAAACAATAGTAGGAACTAATGCAGACTATATCAAGATGAACCATATTGATTTGACTTTTTAAAGACTGTGGAAGAAATTACCAAATAAAATCCAATAAAAAGATTACTAGTGCTTATTGTTGTGTTTTAAAAGTTGTTTGTCATATAACAAACAATAGTGGAGGGCGACGCACAGTGGAGCACAGCGGAGGATGACGTAGTAGAGGGTAAGAGTAGTGGAGAGTCGTGCGAAGAGCTGCAGTGACACATGGATAGTCGTGGTAATGCAACGGTAGAGGAAAGCAGTGACTTGCGGTGATACAACAACGAAGGGCGACAGTGACTTTCGATGATGTAACAACGGAGGGCGACGATGACTCGCAAGAGAAGGTTTCTATTTTGAGAATTTTTTGAAAGTGAGGAGGTATATATAGAGGGTGAAAGTGTTGAGTGAGAGTAGACTTTTTGTTTTGTTATTATTATCATTATCATCATTATTATTATATGTAGTTTGGGTTGGGTTGGGTGGGTTATGGGTTCATACAACTGAATCCATTACCCAACCCATAAGTTATCAGGTTGAGATTGAGTTGGGTTGGGTTGGGTCTGACCCAAACACTTTATCAACCCATTCAAACTGGGTTGGGTCGGGTTGGATTGGATTGGATCCGCAAGTTACCCGTACCTGTAAACACATCTTTTGTATGGACACACAGTACTTTAAGCAAATTGTTTTTAAATTATAAAAAAGAAATGTTATTAATGTGATATTATTATGAAAAACACAAAAGAACTGGGTATAAAAAAAAATTAATGATTATCCATTGTAATTGTCACAATGTAAATATTTGAATACAATCTATCAAAAATATTATTGATATGACTTATAAAATAATTATAGTAAAAGTTAAAAAAAATTGTTATATATAATATTTTGTGATTGGAGGACTGAATATTAAACTTGTTTTACATAGTTAGTTTCTCAATAAAAAATTATAAAAAAAATTCAAATATAAATCGAATATGATGAGATGATCCATATTTTTTTTTTATATATCTAAAATTTTCAATATTGGAATCGATAAGACTTATTTGATCTTATAAATTGTTAAAATGTTCGAATTTTAATTTTCTAATAAATTTTGAATTTTTTTAAAGAGATTACATATCATTGTGAGAGTAGAATCTATCTGACTTCATAGTCAGGTCTTATTTATATAAGAAGTTTAGACATAAAGATATCATCTTTATTTCTTTATTTAGAGATAAATATATTATCTTTATTATATATAAAACAACAAATTAATCTAAAAAATAAAGATAATATCTTTATCTTTTTGTAATTATCTTATAAAACTATTCTTTTAATTATCTTTGTGATATTATCTATAGGGTAAAATAATTGGACGGTACACAACCCTTCAACCTTAAACGTGTAGCATGGAGAGGTTAAAGTTAGTCTTATTTAAATGGTTAGTCTTTACTTCTTTATCTTCATCGGTTGTTTGAATAACAATTGTTCAATCGGCAAAATAATCGGACGACACACAATCCCTTAGCCTTAAGCGTGAATAGGGCTAAGGTTAGTTTTGTTTGAGTGATCGACATTTACTTCTTTGTCCTCATCATTTGTTTGAATAATGATCGTCCCATTGACAAAAATATCAACCTTTGCTTGTTTATTTTCCTAACGATTGATAAAATCATTTGACACAATTATATATACCAAAATTCAAAGTTAAATTGATCTCTTTCAACAAATTACTTCTTATATACAATTAACAATTGAAATTTTGTCAATGTACTCATAAGAGATAGTTATATAGCAACTACATTGATGCTTAGGGTTTTTATCTAATTAAATATCGAAATAATGAACCTTTTTTTTTTTTAATTAGATAACAGTATTTCTGTGTACAAGGAGTTGATTGAGACACCCGTTGACGTATTAGCCAACACTAACGTTAGTTTTTCTGTTTTTTCATCATTTTCATTCATGTTTTTTCCATTTCTCTGTTTTATTAACTTTTACTTTCACAACAAAATATCTTTCTTCTTTGTTAAGAGTAGCACGTAATCCTCTAGACTAGAATACAATTTTTTTTTTTATCTCCTAGATTAAATCTTAGGAAAAAAGATTAATCATTAAGTTATTATTAGTCCAAATGAAAAAATGGGGTCTCCAAATTGGTTATGTATTTTGTTCTGTATATATTTACTTATGACACGTATCTGTGATCATGTTAAATCTTTTGTTTTTTTTTTTCTTAGTAAACCAAAAGACATTAAAAAATAATCCGTATTTGAATTAATTTATTTTAAAAAGTTACTATTTCGAATAACTTAAAAAAAATAAAAATGTTTCTCCTAATTTAAAACCGAAACAAAACACATGACTCGACAAGTGAGTTAGTTTTTCCAAAAGTTACGCAAACAAGCTCAAGATTTTCAAGATGAAAAATCAAATCGTGAAAATATGTGCCAACCACCTACAAATTTTATCTATTCTTATAAACCAATTCATTAGATTAAAGTTTGATCCGGTTAGTCCAAAGATTTTTCATACACGAAAATCAAACATAAACTTTGACGCTAAATAGATCGTCACAAAGATTGTTTAATTTAAATCAAATTGGGTGAAACTATTCCAAACTGTAAATATAATTTGTTTTATTGAGTTGTTAAACGGTTCAAACGAATTAACTTGAATTGTTGTCTAATTATTAATTTCATTGATTTTATTTTTTTTTACCTTTAAGATTATTGTTCATTTTTATTTAATTTCAATTCTTTCCTAAAATACTCACTTTTGTTTTAATTCTTTTCTATTTCTTTATTCTTGTTTTTCTTTTTAACCTCTCAAATCTCTCAAATAAGTATTCATTTTTTTCTATCATATTTATTCCTAGTTGGACAGATAATTTGAAAAAATATAACTAGAACAATTTTTTTTTATTTTTTAGTAGTTGAGTTGTTTTAAAACTGAACCGGAAGAATAGTTCAATTCAATCTTTATTTAATTAGTGCAGTTTATTTTGGTTCAGTTAACTTAGTTTGTTGTATTTTAGTTCTTTTTTACCATCCTAGTCATGGGTTTCTAACAGCTATACCAACTCCTTGGATTATCTAGGAAAAAGCTTGTTAATATACCTTTTTTTTTTTGTAAACAGCTGACAAAGACTTCCGTTGACATAGAGCCAAAACTAATGTTAGTTTTTTCTGTTGCTTCATCATTTTCATTGATACTTTTTCTTTCTCTTTTAATATATTAACTTTTACTTTTCACAACAATATATATCTTTTGCATGTTCATAGCCTTTTTTGCTTTTGTCCTCAATTATTCCTTCATCGTTAATTAATAAGACATTGAATAAAAACAAACAAACAAAAAGTCCCGTGGTAGCACGCAATAACAGACACAAAACAGAAGAAATACAAAAGAAAAATGATTTTGGTTTTGGCAACGTCATATCATATCAGAGAGGTGGTGGTGGTGGTAGGTTCCAATTTGGCAAATGGTTGCACTCAATTCAACCGTGCAAACTTAACGCGTTGAATAATCCCATTAACAATTCCATTGCTATCATCATCAAATACCCAAACTTCCCAATATCTTTTTTCATCCAACTCCATTTAATAACATTAATGCCATCATCATCATCATCATCTCCATGTCCTAATTGCTAGCTTTTGCTTTCATTATTCATCATTCTCACAACACAGACTATGCAGCTCACTCACCTGTGCCTTATCATGCTTCCCTCAGATTATGATAAACTAGAGCCACTTCAACATGCAACCCCACAAACACAAACAATTCACAAAGGGTCGCAGAAAAAAGTTGAAAAGTCAAAAAAACAACCTCATGGAGCATGTGGAGGCCATTTTGTTGCTACCCTTCATGGTTCTTTGACAAAGTTGTTGTGTAACACAAAGTGGTGGAACTGTACTAATTGGAACCTATGCCAACAACATGGTGCAAGAAGAAGAAGAAGAAAAACAATCACAACCAATGAAATCAAGAGTAGTAATTCTTGTGTGTTTCATGACATGGAGGGTGTGCAATTCTCTTCAAGCAACAACATGAGTCCAAGGATTTTCAGCTATGCTGAGCTCTACATAGGGTCAAGGGGGTTCTCTGAGGAGGAGGTTCTAGGAAGTGGAGGTTTTGGCAAAGTGTACAAAGCTGTCATGCCAAGCGATGGAACAGTGGTGGCTGTGAAGTGTTGCTTGGGAGGGAAGAAAGGTGGTGGCGAGTTTGACAAGACTTTTGCTGCTGAGCTAGCAGCAGTGGCACACCTTCGCCACAAGAACCTTGTCCCCTTGAGGGGATGGTGTGTTTTCGAGGATCAGCTTCACCTTGTGTATGAATACATGCCTAATTCGAGCCTCGACCGGGTTCTGTTTCGCAAGAGCTCGAAGAAGGAAGAGGAGGAGACACTCGGGTGGACGAGGCGTGGGAGAATTGTGAAGGGCTTAGCTTGTGCATTGAACTATCTTCATGAGCAGTTGGAGACTCAGATCATTCATAGGGATGTGAAGAGCAGCAATGTGATGCTTGATTCCAACTACAATGCTAGGTTGGGGGATTTTGGCTTGGCGAGGTGGCTTGAGCATGAGCTTGAGTATGAGTATGAGTATGAGACAAGGAAAAGGAAAGTATCAACATCAACAACATCAAGAAGCATGTTTGAGCATTTTAAGTTGAGTGAGACAACAAGGATTGGTGGCACAATTGGTTACTTGCCCCCAGAGAGCTTCCAGAGAAGGAGCAATGTTTCCACCGCGAAATCCGATGTGTTCAGCTTTGGGATAGTTGTGTTGGAGGTGGTGTCTGGAAGAAGGGCCATTGATCTCACATACCCTGATGAGAAAATCATCTTACTTGATTGGGTTAGAAGGCTTAGTGATGAAAAAAAGCTTGTTTCTGCTAGGGACACAAGGCTAGTAATAGATGATGGTGGTGGTTCCTACAAGGCTTCTGAGATGGAGCATTTGATTCACATAAGCCTCTTGTGCACACTCCATGACCCTCAATTGAGGCCAAGCATGAAGTGGATTGTGGAGGCACTTTCTGACATGTCAAACAATTTGCCAACACTGCCTTCATTCCACTCACATCCTATGTACATCTCTTTCTCATCCTCTTCTGAGACTAGTCCAAGCACCACGACGAAAGGCACCGTCTCAAACTCAAACTCAAAGTCAAGTTCAGGAACAGAAAGCTCTAGCAACCATAACCATACTAGTTCCAATTCCAAATTTGTCACAGCCACAGGAGAGACTATATATGTAACTGCTGAAGCTGAACACAAAAACAGTAGTGGAACTAGCTCTTTTTCCAAGAGTTGCAAGAGAGTGATGCATCATCAGAAGACATCGTTTGTTGAAACACCTAGGGAGATACCATACAAGGAGATTGTTTCGGCCACGGATAACTTCTCAGAGTCCAAAAGGGTGGCTGAGCTAGACTTTGGAACTGCATACCATGGCATCCTTGATGGCCACTGTCACCATGTCATGGTGAAACGCCTCGGCTTGAAGACATGCCCCGCATTGCGCCAGAGATTCTCCAATGAGCTGAGGAACCTGGCAAGGCTTCGCCACAGGAATTTGGTGCAGCTTAGAGGGTGGTGCACTGAGCAAGGAGAGATGCTTGTGGTGTATGATTACTCAGCTAGAAGATTTCTCAGTCACCAACTTCACCATCATAGCAATGGTACTAAAAATTCTAATTTTGTCCTCAAATGGCATCATAGGTATAACATAGTGAAATCACTTGCATCTGCACTTCTCTATCTGCATGAGGAGTGGGATGAACAAGTCATTCACAGGAACATAACCTCTTCAGCAGTGACTCTTGAGCCTGACATGACACCAAGACTAGGTAGTTTTGCTCTGGCTGAGTTTTTGACAAGGAATGAGCATGGCCATCATGTGATCAGCACCAGGAGCAAGTCAGTTTGCGGGATATTCGGCTACATGTCACCAGAATATGTGGAATCGGGCGAGGCAACACCAGCTGCTGATGTTTATAGCTTTGGTGTGGTGGTGCTTGAGATTGTGAGTGGACTTAAAGCTGTGGATTTTAGGCAACCTGAGGTGCTGTTGGTGAAGAAGGTTCATGAATTCGAGATGAGAAAAGACCACTTGAGGCATTAGCAGATAGAGGACTAAATGGAGAGTACAATTACAAGGAACTAATGAGATTGGTGGGCTTAGGAGTTGCATGCACCCGTTCTGACCCGAAATTAAGACCAAGTACTAGACAGATTCTAAGCATTCTTGATGGCAATGACAAATTAATCGCGGGGGGAGAATATGGAGAGCAGGGAAGATTGGAGAGAAAGAAATGCTTGCTCTTTGTCACTTGTTAAGAGAATCCAAGCTCTAGGAATACACTGAAAGTTGCAGAAGAATATGAAGGAACAAAAGGGGAAATAATGGTTTGTAACATAGTTTCTTCTTTACATTGTATCTTTGTGCTTTGGCTATTTTACATAGAGAAACCTTGTTTGTAACATAGGTTTGCAATGATGTTCTGTAACTTAGAGAAAGTTTTTTTTTTTGATAATTTGTGCTTTGGCTATTTTTAAGCTTGTTGCCTGTTAGCTATGCTTGATTGTATATAACACAGAGAGAAGGTTAATGCATTAGTATATTTTTCTGCTAAAGCAGGATTTATTCTATACTTTTTAGTTTTTAATTTTATATATTGATATATAGACACATCCGTATTTTTCAATGTCAAGAACATACTATTACAATTTTGCCATAGTAGCAATTTCAAGAGAATGAAGGAAAAGATTCTAAATTGAGCAAATTCAAGGTTATTCACATTCAAGTATTCAACACAATGTAACATCAAACAGTCTTATATGCAGTGTAACTCTTCCTCTGTGATTATATTCATCCAAATTCATGGTTTCACACATTTAGCACAATGTAACATCAGTCTTTCTATGCAGTGTATCAAATCAATCCCAACTCTTTTGATGAACTCTTGAACCAATCCATTTCTTCTGTGAGGAAAATTGACAGGAGAGAAGTCAAAGCAAGCAAATGGAAAGAATGAGGGAAGAAAAATGAAAACATTATTAAAACTTTCTCTAAGCTTTGTTAGCACCTTATCCTTTGATCATGATGACATTATACACAGTGATCAATATAACATGTTTTCAAAATCAAGTAGAAAAGCACAATATTGAGTTCTGCATAGGCATGGAAGAACAATGAATTGAATTAATATATGTACCATTTGGTCCTTCATAGTGCAAATTGTGTTATTTTGGTACCTAAAAAGTTTATCTTACTTAATAGATAAACTTTTCAGCAAATTCACATGCACTTGTGTTACCAATAAATGTGCACTTTCAAAAACAAAAGGCAACAAGAGTTTTCAAATTTAAGGACCAAAACAATAAATGCATTAAATTGTATGCACTTGCTTCCATCAACATCACAATAATTAGAAATATAGAGAGGAAAGATAAATAAATAAAAGTTACATGCATAAATAATAAATAACCCCCTTTTTTTTTTTCCCACATTCTATCAATTTATCAACAGCATACGTGCATACAAGCTTCACAAAGTCCTTTGGATTTTTAGGATAGCTTCCACAAAATCCTTGAATACCATAAACTTACAAAATCCTTGGTTTTATCTTATAGGAACCCAAGCCATTACCCAAGTTGTTCGATGGTACTGAGAGTGTCTTCCTTTTAATCATTATTATTCTCCAAAAAATAATTTTAAAGGATAAAATGTTTTTTAGTCTTTAAAAAATCAGCTATGGTTTTAGTTTTTGTATTTTCTTAAATGTGGTAAATATTTTACCTTGTCATGTGAAAATGAGATATAAAATTAGACACAAAATTTATCATATTCATGACTACATAAACCAAACCTACTAATTTTAAAATGTAAGAAATAACATCAATTTCAACTAAATTTTAAAGAACATAATACACCCTATATTTAAAATGGATTAGCATTATGGTGATCATATTATATAGGCTAGGAAATTTGAAAGTTTGATTATATTGTAATTAAGCTTCTTTATATTTATTTATGGAATACCCTTTATTTATAATTATGTCATACTTAATCATTACTTTGATATTAATAATGACTTTATTAAAGGCATCACATTGATGTAACTATTTTAAATTATTGTAATGGACACTATATATATATTACTCATTTCTATTTTATTTAATACAAACACTATTAACTTTTAAATTTATTTGATGGTTAAATTTTTTAAAATTTATTTTTAATAAATTTTACAAAATAAATTTTTAAGAGTTATTTGAGGAAATACCATGCTTCAAAAACAATGTGTGTATATATATTACCTTAAAAAGATAAGTAATCAAAAAACATTAAAAAAAAATTATGATTCTAATTATATTTTCCTAACATCAATTTTCGACAAACAACTAACTCTTATAACGATGACACATACAAAAATTAAGTAATGACATTTTTTTAAGTTACTTTTAGAATTATAATCACTGTTTCCGTTAAAAAAAAAAAAAGAATTAGAATCACGGACTCATGCATATGTGGTGCCACGTGTCCTCTGTATGTCGATTCATCCATTTTGGGAATGACTTGGATAGTTGCTTCCACTTTTCCACAAATCTTGTGTCATGTAACAAATTGACGCCAATTACTTTATTGCTGCTTTAAATAATAATTATTGTGTTTTTGTTTGCCACACCACGGTTCATTGTTTTCATTTTCTAAAAATTGACAAAATTAAAGAAAACAACTAATTAAAATTAAAAATCATATTGATAATTTTTTTTTTATTGATTCACAGTTTATGTGTTTAACAGCTTTTACTCTTTTACACAGACATTACCTAATTATTAAACTTAAATAAATACTATATATATATATATATATATATTTCTTTTTTTTTGAAAATAGAATGGTCACAGTTTCATGACACTTCATCGTATGGTATATCTAGTGCAGATACAAATGTCACATTGACAAAGATACCAGATCCACACAAGCCAGCCAGAAAAACAAAAAGCAATATATCAAGTTCCAAAATCCAAACCAAACAATAAAACAATAAATACCATTCAATTCAATGCAATTCACCTTCACATAAAACAAAATAAAAAAGTTTGATAGCAATTTTTACCATCAACTTTTTTAATATTCTATAAATTTTAGCATTCAATTTTTATTTTCATAAATCTAACCATTTTTTAATATATTTTTTTTTTCATTTTATCACTTTATTTGTTTCTCACAAAATTTATCATTTAAATTTTCAATTTTTATACATTTTATCATCATGTTTATATCAAAACAATGCAATAGTTTTTTAATATAGATTAAATCAAATAAAAAAAATAGAGAAAAAATAGGGAATGTGAATAGGTGTCACAGAATCCGCAACCTGTTCCCAATAATGTGATCTCCTGAAAAACCTATTTCTTCTTTTGACCCTTCTCTCACTTAGTTTGTTACCTCTCTCTCTCTCTCTCTAGAATTTCTCTCTTCCAAATCAGCCGTTTTGGTTTCTCTCGTTTCGTTTCACTCTTCTTCCCCCTCTTCTTCTTCTTCTTCTTTTTTATTTTTTTTTTCTCTTTTTTTTATTTTTTTTCCTTCTTCTCACACAAACAAAACCCTACCCTTACTCCACTCTTCTTCTTCTTCTTCTTCTCACTCCGAACTATTCTCGTTGTGTTATTTATTCCTTTTTCTGCGTCGCAATATTTGGCTTTTTCAGTTATTCACAGAGTGTGTGAGTGCATTGCGATGGTTTCGCGAATCTGCGAGTTTCGTTCTTTCGGAGAAAATTGAAATAGTGTGATAGAGAGAGAGAGAGATTCCGTTTCTCTCTGTTTTTTTCTTCTGTTTCTGTTATTCGTTCTTGAAAAAAAAAACTCTGTTGTTATTGTGTCGAAGTGGTTGGGATATATGTCCTTCAATCAATCAAAGGCGGAGAAGAACGACGCGGTTTACCGAAAAACCGGGCGATCCTCTAGCTTCAATCAGCCGAGAGGTTCCTACGGCAGAGGTGGCGGCGGCGGTGGCGGGACCGCGCCGTTGAGCAATTCACTCCCCTCTAACCGGAGGTTAGTTAGGGTTTGCGAATTTTGAATCTGTTGTGTTGTTATAATAATAATGTTGGTGGTGTAGATTGGGATTTTGTTTTGTTCTTGGAATTTTTATGGATGTGATTTATTTAGTGTAAAGTGTAAATTAAGTGTTGGCATTGCGTTTGTCATGAAATAAGATGTACGTTGGGATTTTTTATTTTGGAAATTTGATGCGTTTTATAGTGTAAAGTGTAGTGTTAATGCGTTATAATTATAATATGGATAAAAAGTATTAAGTGTTGGCATTGTCATTGTGATGAAATACGTAACAAATTATAATCAATTTATTGTTTGTAGATTAGTGTTGAAGGGTGTAGATTGGGATTCATTTTTTTTTCCTTTTTAATTTGGATGCCTTTTAGGGTGGGGGGTGAAGTGTTATGATGGATGAAAAGAATTAAGTCTTGACATTGTTATTATTGTGATGGATGAAAAGAATTAGATGATGTTCATGGAATACCGTTGGAAGTGTTGGCATTGTGATAAAATGTATATAGACTTGTAGTTGTATGTATAACAAATTATAGCTAGTTGTTGTTTATAGAATAGTGTTGAAGTGTGTAGATTGGGATTTTTTGTTGTTTATTTTGTGGAATTCGGATGTGTTCTAGAGTGTAAAGTGTACTGTTATTATGGATGAAAAAGTTAAATGTCCATTGTACTAGTGTATACTAAATTATGAAGCTGTGAAAATCTTTTCCATTCTCTTTTCTAAATTAAAGAGGTGCCAAATTCTCATATTTTGTGACATGTGGGGGATTGATGATTTGTAATTTGATAAATTATTTTTTTTCCCTCACCATCATGAGTAGTGTTTTTTTATTGGATTTTATTTTTCTTCTGTACTATTTTATTGATTCTGTGTGTTGCTTGTTCTAGTTTTAACAAGAAGTCTAATAATGCACAAGGTGGGCAATCTAAGCTAAACCCCCCAGGGCATTTAACAGAGTCCAATAGCGCATCTACTGCCCGAATCATTAACAATGGTACCCATGTACAGCCACAATTACATGGTAAGCTTTAGGAAGACTTTATTTATTTTTGAAAAAAAATGTGACTCTTCTTCATTGCTTTTTAGTGTCTGGTTATGTCGTTCAGTGGAGTTTTACTGCAGAAGGGTTTGTGGAAGATCCTTCCCTCTTTATTATGGAAGAATTTGCTGATGTTGTCGAGGTGATCGAGTGTTTGGTAAATTATTGTTGTATTTTTTATGAAATTCATTCATTTATGTGGTATGATAGGAGCATCAGATGGGCCAGTTACAAAGTCATCTGAATCAGCAGCTGCACATAGGAGTGCTGGAATTCTTCCTAAAGCTCCAACTTCTCTACGGCCCCCCTTGATTTCAGATCCAATCCTTCCCACAAGCTCTGCTAAGGGTATGTTAGTCCTGTAGGTTTTTGTTGTGTACACTAGCTAGATGTGATTAACAACTCTTGTAGCTTGGGTCATAGTAAATAGTCTTCTTGTAAAATGATTTTCCTTATTATTAGCAATTAGTTGTGTGTTGAGTTGAGACTTGAGTATCTGAATATTTGTGTCCGTCCCAGGAGATGCATCTAAGGCATTCCCTTTTCAATTTGGATCCATTGCTCCTGGCTTTGTTAATGGGATGGCAGTAAGTTTCTTGCATATTAATTGATTAATGTCTGGTGCATTACATATTATATGGAATTTTAGGATGAGTAATTGATCATGTTCTTGTTCTTGTATGAAGATTCCTGCTCGTACAAGTTCAGCTCCTCCTAATTTAGATGAGCAGAAGCGTGATCAGGTGTGCAATTTATTATTTTTCATCTCTTTTTCCTTAATGTTTGCACTGCCACTACCCACCTTCCAAAGTAAAGAGCATTTTTTTAGATTCTATTTTAGGAACATGAACTGGTTTAGATTTTAGACATAGAATCTGAGAAAGGAATGCTATTGTGCTTTTTGTATGTCTAATTGATGTTGACATTATTAGACATATTAGTATCCCCTAATTGAAGTTGAACATGTATTTTCATATTAATGAAAGTTTTTTTGTTGTATAATTCCTTAACTTTCAGGCTCTTCATGACTCTTACAAATCTGTGCCTTCGGTGCCAGTTCCTCCTGTTCCAAAGCAGCAGCAATCTCCTAGGAAAGATGCTGGTGTCACTGAGCAATCTAACGCCGGGGAGAGTCATATAGGGGGAACTAAGGCAAAAAAGGATTCTCAGGTGTCACCTTTGACCCCAACAAGCCAGATGCCAAAGCCCTCTGTTCCTGTAACTGGGATTTCAATGTCAACTCCATATCACCAGTCACAGGCTCCTTTACAGTTTGGCGGTGCTAATCCACAGATTCAATCTCAGGGTATGTCAACGGCATCCCTCCCGATGCCTATACCGATGCCTCTACCAATTGGCAATGCTACACAAGTGCAACAGCCAGTTTTTGTTCCAGGTCTTCAACCTCATCCAATGCATCCTCAGGGGATCATGCATCAAGGTCAAAACATGACTTTTGCTCCTCAAATGGGTCATCAATTGCCCCATCAGTTAGGCAGCATGGGCATTGGCATCGGCCCTCAATATCCCCAGCAGCAAGGAGGAAAATTTGCTGGTCCTCGAAAAGCAACTACTGTTAAGATTACTCATCCTGAGACACATGAAGAGCTGAGGCTTGATAAAAGAACAGATGCATATTCAGATGGTGGGTCATCTGGGGCTAGGTCACATCCTAACATACCTTCTCAACCCCAACCTGTTAAATCTTTTCCATCTTCTCATCCTGTGAACTATTACTCTTCCAGCTCAAATAATACCAATTCTCTCTACTATCCACCTAATTCTCTTCCATTAACTGGTAGCCTGATATCAGTTAATTCTCAGCCACCAATGTTTAATTATCCTGTGAACCATGGTCCACAGGGTGCAAATTTTATGAATTCATCAATGCTTGGTTCCCTGCCTATTAATAAAGCTAGCACTCCAACAGGGGCTGCGTCTCTAAGCATTAAGCCAGGTGGTACGTCTGCTATTGTGGATGAAAATGGAGAATCCCCTAGTTCAACAGTATCTTGTGATGGTAGCTGCTCTTCAGAAATCTCTTTACAGCAGTCTAAGTTGTCTAGTGATTCTGTCCCAGTTGTGTCTATTAATGAAGGAGGGAGGGAATCTCTTAGTAGGTCCAACTCTATGAAGGATAAGAAACCAGGGAAGAAAGGTCAATTATCACAGCATCAGGTATTTTGAGTAAATTATTATTCAGACACACACACTTGAATATAGTGGATGTACTTTTTAGTATGCATGCGATCTTGGTGTGCTTGAATATAATGTGTACTTTATGTCTTTTCCCACAGGTTTCTGTACAATCTCCCACAGCAGATAATGTGCCTTCTCGTGCTGTTGATCATGGTATATCTGATGCTGGTGTTTCGAAACCTGTAGGAACTAAAACAAACCATTCTGCTGCAATTACATCTGAAGATCTTCCAACATCTGATACAATACCTAGTAGCATTTCTACTGCTGTTGAAGTGAAAACCAATGGGTCTGCTGAAGTTTCTGCTTGTGTTTCAGCTGAAGGATCTGGTGCACAAACTGGTGACAGAGTGCACAATCATAATCCTGGTAAGATAGATAAATTGGCTGAAGGTAAACTTAAGTATTATGATAAAAGTGATTAGCCATCATCTCCCAAAGGATACAAACAAATTATTAACTTTAATGGAATGGAACAGAAATTAAACAAACTGTAAAAGATGCTGCACAGCACCGGGATCTTAACCTTGCAAATTAAAAAAAAAAAAAGGAATACAGGATGAATCTGCTAGTTATACTACAGAATGTGAAATAGATGATAATTTAGGCACATGTACTACCACATTGCAGTATTCTAGTGATGTCTATTTTAGCAGAAATGATAGTGTAGTTTACTTATGGATTTGTTTCAGGAAATTTTGGCACATCAGATCTGAAGTCTGTTGATCTTCCAGAAACAAATCTCAAGGTTGGCTCAGAGAATACTGGCGGTGAGTCAGGTACCAAGGATAGACCAATTATAGAACCAAATAAGGCAAAAACTACCACTAAAGGGAAGAAGAAAAGAAGAGAGATACTTCAGAAAGCAGATGCTGCTGGGTCAACTTCTGATCTTTATAATGCATACAAGGGACCTGAGGAAAAGAAAGAAGCTGTCTTAAGTTCTGAGAGCCTAGAAAGTGCTACTACATCTCCAAGTTTGAAGCAGTTACCAAAAGATGCTGCTAAGTCAGATGCTTTAGCAAGTGAAAAATGTGGTCACAGTAAAGCTGAAATTGATGACTGGGAGGATGCTGCTGATATGTCTACCTCCAAACTGGAGGTTCATGATAAATCTCAAGAAGTTGGTGATGGAAGTGTAAATACAGCCAAAAAGTATTCACGTGATTTCCTTCTGAAATTTGTAGAGCAGTGCATGGATCTTCCTGAAGGTTTTGAAGTCACCCCAGACATTGAATCTTTGATGAGTGCCAATTTTGGTAATTCTCATGTTTTTGAGCGTGATTCACATCCTAGTCCTGGAAGAATTGTAGATAGGCCAGGTGGGATGTCTCGGATGGATCGCCGTGGGGAAATGGTAATGGAGGATGACAGATGGAATAAAGTTTCTGGTGCTTATCGTTCTGGACGTGGTATGGATGGCATTGGAGGTAATGTGGGAGTTCGATCTGGCCAAGGAGGCAATTTTGGTGTTTTAAGGAACCCTCGTGCACAGACACCACCACAATATGCTGGAGGGATCCTTTCTGGGCCAATGCAATCGGTGGGAAATCATGGTGGAAGAAATAACCCCGATGGGGAGAGGTGGCAGCGATCTGCTAGCTTCCAGCAGAGGGGTTTAATTCCTTCTCCTACCCAAACTCCTTTACAGATTATGCACAAAGCTGATAATAAGTATGAAGTGGGTAAAGTAACAGATGTGGAAGAGGTAAAGCAGAGGCAGTTGAAAGCTATCTTGAACAAACTAACTCCACAGAATTTCGATAGACTTTTTGAACAGGTGAAAGCAGTTAATATTGACAATGCAGTCACCCTCACTGGTGTCATCTCACAAATCTTTGAGAAGGCTCTGATGGAACCTACCTTTTGTGAAATGTATGCCAACTTCTGTTTACATCTGGCTTCTGAGTTGCCTGATTTTAGCGAGGACAATGAAAAGATAACTTTTAAAAGGTTATTATTAAACAAGTGCCAGGAGGAATTTGAGCGGGGTGAAAGAGAGGAAGAAGAAGCAAATAAGGCTGACGAGGGTGAGGTTAAGCAGTCTGCTGAGGAAAGGGAACAAAGAAGAGTTAAGGCAAGAAGACGCATGTTGGGAAACATCAGATTGATTGGAGAACTATATAAGAAGAAAATGTTGACGGAGAGGATAATGCATGAGTGTATCAAGAAGTTACTGGGTCAGTATCAGGATCCAGATGAAGAAGACCTTGAAGCTTTGTGCAAGCTAATGAGTACTATTGGGGAGATGATTGACCATCCAAAAGCCAAGGAACATATGGATGCATATTTTGAAAGGATGAGATTATTATCAAACAACATGAATTTATCTTCTAGGGTAAGGTTCATGTTGAAGGATGCCATTGATTTGAGAAAGAATAAATGGCAACAGAGGAGAAAAGTAGAAGGTCCAAAGAAGATTGAGGAGGTACACAGGGATGCCGCTCAGGAGAGGCAGGCCCAAGCTGGTAGGCCGGGTCGTGGTCTTGGCAACAATCAATCAGCTAGAAGGAATCCCATGGATTTTGGTCCAAGAGGATCTTCTATGCTGTCTACTCCCAATTCTCAAATGGGTGGACCGCGTGGTCTTCCTACTCAAGTCCGTGGGTATGGTGCTTCTCAGGATGCTCGATTTGAGGAACGGCAATCTTATGAGGCTAGGACCTTGTCGGTAACCTTGCCTCAAAGATCCTTAGGAGATGATTCTATAACCTTGGTACCCCAAGGTGGTCTTGCCAGGGGAATGTCTACAAGAGGATCAACTGCAATTTCCAATTTGCCAATATCTGATGTGCTTCCTGTTCCTGGAGACTCTCATAGAATGAGTACAGGTCTTAATGGTCACAGCAATTTATCAGAGTGCACACCACATAGCTCAAGGGAGGATCATGTGTCAAGATATTCAGGTCCATCTGCTTATGATCAATCAAGTCTTGCAGAGCGTAATGTAAACCATGGTAACCAAGACTCAAGGAGTTCACATCGGAATCTTGAACCTCATGCTCAATTGCAAGGGTCAACAGTCTCTCAGAATGCTTCTCCAGAGAAGATATGGCCAGAAGAACGACTGAGGGACATGTCCTTGTCAGCAATAAGAGAATACTACAGGTAATGTTTTTCTCTGGTACTTTTATACTCCTGGTTACAGCATTTGTGGTCAGTTATACTCTTGCTAGGTAGCTTGAACCAACACCTTACTACACACATATCATCCTTCAAGTAAAATCATCTGTATATAAAAAAATGTTCAATTTTTCTGGTGAATATCATAGTAGCAGTTGAAGTGGTACTAAAATGTCATCCTAAGTTTTTTGCTGGATTTAGAAAGGAGATTATGTGAAGCTTCTTCTGTTGACAGTGTATGCTTGATGCAGGCAGTTGTGTTTTATTTTTTCCACTTTTTTTGGCTTTCGAATCTATACTGATGAATTTATTTCCCATTTATCTTGTCATTTAATTATCTGACTGAAATATATGCAATTTTCAGTGCTAGAGATGTGAACGAACTTGCTTTATGTGTCAAAGATTTGAACTCTCCAAGCTTCCATCCTTCCATGGTTTCTCTCTGGGTCACAGATTCATTTGAGAGAAAGGACACCGAAAGAGATCTTTTGGCCAAACTACTCGTCAACCTTGTGACATCTCAGCATGGCACATTGAGTCAAGTCCACCTCATCAAAGGGTAAGATACAGTGATGACCAGTAGAGAGAATTCATTTATTTTCAAGACACTATTTGTCATGTTATTCATTCCTTTTGTGTTTGCTGGCTAGGTTTGAATCTGTTCTCAGTACATTGGAGGATGCCGTTAATGATGCCCCCAGAGCAGCAGAGTTTCTCGGCCAGATTTTTGCAAAAGCCCTAACAGAGAGTGTAGTCACTTTGAAGGAGATTGGGCAGTTAATTCATGATGGTGGAGAGGAGCCAGGTAGTCTCTTAGAAGTTGGACTCTCAGCTGATGTTCTTGGAAGCACTTTGGAGATGATTCAAAGTGAGAAGGGTGATGCTTTTCTAAAAGAGATTCGTTCAAGCTCTAACCTGGAGTTGGAAACTTTCCGGCCACCTAATGCTAAAACATCAAGGAAGTTGGAAAAATTTATTTAGGTGGTAATAGTGATGCTCATTGCATGTTTTTTTTTGTGTAGAGGAAAAAATTATTTGGCTAGTAGTGCGTTTTTGGGGTTGGCTACTCAGTTTTGCTTGCAGATAATGGTTTTTTTTCTGCATGAGATGAGATGGGTGGGTAGAGTTTTATATAATGGGATTTTCTTTGTCTTTATATTATTTTTCCGACATCTTCACTGCAATTGTAAAGGGTTCAATTGAGCGTCTGAAATTTTAGGCGTAGTTAGTTACTACTATATAGGCGTAGTTAGTTACTACTATGCCTTGCTTGATGACCTTTACATATTTCTTTGTAGATATAAAAGATTCAATGAGCATCCATCAAGAATCTTTTTCTCATATCGCCTCTTATTTGTATTTCCTTTGAAAATTTAAATGCTATAATTTTGGTAAATAGTTTGTGGGGCCGAAAGAAAGCAAAAATGTTTGAAGTTATGATCCAACTTTTGTTTCTTGTACCTCCAAGCTGCTTCCTGCACCTCTTTTTTACTTCCGGAATACTAATCCATAAAATAAAATTATATTCTAGAATGGTTGTAGATTTTGGCTTCTGGAATGTTCAAAACAAAAGAAAAACAAAACATTTTGAAAAGGATGCAGGAAGCAACTTGAAGGTGTAGGAAGCAAAAGCCCCTTCTTTTTGGTGCACTATATTGGGCTCAAATCCTGAAATGGCTCAAAGGTTAGGTATTGATGATGGACATTGCTTCTTGCACCTCCTACTTTGCTTCCTACATCATTCACTTGTGTGTGTGGATAAGTTTGCCCCCAACCATTCCCCTCTTTCCCTGTGCCACCTAGCTCACCCCATTCCCTCCACTTCGCCGCTGCCTGCCCCCACCACCTTCCTCTCGTCCTTGTCTAGTGTTACTCGCCCCTACCTTCCTTCTCATGGTCTCGCTCTTTTTGTGCGTTGTCGTTGAGCCACCCCTTCCTCTCGCCATCTCCTCTGTGTGCAATAATGGAGATGACATGCAATGATGATATGCGCTTTGTCCCCCCTCCTTAGTGTGCGAACGATGATGATGGTGACGACAACATGTGATGGAGATTTGACCTAGAGAAGCAATGCAAAGCTTAGGAGATTGTAGAGTGGGATTATTGCAGAAGAAGAATAATGTTGGATGTTGGTGATGGAGGTGTTATTCTATTCCGAAAAGTCTATTCTAGATAGGGCATAAAAACATCATAGAAAGTCTATTTCAAATAAATGTTCTAGAAAATCTATTTGAGATAGGACAAAAAAGCTCTCCGAAAAGCATATTTTGGATAGGTTAAATAATATTTTAGGTGTGGGTGTTGAAGTTTAATGAATGAAAATTTGGTACTTACATACAAAAATGAAAGGTGTGGGAAGTAATGTTCAATGATGACACACACAATAGATATGACAATAATACATATACGTGTGCATACTACCTTGAGTTTGATAAGGATTCTTCACTTTGAATGAATATGGATATAAGTAATATCCGCATTTTCTAATTGAAACAAGGATAAGGATAGGTATGAGAATATACCTCCCCACCCCATCCCTGTCTTCATCTCTGTTCCCGCTACATTTAATTAGTCTTATTTTTTATTATATAATTTTTTAAAATTTTGATTTCTTTTATGTGTGTGCTACGAATATCTTATAAAAAAAAATAATGTTGGCTCAGAGGATGTTACACTTTGCTATTAAAATATTCGATATAATACAATTATATATCACATTGCCTTGTTTCGAATTTGCATATCATATCGCCTTCTGAAAACAAAAGAATGATATGAATATAAAATAAGCCTGTTGAATTATTCCACATGCATAAAAAAAAAAATGACGACATGCTGTATTTCTTATATAATAGACATTATTCAACATGATAATTTGTAAATTATATAACTTGGGTAAGATTTCCCTTTCATAATGAGCTAGCTAGCTTGTCATATATAAATTCTACATTGTTATAGCCGGTGAAATTATTTATAAAATTAAAATATTAATAAACAATCTATTCTTGGAGAAAAAAAATTAGGTCACGTAATTCGTGATCTTAGTCAATAATTGTATGATTCATTCTTAGGATAGTAGCGCAAATTCAATATTTTGGACTAGTAGAAATAATTTATTTAAAAAAACAATAAATAATACTATCATTCATACATTCATATATACGAAGATAAAGACATAAATCATATAAAAACTTAATATATTTTGTAATAACTTATGAAAGTGAAGGGGTAACTTCTCAGCCTCAAATGACTTTATGTCAAAAGTTAGATCAATCAGTAGATAAAGCATAAGAAAAGACCACAACTCAGTTTCTAATTTCTATAGCAAAAGTCATTAACAAAGGAAGGAAAGAAACAAAGCCAAAAATTTGAAGATGTTTAAACGAGGAAGATACTTTTTATTGATCCTTGTCTTATTTTTTCACTCTTTCTCCCTTTGTGTTAATGGCAAGCACTTTGTGCTGGTCCATGGAGCACTTCATGGTGCATGGTGTTGGTATAAGGTTGCTAATCAATTAAAATCACAAGGTCACCACGATGTTACAACACTAGACATGGCTGCTTCTGGTGTCAATCCAAGGTACATGCAAGAGGTTAATTCAGTTTCAGAGTACCATGAACCTTTGATGACATTCTTGGCCTCTCTTCCTCCCAAAGAAAAGGTGATTCTTGTTGGTCACAGCCTTGGTGGATTATCAGTGTCTATTGCCATGGAAAAGTATCCTGAAAAAATCTCTGTTGCTGTTTTCATCACCGCCTCTGTTGTCTCTCAAAACCTCACTTTCACAGCTTATCTTCAAGAGGTATTGTTTTGATCACTACTCCCACATTTCCAATCACTTCATGTTTTCTTACCAGCGTCGTTGACAAAATTAATTTTAAAATTATATGATTTATGTTTAAATGTTTTTATTATAAAATAAAGTTACTTGTAAAACTCAGAACGAATATTTTGATCTAACGCAGAGGCTATCTAAAATTGCTTCAACTTATAATTAATTTTGGATCTACAAATCAATTTCTTAACATGAAATCATATACGTGAAAATTGACCTAAAATCACATTAACTAAATGATTTTGTAAAATTTAATATGAAACCAAACGTTGACTAAATGTTCAGATGCTTGATTCTATGATGAATAGTTAATTAATGATTTTGAGTTGAACCAATTTTAGTTAGATTTTATGTTGGATATACAAATTTATAATATATTTTACTCGCTTTTAGAATAAAACACTCATAATGTATTTATATAGATTTTTTGAGAATTAAAAGAGTGATGTGATATTTTTATCATAAAATTTATTTATTCATCACAATGATATAATAAGAGTAACATGATATTTTTACTACACTAAAAAATATTAACTAAAAAAAGTTTAACATGCTTACCATTCTGTTTTTACTTTTTAATTATAAATTTGTCATATTATTTTCATTTTTTTTTTCTGTTTTGTATGATTTGTACAGATAACAGAAAAAAACAAAAAAAAAAAGTTATTTTCAGTATCTTAAGTTTCATAAAGATGGACAAAATTTACCAATTATAAAAGAAGAAAATATAAGAACCATCGTTTATAAATATTAAACAAAAATAAATTTTAATCCACAATATTGAGGGATATAAAATAAATTTTATATATTGATAGAAATGTGTCAAAACACTTTATTAAATTACTATTGTGATAACAGACAAATTGGGGAATTTATTATGTGTCACTTGTGTAGGTTCATAGAAGATTGGGCTCTACTTTGGAGGAATCATATTTCATATTAGGTGGGCCTAACAAAGCTTCCATCCCCTCATCGCTTGGAGTCCAATTTTTAACATCTAGATTGTACCAATTATCACCACCTCGGGTAAAGATTTCAAATGAATTTCAATGCATAGCCTTTCTATATACTATGATTTTAACTGAAAGGGTATAATCATACAACATGTTTAGCAAATGGATATAACTCATGTCTTTTTATTCGTACGGATAAAAATAAATACAAGATGTTTATTTAATAGAGAAAAAAAATTTAACGGTAATATATGTCATTCAGTCATAATCTACTATTTACATGATTAATAAAATAAATTTTATAAAAATTAACTGATTTAACATAAATAAAAACTCGTAATTAATTAAAATTATTTTATTATATTTTACAACTTTGTACATCAAAGAAAAAAATGCATTAAATTTTTGTAGGATAGCTACCGAGGCACAAATTGATGGATTGAGGAGAGAGTTAGAAGAAAAAATAAAATTGAACCATCATTTGTTTTATAGTAAGAGACAAAGGAAGGAAGGTGGCCCACATATGGATCCATTGCATTTTTAAGTTTTATTCATATTTGGACGGAGAAGGAAGAGAAGTGTGTCTTTAACTATTTATAATACAATGACAAAAAAATCTTTTAACTTATATCACATTTTATTCTTTATTTAGAGTTATGTCATTTTACAGAGATATTTTGTTTCTTCTTTCATTTTCTTCCTTATTAGATAACCTAAAAATTCATCTCACTTCTTAGTCCTCTCCTTTCCTTTTCCATTTGAGCAATTAGAAAATTAATGAATGATATATAGAATTGATTATTATTTTAAATTTATTGTAACATCCACGTGACTTAATTTTGATTTGAGTTTAATTGTGATGTTCAATAGTATAAAATAGTTTTATACAGTTATTTAATCATAATTTACATTTTACATGACTTTTAAGATAGTTTTATAAAAGTTACTAGATTTATCATAAATAATGGATTAACTTACTAGATAAAATCATTATTTTTTTTTTTTTTTATGAATTTTATCATTTGTATGTACAGTGTATTGTTTCCTTTGGATTAAAAATGAGGTTTACTTATTAATTATTATTGAATTCATTCAAACCAATTATGCAGGATTTAACACTTGCTTTATCGTTGGTGAGACCTTTACCTCCCTTCATGAGCAATGTTAAACTATTGACGAAACAAACTGCGGTTACAAACTACAAAAATGGAAGGGTTTCTAAAGTTTTCATCATAGCTGAAAAAGATAATTTGCTTACAAAGGATTTTCAAAGGTGGACAATTGAAAGCACTGGTCCATATGCTGATGTGGAAGTGATCAAGGATTCAGATCATATGCTCATGATTTCCAAACCAAAACAGCTTAGCTTGAAACTGTTAAAGATTGCTTACAAATATTAAATCTTTACTAATGTTAATGTAATGTGTGCATCATATCATCAAATAAAAACATGTTTATGGGGCCGTGTTTAATAAAAACAAGTACCCAATAACTTTTAATCATCATTATTATAACTATTATAATAAGTATGCTTTCATTTTAAAAAAATTAATTGAGTTTAGAATTAATTTTAAATAATTTTTTACATATTTGATTTTAGTTTTGGAAAAAAGATTCAGAATTGATTGAGTTTATAATTAATTTTAAGTTGAAACACATAATATTAAATTCTATATTTGGATAAGATTTTATATTAAATTTTATTTCAAAATCAATTGTAACAAAAATCATCAAAATATCACTTTAAAATCAATTCTAATTAAATTTATTTTTGTCCACGCTTATCTAAATACATTATACCTACTTATGTTTAATTTTGTGTATGGCTGATATAAAAAATTCTACATAGTTATCAAATTATTTTTTGCCTACATTAATTAATTAGTTTTGACAAATGGAGTTTAACTCGGTTGACAGAAGAAAGTACATTAAATATATTGTAAACTCACTGATATGTATCTTTAATTCTTATGAATAAAAAATAAATCAGTAATTTTGACATAGAAAATAAGAAAAATGATTTGTCTTACCAATATATCAAGCATCCCATTTCCCAAGCACAAAAGCAGAACATGGCCTCAAAGAACAAGTGAAAAAAGTTACATAGTTGCTTTTTAAATTCTTGTCATCTTAAGAACAACTCCATGGCCAGGTTCTATAACCAAACGGAAGGAAGGTGAATGGCAGTAACTTGAAGAGAGGGAGAACCGAAACTTCAACAGAATGAGAGACAAAATCACCTTCAGTTCTATCATGGCTAAGTGCTGTCCAACACACACACGTGCCCCTATTCCAAATGGATTATAGGCTTGTGGAACATTGCAAGCTCCAACCACCCCTTTTGCAAATCTTTGTGGATTGAACTTGTGAGCATCATGGCCCCAGAGTTTAGGATCTTGATTCACAAATGGAACTGGAATCTGAATATTCATTCCTTTTGGAATTAGGATTCCTTTTAGAATAATGTCTTGGAAAGCTGTTCTAACTACATGTGCTTGTGGTGAATATAGCCTCAGAGTCTCTTGAATCACCATGGTTAACTGCATGTGTAACAAGTTTATAGAAGATCAATTTTAAATGATTGAGACAAAAAAATAATTGTTGAATTGAAAAAGGCTTCTTATAAAAGAAGAGAAATGCTGGGAATAACACTCTTAGACATATTCTTTTTAATTGGTTAAAATTTATTGAACATAACAAATTTCATGAATCTCATATCCTAGTTAATGATTATCTATTTTAATTTTGTAGTTTTTAATAAATTTTAACTAATAAAAAAAAGTGTTAATATAATTGTGTTAGAAAGTGTGTTGTTAACTATACTCCTAAAAAAATTTCTAAATAGCATGATTAATCTGTCTTTGTCTGTTCCAACATATTTTCAACACTATCACTTTTATGCCAACAAAATCTTGAGCAAGAATATTTGATATAAAATCCTTTGGACAGCTCCAATAGGTCTAGTGTGTCATAATGATCCCTCAATATGTTTTTCACCTTTTGTGTATTCACTTAGCGAGATAAGACTTAATTTTGTTGTGTACATTACTAACATTAGGATGCAATTGAAATGGGAAAAATTATAATGAAATTTCTCCAACTACAAGTTCATTATATGCTATTCATGATGCATTGTGTCCAATTCAAATCTGTGGAAACATTTTCTAGTAACGTTGCTTAAAGTCTAATGTATTTCATGGAACATTTAGCGGTAGCACATACTGTGTATCGAATACCGTTTTCAAGCTTCTAAGCACACTTGCATCATCCAGAGCACATTTTCCACAAACTTGAAGCACCTCGGCACGAGCACGGTCTTGCCAATCTTGGTGTGAAGCCAACAGCATCAAGCACCATGACACTGTGATTGCAATAGTCTCATGTCCAGCAAAGAATATGTTTTTGCAATTATCTATCACAAACCTGGGAGATATAAGTCGAGAGATATAAGGTTGATTTGGTGGTTGGAAAAAATTTAAAGACACAAGGAAGGAGGGATACGTGTTCGAATCCCTTTTACTAACATTTTTAATGGATTAACATTTGTTGATGAAAAAAATCTTTCACAAACCTGTCATGTGAGATTGAGATGGAATTTGATAAGAGGCCATCACTACTACCCTCACAATTCTTTGCACCCTCAAGTATCATTTGTAAGAGATCCTGCTCATGAGTTTCCTCATGGCGTTGTTTTATGAGCTTTGATATCTTTGAGTTTATCTCTTTCTCCAATCTCCACATTTGTATGTTGCTTTTGTTTGGCAAGTACCTAAAACAAATCATGACACCATTTTTCACATTAGTGGTAAGAATAATAACATAATATGTAAATATAGGCTTAAATAATTTTTAAGTCTTTAATAAACACCTGAATTTTGCTTTTGGTTGTTTTGAGTCAGGAACCAAAGCAAATTTCAGATATTTATAAAAGTTATTTAAGCCGTAAATATATGGTAAAGATGCATGCCTAAAGCCTGGAATTCCAGCATGTACTTTGGACAAGAGTTTTTGAAGATCTCTAAGCTTTGAGAATATTTCTTTTCCTTCAATGTAATTGCTACCAAAACAAGTTCTGGAAATTATGTCAGCTGATAAACTTCGCAGATCTTCGTCGATCTTAATATCTGAAACTGCTCCCTCACTTTCAATTCTAGCCTCCCAAGACCTTAGTGTTACATTTGTTGAGTCCACTATCAGATTAACCATTGGCTTCAACATGATTCACAGCAAAGCAAGTTATGAGATTGTTACTCTAATGTAGATTACTTTTAGATTAGTTTTCAAAGCCAAAAATACTTCAACATAATTATCCAGTTAATATACAATTTGGCCCATAAATTTGACCTTAGGGTAAACATGGTAGCAAGTTGACACTTTCAAAGACCAATTTGTACGGACAAGAACTTCCAAGGACCAAAGCAACATAAGTTGTCACTTTGAGAAACAAATTTAATGAGTTTAATGATGATGCATGACACAATCAATCATAACCTTTTATCTATGATAAATCAGTTGATTTTTATAAAATTATCTTAAAAATCATGCTAAGTTATAATTGACATGTTATATACTGGCATTGCCAGTCTGGCAATGCATGTATTTGTTCCCTATGGCCAATGTAGCATTTGATTTCTCTTGAGAAGAAGTGTAGGTACAAATACAATAATACACTTACCTTCACCTTATCAAGGTGTAGTTGAGGGGCAATTATCTTCCTCTGGTGAGCCCAAATTTGCCCACTTGATGACAATATACCTTGGCCCAAGAGTGGACCCAGATCTTTGGACAAATAACTAGGCTTCCCTAAATCCAAAGAGGTGTACATTATGATTTCCTTCACCATCTCAATATCTGTCACCATTAGCCACTGTATAGTCCCAGTAGAAAACAAGTATAAGGGACCTGCATGTACCGAACTCAAATGAAAAATTTGGATGGCAATGAAATCATGTCAATCTACTCGATTCTAAGATTATTATTTTGATATAGCATTTCCCCTTAAGTATTACTCCCTCCGTCTCAAAATTACGGCAGTTTTAGTCGTTAAAAATTGTTCTACGTTGACTGATGTTTTCAATTTTCAATGAGATGTTTAAAAGTGTATTTTTAATATATGTAAAACAATCTTAAACCTCAGTTGTTTTGGGATAGAGGATTGTTATTTAATTCTTAGCTTGGCTTTGATTATTGCAAGTGTAAATATGTCAATAGAAGACATCATTCTACCCATTCTTATGAACAAAATTACAACTAGCTAGGGAAAATATATTAATTTTTTTTATATTATAATAATTGTGAACTTGATTGTTTCTGCTTAAAAAATCACAAGGTCATTAGTGAATAGACAAAATCAAAGCCATGTGGCCGACAGGCTTTTGGAACTAGTGAAATTATTCCTGTCTTTGGCATCTGAGAATTACTGTAAAATTCATTGTTATGGAATCAGAAAATGTTTTCTATCAACTTTATCAGATCAAGAACACAAATGAGTTCATAATAGACCATCACCAAACACAAATTCAACTCATATGTTGAAGGTTTTGATTTTTATAATCAAATTCTTACTAGAAAACTCATCAACCGCAAAGAATGATGACTATCATGGTTTTGAAATAGAGAAAACTTCTGATACAGTTCATAAGTACTTTTGTTACTTTTCTCTAATCAAAATATGAAAGAGCTCTAAATTGAAGGAAGGAAACATGTTAATGAGACAAGACAAGCTAGACAAAGTAAGTAACTGACCATATTGGTTGATCCACTTTTGAATGTGAGGGAAGAGAGTGAAAGGCCATTTGTGAGAAAGAAAAACATGTTCATCATCTTTGTGTTTGACATGAGTGGTTGGTGCTTCTGACTGAACTTGAAGCAAAAGAGTCTTCATTTCTGGAATGTTGCCATAGTAGAAGTGAGGTGAAGGACCATGAATCCCTTGCCCATGAAGCTTTGCTCTTAGTGATCTTGGCTTCAACACCAAAACATTGAAGACATGCAACAACAACACCAAAACCACTCCCAGCACAACTTGCATCATGGTGCTCGTCTCCATCACTAGTCTATTCTCTTTTCCCTTTACCTTCAGTTTACACAAGCAAACAACAAAATCTGTGTGATTCAATTGTATTGTATGTTTATGTTTACTAGTTGAGTTGTCAAAAATGGGCTCGGCCCAACAGGCCGGACCATATAGGCCGGCCCATATATAGGCTAGAACGGATTAAAAAAGAGATAATATAAATAGAAGGCTTGTAATATACATATCTCTATTTTTTTTTTTAATCAGCAAAAGTATATATTTATATATATAATTAAGGGTATAAGGGACAACTTGAACCCATTTACAAAAAGATTCATCCTAGTTACAAATTAAATTATTATACATGTCACAGGTAAAATAGAATATAACCAGTAATATAACAACCAATTTTGTAGTCTTTTGCAAACATGCTATAGTGTATCACCTATAACTATCCTGCATATACACAAAATTATAGTCATGTGTTTGCTAATCATAATGCACCCACCTCTCTAAATGTGCCCTAATACCATTGATAGATTATCCAACCATTCAAGTAAAGTAAAGTGAAATTTTTTTATCCTTGATTTATTCCATTTCCATGATCTAAGTTTAATACCATTGATATATATATCTTCATGATATATATATATATATATATATATATATATATATATATATATATATATATATTTATTTGTCATTTAAGAAAATATATCTCCATTTTTTTTTAATGAATTTTCTCAAACTCCCTTATTAGTATTTTTTTAAAAAATATTTTTTTATTTCTTTTTTACTTACTCTTCTTCCTCTAAACAATTTAATTATCATAGTCTTATTCCTTCGTCGTGACCTAACCCTCTCTTTTTCCATGAACACAAGAGAGAGGTAAATATACTATCATAAATAGAATTGGGCCATATTTTGACTGTGTTTGCATAATTGATTAAAAAAACTTAATTTTAAAGAATGTACTAATAAATAACTTATGCTAATATATCTTTAGATTTTAAGTTTTCTTTCCTCTCTAATATTTTTTAATGCGTATAAATAATACATGTAACTAATGAAATTAAAATTTAACAAAAAATAGTATTTTTAGTAATTTAAAAAGTTATGATATACCTCTTTAGTAGAGTACGTATATGGACAAACAAAAAAACATAATTAGGAGCAACTTATAAATATTTTAAAATTTATTATTTCTATGGATTAACTTTTGGGTTCTTACAAAATACCAAATTTTTGTTTTGATCTTTGATTTTCTTTTTTTTTTGCATTATTATAAAGTTCCTGATAAATAATTTTTTTTTCCTTGAATTCCTACCGTTAGTGGTCTACTGCTTACTACTTACTTACGTATATGTTAATTTTACTTTTTCTAATAAGTTCTTATTTTCTGGCGGCTAAAAGCCGTAAAAAAATATTTTTTTTATAGAAAAAAATAATAAAACTCAATTCAGATTAACAACATACAAAATGATGAACTTGATCAAAATTCACGCAACAAAACCAAAGATGTCTCTCAATCACAAAATCAAATCTAATATCAGATTCAAATCACAAATTCATATTTCAAAAACCCAAATCACAATCTAATCTAATCTCATATTCAAATTAAATCCTAAATCTCAAAAACTAGAAACTGAAATTTTATTGCCTCTGCACCCTGACAAAGTCTCTAGCTCCAACTCAACAAATTAACCAAGTCACTTACTCAATATTTATGCTACTAATTAACAAAATTTCGTACTCAATATTTATGTTAATCCTAACCAAACATGACTAACATAGTAACATATCTACATCATCAAGGCAGTTGCATTGACGACATATCCACTGCTGGAGACTCTTCGAAGATCGGTGCCCGTGCTGGGCCAAGAGTTATCGGGGAGTCGGTGGATCCGTCGCTAACAATATGTGTTTTTGGGTTTGTTTGTACGAATAAAATGGTCTAAAGAAACATCGTCACGTCAAGGAGGAAGTGGTCTCTATGTGTATTTATCTGTATTAATTGATTCTTATGATTTTTAAACCGCCCTACCACAAAATATAATCTAAATTTTAAAATAAACAACGACAATTTTATAGCCGACAAAACTTCTATTATTAAAATTTTAACGGCCACGTAAGACCACTAACAGTGGGATTCAAAATAAAGTTTTTATTTTATGAGGAACTCAGGAACAATGTAAACAATTTTTAGGGATCTAGAACAAAAAAATGGTATTTTTTTTTAGGGACACAAAAGCTTTTTAAATCTATTTTTATTTATTTAATATATTTTTAAATAGCTAATTTGGCATGCTGACCCAACATAAATTCAATCTACGCCTTAAAAATTGTAGTCCAATGAAAATTTAGGTTGGTCTGGACTATTTTATGCTTTGTCTCATCATACCGGGCTTGACTGTCCGTTTTGACAACTTTAAATCAGTATTCATCATTTTATTTTTAGTTTGAATTCTAATCATCGAAAATACTATAAAAATATATATTTAAGTGTGAAAAAAATTATATAAAAAAATATACAATAAAATATTATATCAACTAAATAAAGGCTAACATTTTAGATACATGATAAATAAGCAAATATTGTTCGAGGACAGTGTGTAAAAGAACATTAATGCCTTAATTTTTTTTTAAATAAAAATTTTTAAAATAGGAAAAAATAAGAGAAATGTCTTTGAAATTTTTGAAAAAATTAAATATATGAAAAAAAAACAAGAGTATTATACTGAAAGTTTGTAAAAAAAAAATAATTTTAAATATAAAAAAACAATAGCAATATGTTGAATATTTTGAAAAAAATGAAATTTTAAAATATATAAAATAAAAGAGAGTAATGTCTCTTATAATGCACTTCCAGTTGACTCTTTACTTAAAAGGAAGAGTTGTATTACAGTTTGGGTTTTTGTCATTGCTTCAAGCATGAAGAGACTCCAGATCATCTTTTTTTGCAATGTAATTTTGCTAAAAAAATTGGTCATGGTTGCAAGGTATCTCGCCTGTCCCTCTTAATTTGTCTGATATTATGTCAATTGTTCTTTTAGCTAAACAGGTTAAGGGTGCTCTAGCTCGTGATGTATTGGTCTCTTCAATTGTTCACTCACTGCATGCTATTTGGAAAAGGAGAAACTTCATTCGATTTAGAAATCGTGCACTTTTGCTGCAAGAGTTAATAATGGATATCAAGGCACGCTTGGCTCTCACAAGATCATTGAGCAAGGGCCAAGTTACGTGTTCTATGGAGGAGTTCACCTTCATCAAATAGTTTAACATTGTTCTGAAGCCAGCAAAGTCCACCTTCGTCAAGTCTATTTTTTACCAACCACCTTCCATTGGATTTATTAAGTATAATACAGATGGAGCTGCACATAGGTCTGCAGGTCATGCTATAATTGGAGGAGTGTTTTCAGAATCATTTTAGTTGTTATCGAAGTACATTTCATGAGTATATTGGTATTCATAATGCATTATTTCATGAGTTTGTTTTTCTTAGAAAGTGGGATAGACTTTGGATAGAGTGTGATTTCATGTCAATCGTGTTGACCTTTAGGAATTTAGATATTGTCCCTTTAAAGCTTAGTAGTCAGTGGCGTCTTAAGCAACCACAATGTAATTTTTTTAAATTTCATATTTCTCATATACATCGAGAGGGAAATGAATGTGTTGATATCCTTATCAATTTTGGTCTTCGGCATAGATCTTCTTGTACTTGGCTTCCCATTAAGCCTGTTTATATTTCACATTGCCTAGCTAGAAATTAATGTGGACTTCCACCACATAGGTTTTGTTGATTCCTTTTTAGGGGTTTTGGTCTACGTTCCCCCATTTTAGTTTCTTTCTCTTTTTTATTTTTTCTCTTTATATACATTCAGCTTAGGTATCTGTGGGGGATTTTTTTGTGCTAACCTAGTTGAGATGAGGAGATCCTCCTTATACTTCTTGGACTGTAAATTTAGAAAGAAAAAAAAAAGTAATGAGTAATGTTTTAAAAAATTGAAAAAAAAATGAAAAAACAAGAGTAATGTTGTAAAGATTTGAAAAAAAAAATGAAATATATTTTGGAAAAACAAGAATAATATCCGGTTAGATTTTAACAAAATTATTGAAATCAATATTAAATGAGTTTAAACTAAACTAAAATCATGAAAATATCAAATAATTATCATGAAAAACATTTAAAAAATAATTACGTACATAAAACGATTATTAGAATAAAATCCAAAATGTAAGCATAAATATTTAGGATTTTCATCAATGAAATAATAAATTGAAAAAACAACTAATATTTTGAAAAAATTGAAAAAAAATTAATTTTTTTAAAAAAATATGAAAAAACAAGAAAAATGTCTAGAAATTTTTAAAATTTTTTTAAAAAAAAATAAAAATCTATGTCTAATGTCTTTAATATTGAATGTTTTGTGGGAATAATGCCCTTATCACGTTAGAGATGCATCTCGCATGGTGCGGCTGTTGGTGTCGTGTCAGTTTCAGATGCTTCCTTGGAGGCTTTGTCTGCAGTCAGCTATCTCATGGCTGCAATCATGAGTGTAATTGGTTGGGTGTAGTTGCTGCGTGTCGTGACAGTTTCTTAGGAGGCTTTTGCCTCATACAAACTGCCCTTTACTTGGTTCAATGCAGCCCCTATTTTCTTAGTAATTGTTTGTTTAGGAATCAAAATCATATGCCAAATTATAGATTTGCTTAGGCTTGTATAGATTTCTCTCAGATGGGTTTTTAGCATTATGCCCCCCATTATATACAATTATTCCTGTATTTTTTCATTCCTATACTAATGTAATTCAGCTGATGGTGAGTGTTTTGTTAAGATTTGTTAATATCTATAAATATTGAAAATTAAAAAAAAAAAAAAAAAAGCTAGAATAATGTGTTGCAAATTTTGAAAAATACGAAAAAGAAAGTTTATGTCTTCAACAGAAAAAAGAAAAAATGAATTTTTTGAAAAATTAAAAAAATCAAGCGGAATGTTTTTCAAAATGGAAAGAAAATAAAAAAAGTAATGTCTTTGAAGAGTTGAAAGTTTAAAAAATATTAAAAAGTAAATAAAATATCTTGAAAATATGAAAAAATATGAAAAGACAAAAATATTTAGGTTTTTTAAATGAAATCCTAAATATTTAAGGTTTTGATAAAATATTTTATTTATCAAACTCTAAATATTTAAGGTTTCATTTATGAAAGGATTTCATAAATGAAACCTTAAGTTTCACCCTAAATTGAAATCATTAAAGGTTTGAAAAACGTAACCTCTTTCATTAATGAAATGCTAAATATTTAAGTTTCATAAAAAAAACTTAAAATTCACCATAAATATTTATGTTTTAATTAATGAAACTATTAAATTCTCCCTAAATATTTAGGATTTCATGAATGAATTCATAAATCAAAATTTTAAATATTAAGAGTTTCATGAATGAAATCCAAAATTTAACACTTAATATTTAGGGTTTTGTAAATAAAGTCATAAATTAAAAAAAAAAAAAGAAGAAGAAGCATGTCTAATATCTTAAAAAGGTTGAAAAAAATTAAAATTTTGAAAAAATATGAAAAAGCAAGACTAATGTCTAAAAATTTTAAAAAAATGAAAATCCAAGTATAATGTCTTTAAATATTTAAAATAAAATTAAAAAAGCAAGAGTAATGTCAAAAAAGTTAAAAAATATGAAAAAAGAAGTATAATGTCTTGAAAAAAAAAATTTAAAAATTTGAAAAATCAAGAGGAATATCTTTAAAAATGGAAAGAAATGGAAGATTACAAAAGTTATATATAAAAAAAAACCAGTAATGTTTTAAAGAGTTGAAAATTAATGAAGATTTTTAAAATATTAAAAAGCAAATAAAATGTCATGAAAATATAAAAAAAATCAAAAGATGAGAATATTTAAGTTTTTTTAAATGAAACCTTAAATATTTAGGATTTTGATTAAATGTTTTATTTATGAAACCCTAATTATTTAGGGTTTCATTAATGAAATCTTAAGCCTTAAGTTTCACTCTAAATTGAAATCATAAATATTAAAGGTTTAATAAATGAAGCCTCAACTATTTAGGATTTTATTAGTGAAACATTAAATATTTAGGATTTTCTAAATGAAAACCTAAAACTCTTAATTATTTTTTTTTATTAATGAGACCATAAAATTCTTCCTAAATATTAAGAATTTCATAAATGAAACCTAAAATTTAACCCTAAATATTTAAAGTTTCATAAATGAAACCATAAATTAAAAAACAAGTCTAATATCTTTAAAAAGTTGGAAAAAAAAGGAAAAATCAAGACAAATGTATTGAAATTTTGAAAAAAAAAAAAACATGAAGAATATATTAAAAATTGAACGCATGAGTTGAAAAAAAAAATTAAACAAAATGAAATTTTCATCTAGGATTTGAGATTTTATAAATGAAACCCCATATCATAATTTGAAATTTTATAAATGAAACATATATCATAAATGAAACCATAAAAATTTGGATTTCGTAAATAAAACATTACTAATTTAGGGTTTGATAAATGACTCTTAATCATGAAAACCTAAAACTTAAATCATAAATCATGAAATGAAATCCTAAATTCTAAAATATTAAATTTTAAAATATATGAAAAAAAAAGATTAATGTCTTAAAAATTTGAAAGAAAAGTAAAATTTTAAAAAATATGAAAAATCAAAAGTATTGTACTGAAAATTTGAAAAAAAAATATTTTAAAAAAAAAGAATAATGTCTTAAAAATTTGATAAAAAAAATTATAAAATATGAAAAAAAAAAACAATAAGAATGTCTTTGAAAATTTATAAGCGTTGGTTGCCAGAAAAAATTAAACAAAATAAAAATTTTATTTAGAATTTTAGGTTTCGAAATCTTAAATCCTAATTTAAGATTTCATAAATGAAACCCTAAAACATGAATGAAATCCTAAGGATTTGGGATTTCGTAAATATAACTACCTAATTGGGTTTTATAAATGAAATATTAATTCATAAAACCTTAAATCTTAAATGAAATCATAAATTCTAAACCCTTGAATGAACCTTAAATCCTAGATAATGAAATCTGAAAATCTAATAAAACTCTAAATCTTTCACCATGAAATGACCCTAAATTCTTAACCATAAAATAAAGCCTTAAACAAAAATAATGTATTGAAAATTAAAAAAAAAAAAAAAAAGAGTAATGTCTTCAAAAATTAAGAAAAATAAATAAATTTAAAAAAAATATATGTAAAATCAATAGTAATATCTTAAATATTGGAAAGAAAAAAATTAATAAATATGAAAAAACAAAAATAATATCTTGAAAATATAAAAAATGACTTTTTTTAAAATATGAAAAATCAAGAAAAATAAATAAATTTTAAAAAAAATATATGTAAAATCAATAGTAATATCTTAAATATTGGAAAGAAAAAAATTAATAAATATGAAAAAACAAAAATAATATCTTGAAAATATAAAAAATGACTTTTTTTAAAATATGAAAAATCAAGAATATTTGAGTTGAAAGTTTAAAAATAAAATAAGATTTTATAAAATATAAAAAAAAAAGAATATCTTTAAAAATTTGAAAGCATCGATTGCAAAAAAAAAAAAATTTGAATTGAGATTTGTGATTTCATAAATAAAATCCTATGAATTTAGGATTTCATAATAAAACTATGTATAATGAATCCTAAATCCTGACTAAAAATATAAATTTGAAAGCATGGAAAGAAACCTCAAAGTCTGACATTATAAAACTTAAAACCTTGAATGGAATTCTGAATTGTAAACCATTAAAGCTTAAAATTCATTTTGACTTTCTTAGAGTTATTTTTTATGTAACTTGATCTCAACTCAGATGGATAAAAAAAAGCTTATCAACATTTCCTACGTGTTGTTTTCCGCATTCATCAGCTAGAAAAATGATTTGTCTTATGATTACATCAACCATCCCAATTTCCAGAAATTTTTCATCATTCATCTGCTACATTCAATATATTGTTGCTTAAATTCTTGTCACCTTAAGAACAACACCCTGGCCAGGTTCTATAACCAAACAGAAGGAAGGTGAGTGGCAGTAACTTGATGAGAGAGAGAACCGAAACTTCAACAGAATGAGAGACAAAATCACCTTCAGTTCTGTCATGGCCAAGTGCTGTCCAACACACACACGTGTCCCTATTCCAAATGGCATATAGGCTTGTGGAACCTTGCAAGCTCCAACCACCCCATTTGCAAATCTTTGTGGATTGAACTTGTGAGCATCATCTTGCCCCCAGAGTTGAGGGTCTTGCTGCAGCACTGAGACTGGAATCTGAATATTCATTCCTTGTGGAATTAGCATGCCTTTAATGCTAACATCTTGGAGAGCTGTTCTAACAACAAATGCTGCAGGTGAATAAAGCCTCAGAGTCTCTTGAATCACCATGGTTAACTGCATGTATAACATTTTTATAGAAGGTTGTCAGTTTATCAGTAAGAATGCTCATGAAACTTGGAAATGATTTAAAGTCTGTTTGGATAAACTTCTCTATAAGCACTCATGAGAAGATAAAATGAAATAGGCTTCTATGTAAGCTAAAATTACAATAGAAATGGGAAAAAAGTACAATGAAATTCCTCCAACTATATGTTATTCATGAATTGCATATTTACATCCAATCCAAATGAATGAAAGGAAATTTCCATGCCAAGTTGCTGAAGTCCAAGATCAAGAAAACTAATCAAAGGGGCAATGAATTTATCAATTCAATGTGTTTCATGGAAACATTCAACTTTAGCACATGCTTTGTATAACATACCGTTTTCAGGCTTCTAAGCATACTTGCATCTGGAGCATCTTTTCCACAAACTTCAAGCACCTCAGCACGAGCACGGTCTTGCCAATCTTGGTGTGCAGCTAACAGCATTAAGCACCATGATGCTGTAATTGCAGTAGTCTCATGTCCAGCAAAGAATATGTTTTTGCAATTATCTATCATAAACCTGTCACATGAAATGGAATCTGATAAGAGGCCATCACTACTACCCTCACAATTCTTTGCACCTTCGAGTATCATTTGTAAAAGATCCTGCTCATGAGTTTCCTCATGGCGTTGTTTTATGAGCTGTAATATCTTTGAGTTTATCTCTTTCTCCAATCTCCACATTTGTCTGTTGATTTTGTTTGGCAAGTATCTAAAAAAACAGATTATGTCACCATTTTCCACATTAGCATCACCAACAAGAAGAACATAACTTATAAATATATGGTGAAGACTAAAGATGAAAGCAAAAGGAAAAACATCACAATGGAAAACATGCACGTTATGTGCATGTTTGGTTTCACGTTGCAGAATTGATTTTGAATCCAAAATTAAATTTAGATAATTTTTCACATGTTTGGTTTCATGATAAAAAATGTTCAAAATTGATTCTAGCAACTAATAGTAACTTCTGCGTTGGATCCAAAAATTTATATTGAATTTTATTTCAAAATCAATTCTAACCAAAATCATTCAAACATAAATCACATCACAATGCTCAGAATCAATTATATCTCTTATGATTGATAAACATGAAAGTCTTGTTAGTTAGCATGCATACGTAAAGCCTGGAATTCCAGCATGTACTTTGGACAAGAGTTTTTGAAGATCTCTAAGCTTTGAGAATATTTCTTTTCCTTCAATGTAATTGCTCCCAAAACAAGCTCTAGCAATTATGTCAGCTGACAAACTTCGCAGATCTTCGTCAATTTTAATCTCTGATACTGCTCCCTCACTTTCAAGTCTAGACTCCCAAGACCTTAGTATTACATTTGTTGAGTCCACTATCAGATTAACCATTGCCTTCAACATGATTTACAGCAAAAGAAAACCATGAGATTAGGATTGTAATATAGTATAACTGACATATTTTAGCTATCTTGTAGATTAGTTTTATATTAGTTTTCAAAGTCAAAATACTTTAACATACTTAATGAGATAATATATAATTTGGTCCCTAAATTGACAATTTTTATTGCTTTGACTTTTGAGGACTGATTTGTACTGACTTGCACTTTCAAGGACTAACAACAACAACTGCAGCAACAAAACCTTATGCCAGTAGCAGAGGTTAGCCACATGGATTACACGATGCCATTTGGTAACATGAAGTACTTTCAAGGACCAAAGCAATATAAGTTGTCACTGGACCAAATTTTAAAGAGAAATGCTAACAACTATCTATTTTAGCACTGTCCATATGATTGATTAAAATTTAATCAAAATCACCTATTTTGGTGAATTCCACGTATCATTTTAGGATGTTCTTTACTGATTTAGCCGATACCTATCAAAATTGATAAGTTTAAAAAGAGAGTGCTAGAGAAAGTGTCACTAGCACTCCTCAATTTTAAATTAACATTTAATTCTTCTCTATATGGCCAATGCAGCATTCCATTCTCTTGAGAAGGGTAGGGTAGGGTAGAATACACACTTACCTTCACCTTATCAAGGTATAGTTCAGGGGCAATAATCTTCCTCTGATGAGCCCAAATTGACCCACTTGATGTCAATATACCTTGGCCCAAGAGTGGCCCCATATCTTTGGACAGATAAGAAGGCTTCCCTAGATTCAAAGAGGTGTACATGATGAGTTCCTTCACTATCTCTATATCTGACACCATTAGCCACTGAATAGTCCCAGAAGAAAACAAGTATATGGGACCTGCATATATCTAACTGAAATCAATTTTTGGACTTTAAATGGATAGCAATAAAATCATATCAACCAATTAGAGTATTAGCCCTAGGAGACTAAACTTTTCATTTAGTATTATGCCCAACCCTTTTCAGCACCTCCTGCAAAGTGCAAAGTGCAAAGTACTACTGTTTTCTGGTTTTTCTTTTTCATTTTTTGGTGTGTGATTAAATTACTATGTCTTTGAATATTTCAAGTGTAAACTTGTCATTGAAACACACCATTCTATCCATTCTTATGTACAAAATTCCAACTAGGGTAAATATCTTCACTTTTTACATGAGAATTTTGTGAACTTGATTCTTTCAATAGGGCTTTTGAACAAGTGAAACTATTCCAAAATTTAGCATCTAGGCAGTAAAATACATTGTTATAGAATCTGAAAAGGTTTCTCCTTTAGAAAGAATTCATAACAGACTATTACTGAACTCAAACTCAACTCAGTGCTTTAGCCTTCAATATGATCAATCATAGATTAACCAATAAAGTCAGAAAACATGCAAGAGCCCAAAAAGTTAAACTAAAAAAGAGCATTTAGAACATAATGGTATTTTTTACTCTTTATTTAGTTCATTTTCAAAACCAAATATAAACTTACAAAAAAGAGTACTACTGATTGTTGATTCATTTCTCCAGACAAAATGAAGGAAACAAACAACATTTTTATGAAACTGGCCAAAGAAACTAACTGACCATATTGGCTGATCCACTTTTGAATATGAGGGAAGAGAGTGAAAGGCCATTTGTGAGAAAGAGATACATGCTCATCATCTTTGTCTTTGACATGAGTGGTTGGTGCTTCTGACTGAACTTGAAGCAAAAGGGTCTTCATTTCTGGAATGTTGCCAAAGTAGAAGTGAGGTGAAGGACCATGAATCCCTTGCCTATGAAGCTTTGCTCTCAGTGATCTTGGCCTCAACACCAAAACATTGAAAACACGCATCAACACCACCAAAACTGCTACCAACACAACTCGCACTGTGTTCATCTCCATCATCGCTACCCTATTCTCCTTTTCACTGCTCCTTCGGTTTACACACAAAAAAAAATCTCCTGATTCAATTGTATGACTAAGTTTATTGGTGATTATTAAAAACTAAAAAGTAACGCTGCAGTATCCTTTTTGTTTATTTTCTCATTGTATTAAGTATTAACTATTCATTTTATTGGTGATTGATGACTCCATAATCCCTTCTCTGTCTCTTCACCTTTCTTTACTCTATCTTGCAGGCATTGAAGCGTTAAACGATTTAAAATTAACACTCAAAATAAATCACAAGACATTCTACAACTTGTACAGTTTTACAGAATAGCTAGAGCCTCGAGGGATAGCAAGACAGTTTTACAAAAAAAAAAAAAAAAAAAAAATGTAATCCTTTGATTACACCATTGATGCATTAAAAAATCTTTTTTTTTATCAGGTGATATTTAAATAATTGATTATTTCGTAATCAAATAAAAATTGTTTCTTTAGATAAACAAAGAAAATTATTTATTTTATGCATTAGATAAATTTATTAAAAAAAATTATTTATTTGATTAAAGTAAGTATTTATTCAATAAGATAAATATAAACCAACTGAAAATTCATCTTTTTCAGTTTAGAGAAAATATAACTTTAGAAAGTTTTTCTTTAAAAAAAAAACAAAAAAAAACTGCTCATAACATACTCTTTTATACCTATTTCATCTAGTTGGTTGAATTCAATTGGAAATTATAAAAAAATTGTAGTTATCACACCTTATTTAATGTGTATTTGATTTTGTAATTTTTAATAAGTTTTAACAAGTAAAAAAGAGTGTTAATAAAAATGTGTTGTTAGGCAATGGCCCTTGAAAGAATTCTTCTCCTATAAAGAAAAGGACAAAAGTTTGCCACACAAGTTCATTTGAAATCAGAAAACTCAAATAAACAAGTGAGTGTACAACAAAAACCAGGACTTTGTAGTTATTATTACACTTTTTATATGTGGCCAAAAATACCCAAATAAATTTGTTGTAGGAAGAGAATAGACCATGTAAACCATCTGATGTGACACGCATTATCAAAGAAATGCTACAATATTGCTGAAACATTCTTACCATTACCATAAAGTTTTGGCATCTAAAACTTTCAGTTAGTCAACAAAACACAACCAACTAAGTTCTATTTTGCTTGTAAAACCGATCCTCTTCCTCCTATACACTATTAGTTATCAAGACTGCGAGATGGTGTTCAACTTGCCATATATTTCAGACTTGATACTTTCCACTTGAAGCAAGATAACATTTTGTTTTGAAAGGCATTATGCATAACTTCAAATCATAACAATTGCTTTTGTTGAATAAATATTGGGATACCCTTATTTTTTTTCTTCTGATTTCAATCTAACATGCATAGGTCACAGGAAATCTAAGTCCCCCATTTGATGGTCCCCTTCTACCTTCATTTTTCAAACTGACAACAATTTCTAATTTTCTATGGTAAACAATAATAATAATAGCAACAGTAACTATTTTCTCCAAGCAAAGCTGTGTGGTAAAGCAGCAATAATACCTTGGAGCTAACACAAACAAAGGGTTGATTACATATACTATTTATTAATAAATAAATAGTATTAAATATGTAACTACTATTTATATACATACTACTACATTTTAAAAACATACTCAAGTACTCAACTGCCATTTTGTCCCATCTAATCTTCCATACATAATTAAGGGACGGCATCTGCCAGTATCTGCCGTATTCAATTAAATTCTCCAGCTTGGATACGTAACTGAATAGTATACTGAATACGTACAAAAGACAAAATAAAACTGAAATTGTAAACAAAAAAGAGTCGGGTACACTACACTAGAAAAATACTCATTTCATTTGTGCTGTTTTGATATATATTATTATTATTAAGTGGCAGACACTTGAGAACAAAAAAAATCACGTAATCCGAGGAGTTGCCGTGGTGGTTGCCGTTGCATGGACGATATGCTTGGTGAAGACCGAAAAGTCATGTATTTAGTTTTATTGTGTGTGAAAATTCTTTTAATCTTTTAATTAAAGAGATTAGTTTGAGTAAACTGTAGAATGATAGTATTGTGAATATGATTAATCTTTATCAACGAAGATTAGTTTAAATTAGAGTTGACAAAATTTTATTAGATCCGATTCACTTTGATCTACTTTATTGGTGAGATAGTCCAATCTGATTCATTTCTTGAAAAATTCTAAAATTTAAATCTGAATTGGTTTATCATAAATTGATGAATTAAATAAATTAATCCATCAACTCACTTGAAACATTTAAAAAAATAAAAAATAAATAAATTTTAACATATTATATATTTATTCGTAACAAAAAATATATTATATATATTTTTTATATAAAACATATTCAATTTAAAAAAGAAAAGTAAAATCACATTATAAAATATATAAAAAATAATAAAAAAAAACAATTCTGAGTAGTTTCGCTCACCTATGGTGGATCAATTTCAGTTTTTAAAAATATATTAATTTTTTAACTAGGTTTGGCTCAGATTCCCCTGTAGGTCATCAGGTCAATTCATGAAGAGTCATATAACAATGAGAATATGATTAATTTTGTCTAAAAGTTATTGGTTTAAATCAAAGATAGAATCCTAATATCTTGGGCGAGATTGGTTTTTACCTGATCAACCAAATATTTAACATAGTAACTAATAAACAATCACATTATCACAAACCAGATTAGTTTAATTCATCAACAATTAATAACTTGGATGGATTAAGTTTTTGTCAAGTGAATTGAAGAATTATCGTGCTAGGACAACAATGAAAGTGAGTCAATCACAATGAGTTAACAAACGAGTGAGTCAACCATAACCAGAGATTAATTTATGTGTCCACTGTCCAAGATACTAAAAGTTGCTCCTTTAGGACAAAAAAGAATGAGAATTGAGAAAGAGCATGTGAAAGTCCAAGGCTTGCAAGTTGGTAATAAATAGAGAGAAAAAAAAAAGTGGGAATTGTGAGACTCTCGTGATGGGTGGGAGTGAGAAGAACGACGAACCTCTAACCCCGACGGGGAGGCTGTTCCTGCAGGAAGAAATGAAGCAAGTAATCCACTGCGTGGTGGGCCTGAAGAACCCCATCGACGTGGAGCTGGTCAAATCAGAAGTCCGCAACTCCACCATGCTGCAGCACCCGCGCTTCACCAGCCTCATGGTCAGGGACGCGCGAGGAGTTGAGCACTGGCGCCCAACCGAAATCGACATCGATAAGCACGTGCTCGTAATCGACGGCGGCGAGGATGATGATGTATCATCATCGGAATCGGATGTGGCCATCAACAATTACTTAGCGGAATTGTCCATCGACAGCGACGCGCTCAGCATGGAGAAGCCGCTGTGGGAAATCCACCTCCTCAAGGCGCACAAGTGCGTGATTTTCCGAATCCACCACGCGCTCGGCGACGGGATTTCGTTGATGTCGATACTTCTCGCCAGCTGCCGGAAACTCAACGACCCCGACGCGCTTCCCACCACCACCGTCTCCACCGCCGCCGCATCATCTAAAACTAACCACCGCATCGGTAGTCTCTGGAATCTTCTCGTTACCGTCTGGTTTTGCTTCGTCTTTGCTCTGGAGTTTGTCTTCAGGTGCTTGTGGATTCGTGACCCCAAATCCGCCATAAGCGGCGGCGATGGGGTTCAGCTCTGGCCCCGGAAGATAGCCACAGCCAGTTTATCCTTACAAGACATGAAGACCGTCAAGACCGCTGTTAATGGGGTAAAGTAAAAACTTCTTAATTCATTCTTATTATCCATTCAAATCGCCTATCAACGACATTCTCACTTAAATATCTTAATCCTGTAATATATTTAATTTAGACGTGAAATTCATAAAATTTTAAACAGTGTTAGAAAAAATATCGTTAATTTTTCCAAAAAAATCAATAATTTTAAACATTCTTCTACTACTATAATTATAAGTGTTCCTAATTTTTATTACTTTCATTTTGGGCTAAACATTTCTAAACAAAATTACTCTTTATTACTTAGATTGTAAAATTACTCTTTCCTCCCTATTTTGGGCATCACAATTGACCACTCATACTTTTCGGGGTTGAAAGAATGTATATAAAAATACAAATAAGTTATAAAAACGGTTCAAAAATTTAAACGCAAGTCAATCAAGTCTGAACCAAATAGCGTTAGCGTCTGAACCAAATAGTGTTAGCTTTACCTAATGCAGTAATGATAAATTTATTTGCATTTACGTTGACTGTCTTGTGCGGAAGACTTTTCAGTTTTCACGTGGGAAGCTTTATAGTAGGAGGTAAATTGTTGGGTTTGATTTGATTTATTGATAAAAAGTGAAATTAAAATAAAGCTGTGTGGTTGAATTTAATTTAATTTTAATATAATATCAAATTCAAATTAAATCAATTTTTTATAATTTGATTTGGTTCTGTTTTGATAAAAAAAAATTATTATTACAATTTAATTTTTTAATTAAATTTATATAATTATTATATTATATTATTTTTTATTAAATTTTGTTTTACACATTTTAATTTAAAAAATATTATTTTTATTTTTATTTAACATCATTATAAAATAATATTATTAACTTTTTTTTAACATAATAATAAATTATGTTTTATTTGATATTTAATATTTAATATTATTTAATAATATTGATATTTTTTTTTTGTAAGATATGAAAGTAAAATATATATCATATTATATAAATTTATTATTAAAAAAAATTATACTATAAATTACATATTATTATCATAAAAAATTAAAATATTATTAATTAGATAATACTAAACATTTAAAAATAAATTAATATAATTAAAATATATAATTTGATTCGGTTTAATTTGATTTTTATAATCAGATCTAAAATTGAACCACATTGAAAAAAAAATGATTTTTAAGATTTTTGTTCGATATAATTTTTCGATTTAATTTTCTAAGCGATTGAAAAATTTATTTCGATTTAGTTTGATTTTTGACCACCTTTAATCTATGATACTACATGATATGGTCAAATATTAGAATTTAGAATTAGTAATTTTCTTATCAAATGGTCAAACCCAAATGTCATGCATGATGGCGAAATAGTGTGGTCATGTAGGGCGGCTAAACATAAATAAAATAATGGTTTAAAGTGAACTTATAAAATATGTTTTAAAAAAAAATATTATATGTTTATATTTAATTATTATTATTATTTTGGTTTTAGAGACGTGAAATTATTTATTAAATCCTTTAGTCAAATTTTATAGCATTTTTCTTTTCAATGGATATCATGGTTAATTCATTTATTGATTGTAAGAGAAATAAGACAAATATTTTTAGGTACTACGTAATTAGTTAAATTTTATTGGAAATAATTTTTATAACAATAGAACTTGATTTAGGATAGGAGGGGATCGAATTGCCTTATACTTGATTGTGACTGCAAAATGTTAAACCTGTTAATCCCTACAAAATGTTATGATTACTTTTCATTCTTGTAGAGTAACTAATTTTTTGCTATTTTGCAGACCATAAATGATGTTCTATTTGCAGTTATATCATCTGGGATATCAAGATACCTGGACTTCCGAGGACCCAATGGTAAAATTCATTTTTATTATTTTCCAATTAACACAACAACTTCCATTTCTACTTGATACACATAATCATAGTAATTGATTAAATAATAATTTTAATTTTTGATTCATTAAGGGCTACGAGATGGTGCTCGGCTAACAGGGCTAGCTATGGTTAATTTAAGAGAGCAGCCAGGATTACAGGAATTATCCAAACTGATGAGAAGCAACAATTCAGAAGCACTAGCAAGGTGGGGTAACAAATTTGGTATGATTCTCCTACCTATATATTACCATAGAAGCAACACTTCAGATCCTTTGGAATATCTCAAGAGAGCTAAGGCAATGATTGACAGAAAGAAACGGTCTCTAGAGGCCGCTTTCTCTTACAAAATTGGAGATCTTGTAATGTCCACCCTTGGTCCAAAGGTACCTGCACTTCGTTTTCTTATTTTAAGAGTTTAATACTGATGCACTTAAGCGTAAAATAATTTAAACTCTATTTTTAAACTTTTGAGGTCAAGTATAGAAAATTTCAAATGCTATTTTATTTGTAAATTGCAGTTTGCTAGTCTTCTAAACTACCGGATACTCTGCCACACTACCTTTACAATCTCAAATGTAGTTGGCCCACAAGAGGAGATTATGATTGGAGGCAATCCTATAACGTTCTTAAGGGCAAATAATTCTGCCTTGCCTCATGTACGACCCCTAAATACTGTTTTACTCACACTATTATAAGTCTCATTAGATACAAAGCTAGAAGTATTTTTTTACAGCTTCTCTGCTAAGAAATGCTCTATTTTCAAGTAGAGAATCTCTTAAAAACACTTTTAATTTATATCCAAACAGACTCCAAGCATTTCAAACTTTGGAGTACAATGTAATTAGTGAATATAATTATGTTCATTGTTGGTGTATGGTATTTGGTAATGCAGGCCCTCATTTTGAATATGGTGAGCTATGCTGGAAGGGCAGACATGCAAGTGCAGGTGGCCAAAGACATCATTCCAGATCCTGAGTTTCTTGCTAAGTGCTTTGAAGATGCATTGCTTGAAATGAAGGACCAGGTTACAGCCAAAATATGACAGACATTTGGATAAATTTGATTTTGTTAACTGTCACAACATTACTATGATACATAGGCAACGACTAATTTATATTATGATAGCGTTTACTTTCTAAATAAATGTTTATATAGGGACTTATTTGGTACATCCGCCTCTCTCTTATGTACCATTGATGATATGACCTATTAATATTTAATACATTTTTCCTGTGGACATAAATATAAGCAAATTTAACTAATTTGAGCACAGATCACATTTAAAAAGTAATTAACTCTATCTTGCAGGCATCGAAATGTTAAACGATTGAAAATTAACTCTCAAAATAAATCAGACATGCTACAAGTTGTACAGATTTACAGAATAGCTACGGCCTAGAGGGATAACAAGACAGTTTTTACAGAATAGTTCTCTGATTGCACCATGGATATTATAAAATTCTTATTTTTATCAAGTAATTATTTTTTTCTGGTACAAATCACGAGTATATGATTACTGTTTATCCAAGAAAATTTTGTACACAAAAAAATCAATCATAGATTCTTTCACTAAAAAGATCATTCATCATAATAGAACTTTATGCCAAGTAACAGTGCATGACTTCTTCACTAGTAGTAAGGAAAAAATAAGTAATAATAAGTAACAATAAGTCATTAAAATGAACAAATCAAAGTATATGATTCATTTAATTTACCCAGCACATAATCCTCTTGCTCATTTTAGAGAATATATAAATTTAGAGGAGTTTTTCTGTGGAAAAAAATATACAGATAAAGAAAATGACAAAAGTTTGCCACACAAGTTCAAATAAACAAGTCAATGTACAAAAAAAACCATGTAGATTTTTAGAAGCTTTTCCAACGGAAATAAGTAACAGCTACCAAAAAAGATAATTTATTTATCGTTATAAGAGGAATTGAGAAGACCCTGTAGTTAATATTACACTTCATACGACCAAAAATACCCAAATAAATTTTGTTGCAGAAAGAAAATAGGCCGTGTAAACCATCTTATCTGACACGCATTATCAAAGAAATGCTACAATATTTCTGAAATATTCTGTGAAAGGGAAACCATGAAATTTTGGCATCTAAAACTTCCAGTTACTCAACAACACAACCAATTAAGTTCTATTTTGCTTGTAAAGCCAATCCTCTTTCTCCTACACTTCTAGTTGTCAAGAACTGGCAAAGTTTGGCACAAAATGTCGGCCGCTTGCTCAAGCTCCTTCTCTGTTATAATCAATGGTGGGACAAGCCTGACAACATTTCCTTTTCCAGCAGTTAATACTAAAAGGCCAGAATTCCAGCATGCGTCGACAAAGGGTGAGGCAGGTACATCTAAATCTATTCCTACGATTAGCCCAACACCGCGAATTTCTTTCACGTGTTGGTTTCCTCCTAACTTTTTCTTGAGTAGTTCTTTGAAATAGAGGCCCTTCTTGGATACAGATGACAGGAACTCAGGTTTTGATATTTTATCAAAAACAGCAAGAGCAGCACTGCAAACAAGAGGGTTTCCTGCAAAAGTGCTTCCATGGTCGCCATAACTTATAGAAGAAGCAACTCTCTCAGTCACTAGGACTGCTCCAATAGGTAGTCCTCCAGCAAGAGGCTTTGTGAGGGTCATCATATCTGGGAAGACGCCAAATGCCTCATGGGCCCATAGAAACCCTGATCTACCTAAACCACATTGAACCTACAAAATCACAGAAAACATATGATAGTTAAATAGAATAATAGTATAAACAATCAAATGCAATAATTCAAAATATGTTATTATATACATCAAAATATGGCAGCTATACTTTGTCATGCTGTGAACGAAGAAATTTTTTAGGATTTAGTAGAAGGTCATGGTACTAGACAATCGCATTCTTCTCACTATCATTCAATCAAGAGAAATGCTAGGAACACACTCTTTCTAATTGGTTGACATTTATGCAAAATCACAAAATTGAATGGATCACACATTCTATTTAATGATTCTCTATCTTGATTTTAATAAGACATAAATAAACCAACCAACCATTTCAAATGACAATGTCATCAAGAGTAAGATATTAGACAATATTTTCCAAAGCATCTTAAAAGCAACTAAAAAAACATTTTAAAGTGAAAACCAATTTTGTGTCTTCACCCTTACATAACATAAGCAAATTTCTGTTAAAAAAATTTCAGGAACACTTGGTATTTGCTTATTAGTACCATACAAATACAGTTATATATTGATATTAGACACACGGTAGAGTCGATACCTCATCAAACACAAGAAGTGCCCCGGCTTCATCACAGGCATTACGTAGAGACTGTAGAAATTCTTTTGTAGCGCTGTAGATTCCACCTTCTCCTTGGATGGGTTCCACAAAAACTGCAGCAATCTTGCCCTGCTTAATTAGTTCTACCGCGGCCTGAGCATTTCCATACTCTAAAAAGGTCACTCCAGGCATAACAGGCTCAAAGGGTGTTCTGTATTGCACTTTACTTGTCAATGCAAGTGCGCCAAGGGTTCTCCCATGGAAGCAGTTACTAAAAGCTATGAACTCTGTTGCTGGCTCTTTCCCGTTAGTAGTTGTGTGTCTCTGATGTTTTCTTGCAAATTTAATAGCTGCTTCATTAGCTTCAGTTCCAGAATTTGCAAAGAACACACGATCAGCAAAAGAAGAAGTCACAAGACGCTTTGCAAGTTCTACCTGCATCGATTCCAAAATAAATAAATAAATGTAGAATGCAACACTATGCAGGGACACATAACATGTTGCTACAATAAATGAACCAAGGTAAAGCATAAACAATTACAACCATATACTTATTGGATAAAGCAGAAACTAAACAAGCAGTTTTCTTTCTCTTCATAATGTAGATACAAAAAAAGAGTGACACATTACAAAACCAAATGATCAATGACAGTCTCTTTCTCTGCAATCTCCAAAGCACAATGAAGTATGCAGCTGAAATCTTCAAATCTGAAACTCTATCAAGTAAAGGAGGAAGGATTCATATAAAGCAAGATTATTTATGCAAAACATACATGGGAAGGAAGAAATTTGATATTGGGAAAAATTACAATACACTGGATTCTATGCACAGTAGGGTCTAAAATTGGAGAGAGGTGTAAATAAATCTTTTAAGACCTTATGAAGACTAATAACTAAGGAGACTAATAAATCTTCTAACACCTTATGTAGACTAATAACTATGTTTCATTTGGGGACTTGTGTTTCACTTTATAAATTGTTTTAGTTTTCCTTCCCTGATAGAGTTCTCAAGAAATTATAGTTTATAGAATTAGAAAACTGTTAGCACTATAAGGCTAAGGTTTATTAAAGCTTGATAACAATAATTGCGGTTCTCTTCATTTAGTGAATGTTAACGGTACAAAACAGGTACTCAATCCTGAAAAATTAACTTTTCTCAGAAGATATGATAGATCACCATTAAGAAAACCATGTTCCACCATCAAATTTAAAGTTTTCTTGCCATTCACTTTGTTAAAAATCATAACTCTTCCACACATTTTTCATAAAAAAAAAAAAAGTGCACACAGTTTTCAATCCAACCTTTGTCATCATAAAGTCAGTAAAATATTACTTTGAGAATCTCCGTCAAAGCCAAAATAATAGTTGATACACAGCACATTGAGCAATCATTAATAATTAAACACCACTCCCACCTTCAATGATCCAACCTTGATGTTGAAAAAGAAATTCTCTTGAAAGCATTTACAAAACTATGCACATCTTCACATACCAAAAAGATGCAAAACAAGGCTAAATTATGTAAGTTTGAATTATTTATAATAAACCACTAATGAAACAAATTGCAAATTTGTTTGCCTGCTTAATTGTTTCCAAGAAAACTAGTGTCTTAATACAAACAAACCAAAAAAATAGCAGTAGTTTATTCCAATTTTTTTCCATGATATCTAAGCAAATTGGAGATGATATAGAAATAACTCAGATACAAATAGACAAATCACTGTATGCCCATACCTAAGGTATTGTTTAGTAAACATAATGTTTTCCATGACTTTTATGCAGATGAAAACATTGATATAATTCACAGACAAATACTAACATGCCCAGACCTGAGGTATTGTGTAGAATATATTGCTGGTATGAGTAAGGGTAGCGGCTTGCTCAACCACAGCTTTCAACCAATCTGCATCCCCGTGGCCTAGTGCATTGACAGCAATCCCAGCACTCAAATCCAAATATTCTCTCCCTTCAATGTCATACAGCTTGCAACCTTCCCCCCTCTCAAGCACCACTGGCGTTCTTGCATATGTCCCCACCAAAAACTTCCCTTCACTCTCAATCACATCCTTGGTTTTCTCCAATGCCGTCTTCCCAATATTAGGAGCATCAACATTCACATTAAGACACGCACTCACAACCTTACGGCATCTGATCTGAATAACAGGACTTCTTCCCACCAAAGTGCTCTCTCTCTCCAAATTGAAGAATTGCTTGGGTTTGTAACACGATTGAGAAATCAAATGGTTTGGAGACATGTAAACTGAACTCATTGTGTTAGATTAAGGGTTAGATTCCCTCACTTCATCCTTCTGCTGAAACACAAAAAAAAAAAAAAAGATCAGCTTGCCATATAGTTCAGAGTTCAGACTTCAGAGACTCACCTCTATTTGTTCAAAACAAAACTGATACATTGGCAACTGAAAAGACCAAAGAGAGAAACTTGCAGAAAAGAAATAGAAAAAGAACATAAAACCAAATTAAGATTTAGAATCAAATTCAAATTCAAATGCATGACAATTTTGGCCAGCAAACAAACCAGAAAACATATACTACTGTTATTTTCATATTTTGGTCCCCAAAACTTTTCTTATGTACAGACTATACCCCAAAGTGAAATCTGGACTCAACAAAGCAAAAAAAAAAAAAACAAACAAACAAAAATGGAAATTTAGAAAATGCAGAAAGAAACCAAACCATTGACATCTCACTATTCTATTTTGAATCTTCACCTTGTGAGTACTATAAATAAAATAACACAAAATTAATTCCAAATCAATCAAATTCAAAACCCTCTTCCCCCAACAAAATGTGTCAAAGCTAGCCAACCCAGCTTCAAATAAAAGATAACAAGCATGTCTTCAAATCATAACAATTGCTTTTGGTGAATAGATATATATTGGGATACCCTTATCCTCTGATTTCAATCTAGCATACATTCGTCACAACTCACAAAGGAAATCAAAGTCCCATTTGGTGGTCCCCTTCGACCTTCATTTTTCAAATACTAACAACAATTTTTCAATTTTCTATGGTAAACAATAATAACAGTAACATTTTTCTCCAAGATTAACAATGGATCCAAGCAAAGCTGTACATTAAAGCAGAAACAATACCTTGGCAGTGAAATTGAACGTGCAAGTTTCCAACTTGGAGTTGAAACAAACAAAGGGTGTTCTCACTTTCAACTTTCAAGTGTGTGCAGAGAAAGATCAAAGAGAGACAAAAGGAGTAGCAGAGAGAGAGAGTTATTAATAATTAATAATAGTAATAAATAGTAAAATAATGCAAGAATATCCTGATATTTGTGATTGGCGGCTCATGTTTTATTCCAACCTTAGGAGTTAGGATATGCTAAAATGGTAATTATTCTTGGAGAATAATGTGCAGTATTATGGGCTTTTATAACTACGACTTTCTATAAAATATTAAAGTGCTATTTGTATCTCCTTTATTTTTACTTAAAAGACCCTATTCTTTCTTTTAATTTTTCTTTCTTTTATAATTCTCTTCTTTCTAGGTTTAGATTACTTTAACTTTTCACAAAAAGAACTTGGTTTCATAAAGTTCTCTTAAAAGAGTTAAAAAGAGTTGATGTTTTTTTTTTTTATCAATCAATAGTTAGTTTTTGTTAGAAAGGTTAATAAGATAAATTTAAACTCATGATATCTCTCTCAATTCTCCATTCACTTTTTAAGAAATTGATGAGGATCTTTCAACAATATAAAATAATTTTGTATTATCAGTTAATCATGATTTATTATTTAGAAAACTTTTAAAATAATATAATAAAATAAAAGTAAATTAACTTATCATTAAGGGTTGTGAATAATTAATAATATACTATCATTATTAAATTAATATTTTAACTATAAAAAAAATTAAGAATAAAATATAATCTCTTACAAATGAATTTGATGCATAAATAAATAATATAGAGGAAAAAAATGTATTTAAGCATGACTACATCTAGTTGTTTTATTTAACTAACAATTGATTATAACCTGGGGACTAAAACTTGTATAAAGTCCCAAAATATATACATCAAAACAATTGACCAAATACTTTATTGATTAAATACTTTTCTTTAAATAGAACACTGCATTTCATAATTTATATTTTTACAAGTATTAATTGTTAGGAATTTATTTATTCCTAATTAATTAATATGGACTAAATATTAATTTTAGCATTTATATTAGTTATTCACATTTAGATGGCTCAATTTAAGTGATCTAATTTAGAGAGCCCTTAAATTGCCAATAGAAAATAATATGGAATTAATAAGTGAATTGCCAGTTTTACCCATTGGGGCATAATGGGAATTCTAATGGGTTAAAAACATAAAGCACGGTGATGGTCCCCAATATACCAAATGAGAAAACAGTTTTCTCCTCTCCCCATCAGAGAGAAAACGAAGGTCCCATCAAGAATAAAGGAGATTTGGTTGAGGAAGATCAATCAACCATTAGTTATTTATCAACAAAAGGCTTCCATTTGTGTGTGTTAATCACAAATCTCTATGGAGTCAGGTATTTCTAAATCTCTCTTCTTCAATAATTTGACGTAATGCGATCTGCTCTTTCATTTGGTTATTTTATTTGGTCAATTTAAATAACCAACAAGTGGTATCAGAGCCTCCGTTACTGTTAGATTATTGGGATTAAAGTATAGATTGGATTTTTATCTGAATCCCTCTTTTAATTTTATGAACCCTAAATTTATTTAATTTTGGGGAAAATTCCTACTTTTCCGTGGAAAATTCAGACTTTTTTTTTTTTTTTTATGCTACCATCACATAAAAACATAAATTTTGAGGCTCAATAGCTAAATACATGGCAATTGAATCATGAGCCGAGATCATAAAGAGCTTACTGCGAGTAGGAAGTGGATTTAATACAATGAATTCAAAAGCATCAAACCTCTCTTGTTCGGAAGAATCGAAACACATCGAAGTGCTTTTTTGCAATTGGCTTTCGATGCGTATTTTTTTTTTTTTTTTTTAAATTGGAATTGAATTGGAATCTTCTGCAATGTGCAACTTTTGGTTTTAATTGCAATTGGATTGTGGAACATTTTATTCTGCAATTGTTTTTTCAATTTTACGCGTGTTGTGTGCAATTTTTTTTGTTGTTGTTTTAATTGCACGGATTCCTTCGCTAAAAAAAATTAAGTAATATTCATGAGCAACATCTTTAGTATTTTATTCTGCAATTGATTTTTTCAATTTAATTCTGTGTACAGTGATTAAAAATTTGGAATTAGTAATTTTATTCATTGTTCATAAATTAGTAATGATTATTTTCATATAATTATTACTATCAGTTTGGGTGCAAATTTTATGGACTCTTCCTATTTTTTTTATGTCTGGTAATTTTTAATTGAGTTGGTTGAAACAATACATTGCCAAAGTAATCCCTATTGTGTAAACTGATTTGATTAAAATTACATAGATGTTTGTATGAGATTATTTATGCGAATTGTGCTCGGCCCAAAGGAAGACACAATTTGGCTAAATAATAACATACTTTGTGATGATAAGTATGTAACAATCATAAAGTAATTTTTTTTTCATGTGAATAATAGTCGGTCCAAAGAAAGGCTATTATTTGATGAAGCCGATTGTTAATATTTGATCATTGCGTAGAAGTACCGTTTACAAATTAATTTTTTTCTGTCCAAAGACTGGGAATTAATGTTGTCTTTGGGTATCTTGTTACGAGTCCATTGTGTGAAATATTTGCATGTTTTGTTTTATATATATAATTTTTTTATATATATATGGAATATTTGGTAATTTATCATCATGTTTATTAATTTAATTTTTGTTCTCTATTTTAGTTGCCTTTCTTTGTGAATGTTTTCTGCTCAAGTAAATTCTATCCCAATGTTGAATGGGACGAATTTTAAGGTCTGGAAGGAAACCGTAGAAATTGTTCTCGGTTGTATGGATTTGGATCTAGCACTAAGGGAGGAACCACCCATTTCCACTTCGGAAGTCTCTAATGAGGCAAAAATTGAGAAATGGGAGAGGTCCAACCGAATGTGTCTTATGATCATGAAGCGCTCTATACCAGAGGCGTTTCGGGGCTCTATTGTTGAGGGTCAAAGTGCAAGGAATTTTCTTGCGAAAATTGAACAATACTTTGCCCAGAATGAAAAGGCGGAGACGAGCAGCCTTTTGGCTAAACTCATCTCCATGAGGTATAAGGGCAAAGGAAATGTCGGAGAGTACATTATAGAAATGTCCAATCTTGCATCAAAACTTAAGGCACTAAAGTTAGAGCTTGGTGAAGACTTGCTTGTGCACTTGGTTTTGATCTCACTTCCTCCACACTTTGGACAATTCAAAGTGAGTTATAACACTCAAAAGGACAAATGGTCCTTAAATGAGCTTATATCTCAATGTGGGCAAGAGGAAGAGAGGTTGCGGAGGGATAGGACTGAAAGTGCTCATTTGACTTTGACCTCTCACAATAAAAAGAGGAAAAATGCTAAGGATGCTGCAGAAGGGTCTTCTCAAGAGAAGAAATCAAAGAAAGTTGAAGAATTTACCTGTTACTTTCAGAAGAAGTCGGGACACATGAAGAAAGAGTGTCCCAAGTATGCAGCAGGCGTGTAAAGAAAGGTAAATTTTTTACTTTTGTTTGTTCTGAAATTAATTTAGCTTTTGTACCTATGGATACTTGGTGGGTGGATTCTGGTGCTACTACTCACATAAGTATAACTATGCAGGGTTGCCTGTGGAGTCGACCGCCAAGTGATGATGAAAGATTCATTTTTGTGGGCGATGGACAAAAAGGTTGCAGTAGAGGCTATTGGAACTTTTTGATTCTGGTTAAAAACTGGATTTTATTTGGATTTGTTTGAGACATTTGTTGTACCGTCTTTTAGGCGGAATTTAATTTCTATTTCTAGTTTGGACAAATTTGGATTTTCTTGTTCATTTGGAAATAATAAAGTTAGTCTCTACCAAAATTCAAATATTGTTGGTTCTGGTTATTTAATTGATAATCTTTACATGCTTGATGTTGTTGGTTCCTATATTGAAATATCTGCAAAACAACACGTGGTACAAAACGAAAATTAATTGAGAATTCAGCCACTTTATGGCACAAGCGTTTAGGCCATATCTCTAAACAGAGAATTCAAAGACTTGTGTCGGATGAAATTCTTGATCCATTGGATTTGTCGGGACTTTGATGTACTGTATTGAATGCATAAAGGGAAAACGAACAAACATAAGGAAATCAGGTGCCGAAAGAGCTAAAGACGTCTTAGAACTAATACATATCGATATTTGTGGTCCATTCCCTTGACATCTTGGAATGGACAACAATATTTTATTACGTTCATAGATGACTTTTCTAGATACGGTTACCTATATTTAATACATGAGAAGTCCCAATCCCTAGACGTTTTTAAGACTTTCAAAGCTGAAGTTGAACTTCAACTTGGAAAGAAAATTAAAGTTGTCAAATCTGACCGTGGTGGTGAATACTATGGCAGATATGACGGATCAGGAGAACAACGTTCAGGGCCTTTTGCGCTTTTTCTCAAAGAGTGTGGAATTGTTCCGCAATACACTATGCCAGGCAAACCTAGCATGAATGGTGTAGCAGAACGAAGAAACCGGACTCTTAAGGATATGGTAAGGAGTATGATTAGTCATTCATCTTTGCCAGAGTCACTTTGGGGAGAAGCATTAAAGACTGCAGTTTACATCCTTAATAGGGTGCCAAGTAAAGCAGTTAATAAAACCCCTTATGAACTTTGGATTGGCAAAAAGCCAAGCATCAAGCACTTGCACATTTGGGGTTGTCCAGCTGAGGCACGGCCTTATAAGCCGCATGAAAGAAAGCTGGACGCAAGAACGATTTATTTTGCTACTTTGTTGGCTATCTTTGAACGCTCTCGAGGCTATAAGTTTTACAATCCCACTTCAAGATCATTTTTGAAACGGGAAATGCGAGATTTCTTGAGGATATTGAGTTTGGGAAGGAAGAGAACATAAGGAATGTTGTCTTTGAGGAAGAACCTGTCATTGACAAAGTGATCAAGTCCTCATACCTATTACTTTTGTTCAGGACACCACTCCAGTAATAGAAAACAATGTTCAAACTGTTGTTGATAACATTGTTTTAGAACAAGACAACAATGAGGTTCACCTTCCAATACCTATAGAGCAACCTCAACAACCTCAAGAAGTGCCATTAAGAAGATCCATTAGAGAGAGGAGAAGTGCAATCCCAGATGATTACATTATCTTTCTTCAAGAACATGAGGATGGTGTTGGTTTAACGAGAGGAGGATCCAATCAACTCTGTCAAGCTATATGCAGTTCTAACTCTAAAAAATGGATCGATGCCATGAAGGATGAGATGAAGTCTATGCAAGACAATGACGTTTGGGATCTCGTTGAATTACCTAAATGTGTGAAACCTATTGGTTGTAAATGGATATTTAAAACCAAGAAGGATTCAAAGGGTAATATCGAGAGATATAAGGCTCGTCTAGTTGCTAAAGATTTTACTCAAAAAGAAGGCATTGACTATAAAGAAACCTTTTCTCCAGTATCTTCAAAGGATTCTTTTAGGATAATAATGGCACTAGTAACTCATTTTGATTTAGAGTTACATCAGATGGATGTTAAGACTGCGTTTCTAAATGGTAACATTGAAGAAACAATCTATATGGTGCAACCAGAAAACTTTGTGTCTGGTGACCAAAAGTCTATAGTGTGCAAACTAAAGAAATCCATTTATGGTCTCAAACAAGCTTCCCCGTCAATGGTATTACAAATTCCATCAAGTCATTACCTCATATGGTTTTGAGGTAAATGTGGTTGATGATTGTATATATCATAAGTTCAGTGGGAGTAAATACATATTCTTGGTATTATATGTCGATGATATACTGCTTGCTAGCAGCGATATAGGCTTCTTACATGAGACCAAGAGATTTCTAATTGAAAATTTCGAAATGAAAGATCTTGGGGAAGCCTCCTTTGTGCTAGGCATCAAGATACTAAGAGATCGCTCTCGAGGTATCCTAAGGCTGTCACAAGAGAATTATATCGATAAGGTTCTAGAAAGATTCGGCATGAAAGATAGTAATCCAGGGGACACCCCTATAGCTAAAGGAGACAAATTTAGTCTCAAACAATGCCCCAGTAATGACCTTGAAAGAACTGAGATGCAAAAGATTCCCTACTCATCAGTAGTGGGAAGTTTAATGTACGCTCAAGTTTGTACTCGTCCTGACATATCGTTTGTTGTGGGAGTCTTGGGTAGATACTTGAGTAATCCTGGAATACAGCACTGGAAAGCAGCAAAACGTGTAATGCGTTACTTAAAGAGAACAAAAGGATACATGCTTACCTATCAGAAGTCTGATCATCTAGAGATCATTGGGTACTCAGACTCTGATTTTGCTGGATGTCAAGATAGCAAACGCTCCACATCTGGATATATATTTATGCTAGTTTGGGAGCTATCTCTTGGAAGTCCGTTAAACAGAGACTTTGATAACTCCTTCGACTATGACTGCGGAGTTTGTTGCTTGTTTTGAGGCATCTAATCACGGAATGTGGCTGCGAAACTTTGTCACTGGTCTAAGAGTGGTCGATCACATTAAAAGACCATTGAAAATTCTTTGTGACAATAACTCAGCAGTTCATTACTCCAACAAGATAATAGGAGTGCAACCAAGTCAAAATTCATTGACATTAAGTTTTTGGTTGTTAAGGAAAGAGTTCAGAATAAACAAATTTGCATAGAACATATAGGGACTCATTCCATGCTAGCTGATCCACTTACTAAAGGTTTGGTACCTAAAGTCTTTCATGAGCACACTGCTCATATGGGTGTAATTCCTGATAGTACCTAAGTTTAGTGGGAGTTTTAGTTATGTTCTATATTTTATGTTTCTTAAACATTTTATTGTTTGGATTTTTTGCAAAAATAAAGTTGATGTTTATCATCTTATTATGAATTTATGTTATGTTTTATATGCGATTTTATTGCATTTGGATTGATCTCTATAAAGAATAAAGTTTGGACTAATTGAAAATAAACATGATTAAGATCACATGACATGTCATTTTCATATCACTTATCCATATTTGATCTATGTCATCAAATATAAGTAACAATGGTGATCATTGTGGCTTAGTCACGTTGAGTTTGTGATGAAAACCGCAGTAGTTCCTTGTTCTTATATGAGATGGACCAGATTGTTAAAGGGGAGTCTAAAATGAATAACGTACGGTTGCGCGCCTAAAGAACTCTGGGATATAAATGTCTAAGATTAATATGAAGTCCAAGTGGGAGATTGTTAGGAATTTATTTATTCCTAATTAATTAATATGGACTAAATATTAATTTTAGCATTTATATTAGTTATTCACATTTAGATGGCTCAATTTAAGTGATCTAATTTAGAGAGCCCTTAAATTGCCAATAGAAAATAATATGGAATTAATAAGTGAATTGCCAGTTTTACCCATTGGGGCATAATGGGAACTCTAATAGGTTAAAAACATAAAGCACGGTGATGGTCCCCAATATACCAAATGAGAAAACAGTTTTCTCCTCTCCCCATCAGAGAGAAAACGAAGGTCCCATCAGGAATAAAGGAGATTTGGTTGAGGAAGATCAATCAACCATTAGTTATTTATCAACAAAAGGCTTCCGCTGTGTGTGTTAATCACAATCTCTTTGGAGTCAGGTATTTCTAAATCTCTCTTCTTCAATAATTTGACGTAATGCGATCTGCTCTTTCATTTGGTTATTTTATTTGGTCAATTTAAATAACCAACATTAATGAGATAAACAAGATACAATATAAATACTTTATAATCAATGGTGGTTGGGTTTAAAAGGAGGAGATGGTCTCTCCCTGCACGATGATATCCTACATACAATGTGATGTGATCAATTAAAATTTAAGTTTATGTTAAAGAGAAATGTTAACATTTCATATCAAAAAATATTTATAAGAGATCTAAAACAAAATTTGTTGATTTAATAAAACCTAAAACATATTTTAGTCTTATTTGAAACATGTTTAATAATAATTAGGTATAGGCTTGGGTGGACTACTTGATAGGTGGTTAATCGTGAAAAATAATTTTTACTCATTAGATTAGTCTATTTTAATGAATTATATCATATATCTTACATACTTGATTATTTCTCATCAATTTTCTCCCTCATCCCTAATAAAATAGTTCATGATTATCCCAAAACAAGTTCATCTTCACTCTTTACCTATCCCTCTCATGATTAGTAACAGATTTAAGACCTTAAATTAGTGGGAACAAATTATAAAAATGAAATTTAGTGTAAAAAAAATATGAATATAGATAAAATAAAATACAAAAATTTAAATTTTATTAATAATTTTTTGCTAATTTTTTTTTTTTTACTTTTTAAATTTGAGGGGATGTAAGTGCATCTCTTGAGGACAATGTATGTCTACATGACCCTAACTCTGACATCACAGGTTTGTGATTCTTACGTTGTGACTCCATTGTTTTGGCACAGCATTATAACTCCCTTATCACAACTTTCTACACAACATTGTAACTCCTTTGTCACGACTTCTACTATCTCACATCTCTTACTCAACAAATTTGTTTTAAAGCTTCAACAACCTTGCCACAAATTGTGTTAACAACTTTATAGCCAAGGTCATTTTGTTACAATTTATTACAAGGGGAGGGGTTTGGAATACAAAACTCAAGTGACAACCTCTTTTGTACAAGAACATCATGGATGCTAGCGAGATCTCAATGATGGTGACAAGAATGATTACTCGCTACCTCTTGAGGTTTAAATCTGTCAGTAGAAACATAATGGAATAAAAAATGGATATTTTGAAACTATCCAAATTTGGAAGGAGAGCTTTTCAAAATTGAAAATTGTGAAAAGAGATGAAAAAAATAGAGACATTAAAGGTGGTGAACAGTAACGGGTGAGTGATGTCATATGAAAATGATGATGAATTCAATTATCTATGTGATTAACGACAATAATTATTAGGAAGATATAAACTTTATCAAAGAAATGAGATTAATCGAATGATATCAAAATTAATTGAATAAAAAATCTTGATGTCATTAGATTAACCTATGAAATGAGATCAAGATTTTTTTTAGTTAGTTGTTAAATCAAGTTGAAATTAAAACTAAAAAGTATATTGGAAAGAAATAAAACAAATATAATATGACATCATTGTCATGCCACTAAATGAAAGTGATAAACCATTTTTAAATTACCATCGGGAAAACCTCTCCTTTTTGAAATATAGCTCCTGTGAACGTCATCGTTATTATTAAATATTATTAATTAATATATATATTAAAAAGATCCAACCATCTATTTTATCAGTTATGAAATATTTATTTATACTATATAATAAACTTGCAGGCCAAGTATCAAGATTTGAATACCTAATTTTAGTTTCAACGTTATAACATATGCTGTAGCATTAGCAATCCAAAAAACTTTCTCAAAACTTTATTCATTCTACAAACTATTATTGTTGACCAAATAAACTATGTTTAAGTTATTTCTAATACCATATAAAAACAATTATTTTCAATATATATATATATTATTGTTATTCATTCCTGCAATGGATGACTACGTCAATTCAAATGAGACAAATTAAAAGGATTGAAAATAAACCAACGACACTTCCAAGGGGGAAAGCAGTTGTTTTCTTTTCATTTTAATAATGTTATCCTGAATTCAATTTTCAGGGCTTTTTTTTTTTTTTTCAGAATAATTTTATGGCATTAAAAAAATAATTTAAAACCCTTCAGCTATTTTGGTTTTTTAATCTTTCTACTCATTAAGTAAGATAATATTTAATATATTTTTTCATTTTGTAAGTTTTATAAAATATTAAGATAATTAATAAAAATATCATTTATATAAATATAAAAATACTCACTTTTGACCCTTATCCTTTAATTGAATTTATTATATATAGTGCATAAACGTTAAATTTATCTTATCATCATGTGAATTCCCTTTTACGTGACTTGTTTTTGCTTGGTGAATATCTCTAGAGACATTTTTTTGGCCATTTAAGAACCAATTGAGTAATTATAATTAACTGAGACTGTTTGTGATTTGTCATTTAAGGACTAACTGACTAATTTGTAATTTGGGTTTGTTTAATAATATTCCAACTTTTATTTTTGTCAAAAAAAAATTATCTATTAAATTTGTTGTGTTTGTTTTTGAATATATTTTTATAAATTACTTTTCCTAAAAAAATATTGGTTAGTTATTTTAATCACTCTCAAGATAAATATGACACTAAAGATATTCTAAGGATCTAAATACACTATGAACAAATTAAAAATAATATTAAGTTATTTTTGTTTATTTTAGTTAAGAAGCTACCATACATACATGACAAATCTAATAACCTTTTTAATAATTACTTGAAAATACATTAATAATAAAATTTTAATCATTCTTAAAAAACAGTGCATATTATATAATAAATGTTTTTATAATTTGATTTATTTGTTAACAATTGATTACTATAACAGTAGATAATTAATCACCTCTCCTGAGAAATTTCCAGTGATTTTTCCTTTTTAAACCAATTATTACTCTCTTACCCCTCACCCAGTTCCAGTTTCAGACCTTCTTCCTTCTTCTTCTTCCACTTCCATCGCATCGCAATATCGCATTACCTTAAACTCCTCGCTCAATACCCAATAATAAACACAGTGGTGTTAGAATAATAATAATAATAAGAAGAAGAAGAAGAAGAAGAAAGTGTTGGTTGTTATCTGTTTCTGTTATGTAATGCATCAGAAGAAATCCGAAGTCCAGATCGGAAAAGAAAGCACCGGCGTCTCTTCCGATTTCAACCACCACCCGAACCTAGCTCCGAACCCGAACCAAAACCAAGACGCTCTTCTCTCTCCCCAATCCACCGCACCTTACAAGAGACCCTCCCTCACCCTCTCCAAATCCCCAACCCTCCACAGATTCCCAACCCCAACCCCCAAACCGCGGCACGTCACCACCACCACCACCACCACAACAACAACAACAACAATTCTCTCCGCCGCGGTTTCCCTCCGCCGCCGTCTCCGCCTCTTCCTCTTCCTCTCGCTCCCCTTCTTCTACTTCCTCGTCTCCCACCCCACCAACTCCCTCCTCCTTGACTTCCTCTCCGCCTTCTCCTTCTCCGCCGCGCTCCTCTTCTCTCTCAACCTCGCCCTCCCCAAAATCCCCTCCCTCCGCCTCTTCCTCAGCCTCAGGCCCAAGGCCCGCCCCGCCCTCAGCCTCCCCGTCTTCTGGACCGCCTCCACCCGAAAAGCCCATCACCAGGCCCATCCCCATCCCCAGCCCGCGGGCTTCTGCCTCTCCGTGGTGGCCTACTCGAACGGGGACGTCTACGAGGGGGAGCTGAAGGGAGGCAAGTGCTGCGGGGGCGGCGTCTACTATTACAGCATGAGTGGGCGGTACGAGGGCGACTGGGTGGATGGCAAGTATGATGGCTGCGGGGTGGAGACGTGGGCCCGGGGGAGCCGGTACCGAGGGCAGTACCGCCGGGGGCTACGGCACGGCTTCGGGGTGTACCGGTTCTACACCGGGGACGTCTACGCCGGGGAGTGGGCCAGTGGCCAGAGCCATGGATGTGGGGTTCACACGTGCGAGGATGGGAGCCGGTACGTCGGGGAGTTCAAGTGGGGCGTCAAGCTTGGCCTTGGACACTACCATTTTAGGTATGGATCAGGAAAATCAAACTGTGTTTTAATTGAAGTGATTTGAGATTTGTGTTTGGATGTTTTTATTTTTAGAGTAAAGTTAGTAGTGAAACTCAGCGTAATGTATAAGTTAGGTGAGGTTTGTTTTAACTCAGAATCAATTCTGGACTCAGAATTGATTTGTGAGTATGAAGACTGAACATGTGAACATTTTGCTTGAAGTCGTGGTAGTTAGTGGTTTTGACATGATTCTGGATTCGGTTGGTTTGTAGTAGTTTCATGGCTGTGTGTTGTTTTGGATTTGTTGGAAGTTGATTGGCATTTGGATGTGAATTGGTGGCGGGTGTGTTTTTTATTTGGTTTGTTGTTTGTGTATGTGTGGATGCTGTGTGAGGTTTTTTTGCAAGGTGTTGGTGCTTGGTTTGATTTTGTGGGTTTTAGGGGAATATCTTACTTCTGGAGTGACATGTAGCTGCTTGTGTGTGTGGTGGGGTGGTTGCCTTGTTGTTTAGGGTTTGAAAATTGAGGATGATGTTATGTTGTGGTGGCTTTTGTAGGATGTAAACTGATCACATGCTTGTTTTGATTTGTTGTGTGTATGTGTGAAGCTTTTGTGAGTTAGTTTGGCAGGATGCTGGGGCTTGATTTGGTTATGTACTTTGTCATCAGTTCCGTAGGGTTGCCTCAATTTCTTCGATCAATAACCTTTACTGTTCTTTCTATCCATGTGGGTTGTGTTAGGTCTTATAATCTTGAAAGTTGGAATACTATTTGTTTCTATTCAGTTTTTACAGTTGAAAGCATGGCCATAGGGGATAAAGATACACAACACGTCTTTGATTTGCTTTAGTTGTTAGTTGTGACTTCTGTGTTGTGTGCGCTAGTTATGATGTTGTTGATTGGTTTTTGGCAATCAAGAGTAGTGTTGGTGTTGATTTTATTGGTTGTGATTGCGTGCATGTTTTGATTTTGTTTGTTGTGCGTGTATGACTGTTTTATGAGATGCTTTTCGCAGGGTGTTGGTGCATGGTTTGGTTTTGTGCTTTGCCTTTGGTTCTTAGTTTATGACAATTTCTTCCTTCTAGAATAATGTTTGTTGCTCTAGCTGTCCATGTGTGTTTTGGTCTTGCTTTGTTGTTGACATGTTGTTTAGCTATTGGTGTTTAGTGTTTTGACAATTGAGAATGGATATCACATATTTGTGATAATTCCTGTATTTGTAATCTTTCATGTGTTTGTGTAACATAAAAGGGACCTTTTCCATGGGAGCTAAAAGGAAAAGGAGGTGATGGAAAGTATTTTTATGATATTGTTGTATTTGCTTTTGAGGTGAGTTTCTTTATTTATACTATTGGTTGATGAGAATGAGTTCATTTTCATTATCTGGGTGAACAATTTTTGCAGTCCTTCTATGGAAGAAAGACCAATACAAGGAAATATGTTATTTTATATTCCTTTTGTGATGCATTTGAATAAAAGATTAAATAGTTATCTATAAAACCTCCCCAATGCATTATTGATGTTTCACAAATTTCAAGTTGATGGATCTTGACACAAATTTTAAGGGATCATGGATTTTGTTTATTAAGAATACAGGAGACGACAAACATAATTAATAAAATGCAGAAAAAAGACTGAAAAATTTGAAGCGTAAACTTGTGCATGACCCCTATTTGTATGTATTCATGCTATTAGGACTTATCTTCATTATTGCTACTTTCAGTTTACAAGGGAAAGACTGCTCCCAAGGATAGACTCAGTTTCGAAGGTGCTTTATACCTCTCAAACTTTAAACAATAGGGTATTCCATTACAATAAGTAATAACAGGTCACATGTTATATGAAGGGACACATAATCTCAAGTTCCTAGCAAGAAGCTCATAACACAAGTTGGACTTGTGATCTTTAGGTCACATAGCATTAATTCCAATCATCGTGATATCATGTAATATAATATTACATGCTGCTACAAGTGTGGTGTCTTTTCTTCTCTCTCCATTTATTCCACTTAATGAAACAGTCAGTAAAAACAAAATGACTACTTGTTCTCTGATCAGTGCAATCTTGGGCATGCATTTAATGAAAATTGTTGATTAATCATACGATGCACGGATAAATTTTCTGATTTTATGGGTTCCTCTCTTCTCATGATCATTGGTGCATTATTGTTTACTTGAGTTACATAGGGCTTTGTGTGGTTGCTTTTTCTTTGCTCACCAGTAATGTTTTATTTTTGTTGGAACTAATTATTTTTGTTTTTATCAGAAATGGTGATACATATGCTGGTGAATACTTTGCGGATAAGATGCATGGGTTTGGGGTATATAGTTTTGCAAATGGCCATCGTTATGAAGGATCCTGGCATGAAGGAAAAAGGCAAGGTCTTGGAATGTATACATTTAGCAATGGAGAAACCCAGTCTGGTCACTGGCAAAATGGAATCCTTGACATTCCAAGCACACGGAGTGCCACCTATCCTGTTTCTCCTGTTGGTGTCAATCATTCCAGAGTACTTAATGCAGTGCAGGTATGCTCTAAATTTATGATTTAGTTTACCTTAATATATTGCTTAATGTTCTTTCTTGATGTATCATCAGTCTGGGTGATTCTGTTTGTCATTGCCAAATTGCTTTGATATTCTATGACATTGGCATAATGATGTGTCAGTTTTTTTTCCGAGTGAACTGCTTTACCTTCTCTTGAGACTTGAGAGATGCTTAAATTACACTCCCCTCTCTTGATTGGTGAATGCAAGTTACACCTTAATAATTTTCAATATAAACGAACCTCTTAAACAATTGTGAACAATTATGGATGTGCTTCCCAAGAATTTTTTTATCTTTTTCTTTAACTTATAGTATCACTAGCAACTAGCTTTAACATCTATTATTCTATTAGTGATTATGTTATTTTAGAAGGTAAAATGAAATTTTATATACCTAATTTAAAAAAATTGTTTCATCTTCTAGGATGATGAAATTTATAGTAGATGTTCAAAACTAGTTGTCCATCATGTCAAGAATCACAGCAAGATAAAAAAAACTCTAAGAAGTTCTTTTACATTAAAATAGATTAGACTCCAATTTAACTTGTATTCATCTTTCAAGGAGGAGAGTATAATTTTAGCATCTCTCAAGGGAGAGAAATTTACTTTTTCTCTTTTGATGTGAAATGTGATGTGCTTTAGTTATGTGCTTTTGAATTTTTTATGATTTGAGTTATGGGAAATTCTGATTGGTATCCCATAACACGTGTTTCTGTGTCTCAGATTGGTTTCTCATCACTGCATCTCATTATTCACGATGTGTTTTCTTTGTGAAAAACAGGACGCAAGAAGGGCAGCTGAGAAGGCCTATGATGTGGCCAAGGTAGATGGACGGGTGAAAGAAGCAGTAGCAGCCGCTAACAGAGCAGCCAATGCAGCTAGAGTAGCTGCTGTCAAGGCTGTGCAAAACCAAATGCATCATAACGTTAACAGCACGAGCATCTCAATTCCCATCATGTGAGGCTGTTGGCTGCCAACTTTTGATAGTAGAGACTAGAGAGATGCATGACTGAAGAGATCGATAGTTTAAATTGCTTCGTATATACTGCCCTCATCACCGCAGGCTGAAAAGCAAGCAGATTTATTATCCATCTGCCATGAGTCTTGTATAGAGGGAGGGAGGTTGATGGCTTCCACATGGTAAAATAACTACATATACATAATATAATTTTCCCTTTGCCTACATTTTGTAAATTTACGTAGATGTAAATGCTGGTGTGCGGGTGAAACCTCGACCCAGCTCTACTATTGTAAGATCGCAGCTTTGGTAAAATAAGGAGAGAAACATCTAGTCTAAAATGTTCTATTTTTTCCAACTTGATATATTTTTGCTTTCTCTGACTTTGGAATGAGATATGTTTCATGTCACCTGTTAACTAGAGTTTTCTGTTGGTTATATAAGGCATTGCGTTTCGTAAAATTAAATGGTAGAGATGAATGTTTAATGTTTATAACTATATTTTATTTTATGTCAATAATTTTGTTTGGTGTAAAGGTTGAAAGCATGATTGGCTTGAAGAATTTTGTGTGTGATGTTTTGCTTTATCTACCCAAATGTCTGCACCTTTAATGTAACTGAATTCAATGCTCTTTATTGATTGGATTGCATCTTTAGTTAGTGGGACTGGGAGAGCATGTGGGAAAAGCTGACTAGTGAGTAGTACTGTGTATTGATTAGAGTTGTGAAAATTGATTTCTATGTTTTCACATGCTTAGTGCCCATTTGGTTTAGCACTTTAGCGAGTTAGAGAGGTTTAAGATAGAATTGATTTTGAAAAATAGTTGAGAAAGAAATTCTATTAAAACGAGTTTCATTTTTTTTTATTGGTGAGTGTTAGAATTGATTTTATATTAGTAGAAGAAAGGGGCCTTAACTAAGAGTTGCTTCTTCCCAAACTTCATTTTGGATTCTAGATTACATATAAAATAAAGAAAATTAAACATTTTGGGGGAGAATGTTATATATACATAATGTTTCTAATTTTTTTTTTTTTTTTGACAGAGAATGTTTCTAATTCTTAACTAGTTAACAAGAATAAACGTGTATATCAATCTTTATTGTTGATAATTGAATAATATTTTTAATAATATTCTTCAGCACTTTGAAAGCCTGCAAGGTGTGGGCATGTGGCTGCACTTTCCTCTTCTCGTGTCACCTCACACCATAATTGAATGAAGGTTAACCCTATTAATTCTTCATCCAGGTTGGCCTCACCTCGATCTTACAGTTAACAACAGTTTTCTGTATATTTTGTTTTTGATAAAATTGAGTTTAGATTATTGAGCCTTTGATCCAGAATCAATAATATTTTTTTTTATTAACAAATTACCCCGTTAAATGTTGTATGAGCAATTAGCAGTGTACTTATATGACCTAATTGATAGGAACTCGTCACATTTCAGTATCTAACTTACACATTTGTTTATTTAAATAGCTTTAGTCACTTTACTTACTTTGCCTCTTAATCTACAAAACGAAAGAGTATTTTGATATTAAATTTCGATTGGATTAGCTAGTTAAAATCAAATAGTTTGACATATATTTAAACCAGAACTGATGTAAACTAGTAGATTTTGAATCGGTTAAAATTGGTAGATTTGGCCACCTTGATTGAAAGCTTAGCTTGATGCTGCTGCTGTCTAAAGCAAATCATTGATGCATGGAGATGGAGCTAGCACATCACATGTAATATTGTGTCGGTTTGGCAAGCTAGCTAGGGGCACATTTAATTGCATTTGTGATGACCTCACAAAGCTTATGTATCAATCAAACTACATAGAAATTAATCAATCGTGGCTACTGGCTAGGTCTTATCTATGTTAATTCATCAAATAAACATATAGATTGATGTGGCCTCACAAAGATTATGTATGGTCAGAGAACAATGATTGCATGCATGCCTTTGTCAACAAGCCAAAAAACCACCAAACTAATGGCAATTATCATGAATTTTAATTCCCATACCAACTTTTTATTTATGTTTAGTTGGATATTATATTATGCATATAAATTTAATTATATAGATGACACAGAGAATCGAAGTATCGAGAAATAGCAATATAAAGGGAGCAAGACCAATATCTTTAGGGTGTGATCAATTTAAAAAAAAAAAAGTTTGAGTTAATACACAACTACAAAAATATTTATATTACTTTTATTTTCTATTTTCTATTTTTAAGAATTTAAATAAAGAATAAAGAATGATGGAATCAATTCATCGAGAAACATAAGGCTTTGAAAGCCAATAACAAACAAATATTGAGATATAGGTCACAGGTGCACCTCAGGCATAGTTGTCTTGTTCTTATTGTTAAACTTTTTTCTCCCTTTTGTTTTTTCAAAGTGTGTCCAAACTCAGTCAACTGTTAATTAACTCAAAAAAATAACTATACTAAAATCCTTGGATTTCTCTAAGTACCATAACAACAGCTCTCTTTAAATATACCAAGTAATATGCATTATGTATGTTAAAACATTTCATGTTCGAAATGCCAGTGTATTAAAATAGTTTATTACAAGTCATACATTCAATAATTATAATTGAACTTCAGTGTAAAACTATTTTATTTGAGTAAACATTATCCATGTTGCCTTGTAACTATATTTTATTATGGAGAGTTAGGTTGTGTTTATGAACCATTTGAGGTCAACACAATTGGCTTGAGAAACAAGATTTTGAGAAATGCTATCAACAATCTCTAACACACTTCTTCTAATTGGTTAAAATTTATTAAAAATTACAAAATTAAGAGAGTCATTAAATATGATGTATTATGAGACCCACAAATATGTGTGATTTCCAATAAAAAGGTAGTAGAGAGTAAATGAGAAGCTGTTATACTTATAAGGTAACATGCATATATGTAAATGCTAGCAACACAACCTTCTCAACATTCTCACCAACACTTTATACCATAAGGTAAAATTCACATTGCTCTCACTAAATATGCAAGTTTAGTTTCCAAACAAATGGGATACCATGAATTTCAGCCAATAAAAGTGTTAAAAGCGTGTATTGTCAGCACTCCTTTGTAACATGTTACAATCATTGCAAGGAAAAAAGACAAAATGCAGGTTTAGCAAAAATAACAGAGTGGTTGGATGGATAAGTACTATGATAGCACAACAAGAAGCATGAAAAACTACCAATTCATTCACCATCAAATATGACTCAAGAATACAAAAACTAAATATCGTTCCAGAATGTTAAAGTTGCACATTACTAATATTCTTAACACAGACCTGCCAAAATTATACTCTCCATCAACTATCCAAAGCAAGTATGATAATTTTAAAATAAGCAGAGCAAAAATTTATGCCTTGTAAACAAACTGCTTTTAACTCTCGGTCTGCTCTCTCAGCCTCCGAATGGTGCTCCGGACGGTGACAGCACTGGCAGTACTGTCAAGAAGAAAATGCACAAACAAATCAAATCTTCAATTCAACCACCATAAAACAGAAAAATAATTGAAATGTGTAAAAGACAGAGTTGAGGAAGATTCTTCTTACTTCAATGTGTAAGCACCTCCAGCCTTCACTTTTCCACAATCTTTGCAGCCCCAAATGCCCACAGCCTTCCTCTTAACAGCATACTGAATGAACAAACATATCATTAATAGTTGAATAACACAACAGAGATGTTAAACAATTTATGTAATTAATAGTTTAATTTATTTTGACTTGTACAACATGAGATTACATATTGAATACTTATCTTGAAAAAATTGCAATACATGCCTATGTTATAATTCTATACATAATATTAAAATTGATATAACCAGTGTAGTTTGATCTTATCTCATATTATAGGGTGAGATTCAGATTCAAATGAATAACTCTATAAAAGAATATAATAATACCTTTCCACAGAACTCACAGAAGAATTTACTGTGCTGACTAACTTCCATCTTCTTAATTTGCTTCCTTAAACTAGCACCATATCGGGTGCCTGAAATTCCAGAGTACAAATCATACGTTAATAAACCAACATTTGAAATTCACTTAATGTCAGATTCAATAACGAATGTAACAAACGACGTACCGTATTTTCCAACAATACCGGCCTTCTTGGTTCTCTTGGTCTGGTAAGATGCAAACAAACACAAATCATGTTAAAATATCGACTTAGAAGAAACCTTCAAATTCCAGAAATTAACACAATGAAGAGAAAGTACCATTTTTTAGGGGCTACGAGAAGAGAACTTGGATGCTTCTTCAGTTTAGTTTAGAGGCGCGGCTGAAGAACAACGAACCGAGGGTTTTTGAGGGTAGAGCTAATGGGCCTATGCTGACCCATATCAAAGCCCATTAGTGCGAATGAATGAGAAATTTTTAAAATAGCTTTTATATTGTCTATTTTATATAATCAAAATTTGTAATAATAAATAAATATTTTTAATGTATAAACTATAGTACTAATTTACTTTAAATTTATAATAAAAAAATATCTTTGAATATTTGTAAAAAAATTCTTAAATTATCATACAAGTCTAAGGTTGTTTCTAGCTATTCATATATTTTTTTTTATAGAAAATATTGAAATTCAATTTAAAAACAAAATAAGAAGAGATTAGAGTTCATCATTTTTTAAAAGTCAAAGTGTTTCCTCTTATTCCCTTTTTATATTATCTGGAAATCACAATTTTCGTTTATATAAATTTTAAAATAATTTTATAAAATTCAATTCACACACAGGATTATAATGGTATAATGATGTAAAATTAATTTATAAACTTATTTTCTTTGCTAACTAACTGAAACCAATTTTAAAATTCCATTCACTTGTCTTTTTTTTCTTTATCGAAAGAGTTTTTTTTTTTCTTTTTCTTTTGAAAATTACATTTTCGGACTTATTGATAACGTAGTTTATTTATCACCATAATTGAATACTTTAATCTGTACACAAGATGTTGGATTAAATTGATTTTGGTTTACTTTCACATATATTTTGAATTCCTACTTCTCTTATTTTTAGGCATGATTCCAATGTATTTGCAAAGCCTACCTCTATTGAAAAATGTGTCTTAATAATATACAGAGTTCACCAGATTTGGAACTGAACTTAAACCTTTGGCATTAAGCTTATTTTATATTAAACCACAAGTTAGAAATTACACACACCATTTCTTAAATGTCTGCCTCTTCATCAGGTCTCCATAATATCTTTGAAATACAATTTTTAATATCTGTTGAAGGAGGGTGGTAGGCCACTTTCATTATGGCATCAATATTTTAACAATATGTTTATATGCAACAATTTTTATCATCAATATCCGCTATTAAAATCGAATTCCAACCAAATGTGTTTGGTACATCTAGGACACCATGGAAAACATTTATGGCACGTGGAAACCACTATGTCATTGAAGTTATGGTTGCATTGTCTTCCTTCAGCTAGTTGAATAAATTTGTCTTCTTGTCCACACTTTTCCTTCTTTCTTCGAGGTTCATACTTCTTAAAGTTACAGACATTTCCATCTGAAGAAATGAACTCAAACTTCATAAATAGACCACTGAAATTGGGGGAAAAAAATCCCAAAAACAAGAACTGTTATTAGCACCACTTGTACAACAAATGATCATTTTGTCCCTTCAAGGGTCACAATATTGCATAGAACTCTTTGTGTGCTCAAGGGTCTTAACAACACCATTCAACCACTTCTATACTATACATTCATTTCAGTCACTAGATTCAAAGATCCTATTTAAATTTGAACTGTTGCGTGGCTTAAAACCAGCATCCTTCATGTCCATAGTCAATTTGTCTAAGATATAATATATCTCATCACTTTGAGGATGTTTCTCATCTCTGGATACAAAGAAGTTCACACACCCAGCAATCTCAACCCAACTACGTCCCATTTCCTTTTGCAAACCTTTTTCCTTCATCTGATTTCTCACTTTATCAACATTTTCCCATTCTGCTTCCTCTGCATAGATATTTGAGAGCAAAACATGATATCCAGCAATCCTTTTTTCTGTTTCCATATTAAGCAGCTTTTCAGCAATAACTTTTCCCAATTCAAAGTACCCATGATTTTTGCAGGCCCCAAGAATAGATCCCCATATTTCTATTGCATTACCATCCTCACCCAATCTCTGGACAAACTCATAGGCTTCGACCACCCTCCCAACCCTCCCTAACATGTCTGCAACACAACAATGATGTTCAATTGAAGGCTTAATTTTATGTACTTTGTCCATAGACTCAAATATGTGAAGACCTTCTTCCACCAAACCACTATAACTGCAAGCAGACAAGATGGCAACAAAAGTGACTGCATCAGGCTTAATCTCACATCTCAGCATGGAATCATACAAGGCAAGAGCTTTCTTACCCATTCCATGCTGACCATAGCTCATTATCATTGTGGTGTATGTGACAGAATTCTTCTCTGGTGTTTTGATAAAAACATTTTCAGCATAACTGATTGCACCCGATTTGGAATATGTGTCCACTAAAGCAGTTCCCACAAAAACATTTTCATCCAAGAAGTGTCGTACGGCGAATCCATGAAGTTGCCTAGCTAAGGTTGCACTTCCCATTGAACTACAAGCTGGGAGAATTGATGCTAAGGTCACTGCATTTGGCATTACCTTGTGCACTAGTGCCTCTCTAAGAATGAGAATGGCTTTTTCACTGAGCCCATTCTGTGTATAACCAGCAATCATAGCATTCCATGTGGCCAGATCTCTATCACTTGGGCAGTTCTGCTCAAATAACAACTTGGAAGTCCTAATCAATCTGGATTTTGCATACATATCAATCAGATAACTCTCCATACCCTCAAACTGTATCCCGTGGCGAATCAGATATGCATGAGTTTGCCTTCCAATGTAAGAGCTCCTCATGTTAGAAGCTGCAGAAAGAAGGGCTGTCACAGTGACAGAATCGATTGGAAACTTCTGCTTCTGCATCTCACAGACAAGCATGAGTGCTTCCTCATCCAAACCATTCTGTACAAAGGAAGAAATTATAGTATTCCATGAAACTGCATCCCTTTGAGACATGTTATCAAAAACCTTAAAGGAAGTATCAACAATACTGCACCTTGAGTACATAACCATGATAGCATTGACAACAATAATGGGAGTAACTGGCAAACTTTTAAGAACAAATGCATGCAGCTGCTGAGCCAATTTGATTTGCTGCAGCTGTGAAACAGCAGAGATAACCGAGAGAAAAGTGACCTCATCACATACGGCCTCCTCTGACTCCAAGGCTTGAACAAAAACATGAATCCCTTGAAGGGGACAGTTATTTTGAACATAACAACCAATAATGGTGTTCCAAACCTCAGTATTTTTGTTGGAACAACGGTCAAACAGCATCCTAGCATAGTCTAAGCAACCAAGATCAGCAAACATAACGATTGCAGAGCTAACGACAAAGACGTCATTGACATAGTGAGGACCGAATTTAAGAAGCAAGGCATAAAGCATAAGCGCGGTTTTGGGATGAGGGACAGCGGGGAAGACATTAACGAAAGTAACAGGCGTTGGAGTGATGGAGGTGGTTTTAATGAGGTTGGCGAAGGCGCGAAGTGCGTGAAGGTGTCTGTGGGTTTTGACAAACCAGGAAATGAAGGTGTTCCAAGCGACGACGTTTCGTTTGCGCATTACGTCGAACACTTTGAGGACGTAGTCGTGTTGGGATTGAGTGGCGCAGGCGGAATACATGTTCAAGAGGGAGTTGTAGACGATGCGGGAGTTGGATTGGGAGCGAAGGAATTGGGAATGAAGGGCTTTACCGGCCATGAGATTATGGGTTAAGGCGCAGGCCTTGAGAGTGGAAGAGAATGTGTAGCAATCAGAAGGAATAATGTCGGGGGTGGACTTCATTTGAGCGTAGAGATGGAGAGCTTCCAAGGGCATGTGGTTGCAGATGAAGCCGATGATGACGGTGTTCCACACGGTGGTCGAGGTGGAGCGTCGTGGAAGTGTGTCTAGAAGATGCCGAGCAACGTGAGGCTGCCCTTGTTGGCACAGTTTGCTTAGGCGAGAACGAATGCTAACGCCGCCGCCGCCGCCGCGGCTAACGGGAACTGGAACAGGAGAAACGGGAACAACCGGAGAAGCCATGGCCAAGTTTAAAGTTCAAAAATCAGTTCATCAATTCATGTTATGGTTTCATCAAGTTGTTGTTCTCCATTCGAAAGTGGAAATATTGGAGGATTCTGGCCACTCAACCGTTTCACATATCTCCTTATCCAGAACTGATTGATTTTGAGGATGTCTCAAGTAGAGCAGCACTGCATGAAATAAACATGGATTGTGAGCACAACCCACTAGGCCACTACTCATTTTGATCCAATATATCACTTATTCTTCTCTTTCACACCATTTTGATCCGGTCAATTTTCATTTTTATGATAAATTGGTTTTGTAACAACACAAAACACCGGTATCGTTACGATGCTGTTTAGTTCGGTTTTATATTTATATATAATCTAATTATTACCATTTGGTTCAGTTTTAAGATTTTTTTAAATTAAAAAAAATATAAATTATTTTGTTGTAGTATTTCCAACCATAAATAAATAATACAATATTATTTTTTATTTTATAATTCAATCTGTTTTGTTGTATTTTAAAATTTAACATTCTTAAGTATTCAAAAATTGCTATCAAACCAGAGATTAGTGATTCAAATAACGAAATTCACTTGTTATGAAACAAAATTGTCAACAAGAGTGATGAGAGATGTTACATTTTAGTAATTCTTAAAGACTTGGTGATATTACAATTAAACCATTCCCAAGGTGTTTGAAACATAAGGATAACTTTTGTTTATCAGAGAATTTTGAACCAACAATCAACGTTATTTTTTGGTGTATATAAAAAAGACTAAAATGAAATTATGTTTAAAATTATTCAAAATATATAAAATGATAACCATAGTATATATAACTAATTCCTTAAGAATATTATAGTCACCTCTCTCTACTATGGTTAGACGATGGGTGGATTAATCTAACTTTTTCATATTAAGAAGCTTAAATTTCAAAGAAAGTAGGACAAATCCAACTATACATGTCCCAGAATATGAAGAATGAACTTTTCTTTTTACAATGATTCTTTACGATCTTCTCTGGTAAGAACCATTACCATAAAATTATTTGTGTACCATCTGAAATCTCCTAAGGTAAAACATCTTAAATTATGTAACAGCATTGAAGTCTTTTTGTTGAAAAGTTTAGTATTTCTACTTTGACAACAGTAAAGATATATATTTTCTGTTTAGTTGTTGGATAGTTGTCTCACCAACCCTTAAGGATTTCTGTAAAACCAGCTATTATTAATTTTATGGTTTGTTTTTCAATATTTTTTACTTTATAGGTTAAGAAGGCCATTGTCATTTCATTGGTTTTTCATAGAATTTGATGGTCAGTCATGCCATCAATATTCTACTCAGTGATGTCAGATCCCTCAAAGGCTGAAGGAGTATCTAGTTTCCATTCTTCAAACTGAATGAATGGGAGAGTTGACCTTTTATAGAAATTTTTAGTTGTTGGTGCTAGGGTAAAACATTTTGTTTGGTTTTTTTTCCTTTTAATTTTAAAATTTTATTTGAAGGGGGTGTTAACTCATGTTCAAGTCGTTTACAATTAAGTCGTATTCACACTGAAATAAACCAAAGAGAACTTGAACAAGTAAAACAATAAAACGTTGTTCAATGTGTAGAATTCTCGATCATTAAAAAAAAAAAGTGCTCTCATCATCCTACCTCAAGTCAACCTGAATGATCATGTTTATTTTTGTTGTATTGTCTAATTATATTTCTTAAATAAAACTTTACAACTATTGTTAAACTTTAATGTTGCATATTTATATGCATTAATATGTTTTATTATGTTTTCTAAAATTTATTTACTAAGTAAAATATAAATACGTCATTTAACAACTTATATAACATTATAAATTCTTAAATTTGCATCAATAATTAAGATCGCAAAAATTCAATTTTTTCATTATTCATCAAAAACAAAAAATAATTTAATTGTTATATTTAATTATAACATAATATTTTTAAAATAATATAAAAATCATTTAATATATTTTTTTATTCAAAACAAAAAAAAATCCTCAATTAAAAATAAAAACAATAAAAAAACAAATTAATTAACCATAAAAATAATTATTTTTTATATTAAAACTTTAATTAATTTAAATAAAATATTTTTTAATTAAAAAAATTACTATTTATTTTATTAATAAAAAAAGTTATTAAAAAAAAAGTTAAAGAATTAGGGGAATGAAATCCCGAATTCAAATTGCTCTCCACATGCCAAATTGAAAAATGGTGGTGTGAATTAGGATTTGATAATTCCGAATTCACACTATAAATAGTGAATTTGTCTAGTTTGGTAAATAAAAGAAAATGGTGTCTTTTTGTTTGTGTAGAAATTTTCTAAAAAAATTGTTCAGATATGTAATTTTGTGACATGTTTTCTGCTGCTACTTCATTACTTCATTATGTTTTCAAGTTTTACTTCTTTTTAAGTTCTTCACAGTTCACATGCCTTAGATGCACCACTCATTCCCTACTCAATATAGTAGTACATTGAGACAATAGGGAGAGTCCAACATCAACATTGCTCTGCCAAGCCTGAGCTTGGTTCAAGTAAATATCCTCTGTTGCATTTTTCTTTGATCTTAATTTCTTCTTGATCAGACTTTGAATCTTATTACATCATAATTTTTTTTGTCTATTTTTCTTTTGGTTAGGTTATTTTGATCTCTTACGTCTCTTGAGTATAACTGCTGAAGATCTCATCTTATGAAAACCATTAAAAAGATGGCGGCATTGATCAGTTTCTAGTACATAGCAACCGTGATTTTTTTATTAAAACAATTTAAAGGTAATTCATAAAACTCAAGAGTTTTAACAGTTTTATTTGGTAATGTTTATTTATTAAAATAAGTGATATAGAATTCTTGAGAATGTTTGCATGTCAATCTCATCGGTACTTCAATTTCATACTTTTTCTTAATTGGGATTAACTCTTTCTATATTGTTGTGATTTCTGTGTGTTACAATTTGTTTGGGATTCTTGATTCGGCTATTATCATTGATGTGATGGATTCTTTAGTCATTTGATAAAGATGAAAGTGCATGCATATTTTGTTTGCTCATATGTTAAATCTTGTATAGTTGGGCTTGGAATTATGATATGTTTTTTTTGTTATGGTTCTTTTGTGTGTACATGCTTTCTCAGTGGACTAATTTATTTTGGGCATATTATCTCTATTAGTGTTTTAAAAATCGGACCGACCTCATCAGATTGGGAATTGGTGCCCAGACTAGGTCAGTCCATGCATCGGATTGTCTATGCCGCCTTTCTGTCACGCCGCCGCACCCTCCGCCTCGCATTGTGTGCTGTGACCCGTGAATTGCAACTTGCGAGTGCTATTCTCACGTGCTGCTGCCTCCATTGCGCCCTTCGCCATGTCATCACGCCCTCCGCCACGTCACGGTGCCCTCCAACCTCACCCTCGTGTTGTGTGCTACGACTTGCGAGTCTGCAACTCGTGACTTGGAGTGTTGTTCTCGCACCTTCCGCCACACGCTTCGCCACGCCCTTGCCTTGTTCTTTTGAGGAAGCCATTGTATTGTTGGCTATTGCTAGTCGAAGAGGGTGAAAGAAAGTGTGAGGTAGCTACCACTCACCTCAACGGCCAATCAATCTGTATCGTTTGATTAAAGTGGTTTCCATGAGACAGCTATGCATGGATGGAGTGGATTTCATCACATGTTAATCACTACTGAATGCTGGGCATTGCATTTAATCAAATAAATTATAGATTTCAATAAATAAATTTTAATAATAAATTTGTGTTGCTGTATTTTAGTTTTTTAAATTAAAATTTTATATTTATAAATATAATAAGGATCAGATTATTCTCATGTGGTTCAATTAGTGACCATTGATCCAATCATTAACTCAATAACTTAGTATCTCGATTGGTTCGATTTTTAAAATCATGATCTCTATTCTTTATCGAGAATAGATTAACTAAATGATAGTGATATTTGATAGATTTAATTTTTCATTGTACTTAAAAAAATTATTATCTAAAATAATAATTTAGTAAATATAAATTATAAATCATAAAACAAATGTAAATACTTAAAAATTATTAAGTAAAATATATAACATAAAATAAAAATAATTTAATAAATATATATATTTGCACATCCCCATCCTCATACCCGATTTTTGTAATTGGGTATTACCCTTACTTGATTAAAGTTGGAATTATCCGTCAGGGTGGAGATGAGACAATACCCACGGTGTACAGGTTTGATTTCCATGCTTATATACAATTAGTTACCATAGATATAAAAGCTGTTCAATTTATACAGAATTTTCCACACTAATCCTTAATGAGTGTAACATGCAGCTACAACATAATTTTAATTTGAATGTGTCTCTTTCTTTCTTTCTTTCTTTCTTTCTGGAATGATTGATATCATGTTATTTTCATCTCACATTCAAATTATAACACCTAGAGTTTTCAGCACGTCCCAATTAATATTTTTTTTGGGTATATCAGAGACCTCCATAGCAGCCTTGAATATGGCATCAAAAGGCTTAACTTGTGCAATAAATTTTCTCAAGGAGGCTTTTATCTCCTTGTTCCATCAACATCAACCAACACTTTAATTTGTTATTTTGTTCACATGCCAGCCACGATATATACATGTCCCATAAAAAAGATTAATTGAGATCATAGACTAAATACCAGTTTGAACAATTTTTTTCTAAAAATACTTTTAGGATAAGAAAATAAAAAAAAAATCTAATTCATAAATTAAAATTAATTTCTTTATTAGTTAATTTGTAAAAATTATTTCATATAAAAGTTCTTTTTAATTTATGAAAAAAATTATTATTCTTTATAAAGGTTTGATTTCTGCGCTCGTTAATTTTGTATCTTTTAATTAAAATTTAATGTTTTTTTTGCAATGGGTCGAACTGGTTCGATCAATCAGGTCAACTGATCCAACCAGTCGGGTCAATCAATTCAACCGGTCCGATCAATTAGGTCAACTGGATCACACTAATTTAAACCGGTTTAATAACACAAACAATTCAATCTTGAGATAGATCCGAACCAACTACCAATTTCCGATCCAACCAGCAATCTAATTTTTATACGATGGGTAAAGGTAGAGTTATTAACGTGAGATTGATAAAAAAAAAAAAAAAAAAAAAAAGGAATTCCAGAATGTAGTATCATACAAATGTTATCTCCACAAAAAAATATACAAAGTTGACATTGTATTTGAATCATTTAGCATGCATGATTACATAAATAACTTAAATAATGTCACATAAATTTAAAACAAAAATTTATTTCAATATTAAGATTGTTAAAGTGACTACTTAATTTAATTTTGAGTCAAAAAATATATTTTTTAATGCATAAAATTAGTTAAACAACGTAATTAGTTAAACAACGATCCTGGCTTGGCTTTGCAGCCAGAAAATATTTTCTAAGTGAAGTGCTACTTTCACTCGCTTTTTTCACACACAAGCAAACTAGCACAATGGATCAGCAACAATTCTATGAAGAGGTTGAAGAGCCAGTGAGTCCTCATGGATATTATTTCAACAGTTCAGTGATATGTTCTTATGTTTTTGGCTTTCTTGAAACATCAGTTCCAATTGATGACTCACAGACTATACCTTTGCTTGAAGGTGTCTTCCTCCCCATCAACCCACGTTTCTCTTCCATTATGGTTCTTTGTCTCTTCCATGCTTTTACATTTTGTAATTGGCTTAAGTGTCACTTTTAGTTGATTAATTTTTTATTTTTTTTATTTTGGTTCATAATATTTTAGAAGTGTCATTTTGATACTTTTAAATTATGTTTTAGATATATTTTAATTTTTTTTATTGTTCTTTTTGGTTTTTGAATTAATTTGATAATTAATAATATTACAATTACATCATATCTCAACTCGAAAGATCTCTCAATCAACTTTTAAAGGAAAGTTACAAATATGACTTCTCACAAAATGACATTTTGGAACGCTAGTCAGTTACATCCAACCACAAAACAAACATCAACAGTTGCTTTTAATTATTTATAAGGTTAGTCAACTCATAAAGGCTTAATGATATGAACTAAATTAGCAACACTCACTTCAAATTTGAATTAATGTTCATTCATGATGTTGACCTTTTGTTTTAATTGTTCTATTGAGTGGTTGACGACAGGTTAGAGACCAAGATGGTAAAATGAGTTGGAAAAAGGTACAAGTGAATCCCGAAGAGCATGTAAGGATTCCTAACTTTCCTGAATGCAACAATTCTTCAGAATTGTATGACCAATATTTTGATGACTATGTGACAAGAATTCTAAATGAACGAACACCTCAGAACAAGCCACTATGGAAAGTCCGGCCATATTATAAAGTATCCAACAAGCAATGCTGCAGGCACAATAATTTTCAAATTTCATCATGCAATTGGAGTATTAGATACCCATCACTGTTACAATTTCAAATTCATAATATTGTTATCTTGTTATTTTATTATCTTGTTAGTTGTTATTTTATTATTCTGTTTATTGTTGAGCACTGATGGAAAAATCACATGCTTGGTTCAAATTGGATTTTCTAGGATGGAATTCGTGCACCAAGAGCAACCCAGAACTCGGATTTGAGCGATTTCAAATCGAGGAGAAAGATGACGTTCTGAACTGCAATTTAGGGTCAAGAAACACTAAAAATGGATACGTAAAACATGCAGAAAGAACCTGAGAAAAATGGGGCTGAAGGCCCAATTCGAAAAATGCAAAAACGAACAAGTAACACAAATTGGGAAGGAACGAAAATCAGAATAGGCGCCACAAACAATGATGTTTGATAAGCCTAAGGGATCGCCACAAGAATTGAGGGAATTCCTGATAAAATCTGTTGGTTCAAAGAAGAACTCTAGCAGAGACAATTCTCACACTTTTGACAAAATAATAATATTCAGAGATGTGTCAAACATTTGCCATAGACGGTTAAATATTTGCCATTAATTTGCTTCTGCCTCTCTTAGGTGGTTAAGCACATTTGTTTTTTTTCCATGGTGGTTTAAGAGATGTGTCAAACATGGTTAAATATTTGTCATTGATTTGCTTTTGCCTCTTTTAGGTGGTTAAACACATTTGTTTCTCTCCATGGTTAAGAGATGTGTCAAACATCTGTCATGAATGGTTGAACATTTGTCATTCTTTGTCGGAACTTGTTTTGTCTAATATTGTTATCTTGTTATTTTATTATCTTGTTAGTTATTATTTTATTATTCTGTTTATTATTGAGCACATCAATAGGTACATTTGAATTATTGTACTAGTTTATGTACTCTATAAATTGAAACTTTCATTCAGTAATAATATTCACTTAAGGTTTCATATTCAAAAACCTTCTCTTATATGGAGATACTTACTCCTCATGGGTGCTCCTCTTTCTTGTCTTCAAAGAACTGATGACCCTTCTCTTCCACTAACTTTTCCTTCAAGAGCATCATCAAATTCACACAATGATGATGCAAAGTCAAAAAACATGTTTAAGAAGTTAAATTCAGTTATATCCTCCATTTTTAGCTCCATGTTGGATTTTGGATCTAGCATATTAAAGGCAAGAATGATTGAAGATGACAAAACACCTATAAGGTTTGGATATGAAGGAATGATCATCAGTCTCAACATTTTGCCTTGTCAAACATATCATTGTCTCTTGATCATATCAAAGCAGTGAAGTCTGAACTTGGAGTGGTAAGATTTTAGATTAATCTAGACATTGATTATGAAGAAAATACTCAATATATTAATTATGTAGAGAGTTTTTTATTCTATCCAATTAGAGTTTTATGGTGATGCTGACACTTTAAAATAATTTTACACTATGATTTAATTACAATTCCTTCAATCATATTTCATATTTCATCATTTTACGCATAAGTGCATTATCGTTAGGAATGGCAATATGGATTCAGATCCTACGGACACCCGCAAAAATACCCATACACGAGTACTGGTACTGTAGTACCCACTCGCCCCACACCTTATGTATATACATATTAATTAATATATTATAATTTTATTATTTAAATTATTCAATTAAAATTATTTAATTATCTATTTATTATTTTAATTATTCTTTTTATATGTTAATTTTGATATTCTATTATGATTTAATTTTTATTTGTATTAGTAGTTCAAAGCAATATAGAAACTATGGAAATAAGCATTTGCAAAATATGGAGAAATTAATTCGGATAATGAAGTTAAAATATTATATCTATTTGTGTTTTATTTTTAATATATAATTATAAACTAATTAATTTTAAAAATATATTAGTTTTTCCCGTTTAATTAGAGTTTTTGTTTAGATTTATGTTGAATGATTATTTTTGTAATGTTATTTATTTATATAAATCAATATTCGTTTGATTTTAATATTATATAAAAGTTTATTGGATTAGGATTTTAAAAGATTTTTTTGGCATAAAAAAGTCTTGAAGATTTTTAAGATTTTGTAGGAAATTAAAAACTGTTAAGATTTTTTTAAGAAGAATTTTGTGATTAGGATTTTATAGTTTGGATTTAATGGATTTAGAATATCGAATTTGAAAGGATTTCACATATTTATAAGATAAGATTTGAAAAGATTTTATGGATTTCTAGAAAAAAAAAATTCAAAACTACTAAACACAAACCAACAAGAGTGTACTTGGAAATATTATTGAACACAGACTAATCACAAATTATCATAAGCTAAACCATCTCACCTATACATGAACTCAAAATCAAAGTTACAAGCTATTAATGCATTTTGAGATATATTTTTCACAAATTTTCATAAAGTAATAGTGAAAAATAATAACAAAATATTAGTCAAAAATATAAAATGTTTCATTTAACTCATAAAATCAATAATGTCATCAAAATATAAATCAAATAATTCAACAAAAATACATGATGATCAAAACATTAATCATTTGCCTAACTTGAAGAATATCCAAAGTTGTTTATGTTTTATAGCATCCCAAACATTGCTCTTTGTTTCCTATGTTAAATTGTATATTTTTTTAAAATTGACTGAAATAGTTTAGAAAGGTCTTTTAAAACTTTAACTTTTATTTGCCTCGAGTTAAAACTTCCTCTAGACTCAGATCTACTTCTCTTATGAAAATTTTCATTTCATTAAGAATTTATGAACTTAAAATGAATGAGACAGTGAACTACATTGTAGGCTTGTAAATTGATTCATAGTGATTATGTCACTGTCTCCAAAGCAAAGCAAAGAGAATAAAATAAATAAAAAAGTCTGTGATAAGAAAGAAAAGTCACTCATAGTTGAATGTGATTGTTTGTTGGATTTAGTATTTATATGATCAACTAAAAAATCTATAAAATCTACCAAAATCCAATTTTAAAAAAAAGTCCATAAAATCTTTATAATTTTGAATAAAAAATGACTTTTTTTTTGCGTTATTCAAAATCCCAATCGAATACCACAAGATTTCGTTGCTCTCTGAAAAAAATCTTGATAATTTTGATTGAATATCATCAGATTATTTTTTATCATTTAACAATCCTGATTGAATACTCAAGACATTTTTACAAAAAAAAAAAAAATTCAAATCTTAAACAATCCTAATCCAATACATCCCCTAAGTTTTATTTTTTTAATTTTTAATTTTATATATATGAAAAGTGCGGGTCACGGGTGTGAGTATGGGTATATAGGTACCCAAAGGGCATGGGGATGGGGATTGAAATTGTTACCCGCACAGGTATGGGGCCGGAGACGGGTACTATATTACCCTACCCATTGCCATCCCTAATTACCGTTAATCTAACTATCTCTTCTTTATTTTTGTGACATGAATGCAGACAATAAATAATGTGATTACAGGGATAATTTTCTATGGGATTAGGTTGTACATGGAAGAGATTGACTGCATGACAAGAAAAGCAAATTCCACAACCTTGGTAATGCTCAACACTAGAAATATTAGAGGATGCCAATCAGTGAAGAGATGCAAAAGCCAAAGGTCAAAGGCATTTGGGGTAATAGAATTTCATTCTTACAAATACCAATTCCAAAGCTAAGTTGATAAGCTGCTTTTTGGTGTTAATTCTAGGGTGATTATTATCATATTTTCAATTGAATTCAATCATTTTTATATTAGCAAACTTCACTTTATGTTATAAGTGTGTAGGAATTTGAGAATTAAGGAAAATAGTCAAAATGAGGGATTAGATGCTCATTCTTTAACACGTTCGTGTTAACATTCAACACGACCGTAATCATCCTGTAGTACGGCCAATATCACAATTATGCTAGCTAAAGTTCTGTAATTCTCAATTATTCTATAACACGGCCGTGTTGAATTATAGCATGGTCGTGCTAGTCTTTTCTTTTATTAATAGAAACTTGCGATAGCCAAATATTACATCTTTTTTTTTCTATGTTTTTGAGTTGTAACTACTATTGGACATCACCAATCATCGTTTTCTCTTATAAATCTTTCTTCCCTTATATTTTGCTTATAATTTATAATATATATTGTGTTCTCCTTCTTGATAATGAGTAGTTAACTTTTAAATTAAGGATTCTGAAGTAGTTAATAATTGATGAACTTGAATCCCCTATTGGATCCTCAATTCTCTAATTCATTTTGTTAATTAAACTATTGTGTGTTCATTAATGCCTTTTTAAGGAATGATCATCTTAAACTTGAATTGAATCGGTTTATTGCTTATGATCATTAACGATAAACCGTAAATTTACGCTCTAGTTGAGTTTAGGAATTTTGTGTGATCATTCTTAATTTTTATTCTTTTGGCTAAACCTTCTATAATCAATTGGGATTGCGTTTTAGGAATAGGGACAATTCTCTTGATCAAGTTAGTGATTAACATGAATTGGATTTTAAATTGGGGGTTCAGAGGAATCAAATTATTAACGAAACTACACTTTTAGTTTTTATTTATTTCACTTCTATCTCAATTACTTATCATTCTATTTTATGGATTTCTTAACAACCAAATTGAATCATAAGAAAAACTCTGTTTAAATTCTCAAACTTCTCAAAGAAAATCACCATCAATCATTTGGATTCAATATCTGGACTTAGGTCCACTGTTACTACTGCGTAGGGTACACTTGCCCTTAAGCGAATTTAATTTACGCATCGTAAGTCAATCCAAAAACTCCAACCCTCTTGAATTTGTTTGGAATGCTCTTAAACTAATCAAGAGGAAGAAACGTTCTTTCAGTGTTTATCGCATGTGTCTGCTCTTGGATTTGGAGATGAAATTAAGAGGCTCTGAAGTGTGTATATATAGTATAGAGTTGTTTCAAAGTGTTTTTAAGATCTAAATTCATAAAAATAGTTTATAATGTTCTAGATTTTTTTAAAAAAATTTATTTTAATAAGTTTTATGAGCTAAGTTAGAATACAAAGTTAGAAATGTTTTTAACAATTTCTAAAAAATGTTCTATATTTTCAATACAAAAGTTCTCAAAACAATTCTAGTTAATATTGAATAGACTCTAAATATTATATAGAGTATTATCATGTAACTTGTCTGTTTTATCTTTATGCTATTAAACTTTCTAATTTATGGTTTGGTGTTTCAGGCTGCATCTAAAACCTTCTACAACACTCTAGGAAACTGTAGTGTTCTTATATCCAACATGTTTGGCCCAATGGAACAGATGGCTTTGGCAAATCATCCTGTCAGTGGTGTTTATTTCGCCATGTCTGGTGGACCTCAGGTATTTATTTATTTTTGAAAGTTTCATTCATTATCTTGTCTTTCCTGCCCGTCACATAGTGGAGAAGAAGTAATAATTAACGTGTTCTAAGTTTCTAATAATTATCATGCTTTGTTGCTGTGTGGTTGCAGAATGTAAACGTAGCAATTATGAGCTATGTGGAAGAATTAAGAATCACCTTGAAAACTCTAAAGGGATTCATAGATGAACAGAAATTCAAGCTTTGCATTGAGGAAGCCTTTGATGCCATATTCAAGGCTGCTATGAAGGTGTTAGTGACAAGGCTGTGCAGCCCCAAGAAACAGCCAGGGAGGCCATCCACGATACACTCACCCGTCGACTTGCTAAAGCCCAGGCCAACATGAAGCGCTTTGCCGATGCCAAACGCCGCAACGTTCAGTTTGAGGTGGGCAAATGGGTCTATGTGAAGTTTCGACCCTACCCTACCGCCAAAAGTCTGTTTCTAGAACAGTTCATCATAAACTCTTCAAGCATTTCTATGGCCCCTGTCGCATATAAGCTGCAGCTTCCCGGATCTTCCAAAATCCACCCTGTCGAATGGATGGAATTTTGTTTTCTCCTTAGTATCTATGGAATAATTTATTTTCATTTTTATTTGTTTTACAATAATGAATCATGATCTCTTAAAAAAAAAAAAACAATGAAACAGGATTTATAAATACCTTAACCATGCAAGCAACTTAATTCATATCCTTTATTTGTTTTCCTTTCTCATGATATTACATCATATATATATATCAATTACATATTTCTCGTCTTAGAATTGTGTATAGTTAGGACGGGTCTAAATTTCATTCCATTTCATTTCATTTTACTCTACCAAACTATGCATCAATGGTCACTGACAAGTGGTTAATTTAAGCAGATTTTATTGATAAAATTAGAACAATAACAAAATTTCCTAATCAATGTTCTAAAAAGTATAGAAATTCTCATCTCATCAGTCAATAATGCTCTCGTTCATTGAAATTCACATGCCCTTGGTTTTGTTTTGAAAACAAAGTAAATGTAAGTACTTCTGTAAGAACTCTTCTTTCAAATAGACAATGCCTCCCATTCAAGGGTTTCCCCAGCAAACATGGGAACAATATCTCCAAATGGAAAAGATAAATAATTAGGTACTTTCCAAGGAGCTTTTCTCAGTTTAATCTTTAACTTGTTTCTAGGGAGGCCGTAGAAGTCTGGTCCATTAAAGCTTGTAAAAGCCTCTAGCTTATCAAGTGCACCAGCCTAAAATTGCAACAGTTTCATAAAACAAATTAATAAGATTCAACTCCACACACGAAGGAATCACGCAAATTATGATATACCATCACATACTCATAAGTATATTATCATACCATGAAACACACATGAGAAATACATGTGAAAATTATAGACTCATCAACACGGGATGCATTATCAGATATCATCATCACCTCTAACATACAAAATTACTTGTTTTGCAAACCCCATTTTGAAACTGACTCAAATGCACATTAGTGAAATGAAGACATGAATACCAAGGTTGGCATATTATATTATAAATATTACTAATATAATATAAGTGTTACCTCTTCAAAAACCTTGGCATACAGTGATAGAGCAACCGGTGAGTTGTATATGCCAGCACATCCACATGCACATTCCTTTTTACGCCTATCATGTGGAGCACTATCAGTTCCAAGGAAAAATCGTTTACTTCCACTAGTGACAGCCGAAACAATAGCCTGCCCTAAATAAGAAACAAACCAAAAAAGGTAAGATGACCAAGACATGTACAGTTTGGTAACAATTGGCAACATGATGATCCTTGTCCCTAGTGACATTTCATCAACATAATAAAGTCTGAAACTCTTCAATGGTACTATGCACTACACCCCACAGCAAAATTAAAATTTATAAAAATTCACATGCAACTCAAATCAACCAAGAATCTAATTTACGGAAGACAGTGAACACCAAAGACAATTATAAAATTCACATGGTTGAAATCATTTAGTCAATTTTTCTAATTTCAATGGAAGTTTAAACTGTAAACTAAGAAAATTGATATACCGCCTTGAAGGTGTTAAATTTATTAGATCATACAGGAACAAAAAAAAAAAGTTACATACTATGTATCTCTCTTTTGAGCACTGGAAGACAGTAATTGTGAGGCTGTAAGCCACCTTGGAACAAAGCATTGCGATTCAGAAGAAGATGTTGTGGTGTAACAGTTGCTGCTACGTAACCTTACAAATATAGAAAATCATGAGAATAATTTCAAAATTAAATAGTACAACACAATGATAAATTGTCTCTTGCAAGTAATTTATTATGTTACCTTCTTTGCAAGACTCTACAAATTTAACTGCATCTGCAGTAGTAATATGCTCCATCACAACCTTCAGCTGTGGAAGCCTTTGAACTAAAGGCTCTAAAAATGTTTCAATAAAGACTTTTTCTCGGTCAAAAATATCAACGTTTGAATTTGTAACCTCTCCATGAACCTGTTTTAGTGATTCACAGATAAAAAAGTATAATGTAAACTTCTAAGTTTTACATATCAAATAAAGGACAAACATTAAAAGGGAAACATGCTACTAGGCAGCACTTTGACTGCCACAAGCACCACTCAACTCTTAAGTGTTGAAGTGTTAGTAGATGTTTTCATAGTTGACATGCTCCAACATTAGTGTCCAAAATAGAATGTGATTAGTGTAATCTATTAAATCACATAAACTAATTCATGAAAAATGTGACTTATCAGAGTTGATTTGAATAAGAAAGTAAGCATGGCGGTATAAAGAATAAATTACTTTATTATGCATCAGTATAAGAACATTAAACAGACACACAAAATTGGGGTGGGGAGAAAGAATGTAAAGAAACAAACAACAAAAACCACAAATAAAAGTAAAAAATTTAAATTACCAATAATGGTAAATTTTGCGCAGCCATTTCTTCGAGAACAGAAAAACAATTTCCAAAAAGATCTGTAACACCATCTTGGGAGTTTGTTGTAGCACCAGCAGGATACAACTTCACGCCATAAACAAGTCCACTTTTTTCTGTCAATGCAAGTAGCATAATCAAGTAGTGTACCATGACTATAGGGGGTGAGGGGAACAAAGCCAGGTGTGCATGGATGGTGTAATTTAACATTGACTGTCATGGCCTCATGGCCCATGGGAAAGATATTAGTTACTGGATTGAACATTATTTAGACAATAACATTGCAACAAATACTAGGCTTGAGCAATACAATGTAAAAGACAACAAAAACTTCATTTTTCCTCTTCATATTTCATAGGTTATTTTTTAAATTTGTGCACCCCACTGATTAGACTCACTTGCAAGTTTAATCTCATCAGGAGTGGTCATGTCTGTGAGATAAAGTGTCATAAGAGGAGTGAAGTTGCTATCTTTAGGTATTTCTGTCATAATGGACTCTCGATAAGTGACAGCAGCAGCCGTGGTAGTGATGGGTGGTTTCAAATTTGGCATCACTATAGCTCTTCCAAAATGCTTTGCACTGAGTGAGAAAAAGTTATGAATCAGAACTCATGAATTTCAGAGGGAGTGCAAATGCAATAAACAAAATGGATGTCAAACTATACAAAGATGGATGTAGTGTGCAAACCTTTCTCACATTGACCCTACAAAAGATTAGGAAATAAGTGTCTATCAACAATCTTATCCCACTAGGTAAAGTCGACTAAATGGATCACACATCGCCATTAAGTTTGATTAAAACCAAATTTTTAATGATATTATTCACCATGAAATCCATTTTTATAATTTCATCTAATGTCTATATTGGTATTCTTCAACCCCTTTTCACAATACTAAAATGTATGTGATCTACACTCCTCACCATTGCCTCTAGTGGTCTTTACATGCATCCAAACCACCTTCATCAATTTTCTATCATTTTTTCCTCAACAGGAGTGACACCAATATCTCCCACTATCATTTAGCATTCCTCAAAATGAAATAAACTTTCATTTTTTATTCTTAGAAGTGGTTCTAGAGAAGTTTATCCAAACATGCCCATAGAAATTTATGATACGACATCTCTATTTTTTTTCCTGTGTCATTTTGTTCTTATTTCTAGCTAAAATTGCAATGCATATTATATACTACTAAAACAGTAGAGCAGCAAATTGCAAGCAGTATGACCTGTGAGGGAGGACGGCTTGAAGAAGTGAACCGTCACGGAGGTGAAGATGCCAATCATCAGGTTGTGTAATAGTCAGCTCCATCTTTATGCTTATCAATACATATAACATTAACCAAATTAACACAGTGCAGTTCAGAGCAATGCTACAGAACAGAACTGAAATTTTTAGACTTACTGTTCACCACAACGAGCTTGGTGGATGTGCGTTTGTTTGTGTTCTTTTGCCTTTTAACTTTGATTCTAATTACTCCTTTTCTATTTACTAGTATCCCATCGCATGGGATGCACAAGTATTAATGATCAGAGAGAAGATGAAAATAAAAAAATAAAAAAGGAAGGGGTAAATCCAGCATTTTAAAAATCAAATCGGTCGAGGGATTAAGTCAATGGGTTAATGGTCGAACCAGTGAGTCATTGGTTGAATGCATAACCCGGTCTGTATTAAAAAAATACAATTTTTATACTTGTCTCGACTTTCAAGATTTGAAAATGTCTTAAAAAAATACTTCATTAAAAATTTATATAATTTCATAAAATCTCATAACATAAACTTCAAATAAATTCAAACTCAAATATCAAAGTCATGTAATAAAGCTTACAAACCATAAATAAACTAATTCCAAACATATTAACCAAACTCACTCATAGAGAACAACGGAACAAGATCAAATAAATAAAAACAAACTCAATCACTTAACAAAATCAAACAGCTAACAACAGACTCAATCACTCATCAAGATCAAGAATAGAGAACAATAGAGAGGAATAGAGATGAGATACATAGATACACAACTTCAAATCAACTACTTGAGGCATGGTGGAGGCAAGAGAGTTGTGGAGCCGTGGAGGGAGAGCGTGTGGAGGGTGAGTGGCGGAGCATGGAGGGCGAGAGTGAGCAAGCTTCGCAAGCTGGGGTGCGTGCGAGCGAGTGTCACGATCTGGGACGCACGTGAACGAGTTTACGAGCTAGGGCACTAGGACATGCGAGCAAGCAGTGACCGGTGAGCACGAAACGAAGAAGGAGACGAACACGATCTGGAGTTTGGACATAGTAGGGATTGCGAAGGTCAAAGGAGCTTCGTGCGAGGTCAGTTGCTAATTTGGGAATTATGCAAAAAACGATGTCGTTCCAAGCCATGAATTTTTTTTCAAGTGACCCGGACCAAGTCAATGGATTCACGGTTGAACCGGGAACTCAACTAGGTCACACTGATTCAATGACGTGAACGATCTGACTTACGAACCAACCCGAACTGACCACCGGTTCCCAATCCGACTGGCCGGGTCGGTTCGATTTTTTATACCCTGATATGTACATCTAAATTCATATTTTAAAAAAAATTATTATCCAAATTTTTAAAACGATAAGTAATTAGAAATAAATTCAAATATTTAAAATATTAAATGGTTTTTTAATCATTTGATATTTATCCATTAACTTATTAGTTAGTTTTACAAAACATTTTCAATTAAATCAACTAGTTTATAAGCTTTTAACTAACTCAACTTTTTGACTCTTACCTTATAATTTATAAGCTTTCAGCTAATTTATAAACTAATTTTACCAAACTTAGCCATAATTAGTAATTTGTAGTTAATTAACATAGGTAATAGGTAATAGTGATAAGTACCTATATCAATGTTCAATTCAAATTAATCATTCTGGTGTTAACTTATACGTTATGAATTTACACTTGTCTAATTGTGCAAAGTGTAGAAATTAAATTCTAATGAAATTCAAACTTTAGTTAAACTTGTAACGTGAAATAATACACAGAATTTAAAATTATCTTAATTAATTAGATTAAATTTTCGTTGTAATTAATTTTAATATTAATAATATAAATCACAAATCACATGAATATAGAACTAATATAATTGAGGTTGTAATTTTCAAAATGTTACACTAGGTGTTTAATGTAAGGTTATACAAGTACAAGACTCATGAAGGTGGTTTTCTATCATCTTGACCCCAAAACTTAATTTCTTTACTAAAGGCACTTCCGAGTTATATTCATCTTATGCTCAAAGTAGATTAATTAACTCTTAACACATAATTAGCCAATTATTAAATAATGAAATTACACATATAAAGATATGATATGAGTGTAGTTTTTTTTAGTGCTACAGTTATCTTTACTTTCTTCTCAATATTTGTTGTTTTATCTTCTTACATAATTATGTTGAAAGTAAAATAATAAAAATACAAAATTTTAGCCAAATTCTAAATTCACAGATTCTTAATCATCTAATTTAGCTGAGATGCTAAGTACAATGAAAAATTAAATCGATCAAATATCACTATCATTCAGCTAATCTATTCTCGATATAAAACTAGAGAATAAAGATAATATACCCCAAGAAAATTAGTCCACTTAGAAAGCATGTGCACACAAAAGAACCATAACAAAAAAAACATATCATAATTCCAAGCCCAACTAGACAAGCTTTAACATATGAGCAAACAAAATATGCATGCACTTTCATCTTTATCAAATGACTAAAGAATCCATCAACATCAATGATAATAGCCACATCAAGAATCCTAAACAAATTGTAACACACAGAAACCACAGCAATGTAGAAAGAGTTAATCCCAATTAAGAAAAAGTATGAAATTGAAGTACCGATGAGATTGACATGCAAACATTCTCAAGAATTCTATATCACTTATTTTAATAAATAAACATTACCAAATAAAATTGTTAAAACTCTTGAGTTTGATGAATTACCTTTAAATTGTTTTAATCAAAGAAATCACAGTTGTTATGCACTAGAAACATATCAATGCTGCCATCTTTTTAATGGTTTCCATAAGATGAGATCTTTAGCGGTTACACTCAAGAGACATAAGAGATCAAAATAACCTAACCAAAAGAAAAATAGACAAAAAAAATTATGATGTAATAAGATTCAAAATCTGATCAAGAAGAAATTAAGATTAAAGAGAAATGCAACATAGGATATTTACTTGAACCAAGCTCAGACTTGGCAGAGCAATGTTGATGTTGGACTCTCCCTGTTGTCTCAGTGTACTACTATATTGAATAGGGAAAGAGTGGTGTGTGTAAGCCTTAAGGCATGTGAACTGTGAAGAACTTAAAAAGAAGTAAAACTTGAAAACACGCGTAATGAAGTAATGAAGTAGCAGCAGAAAACATGCAGAAGAATCTCAGCCATACAATAAAATATTTAAAACTTATTTACAAAAGCCAGTAAATTATAACAGCTGCAATTGATGTGACAAGTGTATGGGAAGACTTGAATTAGTGTATATTGGATAGGAAAGAGTGGTGCGTGAGCCTTGAAGGCATGTAAATTAAAAGCACGCGTGATAATGTAGCAGCAGAAGACAAGACAGAAGAATCTCAATCGTACAATAAAATATTTGAAACTTAATTTACAAAAACCGATAAATTATAAAAAGAAGAGTAGATTATTTTAATAGCTATGGAGAAAGTAGGTGTACAGTTATTGGTGACAACTGCATGGGAAATAGGGGTGTTTGCAACGCGGTTTGTTCGGTTTTTGGACAAAAAATCATCCGAATCAAACACAAAAAATACATGCGGTTTGGTTTGGTTTGATTTTCTATTTATAAAAAATCTAAACCAAACCAAATCAAACTTTTGTAGTTTGATTCAGTTCGGTTTCTACAGTTTTTTTTAAACTTAAAAAAAATACAAACAAAAGTCTTAAAATATAAAATTAAGGGATCTTAAAACTTAAAGTTGCTGTCATAATTTCAAATATGTTCGCCTAGTCTCATATGGAACTAACAGTTTAGTAAAGTTAACAAAATGGTAAATCTTTACTCATCAAAATTCTATTAGAATACTTTCTTCACAACAATCAATCAAAATTCAGCGATCAATCAATAGATATATAGCTAGAGGCTACACATTTGGCCTTGCCTTGGAAGAACTTTTCCAATTCCTGAAGAAGAAACAAAGCTACAAAATGAACTAAAAAGCATTCAAGTCTTTCTCAAAATGCAGAGAACTAAATATCAGATAAACTAGTAACGAGAACCAATTAAGTTACAAAATGTCACATAGAACTGAACTGGTAAATATTTAGCAAAGTAAGGTTTGGCTAATTTCCTTATCTATATCCATATTATAACAGTCCCAGAGAACCAAATAAGGCAAATATCACAAACACAGAACCTAATCACAGAGAACCAAATCACAGACATAGAGAGAACCTAGTCACATAAACCAGAAAACCAAATACCACAAATAGAGAAACCAATATGCAAACCCACAGAACTGAACCAATAAATCTCAAAGGCAGAGAACTGAACCAAGCAGATTAGACATACCAAGCAGGCAAGCACGTGAGCCGTCGGTGACTCGTGGTCCACGAACAGAGAACGTCGTCCGTGAAATTGAAGTCGCAGCTGCTGCAGTGGTCCGTCGCCGTCGATGCCTCGGTTGTCAGTGGTGGCACAGAGCAAAGAAGAAGGAAAAACCGCGACGAAGCTTCCAACTCCGAGATGAAGGCGCCGTTGACGTTCGTGCGTTGGCAAGGTTGAGGGCACGAGATTGAGAAGCGGAGGGGAACAAGAGATTGAGAGGCAGAGACGGAACAAGAGATTGAAGATAAAAGAAGCTTGAATGGCTGCACAGAGCTTTCCTTTTCTTTAGGTTTATAGTTTTGATTTCCCCCTAACCCAGCTTCATCCTCACCTAAAGCGCAAAGCACGTGCTAACCTGACGCTCGTTATGCGGTTGGGTGTTCTAAACTGAAAATCAAACCCTTTGGTTTTCTTAAAAAAATCCAAACCAAATTCGATTTAGAGTGATTTGTGATTTTTTTGGTTGATTTCGTCGTTTTTTTTACTAATTCGATTTATAAACACCTTTACAAAACACAAGTGTTACTTGGCGCCATTATTAATCTTTTAGTACATTTACAGATTAAGATTAAATTTTAATATATCATCACGAATTTATTACCATAAAATTGACTATTTATCATAAAAATAATGAGGTGATAGAAAACATTCGTGTGACAACTTTTACCACTTAAATATATTTTATTTACTTGTAATATATATCTTTTTTTCATATTATTATGTAAATTATCATTTTCTTTCATTTTTTTTTTAATGAAAATTTTCATTTCATTTTCGTTAGTGTGTGATTTCATCCATATCTGTCATCACTCATTTATACTTGCGATTTTCAAACACTCTTTTTGTGATATCAAAACCTGCAATGTCTGATTTTAAAAGTAAGGATGAAAATCAACAAAACTTATTCTTCTGTGAGATGGATGTAAGAAAAAGGCAGACAATCAATGAACCAAGGATGTAATCCAATTGGGGACAATGACTCCTAACAAAGTAACAAGGAAACAAACATTCAGGAGAGAAGAGGGTAAAAAAAGAACTTTATATGCAGTGTGCTTCTATTTATTGTAAACTATGCCAGAAGGAGGAGTAAGAAACTTTTTAGTCATGTGTACAACTACAACCAAGTAGATGTGCATTGGTTGACCAATGAGGTCTGCTTATAGAGTGTTTTAAGTTTTAACATATCCAATTCCAAACACATGGCTTCTACTTTCCAAACCATCACTTTGGTTCAGTCCTCTAAAGAATTTCAACATTAATTTAGACCCTCAACCATACAAAGCAATATCAATTATGTCCTGAAAGAAAATTGACATCAATTTTAGTTACTCAATCTCACACTCTATATACACGATGAAACAAAACGATGATTTTGATGGAGATCCATTGTTTCTAAATAACAAGAGGGGTACACTTCAAACTCCAAATGCCATCTATTGGCTGGGTTTCAGATCTCATTAACACATCATTTACCCCAATAATCCTAATCAATTTTTCTAATTGTAGCCAAATAAAAAATAACTGCTGTTTTACTTTCATATTAAATCTCTAAAAAAAATTATCTTTAAATATAGAAGAATATGCAGATAAACAAACTTTACCTTATTTATTACTTCTTAAAAATAACATTTTTAAGAAACATTCTTTTTTAAAAATTTTAAACAAATGCAGTTAGTTTATAAACAAAAGGTAAATGAACATTTTGATTTCTAAAGATGTAAATTTGTGATAATTTTTTAATTGTATTTAATTTTCACTGTGTAAAATATCTGTATCCTTCCAATTTAGACTAAAAAAATTTATAATTTAGTCAATATTAAAAAAAATGTAACGATTTATAATTTAGTCAATATTTATAATTTATAATTTTTTTTTATAAAAAAAGTTACTATTAATTTTGTCCATCATGTAATTTAATGATAAAATGGTCTCGTAAAATCAGAATTTTTTTTTCAAACAATAAATTGTTAGTGATTTATACAAAATGGTCTTTCATCCATGGAAAAAAAAGTGTGTATAACAGTGAAACCATTGTAAGTTTTTTATGTGGACCTATCCAAGTATCGTAGCCCTTACCATACCCTAATTATTTTTCTCTTCAAATCGCGCGCGCTACTCACTTCCACTTCCATTTTGCTCCTCCGACCACCTCGCCGGAAATTCCCGCGGCGACGCTCCTTGTCGTCGCTGCTTCTCACTCTCTCTTTCTCTCTCTACTGAAACCCTAGAGAGAGAAAATTCATAAACCCTGAAAATTCAAAAACCCTAATTCTCTTTGTGGAGTTCGTAGCACAGTCACAGCCATGTATGGCGGTGGTGAGTATCAAAACCAATTCTCCGTCTTCTTCTTATTCTTCTTCTTCATGCGAGATGTGAACTCAATTTTCTCCCTTTGGTTGAATCCACAGATGAAGTATCAGCTATAGTGTTTGACTTGGGTTCACATACGTGCAAAGCTGGCTATGCCGGTGAAGATGCTCCCAAGGCCGTGTTTCCTTCTGTAAGTGTTTTCGCTACTCTTTTTACTTTTCTGAAGTTTTGGATTTGTTGTTGTGTTTACTGTTTTGCGAATATTATTTTCTAATTTAGAATAAGAAATGTTATGTTCTCAGCTAACAGTGAAGGAGGACACTGGCATTTTTCTGTGGTGATAGGCTAGTAGTGGTTGATAGTGTAATTAGGTGCTTGTATAATTTATAGTTGATTAGAATAAGAGTTTAATGGTGATGCACTCTTGTTCAATCACAACTCACTATTTTGTTTGCATGACTTTTAAGATAGTTTTATATAAGTCAACTGATTTATTATAAATGGATTGTTGTGATTGAATTTTACATTGTCTGTGCATCACCGTTAAACTCACAATTAGAATAATGTCTGGAAAATGTATGAGTAGTTTGATTTGATTGTTGATAATGAATTGTGGTGGTTGTCTTGGTGTGTGTGAACATAGGTGGTTGGAGCAACTGATCAAATGGATGTTGATGAAGCAGATAATGGTGAAAATAACTCTGCCTCTGCTCCGGAATCAAATAATAATAATGTTAGAAATGCTGATTCTGACAAGGCTAAGGGAAAGAGGAAATTGTTTGTAGGAACCCAGTCCCTGGGGTACCGTAGAGACCATATGGAGGTAACCCTTTTGTAATGATTTTTGTGACTGGACTTGGGGATTTTTTGAAAATAATGAATAGGTGTGTTGTTATTTTCTTCTTCTGTTGTGTCAGGTGCTGTCTCCATTCAAGGATGGAGTTGTTGCTGACTGGGATATTGTTGACAGCATATGGGATCATGCCTTCAGGTCAATACTGTTTTTTAATCAGTCTGTGATATTTATTTTAGGATTATTATTTTTCTTTTTATATTTGTTTTTTTTTTATGGCATATATGGGGGAGGAATGCATATGAATCAAAATGAGTGAATTAAACATGTAGATAGTTTAAGGTCACAATCTAGCTTAAAAGAAAATTCTACCAGATAGCGCTATAAGATCAGCGATGCTTTGTATGGCAGTGAATGCTGAACAACAGAGTGCAAAGGTGAATTAATAGGTATAGCAGAGATCATAATGTTAGGTGGATGAGTGGATATGCAAAGAAAGGAAAGATAAGATCAAGAAAAAAGATATATGGGAAAGAGTTGTAGTAGCACCACTGAGGGAGGAGAAGATAACAAAAACTCACTTAGAGGGGTTTGGTCATGTGAGAAGATCAATAAAGGCTCCAGCAAGAAAATTGGATCGAATTGAAGGCTTCTGCAATGAAAAGGGTAGAGGAACCATTAAAAAGACCTTACACTAAATGGATTTTTTGAAAACTTTGTTTTTGATATAGCTTTCTATAATTTTTGTTCCATGTAACTAATCCTACCCAGTGAAAATAAGTGTATGTTTGGATGGAATTACTTTTGAATATCATAATCTGATTGATAGAAAAAAGGCTGCTTGTGTTACTAAGCCTGTATTTTGTTGGTGGTTATTTTCCTATTCTGGTTTTGACCATTTTTCCATTCTTTTTTAATTTTTTTTTATCTATCTACCTTAGGAATTGTTTTATTTGTCATTGGGAATGTATTCTTTTTTTGGTAGGGAATGCCTGTTGATTGGGCATGCTTGTTGATTGGGCATACTTTCTTTTTTGGTAGGGAGTGCCTATTGATTGATCCTAAAGAGCATCCTATGCTCCTTGCAGAGCCCTCTTCTAACTCTCAACAACAGAGAGAAAGGTATTCTGGTTATAATTTATAGTCTATAATTAACACAGCTCAGTTTAAAGCATCAGGTTGTATAATTTGGTTTTTTACTTTTTATTCTATTTTTGCAGGACAGCAGAGCTTATGTTTGAGAAGTACAAAGCACCTGCACTGTTTTTGGCAAAGAATGCTGTTAGTCCTTCAAGGCCTATACCTCTAAAAATAATATATGTTATGGAGTGAGAATGAAAAACTACTGAAAGTTTATTCCTTGTGTTGACATACAGGTTCTGACTTCTTTTGCATCAGGGCGTGCTACATCATTGGTTGTTGATGGGTAAGAGATATTGAGGTTACTCAATGGTCGTTTTGTTCTTATTCTGCGGTAGCATCAATATGGACAATGGTTTTTTTCTTCATTTCTGTATAGGTGTATATCAATTGCTTACCTCTTAAGACATTATATATGGAAGACCTAAGTTGTATTGTCTTTTTTAATTATACATGACATGTCTTAGTTTTAGTAATAAGCAATGAAACATTACCAATGTTCCATTCCAGAAAGTGGAATTGGTTAAGCAGCCTTTTGAAGACATTAGAGGAGGCTGATAATGTTGAAAGTTGAATTCCTATTATTTGAATCAAAGACAGTGAATTGGATGAACCTTTGAGCATGAGTTGAGAATTCAATTGAGAAAATTGAAAAGGGGAGAGAGAAATAGTACAACTTTTAAAGTTCGATATATGTTCTATATTTATTACTTATAATATGTCCCTATAACATGCCAGAAGCAATCTGATGTTTTCTTCATTATTCCATTGTTTTCAGTGGTGGAGGCTCAACTACAGTTGCACCAGTACATGATGGTTATGTTCTTCAAAAGGTATTCCTTATTAATGAATCAAATAAAATTCACTTGTTGTGTCATGTAACTGAATTGATCCATACTTTGATTGAAATATCAATATTTGTTTTTGTCATCCAATTTTTATATTTGACTTTACTGCTGTTATAGGAACATGCATTGATCCATTTTCTTCTATGCACGACTGAGTATAGATTAATTTGAAATGATGTGATTATTTGATTAACAATGGGAATATATACATTAAATATTTAAATGTATGAAAGGAAATCTTGAAAAATAACCTGGGTGTAAAGTCTCCTGATTATGTAATTGCTATTTTTGTCCTAGTCATAGTAATAAATAGATTTTTGGTTATTAATAATAAAAAAAATTCGTTATGTAGCCAAGTGCAAAGAACAATTATATAAAGTCCATCATCTCTATATTTTTATTCATTCATTAGATCGTGGTTTACAAAAATACAACTTAATAATTCAAAATTGTCAGAGAGGCTATGTATATTTGAGGCACTATTGCCTGACTAGGTATTTACTAACTAATATTTCATCATGTATGCTCTGCATTTTCATAATGTCTGCCTGTCAAATTAATCATTTAAGATCTTATTGTACTCAGCATTGATATTAGATATTTGGTTAATACTATGGGTCTTTCTGTCTGCTCATATCTTCTACTATGTTTACAACCCAAGGCTGTGGCAACCTCTCCAATTGGAGGAGAATTTCTTACAGACTGCTTGATGAAAAGCTTGGAAAGCAAGGGTATTACGGTGGGTGACTAATATAACCATTATATTTGTCAATGATCATCTGATAAAGGTGCTTTGATTTTATCTGCCTGAAATTTCCCCCTTTTTTGTCACAGATGAAACCACGGTATTCCTTTAGGAGAAAGGAAATACGCCCTGGAGAGTTTCAGGTATAATATGTTTTCATTTTAATGATATGTGAATGATTAAAGTGTGAGGAACCGGACTTGTTTTTTCCCTTGTTTTCAAAATTTAAACTTGGGCAGGATGAGGTTCCATGTCACATGTATTATTATATGTACTGTTTGTGCCTCCAGAACTTCTGGATGGTTTCAATACTTCATTTGTCTCATCTCTTTTAATTGAGTGTTCTTGAATTGTTTTCAGTTATGGATCAAATTCAATAAAATTTGCATGTGCCATTACCGCTGCAAGTGACATGAGCTTAATAATTTACCTCTTGTTTGTTTTACTAGACTAGGATATGTACTAAATGCTTGTGCAAGTTAGCAAATTAATTTTAAACTTAAGGTATCAAAGAGAGAATGGTATTAACCTGTTCGGTATGTCATTAAGGATTTGAAAAACGAAGATAGAGTGAGGTGTAGTTATCTTACTTTGTTTTTTTTTTTTTTTTTCTATTACATATATAACCTTGCATCTGTTTTTACTTTATTTAACAATTAAAAGAACTTGTAGTTTCTTTATTAGTAGCACCAAAATTTAGTTTCTTCATGTACCTTTTTTTACGATTTTGGTTGTAACTGCAATTCTATGCATAGATGATTATATTTCTCATTGTCATTTTTTTCCTGAATCCTACAGACAGTAGATATTGAGTTTCCAAATACTTCTGAAAGCTACAAACTCTATTCCCAGGTTTGTGAATGACCATGTAATATCTCATTACTTGTTGCATTTCATTTATCTGATGGATGTTCTTCATGACAGAGAGTGATTGCTAGTGATATCAAGGAATGTGTGTGCCGTGCTCCAGATACCCCATATGATGGTTTGTTTACCTCCTGTTGTCACCTCGTATGATGTTTTGAATGTTATTGGTCTTGTCCTAGTTTTTATGGTGGCATTCTCTTATTTCTGTTGTCCCCCTTTATCTCTATATACCTCTTGATAACTAGATGTGATGCCTCTTGTGATGTGATTTGCCAAACTTGATCTCTGTGCTTTCACTCAGGTCATATATGATATTTTTTCAACCATCTGGTTTAGTGATAAACTTGTACAAATCTTCAGTTAGCTCTTTATATTTCTAGATGCTTTTACCTTCTTGGTTCCAATAAAATTGCAGTTTCTTGACTTTAAATCCATTTTTTCCCTTTATTTGACAGAGAGTGCATATTCAAACATCCCAATGACCTCATATGAGCTTCCTGATGGCCAGTAAGTTGATGTTATTCTTGTTCATTGAAACATGGAGAAGGATGGAACAAATAATGTTTCATCTTCAAAATATCTTCTTTCATTATCTGCCAGTGCTACTATATGTACTTCATAGCCTAATTGTAGCTTCTGTTTTTTCTGTAGTTTATATTTATTGTATGTTGTTTTATGATGTATTTGATTTTATTACACAGGACAATTGAAATTGGAGCTGACAGATTTAAGATTCCAGATGTACTTTTCAATCCATCCCTGGTTCAGGTGTGTGGCTTGCATTAAAAGATGTGATCAGTTTATTTTGTTCATTTAATACAATATTTATGACACTGCATGTTCTTAGAAATATGCCAAGGCTTCTTGCAAGAGTATAAGGAAAAAAAGGTGCCCTTAATGTACTAGGGACTTGTAGCACCTTGAGGTGAGATGCCTAATGACATATGTCACACTGAAGATTGGTTTTAATAGTAATTAACAGACAAAAACAAAATCTTGCTGTACCACTTCTGTAGTGTGTTCCACCCGTGTATACTGTGAAAGAAGAAAAAACAATACAAATTTTATCATTCAAGATGTTTTTTTTGTTAAAAATTTATAAGTTTTAGTTATGTTAACATTTGTTGGCAAATGGATGTCCTGACACAAAACAGACCACGCAGAAAGTAAACAGAAAATAACACCAGCTAGAAATAAAAATAAAGCAGACAAGTATGACGGCAAAATGTGGCATGGGATCGAAAATGGAAAACAAATATAGGAGCAAAGCAAATAAACCAGACAGATGGAGTGGTGGTGCTTGGATGGTGTATACAAAAGGAATGACTAAAGTCTAAAACAGCATTCAGTGGTGCAAGCATAAATTAAATAGTATTGAATTATCACTGAAAGGGCCAAGTCTTCTAAAATAGTTGAAGAACAAATGAAAAATGAATGTCTTGACAGGCTTATATTTTTCACCACCATGTTACATGATTTCAAATGGTGTATTTGGAAAAAGCTCCTCTAAAGCAAATTTATTAAAGCGCACAAAGATGCATTCACCTTTAGATTTTAGTGGGTAAGGTAATGATGTAATCTAAAATTAAGGGTAGATACACACTCACTTTCTAGGAGTCTTTTCTGTTGTATTTTTCTGAAAGCTGACAACTTTTATGGACTGGGGTTTGTCAATTCCGCTGCTCATTACTAGTCAGTTTCTTGTATGGAACACCTCTGCATTTAGTAAGAAGCACCATGAAGGTGTGAAAAGTGTGCACCACAAACAGTGAAAAGCACTGGTCTCTTACCCTGCATTGCCTGTGGTGCCTTAGGCTTTAACTACACTGGTCAATCCAAGATTACAGGGATTGTATAGCTGACATGTATTGTTATCAGGTTGAGTTTGGTTTAGAAAAAGGATATTGGTTGTCAAATCGGGATTCGAATTGTATGAAAGGCATATTTTTCAAATTGTTTATCTAAATATGTGGCGATTGGTGAGTAAGAAGATTCTTTATCAATAACTTGAAACAGCATAATTTTTTAAAACATAATAAAAAAAATCAAATAAGTCAGTATATAACCAGAATCTGCAATATAAACATCAAAATAAATCATGATTCAAGTCATAATATAATTCAAAAATAGGAAGAATACAAGATCATAGTGATCACATGGGTTTATCCCCACAAAAAAAGCAGATCACTATGTTCTAATTTGTGATGTAATTATCAATTTGTCTAGCAATGCCGTATATGTGAGATTCTTTTCATTTTGGATGTGCTATAATAAACAGTTTAACTTTTCAAAGCATCTTTCTCCGTTTTTTTCCCCTTGTGCACCAGTGAAATTTTTAGGATGGTGTTTGTTTGTGTACAATCTGCAGTTCTTTAAATTACTTGAGAATCAATCTTCCCGTTCTTTTGTTCTGTTTCTAATTTTCTTATTTGTGTCAATGATAATTACAGTCAATTCCTGGCATGGAGAGCTTTGCAGAAATTGCTCCTTCAGTTCGTGGCCTGCCACAAATGGTAATTTAACTTAATGTGAATCTGTTTTAAGTATCTGACTTGCTGTTGCTGATCGTTTTACCATTTTGCAGGTGATTGAAAGCATTAATAAGTGTGATGTAGACATTCGAAGAGAGTTGTTTAGTAGTATACTGGTAAAGTTGATTTATTTTTTCCTTCTTTCTCTTTTACTGTATACACACACACATGCGCACACTCAAGTTCTTATGTAGAGCTTAATTTAGTTTACCATGGACATTTTTGGTGTAAAAGAAGAAAAAGATACAAGGGGATCCTTTTTATGGAGACTTTTGGAGTTATTTTGAGATTGGGTTGGGGGGAGTGGTGCCAAAGTTGTAGTTTCATGATGTTACATATATCAGAATTGTATGAGTTGTATTTTCAGTCAAATGGCCTTTTTCCCAGAACTTCAACCAACATATATTTGCTGAAACCATATGATGTATATTAGAATGATGTATTTACTGAATATGTATTTTAGAAAACCACACCTCATCTTTATTTATATTGAGGAAACCCTCAGTAATTGATTACATCATATAAAGATAAAGATAAACAATAAATAATAAGTTAATATAAAGATAATAACTACCAAGATAATATATATTCTAACAATGTACATATTTTTTTATGTATAGTTTATGATTGGTCACTTGATAGGTTTTGAAGCATTTCAATTCATATCAGTATATCATTACCCGGTAAATTAAAATTGATTTCATCTATCACATGCAGCTTGCTGGTGGTACAGCTTCAATGCAGCAACTAAAGGAACGTCTTGAGAAAGACTTGCTAGAGGTATAGTTTAACAAATGAGCCCTTGTCTATTTTATCCACTTAATGGAAATTTGGTTGGGGCTGATTTCAAATACCTCTGAAGCTTATGTTGTTTTAACATGTGATTTCAAGGGGTGGCATTCGTTTTTCTTACTAGTGAATTTAGTTGGTGACTCATCCCAAATATCAAAGTAGCTTGGTCAATTGTTTGATATGTTGACTGCCATTAATAGTTAATACAGCCTTGTGGGGGACTTGTTTCTTATCTATGTGTAGCGTAGCAGTGCTACAGAGTTATTGGAGATCTGTTGTGCCTATATATTTTTATTTATTTGCTTGCTTTTGGGATGAAATTGTGTGTGATCTTTGAAGTTAGTTTTCTAGTGAATTACATTAACAATAAAGAAAAGTTATATAACTGTAAAGTACAATGGTCTGTTTGTAAGATTGTGCTCAAACTGGATTATAAGCCTTTAGCCAAAGCTTCTGCAGGCTGGCACTTATAATAAGAGAAGATAATTAAGTTGAAAACGTTTATCAAAATTTCCCTCAGGAATCATATTTGAGTTTATAATATTATAAAAGTCAACATGTTGGATCTCTTTGAATTAAATCATCAGATGGCATGTGATTGTCCTTGTTCTTCAAGAAGATGGAAAGGATAATTGTAGTTGTAAAAATTGACTACCATTTCATTTCTATTGCAGGAGTCCCCTCAAGCTGCCAGAGTAAAAGTATTGGCTAGTGGGAATGCTACTGAAAGAAGGTTTAGGTGTGTTATTTATCTTATGTCATTGCACTTATTATGGTTTTGGTGTTTCATGATGCCATTATCATTTTTGCTGTTTTACTTTTCTTTTATGGTTATTTCCTGCCAATGACAAATCCAGTGTATTATATTTATAACTTAGAAGTTCAACATTTTCTTTCTCTTTGTATGGTTAATTATATGCCTTCCTTCAAAATTGCAAGAATCAGCATAATAACCTATTTGGATATATATTTGTCATAACAATTAAATTTCTATCTAGTTTAACAAGATTGGTTATGTGATTTTGGCCTTTTAAATTCTATGTTGTATCAATTGATAACACTTCAAACTCTGATTTGTCTGCTTATGTCTGTTTTTTGGTGTCTCTTGTATGGATTATTGTTGAACTTGGAATTTCTGTAAGCTACAACTCTAGACCTTTTTCATTCTGAAACCAATTGGACTGAAGCAAGAGAGAAACAGAGAATGCGTCAAAAATATAGAATGATAGAGATTGTGTGAATAATCACAATTTTGCTATTGGCATGAGATAGAGTATAAACTGTCTTAAATTGTTTGATCAGTGTGGTTTGTTTCTTCCTTCACGTAGAATTAGTTTTCTTTTAATGCTAGTTTTGAGAAACCCTCTAAGCTTTGTGCTCCTCCTTTCCCATCATCTGATTATGCTTCCATTTCTCTCCAAAATAAGAGTGAGACTTAGTAACATTTTTATGTGGAAGTAATTGTTGATGCATGTGTGTATTTTGTGTCTTCTAATTCAAATTGAATGGCTTCTGTATGCAGTGTTTGGATAGGAGGTAGTATATTAGCATCTCTTGGCTCCTTCCAGCAAATGTGGTTCTCGAGATCTGAGTAATTATCATCTGCTTACCAAACTTGCGATTTCATTGTTGTTATTGAGGTCTGCTTAGGTAAAGTTCTCCAGAAGTTCTTCTAGGAGAAGAAAAAATGAAATGAGCTTCTTGATAAGCTAAAATTGTTTTCTTCAATAGTTAATTTATAGAAGCTCTCTCATATAATTTCTTTAAAAGTTGTGAGACTTTTACAAATTAGCCATTGAAGAATCCAATTTTAGTTTATGAAAAAACTCATTTAATTTTTTCTTCATATTAGAAGTACTTCTGGAAAAACTTACCCAAATAGGCTCATCATCTATCTTGTTTCCCCCCCTTTTATCATTTATCATAAAAGAAAAACTGCAAGATCGAGCTTTCATTAAAGATTATCTTACACTGAATCGTTTTAATGCATTTCTGATAGGTATGAAGAGCATGGAGCTTCATATATCCAAAGGAAGTGTCCATGAGTTGTTATTTGTACGAGTACAAGTTTATTTTATTGGTTATCTTGGTGACTTCAGGAAGTACTGTGAACACTGAAGTCGTGTTTGTCTACTAATGGATTTTTATTTCCTATATTTAATGACCATTCCCATTAGATCACATTCTAACTACATTATTGGCCTCAAAGGTGAATAACAGCACAACCTACCTATAACTAATCTGTAATGATGTAAACTGTAAAGTGTGACTTGGAGTCTGTAACATTTAACAATGCCCCATTTATCAAATTAGATTTCTCTTATGTGTATCTCTCTTTTTTCTTTGGGTAAATGAGCACATTTTGTCATGACTTGAACTTACAAGATCGAATCAAATAATTTTAAACTGTTAAAACAGATTTATTTATTTTTCTTAAAAAGATTAAGAACCGGTTCAACCAAAATTTGAAAATAGACAATCAAGGTTTTTATTGTGAAAATTGAATCAAATCACATTATTTTATTCATGTTAATTTTTCTTTAATACCATTGCATAAAATTCTGTTGTCCTAAATTTTGTTAGGATTCGATTTTAATAATTGATTCCATACGTTGAACATTTTTCAATTATGTTAATCTATAAAAATCATGAATGATTTTAATGTGTTGTTATAAGAGGGTTATTCATGCATGATTTTTCATTGATCTAGTGATTATAGTTAAATCCTCTAACGATTGATAATTAGTTAATTACTATTTTTAAAAAAGTTAAATCAGAAACTATTTGGGTGTAAAGATTTTTTTACATCGGTTGTCCTTGAAACGGATGTAATAGATAATAATTTACATCGGCTATATGTTAAACCGATGTATTTTTATGTAATTTTTTTAATGACAAATATAAAAAACGTCAATTTTCTATTTAATCATTATTTTTCCTTTTATTAATTTTTTCTTAAATTATTTTTCAACTTTATCAATATAGCATTTAATAATTGTTTTAAAACTAATCTCAGAAAAATGTGATATGCGAAGTTATTTTTTTTTTTAATGAAAAAACTTATTAAATAATTAATTTAACATTTTTTTAAAGACAAAGCACCTGCTAATTTGGAGTAGAATTTGAATTTGGGATAAAAAATTTGAAAGTGGAAATTTTGATTTGAAAAAGCAAAAGTCTTCACAATTTTGAGTTACGAAACATAAGGAAAAAGAAAAGTCACTCATAAAGTTCAAAGCAATTGAAACTCAGTTGTTTACCCAAATGAGAAAAGTCATTCATAAAATTCAAAGCAATTTTGGGTTATTTTTGGTAATTTTTTACAAATAAAATAACTTAATTAAATACCCAAATAATAAAATGATTCAATTGTAGATGAAAATAAATAAAATAACATATTTAAATATTAAGCTTTAAATAAATAAATAAAAAGTGATGACATTCTCTTTAATATCTATTTTTATATTTATTCATGTAATTGATTAAAATTTATTAATAATTATTAATTTTAATGGATATTAATAATATTAGAAAAGATATTCTTGAATAATAGATGAAATCCATTCATTTATTATTCATTTTAATAAAAATATTAAATTAGTGAAAAATATAAAACTTATCACGTTGGCCCATTAAATAATATATTATTAAACATATACACCAAACAACCCTATAGTCATTGAAAAGATATTGATTTAACTTAATATTTTAATGAATCATGTACCACAAAACTTTATTGACAACGAGAAAGGTATGTACGGACAATATTCAATCTATTGAACTAGTTAATCTGGACTTTGAACTTTAATTATACTAAAATAAGGATTAAATATATTTTTATTCGTTGTAATTTAGTATTTTTTTTTTCATAGTTATGACGATATATATATATTTTTTCGTTCTAGCAAATTATATTTATTTTATTTTTTATCCTTAAAATAATTTAAATAGTGCTTTGCACAGACTGAACAAAATGTTATATAATTTGCATTAAAATTAATTTGACATATCAACACTCCAAAAAAAAACTTTATATTGTTCCGAAATTTAAAAACCGAAAAATGAAATATTTTATTTGCGCTCGTCTTTAAGTGGTGTTTCTTTTATGAATTTTAAAAATTTAAAATACATTTTTAGTCCTTTAGTGTGTTTTTTTTTTTTTCATCTTATAGCAATTTAGACAACTAGTTTACCAATAAAAAAAGTGTTATTTAAACTATAATAAAGACAAAAAACAAAACAAATATAATTTATCAAGAACTAACAGAAAATAAATTATTTTACAAGGAAAAAAAAACACTAAATTGCAATGATTAAAAGCAAAAATAAAAAAACATTTAAATCTTAAAATAAATTCAAAGTAAATATTGATGAAAAGTTTAAAAGCTGAATTATATACCTTAAAGAGCATGTTTTGGATTCTGAATATTCTAAATAATCTAAGCTACTTTAGAAAAAGTATTTTTATTTGAAAACATAACTTAAATTTGAAATCTAAAAAAAGATTATTTTTTTTAAAAATAATTTATTTTGTTGTAATTAAAAGTTTATAGTTTATGATTATTTTCCAATCGTTTATTTTTTCTTTTAGTTTATTTTACACTATTTTATCATGTAAAAGTTTTTTATTTTTATTTTTTGCATTCAAACAAATAAAACTAATTATTTGTGATTCTCTGCATTATTTTCCTTAAAAAAAAAACTTTGCATTATTATGTTTCAAACAAATGATAATTTTTTTTAGCAATATAATATAGAATTAATAAAATATAATTGTCAATGATCAAATACCTAAAATTAAAAGTTGAAACATTAATTCGTTTAAAAAAATTAAAGATTGTATCCGCGATCAACAGCAAAAGAATATTTCTTATCACCAATGGAATTCGCATTTTCAAACTGTGTAACCGAACCACTATATATCCAATATATTTCTTTTATTATCTTCATATGAGTCTATCTATATGACCATTCTCAAACCATCAAACACAAAAAAAAATAAACAAATTAAAACTTCTCTTTCTCTCCACCTCACTAATCTAATGATCATTCTACCATAGCCATATACACACACACACCTTTAACCTCCTTCCAAGGAAGCATCAATATTATATATACACATAATACGACTCTCAATTTTGGTTAATTTTTTGTCATCACGAAAAGGCATAGAGAATCATATATATATATGGATAACCCTAAACAATCACTTGGGAGTTTCGCAGTTGTAACATTACTCTTTGTTGGGGTTATTTTTCTGTACAATTGGTCCTCCTCTTTCTCCAATGAATTAGTCCTATCCCAGAAAGAATCACTATGCGAGCAATCAAATGTTGTAAGTTCTTCAATCACCCATATATTGTTCTATGTCGTTGTTGCATAAAAAACAAACCATGGGTATTATTATTATATTGTTCTAGAGTAGTATTGTTGCATCAATGCCATAGATGATTCTTGATTTATTTAGCATCAAGTATATATAAATGAGGTTGAGTTTAATGCTATGTACTTACACAGTAAAATATTTTTATACACCCAGTTTTATATCCCTGTCGAAGTTAACAAATTTATCATGATAGCTTATCATTGAATGATCGACGATCTGTTGTACGTTGTAGATATTTGTAGTCTATTTTCTCAATGTTTTTTTTTTTCCCTAAATTTTCATCATTTTAATTTTCCTTTATTTTGTGCATACATTATAGACCACCACCACCAATATTGAAGCATATGGAGATGGCCTTGACTATGCTTTGGCCAAAGCCTCAATGGAAAACAAAACAGTGATAATTGCTATAGTAAATAAGGCATATGTAGATCAAGATGTAGAGAGTGACACGACTATGCTTGATATATTTCTTAGTAGTTTTTGGCTTGGAGATGGAACAAGGTCTCTAATTGATAACCTTCTCATAGTTGCGGTTGATCAAACTAGCTATGATCGATGCCAGTTTCTAAGGTTGAATTGCTTCAGATTGGAAACAAATGGGGTTGAATTTGAAGGTGAGAAAACATACATGTCTCAAGATTTCATCAAGATGATGTGGAGAAGAACTCAATTCCTCTTGGAAGTTCTCAAACGTGGCTACAACTTTGTTTTCACGGTTAGTAATTCCCTTTTCTTCCATAATTTTTTTTTTCTTGTCTTTATTATAAGTTTAGAATAAACAAAATGTTGTGATTGACGTAAAACACCGTAGTGCATAAAATTGAAATAGAGGTCTAAAACTAGCTCATATTCTTTTCTTTTTTTTTTCTCTTCCATCTTCCCTTGTATAAGTCAAATAGTCAAATACTACCTTAATACTATATAAAGGAAACGTGCCGTCGAGGATCATTATAAGATTGAATAACATTTATTAATTTGCATTAAATATTTACCCAATTCATCCGATAAGATAGGTTTAGTTTGTTACCAAATAAGTCGATAAATTTTGTGTGCAAGTAACATTCTCATAAATTGCCTAAAAGGAAATTTATTGTACTCATATTGAGAAACTGACCTAGTCACGCACTTTCACCTTTGAGGATAATATTGATTTTTTTTAGATAAATACAAATTTTAGTTTTCAAGTTATAATTAATGATTTAACTCCCAAATTTTAAAAAGTTTCAATTTGGTCCTAAATTATTTTTAAAAACAAATACAAAGTATTTAATATTTTTTAGATAATTATTAGAATGATTATCGATTAAGAATTTTCTTTTAATTTATTTGTGAAGGAATTAGTAAAGTGTTTATCAGCTTGCCAACTTAATTTTCAAAACTAGGTATAAATGGAGGTGGGTGTTAGATATCAGTTTAATTTGATAAAATTCCTTTTTTATTATATAATTTAATAAAAAAATATAAAAGAATATCTTCCTTTTTTTTTAAAATTGCAAGAGAAATTGAAACAACAAAATATTGAAAAAAAAAATAAAAATAGTTTGACGTTCATTAATTTTTGTAATTGTTGACAACATGCATAAGGTGTTAATCAGCAACCTAGCTAGGATGTAGTTTTTCTTATAAGGGCTAATTAATTAAGCAGAATTCAGAAATGATGGCCAGAAAATGAGATGGGCATAGTACTGCATGCACACAACGAAACAAAACATGTGCTTTAAGTTTATAAAATGAGTTGTCAATGACGTGAAATATGAAACCACAACTTGTCGTGTTCGATCTATGCATGGAATATATGCTATAGATTACTTTTGTTTTTATTCAAAGTAGGGCCAGCCTAACATTTTAGGACTAAAACAAATTGTTAGACCAGGCCTTTGTTAATTAAAAAATGCGAGTTAAATTTGATGGACATTGATATATTAAAAAATATTTTTTTTAATTAAAGTTAATGACTAATTAATTTTAAATTTGATGATGTATGCATGATAACTGATTTATTAATAAAAAATTTATTTAGTCAAATTAATGATTAATTGATTTTAAATTTGATAAAAAAATATATATTAAGAAATGACTCATGTTGCAAATTTTTCACGCTATATCATTGTTTTTTTTTTGCAAAGTTTAATTAATACACCAAAAACTTAGAGTGATAAAATTTGACGATAAAATTTATAAAATAATGAAAGTCAAGTGGTAAAATGTGTATTAAACCTATGAAACAATCAATTACTTGAATGAAAAATTATATCAATTTCACTTCTCAACTTTCATTATTCTAATTCATATGTAACATCTTTTTCACAGGACACTGATGTAATGTGGCTAAGAGATCCATTTACAAGATTGAGCAAAAACAAAACAGAAGACTTACAAATCAGCACAGATTCATACCTAGGTGATCCATGGTCAGAAAAACATTCAATCAACACAGGATTCTACTTTGTGAGATCAAACAACAAGACCATCTCCTTATTCGAAACATGGTACGGCAAAAAAGACAATGCCACAGGGAAAAAGGAGCAAGATGTGCTTCTTGACCTAATTAGAAGTGGTGGCATAATTGAACACTTGGGACTTAGGGTTAGGTTTTTGGACACCCTTTATTTTAGTGGCTTTTGCCAAGATAGCAAGGATTTTAGGGCTGTTGTTACTGTCCATGCCAATTGTTGTAAGAGCATCAATGCAAAGGTGAAAGATTTGAAGATGGCACTCCATGATTGGAAGCAATTTAGAAGGTTGGAGGGTAATAATTCAACAGTGAATAATCTTCAGTGGACTAAACACAATTGGTGTTGGCAATCTTGGGAAAGACCAAGAAAACCAAACAACTAATTAAGTTTTTTTTTTTTTTTTTAATGTAAAACTGAGTACATTTGAGCTCTTTTTTTTTTTTTTTTTTGTGCACTATTGTGAAGAGATTAATTACTAAATGAATAGAAAGATATTTATGTTGATGTGTTGTGAAGGATTTGAAATGTAAATTTACTTTAATGGCTAGAAAATGACTCGTAATCCCATAAACATAAATTGATATTCATCCTTTATAAGCAATGGCTGCTCGTTTAATTTCCAGGGACAAGCCAATATTTTTGCTTATATGTTGAAAATGATTTATTATCGTATATCTTTGAGAAAATGGTATGTTAAAAGTTATTAATATGCTTTTCATAATTAAGTGTGTAAAATAATACATTTTAATTTTATTATTTTTTCATTTTACTACGGTAAAATTTTTATATATGTTTTTAATACTTGTCGTTGGGTACCATTAAATGATGATATCACAAATATCACGTTGGTTTATTGAGTTATAGTTTTTAAATTTTCGCGTTATTAAAATTATTTTTAATATTTAAAAAAAAAAAAAAACATGGATAAGAAGAACCTAAATTCTAGACTCAATTGTATCCTCGTTGAGTTTTATCTAGTTCATAACCACTCTGCAAGCAATATATAAAGTTATTAGTTATATATTTTACTTGTACATTTTAAGTAAATCAGATATTAGTTTATTAAATATATTTTAATTCAAACAATATAAAAAAATTAAAAATAATAAATACCTTCAAACAAGAAATTTAAGAATTAAATTATATTTTCTATGTTAAATTATAATATAATTTTTTCTATTTAATTAATTATCATTATAATTTTAATTATTTAACTATCAAAATAATTAATTTATATTTTTAATAATTATACAAATAAAGTATAAAAATAATTTTACACTATCATTCAATCACATATCATCATCAATATAATTTTGAAAATAATTTTATAAAAAGAAACAAACTTATCAATACACATATATAGTTTTTTCTTCTAAATCTTACTAGTTTTTTTACCCATATGATACACGATATTCAAATTTTGTTAATTTGTGAAATGTTTTGATAACAAATAATAATTTGTAGAGAGCTCAGGTTTGTTTATAAAAAGAGATGACATTTTGTTTATTTGATCTTTCTCTTATTTTTCATAGGTAAATAACAAATTTGTAATAAATTACTCAAATAATATTTATAATAGTTGATACTTCAGTCCTTCAATCATATGATATATCTAAAGATCATCCTGATAAAAGAATAAATTTTAAAAAATAAATTAAAATAATATGTTGTGAATCATACTTTTAATAATAAAATTATAGTTATAAAATTAAATGTATCATACAATTCTGGTAAATTTATCTAATTCAAATAAATATAAAATAATTAAATAAAACAATAACTAGATAACTAGATGATGATTATGACATATGAGAAACCAAATTGTTTATTGCTTCAGTAGTTGTTTGAACTTGGAAAAAATATGTTTTTAAGTTCATTGAGCATTTTCGTTTTAATCCCTAATCTTTTGTATGATTGATTTTAGTTTCTAACGTATTTTTTTATTTGGCTTTTGATTTCTTCGTTAGTGAGCTTATTAGTGGCACGGATTGATGTCACATGTTTCATTAAATAATTGACACATGACATTAAAATAAATTAAAAAAATATGATTTTTTTATTATTTTATAAAATATTTTTAAAAAAAAATTAATGACACGTACCTCATTATTTAAGTAACACATGACATTAAAAAAATTTTAAAAATAATTTTTAAATATTGTTTTTAAATTAAAAATTAAAAAAAATAATGTCACGTGTTAGTTAATTAATTAGACACGTGACATCAATCCATATCATTAACATAGCTTACTAACAGAATGATCGAAAATCAAACACAAAAATATTTTAAAGACCAAAACCGGTCAAACAAAATATTAACGACTAAAAATAAAAATGCTGAATACTTTAAAAACTAAAAACACATTTTATCCTTTGAACTTTGAACCTAAAATGTAACTAACTATAGATTGGAGAAATTTGTAGTTATTTCCATTTACATTTATTCCCATGTTGCATTGATATGTTAATAAAAAAAACAACAATTATATTAAATATTAAGTTTTACTAAAATTTAGCATATATAATTTTATTACGAAACTAAATTATATAACTAATATATAATTCATTAAAAGATAATAAACATATTCAATAATGAGGTGTAATGTTACCTAACTTAGGTTTTAAAAGATATTCTTTATAAACTATATTTGACGTTATCTTCATAACATTATCCTCTTTGTTACAAATAAGTATCTTCAATAGGACAACAACTCTCTCCTTCTTTCTTGTTGAAAATCTGACTCTCTCATAAATCCTTCTTTTCATTTTTAAGTAGTTTGGCTTTCCCACCTAGAGTATATGAATATTGTGACACAAGCATGCGTCAAACTACCAGAGACGTTTTCCATAAGCTTAATAAGGTTCGTGACAACTCTATCATCTTTAACAAAAAGGATTTTGAGAATATTTTTTGGGACAAAAAGAAGCTAGGATCTCATATCAAAAGAGTTAATTGAAAACTAGAGACTCAGGTTACTTTTAATTTGATTCAATTGAAGAAAGCCCTGCAGGACTAGTACAACCATATTCTTTTTCATGAAGAAATATTATGGTTCCAAAAGTCTCGTGAGAATTGGGTGAGGTTTGACAACAAGAATACCAAATTCTTTCATACTCAAATGGTTATCAGAAGGCGCAAGAATAACATTTTTAACCTGTTTATCGATAATATTTGGTGCACCGATGCATCCCTTATTTAGAAGGAAGCTCAATCATTCTACCAAGGTCTCTTTCAATCTACTGCTAAATGCCTTCCCAATTGCTTATAGCTAACGCATGTTACCGTCACGTTACGGGAGGTGAATGATGCCTTCTTTAGTATGAACCCTTACAAAGCCTTTGGGCCAGACAGATTTCAACATATATTTTTCAAAACCTTCTAGCCTCATATCAAGGGTGATATTATGCGCATAGTAGCTGAGATTTTTGGCACAACTATTGTCCCACCCCAAATGACTAATACTTTGACAGTTCTCATTCCTAAGTTGGAGAATCTCATGTTCATCAAGGACTTCAGACCGATCAGTGTTTATAATGTTTTATTCAAACTGGTCTCCAAGGTCCTAGTGAATTGCCTTTGGCCACACCCAGATTCTATCATTGGTCCCCTTCAGAATAGCTTCATCCTCAAGATGGGAACTTGTGATAATGCCATCATTACCCAAGAGATTGTTCATGGTATGCATAAGAAGAATCGGAAGACTGACTATCTTATGTTTAAGATTGATTGTAAAAAAGCTTATGATATGGTTGATTGGAGCTTCTTGAGATTGACTTTGAAGGAATTTGGGTTTCCAGACAGCACAATAGACTTGGTTATAAACTACACTACTACTACATCCCTGTTCTTAAAATGGAACGAGAGATTGCCTTCTTTCTTGTCAAGACGTGGTATTTGTCAAGGAGACCCAATGTCACTTTATCTCTTTCTTTTGTGCATGCAGAAGCTAGCGCTTCTCATTCAAAAGAAAGTAGCTAATGGGGATTGGCAACCAACTACAGTCTCCAGAGATGGCCCTAAGATATCACATTTGTTCTTTGTCGACGATTGTTTGTTATTCAATAAGGTGTCGGCAAGTCAAGTGTAGTTGGTTCAAGATGTTATCCAGCTATTTTGTCTTGCTTTTGGCTTGAAAGTTAACAATTAGAAATCTAAGTTCTTCATCTCTAAGAATGTTCCGTGGAGCAAAATCCAACAATTTGCCACTATATTGGAGTTCCAGCACACTCATAATCCAGGCAAATACTTGAGGTTCCTTTTATTGGTAGGTAAGACCACTAAGGTGGATTTTGCCTACCTCACGGATCGCGTCAATAACCGCATTGCAGGTTAGAAGTGCAAGCTCCTTAGCTGTGCTAGCAAAATAACTTTGGCTATGTTGGTTATATATGTTATCCCTTCCTACTCTATGCAAAACCTATGGATCCCGGAGGGAGTTTGCAATAAAATTGACTTTAGGTTAAAGTGCTTCATCTGGGGAAGGAATCACAACCACTGGGTAGTTGGTTTCTATCTCTAAAACTCACACCAAATGAGGTTTGGGCTTTTGTCGATGCCGCCAGGCTAACATTTCCCTACTTGGCAAGCATGTGTGGGATCTTTTGCACGACAAGGATAAGTTGTGAATCTAATTGCTATATGCTAAATATATTGGCCAAAAAAATATTCTTCACCTTAAGAATTCCACAAGCAGCTCGTGTGTTTGGTCCTCTATCATGAAAGCCTTATCTCATCTCAAGCAAGGTTTCACGTTCAGGATTAGGGACGGAGATCGCTCCTTTTGGTTTGATCCTTGGTTGTAAGAGGGACCCTTGTATGGCATGGTGGATGAGGTCCATGAGAGGCACATGCAATTACGTGTTAAGGATGTTTATTTTGATGGCTATTGGCACCTTAACGTCCTTACTACAACCTTGCTCTAAGACATTCGGAACACCCTTCCGTACTTGTTCCTTAATCCTTCTATGTCGAATACTATTAGGTGGAATGTATCTAACTCGAGAAGGTGTGATACCAAGTCCGCCTATGCGTGGTTGAGTCAAGAGCTTGCTTTTCATCCTACTTGTGTCGAGTTCTGGTCGTGGGTGTGGAAATCCAAACTACCTGAGAATGTTAAACACTTTATCTAGCTTACCTATAGAGGGAGCCTTCCTACTAACTCTTTCCGCTTCATGCAACATATTACTGTTGATTGTTCTTGTTGCAGATGTGGAGATACTAATGAAACATGGATTCACATCCTTCGCGATTGTCTCTATGCATGTAAGGTGTGGCAATACATCCAATTGCAATATGTCCTGATTTCTTCGTTGATGATGTTGCATACTGACTCAGAAGTAACATTCAAGAGAATTCTCAACTCCTATTCGACATTACCTATTGGATGATCTAGCTTGCAAGGAATGAGGTGGTGTTTAACGATATAGTTTGGCTAGACTGGTATATGCATAACTAGATAAGTTCTCTTCTACATCTAGCCTAAGGGACATGCTTAATCAGCTTGTCCTTGACAGAGATGACACTCGTAAATTGGGAACCTCCTCCACAAAATTGCATCAAGATCAATACGGACAATAGTTCCTTTGGTAATCTTAACTTGTTAGGTTTTGGTGGCGTTCTACGAGATTTTGCTGGTAATTGGATCACAGGTTATATGGGCAGCTGTGGTTTTACTTCAAACATCACTGCTAAGCTGTGTACCATTTTCCATGATATTAAACTTGCTTACACAAAATGTTTCTCTAATGTTATTTGTGAGACAGATGCCACCACTTCTCTGAAATTCATCATTGAGGGCCTCAACGATGTTCATCCTCATGCAGGTGTGGTCTCGGTCATTCGTGGTTACGTACAACTGCCTTGGAATATTAGTTTCAACCATACACTTAGGTAGGAAAATGTTGTGATAGACATTCTTGCTAAGTCGGAAACAAAATCCTCCTCCTCATTTATTTTATTAAACTCTTATCCAACTTCAGCTTTTAATTATTTAGTTGTTGATATGTCAAGTACTCTCTTTTGTAGGCCTTAATGTCTTTTTTTTAATTTCTTTATTCATAAAAAAAAATAAAAATTCAAACGTCTTGTAACCATTGATAGTGCAACTTATAAAATGTTAAAAATTATATATTATTAATGAATGATAAATTAATTTTTATTAAAACTTTAACAAAGTTAAAAACAAAGTACAAAATGGTTCACGTTAAATATAAATTAAAATACCAAAGATAGTAGATAATGGAAATTTGCATATCTGATTGGGAATGCCGGTGTTTGAAACCAAGTATTCGTTACACCATGTCAATATAAAAAAATAATATTTTTTATATAAAAAATTAAAAAACAAAATGAAACATCTCTTAATAAAATATAATATTAAAATATACCTATAAGAGATGTGGCACAAGTATTTTCACATGTAATAACTTTTATATATAAAATTAATATTACATCGTCAACATAATATTTTTTTAATGAATCACAATAAATATTGAGTAAAATGCTCATATATTGGTGTAAAATCATTTTACACAGTTGATTAATCGTAACCTACCGTTGTAATAATTTTTGAATAAATAATTTTATAAGAGTCAACACTCTTATCATAAATGGGAGGTTATAATTGAGCGATGATGCCATGTATAAACATTTTTCTCATAAATATAATAACAACATTATACTTGAAATATATGTGATATTTGAAGGTACAAGAATGATCTCCATATCATGAAATATTATTTCTTTATGATCGATGTACATGATAAGTGAGACACGATAGGATAAGAAATAATAAATTGATTTCACTTCTAATTTAAGGATTTTTTTTCCTAATTGAGTTTCAACCAATTGTGTAGAAGGTTATCTAAAATTGATAATTCTGAAGTGATTTCAGTTTTCATAAAGATTGCACATTAAAAGTGTAAAATTATCTTAAAAGTCTTACAAACGATAAGTTATAATAGTCCGATAGTATAAAACTATGTTGTACTTTTTGTGCACTACCTTTAAACTTTTAAAATAAATAGAAACATATTTAAGGATTCATATTAATTTGTTAAATATATTAATTTTATTAATCATATTAACTGAATCACATTTTAGAAATTTATCACAAAAAATATGATTTTATTAATCATATTAATTATATATTATTAATATTATTAATCATATTAACTGAATTAATAATTTATTATATTTAGTTGAAACTCATTAATTTTGTTACACTGTGAATGTATTATCCTATTCTCATTTTTATAATGAAGATTTAATTTATTATTTTAGCCCTTTAAAAATGATATAAAATTAAATTGCCAAATAGAATAAATATCCTTTTTTTAATAAAGATTTCTATTACTATTTTAGCCTTAGAAAAAGCGGAAAAACTAAAGTTACAATACTATCCTTACATCTACTTTTATACATATTAGTAGTAAGAGAGGTACTTTGTGCCTCTCTATATTATTAAATAGTGGGCAGTGGATAATTATAAAAAAATAATTATGTACTTAAAAGATATCCATATAAATAGAGTAAAAATATGAATAATTATTATATATTTATATTATTCAAGCATATAATAAGCATATAATAGCCATAAAAAAGTAGATATTAAAAATAGTTACTTTTTATGGTATCTCCTTTATTATATTGAGAGAGATACAAATGGATAGATAGATAAAGATAAATGAGAAATGTTAGCGATACTTTTTCTAACACTCTTCTTTTAACACATTCTTCGTGATTGATTGAAAATTAATAAAAAAAAAATTATCAATTTTGATGAATTCCACATTATTTATGAATTTTATTTTTCAATTTAGTACATACCTATTAAAATTGATAATTTTTAATAAATTTCAACCAAACCATGTAAAGAGTATTAAAAACAGATAAACAGATAGAGTGTTGTTAATTTCATGATATAAAAAGAGTAGTGAGAAGGTGGGCAAGCAATTACATTAATTAGTAAAGTCCACCCCATGGTCCAAGTATTTTTTAATTTTAGTTACAAGTTGACCATGCGTAATTAAGTAGGAAAAATCCTACAAATATATATAATAATTCAATCATAAATATACTTCTCAATTTTGGTGTTTTTGTCCTCACTAGAGATTGAGAGAATCACATCATGCATATTCCTAAACAAGCACTTGGGACTTTGGCCATGGTAATATTACTCTTTGCTGGGGTTATTTTGGTTTACCAGTGGTCCTCTTCTTTCTCCAACAAAATCGTTGTAACTCGAAAGGAACCACTCTGCAAGCTATCAAATTTTGTAAGTTCAAATCAAATCATATATAATTTATTTTTTTGCATCAAAACAAATCATGGGTAATCTTTATAATCAAGCTGAAATAGGGTTCACTCATATGCACAATTAACAAAGTGATGTAATTGGCAGCCGCCTGACCTGCTGTCACGATCCACTGTCATTGTCATTCTCATTCTCATGGATTCATTTTGACTTTTTTTTTTTTTTTCATTATTAGCTAGCTATAATTTCCCATCACTTTAGTTTTCCTATAATTTGTGCATACATGAATTATAGACTAGCACTAATGTTGAAGCATATGGAGATGGCCTTGACACTGCTTTGGCCAAAGCCTCCTCAATGGGAAACAAAACAGTGATAATTGCTGTGGTAAACAAGGCATATGTGGAGCAAGATGTGGAGAGTGACATCACTATGCTTGATATATTTCTTGCTAGTTTATGGCTTGGAAATGGAACAAGATCTCTCATTGATAACCTTCTCTTAGTAGCGGTTGATCAAACATCCTATGATCGATGTCGGTTTCTGAAGCTGAATTGCTACAAATTGGAAACAGATGGGGTTGATTTTAAAGGTGAGAAAATCTACATGTCTCAAGATTTCATCAAGATGATGTGGAGAAGGACTCTCTTCCTCTTGGAAGTTCTCGAACGTGGCTACAATTTTGTTTTCACTGTAAGTAATTTCCTTTTTCTCCATCTTTCTATTTTTTTTAGTTGATTATTCTAAAAGAAATATTGACGTTACTGTTTCTCCTCTTTCTTTCTGATCCTTATGATTAACAAAATTTTAGAAGACAGGATAATAATAAGTGTCACATAAAAAATAAATTTTTTTGTGATGGTTAAAGTTTAATCAAAATTATCATGATTTTATATATCATTTAATTGATATAAGAGTATTCTTTCATGATTTAGCTGGAAAACACTAGTAAAAAAAGTGTTAGAATTACTTCACTATCCCCTCTCTTTTGTTTTTTTTAATTTACATTTCACACACATTACATGCCAACTAACTAACAAAATCCTCTCAACTATATTAAACTATCACATATTTTGTATTTATGTATATTTGATATTCTAATCCTTTTCATCTAACATATTTTATTTTATCTATAAATTAAATTTCAATAATTTGTTTAGTCTCTGTGCTTAAGGGAATAACAAATGCAATTTTTTATGGGAGAAAAGGGATTAAAAATAATATTTTTCGAATTTAAGAAACTAAAAAAATGTAAATTTTTGTTTGAAAGACTTAAAAATAAAATCATTTAAATCATAATTCAGCCTTTAAATAAAAAAACGAGTCAAACATCAACTTAATGTAAAGGAAGACGTTTATTAACATTTATATTTTATAACAGCTAAATCCACTTTCAAATTAATTTATGTTTGCATTAAATGTTACCTGATTCATCCAGTAGGCAAGGTTTAATTTTTGACTAATTAGTCAATAATGTTTTTTGACAGAAATAAATGAAAGCATGTCCTACAGGACATGTAACATTCTCATAAACGTGCCAAAAAGTCAATATATTTTTTTAACTATTATACTATACTATTATAGGATTCACAAAATTTAGTTTTTTTTTCCGAAGAAATCAAAATTTAGTTTTGTTAAACATTCATTTTAATAACTTTAACATCGAAAGGATTCTTTTTGTATAAAATACTTAAATTTATGTGAATTATAATACCATAAAATTAAGATAAATATCATATTCAAACAATTATATATACATTTTTAATGTGAATTATTAAGTCATTAATTAACGTCATTACTTGACAACAGGTACTAAAATATAAAGTTAAAATATTTAAAGGAGCAAAACCATAAAATAAAATTAAAGAATTAAAAAAAATCATATTCAATATGAACTTATAAAATGCATTGATTAAAATATGTTTTTAGTTCGTATAAATATGATAATATATATTTTTAGTTTTTATAAAAAAAAATTTATCTATTTTTCATTTTTATAAATTTAAAATGGGTTGATTTTTTGGTTTTGAGCTAGGTTCGATTATCTAAATTTATATGTTTAATTTTTTTTTTCTAGCATTGTCCACTTTATTTCTTGTATTCTCACATTATTAATAATTAATAAGTAAATTGGGAGTGAAAAAAATAAAATAGGAGATACTGAAAGAAAAAAAACATCTAAGTTTAAATAGTCAAGTTTTGAGGTAAAAAATAACATATTTTAAATTTATAAGGATGAAAAATAGACCAAAAATTTTGTAATATATATTATTATATTTATAGGGACTAAAAACATATTTTAACCTTATTAAGCCTTAAATAAGTTTTATTTCAATTTTCAAATTATTTCAATTTTGAACTCTTAAAAAATGCTTTTTTTGAACTATTAAAAAATGCTTTTGCTAAAAAATCCAACTTTAACACTACTAGCATTTTTTATTGAGAAAAAGGCTTATGTATCATCGATATAAAATTATTTTACAATATAAGTCAATCACAATAGTGTACGAACATTTTATTCTTTTTTATTTATTAATAAAATTGTATTTATCTATTTAACTTTTCAACTATCATTCCCTCTAATTCACATGCAACATATTTTTTTATAGGACACTGATGTAATGTGGTTAAGAAACCCATTTACAAAGTTGAGTAAGAACGAGACAGAAGACCTCCAAATCAGCACAGATGCATACCTTGGTGATCCATGGTTAGAAAGCCATGCCATCAACACTGGGTTTTACTTTGTAAGGTCAAACAACAAGACCATTTCCCTATTTGAAACATGGTATGGCCAAAAGGACATAGCCATTGGAAAAAAAGAGCAAGATGTTCTTTATGACCTCATTAAAAGTGGCATAATTAAGCTCTTGGGACTTAGGGTTAGGTTTTTGGACACCCTTTATTTTAGTGGATTTTGCCAAGATAGCAAGGATTTTAGGGATGTCATTACTGTCCATGCCAATTGTTGTAGGAGCATCAGTGCTAAGGAGGCAGATTTGAAAGCAGTTCTTCGTGATTGGAAGAAATTTAAGAGGTTGGAAGGTAATTCTACAGTAAATACTCAATGGACTAGGCACAATCAATGTCAACGATCTTGGGGAGGATCTCTCAAAATAAAAGGCTAAGCATGTAGCATCTTACTTCATTATTTCATGCTTATATGATACTTGAAAGTTAGAAAATATATTTTTAGTACATCATATTATAAGGGGGTTTTGTTTTTTAATTCCTAAACTATTGATTGATATTCATCCTCAAAGTATATTTTCATTTACTTTTTTGTTATTATCTGAGAATTTAATTTGTTAGATGATGATATGTTAAGAGAGCGGTCAATCAACGTCGGTCCAATGTTAAGTAGAGTATAAAACAAAATTTATAAAAAATAATTTGCTTTAAAAAAAAAGATAGTAATGTAATATATCATTTTAGTCAATATACATAATTTTTTTTTTGGTTTTTTTATCAATATGATTTTTTTTTACTTTAGAAAAATTAATAACAATTATATATCATTAACTTTTTTAACAAAAAAAAATATTAATTTGATGTTTCATGTTAAATTACATTAACAATATATTAAAAGACAAATGTTTTTCTTGTTTATTACACAAATAATCAATAGTAGAGTTTATACTAATTTTTCATATATTCTAACAAATATTCAAAAAAAAAAAATCCATCTTCCATCCTAATAAAATGTAATCTTATTAGTAACATTAAAAATAAAATACAAAAATTAAAAATATTTTTCTTTTTATTAGGTGGTTGTCTTCGACATTTACTTATTATCAATGTCATAACTTGTGACTATGACAACTGATACGATGAGTTTTTATAATTTAACAATTAGATATTAACAAAGCAAAAGAAGATTAATTATATGTATAATAATTAAAATTTAATGAAATATATTATTTAGATATGTTTAAAAAAAGATAAAATCAATATTTATTTTATAGTTTGAAAAAGTTAGGAGATAAAATCTGATTATTTAATAATTTTAATAAAATATAATATTGATATAGCTAGATTTTTTTAGAAGAAAATATTATCACTATTGATTTTGTAATTTTTTTAAAAAGTTAAGAAATAAATAATAATTAAAATTTAATAAAATATAATATTTAATTTCAAATTATATTTTTTTATTAATAAAAATAATATTATTTTAAAATAATAAAATAATAAAATATTAGTATATTATTTTTAAAATTTGAAAAAAAATCAGGAGTCATGACCCCAACTCCTAAGCTAGGTCCGCTTTCCTAAATATAAACCTAGTTCAGCAACTGATCATAGTTGGTCAAATAAGTACATGAATATTATCAAATTTTTAATATTGTATTCGATTCTTATCAAAATGAACTTAAAAATTGCATAAAAATCATCAAAATTCAATCTAGAAACTCCTTAAATCATGAATAATTTAATGATGGCCGACCGTCTAGATTTAAAAATATTAAATTTTTACAATTAAAATTAAAAGATAAAAGAAAAAGGAATATGAGCCATGATTATAATTAATAGATAGACATGAAAATAAAAATATTGCTGTATTATATGAATAATTCATCACATAAGATCTCATTCTATCTTCTCGCTTAAGTTCTCTCTCTTTGCGTCTACTTCAGTTTGTTAAGCAAGTGCTACGTAATTCTTTTGGTACTGTCTCTCGCTTTTTCGTAGGGTTTTGTTTCGATTCTCGGTCACTTTAGGGTTTCCTCATCGCTTTTCGAACCCTAATTCCCCTTTTCTTCGAACACTAAGTGCTTCCCTTTCACTTCCAAAATTTCGATTCCATCGTTAGGTTTTCCTTTTGAATCCCCTCAATCTCGCAAAGCCCGCGGTTCAATTTTAATTCAGCGTCCCCTTCAATCTAAGGTTTCATTCGAGAATGCCTCCGAAGACGGCGAAGCGAGGGTCGGCGTCGAGCGCCTCGAAGAGGGGTGGCAGAGGCGGCAGGGGAACACCGAAGGGTGCACAGAACCAACAGCAGCATGAAGCAGTGGAAGAGGCAGTGAGGGTCGAAGAGAAGCAACAACCCTTTGTTGTTGTTGTTGCTGAGGAGGAACAGCACAAGGTGGTGGTGGAAGAAGAAGAGAACCCTGTTTTTGAAGAGAAACAGCTTGTGGTTGAAGAGAAAGAATCTGCTGTTTTTGTTGAGGATAAGGCTATTGATATGAACCAAATGGCTCCGGAGGCCGTGGAAGAATCGTCCCATGCGGCGGTGAAAAGTAAGTTTCTTTTCTTTTAATTGATTAAGATTTTTAGGGTTTCTTTTAGTTTTGAGTGGGGGGTTGTGAAGTTTAGGGTTTTGGTTGTGTTGCTGAGTTGAGTTTAAATCTGATTGTAATCAAGGTTCTTAATTGGAATTTGATGCTGCGGGAAATTGGAACAATGTGGCCAGTGTGGAATCATTGGGGAATTGGGACAATTGCAGCCACCAAAAATTGGGACAATGTGGCTGCGTGGACAGCTTGATGATATTGGGGGAAATTGGGACAATTTGGTCAATGTAGTCGTACATGCCTCAAAAACCTTGTATTTGTAGCCAAAATCCCGGTTGCTAACCTTTTATTGAAAACTCAGTCATCATTATTTTTGGGGTTCTTTCTGTGAAATTTTACATTGTTTTAGTTCCCTTAGGGTATATTGGTCTGATTTTTTATTTTTGGAAAATGTTACTGAATTAATGATGTTTGATAGATCACTCTCAGTTCCATTCAACTTCTTTAAATAATAAACTATGCCTTTGTTTAAATATAAGTTCCTTCAGTTCATTTGTGTGTTAGTGAGCTGTGATGGGAATATTTCAAACCAGGAATGGTGAGATTGATTAAGGGGTGTGGACTTCCCTAATTTAATGAACGCTATGATATTAGAAAAGTTTGGTCTGTTCTGACTGGGATCATTTGAAATATTTATTTTTTGACAGACGAAGAAGAGGAGATTAAGGAGTCCATAGATGAATATGAGAGAGATGAACGCTTAGATTTAGAGGATAATGATCCTGAGTATGAAGCTGAAGAGTATGGTGGAGTTGATTATGATGAGAAGGAAATTGAGCAAGATGAGGGTCATGAGGTGGGAAATGAAGTAGAGGAAGAAGAAGCTGAAGATAATGTAGGTGAAGAAGAGGGTGATACTGGTGAGGAAGAAGTTGAAGATGTTCATGATGAACTTGAGGGTGAAGTTGAGCATGAGCATGCTGGAGAGGAGCATGAGCATCCGGACTTTGCTGATGTGGAGGAAGAGGAACACCGAGAAGTTGTGAAGGAGAGGCGGAAGCGGAAAGAATTTGAAGTTTTTGTTGGGGGCTTGGACAAGGATGCTACTGAGAGTGATCTGAGGAAGGTTTTTGGTGAGGTTGGGGTGGTTACAGAGATCAGATTGATGATGAACCCTCAGACTAAAAAGAACAAGGGATTTGCATTCTTGCGTTTTGAAACTGTGGAACAAGCAAGACGAGCTGTAGGAGAGCTCCGAAATCCAGTGGTAATTTTTGATCTTCTCAATGTTAGAGTAGACTTTGAACTGAAGCCATATTAAATCACAAATTTTTCATCACCCCAATTTCAGATTAATGGCAAACAATGTGGTGTTACTCCAAGTCAGGACAGTGATACCCTCTATTTGGGAAACATATGCAAGACATGGACAAAGGAAGCTGTAAGTTTAATTTTTTTCTGGGTCTAATATACCTTCTGACTTAAAACGCCTTAGTTGTGCTTGATAGTTTTTTTTCCCCCTACATTCAAGTTACTGAGTTTCTGATTACAAATGAAACTTCTGGTGCCAGTTAAAGGAGAAGTTGAAACATTATGGAGTTACAAATGTTGAGGATTTGACTTTGGTAGAAGATACTAATGATGAAGGAAAGAACCGTGGATTTGCATTTTTGGAATTTTCCTCTCGTTCTGAAGCTATGGATGCCTTTAAGCGATTGCAGAGGAGGGATGTTGTATTTGGAGTTGATAAGCCTGCAAAAGTTTCTTTTGCAGATTCCTTTATTGATCCGGGTGATGAAATTATGGCACAGGTATTTTTTTATTTAACCAGAGATTTTTAAATGGAACCTGCATAGTGGTTCTTTGGCCTTGATGAAGATTTTGGGTTGCTGTAACATTGCTGCTGGGTTCCAACACCAATAATGGTTAATGCTTTGGTTGTCTATATTTGGATATTATATTTTAAATTGTAGTCGCATTGGTTTTCTGTCAATTTTCCAGAGTTTTGGTAATCACAGTGCATTTGTTATAGCAACCTCAATTTAAAACTAAATTTGTTATTTAAAACCACTTGGGTTGCTTTTATGGTTGATCATTAAATTACTAAATTCTGCAATTTTTATTGGCTTTACTTTAAGGTCAGTCAAAAGGATGATATTTTAGTAGTTTTTTTTTTAATCCAAATGTTAGTTGTTAGCTTGTTGGTTTTTTGTTAGTGGAGAGAGTTGAACCCATGACCTCTCCCTCCTTCCCTTCACCACTAGACCAACCTTATATCTCCTACTTCAGTAGTGTACTTTATCCTTGTAGTGGTCTTCAGAGTTTAAATGTTAGTTGACCTCTAATTTGCTGATAAAGCGTGTTTAAGTTGCAGGTTAAAACTGTGTTTATTGATGCATTGCCTCCTTCATGGGATGAAGATTATGTTCGGGATCTTCTCAAGAAATATGGAGAGATTGAAAAGGTTGAGCTTGCCAGGAATATGCCAGCTGCTCGTAGGAAGGACTATGGGTTTGTTACATTTGGCACACATGATGCTGCCGTAAAATGTGCTGATAGTATTACAGGCACAGAGTTGGGTGAGGGAGACAAGAAGGTATGTCTTGGATATTAAATAAACTGCATATGTCCAACAGTTAAATGGGTCAATTTATGACGGTTTTGCTTTTTTCAGGCAAAAGTTAGAGCAAGGTTGTCTAGACCACTCCAGAGAGGCCGCGGAAAACACATTAGTCGTGGTGACTATCGCTCTAGTCGGGGATCTGGAATGATGACTAGGCCTTCATGGAGCCGACCTGCACCTCGTTCTTTTCCTTCTCTTCCTTCTCGTAGTGTAAGAGGAGTAGGAGTAGGAAATCGTGCTCCACCTGTCAGACCAGTTAGTATGAGAGATAGACGCCCTATCATGTCCATACCAGCAAGAAGTAGGCCAGTACCTCCTCCATCTAGATCTTATGATAGGAGAGCAGTTGGTATGTAGTATACTATTATTTTACCAATAGGCTTATTGGTTGTTACTATTGTTTCATTCTTTCTTTATATCATTATAAACTATTGTATTATCTTATTAGCTCCTGCATATCCAAAAAGTAGCATGAAGAGAGATTATGCTCGGCGTGAGGATATACCACCTCCAAGAAGTAGAGTTACTGTAGATTATGGCTCAAGGGTGGCTTCTGAAAGACGACCATCTTACAGGGATTATACTGCCCGTGGTCCTAGCTACACTGAGCTACCTAGAAGCACATCTCGTGCTGCACCAAGGAGAGGCTATGTGGATGATGGGTATGGCCAAAGATTTGAGAGGCCTCCTCCTCCACCTCCTCCTCCCCATCTAAGTTACCGTGAAGGACGTCCCCGAGATTATGATGCTCTTTCTGGCTCAAAACGTTCTTATGCTGCTATAGTTAGTAACATTTCTGTGTATTTATAATAATTATTCTGTTTTTGAAAATTGGTTTTGTTCTCTAATTAGTAAATGATGTTCCTCTTTTCAGGATGATGTTCCTCCACGATATGCTGATACTGGTGCTCGCCAATCAAGAGCTCGACTAGACTATGACTATGGTGGTAGTGCTTCACATTATGGAGATGCTTATGGTGATAGGTTAGTTTTGTCTAACTTTAATATTAATGTTTTACCAATTTTCCTCCCTAAGCCAATTATTATCATGTAAATCATTCCATGCTTTTGATTGGTAGACTTGGAAGATCTAGTATGGGATATGGTGGTGGTGGCAGCAGAAGTTCTATTTCTAGTCAAGATTCACATGGGATGTATAGCAGTCGACAGGGCATGAGTTATGGAGGAGGTGGATTATTTTTGCAAATTGTCTGATGTATTATATTATTGTCAGCATCAGAATCTCTGTTTCTTACATTTTTACATGTTCCATGTCAGGTTCTTTTGGTGGTGGTGATGTTGGTGGCATGTACTCATCAAGTTATGGTGGTGATTACATTTCTCGTGGAAGTGATGTAATGATCCTGGCCTTGGTCTCTATAGGAAGTAGTGTTATATATGCGTAAATATATTTTTTATTCTTATTTATTGTTTTTCCTGTGCTATAGGTTGGTGGCAGCTCATATTCATCAGTGTATTCTAGCAGGGGTGTGGGTGGTGGTAGCAGTTATATGGGTGGTGGTGGATCAGGATCTTATTATTGAGGTAAGTCATATAATAAACTTCTTGGGATTGCATTTTGTGGAGTACATCAGGATACATCCAATATAAGTGAATATACTTTTCTTAGAGATTTCTCTATCCTCGAAATAGCATCTATTATTTTTTCACAAGCGCTGGCGAAGGTTGCACTCTGGTCACCAGTGAATTTGTCTATGAACAGATCTGATATAATAAAGTGGCTGCTGTAGGATGACCATTGAAGCTTATGCACATTATGATGCCTACAATTTGGAGACAAAGGAACATTGCTATTAATAGCCTTTTTTTGGAATTTGTCATGAAAACTACCTTATGTCAATCCAAGCTATCTTGGGTCTTCTCTGGATGAGATGTATTATCAGTACTTGAGTTTGTGCTGTATGGACTCAAGTTAATTAGAAATGGAAAAAGTATTGAGCAGTGATGTGTAATTAAACGCTGATTTATGATATCATACTTGGACGGATAATGTGAAAGATTTCCCCACTGCTCTATCTTCCTTTTCATTTGGACAGAGATTGGGCTAGAGATGCTACTTGTTTGATTATGGCTTCATGGATTTTCACCTCCTGAATTTATCAATAAGTTGGTTCTTTATTTTCAATCTCTAAAGAGATGTTTAGTTACTTTGGATGGATTGCTTGTTTTTACAGTGATATATGATCAGAACAGAAGTGAACTTATTAGCCCTTTGTTGAGCTAGTACAGTAGTAGTAATAAGTGCACTACTTCAGCAATTAATAAAGTCAAATGGTTAGTTTCTTGGGATTTATTTGACTCGGTGTCATCCTAAGATAGTAGAAAGTATAATGCACTGGTAATATTTATTGCTGGAATGATTTGATACTTTTGAGGTTTTTGTGCTGAGGGGACTACAAGACAATGCTAAAGGTGAATTGATATCTTTCCTTAGCTAGCTAGCTAACTTAATAGATTTCCATATTGTAATTCAGTCTTTGTACACAATTGGTTGACCTCCAGTTACAAGGACCTCAGAAGATCAATTGCCTTTGCAATATCTTCGGGAAATGCAACAATCAAGCTATTAACAGAGTAGCAGAAAAGGGTTGGGTATCTTCTGTTATTGAAAGTTTCTGAATTGGAATTTAATTATTAAAGTTGGTTCTTTATGCACCCGGTTTTACCACTCTCCCTACTTAATATAGCCGAAACCTAAGCCAAAGGTTGCTGAAGTTTATATTCGCGTGGATTTGGTCTTGATTTTATGTTTAAGTGGGTGTCTCCTATTTATTGAGTTTCAAACACATTACTATTTTTTTATCAGACTCTCAAGGCACCGGAAGTTGTTGCCTATGGAATGGGTGCAAAGCTTGTTTGTTGGTGGGCTCAAAGCTTGTTAGGATTTATGAATTTTGCTAAATTAGATGATTTTACATATAATTTTCTCAAGCATATAACACGGATTTCAGATTGCTGTTTGCATTAATATTCTCATGTTTATTGGGCTTTTCAAACTGATTGTTAACCTTACAAAGTAATTAGGTGTCAACTTGCGTTTCCATTCTCACATCGTGACCAGGTTTCATTTAATCATTCTTCACTCGTAGGGGTTATGTACTAACTTAAGTTTTAGTTTCCAGTTTGTTCTCTTTCTCTCTCTCTCGGTGCAGGGTTTAAGCTCTCCTCAAGCTTTTGTTTGGTAACTCCTTGTATATATAGTTGGATGCCGTCACAGGTTTTTGTAAATCAATGTTTTGTTGTGGATTGTAAACTGAGTAAAGTAACGTGTAGGTCTGGTTCTTATTTATTCCGCCTATGTTGTGCATGTATGATGATAACGTGTTTGTATAACTAAAGAAAGTTAGGATTTTTGAATTTAAAATAGTTAGTTTTTGACATGGTGTCAAATGGTAAAATGTAGCAAAATTTGGTGATTAGATTTGAGAGTTTAACGATGATATAAAACAGTCAATCACAATCTCATTGAACAAAATCAGGCTACAGCCTAAATATGATACTATTGTCTAATTGATTTATTATATTATAAATTATTGTTTTTATTTTAATTCAAATTAATATTTACATAATTAGAAACTCCCCAAAAATGAAATAGTGTACACTTTGTCACTATCCATGTAATGCAATACATAAAAGTGATGTATATGTTTATAATAAGGTTTTTTTTTTTTTTTTTACTTGATTAGGTTTTGATATTATTTGTCTAATTAATTATGTTATTTTTTTTTTATGAAGATTGAGTGTTTTTAATAAATATTAGGATTCATTTAAATAAAAATAATAATAAGACATTGATTAAAAAAATAAATAATAAGAGGACATAAATTAGTATTAAACCTTCCAATAAAAAAGTGACCACGATATTCAAAATATATGAAAAGGCTTCTAAGTTATTTGTGTTATCAAGTAGTGTCGTGACCTCAACTATCATTAACTCGGTCACTACAAATTGTTGTGCTCAATTAAAATTAGGTTTAATTATAATTTTTATTCTTCTAATTTTGTGAAATAGTAATTTTTAATTTTTAATTTAAAATCAATAATTTTAATTCCTATTTTTAAAATCAAATAATGTTGTTCCTTTCCTTAATTTTGAGGTTTTAACTATTATATTTAATGTTGACTTAGATAGTTTTTTTTACTAATAATATAATTATCCTTTTTATTCTTAATTTATCATTTTATTTAAATAGTTAATTTAAATACAAAAATTAAATGAATTTTGGCAAAGTTAGGATTTAAATTTAGTTCTCTTTAATTTATAAATGTTAACATAACTATTAAACCAATGATCTAATCAATGATTATTACGAAACATTTACATATATAAATATTTCATATAGATTTTATTTATTATAATATATTTATTTCTCAACAAGAATTTAGTATTTTGAATAAAAGTAAAATAAATAGAGTACTTTATAAAATAAAAGTGAAATATATAAAAAAAAATTACAACTAATAATTGGAAATGTTAAAATATAAAGGAAGAATAAATTAAATAATTTTTAATAATATTAAAAATTAATTAAATAAAATATAATTTTTTAATAATATTAAAACGTAGTCAATTATTGATTCGCATAACCAACCTATATTGAAAAAAATTAAAAATATTAAAATGTAGTCAATTATTGATTTGCATGACCAACTGAAAAAAATTAAAAATATTTATTATATACAAATTTTAAATTTATAAAATTTTATTTAATTAATTTTTAATATAATTAAAAATTATTTAATTTATTCTTCATTTATATTTTAACATCTCTGATTATTAGTTATAATTTTTTTTTATATATATTTCACTTTTTATTTTATAAATCACTCTATTTGTTTTACTTTTATTTAAAATATTAAATTTTGGTTGAGAACACGAGAAATAATAAATAAATAAAATTTATGAAAAATATTTATATATATAAATGTTTCGTAATAATTATTAATTAGACCAAAATTACTTGATTTTGAAAGTAAGGGATCAAAATTATCAATTTTAAACTAAGAAAATGAAAATCACCATTTTATAAAATCAGGGATTAAAAATGTAATTTAGCCTTAAAACTAATATATTATCTTTTCATCTTTTTTAGATTTTTAAATGATTTTTTTTTTCAAATTATCAACGATATTACTTTTGATTTTCTAAATTTTCATTTTCTTTTCTAAATTCATTATTTTAGTTTTTTTATATTTATCAGAAAGAAAAAATTCTTATGCAATTTTTTCAAAGATCCTGGATAAGTAGGGTTTAATTTATAAAATCTTAATTAAATTTTGTTTTCCTAAAAAATACTTATTTTATATGTTAGTTTGAGTTTAGAAAAAACTTTTTACGTTGTTATTTGTCGTTAAAATAAATTTAATTTTACTAAGATGATGCACCTAATTGGTTGAGATGAGATCACATTATGAATAGGAACTCAAAACAAAGTTAAAATTTTTTTAAGGATCCATAACACTGGAAAAAATAATTCAGCGGAAAATTGATATTTTGAAATATCTAAAACTTATTTAAACCTATCTTTAAACAAAAATTAATAACTTGAATATTAATGAAGATGAAATCAAGGAAAGCATCTCTCGTGTGACATTTTGGTAATAAGAAATCATAGTATTTGTTTATAAATAAGATAGAAAACTTATATAATAAAAAATATAAACATAATGTTTTGATGGTTGAGATTCCAACATGAAAATGATTTAAAAAAATTAACATGAGACTTGAGATTGGATCCACTCCCATGAAATTGAAATATTCAATTAGTACACAGAATTTAGAATGCCAAATCACACAATCACGATACTTTGCTGAACAAAAAAAAAAAAAAAATCACGATAAATGAAACTAAAAATATTGTAAGAGGTCTGTGTATCTTCATTGATAATAATACATTTCATCGTTATTCGTGGTTGTTGATTGAAAAATAAAAATCAGCAGACTCAATTTTGAAAGTTCATTTTTTCTAGTGTTCCACTAAGTAAAAACAACTAAAACCCGTGGCTGGGGTATAGTCACTGTTACAAAAGTTATAGTTTAAGCTAATCAATTATAGGGATTAACATTTCATGACTTCACATTTCGTTGCAAAAGAAAATCATTTCTCTTTAATGCAAGTAGTAGTCACACTATTCCACCCTTGCAAAAATACAACACCTGCAGTAGATTCTGTGTATTTTGCTTTTATGAGAAAAAAACTACCAGTCACAACATACTCCCTCCAAAGATTACATAAAACATAACAGAATTTGAAACAAACACGCATGAAACATAGTTCAAACACAAAAATTCCTGGATCACAATTCATGACTCACTTGAAGGAGAACCCTAGTATTTGGCTCTCTTGGAGTAATCTCCGCGGCTTTCCCTCTCATAACCTTTATTTCCCCGCTCTTCCTCCTCCCTTCTGTGCTTTCTGTCTCCACGACCATCATCATCTCTTTTGTGCTGCTTTCTTTCTTCACGATCATCATCATCATCATCCCTTCTCTGCTTTCTTTCTCCACGACCATCTTCATCCTTTGAATGCTTTTTTTCCCTATCCTCACCTCATCCTCCCTTAAGGTCTTTCTTTCTCCATAATCATCATCGTCCCTTCTGAGCTTTCTTCCTGCCCGATCATCCTCATCCCTTCTGAATTTTCTTTCTCTATGTTCATCCTCGTCCCTTGCGTGCTTTCTTCTTGTTTGGTAATCTTCATCCCTTTCACGCCTTCTCTCTGCACGGTCATCTTCATCCCTCAAGTTCTTTCTCTCTCCACGGCCATCTTCATACCTTCTGCGCTTCCCTTCTTTGGAATCATCCTCGTTCCTTGCATGCTTTCTTTCTACAAGATCATCCTCATCCATTGAGTGCTTTCTTCCTGTACAATGATCTCCATGGCCATCCTCATGACTTTTGAGCTTCCCTTCTTTAGAATCATCCTCATCATCCCTTGCATGCCTTTTTTCTCCAATGTCCTCCTCCCTTGCATGCTTTCTTACTGTATGATCATCTTCATCCCTTTCATGTTTTCTTTCTCCACGGTCATCATAATCCCTTCTACGCTCAAGCTCCCTATGACTATCATCATCTCTTCTATGCCTTCTTGTTTCATGATCCACACCATAGCGAGCAGTTCGACTAACGAAATGTGATTCAACATCCTTGTTATAATGTCTTCCTGCTCAGAACTATCAGCATCACGCCCTGCAAGCCTAACTGGTTTAGATTCAGACTCAGCTCTTCTATCATCTTCATCATGCTTGACTAATGTGACCTATCTCTGTCTCCATCAATTTTCCTGTTACCTTATGGCATTTCTCGGCCTCTACTATTTGATCCCTTTGTAAAATGTCTCCCATATGACTTTTTTAGAGAGTCCAATGCATCGACATTAGCACTATTCTTCCCTTTATTTGCTTCTGTGCCATATCCTTTGCCTTTCTCTGCCACAACAGACCCAACTTTTTTTGTTTTTGCATATCTGTAATCACTAGAATTGCTGCTGTCTGTCGCTTTTACTCTTGTTATAGGAAGTGTCTGACCCCTTTCTAGCATACCTGTCTTGATCCGATACACGCCTAACACCATCTCTATCAGATTATGCCTCCTTGTCTTGTCTAGTCTTCTGCTTCTCAAGTCTACCGTATTTCTTTTCCTCACTATCAACATCAGATTCTCTCCCTCAGAATGATGACATTTGCTCATTTTTGAATGTTGCTTCCCTTCCCGAGTTTTATGTTTGGAGACCTCTTCATGGTCATCAGAATCATCATCCGAAGAATGACTCTTGCGAGACTTTTCTTTATTATAACTTTTTCTTGCAATATTGCTGTCATCAGAATAAGAAGAAGAATAAGTATCATCACTGTCCTCCACCCTACCTTTCTTGTGGTGCTTAGGTGTCTTCCGCTTCTTTTCCGCCTTGACCATCATGAGATTCTATCACTCTCTCTTTTGAGTTTTTTTTTTTTTTTTTCTGCGTTTTGTCATGAGATCCTCTTTTGAATTGTCATCATATTGATTCACACACAGCAGTTTGTCTAATGAGAAGAGAGGTTCAAGGAAGCGTGGTAATATATATATATATATATATACACAGGTTGCTAACGTCCATAATGAATTGCTTAAATATTGTGTGAGAAAAATATGTATATTAAAACTTTTTTCTTCCCACTCATGACATCCTTGCGTTTATAATATATGTTGCTAGGGAAGCATTATACTTATTCAAGTAACATTGTGCTAAAATATATATTACATATTTAGTTTGTAAAAATAAATTATTAAAAAATTATAATGATTTTTCTAAAAAAAAAAAATAATTTAAGTTTATTTTTAAAATTTATTAGAAGTAACTTTTGAAAATTTTTATCATTGGAGAGATTTAAGAGTTAATGATGTTTGGGTTGGTTAGAGTAAAAGTGAGTGATATGCATATGTAGGTCCTATGGAAAGTAACAAAAATTTGTTGTATCATGCTAACTAACACCAAAATATTTGAACTTAAATATTCTTTATTTTTAGGGTATTTTAGTAAAAAAATAAAGGACATTTTAGAGAAATCATTTATATTAAATTAAAATACCCTTATTTAATAAAAAAAAGGGATATTTTAGTTAATATATATATATATATATATATATATTTATTTATTTATTTTTTTCTAATTAGTAGTTGAAGAAAATCAATGGCATAAATCAATTTTTCATTTCTATAGTTTTATGATCCAATACATAGTTTTTTTTTTACACATTTTAGTCCATTTTAAAGAAAATCTATGTTTTATTTAATACATTTTGGTCCATTAAATTTTTAAGTGTATATATTTTGGTCAATTAAGTTAGTATGTTTTGGTCCACCAAGTTTCATAGAATAATAATCAAATTTTGGACATGTTGTAATATTAATATGAAACTATGAAATTAATTCAAAGTTCAACCAAATGTTCAACCAAAAGATAAATCAAATTGATTTTTATAATATTTCCATTCAAATTGATCAAAATGTACTAAAAATATAATTTAAAATATCAAAATGACATTTTTAAAATATTATGGACCAAAATATAAAAAAATGTAATTAAAACTTGTTGAAATTTATGTGTGGGCCCATTTTGTATATAGCAAGGCAAGGAATCAAAATTAGAGTATAAGATTAGATTAACAAACTTTATCTAATTCATAATTAAATATTCAATTACAAAAAATATAGTGTAAAAATTGATTGATAAAGAGTGTAGGAAAAAGAAAGAGATAATACATTAATATATACTAGTTCAATCACCTTGATCTACATTCAGATCTTCCTCACCCTCGAAGAGTTCCACCATGATTTGCAATGATTACAAACACAATAACACATCCAAATCACATCAACCTATTCTTGTTCACAACTCGAACAAGAAACTATGCAAAAGTGTGAAACACTATCACCACTCAAACACCTACTCTAGGAACCCTATCTTAAAATATCAAGTATTTAGGAAACCCTATCCTAGCATACCAAGAACTTAGGAAACCCTATCTTAGAATGCCAATAACAACCAAGCAAAGAAAAAAGAGTAAGGAACAAGAGCACCTTAAGTGTGCAGATTTAGCTGGAGAAAAACTTAGAAATAAAACACTTAATGTACAAATATAGTTGTAGAGAAGTTTAGAACGAAACCACTTGAATGTGCAAATGTAGTTATAAATGACTTTAAACACAAGTACCTTAATGTGCAGATATAGTTGAAAAATAATTTTTTTTCTTAAAAAAAAATTTAACCAATGAAGATAATAAGAAGAAGCTTGAACACAATCACAAAGGTTTCTTTTATAGTATTTAGAATTATCAAAATCTTATCTTCCAATTGAATATAAAATTAGGTAAAGATAAAGAATAGTTCAATCAATTAAATATATGATTTGGGATTGAAAGATATAATTGAGTCATAAAAAGATATGGAAATGATTTACAAAAGATCATATATGATATTTTTAAAGTGACTCTTATCCCATATATAATCAATTGGATATAACAGTAATGTAATGGATGATTCCATCTTTCAAAAGATGATTTTATGAGTTGTTCTTATCAATTGTAATAGATTGCAACATCGATTACATTTGATACAAAATCAATTTTGCAATTTTGATAAATAAAGAAGTCATTATAATCGATTGTTAAATTATGTAATTGATATATCTCATTAAAATATACTCACTTGTAATCGATATTGTAGCACATCTAAACAAATATCAAGCAAATGATAATCTAAAACAATTAATATAATGCCGCATCATTTACATGTTTGACATGTAAAATTAAAATCAAATAACAAAATTTAATGGACTTGAAGTGACATTCAATCAAAAAAATATATTTATTTTTAAAAGGAAAATGAATATATTTGTTCTCTAAAATTGCTTTGTTGATAAAATTAAATAAATGTGCAATGTTTTTACTACAAATAACTATGAAGTTTAAAATAAAATAAAAAAACCAGGATTATTCAATCAAGAAGACAACAAATATCAATTTAAAAATAATTGTTTAATAACATTTCTTCATTGTTAATTGTGAAAATTTAAATTAAAAAAAATCCAAAATCATTGTGTTTTTAAAATTAAAGAAGGTCGTACAAATAAGATAGTTAGAAATTTATAATTAGGTTCAAAAACCATCCGAAAAAGGAAAAAAAAAAGTGATTGATGATTAATATTTTAAAATTTTGTCAATAAGAATAATAATAAAAAAAAGAATCGGAGAAAGAAGAAAAAAGAAAAATAAAAAAGAAGAGCAATAAGAGAAATTAAAAATACAAATTGTAAATCAAATTTAATCACACACTTGTATAGAAGTCATACCTATTTTTTGACACAATTTCTTCTAAAATAAAATATTATAATTATAAGATCATTATAGTAATAATAATTTTAAAACATTATAAAATAATAACAACTAAACAAATTTAAAAATAATTTTTTTATTTAAATTAGATAATAAAGTTGGTTAAAAACAATATAAAATAAAAACTATAACTTTAAATGAAATGGAATCAAACTAATTTTTAAGATTTAACAGATTAATTTATTAATATTATCTTGTATTTAAAATATAAATTAGTAATATCAAATAATTTTAATAAGAATATTAGTTTGAATATTTAAATTATTTTCAAAATTTAATAGATTAATTTGTTAATATTATTTTATTATTTAACATAAAAAATTATAGAAACTAATATGATGCTGCCATGTGATATCTAATAACGTGACAAAACTTTGTTTTATAATAGATAATAGATTGAAATGATTTATTTTAAAGTTATTTTGCATGAAAAATATTTGTACAATTATTTATATCATGCTTTTCTAATGATTTAAACATATTAATTATTTTGTATGAAAATATTTGTCAAATTATCTTGTATTCATTTATGCTTCTCTAATGATTTAAACATATGAAAAATATTCAATTAAATTCTAATAAATGATATATTAGTAAAACATTCTTATAAGAGAAAGTTTTAATGAGAATTTTAATTCTTATAAAACATATTATGACTAATTATTACTAGAAATTAGATTCATTGGAATTGACTTTCCTAATAATTATGAGTCCCAAATATGAAAAAATTTCTCCCCTACTAAACACCCCAAGTGCTACATGTGTAAGAAGACATTTCCATTAAAAAATAAATTATGTTTATTAATTTTTTAGTAATCATGTTATTGGTACAAAATATCTATAAAATTCTCTTATGACTAATCTTTGAATAAGAAAATTTGACTGATTACTTTAGTGAATTTTTCTCCTCTCAATTATGTTTTTTTTTTATCCATAATATTTGAACATAAAAGACATTTCTTAAGGAATTGAGTCAATTATCACTTGAAAAACAACTTGTTGGTAAGCCTGTTCATTGTTGTACAATTGACGCACCTAATTTTTTTCATAGGTAAAATATGATTTGAGTCTTTACACTTTTTTAAACTTCTAATTCATGTCCTTGAATTTTTTGTTCACATGTTAGTCTTCAAACTGTTTTCCATTTGGTTTTTAGTTTTTTTTTTTTTTTAAAATGAGTAATATAATTATCAAACAAAGATTAAGTTATAGGATTAAGACCCATCTAAAAAAAATTCAGAAACTAAAACAATTATTTTTAAAAAGTTTACGAAATAAAACCATAATTTACTTATTTTGTTGTGTTTTTATTATAAAAAATTAAGGTCAAAGTATAAGGAAAGGTGTAATTGAAAACCACATTTAAATATGGGAAGAGTCATCGTACTCCGTTTGAATCATACCATCAACCCACCTACTTACCATTTTTTGAGTACAAATCTTTGATAATCATGCATGCTAACGGTGTATATATAACAAAATATTATTTCTTAGCATTACACTAAAAGTGACTATAAGATAATCACATTTGATTTTTACCTTTATGTCTGAAAAATATAACTGGTGAAGATGAAATGTAGTAAGCGAAGCGATGGTGATAATTGATATATTTTATCATGAAATAATATAAATCAAATTTGATTTTTATTAGATCAATATGTTAGAGATTTTTTTATGACTATATTGAATTTAAATGTTTAAATTTTTAATAATTTTGAATTTTTATTTAATGATTATGATTAGTTATGATTGTGTTCTCACGAAACAAGGAATTCTCACTTGAATCTTATTTTATATATATATTATAACTTAGTTGATATTTTAGAATCTTGTTAATAATTATGTAAAATTATCCAAAATAAAATTTTAAGGTATAGATTAAAGATAATTATTTTTTGTAATATTATATAAAATCCTGAATTTTATTAGAATGTACTACAGAATAATTTAGTATTATCATTTAATCATAATTACATCTATAACAATTGTTATTAATTTATGTGATAATATTTTTATAAATTATATTTTAAATATTTTTTAGTTAATTAATTAATAAGATAACAATATTTTTTTTTATCATTTTTTAATTTTTCAAATATGTCTTAAAAAAATTTTAATCTTTCAATTTTTTTTTTTTGTTTTCTTACGTCCTTCAAATTTTAGCAAATCTTATTTAAAATCTTTGTGCACTTCAACCTCAATCATTAGATTTTTATAATTTTAAATTAATAGTTAGGATTTTTTTTTCTTTTTTTTTTCCAAATTAATCTCCAACCTCACTTTTATCTCTCTTGCCACCCAATCTTTCATCCCCAACCTCACAATCTCTTAGCTAACATTCATTTTCAATCCAAAACCTCTTTCACCTAACATTCATTTTCATATCCAAAACATAACCATTGCAATAGCCCTCCGTTTTTTACGAAATCAAACATAAAAATTTGAAAATACAACAAATTTTAAAAATTATAGGACGTGATTTGAGTATAATACAAAATATAAATTAACATAAAAATCAAATTTTAAATCATAAGAGAGAATCAATGTTAAAAATGAGCACGAGTCATTGTAGACATAATAAAATGCTACTACTATTTATCCAGTTTTAGTTAGTGAATTATGTCTCCATTGGTCATGATTATAGACATAAAGATTATGTGCCATTGTTTTCACTTGCAACAAATGTTCAATAATATTTGAATTGGAGAAGACTTGCCTTGTTCAAAATTTTTGTTAGAATATATTTAGCATATATTTTCTTATTATTTGTATATATCTTTATTTAGTTAGACAATATTTGTTACTATATATTTAACCATTAGTTAGCTAATTTGTAGCCTATCTTAACGCTTGTATCTTGTATATATTACTCTGATTTGTAATGCAACAGATACATAATCAATTTCCTTCATGGTATCACATACGGTTTCAATCCTATCTCTTGAACCCTAGCTGTTCATCTTCTTCTTCTTCCTCCATTCTTCTTCTCACTCTCAAACATGGCAGAAAGCGCCAAATTTCACCCTGCCCTCACTATCACCAATGTGAAATCTCTTGTTCCTGTCACATTAGATAACGAGCAGGCTCTGTATCACTCATGGGCTACCTTGTTTACCAATCTTAGCCACGACCTAATTACACGGCCCAACGATCACTTGCTGGGCCTGGCGTGCTTGGGCCCAAACCTCAAGCCTTCAATGTTATGACTCCATCTACTGCTAGTTACACGCCAACTGATATTGAGGCCGCTATGCATGCTCTATCTTTCTCTCAACCTGATGGAAACTACTACATGGATACCGGCGCCACATCTCACATGACGGCGGATGCAGGTATTCTCTCGTCTTATTTCAATTCAAGCACTAAAAATCATAACATTGTTGTTGGTAGTGGTCATTTAATTCCGGTTGTCGGTCACGGTAGCACTAATTTACCCCCACCTCATCCTCCCTTTGTTCTTCAAAGTGTGTTACATGCTCCCAAACTCATTAAAAATCTGATCTTTGTTTGTAAATTTACTACTGACAATATGGTTTCTATTTCTTTTGACCCTTTTGGTTTTTCGGTTAATGATTTACAGACGGGGACCAGACTAATGAGATGTGACAGCGTTGGGGACTTATATCCACTCTTCTCAAATTCTCAAGCCACATCACCCAAACATTCAGCTTTTACTACTATGTCTCATGATATTTGGCATAATCGCTTAGGTCATCCTGGCGATACTATTATTAATTCTCTTCGTAGTAATAAATTTATTGAATGTACTAAGGCTTATAAGACTTTTTGCTCATCTTGTCCTCTTGGAAAACATGTTAAACTTCCTTTTTATGATTCTTTATCATACACTTTTCTACCGTTTGATATTATTCATAGTGATCTTTGGACTTCTCCAATTGCCAGCTCTTCAGGGCACCGTTATTATGTTCTTTTTCTTGATGACTATAGCAAATTTCTTTGGACTTTTTCTATTGCAAAGAAATCACAGGTAAAACAATTATTCATATCTTTCCATGCTTTAGTCAAAACTCAATTTGAACGTAATATAAAATCTTTTCAATGTGACAATGGCACGGAATATATTAATGGCACTCTTGAGCAGTTCTTTGATCATCATGGCTTAGTCTTTCGTCTTTCTTGTCCTCACACATCATCCCAAAATGGTAAAGCCGAAAGACACATAAAATCCATCAATAATATCATTCGGACCATTCTAGCTCATGCTTCTATGCCACCGTCCTTTTGGCATCATGCTCTATCTATGGCGACATATCTTCTTAATATCCTTCCTTCTAAGGTCTTAGATTATTTATCACCCACACAAATCCTTTATCAAAGTAACCATTCTTACTCGGATTTGCGTGTTTTTGGTTGTTTATGTTTTCCATTGTTTCCCTCCACTACTATAAACAAATTACAGGAACGGTCTTCCCCTTGTGCCTATCTTGGTCCGGCTCCAAACCATCGTGGCTCAAAATGTTATGATATGTCTAGTGGAAAAATAATAATTTGTCGTCATGTGCGTTTTGTTGAAACCGAATTTCCTTTTTCAAAATTTCACAAAACCACTCCTACAAATTATGATTTTCTGAGTGATAATATTGATCCATCAATCATGCATGTTATTTCTCAGAATTTAGCACCACAAAATCCACAGCCTGACCTAACTTCTCATGCTGCTCAGTCTCGGCCCACTCCTCATGTAGCACCGACGCTGCAGCAGCCCCCTCCAACTTCTTCTCCTATCTTGGCCTCACCCATCTCACGTGGCCTAGTCCCAGCCTCAACACCACACTCCTCTCCTAGGCCCAATAACCCCATGCTGCACCACATGACAACTCGTTCTATGAGTGGCATTCATAAGCCAAATCCTAAGTACTCTACCAATTGTCACGCGACCACCACTAAGGACATTTTTCCTATTCCAAAAAATCCCGTTAGTGCACTCCGTGACCCAAATTGGAATCGTGCAATGTTAGATGAATTTACTGCTTTAATTGATAATAAGACTTGGGTATTAGTGCTTAGGCCATCGAATATGAATGTTATTCGTTCTATGTGGATTTTGCGCCATAAATATAAATCTGATGGTTCTTTTGAGCGTTATAAGGCTCGTCTTGTAAGAGATGGAAAAACACAGGAGCAAGGTGTTGATTGTGATGAGACGTTTAGCCCCGTGGTTAAACCTGCTACCATAAGAGCAGTTCTCAGTATTGCTGTCTCTAAATCTTGGCCTATCCATCAAATGGATGTCAAGAATGCTTTTTTACATGGTCATCTTAATGAAACAGTTTATATGCATCAGCCCATGGGTTTTCGAGACAAAAATCATCCAAATCATGTTTGCCTCTTAAAGAAATCTTTATATGGTTTGAAACAGGCTCCTCGCGCTTAGTATCAAAGGTTTGCTGATTTTGTTGCTACCATTGGGTTCTCTCACAGTAAGTCAGATCACTCTTTATTTATTTATAAGAATGGTTTTGACACTGCTTATATTCTGTTGTATGTGGATGACATTATACTTACGGCTTCATCTGATCGTCTTCGTAAGTATTTTATGACTCTTTTAGGTTCTGAGTTTGCTATGAAGGACTTAGGCCCCCTGAGTTTCTTTCTAGGTATTGCTGTTACTCGTCATGCCCATGGTCTATTTTTATCTTAGAAACAATATGCTGCAAAAATTATTGAACGTGCTTTGGCATGTCTAAGCTGCGATTCATGTCCTACTCCCGTTGACACTAAGTCCAAGCTTAGTGCCACCGGCGATGCTCCTTTTAACAATCCAACCAAATATCGCAGTCTTACAGGGGCTCTTCAATATCTTACTTTCACTCGGCCTGATATATCTTATGTCGTGCAGCAGATTTGTCTTCATATGCATGCTCCGACAGATGAGCATATGAGTGCTCTCAAGCGTATCATACGCTACCTTCAGGGTACTTTATCCCATGGTTTGCATTTGTACAAATTCACCATTGATAGACTAATCTCTTATACAGATGCTGATTGGGGTGGGTGTCCTGACACCCGTCGTTCCACTTCTGGGTATTGTGTTTTTCTCGGAGATAATTTGATATCTTGGTCTTCCAAACGACAGCCTACTCTCTCCCGCAGCAGTGCAGAGGCGGAATACAGGGGTGTGGCTAATGTTGTTTCTAATTCCTGCTGGATCAGAAACCTGCTTCTAGAGTTGCATTATCCCATTCAAAAGGCTACTCTAGTTTACTGTGACAATGTGAATGCGATATACTTATTCGGCAATCCTGTTCAACATCAACGCACCAAACACATTGAGATGGATATTCACTTCATTCGTGAGAAAGTGGCTCGTGGCGAAGTTTGTGTGCTTCATGTGCCGTCCCGTTACCAAATTGCTGATATTTTCACAAAAGGGCTTCCGCGCGTTCTATTTAATGATTTCAGGGACAGTCTAAGCATACGAGAGCCTCCCGCTTCAACTGAGGGGGAGTGTTAGAATATATTTAGCATATATTCTCTTATTATTTGTATATATCTTTATTTAGTTAAACAATATTTGTTACCATATATTTAGCTATTAGTTAGCTAATTTGTAGCCTATCTTGGCGCTTGTATCTTGTATATATTACTCTGATTTGTAATGCAACAGACACAGAATCAATTTCCTTCAATTTTCACATCACTTTCTTCTGGAGTTGAATGATGATAGAAACTTGTTGCTTTCCCTTTTCCCTTAGGTTGTGTGGGTACCTGGTAGTTTTGAAATTGGTGTTGTTGCAGAAAGACTAGGAAAATCAGGCAAATATCATGCAATCGTATGCATAGGAGCTGTGGTATGATAAATCATGACAAATAGATGAAATTCTTTTATAACATTTTATGGTTAATGGGGACCCATTATTTGTATTTATGTGTACTTAATTTGAGCTTGACTGTGACCATTCTTGTTAACAGGTACGTGGAGACACAACCCACTATGATGCAGTTGCTAATTCATCAGCACCAGGAGTGCTTTCAGCCGGTCTAAACTCAGGTGGTATTCTGTTAATGTTGATTCTTGATTTTAAACTTCAGATACTAACAAATCATGCTTGAGTAGTCAACTGCTGTCAGTTTTCTTGAAATGAAATATGCATGCAACAACTTTTTTTTGTAAAATCTAGAATCAAGCCTCTTGAAATGTGAGGATTCTTTTAATATTTTATAAATGACCATTATTTTTAAACCGATAACGCAATACCTGTGTAAGTTAACTTTAGCATTGGTCTTCAGTCAATAAAATACTGAAACCTATCAGTATAAGAGATCTCCTGATTTTTATGTTTTTTGAATTTTGGTTTTTGATTGGGGACATTTATTGCTGTTGCCAGTATTTGCTATTCACTTTTTTTTCCAACAATTTCCATCAACATGGAAAACTGAAGCATTTTGAGATGCTTTTGCAGGTGTTCCATGCATATTTGGTGTCCTAACATGTGATAATATGGACCAGGTAAGTATTTGCAGTAAAAGTTATGAAACTTCTTTGCAGATGAGAATTATGCTTACCTGGTCCATATTATCACATGTTAGGACACCAAATATGCATGGAACACCTGCAAAAGCATCTCAAAATGCTTCAGTTTTCCATGTTGATGGAAATTGTTGGAAAAAAAAGTGAATAGCAAATACTGGCAACAGCAATAAATGTATGTTATGTATGTTATGATTTTTTTGGCCAAGTGCAGGCTCTAAATCGAGCTGGTGGCAAGTCTGGGAATAAGGGTGCTGAAGCTGCATTGACTGCTGTATGTTATGATTTTTTTTATGTGAAAAGCTTTTGTTAGGTGAAGGTTCATGAATGATTTGATTGTATCTCTAACATGCTCTTGTTGATACCATGTCATGAGCTAGCTATCTCAAGAACATAAGCTGTTACTGTTAGGCTAAGGCTCGTGAATTTTTATTACATCTCCAACAGTATATCTCTTCTATCTTAATTAATGAATTTCTTCTATTAAAAAATCTGCTTAGTTGCACTTTTGTTTCTCTACAATGCATAGTGAATTAAAAGATTGTTGGCACTGGTATTAATTGATCTACAAACTTATTGGCATTTACCCTTTTACGGCTGATTTCATGGAATGCCAATCACAGATTTGTCTTGATATACTTATTTGTGGTACAGATTGAGATGGCATCTTTGTTCGAGCACCATCTGAAGTAGTCAGCGTTTAATTCTTGGTTCAGACTTCAGGGTATTCCTCTCTTCATTCTTGGTTCAGACTTCAGGGCATTCCTCTTGCTGGTTTGTCTCTTTCCCTCTCTCACCTCATCTTCATTGGATCTAAGGTTTGTTTTGATTCCATTGATTTGTCTTTCGATGTTGATTTCATTGTTTTTGTGCTATCTGATTGATACGCCTATCCGCGGGAGATTTCAGTTCAATTAGGAATTAGTAAAGTTATGACTTGGTTTAAGGGACACTTCAATGACTTTGCTACTAGCGTCTTTTATAAACGAAACGTTTTCACCATACTCTTACTGTCACGTTGCAAATAATTTTATCATTCTTCCTTAGTTTGGGATCTCCGGAAGTTTTATAGACAAACTAATTTGAGCAAAGCTTATGTTCTATGCTTTGGACATCTGCTCCATCTTGATTCGTTTGGCGAATGGTGGTTTAAAATTTTTTGCTCAGCTCTGTGGGTATTATACTAGTAGTAGCTGTTATGGCTTTGAAATAATTAATCCATTTGTTTAAGCTTTTTTCTTATAATTAAGTGGTTTTTTAATTAAACAAATTCTATTTTTTTTTAATCAGAATTGAACAAGATGAGAAAGAGTTTAACTTTTTTTAAAACTATTAAAGAAGTGGTTGTCTGATTAAACAAATTCTATTTTTTTAAAACTATTACATCAACCTTAAACTCTGAAAAAGTAGAGTTGAAAGAAAATATTTAAAACTATTTTTTCTTGTAATTGAGTGTTTTTTTTTTAAATTTTTGTGCATTACATAAGGGTATTTTAGTCAAAAATAAAAAATAAGGAATATTTTGGAAAAATGATTTATATTTAATTAAATATTAAATTATTAAAATACTCTTATTTAATGTAAAAAATAAAAAAATAAAGAATATTTTAATTCAAATATTTTGATATTGGTGGGTAACATTCTCCAATTAAGGTACATGTTAACAACCCCCATATATATATATATATATATATATATATATATATATATATATTATTTTTATTTTTTTCTAATTAGTGGTAGAAGAAAATCAATGGCTTAAATCAATTTTTATTTCTATAGTTTTATGATTTGTGTAATTTTTGACTTTCAAAAAATTTACTACATTGGGGTGTATATAATTTAGTTTGACTTTTGAGTTTTTCAAATCTATTTTATAAATCAGTTTTAAAAAACTGTGTTTAAGAAGAATGTTAAAAAAAATGTTTGATAATCCAACAAGAAAGTCACTCAAATAGTTTCAATTACCATTACACAATTGTGTTACTAATCTAAATTTACTCCTGCAGTAAAAAACAAATGATGGCCCTTCAGTAATAGTGATTAATCAATAAAACACTACAGTGAAAAATTAGATTATACTTAGTTCGATTTTCAGATTTTATATAACCATAAAAGAATAAAAAGAGTAAGGAGTACTCATGCTTGATTTAAAGTTGAAAATGTTGTAGGTGTATTTCAAGTAAATCCAATAAATGAAAATAAAAGTAAGGGTCATGATCCTTTAATAAAAGTATTTTTGTTTCAAACATATTTTTCCACTTGAAAACCAAATACTCATGACACAACACACTTGATCAACCTCCAAGCAGTCAAATGAAATTGAAATGTCTCTTGCACTATCATATTTCTCATTCTTTGAGTCTCCTTTTGTAGTTACAACAGAATCAATTATGCAGGTGACAAGAATTCATCAGTTGACTTTAAGGCAAACTCTCAAAACCAGAAGAGAAGTGGAGTTTCAAATGTCCTACCGCACATATTTATGAGTTCACGTTACAAATGAAAGGAATTTCGAAATGACATCAAATTTGTTTTGGTAGCATTTGTATAACAACATTTCAATTATGTTTAGTTCTTTTAATCAGTCATACAACTAAATTTTGAGTTCATTGAAATACTTGTTGATTGATGTAACAAGATAATGTTTAATTTATACTGAGTTAGAGTGAACGAAAATAATGCATGTGTACACTGTACAACCATGCTCTGCCATTAAAAAGCTATATTTATAGAGAAAGAAAAACAAATAACAACACATTTAAAAGGTAAGGAACAAGTAGAATTTTAAATCTATAATGTTCATATACTACATTTGCAGCCATACTTGTTGACACATGTTGTCTCAATGAATTCATTTACTGCTTTTACAAATTACAAGTACTGTTGGATAGATTGAAAAGTATTTTTTTTCCTTTGTTATCCTAATATTTATACCATGAATCAACAACAGATTTTACACGAGACTTTTGGACTAAGAAATGTGAAAAATCTTAACTAAGAGATTGATTGAACTCATTGAAAGTCTCTGTGAAACATGCAGTCACTCTGTCAGCGTATACTTTTCCAGTCCACCTTCTATTTTGGCACATATACTTTGTGTTTATAATCATTAATTTGTTTATCTCATATGAAGGTTTTTATACTCTAACCTTTATGAATTTCATGTCTCAAATTTAATGAAAGAATTCTCTGTTATTTAGCTCTTGAATATTAACGACAAATTTATGAATCCCAAAGTTATAAAATAAAAAAAATTGGTATGGTGAATATGAATTTAGTCTTAAAGCATTTTGATCATATACATTAAAATTTGGAAAATCGTGGGAAATAAAAATAAATGAAGTAGAATAAGTCCACTGCTTAGATGGAGTATTTATATCCATTGAGTATATGATATATGTTACTTGAAGGATGGATTGATGCATTCATATGAGTACATAAAATTATTAAACAGTTTTGCACGCGGGGTTTAACACTACTAAAGTACACATAACAACATACACATTAGTTTCTGAAATAGACGTGGCATTTGATCTCAGCTTCGATTATTCAAGTGTCTACACCTGAAATTTGAGAAGAAGCTAGGTTACCATAGTAGTTTTGGAATTTTGAAATACACAGTAAAATGGCAGAAAATGAAATTATAACCACATAAGCAACTACTAATTTAAAAAATTAAATAAAAAACATAACACAAAAGAGTAATTATAAACGGAAACTGCTATTAAAATTTGAGAAAAGTAGTGTGACACATCTACATTGTTCTTTAGTAATATGCCAAGAATAGTTTTTTTTTTCATTTATCTTACCAGCAAGAAAGGATTTTCTGATTTTGCGTAGCTCTCTAGTGACACCCACCATATTCATTTTTTTCTTTTGCTGATTCCAATGAACAAGCAAGTCCAATCTTAAAGAGTGAAGCTAAGTATTTTTCAAGGGTTGGAGTATGATTGAGACTACTGTTTTCTTCTTCTATGATTGCTTTTCCTTGTTTTGGTACAAGTGATGGGTCCAAAAGATTATCAAGAAATAAATTTTCTACAAAGTTATGCAAATTTTGTTTGTCTTCAAAGATTTCATTTGTAGGTCTTCTTCTAGTAAGCATCTCTAACATAAGAATCCCAAAACTGTATATGTCGTCATTCATAGACACCTTAGAACTTAATCCATACTCTAAAATATACAACAAAAATGGTCAACACCTTGTAATTAGTAAAAAAAAATTGACTTTTGGTTGAAAGATAGGAGAAATCAAAGAAATATTGATTCAAGAGTTTAAAACATACCTGGAGGAGCATAGACAACAATCCCCTTTATTCCAATTGTACTTGTTTGCTTATAAGTGGTGCCATTAATGGTTGAGATAAGTCTTGCTATGCCAAAATCACTTACATGAGCAATCATGTTCTCATCAAGAAGGACATTGCTTGGCTTTAAATCACAATGAATGATTGATTACTCACATTCATGATGAAGATAATGTAATGCAGAAGCAACATCAATCATGATATTTAATCTTTGATCAAAGTTCAATGTTCTTGGATGCTCTACAATTAGTGTCCTTGGATGCAACTATTGCTCTAAGTTTTCATTTCTCATGTACTCAAAAATTAAAGCTTTAAATTTTTTATCTTTGTAATCAATGCTGGAACAAATTTCGATGTTTAGTATTTTTAAGTGCATTGTATTCAGCAATGAAAGTCTTGTAAGCTCCTTTTCTTTGAAGGTTTAGAACCTTTATGACAACAACTTTGTCTTTTAACTCAAAAGTACCTTTGTAGACAAAACTAAAATTTCCAGACCCTATCATGTTTGTAGTTGAGAACCCATTGATTCCGTTGTATAGGATTTGGTATGAAACTTTAGCTAGTTGGTCAATTGTTGATGCACTCAGAGATGGTTTCTTACCACTTTTCCTCATCCAGTAAATAGTTAGAATAATTGACAATATGAGAAGAAAAGTAACCACACTAACTATCACTATTATCAACTTGAAATTGTGGTGTTTTGCAAGCTTCTTATCTTTGACGAGGCATGTTGGTAGATGTAGTTCTAAAATACCTTCACAAAGCTTACTATTCCAGTAGTAACAGCTAATCCACTTGCATTTTGAGAGACACTTTCAGTTGGTACTTCACCATCCATCATATTAAAAGATACATTGAAATATTCTAAGGAAGAAATGTTTCTACAGACTTTTAGGAATTGATCTAGACAAGTTGTTTTGTGACACGTCTAAACCCCAAGGACTTTTGAGTGATTCGAGAGAGGATAATATGACTCCTTGCAAAGAATTCTCCTGCGAATAGAGGTAGTCCAACATTATGATTCTTTGATGTATGCAATCAATCTAGATTTTTTAGGTTGCCCACAACATTATGGATTGTGGGGATGAACGACTAATAATAATCTCCAAAACAGAGGTCATTTTGTCATTTCAATCAAGGTTTGTTTCATACATCTATGATCATGTTAATTTCAACCAGGATAGTATGATACTATCTAGAAAAGTCCTTATTATAAACAACATTTGTAGTATAAAAATATATTATAAATGCGATTTATAATAAGAAGGATCGAACATAGTAATAAAAACAATTTAAAAAGGGTGACTTTGTGCATAAGTGGGGTCAAAGACAAGATGGATTCAGAATGCCTACTGAATATACTACTTTCCATCCCGTACAAAAATATGGTTTTTTTTTTTTATCACGAAGCAAAGAATATGACATTTTTATTTATAATTTTTAATATTTTATTTGATTGACTTGATTTTTAAAGTATTTTTTTTTTGTTTTTTTTGTCTCCTCCGTCAATAAACTCTATCAGTGGGTCAGATTTGCATCCCATTAACTTATTAGGTTGAGCCAAGTGCATGTTACTTACGTGAATTTTTATTTTATTTTCAAAAATAAATTTAAATAAAACACATATAAGTTAATTAATGAGACACATGATATGAAGTCAAATGAAGCTCTAAACGAAAATATTCAATATTTCATATATCAAAGAAATATTTTCAATTTCAATTTATAAAGTTTCGTGTTAATTAATAATACAATATGGGAACCCCCAATGGCTAGTGCAAGTTACAAAATATAAAAGTAAATTGGAGAAATCAAATAATTAGTAGCCGGTACACAATTTCTGTTTCTAATATTGTTTGAACATAAATCTAGAAATGAAAAAAATAAATTTGGAGGATGAATTTGGTCAAACAAATAACTCGTGCATGTAAGTTTTTATTTGAAAATATCTTGTCAGCCATATTGCTATTAATTAGTGTGTTGTAAAACAAGCAAGTTTAATAAACATTACTAGTAAAAAGTAGTAGTTAATGAAAACATCTACTATCACTTGAATTGCTTTATTTTTCGTGAAAGCTTTACTTTCACAAGCCTTAAAACTTATCAAATGAGTCCCCATAGGACAATATCCTTTAGAGAGCATCTTCGATGATAAAATTTTAAAATTTTAAGCAACTTAATTTTTGTTATTTAATTTTAAGTATCTCAATTAATTTTAACTCTTGAACTTTAATCTCGAGCACGTTCCTAAATTATACGCAAATATCCATAATACATCCCCATTTTGATATTGTAGAATACCTCTGCATGATACTTCGTTATTTGCATTGACAGCTTCATTACAATTGAGTTTATACTGTTCTTGATCTAGAGGCTCTCACACTACTTTTCATATTCTAAAAGGAATGCTATTGTTATTATGGACAGCGTACTCAAATTCAAAAGGGTACAATGTGTTTGTTACTATTCGTCTAGATATGACTACAATACTTGAGATTGACGACGAGAATAAAGAGAAAACTACATCATTTCGATTCCTCCACAGGTGATAGAATTATCCCATTTCCTCTACTGGTGATTAATAGTCGTGCACATGTTGCCTTATAGTCATTCATTTACCTCATCATTAAAGAATATTGTGGGTGATATTTTATTTAAAATTTCCTCCTAAACTCTTTTTGTAAATGTGCATGAAGTTAAGAAGATGAGTTTTCATTTATATATAAATTAACATTAGTTGATGATGATGATGAAATATATTTTTATTATGGTGTTTAGAGTTTTGGTTAGCCTTAGTTTTATTATCTATTTTCATATATAATATAAATACGAATGTAAATAATTTCAATCTTCATTCTTATACTCATATGTATGCGAGTATCAATTTTAAACTCTATCTAAATGTTTTTTTAATATTTTTTCTTAACATTTTTTCTTATTCAATAATATCTTTTTCATTTTCATTTATATATTAAATTTCAATATTTTTTTAAAAAAATACCAATATAAATTATTTATTTCTCCAAAAATATTTATTTATTATAAATTATAAATTATAGCTATTTAACATAAATATTTATTCTGTTGAACATTGTATGGGTTAAAATACTAGTTACTTATATATAAAAGGTTTATATATATAATCATTAAAAAAAAAATTTCTTTAAACAAATATATAACATTGGACCAACTTGAGAAAATTCAAAATAAAATCTTAAACTCTTTCTGTAAGAACTATTGGGACAAATTTCTAAATATAAGGAAAACAAGTGTCATGTTCGTGTGTCAGCAACTAGCATTCAGGAATTGAGAGTAGATAGCAGTAGATTATTAGAGTGACTAAGCATTACAACAAATATTAAACCCTGAAACATTATGTATAAAAATTCAAAACAGAATGTGAAATCTTTTCCTGCTTGAAAGAAACAAATAAGGGTACATTTAAACAGTAAGAGTCATAGTACACTTCAGGAATCCAACATTTCAATAAATAAGGAGATGTCACAACTTCAGTCCTTGGCAAATTCTTCAATAGTTTTGGTGGCTAGAGTTAGGACATCAACAAAAGCACTAAATGATGCCCGAAGAAATCTGGCTTCTGTTGCCTCAAAGTGCCTGAATAAGAAGGAATGAGAGAGAGAGAAAGGATTACACATTCAGCATGCCATTTAAGCTAAATTAACTAGTGACAGCAGCAGATGAATCCTTTTAGGTAAAAGTGCCTAAAATTAATCACTAACAGAAAATGCTCACATTGGAGGTGATATATTTAAAATTGTAGGAAGTGTTTGGATAAGTTTCTCTTAGAAGTATGTATAGGATATAGGAGAAAAAAAAAAGAAAAAAAAATGAAATGATAGACTAAAATTGACTTCTACTATATTAATTTGTAAGAGTTTTTTTTTTATAAGTTCTTTAAAAGATAAAAGAGCTCCTACAAAAATATGAAAAATAAAAAATAATGTCTTCAAAATTTTGAAAAAAAAATGAAAATTTTAAAAATATGAAAAAAAATATGAGTATTATCTTCAAAATTTAGAAAAAAAAATTAAAAATATGAATAAACAAGTGAAATGTATTGAAAATTGTGGAAATATAAAAATTTTAAAAACATAAAAAAAACAAAGAGTAAATTATTTAAGATTCTGTAATGAAAAAAAAATTAATATGAAAACACCAGTTAAATATTACTCTTGTTTTTTTTTTTTCATATTTTTAAAACTTTTCACGAGATTATGCTTGTTTTTAATATTGTTTTGAAAAAAAATCATTTTTTTAAAAATTTTGAAGACACTACTCTTTTTTATGGTCATATTTTTTAAAATTTTGAAGGGATTCTTCTTGTTTTTTGTATTTTCTTTTTTCAAATTTTGAAGATATTATTATTGTATTTTCATAGTTTTTTTAATTTTTTAATTTTAAAATTTTCAAAATATTATCTTTGTTTTTTAATTTTATTGAAATTTTTAATTTTATTTTAAATTTTGAAGACATTTATCTTGTTTTTTAAAAATTCCTTATTTTTGCTGAATTAGACTTGTTTTTTTTTCATGATTTTTACAATTTTTTATTTTTTTAAAATTCTTATTTTAAAATATTTTTAGACATTCTTCTTGTTTTTCATAATATTAAAATTTTCTTTTTTTTTTTCAAATTTTGAAAACATTACTCTTATTTTTTCATAGTTTTGAAAAAATTTCAAGACATTAATGTTTTTTTCATATTTTTTAAAATTTTCTAGACATTATTCATGTTATTTCATCTTTTTATAAAAAATAATTCAAAATTTCAAGAGATTATTCTTTTTTTTTTATATAAAAAAAATCAAATGATTCTTCTTTTTTCATATTTTTTAAAAAATTGGTGACTTCACTCTTGTTTTTTTATGTTTTCAAAAAAAAAAATTATGAAGACATTACTCTTGTTTTTTTAAAATTTTTAAGACATTAATCTTTTTTCATTTTTTTTATTTTCTTTTTCTTAAAAAAAAATCAAGAAATTTGTATTATTTTTTCATATTTTATAAAATTTTAATTTTTTTAAAAAAAGATTCAAGTCAATAATCTTGTTTTTTTGTATTTTTTTTAAAAAAATTCATATTTTGAAGAAACTAATCTTTTTTTCCCCTTCTTTTAAATTTTCAAGAGATTACCCATGTTTTTAATATTTTTTCAAATTTTGAAGACATTATTCTTATTTTTTTTCCCATATCTTTTATGATTTTGTTTTTATTTTTTAACAAAAAAATTCAAAGATTATCTTTGTTTTTTCATTTTATTGAAAATTTTTAACACATTCCTCTTGTGTTTTCAATTTTTTTCTCTTTTTTTTTTCAAATTTCCAAGAGATTATTTTGATTTTTTTTCATATTTTTTTAAATTTTCATTTTATTTCAAATATGAAAGACATTCTACTTTATTTTTCATATTATTTTTTTTTCAAATTTTGAATACATTACTCTTATTTTTTCATATATTTCAATTTTTTTTTCAAGTTTCCAAGTTATTACTCTTTTTTTTTTTCAATTCTTTTTTTCTTTATGAATTTTCAATTATTTTCAAATTTTCAACACATTCTTCTTACTTTTTCATAATTTCAAAAAATTCTCTTGTTCTTCCATACTTTTAAAATTTTCAATTTTTTTTCAAAATTTCAAGGCATTATAACTTGTTTTTTTTGCATTTTAATAGAAAAGTCTATTTTTCAAGACATTCCTCTCCTCTTATAAATTAACTGTTAATTTTAATTTCATTAAAAACTCATTTCATTTTTTTTCTAAAAATATTTTTGGAGAAATTTATCTAAAAGGACCATTTCATCAAATCAAAACGAACCGATGAAATTATTGCATAACCACACATGAGAGAGAAGAGATAAAGGTAATTCTCATTGTAATGGGCTTTCCCTCGAATTTGTATAACAAAAATTTCTCCACAGAAATGTTATTTAGTACTAATCCATTGTCATGTTGATCAATTAGAAATTGATCCATGAGGTTCTCGCATAAACATACACGAGAGAGTTGATATTGTAATTGACTTTTGACAATTTTCGTTGAAAAAAAAAATCATACTAAATAAGATTTCCGTATTAGAGAAGAGTTTGTGATTGTATTGAACATATTATATTGCATCAATCTATATAAACATAGTTTGTGGCTTCTATTAGATTAGTATTCATGTTGTACACACAATGAATTAGTTAGTGATGGTTGGATTATTAATTCAAGCAACTCCTACCACATCTGTCAATTTGTTGTTGGTTTACAACTATCTTGTAAATTTATGTCGACGGTGTTATTGTGAGAAAAATGAAATTGTATTTGATAAGGTGATTCATACTTCTTCATGTAATGATTAGTTAATTAATTTTTATTAAAATTATCTTAAAAATAATATAAACGATTAATAGTAATTGATTGACAATATTAGCATATCACCATTAAACTTTCAAAAGAATTCAAAACATTAAGATACACAATAAAGCGTACTTATTAATCATCGACGAAAAATGTCTTATTTTCAAATACTAAACTAAAGCCATCAAAATAATATATTTTGATAAATTTTAAAAAATATTTAAAAGAGAATGTCATTGAAAATATCGTTAAAAAATATTTAAATATCGACTTTACAATTTAAATTTCTGAATCCCTCTCGGATGTACATTGAGGTTTGCACGAATAGTAGTGCTAGATCAGTATCATGTCATGTTCTTTTGATTTGAATGGGGCACATGAGTGAGACAGGGATGTCTATGTTGACCAAAGTTGGCCTTTACTAACCGATTAGAAATTTGTGATCCAAAATTCTTGTAACTCTATGTTCTACGTGGAAAAAAAAAAAAAAAACTATGCCAAATTTTTATTGGATGACATTATCATGGATTTGAAATCATCAAACTCACTCTTGTGCATCATTAATAAAAATTTGATATCCCATATAATTTAAGAATATTATTAAGAATGTATAAAAAATATAAATATAAAAATAATTATTTTTAATAATGTGTTATGTTTATTGATAAAACACAAAATAAGTAAAAAAAACAAGATAGGTAATTTCAATCCTATTATAATTCGAATGAAACTTTTTGTATTTACTTCAGAGACCCCGTTATATTACAGAATTTTCATTTCGTAATATAAAATAAAATTACATTGCAGAATGATGTAATAGGTTGTTAGAAAAGTAGTACTTCTACGTTAAACTTCGAATTAACTAAACTTTTTTTCTGTTAATGTTTTTAATTTCTAAAAAAAATTTGAATTGGTAAAAGTCTTAAAATTTTTTAAAATTTTAATTTTAGTCCCTAAACAATAATTTTAATCCCTTTTTTTTTATTTAATGATCAAACTATTATTTAAGGACTAAAACTTTTACGGGAAAAAATTTAAGAATCTTTATGAATCAAATATGTAGTACTAAATTTATGACTAATAACTTAGTGAATCCTTAAACTTTAGACACTCATGCACACCCACTTTTCTCTCTTGAACCAACTTGTTAATGGTTGTCCAATTATTATTGCACATGTTCTTATTCATATTCTAAGAATTAGCACAACTGTCAAGTAGCACAATCTGTCGTCTCTTCCAAATCATCAACCACATAAGAAAAAAGTACATTCTCTTCTCCTATACCCCAATGCCAAACTGGCTCTATGGTCGCAATTCATTATGGATCAAGAATTCAAGATCCTTAGAGTTCTACAATAACTGCAGTGGGTGCAGTTCGTAATCTTAAGCACCTTTCATTTTCATTTGTAATATTATTATTTTTTGTGTTTTTATGTAGAGATTGAGTATAGCTAAGGTGAAATTGTAGATGATCTCATTATATTGCTACAAATTTTGTCCCTAGAGATTAAGTATTAATTAATAAAAAAAAATGAAGAAATTAAATAACTAGTATTTTAAAGTCGCCACTCTGAAAAAGATTGTACTTAACCACCATTCCAACTTTAGGGTTATGCCTGGAGTGATGGTGACAAATTTAGATATTTTAAGTAGTGAAAGCAATACTTTTATATATATATATATATATATATATATATATATATATTTGTGGAGACAATATACTTACACTATAAATTGTATTTTTTTATTGCATTTTAAATTATAGGGACAGTTTGTAATTACCTGTATATAATTTAATAACAAAAAGTTTTTGAGAGCAAGTATACTCTCAATGTGATAACGTAGATCCGTCTCAATTTGGTGATGTTTGGTTAAAGACAAAACAAATAAATAAATTGATAATCTTAGTTCAAATGGAAAAAGTTGTTTCTATGATTGCTTGATCCATACCAAGGAGATGGCTTTCCTTCAATTTAACCTACCTTATCCATCTTCTAGACTGGATCTTTTTTTAAAAATAATTCTAAACTAGACATTAGACTTTCTTTATAACAAAATAAAATAAAAATAATAAAACTTACTTATGGAGATTTTATTGTGATACTTCTACATTATCAAATAATAAATGAATTTAACAGTGATATACTAACCGTATTATTACAATCACTCACTCATTATTTTACTGTGTAAGTATCTTCATTAAACTCTTAATATATAATCAAACTTTGGTAACTATAAAAAATTATATAAAAAAAAAAGGTAACAAGAAAAAAGTAGAAAGAATTAAAATAAAAAAGGAGCAATAGCGGATTGCACAAGAAAAAGTAGTTTACTTGCCAGTCTGTTATAGGAATCACTACATTTACAACTAGTCAACCATAGTACTACAACACAACATGCATTGAGGAATCAAACAGCTAGCTGTTGTTGTTGTTTTTGATGAGAAGAAGATTCATCCTCATTGAAGCACAAGTGGGCCTTTAGTGATTTTCCTATAGTTAGGGTTGAAGAAGAATCTGCAAAATTAAGAGGTTGCATCAACAGCATTTCTCTTTGGAGATTGACACAATAGGCTTGGAAGGTGCTTGGGGTCACATTTAAATGGAAACCCAAACCAAACAGAAAATCCAACTCAAGAAAATTCATCTCTATTTTGGTGATTCCCCCAACTTTTGCATAGTAAGCATTGTTGTAGTACCTGAAAAAAATATCAATACCACACATGCACAAAAAGATAATATTAGGTGAGTATCATGTAAAGTGTTGTTTTAATAGAAAATTAGCAAGTCAAACATCAACACTATTTGGCACTTGTTTTTCTTTATAATTCAATGTTCCAAAATTGTAGATATATACTATAAAGCATGTGTAGATTATCTTGAGAGGGTTTAATCTTAACCACATAATTATAAAACTAAATGAATGATGATGATTAGGTTTAAATAAAACTAATGTCAACTATTTGTATATTTTTTTGTTACAGTCAACTATTTTATATAATATAATCATACTATCGAGATTAATTCCTCTCTTTTGTTGCATTTTCATTAACTATAGCTCGATCTATTTTTCTCTGTATATAATATATTAATATATTAATTAGAAGATATTTGCTGGATATGTGCAGTAAACTCATGGGATCACATGGGTAGATTGTCTCTTCTCAATGGAAAGCCAACCTGGCCATAGTGTTTTTCACAAGCAAGAGTATATTTTTTTTAAAAGAAATATTGTTGTCATGAACACAGAACATTACGTCAGAGAGAATTATAGAAGATATTAAAAAAAAAAACCCAAAAGGAAAAAAAAAAGTGGGTAAACTATAATTCACAATCGTGGGTTTTAAGACATTTAAATTTTCTACTGGTACTGGAATACTTCAAAATTCAGAACAAGAAAAATTCATGGGGATCTCCAAACAGAGGAAATGCAGAGCAACTGAACCATCATTTGACTTTTGTCAAACTAACTACAACATACTACATAGAATTCATAAGAAAAAAGAATAACACCCATAGTTCATCACTTGTTAACTTAATTATTACTTAGTATATATCAAAGTTTCAGAATTCAGAAAAAATATAATTTGAAACTTTGTTAAGGATAATAAGGTGTGTTTGATTTCTATTTTCGAAAGTATTTTTAGTTTTTTTTTTTTTTAAATTAGACACCTACGCCATGCTCTGGCCTTACTACATGCAATACCTATCGAGATGATCCACACTCTTGAGAGTTAGAATCACAAAACAGAAAAAGAACATGAAAAAATATCTACCAATTGTTTTTTTTTTTTTCAAAACAATTTTCAATGAAAAATTGATTGCTAAACAGCATGAAATCATTTTAGAAAACAGTTTATAAAATCAGAAAGTTAGAATGATATCAAACAAGCATTCTTACTATTGCTAGCTCACTTAGAAAAGAAAAAAACATGTTATTCTAACTTTCTGAAACTCTATTTTAAGGTCGCGTGATCCATGTTGTCGACCTCACCTGATAGGATAAAACTATGGTTGTTGTTGTATTCTAAACTTTTCAAGCCTCTAAATCACTCAAGATTCAATCACTGATTAGCTCAATATCATACACATGAAATTTCACAATCAAGAAAACACAGAATTTGAAAAAAATTGTTAACTAACATGTCATCCATGAACTTGGCAGCAACCATGACACTAGTGATCAACAAGCGGTGCACGTTGAAGGAGTTGATAGGTAAAGAGGGTTGTCTCTGAGTGAAACGGTCGAGGTAGACATATGCAACAATGAAGCAAGAGGGGCTGCAATTTGCATACTTGAAGATTCTCTCAAGGTAGCTCAGAATTGAGATGTTTGGTTTTGTCAAGCCATGGAACACTGAGATCTTCTGCTGGTGCTGCTGTTGGAGCTGGTTTTGATCATTTGACTCAGCCACCCTTTCAAGCAGAGAGGAGAGGAAAGTGATTGCTTTTGGTATCACACTTGGACTCTCCTCCTCCTCTGCCATGGACATTTTGCCACCAAAGGTTTTGATGATGCAACAACTATGTTTGAAATTGAAATTTATCATGGCGTGTGGGATATATATATATATATATCAAATGGTTTAAATTTGAACAAAAAAATCTTACATAAATGTAAATTTATTAATTGATATTAAATCTTAGAATTAATTGTATTTTTAATTTCTTTATTTTATTAATATTGCAAATTTCATCCTTCTATTGTTTTCACAAAGTTGATCTTTCACTATTTTTATAAAATTATTTTAACATTTAAACTTGTAATAGAGTGTGGTCAATGTTTATTGTATATTAAATACAAATGAATGAAAATTGTACAATTAAAATAATAGGATTAAATTCATGAAAAGAATGATAGGAGGCAGAATTTTCAAATTTTGAAGAAGTAGACAGACTTAAAAACACAATTAAACTAAAATATTATATATAAAGAGAGAGTGAGAAAGAGAGGGTGGGAGATAGAGAAAGATCGTTAAGAGTAGGTGCTTTTCTTGATGCAAAATGGCCCTAGATATTTAAACAATGACTTGCAAGTTGGCACACCAATGGTGGTATGTGTCCTTTTTCGGCTATAAAAGTTTTGGGGTTTGAGTTGGGTAATGATTTTGATTTCCTCTTTAATTTCAAAACTTCACTTGTAAAAGAGGTGAAAGGAAAGGCTGGTGCGTTTATTGTGGATTAATGTCCCTTTCTCGAAATTAAGTAGTGGTTTTCTAGTTGTGATTAATATTTGAGTTTAAAAGTAATTCTAACATTATAAATTGATTTTATATGTTATAGTTAGATTTATGATAAATTGATTGATTTTTATAAAATTATTTTAAAATTAAATATTATAACTGTCTGATAATATAAAATTTAATAGATTAAACTCTTAATATTTTGTGACCATTTCATTCCTTCATGTGATTACATGTGGGGAATTTGAGCCTCTAGTGTTGAGGCCCCACTGGTTGGAGACCCTTGCATGTGTCTTGATTCTGGTACAAGTGGGTGACATAACATGGATTTGCTATGTTGGTCCCAGCATTACTATATATACTCTGCTTTTGTTCATATATATACTTCCCTTGCACACATAAATAAAATAAAATAAAATAAAAAAACAGTGTAGAGGTGGTGGTGCTTTTTGTTCAAGATTGGTTCATGTGACCCAAATAAATTCCAAAGTTTGAATGAATAATAGTGTTCTTTTTGTGATGGTATTTAATGTCTTGGAAGGTATCCAACTTTTATTAGATTTTATGGATTTTGTTTCGAAAATGTCAAGATTATTTGGTCTATTAATGTGTTTAAAAATCAAGCAACATACTTCTTTTTTTTTTTTTTTTTATATAAAAGGGCACATGCTACGTAGAAGATACCATCAATAGTAGTATTGTATTGTATTTTATTTTCAATTTTTCATATATATCCTTTTTTGTGTGTAATTCAAATTTTAATATTTTTGGGAATTGAGATGACGTATGGACATATTATAACTTCTTCTACTAGATCCAATTTTAGTTGATTGAATTCTTGTTATGTTGAGTGTTACATAGCATCAGATTTTGAGATAATTACATGCAGAAGGAGCACCGATGATTTTGTCTTAAATCCAATATAAATTGATTATTTAAAATGATTTTTTTATACTTTGGAGACCGACAATGCTGCATTCCCTTGAGTCAATGTGTCATTAATAGGAAGCAACTTTTCACAAAGAAACAAGAGCTAGAATGAGATGTATTTTTGCCATAAGTACCTACCACCAAACAAAACCCAGAAGGAACTATCGATCGGCTGTGTAAATTGCAAATAGAAAATAGAGACACGAACCTTTTACAACGTGACACCTTTATATGTGGATCCAATCTTAACGTGCCAGGAAAGCAAAACAGTGTAAGATTTCCGACCCACAATGTCATGCACATTGTCTAGTTTGGTTCAACTATCTAAGGCATGTTTGGAAAAAAACAAACACACACACATCTTCTCTTAAATCTACTTATAATATTATTATTAATAATAATAAAATACACCACAAGATTAAAAGAACGACAATACGATACAAAAAACAAAAACAAACGTAGTTTTATTTCACGTAGTTCAGATCCTTATCCTTACATTTACAACAAGTTTTTTTATAGGAAATTTAGAAATCTTTGTCGGTCTTTTCAATTTTGAATGATTCTTCTCCCTTGACAATCTATTGTGTTGATATTAGTTAACCCTCGCAGGAAACTATTGTGTGGGAGTTAGATGCTTGGCAATGAAGAAAGTAAATAGTCTTGATTCAAATTTGGGAGAAAGCATGTCTTTGGGTAAAAGATATTCAAATCTAATTACTGCTTTGTAAAATTATAATTATGAGATCTTAATAGTTTTTAAGCTAGTAATTATAAGCTAATTTCAACAACAGGTGAATCATGGTTATCTTGGTATTGGACGTGTACACATGAACCAACCCAACACTTTTTTCCCCCACAGAACCAATAATGCATCCTCGGGTGTGAGGGAGGAACAAGATTCTACAACCCCTACCAAAGTAATAAATATGATAATGGAGACAAAGCTAACATATAAATTTAATTTTTCATTCATGATACATTTAAATTAGTTTAAATAGAACAATATTTATTCTTGGTTAATTGGAGTTAATTTATTGAGTATGTTAGCTTATACAGTGTGATAATGTGATAGTACACCACCATAGGGGCATTGCAACTTGTTCTGCATGGCTTATATTGGGAAGATGTTAAAGCATAGTAGAACAGAGCAAAGTAATAGAATCTACCTTTTGGACTTGAGTCACTTATTGGTGAGTTATTACTTTGGGGGTGCAAGGGGACAAAACCCCTTGCGGTACAGTATATTGTAAATTGTATCATAAGTTTATGTTATAAATAAGGATGTAATCCTATTTGCCATAATGAATAAAATAGAAACAGTCGCTTTGCTCCCGAGGACGTAGATACACTTGTCGAACCTCATTAAATCTTGTGTTTTGCTTGTGCATTTTAAATCCAATATTTAGATTTTCGATTGTTATTGCTAACAATTAGTATCAAATGGCTCTTAATCCTAGTGCAAAATTCAAAGTTGGGAAGTTCAATGAAACTACGAATTTCAGATTGTGGCAAAGGAAGGTTAAGGATTTGTTGGCTCAACAAGGTTTTCTAAAAGTGTTGCATGCAATGAAACCTACAAGTATGGAGGACATAGATTGGGAGGAGTTGAAGGAGAGGGCTACGACAACCATACGGTTGTGTTTGGCATACAAGATCATGTATCACGTCATGGATCTGAAGTCTCCAAGGGAAGTATGGACGAAATTGGAGAGCCAATTTATGTCTAAATCCTTGACAAACAAGTTGTACATGAAACAAAAATCGTACGGGCTGAAGATGTAAAAGGGTTCTGATTTGCAACAACACGTCAATGCATTCAATCAAATTATCAGTGATTTACTAAGACTTGATATGAAGATTGAGGACAAGAATATAACAATAATTTTGCTTTGTTCTCTACCTAATTCCTACAAGCATTTAGTGACTACCCTAACGTACGGGAAAGACACCATCAAACTGGAGGAGATCACAGCTGCACTTACATCCCACTGTCAACGTAAGCAAAATGCAAGGGAGTGTTCTCAAGGCGAGGGTCTGTATGTAAAGGGGAATTAAGAACGTGGGAGGAAGCAAGGAAAAGGGGGTCCTGGGAAGAGGAAGAAGTCCAAACCCAATAACTTCAAATCAGTTTAGTGCTACCATTGTCAACAACAAGGGCATTTTAAAAAAAATTGTCCACAATTAAAGCAGTTTGGTAAAGGGGCATCCCACTCTGCAAATGTGGCAGAGACTGACGATTTAGACTACTACAGTGAGGGAGATGTTCTTTCAATTTCATGCAATCAGATGACAGATGCATAGATTCTCAATTCTTGATGTTCTTATCACATGACTCCCAATAGAGAATGGTTCACCATATACAAGTCAGGAAATTTTGACAATGTTTATTTGGGTGATGATAAAGCTTGTGTTGTTGTTGGAATGGGACAAATGCAGATTGCTATGGATGATGGTGGAGTGAGAACGTTGTGTGATGTTCGACATATCCCTGAGTTGAGGAAGAATTTAATCTCACTTGGCTCTCTACAGGTTAATGGTTTCGAGTTACAGGACTAATGGAGATTGAGATACCTTAAAAGTGTGTAAGGGTGCATTGACTGTAATGAAAGCACACCGGACTGTAGGCAATATTTACAGACTGCTTAGGAGTACAATTGTAGGCCAAGTTGCATCTGTGGAATCTGATAATGATGTTACCAAATTGTGGCACACCAAATTATGACTTTTATTGATGATTTTTCTCACAAGGTTTGGGTGTACTTCATGAAGCAGAAATCTGAAGTTTTTGAGAAGTTCAAGCTCTGGAAGGCTGAGGTGAAGAACCAAACATGCAGAAAAATTAAGTACTTGAGGTTTGATAATGGTACGGAGTCCACAGACTCACGATTTCAAAAATTTTGTGAGGAATATGGAATTCAAAAACACTTCTTAGTACAGAAAACACCACAACAAAATGGTGTTGTAGAGAGGATGAATAGGTCTTTTACTAAAAGGGTCCGATGTCTGAGGTTAAATGCTGGTCTTTCCAAAGGTTTTTGGGCAGAAATGATGAATATGACGTGTTATTTGCTCAACCGATCACCACGAGCTTCATTAGATGGGAAGGTTGTAAAGGAAGTGTGGACAAGTAACCCAATTGATTTTAATAATTTGAGAATATTTGGGTGTCCTTCTTTTATGCATATATCTAGTGATGAAAGATCTAAACTTGATCCAAAGTCAAAAAAGTGTGTTTTTGTAGGTTACTCCAAAGGCGTGAAAGGGTACAAGTTTTAGGATCTAGCTTCCAAGAAGATGGTGATTAGTAAGGATGCAATATTTGATGAGTAATTCATGATGTCACATACAATTGAGACATATGTGCCAATGTGTGATGGAGCTTCCCCTAGCTTCATAGAGGTTCAAGTGGACCATGAGCAACCATTAGTGGTTCTTGAGTGAGAAATATCATGCAGTCCAAAACTTGAAGCCACACCTCCACCTGAACCTGGACCAATGAGTACAAGTGGACCGCAGGATTACATTCTTATTAGAGATAGAGAACCTCGCACTGTTAAACTTGTTGTTCGATATGGGTTTGAAGAGTTGGCTGCATTTTCACTTCTTACCAGTCCTAGAGATCCTTCTACCTTTCAAAAAGCTATGAACAACCAAGAGAAAGATAGATAGATGGGTGCTATGGTGGAAGAGATGGAGTCTTTGCGTAAGAATCAAACATGGGAGTTAGTTGAGCTTCTTGTAGGCAAGAGAGTCATAGGGTGAAAATGGGTATACAAGAGGAAACCTACAATATCAGAAAAAGAAAGGGAAAAGTTCAAGGCTTGCTTAGTAGCAAAGGGATATTCACAACAGAAAGGGGGTTAATTATGATGAAATCGTCTCCCCGGTTGTTAGACATACTTCTATTAAGGTAGTACTAGCCTTGGTAGCCATTTGAAATATACACTTGGAGCAAATGGATGTGAAGACAACTTTTCTTCACGGTAATCTAGAGGAACAAATTTACATTGAGCAGCTAGAGGGGTTCATTAAAGGTGAGCCGGGTTGGTTGGTCTGTAAGTTGAAAAAGTCTTTGTATGGATTGAAGCAGTCTCCAAGGCAATGGTACAAGCAATTTGATTCCTACATGCTTCAGATTGGCTATAGACGATGTAAGTATGACTATTGTGTTTATGTGAAGAGCCTTGACGATGGTTCTTTTATTTTTCTGCTACTTTATATGGATGATATGTTAATTGCTGCTAACCATTTGCATGATGTGAATGAGTTGAAATCCATGTTGGGCAAAGAATTTGACATGAAGGACTTAAGTCTTGCCAAGAGGATTCTTGAGATGGAGATTCACAGGGATAGAAAGTCCAGAAGACTATGGCTTTCACAACAGGGTTATATTAAGAAGGTACTGGAAAAATTTAGCATGAACAATGCTAAACCAGTGAGCACTCCATTTGCAAACTACTTCAAGCTTTCAGTAGATCAATGTCCGAAGACAAATGAGGAGGTGAAATACATGTTAAAGGTTCCATATGTCAGCACAGTTGGCTGCTTGATGTATGCTATGCTATGGTTTGCACGAGACCAGATTTGGCACAAGCTTGTAAGTTTATGTCGAAGCCAGGGAAACGTCATTGGGAAGTAGTGAAATGGATATTGAGGTACCTATAGGGTACAACTTCTCATGGTATTCTATTTGGCAGTTAATAAAGTAATCCTTTAGTTGTGGGATATGTGGATTCTGACTATGCTAGTAATCTAGATGACAAGAGGTTTACAACAAGGTATGTCTTTACTCTTGCAAGTGGGCTTATTTGTTGGAAATCCAATGTCCAATCTGTTGTGGCAATGTCAACAACTAAAGCGAAGTACATGGCTGTAGTAGAAGCTAGCAAAGAAGCTATTTGGCTCACAAGGCTAGTAAAGGAGTTGGGTGTTGAGCAAGGTGGAGTTCAGTTGCATTGTGATAGTCAAAGTGTTATATGTTTGGCAAAGAATCAAGTGTATCATGATAGAACCAAACATATTGATGTAAGGTTCCACAAGATTAGGGAGTTAATAGCATCTAGTCAGATTTTGCTTACAAAAGTTCACACTTCAGAGAATGCAACTGATATGTTAACCAAGGTAGTCACAACTAGCAAGTTCAAGCATTGCTTAGACTTGTTGAATGTTGCTCAATACTAGTTATGACGAGAACCCTTGACCCAAGACTATGAGGTGGACTTGATATCTTCCACGGGGTAGAATATTCGCCAAGGTGGAGATTGTTGTACATGACTCATATTAGGAAGATGTTAAAGCATAGTGGAGCAGAGCAAAGTGATAGAATCTACTTTTAGGCTTGAATCACCTATTATTAGGTTATTACTTGGGTTAAGGGTGTAAGAGGGCAAAGCCCCTTACGGTACGGTATAAGGGTGATATTGTAGATTGTATCGTAGACTTATGTTATAAATAAAGATATAATCTTATTTGTCATAATGAATAAAACAGAAACAATCGCTCTGCTCTCGAGGACATAAGCACACTTGCCGAACCTCATTAAATCTTATGTTTTGTCAATGCGTTTTAAATCCAATCTTTAGATTTTCAATTGCTATTGCTAACCCAACTTGATCTTGAACAAACTTTTATTTTCTTACAATTACAAATTGAGTGTCATTTTATTGTTAAATGGCTTCTTTTTGGTCGGTTATGATAAAAATTGGCTACAACCACCCCCATATGTCACATAGTAAACCTTTTACACACTGCGGGAACACTCTTTAGGCTTAGGATCCTCATACGTTGGATTATAAAGCCCATATTAACCATGATCCATCCAGGGGGTGGGGAATTATCATTTTGGGCCTAATACTAAACAAACCGAGGTAAGATGCTCATAAATCAAATGGACTTAAAAAATCAAGTTTGTATAATTTACGGTTTGCAAGTTTCGCGGCTAACTCGTGGGCCCAAAACGTTTGCCTAGCTTTAAACGTTACTGACCTCATTATATTGAATCCAAACTACTATAGTTCAAACATAAACCAAATCAAATTTATACCTGATATCCATTCGACTCCAAAATAAGGGATTGAAACCTTGATAAGGAGCAAAGACTCGACTACTATAGTTGAGACAAACCAAATTAGATTTATACTAGATAACCATCTGACTATAGAATAAGAGGTCAATACCTCTCGTAGGCTGAAGACTTGCGTGTTGGATGTCCACCTACCAAAACATCATAGAAGGCCAAAAGGTCATGACATCGAGGTTCACCTAGTAGAAGGAAAATAACATGCTTGGGAGGAGACTAATCCGAATCCAATATTAAGATGAAGATTAAGAAAGGTCATTAAGGATGATAATCGAAGTTTTGTCTACTGATAATCAACCACCAGGCTCCTAGATAAAGCTCGATATGGTACATGTATAAATAGATGTAAGATTTTCGAGGTAAAATAGCTTTTAATGATTCTCTAATGGATTTAGAACTCCAAATCGAATTTTTGCTTATGCGTTAGAATACCTTTTATAAGTATTCACCCTTCGAACTCAGACAGACACAAGGCGGCAAGAGGACTCGATCACTGAGAGAAGATTAAAGATAAGTGTATCCCGTGTAGTTACAAGATTTAAAAAGACAAATCATACACAAGGAGGACGTCGAGATCACATATACCAACATCAATTCATATGTAAAGTAAAACATCACAACCATTGTAGCACAAAGATTCCAAAAGCAATTGTCACTTTCTAACTCTTATGATGAGACATAGAAGCATGATACTCTAATGAGATCATATTCAACAAAAATTTCGCTGTATATCCTAGCAAACCATTTTTTCACTTCTCGGAATCAAAAGTTACTATCTAGCATGGTATTGGTATCCAAGTTTGGTATACTAGTCTCTAAAATAATGAGCCCCGTGAATTTAGTTTTTGAAATTACAAAAAGATATCAGTTTAATCCTTCAAATTATTAAATATTGATCGTCTTTATTGGTACATTAAAATGAGTATGGTTTGGTTGAAGACTGAGAGTTGCTTTCTTGGGGTGGTCTCCTTTAATTACCAAAATGATTCTTAATTTACACACTGAAGTATTCTTATTATCCTTCTCTGATTGAATTTAGAAGACAACAGAAAGTAAAAGTTTGTATGGTGGGGATGTTCTTGTCATTCTATGTTCCTCCACCAATATGTTAAGCAATAGTCTACATTAACATCTGATTAATGGTAGATATAAATGTATCACAAGTGAAGTCCAACATTGAGTAGAAAAAATGGAAAAATTGAACATCATATAAGTGAAAAAACTAAAAAGAAGGGATTGATTTCAATCATTAATATATCCTGTTACACAAGATATGACAGGCTTATTAGCCTATATAGGCTTATATGTACCGCTCGTATACAAGCATTTTATTCTTAAACTAAAAGCAGAGAAAAGAAGGCAATGAACATAACAGCTATCTGCATCTGAGTGAAGCTTGCTCCATCAGCAAGCATAACAGAAACCACAGACAGAAACATAGTAAAACTGAACATTCCTATGATGGCAAGCCAGAGTGAATGAGGTCCTTGTGGTTGGAGAAGTGGTTTGCTTAACATTAATGAGATCAAGCACACAAAAAATCCAAAGGTGGCCAGCCACGATGCATATACTGCTGTTATTCTTCTCTCTTCACAACTATTCATTGATTCTCTGATATACTCTTTCATCTGCAATACACAATATATACACATGCCACACCATACATTATTAACTGCTTAATTGAATATCTCGCAGTAAACATAACCAGAAAATGCATAATTGTGTGTAGATATATAATGGGCATCACATTTCTTTATTAATTAAAACTTATATAGTTTAGAGAGCAGCAATTGGTGCAAGCTTTCCACTAGAAGACTTCTTAATTTCGACTGCAAAATATAATCAATATTGAACCGAAAAACAATAATAAATGGATGAATGGGTTGATCAATAATAGTGATTAAGAAAGTTAGCTCAGTTTGTAGGAGTTGAATTGAACTTAATCATTCAGATGCAACTTACCGAGGGGCGAAGCTTATTCATGATTCGGTGGTTGTTCCCAGCGGAAGAATCCATCTCTCTCATGCAGCAAATTCTCTCCAGCTTGATGATATGTGAAAGTACCAAACACCTTCTCAAACGAGTTTTTTTCAAATGCTGTGGTCTTGATAGCGAAATTCAATACGAAACCGCCTTTTTTTGCACCAAAAATTCAACGTCAAACCACATTTTCTAGAACCAACCAAGAAATTGTGAGGAAGTTGTGGACAAGAATAATGAAGAAAAAGAAAAGGAGGGTTTCTAGATCGCGTAAGGTTTGTGTCTTGAATTGTTGAATAGTTTAATGCGTACGATAATGCTGTTGTGGTCTTGATAGCAAAATTCAATATGAAACCGCGTTTTTCTGCACCAAAAATTCAATGTCAAACCGCATTTTCTAGAACCAACCGAGAAATTGTGAGGAAGTTGTGGACAAGAATAATGAAGAAAAAGAAAAAGAGGGTTTCTAGATCGCGTAAGGTTTGTGTCTTGAATTGTTGAATAGTTTAATGCGTACGATAATGCTGTTGTGGTCTTGATAGCAAAATTCAATATGAAACCGCGTTTTTCTGCACCAAAAATTCAATGTCAAACCGCATTTTTCTAGAACCAACCGAGAAATTGTGAGGAAGTTGTGGATAAGAATAATGAAGAAGAAGAAAAAGAAAAAGAGGGTTTCTAGAGCTGCAACGTAATACTGTTTACTACTATCTCTTAATCAAAATTTTAAGCAGAAACAAAAGGGATTATTACTAGGCTGCAGAATTGATTGAGGATTAGGCTACAGAACACAGGAAATGGACGAGAGCAGTGACCCTGCATCAGCATCAAAAGTCACCGTAACAAGTGAAGGTGAGTAAGCAGTAGTTTGCATTTATACCACCATCGTATAATAATTTCTAACAATCACTTTCCTTTTCATCCATATATTGTGCAGAGAATTCGCGGACGCTCTGGACGCTCTGGACGCTTTGGGGGATGGAGGTTTATTTCATATGATTTTTATATATTTGAATCCATTAGATTTATTTTTTGTAATTTGTCTCCACTAACTTACTATCCTAGGTCCACCACTGGTGAGCAGGGTTTTAAAAATCGACCCGGTGATTGAATCCTTCCAGACATTGGGTCACTGGTTCAATGTCGAACCATCATTGGTTGAATCGCATGATCCGATCTATATTAGAAAAAACGGAAAACACCAGCTGGACTCACTCATAGACTCACAAAGAACAACAAACAATATACTCAATCACTCATGAAGATCAAACAGATAACAACATACTCAATCACTCAATAAGATCAACACTCAATAAGATCAACATTAGAGATACATTAAACATACACTAAACACCAAATAGAGTTAAAGGGAGAGCGTGGTAGAGATACATTAAACACATAACTTGAAATAAATTACCTGAGACGTGGTAGAGGCAAAAGGGTTGTGGAGCCGTGGAGGGAGCACGGCGGAGCGCGAAGGGGAAGCAATGGAGGAGAACGGAGAGCGCGAACGGCGTGTACAGCGAACAGCGTCACGAGCGTCACGGGCGAGGGCGAGGGCGAGTGTCACGGGCGAAGGCGAGCGTCGCATGCAAGAGCTAGGGCTGCAGGCGCGGGCAAGCGGCGGGCGGCGAGCGTTGTTATGATTCTACCTATGTAACTAACTCTCGTTGAACTCAATATTCGGTCTCTAACCTCAATGTTCCCTATTTATGTTTTCAGTGCTTGCTAAATTGACATTATTTTAGTTGTTAATGGTTTTTGTGATTTTATTTGTGTTACTAATTTCTACAACAAACTCTTCACTCTGTTGTTATTTATATTAGGCTTAATTGTATTATCAACTTATTAAATGTTTAATTTGGTTGTCAAGTTTTACAAATGATGATTTTAAGTTACATTAATTTCACAAAGTTTATCTTTTCTTAGTAATTGGTAGCCGTATGGATCTCTTACACATTTAGGAGTTCAAGGTTAATAAGAAAACAATAAATAGTTTTATGCTAAAAAAAAAGTTAAAAGTTTAATCTTTTTTAAGTTTAAATTTGAGAAGAAAAATACAATTAAGCATTAATAATGATTTGCATAGTTTCCCTTGATACCTAAGCTTTATTCATTTCATTTATAGGATCCACTAGATGATCTTTGCAACGTTGAATCATGCCTTTGGAACTCTGACCTTGAATCATGCCTTCCAAGAAGGAGAATGGTGGAGGTATTTAATTATCCTTTTGATGCTTTTGAATTACATTAATTTCACAAAGTATGTCTTTCTTAGTCATTGGTAGAAGTAGATCTCTTACACATTTAGGAGTTCAAGGTTAGTAAAAAAACAATAAATAGTTTTATGTTTAGAAAAAAAAATTGTTAAAAGTTTTTTTTTTTAAGTTCAAATTTGAGAAGAAAAATACAATTAAACACTAATAAGGACTTGCATATTTTTCCTCGTTATAATTGAATTAAACCAAACAAGATTGAATTGCATCAAATGTTATTACTTCTTTGAATTTTACATGTATATATTCTTCAATTATTATGATCCTCGAGTTGAACACTTTATAAGACTAAGAGGTTTTAGAATATCCAAGAAAAATTCATTTGTACACTTTTGAATCAAACTTAGCAAGTTAATCTCTAGTGTTAAGAATAAGAGAAAAATGGTGATACACCACTGACAATATAAAACTATTTTACATCATCAGTTAATTACAACCATTTATTTATGGTTAGACAGTTGACTTTTATAAAATTATTTCAAAAATCATTAAAACAGTGGATTATGATTGTCTGATTATGTAAAATTATTTTATACTAATTTCTAAGAATGAAGCATTCACAACCAAAATAATAAAAGTATGAAATTTTGGATCTTCTTCCTCCCCATAAATCATAAGGTGTCTTTTCATTGGTATTATTAAAATTATGTTTTGAACATAATCTTATGCTAATAACTTTTGTCCAAAAGTGTCTTGGAACATTATTTTCACAAAGCATGGTTTTAGTCATTTTTTATAGATTTTTATTTTTCCTTTCAACTATCCTTGTTTTGTTTAGGAGTTCTAAAATCGCATTCTTTTCATACAATAATATAACTCATAATTTTCAAATTTTGTTCCATGATTACTTCTTACAAATGAGATGTAAAAAAAAAATTTCATTTTAAACACATTTAAAAGACCCTGAAAGACTATTTTTTCATGTGCAATGTATACTCATTTTTTATAACAAAATCATATTCCCCCCTCCCCCCCAGATTTAACGTCTTGATGTGACTAAACAAGTCCATATGCAACATTTGTAAATGTTTGTAAGTAGAAACAACATTTTTTTTATTTAGAATAAGTTTTATTCTGTTTTCCTTTTTAACAGGCTTCACAAACAAGATGAGTTTTCCAAGAAATATTGGACAATCCTCTGACAAGATCCTTTTTAAATAATTTTGAAATATGCTTCAAATTCACGTGCCTAAGATTTTTATGCCAAAACCATAAATCATCTTCTATGGTCATTAGACACTTCACATTCTGTTTCATAAATCTACCAAATCAATCTATTGTTGTGTGGTTTGGCGAAGAAAAGAGTTTTGTTATCATTTGTTTTGATTGTACAGATGTCTTTGTCAAAGGATACCATATAACTATTATCACAAAACTGATTGATGTTAAGCAAATTATATTTTAACCTTTCAACATACAAGACATTATCTATTAAGGCTAAAAAAGGCATATCAATTTTACCTTTACTAGTCATCCTTCCTTTTTCTAAATCCTTCCAAAGTTACTGCTCCTCCTTTAATTGGCTTTAGGTCTAGCATGTGTCCCGAGCAACTACTGTCTAGGAATCAACTCAAATCTTGGTCTTTTCCTACCAATGATATCTACAATAGGAATAATTTGAGATCTTAGTACCCAAATCTTTTTCGGTCCAAAGTCATTAGTACCCTTGATTTGTCTAGACAATTGTTTTTTCTTTAGGATGCATCTAAACTTGGAATGTTCAGATTTTCCACATAAGTTACATTTGCGTGGATCAGATTGAGTGGCAGTTTCAGTCCCTTTCTTTTCCAAGCATAAGCCAGACTTGTCATGGAGATGCTTATGATAGTTTAACAACATGGTTAAAGTATTCGAGCTTTCCAAAAATTTATCAAAGTCTTCAATAATGTAGGCGATTTCATCTTTTAATTTTTCAATTTAAGATGATTCATATGTAGTACCGATGAAATTGGTTTAACTCAATGTTTCTTCTAAGCCTTTTAATTTTTCTTCTAAAATAGTTTTCTTCAAGGTGTTGTTTTCGTACTGTGAAGAAAGCATATGATAGTCTGGAAGAAGAATATCAGGAATTTCTTCCTTATTGTCAGGCGAAGATTCAAACAATGAGCTAGATTCATAATAGGTTTCTACCTTTACAAGATCCTCTGCCATGACCATTAGATAAAGGTTGGCTTTTTCGTCACTTGAGCTTTCACTCCCTTCACTTCCAGAGTCATCCCAAGTGACCATTGGACTATTCTTTTTGGGCTTGCCATAGCTTCGTTTGTTTTTCAGCTTAGGACACTCAACTCTCATATGTATAAGCTTTCTTCGTTCAAAGTAGATGATCTCATTGCTTTCTTCTTTTTCTCTCCTTTTGAATCTAGAGTCCTTTCATATGGAAGAGTGTTTGAAAAGCTATACCTCACCAAGTATTGTTTAACATCAAACCAATTTTGACTCTAAAAAACAATCAAATTATTTTTGTTAAAAAATGATACACGGACTATAAAAAACGAGAATATTGTCTAATAGATGAATGAACATTTAACATTCTAAATCTAAATTTCTCAAGATTTATAAAATGTTTTGGGAGTTTTTTTTCTCTAACAAATGAAAATTGAATACAAAAAAAAATGAATGCTTGAAAATTTGAACACTTCATTATTTTCAAAGCTTAATTCTTCATATATTTATAGGTCTTGAAAAAAATGTGATCATTTAGACATAAATCTTTCATTTTTTTAAAGTTTCGTAGTTAGAGAGAACAAAGATAAAAACAATGATATAATAGTAAAAAAAAAAAAATTATAAGCAAATTATATGACTTATCATTAATGGGAATTGTAATTAAAAGATAATGGAAAACTATTTTATATAGTTTTAAGATGAATTTTAACCTCAAAATATTAATAAATGAATGCATTAATTAATAAAGATAGAATTTGGAATAAGAAATTTGTTTAATTTTTATTTAAAGTTGTTTAACTCTATTTTTACTAGAGGTGAGGTAGATAAATCTATTTTCGACATCATTTAAAAAAGAATATCTCTACATTTGCATCATGGAGTGATATTACCAAAAATAAAACTCCATTGAAAGAACATGCATCATGCATGTATTATTTCATCAAGTTTCTCACTCACCAACCATTTCCTCCATTGTGGCTATCAACAGAGAAAAGAGAAAAATCGTTATTCTGAATCTCCCAGCTGTAAGGAAAATATTGAGGATGATGATGATACCCGTTTGAAGGCAGTAGATGAAGGAAAAGACACATTTGGTAAGTTCTTTCATGACGGGGCATTTCGTTCTACTCCTGAAAACAGTCTTACCACAGGTGGTGCCTTGCTTGGAGTGCAATTTGCCCAGCTATCTGTAATGGGCAGTCCTCTTGACACAAGCATTGGCACAGAAGAATTACTGCTAAGTAAGGGAAAAGCATGTTGCATCACAGTATGGACAGCAATGTTTTTCCTGAACTTTATTTGCACAGCAATGCTCACCTACTCATTGCCTTATCCTATACCGGGATACACAATACTGGGACTCAATTTACTCTACTACAATATTGCGATTATCGTCGCAATGTCTGGATGCAGTGTTTCACTGGGTGGAGGTGGTTCAGCACCAATTCCAGGCCTGTTGTTCGTGTATGCAGGGGCCACAAGCGTAATGCTACTTCTTGGCTTCATAGTCATGGCCGGGCTCTATGCTACATGGCGCTTGTGCTTGCGCAGGCCAGCAACACGGTCCAAGTGATGCGTAGGATGGCAATGGGTAGAGTATTGTAGTACTTGTCCTCATACTGTGTTTGAAAAAAGTATCCATCCTCGGCCCATACCCGTACAAGTAACAATTTCAATCCTCATTCTCATACCCGTACCTATGTAGGCATACGGCCCGCACTTTTCATTGGATTAGGATTGTTTAAGATTTGAATGACTTTTTTTTTTTTTTTGTAAAAATGTCTTGCATATTTAATCAGGATTGTTAAATGATAAAAGATAATCTTGATGATATTCAATCAAGATTATCAAGATTTTTTTAACGAAATCTTGTAATATTCGATTAGGATTTTGAATATCGCAAAAAAAAGTCATTTATTATTCAAAATTATAAAGATTTTATGAACTTTTATTTTAATTGGATTTTGGTAGATTTTATAGATTTTTTAGTTGATCATATGAATACCAAAATCAGCAAACAATCATATTCAATTACAAGAGACTTTTATTTCTCATCAAAGACTTTTTTTTATTTATTTCATTCTCTTTGCTTTAGAGACAATGATATAATCTCTCACCCACACATTTTTTTGTTTCAAGGTGAGACTTTTCATATGATTCCAATAGTGATGTATTCATACCTCAAAATCACTATGAATCAATTTACAAGCCTACAATGTAGTTCATTGTCTTATTCATTTTAAGTTCATAAATTCTTAATGAAATGAAATTTTCTATAAGAGAAGTAAATCTGAGTCTAGAGGAAGTTTTAACTCGGGACAAACAATAAAGTTAAAGTTTTAAAAAACCTTTCTAAACTATTGCAGTCAATTTTGAAAAAATATATAATTTAACATAGGAAACAAAGAGTAATGTTTGGGATGCTATAAAACATAGATAACTTTGGATATTCTTCAAGTTAGGCAGATGATTAATGTTTTGATTATCATGTATTTTTTGTTGAATTACTTGATTTATATTTTGATGACATTATTGATTTTATGAGTTAAATGAAACATTTTATATTTTTGACTAATATTTTGTTATTATTTTTCACTATTACTTTATGAAAATTTGTGAAAAATATATCTCAAAATGCATTAATAGCTTGTAACTTTGATTTTGAGTTTATGTACATTATTAGTGGTGAGATAGTTCAGCTTATGATAATTTGTGATTATTATGTATTCAATAATATTTTTAAGCACATTCTTGTTGGCTTGTGTTTAGTAGTTTTGAATATATATTTTTTTTTCTAGAAATCCATAAAATCTTTTCAAATCTTATCTTATAAATATGTGAAATGCTTTTAAATCTTATATTCTAAATCCATTAAATTCAAATTATAAAATTCTAATCACAAAAGTCTTCTTAAAATTTTTTTAACAGTTTTTAGTTTCTTACAAAATCTTAAAAATTTTCAAGATTTTTTTATGCCAAAAAAGTCTTTTAAAATCTTAATCCAATACACCCTTATATAATATTAAAATCAAACGAATATTGATTTATATAAATAAATAACATTATAAAAATAATCATTCAACATAAATCTAAACAAAAACTCTAATTAAACGGGAAAAACTAATTAGTTTATAATTATATATTAAAAATAAAACATAAATAGATATAATATTTTAACTTCATCATCCGAATTAATTTCTCCATATTTTACAAATGCTTATTTCTATAATTTCTATATTGTTTTGAACTACTAATATAAATAAAAATTAAATCATAATAGAATATCAAAATTAATATATAAAAAGAATAATTAAAATAATAAATAGATAATTGAATAATTTAAATAATAAAATTATAATATATTAATAAATATGTATATACATAAGGTGCGGGACGGGGTGGGTACTACAGTACCCGTACCCGCACCTATCCCTGTAAAATTTTGTGGATAAATACCTACTTCATCCCCATCTCCAAAATATGTGAATTATTATCCTATCCACGTTTGTGGGTGACCGTAGGGTATGGATTCATATTGTTATAATTCTTCTAAAGAGAATTAATAGAAAGACCGTTAAGCTGTAAGATTATGTGGTCACCGAGTTGGGCCCCACCAACATTAGTCCTCCGCCCATGAGGAATCCCAAGGCACATGCTTGGATGGGGGAGTCCCAAATAGAATATTTGCTTGCATCTTGTACTTTTGAGCTTTTCAAGAAGCTTTTCCCTTCCCTTGATGTAGCCACGTGTTGAGAGATCCCCAACATTGGAAATCATTGTATTTAATTGCCACATATAATGCAAAAAGGCAAAGAAGCATATTATATTCAATTATGTAGTATAACGTAATTCTCTGTTTTAAGATTTTAAAAAAAAATCAATTTGATTTACAAAAATACTTCAATTTAATCTCTCTCACAGTTAATTTTTATAGTGACATTAAATATAGAACACATTCTATCACATCAAATTATTATAATTATCATCAATATATCATAAATATAATATAAAATTATTAATGATCAATTATTAAATTAGAGCATTTTAATAATTTGGAATTAAATTGACATTATAATAATAAATATAAATAAACCTTCAACAAAAATAAAATTATAATAATATGAAGTGTTACATCATATATATAAAATTTAACATTATTATGAAAATTAATTATTAGAAACTAAATTAGAACATTTTAAATAAAATTAGACCAAATTAATTTTTTTTTAACTTTGAAGATTAAAATGGGTAATTAAATAAAATTTGAGGACAAAAGGGTATTAAGCCTAATATTTTTAAAAATATTATTTCCATATATATAATTTAATCCAAAAAAACAAACGCTCTCTTAGTCGTGGTTGCCTTTGAAATGAACTTTGACCGTAGTGGCTAGCGTAGTTGTCTTTGAAATAAGATTTGTGAAGCAGGTTCTTTACAACTTCTTTAGAAATGGCCCCAAGATACCTTTTAAATGAAACTACTGGCATAGTTACTTTCTAACTTTTTTTTCATTCAGTCTACCATTATACTAACCTTAATTTTCTTTAATAGATAAAATAATAAGAAAATAAAGTTATATATATATATATATATTAGATATTTTCTATTATACTTTTGTTTAATTAGTTATTGTTGAAATTCTAGAAAATTTAAGCTCACATGTGAGCACATAGCCATGGGATCGTAGATGAGGCTTTTAAATTTTGTTTGCAATGTTATCCACTATAGGTAGAGATTTACATAAGATAATAAATAAAAAAGAATTAGTTACTCAGTAGATTAACAAAAATTGCCACATATTTTTATTTGATGAAATACTACCTCCTCGCTTACTTTATATAAGAAACAAGTTGCACTCTAAAAAATATACTTTCTTATACCAGTGATATATATATATATATATATATATATATATATATATAAGTGATGTTTGTATCTAATTGTGTCATATTTTAAATTAAAAAAAAACTTGAATATAAAATAAATTTTTAATAAATAAATTCAACAATAAAGTAAATATATGAAAAAAATTGCTCAAAAAATAATAATTATTACTTATATATAAGATAAAAGAAAAAAAATCACATTGTTGTTTAAAAAAGACCCGAGGTAGTATTAATGAACCGATGTAGTAATAGTCTGTGTAATACTCATTTTTTCCCATGTTTCCAAATGTCTTGGCCCACCCACCCATTCTCTCGTTTACACACAAAAAAATAATAATAATAACTCAAGATGTACTTGTTAAACTACTTAAAAAATACATGTGGATTTGAGTGGTTAAAAACTCCGTTCTTTTAAATAATATTTTGAGTTTTAAGTTTTATAAATGAAAAAAAATATGATAGTGAGGAAGGATCCTACTAAAATGGTTAGATTGTTCTAACAAATATTATTCATGAATATCCCTATAAAAACTAGGAAGACCCGCACCAATGTTATGGTGATGCAAAAATTACTAAAATAAATATCCCTATAAGTTATTTTTTGTGTTTTTTTAGTCTTTTAAGATTTTATTTATTTTTTCATTTTAGTTCTTGTAAGTTTGCATTTTAGGAACTATAATTGAAAAAAAAAATGCGAACTTAAAGGATTAAAAATGAATAAATAAATCTTACAAATATCATAATTGAAAAAATGCAAACTTACAAAAATTAAATGAGATTAAATTCATATTTTATTCTGCAAAGAATAATGAACATGAAGTGAAGATGAGGGGCTCAAAAAATAACATAGGATTTAAAGAAAAATAAACATAGGAGGTCTAAAAATAAGATGAAAAGCTAGTAAATATGGGGTTGTAATGGTAAAGTGCCTAGTAGCAAATTATCAATAAAATGTAAGGATGTGATGCTATTAATGGACCCATTTAATTTAATCAGGGACGGATCACGATTTAAGTTTTTGGGGGAGGGGGGGGGGGGAATTTTTTTTATAAAAATTAAGAATAATTTTTTTTTGAAAATTAAATTAATATAAAAAAAAATACAGAAAAATAGATATAAAATTTATCAATTTTTAAAAAAATTAGGAAATAAAATATGTAATAATGTAATGTAAAAATAAAATGATAAAATAAAATTTATAAATTTATTAAGAATAAAATTTATCAAAAATAAAATAAAATAAATATATAAGTCAAATATTTATTATAAAATTATAGATATAAAATTAAGATATAATCTACTTTTAAAAGAAAATTAAATAAATATTAATTTATATATATATAAAAGAAGTGGAGTGTCCTTTTTAATCCGTCACTGCATTTAATGCTTATGAGATGCTTAAGTTGACTTCTTCTTTTTTTTTTTATTAAAGTAATTTATTCAAGTGAGACCCATTAAAGAACCCAAATAAAGTGGTGTTGTAGATGCCCTAACATGTAAAAGGAAAACCACAAAAGATAACTACAATTAATGGTCCAAATCCCAATTATATTTTAACCGAAACTACTACAGTTCAAAACATTAACAAAATCATATTTAAATAGGCAAAAGTCATACAAATTAATATCATTCTCAGTGATGACCTCAGATATGTATCAACATCAATTCATATGAAAAGCAAAACATCACGTAGAATTTGGAATAAGAAATTTGTTTTAAAAAGTTTTGAACATCATCTAACAAAGAATAACCATTGCATGAAAATACCAAAAATAAAATTCCATAGAAAGATGGTGTATTATTTCATCAAATTTATCACTCACCAGTCATTTTCTCCATTGTGGTTATCGACAGGTAAAAGGGGAAAATCATCGCCATTCTCATTCTCCCGGTCATGTGATAAAGATTGACGGCAATGTGGTGTTGAAGGTAAAGATGAAGAGTACGATGAATTTTTTAAAGTTCTGTTGGAACAGGGTATTCAATTCACATTCCACTCCTCCTGGAATGCTGTTGGGCCAACTATCTCTTTTGACAAGTTATCTCAATCCATAAAGAAATCATCACTGATGAGTTTGGAGAATGCATGTTGCGTCACAATATGGACCACAATGTTTCTCCTCAACTCTATTTCATGTTTGCATTAATAGTCGTAATGTCTGGATATTGTGTTTGGGCTCAAATCTCAGGATTTTCTTTTGTGCTTGGAGGATCCATAAGCTTAATGCTACTTATTGGCATCATAATCATGGGGGTGCTCTATGTCACATGGTGCTCCTCTCCAAATGAAGTTGAATGAGAACCAACAGCATGACTTGGTCACACGCACACTTGAATCATTTATGTTTGGTATGCTTTTTTTTTGGATCTAGACAGATACAATTTATCTGTTTTATTTAGTACTCATGCTTGCCTTTCAAATAACATTTTACCGTAGTTCATTGTCTCTGAAACAAATTTTGTGACTTTTCCTTCGTTAACTTTCTTTACTTTAATAGATAAAATAATATGAAAATAAAGTTATTAGATCTTATCTAATTATCCAAACTAAGTCATAATGTATTTGTACTCCATATGGACATAAAAATGTGTAAACACTCATCCCAATCTACTTTGTTACTAAACTTTATAAAACACTTACTTTAGTCCCTAACTATAAAATGGCACTTACATTTATCTCATTTTGCTACAAGATGATAGTAAAAAATTGAAGTGAGAAAATACTGATTAATGATTAATGATTAAAATAAACGTTTTAAAATTCAGATACACTTGATCGGTTAGATTGGTTTGACTATAAATTGATGATCAATTTAAATTGGGTTGTATACCTGATTAATCATGCAGTTGATCCGGTTAAATCAGTGTAACTTATTCAACCTAACTTGTTTAATGCTTAAATCGATAGTTAATTGACATTGAAAATATTAGACTTTAATTAAAAAATGTAAAATTGTTGAAAACAACAATCACCATTTTTAAAAGTATGTTCCAAACTACTACAATTCAAATATAAGCAAAATCATATTTATAATAACAAAATTCATACAAATCAATATCATTCACAAGGATGACCACATGTATCAACATAAATTCGTATGAAAAGCAAAATCACACATTGAGATTTGTAGCATAAAGATTCCAAAACCAGCTGCCACTATCTACCTGTTATGATGAGACATAGAAGCCATGAACTCTAATGAGATCATATTCGACAAAAATCCCCCTGTATGTTCTAGCAAATCATTTTCCACTAGTCAAAAGAAAAAGAAATGAAGTATCAAAAGCTACTATCTAGTTTGTTCAACAGATAGTATAAGTTCATGTGGTGGGGATGTTCTTGTCATTCCATGTTCCTCCACCTAGTCTACATTAACATCTGATTAATGGCTGATATTGATAAAAGTCACACACACAAACATTGATACACAAACCAAATTATTTAAAACATCAAAGCTACAACTTGTTTTCATGCTTCCTAAAGGAAGTCATACATAAAGTGCACATATGAAAGTAACATTTGATTAAGCTAAAAGCAGAGTGAAGAAGGCAGTGAGCATAAGAGCTATTTGAATCTGAGTGAAGCGTGCTCCAAAAACAAGCATAACAGAAACGGCACACAGAAATAAAGTAAAACCGAACATTCCTATTATGGCAAGGCAGAGTGAATGAGGTCCTTGTGGTTGGAGAAGTGGTTTGCTTAACATTAATGAGATCAAGCACACACAAAATCCAAAGGTGGCCAACCACGATGCATATATTCCTGGTGTTATTATTTTCTCTCCCGAAGAGTTCAATGTTTTTTTTCTGATATCCTCTTCCACCTGCAACACACATAATATATACTTAATTGCATACCACACTGTAAACGTAACCAGAAAATGCATAATTGTATGCAATGTATTTAGGATCCAAAATGCTACAAAGACACCAGCAGTATCTACCAATCCAAAGAACTTCTTCTCCTTCAGCTCATTCTCAAGAAACTGCAGAGCCTCCAACGATACTTCAACATTCTTCTTATGCTCTTTCTCATCAGCTGTGAAAACAGAATTCCACGCAGCACCCACAACCTAATTTCATAGTAAAATTATTTAACAAATTAACCATTAACATTTGTCCAAAAAAAAAAAAAAACCTTGTCATCGATGAACTCGGCCCAGAACAAGATGGGGTTGTTCTTCCATGGCTCATCAATGTAGTTAACAATCACAAGAGACTCTGCTTTTGGCTTTTCATTTTGAATAAAAACTGGAACTTTCTTGTGAACCGGATTGGATTTGAGAAGTTCACTCTTGGCCAAATTTTCTTCGACAAAATTGTATTCAACACCCTTCAATTCGAGGCCAATCCCGGCCCTGCACACAAATGGGCATTCAAAAGTTTCCCAAAGCTTCACATCTTCCTGATTAGCTGCCATTTTTTGTTTGTAGCACTGTACCTGTGTCTGTGGAATGCTTCTGGATTAGGACAGGAAAACAAAACCCAAAGGTGTAGCATATACAGTATAATATATTGGCATCACATTTCTGCATGATATTGGAACTTCTTGCTTGCTCTGCAGTTTAATTACTATTAATCACGATGCAGTTCAGCGAGAAATTGAGCAGATACAACTTACCAAGGGAGGCTTATTCATGATTTGGTGGTTGTTCCCAACCCAAGCATCGTTCTCTTCCATACTGCAAATTTGCTCCAGCTTGATGATATGTGAATGTCTGAAACCAAACGGACCTTTCTCAAACGAATATTTTTTTCTTTTATCTTGGTGTTGATGCCGAATTCAACCTGAAGCGGTGTTTTCAAGAAACAACAACGAATTGCTGTGAACAAGAATGATAGATAATGTTATTCTATTGCAGGTGCTATTAGAAAAAAAAAAAAAAAAAAAAAAAGAAGCATATCCTTTGCTTTCAACCACGCTAATTTCCCATTTTTAAAAGCAATTTTTTCCCGTGGAAAAAGAGGTTTATAGAGCTTTGAGTGACGTAATACTGATTAGTGTTATAACGAAGGTTTGTGTGTATTGAAACATTGAATATAACGCGTGCGATAATTACATGGTTATCTTGAGCAGAAACGAAGAAAGTGGTTAGTTTGTAGAGTTGCTGAGAGGTTGAAAGGAACACAGAAGAAATGGACGAGATCAATGACTCTGCTTGTATAAGTGAGATTCTAATGGAAAAATCTCCGCTTCCTTCGGTAGAATTCGACGAGATGATGCCTGACCGTGGCTCACTCAGGGAGGATTGTAACGGTATATTATCATGATAATTTATCGCGATATACCGACGGTATAAAATAAAATAATTTATTTTGTTTCATATGTTTGTACAGTGAAGTGGAGATGGCCTATGAAGTACAGAGGGATTGTGAATGCAGATTCAGTTTTGACATCTAAGTGTGTGCTGAAAGATATGTCTGTAAGTTACAACTCTCATTAACTCTTAATTTTTTCTTCCAACAACACTTAACATTCCCTATCTGTGCTTCACTGCTTGCTAAATTGCCATAACCATCCTCATTCATCAACTTTTAGTAATTGAAGTGCATATTTAGATTTCAGTTGAAAGAATTCAAAAATAATTTTACTTCTAAGACCATAGTAATTTTCTTCTTCATTTTGTGCAATGAAATTTGCAGTTATGCTGTGAAATTTACAAGTATACTTTTCTAACTCTAATCATACAAAAGTAGTTTTTTCTTCTAAGTCGTTGTGGTTCGGTTTTATCCTCTGTTGTCCTTGTTTTCTAGAATATAGAAGAAGCTCATGACTCGGTTGTCTTGTTTGCATTTTCTTTAAGTAAAAGTAGTAAAATAAACTTGTATCAAATTATGTAGATGACTTTGAACTGGTAACCTTTAGTTTGTGAAATATTTTGAGTTGTGAAGGGAGATCTGTATCTCATTGGGCCCAATAACCAGTTAAACTAGACTAAAGATAAGAACTAATAACAAGCTAAGAATAATAAAACAGTAATTTAAAATTACAAAGATCAAAACTGAATTTGTTATTATCCCTTAATACCATATGGGGCCACCATACGGGGAAATTGGGCCGGCTATGGCCTTTGACAATCCTTTTAAAGGCTAAAACTTCATGCACCTCCAAACTTTCTTCCAACACCTTCGTTTATTTCAAAAAGTCCATTCTGGTATGTAGTTTTGCATTTCGAAATGGGCTTTTCGGAATGCAATGGAAGTGCTAGAAGCAATTTTCGGAGGTACAGGAAGCAACACACTCTCCTTTTAACAAACCATCTCATTCTACAGGCATTGCTGCACTGGTTTTCCATTTAAGTAAAATTGAAAAGACAAAAGTAAAAGGATAGTTTGTTAAGTATCCTATACATTGCCAATGCATAACTTATTTTCTCTATTATATTAAAAGAATGACTTTTAAAATAAATTTATAAAAATTATATAACTTGTAATAAATTGTGAATATTGATTGTCCAATAGTATAAAATTATTTTATAGAGTGTATCACCATTTTTCTATTAAAAAAAACTATGGATTAAATGTCATATTTGCATTTTCCCTTATAAAAGTAGTAATATAAAGTTCAATCAATTAACTAGATTAATATGAGCATCAAAATGATTTCAAGAGTTGTAACCATTGATTTCTACAAGCTGTGTTCTGGATTGACACCTAGAAATGCAATAAAATGAAAGGTTCTATTTTTTATTGGTTTGAAATATGTTGGAATGAAACTAAACCTGGTTTTATTACATATCATCCAATACTTTAATTATTCTTTTATAATTCAGTTTAAGGATGATTCACCTACCGTATGGAATAGTTATACACAGTTTAATCACAATTTATTATTTTTATAAATTTTAATATAATTTTATAAAAGTCAATAAATTTATTATAAATAGTGAATTAATTATGATTGAATGACAATATAAAATTACTTAAAAAAATGGATAGATTAATATGTAATAATATATTTTTTCAATTAATCAATTTAACAAGTAAAACTAAATAAAAACATGCATGTCAATGTGGTTATGATTTTTTAAATTAAATAAAATGTTAAGTATAAATAGTTACGTTCCGTTCGTCAAAAGTAAAATAGACATATCTCAAGATAACATCTAACAAAACGAACCATATAACAAGGGCAAATCATTGTCTTTTTTACCTCTTGCTTTTGTACATTTTTATGATCACTGCTATTTGATTTGAAAATTTAATAAAAAGCATGTATATTTTTCCTTACTGATTGAATTGCACCTTAATTATTTATTTATCAAGTAACTAACCTTCATTACTTTTATGTACAACCACAGGCAAGAAATGTATGAGAGACTGGAAGAGACAAACAATGCACATATAAAACTAATTAATAACAAGTCACTAGGTTATCTTCATCTAAATATATTTTTTTCATACTTATCATTATTATATTATTAAATGGAATATATAATAATAAATCTAATATAAAAAAAAAGTTAATGCAACAACCTTGTGACAATGAAAAGTATTTTTTTTTTTTTTTGTCTTGTATGGTAGATTTGAAAATGGGTCAGGTCACACATTGGGAGAAAAGACAACTATATATTCAATGGTTCAAAATGTAGTGTTTTCATAATGAAATATATGTTGCCTAACTATGCAATATTATTTTACACACTTTATACTCACATAGAAAAGATATATCTTTCAAATATCACACATTTATGCGTTTGAAATATCTCACATATCTCAATATAGGAGAAAAATGAATCATATAAGGCAAAACTTTCCCATTTATTTTGACATTTTTCTTTTTGTCTATTGTTATTATTAATACTAATTGACTTGAAAATTTAATAAAGACATTGATGTTTTCCCTTATTGTAATTTAGTTGCATATCTGCTTTTCAGGTACCTAACCTTCATTGGTTTTATGTACAACAACAACAACAATTGACCAATCTAGAACATCGTTTTGTGAACGTCGCAGTGGTCAACAGATTCATGGTACATATAAAATTAATTAATAATAAAAAAATCATTGTCTCTTCATTCAAACATATTTTTTTTCCCAAACTTATTATTACCATTACTATTTTTTTATTTTTTTTTGCTTAATAGGTTGGAGTAACAGTCCCTAACCACAAGAGCATTATTATTTTACTATCAAATTGAACATATAATAATAAATTTAATATAAAAAAATTAGTGCAACGACCTTGTAACTAAGAAAAGTACAATTTTTTTTCTTATGCAGTTGATATGAAAAATGGTCTTATTACATATGGGCAAAAAAGAAAAAAAATTATACTCTTAACGATATAAAGTGTAGTGTCATCATATCGAAACATATGTTGTCTAATTCTACAAAATTGTACACACACTTTCTAGTTTCTGTCCACAGAGAAATTATTTGTCTTTTAAATATCTCACATGTTTGTTTTTTAAATATTTCTCATATCATGGGAACAAAATGAACCATATAAGACAAAGCATTCACATTTGTTTTGACATTTTCCTTTTGTCCATTTTTATTATTAATACTAATTAGCTTGAAAATTTAATAAAGACATTGATGTTTTCCCTTATTATAATTTAGTTGCACATTTATTTTTCAAATACCTAACCTCATTGATTGATTTTATGTATAGCAATAACAAACATTGGCCAATCTAAACCCTCGTTTTGTGTACATAGGAGTGCACAACATATTCATGGTGCATTTAAAACTAATTAATAATAGAAAATCATTGTCTTTTCATTCAAATATATTTTTTCTCCGAACTTATCATTATCATTATTATTTTTTTCCTGAATGAGTTGGAGCACTAGCCTCTAATCACAAGACCATTATTACTTTATTGTCAAATGTAACATGATAAATTTAATATAAAAAGCTAGTGCAACGACTTGTGACCAAGAAAAGTTTAATTTTTTACCTTGTGTAACTGATTTGAAAATGATCTGATTACATATTGGGAGAAAAGAAAAAATTATACTTTTAATGATGTAAAATATAGTGTCATCATAACAAAACATATGTTGAATAATTCTACAAATTTGTTATACACACTTTATAGTTTCTACCAACATAGAAATGATGTATCTTTCAATTCTATTTCACATGTTTGTTTTTTAAATATCTCACATATTTCAACATGGGAACGAAACGAACCATATAAGACAAAGCATTCTCATTTGTTTTGACATTTTCCTTTTATCCATTTTTATTATTAATACTAATTGACTTGAAAATTTTTATTGTAATTTAGTTGCACAATTAGTTTTTAAGTACCTAACCTACATTGGTTTTATGTACAACCACGACAAAGTATTGATCAATCAAGAACGTTATCTAATAAACCTCAAAGAGGTCATCGAATTCATGTTACATATAAAACTAATTAATAATAGAAAATCATTGTCTTTCTTCATTTAAAACATAATTTTTTTCCCGGCATTATCATTGTCATTATTAATCTACTGTCAAATGGAACATTGTAATAACAAATTTGATATATAAAAATTAATGTAAGAATCTTGTGACCAAGGAAAGAACAAGATTTGTCTTGTGCTGATGATTTGAAAAATCATCGCACACATTGGGACAAAAGGCACAATTATGTTTTCAATGACACAAAATATAGTGCAGTCAGAACAAAATATATGTTGCCTAATTGCTAACACAACATTCTTAAACACAATTTATACTTACATATAAAGTATGTTTTTATAATATCTTACATTTTTGTTTGTGATGTATCTCACCATAATATCTAACGAAATGAACCATATAAGTAGGGCAAACCATTGTCTTTTTACCGCTCCCTTTTGTCCATTTTAGTGATTAATACTAATTAGCATGAAAATTTAATAAAGACATGCATATTTTATCTTAGTATTATTGAATTGCACTTTAATTTACTTCTAAAGTACCTAACCTTTTGTTTTCATGTATAGGAGAATTATCAAGCATGCGAGAGACTAGAGAAGAAAGTCAAGGTAAATATAAAATTAATTAATAACAAGTTATTATATCTTGGTAGTAGTAAGTTAGAAAATATGTTGTTAACACTTCTCTTTATCATTATTACTTTATGATCCAACGAAATATTATAATAACAAATTTGATATAGAAAAAATAATGTAACGACCTTGTGATAAAAAAAAAAGACATAATTTTTATCTTGTGTCAATGATGTGAAAAATCGTCTTACACATTAAAAAAAAAAATACACAATTATATTTTCAATGGCGCAAAGTGTAGTATTATAACAAAACACATATTACCAAGCTTTACATTGACAAACTTTCTACTCATATAAGGGATGTGTCTTTCAAATATGGTTTTAAAATATCTCACATGTGTCAAGGAGCAAAGTAAACCATGTAGGGCAAATTCTTGTCTTTTTCTTTTGTCCATTTTTATTATCAATATTCAATACTATTCTACTTGAAAATTTAATATAGACACAGATATTTTTACTTAGTGTAATTTAATTGCACTTTTACTTCTTGAATACCTCATAAGTCCTACCTATCCTTCACTGCTTTTATGTACAACCACAGGTACAACAAGAATTAAATCATTGTTTGGCAAAGTCGCTGGAGGAAATAAATAAGGTACATGTAGAATTAGTTAATAATAAGCTGTTTGTTTTAGACACACTTTATGCTCCAGTAGAACCACCACTTTATTTGTGGTCTTGATCATAATCAAAGATATATTCATTAAATTAACGATATATAGATTAAGAATTTAACCATGATTAATAGTATTCTCTTTAAATTTAAAAAATGTTAATTAATTAAAAATATTAAACTATTCATATATCATTCAATTATTAATTGAGATCATGGATAATATAATGATCCTAAACTATCTAATGATTTTTTGTGTGTATATGTGTCTTTCACTATTAATAACTTATTTAAGACTTTAACAATTGTAAGTCAATTTATTTTTATTATAAATTTTCTAACTTCATAAAAAAAAAAAAGAATAATGTATTGAGAATGTATCATAATTTTTAAGAAATTATAATTTTTTATTTATATAATTTTTAAAATAATTTTATAAAAATTAATTATAAACGAAATATTATAACTGTTTTACCGTATAAAATTATTTATTATTTCATCAAATTTATCACTCACCAACCTTTTTCTTCATTGTGGCTATCAACAGGCAAAAGGGGAATATCATCTTCATTCCCCCCCACCATGTGATTAAGATTGACGAAAATGGGGTGCTCAAGGTAGATGAAAGAAAGACAAGGAGATTGAAGACATTTTTGAAGTTCTGTTGGAACAGGGCATTCCTTTCACATTCTACTCCTGAAAATCGTCTTGTTATATGGGCTGCCTTATATGGAGTACAATGTGCTCAACTATCTGTTTTGGGCAATCCTCTTGACAAGTTATCTCAACCAGCAAGCATTGGCACACAGGAATCACTACTAAGTAAGGGGAAAGCATGTTCTATCACAATATGGACAACAATGTTTTTCCTCAACTTTATTTATGCAACAGTGCTTACCTTGTCATCGCCTTATCGTATACCCGCATACTCAATGTTAGGACTTTCTTTACTCTATTACATTTTTGCGTTAATAGTCGCAATGTCTGGATATAGTGTTTCGTGGGGTGGTTCAGCCCAAATCTCAGGACTTTCTTTTGTACTTGGAGGATCCACGGGCTTAATGCTACTTTTTGGCATCATAATCATGGGGGTGCTCTATGTCACATGGTGCTCCTCTCCAAATGAGGTTGAAGGAGAACTAACACTCGTCTGAGTGACACATCAAACACTTGAATAATGTATGTTTTGGTATTTTTATTTATTTTTTAGATTTAGGTGAAAACAATTTGTCTGTTTTCTCTCCTCATGCTTGCCTTTGAAATAATATTTGACTGTATTTAATTGTCTGAATGGGCTGTATCCACTTTTTTTTTTTTTTTTTTTTAAGTGCACTCTTCTTTTCTTCTATATTTAAATTTGTACTATCATACTACTTATACCAAAAGCACCTTATATATAATAATACAGTTTCCTAAAGTAATTTTTCGAAATATTGTGTTGCACTTCATCGATCTGATGAAGTCTCGTGGCATCAAAATCACCGTGCACACATTCTCCACCCTCATTCGCTGTGGAGACTACGTACGACTGCACCCCTAATAAGGGTTTGTTTTCTTTTAGTAGCTTAATTGCATGTTTTCATATTTGTACTTATGTATGGCTTCCTTTTGGAAGCGTGCAAAAACTAGTTGTAGCTTCATGTTTAAAATAATTTGATTTTGCGTATCAATGTAGACTATTTGGTAGAGGAACATGTTGGGAAAAAAAGTGAAGAAAGATGAGAGGAATATCTAACCGATTTGTTTGTAATAAAAAAATAAATCCTATCATATTTACTATCTGTTGTCTTCTAAATTTAATCAGAGAAGCACAAAGAGAATATAATAAGAAATTAAACAATATTTAACAGAATGTTACCTAATTTAGTGTGTGTAGAGTGTGTAAATTAAGAATCATTTTGGTAATTAAAGGAGACCACCCCAAGAAAGCAACTCAGCCTCCAATCAAACGATAGTAATTTTAATGTACCAAAAAATACGACCTATATTTAGTAGAAAATGAGAGAAAGGCCTAAAAATGAATGACTTTATGGAACGTTAGGGACTGAAATACAGTTAATGGTCCAAACCCCAATCCATCATTCCCATCCTCATTATTTTGAACCTAAACAACTACAGTTCAAACATACACACGATCATATTTAAATAGACAAAACTCAAAAGTCTACAAATCAATATCATTCACAGGGATGACCTCAGATCACATGTATCAACATCAATTCATATGAAAGGCAAATTATCACATACATTGTATTTGTAGCTTAAAGATTCCAAAATCAGTTCCCACTATCTAACTGTTATGATGAGACTTAGAAACCATGAAACTCTGATGAGATCATATTCAACAAAAATTCTCCGGTATATTCTAGCAAATCATTTTCCACTAATCAAACGAAAAAGAAATAAAGTATCAAAAGCTACTATCTAGTTGGTTCAACAACATTTGAGAGTCACCATCCATGTTTTCACTGTCATAGGCATCATCAGTTCTATCAGCCGTATCAATCTTGCTTGGCAATTCACCATTGTCAATGGTACCATCAGATGAGCCAATGAGAGATGCATAAACTCTGTTTTTACTAAATTTTGACTGCCTCAGCAGTTCAATTAAAACCTCAGCGCTTTCCATGTCATCTTGCTCTTGACAAAGCTCAATGAATGCAAACAAGTTTGATGGCTTTGGTCTCCAACTCTTTGAACCAGCAACAGCCATAAAAGCTTCTTTCAAGCAGGACAGGGCTTCAGGAATACTTGCATCTTCAATGTGGCCCTCAGAAAGAATCTCCCATGTATTTGAATTTGGAATGCAGCCATCACTCGTCATGTTCTCAAAGAAACTCAAAGCTTTATCAGTGTTACCTTTCTTAACATACCAGCCTATGAGAAGGTTTCCAATTCTAGGATCATAACTTGACTTCACTGAAATCCATTCCTCATAAAGTTTTTCTGCACCCTCAATATCTTCCAATTTAACCAGAGAAGAAATGATAGCATGGTATCCCAAGTTTGGTATACTTGGAAAAATTGATTTGTACGTATTCCACACACGATACACTTCGTCTATCTTTCCAACACTTCCATATAGACTCAAGAGATAATGAAAAGCTATTCTATCTCGACCTTTAATTCTACCCTCAACCTTTCTTAAGCACGCTTCCGCTTTTTCATTCTGATCCATCCTAATGTACATTGATGCCATTGTGCTGAATGTAGACCAGTTAGGGACAATGGTAGGATCCTTTTCCATCTGTTGAAACACCTGTTCCATCTTTTCTACCGACCCTTGAGATCCACAAGAAGATAACCAGATATTATATGTATAGATATCTAGCTGTATGTTTTTCCCCATCATTTCAGAAGTCAACATATCAACTTTAACATATTCCCTAAGGTTCATGTACAGAGTCATCATTACATTAAATGGTAGTGCATGGCTTACATAGCCTTTACTCCTCATTGTATCAAGTAAAGATTCTGCCTTTTCCTTCAATCTAGAATGCACATATACATTCAACAGGGAACCATATGTCTTCTTATCTTTTAACTTATCATCCAGACTCAGAAAGAATGCTTCCGCACTAGAAACTCCACGCACTTTTGCAATTAGATCCAACTGAATTGCTGCATCACTCTCGGAAACTCTAAACCGCTCTGGTCTATTGTTCATCCAATCATATACCTGCAACATTTTCTCATTGCTTTCAAAAAAATTGTACATGGCTGATATTAAGACATTTGAAGCAAATAAGTAAACATAATCAGAAACAGTAAGTGGTTTCATAATTCCAGATATTCCAGACCACGCAAATTTCACTGACAGTGTTTGCAAATATAGAAATAGAACTAACAACTAAGAATGTTGTTACAGATTATGTTACTGACTTATTGTATATGTTCATTTATCCCATAAAACCAAGTTCCCTAAATAAATAGTAAAGAAAGAGCATTTCTGATATAGTCAAGGGAAAAGAGCTTATGTGAAAAGAGCTTCTACAAATTAGTTAGTGAAGAAGTTAATTATAGCTTATGGAAAAGTTTACTATCCAAACAGACAGCATATACCAATATTTCTTCATGAAAAAGTAAAAAACATAAAGAGATAAGAGGACCCAAATGAGAAAAGGAGTGAAAAATTGAATTTTGACCTCGAGGGCTCTTCTGAATCTCTTGTACTTCCTCAACTCCTTGACGACTCTGGAAAGTTCCCATTTAGTGAGGTGCCTCCCTTCGTTCTCCCATTGATTGAGAACTTCTGCGGAGCCAAGTTGGGGGTTTGGGTTGAGCGATATCCTGCGGTAGACGTCGTTCCAGCGCACGATGGGGCGGCGCTCGTAGTCGACGGTGCCGTAGCTGTGGATCTTCGAGATGGAACACGTCGCCACCGAGAGGCGCCGAGGGAAGAGACAGGAAGAAGAAGAAGAGTGGTTGAAGGAAAGTGAGGAGGAGGAGGAGAGGGAAGATGAGAAAGAGAGTGAGAGGGTTTGGTTGTGCAGAGAGGATTGAATTCGAAGGAGACTCATCTTAGTGGTGAGTGAGAGAATGAGGGTAGTACCGAGTGGAATGATGATGATATATGAAGATAGATAGGTTAAGTATTTGGACAGGCACGTGTCGGTATTTGTGAAAAATAAATAAATAAATACTCATTTTAGTTTTCAAAAGCATGAGATAGTTAGTTAACTATTATTGATTAACACTAACGTACGAGCCTAAAACAATGGGTGTTCGTTCCGTTCTACTGACAGAAGAGCAAAAAGTAAGAATGTAAGATATGCGATTAAAAGAAGAAGAAAGAGCAAAAAGTAATATATTGTTCAATCCTCCACCTTTCTTAAGCCCTCATCACCACTAGTCTTTATTATTTGCACCCCGCCGAAAATTCAGGTGCAGCTCTCGTCACATCATCCCTCAACGACGATTACTACCATGCTTAGAGCCACACAATGCGACGAGCGCTAGTTATCTATAATAAGTCCAAGTTCATCAATGTCGATATTTCTCAACCTTCTGCCAACATTACCCTACACAACGCTTGGGAGTGCTGCAACATGATGGTCATAGGCACTATGCCTTATCCATCTTTACTATTACTGAACCAAATTCCTATAAAGAAGTTGTCAAATCTAAACATTGGATTTAGGCCATACAACATGAATTAAATGCATTAAATAAAAATGATACATGAGAATTAACTCCTTTAAATTAACCGATAGGAAAGACAACAATTGTAGGCATATAGGTCTTCAAAGTAAAACTCAATGCTAAGGGCTCCTTTGAGTGCTATAAAGCTAGACTTGTGGCAAAATGATTTACACAAGTTGAAAGCATTGACTACTTTGTCACAATTTCTCCCTTAGTTAAAGCCAATAGCCTGAGACTCTTTGCCATTATAGTTGTCCAAAACTGGTCACAAGACATATATATATATATGGAACTACCTATAGCCATCAACCCTACTCAATCAAATGAAACCTACAAACTTAAAAAGACCATTCATGGTCTAAAACATTCTAGTAGACAATGTTTTGTTAAGTTGTCCTTCTCCTTAACTCAACACTGAAACTTTCAATCATCCTCTTATTACTTGTTTTATTCTTAATTCATAATTCTTCTTCTTTTACTATTTTATTGTTTTATGTAGATGATCTTTAACAATTAACAAGAAATCAATAATACCAAATCCTTTTTTCACAATAAATTTTAGATATGTGACTTGCACAATTTCAAATACTTTTTTGGATTTGAGATTGCTAAATCCCACCAAAACATATATATTTGGCAAAGAAAATATATCTTAAACATATTTTTTTATAGTGATCTTTTAGTTTCAAAATCTATTGTCACTTATAATTGATAATTTAAAATTCCATAAACATGATGACCCTCTTTATGATGATCCATTAGCCTATATAAAAGATTCATAAGTCGTCTTATCTACCTCACAAATACCAAACCCGATCTTAGTTATGTTGTCCAATAACTAAGTCAATTCATGAGTTGTCCAACCATCACCTACCACTAAGCTACCACCCATATTCTTCGATGCATCAAAACTTATCTAGCATTAGGTATTTTCTATTCATCCACCTATGATTTACATCTTAATGCATTTTCTAATTTTGATGGGGCTAGTTGTTTTGACATTAGAAAGTTCACAAATAACTATTATATATATATATATTTTTTTTTTGGAAAAACTCTCATTTCATGAAAATTCAATAAAATTACTATTTCTCGTCTTCCAAGAAAGAATATCGTGCTCTAGTTGCCACCACTAGTGAAATTCAATGGCTAATATTCCTCTTACGTGAACTGCACCTTCTCTTTACCACCCTTGCCAATTTTTACCTGCAACCCACATAGTTGTCCATCCTTCATTCCTTGAGTGCTAAATACATTGACATTGATTGTCACTTGGTCCCCGAGAAGCTTCAATCCAAGCTTTTACTTAACAATTTATTAACATTTTAGTTTATGAACTTAATCACCTAATGACATTTGGTCACTAAATTTGGTCACTAAACTTAATAATGTACTATCATTTTGGTCCCTAAATGTACTTTAGAATTATTAAGTAAGTCTTATTAACTTATTTGTTTAAATTTATATGATGAACTAAACATTTATTTTAGTAAAATAAATAATTATCTATTTTTTTAATATATTTGTTGAAACTATTTTTACTTAAAATAACTAATTTTTTTATTTATTTAAAGAAGCAAATCATATTTCCTTATAAAATAATTACTTATTTTAATTTTAAACAAAATAACCATTTGTTCCATGCAAGTTAGCCATCACCATATCCCGTGCTTCCAATTCACATCCCTCATATTTTTCATCTTTCTCTTCCGCACTTTGAAATTCATCTTGACTTTCACATATTTCATGCATAAGATAATAATTTTGATTGTACTAAATGTCAATTTTAGTCCTTTATGTTTATTTTTTGGTACATTAAATTTTAAAAACCTCATTTTGGTCCTTTAAAAATGTTATGTTTTATTAATATTTTAACACTATAATTTATTGTAATACTAATTTACTATTTTCTAATGCATAAATCAATAAATTCTTTACATTCTCATTAACAGAAAAACTGTTAGTACTTAGTAGGGGTCACACTACCAACTTTCACTTGCTCCCCACTCCTTCCTCATTGGTAACTAAGAAAAAGGGTGACAAAGGATGGATATCCACACCCTTCAAACCTGATGATTTCAAATAGACTATCATACAAAACAAAGCATTATGAGCACCCAGGCCAATTTTGGCTGACAATATTCTGGTATTCTAAATTTCCATGGACATAAACTTTGGGCTCTTTAACCTGCAAAGGGTCGAAATTAAGATCAATAATTTTGGAATGAACAAAGCATTCATTGTTTGAGCTAGTTGTGAATAATACTAATAGCAACTACAAACCAGTAATATTGGTGGAAAGCTAGGTTTCAAGCGGACTCTTGAGAACCCATCTTCAGTAAATAGGCACTTGAATCCATTGATCACGGGATGTTCACTGTTGAAGATCAACAAGGAGGTCAAATAAATAGGAAAATTTATTGCAATTAGTCAGTGCATTGACATGTGAAAAATCATATATGAACTTCCGATTCGAAATCTCCAAACATTCATTTCATCTCTCTCTATCACATTCTACACACACAAGCATAGAAAGATGACAGAAGTCAAATAAAATTTATTCATCCAAGTGCCAAATTGTAAATATTATGGCAGTTAGAAATGTAATATAAAATCATTCATGCGTGTTCATTCTTCACTTTAATAGCTCAAGTTTTTGGGATAGTAGGTCCATTACATGGTAACAAAGATTCTATGACTAAGTGTTCTAGATTTCAATCTGTGCTATACAATTTATGTTTGTCAAACGAAGTACTGGAAATAACACTACCAATATGTTAATAGATAACTCACTTTATAAGAAAAGTAAAATTTCTCTGCTGAAATTCTTCCAAGCTAATTTGTTCTTCTTTAGAATACCTGCACCAGAGAATACTAGGTAAGGAACTTAGTCAGAAAATGGTGGAAAGCAACATAGTCTGATCGTTGCAAATTGCAAGCAATCAATGCAGAAATAATGAGAAGTATACTGATAAACACCTTGTTAACACTTAAATCTTCCCCATAACATGCTATCTCATTCTTATTTAGTCATTTGTACGTGTAGTTTTCCAATATTTTTCCATGTGGACATCACAGACCAATATCCCATTCATGGCTGAGACTGTATCAATAAGGCTTTTATTTGCATCCATTTATTACTTGGCCAAAGAAGCAATTCTGATGATAACTTTGAAAGCATAACTTCTGAAAATAAATATAGCTGATCTCATTCCAAGTAGGACTGTAAAATTAGAGAACTGTAACTTTCTGTGGAAACTGAATCATAGATAAATGCTGAGAAAGGCATTTTGTTTTGATCCATGCAATTAACTTGATGCATCATTAGTACACTGCAAAAGAAAGAAGCAAAATATACCTCCACGTGAAATCACTTTCACAAAAGCGAGATATCCCATTCATGGCTGAAAATGTATCAATGTGCACCCACCGTTCATTTGTATCATTATGAAAACCTGCAACAATTAAAAAATCAAAACACAGACAACAAAAGTAATGACAAGGGGGAGTATCAAAAAGACAAAAACAAGAAGCTTGTTTGGTTACTATCCGTAACTTCTGCGGCAGTCAATTTCTCATCTTTTATTGAAATTTCCTTCTTTTTATAATTTAAATGAGGGGGGTTTCTGAATTTGGGTTGTTTTAGGTCTCAATGATTGCTCGTTTGACTTATAATTCAGATGAAAGGAATTCTGAGCAAGAAAAGAAATTGTACAAATCAAAACAAATCCCGTTACATCTACCAAACACCAAAGAAAAATCTTAATACCACAGTAACCATAAGCACAATCCTTTATCTTTTCCCAAAATTGATCCATTATTATTCATGGAGAAAGAGAACAAAAGCATATGCCCATAAATGTGCTTCAACTACACCACAGAGTCCATATTTATATAATAAATGTAATATACACAAAGATACAATCTTTCTATATGCCATGTTTTACATGATGCATTGAATGTAGGAATAATAATAAAGGTTCCTAACACAACCTGTCAAGCTAGGGCATTAGCTCATATGTGACCAGAGCTAGTTTACAAAGATAACAAATAACAACTTGTTCAGGATTGGAGACAATATGGAACGCATCTTGGTTATGACAATAAGTATAAGTATTACAAACAGACCTTTGTATTGTCCTTGAGAAGATCAGAAGGACCAGTACCAACCAGTACCGCATCTTGGTCCAAGCATAAATTAGCCAAAAAATAACTCATCAGCTCTAAACACCAAAGAGAAAGCTTTGACATATTTATTATGACTATGACATGTTAAATTTTTTGCTCAAACCACTGACCGAAGAATAGTATAGGTAAGAGATTCAGGGAATGAGTCTCAATAAAGCACCTAAAAGTCACACATCATTTAATTTAATCCAGAAATGTCATATAATATGAACAATCAGATAGCACCCATGAAATAATTTAGAACAATAAACCGTAACCAAAATATCAAGCTCAGTACTGACCATATTAAAAAAAAAAGAAGATATTTAGTGATTCATCAGAGGACCCAACAGGTCCAACAATATTAACAATTTTTAACAGAACTTGCCACTATTGATTATGAAAAACAGAAACTGCAACTTCAATATTTTATCAAATTAAGGGACAAACAAGGAGCAGTTTCTCTCTAGGAAAATTCTAGCATAATACTTTGCAGCCAATGCATGGATATTTCAGAACTCGTGTACTCACCAATTCCATGCAATTCTTTTAAGGCATGCCCACTAGGATAGTTCCAGTATGATGCCATGAAACTTATGACAGTGCCTGCAAGACTGCAAGATAGAGACTAAGTACCAAAAAAGAAGGATATATCCATCACCAATGAAACAAAATGACTGGTGAACTAACCTCATCAAAAGTAATCCCAACAAAATGAGGAAAAGCAAGTTCCAAATCATCTTTTTCTTATTGTTGTAACTGAAACATTTCAGGGATGCATATTAATGAAGGTCAGTAACTTCAAAGGGTAAGAAACCAAGAAAATAGATATAATACTTCGAAGAGGGAAACATCTGAAATTTTCATATCACTATTTAGATTGTAAATAAAGACATTGCTCAGCTCAAGCATCACCTTCAAATCTACCATGCATTTCTCATTCTGTTTACAACTCCTCCTTTCATTCTTCAACCAATCTCATTTAACAAGCTAAACAGATAAAAAAAACCATGGGATTGATAAATATTTTGAACACAAACTGGATCTGGACTAGAGTTATGTATTTGGCTTCTCTTTAGCACTCAACTCACAAGTCACACTCACAGCAGGTTCAATAGTTTGTGTCTTGCATAGAGAAATTGGGAAGCTGTGATGAATTCGTAGCTTTCCCTTTCCTATTCTCCTTTGGTTTTAGATTTCTAGTTTAGATGGATCTATTAAATTTCTGACATTTCTTAGCATTCTTTTTTAGTTCTTACTATTAATTATAGTTAGTTTAGTGCTAAAAAAGTACCTTCATTATCTTAATTAATATGTTTTGGGCTGCAGGACAAAAGTTCACTCTCATCCAAATGAGAAAGAATGCACACTAATGCCATAGAAACAAGGAAAGGAATGCACATTCATTCATTTTTCAAAATCTCAATTAAATGCTTTCCAATAATATCCATTTTTCGTTGTATTTTAGTATACTAGATTACACAAAGCAATAATTTCAGAAAATACAGAACCCAATTCATTTTTACAGACCTATACAATACTCAGAGAGAACTTACATTCTGTTAGAAGCAATTGAAGCAGACAAGTTCAATATTGGAACTGAACTTATGATAAAACGAAGCTCCTGCAATATCAATCAGAATAATATTAAATACATGTTTCAGTTTGAAGACAGACAAATTAAGCAATGAATTTCAGATTATTATTGCAGTACCTTGTGGGGAAGCTTAGAATAAAGCAAAATGAAGGCAAGAACTGGAAAAGTGAAAGATCGTACCCTTCTGTCTACAAAAAGGCCAAACTGCAAAGAAGACAGCATGTCAAGTGACTCAAGTTAGGATGAAAAAGAGGCTTTCTTCTTTTTCTTTTCCTAATTCGTTTTCATTTGTTTTCTTTTCTTTTCTTCAGTTTGATGAAGGTAGAAAAAGTGGCCTATCTTCAGCCAAAAAAGAGAAAGTGGCCTATACTGTAGGGCATGTGATGTTGGATCAATTCACCTAAAGAACTCTTCTAAAGAGTATTCCTCAGATTGAAATAACTCTGCAACTTTAATTGTCGTGTGTATATAATTCACCTAATCTACAATTATTTATTTCTTTCCTTCTCTAAAAAAATTATGATACATTCTTCAAGAGCAACAGCTACACTAATCATGCAACACACCTGATCTTCAGTGCAATATACCATGACTATCCACAATCCAAATATTCAATTATATTTTAAACTAGGTTTTCAAGAACATGCCTGACAAGTGTATGCATTTTAGATATTTGAATTGGCTGAAAACAAACAGGGAACAAATAGTTTCCAAAGCTAACAAGTAATAAATTTTCTATATTAATTCATAGTTCAAACATAAATCACAGGGAAAATATAAATCTTTAGGTGGTAGCTCAAACTAGACACAGGAAAATTTGGGTGCTACCTTTAAACGGTTCAATTTTAAGGAGAAATTAGAAAACACAAAATATTTCATATTTAAGTTACAAAACATTAACCAGATCACTGGAAGTAGAAGAAACCACCATGTCAAGCTAGAAATCTACATAAGTAACAAATCATTAGAGGATATTTGGTAATCAATCAAAGACTTACCAGTGAAAGTGGATATGCAGCAAGTAGTGAACGAGGAAGTGCTGAGGTGAAGTACCAATGGAAAGCATGGGTCTAACACAAATGTTGTCAAGGAACATAATAATTTATCAAATACAAATAGGACAGTGATATCAAAGGCAACAGACAATATGAAGATTTTAGATGATGTCCTGATAATAAGCCCAGTATACCTTGTCCATGGGAAAAACAGAGAGAAAATTCACAATGATCAATGAAGATTACAAGTATTAGCCACTGAAGATCCAAAGCCTAATCCCAATACACCAAAATCCCTGTTGCTGCAGAAATTTACTAATTCCTCCATTTCATATTAGTATTTGTCTTTTAAGGTAATGCAGAGACTTCTTAAGAAAATTATTAATTACAAAAATTACTATGATAAACTAACTTAATTTGATAAAACTACCCTTGTTTAAAGAGGTAGAATTTGTGATTGTGACTTCATTCAAGTATTTAGGTGAGATACAAATAAATGAGGATATTGATGGAAAAAGGTAATTAATGCTTTCTTGATTTTCTAAAGGGACAAATGTTTTGAAACAAACTAAAATATACAAAGAGACATATAATATGAGACAAAGGAAGTAAAAATCTCTTTGAAAAATCCTTCTTGGGTCACATAGATGGCTTTCAAAGTCAGCCAGCACATAATTAGATACAATTCAATATTCACTTCAAAACAAAGATCTGAGTAATCCCAGGATTTCCAAAAGAAATAGCAAAGGATTACCACCCAAAAGAACTCCCAAGTATGTGAAGGGGCACTGTAAAGTTTCACAACATCCAGAGAAGCAATGAAAGAAAGAACATAGATATCCACAATTAAACCAGCCAAATCACTCTTTTTAAAATCAAAGATAGCTTCCAAATATTTAATAGAAAGAACATTCACAAAAGTATCATTCTCCTCTAAAAAGAGAATTGTATCATCAGTAATCTTAAGATGAAGACCATAACCTCCTGTAAACGGTAAACCAACTGATATCCTTAATGATATCCCTATTCACAGACAGCATTTGAAAGCATTCAATTCAGAACATCAACCTCTTAAGTCCAAAGTGAATGAGAAAGGTGACAAAAGATCCCATCAGGTAACTCCTTCCTAAACTAGGATTTCCATCATTCAATCATATAAAAGGTAGCAAACAAAGGCCTGGTTGGTTAAAATGTTTTATCCTTTCGCAAATAATAATACCTCTATTTTCACTTTGTTTCCTGTTTTCAATGATTTATACAAGAAACAGTGAAAATGGGCTTTTGTTCTCATTTTTTCCTGTACAAACAAATCTTTGGAAACAGCAAAGAAAGTGCAAACAAGGTGGCATTTTTTGTAATTATTTGTGAAAACAAAAAAAAAATCAAACCAAACCAAACAGAACCAGAAGAAAATTAAAAATACCCTGGTCATGAAATATGTATAACATATATTTTCATATTCTACAGCTATACAGTTGTTCAACATAAACTTGGTGAAGGATACTCCCCATTCAGAGCTCTTGTTTTGTACAGAGTTAAACCAAAAGACTTCAAATTCAGGCCACAATAATCTTTTCCACATAAATGAATCAACCAATATGGTTAGACCTGTAATAAGAAGACCACAATGTTAGATTTTCAATTTTTACAATAGCATCCTATCATGCATAAATTTTTATTTTTATTTAAATAACAGATTAAATTTAAAATAAAAAAGCATGTCACCAACCTATGCAGAAGAAAACCATCCCAGTGCAGTGTTTTAGAGCACCCCCTACTGAAATTTTTTTTGTCTTCCCTTCAAGAGATGAATTTTATTAGGCACAAAGCATGATCATTTTACCATAAGATGGAATTGTCAAAATAAATTTTCAATTTTATAATAATTCAACCAAAATTGCAAGGTCGGACATTGAGGATAAGAAAATTCATCAAACAGAACAATTAACTTCAAATGCCAAATATAATAAACATTGTTCTCCAAATATTGACAACAACACAAGCATAGTAAACACTTAACACAATGAAGTTCTATATTTAAATGTTCAATAAACATTACACATAAAGTAAATAGGGTCAAACAAATTGGATTAGAATCTAACTCAACCTTACAAAACTGACTGGTAAGATGAGGATTGCCCAAGCTTTATAAGCTCTATTTAAGCCATATGTTGCCATCTAACTCATTATTAGGTCCTTAGTTTTAGAGAGTAATTTTACAAAATACATTCTGTATATATTCAAAACAAAGTGACAAAAATATATATCAATGGAATTTCTGATTTTACAGAAAACGTGATCTTCATTTCATTGTCAAGATATTGTCATCAGAAGTTCAAAGTTGAGATGGAATAAATATATTCCAGTACTAGGAAATACTTGCTTCACTTGTCAAACTTAAAGCATAACATTATGAAAAACTATAAAGAATAGGATGCAATAGTTTAATAGACATGGAGAGTGGTGTTGGAAAATAAAAAAATTCAAGCATCCAAAAGAAAAATGAAACATAGCCAGATTTTTTCCTTCTTTTCTTTTTAAATATATAGAAGAAAGTTTATCAGGAAAATGAGAACCGATACAAGTAGGGGGGACAGGGGAGCATCATGATTCATTAGATATCCTCCAAAGTCCAAACCAAACAAATTAAAGAAGGACAAGATCTCTATCAGTGGCTCAAGAATTTAAGAAGAAAACAAAAAATTGAAAAGCAAGTTACAGAAAAACACAACGTACCAAAAGAAGTTGCAGCCCAATGGGACAAAGAAGTAACAGCATGTCACATCTGAATACAGTTGTAGCAAAAATCTGATAATCCAAAAGTGCAAAGAGATTATTTCAGAAAAGGCAAAGCATATCAAGCATACTATGATACTAAGAATTAAATGGGCCAACTAATTCCAGAAACCATTCAAGGCATCAATGGTAAAAAGGATATTAGGAGCTCATTAAATGGGCCAACTAACAACCCTCTTTAGGAGCTCATGATTTTTTCTCTCAAAGTTGATTAGGGGCAAGAATATTTGCAAGTTTCCAAGCATGAAAATGCAATCACTTTTATCACCCATAAAATATTATAAAGTTGCAGATAAATTTATTTTTTCGCTCTATTCTGGTCAAAATGGATCAAGAACATTTCATTCTCACCTTAATTGCACCTTCACCTTTCTAATTTTCCAGTCCTCTAAAAAAGTTGGGGCTAAGAAGTTGCATATATTTATATAAAGTGAAAAAATACATAAGAGCTTACAATATTTAAAAGAAAAAATTTGTATTGAGATGAACCTGAAATAAAACCACAACATACATACCAGAGAGTTTAGAGCTGCATAAAATCGTCCCTCGAACCAGTATCCGTATGCCAAATTCACTGCAAAATAAATCAAGAGAAAGTACAGCACCATGACCATGCAAGCAAGAAAATCCCTTATAAATTTGTAGATATAAGTTTGACGGATAATTAAATAAGGGTTAAAATATAAAATTCACTGAATTAATGCAACAAAATTTTCTCTTCAATATCCTAACTTATTTCCTTATTGACAACATGATATAAATATTTCTTACTAAATTATTGAAAAATTAATCTTATTGTTTTTAAATATACATTCATATTTTGCATATATGAAGAAAAAAAAAGTTTATTTCTTACTATTTTTTTTTCTTATTAGGGTCATTTATGTCTGTTTGAGTATATCAAAGCGTTATCAAAGTGTACTCGTGTATTAGTTCTCTGTTAGTCCTTGGTTCTGCTATCTTTCTGTTTGTATTAAGTAAGGATTAGCTTTTTGTTATGATTCAGTTACATTAGTCACTATCATCTAACTAACTGCTCAGTAAGCAGTTGGTTACCATATAATCCCTGTGCAACATTTATCAGAGTATACAGTCTCTAATTCTCAACTCGCAATCTATCCTCTCTCTACTCTCCACTTTATTTGTAACAATGTCACCTACTTCAACTTGGATTCCATTCCATATTGTAGCCCATACACCAAATTACAGAATCACTTTCCATGCTATTTCATTTCTAAATTATAATTTTATCAAATTGTGAAATTGAAATAGGATTCCAATTCCAAAACTTTAAATAATGGGTCAGTTTGTTTAAAATTAAAATAAGTGATTTTTAAATAAGTGATTATTTCATAAGCAAGTAAGATTTGCTTTTTTAAATAAGCATAAAGCTGTTTATTTTAAGAAAAAAGCAATGCAGACAAACATATAAAGAAAACAGATAATTGTTTATTTCATCAAATAAGTTTAAACAAACCGACCCAATATTCTTATTCATTTTCATTCCAAGGAATTCCATTTTGTGCACCATATCAGAAAAAAGTGTTTCCAATTCTAAAATCAGTACCAACATGTAAGAGTATGTTTATACTAAATATGGCTTTGTAATCTCATGGTTCCATCCAATCCAATAACCTACTACACTAAAAGCTTAAGTTGTTAGGTTAGGTGAAGGCTCCTTAGTCCTTAGGATACCTTAGATACTATTTTGTCGAAAAAAAGCTGTGTTTAATTGCCAGTCTAAAGAGATGGCTTCAAAAGGACAATTGTTGTATATGTCATTCTTTCTTTGACTAAAACAGACAAATTCTTTGTAGAATCATTATGCCCTTTCTAGAATCAGGATAGCTACTAAGGCAATGCTTTCCTTCCTTTATGAGCTACATGTCCCTGTATATAAATATTGCATCCTGGGTCTACCCCCTGGTGTTATCAAGTTCACACTGCCATTCATCATTACAAACAAGAAAAACAATGTCAGCAACATTAAGAAGCAGACAAGCTTGGTAGTTTACCTAGGCCCAGAGCAAGAATGTTAGGCAGAGGACGGGTACAATAGAACAGAAAATGAAATTGAATGGCAATTAATATCACAAAGAAGGCTTCTACTTGATGCCCAAATTTATTCCTTATCTGCATAGCAAAGATCATTATTAGAATGATAAGAAAAGAAACTTTATTGATTTCTTATGAAACTTGGAACAACTCTACAATGCTCTCAAATTTGGTGCTGTGCACCCTTTAGATTAATTTTTGCAACATTTTACCAGTTTTATCCTTCTTAAAAGTTTTAATCAATTTTTATTTTACATTTTAGTCCCTCAGGGGTGAAGGAGGCACATGAACCAGTCCATCGATGACACATAGTTAATCTTTTTGAGAGATGAATTAGAAGGATAGCTTGAGTAAACGCAGATAAAGGATATGCTACATAACCAAGATTTTTGCCATTGCTTAAGAAGGTTCCACATTTGAGTTCCTCACTAAATTTTCCAATTTACTCCTTTGTTTTGATTAATCTCTTTCTGATAGTCATGAAGCTCACTGAAGCTCTGGTGAAGCATTAGTCTTTAGAGAACTGTTGAAAATCAGAAATAATATTCTGATTCTATTCATAATTATAGTATATAGGCAACAATATCTTATCTAAAGGAAACAATATATTGTGTAATAAATGCAAATAAGTCTATATAAACTATGCTCCGTGGTGTATTCAGACACGCGGTTTACTGCCTATTTCTCTTATAATGTTACCTGTTCTAGTTATTTAACAAGAACATTTTCATAATTTTAAACTTACTACATGCCAAATAAATTGAGGTAAATTATCTCTACTATTGAATTTTTATTTTTATTTGATCAACAGTTAAAACATTTTTGTGCATCCATGCACCAAATATACAAGGGTGCATGATAGATGTCTTGAAACTTGAACTTTAATTGAAAAAGTATAATATCAGAGAGTTGAATAAACGCTAGTTCATATAAATAAGCAAATAAATAAATAAATTTACTTGCTTTGAGTCTTCTTTATTGATTGTCAACAGAGGTTAAAAGAAAAAAAGAGCCAGAGGTACATACCTGACGTCGAAAGAATCTTAGCGTGTATAGTGTTATGCACCCTAGGGCCATCCGAACTAGACATCAACAGTAAGACATATTAATGTACTTCCCACCACATTCTCAAGTTACAGAGAGCACATGAGAACGAAAATTGACACCATCTTGGTAATTTTGAGCATTTTGGCATGGTCTATGATTATAAACTCAGCTATGAAATGTAAATCACTTGATTTGATTAGTCAATCCAATCATGTACATATAACACATTTTCCAGTAATGAATGCTTGTGAGACTAACAGAATGATGAAAAATAACATAGACCAATGGCTCAGTGAAACAAGTATGCTATCAGAATTATTTTTCAAGCTTTTATTTTCCAGCTTAAGATAGTCTTTTAGACTTTAAATTTATTGTAGTGTGATTGGATTCTTATCTGCACAAATTCCCAGGCATCTAAATGAAAAAAGTAACAACTAGATGCTTCTTGGCATATGTACGTCAGGCTCCTCCCAACAACAAAAACAAGCACACATCTGATCATTAACACTAGTCTTTCTTTCAGTTTAAACCAAAGGAAGGGAGAAATCCAGAGGAAGAAAAAAAGATAAAAACATATGCTATGATTATCATGTATGAAAGAAGGATACCTATGAGAAGAGCATAAAACTTTGGCAAATGCAGCAAACTTGCAGTTAACACAACTGGTGCTGCAATTATTGACACAAGCAAAGCACCTAAAACAAAATAACAATAACACAATTAGATAACATATAATAATATAACAAAAAGAGAAGTACTACACTAGCACACACCAACTTATACTGAGAAGGCATGGCCGTTGCCAAAAACGCATTCTAAACAATCCAACGGAACATCATAACCATTAAATTTCCAGCACCAAACAAACTTGAATAATTGTCATAACACATTTCTCAAAGATTATTAAATGGATTCATTCCAGTGTTATCAATGGCGAATGGCGGAACATGGCGGAAGGTCAAAATTCCGCCATATAAACATGCCATTGTGAACTTATGGCACTGCTATGGTGGACCTCCCTTGGCAAATTGCCTACACGGCTGGCCAAAAATCAGCCACGCCATGGCCGCTATTTAACAACACTGATTCATTCACATCAGGCACGCAAGCAATGCAACTGTGAGTCCATAGTCCTTATTTGCTTAATTCTTCACAAAGTAAACTATCATTTTCCATAATAAATCACAAATACTTGGCTAGTGCTAAATATGAAAGCATAAACCAAAAACTTAATGAATAAATAAATATACATATTTTGAGAGAAATGGCAAGAAGACACACACACACACACACACAAAAAAAAAAAAAAAAAGACTTACCAAGGAAAGTGCGAGGAACCACCCCAGGGAATTCCAGATGATCATACTGTTAACAGAAACATTAAAAAATGATCAATTACGAACAAAAACTATCGATTTTACATTTTTAATCTCTTTTTGTGCAAAGGAGGGATAAACTATCAAATTAAAAAATACCAAAAACACAGATTAAGTAAACTCACATTGTCTAAGTTGAGCCGGTGATAGAGAATATCATGCATTGCCTTTAGGAAACACAAACAAATAAACAAAATAAGCAAAACAAGTTGAGGAAGATGAAGAGAGAGAGAGAGAGAGAGAGAGACCTGAACGTTGAAACTCTCTTCGACCTTAGTGTAGGGAACGGTGAGTACGTATAAAGCAGCGATTGATCCCAACAGAAAATCGTAACCATATCGCTGCAGAAAAGTCTCCGATTTGGAATTGGAAGCCATTGATTATTGCTTGGTTCGTTTGTTGCAGAGTGAGTGCAGAAAACAATTACTATCCCTTTAAGTAAACATATTTTTCTTATGTTTTGACAGATCTTTTAAACGTGTTCTCTACCGATAATCAGTCTTAATTAAAATTAATAATTAGTACTATATCTCTTAAATGGTGTTTTATTAATTATTATTATGTAGAATCAAATTTTATCTCAGTAGACGACGATTCCTTCCTGCACCTCTATTTTTTATTTCTGCACCCCAGTTTTTTTAATATTTACCCTTTAAATCCCATTCACCTTCTTCATCTTCCTTTCCCTATTCTGCCACGGACATAGTATTGCACCTCTCGATGCTGTCATCTATCATTCACGCTTGGCCATGACCATGAGTATGAGATCAAATATCTCTGTTTTAATCTTTGTATGTTTTATAATTGTTTTCAGAAGTCCAATATGGATGTTTTATTTGTGCATTTTGAGATTCAATATATTGTTAACGGGCTTTTATTATTTCTTTTGGTGTGCGTATTGCATTTTCTGATTGATAAGTTGCCAAGATCGGAATTTTGAGGAATTTGTATAGATTGTTCAATGGATCGATGTCAATGGTTTGAACTTTGAATATCAATTTTGGCTTCATGACCTCTCCCTTTAGAGACAAGTGTGAAATTTTCTTATAGAATGAGTCTAAAAGACCATGGATAGTTTTTAAAGTATAAATAAATAAGATATTATATTTTTAATATTATTAGATAATGTCTAAAATATAGATAATGACACATGTATGATATCATTATTAAGATTATTATATATTATAAGTTTGCATCTTATTGAAATATATAGTTTTCTCTCTTAACTTTAATGGGAGAATTGATTGGAGTAAAAACAATATATCTATCTCTTACCCTAATCAAATGAAAGCATCATTGATAGATAGTAAAAAGGCTATTTTACTTCTATTTCTAAGAAAACATCATTAAAACCCTAAAAGAAGATAAACATAAACATTACCATCTTAGCTTTGAGAATTATAAATAAAAGCTAAATAACCAAATAGATAACATTCTAATATTATAACATTCTCTTTATGTATTTGATATCAATGTTTATGTTTATTTTTTTATATAATTTCTTTTACATTTTAATGGTGTTTACTTGAGAGTAGAAATAAAATAATCTTTTTTGTACTTAACAATAGTGTTTCATCCCTATACTCTCCTCCCACTATCATCTTTACCATGAAAGACAACCTTCAAGATATTTTCTAGAAATTACAAACATTTTAAAACCAACTAAATCACTGTGAAAAACAACAAAAATCTCACCAAACTACCCTATTTCAATCCATTGATTCTTGTTATACCATTCTTATCTTCATTTTGCATGGTATGATGAAATAACTTTTCATTTTTCATCTTCAACATCGAGCATTACAATTGTCGTCACCACCACTATAACTTTTATCGTCATTACTAATGCATCAATCACAATAGCACCCATCGTTACTCTAGGGGCCACATTCATTACAACCATTGTAGTTGCTTCCACAACAAAATATACTACCATCATTGTTTTCATCCCAAGTTTACTATAATTCATCTTTTTCACTTGATTGATCGTAACAATTATAATTACTTCTACAGGTGATTATTATCAAATTTTCCTTATTACATTCATGCATTTTTAATTTTTTTGAACAAACAAATATATTTAATAACTTACTTCCAATCCTATATATAAGAAACAATTACCTAATTCATCACTATCATTAAAAATAATTAGATTAGTTAATTTTTCATAAATTTAATTTTATTCCAAAAGTACCTAAGAAAAAGGTGATTATTTTCAAATTCAACCAATGATGCACCTACTTTCACGAAAAACAAGTTAAGTGTAAAAAATAAATTTAACAATAAAATAATCATCATATAGTATTTCTTATAATTAAAATCAATAAAATATTACCTTTTGTTTCTTATCTCCAGGAAGGTATATTAAACAAAATTTTCACCTCAAAAAATGAAACCTCAATAAGTGTTTATTAAATGTAAAATTATTTGCCGCCATTATTCCTCTCTTTACTTCATCGTTGCTCCAAAGCCATTACGATGTTCAGCGCGCGTCCCACCAACACGGTGACGCATCCATCTTTCAAATTTTCTACGGAAATGCAAACGTACGTTTCATCTTCCCTCCACCTTCATCCTCACTCTCACTCGTTCCTTCCTTCCACGCGCCACACTCTCTCACTCTCCGCGCCACAAAACCACGCGCCTCCCTCGCCTCCGCCGCCGTCACTGCTCCACCCCAAACCGCCGCGTTTCGATTATGCCCCTTTCAATGAGGCGCCCCCGAACGATTTATGTTTCAAGCGCGGGAAGGTCGACCTTGCGCGCCAAGTGTTTGATGAAATTCCCAAACGGGACGCTAATGCGTGGAGTGCTATGATCATCGGTTTTGCGCGCAATGGAATGCTCAGGGAAGTTTTGGAGTATACTAGGTTGATGTTAGAGGAAGGAACAAATCCAAGTTTTGTTGTAATGACGGTTATTCTTGATGTTATAGGGGAAGTTCGTGCTCGCAATTTAGGTAGAGAGGCTCATGGTTATGTGCAGAAGAAGAATTTGTATTTCAAGGAAGTGTCGATACAATCGGCATTGATTGATATGTATTGGAAGTGCAGCGATGTTGGCTCAGGGAGTCGGGTTTTGTATAGTGTGATGAAGAGGTATGGTGATGGTTGGATTGGATTGATGTCAGGTAAACTTGAGGTGGAAATTAGGTCTATTGTCCGGTTGAAGAGGTTCCGACCTGGTGCTGTCGCAGTTGCTTCTTTGCTTCCGATTTGTGCACAATTGAGGGCTCTAAAGCAAGGGAAGGAGGTCCATGCTTATGCTTTGAGACACCGGCTTCTGCCTAATGTGTCGATAGTGTCTTCGTTGATGGTGTTGTACTCTAAATGTGGCATGATTGAGTATTCCATGAGACTGTTCGATGGAATGGAACGAAGGAACGTGGTTTCATGGACCGCCATGATTGATTCTTGCGTTGAAAATGGACATTTGTGTGAAGCAGTTGGTGTGATGAGGTCAATGGTATTGACAGAGCACAGGCCGGATATGGTTACCGTGGCTAGGATGTTGCGTGTTTGTGGTGAGCTGAGAGTTTTAAAGCTTGGGAAGGAGGTTCACGGGCAGGTATTGAAACGAGGTTTTGCATCAATCCATTATGTTGCTGCAGAACTGATTGATATGTATGGGATCTGTGGAGATGTTGATAAGGCGAAGTTGGTGTTTGGTGCGGTTCCTGTTAAAGGTTCAATGACATGGAGTGCTCTTATAAGGGCCTATGGGTATAAAGAGTGGTATCAAGAAGCGGTTAACCTTTTTGATAACATGATATCAAATGATTGCTCTCCAAACCGCTTCACTTTTGAAGCTGTTCTGTCTATTTGTAATAGAGCTGGATTTGTTGAAGATGTTTTTAGGATCTTTGATTTAATGTCGAGATATAAAATTGAAGCATCCAAGGAACATTGTACTTGCATGATTCAACTTCTTACCCGCTATGGGAAACTAGACGAGGCTCAAAGATTTGTAGAAATGAGTTCTTCCTTATAGCAGAGAGCCAGAGGCAATAGGACTTCATTATTCTATAGATTGTTATCATTCTTAACCTATGTTTATTTAGAATGATGAGTTTCCAGCAGCAGCTGTTGAAGGTGATAGTGAGCACTGAGCAGAAATGTAACTTTCAGCTAGTGATCTTTAAGTTGTAAGTATAGTGTCATACACACAGCATTAACTATATCAAAATTGTAAAGTTGCTTGAATTGAACATAGAATTTGTTAAATAGTTTGGGTTTGCTAGAAGCAAATTTATATTTTTAGTTGCCATTTGCCAATATTTAATGATATACTATATACTCCGGCAGAAGCATAATGGACTGATGCAATAATCTAGAAAGAGGAATTTATTACTAAAACATTCCTTGAGGTTTAATGTAATTATACAAATACTCTTATTTTTAAAATCATTACTTTCACCTACTCGAAAGAATGTTAATCGAAGTGTAGTTTGAAGCTCTAGCTCTTGAAAAAAGAGATGTTGATTATACTTCATGGTGGAGTTTGCTAAGATTTCTACTGCTGAGTTGATTCATTGTAGCTGCTCTAATGGTTATATCTCGTTATGGTAGTAATGCTATGATAGGATATTCAGATGGTAGAAATGGTTATATTGCAAGGGTGCATTCTGCTACTCATCAATTCTGTTTAATTTGATTCTCTAGGTGAAGGAAGGGACTTTTCATTTTGCAGTTCTATGGAGTATGGATCTTTCTTCCATCCTCTGTTTTTTTTTTTTTTTTGCTCTCTGTTGCAATCAAGTAGGACATTGTTAAATATTGTGCAATTGATTTTGATAACCAAGAGTAGTGTTCACCCTGTATCTTGAGCTGCAAAATTTGTCTGCTACATGTGAGAATCAGGATGAAAATTCGTTTAGTTTTCATTACTGCAATGAAAATTACGCGACATAGTATGTATCGATTCACATTCAAAGGCAGGCGAAATATGTTGAAATACCACCAAAAACTCTATGTTTGAATCTTCGTTGATGCTGACCAAGTACACAAAGAAAATTATCGTTCTATCAGCCAAAATTATCGGATAATATAATTTAGACAAATATTTTTATTCAATTCCCCGTTGAAAAATAATTATGAAACTGAAATTGATTTTAATAAATAAATAAAAAAACTTTCTATGTTGAAAAAAAGCTCTATGGAACTACATATAATATAAAAACCGGCTAAACATAAATAAAACCCATCGTAAGAAAAGGGTTTGTTTGTTGTACCTGCTTGATCTCCTTAGCAAAACTCAGAAACAGCGTTGACCTAAATCGTCTAAGAATTGATCGTAATAAAAATAAATCAAAAAACGAGATGCATGTATGTCATTTGATTGAATTAACAAACAAGACGAAATTAGTAAGAACGATAGTAACATTCACATAACAAAACGAAAAGACCTTAAAGCAGTAGTGGGTAGGTAGAAACCTAAGGACATCACACACCAAACAATCATTCCTGGTACCCCTAAAGTAAAAGGGTTCTTCTTGATTGGACAATTCACGAGTCCTTTGAGGAAGGCGCGTCTTGATCGGAGGTTGCGGTGGTTGGATGAGTCGGAGGAGGAGGTTGAGGGTTGCGACCGAATCGGGTGGCGAAGATGTTGATGAGGCTGTAGAAGTGGTAGAATAGTAGCGCACTAACCAGCACTATCAGGCACAAAACGACGAAGTCCATTTTCAAACAACAAAAGAAGAAAAAGAAGGAGAATATTGTTAGATCGATACAAGACGGGGGAAGCTGAAGCGAAGCAACACAGCGAAGCTTTCGGCTTACGCTTAAAATTGGGAAAGGACGAGTGGAGTTTCGTGTCATGTAGATGTAGTTTCAACCGTTGGATAAGACGAGTTATAAATTGGGCTAGGCCGGCCCATCTATACTCCCCTGTCACAGCTCGGGCTTCCTTCTTGTACCTTCCAAAATGGCTTTCCATATGGGGGTGCATGAAGTCACTTTAGGAGGTGCAGAAAGACAAAACCATGACCCTCTCTATGTATTCTAGACTCTAAGCAACAAACCAATAAAATGAGATTATCCTTATCTGTTTTCTATAACTTAACAACCACATGAATGAACCTCTCCGACATTTACCCCTAAACAATACACAAATGCTTCACTCTTTTGTCACTACCATTCCATTCTTGAACCAACTTCACCACTCACTCATGTTATGCACAACAACAATAGGATATTAGGATGAAGAAGCTGCAGTTAAAGTTTAGTCTCTATATCTGAAGCTTAAACTTGAGTATTCAGTGAAAGAAATAAAAAGGGACATGCAAAAACTGAAGGGTTAAACTAAGATGGTTACATGCAATTCCCACCTCTCTAGTAGTGCTACTCCTTCACCCCTTCCAATCTCAATTCACAGGTTCCAAAACTCTTATCAGTATCACTCCCCCACTTTGAAATTCACACCTCACATCAACCTCAAAGCAACACAACAACTCCACGGCCACTTCATCAAAACCAGTTCCAATTGCAGTTATCAAGTCCCTTTTGCAGCACTTGAATCCTATTCTAGCAATGCAGCAATTCACAGCTTCCTTATAACATCTTACATCAAGAACAACAGCCCTGCATATGCCGCGAAAATCTACGCCTACATGCGTAGGACAGACACCGAAGTGGACAATTTTATCATACCATCGGTTCTCAAAGCATGCTGCCTCATCCCTTCAATTCTACTAGGACAAGAGGTTCATGGTTTTGTGGTGAAAAATGGATTTCATGGGGATGTTTTTGTGTGCAATTCTTTGATCGTGATGTACAGCGAGATTGGATGCTTGGGATCGGCACGGCTACTATTTGATAAGATTGAGAACAAAGATGCTGTTTCTTGGAGTACTATGATTAGGAGCTATGATAAAAGTGGGTTGCTTGATGAAGCATTGGACCTTCTGAGAGATATGCATGTTATGAGAGTGAAGCCTAGTGAAATTGCAATGATAAGCATCACACATGTCTTGGCAGAACTTGCTGATTTGAAATTAGGGAAAGCCATGCATGCTTGTGTAGTAAGGAATGGGAAGTGTGAGAAATCAGGAGTTCCTCTAAGTACTGCTTTGATTGACATGTATGTTAAATGTGGAAATTTGGCTTATGCAAGAAGGGTTTTTGATGGCATGTCTGAGGCTAGCATCGTTCCGTGGACTGCTATGATTTCAGCTTATATTCATTGCAATGATTTGAATGAAGGTGTGAGATTGTTTGTGAAAATGCTGGGAGAGGGTGTGTTTCCAAATGAGGTTACAATGCTTAGTTTGGTCAAAGAATGTGGCACAGCAAGAGCTCTAGAACTAGGAAAGTGGTTACATGCTTTCATGTTAAGAAATGGATTTACCATGTCTTTGGTTCTGGCCACTTCTTTTATTGACATGTATGGCAAATGTGGTGATGTTAGAAGTGCGAGATCTGTTTTTGATAGCTTCAAGAGCAAGGATTTAATGATGTGGAGTGCCATGATTTCAGCTTATGCACAGAACAATTGTATAGATGAAGCCTTTGATATCTTTGTTCACATGACTGGTTGTGGAATAAGGCCTAATGAGAGAACCATGGTTAGCCTCCTCATGATATGTGCAAAAGCTGGATCACTTGAAATGGGTAAGTGGATCCATTCTTACATAGACAAGCAAGGAATTAAAGCAGATGTGATTCTTAAAACTTCTTTGGTGGACATGTATGCCAAGTGTGGAGACATGGATACAGCTCATAGATTGTTTGCGGTGGCCACGGATTGTGACGTTTCAATGTGGAATGCCATGATATCTGGTTTTGCAATCCATGGTCATGGTGAGGCAGCATTGGAACTCTTAGAAGAAATGGAAGCACTAGGGGTTATCCCTAATGACATCACATTCATTGGAGCCCTTCATGCTTGTAGTCACTCAGGATTGTTGCAAGAAGGGAAGAGGCTGTTTCACAAAATGGTTCATGAATTTGGATTTGTCCCAAAAGTTGAGCACTATGGTTGTATGGTGGATCTTCTTGGCAGAGCTGGATTGCTTGATGAAGCACAGAAACTGATTAAAACCATGCCTATGAGGCCAAACATGGCTGTGTTAGGATCTTTTCTTGCTGCATGCAAGCTTCACAAAAATATCAAACTTGGTGAATGGACAGCAAAACAGTTTCTCTCATTGGAACCCCACAAAAATGGCTATAATGTTCTGATGTCTAACATATATGCATCAGAAAATAGATGGAGTGATGTTGCATACATAAGGAGAGCTATGAAAGATGAGGGAATTGTTAAAGAACCAGGTGTTAGCTCCATTGAAGTGAATGGATCACTTCATGAATTCATAATGGGAGATAGGGAACACCCAGATGCTAAAAAAATCTATGAGATGATTGGTGAGATGAGAGAAAAACTAGAAGATGGACAATGAGGAGAAAGAAACTTCACTCAACTATCATAGTGAAAAACTGGCAATGGCTTATGGACTGATTAGCACAGCTCCTGGTGTTCCAATTAGAGTTGTGAAGAATCTTAGAAATTGTGATGATTGTCACAATGCAACCAAGTTGCTGTCCAAGATTTATGAGAGGGAGATCATAGTGAGGGACCGGAATCGTTTTTCATCACTTTAGAGAAGGATCTTGTTCTCGTTCTTATTATTGGTAAGAAAAACTGTACAAACAGAAGATCCTATACAATAGGGAGTATAAAATTGTTCAAACATCACAGATAATGCAATTGAAGCATTCCAAGTGAAGTGGTTAACCTTATATCTTGTCTACCTACATTGTAGTTCTTGACCAAAAACATTGTTACCAATGTAACAACATAACCTTATAGTAAAATGTTCATTTCATTCATATTTCCTAGTGTTTTGGTAGAATGTTCATTTTATTCATGATTAGCAAGGTAGACATTAGTAGTTCAGTAGTATGCCATTTGGTGGAAAGGGCCAAAGCGGCAACTGAAAATCTCCAACATAATCACTGCAAGCGTACAACTTACAATAACCAATATTTGTATGATAACAGTACATTTTTCTCAAAAACTTTGCTACATTCCAATAGAAAATATTAATACAAATGGAAGGAAAGAATTTAGATGAGTACAATGATTTAAATGGCATGTAACTATTTTGCTAGAATAAGGAATTATTTAATCAGTATTATTTTTCACCTAAATATCCCTTCTTAAATTAATAAAATTTAATAAATTATAAAATAATTTTTAAAGTATTAAATACTTAACATTTAAAATTTATCAATATTTTTAATTTCTAAATTTTAAAATTATATCCTTAATACTTCAAAATAGTTTTTGATTTCTAAATTGATAAATTTTACTAATAATTAAGAACTATTTTGAAGTATTTTGCAACGATTTCTAATACTTGGAAGATTACTTATATAATTATTTTCTTTTTCATTCCAGAGACTGTTTAGGAGAAATAATAATTAATTAAAGATGAGATTGGTGGTTTATGCTTTTATAACCTATGTTATGTATTCATAAAAAAAAAGACATAGAAATTCATCAAAAAAAAAAATACCCTATGTTATGTGTGTTCTGCTTCTGGACTTATATTCAGCAAGTCCCAATCAAACAAACAAACAAACAACAAATTCAAATTGTGCGAAAAAAAAACCAGAAAGTCCCTCGCTTTGAACAAAAACTCGGAACCCGCCAACTCAAACTTTGAAGTAAGACCAAACTCTGTCTCCTTCTACTTTCAGGTTTTCTACTGACCCACTTCTCAAGTTCTCTCCTTTTTCTCTCCTTTTGGTTTAAATTTTGGTTCCTTCGTTCACATCTCTTGTGTGTGGCTAATATTTATGGTCATTTAATATTTCGATTGTTTAAGTGCTTAATATATTTGTGTGTAAATATATTTCTGGATTGAGAAATTCAGATTGGTGTGCTTTATGTAGGAAAAAATCAAAATTTATGTTGCCTGCACACCATGTGTTTGATGGTATGCGTGCACAAAGTTTCATTCTTAGTGTTGCAATTTCTTTTGAAGTTTTGTTTGGTTTGGAAGTTATCGAATATATCCCTGTATTTGAACTGAGATGTAATTGCTTCCTTACATTTCTGTCCTGTGATAAAACGCAGATACTGTCATTGCTTCTAATTAATTAGTTTGTCTCTAAGCTGCTTTTTAGTATATGGTTTAGGATAGATGCAGGGTTAAATGTGTTTTTGTTCCCTGTAAATATTACGATTTTTTCTATTGGTCTCTTATTTTTGAAAACGTTGTAATCTAGCCTCGGTAAAAAAAAAAAAAATCTTTTGCATGTAGTCCATTTTTTGTAAGAAATGCATCCCTGATGGTTAAAATTTCCCTTATCTTGCTTGGACAAAGGCACTATTGAGTTTGGTCCCTTTTTATGTTTGAAATTGGCAGCTTCAATTAAGGTGTGGTTTAAAATTTAGATGAACATTTTGGTTTTGATAAAAATTGAAATTTGAAGCAAACTACTAGATGCATTTAATATTTATTATGACTTTGAGCCTTGTTTTTGGTTAATAAATTGGTTTGATTTTCTTTGTTGCATTTTATACATCATAATTTTTATGATGTTTGCTATTTGCTCATATGGTCTTTGAGAACGTTATTTTGACATGAGTTGCAGCCCATTGGGTGGACCCACATAAACACGTACTGTTTGCTTCCTCAGGTCTCAGTGGCATAGTCTAAAGTATTGATGCAGAATGGCTACAACCAGGGCTCGAGTTAGTAGCTTCTCTCGCAATGTATCAACTGTGACATCTCAGAATCCTGGACTTAAGCATGGCCCCAATGGGACAATGTTCATTTCATCTGGGATTCCAGATTTGGACAGTAATTATCTCTTTGACTTCCTTTTAATAGGCCATGTAGTAAATGAATGAGCTATATAGTTTTATTATATTCATGTGTAGTGTCTTTTAATAGAAGATTCTCATGTATGCTTCTTTTTTTCCTTTCAAATAGAGATTTTAGGTGGTGGTTTCTCTCTGGGTAGCCTTGTTATGGTTATGGAAGATCCTGAAGCACCTCATCATATGCTTCTATTGAGAAATTTTATGTCTCAAGGACTTGTGCAAGAACAGTCACTCTTGTATGCTAGTACATCTAGAGATCCTAAAAGTTTTCTTGGTACTTTGCCTAGTCCGGCGTCACCCAAAGGGGATAAGTCTTCAGATCATAGCCATGTACTTCTCTTCATCCTTTGCACTTTGTGATATGCATAATTACTTTTTGTTTTTTGTGTAATGTGATTTATTTTTTCCACTTATAATTACAGGAGAATCTAAGAATCGCTTGGCAATACAAAAAGTACTTGGGTGAGCCTCTTAATAATGGTAAGTATGCCTATACACTTCTTTCCGTTGTTCTTCAATTATCATTGTGCTATTGCTACTTCATTTGTGATGTTAGTTTTTTTTCTTTTTCTTGTGACAAGTAAGCAATGCGTGCCTATCTAATATCACTATGGACCATTTAGTATACGTGAATTTGCATTGTAGTTATTTTAATTAGGAGTTGAATTGAAATTACATGGTTTTAGGTGTAGAGGGAGAGAAGAGAAGTATTTGTGATCAATTTTTATGATGTCCTATGGACATTGGAACAATTTGTATATTAATGAATATGCCAAATCATCTAGTGTATTACATTGCAGGTGGTCAGCATGATTACTGCAATGATTTTGACTTGAGAAAGCCCCTGGACCGGCATTTTTTTAGTGGCAATAACGTAGATTGTGTTAGCATCAAAGATTCGCCTAACCTTTCTGCTCTTCAAGATTGTTGCGCTGGATTTCTTGCTAAATTCTCAAGGTGCAGTGATCTATAACACTATTTTGGAAATGTATTCTTTGATATATAAGATGATTCCTAGGCCTCCATCTAATAGCTACCAATCTTAGGAGAATAGTATTTAACTGTTTATTCATATTGCCACACCTGGTAGAGTCAAGTTTTCCTGAGTAGAATAAAATAGAATGAGATTAAATAGGACAAGGTTTGTTGTTTTGATTTTATCATAGGTTTATAATGCTCTTTCTAAACAAAATTTGACCCATGTAATCATCTCTATCTAGTGGGAAAGGGCTTTAACTGTTGTTGTGTATTGGACTGTTGGTAATTTTGAACTACATTTGCTGCTGATTCTGGACCCTTGCATTAGATACATGAACACGTGATCGGTATATATAAGGCAATCTGTGTTGGTCTGTTTCTGTTGAGCCTTTCATAATTCCCTCTGAATTTCTTATTTTGCATCAATTAGGCTGTGATAAAGACTATTCTTATAATTTTTTTTTTCTTTAAAAAAGTAGTTTTCTTTCTATCTATCTGCCTTTTCATTTACAAACATTATGGATGACATCAACAGAAACGAAGGCAGCATTTCCTCTGCTGGACGTATTGCAATTCAATCATTTTGTTCTCCACAATGCAAGTATTCAAATGAGGTGAGCTAATATATTTTCCTTTATTTTATGTGATTTTGAAGTTTGAACTAAGTTTCTGCTTTGTCTTTGAACTACACATTCTTGTTATTTTTTTTAATGATTTTAATATACCCTTCCCTCTATAGGAATTAGGAAAGCATTTATCAGCATGTAGATCCTGTCTTGTGATCCTTGTTGAATCTCGGCTATTGATACTGTTCTTAATTCTATAAATATTAATATTTTTCTAATTTGTTGTGTGTCAATATAACACATTGTTATTGCAGGAGTGGCATATGCTTTCCTTTATTAGGTCCCTAAAGGGCATGGCCCGGTCTTCAAATGCTGTTGTTGTTGTAACCTTTCCACCTTCACTTCTTTCTCCATCTTGTTCAAAAAGATTGCAGCATATGGCAGACACTTTGCTTTCTGTCAAAGCCATTCCAGGTTCATAGTCAAGTCTCAGATCTTTCATTTGTTTGTTTATGAATTATCTCAAGTTTCTGAACCAGACTACTATATTTGTTACACAGATGAGGATAAGGAACTTGCAAAACTCCTCACTGGTTACCAGGATATGATTGGGCTTCTGAATGTACACAAAGTTGCACGATTAAATACACAGGTTATATTCATACTTCATTTTGATTTATCTATGAAGGGGTATTATACTTCTGGTTTACTCCTTCGGTGCACCTGCAGTTCACAATGTGACATGCATACCGGTTTACATCCATTTACCCCCATTTTATACCCTTTTTATGTATGCTTGTTTACTCTCCCAATCCTCCTTTCTCTCATGCAGTCCTAGCACCTGCATTTAGTATTGCATGCATTATTTCCCTTTATTAAGTGCACATTTGGTTTGCAGTTGAAAATGCTGCAATGCATATTCCAATGCAAATCCAACAAATAAAATTAAATTAACTAAACACAAAAGCAAGGGTCCTGATCTGTTAGCAAAATTACTTTTCCTCAAGTAATTTTGCAATGGATTCCCAAACATGCACTAATTTGTTCGATAACTGATTTTTACGTTGCACATGTGATAGATCTTGCCCCTCCCTTTTTAGTAAATTTCAGCGAATTGGAAATTTTATCAGTGGAACAACGAGTTTCTAGAAGCTATCTTTTCCCTTCATTATGACATATCTGATTTTTGACATGCAGGTTCCAGTGATTCTGGAGGCCACAACATTCTCAATAAAATTGCAAAAACGTAGGTTTTTGGTTTTAGAATGTCTAAATCAAGCCCCAGTTGACGGTTCAAGTGGGAGTTCATATGGCACATCTGGTAGTTGTTCTGGGTCAACTAAAGCTGGGTCACTTGATTTTTAGATTATACATTATTATTTATAACTGAAGATTTATATCAACCAAAAATACGCTAGAAATAGTGAGTCAGGCTCAATGTTTTTCTTAGTGATTGAAATGTAGCCTTCTAAATTTTGTTACTCCTTTTCTTTTTGTTCTTTTGATGATCAACTGGTTTTACCATTGGTTCTTCTTGCAATGTACAGACATTTTCTTTAAAAGTTAGCATAACAGGAAGAATGGTGAGTGGCAGGGGAAAAAACAAATAATATATATAAAAATTAAAAAAAACACTGTTAACGATTATTGCCTAATTATGTTGTCACTTGACCTTGGTCATGGACCGCTTGATGCATAAATGCTTTAAGAAATATTGAGTAAATAAATGTTGTAAGAAATATTGAGTAAGATTTTGTTTAGATACATTACTTCAGAAAAATTCATAGAAAAAGAATATATAAAGAAAAAATAAAACTAATTTTTTTATAAATTAAAAATGTTCTTAAAATGACTTTTAAGAAAAAATAACATGAAAAAAAATGAAATTAATTTTTTTAGTTAAATAAAATTATTTTTTTAATAATTAATTTATAAAAGTCTCATTTAAAAAAAAAATATACGAGAGTTTCTATCAATTCAGCAAAAATAAAAGAAAGCTTCTAACAATATTGAAATTGTTTTTTCATATTTTTTACAAATAAAATATATATATATATATATTTTTTTTTAATTATTAAAATTTACATTTTTTTTCAAATTTACAAAATATTATGCAATTCTAAAACCATGACCTATAATAATAAAACATGCATTTTGCAACCATATACCATAAAAATCCTAGACTCTAAAACATTACATCATAAATTATAAATCAAACCTTAAAATCCTAAGCTTCAAACCATAAATATTAAATCATAAACTATTAACACTAAAATCTTAAAATTCTAAATCCTAAATATCGATATTTGATTTACTATTACATATATTATAGCTTACTTTTACTAACTTATATTTATATTAAATTTAAAAGTAATTGATATATTAAATGTAATCATATAAAAAATTATAGATTGTTTATATATGAAGTTCCGAGTACGTTGCCAATCACAAAATTGCAATGTAGCTGTCTCCAAATTCAAATATTCACTGGCAGTTGTTAATGACATAATCCATTCATTCATACGCTAAGCAACTCGAGCCTAATTAAAATGCAAACTCACTTAAGATGACAAAGTTCTTCCGATGCTAATTTTTTTCCTTTCAAAAGACTCAAACCAAGTTGTTACTTGAGACGAACTACAGTTTCTTGCCATTTGAATTATCAGGTGATAAATAAAGGTGTACACATTTTGATGATATAATAACAAAATCGTTGTATAGAAAACCCATTTTCATGTTGAGAAACAAAATAAATCTAGTTATCCAGTGATCTCCGGAGCAATATTTGGGCAGACAATAGTAGGATAGCTTCAGTCAAACATGTGGGGAAGTGGTCTGATAGCCATAAATGCATCCACCATCTGAAAGAATCATGGAGAAAGAGAATATGTAAGTTTTGCACCATATATATACATGAATACAGTCAAACATTAAATAACTGCGTTCTCATATTGTTCCCATAAAAAACAAGCTTGAAAACCTCTCTTCAACCTACCAAAGAATGTTTATTTTGAGAAAGCCTTGATTAGTACATTACCAAAGTTTTTTACCATTCCAATTCAATGAAAATAAGACCAGAGGAAAAAGTAGAGTGAGATTTTCTTTTCTCCCTCCCATTTCCTTTATAAAAGAGCCAAACAACAGTGTTTGGTCCTTTGCTAGTTCAGACAATCAAAGTGAAATACTTGTATATATAAAAAGAATATATATATCAAAATATGTAATAGTTTTCAAAAGTTGATGACAGATGGTTAATCTGTACACTATGTAATTGGAGGCAGATGTTCAGTCAACAAAACCCATGTCAGGTGTTCTATTAAAATATTCAACAATATGGGCTTTTCCAAATTCCACTCCAGAGACTCCTCTGGAGTTGCTTTAAATAATGTAATTAACAATTGAAACATCAACTTAGTTTCCCTTTATAATTATTTCACTCTTTTAGCATGCCAAAACATCTACTAGTGTTAATGCATACCTCTTCAGTCACAGAAGCCCGAGCCCTACGATGCCTCTCCACTAGTTCAGTCAAAACTTGAACTAGCCGTTGCTTTACCTCACCAGTTAACATGTGCCCTTCTCCATATTCCTATGAGAGAATGACAGAATAAGTTACAGAAAATAATAATCAAAATAAGCCTTATCATGCTATTAGTATTAAAACAATTTGGGTGGAAAGATAGAAATCAAACCTTCTTTATGTGTTCAAGTTCATCATCATCTTCTAGGAAAAAACTAAGGTACTTTACTGGTATATCTACCTGAATCATGTAACAAAATGTCAAGATTTTTGAACTATAACTTGATGTAAAGACTAAAGAGCACCAAAGAAAGACAAAGCAATTTATTAGAAAAAAAAATGGAAAAAATGGAAGGGGTTCAATCATTCTTTTTAGATGATTATGCTTGCTTAATCCTTCTTCATTCTACTACTTCAGGATTTAGGTGAGGGAGGAAAACATCAAGTGAATGTTGCATTTTCACACATCTGTTTCATGTAAACTGCATTATTCGTCAAAATAAAGCAATAAGAATTTCGTTACCTCAAGATTTGCCCCTAATTGCCTATGTTTCTCTATAGAATCTTGCCCACCAGAAAATGCGTGCCTGTTTACCTGCAGAGAGAGCCATATACAATTTGTCAAATAACCAAGTGGAGGTAGGAAAAATTGAGACACATGTTGCTCAGAGAAATGCAGTAGGGTGACAGGTGCAAAATATTAGGGCCTACCTGGCTTTGGAAAATGTTCTGTTTTTATTTCTTATTTTTTACAAATAATTACAAAAATACCACCTAGTTTGTATTGTTTCCTGCTATTTCTACATTTCCACCGTTTCCTATAGTATCCAGTAAAAAGTGAAAAAAAAAATATGGCACTTTGTAATTATTTGAATGAGCAAAAAACAAAAACAGAAAATAACATTCTCAAACCAAACAGATCCCAAACTATCCAGTAACATAAAGCAAGATTTACTTAACAAAATCTAGTATATGGTAATAAGTTGGAATAAATACTTACAAGGAAATGAGAAAGAAAGTTTTTCAATATCTTGCATATACACTAGTGTCAACCAGTGTACCATCACACCCAATATTCCTCATCAAAACAAGCAATTAAAAAAAGAAGATTCTACAGCTATTTTTTGTCACAATGGACAAATAAATCTACAAGAATTGAAGGTAAGCAACATAAAAATACAAAATTCTTTTAAGAGAGTAACTACAGTAACAAACCTTGTTCTTTATATCTTTTGCAGAATCAGTCACATATATTGCAGAATTGGGATCACTGGCCGACATTTTTCCTGTTTCCCCCTGCGAGCATTTATAGTTTAAAGATGTTAGATGTGAGATAACAGCTTCATAGGAAGAGACCTTTTTCAGAGGGAAAATTTCAAGGCCTATAACTTCAAGCAGTTATTTTCTACACATAACTGCCATCCTAAAGATTTTAGTACATAACTAAACTAACTACCAGTAGTTACTGTCTACACATAACAGTCATACAGGAGTTTTTAATACAGAACTTATTAACTACAGGGAATTAAGAATTTAATTAGATTAGCAGCAAGTAAATATTAGATTCTCATTAATTGATTTGATAAAGTAGCATGGTTTTGCAACATAAGACTACCTGTAATGCAGGGAAGAATAATGATTCAATCAAGGCTGGCTTGTGGAAACCCATTTTAGGAGCAACATCACGTGTCATTCTAAAATATGGATCCTGAATATTATCATAAAGAAAAACTATTAAAAAAATTTAAAATGCATATGCATCATATATCGCATATACTACAAAGAATATGAATGAATGCTCGCATAGAAAATAATAGAACATGATGATCACATGCAATTAAGAAATGTCAAATGCGTTTTAGTTGGAACAAATCCTTTTTATGGCATTTCTCTTTTTTTTACACATCTACAGGTATGAAGAGAATTTGGAAAAAATGATATCCCAAATGCAAAGGAAGAAGTTTACAGATACACAGTAATCAGAGCTGGCCATTGCCATCAAAGTTAATCTTCAAACAATATCAACTAGCACATAAAAGCATTGAAGACCAACACACCTGATCAATTGCACAAGGAATTAAACAACGAAGATTCTCTTTTCCAGAAAATAGGTGAGGAAATGAACTAGGAAATGATGGAACTGCCTGCATAAACAAGTGAAGCACATACAATCATTACCATGTAAAAATTCAAAATATGTATTATAATCAAATTAACAGGACTAGAAAAAGCAACTCATACAATGCATTAAACACACACATACATATACACACATTTTGTACGCTTGGATCCATTGACAATAGTTTAAAAATTAAGTTAAAGTTCCATCATCAGATAACTTGTAAAGGACAAACTTTACAAACTATTGTGAACGAAATATGCAAATGGTGACAGTGCGATAGTGCTTCTATTGCATGAAACATTATGTATTAGCAAAGAGATAGTGACTAAGGAAGCCAATTAATAGACCAACTAAAGTAAACAAAAAGTAAAGGCAGCAACCATTCTATGCAGGGAAGAAATGGATCATACCTGCACAGGTGGAAAACTAACTTTTCCAATATGATCTTCCCCAGCGAAACCAAATATGCCAACAGCCTGGTTATAAGTCACACGCTTTCCAACCTCACACATGTTCTTGTAAAAGGAACTGGAAAGGAAAATAATCCTCAGAAGACAGAAGATTTGTGTTTTTAAAATAAATAAATAAATAAATAGAGTAAGAATACAAGAGATTGCAAGATTTCTCAAGTGAAATTTTATTTCAGGACAGCAACAATTGAACAGAAAATTTTACTCAACATTTTCTTTTTCATATTATGATGTGTGTAATAGAAGCCCCAGATTAATTTTAATGCCCAGAAACATATTCATGTTTTTTAAATATGAGAATGAGACCCAGAAACATTAATAATGCCCACACATTTAAGGTTGTTGAACTTCACCTTTTTTATGGGAAAGAACATCTTGGAAAGGAATTCTGTACAACATTCTGGATGAATCAGAAAACTATTTACTGAATATAGAAAAGCATCCCTGAGATTCAACTAATTTTATGAATGTCCAATTTAGAGTAATGTATTCATACACATTCTCAATAGAATTCCTACAACTTTAACTAACCTATGAAACAAAATCTCTACATACAATGGGAAAGCATACTTGAAAAATATACTATCAAGGTAAACCTGCATTTATAACTCACCCGCCAACATAATTGAAATCAGAGAAGATGAACGTCTTTGAAATGTCAAAACCACAAGCAATGATGTCCTTTGCATTCTCCCTTGCAAGTCTTCGACACTCTTCTATAGTAAGATTTTTCCAGAAGAACTTCTCATCATCAGTGAGCTGTATAACCAGAGGAACCTTAAACACATCTTGCAAATACCTACACACCATTTCCACCACATCATCAAACATCCCCAGCAATCACAACAACTTAGAACTCACCTTCATTTTCAAGCTTAATACAAAACTTAAGCATCTAATTTCAATTGATTATCACTGTATAACTTCCCTTAACCTATCATTTATGAAAACAATCAGTACATAAAGCAAACTACACTGACATGGAAATTTTAATAGCTATTGCCCACACAGTTGAGATGATACACTCTCTTTAGAGAATAAACTCTTAATTTGATAAATAACATACCAGATTTATGAATTTCCATCAAATTTCTATTTCAAAAAAAAAAATGAAAGGGAGTAAATATTTACAACACTGTCATAGAAAAAGTCAACCAATGTAAATAAACATAAACTTTTGGAGACCAAAGCAAAGCAAGTGATGCTCGTAACATTTTTCAGATACCAAATTGTAAAATTTACTAGTAATTGGATAAATAACACACCGGATTTACAAATTTCCGTTTCAAAAAATTAAATGGAGTATATATACACAACTTGGTCTAAGAAACAAGTCACTCGTGTTGACCAATTTTGAATAAACAGAAACTATTGGAGACCAAAGCAATGCATGAAACATACCAAATTGAGAATTCACTACTCATAATTGAAAAAGTAACATATTAGATTTACAATTTTTTTTTTATCAAATTTCCATTTAAAGAAAATGAAACAGATTAAATATAAACAACTCGGTCTTAAAAACAAGTCACTTACTCACTAGTGTCAACCAATTCAAAAATACAGAAACTTCTTAAGGCCAAAGCAATAAATGTAACGTACCAAATTCTGAACTCCTCTTTAATAATTCACTCATAATTGGAAAAATAACACATTAGATTTACAATTTTTCAGGAAATTACTACTTTAAAAAAGATGAAACGAAACAGTAAATATACAAAACTCGGTCCTAGAAACAAGTCAACGCTAGTCTCAACCAATTTGCATAAACAGGCAACGCAAGTAAAATACGAAATTCTAAACACTCTTTAAAATTTACTCGAAATTACAAAAATAACACATTAGATTCACAAATTTTCATCAAATTTCTATTTTAAAAAAATGAAACGGAGTAAACCTACACAATTCAGCTCTAGAAACAAGTCGCTAGCTACTGGTAACCAATTCAGCTACCATGGTTGTGAACTCGCTCTTCAAAATCCACTTGTAATTACAAAAACAACATACTAGATTCACAAATTTAATCAAATTCCGAAAATAAAAAAGCGAAAAGGCGAAGAACTCACTCACTTAGTGAACATGAACGGAATCAAATGTCCTAAATGCAACGCTTCGGAGGAAGGTCCGCGTCCGGTGTACAGGTAGAACTTATCGCCTCTCTCGTACGCGTCCAGAATCTCTGCGAAATCGCTGCGACACAAAAACGACACAGTCAAATCGTCGTTTATAAGCGAAGAATTGGAGTAAACGGCGGCGACGGAAAGAGCGGTACCGGTGGGCGAAGAAAACGCCGCGTCGTAGAAAGACGTGAGGGGCACGAGAGGTGAGACGCTCGAGGCGAGAAATGAGAGGCTCGTCGAGCTTCTGGCAGCCGAAACGGTCGATGAGTTTGTCGTAATCGATTTTGCCTTTGGCGGAAACCTCCCATGGGTTAACGATTTGTTCTGGTTCCTCTACTTCTTCTTGCTTCTTCTCGCTATCTGTTGTTGCTGCCATTGCTCTTCTTCTTCTCTTCTCTCTCTAGAATGAAAATAGAGAGAGAGAAATGGATTGAGAGTGGGGAAGTGTAGTTGTGCCTCCTCCGCAGTAACTTACTGTGTGTGCCGTAGGGTTTCAATCTTCAAAGTTCAACTTCAAACCACTGTTTTTTGTTCATGCTACCAAAAAAAAAAAAACTGTTTTGTTTATTACTTGTCCTTTTTTTTATGACTATTTACCTATTACTAATTAGATTTCATATGGTTTGTTTGTATTATTTTGAAATATAAAAGGAGAAAAAATAGTTATGTAAGCTTTGAAGGTAATTATTATAAAAAAAAAAATCATAGATGATGATGAAAAATTGTTATAACACACTCTTTTTTAAATATACATTTTATAATTATCTAAAATTCATTGAAAATTATAAGAGTTATTAATGCTAAGTGAAATTAAAAAAAAAGTGATTTTTATTAAATTTCAGTTAATACAAAAGTTTGTTAAAGAATGTACTGTTAGCATTTCTATTGAGACAATATATTCAACTTTTCATTACGTTAAAAAAAATTACCTTTTACTATTTAAAATCATTTTAGGTGAAAATCACACACATATTAACTATTAAGTTCTCTGATTTTTAATGTTCACTAAATCGTACTTATATTTATATTAATAAATGATATAAACTTAAATTGTGTTAGACCTATTACTAGTAAAACAAAATCTCTCTCTATATATATGTTTTTTTAATTTGACTCTTTTAAAATGAAATGAGTGTAAATTGTTTCATATATTATAAATTTATCCCCAGTCTGTTACAAGTTTAAAAAAAATATTTTCACCTAAGATATTTATAACTTCTATTTTTATTATGTTTTCGTACATTTCATTCTAAAACATAAAGTTATTGTTTGACATACATATAGCTTCCATTTTTACTATTTTTATTTAATTTATTTTAACATGTATTCCTTGAAGTATAAAAAATACACCTAATAATAACATTCCTAGTTATACTACTCAAGAATATAATACAATATCTTGAGCCAAATGACCATTCATTTTACCTTCTTATTTTGTTTTTATATAGAAATTTATTCAAATATAACCTTAACTTAATCAATTAAAAAATGTGTGGAAATCACATTATTTAGAAGCATCATTAATGCTTTCAGTTTCTTAAATTAATGGTACTATTTTTTATTTCTAAAAAAATACATTTTTAGTCCTTTTTTCTCAAACAAAAAATTGTATATTTAGTCCAAAATTTGTGGCAAAGTAATAATTCATCCATATCAAATTATTGTTAAGGTAAGACAAGTCTTAATTACTACTAACTACACTAATTATTAGACTAAAATACCCTTATTAAAAGACTTAGGGTGTAGTTAATTGTAAGTTAATTAGTATTTAGGCAACACAACAATAAATAATGGTATTGTTGGAGAATAACAATTAATCCTTTATTGATATTCTAAAGTGAACATATTTTGCCACAAATCAAAACTCCCCAATAGATAAATTTGAGGAGGAGGGAATAATATATAACCTTATCATGATACATGTTGTACAAATGAATTCAAATATCACTGAGGCTACTTAACACTAGCATTTAGAAAAAGAGTAAATAGTGATGATAGAGAGCACAGTGATCTCACAAACCTAACACTATTGCTGGACCTTGAGCACTGGGAAGGCAATAACATCTCGAATACTGGGAGAGTTTGTCAAAAGCATCACCAACCTATCAATTCCAAGTCCCTGGAAAGAAAGAATATCTTCTTTGTAAGGAAACAAAAACAATTTTCCATTTCAACACTTTGTGAGACAAATAATGCCAACACAAAACTGAAAACATTAAACTTGCATAGACCATGTTTTGATTACTATACTTGTAATACCACTCATATACACATGCATTAAAACTCCAGTAATACGTCATAATTCATATCTAAATCTAATACATATGCTCCTCAATAAGAAATACAATAAAGTATTGGAAGTTTAAAGATAAAAAATAGACATGACAATACACAATGAAAATTGCAACTGATCTTACAAACACTGTTTTATGAAAGTAATATTTTAAAATAAAAAATGAGTATGATATAAATCAAACATGACTTTTTCTTTTAAAAAATGACACTATCTGGAATTTCATCTGTTTATTGCATTGGACATAATCCATGCCTTCAATTGGTAACAATGTTAATACCATAAAAAAAAAAAAAAAACAGTATTCATTCTCATCTAGGGCAATCCCACACTATATAAAGACATGCAGAATTGCAGACTGATTACTATACCATTCCAGAAGCTGGAGGCATTCCATATTCCAAAGCTGTGAGAAAGTCATCATCAAGAGTCACTTCATACGAGTCATCCTCATCTTCCTTTCCTTCCTTTTTATCATCATTTGTTGAAACAGCTGCTCTTTTCTTTTCATGCTGCCTAACTTGATCTTCTAAGCGTCCTCTCTGCCAAGTTCAAAAAAATGTAACCATTTTATTTACCATCAAAGTACTCAATCTTCCATAATTAACTTAAGACAGTTAATTAAGTTGTGCATGAATAATCATTAGACTTCATTCTTTTACCGATGAACAAAATCCATTGTCTATTTCTAGTAGTGTTTGGAACAGATTAACCAAAACACTCAAATCTCCATGCATGTTTGGTTTCAAAGTTGAAGCAGATCTTTATAGCTTCTGCGTGAACTTAAAATTGGACATAAAAAACATGGAGAAAAGTGTGTTGTAATGTGCAATCAAACATGCACTTCTGCAATTTGCACATAATAATAAGCGCCAATTTGATTATAATGCAACACCAAGTTTGACTTGTTATCCTGTTGATATGTCATCAAATTTTCATAAATGATGCTCAATTTGTTATCCAATATGTCATCTATTTATTTAAGGTGCTATTGCAAATAAAACAAAAAAAAAGATAAATAAACTCCTTTGAACTAACAACCACAAGAACCTAAACCTACTTCAAAACTTACAAAGAATAGCATTTTATATTCATCTTACCCAGATCTTATTTCCCTCTTTTGCCAAGTTGTTTATTGTTAAAATATATATTATCTTTATATTATATTGATAGTTATTATCTTGTTAGTTATTATTTATTTTTATCTTTATATGATGTAATCAATTACTGAGGGTTTCCTCAATATAAATAAAGACGAGGCGTGGTTTTCTAAAACACACATTCAATAGATACATTATTCTAATTTAGTATTAGAGATAGGTTGAGGGAATCAGGAAAATCATGCTTTACCAGGGACAATTTGTCCCCAATGGATATCTCCAGTGGATCTTCTTTTGCTTCCCAGCGATCCTCACTTCCTCCCATGACAAGCGATCCTCTCTTCCTTCCTAGGTTAATTTTCAAAGCGTCGTAAATATTGCATAAATAGTACTTGCAAAGCTATTGTTCACCATTTTTCTTTAAATTTATTGTTCAAAGCTTCGTGAATAGTGCGTGACCACGCACCTCTGCGAAGCTTTTGTTCACCATTGCTGACAAATCTTTTTTTCAAAGCACCGTGAATAGTGCGTGAACAGTATCGCACCTCTGCAAAGCTGCTGTTCACCATTGCTGACAAATCTTTTTTTCAAAGTGCCGTGAATAGTACGTGAACAGTACCGCACCTCTGCGAAGCTACTATTCACCATTGCTGACAAATTTTTTTTTCAAAGCACCGTGAATAGTGCGTGAACAGTACCGCACTTTTGCGAAGCTACTGTTCACCATTACCGACCAATATTTTTCCTGGCACAATCACACCAAATCAAGTGACAAAGTTGAACAGTACCGCACCTCTATGAAACTGCTGTTCACCTCTTTTTCCTGATGTGATCACACTAAATTAAGTGTTGAAGCTGAATATCAATTAATATGTGAACAGAACCACACCTCTACGAAGTTGTTATTCACCACCGTCAACTAATCTTTTTCCCAGCACGATCACACCAAATCAGTGTCGAAGCTGAGTATCGATTAGTGCATGAACAGTACCACATATAACATTTGTAACAAGCTTGGCTCATGACATATATATTCTAGCTTGAGAGGGGTGTTAAAATATATATTATCTTTATATTATCTTGTTAATTATTATTTATCTTTATCTTTATATGATGTAATCAATTACTGAAGGTTTTTTCAATATAAATAAAGATGAGGTGTAGTTTTCTAAAACACATATTCAGTAAATACATTATTCTAATATTTATGATTAGAGACAGTTGATGACAAACACATTATATAATGTACGGTCAGTGAAATCTACACAAACTTATGCAGTTTGGATATGAAAGGTTGAAAACTTTGGAATCTTACCTGATCTATAGGATCAGTCAATTCGGAGAATGCATTGCCCAATTCACGACCACAAATGAAAAGTTCAAATCTCTCAGTCAAACCTGCGGATCTAATGGAGGATCATGTGTAAGATAGAAGATATTATCTAGAAACAGAAAATGTGCATCACTTTCTTATTGAGTTTGGTTAGTATGTCTTTTGTACAATAAATTTTATCACTGCATGTCAGAAATTACATACTAACTTACTAAAACATTAGTATAAAAAATTATGTCATAAATATTAGCTACCAGAAGAAAGGAAAACAATCGTTGCTCTTAAAACTTTAATGAAAATCTTAAAATCATAAATCCCAGAAAGTCCCAATTGAGTTTATCTTTTCACACATGCATAACCTTTGCAAATTGATGTAAAAATGATGATGGAACAAGGGAATGCTTCAAGGGCATCAGAAAGATCGTGGGAGCATTTCAACTCAATTGAAACTAAAAATTACAATGACAATACAAGAATGGTGGGTGATGATTCTAATCTAGGAATAATTGCCTCAAATACTGAATAGATTGGATAATTTGACTGCTGTGATTATGAAAAAGGCAAAGCCAATTGATAACAGCAAATAATCCATTAACTTCATTAAGTAGTAGAAAGTAATACAAGAATGTTATACCCTTTATGGATCCTAAGTTCTGACAGATTAATATTTCATGGTAGGTTGGATAAAAATACTTTAATAACAGCAAATAACATTACTTGAAAATTCTGAAATCTTTCTACCTTCTGTGTGGTTTGGCCAGTGGAGATATCTCAATTGGATAGTCTAAAACAAATGTAGGTTGAATGAGCTTTGGTTCTACAAAAAGCTCAAAAACCTAAATAAACAAAACAAAAACAATCCAATTAGTGTGTACAAGTAAAACAAATTGAAAATTGAAAATATAATAAATGCAACAAGTACAATCAGAAAGGAATATCAATATATAGATCATCACCTAAAAAGAGTAAGTGTGACTGATTGCAAAAAAACTAACTTCAAATGAAAAGAATAAAAATTGGATGCTCAGATGACAGGAGGAAAAAAGGTGAAGCAATCAACCTCGTTAAGGAGGTGGCCAACAGATTGGCATGCTTCAATGGAACCTTTATCCTTGTTATCAAGATTCTTTCCAAGGGTATCCAGAGTAACTCGCTTTGCAACCTCAAGATCATTTCCCAATTCATTGAAATTGATCCCAGAAATTTCTTTAACAAGATTGTGCATAGTCTCCCTCCTCCAGGGCCTTTCCAGACATATCTCGACTCCCTGTACGAAATCATTTACACCTCCTTCAACAAATTTGTTATAAAGAAAGAAATTTCAATAAAATGTCATCACTCATCAAACAGCAGTGCAATAGAACTGTGACTGAGTGCAAGCAGAATAATTAATAATATTCTGAAAACATGTTCATACAATTAAAGTGGAAATAATATAATTAGAAGTGGTATGAGAAAATTTTAACACTAGAGACCATGTTGGAGCTCACTAAAAACCAGTAACCAATTCACTTATGGGGAAAAGGCTTTGGAGGTCGTTTTTGTTGTAAGAGAAAATAATATAAATATTTGTATTTGTTAAAATAGGAGAAATAGTGGGATAATTGAGTGTAAACTGTGTTAGAGTACACAACGGGGTGCATGTTTATATAGGTTAATTACATTAATGTAATTTTCCTATAAGCTGCAATATGAATAGAAAGAGAGTTATAATAAAATTTCCCAACTAATAAAAATAAAATATAAAACCATTTGAGTTCCACCAAAAAAAGTATCTGAAAGACAACTCAAGGATCTTGGTGAAGTTAGGGAATATTGCTAGAAAGAGAGAGCTGGAATATACATCAGCCTAAGAAAGCAAAGTTTCGACTTATTTAAAACCAACATTTGGAAGCTTCAAACTAATAGTGGAATCCAAAATTATTTAAACTTGAAAGAGAGAAAATTGTCCTAAATAGCAATTGGCAAAGATAACCATGGCACAAACATGCAACCAGAGCACATAAAAGTCACCAAGAAGCATGCCGAAAAAGGACAGCAGTAGGATGGGCAACTGGAAAGTTCTTTGCCGGAAAATGAACCGCAATCAAAAGGCGATGGCTGGGAAGACACACTGGAAAAGGACGACAGGCAAAATGTGGTGACTGAAAAACATGCCATAAAGAACACCGAAAAGTCTCCGAAAAATTGAAAAGATTGTTGGAAAAGGTACAGAAGAAGAAAGGGTCACTAGAACAGAGGAAACTGGTCAGCGAAAAAAAGGCAACACAAAAAGGTCCACCGAGGACAATAGGTCCCTAATGGGGCACGATTTTCTTTTATCACACAATTAGGCTCTTGATACCATGTCAAAAATAGGAGAAATAGAGGGATAATTGAGTGTAAACTGTGTGTTAGAATACACAGCATGGTGCATGTTTATATAGGTTAATTACATTAATGTAATGTTCCTACAATATGAATAGAATCAGAATATTAATTCTGATTTTCAACGGTATTCAATAAAAAAAATACTGAATAATTAAAAAGATGAAGAACGTATTTACTTTTTTAATAAAATGATAAAAAAAAAAAAATCAATGTATGGTTTTGGAATTTTTCCAAGTCAGGATCTTATTGATGATGATTGTTATTATGTTTGGCTTTAGAGCCATTATTTTATATTGCTTTTATATTGAGTACTCATATATTGTTACAAAGATAACATAATAAACTAGTATAAATTTTGATAGTATTGTAAATTATTTTTAATAACATTTTTGTTAAATTTGATTAAGGGGTTTTCTATTATGTGCCTATAGGCACAAGATAAGAAGTTAAAAATATAAAGTTTTTATTGCAAAAGAAAGTATCTATAAAATAAAAAACGCAAAAAGTATCCAATACTTGCTTCTTGAAGTAATCTAAAGTATTTTTTATGGTTAGCTTTCCTAGCCGCTCAAAGACCCAAATATTTGCCATAAAAAATGGGGATCAAGGATGGAATAGTATGACCCTTCCTCATTTAAACATTGAACAATAAACTATAGAGTAACATTTTTTATTTCATTCCAGTGGCTTAGGCATTCCTTCCAACATATCTGACCAATTCAATTCTAAGATAAGTTTAGTAAGAACAATGTCTACCTGATAATCAACGGTAAGCTTCCCATGAACTGCAAGAGCACATCGAGTGACGATCTCCTCTGCCAAATTCATCATGCTTTGATAATCTGAGTATGCTTCGTACATCTAAAGTTTAACTAATATCAATATTTAACAGAATGCAATTCAAGATATAATGACAATAATCATATGCAAATTGAAATATCAAGTAACCATTGTCAAAACAACTACTAGCTTGAAAGCTTAAGCTATGTCAAGATTTAGGGAAATGTTACATATGCTAACATCGAGTACTAAAACTAACAAAATATTCTCATGGTACATTTAAAACAACAGCTGTTGATACATGTCAGGATTTGATAAACTTTTGGTTGTTGTCTTGTTGACTAACTGACACAATCCTTTTCTTTTATAGTTTTATTTGATCTTGGGACTGGTGATATAAAGATAGGCAACAAAGCATGATATATAGAATAACAATATACAATGAAATATGATATGATAGAGCCAAGTGCTAACAGAAATGGTTATAATTATCAAAGACAAATTGGAGAAGAGCTCCTTACAACTAAGGAAAGCTCACTGAAAACAGAGACGAAAATTAAAAAAGAAAACCAAGACTGTCACCATGCTAGTGCAGTCATCCCCTATACCACTACCAAATTTTCAGTACCCCCTTCTCCCCCACCCCCCACCCCCCTTTTTCTCTCATGTAACCTCTCGCTCTGCCCACCTTTATTCCTAGATCTCCTTACCCTCTTCCCACATGTCACTTGTGACATTCTCTCTCTATGCTAAATTGCTAACTGAATTTTCCACCTCCTGCCCTCTTCAGTTATTCTTCCTTTTCCTCTCATAAACCAACAGCTAGTTGTTATTGGGCCCAGGTTTTCCTCTTCTGCTATACACATGCACTATGGGCCTGTCATAATGGAAGCTTAAAAGTTCACCTCCTAAATCTAAACTTTAATTTACCTCTATAGTTGTAAATTCAGGATTGTGTCGAGTTGAAATTCCTTCATTTCTAAATATTCGACCAATCTCATATACTTTTTCAAAACCCCCCACCTGCCACAAAGAAAAACATTAAAGAGGTTAACAACTTCACTAAATCAATAACATCCATGTTTACAGTTTATCTAGCCAATTTCAATTTATAGCTTGAAGAAGCCCCCTATATGCCACATACAAGACAAAGGATTTTCAAAAAAGTTTGCAATTATCCTTAAACAGAAAAGACAACATTTGCCCGTAGCATGTTCAAAATTTGATAAAAGAAACAAGATCTTGACTAGTAATCTTATTTGCATTACATTGAGGGTGAATACTTAATGTATCTTCCTTTCTTAAACATAGCATCTCACCCCTACTCTGTAAAATATAAAGAGCCTTATCCCTCAATACTTCTTGTGCAAAAAGAATAAAAAAAAAAATGAGAGTGCTTTTATAAGCTCTTGTCTGAACAGAAGGACTTCACAGATAAATATTTCAAATCTCACCAGCATTCTCTTCAGATGTAATTCAGTTGCAATTCTCAGATATAAGTCTCTTCCAAGAGAATTATGGTATGTAATAAATGGTCTGGCTTCTGCTCCCCCAGCTGCTCCCTAGTCAATGCAATTAATCAGGTTCAGGTAAAAAAAAAACCTTCCATGTACAAATGCCAGACATCAATTTATATCATTTATTACTTAACAGTTGCTATTGAGAGTCAAGACTGAAAGAGCATATAGAAACAATCCAAACACAAGGACTGAAGTTTTAAAGTATCTAGTTACTACTATGACAAACATCATATAATTTTATTACTATATTTAAGGCACAGAAATACTCAAAATAATAATATAAAAAAAGGAGTTAGTGAATTGCAACAGAAGCAAACAAGAGAGCAAAAAGACATAAAGACAAGTGGCTAATTGGCTATTAGATAAATAATTAGCAATAGCACCACTATAGTTATCATTAAAGGTTTGGCAATTGGAGCTGACTGATAATGAAGGATTCATCACTCATAAATTCAGGAGAAACTAAACAGGCAAAACTAAAACAGAGGTGACTTGGGTTGCACTTATAACCAGAATATAAGTCTGACAAATTCCACAATGCCATTAAATTGAGATCTTATAACCCTATATCAATCTGACTTTCAAGAGATCCAGTACAACGCATAAATATGAAAATAACCAAACAAAAAAATCATGCCTATCAAGCTGACCTGTTAGATATCAAAATTATGTCCGAAAGATCAATGCTCTTTGTATTTTATAAATATAAATATTAAACAACTATTTCAAATAACTAGAAGAGTCCCCAACATTTTTGAAGAAACATTTTTGTGGTAAAAAAAAAGTGTAGCCAGTGTAAGTACATTAAAATTAGCAAACCTGCAAAACTGGAGTTTCAACTTCAACAAATCCTAAAGAATCCATTGTCCTCCGTATCTCTGATACAACCTATTTGAATGGAATTGATTAGAACATTAATACAAATAGAGTTATTTACTCAGGCAATACGTAAGAGAAGTTTGTTGATCTATCTGAAAGGACAGAAGGTGAACCCATGGTCCCTAAAACCAAAATTCTAAATCTTCTTTCAAATCAAATCCATTAAACTATATAATTAAAAAGGCAAAAGGAAAAAGGAAAAAGTAGTGTTACACTTACAGTAACAAGAATTCAAGAAAAATAAATGTTAACTTATAAGATAATGTATTACAATTTACAACCACAAAGCCTAGACATAATGAGCATCATTTTTTACCATAAAGTTTTACCACAGTTCTACACCAAACAACATGATGGCTATCATTTTTTTTACATTCTAGCCTAGTTTATTTTGGAGGAGAAAAACATGAGAAGTCCTAGACATTCTTTGGCTGAACCAAAATCACACTTCCCATATAATTCAAAGTGCAATTGTAACCTATTTGTTATTGTTATTCTACTAAGTCCAATTCCTAGATGCCTTTCACCTTTATTTAAGAATTGTAGTTTTGTCCCTTGATATCTTCCAATGGATCTATAGAATAAATTGTTCAGCTTGATCTGTTCCTTATTCCACTTCTTCATAGAAAAGAACAGTACTAGACAGAAAAGAGGCATAGCACAATTAGGTGAGAATAAGATATCTCAATTAACTCAACAAAGAAACAGAAAACAAGCAGATAAAATAAACTTTTATGAATCTACAACATTATAATATTTTAATTTTAAAACAAACAATTGAATAACATTGGTTTTCTTTAAGAAATTAAAAAGTTAGCAAGATGAACCACCTTGGCTCTTTTACGGAATACATCTGCTACCTCTGGATTTGCGATCATATCTACATACCTAGCCACAAGTCCACAACAAACAGTGAAAAAGAAACATTTTAACTCAGAGTTAACCAATTCAGTTCAAAAGTGTAAGGATTAATTAGAGATAACATGGAAGACTAAGATATAAGTTATACTTCATAAATAAGAAATAAATAAAAACTAAAATCCATTAAAAAAATTGAAAGATGAAGATATTTATTAGTGATGAGAAAAAAGAACACAAGACTAGATGTAATTATCCTCTTACAAAAATAGAATAAACTAGAAAAGGGAAAATAAAAACTAGTATAGAAGAATTGTAGTCAAGTCACTAATAAAATACCAAATGCATGAGTATATAACAGTGATTTCAATTAGTGGGGAACACAAAATATTATGGCATGAGCTGACCTCTGACGATAACGTTTATCTATATCAGTTAGTCCATGATATTTGTCAGGTAGTGGAAGCAGAGATTTTGTAAGGATTGCAAAAGATAGCACAGACACAGAAAGTTCTCCTGAAGTAAGACCAGAAAAAACATGAGAAAAGGTGGTCAACTATTTCATGACTAACAGCTATCAGCTGGCATTTGTCGAAGGGCATATTGTCCCAGCAGAGAAATGATATCCATCTTAAAAGGTGTTGATTATTTGATAATCAGTTCACCATTATCATAACTAGTTCCCAGTCACTTGAAAGAGTAATAACAGGTATTGCATATACTAGAAATCTGCGGTAGATAGACATTAATAAGACAAAAGAAAATCATATATGAAACCAAAGATGGCTGAGCAAACTCTAGTTGAATATAATAAAACAACTATCAGCAAATCTTTTCAAACGTTGTTTTGCTTGATCCACCTAGAGACAGCTTGAGATATGCCGATTAGATAAATACCTTTTTCTGTGCGTTTTATTGTTCCTCTTACACCTAATATATCACCAATATCAACATGGGCCTTTAACTGTTCAAACTGATCACCAATGAGTCTCTCCTTATCACAATAGAGCTGAAATAATAGATTTTAACAACTTCAGTTAGCAGATCTCTATAGCATTCAATTTACAGAAGGGAGACAATTTTAACCTTGTCTATGAATAAAAATGCAACTAACAATTAAGACTATAATAAGAACAAAGAAACACTGTAACATATAAAAAACTTAACAAAAGTCCAACATGTTTAATTTACACAATGGAGACGTTTATTTGTAATATGATTCATAACTACAATGAACAATGGTTTCCCTAATTTACATACAGCTCACAACAACTCATAATATCCCCACTTACAATATTTATATAGTCTCTAACAGCATAAATGTACAAAAAGTGTAAAAGAAAACCTGAATTGTCCCTGAATCATCTCTTAGAGTCAGAAAGGCAAGCTTTCCAAATGCCCTCCTAGCAACAATTCTTCCCGCGATGGATACATGGTCATTCTCACTATGTTTTTCCTCACCATTTCCTAGATCTCTGTAGATATCTTGCAGCTGAGCAGCACCATGACTTTTGTCCCATTCATAAGCATATGGATCAAGCCCCTTGCTTCTCAATTCTTCAACCTACAAACAACCACAAAGAAGGGTTGTCAAAAATAATAAGCCTTTATCCATAAGTAAAGACAATATCAAAATAAAGACCATTAACTTTTTAGTCCTCTGACCAGCACTCAACATCTCAGCCAAAAATAAAATCTATCTCATTGTCCAAACTGTCCATAATTGAATAAAGGGGCACCTAATCCCAACCCAAACATCAACACTAGATAGCATATAACCATGCATTCAATTTTCCATCATATCTCCTAGCCAAAAATACAATTAGTCTGAGAGTTTAATGTTCATGCATTGTGAGTGTAAAATAGTTTTGCATTGTCACTTAATTACAACCCACGTTTTAATGACTTTTGAAATAATCTTATAAAACTATTTTACACTTTGCATCACCATTTTTTTACATGTTTGGTTTTAAGTTGGAGAAAAATTCAAAATTGATTTTGGAGTCAAAAAATTACACTCTATTTTATTTCAAAATCAATTCTAACTATAATCGTCGAAACATAACTCATTTCATTTCAAAATTAATTCTAACCAAAATCAATTTTATTCGGAAACAATTCCGTACCTTCATCCAAACACACTTAAACTATTCCTTTTTTTTTTCAAAAAAAAAAAAAGTGTAAAAAGAAGCATCAATTCTAATTTTCCCCAAATTCAAATTCTCATATATTGCTAGAACTGTAAACAACCCAAGAGAACAGATTAATATAGAGATAAGTTGATGGAAATATTAACTACAAGGCAATCGATATTCAATCTTACATTGAAGCGCAACGAAAAATCACACAGCGCGGAATTTCCAAATTCAAAACTCAACGTCATTTCAGCTTTCAACTCATCCCTCACGACACACACGCACACGCAACACAGCAATTAGAAGGAAACAGAGCAAAACGACGCCGAGAGGCACATACCTTCTTCAAGCGAATGGCACGAATGGCGTCCCTATCGGAAGTCGAAGTGGTAGACGGCGACACCGAGCTCCGGCGGCCGCGACCGGTGGCCCTGGTGTCGGCGGCGGCGGAGGAGGCGGTGGAAGAAGAGCACGCGCGAAGAACGAGCGTGCGAGGTGTTCGACGAAATGCGTGAGAGTGAAGGAAATGCTTCAGCGGATTCCATGTTAGATTGCACAGTTTTAGCGCTTCCATTTCTCTGTTTCACTACTACTACTGGGTCGCACCAAAGTCTGTTTATTTATCTTTTTCGTTTGGGGGTACAGCACGACAAAAAAAAAAATACAGTTTGCTACAGCAAGTATCTGATTTAATGATGATTTTAAATAAATAAATTATTTAAAGTATCTTATATACTGAAAATGAGTTTAGTTTCTATTCATTTTCAGTGTAAACAAAAAATAATTATATTGTTATCCTAGTAGAAATTCAAGAGCAGTGCTAGGGTGGCAAAACAGATTGGTCTTGCTGATTAAAATATTGTTTTTTAAAGACCAGCGAATTGCGGATTGGATCTTATATATTAGATAAGGTGTTATTTTGCTAAAATTATTATCAACTATGGTATACGCAATTCTTTGATTTGGTGATTAACATAAATAAAGCAATCAAAATTAAGTAGCTTGGTTTTATTTAGGCTTAATGTCACACTTTATCAAGTTTTTAATTTTGGTTCATTTTATCGAGTTTTTAATTTTTGTATATTTTATCGTCCAGGTTTATTTTTGTAAATTTTACCATTAATTTTTTATTTTTAACGTATTTTACTATGATGTTAGTAAACAAAAAACTCCTTTTTAATTTTGAAATAAAATTTAGATGGTAAAATATGAAAAATTTGAATGATAAAGTTTAAGAAAAATAATCTTCAAGTGATAAAATGCATAAAAATTAAAAATTTATAAATATAATCAGGGGACAGAGTCAACAATAAATAATAGGGATCGAATATCAATTATATATAAAAATTAAGAATTATATAACAAACATATTTTGGATCAAATTTCAACAAAATATTCATAATTATATTAAGAAAATAATATAAAATCACCGTGAGTGTATGAATTAATAACACAAAATTATATATGTATTAATTATAATATTTAAAAAAATATCTTATTAATTATATTCTAAAAAGATATTAAATTAGAAAAAATATTTTAGTCAAAAACAATGGCAAGAAAAAAGAAAAGACAAAAAAAAAAAATAATAGAAAGAGAACATTTGTTGATTTATCTCAAAATTCAAGCCATCAATCTTACATAATTTTCTAAGTTGATCCCACTTGTTAATAAACAATATTAAAATTATAATCAAATCAATATAAATGAGTGATTAATAAAATTATTTAAATGCAAATGTAATTATTTATAGTTTTGAAAATAACAATAAAAAATTATAAAGGAAAATACTATTAAAAAGAAAATTTTATGATACTTAGATTTTTATCTGAAAAAATTGTAATCATTTTAAAAATAAAACTATAAAAGAAAGAAGATATAATATTTTGTTAAAAACCATAAAACAAATAAATAAAAATTAAAAATTAATTACCATAATTTACAAATTATAAAGAAATTTTTATATTTAATAAGTGAAATTATTGTCACATAAAGTTGTATAAAATATTTTTTGCTGGTTAAGTTGTATAAAATATTAACCCAGTCAAGAATTTGCTAAAAAAAAAACAAACATTGAATAGATTTGGAGAAAATCCTATACATATTACACAATTACACAGAAAAGGATTTTAAATAAACAAATAAATAATCAAGGGGCCTTGGCCCCCTACAACAATACTAGTTTCGTCACTGAATATGAATATAATGTTAGATGATAAAGTTTATAAAAAAAAAATGAAAGTTAAATAGTAAAATGTGTAATCAAGCTTTTTATTTATTCCATTACCAAATAAAAAATCTAAATTAGTTTGTTTCATTTTCAGGTTCATGGATTAGTTGGAGTCAGTAAACACTTTTAATATATTCCTCATCATGATCACTTCTCTATCAATTTCTTATATCACTATTTGTTTTTGTTTTGTAATACTATTCACATTAATTAAGTTACTTATCATGTGTAATTTGATACAATTAATATTTGGAAAGAAGAAAATCCATAACAAAAAAACCAAAAGACAAAAAAGAAAATGAACCTAAGAAAACTTATATTATGTTCAAAACTTACAAAAAGTGAAAAGAATAAACATGTGTTTAATAACACGTTTACTATCTTTAAATGTAAATCCGGTCAAAGCTTCAAAAATTAATTTATATATCATTTTGAATTTTGGATGTAGAAATGATTGTAAACACGCTGCGTAACAAAATCTAAAGCAAACATGCACTAAGATTGCTGCTTTGGAACCTCCCAGGGAGATTAATGCTGAATCTTCAAACCCTCCACAACATACCATTGTAGATGTTAATGCTGAATCTTCAAACCCTTCCAATAACCATCAAGTGGAGGCAGAAGATTTACAAAGTATAATATTGTTGAGGGAAAGCGTTTTTCTCCTCCAAATTCCCCTGTTCGAGGAACATATGATGAATATGATGTTGGAGAGGAATTAGGAGAGGGATTTCTATATGCAACTAATCTTTTTAATGATCATAACCAAAATGGTTGTTCTATTATGTAAATGGGCACAATTTTGAAAACCCGTTATTGAAAATAACTAGGGTAATTCATGTTAGTTTTAAAAATAATTTATTTTTTATTTTTTACCTGAGTCAGGTCAAGGGATACCCGTTATCTCTTATTCGGTCAGATAAAGAAAAATCATATTTTTATTTTATTTTATTAAGTAATTGTGTGAGTTACAGGTTATAAAGTGTAAGCAACTTATAAAATGATGTATTGAACTTAAAGAAAGTGGCTAGCTATAGGTTAACAATCTTTTAAATATTATTTTCAGTCCTTATAATATTTTGCATAAATAATAAAACATGTGTTTGCTTATAAAAATAAAAATAAAAGGACAATAACAAGCAACATCATCTCGTATATGCCCTATAGATTCTTAGGGAGCGATTGTTTCTCATAATTATTTTGTATTTTCGGGAATACGAAGGTGAGAATATGTATTTTTATGTTTATTAATTAGGAGGTTATCTAAAAATATTTTCAAGTATTTTTTTTATTTTTAGAAAAGTTACATGCTCATATTTATACAACTTTTATTCCAGTGCTTATAGCATGGGAAAGTTACCTGAAAATTATTTTCTAACTCCAGGTATTACTTTCATTTTTATTTATTATTTTCAAACTATAAAAATATATAGTTAACCAAACATATTTCGATATACCATAAGGAATAAAATTTTTAGCTATAATATTTATGGGATTGTAATTCTCGAAAATACAAAAAATATTGACTTCTAGATTGATCGCATGCCGAAGTTTTATGGTGCACTTCACTGGAGTTCTCCAACGCCGATCATGCAAAACGTAACGCCGTTGGATCCTTTGCCGCCGCACCGAGATTGACAAAGACGGCGACAGCTAAAATCAACACTAACTTTGTTAGACGCTGGTGGAGGAGCTGCCAAGACTGTGGTGCAGGAGGTGTAGCGCTGCCAAAAATCGTCTCCGGCGATGAAAGATACAGAGGGTGCACCATAATACTATTGAATGAATTCAATCTAAAGGTTATTATATTTTGTGTGACATACACAATTTACATTAATTGTGAGACAAATGTCCCCTTAGTTAGTTGGTTGATGAAAGCTTATGAAGATATGAAAGGATGATCATAGTACGTTAACCAGATGTATGGTATTGCAAAGCACATATACTTTTTTAAATGAATTAATCGGTACAATCTCAATTTTTAATAATTTTAATATTAATTTTTTTAATAATTTATCATATTAAAAAGTAGGAAAATAATTTTATATTATAAATGAATAGCAAAGCAACCCAAAAGATTTATAATAATAATAATAATAAATATTTATTTAATTAATTTAAATAGGACAGCTTATCAAATCTAAAAGACTTTTTGAATAATTTAAAGTTTGGACTTTTTAACTAAATATATTTTAATTAAAGTTTTGACTTTTTTATTTTTTTGATAAACCTTACGTGCCTTAAGCTTGAAGTAGGCTAAGTTATAGGCCTCTATTGAGGTCTGGTCTATTTTCACTCTTAACAGTCACATACTGTAAACAGGGTAGGTGTCTAACCCATTAAAATATTTGTATATATTGAAAAAACATATATTAAAATTAGAAAAAATATCCAAAGAAATATAATTAGAAAGATTAATATATAAAAGATAATATTCTATAGTTACAACTAAGTAAGAAATCAACGAAAATATTTTCAAGATTTTTTTGTTACATAAAGATTTTAAATTGAAGATACACATTTTTTTTTACGGATCAAAGATACACATTATAAATTTGAAAAAAATACATGAAAATATTAGTATTGCAAATCAATAATTACACATTAATGTTCTATTAATGAAGATGATTTGTAATAAATTAAATGAAAGATTTGTAATTTAATCACAACAAATGAATATAATTAAATTAAATTAATTGAGATGATCACGAGTTTCTTAATAGAATGTTCATTGGGTTGTGTTAGAAATTGTGGATACTATAAATTTGGAGCAAAAGACTCGAAATAAAACAAAAGGAAGAAAGATTGTACTTTACTATTAATTTTCAAGGTAATATTATATATTATTGTTTCCAATTATATGTTATATAATTTTTTATTTTATTTTTTAAGGTAAATATTTTTCATATTTTCCGTAATCAATCAAGAAAAATATTATAATGATTTATGGATATATACACATTTCAATTTGGAAAGAAAACTTAACCGATAAAAATTAATTAGGTTAGTTTGGTAAAAAAAAATTGTTATCAAATTCAAATCCAATCAACTCAATTATTGAGACCTAAATTTATTTTTTCATATTTTAGGAGAATAGATTTTTTCTTATACTCTGTAAAAAAAATAATTCTAAATCTTCCTACAATATTCTCCTACTTATATGTATCTTATATTTTGAACACATTAAATGCATATTGATTTTTAATTAGGACTACAATATTCTTTTTATTTTTTAATTAAGATTACAATATTCCTTTTTTAGAGAAATTACTACGTCGGGTTCGTCATTATTTAAGAGCTTCCATCTCTATTCTTGTTCTTTACATCTCTGTCGTCGCTGCGATTTTGTTGTTTCAGACAGGTTTTTGTTTAATTCTTTTTCTTTTCTTTTTGCTTTTGGTTATGTTTTTTTTTTATGTTTTTGTGAACTGGAATACCTGACAGTGTATTCCTTTGTTATTTTAATGATCTTTTTCCTCCTCTAGCATAGGACGACTATTATTACAGTTATTTATTTTCCTTCACGACCACTTTTGTAAAAAAAAATTATACATTTTCACGGATGAAAAACAAATCAGTATTTATTTTTGCTTTATAACATTCACATTAAGTTACATATTTTGTGTTATTTAATATTACTATTAACATGGATTAATCTTAATTTGTATGTAGTATCCTAACCAGAGGAAACAAGATGGAACATGAGTACAAGAAGAAGAAGAAGAAAGGGTTACTTAAAAAACTCTTATATGGAGGTTCATCAAAACATAAAAGGAATTCATTGTTGTTATTGCAATCTGATGATAATGAAAATAATTCAACACAGCATAATGATTCAAATGAATCAAAATCTTCAAATGATTATATTCTCACAGAGCATGCTAAATATCATGAAGTAGCAAAATTACCTCCAATAAATTATGAATGTAATGCGTATCGAATAGCATGCGAGACATTCGATGATGACAATACGGAAGGTTGTCACATTATGTAAATGTGTGCATGCACTATTTTGAAATTAAACTCGTTAATTAGGGCTAGCTAATTAGTTTATATTTTTTTTTTAGGAAATTTTACCTTATTTTATTTGTATTAAGCTCTAGAGTTATGACATTATGACATATGTTAGGTGATGAATAGATTTTAAGCAGCTTATGGTGTTGCTTTTAATGAATACAGGTTATTGGTTATTGTGCATGTGCGCATTTAATTGATTTAGTCAATAATAATAATAATAATCTAAAAGATATATAATTTATTAAGAGACATATCACATTCTTTAATTCGCAGAACAAAAATATTATGTTTCTTATAAATCATGTTCCTTAATTTAAAACAAAGATCAAAATTATATTTGCTAAAAGATTATGTATTTATATATGTTTTGTGTTGTATAAAATTTTTTTGTGATATCGTATGAGTGATTATATTTTATAAATTTGAATGGGATTAAATTTAATCATTATCATATTTTTAGTCAGTATTATTTATTTATCAATTTTCATGTTAATTAAAGTGTGGATAGCATGTATGGTATGGACATTTAAGTATCCAACAGGGGAGAGTATGTGAATTTTATTAAAGTACGACTATGAGGGAAAGTAGTGTAGTATTCAATTCTCTCCATTATCATTCCTAATTGTGTATTTTTACTGGTTTAGTCTCCTAAATGCATACAATACAACATACATGTTTTGAAACTATAACTTTCTAGACTACTCTTTACATAACCTCCCTAACATTATGTGTTAGCTTGTTACGATGAAAAAAGAAGCAAGGGAATGGATTGAACAAAATTCAAAAACTTATTCTCTTTGATTTTACGTGGAAATGTGGAAGAAAAATAATATTGCGCATGTTTAATTTGATGTTTAGAATCAATGAAATTTGAGTTTAAAGTTAATCAAACTTGATTTTAAGTTTGATTAACATATTTGACTCATATTTCTTAATATGATTCATGATGGAAACTTAAGTCGGTGTTAATACTATTGAAAATAACTTAGTATAAAATTAATTTTGTCAACTCTTCGGGTGTAACTGGAAATGCAATCCAACAAAATAAGATGAAAGCTGAAAGAGAAAAGCAACCTAAAATTATGTACAAATTGCTGAATTGCAAACATGTATATATATTAATAACATTTTTAGAATGTAGCTTTGTATTGATAAATACTCTCGTATGTTGCAAAAACATTTTAGCAACATTTTTTTTTTTACAACATTTTTTTAATGCTGCAAAATCTATATTAGCTGTAGAGTAGATGCACTATACTAAAAAATAATCCAAAAAGTATCATTGAATAAGAATTTATCAATAGGAAAAGTACATTTTATATACTAAATAATTAAGTACCTAATTAAAAATCCAAAGGATTAACATAATTAGTTTAAGATCTTACTATATTCATAGAGGTAAAAGTGATCTATTTGATGAGAGGAATATAAAATTTTCTTTTGATTAATGACCTTCTTGGGGCTTAGTAGAAAGAAAAGAAGTGTAGGGAGATGATACTGTTTAATATATAGATAAAGGACTTTTGTAATTTAATTTTATAAACAGCATACACAAATGAGTTCATCCATGAAAGAGTGACTGAGCTCACTAACAATATATAATATTAAGTACAAAGCAATATATATATATATCCCTCATGAAAAATTGTCACAGCTAATTAAATAACTATTAATACATAATAATAACAATAATCATTGAAATTAAAAGACATTGTTCAAAAAGAGGTGAAACATTCATGTTCCGATGAATTTGAGTCATCGCAAGGAGAGTGGTTGTGTCTGCCTTCATAGGTTGTTATTACCATACGACAATCTTCTGAGAGTCGTTCAACTCTTTTCTTCACCCTACAGTTGTTGTGGGTACAACGGTAGTAACTTCTGCTCATTTCACAACATACAAATTAATATTGAAAGGGTAAAAGATTAATTTATTCTATGCAATGTGATTAAAAATAATTTGAGATGCTAAAAAATGTAAATTTTAATTTAGGTAAAAAAAGACAGGGATTGCAAACATAATCAAGCCTAATAATATTAATTTGAGATACTAGCATCCAATATTAAAGAGAATAGGGTTGATTGACTTTATTTTATTTTATTTTTAAACTGATGTAATTTTTTAGTTATCAAACTGATATGACTAAATGATTAAATGTTATTTGAATATTATTATAAAAAATATTTTGCATTCACAGTCATACACCATCTTCTCGGACAAGTATTCAGTATCTCCTATTAAATATTTTTAATTTCTTAAGAAGTAGTAATAAAAAATTAAATTACTTAAGAAGTAATAAATATTTTTATGTTTTTAATGTCAGAATTATTTTATATTTATCTTAATTTATTTAATTTTTCTTTGGAATGGATACATTATAATCACGTGGCAAATGTACGTTGTTATCTCCAAATTAATCAATAGACATAAAACAAAATTTAAATATGCTTTTATTTTAGTTAATTAACATAGTCAGACAAGCCTAATTCAAAAGATTAATACAATAATATAAAGTCTCACTGAATTAATAAGGATCACTGAATTCATAAGGATGAAAACGATTGTAACAAAAAAAAAAAAAATCAGGCAAGCATTCCTCTTTACGACATATAGTAGCTTATCTTACTTTATTTATACTTGTTTATTAATTTCAATATAGTTTTTATTTTTAATAAAAGTTTGGTACTGCATCTTTTCAGTTGTTAAACTACGCTTGTTAGACTGTGACAAGTCACACTGTCATATATATATTTTATTATATATACTTTTCAAACACTGAACCTTAATGTTCCTAACTTAAAGTTCCTATGTTTCTGTTGTTGAAGTGACCATTCCAAAAATAACTTTTTGATCTTCCTAATTCCACTTCTAAGTACATACCTTTAAGTACAATTTTATAATGATGTTCTGCAACCGAACCAAATTAAATTTACCACCACTTTAATCATTTTTCTTTGGTTCATAAAGTGTAAATAAATCCAATAAAAAAACTATAGAACTTTCTTCCATGCACGCAACATCGTGTATACACATAATGATGACAAGTATATGTTTTGGGTGTAGTGATATGTGTTTGTTGCCACCATGTTTTTCTTTCTGTAAATTATTAGTTACCTTCGGTCTAAGTAACTTTGGTTTTCATCAAATACTAATATTTGTTTTATTTATCATGTTTCCTATCCTAGGAAGGCAATGCTACAAATTAATACAACCAATTGTCACTTTTACTTCATTGTCTTCAAAACATATCGTGTTAGTATGCATATGCTTAGGTAATTTACTGAAATTTGGTTCTTAAATTATACACGTGTTGAATGGATTTTAGTTCTTGAAAATAAACGAATATTAAAGATTTAAGTTATTCTTTAAAAAATTTGAAAGCACCATATTGCCAGATTTTAACATGTATATTTCAGCGAAGAAATTACATACAGAAAAAACTTAATAATAAGTTTTTTTTTACTATATAAGATACTTGCATATTTTACCTACTAATTCAACTTGAGTTTCATTTCTACTGTAGAAAATGATCAAACAATTGAACATAAAGGGTGGTATATATTTTAGTAGGAGACTTTAATTAAGGATATATTACTTTAATTTTCTATGAACTTATGGTGTAAACATATATTGGAAGGTAAAAGTGTAATGCACACAAGAAATTTATGCATAAACTCAGTCTCCTAACCCCACTCCTAAGTGGCTCACCAAATGTCAGCATTAGCTTTGAACCCTAATTATAAATTTTTCCAAAAGGTATTTTCAAGATTGTCCTCAAATCTTGTTTAGATTCGATATAACCAGAAATGATGTGAAAGCTAATCTTATTTCATCCATGCTCACATCAAAGGGAGGGAACTCAAAAAAGTTTAACAAATTATGTTTGAATTAAAGGTTGGAAAGTATTTTTATCTGATGCACAATAACAAATTATAATGCATTAAATGAAGAAGCAAAAAATGGTTGCTTAATTTCAGAGTAAAAAAATACTTTTGAACTCTAACAATTTTAATCCAAACATACACTTAATCTAAACATCTATCAAACTCTGAATCTATTTACATGGGCTTCATTTAATTCATTCACTCATCTCAACAACTTCCTTCGGTTATGTAATCTCTTTAATTCTGCTTGTTATTTGTTTCATTTAAAGCTAAATTGTGTAATTATGTTTCAACTCAAAAGAGGTAATTAAAAGACATAGTGTTTAGTGTTTACTGATAAAACAGACGTAGTGTTTTATTTTGCAGAGTAATTAAATTCTCCACTTGATTCTTCAAACTTCAAAGATTAATAATTCTTTTTGGTACATCTTAAAAATTAATATGATATTACAACTCTTTTAAAGATTTATATATTTAAGTTAACCCCTCGAGTATGTGTGTAATTGTTGTAGTCCTATAAAGATTTTTGTCACCACATATGTTCTTAAAGATTAATGTTTTTTTTTAAAGAAAATAATAACTTTGTTGATTTCTACACTTCAAAACAGATTAGTTTTAGTCTATCAACTGAGAAAATATACCCATGTTATACACCCAAAAAATTAATGATCTAAGATTTTATCATATTAATCTTTAAAAAAAAATCCTGAAGTAGCTTAACAGGATTAATGTTTCATTAGAGTGTCACTAGCATTCATCTTTCTTATATATAACTCTTTTGTATTTTTTTTATCACACTATTACCTTCTAATGTTTTAGAGGAAAGAAAATGATGAGAGAAAAATTTGAAATTTAAATGGAAGAAAAAATGAAAATATCATAAAAGACAATTTTTTCTTCAACTAAATAAAAATGCATCATTATTCATGTTATACCTAGATACATGTTGGACCCACTCACAACACCTGCATGATTCAATGCTCCATTTACTGTAAGGCAAGTTGCTACATGAACGTGGGTTTAGGACCTTATGAATTGGAAGCCAAACAAGCTATATGTGTGTTAATTAGTACAAATATCTCTAGAAAATCAAAATGGTGTCACTCAAATAATTTTAATTACGGCCAAGTAAAAAGTTTTCTCTAGTTTAAAAATGATGATATTATGTAATAATGCATGTCTTTTGACTATAAACCTATCATCATAACAAGGTGTTTCTTTGTCAATTATTGTAGGCTAGCTAGCTATACGGGCTGGTACCTTAATATTTGATTTTACATCCAATAACTAAACAGTGATGATATATACAGCACTAAGTGAGTGAGTGATGATAAAATTTAAGTGAGATACACTCATATATATATATATATATATATATATAGAGAGAGAGAGAGAGAGAGAGAGAGAGAGAGAGAGAGAGGTAATGTTTCTGTAAATTCAAAAATTAATATATAGTAAATATGAAAGAATACACGTGAAATAAATCCTTTTAATTAACATGTGAAAAAGGCTTGTAGTTGTGTTTTACCTACTTTTTTAAATCAAGCAATTTTGATTTCCCCATTTATTCAGAGCAAGTGAAATTTGGAAAAGTTAAGATTTGAACCTAGAATTCTTTAATTTTTAAATGTTAAAATAACTACAAATCAATGATTTAATTACTAACAATTGTAATATATATATATATATATATATATATATATATATCACATAAATTTTATTTATTATCATGTATTTATTTATTGTTTCTTGTGTTTTCAATAATAATTTAATATTTTAAATAAAATTAAAATAAAGAGAGTGATTTATAAAATAAAAAATAAAATATATATAAAAAAATATAACTAATAATAGGATATGTTAAAAAATAAAGGAAGAATAATTTAAATAATATTAAATATTAATTAAATAAACTTTTATAAATTAAAAATTTGTATATGATAAATATTTTTAATTTTTTTTAATATAGATCGGGTTATGCGAGTCAACTAGTGATCCACTAGTTCATACAATAATCTTTTAAAACTATGACAGAAAGACATCGAGAGAGATGTCGAGACACCGAAATTATTTAAATTATTCTTTCTTTATTTTTTAATATCTCCTATTATTAGTTATACAAAAAATTTATATATATTTTAGGTTTTATTTTTATAAATCGCTCCTTTTATTTAATTTTATTCAAATTATTAAATTTTTATTAAAAACACAAGAAGTAATAAATAAATCTATGATAATTTTGAAATATATATATATATATATATATATATATATATATTTCATAATTATTATCAATTAGACCATTAACTTAATGGTTATTTTAGTATTTGAAAACTAAAGAAATTTGAATTAGATCTTAATTTTATCAAAATTAACTTTACTTTCTATTTAAATTAACTAATTACAAGATATTAAAATTACAAATTTAGAAAAGTAGGAGTATAAAGCGGTAATTAAGCCTGTGAAAAAAAGGCATAGGATATACATTTTTTACTTTTACGTTTTAGCCATGACAAATTGCGTGGGAAAAATTAGGTAAATGTTAAAGGAGTTACAATGACAAACAATTTTTTTTTTATCATGATATTAGTGGAGCTATTTATTTATAGAAAGTTATTAGCAGGGGTATCTATCAATTTTATTGATGATCAGTTTAAAAATACTGTTTAATCACTTTTAATAAAAAAAAAATTATTTTTAAATTATATGTTTTTTTATTTATAAAATTTGAACTCCAAATCTTATTTATGATGATTTTAAGTCTAACTAGAAAAACTTTAAGTGCAAGTGAAAGACTTTTTAGTGATGGATGAATGGGTGGAAGAAGTTGGTCAGATAAACAGCATGACCGTTGGATGGTTTGGGAGCATAGGACAAAGGAGGGGACCCTATAGTGTGCACTATTGTCAAAACTCAATAATAATCCACTAAATATTCTCACAAGTATATACTATAGAGTATACCTTTTTCCTTTTTACTTCCTAAAAAAATTAATATTTTCAATTACCTGAAGAAAAAGCCTATGTTTCAGTCTGTACCATCAATCTTCTCTTACTCACACTCACAAGTCCATTGAAAGTAACATCTTGAAATCATTCCTTCAGTTTTAGCCAAGATTCTCTCTCTCTCTCTCTCTCTCTCTCTCTTGGGTGTGTTTAATTAATAATGTTTGAAACAAAATCTAGGATAATTAACTATACACTTGGTTCATCTGTGAATTGAGATTAATTCATTTGGTTGTTCCACCACCGACACATGTATTTTTCCAAATAAAGACATCTTACCTTCATTTCTCCGGTTATAATGCCTATGATGTAGCCAGTGCACTCAATCATAGATTTAATATATGTGCATTTGACAAAGATATTTTATTAAAGAATAGGATTAACTATATGAATAAATATATTTTTATTACATGTTATATAATCATATATAGTTTACTTAGAATTAACATATTAACTAGTGAAGTTCTTAACTCCATTTTTCAATCAATGTCGACCTATAATATCACATGAAATTTGAAGTTTCAATAAGTATATATTTTCCCCAGTATTGCAATTCTTATAACCTTCAAATAAGTTTTACAATTGTCTTGTTATTATTCTTAAGAATTGTTAGAAGAATCATTATTTATATAAGCAACAATCCATTTTTATACAGTGAAACTGCGTAAAAACATATTAAGTTTGAGAACTCCATAACCCAACTTGCATCCTTCTTAGATTTATATATGATCTACAAATTTATTCAAAGAACTTGCAAAACTATATAAATAATGATCAATAAATTAAAAGGGTTAAGGTTGAAGGGTTATATATATATATGTACCTTGGGTGAAGGCTATTCTTGACAACTTTCTGACCATACTTCCTCCATTTGTAACCATCATCAAGCACATCCACATCACTTCTTGTTTGGAAACAAAACCTTGGCTCTCTCAGCTTCCTCCTCACTTTCACCTTGTTCTTCTCTGATCCCGCACTTCTCCACCTACCATCATATATATATATATATATTATATGTTGATATATGATATATATAACCCCCCACATATGTATATGTATGCTACTTCATCATCAAAAAGCTCTTCTAGCTAGACTTAACAGCTTTTTCTTAATTGCTTTCAAGCAAGATTAATTAGTGTTAAACTATGAAGTTAATGATAAGCTAAATATAATAGTGGAAGATTTTGTGTTCAATTCATATTTAGTATGTAAAATTGTTTTAGGTAGTAATAATTATGTATTAAGAACTGTATTAATTTTTAATCTAATGAGTTAAGAGACATCTATAATCTCCTACCTTAGAAAAAAAAAAAAAGAAGGTTATGATCTGTTTGAAGAACATGTGAAGTCTGCGATAGACTAGTGGATTCGAGTATCAATTAGTATCAAGACTTTAGAGTACCATGCTGATCTTGCACTTGCACCTCCTCTCATAACCCAAGAGAGAGAGAGAAAGAGAATAACTTAAGAGTACAAAAGCAAAGCTGAGGAAGAAAGAGAAAAGAAGCAGTCACTTCCATAGATGGTAGAGAGAGACCCTTAGATTCTTCGCAGAAACCTAAAGAATATCTTCTTGGGTATCTAACTTAATAAACATTTACGTGCATGCAGAGAGAGAAAGAGGGTGTTTGAAGAAACCAGAAAGTGTTGTTTGTGGTTGCAAACTTGCAATATACTATTATATACCATGTGTTGTTGCCATCACTAGTATTTCCGGTGCAATTTTCATCATTGACACCAGCTTTGGGATCCTGCAGTGTTCTCACCTGAAAAAAAGTAGTGGATCGTTTCAAAAGAAAGAGATCAAGACAATACCCTAAAATTATTGAAAAGGACATCAAAACCAAAATAAATAAATAAAACTCATAATTATTAATTATAAGGTAGTAGATCGTATATATAGTGAATATAAATAGATAGATATGATAAAGTAATTAATCAATAATTACCTGTTCATTATTCCAAGAAGTTCTGGATACAAGGTCATTATGGCTGAAACCGATTGTTGCTCCGGATCCGGAGGTGGTAGCGGTAGCGGTAACAACGGTTGTAGTAGTGGTGGTGACGGCAGTATTGTTGTTGCCGCCGTTGTTTAGAGATTGAGATTGAGCAGAGGGTGCCAAGAAGCTAAGAACCTGATTTTCTTCAAATTGGACAAAACCCATTTCATGGATGGCTTGAGGGGTGTTTGTGAATGAAACTTGGAGCTCATAATTGGGATTGACGCCACCTCTCTCTCCTTCCATATATGCCCCTTTTTATTGATATAATAATAATAATTTGGAAAAAAAAATGGCCTTTGAAAACCACACCTTGATTTTGGTTTTTGTTGGTCTTAGATCTTCTTGTTATAGCTATAGCTAGATGGATCTTCTAGTCTGGGGAGAATATGAAAAGAGGGTGATTCAGAATCTAAAGGTGTTGTGTGTATAGTTTAGTCAGCAACAACAACCTAGCTAAGGTGTTTATATGTGTTTGCCAAATTAAAAGTCTGAAGGGAATGTTTCTTGGAAAATTATATTATTCCTTTCCTTTTGCCCCTCTTCTTAAGGGGGTCTATTCAAAGTCTTGTACACACTAGCTAGCTTTCTCTCTCTCTTAATTACACGTGCATTGTCCTACAAGTGTTTTTTCATTTGGAATCTATCTCAAGGAGTGCCAGAGAATGAAACTAGGGTATTGTCGTTTTTATATGAAAATGATTCTTTCACATCAAGCCAAGTTTTTTATATATTATTATTTGTTTTTGTTAATAATGCATCAGCTTCTTCTTGTAATTAATTGTAGTAGTTAATAACAAATTCATTAATCACTAATGTTTTTGTAGTAATTGCAATAATTAGTTAATGTAATTAATAATGTTATGTGAAAGGTTCTGGTGGGTAAATATCAATTAATATTTTCATACAAACAGATTGTGTAAAGTGTGGAATTATTTTCATCTAAAAATAATAATTACATATAAAAATTTGAGAAAAAAATAAAGTGTTGAAAGTGGCTTTCTTGTTCCATGGAATGAACTAACTATAATAACGCACATAATATATTTATAACACAACGTATAAATTAGAAGAGATTTATAACACAGAACATATAAAAAAAAAGTTTTAAGTTTGGTATATATTACCATGGTATATTATTCATTATCCAATCAATTAATAACACGTGACAATACATTATCACGTTATATATTTAATATCAATTTTATTATTTTTGTTATTAGGAACCTTTCTATAAATTTTATTTTTTAAAAAATAAAATTTAATTCTATTGATTTTTTATTTTTATTGCATAAAAAAAAAGTTGAATAAAAAAATATTTGTTTTCAATTGAAAACGAAAATTTTGAGATTAGGATTTAAAATAAGAGATTAAATGATTTTTTTAATAAAAATCAAAACTAAAAACTATAGAATTAAATTGTATTTTTTTAAAATATAAAATTAAAAAAAAAATTTGTTGAAAGATCTTGAACTAGTAAAAATAATAAAATAAATATTAAATATATAATGTGATAAAGTATTATCACAGTTATCCGATGAAGTTGTGATGAAGTTATCATTCCTGAAGCCAATTTTGGTATGGTAATGTGTAGCACGTAAAGTTTTATGGGAATCGAATCGAAGATCCTATCTCATTGTTTCCAAACCGTAGAATTTCTAATGCGAAACCATTCAAATTATTAATGAGAAACCATTTTTTTTTACACAAATTGGTTTATATTTTTTTTTGGCAATTATTGCTGAATTTGAATTGCATTCCTAACTGATAAAATTATCAGTGCACGAATTATTAATGGGGCCTCTCTTGAGTTGTGAATTCTTTTTTTAACTGTTTCTATATATCAATATAATCTTTTTGATACACTCTTTTTTAATAGTTAAGATTTATTAAAAATTATAAAATCATGAGTAGGGTTTATTAAATAATAAACTACACAATTTTGTAATTTCTCACCAATTTCAATTTCAGTCAATGTATGTTGCAAGAAAGAGAGTTGGCAAAAGTGTTTTTAACATTTCTTATTTTTTCTTAGAAAGTCCCGGTTAGTTAATTATTAAAAAAAAAAAAACAATTTTATCATATCATGTTATTTATTGGAATTGGTGTGTTGGTCCTTAATTAAGAATATGAGAGTGCTAGTGGTCTTACTTCTTAGCCTAAGTGGTTTCTTTTTTCTAAGAATTCCTTGACAGTTTGCGTTCATGCATGGCCTCTTGTTTCTATTCTCTTCAACTTGTTTCTAACTTACCAATATGGTATGTTGGGGAAAATATTTACATTGATTTTCAACAAAGATTAATCATACACTTCAATGGAATATGCTACTTCGTCCTAAAAGATAAATAAACCTATAGTAAAATTGTTGAATTTGTATGTAAACTTAGGTGACAACAAGGTCAAGAGGTGGCATGCAGGAGAGTATAAAAAACTGTGATAATTTTTTTCACATAATTTTCTTTCTTTCTGGAAAAAAACTTTTTCCATATGCAATGATATTTTTTTTCACATCATTAATTTCTTTCTTCTATGCTCACTTTATACCTGAGTCTATCTCTCCCTTTTGCACCCATAAATGACCCATTATTTGCATATTAACCCACATATAGTGTGAGAGCTAGAGTAATTCCTTTATGTTACACTTTTTATATGCCAATTCCTTAATTTGTATTGAAAGGCAGACAAAGAGAGAGAGATGGGAAAGCATAAGTTAACTGTGAAAGACGAGTATTGGATAGGGTTCATACACCATAATGAAAACGAACATGTGATAGATATATAAAGCCGTTAGGGTTTTTTTTTTTTGGATTTTTATGATTGCTTCATTTTCCAAATCATAAGGAGAACTAACGAATAGTGTGTCTTTTAGCTTTATTAGTACTTTTATGCGCAAAAAAGCTTGAATTCACACAATGCATGGAGTGCTAAACTGAACGGCATCATTGATCATTGTACCTTGGGAATGTATCGAAATATTTTTCTCTTTTTCTCTTGAGAAAAGTTTGGTGAATACCAAATTTTATTCAACATACCTAAAGGAAAAAATAAAACAAAAGATAGAAGTGTAAATACGATAAGTTATATTGTTTAATAAGAAAAGAAAAAGAAAAATAAATAATATTGTACAAAGTGTTAATTTGATATATAAATGTAGAAGAGAAATTATGTTACATCAAGATCAATTAAGATTAACTCTAAAAGAATTAGATTTCATTTTCGTATCATTTTTTTTAATCTAATGATGGTAATAAGTTGATCACTAATAAAATGTAACTTGATGGCTCCCCTCATATAATATACTAGTTTATTTTTCTATCTTTTGGTACAACATTGACATGTTTTTACAAAGATGCATTATGCTGAATTCTATGTTAGAAGAAGTGCCGGAGAGAACCCATTTCCCTATATCGTGGGAAAATAAACGCACTTGGCTTTGTTTCTTGAAAGGTCTAAATTTTCAATTTCCTCATATGATGAGTTATATATACAATTGAGCTAACACTAAGAACCCCATATATTGTAATTGGAAAACCATATCCAGCATTTACCAAACAGATCTATTATTACAACCAAAATGTTATAATGCTTTCTTCTTATAGATAGCTTAAAGGTATTGCTCTCTCCAAACTCTCCTAAAATTGCATGTCCCAAAGAAGATGTAAATTATAATGCTACACAGTAGACGCACTATACTCAGAAATATTCCAAAAAGTATCATTGAATAAGAATTTATCAATCATTGGAAAATGACATTTTATTCTAAATAATTAAGTACCTAATTAGTTCTCATCCCTTAAAGCATTATATATATATATCTTCATTCATCTTAATTAAGTAACCATGATTACGATTAGATCAATTTTGTTTCATAAAATGTGTGAGAAACAGTCCCAAACACTAAGAATAGTTTTTTTTTTTTTTTCCATGAAGCAAGTAGTAGGTCAATGCAAATTTCCATTATCAAAATTTACTACTTTTTACTGTTGCTTTTCTCCCCCTCAATTGTAATAATATGAAGACAAATAGTTTTGCATTGACCACTGTTTCTTCCTATTCTGCCAAAATAATTTTTTCTGTTAGACTTAATGCTAGAGCCCAAAATATACTTGATAAAGAAAGCAATATATAAAACTTGAAATGAAATAATTCCAAAAGCAATATATATCACGTTGTGCTCCCCTAATTGAAAATGCAAAAGAAATAGTAACCCTAAATGCAACCTTTTGACCCTCTGACTAATGACTATAAAGACCAGCATTATGTGTCAACATTATGTGCTATAATTACATGGGTTAATCCAAGTCAAAGGGCTAGTATTTACAAAACAACATTCTGATCCTTAAAGTGACAGGTTTTAATTAATGACATAAATAGGTAACAATACGATTATCTTTTGTTAGGGAACAACACAATTATCTATGATGGCTAGTATTCGAATTTTTAATTGTGACTTTTTTTTTTTTTTTTTTTTAACTTTGCAATGAATATCTTAAATGAAAATGTAAAGAAACAAAAACAAATTATTTATTCTAAGTAGTAGCAATAAATTATATTATAAAATAATTTTACAATGCTGTGACATCACAATTTATAATTTATTTAACTTTTAAAATATAATTATTTTACAATGTCATTATTCCATTATCTTTTAACATATATATTGATTAAATTATGATGATCCGACATCATTATATCATCTTTAAATTTTAAATAATATCTCAAATTAATTGAAATTTTATAAATAAAAAATATTGTTAAAATAAATTCACTAAAAACGATCCATAAAAAAAGAGAGAGATTAATTATTGATGATAAAAACTAATAAACAGTGCACAAATACATATGAAATTGAAATATTTGAAGGATTTGGGGGTCCTAAAGTCTAAAGAAGAATAAGTGGTGGTGAATGAAGAAACCAAAAAACACAGGCTTTCAAATCCTTGCCAAATCATATTCCAATATAGAGTAATACGTACAGACATGTGTCCACTCACACACCACCCTTCTCTGGAAAAGGAAATTATAGTAAACCCTGTAACTGTAACTGTAAGTAATTATAACCCCCACCACACATGACACACCAATATTGCATTTCTGATTTCTCATCTTCTCTACTCTCTTCTTATTCTCCACTCTCTCTCTCTCTCTCACCAGTTACTTCATCTACAGTATGTTTCTCTCTTGAAAAGACCCTCCCAACACACTCCACAATTTAATACTTATTCACTCTCTCTTTCACTTTCTTCGGTAATTTCCTTTTAACATTTTATGTTGTTGTTCTGACTCATAGAATCCTCAGCAGAAAGGGGATTGTATCCAAAAAGTGAAGTAGAGTTTTCATTCAGATTCAGATATCATCTCTTTGCCAAGCCTGGCTAGCTTTTAATATTGAAAACGAAATGTGTTCTTAACTTATATATCTAGCTAGTTCGTTTTTTTTTATTTTTACAACAACTACTTCTGTTAGAAAAAAATTCAAAGAACAAAATAAAAATAAAGTATATAAGTGAAAGAGAATTCTTATCTTATAAGTTAATTTTTAAGATTAAATTAAATTAAAATTCACATTTTAAGAATATATTATTACAAAAAAATATTAAATATTTATATAATATATACTTATCTTACTTCCATAAATACTGATATATAATGTTAAATATTTAAAAAGAACTTTTGTCATTCACAATTTTCTTGCCCAACTCAAACATATTTATCTTCAATATTATACCAATGATTTTTACTAAAATATTCAACTAATTAATTAAGTCACATTTACACTAAAAATGTTGCTCAAATATTTTATTTAATTTTGTTTAATAAACCAAAAGCATCTCAATTTTCATTAAGCTAGCTAACTCTCTAATATAATTTCCATGGCTAAGCATTATGCTTATGAGAATTTTCACATTTAAATATGGTTATGGAAAACAAATTAAGATTTACGGTTATAAAAATAGAGAGTGAGTGACGAAATCAACAAATTTTTTACATTCATCTTAATTGACTAGTAACTCAAAACCAATAACAAAGTAACAAGTATTAAGATCTAACTTTTTTCTCTTAAATAATAATAACTTTTCCTACCGAGAGAGAGATTAAATCTTAAAACATATAAAATCAACATCTTCCAAAAGTCGATAAAGATCTGTTTTAAAACGACATTTATCTAATAGTGGTCTCAGCCTCAGTGTTGCCCTCAAATCACTATCCCTTTCTATATAGTACGTGTTTCTTCCCATCTCTGTGTTTATCATGGATTAGACTACCCACGACGGGTATGTTGGCAAACAGCAAAACCAACAAGCAATCTAGCTTGGGAACTTACTCCCTTTTTGCATAATTCAAATTATTGTTCCTTGAAGCATTATTGCTTACTGAAGCATGAAGCAACGGTCTTTCGCTTGTTAATTTAAATAAATTTAATATTAAAAAATTATATTATCGTTGTATTACCTTTATATTATTTTTTAATATTTTTTTATTTGATTTTTTAATATATTTTTTTTCAATTGGAGATGACCGTTTTCTTTTATCATTACAATAATTTTATATAAATAAGTTACATTTTAATATTTTTTTACACAACTAAATTTATTTTAACTTTTTTTATTTTTACTCTAGAAAAATTTTGAATTTTTTTGATTATTTTTCCATAGATCCAAATAAAAATTCATTCAATATGAATTATTGGTTTAATTTTATGTCAAATTTTTTACCTTCTACCAATTTAAATTTTCAAAATTTTTCAAATTCATCTAACCCACAAAACAATGCTAATTAGGGGTGTTCATAAACCGAACTAAATCGCGAAACCGCCCAAAAAAAACTGAAAACCAATTAAATCGAAAAATCGCATGGACAAAAAATTTTCAAAACCGCATATTTTTTGCGGTTTGGTTCAGTTTTTGGATTTTATTATAAAAAACCGAATTAAACCGAACCAAACCGCATTCTATAATTATATTGATTTATTTTTAGATATTTAATATTATCTAACTAACAATATTTTAATTTTTTATGATTATAATATGTGATTTATAGTATATTTTTTTTAATAATAAATTTGTAATATATTATGACACATACTTTTATATATTACAAAAAGATATATTTATATTATTAAATAACATTAAATTAAATATAAAGTGAAACATGATTTATTAATATGTTACAAAAAAAAGTTAGTAATATCATTTTATAATAATGTTAAATAGAAGTAAAAAAAAAATAATAATAATTATGTGAGTTTAATTAAAAAAATTAAACTATGATAATAGATTAAAAAAAAATCGTGAAACCGAACTGAATCAAACCGTAAAAAATTGGTTTGGTTTGATTTAGATTTGATGTTATGTTAAAACCGAACCAAACTGAACCGCGACTTTATTTTAGGTTTGGTTCGGATCACTTTTTGTCCAAAAACCGAATCAAACCGCACCGCGAACACCCCTAATGCTAATACAACAAATTATCAATATGTCACACTCCCATTTCATCTAACCCACATATTTGAGAATATTTTGAACGCGATAATCAATCAAATTAATTATTATTTTTATTATGTAACTTTTAATATTTTAATTAATGTCTTCTATGTTTCATTATTTTTGTGAAATTAATGAATTTTATTTTTTAAAATAAATATATTTTAGTTATGTGTATATTTTTATTTTTTCAAAATAATAATATTAATCTAAATTTTTTTAATTTTTAAACATTAATTAATTTATCAATAAGACATTTATAAAATAATAAATAAATTATTAACAAAATATAACAAAATAAGTTTATGGTAAAACACATGGAAAGTAATAAAAAAAAGTTACTCATGAAAGAAATTATTTCTTATAAGTGTTTGTAGAAAATTAAAAAATAAATAATGAGAAAATTAAAAAAATAAATAATAAAATCTTTGAAGTAACTAAAATAAATTGTACTTTTAACCATGCTCATATGAGTTTAGTAGCATCCTTTGTCCCCAAGGAAGGTATAATACAAAAATCTTACGTGTATGATGTAATTGGTCGGTCAAGCATATCATTTTTCTTCATTATCAATAAATAACAATATATAAATGATAATAAAGGTCTAGTCAATAAGAATAAAAATTGTATCCCACCATAACGCATAACGCAGATTCAAATTTTATTATTGTTGATGAGTGATTTTTGTATCTCCGTTGAGACTAGAGACATGCCCTCACCCTTGATGAGTGATTTTTTAATCTCTGATGTGATATTTGTACACATTTAATGTCTTTAACCTTGAATAATTAATAGATTACAAGTTGTTCTTTTTGCCTTCCACCAACCCACTCTCACTGTTTTCCCCTGTTAAAAAAAAAAAAATGAAACCCACGTACTCAAACTGTTTTATCTGTTATTTTTCTTAATTTCTATTTTTTTATTTATTTAAAATTAAGAATATAGATAGGCACTTCCCACTGGTGATAATAAAACAAATATACAAGATGGTAGCTAGTTACTTCTCTTCTATCACCCTTTCAGTTAATGTCAATAAATAAGGCTGAGTACCAAATAATAACACCGTCAGCAAAAAACATAAAATAAAATAAAATAATAATAATAATAAATATATATGCTTAATAAAGAGTTTCCAATTAAATTAAGTAACATGTTTCAGTGTGAAGTAGACCAGCGGTTTTTGAAAAGCAACCTAAAGAGACAACGAATAATAGGGATAAATAATTGAGTTTATGACAAGAAAAGAGTAGAATTTCTATTTAATTTGCATATCTCCGAGCTGAGGTGGAGCTAGTGAAGGCTTTGATAGCATCCAATTGTTTATTTTGATTAAAATTGAAAGAGAATTGCTAGTTGTTACGCATGGCAGGATATGAAAATTGAAAAAGAAACGTGTTGGCACTCAAATAGTAAAATTTGACCGTGAATAATGGAAAAAAAAAAGTTACGATGTGTTTTTTGTATATATTAACCAATCAATGAAAATACGATACATTCCTTAAAGGAAGAAACATTCGTCTGCTATTTTATTACTAATAAAAATACAATAATATTTGAATGACTTTATCTGATTGTAGATTTAATTTTGACTCAAAGGAGTTAAAGAAAATTTATGTTTAAGTACTTCATAGAATTTTTGTATCTATCTACTCAATCCCCAAAAAAAAGCTTTTTTTTTTTACAAAATTGTTTGTTACACTCCTTAATTAGTCCTAAGATTATCCTTAGCCTTAGTATAATAATAATATCCTTTTTTTTAGGGAAAATAATAATAATATCCTTTTATCTTATGAATAACAATTTTTAAATGAAAATAATAATAAAAAAAAATAATCGTTATATTAAAATTAAAAATTAAAAATATATCGTATTAAAATTCTAATTTTAATATTACCCTTATATCTTACTATTCCCTTTCTCTCTTAGTTAGTTTTTTTGTTGTCTACGTTTTTTTTTTTTTTAACGGGACAAATATATAGGTAAAATAATAATCATCACATCATGATTCTAATTTTAGGTATATTACCGTGAGATTCTATTCAAAAATTTTCATCATTATTATAATTATGCTACTACCATCATAATTTACCACTATTATTTTTACTTCACAGAGTATCTTTGAAAAATGGGAAAATTCTATAATATCAGTAGAGAATAGAAAATTGAAAATAAATGGGTGGGGTGCCCCGGCCCCCATTCTTCAAACGTGGCTCCATCCCTATGTCCGAAGGAAAGAAAGTTTGATAGACCAAGGATCAAACATTTGACATCATTGACACATTAGAATCTTAAAAAGCCTATTCTTCCCTATTCATTCCCTAATTCAAAAAGAAGAAGAAAAAAACTAAAGTATTATTGATGTAGTTACAACGTAAACTTGGTCATCTATATGAGCAAAAACAAAACCAAAAAATATTTTGCCTTGGAGAGGAGAAAATAAGAAATGACACCTAGGACCCGACATAATATTGGTGATGCTTAAATACAAAGTTCAAAAGTGTAATAAAAAAAAATACAAATTTTTTTACCCAAATATTCTTTAGTTTATTTGATCACAAATTTTATATACAATATTATTGTTGACTCAAAGAATTTTTATATGCGACTGACTGAAATAAAATATAAAACCTAAAATGATATATGATCATCTACACAACATTCACAATGGGTACCTTAATCTTTTTGCTAAAAAAAAAAGAAAAAAAATCTACTTGTAAACAGGGATACGATGTGAAGCAATATATGCTAGTGTGAAAGAAAGAAAGGAAGCAGTGAATGTGATCATGAGGAAGCAAATAGCCAAATAGGAGTAGTGTATATGTGTGTGCTGAATTCCATGCAGCAATTATGGCTACTCCAATGAATTTCCATAGTCTTCCAAAATCTCATGATGGTGGAGTGAATAATCAGATATTTCATGGGTCCCCATGTCTCTCAAACCTCTCTTTTAAAATCTTAAAATAAAATATAAAAAAGCTGAAAATAATACTAATAGTTTATATATACTTTCTCTTTATATATGTTTCACTAAGGTACGGACGGAGGTTCTTCAAAGCTTACAAATGAATGTTTTTGCTGCTAGCTGCAGGTGTAACTTAGCAATCTTCACCAAACTTGCTCTAGTGCCTCTAGATGATGTACAATATATGTTATTAATTTATTAACCATCGTTTTTGTGTTCATAATTTAGTGACCTAAACTTTATTTCATGTTTTCAATTGCAGTGATTAAGGATTTCTTTTAGAGTATCAAAGTGGCCCTTTCATGATAAATTTAGTAAAAATATTTTTAAAAATAAGTAGCATTTTCATAAACTATTTATTCCTTTTCTTTTTATGTTAATTTTAATTTCTACTGTTTAAATGAAACAAAAAGACAACGAACACAAGCAGCCTTTACTTTTTAAATTGTGTTATACAGATGCATTGACTTTTTTGCTTATTGTAAAAATGCGGTTTTACATTGGGTTTTTCTATCATCAGCAGTTGAATTGGCCTCACACAACACAATCTTTTTATGGTATTAGATTGTCCCTTTTTTTTTTAGCAAAATAAAATACATTTGTGGATAAAATTTAGATGCAATGATGGATTGTAGTCAATCTTTTAAGCTACCTACCAACTTAAATTTAGGATACAACTGATATTGGCAACCGAGTAAATGTAGTTTCTTAGTCAAGGCTCTCATAGATTACAGAATGTTTGGTGTTGAGTTTTAGAATTCAGAAATGCGTCAAAATGGAAGCAATTACTAATAGCTTCCACATTTTCTGTGACAATTTATTAATACTAACTAGTTCACACTAATCCTCGAAGCATGTCAGTTATTAATTTTGCTAGCCAAAATTAACTTACCTCTAAAAACTCAAGAGTAGTTATAGCACTCTCAATTGATAGATTTTTTTTCTTTTCTTTCTTTGATTATATATATAAAAGCTACTTTTTACTAGCTTACAAGCTTCTTTGATCAAAATAAGTTTATTTGGTATATGTAATTATTTTGATAGCTTATATAATTTTATAAGGTATCCAAATAGTTTATTTTGATAAAGTTTATAAAAATAAGTTAACTTTTAAATTATTAACTTTTTTTAATTCTGAACTTTATTCTCACTATTTTATCTTTTTATTCAATTAAAAAAATCCCTCATCTAGTTTAATATTTTACAAGCATACGATCCTCAACACATTAGTTTTCCTCGTTACATGGTTCTTTTAAGTAAAAAATTCGTTGAATCATATTTACTTTATAATTATTTACTAAATTATTTTTATGTTTTTTTAAAATTATATAATCTAATTCAATTCCTTGCATCATTACAAAATAAAAATACAAAAATAAATCAAAATTATACCTACTTAATTGTATAGCAGTGAAATCTTAACAAAATGAGATTAAATTTTAAGACTTTTGCTTATGGATTTATATTTTTTTTTATTAGAAATTATAATCCATAACAAAATGAAAATTATATATATATTTTTTTTACAACAATGAAAATCATAGTTAGAAGATCTATTTTGTATGATGTTTTGTAATTATGTAAGTGAAACATGTATACATCTAAGTTCATATTTTAAAAAAATTATTATCCAAAATTTTGAAGTTATTAGAAATAAATTCAAATATTTAAAATATGAAATATGTTTTTTTACGTTATTTTATATTTATCAGTTAGTCTATCACTTAGTCTTGCTAGTTAGTGTTATCAAATACTTTCAATTAAGCTTTCTGCTTTTGATTTTTTAGTTATTAACTTATATCAAGTAATTTGTTTAAAATTATAATAAATATTTATTAAATAAATATTTATTAAATAAATAATTATTTTATAAGTAATTAAGGTTTATTTCTTTAAATAAAAATAATTTATTTCCATCAAAAGTAATATAAACAAACATTAAAAATATAGATAATTACTTATTTTAATAAGATGGAAACGAATACGGTACCTATTACCTAATCACTCAATGAGAGAAATTGATTCATGTATCATTATCATTGATAGACTCAGAAACTATCAAAAGTGATGTTACAAATTCAACTGAGAAACTACCCACAACACAACCACAAGGTCGTCGCATGCAGTGTTGTGATATGTTAAGCGTGAATATGATAAAGGTGAAAACTGACATGTTGGTCAAACTATGTATATATTAGCTTTTACATAAAGCAATATACATACGCATCCTATATATTATTCTCTTCAACTTCAAACCACGTCACTCTAATACATAGAATGGAACTATATGGGTGGATACTATTTTTTTTTTTAAATTATTTAAGGGGATCGAGTTCAATAACCATTCGAACTAACGATTTGTTGATATATGGATGGATACTATTATTTGTGGTCTATGAAAAAAAAAAGACCCTATGGTTGATTTTTTCAAAATGACTATTAAAAGAAAACTAAAAATTCATTAATTAAACAATGAAAAAAGCAACTAATAAAAAAAAAAGAATTCATAAAGATTAATCTAATTATTATTTGTTCTCAGGATTAGTGTGTTAATCTAATTGTCATGTCATATGTGATGATGTCTTAATTAATTTTTTCTGAAATTTATTGCATTTTTTTAATAAACAAAGATTTTATTAATAAAGATTGAAGCATAATATGCGCTCAATCTATCAAACAATTACAATGAAAATAACATATAACAAAAGTATAGCAATCAGTAACTCATTGCTTGTGTGCAACGCTCCACCCACAACTCGTCACCATCCCCTTGAATTCCAAATGCCATTAGAGTCACCCCCTTCAATCGTGATTCCACACTCCAACGTAAAACCCAAACCCTAGTAGGAACCACCCTTTTCCCCTCCTTAATTTGACTTTCTAGGGAACAAGATCACTTGATCACAGAGCGAAGAAACAAACGCTTGAATACACCTACCCACCCACCTAGCTCCATGGCCCCCAACGTGTACATCTATGGCTCAAAACGAATCTAAAGTAGCTTTTCAACAGCCCACACCTCGTAGCAAACGAAGGACTAGCGCCGATCCCTCCACCACCAAACCTGAAGCGGCACCTTACAAGGAAAAGTCCTAAATCAGGTAATCTTAAGATCCTTACTCCTCCCTTAAAGTTGTCTGATAAAGTCTAGTTAGTCTGAGTTTTTTTAGAAGTCTAGGTTACTTGTAGATACTTCCTAGCATCATTTCATCTGCATATTTGCATACCCTTAATTTTAAAAATCCCTAAATGTGAGAGACCATATAATTTAATTTTAGGTTTCATTTGCCATGTTTGACCTTTTGAATTGCTCCCTCACTCTTGAAGCTCCCTCTCCTGAGAACAATGAACCATACCTTAGCTTCATAAACCCTTAAATCTTAATTCCATCATTCCTCCACACTGCCCCTCCTTTGAATAACTGAACCCTGCCTCAAATTATCCTCCCCCTCCTAGAGATGCATCTTTGGCATTCATTCCCATCTAAGTTTGACACATAAAGTCTTGGGAAACTTACTTATTCATAGAGAGAGTAATTGAACCCCTATACTTTGTTCTGCATCTATAACCAAGATTTCAGCCTAATTAATTCCAATAACTGATAAAATGAGAGTATACCCTTGTTAAACTCAATATCATTTCTTATTTTCCATATAGTCCATAAAATAGCATACCATACCACCTTCCACCTTATACCACCGACCTTCCCTCTTACAAAACTCTAATGTTGAGCAAAATGACTCATTGTTTCCCTAGGTAACACCACTGATAAATTGACCATGCCATCTTTTTATTTCCATCCAACTCTTCCCCCCTCCCCCTTAAAGGAAAGATCTTTCCAGTTTTCTAAACTTTTCCATTACCTTTTTAGGCATCTTAAACATAGATAATAAATAGACAGGAAGAAAAGAAATGACAAATTTAATAAGATAGACTTTTCCTCCTAGGGATATGTTATTTTCCTTCCAATGTGATAATTTTTTTCCTAACTTTAATAAAAAAATTATCCCCAAATCCCTCCTTCCTTTGATTTCCCCTACCTTCAATCCTAGATAATTGAATGACAACATCATAGTTTAACAATTTAGCATTGACGCAAACCTTCTTAGATTTTCTTGTGTTAGACCCATCCCTCCCAACATGTTTTTAGAGAAGTTTTTCTTTAACCCGGAAGCAACCTCAAAGCATCTCAAGACAGCCTTAATGACTACCACGTTTTGCATCGTAGGCTTACTTACAAAAAAGTATCATATGCAAATTGTAATAGATTCACTCCCACATTATCCATGCCCACCTTATAGCTCTCAAAAATTCCTTTCTTTAACACTTTTCTCATCATCCCACTTAAACCCTCAACCACAATTAGAAAAAGAAAAAGGGCAAGAGAGTCCACTTATTTGGAACTCAGTAATTAGTCATTAACCAGCATTGAAGTTGTGCCTAATTTCAAACAAGCTTTCATCCATCCAATCCATTTCTCACAAAAATCCAATCTACTCATCATATAGTATAAAATTTCCAAGACATTAAATCATATTCCTTTTTAAAATCCACTTTAAAAATTAAGCATTGTTTCTTCAATCTCTTCGCTTTATCCACCACCAATCTTGCTTTAAAAAAAATTTCTTTATCTCCTTTTTAACAATATCAAGTTTAGTTGTAACGCCTCAAATTATAAATTGATATTAAACCGTTAATTATACTTATAAGACGAGTTAATTTATTTATTACATAATACTCTTAGTGAGAATTTAATGTATTCATAAAACTGATAAGAATTTTGTGAAAAATTAAAAAAATTAAAACTCTTTCATTTATATTTAAAAGGAAGGATAAAATATCATGAAAAACATTGCGTGTAATTAAGAAAATATGGATTGTAATCGCGGAATAATGAATAAGCATACACTTGCAATGATTTAATAAAGTAGATATATTTGACAAAGCTTCTATGGCTATTTATATACAAAAGAAAGTTTTAAAAGTACTAACTAGCTTGTATAATATTAGCATGACGTTCTAATAAGCAAGGTAACCTGAGTAGCCTCAAAATAAAAGAAATACATGTGATAGGAAGAAGATGACTAAATACATACAAAATATCTATGAATTTAAGCCTACCTACCTATGTATAAGAAATGAAAAAAACCAAGATTCAAAGCTGTCACCTCTATAACCCAATCTTGTGTGGACCACACCAAAAATGTAAGCAAAAGGAGTTAACAGGTCAAAGATCTAACAACCAAACCCTTGAGAGGAAGCATCTTCCTCTGGGTCTTATTTTTCAAAAGTCTTAACCAATTGACTTAGTCCTCCATGAAGCACCTCTTTAGGGGCTTCCACTGCCGTGTCTGACATAGCCTGGTCTCCCTTAGTAAGGACCTCTATCTCTGTGGCCTGTGCTGCTATAGTTATTAGGTCCTCTTCCAAGTCTAGGGAATCTTCTATCTCCACAATTGAATGAGTCATGGTAAGCTCTGACTCCTCATCTTCCATCGCAGGCTACGACGCATGGTCTAGTACGTCAGAGGAAGAAGATGATGAAAGTTTAATAAGGTCCACAGGAGTGGCATAACGGTAGTATGGTGGAGGTTGGGTCTACCATATCAAAATCTCGTATGTCTTCGACTTTATTAGGTTATGTAAGGGACGCTAGGGTGAAATGAAGGTAGCTCGCATAATGGTCTACGTCTAGCTCCACATTGTGCTACCACCTTCTGTCTAGTGCCTTAATGCTGAAGTGAACTTCCAGTTATGCCATTTAAAAGGAAAACGTAAGGGTGAGACTTCCTCGCTTCGTTAAAGCATGACAAGCATTATTAATAAGAAAACACAACTATAAAACACGACGATATAGTTATCTACTGAACACTCTCGCATCTTATATTATTCTTATGACTAAAACTTGTCATTTATTCTTATTGGCTAGTCGCCATTAGAACATCCAAGACTCAATGGACTTACACATCTAAGATTGTGATGACTGAAGGGAGTACACTTTTTGCCATGGTAGAATGGTAAGACTCTCACCTACTGAAAATGTCTCGCATGTAGTCAAGGTCGCTAATTTTGAAATGGGTCCAACCTAGTGCCACACCCCCTAGGACAAAAGTGTCCTTGCGATAATCTCTGAGGATTTATTCCCTAACACTCTTCACCGGTATTTATTTTCTTCGCCGTTATAGGGTCTCCACTACACTTGGTACTAACAATGACAAATTGGAGAAAAAGGGTCGGAGACCTTGCCACCACCCTATATAATACTCATTCTTAATAACATCGTCCTCTGGCACCCTCGATGCAAACATTTTCAATTGTCTCGCCTATCGAGGAAAACGATTCAACTTGCCACCCTATATAATACTCCCAATGTCTTGTTGTGTACACACATTTTTATATGCGTAAATCGATGTATCATTGTTGAGTACAAGTGTGAAGGTAAAGTCCCACATTGAGTAAAAATGGAAGAGTTGAGAACTATATAAGTGAACTAGACACCACACTTTAATCCAAAACCTTAAGGCTTAAGTATATGGGTCATTCTCTTACTTATATAGTTCTTAACTCTCCCATTCCTACTCAATGTAGGACTTCATCTTCACACTTGTACTCAACAATCATAAAATTTAACATGAATATAAATATATTCATGCATATATTTATATTCACCGTTACTAGAAGGATTCATTTTGAGATCCTTATGACTATTGCACAAATAAACACACTGACAATTTGACACTGACAATCTAACATAGAATTTTTACACATCCGTGAGTCTAACCTAACAGATCTATTCATACAACTAATACTATATCAACATGTCTCTACTTAGCTCTAGGGTTCAAAATCACATAATTACAATCACAAATCATCATGCATCCCACACACATAGGCACTTTTTACCTTAGTCAAATTTCCATAAAACTTGCTTTTTAGACAAACTATATAGCTAGAATCAAGGCAGATTGTGAGTATGATTTGAGACTCTAAAACTAATAAAAAAATTCATTTAGATTTTATAGATTCAAAACATGTTACCCCAGCTTTAAAAAAAGTATATTACTCTACAAACAGAAATCTATAAAAATTATTAAAATTCATAGAGGAAGGATGAATAGAATCGAATTATATTAAACCTTAGCCTACTAACTTGATGTTTTCTCAACCTTCAAAGATCCAAACTTTGTGAATCTTTTTACCAATTAAATATAATACAATTATGTTAAAACAATGTATATTTTGTTCAAAAAATATTTTCCTATCATTCTTTATAAAAAAATTTATAGAGCTTTGTTCCAAAACTTAAAAATTAGTATTTTGTTTCTTTGATTCACTAACAAAGACACAATAAAATTATGAGTTAAATTTAGAAAAAATTTCATAATATATGGTTAGAAATATTGTTTTCCATAATTTAATAAATGGTAATCACATTTTCAAAACTATTACTACATAAATACAGAATTGGGTAAATTCTAACATTGTCGGCCCCCAATTATAAAACAGGGTAATTTCTTTGTGAGTTACAAATGAACCTGAATATGAGATAATCTGAAAAAGTGCTTAAACATAAAAAAAGTTGCATTCTAAATATATTTTAATTTAAAGCTAATTTGACAGAAATCTAACGGTTTAGATTTTTATAAAATAGATTACACTAAAGCTGATTCTGTGGAGTCCCAATCTATCAACATTTCCTCTTAAGATTTTGGTTCAGTTTTTACAAACAAATTTCATCAAATAATTCTAGGAAAAATTAGGTAGAGTTTCCTTTACATTTAGAGCACTTCCCATTTTTTAATTCCACTCGAAATCAACATGCAAGATAACATTTATCTCTAAAACAACCACAGTTTCCAAAAATTTCACACAAATTACAATTATAATCCAATCCCACATTTGCATGTGTGATTTTCAGCACATAAGGGACAATCATGCATACTCATGGTTAAGTCTCCCTCAACTTAACCATGATTTGAGTCCACAAATAAGAGTACCCCTTACCTCTAATTTTGAAAAGAAACAAAAGCCTTAACAGTTTGCTCCTAGGTGCATTGCGCCTTGAAGAGGATAAAAGGAAATTGGGGCTTTGATCCGCTGGTTTGCATGAAGAAGATGAAGTGAATTGGGGCTGTTATGGTGCTTGGGGGTGGGTGGGACAGTGGTTGAAGTTGCTTCCAAAAAAAGAAGAGGAGAAACGGTGAGAGAAGAGAGAAAATTTGAGAAGGGAAATTGCGTGTTGTTGTAATGTGAAACTGTGGGGAAAAAAAAGATTTCCATGCTTAAATGGTGATGTTTTATAATGGAGTGGTGTAGTAGTGGAGGGAAGAAAAATTTTAATGAGTGAAGAGGGAGAGGGATGACTATGAGTTAGGGAGAAGAAAAAGAGTGCGTAAAAATTTTGTTCTCTAAAATAATAATATTAGTAGGATAATATATTTAGTTAAATTTTGAGGTTATGAACACCTAGAGTACAGGAGTTCTAGTCTATGCTTGTTCAAATAGTCAAATATAAAATTCACGTGCCAATTTAAAATTTCAATTGATACCTGAATTTTATTTTCTCAGTTACCAAAAATAATTGTATTATACAAATCAATATATATATATATATATATATATATATGTGTGTGTGTGTGTGTGTGTGTGTGTGTGTGTGTGTGTGTGTGTGTGTGGCACTTTAATTAATTAAATTACTACAATCATCTATACATTAATCCACCTCCAAGCCAATCATTGCATTAGCCTTATGTCTCTCTTTAATTAGCGCATGAAAATATTTTGATTTCATGTCTCTTTATTTGATCCATTTAGACCTTGCTTGTTGATAGAGTAGAAATTCCTTTTTGTTCAAAATGCTTTAAAATTCAGCAATTAATTCCCTCATGTTTTTTTATTTCTACTTCCTCTAAAGTTCCATTTTCATCCTTCAAAAATTTTCGATTCCATTTTCCTCCTTCTTTCATTAATATTCCTAAAGCTTTCTTTATTTCACGTTGTCAAATGTCAATTTTGCCTTCAATAGTTTCAATTTTTCCTTTAGTATATAAGTTGCCCACCCCTCCACCTTCAATTTACTCCACTCGTCCTTCCCAAATTGATTAGACCCAGGATGTGACACCCAACAATGATAAGATATTGTCCTATTCAGAACTTGTTGAAAACTGCCCCTCTAGATATGTAACCATCTTTTAGACACTAGACATTTATCTAGTTTACTATTTGCCCTCCCATTCGGCTTAAATCGCATAAGTTTCTTTCCAACACTTGGTATTTCCACCAATTCCATTTTTCCTATGAAATCGTTGAATTCCATAAATTCTACCCCTTTTACTACCTCATTATGTTCCCTTACTCTTTCTTTAACTTTTCTGATCGCATTAAAATATACCACCACACACCAAGCCTCGCACTTAACTTGTCTTCTGATTTCATAAATTTCATCATACTATAATCACTTAACTGCCATAATTGAAGCCAGATAAACATTCAAAATGTAACACTCTATATCATTTTTTTTATCCATTTTCTAAATAGACCCAACACTCCATTTCCACTAAATTCATTTTCCACTACAAAAGAACCTTTCTTCCATAAACATAATAACCCCCTTGCATTGCTTATTGATGCTACCATCTTCCACTCCACCTTTGAGCCTCCCTATAATGCATAACATACCTCTTTTTTAATTGTTTCGGCTTTTGTCTCTTGCAATTACACCATGTCAGCTTGCTCCCTTTTAATAACCTCCTTAATAGCTTTCCATTTCACCCTCCCTCCTAGACCCATGACATTATATGAGAATATTATCATAAAACACGTTTCACTTTCCCTTCTTCGACCTCACAACCCTTCAGGTCTGCCCTTATACCATCTCTTACTTCTAGTTTCCTATATTGATCTGCCACTACTTGTTGAATTCCTTCCACATTGGCTCGAGTAATTTTGCTAATATCCCACAAATTTTTTGTGCCCTTAGCTTCATTCTTCCAGCAAATAGACTTACTACATCTTCGTATTCTTCTTGAGACAATGAATTGTAAAGAGATTGCACCATAATTCTCCTTTCCTTTCTTAGTGCCTTTTTATTTTTTCCATTTTGAACTTTTCCTGATTTATCCTTGTATTGAGACTCCTTCCTGATTCTAGGTAGTACAGTTTCCATTCTACCCTTACCTATTTCAGTTAGTTCCTTCACCAAGCTTCTTACGTCCCCTTAAGCACCTTTTATTCCTTTTATATTTTCCTTATTGAGCCCAACCTTCTTCTCCCCTACAAATATTTCTTGCCCATCTTGCCCATTGTCCCTCATAATGTTGCAGTTCAAGTCAGGCCCAAATTGGTTAAGGCCCAAAAACTTCTTAGTTGGTTTATTGAATTTAAAAAAAGTTATTGTGTTTCTATATTATCTTTCATTTACCTCTTCAATAATTCATTTTTCCTTTTCTATGCCACTCTTCTTACCCTCCTCATTAATTCCTATAGTCTCTACCCAATCCAGCCAATAATATTTATTATTGGCCTCATTTATTTCTTTCCCTTCCTCCCTACACTCCTGATAACTTTAGAAACAATGTCACTGACTACCTCATTTTCTTGCACATCCTTTAAATCCCCTGATAACTACCTCTTCAACTCCTGTGCACACCTCTTCTCCATCATTATGTCCCTGCCCAAGATGTAAAAAATGCATCACTTCCCTTAAACACCTCATTCGTTGCCCCTAACATCGACATCAAAGACTGAGTAGTCTCCTCCATCCTACGACCAACTTTACTTACCCCGTGAAAGTTGACGATGCCCTCTATTTCCTCCTTATCCCATCCAGACTCTGATTCTGACAAACATTCCCATTCCTCCATTCCCATCATAGAATGTTCATCATCAACAAACTCTTTTCCCTTACCTCTATAACAACACCCTTTCATATTCTTGACCTAAATTTCCTCTATAAATTGAACATGCATTAGCTGGCTATTAATCCTTATTCTTCCGTCGCACCAAATGGGTTCCATAGATGATACCCTTATTAACAATCTTGCTACGTCCAATTTGGATATGTTTTGAGTCTCCTTGTATATCCCAATTAAAGTTCCAAAGTTACTAGGTACTTTTTGAAAGCAATCCTCATTCCATAGAGTAAATGGCACCCTTCTATATTGAATCCAAACCAATTTGTTTCTAGGTTGTGTCTCCGGCTTCCAAAGTTTTAAACTATAAAAATGTTGCTTAACCACTCTTTCCCTTCTTCTAAAATTTTTCCCACATTAGCCTTTTCCACCCCTGTCAAAAGCATAAGATTATCTCCCATGTATCGGACTCTAATCGTGATAAAGCTTTCGTGAATCTCTAGAATTTTCCTCGCAACTTTCACACAGCCCACCCAACTATTTCTGAATTTCTCCCCCGCATCCTCCTGCACTGAAGTATTCACCACATCCTCAAGTTTATGATTAGGGATGTTTACTAGCCTTCTTGGCTCCAATTTTGCTTATTCTACACTAAGCCCCTAACAGTTGCATTCAGGTATGTTTTCTGAACCTTTGCCTCTTTGAACTTTCCTTCTGCAAGCTTAATGGTCACTACTAGTGTTTAAAAAATCGGACCGACCCGGCCGATTGGACCAAGAACTAATGGTTAACTCAGGTTGGTCCGTGCATTGGATCGACTATGTGTTTAGCTTGTTTTGACCCAGTGTGACTCGTCCGAGTTAGCGATTGAACCGCCAACCCATTCACCAGGTTTAAGTCACTTTAGAAGAAAAAAAGTGCGGAAAAACATCATTTAGGAAAATAGAAAAAATAGAACCCAAGCTTCCTCTTTGAATCGTGTTGCTACTCTTTGGATTTGGAAGCTCTAACTCACTAGATCATGCTACTGCTTTGTTTTGTTAATGTGTCTATGTTCTATTTATGTTCAATTTTTTTTAATGTGTCTCTATTTTGTTATTATGTGTGTTTATGTATTGATTGATTTTGTATACTAGTAAGTATGCAATTAAAGATTACCTTTCAAGTAGAATCCTTTCTTCTTAAATCTGTTAATAATCTCACCAATTTGAAATAGAATCGCATTTCAGTCAAATATTTACTAAACACCAAAAAATCCCCAGATATAATCAAACTATCAAATTAGAAAAACTCATCACCAAAACAATCATCGACCCATTTTCTAAAAGGCCAAAAGTAGTAAACCCATCTTTTCAAAATACAAAATTTCTCAAGCCCAAGTTCAAATTAAACGTAAAACTCGACCACCCAAAAAAAAATTGATTGGGAATTTCCAAGAAAACACCAAAAATTGAGACTTTTCATGAAATTCATGTAAAAGTCTCAATTTTGCACAAACCTAGATGAAGTATGTCGAATAAATAGAAGATTGTGTATATTGAATAAATAGAAGATTGTGTGACACATACACCACATGCATCCATGCTTGCATGGCTTGGTCCATAGGAATGTTGTCCCACCCCACAATATTTATTGATGTATTTTGTCAATGTTGAGATTGAGAACATTGTTATTTGTTGAATTTTGTCTTCTAAGAAAAAGGTAGTGACATAAGCAAAGAAATGGAAAGGATTTGCATGATTGTAGCAGGGCAGATCTATGCTGGTCCTTGGGGGGGGGGCCATGGCCCCCCCCCCCCCCACTTTTTTTTACCATATGCTTAAAGGGGGTGTATTAGGTAATTTATGGGGGTACATTTAATAATTTTAAGGGTATATTTAGTAAATTCACAGTATATTAGAAAATGAATTTAGTAATTTCGTAATACATTAGTTTTTTTTTTTCGTTATGTTTTAGAATTCTAATATTTATTATTTTTTTTATTATGCTTTTAATTTTATAAAATATCTTATATAAATATTATATTTGACTAGATTTATTATTAATATTATATAATTTTTTTAATTATTTTTCTCTAAATTATCAAATTAATATCATTCTTATTTGTTTTAGAAAAAATTATTGGAGTATTAAATTTTAATTATCATACAATTAATTTTATTTTTAATTTTTTAAAATGATAAAATTAATAGTAATTTTATCATCTTTTTTTTATATAGAAATCTTATATGAAGTTTATATTAATATTTTATTAACTTTAGTTATTATATAGTTGTTTTTATCTTTTTATTTTTTTCTAAATTATAAAATCATCGTGTTATCTCTTTTTAATGTTATAAAGTATCAAATTTTAGTTATTATAGTATCAATTTTTAACTTATTTTTTAAATTATAAAATCAATAGTAATATTATTTTATTTTATAAATAAATCTTATCTAAATCTTATATTTGATTTTTTTTTTATTATATATAATTAGCTATATTTCTTAATTTAAAATTAAAATTATCAAATTTTATTTGTCTTACAAGTAAATGAGTTGTTTTTTCTTTTTTCAAATTACATATCGCATAAGACATCATAGCCACGAATTAGGTTAAAAGACATCACTATATAAAACAAAGGTATTTCTAATTTTTATATTTCAAATTTGACTTTATTTCACAACAAGATAAAAAATGAATTCTTATATGTTTGTTAGTGTACATTGAAAAGAAAATTGTTAAAAAATTTAATATAAATTCAATTATAGACAATTTTCATGATATTTTTATGATATGCATAAAAGACGTTCTTTCTCTTTCTTTCTCTATTTTTTTTTCTAATTTTGATAGACACATTTTTATGTATTATTAATATAATTAATATTTTAGATGAATTTATAAATATTTTATATATAATTGATTAAATATTTTTTTTTTCATTTCCTGTTTTCCTTCTTTTTCCCCACACTTTGGTTTTGTTTTGATGTATACCTTTTTTTTTCTTTCTTTTTTTTATGTTATTTTTAATTTTATTGTATAATATACATATAATAATATTAACTTTTTAAAATAAAATTATAATATATTTAAACTAATTTACTGAACACTTGAATTATTTTATTTAAATAGTTAATTTCTACTACATATTTTAGTAGGCAATCCAAATTTAAATAGTTCTTTTTTAATTTGTACGTTTCTTATTTTCTTTTTTCTTTTAATGTTTTTTACGTTTTTTAGTCTTAGTCTTACGTTTTTTTTATTTTCTTTTTTCTTTTTATGTTTTTTTTTCTAATAAAAAAATAGTTGAGAATCCTATAAAATTATTCTTAAGGATAAATAGTTTACATATATGATTATTATGAAATAATATTTTTAATCTATGTTTAATAATTTTATATTCAAAAAATATTTATATTAATTTTATATAAAATTTATTTTTTTTACATAAATATATTAAAATAAATTATTAAATATTTTTTTTATTATAAATTAGGTTTTTTTTTATGATAAGATCATGAATATCATTTACGAAAAATCCATATGAGATAATTATGATCATAAAATAATATATTACATTTATTACAAAGTATCTTTTTTACTCAAATTTTAAATGGATTTATTTAATATACTTTATTCCTAAATAATTTATATGCATAATCATTTTTTCATACAATTTTAAAATATTTAAATAAAAAAATACGTGACATTATAATTAAATATATACTATTACTAGTCTCTCACTTTTTTATTTTAAAAATATTTGTCTATTATTTTGAGTTTTATGAGTTTTTTTTTTAAGGTAAACATTAACAACAAAACCCTTTTAAGAATCCTGCTACTCCACCGCGCCACGCCGCCGCGCCACGTACACATCTTTTGTGTTCCCTCTCCTCTCATTTCACTCTCCCTCGCCTTCTCTTTTTTTCTCCACGGACGAACCACCCTAAGAGCTTGAAGTGGTGAAGATCAACACTCTTGGCAAGGACCATCCTTCCCTTGACTCGGTAAGTTCCTCTAAGTGCAGTGCCCAAAGTTTCGTCTCTTCCTCTCCATAGAGCAACCTAGAGGGATTTCGTGAGGCTGGTCGGCTTTATGGTGTTTGTTGTTTAGAAGTTTCTGATATGAAATGCTAATTTGGCTGCTGTTTTGGCATTGAATTTTACTGATAGAGAATGTGGTTTTGCTGCTGTTTCATGTTTTAAATTTTCTGATATAAAGTGCAATCTTGCTGCTACCTCATGTGCTAATTTTACTGATATAAAATGCCATTTTGGTGTTGTTTCATGTCTTAAATTTATGCTATGAATGTTAATTTCCTGCTGCTGTTCCAGCCTTGATTAATTATTGTTATGGAAGTCTGAATTTGCTGTCGTAGAGCCTTATTCTTGCTGCCACTAATGTTATATTCCCCTGTTATAAAAAGTCTGAATTTTCTGTCACTGAAGTTTATTCTTGCTGCCATGAGACTCCTAATTTTTCTGTCATGGAACTCTGCTCTTAACTGCACTGAGATTCTAAATTTCGCTGCCATAGAACTTTGTCTCTGCTGTCTTGGAACTTTGCCTGAAAATGAATCTATGTTGTTGTAAGAAAGTAATGACCTTGGATTCATTCAAAAATATGATGTACAACTCTAGATATGATCAAATTGGTAAAAGTTTCACTTGGCTTGGGGAAGTCTGACCCAAATAATTAGTAATCTTTTTCTAAGATATATGTATGTTGTAAATTTGGTTTTGAGTTTTGACATTGTCTAGAAGGATTACACATAATTTTGCAAGGGCTTATGAATCATGTGGTCAATAACTCACTGCCTTCCTTGAACATGCTCTGTTGAAGTAATTCCTTCAAATGTATCATTTGTTTTTCAACAATATCAGCAGCCATTTCTGTCATGTCAACATTTTTTGGTGTTCTCTTAAGTTTTTTCTTTTCTATAGCAATGTGATTTTTTCACCTAGAAATGAGATAATAGTAATTATCAAATTTGTATTTAACTTTATGGAAAATCAAGTGATCAAGATGCATTGTCTATATTCTATTGTCTAGTGGTGATTTGTATGTGGCTCTTGTCTGTCATTGGCAGCGTTGTTTCCTTCTTCACACTCCATATATTGATTATTAATATATACACAATTGACCAGTTTAAATAGATTTAGCATCTGTAATTTGGAACTTAAAAATTTAAATTAAGTTACTAATTTTCTAAAAAGTTCTAAAATGTTAAATTTTCAGCAGCTTTTGATTCTTATAAAGAAAATAGAAACAAGTTAATATTAGTTTTTGTGTTTAATTTTGTTTAAGAATTAACTTGAAGCATACTTTTTGATATATGACAGAATAAGCTCAAGGAATCTGAAGCAGTATTAAGTAATTCTTTAAGAGATCCAAATACTCTGGTGAAGTAGGTTTTGTTCTTTTGATTTCTGTATTTTCATGAGAAGAAAACCTCTTGTAGGTTATCTTTTTTGATTCTTTCCTTCCCCCATATAGCTGGTTGGTGACTCTACATGTTGTTTCTCATTTTCTAAAAAGTTAAATTTTCAGCAACTTTTAATTTTTATAAAAAGAAAATAGAAATAAGTTAATATTTATTTTGTTTAAGAATTAACTTGAAGCATACTTTGTGATATATGACAGAATAGGCTCACGGAATCTGAAGAAGCATTAAGTAATTCCTTAAGAGATCCAAACCTTGATCATCATAGAAAGGTATGCCATTTTCCCCCTTTTCTCTAACTCGTAAGATGTAGCTGTAATGGATGTTTTGTACTCTGTTTGTGTTCATGTTTTCATGTGTTGCTGTTTCTCACGGCAAAGAAGAAAAATTCATTAATGGAATTTGCCAAGAGTACATTACACTAAGTAAGAGTGTGTGTTTGAATTCTCTTTTTAAAAATTGTTTTCAGTTTATAAAAAAAAAAACTTGTTTGATGGGTCATATTGTAGCTATTGCCTTAAGCCTATTTCATTTGAAATAATATTGCCTTTGGCATATGCATCATTGTAACAATTGTTTATAACTAATATGATAGAGTGAGGAAATATGGATCAAAAATGGATGTCTGCAAGTCGATTGTCAAAAGAATATGTATGTGATTTTGGTCTCATCTCATTACATTTAACTACTATTTGACTTGATTTTAATTTTTTTTTTTTTTTGTTTATGTAGTATTTCGAAAGCTGCTCTTATCGGCAATATTCTAACAACGAAATCAATGAAGTTCGGGAAGAATGGTCTCAATATGTGGTTCAAAATTGCTTATAATAGGTTAGCCTTTAATTTATGTGGTTCAAAATTGTCCTCTATATTTTGTGGTTTTGTATATAGAGTTCCTAAGTATTGTGGATAGTTTGAAAATCCATGTTTGATTTATGCCTCCTCAATCTACCTGTTTTTTATTTATAGTAGGAAGTTGTTCAAAGGTGAAATGTTATTAGTTAGAAAAATCAAGTTATAAGAAGAATAATGATAGTTGATAAATGACTTTGACTTGATAGAAATAATTTCATAAGTTTGTTCCTAGTTGCCACAGTTTCTCCATTGATTTGATAGGAGCTTTGCATAATTTGATCATGAACTACATGTTAATATATCATTATTTACTTAAGTGTTTTGGAATACATTTTTTTTTCCCCTTCTTTTCTTGTAACCTTCATCATTTTGATAGAACTTTGAATTTATATTGAAGCAATAGATATGCATGAGATAGCTGCAATAGAGATGCATGAGATAACTGACCATGTATTCCTATCGTTGCAATTTGCATTCCTTTTTTTTAAAATTCAAATGTGATTCTATTTTTTGCACCATTGCAATCTAACCTTTTTTATCTTGTGGTTATATGACAAAATATTTCAGCTGTGAACTAAAAGAAGAGTATGTGATTTTGGCATGTGTTTACCTAGTTATATATTTATCAAGTAATTGGTGTTAAGTGTTAGGTGAGTCTTCAAATATTGTGGATAGCTTGCAAACTGAAATGTGTTTGATTTCTGTTTACATTGTCTTGCTCATTCACAGTAACTAGTTGTTTATATTTTCAGATTAAAAAAAAAGAGAGAATATAGATAGTGCTTTCTTTGGACAGACGCTTTCTATGATACGAGAATATAGATAGCGCTTCAAAACGATATCTATTTGATAAAATAAGTGTTATCTATAATCTTTTTTGGTGTAGTGCCTTCTGGTTTAAAAAAATGCTACTGCTCTGTGAGCATAAATATGACTTATTTGTACTTTTGTCGTGTAACATCTAGTATGGATTTTGTTTACCAATGGAAACTTTGAATGTACAGGTTTTTGTTGAATTCATTCTGAAATTCATCTTCACAAAGTTGTTGATAGTTGAAGATGCTTGCTATAAGAAAGCTCAAAACAGGACCTGATTTCCCTTTTGTTTTATATGTCATAGTTGCTAATTGCAATTATGGCACAGCCAGAGTTTCCAGTAACAAAAGTTTCCAATCTATTGTTAAGTCTGTTGGCCTTTGTTTAGCCAACTCAAGTTCACAAGCATTTCCACTGGGATTCGAAAATAAATTTACTCTTCAAGGACTATATTTCTCTAGTGTGGCTGAAAGAATCCTGGTCCAGGCTCAAGATCCAGCCAAAGTTAGTTTGGAGATACAAAATGCTATTGATGCGAATAAATTAGATTATTCATGGAAATTATTTGAGCAGCATATGCACATGGAGGGATTTCCCCGAAAATCTGTCATCAGCAAGCTTGTAACAAGTTATGTGGACAGCCTTGATACGCAATGGCTAGGAAAAGCTTATGAATTGGTCAAACGTGCTATTGAGGAAGGTAAACAAGACCTGTTAGAAAAGGAAGTGCTTATCTACCTTAGCTTTAGCCTTGCAAAAGCCAGACTACCAGTTCCAGCATCAACCGTTTTAAGAAAGATGATAGCTATGGAGCATTTTCCCCCAGTCAGTGCTTGGTCTGCAGTTTTGGCACACATGTCACAAACAGCAGAGGGAAGTTACCTTGCTGCTGAGTTGATTCAAGAAATAGGTTATTTGTTCCAAAACAATAGAGTAGATCCACGTAAAAAGAGCAATACACCTTTGATAGCCATGAAACCAAACACTGCTGCTTTTAACATTGCTTTGGCAGGGTGTCTCTTATTTGAGACATCAAGGAAGGCAGAGGAGCTTCTTGATATGATGCCTCGAATTGGTGTCAAAGCCGATGCAAACTTACTGATAATAATGACACGTGTATATGAGAGAAATGGACGAAGGGAAGAGCTCAAGAAGCTGCAAAGGCACATAGAGGAAGCTCCAAATCTAACTGATTTACAGTTCAGACAGTTCTATAATTGTTTGCTCACATGCCATTTGAAATTTGGGGATCTAGATTCTGCATCAAACATGGTTTTGGAAATGCTTAGGAAAGCAAAGGAAGCAAGAAATTCTCTTGCAGCTTCCAAATTTATGGCAAATGCTGCTGAAATTGATCGTAGCCACTCTCCTGGACTGGCTTCTGTGCATAGTTTGAACAACAGTACAGATTTAGATAGTTTAGAAAATAACAGGCCAATTAGCAATGCTGTATTGTCTTATGAGGTGTTTTCTAAAGATAGAAACTTCTCAAAGCTTGAATCAGAGTCAAAAGCTATACTTAGTACTTTATTAGCTAAGTTGCAGATACAGGTGGACTTGATTACAGCCAAACATGGTATACTGCAGCCAACTGAAACAATTTATGTGAAATTAGTTAAAGCTCTTCTAGAAGCCGGCAAGACCAAGGATCTAGCAATGTTTCTTCTCAAGGCAGAAAGAGAAGATTGCCCCTTTTCCAATGACAACTCAGCCTTGGTTCATGTTATTAATGCGTGCATTTCACTTGGATGGCTGGATCAAGCACACGATCTCCTCGATGAGATGCGTCTAGCCGGAGTTAGAACTGGTTCATCTGTATACTCCTCTCTTTTGAAAGCATATTGCTGGGCAAATAGGGCTGCAGATGTCAGATCACTTCTGAGGGATGCTAAGATGGCTGGTATCCAGCTTGACTCAAGCTCTTATGAGGCAATGATCCAATCCAGGGTGCTCCAGCAAGACACACAGGGAGCACTCCAACTATTTAAAGAGAGGAAAGAGGCAAGAATTCCAAAAGTCACTCAACAAAACTCTGGCATGATGGCTAAAAGTGGTGTAGAGATAGATGAAGCTGGGCTAGTGACCAAGCTGTTGCAGGAAATCAAGGAAGGGCAGAGTGTGGATTGTGGAGTTCATGACTGGAATAATGTAATCCACTTTTTTTGCAAGAGGAGGCTAATGCAAGATGCAGAAAAGGCTCTAAAGAAGATGAGAAGCTTAGGCCTTTCGCCAAACGCACAAACTTTTCATTCTATGGTAACCGGGTATGCTGCCATTGGAGGGAATTATCAAGTGGTGACAGAACTGTGGGGTGAGATGAAAGCTCTTGGTTCTTCTACCTCCATGAAGTTTGATCAAGAACTTCTTGATGCTGTGCTGTATACGTTTGTGAGAGGCGGATTCTTCGTTCGGGCCAATGAAATTGTCGCGATGATGGAAAAAGGAAAAATGTTTATTGACAAGTACAAGTACCGAATGCTATTCATGAAATACCATAAATCACTTTACAAAGGGAAGGCTCCAAAATTTCAGACAGAATCCCAGCTAAGCAAAAGGGAAGCAACCCTGGCTTTTAAAAAGTGGATAGGCTTGAATTGAGGAAAGTACAAACCAAACCAAGTAATTGTAGCTCTTGCATGTTTCAAGCCATCATCTTCATGACTTACGGATGTTAAATTTCTGTTCTCTCTTCTTTTCTCATATTTACAAGGTTAATAACACTAATGTACCACCAATGTGAATAAACCAACACATTATTTCATGTAAAATAGTATTCAATTAAGTTATAGATCTTCAGCTCCATCATTTTTAGGCAATAAATAGAAGATTGTGTGACACTTACACCACATGCATCCATGCTGCATGGCTTGGTCCATAGGAATGTAGTCCCACCCCACAATATTTATTGACGTATTCTGTCAATGCTGAGATTGAGAACATTGTTATTTGTGAATTCTGTCTTATGAGAAGAGGGTAGTGACATAAGCAAAGAAATGGAAAGGATTTGCGTGATTGTAGTACATGCAGATGCAGGGCTCACCAATAAAGTATAAACTGGTTAATAACATTAACACAAGCAGCATTTACTTTTTGAATTGTGTTACACACATGCATTAACTTTTTTGCTAGCTTATTCTAAAAATGCGGTTTTACATTGGGTTTTTCTATCATCAGTTGAATTGGCCTCACACAACACAATCTTTTTATGGTATTACATTATACTTACAAGGACTAAATGGATAAATCAAACGAATCAATCCTGAATGTAGAAAGACAAATCAAAACAAATGAATCCTTTTATGAGCGATGTACAAAGATTGTCCCTTTTTTTTTAGTAAAATAAAATACATTCGTGGATAAAATTTAGATGCAATTATGGATTGTAGTCAATCTTTTAAGCTACCTACCAATTTAAATTTAGGATACAACTGATATTGGCAATTGAGTAAATGTAGTTTCTTAGTCAAGGCTCTCATAAATTACTGAATGTTTGGTGTTGTGTTTTAGAATTCAGAAATGAGTCAAAATGGAAGCAATTACTAATAGCTTCCACATTTTTTGTGACAATTTATTAACACTAACTAGTTCACACTAATCCTTGAAGCATGTCAGTCATTAATTTTGCTAGCCAAAATTAACTTACCTCTAAAACCTTAAGAGTAGTTATAGCACTCTCAATTGATAGACTTTTTCTTTTCTTTTTAAGTATATATCCTCCCTTATAATATGTGAAAATCAACTTACCATAATATTTTGTGAAGGGAATTCGATAATCCACTGTAACTAGAGTGGATTATATATAGAACGTTCCATGTATTATTCTTGCTTCATATCAAATAAATAGCATTTACTTCCTGCACCCAACAAAAATAGTTATTATTAGTTGGAGGTGTAGGAAGCAAAATGGAGGTGCAGGAAGTGTTATTGCCCAAATAAATAAACTAGCTGTGAATAAATGCAGGAAGTAATGGCCATAAACTTACTACAACTCCTAAACTTGCTTCCTGCACCTCCATATACATTCAGGAGTGTTCAAAGTCCTTCCTTATGCATGCATGTTGTTCTAATGAAATACCATCGTCACTTTTACATTATCCATTTATCTTTGATACTTAATTAATCCTGAATTTTTTTATGTAAGTTCTAATGATTCCATATAAATAAATAAATGTATAGCGTATATGATACGGTACCTATTACCTAATCACTCAATGAGAGAAATTGATTCATGTATCATTATCATTGATAGACTCAGAAACTATCAAAAGTGATGTTACAAATTCAACTGAGAAACTACCCACAACACAACCACAAGGTCGTCGCATGCAGTGTTGTGATATGTTAAGCGTGAATATGATAAAGGTGAAAACTGACATGTTGGTCAAACTATGTATATATTAGCTTTTACATAAAGCAATATACATACGCATCCTATATATTATTCTCTTCAACTTCAAACCACGTCACTCTAATACATAGAATGGAACTATATGGGTGGATACTATTATTTGTAGTTATGGAAAAAAAAAAAAAAAGTCCTTGTGGTTGCTTTTTTTAGAGCAACTATTAAAAGAAAACTAAAAATTCATTAATTAAATAATGAGAAAAGCAACTAATAAAATAAAAAATCCGTAAAGATTAATTTAATTATTATTTATTCTCAAGAACTGTGTTCTAATCTAATTATAATGCGATGGTGTCTTAATTTAAACTTTTCCCTATTTCTCTTAATATCAATTGTATAATTCTATTTACTATTGGTTGGTGATAATACAATTTTTTTTTTCTCACAAATAATAAAACTCATGGATGGGTCATTTTAATCATAATTGCTTAATAATTAGAATTAATTTTTCCATAATTAGAATTAGAACAACTCTTTGTAAAAAAAACATCAAGTTTAATTTCAATTAGAATTAATTTTACCATAATTAACCACTTATTAGCTCATTTGATTATCAAAATATGTTATTTTATAGGTGAAAGATATCTCATCGACAACGTGAGTAAAAAGCATATTCACCCCAATAAAAATTACATCATCCTAATTCCTAAGTCATAACAAAAGGGTCAACTAAATACACCTAAGGAATCCCCGACCAATGCAATGATATCATTTTATTTAAAAATAAAATAAAATTACATCATCCTAAGACATGACAAAAGGGCTAACCAAATAGTACACAACTAAGCAATCCCCCCACTATAAGAACATCATTTCTAATTTTCACTTTCCAAAATGAACATGACATCTTGCTACCCTCAAACTTTCTATATATTTTTTTCTTAATAAGAAATTTTACTACTCAATTTTTATTATTTTACAAATTTTAACATCTATTTTTTATTTTTACAAATTTTATTACTCAAGTTTTTAATTTTACACATTTTATTCAAGTTTATTTTCACAAATTTTATCATCTAAATTTGTAATTATTGCTCATTTTACCATCATAATGGTAACAAAATAAATCATATTTAGTTTTAAAATAAAACTTGGATAGTAAAATATATAAAACCATGAATGCACAAATTTGATTAAGAAATTCAAATTTTAGTTTCTTCATTGTTACCAAGGTCTACAAAACCATGAATGCACCCCCCCCAACACTTAAGCTAAAGCCTCATCATAGCGTCTATATATTAGTTACTACAAATCCAGACAATCAATATTAAGTAATTCAATTTAACTTTTATCTAATGTTAACATAAAGTTGTTTACATTATTAATTAATTAATTAAAAGTGAATTTATATATGATTTTAAAAATAATTATTATAAAAATCAATAATCCCACCTTATATCACAATTTATTTATTTTTGGTGCAAGCTATATCACAATTTATAGTTACATAATAGTATAAAAAAATTATGTATTATTATGTTCTAATTAAAATCTTGTTTTATACTCTTAAAAAAAATCTAAATTCTTGATTTATATAGAATTCAAAACTGAAACTCACAATAAGCTGTCCCATTGATGGTTTTGCTTTTACTGAGCCTACGGGACCCATATAACTAAAACAGGGAGGTTTGTTCTTTTCGCACCTCCTTTTTTTTCACACCTCGTTTTTTATTTTCCAAGATATAATTTTTGAAATGTTAAATAAATTGGAAAGGTGTGAAAAGAAAAACAGAGGAGCAAATAGAATTCCCCAACAAGAGAAAGACTACCGAATACTACTAATTGTGTGTTTGGAAAATAAAATAATCATGTTTCTGATGTGAAAGTTATAAGATGTGTTTGGATTGATGTTCGTTTAGACATGATCAACTTTTTTTTAAAGCAATTTTCCTAAAGTTTGGTGTATAGGTTAGTTTCCTTTTGTGCAATGGTAAAACAAACATACGCATAATTATTCACTTTTGAAAATCACGTCCAAAATATGAATACTTACATCCCAAATGTGAAACTAAACACAATGTAAGAATCTCTCATGCTTTTGGAATGCAAGCTAAATGAACATTTCCTAACATCATAGGACGGAACCATTGAATACAGAAATGGGATTGTGCATCAATCTTAGGTTGTGAGTTGGCTAAAATCATTGATGCAAGCAAGCTCAACCTCACGGACATATGTAATAAGTAGGTTTAATATGTGTTTGAGTTTAGTTCATTTGTTTAATTAAATTATTATACAATGCATTTTTCATTGGTTTAAATTTATAAATATTTTTTTTACGGTTAATTAGAAGTCTTGTATAAATTAGACTTAGAATTAAGGGAGTCTAACTCAGTTGGTTGAGTAAGGTGTATGAGTATGATAAACTTCCTATAATATCTTTTTCAATTCTTATGATAAAAAAGTTAGTTACATAATACTTTAATAAAATGTTAAATATTAAAACATTAGTTTCAATATAATAATTTATTAAAATGCTAAATATTAAAACATTTTAATTGAATAAAACTTGAGGCGTACTTCTTTTTTCATTTCTTAAAACACATGTCATACTCAAAGTAAACCAAATTTTCAAGAAGGTAGTTTGGAAGTATATCATTTCATATCATCAAAAGTAAGAGGAACATGGTTTTAGGCCATCATTGGCCAAATTAATTTGGAATGTAGCAATTGATAAAAGAGGATGTAATCCTAATCTTAATCTATGAGTCTATGATTAGTTTGCAATGATAGAAAAATGCATGTGTCTTATTATGTAGTGAACCCCAAATTCATATATAATTAATGTGCCTTTTACTCTCGTCCTACGTGCTAGTGAATAATGATGATAATTTAAAATCGATTTTAAGGAGATTGGTTGGATCACCAACTTTGGTAACAAAATAGGAGTTTATTAAGAAAAGAAAAAGGTGTCTAAATATGATTACATTATTTTATAGATAAATCATTCAGCACAAGCTGGTAGGACTTTTTTTTTCTTTTACTAAGATGGTAGTACGTATTATTTTCTACTTATATTAACATTTAGAATTAAATGTACATATTAATAAAATAATCTTTAAGGACTAATCTTGAGTTTCTCATATTTATTAAAGAGTTGACCTCTTAAAAATTAAATTAAGATTAATTAAATTATAATAATCTCAAATTTTTTATTAAAAAAAAAAAGATATTTTTACTTTAATATAATGTATCACTATTTAAAACTAATATCAAATAATGGTATTTGAAATTAATAAAGAATTTTAAATAAAAATTAAAATTCCTAATTTGTTCTTAGTTTTATGTTACAAAATTAATTCAAAGTTTATAATTGATTTTAGATAATTTTTTATATACTTAACTTCATGTTATAAAAGAATTTAAAATTTGATTGTGTCCAATAACTTTTGCATTGTATTAAAAAAATTACAGTATATTTTACTTTAAAATTGATTTTAACCAAAATTATTCAAATATAATTACATAAGTTCAAAAAGTCAATTTTATGAGCATTCATATCCAAAATATTTATTAGGAAAAAAATATTTAAAGATTAACAAAATCACATTTGAGTAAAGATTGAATTATTTGATTATGAAAATAGATAGATTACGAAACTAAAAATAATATTTTGGGTAATTTATATATTTCATTTAAGCAGAGAATTAGAATATGTAGGCATAAGAAGAAAATATTAAAAATATTTCATTATAAAAAAAAAGAGAGAGAATCAGAACATATAGGTATTAGAATAAAAATAAAAATAAAAATTTGCACAAAAAAAAGAAGAAGAATAAAAATAAAAATATACAAAACGTAGGAAATACGTTACTGTCGAAGAAAGAAAAAAATAGAAAAGAAAATGATTCGCAAAGCCAAAGGCAGAATATTCGTTGGCGAATTTAGGGTTAGGGTTGGAGCGTCCGTCGTCAGCGGCCGTATATAAATACCCCTTTTTTCTCTTACCTTTGTTCTACCGTATTCCTCAGTCTCTCTCTCTCTCACTCACTGACTCACTCACACACTAAGCAAAACTCAAACTTCAAAAAAAGAGAGAGATGGCAGAGCAAACCTTCATCATGATCAAGCCTGATGGTGTTCAAAGAGGCCTTGTGCGTTTCCTTTCTTCGGAACTCTATTTTTTTGTTCTCTTTTATTCGATATACTTCATCTGGGTCTGTGCAAAATTGAGACTTTTGCATGAATTTCGTGAAAAGTCTCGGTTTTTGGTGTTTTCTTGGAAATTCCCAATCAATTTTTTTTTTCAGTGGTGGAGTTCTGCGCTTAATTTGAACTTGGGTTTGAGAAATTTTGTGTTTTTGAAAAGATGGGTTTGCTACTTTTGGCCTTTTACAAATGGGTCGATGATTGTTTGGGTGATGAGTTTTTCTGATTCGATAGTTTGATTATATCTGTGGATGCTTTTGGTGTTTAGTAAATATTTGACTGAAAAAGCGGTTCTGTTTCAGATTGGTGAGATTATTAGCAGATTTGAGAAGAAAGGATTCTACTTGAAAGGTAATCTTTAATTGCATGCTTACTAGTATACGGAATTTTTGTTATGAGAGCATCTGGATAAGTTTATAACATGCTTTTTTATTCTGATTATGAAAAAAACACCTTAGTTCCTGTTATTTCCTATCTCGGTTGTGATTATTTTGCCTAGACATCAGATGCATGATGAATACTAAGTTTGATGATTGAAAATTGAATTCTTCTTAAATTTTGATTTGACAATATGTTATAAACTTAAACAAATCAAAATTTGGGGTTGATAATAATTAATAAGTTATGATTATCAACCCCGGATTTGATTTGACAGCTAGATATGGTTGATTTTTTTTAAAAAATTGATTGAAGTTGTTAATAATGATTGTTTGGTGTGATTTGGTTTCAGGTTTGAAACTCATTACTGTGGAGCGTGCTTTTGCTGAGAAGCACTATGCTGATTTGTCTGCAAAGCCCTTCTTCAGTGGATTGGTGGATTACATTATCTCTGGCCCTGTTGTTGCCATGATTTGGGAGGGTAAGAACGTTGTCACCACTGGCCGTAAGATTATTGGAGCCACAAACCCTGCTCAATCTGAGCCTGGAACCATTCGTGGTGACTTTGCCATTGACATTGGAAGGTATTATAAAGTTGTTTTCATCACAAACATTGTTCTTCAAGCTAGTTTTTGTTTTCAAATTATGTTGTTTTAAGTATCATGAATATGATTGTTTCCATTGTTCTGATTTCTATTTTAGTTATGTTGATCTATGGATCTTAGGTTTTCCTTTTTGTTGTTTGATTTTCAATTTGTTCTTTTCCATTGGTTTCTAAAGCCATGTCTTTTAGAGACAAGAGTGTGTCCTCAACCTATTTCTTAGTAATAATTATGTGAATATGTTCATAAGATCTTCTATTAAGGGAAATGATAACACTAATGAGAATCAAAATCAAGGGAGTGGAATTATCCAACTAATCCATGTTTTTTTGTATCTATATTATTGTGTTAATCAAAATCTAAATTGTTGGTATTTTAGTCAATGTTTATGAACATTGCTCTTTATTGAATAATTAGAAGGGAACTTTGAATTTTGTTTAATGAACTTTGTTTTGGTGTAGGAATGTTATCCATGGAAGTGACTCAGTTGAAAGTGCTAACAAGGAAATTGGATTGTGGTTCCCTGATGGCCCTGTTAACTGGCAAAGCTCCCAACACTCTTGGATCTATGAATAAACCATATGCCTCAAGTTGATCCAGATTATTATCTACATGTGTTTCTGTTTTGGTCCATTGTCGGACGTTTTTGTTATAGTTTGGTTTGAATGTCAAGTCCTATTATGTCATTTCTGTTGAAACATGCTCACAGTTTGATATATTAAATCACAAACTAGTTTTGCTTTACCTAATCGTTTGTTATGTTTTTGCCTATGAGCTATTGATGAGGATGCTATTGAAGTTACCTTTTAATCTTCCGTTTTTATTTAAGTAAATAAATAAGGTGCTTGGAATATAGCTAATCCTTTATGAAAAGAAAATCTTAATTGGGGTTCAGGTTTTCTTAAATTAAATCATAAATAAAAAAATTTAATTGAAATCTTAAATATTTAGGATTTTGATTTACAGAATAAAATTTTAAGTATTTCATTATTGAAATTGTAAATACTTAAGATTATAGTTATAAAATCATTAATATCTATGGTTTTAATTTAAGTTTAAGATTTTATTAATTTCTAATGAATAATTGATGTTTAAGATTTTATAAATAAAATATTTAATTGAAACACTAAATATTTAAAATTTTAATTTATGTTTTCATAAGTGAAATATAAAATTATTAAGGTTACATTTATAAAACCTTGAATATTTATAATTTAAATAATTAAAATTCTAAATAATTGAGTTTAAGATTTTATAAATAAAATCATAAAGGAAAGTACTAAATATTGAGGGTTTCGTAAATAAAATATATTGAAATCCTAAATATTTAAGAGAATTTCATAAATCGCAAATATTTTTGTCTTTTTATATTTTTATTTTTTTTAATTTTCAAGACATTTCATTCATGTTTAATATTTTAAAATTTTTTATTAATTTTTAGCTCTTTTAAGATATTATTCTTGCTTTATCATATAATTTTTTTTTTCAAGACATTACACTTTATTCTTCATATTTATCAAAATTTTTACTTTTTTTTCAACCTTTTCAATATATTACTCTTGCATTTACAATTTTTTTAAAATTTTCATTTTTTAATATTTAAAGATATTACACTTAGATTTTCATTATTTTTAAAAAAATCATTTTTTTTCAAATTTCTAAACATTTGTCTTGCTTTTTCATATTTTATCAAAATTTTATTTTTTTCAACTTTTTCACGATTAATATTAAACTTGCTTTTTTAATTCGTGGTTTCATTTATAAAACCATAAATATTTGAGGGTAAATTTTAAACTTCATTGAAAGTCTTAATCCTGAGGGTTTTGATTTATGGATTCATTCATAAAATCCTAAATATTTTAAGAGAATTTCATTAATTAAAACATAAATATTTAAAGTGAGTTTTAGGTTTTCATTCATGAAATCCTAAATATTTAATGTTTCATTATTGAAACCTTGAAACTACGTTTATCAAATCTTTAATATTAATAGATTCAATTTACAATGAAGCTTAAGGTTTTCTTAATGAAACCATAAAAAATTGGGGTTTAGAGTTTCATAAATAAAATATTTATTCGAAACCCTAAATATTTAAGGTTTTTATTGATGAATTCATTAATGAAACCTTAAATATTTAGGAAGAATTTCATGATTTCATTAATCAAAACATAAATATTTAGAGTAAATTTTAGGTTTTTATTTATGCAACCCTAAATACTTAGTTTTTCGTTATTGAAACCTTAAATAATTAAGGTTACATTTATAAAAATTTTAATATTTATGGTTTCAATTTACGATGAAGTTTAAGGTTTCTTTAATGAAATCCTAAATAAGAGGGTTTAGGATTTCATAAATGAAAACATAAAATAAGACCTTAAATATTTAAGGTTTCATAAATAAAATATTGAATAAAAATCCTAAATATTGTTGTCTTTTCATATTTTCATATTTTTTTTAATTTTTAAATAATTTCATTTTCTTTTTAATATTTTTAATATAAAGAGTTTAAATTTTCAAAACATTACTCTTGCTTTTTCATATAATTTTTTTAATTTTATTTATTTCTTTTTTTTCAAGACATTACACTTCATTTTTCATATTTATCAAAATTTTGAAAATTTTTAACTTTTTCAAGATATTACTCTTGCTTTTACACTTTTTTTTTTTAAAAATAAATCATTTTTTTTCAACAGATTATACTTTCCTTTTTTCAAAATTTTCAAGACACTACTCTTGGGTTTTCAATTTATTTTTTAAATTTTCATTTTTTTTTCAATATTTAAAGACATTACACTTGGATTTTCATTATTTAAAAAAATTGTAGTTTTTTTTTTCACATTTCTATATATTTGTCTTGCTTTTTCAATTTATGGTTTCATTTGTGAAACCCTAAATATTTAGGGTTAAATTTTGGGTTTCATCTGTGAAACCCTTAATATTTAAGTTTCGATTTATGGATTGATTTATGAAACCCTAAATATTTTGGGAGAATTTCATGATTTTATTAATCAAAACATAAATATTTAAAGTGAGTTTTAGGTTTTGATTCGTGAAACCTAAATATTTAATGTTTCATTATTAAAACCCTAAATAGTCAAGGCTATGTTTATCAAACCTTTAATATTTATGATTCAATTTAGAATGAAGCTTAAGGTTTTATTAATGAAACCCTAAATTAATGGGGTTTAAGGTTTCATAACTAAAACATTTAATCAAAACCTTAAATATTTAAGGAAAAATTTATGATATCATTAATCAAAACATAAATATTTAAGATGAGTGTCGCAACCAGAATCGCGGCGGGACGGCGATTAAAATCGAAAGTATGGATTAGAGGAGTCGCCACCAATGTTTATTAAGGAAAACATCAGAAAAATCCTTTTTAGAAAAAATGTGGTCCTTGAAACCAGATTTTGAGTTCGGGAGTCCATTACGTGTAGGGAAGGTATTAGCACCCTACAACGTCCGTCACAAAGACGGTTACCTTTAATTAATTAAGCGAAAATCTTTTATAATTTTTAGACATTTATCTCACCAAAACATTACTAGAACAAAATAATTAATTTTACTAAAGGAAAGAAAGAAATATACTATTTTTATTCTTTTTATTTTTTAATTTAGGACTCTTGAGTTGTCGCAACTCATTTATCCTAAAAAGACACTTGAAAAATTGACAGAGGTGTACACCCAAGTCAATTCATCTTTATTATCATTTTTTAATATGATTTTAATTTAAACAACTATTGATAATTAAAAAAAGGAAAGAAACTTAGTAAAATGGGGGGTGTAAACAGAAATATGACCCCAAAACAAGAAACTGTAATTTAGTAAAATGAAGGTGTAAATAGAAATCTGGCCCAAGACAAATGTGTTGCGATTTAGTAATTATGGTGGTGTAAACAGCAAACTGGCCCAAGATAAATGTGTTGCGATTTAGTAATATATGGTGGTGTAAACAGTAAACTGGCCCAAGATAAATGTGTCGCAGTTTAGTAATGTAGGGAGGCGTAAATAGAAAAATGGCCTAAACGCGAAATTAAAATTAGGGGTTTCCTTTTCCCCATTCATTCTGCTGCTTGAGCCCTTGAGCTCTAGGGTTCGCGAGAGTGAGGAAGAGGCGAGAGGCTGGGGTTGGCCGCGCGGCGAGGGTGAGGTGAGGCGGAGGCATGGCGGTCGGGGGTGGATGGCGCGGCGCTGGGCGAGCGAGGTGAGTGAGATCACGATGGCGAGGAGTGACGGCGCGACTGGGCACGGCGGGGAGTGCGAGGCTGGGCGCGAGCAAGGCGGGTGCAGAGGGGGTCACGGCGCGAGGATGAAGAGGTTGCATCCCTTCCTCTTTCTCATTCCCCTTTCCTTTCTCTATTTCTACTTCTCCTTTGCCTTGAACTGATTTTCTCTGTTTGATTGGTTTCTCTGTTTGAGTTCTCTGATTTGCTTCTTTTGCTATAAAGGGATGGTGATTTGATTTTTATTTTTGGTGGCTTTGTTTGTGCTTGTATTTGGGACTGAATTTCAATTGCTCTGGTTTCGGTGATTTGATTTGTCTGTATGCTTATGTCTCTAATCATGCCCCTGTATCTGTCTCTGCGTATGTCTATTGTCTCTGCATATGTCTCTTTATTTTTTATTTCACCATGAATGCACCTGTCCCTCGTTCTGATTCTTATTCTAAGGCCAGGCTCGCATCTTTGGTAAGTTTGATTAATTTAAATTTAACATGGCATTTTCTCCTCAGACTCATATCTCTTTATCATTTTTAAGCAAATAGATTTGAGCACATGTATTCCATTGATTGTAAACAGACATAAAAAGGCTAGAGATTACATGAGGGTTGAAAGGAAAGAAACCTGTTTGCTGTATTACTCTGCTCTTCTGATGTTTCCTCTTCTCTGTTCTTGTTTCTTGTTCTCCTGGTTCTTACTGTCTTGCTTCTTTTTTTTTTTGTGCTCTACTTTCTGATTTCTTTCTTTACTCTGCTGGTCTCTCTTCTTTTTCTCTGCTTTTCTGCTTCTAGTTCTCGGTTGATCTCTCAGTGCTTTCTGTCTGATCTGAGTGTGTTTTTCTTTTGATGCTTGCTTCCCCCCCCCTTTTTCTTGTTATGCTCCTCTATATATATACAAGAGGTTTCCTTCCTAGGAGGGTTTGCTCTCCGCTTTCCTTCCTAGGAGGGTTTCCTCATTTTAATCATTTCTTTTCCTTCTTGCAGCCACCTTTTCAGGATCAGCCACCACTAGTGTCCAGCCTAGTTGGCTAGAATAGCTAGCTAGGATGATGCAGCTGCTTGAGTTAATGAGGCTGTTGATGGAGTTCAGGAAGCTGCTGATGAAGCTGCTTGCTGATGATGAAGCTGCTGCTGCTTATGAAGCTGCTGATGCTGTTCTTTTTTCTTCTTTTATTTCTTTGCTGCTTCTTCCTTTTTTCTTGAATTGATTGCTGCCTCTTTTTTGCCTTGAACAGAATTAGCTTGTACTATTTTTAGACTCGTAAGCTTGTTGAAGCTTTATTTCAATTTTGTAGCAAAAATTTGTAATAACCTTGTGATAGAGAAACACACGAATGGAATGACACAAGATTGGTCTCATGAACCTTTCTTCTCTTTTTTCCTTCTCTCTTCTTCTTCTCTTCTTTGTTTTTGGCAAGATGCCAATTGTGAAACAACAAATAATAATAATAATGACGATAATAATAATAATAGTAATAATAATAATAATAACTATAATAACGTAATTAACCGGACAAAATTGGGTGTTGACAGTGAGTTTTATGTTTTATTTCATGAAACCCTAAACATTTAGCGTTTTATCAATGAAACCTTTAATAGTTGAGGCTACGTTGATAAAACCTTTAATATTTATGGTTCCAATTTGGGGTGAATCTTCAATTTTTGTTAAGGAAACCGTAAATAATTGGGTCTAGAATTTCATAAATGAAACCATAAAATAAGATCTTAAATATTTTGCTTTTCATTAATAAAATATTGAATCGAAACCCTAAATAATTAGGGAGAATTTCATGTTTTCATCAATCAAAACATAAATATTTAGGTTGAGTTTTAGGTTTTCATTCATGCAACTCTAAATATTTAACTTTTCATTATTGAAATCCTAAATAGTTTAGACCACATTTATAAAACCTTTAATATTTATGATTTCAATTTAAAGTGAAGCTTAATGTTTCTTTACTGAAACTCTAAATAACTGGGTTTAAGATTTTATAAATGAAACCATAAAATGAGGCCCTATATATTTAGGGTTTCATAAATAAAACATTGAATCGAAATCCTAAATATTCTTGTCTTTTTGTATTTTCATATTTTTTTCCAAATTTTTAAAAAAACTTCATTTGCTTTTTAATTTTTTATTAATTTTCAACTCTTTCAAAACATTACTCTTGCCTTTTCAATTTTAATTTTTTTTTCAATATTAAAAGACATTACAGTTAGATTTTCATTATTTTTTAAAAATTTTCATAATTTTTTTTTTCATATTTCTTTGTCTTGCTTTTTCATATTTTTTCAAAAATTTATTTTTTTTCAACTTTTTCAAGATTAATATTAGACTTATTATTTTTTCAATTTATGATTTTATTTGTGAAACCCTAAATATTTAGAGTTAAATTTTGGATTTCATTCGTGAAATCCTTAATATTTAAGTTTTGATTTATGGATTCATTTATGAGACCCTAGATATTTTTGGAGAATTTTATACTTTCATTAATCAAAACATAAATATTTAGGGTGAGTTTTAGGTTTTGATTCATGAAACCCTAAATATTTAGTTTCATTATTAAAACCCAAAATAGTCAAGGCTATGTTTATCAAACCTTTAATATTTATATTTCAATTTAGGGTGGAGCTTAAGGTTTTATTAATGAAACCCTCAATTATTGGGGATTAGGGTTTTATAACTAAAACATTTAATCGAAACCCTAAAATTTAGGGTTTTGATTTATGAATTCATTTATAAAATCCTAAATATTTAGGGAGAAATTCATGATTTCATTAATCAAAACATAAATATGTATGGTGTGTTTTAGGTTTTGTTTCACAAAATCCTAAACATTTTGCGTTTTATTAATGAAACCCTAAGTAGTTGAGGTTACATTAATAAAACCTTCAATATTTATGATTTCAATTTAGGGTAAATCTTAAGTTTTCGTTAATGAAATTGTAAATAATTGGGTTTAAGGTTTCATAAATGAAACCATAAAATGAGACTCTAAATATTTAGCTTTTCGTAAATAAAACATTGAATTGAAACCCTAAATAATTAGGGGAGAAATTCATGTTTTCATTAATCAAAACATAAATATTTAGGCTGAGTTTTAGGTTTTCATTCATGCAACCCTAAATAGTTTAGGCTATGTTTATAAAACCTATAATATTATGGTTTCAATTTAAAGTGAAGCTTAAGTTTCTTTAATGAAACCTTAAATAATTGGGTTTAAGATTTTATAAATGAAATCATAAAATGAAACCCCAAATATTTAAAGTTTTATATATAAAACATTGAATAAAAACCCTAAATATTTAGGGTTTCATTGAAGAAACCCCAAATATTCTTGTCTTTTAATATTTTCATATTTTTTTAAAAAATTTGAAGACATTTCATTTGCTTTTTAATATATTTAAATTTTCAATAATTTTTAACTCTTTCCAAACATTACTTTTGTTTTTTCATATAATTTTTTAATTTTATTTATTTCTTTTTCTTCAAGACATTACACTTCATTTCAGATTTTTATATTTAACAAAATTTTAATTTTTTTTTAACTTTTTCAAGATATTACTCTTGCTTTTAAAAATAATTTAAAAAATAATTTTTTTCCTTTATTTTTCAAGAGATTACACTTTGTTTTTCATATTATTCAAAATTTTTGTTTCTTTTTTAATTGTCATTTTTTTTCAATATTTAAAGCATTACACTTGGATTTTCATTATATTTAAAAATTTTCATTTTTTTTTTCAAATTTCTAGATATTTGTGTTGCTTTTCATATTTTTTTAAAATTTTATTTTTTCAACCTGTTCAAGATTAATATTAGACTTTCTTTTTCTATTTATTGTTTTATTTGTGAAACCTTAAATATTTAGGGTTAAATTTTGGGTTTCATTCATGAAACCTTTAAGATTTAGGTTTTGATTTATGGATTCATTTATTAAACCCTAAATATTTTGGGAGAATTTCATGGTTTCATTAATCAAAACATAAACATTTAGGGTGAGTTTTAGGTTTTGATTCGTGAAACCCTAATTATTTAACATTTCACTATAAAAAAATCTAAATAGTTGAGACTACGTTTATCAAATCTTTATATTTTTTGTTTCAATTTACGGTGTAGTTTAAGGTTTCATTAATGAAACCCTAAATTATTGGGGTTTAGGGTTTCATAGAAAAAACATTTAATCTAAACATTAAATATTTTTGGTTTTGATTGATGGATTCATTTATGAAACCTTAAATAGTTAAGGAAAATTTCATGATTTCATTAATCAAAACATAAATATTTAAGGTGAGTTTTAAGTTTTCATTCATGAAACCCTAAATATTTAGTGTTTCATTAGTGAAACTCTAAATAGTTGAGGCTATGTTTATAAAGTTGTTAATATTTATGGTTTCAATTTTGGGTGAAACTTAAGGTTTCATTAATGAAACTTGAAATAATTGGGGTTTAGGGATTCATAAAGAAAACATTTATTCGAAACCCTAAATATTTAAGGTCTTTATTTATGGATTCATTTATGAAACCATAAATATTTAAAGAGAATTTCATGATTCATTAATTAAAACATAAATATTTAGGATGGGTTTTAGGTTTTCATTCATAAAACCTTAAATAGTTGAGGATACATTTATAAAATTGTTAATATTTATGGTTTTAATTTAGCGTGAAGGTTAAGTTTTCGTTAATGAAGCCCTAAATAATTTGGTTTAGGGTTTCATAAATGAAACCATACAATGAGACCCTAAATATTTAGGATTTCATAAATAAAACATTGAATTGAAACTCCAAATATTTAGGGAGAATTTCATAATTTCATTAATCAAAACATTAATAATTTGGGTGAGTTTTAGATTTTCATTCATGCATTGCTAAATATTTAGGCTTTCATTATTGAAATCCTAAATTGTTGAGGCTTTGTTTATAAAACCTTTTCATTATTGAAACATTAAATAGTTGAGACTACGCTCATCAAACCGTTAATATTTATAGTTTCAATTTAGGATGAAGTTTAAGATTTCATTTATGAAACCCTAAATTATTGGGGTTTAGGGTATCATCAATAAAACATTTAATCAAAATCCTAAATATTTTGGTTTTTGTTTATGGATTCATTTATGAAACCTTAAATATTTAGTGAGAATTTCATGATTTCATTAATCAAAACGTAAATATTTAAGGTAAGTTTTAGGTTTTCATCGAAGCAACCCTAAATATTTACCTTTTCATTATTGAAACCTTAAATAGTTGAAACTACGTTTATCAAAACTTTAATATTTATGGTTTCATTTAGGGTGAAGCTTAAGGCTTCATTAATGAAACCCTAAATTATTGGGGTTTAGGGTTTCATAAATAAAACATTTAATCCAAATCATAAATATTTAGGGTTTTAATTTATTGATTCATTTATGAAACCCTAAATATTTATGAAAAAATTTGTGATTTCATTAATCAAAACATAAATATTTAGGGTGAGTTTTAGGTTTTGTTTTATGAAATCCTTAATAGTTGAGGCTACATTTATAAAACCTTTAATATTAATGGTTTTAATTTAGGGTGAATCTTAAGTTTTCGTTAATGAAACCATAAATAATTGGGTTTAGAATTTCATAAATGAAACCATAAAATGAGACCCTAAATATTTAGCTTTCCGTAAATAAAACATTTAATCGAAACCCTAAATAATATTAGGGAGAATTTCATGTTTTCATTAATCAAAACATAAATATTTAAGGTGAGTTTTAGGTTTTTATTCATGAAATCCTAAATATTTAGCTTTTCAATATTAAACCCTAAATAGTTAAGGCTACATGTACAAAACCTTTAATATTTATAGTTTCAATCTACGGTGAAGCTTAAGGTTTCTTTAATGAAATCTTAAATAATTGGGTTTAGGGTTTCAAAAATGAAGCCATAAATATTTAATGAATGTTTCATATATAAAACATTGAATCGAAACCCTAAATATTTAGGGTTTCATTTAAGAAACCCCAAATATTTAGGGTTTCATTTAAGAAACCCCAAATATTCTTGTCTTTTCATATTTTGATATTTTGATATTTTTTTTCAATTTTTCAAGATATTTCATTTTCTTTTTAATATATTTTAAATTTTCAATAATTTTCAACTCTTTCAAGACATTATTCTTGTTTTTTCATTTAAGTTTTTTTATTTCTTGTTTTTTTCAAGATATTAGACTTCATTTTTCATATTTATCAAAATTTTGACTTTTTTCAACTTTTTCAAGATATTACTTACTTTTACAATTTTTTTTTAAAAAAAAATCATTTTAGTCGTCTTTTTTTTTTCAATATATTACACTTTCTTTTTCATATTTTTTTTTTCAACTTTTTCAAGACATTACTCTTACTTTTTCAATTTTTTTAAATATTTAAAGACATCAATCACACTTGGATTATCATTAGTTTTAAAAAATTTCATTTTTTTTTCAAATTTCTAGACTTTTGTCTTGCTTTTTCTTATTTTTGCAAAAATTTTATTTTTTTGCAACCTTTTCAAGATTAATATTAGACTTGCTTTTTGAATTTAGGGTTTCATTTATGAAACCCAAAATATTTAAGGTTAAATTTTGGGTTTCATTCATGAAGCGTTTAACATTTAGGTTTTGATTTATTGATTCATTTATGAAACCTTAAAAATTTTAGGAGAATTTCATGGTTTCATTAATCAAAACATAAATATTTAGGATGTGTTTTAGGTTTTAATTCATGACACCCTAAATAGTTGAGGTTACATTTATTAAAGCTTTAATATTTATGGTTTCAATTTAGGGTGAAGCTTAAGGTTTCAATAATGAAACCTTAAATTATTGGGGTTTAGGATACAATTTAGGGTTTTAATAAATGAAACCTTAAATTGTATCCATAAATATTTAAGGTCTTATAAACAAAACCTAAAGTATTACTGATTCATTAATGAAACCCTAAATGTCATCTTAAATAATTAGAGTTTCATAAATCAAACCTTCAATATTTAGGGTTTCGTTAATGAAACCCTAAATTTCACCTTAAATATGTAAGGTTTCAAAAATCAAACCATAAATAGAAACTCATTAATATTTAGGGTTTCATAAATGAAATACAAAATTGAAATTCTCAATATTTAAGGTTTTGTAATAAAATCCGATATAAATGAAACATAAATCTAAACATTAAAAATCAATTTCTAATTATTTAAGATTTCATAAATGAAACTTTAATTATTTATGGTTTCAAAATAGAACCTTAAATTTCACACTAAATATTTTGGATTTCATAAATAAAATCTTAAATTTAAAACTTTAATATTTAGTGTTTCATTAATGAAATCCTAAAGTTTACCTTAAATATTTAGGGTTTTCATAAACTAAACCTTAAATTTATTTATTTTTTACTTAAAGGTGTAGATCACCCAAACTTTAAGAGAAGGACCAAGGGGACTGTTGACTATTTGGCAAGTGTACCAATTGTCACACAAGTAATATAAAAGGAAAGTTCCTAGTATCAAATCCACAATGATTTGTTCGTATTGACTATTAGTAAAATTATTAATTCCTAAGCACTAATTGGATTTTAGAGTTGGTTTGTTGTGCAAAATTTAAATGGACAAAAGTAAAGAAAACTAAGGACAAGAATAATGACAAGTGAAAACTAATAAAAAAAACAAGAAAATGAATTCAGATAAATTATCAAACAGTCGGAGAATAGGAATTAAGATAATAATAACAAGCGTGTTGAGGGTTGGGTTTCTCTAAGCGTACTTTTCATGCATAACAATAAAATTATTCTCTATTCAACAAGCTTAGAAGCTTTGCTCAGAAACAAGAAGATCAAAAACATTGCTTAGAAGCATTGCTCAAAAGCATGTTCATAAGCATTGCTCAGAAGCATTACTTAAAAGCAATGGTTAGAAGCAAGCTCAAAACAGATGTTCAAAAATAAGTTCAGAAGTAAGAGCTTAGAAGTTGTGTTTAAAACAAAAGTTTAAAAGGAACCTCCAACTATCTTATCCAGTACAAAAGACTTTATTCTCTTTCTTCTAAAACTAATGACAACTTCTCATTGTGAAGGACCCACAAGCTCCTCAGTGACAAGTCTATAAATAAAAGCTTATCCTGATCTCTTCAAATCATCCAACTATGATGTAATTACCAAAGAAATTAAAATCATATCCTAAAACAACTTTGAAAATTGTATTTCCTTGTGAGAAAAATCTTTTGTTGGAGAAAAACTTCATATCCTTTATTAAAATTTACACTTGTTTACGTGATTCTGTCTTTCTCATTTAAATTTATGTTTTTTCCTTTAAAAAAAATTCAATCTCCATCTTTAATCTTCATCGATATTTTTTCTTCTTTTTTATCTCATGTATTTTCGCATACATACAATCAACGCATTTTTTTGCACCTATCACATAATTTTCAAAATAAAATACATATTTTTATCTCCATATGCATTGTATGTGCATTTTTATCGAGTAACAAATGTTTGTAATAAAATTACAATCATTGATATTTTTTTATATACAAATTTATTTTAATCTTGTAATTAAATTAGATAAGTGTCATGTTTATATTTATAAATCAAAATTGAGTAAAAAAATATTTAATAAAGGGGTTATACTTGTAAAAAAAAAAAAACAATATATACCTATGAAAGTTCTAATCTAACCAAACATAAGAATCTTTAATTCTCATAAATCATGATTAACCAAATATATTTTGACCATTTCCAGGAATCATAATTCCCAAGAATCGACTATATCAGGAATCGACTTTTCAAAACTTCTCCCCTATCAATTTAGATATGACTTTATCAGATACATTACTTCAAGATGCAATTATTGGTAATATAAGATTAACATGATGATAGGAGAAGGAAGATAAAAGAGATAGGTTGTGAGTTCAAATTTCTTTCACTATTCTAACAAAAATTAAGTAACATTTGTCGATAAAAAAAAAATTGCAAATACCTGTTAATAGACCACAAGGAAACATACTGGTGGCAAACCACAAATCATCAATATCCAATACCAGGCAAATTTACATTTCAGCCAACAAAAATCATCTTTCAACTAGACTAAAAGCTTAACTGCTGCATCTCAAACCTTGTTGAAATCAAGTATAAAGGCTTTAACCTCACATCAGTTTTAAATGTTATAGCTCATTCTTGCTGAATTGACAGGAGTGAAAATTATGATAGGAGGAGCATATCATTGAATCATACACAAAAGCCTCTTGGCGGAAAAATAGGAGACTGACAAGTTTCTGGGACCGATACTATCGGGAAAGTAATTTGTATGAGGGTAAATCTTCAAGCCGGGTTAGGTCTTCAACAAGAAGCTCTTTCTCTAGCTGACGTCGTGTTTCTTTCATCACTGCCTGTCAGAATATGAAGTAACGGGCAAATTAGCAGGATGGTCACTCGCATTTCATCTTAGCATAAAATTTTCAAACTACTCTTCAGTTCCAATATATCTTCCATCCAATTCTTTCCTTTCCATTCTTCCTTCTTAACAAACTTCTACACCATAAACTTATATTTCTACAGCAAGCTGAGAGGTTATAGAATACTTACATTAAAATCCATGTATGAGGCACGCATAGAAAGCCATTGATGATCCATTAGCTTGAAAGTTATGCAATAGAGAAGATCAAAAGCTGACTCATTTTCTGTCAGACAAGCATGAATGGATTTAGTTACTTAAAACAGCAACCTTAGATAAAATTGAGCCTGCAACTTGCAAGTAAAGGCTATAACATTTTAAATAACCCCTTTTTCATTTTGACTAATGTTCAGACCCTCCCTGATCAATCCCCTTCCATATTCAAGAAAAGCAAAATAACGGATTAAAAAGGGTGAGTGCAGACTACCAGCAAGAAATTTTAGAAAAGTTGCTCCAACCAGATTGCGTGGCTTGACTGTAAAGGCAAAGCATATCGTTATTAGATAACTGTTACTGATTCAATGTATCACAATATGGCACCATCAATGATTCAGAAGGTGATAGCAGGTGTGGCCTTTGTTATACAGATTTATGCCAAAGTAAAATGTCAGCATACAAAAATTGAAAGGAAGCCTTAAATTTTAAGTATATTCATCATGGGTGCTCTATGAAATTGACATGACTCAATACAGAAAGAAAATTGACCAGACATACACACAGTAACCCAATTCTTCATTTTAGACATGATAAATCTTCATTTTGGACGTGATAAGAACATAGAACAAAGAAGTTATAACAACAGGAGAAGAACAAACCTGCTTCAAGATCAAGCATCTGTATCAGCATGTATGTGATGTTAACACCAGCAACTGCAAATGGGTATTCCCACACTGATCGATCTCCTTCCTGCTTGCGTAAAAGATCCTGGAAGGATTTCTGCAAAAATAAAGGGATACAGTAAAGATACACGAATAGCAACAACTGATTAGATTTAAGGCTGACAGAAAAGTTTTAGTAGTTCCTGGGGATCAAAAAAACACTTGATTAAGAAAGACAAACAAATAGACTAACAAGGGTCTCACTTAGAAAAAAGGTACAAAAATGACTTTAAGGTTAGCTACAACAGTAAATTATGGAAGGCCTAAAGGAATCAGGAGGATAAAATATGTTTTTCTTTTGGAATAATCAAAGATGTCTTTCTGATGAAGACTAAGCTAAGGGAGAGTTGTTTTAGAGTTAATTTAGCTTTATTTCCTTTTTTGCAGATTTATTTGGGGAGTCTTCTATGAGTGTTTTGGGGCAGCTAGCTTCCTCTCCTGTTTTACTCTTTTGTGGAGCTTTATTTTATGGTTATTTCAGCTTTGTTTTTTCCTTTGGAGAATATCATATTCTCTCCTGTAATTTATACTTCTATCTAATAACAAAAATACTTTTTCAACCCAAAAAAGAATCTATATGAGCCCTGGAAGATTACAATGTCAGATAAACATCAAAACCTAAGAGAAACAAAATAGACTACTGTTCATTAGAATTAAAGTAGTAGTGTGGTGGAGGTGTGGGACCCACACTAATATTTGAAATTTTCCCTTCGTGGACTCCATTTCACCTGTACCAAACATAGACTAAAAGTATGCAAGGAAGTCCACATTGATCGTGTGGGCCAGGGGTAAATGGAGTAAAGTTTACCACTGACTTGCATGACATCATATTTTAGAGACATTGGTAAGGTAGGTGCAATTTAGAAGAAAAGTCATAAGAAAAACAAATCAATTAATTTAAACATCATTCTCGTTTATACCGCAATCTCACTTGCTAGACCCATTCTCTTAAAGAAAGCAAGAGAATATACTAATATGGCCACAATTCTTCTATCATGGAGAAAGTTCAAAACACGAATTTTCTTCAGATCTGCATGGACATTTTGCTAAATTATTAAGACTTAATTTCCTATATCACCATTTAAACTTCATCTGAAATCATTACTATGACTGAAAAATACTCATTTTTCAAAAATCAATACCCAACGATAACACTATATCTACAGAAGTTCCTTTCAATATTAGAAACTAAAAGGCCTCTTCGTTTGGAAGAAATACAAATACAATTTCCTTGTTACTTTCTTTAGCTGTTAGGATGAGCTGTCATTCATAACATAAGGCTTTGCATTCTAAACTTTAATTTTGGTCAACACAAGTAATCTATGCATTACAAAATCAGAAAAAAGTGAACAAACCAAAAAAGAAATCATACCGGGAAATTCCTAGCAAAGAAGAGAAAATTCTCCAGCGATATAAAACCACCACCCCTGCCAAATATATAGAGGAAATTAACAACAGTAGCTGGAATGAACTCTGATCTGGCAGCGAAAAAAATATGAGGACAATACTTACCTAAAATCTGTTGATGGATCTTTCCCTTGCCATCCCATTTCCTTCCACTGCTCAGATATCAAGCCATGAAGTTCTTCTTCAGGATATGCAGCATTCCACAAAGCCCTAAGGGCATCCTAAATATATAATTACAGTCTTAAGGCATTGAAGATTGCACTTACAGTAATAAGTCAGTGACAGCACATAAAGCTCTGGGTGGTGTACAACATAATGGTTTCCACATTGCTTACACAGACTTGAAAAATATTGATAGGAAAGATACCTGGTGCTCAATTATAGAACTATCATATGGAACATCTATACGTCTCTGTATCCTCAACAAACATTCCTCCTAAGAATTGGAAATTCAACACCATGAGAATTTGTTGTGGTATAATCATAAACTACACTATTTAACAAAAGAAAAAATATGTAGAAAGTGTTCCACAATTTCATATGATAGAGGAAGCTTAACTAATTTGGTAGTTGGCACCACTAAACTAAACACAACAACTGATTAGCTATTGGTATTTGGTAGTCAAGATTCCCTCTAACAAATAGAATTTCTGGCACTCCCAAGCCATAAACAAGATATGGATAATAAACAAGAATATAAACCATATAACCAGAAAACAATTTAACACTAGGTTTGTCATGCAATACAAATCTAAATAGCATAATGCTTATATTGCATACAGTTTAGAAGATGCTTATTGTAGTAAAAGAAATTGAAGCATCCTTACTCTACTTTAAATTGTCTTTCTTTTTTTATTTTTAGTTTTTGTAGGAAGATGCCTAAAGCATAATCAACTGAGATACTTGAACAGAAACTATGTGCTGCTTTAGTGATTGCAAACACATTACCTGGGCTAGGGTTAAGTCAAAAGTGTTAGAAGCATCACTATCTCTTCTTTGTACACAGACACAAGACAGACCTCGACCAAGCCATGCGGCTGACCCTGCCACAACCTCAGCTGTAACAAAACAAAATTACCATCAATGAAGATTCTACCCAATTTTATTTCATGCTACATATGTCATCCTTAGTTAATGGACAAGCAGGCAGTGTTTCAAACAACACAAAAAGTGGCAGCATTATACTTATTCCTATAAACAGTTTGCATAATTTACAATTAATTGTAATCAAATCCTTATAATCGTAACTGGATAGCCTTAAAATATAAAATAACACAAAACTATGTAACAGCCGCCCATTCCAACTCCCCAGAGTGCAGTCCCTTATGAGCTGTATACAAATTTCAATTTCCAGGCAAAAGACACAATCTATCTGCCAATCAATTTTTAGGGTGCTTTCAGAAGTGCTTATTTACAACCTATTTAGGCTTACATTATGACATAAGCACATGTATAAGTGTTTGAAAGAGTTTATGACAATAATTTCTGATACATTCATAAAGCTATTTACAGCTTATTTCATTAAGTTCTCCAAGATAGCATATCAAGCCAGCTTAACTCCATTTCCTCTTCAATTATACAAACAATCTATATGTAAGAGCTTATACAATAAACACTTGGACTCTGTTTAGATAAACTTCTCCACAACTTAGAACCAATTTAACTCTATTTCCTCTTCAATTATAGAAAAAAAACTATACATAAGTGCTTATACAATAAACACTTAAGGCGTGTTTGAACACGCTACTCTAAAAGAACTTTTAGGAAAGAAAATATGAAAAAAAAAATGAAATTAATTTCTCTATAAACTAAAATTGACTTCTCCAAATAGTTAATTTGTAGAAATTCTCTCATATAACTTCTCCTAAATGATGTGGGACTTCAACAAATTAAACCAATTTTAACTTATGGAGAAGTTAATTTCATTTTTTCTTCATATTTTATTATCTAAAAGTCCTTCTAGTGACATTTATCCAAACATGCCCTTAGTCTCTTAGTCTTTGATTATATAAACTACTTGTTAAGTACTTGTAGGAGAAGAAAAGAAAAAATGAAGGTAAAATGAACTGAACTTCTACTGCAAGCTAGAATCATCTTATACACTTCGGCTTTTGAAGAAGTTATATAAGAGAAAGTTTCTACAAAAATTTAGCATATAGTTGATTATAGGAGAAGCTCAATCCATGTTACTTCCTCATTTTCTTCTCCTATAAGTGTTTATAGAAAAGTTCAAGTTAATCCAAACAGGACCTTGAGTGTTTGATTAAGCTAATTACCAAAATGCACCCTTAACATTTTAACAAGTACTGTAGTTTTCAATCCACAAGCTAGGGCTGTACCTGGATGTGGACCCACATGCCACACCATCCCTCAAACAAAGAAACACATTAAAAATAACCATTTAAAAAAAAAAAAAAAAAAAAGAGCCAACGCAGCATCGCTTAATCATAGGAGTAAATAGCTATCAGTACCAGCTTCAAACACAACACGTGAATAGCATTTACCAAGATACTATGAATTTGATACGAACAAAGCCGAGTTTCATGAACGCTAGATCTACGGCCACAGACGGTGATGAAAACTTAGATGCCACAAAAACAAAGTAGCATAACATCTCCCATAATTGAAGAGAAATTTGCATATGTGAAAATTATATACAAACAAATAATAATTTAAACAAAAATAATAATAATATTACTAATAATGGAAGAAAATGATTGGATTTCACCCACCAATGCAATTAAGAATAGCAGCAGCAAGCATCACGCAACTCGGGTTTATGAATCGGCCTATTACAAAACGGTTCGATCTCGATCCCGGTTCATGTATATGATGATATATTTATTCAATAATAATAATAATATATTAATATATTTTGTATTTATTTTTTGTGAAGGAAAAGAGAGAGAAAAAGTAAGAAGTGGTGGTTTAAGTACAAAACTATTGCGTAAAGGGAAAGAAAAGAGGGGGGGGGGGGGGGAAGAAAAACCTTTGCGAGAGAGAGAAGAGTCGCGAAAAGCACGAAGAGAGAAAGAAAAAAAACAAAATAAACGGAGAAAAATCAGAAAAATACCAGAATTTGAATGGCAGGTTTCTCCTTGAGGAATTCTCCTAACAGCGACGAATGAGCCACCTCTATCGTCCATTTTTTTCTCTCTCTTTGTCTTCTTCTTCTTCTTTTGCAATAACTAAGTGCTACTACAGCATCATCATCATCGTCATCGCGAACGTAGAATCTCACTCATATTAGCGAAAATCCTAATGAATGAAGCGATCAAATTATCCCAGAAGCTTCTGCGCCGAAGATCTGGGAGAGAGAGGAAAAAAACAGTTATAGTTACGGAAGAAGGAGGATGAGTGAGTGAATTATCTTTCTCTCTGCGTGAGAGAGTGAGTGCGTTTTGGTAATGGCGTTTTGTTAAGATTTAGAAAGAGAGAGGGAGACAGTGGTTTTAGAATTTATATTTATATTTATTTTCAACAAGGGGAAAATCAATGACACTATTAGTGGTGGCCATCGAGCAAGTTCGAAAAGTTTATATATATATATATATATATATATATATGTATAAAAAAAAAAAAAACGGAGCGTTTAAAAATCCGTACTATACAATACTACAGCGGGTTGTGATTTGGAATTGATTGTGGTCAAACTTGTAATAAATATAAATGTTTTAATTTTGTAAAATTGTTAATTAATTGGTGATTTTAATATCTATATAATGGCGACGGTCAAAGATTAATCTACAGGCTCTGTTGGTACAGTTTTTTTTATCTTATAAATTACTTTTAATAAAAATTAAAAATAAAAATTTTAAAAAGTAAGTAAAGGGTGGTTTGTTTATTTTATTTTTTAATTTAAAAATTTCTTAAATTTAAAAATATAATCAAGTATTGGATTCCACTTCAGCGCTAACAAAAATTAACAAACTAATCATTAATATTTTCTGATAAAAAAATATTAATTATTCTAAAAATTGGTTTTGGGTAACTTATTATAAAGTTTCTTATTTTTAATTTTTCTTCGATAAATAAATTTTATTTTAAATTCTTTTTATAAATTAGTGTTTAACCCAATTTATACTTAAAAATTATTTATAAATTAAAAATAAATCTAGACAAACTATACTATATTTATATTTGAGTTGAATATACTAGCATGCTTAAATAACAAATGTATTGGAATTGATTCGATCACAATTCTGATTATAGAATTCAAAGGGGTCAAATATGATTTATAACATTGGTTTAGTGATAAAAAAAAATAATAATAAAACAATATTTACTATATAAAAATGTACAAAGAATAAATGTGACATGGGTGCGTATGAAAAAAATATTATTGGAAAGAAACAATCAATCAACTTATGAGTTTCAGCCGATTGTTCGAAAAAGTCTTAAAAATCTTAGGTTGTGTTTGTGAATCAATTGCATACACAAGCAATTGACTTAAAAAAGAAGAAGCTACATTCACAATTTTTAGCTTTTATATATTGTAAATATAATTTTAAATATTTATTCAAACATTGATCAAATTGAAATATTTCATCCCTCCCTAATTATAAGTTATTGTGTCCTTTTCTTATAAGATTCTATTTCTATTGTGTTATACATTAATTATTTATATTAGACTCAAAAATCTAAGCGTTGTTTGACATTGGTTTATAGATCGTGAATGATTGAAGGTTCACGAGAGCATCAGAGTTTCAAACTGTCCACGTCGTCTTTCCTCGGCTGGGGGCTAGGCTAGGCCACTTGCAAGGTCTCATTCAAATTCTTAACTTTTTATATGCTTGTTAAAAAATAGATAAATTAAAATTATTAGTTGATATAAATGTTATTATAGTATTTGCAGTAAATATATTATATAGTAAGATTAAATATTGTTGTAGATTATATAGTCAAAGGTGCTTTCATAGTATGGTCACTCTAGGGATATGACAAACTTAGGTTAGAGGTGACATTTTCTAGGAGGCTATTTTTCAATTAAGTTAAGACATTTTTCCAAGAGACGCAGCCATCCGATTTCAAATATGAAGATATTTTTTATTATTAATAAATGTTATGGTTAGTTTATTATTTTTATTTTAATAAAGAAACTTGATTTCACCATCTCTCTTATTTCTTCTGTTTTTTTTTTCTTTACTGTTGTAACCTTATATCTTCCCTCATGCTTGATCTAGCTAGTTTGAGGAGTTGTAGTTAGTGTCCTTAGTTTCATATATCAAGTTTAATATTTGAGAAGTTAGGGATTAAAATTATAATTTAATATAAATATTTTTCTATAAAAATTATCAGTTTTAGATATTAACACCTAACATGTTAGACAGTACTATGTAGATTTGTTCCTAAACTTTCAGCCAAAAAAAAAAAAAAGATTTATTCCTAAACTTAATTTTCTTAATAGTTATTGTCAAATGAAAATTATGTCCGTTTAACTAAATATTAAATGAAATTTATTAATAAAGAACAACAAATCATTAGAAAAAAAATGAATATTTAAAAATTTATTAGAATAGTTAATTGTCATGTTGTCAGTTTAAATATTAAAAAATCATACCATACAAATTTAAGTCAATTGCCAGTTTATACATAAATATTGCATCTCTTCAACTTCAATTTATAGGTAAAAATAGTTTTAAATTTTGGTTGAGGCCATTAACTAGTAGCTAGAAAGGTTTACTCCTAAACTAATTCGTTAGAAAATGTTGAGGGTTCAATATACTTCAGTCTATACAAATAAACACATACCTTATATTAAGAGCCATGTAGGAATGTTTGTTCATTTGAATAATTAAATGGCGACACAATTCTTATGAACCTTGAATGTAGACATATCTCTTCAATTAAAATAGACCCCCCCAAAACCCCTTAAAAACCTTTGTGTTTCTACCAAAAGTCATGTCCAATAATTTAAAATAGAGACCCAACTCTGAGTCTCTATCAAATGCCGATATATGCACATTAACTTGTCCAACACAATCATATATACTTTTTTTTTTTACAAACTAATGTTTGTCCAACATTATCACTAGACCAAAAATTGATCATAAAACTCAAGCTTATCCTACAAACAGTGGAAGCAACGTAGTAATAGTTAGGCTAAAAGTGATCTATCTAGTTACATAAAAGGGATGAGAAGAGGTTGACTATCTAATTCCTTGTAAACCACTTTGAAGACCCAAGGCCATTCTTGGAGTTGGGGCTACCTTTCACAATTTTAAGAGACATGGCACCCTAAAGCAAAGTAAGATGGCTAAAAAGTTAATATTATTGTTCAAAAAAAAGAAGAAGTAAGGGTGTGGAAATTAAACAAAATTGATGGGTGATTCTTTCCCTTTAGTTATAGTTGATGTAATAAACACACTAGAATTTGGGGGAGATATAGATAGGATGATGTGGCATTTCACTTCACATGAGGGCAACACCCCAGTTAGGGTACATGTAGCTTTCACTTTGTTGTACACCTTCAAAATTCATGTCCAACGAGCTAACCTAATCCAGACAAGAGCCCGTGGCATTCCATTTGAAAAAAAGAACTATATACAAAGTTTAAGAGTTTAATAAAGATGTATTGACATCATAAATAGTACATCATAACTCTTCGTTAATAATAAATTAATTATTTTTATAAAATTTATTAAAAAATATATAAAAGATAAATGGTAATGATTTATAATAAAATTATTTTATACCGTTAATATAATACAATTAAACTCTTAAATATATATATATAACACAGTTAAAAATGTTCATGTGGAGAGATAGATCCATGACTAATGAGAAGCAAGTATGTGTAGGGGCATGGTGCTCAATGATGAAGGATGTTCAAGCCCTCCTCCTTCTAATGCTAGTGAAAATGTGGTACATTTCTTTTGTCCTATAGTGCTCAATATTGGAGACTTTCTTATCTTCTTTGGCTAGTGGACAGGTTGGAAAGAAAGAAAGAAAGATACATAGATAGATAGGACTTTAAGTCTTTGTGGTCACACATGTGACATCTATACACAAACCTCTCATGAGACCTTCCTAATGCTAATAATTTAACGGACTTTAGCAATCAATGTGGTAAATCTGGACGTATTGTAATGAATTCATGAATTGGTGTCTTTGCCACATAAAAATAAAGACTCATGCCTTGGATGAAGCCTTTGGAAAAATTATTGAAATATATAAAATCATTTGTTATTTCATTATTTAAAAGGAAATGGAGTGGGCAAATGACGTGGTTACAAATTGAGCTAGAGAATCAAACTAGATTTGGGTTGAGTTTATTTAGTTTATTATTTTTGTGGCTGAAATTTTAATGACCCAACTTGATCCGATGCAGGCCATGAGTTATAATAAGTCGAGCTAGTTTTAATTGAAAAATGCATGTCTAACAACATTTACACAAATGATTTTTTACATTTCATGAGTAATTTAAAAAAAAAATCAAATCTAAAAAAATTAGGTAAATGTGTAAGTCTTATTCTCAAAACAATTTGAACACACAAGTCATCATGTTTGAAACATGACTTTTTTTAATTAAATTAAAAAAAATATTATTTGATATATTAGATTAATATTCATGCATTATCAAATTTAAAATAATTTTACATAGTTAAACCATCACAATTTATTATTTTAATAATTTTTAAAATAATTTTATAAAAATCAATTATTTTATTATAAATAAAAGGTTATAATGAATTATTAGATCTCGTTATATCATTCTTTTTCACTTGATGTATTTATTTATTATATATTTTGTTAACTTTGACATTGAGTTTGATGAACTAACTATTTCACCATTTGTTTTTAATTTTTAATAGATCAACATAAAATATTAGGTATTGGATAGAAAGATGCAAATCAATGCATATTGATCGTTTGTGATAAGTATCTAGGGTTAGAGGAAAATGCTGAAGTTAATGGAATCGGTCACCTCGATAGATTATTATAAGTTAACCAATTATAAGTTAATTGTTTTACATGTCCAAGAGAATATATTATATATTACCATTAGAATGCGAAATTAAAATTATAAATGATATTCATTTTAATTAAAATATATTTATTTATGTTACTTTATTTAAAATAAGAGAATATTTTTTTAAAAAAATCCCTTATAATATAATTGTTATCAAACTAATAATAATCAAATATAAATTTTTAATAATATATAATATTAAATAATAGGCTAAAATCCATCTATTTTTCCGTAATTTTAGTCTTTTTATTTTAAAATTAAGACATTTTCAAAAATCAATAATTTTACTCACTCGGTCCAAATTAACACGTTGACTGTTTATTCGTTGACTCATATTATTTGGAAACAAAATTTCTCTTCAACCGTTTCCATTCATCTTTTTTACACCAAACTTTGTCAAGCTAGACGCTGTCATCTCTAGTAGTGAAGGTTATTAGGGTTTTTTTTTTTTTCTTCAAAAAATGAGAAACGAAGCCTCTCCAAACTTCTCATGTTTGACGTCTTTGTAATTATGGAAGTTCAAAACCTTGCTAAGGTTACACTTTTGTCGTCCTCATGGAATGTGCTCATTACACCCTGTCATCTATCTCTTTTATATATTGCTAGTACATATCTTTTATTTATCTATTGGTCCAAATTTTTTTTATACAATATAAAAATCAAATACAAAAACTTATATCTTTGTAAAGATAAAAAAAAATTTACACTGTCAACCCTTTTAATTATATAGTACATCTTTTAATTATATAAGAATGATATTATTTAAAGTAATAGATAAATAAACAAGGTTTCTTTCTGTGCACAAGATATAAAATATTAGTTTGTTGCAGCTATCCAACAAAATCAGTTCTCAAGGTGTTCATGTTAGATACGGTTTGGGTTGGTCAAATCCATGTGGGTCTCATGGTTTTTGTTGTGCACACCGAAAATAATGCAATTCAACATGTAAAGGAATATATTATGAGTTTAATGCAAAAATTTATAAGGGTTAACTATGAAGAATTTTCAATTTCTAATCATATATGTTATTTGTTATAGGTTAAAATTCTCTCTATCATTTATTTCTATTCTGATACTTCTTTAGGTGATTCATTAAATTTTTTTTATAAAATTATCAATTTTTATAGATATTTATGAAAGAATTTTTTTTTAAATAATAAGTAAAATTGATCAATTTATTAATGAGAAATGAAGAGTTAAAAACTATTATATCCTCTTTATTCTAATCCACCTCCCTTCAATATAGAAAAAAAAATACATCACTGCAACAACATGATAAGATATCATGTTAATAAATCAAACAACAGATTTTCGAAAGATAGGATCCTATTATGTATTCTATGACCCTAAAATGTATTACCATTAAACTGTATATGAATTATGCGCACGGATTAGATTTCCTGCAATAAACCACAACTTTTCCCAATCAACGATGATATATACCAATATTTAAATTTAAAACTAAATCAGCAGGATAAATTTAAGTAGTTGGATCATCCAGAACCAAAAACTACAGAATTCCCCCGAATATTGTGGATTATTCACCAGCTGCATGTATTTATTGTTCTGAATTCAGATAGTCCCCGAAATCTCTGGTTAAGTAAATCATATTATTTAGAGCATCATCGTCATTAAATTACTCCAAATAAAATGCTAACAGCACACTCTTCTTTTGTGCATTTTTTTTTTGTCACTAAATATGTGTCCTTGTTCTATACACTGCCACAGTGTTAATTAACCTAGCTACAACCACATATATAAAGCGACATATATATATCACTATCATTTTCGCTAGTGGCCATTAATCTTCATCATATCATATCATATCATATCATATATACGACTACATGCAAGTAGTGGTTGTGGACGTACACAGCAACACAATGCACCCCAAAAGTACGATCGATGCAATTGCAAGCCCTCATTCAACAACATTTGCCAAGTGTTTAATTAATTTCCTTTTTGAGATATTGACTTATGAATCTTGTGTTTATGTATTCTTTGAGATTTAAGAAATCTAAATTTAGGATGTGAGACAATATGCTACCTATATTAACTAGTTGAATTGATTATTTAAGAAATCTAAATTCAGGATGTGAGACAATATGCTACATATATTAACTAGTTGAATTGATTAGGAAGTTGGAATTGGGGTAGATATATGGTTGGTTGTAGTTAATGATTTAATATATACGGTGTTGATTCTCTCACATATACAAGGCATACTTTTTATTATAAAGGGTGTTGATTTCTCTAATTCTATAGTCTTTATCTTTTTTAATGATCAACAGTGCTCCTAAAAAGTTTACTAACTAAAATTTTGGAACAACTTACTATTTATATTATTCACTTTGTTTCTAACTAATAGTTGTTTAAGGTTATTTAATTAAATTTTATAAAATTATTTTGAAATTAAGTTACACAAGGGTTATGATTTTCTTTTATCCATCAAATACATCACATTTAAACTCTATTTAATACTAACCAAGAAAATCAATACACATGTTGTTGTTTCAAGTGTAACTAGACTTGATTTTGTTTAACCAAGATCTTATATTCAAATCTTTTGCATAAAAAATTGGGACCGACAAAGATGGTCATACTTCAACTAAATCAATTAGGATGTTATATTTTTCATGACAAAGTCTATGAACACTTTATACTTATAACACATAAAAAAAAATCTTAATCCTATATATTTATACACACCCGTCAACGGCTACATTAAATCAACATGGTCTTAAATGTTTAAACACATCATCGGATATTTAATTGAATGCATATTAATTAGTCAGCAATAGTCTCATTGCCAATGTTCATGTACTTTGCTCCAAACTACGTGGAAGTCTATTCATCACCATTTAGTCCCTCCAAGTGGGCCTAAATTAATCATGATTAAAAAAAATGGGTGTTCATGATTTTTTTTAGGATAAACTTTACCAAACATACACAAAGATGCCAACCATGTAATGGACATGACATACAATAATTTTCTAATAATTTCACATGCGTGATTTTCTAATTAATACACACGCAATGCATGTAGACGTAATGCACTCTCTCTAATTTAACACCACTATGTTATATTTCTAATCTGTTGATCAATAATATGTGTAGACATGGATGAATGAGTGGTGAAGAGTAGTAATTAATTAATTACATGTCACGATCGACTTTAGGAAAGAAAAAGTAAGTTTAGTTGTTGTTGTCTAGGTCTAGGTGACAAATATCAAGACGTGGCTCAATTAGCTTTTTAGTGTGAAGAGTGGTCCTTGAAATTAAAAGTGGTGTTTGGTTTTTAAAGAAAACCTTTGATAAGTTGAATGCTTGAAAAAAAAAAAAAGAGTTTCTTGTGTAGGGTTATGTTAAAAAAAAAAAATCATTTCAACAAGGGTTGTCACAAAAAAAGCATTAAGGAGATGAGAAACCAAAGAGCAGGATTAACTTGCAAGGCTATACAAGTTCATATAGGCCATGATGTGTGTGTGTGTTAAAATATTCTCTCTTTCTTCTTGAAAAGTGAAGTCACGTAGGAAGATGATCTTTATTCAATGAGTTCATGTTCAAGCTATATGGGACACCACATATATCATCTCGTCTCATTCCTTTATAAAGTCGCAAGATGGTTAAAGTGGGAATAATTAATCAAGGCAAATCAATTTGTATTATATATAAAATATTGTTCCGGGGTTGGGTGAAAATGTGCAAGTCCTTTTTTAACCACTTAATGAATTGTAATTTTTTTTATGGGTTTCTAAGTGGCTAAAGCTTACAGTCAAAAAGAAAAAAGAAACACTAATTAAAGAAAGAGTGAACTAATCTCAAAGTGAGCATATGAGAAAGCCCATTGATCTAAGAGAGCAATAACTAAAAAAAGAAAAAATTAAAATCAAAGACATTCTTAATTATTTTTACTACAAGGAAATAATAATCCTTTTAATGGTATCAAACAATTGCGTGGAGTATATCTCTACTATCAAATAATTTCGTTATTCATATTTCATAATATGCTACCTATCACTAAAATTTTGACTACATATATTGTTTTGGGAGTTAGGAAAGTGCAAGTCCCTTTATAACTACTTGATGATGACTTCTTATCATATTTTTCTGTGAGTTCCTAACATTCTAACTAAAGAGTGAACTAAACTCTAGAAGAAGCATGTGAGAAAGAACATTGAATCTAAGAGCAATACTTGGACATGAAGTAAGTGGCAAAGACATCTTTATTATAAAAAATGAAAACAATATCAAAAGGTGAGAAGGAGCATTGTTGTGATATGTAACTTTTATACTTGTATGATATTTATATAAAATAATATTCATCAAAAATATATATTTATTTTCGTCCATGTGTCGAACCTATATAATATAAGTATTCTTCTTGAGATATTGTAGGAATGACTTAGATTAACAAGTTATATTAATTTCAAATATGATAACACATTGAAGGGAATTTTCGTTATATATATTTTGATGAGAATATTAAGGTGCAAGCTCCTTATATATTTTGCATCAAACCTGAATGACTGATTCATCTATGGTTGGTCTTTTGTTTCCCTCTGTTGTGTTCTATGTTTATGTATTATTCCTTGACAATTTTTTTCTTTTCACCTATAATATTCCTCATAATAATTAAGGTAATTATAGTATTTTAATCTGTATATTTAAAATAAATAATATAATTAATAAGTATATGTAACTAAGGTTAGGGGTAAATTTGTTCAAAGATCAAAAACCACAGATAAATTTTATAAGTGTCAAGTAGCATGAGTGTTGATAAATCTTTATTCAACTTAAAAATGTTATACTTTACTATCTAGGATTGAAAAAAAAATAATAAACACTTGTTCGTTTTCTTTCTAGGTTACTCTGTATTGTAGCAGCGAAAGCTAAAAAAAAAGAGGTGGTTGTGTGACAAACATGCAATCCCTTGACCTCAGCAGCAGCAAGACCTTCTTCACCACACGCTACCAGCTTGGCTTCCAGCACACTCTCTCTTCCACCCACAATTCCCTTCCCTCCTCTCTGGTCCTCTTCTGTCCCAAGCCATCATCATCATCATCATGTTCCACAAGGCTCATAACAGCTCAGGCCCACAGGCCCAACAAGAGGAATGGTTATGGTTCTCCAAAAGTGAGGGGCAACAAGGAGAATGCGTGGAGCATTGACAATGAACTCGCCAAGGTGTCTTCTTCTCAGAAGGAGAAGAGGAGGAAGCAGAGAGGGAGTAGGAAGGGCCCAAAGGGTGGAAGGGTCATTATCTCTGGGGCTATGTTGGTGGAGGTTGAGACTGTTCTTCAGACTCAGGTACACCTTTTTTTTTTTTTCTCATTTGGGTCAATTTGAATTTGCAGTTTTGACGCAAAGTTGCTGGCTTTTGATTTGTTTGGGGGAAGAGAATTGATGTGCGTGGTTGGGGTTGGGTAGGTTTATAGATAAAAATGGAACCTTTTTATTATGCAATTGTGTTACAATTGGTTAATGGTCCATGAAAAATGTATATGAATGCTGAGATTTTGTTGACAATGCCATGTTGGTACCCTTTTCCTTAATTGGGTCTCTTTGAATTTGCAATTTTGATGCAAAATTATTGGCTGTTGATTTGTCTGGGGAAGAGAATTGATGTGAGAGGTTGGTGGTTTATGGATGAAAATGGAACCTTTTCTTTTCTCCTGAAATTGTGCTTGTGCTTTCTGAGTGAATATACTAGTTTACCATAGTGGATATTGTGCTTTCAGTATTCATTGGCTGTTTGCTTTCGTGGGGTATAAATTATTTGTATGTTTGTTCTTACTGTGATAGAAGATAGCAAAATTGTGCGTGGCTGTTAGTTGAGGATATAGAAATTGATTAAGTAGGGTTAAAATGAATGTTATGACTTAAGAGTAAGTTCTCGCAGAGACTTGAGAATCGAATAATTCTTCTGGTGACTGGTATTGGTGGCCAAAAGGATATAGTGTAAGTTTGGAAGTAAAGAATGCTTATTTATATAACATTAACATGAATGGTTTCTTCAGTTTTTTAAAACTTTTTGTTGGAAGAAACTATGTGAGAGAATAAATTCCATCAATTGTTTTATGGATGAAATTTAGCTAGACATTTGGTAGGAATCAACTCCACTACTTCTAGTATTCTTTGATTTCTACTTGTTTTTATATATGTTATTGATATTTGCGCTAGACTGTAGAAATCATTCTTAGTTCAAATTGGAATGAACATTACACTGACAAAGTTGACAATCTTTCAGGAACCAGTGATAAAACCAATTTGGAATACATTTGTGAGTAGTGTCAGTGGAATTTGGAAGGGTGTAGGTGCTGTGTTTTCTCCCATCACAGCCGAAATGGAACCAATGGAAATAGGTAGCAAGAATGAACATCTTTATGACTGCTATACTCTTTCCCGCATAGAGGCAGTGCCATCAGTTTCAGGTGCACTTATGTCTCAAATCCAGAGAAAGGTTAACTGGGTGACTTTGAATCCTTACGGTGAAATACCACAGAATATTGAAGGCTGCAATGTAAACAAAGTCGGGCAGCACAAATCCGGTGAAAATGTAATAAATCGTGTTTTACCTACATTTGAGTCCTTTGACTTTAAAAGGAGTGATGTGATGGAAGAAGATGTCATGGGCTGTGAACCAGGCCTTGTTTACTTTGAAGTAAGATTCTTTTCTCATGCTGGTATAAATTTGTTTATGGAAATTGGAAAGTGAGTTATTATTTGTGAGGATATGTTATAACTTTTTTGAAGTATTAATCTTGTAGTTTCCTTGCAGAACATAACACTATTTTCTCCCTGTTATAAAAATTAAAAAGGATGACCCTTTTGCAGGTTCAGTGAAGTGTTAAACCTCTACAAAATTTTGTATAGTACTAAATGAAAAAACTTTTTTTTAAAAATAATTGTTGCCAAAACTTATTTACTAATGTTGTATTGTTGTTTATTATCCAAATGACCAGAATCTGATAGTTCAATTATGTTCCTCCCATTGAATTTCATAAATAATTATGATTTATAAATTTCAGGATGGGTCTTATTCTCGAGGTCCAATAGATATTCCGGTGGGTGAATATGATGATAAGAACTACTATATCTCACCAACTTTCAAATTCGAACAAGTAAGTTTGGCATGCTTCTTACAAAATACTATCATATTTATAGATCCATCCCTGGTGTCAGTGACAGTGACTCAGTCTCACTGACTCTCAACACTGATCATGCATTTGTTAATTTTTTAACTCCCCCCCAAGTTAACACAAGAAGGTAATGTTCAACTAATTTCAGAGTTATAATTCTTTTTTTTTCTTACAAATTCTCCTTTTTCAGTGCTTGGTTAAAGGCTGCCACAAAAGGATCCGAATTGTCCATACCATAGAATTCACCAATGGCGGTTCAGATATACAGATATTAAGAGTTGCCGTGTATGAAGAAGAATGGGCCAGTCCTGCTTCCATTGATGACCTGAGGTACTTGTGCTTTATTTACATATTGTACCATGCAGCAGGGAAATGTGAAGTGAGCCCAACAAATTGGATTTGAAAAATTGTTAAAATGATGTTTAATGCAATATGACATGGATCTGTGGTGTGTGCATGTACTTAGGTCCTTTTGGATAAAATTTTCAATAGTTAAATAGTTATAAGAAAAAAAATGTAAAATGAATTAAGCTTCTCACTTAGTTAAAATCAGCTTCTGGAGAAGTTAAAATGAAAGTTGATTTTAATTTTTGGAAGAAAAACTTAATTTGTTTTATCTTAATATTTTCTTCTTCCGTTAGTGTTTATTGTAAAGTTTATTCAAACAGGGCATTATAGTTTGTTAGTTTCCAATGTCTTGAATTCAAGCAAAAAACTAATTCCAGCTTCATTTGAAACAGTGACATGGAGTTTGATGCGAAGCCATTTTCGCAAAGAAAACGAACCAAGCCGTCAGAGCTGACAGGGTCATGGAAAGTCTTTGAGGTCAGTGCAACTCCCGTGTACAGCGAGGAGAGCACGGCAGAAGAAGGCAACGGTACTGCCGCCCCATATGTGTACCTTTGTATGGAAAATCTGAAGAAAAGGAGCCTCCCTGAGAACACCAACTACTTTGGTGAGGAGGAGCGGATTGACACACAGGACGTGACCATGATGTGGCTTCCTGGGGGTGTGACATGCTATGTTGACATTAACAAAGATGGCATTCTTTGTATTGGAGTTGGTTGGTACTCTGATGAAGGGATCAACCTTGTTATGGAGAGAGACTATGGGTTGGATGGAAAGCTCAAAGAGGTTAGATGGAAAACTGAGGTGAAGAGAAGGTGGTCTAATCCTCCTCCCATTGAATAAATTATGGGGAATAGAGGCTTGTAAAGTTTTGTAGAATGAGAAATACAAAGAAAATCCAATGGTATACGTAGTTTGAGTGTTATGATGTTCAAAAGTGGTTTTGAATGTATATTTTTATCATCACTTGTCATGTTGGCCAATTTTGCTGATAATTTTATTTGCTCAAAAGCTTGGAAATTGCCAAATTGGATACAAAAACTCAATCACTTTCTTGCACTCGGAATTGAATATATTCATAGTGAATTTCAGAGTTAGCTAAAGTAGACTTATATGAGCATCTAAAATTTCAACAAATCTTCATCAAACGTGATGATTCATTAATTGGAATCTGGGTTGAGCTGCTTGGCCTTTCTTCCTGTCTCGTTCTCAGTCTTTGTCTAACCATGACCACCAAAGTAACCTTCGACAACCACTCCACACCTTCTTCACCTTCACTTAAGTAAAAATGTAAATATGATAGGAACCTTTAGTTCAACGATAGATTGGGATAAAATTATTCAATAAAACAGTATCAAATGGTGTAAGATAAGTGTTTATCCCTCTTGCTTCTCTATCTATAGATGGTGTAGAAGAGTAACTACACTAGTTAATTAACTATCCAGATAGTGAAATTAGTGATTCTTTTTTTCCCAGCAAAAAGAGTATATATTAAAATGGCACCAGACGTACCTAAACCATCAGAAATGAAATTGTTTATTAACTACCACCCTACCTACAAATTGCTACCAGTTAGAAAATGGTTATATACCAAATTAAAGAGATGAATATGGTATAATCAAAACTAACTAGAACCCCACACAACCAGACTCAAAACATTAATGGCCCAAAACATCTTAAAAACCCCACCCCATTGTATATCTCAATTCCACTTAGTCACCAAACAAAAAAAAAACCTCAATTCCACTATACTTAAGCCTCCGTACCAACCAAATTTAAAGCTCCACCACCACTCTATCATTAATGACACTGCCTATCTACATGGTGGCATGAAATTAGTGATTCTTGATATTAATGATAAAAGGATCAAGAAAATGAGCATTTTTTTGGTAGTTAAGAAAATGAGTATAATAGAATATTAAAAGCTGTCCAAATAAATTTGATAATATTGGAGTATTATAACAGGATGTCGAAGGATTTAAACTTAAATATATTGAACCGATATTGAACCTGACAATTAAAATCAAAATGAAGATCATATAGTTAGGATTAAAAATTTAAATCATGTTTCGTTAACATTTTAGTATGCCAAATTTAGTAAACTTTATCATTGACTTACTTTTATCACTCTGATCTTAAACTCCTCTTTTGGGAAAGTTAACTTCTTTTTTTAAAACAAGTATCGTGCTTAAATATGATGAATGACTATACAAAGTTTGAACCGACATAAAAATCCGTTCGATCACTTGAGGAAAAGACAATTGAAAATAAGATGAGAAAAACACTTTACAGCAATAAATAAAATAATAAATACAAAAATATGCTGATGTTCTAAATTTAAGCAGCTTACACATCTTACAAGTTACACTGCTAGTTTTCTTTGAAATGGTCATATATACAGCCATCAATAGCCAGGTATAGGAAACCCTCTTATGGGTCAACCACCTTCACCTCAAAAAAATACACAGGAACAACTATTTAGTGCATGTTTGGTTTTCAGATGAAAAAACATGTTTGAGGCAAAAGTACTTTGCCAAAAGTTCAAGACCCTTGCTTTTGTTTTCATTTTGTTTTTATCTGTTAGATTTATATTGAAACACATACACAACATTTTCAACTTTAAACCAAATATGCACTTAATGTGTTAGTTGCTGCTACCAAAAATACCTGTACTTAAGGAAACTGAGGTCAGATTGCTCTGGAAGCTGCAGCGTCTGATCTTAGAGCTCGTTGAATCATCCTTTGCTTCCTCAGGGACAAGTGCACTGAGTCAAAGAATTCATGTCTTAGAACTTCTTCAGCACTAAGCCTATTTCTCGGGTTAACTGTTAGACACTTGTCTATCAAATCGAACAATGATTTTGGGATCTGCTCAAGAAACTCTGGTCTCTTTGTGTGAATCTTACACCAGGTTTCTATGTTCAATGACTGTAAGTATCGCTCGTCAAGTAACTCCTGCAATTCAATGAATTAGTAGACAATCATTAATCATTTTGCTTCATTTACTATATTAAAAAATAAGAGCTTCTTTTCTTTGTAGTAATCTGTGGTCAGAGCTATTGAATTAAAATCCTAATTTCAACTGTTGATTACAAATAGGGTAAAAACCAAAATAATTTACGGACCATTTATATTTACTAGAAAACAAACACTATACAACTGGACTTTAAAGTTTAACCAATAATCTCTAGCGAGACAGACACTGGTTAAAGAGTTTAATAGTGCATGAAACTTAATAAAAATAATAATAATAACAAACATTTCAATTTTATTGGTGTTTTCAAAATAAGGAATAAAAAAAATTACCAGAGGAAAGGATAATTCACGGTCATGTAGCTTGGCCACTTCCCAAAACTCTTCACTGCCCCGCAATTTAGAAATTTCTTTTATATTCCTGCAACAAAACAAAATTCTGTCAGCATGGAAAGACAAACGAGGAACAAGTAAAAGCATCACAAATGAATTCTGCAGGTGATTTTTACTGGTCTGGGTCACCAGTGAAAGGACTCTTCCCGATCACCATGTAGAGTAGAGTGACTCCAGCTGACCAAATATCAATCTTATGTCCCTGATGCTGAGACCTTAACAAAACCTGAAGAAAAGGTAGAACCTTGAATTAAAACTACAGAAAAACAAAGCCATACATTAATTATAGGACGGCAAAATAGCATCTCTGGCTAACAAACTTAAAATGTCCTATTTTTGAAGGTGTGTCATCCAGTGCAGTGATGAACCTCTAATTGGGTGAAAGAAAATGCAAATGAATAGAAGTGACTGCAAGGACCTACCTCTGGAGCACGGAATCCTTTGGTTCCAACACATGAACCTTCTTTTTTTTGCTTTCCATCTCCTGGAAAACAAATCAACAATTAATATGCTAAAGGTAACAATAACACTCCTCAGAACTCAAAAGTTATAAAATTAAAGTCATACCTTTACTTCTTAATAATCCTCCACCAACAGCAGATAAATGCAAAGGCATCGGGGTAATATGAATCTTGCCATCTATCCTTCCTGAGGGAGCGGTAACCCTTTTCCTTTGGTAAGAAGGACCTATTGGTGAACCGTTGTTTGCACATTTCATAGTATTCACAAGGCTGATTAACTCCTTTCTTCCATGGGAAGGTAAAGGTTCCCTGAGCCTCTCTGCAGAAGCAGTCCTAGTGCTAGCATCTTTCACAGAAGTTATACCAGAGCCATCTGTTCCTTGTGCTCTGAGAAAACTCCCACCAGCCTTATCAGGACAATTTTTCAGAGGACCGGTATAAGGCTTTTGCTTTACAATCCTATGAAGTTCAGAATAATTCTTATAATCTGCCAAAGCCCTTTTATTGGATGTTAAAGACTTGTTGCCTCCAAGGTTCTTGTCTCGGAAAGTGGCAGAACCAGAGAGAGAACCGTGATTGGGTAATGCATCGAGGCTAGGTTTTGATTTACCTGAACAGATGCACAATTGGCTAAACTTAACTAAAGAATATTTGAAAGAAATTAATATAATAATTCAGATAGAAGCAAGAAAAATGTTGTTTTTGTTCTAAGAGTATGTTGTCTTTATTAGTCTTGAAATTAGTTAACCAAGTTACCAAAGTAGCTAGGCTTAACAAATGCCATAAGAAAACCATATATTCAGCCAGTTTTTCTTTTTTTCAAAAGAATAAGCAATGGATAAGTGAAAAGAAATCTTACTTCCAACGTTGTGCTTCTGCTTTAAATCCTAGAAAGCAAATATCAAAATTCATCAGTATTTAGATTAAAATAGTCACAGTCAAAACTCTTGATTAAAAGCAAAAAGTGAAGCAACCTAACCATGGCAAGATTGAAGTCAATTAGGTAGCCTTTGCTTAGTTTTCGAGAGAAAAGGAAGTTTCCAGGCTTAACGTCTCTGTGAACAACTCCCTACATTTAATAGAATTTGAATTACTCAAAATAATTGTATTTGTTGTCTTTTTAGTCAAAGTCACATGAGATAATTCTGATCATGCTAAGGGGAAAAATACCTCTTTGTGCAAGCAATAAAGGGCCCTGAACATGCAATACCCGTACCATTGAAGTTGAACTACATCAATTTCTTTTTTCAAAACCTACAAATTGAGAAGGGAAAATTATCTCCATTAAACATGAACAGGTTAGAGTATTCTCATGAGCCAAACTAAATTAAAATAATTGCATATCTATTCCAAAACCTAAAGATCAAGAAGTAAAATTAGCACTATTAAAGAGGAATTTCAGAGAATGTTAGGGTTCTTCTCAAGAGCCAATTAGCTTAACGTTGGAAAATCTAATTTTTAAATGTACGAAACTGAAAGAGATATTATTTTTCTGATTAAGAAAATATAAATTATAGACAGCTTCAGCAATTACCTCGGGTCTATCATGGTCAACATGTTCTAAAACAAAGCAGTTGCTGTTGTCATATTTTAAAGAGCCCTCATACCTTATTATGAAGTTTTTACCACTGTAACATGAGAAAAAAAATATATTAACAAATAACAGAATGCATTGCAGCTTAAGTATAACAAATATTGTACTATTATGTCTTATACTTACCCAAAACGCTCGAGCATACTCCGTTCATTATTTACATGGTTTTTATGAGCATTACTATGAGGACCTGTAAATTCACATGTATATATTGGAGCATCAATATCAATTTCTTAAAAGCCATTACGCCAATCATATATTTAAATTAGTATTAGTAATATCAAAATGATTACATACAAATAATCGCTTCCAGTTTCTATATAAGTGGGAAACTGAACCAAAAAGAACAGAATTTTTTAAGACAAAATAAGTAGCTTCACTATCTGGTTTTGTGCAAATAATGGACACTACCCATTTTCCTTTTCTTAATCATAACACTAAACGCACATCACAAAACTAATATAAAAGATAGGTGTCATTTACATTTTATTGCAACCCGTTTTCCATCAGTAGTTCTTTTAGCACGGTAAACGGTGCCATAGCCACCTATATGAAAAAATTAAGAAATGTCAATGCAATTTAAATATTTCTTTCATCAATAAGGAAGTCAAGGAAAAAAAAAGTGTCAAAATACCTGAACCTTCCTCTTCCTCTACTGTAAAAGCTTCAAATGATGGATAGGCTCTTTTCTCCACCTGATTCAACAAAATAACCAAAATGAATAGAGTGAACATATAGGTTATATCTCTTAATCAAACAGTCAATGATCCTAAAACCATTTTCTCAAGCATGACTTTAAAAGCACATGCTATTTCAAACTACAGCTTAATGTAAACTGCTCACCTTAGTAGTAGTGGCAATATTTCCTGCCATGTTCTCTTTATGATTTTGCTTCCTCACTGTAAGCTTCTGATCATTTTTACATTGATCAACATTTTTTGGAACATAACCAAATTTATTACTGGCTTGTAATGACTCTTTAAGAATTTGTGACTTAGGGTGTAGATCATTCTTCTGTCCTCCCTTTAATATGCTAGAAGATTTCAAAGGCCGCTTTGGAGGTGAAGGGGAATTGGCTATTTTATTAGTAGACTCAGTCCCTGTGTTTCTCTCACTCTCCTTTTCCAAATTCATTACATGGACACGGTTCTTTTGTTCCAAACCATTAGTCAATTCTTCTCCACATAGTGCAGCATTGACCCTCTGAGCAACATCTTCCTTGTCTCTATTTGTGCCAGAATCAATCAGCCCTTTCTTTGAACCACTTTCCACCTCATCATCTTCATTAGGTTCTTTTGGTTGATCTTTGCAAGTATTACTTTCACCAATATCATCTTCATCCACATGATGAATACTGTTTTGTTCAGTACAGTCATGCATAAATGTGTCAAAATAATCCATTTTCTTCTCACATACAAGGCTATTAACAATTCCATCTTTGTATAATGAGGAATCCAAGAGAGCACGGTCAACTAAGAGATTACATTTCATGAATCTATTTATGTCCACTAGCCTTGGACAGTTTAAATAACTTGCTTTGATAATAGATTTAGCAACCTCTCCATTTGACATGGTTGTGCTGGCATCATTATTGGCTTCCCTTTGTTCAAAATATGGCATTGGACAGCCTGAACACTCTTCATTTTTATAAATACGCAAGGGGAATACAAAATTCCTGTTACCTATGTTTTGTGGTTCAAATTTTATTACAGGGAAATTTCCCCTCATTAGAGCCTCTGCAGTATCAGCAAAACTCTGCACGCCCAAGTAAAATCCCATAGCTTAGAACCATATTCAGCATGAAATACAATGATTGCTAAATAGAAGATATATATCACTCTATAAGGTTGATTAAAGATGCATTTGTTTAAGCTTTGAATAAACAAAAAACGCTATATAATGTAGCTTTCTTCACGTCACTTATTATAACTTGTGAGAAAAGGACTAAAACTAACATTATTTTGGTTTTTTCTTAACATAAAAATAATAAACTTCTTTAATTATTACAAAATTTAATCAAATTTTGAATTGATTTTTTTTCTTAAAAGAAACTCAAATGAAAGGCAGCCAAACTATACACTCAGAAATTGATATTTACTACTTTATTTATATATTACTAATAGACAGTTGGATATAATTGACTTCATTTCTATAGTTTTCTGTCAGAAAAAAAAATTCTATAGTTTTCTTTTCCACCTGACTCTAATGCACCATAAATGCAAGAAAATGTAAATCATTCTCAATGAAGTGAGTGCCACGGTCGAATATCACAGCACATATTAGCTAATCAAGTTCATTAACAACGTAAGATTAAACATCATTGTGATTCACTATGCATTAAATTATTTTATCATTCAAACAAAGTACCCGTACATGCCTGAGATAAAACGAAAGGCAACCAAATTATACCCTCAGAAATTGACATTTACGAATAATAATCATAAACCATAATCATTCCAATCTAAACGGTTATATTTATATTTCTTTCACTAGACTATATATAACGCGTCCTAAATGCAAGAAAAATGAATCCATGCATAATCAAGCTACTGTCACCGTCACATACAAAGACATACACACTAGCCAATCAAAAGTATGATTCCTTGTTCAATAAAGTGTGTTTAAATTCATGCTGGATCATCTAAAATTATGTTAAAATACCAGCTAACTTGATTATAAGTAAATCTTCACATGTTTGATTCATATTGGAGAATTAATTCTAGGTTCAAAATTGGTTTTTGAGTTGAAACAACTCTAGGTAACTTTAGTGTTGGATAAAAAAAATTATAGTTTTACTGCTAACATAAAAATAAAATCATGCAACATAATCACTCCAAAACCAATTTTAACAAAAATTGATGTTTCAAATGCTCACCTAAACACACAAAATAATCATAATCACCCCAACCTAAACGGATGTATTTCTATTTTATTCACCTAATTATATAATAATGCATCCTAAATGCAAGAAAATGAAATTCATGCATCAAGAAGCCACTGTCACATATCACAGGCACACACTGCAGTCAATCAAAATTATGAATACACAACCATCAACAAGCAAAAAAAAATAGTGTTTAGATTCACATTGAATCATCTAAATTCTCATTGAAATATAACCTAACGTAATTTATAGGTTTATGTTCACATGCGTTTATATTCACATTGGATCCAATATCGATTATTTGGTTTTATGAACTTCAACTAGCTTTTCCATGGATAATTTTTTTTTACATACTAACATTCTTTTATAATCTAGAATAAAACAAAAATTCAAGCATAATTCATGCCACTTCAAAATTAAATTTAACCAATATCATTTCATTTAAAATTTAAAATCATATTTGTAAAAAGCTCACTCACTCAAACACAATAAAATAAAAAATCATTTTGGAGTGAATACCTGGAATGAAAATTCTCGAAGTCCATTACCAATCGCTAGCCTCTTGTGCTCTATTCCATCTGTTTTCACCAAAATCTCAATCAAATCAACCACACAGAATTTTTTTAAAAAAAATCAGAATTGAAATTTAAGAAGAAAGTAAAACTGAACCTTCGGCGGAATCGAAAAGCAATTTGCGTTTCCTGAAACGCTGCGTTTGCGGCTGCGGTGGCGAGAAGCGGAGAGAGAAGAAGCTTCCGAGGGCAAAGGCGGCGCTAACGGAGGGCGTGACGAGTCCGTTGTCGGTGACTGAGAGCGGCGATCCGGGGAGAGTGCTGACGTGGCAGACGAGGTCCGGCGACGCGGCGAATAAACGGCACTGCGCGGCAAGGCGTTGCGGATAGACAGCGTGGCCGATTCGGAGAAGAAGCGCGAGAAGGTGCCATGATTTCTCTTCGAGGTCGATGCTGGATTCAAATTCGGACTCCGCCATGGATCGAGAATTCGGATCTGAAGTGTGCTTGCGTTGCGATGCTATGCAACCAGGTCTAGAGAGAGAGAAAGAGAAATAGTAGCGGGAACTGGAAAGTGAAGTAAGAGTGTTTTGGATTTCGGAGGTTTTTGTGTATTGGGGATTTTCCCGCTTCTTTTTTGGAGAGCCTACAGTGATGTGTGTGAAATGCGGCGCACCTGTGATGCGCAATCTTCACTGTCAGATACAAGATAGATGTTCTAGTGTTAATCCCATTTTCTTCCGACTGATCCTCCGAATCTCCGATTTTCATATTTTTACTTTGTAATCTTTTTTATATTAATATAGTTAATTGAGGAAATTTTGATGTGCTCATCACCAAATTAAAATTAATTTAATAATTTTCTAAAACATCTTTCTATTTCCAGTAATTATTTTTTATAATAAAAATGTCTATAATTAATTTTTAACTAAATCATTGTTAATCTATTTTAAGAAAGAATCCATGTTTTTAAAAAAAAATCTTACAATAAAAACTATATTATATATTATACCGCCAACCTTCGTATAAATAAATAAAAATATATATAATATTAACGTGACGCAAATTTACGCACTAATTCTAAAATAGAATAGATAAAAATAAGGAAAAAATGAAAAATATAAATAGACATTTTACTTTGTGAGTATTTTGTAGTATGATTATGACCTCTTTTTTTTTCATTGTTAATTCACATCTACCGAATATTTGTTTCTCTTAATTCCTATCTCATTTCTTTTGCACCAAATAAATTGTTATTGTGATTTTGGAAGGGTCGCAAATAAAGTGAGGAAGGAAAAAAAAATGAAATTTGAATTGAAAGAAAATAGAAAAAATGATTTTTTTTTTAATTTTAATATAATTTTACACTACTTGATAATTAGTTATACATTTTTATTCAAATGGCTACTAAAAAATGACTATCAATTAAATATACTTTTTGTAAATAAGTATTTGTGATGTGATAATTTTACTTTAAATAGATATAAAAAATCAATTTTAATTGAATTAAACCATATTTTTGTGAACTGGTGAGTTTTCTTTGTTGCGTTGTCTTGGTCCACGATGATTTTGTATAGAGAAGACGAAAAATTACTGAACTTGAATAAGGCATGATTTAAAGTAATTATTGCCAACTAATTAAAAAAAAAAGTAATTATTGCCATACATGACAATTCATGAATGGCCGAGTAAAAAATGATTTTTTTTACATTATCTACAAGAGAAATGTTACTAACTCTCTCGAGACCCTCTTTAACAAATATGCATAAAATGTGCTAATTTAGAACCAAAAATAAATAAATTGTGTAAACAAAACATTTTTCATCTCAAAGAAATTATGATTAAAGCTAGCATGTATGCATCTCATCATCCAGACAATAAGCAATTCCAAAATGCAACATTTTCATATCATCCAATCAGGAAAGAAAAAATAAGTAAGCCATGCATAAGAACCAATCCAAACAACACTATAGTACAAGGGCTATACCCCAAATCTTTTCTCCAATTCATGTAACCACCAATACATAACCAAATGATTTCCCGATTACAGAGTCACTCTAAGGTCGAACTCCATTAGCAAAAAGTGATAGTTCCTAAACAAGTACATCATATTTCCCAGAGGATGAACGCATAATATTGCAAACACCTTAGATAGGCTTGATCTTGAAGTGAAGTGAAATGAGAGAAAAGACAAAGCACTTCAAATCCTGCAAAACAGTAATTATAAAAATAATAAACCAAAGGCATCAGTTGATAAAAAGGAAATCTGCCATTCAGTAAACTCATAAGCAGTTGCTAATATTCAACATAGTTCCCTTAGATCACAGGTTAAACAAAATAATAACAAATCACGGAGGACACTCGTATCACCATAAAACAGTGATAGATAGGAAAACACTATAGCAAAGGAATTTTCAAATATCAGTTAAATTTACACTAGAATTGTGAAATTGAAATTCTTCCATACTACTATAGAGCAAGTGAATGGAAAATTTTCTCATAAAAGACTGGAGTACTTTGACCCCTTTATATTAATTCATGTGTGTGGGTTACAGTGTGCTACCCTCTCTTCCCAAAAGGAATTCATGGGAATGAACCATGCAATTGCGACCCAAGGTTTCTTTTCTAAGTCAATATTGATCATTTAATACTTTACACAAGTGCCCTTAAAATACTACAAATTAAATAACCATAAGACAGCTGCCTCTTAATTTAACATAAAACCACTTTAAGTAAGTTCAAGCACCACCACAGAAACATCCTTCATTTGACTTCAACTGGACACATGAAATTGGCACAATGTAAAGTGACTTAAAAACAAATAGATAACAGTTATTACTCTACTACTCAGGAGAATTCCAAAAGCTTTTGGATTTAACAAAGAATAACCGATGCTCAGATATTATCACCATACAACTGTTAGAAGGCATAAAGGATTGTGATAAAAGTCATAATTTTTAGTTGCTCCCACATAAAATTATACCTGACCTACTGAATTTCCTACTAAATTTTTAGTCCTCTCCATAGCCACTTAGGTCACCAAAGTTTGTCAAAGGTTCAAAGCTTTAAAAGTGGTTCCTAGCCTTGCAAAGTTACAGTCCTTATGGTATGAATCATGAATTAGGGAAGCATGTTTAGGCTTCCTCTCTTAGTCAGGACAAGAGTCAAACTGAGTAGTATGCAAGCACTATGCACTTTTGTTAATTGTTAGCAAAAAAACTGCCATGCCATTCCACCATGGCATGGCCAACACTGATTTCACCTAACAGTAAGTTTTAGTCTAACCATAGTTTCAACCATGATTACAAATTTCATCTTTATCCCTTACCCAAGATACAGCAAAACACCTATTTGAGTATTTATGGTTAACCTTTCCATGGCACAACATGAAGCTATATAGGAGAAACCATAACCACAAAAAAACATGGCCACCATAGAGATATCCTGCATTACAACAATCTTCTATAGGTAGTTAAAAACCACCTAGGCCTCAACTCACTAGTAAATAATACCCTGTGATTTGCAATTGCAACATGAAGGCAAAAATGTTCAATGAAGCACGAGAACATTTTAGATAAATAACAGGAATCATTCCCAACAATATCCTATTATTTACAACACACTCAAGGTTTTCAGGATCACCACAACCACAATTACAGCTGCCAAGGTTTTAAAAAAACAACACACAACTATGATTTCGGCTGCAACAAAAAAAAGCATTTCCGGTCCCGCAACTGTAATTGTGGCCACATTTGTGCACAATCTCCTGCAACAATATCAAGGTTCATTACTAAACCATGACCACAACTTAAAACCTTGGCAGCTACATTAGCCACATTTATCCACAATTTCCCGCAATATCATGACAAAACCACAACCGCGACTATAGTTTAAAACCCCACCTAAACCAATCAATCAAAAACTCAAAACCATGAACTTCTCACCTGAACAAGATAGTAAAAGATGCGAAGACCCTCCGGATCAGCGCTGCTCTGAACATCAACAAGAGAGCCAATCTTCGACGTGGTGAACGATATGTGCTCGTTCCCCATAACAATCTCCAGCTCCTGCCGCCCCACCCGGTCCGGCTCCGGCCAGTTGTTATCATCTTCCTTCATAATCTAAAACAACACACAAACACAACTAAACACAAACGAAAACGACAACTAATTCGCAAAACGACAGTTACTAATTAGTAAATTAGGGTTACCTCACTCTCGGAGATGATGCGACGGCACTCGCGGAGAACGGCGGGGGTGAGGTAAACCTCCTTGCGGATGATGGTGTCGTTTTTGTAGTTGGAGTTGTTGGCGTAGCGGAGCTTCCCGTCGGGGCGGAACTCGAACTCCAAAAACTCGTGCCCGAACTTGCCCTTGTGTCCGACGTAGTATCGGAGGTAGAATTCGCTGTTCTCCTCTTCGCTCGCCATTGAGACAACAACCACCGCGAATCCGAAACGACACTCTGTTCTGCAAGCTCTGGTTATTCCTTTCGAGAACAGAGAGAAACTGTGAGAGAGAAAATTGAGATGAACGGAGAAATTGAAAACGAAAGATACAGTACCTTTGTGCTGGCTAGGTCATGAAAGAAGTTCTAAAGTTGTAAAGGAAACAAATATATATTGTAGAATTATAATTAAGAGTATATGTCTGGAAACAACGTTCACCGGAAATCTAGAAAAAAATAAAGTTGTTTTTATAAAATTGAAAATTATTTTTTTTAGAAAAAGAAAAATTTATAGATTATGATTATTTTTAACAATTTATTTTTTTTAACTGTTTTTATACTTTTTATCGTATAAAAGTTGATTTTTTATTACATATAAAAAATAATTATTTTAAAATTATTTTTCTATAAACTTATCAAAACAATAAATGATTTTATAATTGATTATAATTTTTCCAATTATCTCATTCACACCCTTAGGGTCTCTTTAAGTAAAAAAAAATTTAGAAAAAAAATAACATTTTTTTTCATAAATTAAAATTAATTTTTTTGATAATTAATTTCTCAAATAATTAATTTATAAAATCTTTCGTATATAACTTTTTTTAAAGGGTAGACTTTAAGTTAAGAATAAGTTAATTTTATCTTTTTTTCTTAAAATTTGTTATTGAGAAATTTATTCAAACATATATTTAATCTATTGTTGAAATTTTTTAAAATGAACAAAAAAAAAATGTTTTAACTCAATCTTCTCTTATTAGAGAAGAATTAACATAAATGATAAATAATTGAATTATTTAGTATTTAATTATTTCCATTGTATACGAAAAAAAACCATTTTGTAAAGCAAAAATAGTCTTAGTTTTTTTTTTAAAACTAGAAATAATCTTTGTTAAAGCATAAAAAATTGAATTAAAAATAGTATTATATTAAAAAAAACAAATATTATTATATTTTATTTTATTTTATTTTAATTAAAATAATTTAAAATTTTGGTTTGTTTCGTTTTAGTTCTTTGGTGTTTTTTTTCCTCTTCCAAAATAATATGTATTGATGTGCACTGATATAGACAAGTTATGGGTTCAAGTGTATAGGGAAAGTATAATTGTGATGAGTACCTTATCCTGTCCTCTAGATTTTTTTGGGGTAATGTTGCTAGATGTTGGAGAGGTTTAGTTCAAATCTGGAATTGTTTTTCAAATTTGGTGTTTTGGAAGATGGTAAGGAGAGCATATCATTTTGGAATTATATTTGGATCAAGGAGGTGGAGAAGTTGTTAGACCTTGCACTAAGACCCTAAGCGAGGAGGAACGTTATTAATCCCTGCTTAAGGTGATTGATGTAAATGGATCTGACTTCTTTCTAGTATTAGATGGCTTCAGTAAGAGAGAGAAAGACTCATGGATGTATGTAGGTTGGTGGATCCACGAGTCTTTCTTTCTCCTACTAAAAGCCTCCAATGACCGGAGAAGATCCTTACGTGATGCGAATGGGGTTGGAGAATGGATTATTTGGAAGAGGTTTTACCCACCCATGTTTGTAGCCTATTTCAAAATTTTCTCCCTTCTAGTGAGGACCATGGAAAAGATGGCCTTAGGTGGATTCTTTATGTTGATGGTTGTTTTAACCTTGCCTCGGCTTATACCTTTTACAATGAGATGAATTAAAGGGCACCTAATCAAATTTTCAAGATAATTTGGAAGTGGTTTGGTCTAGAGAGAACTAGAGTGTTTCTATGGAGAATAAGTAACCGAATTTTACCAACAAATAGTCTTAGAACTATGTAGCACATGGCGTCAGATGCCACTTGCCCCATTTGTTAGGTTCAAGATGAAATTGTTAGCCATATTTTGAGGGATTGCTTGTTCTTTAGGAACTTGTGGTTTCTTAAGTTCTCAAAGTTCAGGCATAGGGATCCCTACTTTTGGAATCAGGATTTTAACCGATGGTTGTCTTACAATCTGAGCCATACCAATTTGAAAAGGATGGTGTGGAGCTAGGTCTTTGGCCTTGTGCTGGAGGCTATTTTGGAGAAGAAGAAATGAGTTTATTTTTCAAAACTGTTATATGCAGGATTTTTAGATTTTCTTATTAGTGTATCGATTGTGAGAGATTTAGTTATTATGCAAAGGGAGTGCACTTTAAATCTTATTTCACGAGTTGCAATTTTTTAGATGTTTATGGTTTGGAAGCCTCCTCCTTTAGATGTCGTGAAGATAAACTGTGATGGATCGCTCTATTAGGGAAAGGGGTGTGCCTTTGCAACTGCTATGTTTTGAGATAACAAAGGTAGTTTTGTTACTACTTTTGTGTGCAACCTTGGTGATTGCCAATTTTGAACTCAAAGCTATTCTCTGAACGTGCTAGAGTCATACTTTAAAGCCGTTGTGGACTTCATTAACAAAAGGATACCTTCATCCCACCCTTTTGTGGGGTTGGTGGCTCATATTGGGAGCTTGGTGGAGTGGTTCTCCTCTTTTAGTATTCCTCATATTCTCCCTAAGGCAAATGCTTCGACAAATACTCTTGCTAAATGGGATCTTTGTATAGGTCTTGACTTGGGAATTAGGATGTTCGATTCTACACTAGATTTTTTGTTTGCTCCTTTGAGTGTCAATGCCGAGGCATTGGTTTGTAGTTCCTAGTTATTTGTGGTTTGTTTGGCCTTTGGCTCACCTGTAGTAAAAAAAAAAATTGGTTAGAAACTTAAGAATTAAAATAAAAATTAAAAGTGTAAATAATGTCTTTAGTTCCTAAACTTTTTTGTTTTAATTTTTAAACTTTTAATTGATTAATTTTAGTTTTCAAACTTTTTTTTTTCATATAATGTGACTAATCAACGAAGATTCCAGTAACTAAATCTAGAAATTTCAAAAGGTTTAATAATTAAAAACTTAATTTACCCACATTAAAAATTACTTCTTATTCTATGTAAGCCAAACTTTGTTTATAGTTGGCATATTATATTATGTGTTTTATGATATTTGACTAGATTGTATGCTTAATAATTGTGAATCCTATGGATGGATATAATATAAAATAATTTTATATTATCATGTCATCATAATCTATCGTTTATATGACTTTTAAGATAATTTTATAAAAATTAAATTTTTAACTTTAGTTAATTACCAATCGGGTTAATCAATTATATAAGGGAAAGTTCACCTATTGCAAAAATAAACTTGTGCTATTTTAATCAATTGCACCTCATAGTAATCAATTAAATAAATTCATATTTCTATCCGCAACAATGATAACACACTTTAATCGATTTCATGCCAATTTTAATCAATTATATCTATTATGTTTTGAAATATTTTAAATAAGTTCAATTCTCTAAACTAAGTTGTTATAACTCACTTTTGCGAAAATAATTCTTATTATATACCTGGAGAACTCATCCAACCTTATCCTGCAAGCCCAATAAGTCCAACAATGGGTGATCGATCACCCATCAGAATGTATATACTCTTTTTTCATAATCTATATTATATTTTCTGCAAACTAGTTTTTTTTAATATAACAATTTTTTTATTCATGAATAATTTGAATTTTAAGATTATTTTAACTATAGTTAATATTAATTTGAATTAAATTTCTAAAATTTTAATCTTCACACATCATGCAATAAAGTTAATGTACTTTTATTTATATAAATAATTATAATAATATATTTTTATGATTTTCTTATCAATAGAGAAAACTTTACATATACTTAAGCAATAGTTTTTATTTTATTTTTATATCATTACAATAACAATAATTTATTATTATGTGATACTCTCTTCATCCTAAAATATCCCAAAATAATTGTCGTACTAGATTAATTTACACACATCAATAAAAACTAATAAATAGATGAAAAAAAACCGTAATTTCACAAAAAATGATTTTAGTATTAATATGATATTAAAAAACTAAAATAACACTTATTAGGAATGTTAGTGAAAACACAATCAATACTATATTAAAAATTAAATGAAAAATTATTTTAAAATATATGACAATTATTTTGAAAGAAATTATAATTATAATAATTATAAATATTTATTTATGTTCTAGATCAGCCTCTAAGAATCTAAACTACTAGCTTTTGTTGTCATGACAAGCTGTCTTTGGAAAGTGGGTTGGGAACATTATCTTATCCTTTTAAGACCTTTAGTATCGTTAAGGCAATAATCAATGAAGAATTTTAAAGGTTATCCATCGTGAACAAGAATGTAACATAATTTTATATTATTAAGGTGTGTATGATTTTTAAAATAATTTTATAAAAATTAATTGATTTATTGTATAAATAAATGTATGTAAGTGCATTACATTTAAACTTATAATCAATTTATTAATATCTTTTGAAAGTAATTCTTACATTTAATTAAAAGTATATTTGGATAACTTTTTTTTTAATATACTATTAGAAGAAAAAATGAAATTCTTTTTATAAGTTAAAATTATTTTTTTATTAGTTAATTTGTAAAATTTATTTCATCTTATTTCCTATTATTAAATTAAATTTACCCAAAAATAACACTTCTTAATACTTTCAAATACGTTTAGTGGATGAAAAGATATGAAATACAAGCATGACATAATATGATAAGAACATTTTTTTGAATAGTGACGAAGCGTGTCTAACACGCTGTAAAAAACAATTAAGTTCCTCAATAAAATTTGTAATATAGGGCTAACTTACGTCATTTTCTCAAAAGATATAATTGATCAAATATTTTTCATTTAATTCAAAATAGGAGAGATTTTGTGTGGTTTTCAAAAATTAAAGTAACAAAATAACTTTCTAAGCAATAAACGAAAACAGAATCAAAGAGATACAACTTAGAAACCTATATTTATGGAGAAATAATCACATTTCCAACAAGGGTAATTCAAAAATTTAAAATTGAGAATAGAGGAATTCATATTTACTTACAAGCACATGATTCTTGGGTTACAAAGGGGATTTAGCCCTCCATAAAGATCCTTATGGTGGCTGCAAGGGGTTACACGAATTTTTGATGGAGAAAGGGAAAAAAAGAGAAGAGAGAGAAGAGAGCAAATGTGAGATTTTTATTTCATGAATAATGTTGTGTTGTGTTGTGTTATTCTTGTCTTATAAAAGGGGGAAAACTAAAAATAAAATGTCAAAAATGTGGTCCCCCTACAATGTCTGAACCCATTAAATAAAAGCTACTTTGACCAATTACAATTACCAAAATGATCCCTAGTTACAAACTAAAATGCGAAATTATTACAAGTGTAGGACCATAATATTGAATCCCAAAATTGACCCCTGAAACGTTTGAATTAGCCAATCCTTGTGAGGTAGGAAATTGTAAATCTCCTCTTTAGCTTTCAAACAAGACAAGAATCATCAAAATCAGAGAATTGTGTCAAAAGTTATGGGCTGCACAAGGGATAGTGTCAAAAACATTAATAAAGCGCGACAAATAACAATTTTTGATACTTGGGCTCAAAACAACCCAATTTCACAAAACTTAGCTAAAATGATTAAAATAAGGTATAAAACATGTTTAAACTATACTAAATGCAACTTTAAACTATGCTAAAATACACTCTATCAAATAACAAGAGACTTATGTCATTTCATCAATAATACAATCAATCAAGAATATATTGAGGTAATAAATCAAACTGATGTGAACTAGCAAAAAATCTAGATGTCTTACCAATGGTGTGGGCAACATGACTTGCTTGTCTATGGGTAAAACTCACATATGAGTTATCAATCAATCTAAGAGCATTATTATAGATGGTGATTATCAAACCAATTTTTGCATCCAAAATAGTATGAGTGGACCAAATCAACTACTTACTTACTATCCATCTCAAAAATAACATTATTGAAGTCAAGAGTATCGACCTAAGTGATGGCGATATTGAGTATAGTTGCTTTTGCTTATGTTGCATGAAGTCGACCAATGGTGGAGGACGATCATGCAACAATGAAATGACTTTGTGAATTTCTAATTAGTACTCCTATTCCAAATTGTCTAGAATCAACAAAGATAGAGACATCAATATTGCACTTGAGGTAATTTTCTAGTGATTTTGTCCATCGATTAGTTGTTGTTGTGGGGTTGTTGTAGCCATGGCGATTTGTAGTGGGTCTAGCTATTGTAGCACCAGCTGATCTAAACTGGAGGATGGAGTCTTTGATGGTCTATAATGTCATGTGCATTGGCTTCTCAATGTTATCCCATATTTTTTCATTCTAGCGACACCAAAGGCTATGAATAATAGAAATAAAACTCACCAAATGATTGTCACTAAGGGTCTTTATCAGGATGAAGACACTTTCCTCAATATATGTAGCTGTGTCCAATGTTGTCTGGATTGCATTCTAGCATCCCACCAAGTTCCAAGCTTCTATGGCTTTGGTGCAATTGAAGAAAATACACCATAGATACCCAGGGCTAATGCTATACACATGGGACATAATATGATATGCAAGCATGATATAATATGATAATAACATAATAAATTTTAATCATATTTAATGTTTGGTGCATACTAGATAATAAATTAGATAATAAAGGAATATAATATGATTTATGTTGAAATAAAAAAAAAAGGTTATAAGTTGGTTGGTTTGATGGTGGAAGAGAGATGAGTGAGGGATGGGTTGTGAATTTAGGGTTTAAAGTTTATAATTTATAATTTATGGTATAGAGTTTGAATCCCTTTGGCTAAAAAAAAACTAACAATTAACAAATAATATTTGTTTATCAAATAAAAAAATGTTGAAATAAAAAAAATTAACATTCTCTCTACTTATTATTTATTTACATATAAATATTAATTAAAAAAAAAAACTTTAGAAAGCAAACAACTATGAATTACCAAAAGATGATAATTATTCAATAGTATCATCTCTTATGTCAATCCCAAATCTTTGAGGAAGGTCTAATATTATACCACTACTCATTAGGGTATATTTATATAAATATGTGAGTGTTTTATTAGGTAGATCTAATTCAATATCGAACAGAACACGTAAATAATATAAATTATCTAAGATATCGAATTATATGGATAAAAATATAATTTTTTACATGCTAATAAATTTTAAATTATTTTTTAGCTGACCACGCACTCCATGCTTATTAGTTTTTAAAATATTAATCGATCATCGATCATACTCATATATATATATATATATATATATATAAAAGTGTTCATTGTCGCACCCCTAAATTATCATGATGTACTACACTACATGGATAATGGATTTGGGAATCTAGCTATAAAGATAATAAAGCCAACTATAAAAATTTAAGAAGAAGAAGAAAAAAGAGAGGACAAAGTGCCACCATAGATATAAACACCTACAAAGCGTGGATAAAACACAACTACTAGAGATGGACTAGCGTGGACACAGCTTAATCATGAAGAGAAAAGCTGATGAGGTAAGTAAGGAAAATATATATATTAAACTTTTTTTTAAATATTAATATATTTTTATAAAATGATATTTACAAAGTTGAAGATCCTCGAGTTCAAGTCTAAGATGAAAAAAAAAATGATTAAAAATAGATAACTTTCTTAAGGATGATCAATCATGTTTCTCAATAACGAAAATTAATTTATCGATAGATATTTTATATTAATAACATAATTATAAAAATAAATATTAATATTTTGATATAAGTCAAAATTTTAAAATTCAGTTAATCTATAATCTCTTTAATCATATCTATTGTAAAATTAAATTTAAATGTTACCATTAAATAAAATCAATTAATCTTAATATTTTAATATGCATTGAAAATTTTAAACACATATATTTATAAACTTTAGTTAGACTATTTTTTTTAAAGTAAACTAGTTTTACATGGTTGAACAATGACAATCATACATTTATATAATTTTTATAATAATTTTATACAAGTCAACGATTTATCATAGATAAATGATTATAATTATTTACGTGTGAAACTAGTATATAACCTTTAAACTCTTATAAGTAGAGAGTATTAGAAAGAGAGTAACCTTGTTAGCACTTTTTTATTTTATTTATTATATATCAGTCTAATTAATTATATTTTTTTTATTCAATAAGTTTATTCATTTTTATAAAAAAAAACTATTTTAAAAAACATATTTACTAAATTTTTAATTAACTAACCGTGTACAATATTTTTTTTAATGCAAATAGTATACATATAAATTAAATTGTTGAGTGGTGATATTACGGTTAATTTTTCTAAACATCCTACTAACATTACTCAATATTTTTTTTCTCTCTCCTCCTATTATATAATATTAAAGATCTTTGTACAATAGATAAGTTTGTGCTAATATACACTTTGAGAGACTTTGTGAGAGAGAAAAGAGAAAAATATAAATTGATATGATTTAATAGCAAGAGAAGAGAGATAAAAAAGAAGAAGAATATCTAATAGGTATTTATAATATTAAGAGGTAAAAATCAATATTTTTTTATTATATCATATCAACTATTATATATATATATATATATATTTTATTTATTTATTTATTTTTTGCTTTTTCTCGCTAGAAGTGGAGTAGCATTTGAGTGTTTAACCAACATTTATTATACCTATAAATTTTTATTATTTTGCTTTTTCTTTGACTCTCACCGAGTGTAAAGTAACATTTTGGCGTTTTAAGAAACATTTTTGTAAATTGTTAGACAATAACCTGTACCTGATTCAGCTTCTTAAAAAAAGATTAAAAGTCTCTTTGACTCTAAAGTCTAAATAATAGCGTGGTGTCCAAAGTTAATTTGGACAAAAAAGAAACGTACTGGTCTTACTCATTACTAATTCAATTTTGATCCGATCTAAACATAAAAAATCCACAATCACCCCCACCCCACCCAATTTGTTATTACTATTTTAAAATATGATAACTAAAAACTATTTATTAACATTTTTCAATGAACTATAGTAACAAATATTTTTTCTTTTATGGTTAATATTTGTGAGATTCAAACATGTTCATGATATCCTGAGTGCACTGTCAACACATTAATGTGTGTGAAGTTTGAAAAAAAAAAAACAAATAAGATATTGGTTATAAAAATTATACACCTTATAAGCATATATGTAGTGATATAGGATTTTTTAAAAATAAAAAAATGTTTTATTTTTTTTCTTTGTAAATATATTTTATATTATATGTTCTTATTCTTTTTAAAGAATTCCTCTATCTACGATTTTTTTTTCAAAAACAAATACATAATTATAATATTATCTTTTATATAAATTAATATGTTTAGTCAGGACAAGTTATATCGATAAATTAAAATATTTCATACAAATCGATTATACTACTTCTTCTTGTCTTTATTATAACAAAATAAGTCATAGTGTAAAATATAGATCCTATTTTCACAACAATAGTGTCATATCTTATGTTAAATCATTTAATTAATTTATGATTCATTTGATTTGTTTATCATGTTATTTGAAAAAGATAAAGGTATTGGATATATTAATGAAGTGCAAATGCAACACAGAAACTACTGGCGGTGCCTTCCATCTACAGATGTGAAGATTACTAGTAGTTTTACTAGTTTATATATATATATATATATGAGTTAATTTAAGTTTTTGTCTTCAGCTTTCTCAAATCCGTTAATTTTGAGATCATTATTTTTAATATTTATTTTTTTATTCTAATTAATAATTATTTAAATAAAATTAATTAATTTTTTTTTTTACTAATGACATAACTATCTTTTTTTTTCCTAAGTTACCTTTTAATTTAATTAGTTAATTTAAATAAAAAAGTTAAATAATTTTGACAAAAGCTAGATTTAAACCTAATTCTCTTTAATTTTTAAATATGTTAAAATAACCATTAAATCAATAATTTAATTAATAAATATTATGAAACATTTATATATAAATCTTTTACATAAAATTTATTTATTATCATATATTTATCTCTAACCTCTTCATCCCTAACTCTGCTTTATCGTTACCACCTCTACCGTCTACATTGTACAAAACTCATTGTTGAATTTTTATTTTCTTTTATCTTTGGCTTTTGTTTTTAAATGTGTCGAAAAAAATAAATAATTTAATCTATGGAAAATGTTGGTTTGTTTAAGAATTTTCGACTGTGTAAACGAAACTTAAAAAATATCACCGTTACATTAAATTTATTATTTTAAGATTTAGTTTACACAATCCAAAGCATCTAAAATCAAAATAAGATAACTTAAATGTTGGAAGACAAATTTTATTGTTAAATGAATTTAACATAAGATCTACTAATAATTAAGAAATGCAATAGAACAAAAAAAATCTCAAAATTTCATTGCAACCCAAAAAAATCTCAAGTAAACCATTGCAAACTGCCTTAGTAAGCGTACTTACAAATAGAAAATGAAAGAAAAATTAAATTCATTGGATCTTCCAATTTCTCTCTAATGCAATGCAAATACGCCTAAGACAAGTCCCAGCACTCAGTGGATAACCTGAAACTAAATAAACAAAAAACAAAGAAACATAGAAATTAAACAATAATACTAAGTATGAGATTAACAATAATAATAGTTAATAATAGCAGAAGATTAAGTACTGCCTAGGGTAGCTGACAAACAGCCATGTAATTGATAGTTTCTGGCAATTAAGCAAATCATTTTTGCAAGTTCACAATGATCATCCAAAAAGAGCTTTTTAACTACAATGCTTTTATCAGTAAAGATCTGTATCATTTCACCTTCAATTAATATGTCAATTAATCACAAGATTATGAAAGTATTGGAAAAGAAACATTTTTAAGTGTGATTTTTAAGAAACTTTTTCCCTATTTTACACACATGCTTATGAAAAAACCATTACAAAAACCAAAATCACTTCAGTCACAAAAATAAACAGAAACAGAAGGATAAATGATGCACTTTCATCAGAATTTTGAATGTTCCTATCCAAATTTTATTGAAATTGCTAAACAGAGGAGCACCAATATTATATATTCACTAACCAAATTGATGGATTGGATACAAAATCCATGTCAATCATTGTTAAGAATAAACAAACAAGAACTTCACTCTCTTACAATATGGAAAGACATTGTAACCACAAATTAGGACTTGAATCTGAAAAAAAAAAAAAAAACACATTTATTTTATGAATAACCTGATATAAGATCATCAATGTAGTCAGCATCAATTTTTCCCTGAGCCATTGCACCAACCTGAATAGTCAAACATCAAAGTAAATTAGTGAAAAAAAATAATAAACCTCGTCTGAGCAATGCACATAAAGGCTAGCAAAAGCTTACCACAAACACAAGGTTCTCATCACAATTAGCATCATTAACATAGTCCCTTAATTGAACTGTCTTTGGTGAACTAAAAGAAAGACCTACAACAGCACAAGGGACACAAATAAGAACTCTTGACAAAAAAAATTGTTAACATTGCCTAATTGTAGTACTCACCTACTTTACGCAAGTTGACATGTAAGTGATCAGTCATAGGGTTCTTAATTAACCTTAAAAGCTTTCCATGACCACCTTTGATTTGATACTGAACTTCTGCAGCAACTCCACTACAAAAATGATTGAATATTTCAAAAATAGGAAAATGCAAAGATGTGATGACAAGAACCAAGAATGAGGATGGATTATGGAGCAAGTAATCCAGTTATGAGTAGAGAAAATTACCCATCATATTACAAAAGCTTCCCAGAGTTTTTGGTATCTGAGTTTATGGTTCAACTCTGATAAGATTTGCTTCATCAGTCCTGATGAATACAGCACGTAATCTACAGGCAAAGCCGACTACTCATAATTTGAAGGAGAGCCTAAACTCAATAAAACATTCAGAGTCAAGTTAATCAAGAAAAATAATACTTATTCAAGGTAAAACTACAATGGAATAGAAAACTAAATATAACTATTCAGAGAACCATTGACCAAATAAAGCTAGATTGTAATTAGACTCTTGGAAAATACAAAACACAACCAAATATGAATTATTTCACATTCAACCATTGACCAAACACAACCAAACCACCAATTTAATTGTACTCAAGTTACTCATTATTCACTAGGAATTAGGGAAGTCTTAAGCTTTAATCTCAGAATCTACCCATGGCTATGATATTAAAAAATAATCAAAAACAGAAAAATGTAAACACTAAACAATAATAGCTAACCAACCTCGTGAACATTGTCAGGCCTAAAATCATAAGGATTCATATTTTTCCTCCGCAAGAAATCGGCATGCTCATTTGGATTCAGAATCTGATATTTCTGAAATTAATGCTTATTCCTTCTTCATTATTTATTCCTTTCATTATATATTATATTATATATTCCCTTAATAAATACTATTTTTCCTGCTTTTATAATTATTGGTGACATTTTGCGGGTCTAGGGAAAAATTGGATGTAGAAGAGAAGTTACAAGTTTTGACATTGACCCAAGAGAATCAGTTTGTAACCGTTTTTTCCAACTGTGCATATAAATACTAACAAAAGCTTGCATTACAGTGAAATCGTTTAACCCACTGCTTCTTTTCCACCGTTTAGTACTCTCACAGTCACACTCTCAACTCAACAATGCAATCTTCTTCCAGTTCTTTCAACAGTACCAGAGTCATCTTCTTGCTCAATGACCATACGCTTGATCAATTTCTTCCAGTTCCAGCTCCTCAAGATGATTTTGCTGTGGTAATGCAATGCTTCTTTCTTCTTCTCCCTTTCTTTTACGTGCATTACGAGAAACACCAACCTTGCATGTTCTTTCTTCCTCCTTTCTTTTATTTACACATTACAAGAAACACCAATAGTAAGTAGTATAATGAGAAATACAATAATAGGGCTAGCTAGCTGTTTCAATCTGGGATGAATTGCACAACGTAAATTTAATTTCTTTTACAAACAAATGAGCAATAAGCAATGAAACAGTTGAAATTAATGTACCATTTCTGGGTACAAAAATCATCTACAGAGGACATTTCAATAACTTCTTGAGAAAGGAGTTCAAATGTTCGTATATTTTTATACCAATCAGTTGCACTGTGCCCTTGCAGGTGCCTACATCCCGTAGCATTAGAAATGTTTCTGCAACTCAGATCTCGGTTAGTGAATTGCAAATTTCCTTATTCTTGTTCTTTACCTGCAAAATAATCATTGAAAAGAATGCATGCATGCATTCTTTAATAACATATATAATGATAGAGTTGTCTTCTGTCCTTTAACATGTCAGTAATCCTATTCCAATCCTAATTTCTCTGTTAAAGCATTGGAGTTTCTGGCTAACCACAATATTTTACTGCTTAATTGCTTTTTACGTTGGTATGCAAGTTCTCAAATTTGTCTCTAAGAGGCTCTTATACCATCTTCACTTGCCTTTCTAAGTTACTTTGGTTCTGTTTTCAGCTGTTGGAACAAATTTTATCAAGCAGACTTAATGCTGGTGGCTTTATACGTGCTATCTATGTTCAAATGTTCATATATTTTTATACTAATCAGTTGTACTGTGCCCTTGCAGGTGCCTGGAAACTCTCCCCCTGGAATTCCTAAGTGGGTTAGTGAATTGCAAATTTCCTTATTCTTGTTCTTTACCTGCAAAATAGTCATTGAATGCATGCATTCTTTAATAACATATATAATAATAGAGTTGTCTTCTGTCCTTTAACATGTCAGTAATCTTATTCCAAACCTAATTTTTCTGTTAAAGCATTGGAGTTTCTGGCTAACCACACTATTTTACTGCTTTATTGCTTTTTATGTTGGTATCCAAGTTCTCAAATTTGTCTTCTAAGAGGCTCTTATACCATCTTCACTTGGCTTCTAAGTTACTGTGGTTCTGTTTTCAGCCGCTGGAACAAATTTTATCAAACAGACTTAATGCTGCTGGCTTTATGTGCTATCTATGTTCAAATGTTCATATACTTTTATACTAATCAGTTGTACTGTGCCCTTGCAGGTGCTTAGTCGCGTTCACCTTGATAATGTTGCTGAAACTCGGACCTCTGTTAGTGAATTGCAAATTTCCTTATTCTTGTTCTTTACCTGCAAAATAGTCATTGAATGCATGCATTCTTTAATAACATATATAATAATAGAGTTGTCTTCTGTCCTTTAACATGTCAGTAATCCTATTCCAATCCTAATTTCTCTGTTAAAGCATTGGAGTTTCTGGCTAACCACACTATTTTACTGCTTAATTGCTTTTTACGTTGGTATCCAAGTTCTCAAATTTGTCTCTAAGAGGCTCTTGTACCATCTTCACTTGCCTTTCTAAGTTACATTGGTTCTGTTTTCAGCTGTTGGAACAAATTTTATCAAGCAGACTTAATGCTGGTGGCTTTATACGTGCTATCTATGTTCAAATGTTCATATATTTTTATACTAATCAGTTGTACTGTGCCCTTGCAGGTGCCTGGAAACTCTCCCCTTGGAATTCATAAGTCGGTTAGTGAATTGCAAATTTCCTTATTCTTGTTCTTTACCTGCAAAATAGTCATTGAATGCATGCATTCTTTAATAACATATATAATAATAGAGTTGTCTTCTGTCCTTTAACATGTCAGTAATCTTATTCCAAACCTAATTTTTCTGTTAAAGCATTGGAGTTTCTGGCTAACCACACTATTTTACTGCTTAATTGCTTTTTACGTTGGTATCCAAGTTCTCAAATTTGTCTCTAAGAGGCTCTTGTACCATCTTCACTTGGCTTCTAAGTTACTGTGGTTCTGTTTTCAGCCGCTGGAACAAATTTTATCAAACAGACTTAATGCTGCTGGCTTTATGTGCTATCTATGTTCAAATGTTCATATACTTTTATACTAATCAGTTGTACTGTGCCCTTGCAGGTGCTTAGTCGCTCTGGCTGTGAAAATTTAGCTGGAACTTGGACCCCTGTTAGTGAATTGCAAATTTCCTTATTCTTGTTCTTTACCTGCAAAATAGTCATTGAATGCATGCATTCTTTAATATCATATATAATAATAGAGTTGTCTTCTGTCCTTTAACATGTCAATAATCTTATTCCAATCCTAATTTCTCTGTTAAAGCATTGGAGTTTCTGGCTAACCACACTATTTTACTGCTTAATTGCTTTTTATGTTGGTATCCAAGTTCTCAAATTTGTCTTCTAAGAGGCTCTTATACCATCTTCACTTGGCTTCTAAGTTACTGTGGTTCTGTTTTCAGCTGCTGGAACAAATTTTATCAAGCAGACTTAATACTGGTGGCTTTATAAATGCTATCTATGTCAAATTTGGACCATTGGGTTTCTATAAGCTCAACCCCAAAGCAAGGTCAATCGCTCCATGCGAAAGATTTGAAGCACAACTACGTGAGTAATTTTTTTCATTTTCATTTGTCTACTCTAGTCTTTTTTAGGCACACAAATGAAGAGTCTTGGTTGCTATGGACAATTTGAGTTATGACAAGATTTTACCATTTTTTCAATGTTAAATGTTAAGGCTTTTACAAAAACTTTTGCAGGTAAATTGTTCAAAGATGGAAAAATAACTGACCTTGTCACTGGTGAAGTGGATTGGGAGAGAACCAACTTGCGAGACATAGTGTCCAATCTACCTGAAAACTGTAAAAAAATAGGTTAGAAATATTAAATGTTTGCATTTTTTAAGGTTATCAAATTTGATTGGAGTGACTAATTGGCGTGATGTGAAATTATGAATTTAGGCTGCATGCATGGAGATGGTGCTATCTCCCAAGGGTACATGGAGCTTAAAGACTACATCAAAGATGATCCTAATGAACAAGCTTATATGTTGGTGGTGTGTATATATTTAAGATTTCACTCTTTCCTTCTATTTTCATTTGTGTCTCTGACTCTGTATAATATTTTTTTAACATTAATCAATGGTATGTTTGTTAAAGAGGTAAATGTCAAAGAAATATTATTTAGTAGTAATTTGTACATAAAGTAAAAACAGGTGTAAATATTATGCTTTAATCTTAAATTTTCCAGGTTGGCTCAATTGACAATCAGATTCAGACAGTTATTGATGATTTTGTGAAAGGTGTGACCCCCCTTTGTCTCTTCCAACTTAGTCTCAAAATTACATATGATTTTGGTTCTGTAGAACAATTTCAAAATACAAGGAAACCAGATTTTTACACGATCTAATGTTTAATTTATTTTCTTTGCAGTTTCTAACGATGATCTATCTGTGGAACAATGCTTGGTTGAAGTCATTTCAAATATGGAGCGAAAATGGAGTGTTTAATTCATATCAGTCTGATTTTATTCCAAGTGTGGCGCTTGCATTTTTTTGTCTGATGATGGATAGTGTTTACTTTCTATACTCTATTTTTTGGTTTAAAACTTTCCTTTGTCACATGCTCCATTATGTACACTGATTTGGAGACCAATGTGAATTCTTGTCTTGTGGCTAGCATTTGTATTTTCTACCTAAGACTCAATTTTGGTTTTGGTGCGTTTTCTGCATGCACAAAAGTTAGTAAACGGATCATTGTTGTCAAGAGAAGCACAAAAATGGCAAAGTGAACTTTGCAGAGTATTCAATGTGAAAAATGAGGTGTTTAAAGTTCAAAGTTATTCAAACAATGCGATTGAATAAATGTTAAAATTATGATTTTGATCTTTCTAAAATTTTCAAACTAAATTTTAGCCCTCTAATTTTTTTGTCCTATTTTCATCTTTTAAAATATTTCACTTCCTCAAAATAGTTATAATTAATATTTAATAACAAGGATAAATGGCTAATAAATACACTTTGAGGAGCAAATATGAAGTAAAAACTGAAACAGGGCAATTTTTTTAAGAGTACTAAAACTGAATTTGAAAAAAATTAGAGGAATAAAAAATGTATTTCACCTGTGTAAATTAGAATAAAAAATGTATTTGAATGTTTTTGTTTATAACTTTCTGGTGAGATGAAGAGCTTTCGTTTTTTTATAGCACAGCTTCTCTTTGTCGAGCTTATCGAATTATCTTCGCAAGACATCTCTCTAATTGAAATCTTCTTCAACCGTTCATCAACAAACAAAATGTTATGTTTTAATATTTATTTTAGTGTTCAAGTCCAGTGTCACCACCACACACTACAATTTTTTTAATGCTTTCAAGGTACGCTATGATGAGTCCTTTACATCTATAAGATGAACTCACTGTTCTTAGTACTTGTTTACAAATTGATTTCTAATGCTGTTCTGTCTGGATCAACATTTCTAGGTACCATCTTCTGATTGAGTGCTTTTATGTCTAAGGAGCTTGTCTGCTTATATAATATATAGTGATCTTTCCTATTGATGAACTACTAGTACTAAGTTTTATCCTTTGAATGTAGCCTATTCAGGTGGTGACAAATATGTGTTTTTGCTTGCAGGGTATGTTTTGTTTTTGAGAAGTTGTATTGTTTGTTGCACACAACTTAGAGAATCAGGTATGATTAATCCTTGTGCAAATAGTAAGCTGAAGAGGAAGAGGGCTGAGAAACAAAGCCCGAACTTGACAATTTTCGAAGATGAAGAGAAATATGTTAAGAAGGAAGAAATCACCTCAAAGGATGGATTTATAGTTACCCCGTTGGCCATATTCATCCTTGACAATGCTTCTCTGAAAAAGGGTCTTGTTAAGAAGGTATATTTTACAGGCTAATAATTATCATGTGAGGCTTTTACTTTGGAATATGAAAATATACTTAGCTTAGCAATAGCATGTGTCATTATTATTAATTTATTTATGCCTTTTTTATTTATTATGGTTTAGAAATGGGAAATTCTAAACTCAGATGAGGATGCACAGTTTCTGCTAAAGCAAAAGAAGAATCTAAATGATTATAGGCCTGGCATAATTCACGAGGTTGGTTGTTGGTATTAGCTTCTGAACTTACCTTTCAAGTGTTATATAACAATTTTTCAACTGTAGTGAGCAGAGTAGGTAAAATAGATTATGGATTATTACAAATGGTGTTATCACTTGTGACCAATTAATGTTGTTCCTTATACATTGTACAGATTTGCATAAGTATCTTTTAGAATTAGAATTAACCCTTTGTGACTTCTTCAGGCTCTCCGTTGCATTCTAGATAGCCCTCTTAACAAAGCTGGCATGATAGGGGCAATATATGTTAAAATTGATCAAGGAGTAATGTTTGAAGTCAAGCCTCATGTTCGTATACCACGAACATGCAGTCGATTCTGTGGTGTCACAAGTAAGCTCTCTTATGATTTCCTTCTCTACGAGTTTAATGGTGATGTACTTACAGAATAAATACAATCATTCATTTATGGTAAGTCTCGTTGACTTTTATGAACCTATTTTACACTATCAATACATTATATTAAATTCTTCCTCAGTTCCTAATTATTATGTTGTAGTTTATGAAACTTCTTTATGAATAATAAAACTTATTCCTGTGTTGTACCGTAGTGGAGTTGCATAAAAAATATTCGGTGCGGGCCAAAGATACGAATGAAGTTCTCCTTCGCCTTGTTCGGGAACCTATAACACGCCATTTGCCTGTCAACTCTTACACAGTAGGTGGGTTATACCGTTTGAAACTCTTGAAAGATTTTTGGTGTTATTTTATTTTATTTTATCCTGTTGTGGTTTTTGAATCAATCATGGGATGCAGGTCTTTCCTATACTTCAGAAAAATCGGTTGACATAGAGGAATATGTCTCACTTTGGAGCAATGATTTGAGTCCTGTTTTTGTGGTATATCTGAATTTGACAACATGAGTTGATGTATAATGTTGGTTTCAAATACCTGAGTCCCTAACAGCTTGTTATGTGTTTAAGGTAGGCACAATGGTCAATGTGAGAGTAAAAGGGGACTATATGCATGATTATATTTAAGGTTTAATTAATAAAAAATATGTTTTTATTTACTTAATTGTATTTTGTTTGGAATACAAATGAGTGTGAGAGAGTTTTGAGATTTCACTTTAAGGTTTATCCCAGTATCAGTGACCAAAGTTGGAGATGTATACTTGAGTTTGAATAATAGCTAATATAAATTTTAAGAAAGAGTCAAGGATGGAACAGAGAGTGAAACATACACTGCTCACCTTACTCTTTTAGAGTTGAATTTTTTCATGAGGATATGGACATATGGCCCTATATGAATATCAAGTTGAAAGAATAGCAAAATTGTGTCTCTACTTTCCTTTCTCCCTTTTTATGGGCCATACAATTTTTCCTTATTTAAATTCTTCAGAAATGTCATATTTATATGTATTTTCTGTTTTATTTGGGGACAAGAGGCTTGTAGGATACTCTTCAATTAGTACAATGATTTGTAGACACTTACCCTCCCACCTTTTTTATATTATACTTTATGTATTTTCTCTTGTAAGATTCTGGGAGAAGGGGGGATTAAGTGAATTACCATGGACCTTATTTGATCTATGTTTTTTTGCATACTCAGTTTCAAGTTTGTTGTAACATTGCTTGCTGCTGTTCCAATTTTTATATTAATGTGTGTTTACCATACGGATGCAGTTTCTGAATATCCACTTACTGTTAAATACTGCCTAGGAATGATCTATGAAGCCTTGAAACATAAATGGAAGATTTTTTGAATTGATTTTATATATTCAAATGTATATGAAAAAGAAAATATATTTTTGTTTCAAGTATAGTATAGTTTTGGAGGATGAGCTTTGTTTTATGGAGTTTATCTAGAGCTTGTAAAAACATTTCTTTGGCATATAATGTCTCATTTATTTCTACTTGAAATAAATTTATTATTAAATAAGTAGAAAGACAACAGACATGAGACATATAATGGATCGTTAGACTACTTTAAAATTTAAATGGTAATCACTTGTGCAAGACAGTTATGTGCTAAGTAGAAAATGTCTACTTTTTTTACCCTTATCCTATTTGATTATGTTAAAGTACTATTAAATATTAAAAAATAAATAAGATGAGGGTGGCTATAAAATCCAAGGACTAATTCACTCTACTGACTTAATTTCCATTGTCGTGGATGGCTAAATGAAGCACCACTTGTCTTGACTTTTTAATAACTTAATTGGTTAAAAGTTGTTGAAAGAGACAATATGACACAGCTTTTAATGTCCCCGAGGCTTCTTCCTCCACCTGTAAATATAAGTATCCTAATCCTACGATGTTTATCTATTTCCTTAAACTTAAGATTAAGAGAAATTCAGAAACCATAGTCCATAATGGAAGACGGTGTAACAAATGATGAGAGCTTGGTTCCTCCGAATCTCAATTCAGAAGATGGAGATGGATCTAAAAGAGAAGACACAACAACCTTAGAGAAGGTAAAGAAAGAAGAGGATCTTGGTGGGGGGATTATTAACAACTTAATATCCACCCTGGTCACACCTTTGAGTCCAAAAAGCAATAATGGAAAAGCCTTTGAGCATGATGAAACTGCTGCTGATGGAGAAAAGGGAGGGTTTCATGATGATTGTGAGGAACAAGGAGGAGGAGGGATCATCAGTAAAATGGTTTCCAATTTCTTCCATCAGAGTGAAGAAGGTGAAGAAGAGGAGGAAATCATGGGTGGTGAAAAAATCAAACGGTTGAAGACAGAGAATGGAGGCATCATTCACAACATTGTTTCTCATTTACTTGCTTCAATCCCAGGTAAACAACATTATCTCTATCATTCTAGCATTCTTATATATTTTAATAAGAGAACATAATGTAGCTAGCTACATTCATGCTTTTTTTTTTTTTCTTTTTAACACCGCCTTGTGTTTGAGCAGATGGTGCGGTTCCCACAGCAGACGAGGCCACCTTTTTAATTAACTCTCTTGTTCGTGACTAAGCAGAGGAATTCTTCAACTCACACTATACCAACCAACAAGGATTATTAATTTTGCACCGTCTGTATTATTACTTAGTCAGTGTTCTTTTCTTTTCTTCTTATTTTCTGATATTATTTTGGTTGGTTTATGGTAACACTTGTAGTTCTTGTTTATTCAATATTGAGTGTAACTCCATATATACTCTTGCTTGTACATTGGTGCTTATAAATTGCAGTGCCTTGTGCCTCTCTTATAAATAACTGAATACAACATTAATCATGAAAGTAGTCATTTGTGTCTATCATTATGTACAGTAAAAAAAAATCTGATCCATGGATAGAAAAAAGGTTTAAGTATTGTTAACGGTAAGTGAAAAACAAAATGTGATTATATGAAATCAGTGTACACTAGCTTTCTTTTGTTTTGTTTTTCTCTTTCCATCTTCTCTTCTCAAAAATGTGTTTGAACTCTGCAACACTAAGTTGAAGCTATGTTTCTACATTAAACTATCAACCCTAAATATTTAGAATTTGATTAACAAAACCTCGAAGATTAAGGGTTTCATTAATGAATCCTAAAACATTTGGAGTTTTTAAACCTTAAACATTTGAGATTTCATTATTGACACCCAAAACATTTGGAGTTCTAAAAACCTAAAAATTTAGAAATTCATTAATAAAACCTTAAACATTCGGGGATTCATTAATAAAACTTTGAACATTTGAGATTTCAATATTGAAATCCTAAACATTTTGGATTTTATTATTGAAACCTTAAACATTTAGTATTTCATGTAATGAAACTATAAATATTTGGGGTTTGATTATTGAAACCTTAATTATTTGGATTTTTATTAATGAATCACTACACAATTAAGGTTTCATTATTGAAACCCTAAATATTTAGGATTTCATTAATGAAATACTAAACATTTAGAATTTCATTATTCGTAAATAAAATACTAAATATTTGAGGTTTCATTATTGAAACCTTAAAAATTTATCGTTTCATCATTAAAATCTTAATCATTTGGGATTTTATTAATGAAACGTTAAACATTAAGGGTTTAATTAATGAAACCCTAAATATTTGGAGTTTCATTAATGAAACCTTAAATATTAGGGGTTTAATTGTTAAAACCCTACAGATTTGGCGTTTCACTTTTGCAACCCTTAACATTTAAGGTTTGATTAATGAAACTATAAAGATTTGGTGTTTCATTATTGAAACCCTAAATAATTGGGATTTCATTAATGAGTCCTAAAACATTTTGGGTTACATGAATGAAACCCTATTCTTGAGTTTCCTTAATCAAACCCTAAGGATTGGAGTTTCATTATTCAAATCCTAAGGATTTGGGGTTTCATTATTAAAATCTTAAACATTTGGGGTTGCATCAATTAAACCTTAAACATTTGAAGTGTCATTCATTATTAAAACCCTAAACATTTGGGATTTCATTGATGAAACGTTCAACATTTGGGGTTTCATTTTTGAAATCTTGAACATTTAAGGTTTCATTAATGAAATCTAAAATTATTGAGGTTTCATTAATGAAATACTAAACATTTAAGGTTTCATTATTGAAATTCTAAATATTAAGGGTTTCATTAATTAAACTCTAAATATTTAAGGTTTCATTAATGAAACCTTATATATTTTGGGTTTCATTAATAAAACCTTAAAGATTTAGGGGTTTAATTGTTAAAACCTTAAAGATTTGAAGTTTCATTTTTTAAACCTTAAATATTTGAGGTTTGATTAATGAAACTATAAAGATTTAAGGTTTCATTATTGAAGCCTTATAGATTTGAGATTTCATTAATGAAACTCTAAACATTTGAGCTTTCATTAATGAAACCTAAAGGATTAGGGATTTCATTATTGAAACCCTAAACATTTGGGGTTTCATTGGTTGAAACCCTAAATATTAAGATTTTATTATTGAAACTTTAAACATTTAAGGTTTGGTTAATGAAACCTAGAACATTTGGGATTCTATTAATAAAAACTTAAACATTTGGGATTTCATTAATGAATCCATACACATTTAAAATTTCATTATTGAAATCCTAAACATTTGGGGTTTAATTAATGAAATCCTAAAGAATTGAGATTTTATCTTTGAAACACTAAAGATTTTGGATTTCATTAATGAAATACTACATATTAGGGGTTTCATTATTGAAACCTTATATATTTAGGATTTCATAAATGAAATATTAAACATTTGAGATTTCATTATTGAATCCCTAACCATTTGGGGTTTAATTGTTAAAACCATAAATATTTGGTGTTTCATTTTTCAAACCTTTTTAAACATTTTTGATTTCTTTCCAAAAAATCCTAAAAATTTGGGATTTTATTAAAGAAACCCTAAACACTTGGGGTGTCCTTATTGAAACTCTAAAGATTTGAGGAGTCATTATTCAAACCCTAAGGATTTAGGGTTTCTTTAATGAAACTATAAACATTTAGGGTTTCACTAAAGAAATCGTAAACATTTGGGGTTTCATTAATGAAACCATAAACATTTGGGATTTCATTAATAAAACCTTAAACATTAAGGTTTTTATTAATGAAACCCTAAATATTTGGGATTTCATTAACGAAACTCTAAATATTAAGGGTTTCATTACGAAATCCTAAAACATTTGGGGTTCCATTAATGAAACCTTAAAAATTTGAGGTTTCAATTATGAGACCCTAAATTTTGGGGTTTAATTGTTAAAACCCTAAAGATTTAAGGTTTCATTTTTGAAGCCCTAAACCTTTGAGGTTTGATTAATGAAACTCTAAAGATTTGAGGTTTCATTAGTGAAGCCTTAAACATTCTGGATTTCATTAATGAAACTCTAAATATTTGAGATTTAATTGTTAAAACTCTAAATATTTGGGGTTTCATTGTTGAAACCCTAAAGATTTGGAGTTTTATTTTTGAAACCTTAAATATTTGATGTTTTATTAATGAAAACCCAAATGTTTGGGATTTCTCAATGAAACTCCAAACAGTTGGGGTTTCATTACTAAAACCCTGAACATTTGGGGTTTCATTAATGAAACCCTAAATATTTGGGATTTCATTGATGACACCTTAAATATATGACATTTCATTGTTAAAACCCTTAGGATTTAGGGTTTTATTTTGAAATCCTAAACATTTGATGTTTCATTTTGAAATCTTAAGCATTTGGTGTTTCATTAATGAAACCTTAAAGATTTGGAGTTTCATTTTTTGAAATAGTAAAAATTTGGGGTTTCATTAATGAAACCTTAAACATTTATGAATTCATTATTTAAACCTTAAACTTATAAGGTTTCCTTAATGAAACCTTAAATATTTGAGGTTTCATTATTGATACCCTAAAGATTTGAGGTTTCCTTAATGAAACCTCAAATATTTAATGTTTCATTATTGAACTCTAAAGATTTGGGGTTTCATTATTCAAACCCCAATGATTTGGAGTTTCATTGATGAAACCTTAAAATTTGAGGGTTTCATTAGTTAAACCTTAAACATTTGAGGTTTAATTATTTAAACCCTGAACATTTGGGGTTTTTTTTTTAATGAAACCTTAAACATTTGAGATTTCATTATTGAAACCATAAAGATTTAGGGTTTCCTTAATGAAATTGTAAGCATTTAAGGTTTCATTATTAAAACCTTAAACATTCAGGGTTTCATTATTCAAATCCTAACGATTTGGAATTTCATTATTCAAACCCTATAGATTTGGGTTTTCATTATTTAAACCTTAAAAATTTGGGATTTCGTTAATAAAACCCTAAATATTTGGGGTTTCATTAATGAAACCATAGAGATTTGAGATTTCATTGTTGAAACCTTAATGATTTAGGGTTTTATTATTCAAAACCTAACGATTTGGGGTTTCATTATTCCAACCCTAAAGATGTTAGGTTTCATTAGAGAAATCATAAATCTTTAGGATTTTTTTTATCAATTCCTAAATCTTTAGGGTTTCATTATCAAAACCTAAATTTTTAGGAGTTCATTATCAAAACTCTAAATATTAATGGTTTTGTTAACAAAAACCTAAATCTTTAAGGCTTCATATTGAACATGCTATTAATAAAACCCTAAAAATTTAAGGTTTTAAGAACTATCCCCACATCTTTAGGGTTTGATTAATAAACCCCTAAAATCAATTAATGAAACCTTAAATAAGATTAATAGTTTTGAGGTTATAAAAAGAAAATTTAAAATATCGGGAAAAAATTTCTTGAATATTTTAAAATTTGAAAAAAAAATATGAGGTATATCTTGAAACGTTTGAAAAAATTGAAAAATTGAAAATATTAAAACCTAATATTAATGTATTGAAAATTGAAAAAAAAATGAAGATTTTTAAAGTATGAAAAAAGAAAAGGAATGTATTGAAATTTTCAAAAAGATAAATAAAAATTTGATAATAAGAAAAAACATTAGGAATTTGTTGAATATTTTGAAAAAAAAAATTAAAAAATAATAGAAAGATCTTGAAATTTTTTAAAATATGAAAACATAAGAGTTAGGGGTTCATGGTGTAGGATATAGGGTTTAATGGTTTAGAATTGAAGATTTCATTTCCTAGTTTGGGATATAAGGTTTCTTTTGGATTTACCATTTCAAGGTGTATGATTTAGTGTTTCTTTTCATGATTTAGGATTTAGTATTTCATGATTTAGTATTTAAGGTTTTATAGGTTAAAATTGAGGGTTTCATGATTTAAGATATATGGTTTCATTTGAATTTAGGATTTGTGGTTAATTTCATGATTTAGGAATTAAGGTTTCAATTCTTAATTTACGGCTTTATTATCGAAACCCTAAATCATTAGGGTTTCACTATCAAAAACCCTATTAGGGTTTCATTAATGAAATCTTAAATATTTATGGTGATTTAAGGTTTCATTTAAGAATACTAAAATTTAGGGTTTCATTACAGTTTCAATAATGAACCCTTAAATATTAGGGTTTCATTACTATAAACATCTTTAGGGCTTCATTATTGAAACCCTAAATTTTTATGGTTTGATTATTAAAAATGCTAGATCATTAGGGTTTGATTAATGAAATCCTAAATAGGATTTATGGTTTGGAGTTTAAGAAAATAAAACTTAAAATACTAGAAAAAAATGCCTTGAAAATTTTAAAATGTGAAAAAACAAAAGGAATATCTTGAAAAGTTTGAAAAAATTGAAAATTTTAAAAATATGAAAATACAATAGGAATATCTTGAAAATTGAGGGTTTCATGATTTAGCATTTAGTGTTTCATTTGGATTTATGATTTCAAGGTTTATGATTTATGATTAATTTCAAGATTTATGAATTAAGGTTTCATTTCTTAATTTAGGTTTCATTATTGAAACTTAAAATCTTTACGGTTTCATTAATGAAACCTTAAAGATTTAAAGTAATTTAAGGTTTCATTTATGAATCCCAAATTTCATTAATGATACCTTAAATATTTATGATTTCGTAAGGTTTTGTTATCAAAACCATAAATATTTAAGGTATCACTAGGGCTTCAATAATAAATTCCTAAATATTAGGGTTTTAATATGGAAACCCTAAATTTTTAGGGTTTCAATAATGAAACCTTATAAATTAAGGTTTCATTATCGAAAAGGTTTTGATTTTGAAATCATAAATCTTCAGGATTTCATTATCAAAATTGTAAATCTTGAAGGTTTCATTAATGAAACCCTAAATAAGATTTAGGGTTTGGAGTTAAAAAAAATAAAATTTAAATACTATGAAAAAAATGTCTTGAAAATAATATGAAAAAACAAGAGAAATATTAGGAAAAGTTTGAAAAAAAAATAAACATTTAAAAAATATGAAAATACAAGAAGAATATCTTGAAAATTTTGAAAAAAAATAAAAATATTAAAAACATGAACTTCGCAGACCAGACATGTCTACTTACCTACCACTAGTATTTATGTCTAGTTTTAAGGTTTACTATTTATGATTTTAAGATTTAGAGTTGTAAGATTTAATGTTTTAATATTTAGTATTGAAGGTCTAGGGTTTATGCTTTAAAAGTCACAAATTCAAATAAAAAAAATATTAAATTCACTTGATATCCCAAAATAAAATAAAAGGTTGATAAAGAGGTCATAAATTCAAATATTAAGAATATTAAAATCATGTACATGGATCATAGAAACATAATTATTATGTTTTCTTTGTCTCATTATTTTTCTTATCATACTTACTTCAAATAATAAAATACTAATCTTATTCGATATTATTTCATTATCAAGAAAGAGATTTTGTAACAAGTTTCTCAAAGATATTAATCATTCAAGTTAATAAATAGAATATTAACTACACTTTTTACTTTATTCTTGAATATATGTCATTGTTAATTACATGGGAAACTTTCATGAACTATTAAAAATTGCATTTCACTTATATAACACATCAAGAAGGTAGAAATTCAAAACGTATAAACAATTTTTTATGTCAATTTAATAATTTAGTAACTGATTAAAGACATTCATTAGAATGAAAAATAATAGTTGGAACATAAATTTTCTAGAGTGTGTTTTAGAGTGATGAGTTAATGTTTAAAGATTAAAGGAAAGTATGAGATTGAATATGGAAATAATAGTTAACCAATTAAGTGAAGCTAATGTATAAAAAATAAGTAAATATGGAGGAAAATGATACTTATCCAATTTTTATAAACCCTGGTCATGAAATATGGAGGAAAATTTAAAAAAAGTTATATAGAGCACATGTTATTAGCTATGATAACAAATACAAATACAACACATTAACATATTTAGAGCATCATTGCCATTTATTATTAGGAAAAATATATTTTGAAACCAAATACTAGTATATATCTAACACAGGTACTAGTGCATCAAACACAACTCAGAGAAAGTAAAGACCAAAGTACAATGGTGGAGCAAATCCACATCATATTCTTGTGTTTCACTTTCCATGTAAAATACACACGGCCCTGCAAGTTGAATTTAAAGGAGTACTCGTTGTAATAGGTGCTTGCAGATTACTCGTTTTTGTTTTGTTGGTGTCTTACTCCAGTGTGCAAGATAGCACATGCTAAAAGGAATCAGAGAGGACCTCTCTATGATGCATGCATGCATGCATTATCATTTATTCACCATCAAATTAAGTAGGTGAAATAGTTTTATTGGAAAGGAACTAGTTCTCTGACTCCTTGACTTTCAGCTACACATCCTATTTGTAGTCCCATGAATGGAATATATTTGTAACATGGACCAAATTAGTGCTTACAAGTTTACTTGGACTAGAAAGGATAAGTCACTTTCCTTAATTTGATGGCTGTCTCTTTCATGTATAATTTCAAAGATTGATGGTGATAACTGATAAGTAGCCATGTAAGGAAGGAATTTCCGCGTTAGTGTCAGACTTAGATGATCAAGTCAACGAGTTTGAGAAATGTTAACACTATACACGTGCACTCACTCTATAATACATATTTGGTTTAGTGTCAGGAATCAATAATCTTAAGTTTATAGCTAGTTAAACTTGATTTTAGTTTTATCCAATAAGTTTGTCACTTTTCACTTAGAACATCTCCAATCATAAATTTTTAAATAGTTTAATTTTTTTCATTTAATCTAAAACGAATCAAATAATTTTTTCTCTAATGAGAATTTTTATTAACAACTTACTTAATTCAAAAATATTTCCTTTTTCTTTTTCATTCCTATATTTATTGTAAAGTTAACCAACTCATGAATAATAGTTATTTATATAAATAACTCCTTTCAACTTCCCATATTAAGCATGATTTTTTTGTTAAATAAGCAACTCAATGTGATTTAGAAAACAAACTTTACTAAGTATTGATGTTATCAAAAATAGAATTTAAAAACTTTGAATTTGATTTTATATTAAAAACATCCAAATCACTAGAAAATTAATGAATCACACAAATAATTGAATTAACAAGTTTTAACCAACAATAAAAATGTGTTAAAAAATATATTATATTGAGAGGACTTCTCCAAGTGAGTTTTGAATGTTTATAAAAGAAGTATATTTGTTACTTCAAAACTACACTACATCATCCTCATCCTCCTCTAACTTGTCACTCGTTGAGGGGATTCTAGTAGTCACCTCCAATGAGAATCCGTCAAATCTTCCTCAATATCTTCATACCTCTGTGCTTGATAAACTTGAATATCAACATCCACGTAGCAACATGCCACAGTCTTGACCATCAACAATTCTTATTACTCCATTTGAAGGACAACCTTGTATTCAACCCTGCCATTCCAAAAAACTGGTCCACTGGAACCATAGTGGCAACTGCTGTCAATAGAATGGAGTAACATGCAGTATGGGCCATGTAATTGATCTTGACTTGAGTGAGGCATTTATTTCTGGAGGACTAAACAATTCTAGTCTCTTTAAGCTGCAATATTTGCAGGATTTGAATCTGGCTTACAATAATTTCAATACTTCCATTCCTTTGGAGTTTGACAAGCTCAAGAATTTGAGGTGCTTAAATTTGTCAAATGCTGGATTTCATGGGCAGGTTCCTGCTCAGATTTCTCACCTGACAAATTTGACATCACTTGATTTGTCTACATCACTTGCCTCACAAAATATTCTCATTCTCAAACTTCAGAATCCAAATATTGGGATGATTTTGCGGAACCTTACAAAAATCACAGAACTATATTTTGATGGTGAAAGGGTATCTGCTGAGGGAAAGGAGTGGTGTCATGCTTTATCTTCTCTTCAAAAGCTAAAGTGTTGAGCATGTCTTCATGCAGTATCACAGGGCCAATTGATTCTTCACTATCAACACTGAATCTGAATAATTTCTCAAGCCTTGTGCCAGAATTCTTTGCAAATTTCTTCAATTTGAATGTGTTGGAGCTTAGCAGTTGCAGGTTGAGTGGTCATTTTCCAAAGGGTATCTTTCAAATGCAAACACTAAGTGTTCTTGATATCTCAAACAACCCTGATCTTCATGGTGTTTTGCCTAACTTTCCACAGCATGCAGTTCTTCACACCATGAATCTTAGTAGCACAAATTTCTCTGGGAAATTACCAGGTTCTATTTCCACTTTAAAGCAGTTGTCCATATTAGATCTATCTAACTGCCAATTCATTGAAACACTCCCAATTTCAATGTCAGAAATCACTCAACTTGTTCATGTGGACTTGTCTTTTAACATGTTTACTGGTCCACTTCCCTCTTTCAATATGGTCCCTCGATGGACAAATGCCCATGTCTTTTTTCGCACTTCCATCTTTGCAAGAACTAACACTTTCTCATAATGGATTTGATGGCCTATTAGGTGTATTCCCAAATGTTTCTTCATCTAAACTACAGTTGATTGACTTGAGCAGCAACAAATTGCAGGGCCCTATTCCCATGTTTTTCTTTCATCTTGAAGAACTCCGTTTCCTACAACTTTCTGCAAATGAATTTAATGGCACCATAAGACTTGTTATGATTAGGCTACACAATTTGCATACATTAGGTCTTTCACACAACAAATTCTCAGTTGATATATCTTTCAATGATGATCATGACCTATCATCCTTTCTCAGCATGAAATATATATTGTTGGCTTCTTGCAAGTTGAGGGTATTTCCAGGGTTCTTGAGAAACCAATCCCAACTAAATGCTTTAGACCTATCCAACAACCAGATTCATGGAATAGTTCCTAACTGGATTTGGAGATTTGACTCTCTGGTTTATCTAAATCTTTCCAACAATTTTCTCACAAATATGGAAGGACCCTTTGATGATCTGAATTCCAATCTATACATCCTTGATCTTCAATCCAATCAACTTTCTGGATCAATTCCCACTTTCACAAACTATGCTATCCATTTGGACTACTCAAGCAACAAATTCAACAAAGTATATCCCTTTTGTATACTTTCTCTTTCAAATAACAGCTTTCAAGGGAAAATCCATGAATCCTTTTGTAATTTTTCTTCTCTGCGGTTGCTTGTTCTTTCCTATAACCGCTTCAGTGACCTCATTCCAATGTGTTTGATGAGAAGGAATAGTACCCTCAGGGTGCTAAATCTTGCTGGAAACAAACTCCAGGATTGTGTTTCTGATACCATTTCAAGTACATGCAATTTGAGGTTCCTCAATCTCAATGGAAATCTCTTAAGTGATGTTATCCCAAACTCTCTTGCCAACTGTCAGAATCTACAAGTCTTGAATCTTGGAAACAATCAGTTTGGTGATAGATTTCCATGCTTCTTAAGGAACATTTCCACCCTGAGAGTGCTGATTTTAAGGTCAAACAAACTCAATGGTTCCATTGCATGCCCACAGAGCACTAACAACTGGGAGATGCTTCATATTGTTGATATAGCCTACAATGATTTCTCTGGTATACTACCTGGACCATTTTTTAAAAGCTAGACAAAACTGATGGGTAATGAGGCTGAATCACATGAAAAATATGGGTCTTTATTCTTTGAAGTGTCTGATAATCATTCCAATGTGCGTTGCAATAATTTGTTCATAGTTATTGGCAAATTTCTTGTGATGAAATTATACAAATTGTTGGCAAAGGAACCTTATTTTATGGCTGACCACATATTTGCCTATTATGTCACTTCCAACGAATTCAGTGGTCGCTACTTGGATTCAGTCCCAGTTGTGAACAAGGCTTTGCAAATGAATTTGATCAAAATTCCAACTATCTTCACTTCCTTGGACCTCTCCTCCAACCATTTTGAAATACCTCAAGAACTTGTGAGTTTGAAAGCACTCAATGTTCTTAATAAGTAGACGTATTATTCACACAACATCTTTAATTAAGTGAGTTTGATTCTTTTGATGACCGACACAGTTGAAAAATATTTGGTGAAGTGTAGAAAGAACACCTAAAGAACGATTCAGTTTTCACAACATTGTTAATTTTCTCTTTTTATTTTTTCCTATATAATTTTTTTAAAAATAAAAACCAAAATATAAAGAGTTTAATGTTCATAATTTTATATAGTGGATTAATTATAACTCACAATTTTTATAAATTTTGAAATAATTTTATAAAAGTCAATTAACTTACCTAAATGAAAGGTTGTGATTGAATGACAATATAATCCTAAGATTTTTAAAATTTTCAAGTTATTATTCTTTTTTTTATTTTATATATTTTCAGTTTTTTTTTACAAATTTAGAAGATATTACTCTTATTTTTTTTATTTTTAAAATTTTCATTTTTTTTTTCAAATTCAAGACATTTCTTTATTTTTTAATTTTATTTTAAAAAAAAGGTTTCAAGACATTATTCATTTTTCCCATATAATTTATTTTTTCAATTTTCATGAAATTACTCTTTTCTCAAAAAAAAAAAAAAATCAAATTTTCAAGACACTTATGCATTGATGCATAATGGATGATTTTTGTAATGACTAGTTTTGCTGTGTTGTTCGATCATCATTTATAAGTTATTGCTAATGGTTTGATCACTACAAGAATTGTTAAATTTTGTTACTAACTTGAACCCTCAATACAATAATAGTTAAATCTAATAAACTAATTATATGATCATGAAAAGTAGACCTTTTTTTTTTTATTTTAATTATCATTTGTTATTCGTTAAGAGAAAAATGTAGGGCATTAAGACTGTGTTTGTAAACACGTTAAAATGCAATTGAATGGGAATTTGATTAATTTTTCTTCATGTTTTATTTATTGGAATGTGCTGAATGAATCCTTAGTTTTTGGATGAACAAACACACACTAAATCTCTCCCATTAATCTAAGACCTTCAAACAATAATTGAATGAATTACAAACTTGTTGGTCCATACATGCAAGTGCATTATTTAGATAAGTATATGTGCTTTCTCAACAAACTACTGTAGTATTAAATCTGTCTGGAGACAAACTTTCAGGTTATATTTATGATACATTATCAAGTTCATGTGATTTAAATAATAAAATACCATTGCAAACTAAAACTATCTTGAAGAAAGAAAACTCTTTCTCTTGTTTTGGTGGGATGCTTACTAGGTTCAGACTTTAACAAGTCTTTATGGAATCAGTTGATTATTGATTATAGTATCACATGACTTTTAAATAAGGAAAAAGTGATACAATTAACTTTGTAGATCGTTGTATTTCATATTTTGAACTGTTCAATGTTGAAAGCTATACTGATCCCAAACTTGAGAAATACGAGTAAAGCTAGCTAGTAATTAGAGTTACGGTTGTGGTTAATGTTACTACTTAGACCATCTTTATTCTAATTTCTTTATGCAAATAAAGGTTTTTCTTTTTTACCAGTTGGAGTATGGGTTCCATCATTGGCTTCTCATTTGAGCAGAGTTTCTAAGATCATTTATAGTGGGTCAATGGGTCCAGCTTCATCTTATATTTAATAAAATAAACATGTGAAGTTTTTTTCAAGTCTCAACTGAGCATCCACATAGAAGGATTGAGTTAGAGAGAATAAATACTATTCAGAATTTTTATATTGAAAAAGGTAAAAATAATTGATTTGTATATGGTGATACTCAATTAAAATTATGAAACAAAATTGAGTATAAGTGTCAATTTTCATTTGCAATAATTTTCCAAGAATGAGAAATGGTAGGTAGTAACAAAGGATGTTTTGCATCTCATAAAAGCAAATAAATATGTTTTTCATCTTTGAATTTTAAATCAAACTTGATTTTAGTTTATATAATTTCAAATCGATATAAAATTATTTTTTAATTAAGTTAAAAATCGATTTAACTCCATTTTTTTTATGATTTTATTTGAAAATTAAATTTTAAAATCATAAACTAAAAACTAACCAACTATTTTGAACAGAACCTTAATTAATACACCATTATTATTTATAGTATCATTATCACGGGAACCACTATCATATCATTCTCACCTTCACACGTAATTTATCAACAAACTTATTAGTATAATAACCTCTTTTATTAAGTAATTCAATATATTGGTATCATTGAGAGGGTGCTGCTTTTGGTACTTTTAGTTCAAAGGCATAGAGGGGCGAGGTAGCCATAGCCTTCAATTTAACTTTGGGGGACATTTTTCTTTCTATGGTATTATGCAGTATCAAGATACATACCAATGACATTTTTACTGGAGAGAGATAATTGAAAAGCAGAAATCAAATGTTATTGCATAAATAGGCTTGCAGCCTTTTACATGTTGAGAGGAAAGTTAAAAAAAAAAATGGGGTGAAGCACAACTCTTCCACCACGAGAGTTCTAAAACAAATTAACAAGAACCATATATATCAACATACTTTTTATTGTAACTTTAGAAGCCATTTTTATCTGATTGATTAAGAGTTAAACAGTTAACTACAAAGTTAATTTAACCTGATATTTCATAAGCTTTTCAGGGTGCCCTCGTTCTTCCTCACTAGATTCCTTGAAGAACCTGTTTTCAACAAATAACAGCACATTAAATTGAAAACCCGTTTGAGAAACATTTAAGATTTTAAATATGTTTAAAAATAAGATAGAATAAAAAATGAAAACAAATAAAAGATACAATCAACTAAAGATAAGATATAATTAAATTCAAACTTCTCTCTAACCACCTTCTCTTGTAAACCGTTTCAATCCTTGAATATATCTGATCCACGGAACTGCATCCTCAAATCAAAAGTTGATATCCTATTTAAAACAACGTGACACCTAACTCTAGTCTTTTGACTAATTACTGGTGATGGAAATTCTTGTGTCATCAGTCCTTTCTAATGATCTCTTGATGGAAATTCTGTCGTTGCTTCCGGTAAAATCCCTGGTGCGATTCATGTGTGTATCAAAGTCATTTCAATTCTCCATCATCTCTGATCCAGATTTTGTTAAACTCCACCTTCAAAGATCACCCAAAGCCACCAGCATGTTAGTGTACTCCGAGATGAGTAATGTCTACTCTTTGCATTCATTCCCTCTTCATTCTTTCTTAGAGAGTCCTTCATCCCTCGTTGCAGTAGCTGATCTTAGTCCCCGATTTGACTTAATACATCAAAGCAAATGGTGTTACGTGGTCATCGGCTCCTGCAATGGCTTGATATGTTTCTCAGGCATAAATCGCAACAATCAAAGTGATGGTAGAAGGTTTTTCCTATGGAACCCTGCTACCAGAAGAAAAACAACATCTCAAGACCCTCAATGTACTTTACACATGCCAGGCTATCTTGGCAAACTTATTGGGTTTGGCTACGATAATTTAAGTGACACCTACAAGCTTGTATCAGTCGACCTTTGGAAGCATTCACTCAAAGCCTATGAAATCAGAGTTTGCAACATAAGTGACGTTAATAACTCTTGGAGAAAGATTCAAAGTTCCCCTGATGAGCCCATTCTCAACCTCCGTGGTGGAGAATATCTAAATGGCACTCTTAATTGGATTGCACGTAAAGCTAACAGTGATGAATTGTTTATTGTTTCACTTGATCTTGGGAAAGAAAGCTACAGAAGATTATTACTCCCGGGTGATTTCTGTTTACATAAATCCTCGTTTTATTGTAAACCTCTTGGGGTTTTCAAGGATTGCTTGAGGCTTTTTTTTTCTCGATAACAGGACAAACCTTTTTGCCTTATGGCAAATGAAAGAGTTTGGAAATCAAAATTCTTGGACTCTATTGTTCAACATCTCTATTCATGATCTTCAACTCGATTTCATATTGTATAGAGATATATTATCATAATCTTCAACCGTTGAACATGTTTGAGAATGGCATGATTCACAGTATCACTAGTTACATATCGAGAGCAATAATTTACAATGTGAGGGACAAGACAGTAAAACATTCTGAATTTATCAGCAACATACTTGAAGTCTCTTTGCTCGACTATTTTCAAAGCTTGGCTTTGCCTAGAAGATCCTAGGTTTTCTTTTGCACTCGGTTTTTTCCTTTTGCAACATTTCACTGTTTTTTAATCTTATTCTGTTTTATGCATTGATGAATAATTGGAGTTATGGATGATTTTAATTTGTAGTTGCTAGTTTTGCTGTGTTATTCTATCATTTACGAGTTATTTGCTAATGGTTTGATCACTGCTTTTTTAAGTTTTGTTACTAACTCAACTTCAATAAAAATCTTAGTTAAATCTAAATTAATTATGTGATTATGTATTATTAATCATGAAAGTAGACCCTTTCTATTAATCGTTAAAGGGGGAACATTTAGACTGTGTTCAAACACGTTAAAATGCTGGTTGAATGAGAATTTAATAATTTTTCTTTCAAAAATTTATTTATGGTGAAATGTATAGAATGAATGTTTAATTTTTAGTGAAAAAACACACTAAATCTCTCACATTAATCTAATATCTTACAATCTAGCAACGTTAAGAGGAAGGAACCTAAAAATATAATAATGAAAAAAAAATGAAAAAGAAAAATAATATATATGTGAGAATATTAGTTTTGATATATTTAGAATATTTTTAAGGTTTTAAAATATTGAATTGATATTATTATTTTGTATTTGAAATATGAACTAGTAATATCAGATAATTTTAATAATAATATTAGTTTGAATATTTAAATTATTTTTAAAATTTAACACATTAATTTGTTAATATTATTTTATTATTTAATATAATTAAATTTAAAATTAATATAGGGTGTCATTTGTTATCTAGCAACGTTACAAAACCTTTTTTTTTTTAAAGCTTAATTACAAATTTTATCTTCTGATTTTATGAAATGGTGATTTTCATCCCCTAGTTTAAAATCTACAATTTTGATTCCTTACTTTCAAAATCAAACAATTTTGGTCTTAATATAAAGTTTACATTTCAAAATCAAGATAATTGTCAAAGCCTCAAAATTAATGAAAGAACCAAAATCGCTTGATGTTGAAAGTAAAGAGATTAAAATTGTGAATTTTAAACCAAGGGATGGAAATCATCATTTCATAAAATCAGGGGATGAAAATTACAATTAAATTTTTTTTATAATATATAATATATAGATAATAGATAATATATGGATATGCTATTGAAATTAAAAATTAATTGAAGATCATCCATCACCCATAAAACTTTTAAAACCAATAAGGTAATCTTTGAGATTCGTCCCATTATCTAATTTAATTGAAAATTTCTTTGGAGTCAGTTTTTCTAAATGGTTTTTTAAAGCCTCTGACTTGACTTAATATAAAGTTTACATTTGACATAGTTGTCATGTTATTTAAAAAATCTCTCAATTTGCAATTCAAGTTATTTTGAGGATTTTTTTTTAAAGAAAAATTAGTTAAATATTTTATTTTATTTTATCTTTCTTTTTTAATTTTTAAAGATACCATTAGTGTGAGAGTTAAAGTTTTCCTTCTTCTCAACCAAAAAAAAAAAGTGTTTTCCTTCTTCTGAACCAAACCACCGAGCACGCGTTTTTTCCTTCTTCTCAATTACCATCACTAGTGAGAGTATTTCCCTTTTTCTCAACCGCATTACTAAGAAAAAATTATTTGCCAAAAATTCATACCAATTTACATATATTTTCAAAAATCATGATTTCTTACTTATTTGAAAGGTATATAAATGAAATTATTAATTTTAATATTTTTAAATCAAAAAATAAAAATTGAAAAAATAAAAAATAAAAAATGTGGATATAAGAAAAACAAAAGTGAAAGGTGTAATAAAAAAATAGAAGCTTAAGAAATAAATTGAGGTATGGAAAGAAAAATACATCAATTATATAGAGTACTTGTAAATACAGTGAAAATCACTGTGTCAATCATTGGGTTACAATTAAGCTGCCTTTTATATATCATTTATGAGTTATTTGCTAATGGTTTCATCACTGCTTTTTTAAGTTTTGTTACTAACTCGAACTTCAATAAAAATCTTAGTTAAATCTAAATTAATTATGTGATTATGTATTATTAATCATGAAAGTAGACCCTTTCTATTAATTGTTAAGGGAGAACATTTAGACTGTGTTCAAACACGTTAAAATGCTGGTTGAATGGAAATTTAATAATTTTTCTTTCAAAAATTTATTTATGGTGGAATGTATAGATTGAATGTTTAGTTTTTAGATGAAAAAACACACTAAATCTCTCACATTAATCTAATATCTTATAATCTAGCCACATTAGAAGGAAGGAACCTAAAAATATAATAATGAAAAAAAAAGAAAATGAAAAATAATAATAAATAAAAAAATTATATAAAAATACAATATAAAATGTACTAAACAAATATAAGGAAAGAAAAAAAATCATAGAATAAAAAATGGGCAAAAGAAAAAAAATAAAAAGAATTGAAGGAGTATATGATAGTGCTAAATTATCATTGATTTACGTATTTATATATTGTGAGAATATTAGTTTTGATATATTTAGAATATTTTTAAGGTTTTAAAATATTGAATTGATAAGTTTGAATATTTAAATTATTTTTAAAATTTAACACATTAATTTATTAATATTATTTTATTATTTAATATAATTAAATTTAAAATTAATATAGGGTGTCATTTGTCATCTAGCAACGTTACAAAACTTTTTTTTTTTAAGTTTAATTACAATTTTTATCCTCTGATTTTATGAAATGAAATGGTGATTTTCTTCCCTTAGTTTAAAATCCACAATTTTAATTCCCTACTTTCAAAATCAAACAATTTTGGTCTTAATATAAAGTTTACATTTTGGTCCTAATATAAAGTTTACATTTCAAAATCAAGATAATTGTCAAAGCCTCAAAATGAGTGAAAGGATCAAAATTACTTGGTTTTGAAAATAGAAAAATTAAAATTGTGGATTTTAAACCAAGGGATGGAAATTATCATTTCATAAAATCAAGGGGATGAAAATTACCATTAAACTTTTTTTTTATAATATATAATATATAGATAATGGATAATATATAATATATGGATATGCTATTGAAATTAAAAATTAATTGAAGATCACCTATCACCCATAAAACCTTTAAAACCAGTAAAGTAATCTCTTGTATTCGTCCCATTATCTAATTTAATGGACAAATCCTTTGGAATTAGTTTCTCTAAAGGGTTTTTTAAACCCTCTGACGTGGCCTAATATAAAATTTATATTTGACATAATTGCCATGTCATTTAAAAAATCTCTCAATTTGCAATTCAAGTTATTTTAAGGGGTTTTTTTTTAAAGAAAAATTAGTTAAATATTTTATTTTATTTTATCTTTCTTTTTTAATTTTTAAAGATACCATTAGTATGAGAGTTAAATTTTTCCTTCTTCTCAACCAAAAAAAAAAAAAAAGCATTTTCCTTCTTCTCAACCACACCACCTTGAGCACGCGTTTTTCCTTCTTCTCAATTAGTACCACCGTAAGCGTTTTCCTGATTACCACCACTAGTGAGAGTGTTTCCCTTCTTCTCAGCCGCACCACCGTGAGGGTTTTCTTGATTCTGATTACCACCACTAGTGAAACCATTTTCCTTCTTCTCAATCACACCAATGTGACGGTTTCCCTGATTTTGATTACCACCACCAGTTAGAGTGTTTTCCTTCTTCTCAGCCGCACCACCATGAGCGTTTCCCTGATTTTGATTACCACTGCTAGTGAGAGATTTTTCCTTATTCTCAACCATACCACCATAAGTTTTTTCTTTCTTCTTAACTAACAAAAAAAAGTGTTTTTCCTTATTGTGATTCTAATTGCAACAACACTTGAGTGCATTTTCTTTCTTCTCAACCAACACCACTGTGAGTGTTTTCCTAATTTTGATTCTAATTCCAGCACCACCACCATAGTGGGAAATGAAGAAGACCCAAAACGAATAGTTGAGGAAGGAAATCAAGACATCAATTTGTGGCTAGATTCTGAAGGAGAATCTTAAACTCTTGTCCTATCCAAGTATCCACTTTCATCACTCTACAAAGCCATTAATTTGTTTGTTCCTTGTTAAAATGTTGATTGTTGAGCATATCTATGATAAATGAAATTGCAATTTGTTTCTTGAATGACTTTTTATTATTAAGAATGAATATAAATATACTTGTTGGTAACCCTCGAGTCATGTTTTAGGGGATGAGTACATCAATGGATGAGAATGTACTACTGATTTCTATGAGTAGTGTCATTATGTTTTGGTTGCTTTGAAGCAGTAGGGGAGAATTAATTTTCTAAGTATGTCTTTATATTAGTGATTTTTTGGTTGGTGGAGCAGAGGTGGATGAGAGATTAACTCTTTTGGATTTTAATTTTATATGAAAAAAATGGTGGTGTGAATTATACCACCATATTTTAGGTCGATGGTACTAGTTGGGCTGATTATCAATGTTTTGGAGATGTGGTTGCGTTCGATAGCACATACAAGAAGAATAAATACAACAAGCTGTTGGTAATATTTTCTGGTAAAAATCATCATGCACAACCTGTGATATTTGGATATGCCCCGTGTTAAATGAAACAACTAAAACATATAAGTAGGTATTGCAATCTTTTTTTTGTTGCAATGTGCAACAAACATCCAAAAGCCGTTGTAACATATGGTGATGGTGTAATGAGGGAGGCGATCAAGAATGTTTTTCCAAACACATATCATAAACTTTGTGCATGGCACTTGCAAAAGAATGCTGTTGAGAATATCAAGAATGTAAAGTTTTTAAAGGATTTCAAAAGGACTATGTTTGGTCAGTTTTCACCTAAGAAATTTGAAATGTTTTGGAAGGAGATTGTTGCTAAGTATCGTCTTGAAGGAAATAATTGAGTTGACCAAGTCTACCAAAAGAGATTTATGTGGGCAACTGGTTATCTTCGTGATAAGTTTTTTGTTGGCATAAGGACTACTTCACTATGTGAAGACATCAATTCCTGTATAAAGAGTTATCTTTGGAGGAAAAATTCAATTGTGGAGTTGTTATACAATTTTGAGCACTTTTTAAGAGATTTCAAGTACAATGAGCTAATTTCTTATTTTAATTCTTTTTATACAAAACCTGTAATGAAGACTTGTCTACAAAAACAAAAACTTAGAGATACAAGCTTCTAAGATCTATACTCAAGTTGTTTTTAAATTGGTGAGAGGAGAAATTTTAACTGTTGGATCCTTGAATGTGACTAAGAGAACTGAAAATGCAGATAAGTTGTCATTCATGGTGGACAAATTTTATTATCATCATAGACAACATGAAGTTATATATGAGAAAGATGAATCAAAATTTTCCTGTGATTGTAAGTTATATGAATCATGTGGCATTCCTTGCAGCCACATTGTATGTGTAATGAGACTTGAGCATGCTTGCAAAAGGTAGTTGAAGGATACTAAAAATACATTTATTTCTCACTTTAAGGCAGAGGACAAGGACAATGATATGATGATTATGGCTCGTTTTGGTGTGTTAGCTGCATCATTTAATAGACTTGGTCACATTGTTGCAAAAAAGCTTGACACATTCAATTTAATTAAGGAAGAAATTTTGAAGTTGACCAATAAATTAGGTCTTATTAATGAGTTGCCTACAAATGATATTAATGATCCTACTGTTGTTAAGACTAAAGGTACTCTACAAAAGAAAAATTACAAGAAAAAGAATAAGAAATGCTCTATCTATAATAAAATTGGTCACTCAAAAACTACATGTCCAATTCTCTTGTCTATGGACAATGATGATTTGAGTGATTCTGAGGAAGAATGTGGTGCAAAGCTTAATGACTCTAGAAGTGTAGAAGATAATGTAAGTTTGAACTTCATTAAGTATGAATCTAGTTGGTTGTTAATTATTTATATAAATGGTTATACAATTTTTTTCCCTATTCATTATATTTTTACAGGGTAAAGAACCACCATTGGATGATCAAAACAATGGGCAAGAGACCAGACATAAAGAGAATTCTAAAGAACATGGTGATAAACTAATGAGAAAGGTAGGCTAAACGATGGTTTTATAAATTTAGTTTATAACCATGTTAGTTTATTTATTTATTTTGACTAAATTGCTACCTTTGTTATAGAAGAGACGTGGAAAGGAAGTTGTTAGTTCTACATTAGTTAAAAATATGAAAAACAGGTGCTCCGGAGGTGATATGACAAAAGAGCAATGCGTATGTAGATGTTGAATTTTGAAATTGATTGAATTCCCATTTTTTGTTTTTTTATGTGAATGGAATGATTTTTACCATGTCATATATGTTTAGCAGGTTAAAGTACCACTGTAGCAAAGGAAAAGAGACAATACATGACAATATACTACAAAAAGTGTTTCTAATGTAATGACAATTTTAGGCTAAATGATTGTTTTAAAATTTTATGTTACTTTGTCATATTAATTTTGACTCAATTTCTATTTTATGTTATAAAAGAAAAGGAAATGAAGTTGACAATCCTAGACTGGTTAAAAATATGAAGAAAAGGTTCTCTAGAGATTATATGGTGAACGAGGCATGACTGCCAATTCATCAAAGCAAAGGAAATGAGGTAATACATGGAGAATATACTACAAAAAAATGTTTCTACTATAATGATAATTTTAGGCTAAATGATTATTTTTATAAAATAAAAATAATTCATGTTACTTTTGTTAGGAATTTATTTATTCCTAATTAATTAATATGGACTAAATATTAATTTTAGCATTTATATTAGTTATTCACATTTAGATGGCTCAATTTAAGTGATCTAATTTAGAGAGCCCTTAAACTGCCAATAGAAAATAATATGGAATTAACAAGTGAATTGCCAGTTTTACCCATTGGGGCATAATGGGAACTCTAATGGGTTAAAAACATAAAGCACGGTGATGGTCCCCAACATACCAAATCAGAAAACAGTTTTCTCCTCTCCCCATCAGAGAGAAAACGAAGGTCCCATCAGGAATAAAGGAGATTTGGTTGAGGAAGATCAATCAACCATTAGTTATTGATCAACAAAAAGGCTTCCGCTGTGTGTGTTAATCACAATCTCTATGGAGTCAGGTATTTCTAAATCTCTCTTCTTCAATAATTTGACGTAATGCGATCTGCTCTTTCATTTGGTTATTTTATTTGGTTAATCTAAATAACCAACAACTTTGTCTTCTTTTTTTATATTAATTTTGACTCAATTGTTATCTTTATTACCGAAGAAACAAAGACAAGAGCCCGACAAATCTGCATCATTTAAAGATAAAATGAAGCTCTCTAAAGGTGATATGATGAAAGAATACAAAGCTTCTAATCACAATATTGTTGGTACCACAAAAAATAAAAAATGAGTACACCTATTATCACATCAAGCAAATGTTTCATTCACTAATCTTATATCACAATGTGGTGTGTCATTGCCTGCTTTATATAGAATGCTTCCCATGTACAATCAATTTCCTCAAGTCCCTTTTGTTCCAATCGTCCCCAATTCAATGTCTTATTTGATGGTTAGAATTTAATTTTACAAATAAAGTATTATGTATGTTACATAGAATTACATGTGTGTAGCATAACATAAATATTGTAATCTTGTTGTTTCAAAATATTGGTGCCTTCAATAACAACAATGGGGACGTCTTGCCACAATTTATTTTCAAAAGCGAAAGTAGTAAGTATTGGTTTATGTATATGTTAATGGGTAACATTTTAATTAATTTATTTATACTAAAATTAGCTTAACATGTGGTCAACAAGTGGAAATTCATTGGAAATGCCACTCATGAATCAAAAGAATGGGTAATGTTTTAATCACATTTACAATTTTACAAAGAATATGCCTCCTTAGTGAAAGTTAGATATATTATTATTGGAAAAGGGTTCAAGAGATAATAGATGAGTATTCATTTTTGTTCTATGTGTAGATATTGGGAGTCTTTAATGACTTGGGAGAATAATCTATTGCTACATTTAGAGCTTACAGTTTGGTTTCAGTGGTTATAGTTTTTTTAATTCTGTTGGAGTGATGTAATTTGTTGTCATTTGTAGCTTGTGGTTGTAATTTTTTTAAATTTAGAATTATAGTTCTCATTAATGAAGCAATAGTATATTAGATTTATAAGGAAAATGACATTTATCTTTTTTCTTAAAAATTTTTAATACAAGTTTTATAAGTATAAACTATAAATTGTGATATAAAATTAACATATGAAATATGGTGTACCCGAAACTTATCAAACACATGAACAAATTAACTATCATTATTATTATTAGTGGAAACACAGGCAGGCACTGCACTTGTGTGTTTGCACTTTTATTTTGTTGACATTAAAATTTTATATATTTTATTACATAAGTATATGAGAGGTAGATATCTTATGTGCATTTATAGTGTATGGTTGATACTTATATACTGCATCCATTACTATTTACAAGGAAGAAAAATGAGATTTCACACTTATTAAAAAAAAATAATCATCTTTTTTTAAATTGTATTAATTCCTAATAAATATTTTTACTAAATTATCAAATCTTAGTATCAAGCATAATATTTGTATTAAATGAATAGTAGTTTAAGAATTACCTATTAAATAAAGTATAATAACTGACTTTTGCTTATATTTAAGAAAAAAAAAAGTATATTTTTTTATTGGTTATAATAAATAGTTTATAATAAGAAACGGAAGGAGTATATAAAGTGATTGTTTTTAAGTATATACTAGTGAATTGGTTTTGCATTTTGAGTCATTATTTATAAAGTGATTGTTTCAGTATTTGAATGAGGTGCTTATGTTATGAACGAGTAATTAAAAACTTGGTGTGTGTTGTGACTTGTGAGAGTTTTTTTTTTTTCAAAAGAAGTGAGGGCATCAAAATCTTATTAATTTTCAATTTTTTAAGTAAACGTTTTTAAAATTGAATCATAAATTTAAGTAAAATTATATCAAAGTAAATCTAATGACTAAAATGTTAAAAAAAAATCTAATGACTAAATAAAAAGAATGAAAAACTAATTTAACAATAAAAAAGAGTGTGAATCAAATAATACGATAATTTTCCCTAAAAAAAACAATACGATAATTAATTAAAACTAAATTGTATATTGCTATTTAAAAATTAAAATTATAAATGACTAATGATAGGTATAAATAGACAAAGCAATGCCTTTAGGATATTTGTTAAAAAAACTTAACGTAAAAATATTTATATTAAGAGAAGAAAAACTGAGTTGTCCACCTTTTTTTTTCGCACACTCTTATGATTTATTCCCGCCGTTCTTATTGTAAGACCCCAATTTGGAGACTGTTTTTATAAGATTTAATATGTAATGTGTTAGTTTATTTAAATTTATTTGATAAAAGATATTATCAATCTAGTTAAATTTTGTATTATCATATGAAATAAAATAATAAGTATATAGATTAATTTATATTTAAATGGTAAGATTAAGAAATTAATTTTTAATCTTAATCATTAATGATTATATGCGTTTGATTTATATATATATATTATCATTTATCACTTAAAAAAAACATTACTGGATACATTTCTTATATGTATAAAGATGAGTTTGATGGTGATATATCATATAATATAAATATAAAATAGTTTTATTTTATCATTTAATGATAATAATTTATTTATAATAAATTAATTAATTTTTATAAAGTTATTTTAAAAATAATATAAAAGATAGATTATAATTGAATCATGATACATCATTAAATTATAAATTTAAAAAATATTAAAATAATAATATAAAATAATTTTATACACACAAACCATTATAACTCTGCGTTTATATTTGGAGTTCAAAATCCCAACTGAGGGGCCTATAGTCCTAAGTAATATCATTAAAATAAGAAGTGTTTTTGGACTTTTGTTGACTAGAAGCTTCAGCAAGTTCTAAAGTCTAAAGCCTCTAAATAAGTATAAGTTGTTGATTTGAGTGCTTATTAAACTTGATTCTCTCAAATAAAGTTTTAAATTTGAATTCAAAATTTGTGGATGAAAAAAACATGATTATCATTCTCACCATCACACATAATTTATCAACAAACTTATTAGTATAATAACCTCTTTTATTAAGTAATTCAACATATTGGTATCATTGAGAAGGGTGCTGCTTTTGGTACTTTTAGTTCAAAGGCATAGAGGGGCGAGGTAGCCATAGCCTTCAATTTAACTTTGGGGGACATTTTTCTTTCTATGGTATTATGCAGTATCAAGATACATACCAATGACATTTTTACTGGAGAGAGATAATTGAAAAGCAGAAATCAAATGTTATTGCATAAATAGGCTTGCAGCCTTTTACATGTTGAGAGGAAAGTTAAAAAAAAAATGGGGTGAAGCACAACTCTTCCACCACGAGAGTTCTAAAACAAATTAACAAGAACCATATATATCAACATACTTTTATTGTAACTTTAGAAGCCATTTTTATCTGATTGATTAAGAGTTAAACAGTTAACTACAAAGTTAATTTAACCTGATATTTCATAAGCTTTTCAGGGTGCCCTCGTTCTTCCTCACTAGATTCCTTGAAGAACCTGTTTTCAACAAATAACAGCACATTAAATTGAAAACCCGTTTGAGAAACATTTAAGATTTTAAATATGTTTAAAAATAAGATAGAATAAAAAATGAAAACAAATAAAAGATACAATCAACTAAAGATATGATATAATTAAAAGATACCAGAAATATATTATTTTTAAATATGTTTAAAAATAAGATAGAATAAAAAATGAAAACAAATAAAAGATACAATCAACTAAAGATAAGATATAATTAAATTAAAACTTCTCTCTAACCACCTTCTTTTGTAAACCGTTTCAATCCTTGAATATATCTGATCCACGGAACTGCATCCTCAAATCAAAAGTTGAGATCCTATTTAAAACAACGTGACACCTAACTCTAGTCTTTTGACTAATCACTGGTGATGGAAATTCTTGTGTCATCAGTCCTTTCTAATGATCTCTTGATGGAAATTCTGTCGTTGCTTCCAGTAAAATCCCTGGTGCGATTCAACGTGACACCTGCAATGGCTTGATATGTTTCTCAGGCATAAATCGCAACAATCTAAGTGATGGTAGAAGGTTTTGCCTATGGAACCCTGCCACCAGAAGAAAAACAACATCTCAAGACCCTCAATGTACTTTACACATGCCAGGCTATTCTTGCAGACTTACTGGGTTTGGCTACGATAATTTAAGTGACACCTACAAGCTTGTATCAGTCGACCTTCCCAAGAAGGATTCACTCAAAGTCTTTGAAATCAGAGTTTGCAACATAAGTGACGTTAATAACTCTTGGAGAAAGATTCAAAGTTCCCCTGATGAGCCCATTCTCAACCACCATGGTGGAGAATATCTAAATGGCACTCTTAATTGGATTGCACATAAAGCTAACAGTGATGAATTGTTTATTGTTTCACTTGATCTTGGGAAAGAAAGCTACAGAAGATTATTACTCCCGGGTGATTTCCGTATACATAATTCCTGGTTTTGTTGTAAACCTCTTGGGGTTTTGAAGGATTGCTTGAGGCTTTTTTCTCACAATAGCAGGACAAACCTTTTTGCCTTATGGCAAATGAAAGAGTTTGGAAATCAAAATTCTTGGACTCTATTGTTCAACATCTCTAATCATGATCTTCAACTCAATTTCATGTTGGATAATCCTCGATTTGATTATCATAATCTTAACCCGTTGTACATGTTTGAGAATGGCAACATCCTCACCATTCATAGTACCATCATTCACAATATCACCAGATACACATGGAGAGCAATAATTTATAATTGAAGTCTTTTCGCCCGACTATTTTCAAAGCTTGGCTTGGCCTAGAAGATCGTAGGTTTTCTTTCGCACTCGGATAACATTTCACTGTTTTTTAATCTTAGTCTGTTTTATGCATTGATGAATAATTGGAGTTATAGATGATTTTAATTTGTAGTTGCTAGTTTTGCTGTGTTATTCTATCATTTACGAGTTATTTTTGCTAATGGTTTGATCACTGCTTTTTTAAGTTTTGTTACTAACTCGAACTTTAATAAAAATCTTAGTTAAATCTAAATTAATTATGTGATTATGTATTATTAATCATGAAAGTAGACCCTTTCTATTAATTGTTAAGGGAGAACATTTAGACTGTGTTCAAACACGTTAAAATGCTGGTTGAATGGGAATTTAATAATTTTTCTTTCAAAAATTTATTTATGATGGAATGTATAGATTGAATGTTTAGTTTTTAGTTGAAAAAACACACTAAATCTCTCACGTTAATCTAATATCTTATAATCTAACCACATTAGAAGGAAGGAACCTAAAAATATAATAATGAAAAAAAAAGAAAATGAAAAATAATAATAAATAAAAAAATTATATAAAAATACAATATAAAATGTACTAAACAAATATAAGGAAAGAAAAAAAAATCCTAGAATAAAAAATGGGCAAAAGAAAAAAAAATAAAAAGAATTGAAGGAGTATATGATAGTGCGAAATTATCATTGATTTACGTATTTATATATTGTGAGAATATTAGTTTTGATATATTTAGAATATTTTTAAAGTTTTAAAATATTGAATTGATAAGTTTGAATATTTAAATTATTTTTAAAATTTAACACATTAATTTATTAATATTATTTTATTATTTAATATAATTAAATTTAAAATTAATATAGGGTGTCATTTGTCATCTAGCAACGTTACAAAACTTTTTTTTTTAAGTTTAATTACAATTTTTATCCTTTGATTTTATGAAATGAAATGGTGATTTTTATTCCTTAGTTTAAAATCCACAATTTTGATTCCCTACTTTCAAAATCAAACAATTTTGGTCTTAATATAAAGTTTACATTTTGGTCCTAATATAAAGTTTACATTTCAAAATCAAGATAATTGTCAAGGCCTCAAAATGAGTGAAAGGATCAAAATTACTTGGTTTAGAAAATAGAAAAATTAAAATTATTGTTGAACATTATTAAGCAATTTTAATCATCTTTTGAAACTATTAATTATTTTTTAAACAAAGTTAATTACTATTAGACATTGAAGTAATTCAATGAAACTAGGAGAAAATCATCAAAAGATACTACGATCTACTACATTTCCGATTCTTAAGGATTAAAATACTTAATAAATCATTGGATTCATGGTTAGTTCTCAACCTAAGTGCTCTACAACAGTGGTTTTATGATTTTTTTCTCAAGTAAAAATTAAGGTTCTTTTTTTGTCAATGTCTTTCATAACTCCAGGTGTGAAAGAAAGAAACTATGTGTGGGTTGGTGTATTCATAGTGTGTTAAAAAATTATCAATAAAAAATAATTAATCTTTAACTATTCAGGTATGATTGTATGGTTCATATTACATTTCTAATTTTTAACAATAATCAATAATACTCACTTGAATATATTTTTTTTTTTATAAATCATATTTGAATGGTTAAGATTGTTAATTTATGGTAATTTACTTTAATATCTATTGTGATTATTAAATACATAATTGATAAAATATATCAAAATCTTTATAGGATATGAAAATTAAACTCTATAATTATACTCTTAAATTATCTTTATAATTATAAAAACATAACTTGGAATTGAATTTGGTACTGCTGTATTGGACCTAATAAAGGTTATATGGTCGAGACTAGTGTTTTGAACAAGTATCCTTTTTTTAATTGTATCTGTGGAGAATAGTATGCATAGAATTAGATCATACACAATTGGGTAAGTTGGTGTGAACAGGTGTTCAGTTTGATTAATAAAAAAAAAAATTCAAGAATGACATCAACATGTTTCAAATTTAAAGTCTTTGGTATACAAAAATATTAAAATAATAGTAATAAAATATTTTATTATGTTATTCTAACATTTCATAAGTATATATAAAAATAATATTATATGTATTTTATAATTATTTATATATCTCTTTTATTCACAAATATTATTTATTATTTCAAATTATACTACCTCAGGTTCATTATGTTCATGGCTGTTCATATTTTTTAATATCAATTAAATAAAATAAAATATATAATATCATAAAATATATAAAATAATAATAAAAATTAAACTAATAAATTTTATAATAAAATTATATTAATTTGTGATGTATTATTTTAATTATTTTAAGTTAGAGTATTTATGATATTATATTAATTTGTCATGTAATTTTTTTAAATAAAGTATAAAATTTAAATTTTATTTAATATAAATTAGATAATGTGAGTCAAACACTTACTCATTAATTTAAATATTAACCCACTAATCCAATCTTATCATTTGATTTTTAAAAGCACGCTTAATCCTTGTTAATCCACTAATCCAATCCTATTATCAATTTGATTTTTAAAACCACGCTTAACCTTGCACTATTTATTTAATAAAGATAAAGAAAAAAGTAATGTCCCAACTCTATCAATTGTTGCTACAGCTTTAAATTAATAGTGAATCCGTCATGATTAAACTCTAAAGTATTTGACCAGAAAAAATAAAATAATATTTAGAAGTGTTCCTAGCTATACCCGCATTACACATTGTGCAACAAAAAAACAAAATTATTTTAATACTTGCAATGGTGGCAAACATGTCTATAAATACTCATTTACCTTTCTTCAACTTCATTTCACATTTAGAACAATCAATGGCTTCATTCCTCTTGTTTGCTTTCATATTTGCTAGCCAAATAATTTCTGGATTCAGTACACGGCTGCACCTCCATTCTATGGAAAGAATATAAACATTCTAAGCATAGACGGTGGTAGCATTAGGGGAATTATTCCTGCAACTGTTCTTAAACACTGGTCCATTATTTTATGTGTTGTGTATGCATGTATGTGTGTTAATATTAAAGCTGGAAAATTAAATTGTATATTCTTTGTTTTAATTTTTATATGCTGATATTATAGTATGATACTCCTTTAAAAAAGTAATGTATAAAAAGATTAAATATATATGTTTTCTCTGCATGTAATATACATTTTTTTTTTATAGATTACGGTCTAAATTATTTTTTTTTTCATTTTCATATTTTTTGTTTAAGAATTTTTGTTTGCTTTATTACATATAATTGAATACTTTTATTAACTACATAATGTATGTTAACAATGTCAATGCCGCATACATCATTTCTTATAAAATGAATTTTGTTTCATACACCTGAATTTTACTTTTTGCTGCCGTATATTTTTATCAGGATTTACTTATATCCTATTTTGTTTCTTTAACGTCCAAAATTTATTTTATAAGTAAATAAGTAGACTTGTTTATGTGACATTCAACAATTTAGGTAATAATATGAACGAAGTATTTTTAAATAAGAAAAATATATTTAAATCTATATAAATTGATAGTTTAATTATAAATTAAATTCTTCAAAAGAAGTATACATCTACAAAGCACTAAGTAAATATGATCGATAGAGAAATAGAAAGAAAAGGATAAATATTAAATAATTTTATTGTATGAATGTAATATCTCATGTTCCCTAATTACTGATCTCAGCTTTCTATGAAGTATGAACAATACTAGTATTTTCTTAAAATGAAAAAACCATGCTTGAATATATACTATATATATATTCTAATTCAAACTTTTCAGGCCAAGGATCTAACAGCATCTCTAGCACAGTACTTTGATGTGATAGCAGGAACTAGTACTGGTGGACTCATGGCTGCTATGTCAGCAGCCCCAAACTCATCTGAACCCAATACTCCTCTTTTTAATCCCTCGCAAATCGTAGAGTTCTACAAGTCAAAGGGCCGTGAAATTTTCCTTCATAAGTAATGATTCGTAGATACTCTTAATTATTTTTCTTTTCTTTCTTTTCACATTACATTACGTATTATTCAGATGAATTACGTTCAAGAAAAATATAGTAACACACTCTTTTCATAAAAAATATATAGACAGTGTTTATAGCATTTTTCTTTAGATTTATATTTCTCTTCCTTTTCTCACTTTCTACGTCTAGGTGTCCATGAACATTTTTTTTATATATATTTAAATTAGGTAGGTAACTTATGAAAATGAACAATGGAACACTTGCATATGGATATACGTTAATTTTAGTAAACAACACCAAAACACACACTAATTTTGATGGTCTTAAAAAATATTTGAAACTTGTATTAGATCATCAAAATAATTTTCAAAATTTAAAAGTATAATTGGGGAAAATTTAATTGAATGTGTTGAATTGCTTTTACCTCTAATTAATTTGCTTAAAAGTTTGGAATTCTTTGATGAAACATACAGATTTCCTATTCCTTTTTTTCCATATTGTCCCAAGTATGATGGAAAGTCCTTACAAGAAATAGTTCGTAAACTACTGAAAGACACACGGCTGAGTCAAACATTGACGAACTTGACAATACCAGCTTTCGACCGAAAGAAACTCAAGCCAGTTATATTCTCAAACATTAAGGTTAGCATGATAGAAATTGCATGTATATATAGAACCCTAATCTGAGTTTCACTATTAAAGGACGAGAAATTATATCCATGCAATTTTTTCTATATATATAATACCCTTTTGTTACGTAAGTTATTGTATAATTAATACTAACTAGTATTATTTTATTATATTATATGAATAACGTTTTTGTTAAGGCTAACAACTGAATATATATTTGTTTGTTCTACTTTGATCATATTTACAGCTGAAGAGAGAAAAATACTTAAATGCCAAACTCTCAGACATATGCCTCGGGACTTCGGCTGCACCCACTTATTTTCCAGATCACAAATTTGAGAATGATGGCCATTATTTTGATTTGGTTGATGGTGCCCTGGCTTCTAATAATCCAGTAATCACTTATTTTCTTAAAGGCACTATAATTAAGTCGTATTTTAATATAAATCAAAATTTTAAAATTCAGTTAATCTATAATCTCTTTAATTACATCTATTGTAAAATTGAATTTAAATGTTAATATTAAAGAAAATCAATTAATCTTAATATTTTAATATGCAATGAAAATTTTAAACATATATATTCATGTTTAGAAATTTTAGTTAGAATATTTTTTTTTTGAAGTAAACTAGTTTTACTTAATTAAACAATGACAATCCTACGTAAGTTAACAAAATTATCATAAATAAATAATTATTATTATGTATGTGTAAAAGTAGTATACTACCTTTAAACTCTTATAAGGTAGAGAGTATTAACCTCATTAGTACTTTTTTTTTATATTATTATTATCTAATTAATTATATTTTTTTATTCAATAAGTTTATTCATTTTTATAAAAAACCTATTTTAAAAAATAATTTACTAAAATTTTAATTAATTAATAATGTACAATTTTTTTATGCAAATAATATACACATAAATTAAATTGTTGAGTGGTAATATTTCAACATCCAATTTTTCTAAACACCCAACTAACATCACTAAATATTTTTTATTTCTCTCCTCCTATTATAGAATATTAAAATTTTTTGGACAATTCTATGCTAATATATACTTTGAGAGGAAAAATAGAAAAATATAAGTATAATAGATAATATGATTTAATAAGAAAAGAGAGATAAAAAAAAAATATCTAATAACTATTTATAATACTAATATGTAGAAAAATCAGCACTTCCTGTCAAGTATTATACTTATAATTTTTTTTTTTTTTTTTTACTTTATAAGTAGGTGTAGAGTAGCATTTGAATTTGAATGTTTAACAAACATTTATTATAAGTATAAATTTTTTTTTTCTTTCTCTCACTCTCACTAAATATAGAGTAACATTTGGGTATTTAATAAATATTTTTCTAAATTGTTCGACAATAACCTAGACCTGGTCCAGCTTCTTACAAAAGATTAAAAGTCTCTCTGACTCTAAAGTCTAAATAATAGCGTGGTGTCCAAAGTTAATTTGGACAAAAAAGAAAGTATTGGTCTTACTCATTACCACCTTAACCATTTGTTCTTTCATTGTTATTTTGAATTCAGTTGTAGAATATGTACGTAGGAGTTAGGGTTTATTTTTTAATATTAAATATAATTATTTTCCTTTTAAACTAATTCAATTTTGATCCGATCTAAACTTAAAAAATCCCCAACTCCCCCCTCCCCACCCCCAAAAAAAATTGAGCTTAAACTTCACTAATACTCAAATGAAATAATTTTTTTTGAAGAGATATTATATGTCTTTCTTCTATAGATAAAATATTTTAGTATCATTTATTTATTTTGATAACTTTTCCTTTTACAATTTGTTATTACTATTTTAAAATATTATGTAAAGATAATGATTATGTTGGGAATAAAAAGCATTAATATTCTTCCTTTTGCATTAACTTAATTATAATTGTTTTGATAACTAAAAACTATTTATTAACATTTTTCAATCAACCATACTAACAAATATTCTTTCTTTTATTTTTAATATTTGTCAGATTCAAACATGTTTATGATATCCTGAGTGCACTGTCAACGCATTAATGTGTGTGAAGTTTGAAAAAAAAAAAAAACAAATAAGATATTGGTTATAAAGTATAAACCTATAAGCATATACGTAGTGATATAGGATTTTTTTTTAAAAAAATGTTTTATTTTTTTCTTTGTAAATATATTTTATATTATATGTTCTTGTTTTTTTAAATCAATTCCTCTCTATGTAGCGATTTTTTTTTTTATAAAAAATACATAATTATAATATTATCTTTTGTATGAATTAATATGTTTAGTCAGGACAAGTTGTGTCGATAAATTAAAACATTTAATACAAATCGATTATACTACTTCTTCTTGTCTTTATTATAAAAAAATAAGTCATAGTGTAAAATATAGATCCTAATTTTTTCACCAAAAAAAATATAGATCCTATTTTCACAACAATAGTGTCATACCTTATGTTAAATCGTTTAATTAATTTATGATTCATTTGATTTGTTTATCATGTTATTTGAAAAAAATAAAGGTGTTTTTTATTATTGGATATATTAATGAAGTGCAAATGCAACACAGAAAACTCCCGGTGCCTTACATGCAAACAAACTTTTACACATTGGTACAACTATTTTGAGTTAATTACAATGGATCCCATATGAATACATCACTCATTTTTATTTTACCCAATACAAATACTATTAACCCATAAATCTCTTCAATAATGCAACTTTTTAAAAGTTACTTTTAAAAAAAAGGTAAGCAAAGTTGCTTGAGGAAGTATCATGTTTCACAAACAATACACATTTATTATCCCACAGAAGTAGGTGTTTGACAAACATCATGATTCTTTGACACTAATGTTTAACAAACAACCCATTATGAATGCTATTAATATTTTTAATAATAATAATAATAAGTAATCACTACAATAAAAAAAATCATTTTAGTGATCAATTTAGCCGTCTTTAATTAACATTTTTAAATTAGTCTCTAAATCAATTAAAGACTAATTTAGAATCTAATATTTAAGTAGTTAAAACATTGATAGCTAATTGTTGAGTTCGTTTTAGAAATTAATTTAGTAACCAATTTATTTAAAAATTATTTTAGTAACCAATTTAATTGTTGAGTTTGTTTTAAAAATTAATTTAGTGACCATTTTATTTAAAAATCATTATGACCAATTTAATGAGATTAGAAATTACTTTACAGTATCTACTCAATATTCAATAAATTTCTTCTAGTGAATTATCATTGCCAAAAAAAAAATTGTGACTGTTGTTCAGTATTGGTATTTCCATAGGTTACACAAAGTCTATAAATACCCTTCTCATTTGCAAAGAACAACACAAGAACTTGTATTCTCTTTTGAAGCATTTAAAAAAATGGCTGCGTTCCTTTTGGTTTTCCTAGTGTTTTCTTCTCAGTTGATTGGTGGACTGAGTAGTACACCACTACCATCTCCAATCTATGGAAATTTAATAACCATTCTCAGTATAGACGGAGGTGGTATTAGGGGTATCATTCCTGCTGTTGTTCTTGACCACTTCGAAAAGGCTCTTCAGGTCGATCACCAATACATACAATTTTGTTTTTATTGTATTTTATTATTAGTTTAAATATGCTTTTATTATTTTATAATTTTTTTTTTTAGTGTTTCAAATATATAAATGTCATTTTTTATTTTATTTTTGTCTAAAATTTTCAAACAAATTATATAAAAATCTATATACTTTTTAAAATTTATATAGTTTGTTTAACAATTTTAAATAGAAATACTAAATCTATATTACACCAATAAAAATTTGACACGTCTTTAAAAATAATTTGATGGCCACAAGAGTTGTGCTGGTGAATTCAATCTTAGTAATTAATCATCTTTTTCCGTTTTTTGAATTTGAACAAAATGTAAAATATAGTATAATTTTAAGCGTTGATGATGGAATTAAGAGTTGATATTTCAACAAATACACACGTAATGATTGAGACAACTTATTTAGTTATTTTATACCTTCTATAGAGTATTGGAATCTGATCCCTCTTTATTCTTGATGCAAACGAAATTTTAAGTTTGAAGATTTTAATATATATATATATATATATCTAAGATCTTTTAGAAAAAAAGCTTAATATCTAAGATTTGGCACAACTCTTTCAATATATATATATTTATATAATATGATGTGATGATGATGATGATTTGAGTTTTTGATGCATGGTTCACAAATGTTACATATACTGCAGGTGTGGGATAAAAGTGCAACACTAGCAGGTTATTTTGATGTGATAGCAGGGACTAGCACAGGAGGACTCATGACTGCTATGCTCACTACTCCTAACCCAGATGACCCCACTCGCCCTCTCTTTACTCCCTCCGGCATCATTGATTTTTATAAACAATATGGTCCTTCTATTTTCAATGAAACTAGGTATACTATTTAATAAAACAAAATTACTACGTGCTAAGCTAATCAATGTTTTATTGAACATCAAAAGTGAACATCAAAGGGTTTTTCCTTTTGATTTTGAATTGCGTGTATAAGGAAGAAGAAGAAGAAGTAAGTGTTTGCATGTGTGTGTTGAACTCAAAGTGAGGGTTCATATAGTCAAGACTCATGCACAAGTAGTTAATTTATCTGAAGCTTAATTAGGTTATCGTATTATCTCTTTTATACATAAAGCTAAAATTAGGTTTTACATTAGCTAACTTATAGAAGTGTTTTTAGAGAAAGTTTTTGTAAATTAATTATTGAAAAAGTTAATTTTAATTTATAGAGAAACTTATTTAATTTTTTTTTCTCTTAAAGTATTTTTAGATAAACTTATCTAAATAGGCCCTATATTTATTTGAAATGCTTGAAGATGGTACGTGCAAGTTAGAAGTATTTTTTTTGCTTTACCTTTTGGAAGCGTTTGATTACTTATGAATGATTGAACAAACATGAAACCTGCATGATTGCATGCAGTGGTTGGGATAATGCATTCCCGGGTCCAAAGTACAACGGAAAGTTCTTACATAGTAAAGCACGTGAGTTGTTGCAAGACACACGGTTGAGCCAGACACTGACCAATGTTGTAATCCCAACCTTCGACCTTAAGACACTTCACCCAGTTATATTCTCTAACTATCAGGTTAGTAGAACAATAACTTTTAAATTTGTATAATTTTCTTCCTCTTTAAAATCAAAACAAATAATTTAATTAAATCTATAATAATGATACTTCAAATGATTTGATTATCTGTTTTTCTTCCTTTTGCCCATTCTTCATTGTAAACGATATATAATTTTTCTAATTTGATGATGCAGCTGAAAACAGTTCCCAGCTTTGATGCGAAGCTGTCAGATATATGCATTGGGACCTCAGCTGCACCAACTTACCTACCACCCTATTACTTTGAGAACGATGGCACTGAATTCAATTTGGTTGATGGTGGTGTGGCAGCATGTAATCCGGTAAGTAATTATGAAACAGCTACGTATAACTCTTTTTCTCTTAAGAAAATTCAAAAAATAAATATTGAAAAGTTAAAATAAGAGTTTGGTGCGTTTGTGGTATGATATCTAATTAAAATTGGATTATATTGGTTGATTAGATCAGTCTAACCAAACAAAATGATTTTTATCTAACAATGACAAAAGAATTTGAATTTTTTTACTAAAATAAACAAAATAAATAATTTTGATACGCATGCATTTTCCCTGGCACAACCAAACAAACACTAAATTTAATAACATGTATGTGCATGCATGGTCCCAATTATTTAAAGAAGTACATTATGCATATGGAAACTCATCAATAATTTGTGCATGATGGAATGAAAAAGGCTGCTGTTTCAATCACTTTATTCCAGGCTATGGCTGCAGTGAATGAAGTGATAAAGCAACAGAAGAAGTCACCAAATGATGAATATACAAAAATCCTGTTGCTGTCTATAGGGTGTGGAAAACCAAAAGCTGTGGGTTATGATGCTCAAGTTGCAGATCATTTCTCAGCAACTGTATGGGCTGGCTCAGGCCTTGCAGCTGGTGCTTGTGATTACTCTTCTAAGGATATGGCTGAGTCTTACCTCACCACTGTCTACCCAGGCCTCCAATCTTCAGATTACTACCTTCGAATTCAGGTATATATATATATTTTGCTTATCAAGATATTTCTACAAGCTTAATTCAGTTCAAACTTAATCATACTTAAATTTTCTCTCATTCAGTTGAGTGAACTTAAGTGCATGAATGTTGTAAATGTTATTAATTGTTTGATTCCTACTGATAAAAAAATTTGTTACCAACTGAACTATTTTTGAGTTATATTCTCATTTTGATTGCAACTTTGATTTTTTTTTTAAAATAAATAAACTTGATAATTATCTATAACATTGGGGTGTACAAATGCAGGAATATAACTTGGATCCATCCATGGATGCCCTTGATAATGCCACTGCTCTGAACTTGGAAAATCTTGAAAAGGTTGGACAGAACTTGCTTACAGAACCAGTTTTAAGATTGAATGCTACTTTTGAACCAGAGGTAGAAAAAGAATGGGGTACAAATGCTAAGGCTCTTGAAAGGTGAATACACTATACGCTGTTTGCTTTATTTAGAAATATTTCTAAAAGGATAAAGTAATTAAATAGAAAAATAAAATGACTTTTTTACATAAAGCTAGCTATATGAAAGAGTTATTTCATTGTTTTTCTTCTTACTTTCTCATTGTATAAGTGTTTTTAAAGAAACTTATCCATAGAGACCATAGTGTATATATATGTTATTTTTTAATTCACTTAAACTAATAAGAAATGCTAATTTTATGAGGATATTGTTTTAATTTTTTCTGATGAAGGCTGGCTGAGGTTCTGTACACAGAGAAGCAGCTGCGTTTGAAGAATAAATTATCGAAGGAAAAAATGGGACGACCATTTATTAAGACTGTTACAGACATGTTTGATCGTTATTAGGCATAATGAACAAATGTACTAGAATAAATGCCAATTAAGGTGCATCATAGGCTTGCACTATGTAAATGTTGTGAGTTCTGTGATGTGCTTGATGGAAAAAATAAACATATCATCATGCAATAACTAAATCATGGAATATGGATGGTGCAATGTTTTTTTTTTTTTTTTTTTTATGAATAAAGAAATTTAAAGAATGGTACTAAGGCCTACAAAAGAGAGTACTTAAGGCATCAGCCATTAAGTAATTTGAAACTAAAGCTGGATAAGAATTTAATAAAATAAACGAGGAGGAGGATTTGGCTCCTGACTTAGTAAGAATGTCTGCCACATTTTTCCTTGCCTAAGCGTATGCTTGAAGCTAATATTACAAGATAGTTGTACGTAATCACGAATGGCCGAAACCACACCTGCATGAGGATGAACAACGTCGAGCCTCTCAATGATGAATTTCAGAGAAGTGGTGGAATCCATCTCACAAATAACATTAGAGAAACCTTTTGTGTGGGCAAGTTTGATGCCATGGAAAATAGCACACAGCTCAGCGGTGGTGTTTGAAGTAAAACCACACTTGCCCATATAACTCGTGATCCAATTGCCTGCAAAATCTCGTAGAATGTCACCAAAACCTGACAAGCTAGGATTACCAAAGGAACTACCGTTCGTATTGATCTTGATGTAGTTTTGCAGAGGAGATTCCCAGTTAACCAGTATCCTATCTGTTGAGGATGAGCTGGTCGAGCTTGTCCCTTTGGCTAGATATAGAAGAGAACTTATCTGGTTATGCATATACCAGTTTGGCCAAACTATATCGTTAAAAACCACCTCATTCCTCGCACGCCAAATCATCCAGCAAGTGATGCCGAATAAGAGCTAAAAATTTCCTTGAATGTTACTTCTAAGCCAGTATGCAGCATCATCAATGAAAAAATCAAGACCATACTACAATTGGATGTATTGCCACACCTTACATGCATAGGGACAATCGCGAAGAATGTGAATCCATGTTTCATTGGCATCTCCACACCTGCAACAAGAAGAATCAGTAGTAATATGCCGCATGAAGCGGAAAGAGTTAGTAGGAAGACTCCCTCTATAGGTGAGCCAAAGTATTTAACATTCTCAGGTAGCTTGGACTTCCATACCCACGAATAGTAAGGAGTTTGCCCTTCCAACCTGCAATGCGGCTATTGACACGGTCTGTGAAGAAGGCAAAATCCGCCTTAGTGGTCCTACCTACTAAGAGAGGGAACCCCAAGTATATGCCTGGATTATGAGTGTGTTGGAACTCTAATATAGTGGCGAATTGCTGGATTTTGCTACGCGGAACATTCTTAGAGACGAAGAATTTAGATTTTTTACTATTGACTTTCAAGCCAAAAGCAAGAAAAAATAGACGGATAACATCCTGGACCAACTGCACTTGATTTGCTGACGCCTTAGTGAACAACAGACAATCATCGGCAAAAAATAAATGTGATATCTTAGGACCACCTCTGGATACCGTAACTGGTTGCCAATCCCCACTACTCACTTTCTCTTGAATGAGAAGTGATAACTTCTCCATGCATAGTAAAAAGAGATAAGGTGACATTGGATCTCCTTGACGAAGACCACGTCTCGGCGAGAAAGAGGCAATCTCTCATTATTCCATTTTAAGGACAAAGACGTAGTAGTAGTACAATTCATAACCAAGTCTATTATGCTGTCCGGGAAACCCAAATTCCTTCAGAGTCAATCTCAAGAAACTCCAATCAACCCTATCATAGGCTTTTTCAAAATCGATCTTGAACATAACATATCCAGTCTTTCCAGTCTTCTTATGCATACTATGAACAATCTCTTAGGCGATGATGGCATTATCACAAGTTCCCCTCTTGAGGATGAAGCTACTTTGAAGGGGACCAATGATAGAATCTAGGTGTGGCCGAAGGCAATTCACTAGGACCTTGGAGACCAATTTGAATAGAACATTACAAACACTGATCGGTCTGAAGTCCCTGATGGACGTGGGATTCTCCAACTTAGGAATGGGAACTATCAAAGTTTTAGTCATTTGGGATGGGACAACAGTTGTGGCAAAGATCTCAGCTACCATGTGCGTAATATCATCCTTGATATGTGGCCAGAAGGTTCTGAAAAATATAAGTTGAAATCCGTCTAGCCCAAGGGCTTTGTAAGGGTTCATGCCAAAGAAGGTATCCTTCACTTCCCGTAACGTGACGGTAGCGGCTAGGCCGAGGGAGGCATGATCCTCTAATCGAGGAACATGCACTAACTATAAGCAATTGGGAAGACATCTAGCAGTAGATTGGAAGAGACCTTGGTAGAACGATTGAGTTTCCTTCTGAATAAGGAATGCATCAGTGCACCAAATATTATCGATAAACAGGCCAGAAATGTTATTCTTGCATCTTCTGATAACCATTTGAGTATGAAAGAATTTGGTATTCTTGTTGCCAAATCTTACCCAATTCTCACGGGACTTCTGGAACCATAACATTTCTTCGCGAAAAATGATTTGGTTGTACTGGTCCTGCAAAGGCTTTCTCGAACTGAATCAAGTCGGAAGTAGCTCGAGTCTCTAGTTCTCGGTGGACTCCTTTGATACGAACTTCCAACTTTTGTTTGTCCTGAAAAATATTCCCAAAGACCTCTTTGTTAAAGGTGATAGAGTTGTAACGAACCTTATTAAGCTTATGGAAAGTGTCTCCGGTAGTTTAACCCCATGCTTGTGTCACAATATTTGCATATTCCGGGTGGGAAAGCCAAGCTGCTTGAAAATGAAAGGAAGGGTTTATGCGAGAGTCAGCTTTTCAACAAGAAAGAAGGAGAGGATTGTGGTCCGAGTTGTGAGGGAGAAAAGTTTCCAACAACGCATTAGGGTAGGCAAGATGCCAGTCAGCGTTAGCCACGCACCTATCGAGTTTTTTTTTGTATGAACCCCCTTGCTTGAATATTCCTGCGCCACGTGAAGAAGCTCCCTGTGGTTTCCATATCAATAAGACTACACTGGGTGAGAACGCAGTAAAGAGCATTGGCCCTAGCTTGGTGGAAGGCTCCCCCTGTGACCTTCGATGGTTGAGTAATCTCATTCCAATCGCCAATGACTAGCCATGGTCCTTCCATGTCATTACCAATCTCGATCAAGTGGTCCCAAAGAACATCCATCACCGTAGGAATAGGGGAGGCATACAGTGCAGAGCAGTTCCACCTACTATTCGCCTTCTCTAGCCTGAAGGTAATACATTGATTCGTGGAGTGTAGAAGAGTAAAGTTAACATCTAGCCTTTCTGACAAGACTCAAATACCTCCTGCATGTCTTCTAGCCTCCTGAATAAATACCTTCTCATACCCCAATGACTTCCAAAAATTTTCAACCTTATGGAATTGAACATGAGTTTCGTAGATAAAGAAAAGGGAAGGTTTATGGGTTTTAATCATATGTTTGACGTGCCGTTTCGTACAACGGCCAACCACTCCTCTTATGTTCCATGATATGATTGATATATCTTGTAAATAATTCATGACAACATAATGAAAAGAGGAGGGGAACCTGAGCCATGGCCCTACGTTGGCATGGCTTGGCTTACAGGGACTAACTCTTGAGCCACATTGGCCACCTTCTTACCTTGAGAATCTTCAACCATAACCACATCAATATTAAGGTTCGATGCAATAGCATCAACATGCACACCAGGTACTGTGGTGTTAACCTCATTTTGATTTACATGATTATTCGCATGAATATTGAACATGGACGATAATGGCGTTGATGTGGGGTCCGGTGTAGTATGAACTGGAGGTAATACCTTTTTATTTGTCTCACATGAATTCATGTTGATTTTTGCAACATTTTAAATTAATTGTGCAATAGGGGTAGAAAAATTTGAACGTGATCTTTTATGAGCAAGTGGGGCCACGTGGCTAGATTGATTTGCATGATTGCTTTTTAAATTTTCCACTTTCTCTTTCTTGCCACGAATATTGGGATTTTGTTGTGGGAGAGAGAATTTATTCTTATCCTTTTTGAAAATAAAATCCTGAGCCATCAGATTCTCTTTCTTTTTTGAATTTGAATTATTGTTATTCTGTTTCTTGCTTCGTTGCACAACAAGTCAATCACCATAAACAGGATCATGATTGACATCTGTTATTTTTGTTGCGGTTTCCACCTGCTCTCCTGAATTAATGGGGACATTAATTTCAATAATTAGAGACGTATCTACTATTGTTGCGGTGGTTGCCGGAGCAATTGGCGACACTGTTCCTTGCGAGGTTGATAGTAGGGTTTCCAATGAAGATTCTAGTTGCTTCTTAGTGCACTCCCTTGTAACATGGTCGTAACAACCACATGTGGAGCATATACGATGGAGACCTTCATACTCCACTCGGTACCAAAATCCTTTCAACTAGACCTTCCCAACAACTGGTTTAGTAAGATCAATTTCGATGCAAACTCGTGCAAACCTGCCTCGCCTGATGTCTTTGGTATTGGAGTCCACCTTAACTGGTTTCCCAATGGCCGCTGCTAGTGCAAGCAAAATGCTTTCATCATAGTAAATAAGGTTGAGACCCGGAAAGCGAACCCACACCAGCGTTTTTTCAATCTTCGCAGATGGAGAAATAAACTCAAGAGACCAACGTTGCACTGTAAGGTAATGATCAAATAACATCTAGGGCCCTTCATCCATAACCTTTTGGCGATCACCTGCGTTGTCAAACTTCACCATGAAATAACCATTGCCAATGTCCATAATTTCAAAGCCCACAACTAGCTTCCATAGTCTATGTAGCTTATCCCGCATCAAAGAGTAGCCTATACTTTTGCCCAAAAGCTTCACCACTAATGTATCTTGCCAAGGAGCACATAGCCCATCGAACACCTTGTTAGAGATATGAACCATTGGTTTGAGGGGATTACCGTCTTCATATTCAATTTTTGCTAATTGTTGTTGGATTAGGTCCACCCTAGGCCTGGGTGTCGGAATGAATCTATCTCCCATGAACATATCACGGAAGGATGGTCATGGAGGTGGAGTAGGAAAGGGATGACCACCGCCGCTATCTGGTGGTTCGTTGCCAGAGTCAGAGTTGTTCATCAAACCTGCAGAGAAAACAAAGTCTTGAGCCATTAGATTTTCGAATTCACAAGAAGAAATTAGTGAGTTAGAAATTTAAAATTGGATCGTGCAATGTTTGAGTATTAATTAATTATGAAATTGGTCCTTAATTTCTATTTCTTAATTGCATGCCTTTTCTGTATATCTATGTTTTAATTTTCTACTCAAATGGGAGGTAAATTAATGAACACCCGAATAGCTATGTCTCAGTTGAATATAAATCAAAATTAAATACTATGAAATTAAAAAAAAACATGGTGGAAAATACGGTTGAATTTTACCGAATAATATTGTTAAGGAATTATTAACGTACAGGGCAAATGCTTCACTAATAAAAAAACTATATATAACATTTTATAAGAGTTAGTATCTCTAGTATACTATAATATTCGTTACTGTGCTTATTAAAAAGACATGCATGTACAATTTTGACTTAATTATACTTTTTATTTAAACTATGTATGATTGGTGGAACTCATCATATCTTGAACGAATTATTCGTCGATTTAATTATTGATCATTATATAACGATTGGAGCATATTCGAATATTGCTTCCATAAAATTAATGTCAAGATTAATCCAGGAATAGATGACTATTCTCAAATTGCTTTTTTTCATATTGTCTAATTTACATAATTTACACGTTGATATTAAACGTCCAATCTATTCCTTAAAAAAAAAAAAGTCGAGGCAAGTAGAGTGCTACTATTTTATTGATAAAATAAAGAGTGCTACTATTTAAAATTAAGGAGTGTCAGTGTCAGTCCTATATTAAGTTTCCCATTATAAGGAGAGATCATGATGATAGTTGCCAATGTTTTATGATGAATGATAATGATATATATGACATATATAGATACTTTATAAGGAGAACATGTAGAGAAAATTTTCAATTTTCAGAGCTTTGTCATAGATGACAAGTTGACAATGTGAATCTTATGAATTTTATATTAAATATTTTTGTTCCATTAAACTAAATTTCCCCCTGTGGTTTGATGTATTAACATAATTAGCACTAACACATGTAATTAACGTAGGTTAGTTAGCCGCCCCATCTTGATTATTAATTCCATTTGTAAAATTCATGTTTTGACATTTTCCTTTTCTTTTTACAAGACTTTTTTTTTTTTTAACTGTCACTTGCATTATAATTATTTTTTAAATACCCTTACTTATTTTAGTTCATAAATAAAAAATATATATATTATGAATTGTCTCTTTCTTTACGTTAAGAGGATATTGGATATATATAATTGCATAATTTAGTTTTAAAAATAAAAACTCCACTACTATTATTTCTTCTCTATACAATAATTATCAATTTGGTTGAAAAATAATTAATTGGAAAATGTGATATAATTAATTTCAATAATTTTAAGAATAATTGAAAAAAATATAATTACAGACAAATTATGTTACGAACTAAATTAACCAACTTTTTAAATACATTTGAATTAGTTATAAGCGTCTTATATTTTTGGGACAAAAATATTATTTCCGTTGTCTCTATATACAAGATACCTTTTTTTTTGTTTATTTTTTTATGAGACTATTTTCAAGTTACCTCTTACATTAATTATTATTTTTACAATAAATGCTTTAAACTAATAAGATAAATTCATTCCCCCTTGATTGAAAGAATGACTAACACACATTAATAATTAGGTGAAAAATAATTTAAAAGAAATAATGAGATGTTGAGAGGACGAGTCTTATTTATTTCGAGAGTATTTTTAAAATAAATAATATAAATTGTTCACAAATTTAATATTATAAATTAAATTAAGTAATTTTTTTATAGGTTTGTGAATTAAGCACTGATCAATATTAATTAGTTAGGAATCCGTTAGTAGTTAGAGATTGCAATTCTCTTATGATTTGTCCAATAAAACACTTTTCACGCCACTTCACATAAGAAATTAATACCAAGAGAACCAAATCAGAGATATATATTTTTTTTATCCGCAAAATAAAGTATATTTATTTTTTGTACATAATATAGAATCATAGATGCTTAATTCAGTGGTTGAGTACTATGTTAATTAGCTAATAAAATAATGATAAAAAAAATAATAATCCATCGACATCCCAAAGTCAACTTTAACAAGCAAATTGTCAATGCACTCACTTAAACAAAAGGACAAAACATTCTAATTTTTTAAAGTTGGCAACAAATGTTTCTTTTTTATAATATGATGATTAGAATTGTTGATTGAGAAAATTAAAGAACCAAAATTACATTTTATTCATTATTTGAATAGTTGCACGGTGGACAAAAGGTCTATAAATACCCTTCACATTTGAAAAGAATCCTCAAGCGAAGTTGTTCATTCTTCCTTATACATTCAACTTCTCTCCTTCTGAAACATTGATCCATGACTTCAATGGCTTCATTTTTGGTGTTTGCTTTGGTGTTCATTAGCCAACTGATTAATGGTGGATTCAGTGAACCGTTACCGTTACCATCACCATCCTATGGAAACCACACATCCATTCTCAGCGTAGATGGTGGTGGTATCCGGGGAATTATTCCTGCGGCGGTTGGTGAATACTTAGACAAGGCTCTTAAGGTCCATTATCTAATATTTATGTCATGTGTTTAATTGTGTGTGCAGTACCGCAAATGGTTTTTAAAGCTTAATATAGTACTCACTTTCACTTTGTATATAAAATTATATTTCATTAATATAATCTCTCAAAAAGTCATACGTAGACAAAATGCATTACACATGATGTTTACTCATATTTTTTAAGATTTAATAATTAAGATTAATATCTCATATTCTAATCATTAGATCTTTAGATAATGAAAGATGATGATAAACTATAATTCTCTTAATGACATGTGATATGAGATGATCAATCTTAGAAAAGAATAAATATTAATAATTAAATTTATCATTAATGATCAATATTAAAACATAAAAAACTATGTGAATTTTTTTAAAAATTCATACAATTTTTTAAGTTAACATTAAATCTTGATCATCTATGCATATGATTATATTGTCCAAGGTTTAATCCTCTTGTTACTTTCTTAAACAGTTCATCACAACAATTATTTTTATTTTTTATCAACAAAAAATAATTGTTAATTTTGTTAGAGAGACATTCCAATTAAGTTACAACTTATTCTTCACTTCCTTCTCCCTTTACCACCGTGACAATTTATATTAATTCTTTGTGATGCAGGCTAAGGATCCAACAACATCATTAGTACATTATTTTGATGTGATATCAGGGACTAGTACTGGTGGAATCATGACGGCTATGCTAACTGCTCCAAGCTCACCCCAATCCAATATTCCTCTCTTTGATCCCTCCGAAATCATAGGATTCTACAAGAACTATGGCCCCCAAATATTTGCGCCAAGGTAAGTACAACTATCGACCATGCACCTTGTGCTAATTTTTTTTTAATTATCAGTAAAAATCGAATTTTATATTAAAAGTTTTATAATACTCATGCACTCAAATTAATGAACAGAACTAGCCTCCCTTTTAACATGTATATGTATGTACTCTTAAATTAAATTTATTCTGTCTAATTATTCTTGTGATGAAACAAATTAATTAATTAAAATGCAGATCTTTGATTGACCCTGTAAAATGTCCCAAGTATGATGGGAGGTCCTTACGAGATATAATTCGTTCGTATTTCAAAGAAACACGACTGAATCAAACATTGACCAACGCGGTCATAACAGCTTTTGACGAAAAGAAACTCACGCCAGTTATATTCTCAAACTTTAAGGTAACTAGCACGGTAGAAATATTATTATATATATAAAGAACCTTAATTCAAACTTCATTCTTATATTCTTAAGGCTAACGATTGAATATTGTTTGCAGCTGAAGACAGAAACTTACTTAAATGCCTATCTCTCAGATATAAGCATCTCGACTTCGGCTGCACCCACTTATTTTCAACCCTACCAATTTACGAATTTCGATCATGAATTTGATTTGGTTGATGGAGCCATGGCTGCTAATAATCCAGTAAATATCACTAACTACTTCAGAGAAATAATTACATACCTATCGAGTTTAATAGTCATGAAGGGTAAATCAATTTTATTATTTTATTCAATTACAAATAACCGTCGTTGATATGAACTTTGAAATAGTTAATTAATTTATTATAAATGGATGATTATATTGTCTGAAGTACATTATCCTTATTTTTCCTTTTCTTTATATATATATATATATATATATATATATAAATTCATATCATATGAAGTATGAAAAGTTTGACAACATCAAATTAAACTTCATTTCAGGCGCTGGCTGCTGTGAGTGAAGTTATACAACACAGTGAGCATAAAGAAATCCTGTTGCTGTCATTAGGAACTGGAATACCACCAACTAACTTGTTAACTAACAGCATCTTTGATCTCCCGTGCCAAGGTGCATGGCTAGTAACCAACATTGATGTTGTTGGTGAGGCTATCTTTAGTACAAACATGATCCATTACTACCTTGCCACAGTGTTTCCGGGCGTCTTACCGTTCGATAACTATCTTCGAATTGAGGTATATTTATAGGTATATTTTTGGATAAATTTTTCGATAAATATTTACAAGTTCAATCTCTCGATCATAAGCTGAAAAGTAGTTTATTCATAAATTATAATTAATTTTTTAAAATATTAAATGAGAGAACTTCTAAAAATTAGATTATACATATAAACAAATTTGATTTTACGGGTTCCAGCAGGAGTATAACCTGGATGCATCCATGGGAGGAATTGATGATGCTTCAACAAAAAACATGAATAATCTTGAAAATGCAGGAAAGAACCTGTTGCTCCAAAAAGTTAAGAGGGTGAATGTGAATACCTTTATCCCATTTGAACTAGACTATACAAATGCTCAAGCTCTTGACAGGTGAGATTTTTTTGTTTTATTTTTTCTACTATATATATGCCTTAAATTAGTACGTAGCAGTTAGATTTTTTTTTTTATTGAATTTATTCAGAATATTATAACGATTTTTTTTGCACTCATTCAATCACATATTTTAAAAATCATATTTAGAACAATGATTTTTAATTGAAAGACAGTATAAATTATTTTTACGCTAATGATATATAAAACTTATAGTCTTTTTCATTCTTTTCATAAGAGGATGATGTAGGAATTTTAAATTCTTGTTAATTGAATTCTATAATGTTTAGATTAATTAAAAAAGGATTATTTAAAATATAACAAATTAATTATAAAAGAATATATTAATGTTTTATTACTCGAATTTATCGATATTTTTGTAAATTACCCTAGTTCTTCAAAATTAACCTAATTGTTACACATCATTAAAAATCGTATTTTAAAAAGAAATTAATTAAGGTCAATCGTATAGTGTATTTTTTAAAAAAAAATTAGTTGAATAATATATGGAATGCTAATTGTGAGAGGATTTATTTTTTTTTCAAAATTTTATGAAGTTTAGCTGAGAAATTATATGGTGAGAGGCAGTTGCGTCTGGAAAGAAAATCTCTGGAAACTACCAAAGTCCCTTCTGACCGAATCCAAGCAACTTAAGAAACATTGATTGATAGACATATTTGAATAAATGTCGTGTATATATGACCTTAAACTATATATCGTGTGTATTTTATATATTCATGTTTGTTGTGATAGTTAAGGTTCGTGCTTTAGGGTTCTATATATATATATATATATATGTAACTCCTAAATGCAACTATGCAAGGACAAGATTGGATCATTGTAATTAATAAGGCTCAATATTTTTGAGTTCTATACATGTAACTCTTAATTGCGAGGACCATGGAGATTAAGTATCAATCTATAATAATATATACATTCTCCATATTTAATCTCTATAGGGATTTATGGTTTCAATGTTTACATGATTCAATCAAGGAAGACTTTCCCTCAATTGAAACTAATTGATATAAATTGAGTAATTGTTGAGTATAAGTGTAGAGGTGAAATCCTATATTGAATAGGAATAGGACAGTTAAACATTATATAAGGGAGATTAAGTTTTAAGGTTTTAAATTAAAATATAGTATTTAATTCATTTATGTGATCCTCAATGATTAACCCCCTGGACAATAACAATGCTATTTAGTCCTTTTTTAGATTAAATATGTAATTAAGTCAGTATTTTTTTCTACGGGAGGTGTTCCGACCTCAAGTACATTACATCGATTTTGTCCTTAAAAGCACCTTAAACTCGATTTCAAGATGTCTTTTAAGAGAAAAAAGTGAGGCCAGTGTCACAGCAATGTTGCGAATTTGATTCAGAGAGGATCGTGCGTGCTTCTAATTAGGCTTATGTGTTGTTCTCTGGTTTTTTCTTCATTCATTTCTTTTACTCACATGGTTATGCATACCTAATTTCTTCCTTAAGCATTCGAGGTATCTTTTAAGGACAAATATGTGAAAACATACAATATTTCAATATGGTGAACAAAATGGCAGTAACTATACTAACATTTGTTTATTTAATCATTACATGACTGAATGCAGACGAATGTATTAAAAAAAAATTGTTGTGTAATAGTGATTTTTTAACAATAGTCTGGTCTTGGTCTAGGTCATTGTCCTTGTGCAACTAGCACCTTAGCCATTTTCTTGTTAATTAGTAGTAATCAGTCATTTGTTCTAGTGCAATCAGCCATTTTCTTGTGCAATCAGTCATTTGTTAATTAATAATCAACACGTATGTGTATTTCATTTCCACACTTTCCTTACCTGAAATATTGTTACTTACCACTATTTCAAAGCAGTTAGGCACAAGAGACCACTAAATTAAATTCATATTATTATACCGATATAGTCATCATGTAATGTATAAGATTAAATTAAAATATATAGTAACTTGTACATTGGTACATATATAGAAGGATGTTGAACTCAAAAGATTGATACAATGGTGTAATTAGCCATTGTTGCATTTATATGTCACTGACAATCTATATTGCGAGCCTGATTGGTTTCTCAATTAGAAAGTTGAAGATACCAGTAGAGTCCTACCAATAAAAAAAAATTATATATAAACTGGTGTTGAAGACATAAAATGAAAGGAAAAAATAAAAATAAAAATGAGAAAAGTAGAGTAAAAGAGTGATTATAAATGGATTCCGACCCATATAATTTCAAAACATGAAAGTGTACAGTTATAAATTTAACGATTAAAATTAAGAATAAAATTTGATTTTAAACATCAATTTATTATATAATAAATATAAATAAATGGACAAGATCCATCATCCATGTATTCCGAAAAACTGTATTTGAATTTTTTTTTTTCATGAAATTATGTGTTTTATAAAAAAAATTATAATATATTTTTAATAAAAATATGATGCACTATTTTTTTCTCCACTGGGTAAATTTTTTGGATCTGCCCCTGTTTACATATTAGGCCTACTTGTATTAACCATGTACTGCAGCATGTGGATAATTTTATTTGATTCTTAAATTTGTGTGTGAAAAAAGAACGTGGAAGGGCTCTTGAGGAGGCGTATTTATTGAAAGAAGAAACAGAACAAAAAGCGTGTGAAATGTGAAGTTAGAGTGTGTGAAATGTGTTAGTTAGCTGTGAAAATGTGTGAATGAATCAATACCCAATAATAATAATAATAATAATAATACTAAGAAAGTAAATGAATCGAACGAACATGTTGCGGCATTTATAATATATAAAAGGCAGCTTAATTGTAACCCGATTGACAGCGATTTTCACTGTATTTACAAGCAGGGACCGATTTTAGGGGCAATCACAGGCTTCAGCTCCCCTCCTCCCCTTCCTTTATATATATATATATATATATATATATATAATAAAATAAATATTAATAAATAAATTATTTAAAAAATAAATTTTTAAGTTAATAATATTTTTTATTAGTAGATGATATCTTAATTTTATACCTAATAAATATTTAATTTCATTATATTTTTATTTATTTTTGATAAGTTTTACTTTTAACAAATTAATTTGATATTTTTTATCTACAATTTTTTAAAATCTTATAAATTTTACTCTATTATTTTACTCTTACATCACATTATTATAGATTTTATTCTCAATTTTTTAAAAAAATTGTCAAATTTTATATTCATTTTTTTAAATAAATTTTATATTAAATATTTTTTTCAAAATTTTATTGTCAATTTTTTATAAAAAAAATTATAGCCCCTCCCTACTTAGATTCCTAGATCCATCCCTGATTACAAATACCATCTATATAATTGATGTATTTTTCTTTCCATACCTCTCAATTTATTTCTTAAGCTTCTATTTTTTTTTTATTACACCTTTCACTTTTGTTTTTCTAATATCCACATTTTTTATTTTTTATTTTTTCAATTTTTATTTTTTGATTTAAAAATATTATTAAAATTAATAATTTCATTTATATACCTTTCAAATAAGTAAGAAATCATGATTTTTGAAAATATATGTAAATTGGTATGAATTTTTGGCAAATAATATTTTCTTAGTAGTGCGGCTGAGAAGAAGGAAATACTCTCACTAGTGATGGTAATCAGAAAAGCCTACAATGGTACTAATTGAGAAGAAGGAAAAACGCGTGCTCGGTGGTTTGGTTCAGAAAAAGGAAAACACTTTTTTTTTTGGTTGAGAAGAAGGAAAACTTTAACTCTGACACTAATGGTATCTTTAAAAATTAAAAAAGAAAGATAAAATAAAATAAAATATTTAACTAATTTTTCTTTGAAAAAAAAACTCCTCAAAATAACATGGCAACTATGCTAAATGTAAAATTTATATTAGGCCACGTTAGAGGGTTTAAAAAACCCTTTAGAGAAACTAATTTTAAAGAATTTGTCAATTAACTTAGATAATGGGACGAATACTAGAGATTACGTTATTGGTTTTAAAGGGTTTTATGGGTGATAGGTAATCCTTCAATTAATTTTTAATTTCAATAGCATATCCATATATTATCTATATATTATATATTATAAAAAAAAGTTTAATGGTAATTTTTATCCCCTTAATTTTATGAAATGATAATTTCCATCCCTTGGTTTAAAATCCACAATTTTAATTTTTCTATTTTCAAAACCAAGTAATGTTGATCCTTTCACTAATTTTGAGGTTTTGACAATTATCTTGATTTTGAAATGTAAACTTTATATTAAGACCAAAATTGTTTGATTTTGAAAGTAGGGAATCAAAATTGTGGATTCTAAACTAAGGGATAAAAATCACCATTTTATTTCATAAAATCAGAGGATAAAAATTATAATTAAACTTAAAAAAAAGTTTTGTAACGTTGCTAGATGACAAATGACACCCTATATTAATTTTAAATTTAATTATATTAAATAATAAAATAAAATTCATAAATTAATGTGTTAAATTTTAAAAATAATTTAAATATTCAAACTTATCAATTCAATATTTTAAAACCTTAAAAATATTCTAAATATATCAAAACTAATATTCTCACAATATATAAATACGTAAATCGATGATGATTTTGCACTATCATATACTCCTTCAATTCTTTTTATTTTTTTTCTTTTGCCCATTTTTTATTCTAGGATTTTTTTTTCTTTCCTTATATTTGTTTAGTACATTTTATATTGTATTTTTATATAATTTTTTATTTATTATTATTTTTCATTTTCTTTTTTTTTCATTATTATATTTTTAGGTTCCTTCCTCCTAATGTGGCTAGATTATAAAATATTAGATTAATGTGAGAGATTTAGTGTGTTTTTTCATCTAAAAACTAAACATTCAATCTATACATTCCACCATAAATAAATTTTTGAAAGAAAAATTATTAAATTCTCATTCAACCAACATTTTAACGTGTTTGAACACAGTCTAAATGTTCTCCCTTAACAATTAATAGAAAGGGTCTACTTTCATGATTAATAATACATAATCACATAGTTAATAACAAAACTTAAAAGTGATCAAACCATTAGCAAATAACTCGTAAATGATAGAATAACACAGCAAAACTAGCAACTACAAATTAAAATCATCCATAACTCCAATTATTCATCAATGCATAAAACAGAATAAGATTAAAAAACAGTGAAATGTTGCAAAAGGAAGAAATCCGAGTGCAAAAGAAAACCTAGGATCTTCTAGGCCAAGCCAAGCTTTGAAAATAGTTGGGCAAAAAGACTTCAATTATGTTCCTAAAAAATTCAGAATGTTTTACCGTCTTGTCCCTCACATTATAAATTATTGCTCTCGATATATATGTGGTGATACTGTGAGTGGTGATACTGTGAATCATGCGGATGTTGTCATTCTCAAACATGTACAACGGTTGAAGATTATGATAATCTATATCCATATAATCAGATCGAGGATTATCCAACCTGGAATCGAGTTGAAGATCATGATTAGAGATGTTGAACAATAGAGTCCAAGAATTTTGATTTCCAAACTCTTTCATTTGCCATAAGGCAAAAAGGTTTGTCCTGCTATTGTGAGAAAAAAGCCTCAAGCAATCCTTCAAAACCCCAAGAGGTTTACAACAAAACCAGGATTTATGCATACGGAAATCACCCGGGAGTAATAATCTTCTGTAGCTTTCTTTCCCAAGATCAAGTGAAACAATAAACAATTCATCACTGTTAGCTTTACGTGCAATCCAATTAAGAGTGCCATTTAGATATTCTCCACCACGGAGGTTGAGAATGGGCTCATCAGGGGAACTTTGAATCTTTCTCCAAGAGTTATTAACGTCACTTATGTTGCAAACTCTGATTTCAAAGGCTTTGAGTGAATCCTTCTTGGGAAGGTCGACTGATACAAGCTTGTAGGTGTCACTTAAATTATCGTAGCCAAACCCAATAAATTTGCAATAATAGCCTGGCATGTGTAAAGTACATTGAGGGTCTTGAGATGTTGTTTTTCTTCTGGTGGCAGGGTTCCATAGGCAAAACCTTCTACCATCACTTAGATTGTTGCGATTTATGCCTGAGAAACATATCAAGCCATTGCAGGAGCCGATGTCCACGTAACACCATTTGCTTTTATGTATTTGATGTATTAAGTCAAATCTGGGACTAAGATCAGCTACTGCAACGAGGGATGAAGGACTCTCTAAGAAAGAATGAAGAGGGAATGAATACAAAGAGTAGACATTACTCATCTCGGAGTACACTAACATGCTGGTGGCTTTGGGTGATCTTTGAAGGTGGAGTTTAACAAAATCTGGATCAGAGATGATGGAGAATTGAAATGGCTTTGATACACACATGAATCGCACCAGGGATTTTACTGGAAGCAACGACAGAATTTCCATCAAGAGATTATTAGAAAGGACTGATGACACAAGAATTTCCATCACCAGTGATTAGTCAAAAGACTAGAGTTAGGTGTCACGTTGTTTTAAATAGGATCTCAACTTTTGATTTGAGGATGCAGTTCCGTGGATCAGATATATTCAAGGATTGAAACGGTTTACAAAAGAAGGTGGTTAGAGAGAAGTTTTAATTTAATTATATCTTATCTTTAGTTGATTGTATCTTTTATTTGTTTTCATTTTTTATTCTATCTTATTTTTAAACATATTTAAAAATAATATATTTCTGGTATCTTTTAATTATATCTTATCTTTAGTTGATTGTATCTTTTATTTGTTTTCATTTTTTATTCTATCTTATTTTTAAACATATTTAAAATCTTAAATGTTTCTCAAACGGGTTTTCAATTTAATGTGCTGTTATTTGTTGAAAACAGGTTCTTCAAGGAATCTAGTGAGGAAGAACGAGGGCACCCTGAAAAGCTTATGAAATATCAGGTTAAATTAACTTTGTAGTTAACTGTTTAACTCTTAATCAATCAGATAAAAATGGCTTCTAAAGTTACAATAAAAGTATGTTGATATATATGGTTCTTGTTAATTTGTTTTAGAACTCTCGTGGTGGAAGAGTTGTGCTTCACCCCATTTTTTTTTTAACTTTCCTCTCAACATGTAAAAGGCTGCAAGCCTATTTATGCAATAGCATTTGATTTCTGCTTTTCAATTATCTCTCTCCAGTAAAAATGTCATTGGTATGTATCTTGATACTGCATAATACCATAGAAAGAAAAATGTCCTCCAAAGTTAAATTGAAGGCTATGGCTACCTCGCCCCTCTATGCCTTTGAACTAAAAGTACCAAAAGCAGCACCCTTCTCAATGATACCAATATATTGAATTACTTAATAAAAGAGGTTATTATCCTAATAAATTTGTTGATAAATTATGTGTGATTGTGAGAATAATGTGGTAGTGGTTACCGTGATAATGATACTATAAATAATATAAATAATAATGGTGTATTAATTTGAAGGTTCTAAATAGTTGGTTAGTTTTTAGTTTATGATTTTAAAATTTAATTTTCAAATAAAATCATAAAAAAATAGAGTTAAATTGATTTTTAACTTAATTAAAAAATAATTTTATATTATTTTATTAACAGAGTATCAAAACTACTAAAAAAAAAACAATAATTGAGACAAAAAAGGTGATAGAATTTTCTTTTTTTGAAAACCAAAATAGCAAAAGTCAAAATTTTTGGAATAAAAATTAAAATTAACCCTATTTCAAAAAATAATTTATTGACAACTAAAATTCCTACTATTTTTATACTATTATACCCACAATTAAATTAGGAGAGGAACAAAATTCATATATTTTTAAAAATTAACCGATTGATTTTATTGATTTGAAATTATATAAACTAAAATCAAGTTTGATTTAAAATTCAAAAATGAAAAACATATTTATTTCCTTTTATGAGATGCAAAACATCCTTTGTTACTACCTACCATTTCTCATTCTTGAAAAATTATTGCAAATGAAAATTGACACTTATACTCAATTTTGTTTCATAATTTTAATTGAGTATCACCTTATACAAAGCAATTATTTTTACCTTTTTCAATATAAAAATTCTGAATAGTATTTATTCTCTCTAACTCAATCCTTCTATGTGGATGCTCAATTGAGACTTGAAAAAAACTTCACATGTTTATTTTATTAAATATAAGATGAAGCTGGACCCATTGACCCATTATAAATGATCTTAGAAACTCTGCTCAAATGAGAAGCCAATGATGGAACCCATACTCCTCCAACTGGTAAAAAAGAAAAACCTTTATTTGCATAAAGAAATTAGAATAAAGATGGTCTAAGTAGTAACATTAACCACAACCGTAACTCTAATTACTAGCTAGCTTTACTCGCATTTCTCAAGTTTGGGATCAGTATAGCTTTCAACATTGAACAGTTTAAAATATGAAATACAACGATCTACAAAGTTAATTGTATCACTTTTTTCTTATTTAAAAGTCATGTGGTACTATAATCAATAATCAACTGATTTCATAGAGACTTGTTAAAGTCTGAACCTAGTAAGCATCCCACCAAAACAAGAGAAAGAGTTTTCTTTCTTCAAGATAGTTTTAGTTTGCAATGATATTTTATTATTTAAATCACATGAACTTGAAAATGGATCATAATATAACCTGAAAGTTTGTCTCCAGACAGATTTAATACTACAGTAGTTTGTTGAGAAAGCGCATATACTTATCTAAATAATGCACTTGCATGTATGGACCAACAAGTTTGTAATTCATTCAATTATTGTTTGAAGGTCTTCGATTAATGGGAGAGATTTAGTGTGTGTTTGTTCATCCAAAAACTAAGCATTCATTCAGCACATTCCAATAAATAAAACATGAAGAAAAATTAATCAAATTCCCATTCAATTGCATTTTAACGTGTTTACAAACACAGTCTTAATGCCCTACATTTTTCTCTTAACGAATAACAAATGAAAATTAAAATAAAAAAAAGGTCTACTTTTTATTATCATATAATTAGTTTATTAGATTTAACTATTAATTGTATTGAGGGTTCAAGTTAGTAACAAAAGTTAACAATTCTTGTAGTGATCAAACCATTAGCAATAACTTATAAATGATGATTGAACAACACAGCAAAACTAGTCATTACAAAAATCATCCATTATTCATCCATGCATAAGTGTCTTGAAAATTTGATTGTTTTTTTTTTTTTTTGAGAAAAGAGTAATTTCATGAAAATTGAAAAAATAAATTATATGGGAAAAAATGAATAATTCCTTGAAACCTTTTTTTAAAATAAAATTAAAAAATAGAGAAATGTCTTGAATTTGAAAAAAAAAAATTAAAAATACAAAAAAATAAGAGTAATATCTTCTAAATTTGTAAAAAAAAACTGAAAATATATAAAAAAAAAAAAAAGAATAATAACTTCAAAATTTTAAAAATCTTAAGATTATATTGTTATTATTTAATCACAACCTTTCATTTAAAATAAATTAATTAATTTTTATAAAATTATTTCAAAATTTATAAAAATGGTGAGTTATAATTAACCCACAATATAAAATTATGAACATTAAACTCTTTTATATTTTGGTTTTTATTTTAAAAAAAATTATATAGGAAAAAATAAAAAGAGAAAATTAACAGTGTTGTGAAAACTGAATCGTTCTTGGGTGTTCCTTCTACACTTCATCAAATATTTCCCAACTGTGTTGACCACCAAAAAAATCAAACTCACTTAATTAAAGATGTTGTGTGAATAATACGTCTACTTATTAAGAACATTGAGTGCTTTCAAACTCACAAGTTCTTGAGGTATTTCAAAATGGTTGGAGGAGAGGTCCAAGGAAGTGAAGATAGTTGGAATTTTGATCAAATTCATTTGCAAAGCCTTGTTCACAACTGGGACTGAATCCAAGTAGCGACCACTGAATTCGTTGGAAGTGACATAATAGGCAAATATGTGGTCAGCCATAAAATAAGGTTCCTTTGCCAACAATTTGTATAATTTCATCACAAGAAATTTGCCAATAACTATGAATAAATTATTGTAACGCACATTGGAATGATTATCAGACACTTCAAAGAATAAAGACCCATATTTTTCATGTGATTCAGCCTCATTACCCATCAGTTTTGTCCAGCTTCTAAAAAATGGTCCAGGTAGTATACCAGAGAAATCATTGTAGGCTATATCAACAATATGAAGCATCTCCCAGTTGTTAGTGCTCTGTGGGCATGCAATGGAACCATTGAGTTTGTTTGACCTTAAAATCAGCACTCTCAGGGTGGAAATGTTCCTTAAGAAGCATGGAAATCTATCACCAAACTGATTGTTTCCAAGATTCAAGACTTGTAGATTCTGACAGTTGGCAAGAGAGTTTGGGATAACATCACTTAAGAGATTTCCATTGAGATTGAGGAACCTCAAATTGCATGCACTTGAAATGGTATCAGAAACACAACCCTGGAGTTTGATTCCAGCAAGATTTAGCACCCTGAGGGTACTATTCCTTCTCATCAAACACATTGGAATGAGGTCACTGAAGCGGTTGTAGGAAAGATCAAGCAACCGCAGAGAAGAAAAATTACAAAAGGATTCATGGATTTTCCCTTGAAAGCTGTTATTTGAAAGAGAGAAAGTATACAAAAGGGATATACTTTGTTGAATTTGTTGCTTGAGTAGTCCAAATGGATAGCATAGTTTGTGACAGTGGGAATTGATCCAGAAAGTTGATTGGATTGAAGATCAAGGATGTATAGATTGGAATTCAGATCATCAAAGGGTCCTTCCATATTTGTGAGAAAATTGTTGGAAAGATTTAGATAAACCAGAGAGTCAAATCTCCCAATCCAGTTAGGAACTATTCCATGAATCTGGTTGTTGGATAGGTCTAAAGCATTTAGTTGGGATTGGTTTCTCAAGAACCCTGGAAATACCCTCAACTTGCAAGAAGCCAACAATATATATTTCATGCTGAGAAAGGATGATAGGTCATGATCATCATTGAAAGATATATCAACTGAGAATTTGTTGTGTGAAAGACCTAATGCATGCAAATTGTGTAGCCTAATCATAACAAGTCTTATGGTGCCATTAAATTCATTTGCAGAAAGTTGTAGGAAACGGAGTTCTTCAAGATGAAAGAAAAACATGGGAATAGGGCCCTGCAATCTGTTGCTGCTCAAGTCAATCAACTGTAGTTTAGAGGAAGAAACATTTGGGAATACACCTAATATTAAATATAAGCAAATTCCATCTAAGATTTTAGTTGATTTAATAAAATTGTCTCTCAAATAGTTTTCATTTAATAAAGGTTCTAATTCTAATGATAGTTTTTTTTTTCTTGATATCGAATTCAAACAATGCAGGATAATTTAAGAAAATTAATTATTTTTTTAGTTAACATGAAACAATTTATTTTTTCTTATATTCATATGGTATTGGTAGTCATTAATCAAGTAATAATGATCCACCTACACAGACCGCACTATTCTAACCCAAAACTAAATGTTTGACTTATGTTTCCAAGGCTTTGTCACGTAGACAGATACTACTTTAGAGGCTTTAGACTTTAGAGCTTGCTTAAGCTTGGAGTTAACAAAAGTCCAAAAACACTTCTTATTTTAATGATATTATTTAGGACTATAGGACCCTCAGTTGGAGGATTTTGAACTTCAAATATAAACGTATAGTTATAATTTGTGTGAGTATAAAATTATTTTATATTATTATTTTAATATTTTTTAAATTTATAATTTAATGATGTATCGTGATTTAATTATAATTTATCTTTTATATTATTTTTAAAATAATTTTATAAAAATTAATTAATTTATTATAAATAAATTATTATCATTAAATGATAAAATAAAACTATTTTATGTTATATTATATGATATATTACCATCAAACTCATCTTTATATATATAAGAAATGTATCCAGTAATGTTTTTTAAGTGATAAATGATAAAATATATATATATATATATATATATATATATATAAAAATCAAAGGCATATAATAATTAATGATTAAGATTAAAAATTAATTAGTGTTTGTCACTATATTTATTTTTATAAAAATATGTATATTTATCTTTTAATCTTAACCATTTAAATATAAATTAATCAATATACTTATTATTTTATTTCATATGATAATCAAAAATTTTATCTTGATCGATAACATCTTTTATCAAATAAATTTAAACAAACTAATAAATTACATATTAAATCTTATAAAAACACTCTCCAAATTTGGGTCTTACAATGAAAAAGGAGGGAATAAATCATAAGAGTATGCGAAAGAAAAAAGGTGGACAACTCAGTTTTTCTTCTCTCAATAAAAATATTTTTACATTAAGTTATTTAACAAATATCCTAAAGGCATTGCTTTGTCTATTTATACCTATCATTAGTCATTTATAATTTTAATTTTTAAATAGCAATATACAATTTAGTTTTAATTAATTATCGTATTGTTTTTTTTAGAGAAAATTATCGTATTGTTTGATTCACACTCTTTTTTAATGTTAAATTAGTTTTTCATTTTTTTTTTAACATTTTAGTCATTAGATTTAATTTGATATATTTTTACTTAAATTTATGATCCAGTTTTAAAAACGTTTACTTAAAAAATTGAAAATTAATAAGATTTTGATACCCTCACTTCTTTTGAAAAAAAAAAACTCTCACAAGTCACAACATACACCAAGTTTTTAATCACTCGTTCATAACATAAGCACCTCATTCAAATGCTGAAACAATCACTTTATAAAAAATTAAATTAATAGTAAATCGTCTATATTATTATCAAATGCATGATGATTAAACTCTAAAGTTTGAACAGAAAAATTAAAGTCGTCCTGGCTATACACGCATTACACGCTGTGCAAGGAAAAAATATTATTTTAATACTTGCAATGGTGGCAAACATGTCTATAAATACTGAGATTTGAGAAGAATCCTCATTCACCCTTCTTCAACTTCACTTCACATTTAGAGCAATCAATGGCTCCATTCCTCTTGTTTGCTTTCATATTTGCTAGCCAAATAATTTCTGGATTCAGTACACCGCTGCCACCTCCGTTTTATGGAAAGAATATAAACATTCTAAGCATAGACGGTGGTGGTATCAGGGGAATTATTCCTGCAACTGTTCTTGAACACTTGGACAAAGCTCTTAAGGTCCATTATCTATTTATTTGTTGTATGTGCATATATGTGTGTTAATATTAAAACTGGAAAATTAAATTGTATATTCTTGGTTTTAATTTTTATATGCTGATATTTTAGTCTGATACTCCTTTAAAAAGTACTGTATAAAATGATTATATATGTTTTCTCTATTTCTAATATAGTCTTTTTTATAGATTAGTATTTAAATTATTTTTTTTCATTTTAGTATTTTTTGTCTGAGAGTTTTTGTTTTATCACATGTCATTAAGTACTTTCGTGTTAACTGATTATGTGTTACACAAAATCAAAATTTACTAAAATTTATTTTATAAGTTGACTTGTTTATATAACACTCCGTTTGTCATGTTAATCACTTAATAAGGTATGTAGTAAAATGAAAAAAAATTCAAACAAAAAAACTATGAAGATGAAAAAAATACAATTTAGGTCCTTATATGAAAGAGGTATATTCAGATAAGAAAAAAAATATTTAAGTCTATATAACATGAAGCTTAATTATAAATTAAAATTTTCAAAAGAAGTATACATCTACAAAGCACTAAGTAAATATGATCGATAGAGAAATAGAAAGAAAAGGAAAAATATTAAATAATTTTATTGTATTAATGTAATATCTCATGTTCCCTATTAATGATCTCAGCTTTCTATGAAGTATGAACAATACTGGTATATTTTTTTAAAATGAAAAAACCATGCTTGAATGAATATATACTATATTCTAACTGACTAATTCTAACTTTACAGGCCAGGGATCCAACAGCATCTCTAGCACACTACTTTGATGTGATAGCAGGAACTAGTACTGGTGGACTCATGGCTGCTATGTTAGCAGCCCCAAACTCATCTGAAGCAAATACTCCTCTTTTTAATCCCTCGCAAATCGTAGAGTTCTACAAGACAAAGGCCCATGAAATTTTCTCTCATAAGTAATGATTTGTAGACACTCTTAATTATTTTTCTACCTCTATTCTTTTTTTCTTTTCTTTCTTTTCACATTACATTACGTATTATTCAGATGAATTACATTCGAGAAAAATATAGTAACACACTCCTTTATACATTCTTTTATATTTTGTAATTATGAAGAATTTATTATAAATATAAAATTATATAAATAGAATATAAGACTCATAAATTTTTTAATGAATTTTAACTAATTTCAACTAATAAAAAAATGTATTTAAAAGAATATATTATCAGACAGTGTGTTATTTATAACATTTTTCTTTAGATTTATATTTCTCTTCCTTTTCTCACTTTCTACTTCTAGGTGTCCATGAACATTTTTTTTATATATATTTAAATTAGGTAGGTAACTTATGAAAATGAACAATGGAACACTTGCATATGGATATACGTTAATTTTAGTAAACAACACCAAAACACACACTAATTTTGATGGTCTTAAAAAATATTTGAAACTTGTATTAGATCATCAAAATAATTTTCAAAATTTAAAAGTATAATTGGGGAAAATTTAATTGAATGTGTTGAATTGCTTTTACCTCTAATTAATTTGCTTAAAAGTTTGGAATTCTTTGATGAAACATACAGATTTCCTATTCCTTTTTTCCAATATTGTCCCAAGTATGATGGAAAGTCCTTACAAGAAATAGTTCGTAAACTACTGAAAGACACACGGCTGAGTCAAACATTGACGAACTTGACAATACCAGCTTTCGACCGAAAGAAACTCAAGCCAGTTATATTCTCAAACATTAAGGTTAGCATGATAGAAATTGCATGTATATATAGAACCCTAATCTGAGTTTCACTATTAAAGGACGAGAAATTATATCCATGCAATTTTTTCTATATATATAATACCCTTTTGTTACGTAAGTTATTGTATAATTAATAATAACTAGTATTATTTTATTATATTATATGAATAACGTTTTTGTTAAGGCTAACAACTGAATATATATTTGTTTGTTCTACTTTGATCATATTTACAGCTGAAGAGAGAAAAATACTTAAATGCCAAACTCTCAGACATATGCCTCGGGACTTCGGCTGCACCCACTTATTTTCCAGATCACAAATTTGAGAATGATGGCCATTATTTTGATTTGGTTGATGGTGCCCTGGCTTCTAATAATCCAGTAATCACTTATTTTCTTAAAGGCACTATAATTAAGTCGTATTTGTTGACATAATCTGGATAAATTATCATAAATGCATTTCCATTGTTACCAAAAATATAACGTACACTCATTTTATTGTTGCTAGCATTCTTTATAATATAAATATAAACTTCATTAATTCACTCTTTATAAGATGAATTAAGATTACATCAGTAATTAACTAATTGCCTTGCTTACATATGGAAGTTTAACACAGATAAAATTAAATCTCATAATTTTAGGCACTGATTGCTGTGAGTGAAGTGATGCAACACAGTAAGGATAAAAGAATTCGGTTGCTGTCATTAGGAACTGGAATCACAAATGATAATCAGCAGGAAATGGTATCTGGTTTTATAGATGATCTTTCTACCAAATGTTGTGAACTTAGGTGGTTAGAATCTGACAAGGCAGTTTTTAGTGAGGCTATGTATAGTACGGAAATGACCCATTACTATCTTGCCTCAGTGTTCCCGGGCCTAATTCCTGCGGATAACTACCTACGAATTGAGGTATATATATATACATTTCAAATTAATATTAATTATTGGAGGAAAATAAGTATATTAAATCGATCTTGATGATCACATATATGTAATTGCAGAAGTATAATCTGGATAAAGACATGGAACTAATGGATAAAGTTGACGACGCCAACCTGAATAAGCTTGAAGGGGTGGGAAAGAAACTGTTGAACGAAAAAGTTAAGAGGATGGATACCGAGAGTTTTACACCAGTTGAAATGAAACAAACAAATGCCGAAGCTCTTGAAAGGTGCGTACACTCTCACGTTCTAGAGAAGTATGTTTTTTTAAGATTGAATTATATATGGAATGCTAATTTTGTGAGTTTTTTAATTTATGAATTAGGTTCGCTGAGTATTTATATGAAGAGAGGCAGTTGCGTCTGAGAATGAAAGCTATGGAAAATGGAGAAAAGCTGATTATGGAAACTGTTGAAGTGATTTCCGAGCCATGGGAATGAACTTAATTAGCATTATTAATAGATCGATCGATGTATTAATTTGAATAAATGTCATGTCATGTATATGACCTTAAGTTAGTTATCATCGTGTGTTGTAGTCATGTTTGTTTGCTGTAATAATAAGGTTCAATGCTTTGGCCTTTGGGGTTCTATGTAACTCCTAATTGCAAATTACCATGGTTCATGTAACAAGGTTCAATGCTTTTGATGAGTTCTATGAAACTCATAATTGTGAGAACCATGGATATTAAATATCAATGTATCCTTGTTGCTCTGTTGCTTTCTTTTGTGTTTTAATTAGATCTCCATTCCTCGTACCTGTTTTCCATTGTTTGCATTATTACGTAGTCACAAATTGTCGAAAATAAAATTAGATTACTTAAACAAAGATATTACAGTGAAGACCTAGCTAGAACAACAAAATAGGGAGATTGAAAAATGCACAACAGAAAATCCCATTCTTGTACTTTCAATCCTATTGTGCCAGCAGTAAAACAAAGACTACTTAATATATATAGGAAAGAGAGTGTGGATATGTATAAAACATAAATCATGAATTAAAAATCATACTAGTTGGACAATGAGAAACTACTTACGTGGTTCAGAACCAGCATGGTATCACTTGCAAGAATAGTAAATAATACCTTCCTTGTCACAATTGATTGAATTGTTAATTATTTCCAGGTTTAATACCCTTTTGATTCCAAAGTTTTGTTTAAGTACCCAAATTTTAAAAAAAATTAATTTAATTTTAAGTTATTAAAAATATTTTAATTTATTCTTTTAACTATTAATTTTTCATAACAGAAATTAAATTTTGTATGGTTACCTCGCATTATTATAATTTTATTTGACTTATGATTTATTTAGACTTCTTGTTATAATTTGAATTTAGTTCTCATGTTATTAAAAATATTAAATTTACTCATTGATCTTATGTAAGGTAAAATTATTGATGGTTAGAAATTAAATTGAAATTTTTTAATAACCTGATATTTAAATTGAGATTATAATAATAAATATAAATAAATAGTCAACAAAAAGAAAATTATAATATTGTGAGGTGTTATGTTAAGTGTACAAGATTTAACACCATTATAAAAATTGACTCTCAAATATTAATTAAATTAAAATATTTTTAATAACTTAATAATTAAATTGATTTTTTTTTAACTTGAGTAACAGATGTAAATGTTAAATAAAACTTGAAGAGTATTTATTTCAAACAGATAGGCCCTCATACTAATTGGAAAAACGTAAGAGGATTCAACAATTTTCTACACAAAGAGGAGAGATCGCTAGACATTAATTTAGGCTTTAACGTTACTTTTATTATATTAAGTTTTATCTTTTTTTTTTTCATTTTGGTTAATTACGGATCTTGGACACGGAGCTACGTTATAGTTAAGAGGACCTTGTCCCCCTCAATTTTTTTAATGCATTTTTTTAGTATATATAAATGATTTTTTTATTATAATTTCTTTATTTAATAGAATTTTAATTTAAAGATAATACTAGAATTTAAATATTAATTATAAAATACTAGCATTTTATTTTCTTTTTATAGCTTATGAGATTTTGCATATGAATGTTTTATTTTCCTTTTTTATAATAAAGATAATATTATTTTTTAGATAAATATTTTATTTCTCTTTTCATATTCTTTACTTTAGATAGTTATATTATTTTCTTTATAGACAAATATATTGATTCTTTTTCTTTTGGTTGGCCTTTTCTTTTTATAATTTTTTTTAAAAAAATATTATAAATTAATAATTATATTTGCAATTAAATAATTTTATTAATTAGTATTGCATTTATATTGATTTAAGAATTTTAAAGTTGTTTATTCACATTTATTACAAAAAAATTTACAATAACTTATATATGATTAAACTAATTTAGTTAGATCTTTTAATCACTAATTTCTTAGTGTAAATTGTTTATTAATTTTTGCTTTTGAGAAAATTTATGAACACTAATAATATAAGAGATTAGAGTTTGAATTTTTAGACATAAAAAATATTCTATTTTTCTATTACAACTTTTTTTTTTCATATTTTAGACCCTGTCAAGATTCTTTGTTTTTAACCTCCAATATACACATTTTAAAATCTAAATAGACTAACAAGTAAAATATTGGAAAAATAAGTTAGGATTTAGTTAAAATAATTTACTTGTTGTTCTTTAATTTAAATTATTTTTTATGTATTAAATGATATTTATAATTTAATTTTTGTTTACAACTTTTTCTTGGATAATACAAAATAAAAATCAATTATTGATGAAATTAATATTTCAAAATATATTATTATAAATGTTTATATAAAAAAATTATATATATTTATTAAAGGATTTTTTTACAAAAACTTGCCCCTCTATTTAGATCCTGTCTCCGTCCCTGATCTTAAGGGGTTTTAGCCTCCCTTCCTCGATTCCTTTTAATATATATCCTATTAGTTATTAATATATATATATATATATATATATATATATATATATATATATATTAATTAGTAAAAAAAATAATAAATAATAAATATATATTATTATTGATTATATATTAATAATAATTTTAATAACATATGTGAGTATATAATCTAATTCAAAAAGACATAATATATTAATTAATAGATATGATTACAAAATATCTTATAATTTTTTTATTAATTGTTATTATTTAGACTAATTATATTTTGTAAATTATTATTTTTCTATCTATATCTTATTATTTTGTTTAATTTTTTTAAAGTTTAAAATTATTATTGTTAATGTATCTAACATCAAAATGTTTCAAAACATAAAAATAATAGTTTAAAATTATAAATTCATATATTTTCTTCTTGTATCATTTAAAATAAAAAATAATTTTAATTTTAATTTTATAGTTAAAATTAATAAATAATTTTATAAAATTTATTATTTAATAAATATTTTTTTAGGAATTATATATTTAAATAATTAAAAAAAATCTAATCCCTCCTTTCTCACTTGTTGGATTAGTCATTGATTTTACTACATAATATTTTAAAAATTTTAATTTAATACTTTAACATATATTTTAGATATATTTTGATATATTTCATTAAAAACTTAAAAAAAATTAACAGAATTAATTTATTGTGTCCGTTATTAAACGTAACACGGCTATAATAATTATAATCCGGTTCTATTGATTTGATTCCCATCCTTTTAATCGTAACAAAGTGATACCATAATCCAGTCATCCAAGTGTATGTGACGGTGAAGCTCAAGCGTGTGTGCAGCACTTAATTAACTCCACACGTTCAATGCATTCTGCAACAGCTAAGCCATGAGCTCTCCTCAAGTTTTGTATGCCATGGAAATTTGTATGGCCAGCAGCTTCACCACCTCAGCCATTGCCCACTAAACAACGTTGATTTCTTGCAACAAAACAAATTCATAAGTGCCTCGCTGATAGTAGTAAGAAATCAAACTTATCTTTCAGAAAAATCTCCATGAGAAATGCTATTCTCACATTTTTTTTCAGGAATTTAAGAGAGAAAGAATAAATAAATTATAAAAATGTGTTGTAAAGTGTAGAATTATTGGGTTCGGATTTCGGAATATATATCTTAAAAGCCAGCCACCCTATATTTTATTTTACTATTATAAAAAAAAAATACAAAATTCTAGTGTGTATATATAAATGTGAAGAAGACTCAGAGCTCATTGAGTTAACAAGCGAAGCGAGGCAGCAATACTCTTTTATAGTATAAATCTTCATTCTCTGTGTAACAATGGTGGTGTTTATTTGCAAGGAATATGGTGTGGGCTTGGGCAACGACGACTGTGCTGCAACTCATATTCAACACCGTCGTGCATAATCATAAAAAGATGTATCCTTCTTTGGTGTTGAAGATCTATTTATAAGTTAAAAGTTTTACTATATTCATCCTATAAATTAATACGATGATGTTATAATTAAAATAATTAAAATCAAATCAATATGATTATGTTGATAATTATGTTATACCTAACAACAGACACATTAATTTAATTTTATTAATTTTTAAATATTTTAAATAAAATATACTTAAAACATATGCTAAAATATCAAATTAAAATTTTTAATTAAAACTTTTAAGGAAAATAGATAAATCATGAATTTCAATCTTTTAGTAACATTTCTAACAAAGTATCATTCCCCTCCTTTTATTAAACCTTTTAATAAATTCCTTTTGTACAACTAATGATAGCACCATCGATTAATGAGTGTGTAACCACATCGAAAAATATTTAATAAATTTCTTTATAATAATAGTACATGATAAAAAAAAATTATTATTTATGATGGATATATAGTATAAAATGCTCTCTATACTTAAAGTATATATAAAACATTAAACTATATATATTTATTTTTGAAAGGCTTTAAATTAGTTTTCTTAATTTAGGAGGTTGTAGAAATTTTTATATATTTTTACACCTCAATATTATAAATACCTATTAGATATTCTATTTTTTTTTCTATCTCTCTTTCTATTAAATTATATCACCTACCATACCTATATTTATTTATTTATTTATTTTTTCTCTCAAGGTGTATATAAACATAAGGGTGTCTAAGAATCTTTATTCTTCGTATAATGTTTTTAGATTAAAAAGACGTTAAACTATAAAAAGAGAGTAAATTTTAAAATATATTATTTTTTCAAAAATCAAAGGTTACCTATTAAATAAAACAAATAATATAACTTAATTGATTAAACAAATAATATTTATTATACTCATTAAAAAAAAAAAAAACAAATAATACGGCAGTTATATGTATGTCCTTAACTCCTTATTGTAAGAGCAATATGCATATTAAATATAATTTTATATAATTGATATCTTGTTTGGCTGTTTTTCTATGTTTTAAGATATTCTTCCATCAATCAATTTGCACACTGGGATTGATTTATTATATCATTCCCTACCTAACAGTAAATAGGGTTATTAATTTTATGAACATAAAATCGACAGACAATATTTGCGATGATAAAACCAGGTCAACCACCCAACTTATTGACATGCAAAATATATTAATTATATCATAATTTAAATTAAATCATAGAATTAAAGTGTACAGTTACAATTAATTAAGATATATAAGGATTGCGTAAAGAAAATTAATAGAAAAGTCTTCAACAGTAATTTCGTCAACAATAGCACGAGACATGGAAAGTCAACGTTAAATCTTTTCTGCTAGTTTGTTTATTCTGTTCATTGGGCCATTGGGCCTAGCAATTTCTGCTTTTTTTGGCTCCACATCTATATAGGTAGAGAGTATCACTCATGTACGGTATTAATTTATTTCATGAGCTTTTCATTTTGCTTCCATTATCTCTCATTGTTGTGTGTGGACAAAATCACCCCCAACCCTAACAATCCTTCCACTTCCCCTTTGCAATGCTGCCACCCCATTTCCTCTCGCTGTCTCCTCCCTTTGAAGAATGATTCTCTAGAGGGAACCATTTTTGAATCTATATTCCTCGTTGATTTGAAAATCTCTTGGGAACTTTTGCAAAGTATAACTAATAATAACTGATAACGTCTAAATTTCGATTGATGGACTAAAATTAATGTTTTTTTTTAAATGGGAGATTAAATGTCTTTATAAACAGTCCTACTTTTATCCTACTAAGTTGTTTTATTTTATCTTTCACTGATCGTTTTATTTTATCTTTCACTCATCAAAATGATTGATAGCATAAATTGATCTCTATTTGTATAGGTATGGGTTCCACCCGCTAGTGGCATGCTCAAAGTGGAGCAAGATGAGTTAATCTGTTTATAGTCAGCGTAGTGTAGATCGTTTGATCGTCTTGTTAATAGGCAATTTGACAGGTTGGTTCATTGACCCACCAACTTTAATTTTTTTTTTAATTATTAATTATTAAATTTGATATTTTATATATATAAAAAATAAAACAATATTCACATTTTTTTTTGTTCTTATTTTAGCAATATATTATAATTATAAGTAAATACTAATTTAACCAAAACAATTTGTATCTAAATGAGTTCAAAGTCTTTATAGAAAAGAAGAATCTTATTTAGTAAAACACTTTTATTCAATATTATTAACTAGTAAATACTATCTTTTGGTAGTAGTAAAATTGTTACTATTTTGCTCTTTGCCTTTGGTTTGAAGAGAAACTTACGATTAGATAAGTTTTAACTTAAGTTATTATGATTGGACTGGCGACCTGGTTTGCTAGGTTGACGGGTTCAAACAAGTTGTGGATAACATACCAATTTTGAGCAAATTGACAAGCTAATCTGATGAATTTAAACCTATTTTATCACTCCTATTTGTAAACTCAAGATAAATTTTATTGCTTCAACAACACATATGTACCAAATTCTAAATCTCTTTGATGAATATTATTATAATATACTTTAAACATAAAATATATTGTATTATTCCATTGTAAATATTATGATCACTCTTTTATTATGCATATAATAATGTATTAAGTCAATGCTTTTTTAGATATGCATTACAAACAGTCAGAGTTGTTCTTATCACCATGACCATGACCATCACCACCACCAGCATGGTTACCACCGTTATTCTTGCATAGCAGTGGTAGTGGCGACAATAACAAGGACGACAACCATATGGTCGCGGTAACAATAGTGGCAATGGTCATAATGATAACAACAACTTTTGATGGCAATGGTGACTTTAGCAGTGGCAAGAATGTCAGTGATAGTAGCAACAACAACGAGAACAATGACCATGATAATAGTGGTGATGATGGCCCTAATGGAGGCAAGAACAACGATGGTAACATGTTGGTAGTAGTAGTGGCGATGGTCATAGTGATGAAGTAAACTCTTGCTATCCCTATAATTCTGTGTTGTGTCATGTCAATGATTGGGCAAAAGACAAAGGAAAAACGTAATTGAGAAAAATGCACTTAAAATTGAAGTTTTAATTTGATGTGTTTATTATTTTTAATTTTAATTCAAAAATTATTATTGTTTATTCTCATGTTCTCATCTCAAAATTCTCACTTGAAAAACACACACATATATACACATTAAACTTATAATAAATAATTTAAATTTTTATATTAAATTGAAACAAATAGGCGATTGAATATTTATTTTTTTGTAAACTTCAATAATAATATAAATTAAAATTTAAAAAACATTTATTTATGATGAATTATAATTATAATTAGATATTTATCTTGTTCAATATACAATTTAAAATACTAATTAAAACTAAAACTTAATTATTAAATCAATAAAAAGAAAATATACATTTTTGGTTAATATGAGACAATATTTGTCAATGATACATGATGACACGAGAGTTAATCGAATGAAAAATGCGATACATTAAAATTTACTAAAACTATGTTATTTGCATAATTTAATTATATCTTTTTAATTAAATACACACAATTGAATTAACTTGTTTAAGTGTGATTATATTTATTAAGATATGATTTTTTCCACCATGAACAAAAGTTATCTCATTAGTGTAGTGTTTATAATAAATAAAGGCATAAAAAAAAACTAGCAATTAATACATATAAAAGTGTGGTCATATGCTTATACTTAGAAACAAAAAAATGTATTCATTTGTTTCTTACGTACAAAAACAAGTTGGAAGTATGATTATGTTGAAGACATTATTTGATAGTTTTGTCAAGCTCATAAAATGTCAGACCTAACTATTGGATTTGTGTGTTAATGAGGTAGGTGGGTAGATATGGGGTGTTAATATGAAATGGATAGAAGAGAGATAAGAGAAGAAAAAAACAAAAAAAGTAGTTTAAAAACGTGATTTATATGCATATGTGTGGGCTGGGAATTGGGGATGCATGTGTGTATGTGTCGGTAGGGGTGCATGTGTGTTGATGAGTGGATAGAAATAGAGATAAAAGGGGAAAAAAAGAAGGTAGAATAAAAAAGTGAGATATAAATGGATTCCGATCCTCTATAATTTTTAACTGCATAAACCCTAGCCTTTCAAAGGATAATTTTTTTTAATTAATTCAAGAGTTTATCCTAATGGTGTTAGTGTAAAATTATTTTACATATTTGATTAATTATAATTTATCATTATAATAACTTTTAAAATAATTTTATAAAATTAATTGTCTTATTATAAATAATTTTACATCCACAGGGAATAAGTCTTTTTTTCTTAAATCAAAGCATGAATATTCCTTTGGAATTTTACCACCTCATGAAGTTCGATTATCAACTGCAGGGGATCCATTTCTATGTGGATAATTTTATTTGAAGAGACAAGCAGTCCCAAGTTCCGAAATTTGTGTGTAGAAAGAACGTGGAAGGGCCCTTGTGGCCTATTTATTAAAGACAGAAGAAAAAATGTGTTTGTCATGTGTTAGTGTGAAAATGTGGTGAATGAATACCCAATAATTCTAATAAAGTTAATGAATCCAACATGTTGCATTGTTTGTCAGGATTATTCTCCTTCACGATATTGTGACGTAGGTTAATCTAAATAGTTTTTACACACAAAAAAATTGAATATGAAAATTTATAATAAATAAATCATTGTTATAGCATAGCATGTAAATATAGAATATGTCTAACCACTATTTTAACCCATTAGGTTGATCATTTTGGGTATATATATAATTTTATATATTGTTGGAAGAATATGAGGTAGAATGATTATCTTATGTGCATTTATTTATATTTGCATTTATCACATTCCTACAAATTAGTATTGTTGATACTATAACCTTATTTTGTTTTATGAGTTTAAATGTTTGGACACGGTATAATTTATATGTTTAATTGTAATTTTGTTTCTCAACTTTCTTAAATTCATGATTTTGATTTTCTTAATTTTAAAATGATAATTTTAATCCTCTAATTTTAAAAAATAACAATTTTGGTCCCTTAATCAATTATTAATTAATAATTATGATTAATATAGTTATTGAGTTAATTAAAAATTATTATAAAAACTGTAATAATTTTTTACACAAATAAAAATAATTAAAAATAAAAAATCATTTTTAACATTAAAAAATTGTTAATTATCACCCATAAAAAAATATTTTTAATATTTAAAAATAATAAAAATTAAAAGAAAAATAAATTTTTACCTGGTTAAATAATTAATATTTTTTTAGTCAATTTATAGTTAATTTAATAAATCTATTCATTATAATTATTAATTAATAATTGATCCGAGAATCAAAATTGTTGATTTTTAAAATTAAAAGAATCAAAATTAATAATTTTAAATTAGGAAGATGAAAATGATGTATTTAAAAAATTAAAGGAATCAAAATTACAATTTAATCTAATTTATACTATCAAATAATCACGTATTTTATGTATAAGGTATTTATTTATTTGAACGGTCGGTGCTTATGCATGAGGGAAAATTTGATGTGAGGGAAGCCCTTAGGAAATTGTGGGGGACTGAAGGGACCGAAGTGTTGTGTGAATGAAAAACTAATTAACCTTAAAAATGAGTGTAAATCAAATAGTAGGATATCCAAATGGACAAGAGACTAAATACAGTTCACGAAAAATCAAATGTAGTTGATCCTAACGATTTTCACACACGGCAAAAAAATCAAATACAAGATTTTTTATTAAATAAATAACCTCACAACATGTGAGTACAATATGTTTAGGCCAACATATGAAATTAATATAAAGATAATTAATTAAAATAAAATTGTGCTATTTTTTTCTCTATAGGAATGGAATCTAATACCAAGTACTTGAGCTAGACCAACCAAATGAGCTACATTCCTTCTAATTAAAACTAAACATTATTATAATGCTATTTATAAAAAAAAAAAAACTTATAAACGACTATTATAGATATAAATAGACAAAATTAAAAGTGCCAATAATCTTTGTATCCACAATTATCTCGATCATGTTGGTTGTGATGAGAAAACAATTGTGATTTTGATAGTTGTGACAATTTCAAAAACAAAAATGGTGATAAAAACATTAAGTTTTAGGTGTATATTTTAATACATGATAATATCTTGTCACGTAATATATTTAATATTAATTTTATTATCTTTGTTATTAGAGTTTAGGATCGTTCTGCAAATTTTTTAAAAATTTTATATTTTAAAAAATACAATTTAATTTTTAATTTTATTGAAATGACCTTTTAACCCTAATTCTAAATCTTAATTTCAAATTTTTCGTTTTCAATTGAAAACAAACATTGTGTTTTTTCATTCAACTTTATTTTTATTCTTTGTATGAGTTACATTGAAAACAAACCTAAACTTGGTGGTTTGTGAGGACACGATGGTGCAACAATGACACATGATATCGATACGGTGGTCACAATGAAGGCAATGAGAGGAATTAAGGCATTCAACAAAATTTGAAATTAGTGATTCAAATTAAGATTTAGAATTAGGGATTAAAGGGTCTTTTCAATAAAAATCAAAATTAAAAATCGATAGAATTAAAATGTAATTTTTAAAATATAAAATTAAAATTTTTTACAAAAAGGTAAATAATAAAATTAATATGAAATATGTGACGTGATAAAGTATTGTCACGTGTCATTAATTGATTGAATAATGAATAATATACATCGATATATATATTATTTATAATATACACCATATTTAAAACTAAAACATTGTATTTAAACTATGTGAACACCCAATTTTTCTGGAAAAAAAAACAAGAAAAACTAAAAGAACAAAATAAAATAAAATGTCTAATTGTTATTTTTTAATCCAATTAATTTAGAAACCAATTTAAGATTTACTTTAATTTCTTTTTACTTGAATGTTATTATTTAATTATAAAATGTTATTATTTATTACACATTTATCTTCGTATTTTTGGGTGGGAACAGTCCGGCCTGTGTATAGTTGGATCATTATTACTTGATTGATGACTGTCGTACAATTGAGTAATGATTATTTAATGTTTGAAAAATACCCCAACAGTGTCACTTGGTATTGAATACAAGTGTGATACACATGGGATAAGAAAGGGAATTACTTTTTATTTTTTATATTAAAATATGATGTAAAATTTCATTTGTATGGTGTGACATACCCACGGTAAAATCTTATTAAATTTTAAGAAAATGAACGGTGATGATAAAATTCAGTTCGCTTAAACACGTTAAATATGTATTTTGATTTAAATTTAGATTATTGTTATTTTTTATTCTTTAAATTTGAATTTACTTTTTTTTAATCCTTAATTTCAAAAATTAGTTTTTACTTTTTACTCCCTTCCACAATAAAAAAAATAAAATAAAAATACTAATGAAAAGGCTTTTGAAAGAAAACCAACATTGCCATTTGCCAAAGAATTTTTTTTAAAAACTGTTTTTCCACTCACATTAAAGATTATATTAATTTGTTGGACCCCTTTAATCATGAAGCCCATAAATAGTCTGTAGGTTAGGCCTGTAGTTTAATTACATATAGTACACGTGTCAATGTTGTTGTACTCCTTCCGTTTCAATTTGATTGTCTTTTAAGGTGTTTGTATAAAGATTAAAAAGAATAATAAATATAATATTTTTGAATAATTTTACTAAAATAATTTTTTTTTACTAAAAAGGTATATTACATGTTGTATACATAATTATTATCTGAGGTAAATTAGAAAAAAAAATATTTCCTTAAAAAATGATCACATTAATTGTTTTAAGACATTTTTTAAAGTTTAAAATTGCAATTAAAATGGGATGGAGGAAGTAATAATTAAGTAGTTAAGAATTAAGAAATAAAATTGTATATAATTACCACTGTGGTTAATATTAACCACTTGAAAGACAATTGAATACTATTAAACATTTTAATAACCTTATGGAACTATTAATCACTTCTAATATAAAATGAATTACTTTTAGCCATTTGAACAACTTGATGACATGCCAATCATATATAAAAAGTTGAATACAATCATGTTTTTACAATTAACCAAAGGTAAAGTTTTTTTTTTTTTACAAGAACCAAAAGTAAAGTTGACCATAATTAAAATTTTCAATAACACTATTGCACTATTTTATCACATATTCATAATTTACAACTATATTAATTCATTCTTAACCAAGAAATTCTAACTTAATTAGTTGTAAGTAGTTGGTTGAGTGGGTGTCTGAATTCTTGAAAATCTTCGAATATCTATCTTCTATTCATGCAAATAATAATAAAAAAAAAAACACTCGTTAGAAGAAAAAAAAACATAAGGTAAAGTTGATCATAATTAAATATTTCAATAAAACCATTGCACTATTTGAACCAAAGAATTCTAGGTTAGTTGTAAATTCTCATGTAGTTGGTTGAATATATGATGTGTGACTTATTAGAAATCTACAAATACCTATATTTAATTCCTACAGATAAAACTTACACTAATTAGAAAAAAAAATTAACTATATTTTTATGTATAATTAACCACTTGTTAGGATGGATGCCAAATGCACAAATTATGGGTGTACATTTGTCTTTTAATCCTCTTTCTCAACCAAAGTTTTTTTATTCTTCAATGGGACCTTCGTAACTTTTTGGATGAAGAGAAGAGAAACTGTTTGAGGCTAGTATATTAAGGGACCATGCATAATCTTCTTAAAGTGGGTTAACTTAATCGGGGTTTTATTAATTTTGTATGGATCAATATTGACATCTGTTGATTTAGGTCCATATTAATTACAACATCTGATTTTTATAATAAGTTACTTTGGACATTAATCAGACAACAAAAATAATTAATGTAGTTAAATTTAAAATTTTATTTTTAAAAAATATTACTAATGTATCAATTTTATCCTTAATAATCATGAACTTAGTATGGATAATGTGAATATTAAAAATGAAAGTTCAAGAGCATTATGCACTGCTGTCAATACAAATCAAATATAAATACTTAAAGTATTTAACAAAAGCAATTAACGAAAAAAAAAGATTAAATGCTTTATAAAAATTCCAAAATGTATTGTAAAATTAGAATTATCAATTCCTTCGCAACTATGCTTATGATAAGAACGACTAGATGAAATATCTTGCTTAGAGCATCTCTCGTAGAAGTTGTTTAATAGATTGCTTAACAAAAAAAATTGCTTAATAATAGAATTACTTAATTTAGTGTGTCACATATATTTTAGATTACTTAATATTGAAAGGAGTTGCTTATATAAACAACTTTGATTAATAAATTGCTTAAGTTTGTATTAAATATAAGAGTGAAAAAGAAAATATCTATAAATTAAATAACTTGTTAGTAAAAAATAACATTGAAGAAAAAATTAATTGAATTGCTTAACAAAAATTAAACTGCTTAAAAATTTAGCATTGGAGTTGCTCTTAATAGCCAAAACGGTCTCACTTAATTTGCATAAAATAAAACTACTCACTAATGATAAATAATTAATATAACTGTCTTATAATTAATATTAACAACATTAATTATTGATAAATTAAATTCCTACAAATCATGTGACCATTAACTAACATTTCAACTTTAACATTCATATAACATGTTTCATTTTTAATAATAATAATGAATAATAGTTACTTGATACATTTTTTTAGGCTTCATTGTAATAGTTTTTCAAATTCATGGTTTTTTTAATTTTAAATTGACAATTTTGGTCCCTTTAATTTTAAAAAATAATAATTTTGATCCCTGATTAATTATTAATTAATAATTTTGATTAATATATTTATTGAGTTAATTAAAAATTATTAAAAAAATTGTAATCATTTTATACACAGAAAAAATAATTAAAAATAATAATTTTTAACAATAAAAAAAACTCGTTAATTACCTAATGATGTCTGGCTCGTTTTATCATGTTTAGCTATATTTAATAAAAAAAAAAAAAAAAAAAACTATTTCCTCTTGGTCATCTTTTCAAGACTCTGGTTAGGTCTATTTGAATAATATGTAACAATATTGTGCTTTAAGGTGTCCCTTTAAATTGACTTCACTGCTGTATTGGACTTGATAAAGGTCACACACACTGAAGAGATAGTTCAAGGCAAAGACGAACAATAGCCAATCCCTCTATTTTGTTTGTTGATCTTTTTAACTGTATGTGGTAAGAACAGTGCAATTGGGTTAGAGTACCACTGTACTCAATTTGTTTGACAAAAAGTATTTGAAAGTAAAAAAAAAAAAAAGGCTAAAATATTATTTAGATCAATTATAAGTATCCCAATTTTGCATATACTTCCTAATAAATTTTTATCTGTGTTGCTCCTGATAAATAAATAAAATTTGTTTTAATCTCTGCAATCAATTAAAAAATAGAAACCCTTACAATTATTATTTTTTAATTGATTTTTACAATTTATAAGCCGTTGCAAATAGTTTTCTTAAATTTGTTATGATATATCAAAACTGATTGCAATGAAAAAATTTATTATTTGAGAACAAATATAAAATTGGATATATATTATTAGAGTAAAGAATAAAGATATTTGTACATTCTTATTCTTATGCTAATATATATTTTGAGAGAAAAAGAAAGAAGAGAAATAAATATAGGTATAATAGATGATATGATTTGATAGGAAGAAAGAGATAGAAAAAAAAAATAAAGTATATAGTAGGTATTTATAATGTTGAGGTGTAAAAATATTAGCACTCTAGAATAAAATATTTGACTTTTAAAATAATTTTATAAAAATCAATTATTTTATGTAAATAAAAGATGGTGATGGAATTACATTTAAATAATCTTTTTTCACTCATGTTATTAACTTCAAACATATTTTATCAAAAATAAAAAATTAAGTCATCCCAGTTAATTATACAAGCACTCCACACTGTGTAAGCAAAACCATTATTTTAACCCTTGCATGATATCCAGAAAGTCTATAAATAGCCTTCACGTCTGAGAAGAATTCTCAAGGTGTTCTTCATTCTCTCTTTTACACCCTTCAACTTCTTCTATTCTCTCTTAATGGCTCCATTTCTTTTCTTTGCTTTGGTGTTTTCTAGCCAATTCATGGCTGGATTCAATGCCCCGCTGCCGCTGCCACCTCCGTCATATGGAAACCTTACAACCATTCTCAGCATAGACGGTGGTGGTATCAGGGGCATTATTCCCGCAACTGTTCTTCAATACTTAGACAATGCTCTTAAGGTCTATGATCTATATATTAATGGTGTCTTGAAGCTTAAAACTTTGTATAATATTGTCCTTAATTGTGGTGAAAGATCTGGTTATACGTAGTCTAACCATTATATTATTAGTTTACTTTGTTATATTCAAACTATATATATTCTTGTAGTTATTCTGAAAGATTTCGTTATCTAATAGTCTGATGATACCTTTTGAAGGAGTGACATACTATTAGGGTTTGTTTTTCATAGGAAAAACAACTAAAATAATAGTATTTGCTTTTGCCTACAAAAAAAAAAATCAGTAGTCTATAGTACTTCTTTAAAAGGTTTAAAAGATGATACTTCATTAATTACTTTTAAAGTAGCATATGCAGTGGAAATGGAAGTGTTTAATTTTGCACATACACACACACACAGAGACATTAATTAATTTTAAAGTAGCATATATATATATATATATATATTACTTTCATAGCACTGAAGAAACCATCTTTCTCAATTCTCATTATAACCTTTGCGAATGGTTCATGGGAGGAGTCCTCCCCGTGGATCTGCATAGGATCTGTGGTGGATATGAAAAATCTGTTTATACAATTAAATGCTTTCTTATATAATTTTATAAAAATATAAAAGAGAGATCATAGGAGAGAAGAAAAAAATGAATTAAATCAGGTTGTATATGTTATACAATTTTAATTTATTACTTTTTATCTGGGTTGTGGTGGCCTTATGGTCACTGTATATTTATTATAAGATGGTATATCATAAATATATTGTAACCCTTGTACTTGTTGATAACTATTGTAATCTGTATTTGGGTTTGTTGATACCTCTTGTGCTAACCTTCAATGAAATTTGTTTGCTGATCCAAAAAATTAAGGTTATACAATTTGATCATGTACAATTTGAATGTTGTTCCCTAACAATCTCGTTTCTATGAACAATATATATATATATATATATATTTCTTGAATAAAAACTGTGCCTAAATATATTATAATGTGGTTGAAATGCAGGCTAAGGATCCAACAACATCTTTGGCACATTATTTTGATGTGATATCAGGAACTAGCACTGGTGGAATCATGTCTGCTATGTTAGGTGCTCCAAGCTCACCTCGCTCCAATAACCCTCTCTTTGCTCCCTCGGAAGTTGTTCAATTCTACAAGAGATATGGCCCCGACATCTTTAAACAAAGGTACTATATGTATATAACAAGTAAATATCGACCTTGAACAAATCGATGGAACACTTGCAAATAAATGTTTATAAAAGAAAAAGTAACTCCTTTACCTTGGCGATCAACCATATATAAACCAAGATCTAAATAAATATAAGGAGAAATTTTAATTGAACAAATTAATGTTGAGTTCCTTTTACCTTTAATTTTGTTGAAACAACGTTCTGATTATGATTCTTGGGTTGAAACAAAATACTGCAGATCTTTGTTGGACCCTATAAAATGTCCCAAGTATAATGGGAATTTCTTACGAGACATAGCTCGTACGATATTGAAAGAAACACGACTGAATGAAACATTGACCAACCTTGTAATACCAACTTTCGACGAGACGACAATCAAGCCAGTTATATTCTCAAACTACAAGGTTTGTTTGTATATATAGAACCTTAATTTGAGTTTCATTATTATTAGACGACAATTAAATTCTATAATCACACAATTTTCTTATATAATATCCTTTTGTTAATAAGAGAGATAGGCTATGAATTAAGAGAGAAAAGTAAAATTATAATAGAAAATAACTTATTGCATGATATATATTGTTATGTGAGTAATTTTTTTTGTTAAGGCTAACAATTGAATATTAATTGTTTGTGGTTCTTTGATAATGCAGCTGAAGACAGAAAAATACTTGAATGCGAAACTCTCAGATATATGCCTCGGGACTTCAGCTGCACCAACTTTTCTACCTTCGCACGAATTTAAAAATGAAGGAGTTAAATTTGATTTGGTTGATGGTGCTATGTCTGCGAATAATCCAGTAAATATCACTAACTTAATTTTAGAGAAATAATTACTTATTTCCTTTTTTTTAAAACAAATTAAAATAAACGATGACGTTATCAAATTAACTTCAACCAAAACATACATTTATAAAATCACTTAATATTGGTGGTCGATATGTACTTCAAGTCAACTTATATAATGTAGAAATTATTAGATAATCCAAATCAACATGTTATCCGTAATTCACCGCATGTCACATGATTATTGGTTGAGACTATGATTACATTAAGTTTAATTGACAAGATCAAAATAAATTGAATTTCATTTTACATAGGCGCTGGTTGTTGTGAGTGAAGTGATACAACACACGAGTGAGCACAAAGAAATCACGTTGCTGTCATTAGGAACAGGAACAACAACAAAAAATGACAAGTTAAATGGCATCTTTGATGGAGTGTGTCAACTTGGGTGGCTAGCTACCAGAATTGACGTTGTTAGTGAGGCTCTATATAGCACAAACATGATCCATTACTACCTTGCCACACTCTTCCCTGGCGTCATGCCCGCAGATAACTATCTTCGAATTGAGGTATACTCAAGTTTGATCGATCTGTTTAGATAAATTTTCATTAAACACAAACAGTCTTATTGAATAATTTTCTCCAAAAACATTATTAAGAAGAGAAACTAAGAAATAAAATGAGTTTTTTCATAAATGAAATTAGTTTATGTATTAATTAATTTGTAAAAATTTTCACATATTTTTAAAAAGTTATATAAAAGATCTTTTACAAATTAATTAATACAGATTATTAAATTGATTCTATAAGATAAAATTAACTTATTCAATAATAAGTTAAAATTAGTTTATGAAAAAATTATATAAGAAAGTTTCTTAATTATAAGTGGAAATTGAGTTGATCTTGATGATATACACATATGTAATGGCAGGAGTATAACCTGAGTCCATCAATGGAAGAAATGGATAATGCTAACAAGAAAAACATGGATAATCTTGAAAAGGTAGGGAAAAACCTGTTGTTCCAAAAAGTTAAGAGGATGAATGTGAATACATTTAAACCAGTGGAACTAGACCATACAAATGCTCAAGCTCTTGACAGGTGAATATAGTATATTTATTGATTTTTATAAAAAAAAAAAAAAAAACTACTTTGAAAGTAAGTCACTTTTTTAAATTGATTTATATGCTAATTTTGAGAGTTTTTTTTTTTTTTTTTAACTTTATGAAGGTTGGCTGAGAAATTATATGCAGAGAGGCAGTTGCGTCTGAGAAGGAAAGCCATGGAAAATGGAGAAAAGCTGATTATGGAAACTGTTGAAGTGATTTCCGAGCCATGGGGATGAACTTAATTAGCATTATTAATAGATCGATCGATGTATTAATTTGAATAAATGTCATGTCATGTGTATGACCTTAAGTTAGTTATCATCGTGTGTTGTAGTCATGTTTGTTTGCTGTAATAATAAGGTTCAATGCTTTGACCTTTGGGGGTTCTATGTAACTCCTAATTGCAAATTACCATGGTTCATGTAACAAGGTTCAATGCTTTTGATGAGTTCTATGAAACTCATAATTGCTAGGACCATGGATATTAAATATCAATGCATTGTACGTCCTAGTTTGTTTCTTTATTTCTTTTGTGTTTAAAGATTTCCCTTCCTCGAACCTGTTTGCCATATTAATATTGTACCTTTACAATATTATTAGATCACTTGAACAAAGCTATTACTATGAAGATCTATAACAACAAAGTGGGAGATTGAAAAATGCAAAATAGAAAATCTCATTTTGTACCTAATTTCAATACTATAGTTGATAATCTCCCAATTATCAACTTATACACCACCCTGCAAAAGTTAAAAGGGTGGTATGTTATTTAGGGCAATAAATGTGCTCAAATAAACCACAACCACCCTACTACTACATCAGCCACGTATTAAACCCCATTTACTACCCCAATTACAACCCTCACTATATACATTACATGCGTGAGCCTTATCATAACAAGATGATTTAAAAAACATAACAAATCATCTTTAAAAAAAATTAATGGGTACGTCATTAATTCACTTATCAGAAACTTGAATAATACATAATTATCATTGTTCCAATTTTTTTTTTATACACTATCAAAATGAAATATGCACGGATTCTTCCGCTAATAAAAGTGTATAAACAACTATTGTTTTGATTAACAAACAAATTTTATTGAATTATAGAAAAAGAAAATCTAGAGGGATAAGGAATGCCCCCACCAGATGTTTACACGTACATTCATAGATTTTAATTAACGATACATACTTTTCGACATTACAACCTTCCTCCCAGTACCATGCGTCCATGGCACTGTTATAACTTGCTTCAATTAACTTTGATTATATTTTTCGTTGTTGTTTGGTTTCACTTTCCTATTTCCATTCACATAAAATAAAAAATACAGTTAAAAATGTGTTTATTTTAATTTTTGAAAATATTTTTTAAAAAGGTCGAAAACTAAAAATAAAGATATGACATTTTGAACAACGACTTGATTTTTCATGTTTTTTCTTTTATAATTTTTTTTCTAATATTTAAAAATTTAAAAATAAAAATTATTTTCAAAAAATAAAATTAGAAAATATCTGTTGAAACCTAACATCATCTTAATTTTTCACTTTACAAAATTTTACCCCTTTAAATGGATTAAAGTTACGTTTCACAAGACATTTAAACTAGTTTCTAACTTTTTTTTTAGTAGCTTTTCAATTTGTTTAGATATTTGGTAAACAAGTGTTTTTTTAGGAGTTTCTAGTGTTTTTTGAATACTACTTCTCATGTAGTGTAAGTTTTTTTAAAAACACTAATTTCTAGATTTTAACTTTTTATATTATTCTCATTTTTATCCTTAACATACTTATTAACTTTTCTTAATATCCTTTTTAAATAAAACCAAATTTATTATTCATTTGTTTGTTTTCAATATCCCTCTTACATATTTTTATATTAAATATTAAATATTGTAATATTTAATTTATTATTTTTTTATTATATTTCATGAAATTCAAAATAATAATTGTTAAATTTTTGTTTTATAATTTTGAATAATTTTATATATTAGAAAATTTATATGTTAATTGACCTAATAAAGGAATAATTTCTATTTAAGTGTTTTTATTTTAAATTTGATTTAAAATATCTTAAGTTATAGTATAAAATTAATAATAGAATTTATGATAAAAAAAAATGTAATAATTGAAACTAAAAAGTGATAAGAATAATTTATCAATATATAAAAAATTACAAGAGTTTAAAATTTATTAAAAAAAACTAAAATTATAACACCTAAAATTAATTTAAATCAACATTCATTAACGTTTTTTACATAATAAATTTCATTTGCTAAAAATTTCTAAAATTTTAAATCGTACTTAATCTAAAGTTATTTAAGCTCGTGATTTTATTTTTCAAAGTTCAATAAATAAAAACCTTTGTTCATTTTAGTATAACTAGAAACACGAATTAATTAATTTGCAATCATCTAAAAGCTGAAATAGATTAAATCATAACAAGTTTTTCTCTAATAGCAATAACATTAATTACCGCCAACATCAAATAAGTAAATTAATAAGTTTCTTGGAATTTATGATTTTTTTTCTTAAGAAATGATAAACTAAATACTTTTTCATAACTTTTTAATTACAAATGAAAATCCACCAACAATTAAAATGACATCATATATATTAAAAGGCCTGCAAGAAGATGCCTAGCTAGATGATGAAATCTAGCAGTTTCATGATAACATTATTATCATTATATTCTCTTCATCTAAAATTATGAATCGTTAAATTAATGCTTAAAGTAATTTATATTTTAAAATGGAGAGAGCACATGTTTTACACATTAATATTCGTCACTAAAATGTTTTCGCATTTTCTTTGTTACAAATAAGTTATTATAGTGATGCTAATGTCATGTTAATCCTATGATTTCAAGTAGGACACCGACTTGCGATAATTTGAGACTATTATTTTTTTACCAATTTAAATATTTATTTGTGCATGCATATGAATGATCGATTATGTTATTCACGTAAATGGATTAGTTGATTATAAATAAATATTATTGTCTGTGGGGTTTGTTACGAGCTTGTTTATGCAAGGTTATGGAGTAAGTAGAGGTAGGTATAGGGTGCTGATTTAATGGGTGTCAGGTAGTGTAAGTCCCATTCTGCTACCAATTTTAAATTTAGGTTCATAGTGTTTTAAGTTTCGATATATTTTTTTTTTTGTAAAATATAATTTTTGTCTTTCAGTTTAAGATATATTAATTTTTATATTATGTAAGTGTGAAAATTTTTGCACCATCTTTTAACTGATAAAAATTATTGTTAATATCTTTGAAAATAATTATATATTATAAAAGCTGATACACTCACTGTATAAGTCAATTTATGATGGGATAATAATGATTGTTCATTATGATATTTTTATACCCTACTCTAGCATACTTTTGTATAAAAAAAAATATATCTAGTGTGCTCTTTTATGTGTATGTTTTTCATACATTATTATATGTAATTAATTAATTATATTTTTTTAATATTATTTAGTATATTATATTAAAAATTGGTTTAATCGGTTAACCTACACGATTAAACCATTGTATCCAATGTTTTCCCTAGTTAAATGACCAATTTGATTTTAAAAACACATTAATAAATAACACTATTAGCATATGTAATGTTGGTTTGTTAGCCGCCCATGCATGTCTTGATTAAACACATGCATAAGCATATGTTTTTTTTTTTCCTAAGAAAAATAGAATATATATAAATATATGGATGAAAAAAATGGCACCAGTAGTGCCACCTAATAAATACAATTGGATTGCTAACCATCACTCTCTCCCCATGATATGAAGTGATAGGGATATCAATTATGTAATATCAAGTACATGCAAAAGGTATATATGTCAGTGCTGAGTTTAACTACTATGTTGGATAAATATATGATACATAATTTGGGATATACATGGACGGAGCCAGGTTGAAAATATAGGGAATGAAGTTTAAAAATAAAAATTATTTAATAAATATATATTAATAAAATTTTATATAAATATTTATAATCATTTGTTTTTAAATATTAATTATATTAAAAATATTAAACTTTTCAATTATTTTTTTCTATGTTTTTTTTTAAAAAAAAAATTGTAAACAAAAATTAAATTATAAATATTATTTAATACATAGAAAATGATTTAAACTAAAGAGGAATAGCCAAATTATTCTAACTAAATATCAATTCATTTTTTTAAATTACAAAGTTAAATTTTATAAAATTACATTAAAAGTAATATAAATAGATAATTATAATTATATCTAATAGTATAACAATGGTGACACCTTTAAACTCAAAAAATAATACTCATGTTTATTAAAAAAAATAATACAACTATCTTTATAATGAATTTATAATGAAAATTATAGAAATAGAAATTAAATATTTATCTTTAAAATGATATTATCTTTATTATAAAAAGAGAAATAAAATATTTATTTAGAGAATATTATCATATAAAAAAGAACTGTAAAAACAGAATAAAATATTTTATAATTAATACCTAAATACTGTACCTCTAAATTTAAATCTATCAAATAAAGAAAAATATAAGTAACTAATATATATTCTCAATTGATTAATGTGTGTTTTTGGTTTTCAAAGTGGATCGAAGAAAAAAAAAATTAGAAGTGTTAGAAATAACGTGAAGTAGTTTCTTAAATATTATTTTTTTGTACATAATTAATTTAATATTTCTGATATATAGTATTTCATTAAGTTAAGCTATTTATAAAAATTACTTAAAATTAACTTGTTAAATGCTTAATTTATTTAATTAAATAAATAAATTCAAGCTTAATTGAGATTAGACTCTATTATTTAAATGACTAGAGCTCAAAGGTTAATTGGATATGATGTATCTATATAAATGAATCTTATTTAAATGACACAGATTATTAAACCATTCGATAATTTCATTTTAAAATTTATCATCAGATTAAAAATTCTTTTATATAGATCATATTACCAAATATGATATATATAAAAGATCCATTTGTATAGATACTTCATATCAATCTAAAAAGTCATCTAGAAAGTCATATGCTTCGTGACAAACTTGTACGGATTGAATTTCTAGGCTTCACCTAATAGTAAACCTTGCAACAAAAAAAACCTCTCGATCATATATAATTTATATTAGTTATGTTTACAACACACTTTTCGTTAAGTATATGTGATTATTTTTTCAACGGTAGTTAAATTGATGGACCTAATTAAAAACAAATAGAAGTTTAAATAACCAATTGAAAAAATTAAATTTCAAATACTTAATTAAAAATTGCCAAATAATATAGAGACCTATTAAAAATTATACCCTGAAATATTAGCAGGGACGGAGCGGCCCCTCGGATTTTTTAATTTTATATATATATATAATATTTAAGTAATTTTTTTAATTTTTAATAAATTAAATATATTTAAATGTTATTTTTTCATAATATATTTTATCTTTTTTTATAATATTTCTTGTGTAAAGATAATAATATAATTTTTTTAGATAAACATTTTATTTTTCTTATTGCAATTACTATGGAGATAATTATATATATTTTTTCTTTTTAGATAAAATATTTGAATATAATTTATTTTTAATATTATTTTTTTCTTATAATCTATTTTAAATGCTATGAATAAATATATTTATAGGTCTTTATTAATATGTTCAATTATTAGAGTGTGCATAAATCTAAACACTTCATATTTAAACTTTACAATAAGCAAATTAATGTTGTACTATGGTCAATCAACTTTTATTGTGTTATTATTGTATAGTCACAACATAATATTACTCTTTAATTTCTAACAATTTAAAAATATATAATTTTTTTTATTAATTATTGGTTAATATCTTTCTATAACTAACCTAATTCATTATTCCCTTAAAAAAAACATAATTCATTATATTTAAATAGATTTTAAGAACATAATTAATAGAATATTTTCCTAAAAAAATAAGATAAATGAAGATGCCATTATTTATTATAAATTGATAAAAAAAAAATTCTATAGTATATGAAACTAATGAATAATGTTTATAATATTATTGAAACTTTTAAAATTAATATTTAGTTTAATTTATGAAATATATATATAATATTTTAATAAATTATTTTATATACAAATGAATTTTGTATATATATGAATATAAATTTGATCCCCCTAGATTTTGAAAAACTAGTTAAATTAATATTGAATTAATTAAGGTGCATTATTCTTGGACATATATGGTTTAGAGCAAGGTTATTATATGAGAGAGAGAGAGAGAGAGAGAGAGGTTTCATCATAACATTATGAATTGAGCACATGTTTTATACATTCTTCACTAAACACTAAAATATACACGAGAGATAAACTGGATTTATTATAGTTATCCTTTCACTATTACAACCATTGAAAAGATGTAAAGGCTGCACATTATGCAGGCAATGATACCACCATATTATTATAAAATTACTTGCTACATAGCACTTCCTCAACGAAATCTCTATAAATAGCCTTCACAATGTTTGAGCAACGCAATAGTCAAAGTGTTCAATACTCTCTCTTTCAACTTCTATATTCTCTTCTGAAGCATTAATGGCTCATAATTTCCTTCTTTTTGTTTTCGTGTTTGCTACTACACTGGTTGCTGGATTCAGTTCTGTCCAGAAACTACCTCCACCGGAATATGGAAAGACGATAAACATTCTCAGCATTGACGGTGGTGCTCTCAAGGGTCTTATTCCAGCAACAGTCCTTCATCACTTGGACGAAGCTCTTAAGGTTTAGCAATATATATATCTACGATAATATTGTTGTTATTATATCTTTTTCTTTTTCTAAAATTTTGTTTAAAGAAATAGAATCTAATATTACTCACAAACAATTTGGTACATTTATTAAACTATATACATACAATTATAGGCACACTGCCACGGTATACAATACTGAATACTATTCGGTTATTATTTATTTATTTACTTATTTGATTAATTTTTTATGTTTCCTTACTCCATTTTTCATTTTGATAATAACTCATCAGCAAAAAATTAATGACAATTTGGACCCTTAAAAGAGAAAGAATTTAATATATATACTAGTATTTCTTGAATTATTTTCTTAATAGTAGTATAATGCAAAACAAGTGTGTATACTTTATTTTTTTGTGTGTGCTTTGTTACATAATGTTCTTGCTATAACGTATTGAAAAAATAGATTTGTTTGTTAGACTTATATATAAGGAAATCCAACTGATTTTGTTTTAATGTTATAATTTCTAAAATACTCTTCATTATTTAAGTGTAACTCTATTTTCAATGATTTTTTTTTATATATAGCACCAAATTTTAATGAAAGACATTTTAAAAATAATCTTATTTTTTTTACTTTAAATTATTAAAATTAAATAATGCCAATAACTTTGTTAATCGGTATGAAAATAATTATTTTTGTTTATATATAAATTTAGGGAGACTACATGGCTCTTTTATTATCTCTTTTACTATATGAATTATATTTCTCGGATAGAATCATTGGATATGGCCTAGTAGTGCTGGAGATTCTCATTCTATCTATTAAAGGACATATCATATGAAAATGATAATTTAATATAAAAATTAAAATAATCAGTTTTAGTTGTTGTTAAGTTAGAATTAAGAATCTAAATTAAACACATTTTAAATTAAATTCTATTTAATCATAGGAATCTCTAAAAGATTCACAAAATAGAATTCTCACATGAATTTGAAATTGGTTGATTGGCAGAAGAAGGATCCAAACGCAAATCTAGCAGACTTTTTTGACGTGATAGCAGGGACTAGCACCGGTGGACTTATAGCAGCTATGTTAGCTAGCCCTAGCTCCGATGACCCTACTCGTCCTGGATTTACTCCCAAGACTATCATGGAGTTCTACATGCTACACGCCTTGCAAATATTCAACCCACTCAAGTATATACATATATACACGCGGAAAACATTAATACAATTAATAGAAGAATCATCAACAGTAACTCTTTTAAAATTATATTGAATCTTCATAACTCATTTCTTAAGATTGATGGTTGTAAGATCTTAAAAAAAATGAATGATAAAGATAGAGTGTAATTTTCTTAAAATTACTCTTTATATAACTTATTTCTCTTCTAATTAAGTTTTGCACCTCGTTGATATTTTGAAACAACATGATGATGCAGACATGGAAAATGCTCCATCTTTGATGAGACCTTCTTACATGACAAAATTCGTGAAATATTGAAGGATACGCGAATAAATCAAACATTGACCAATGTTGTAATCCCAACTTTCGACATGAAGACACAAAAGCCAGTTATATTCTCAAACTACAAGGTTAGCATATATACATATAGAACTTTTTTATGTATAATAATTATTGTTTTGCATTTAATTAATTAAGTTTGGTGATGCATGCAGCTTGAGAAATATCCCTACTTTAATGCGAAGATGTCGGATATATGCATATCAACTTCAGCAGCACCCCCTTTTTTACCAGCTTACTATTTTGAGAATGGTGTTGAGTTCAATATGGTTGATGGTGCTGCAGCAGCTGGAAATCCAGTAATTAAATTAATTATTATACCTGGAAATCCATTTCAATCTTGAATAATTAGGAATACGTTTGGTTTAAAATTAAAAATACTACACATATATGCATGTTTTAATACAAATCCAAAGAATAAAAATCATGATCTGTTGACTAGTACTATTAGGTTAGGTATCTTTAGTTAATTGTCTTTTTTAAAAACATTGTTACTGAAAGTAAAATTAATCATTCAGACACAAGCCGCAATTAGTGAAGTAATGCGACACAACAAAGACATCAAAATCCAAGTGTTGTCTTTGGGGACTGGGGTATCAAAAGTTAACGAGGCATATGATGTGAATATGACTTGTACTTGGAATAGTACGACATGGACAGAAAATGGACAAAAACTTGTAGCTCGTGGTTCTGCAGACATGATTGAACATTACCTTGCAGCAATATTCTCAGGCTTGCAACCTGTGAATAACTACCTTCGAATTGAGGTATATATACTGCTTTAATTTTCCTTAAGTATAAGATGATTTAATGTTGTTATTTTTCTTTTAGAATAATAATTGTTGAATCGTGTAATGATATGTATACATAGGAATATGATCTGGATCCTTTCCTCAATGGTATCCTCGGTGATCCATACAGCATGGGCAAACTTCTAATCACAGGAGAAGAACTGTTGAAAAAAGGAGTAGTGAGAATGAATGTGGATACTTTTGATCTTCAAGAAACAAACGAAGGTACAAATGCCGATGCTCTCGACAGGTATGATCGATGGATTTCTTAATTAAGTTGAACCGATTTTTCAAGAAAGAGATAATCATATTTTGTGTTGGAAAATGAAATATATCAAATAAGTCTAATGCTAATTTAGAGATGATAATTGTGATTTGTGAAGGTTGGCTAAAAGTTTGCACGAAGAAAGGGAGCTGCGTCTGAAAAGGAAATCAGCTGAAGAGAAAAGAGGTCGAATTAGACCATTTATTCAAACTATTAAGATGCCTTTTGGTGCTCAAATCCCAGCTGCTTAATTAGACATTAATTAATTAGCTGCTAATAAAAGTGCTTTCATTAAAAAGCCATGCCTATGTATGGCTCTAATGTGTGTTGTAATAATAAGGTTCAATACTGCATGCATGCAAGTGAGTTCTATGTAGCTCCGTATTGCAATATGTGAGGACCATGGATCATGTATCATGTGTCAAATATCAATGTATGATATAATATATATAATATTCGATCCCGTACGTGTTGGATGATAGCTTTTGCTTAATTTTTGTGTTTTAATTTACTATCTCCTACTGTTTACCTTTTCACCTTAATAATTACCATCAATTCTTGAAATTGGAATTAGATCTTGCAAACTCAATTTTGCTATATATTTTTTTTCTTTTATCTTTTAAATTTTCATTACAACTATTAAATTCTAAGAAATTAAATTATCAAGATAGGGTATAACTTTATTAAAATTACTTTTGATATAACTTGATCGTAAGGCCAGTTCTGTCCTGAGGTTTTAATTATTTATTTGATCTCATCCAAACATCAAATTTAACAAAAAAAAAAAAAGTAAGGTGCCGAAATGATTTAATTAATTATATAAAATATAAGAAATAAACGTAGGAAACATTGAAAGTATGACAAAAAAAAATGCAAAGTTTCCAAATAATAAGAAGACTACATGTTTCTATTTCACTAAAAAAATGTATTTTTTCAAATTTCACTCGTTTATTCACTTTATATCACTACAACATTTTTGTGTGAATAATTAATTAATACTAAACATTAGAATTCAAAAAGATAAATAGTTGAAATTATTTTACCCCCACTAAACAAATTTTCTGGATCCACCACCCCTTATATAATAGATATTTTTTTTATTAATATAGAAAAATTTTCATCTTGTGAAGTCTTTTTATTTTATAAAAATAATAAAAAGATAGTGTTTTTGTTGAGATGGACCTAATAAAAGATATTTTTCATGACAACTTGATCATTGTAGTTACAACTTTTAACCTGAAATTGTTGTAACAACACATTACTGCTGCTACGTACCATTCTGCCATCCATCTACTATATATAATATTTCCCTGTTAACATTTTGGATAATTTAAAAAGGAGTGACAGTTATTGTCGGCCCTATTCACATGCAGATTTTAGATATATATTTAAGGAAAGATAATATATATAATAAAATGCTAACATTCATGCAGAAAATTTCTATTATTAGATCTCTTTGTAGTTAATAAATGACAAGGTTTGTAGTAAGAGTGCTAATTTATAAAGGAGTATATCAGGTGTTGTACGTCAGCCCTATTCACATGCCAATTATGCAGAAAAAAAAATCATTTTTTAGATCTGTTTGTAGTAGATGACAAACTCGATCATGAGTTATTATCATTATCTTCTCTCTGTCTGAAACTATAATTAAAGTAATTTATATTTTAAAATGGAGAGAACAAATGTTTTGTTACAAGATGAACTGGATTTATTATAGTTATCCTTTCATTTTTAAAACCATTGAAAATATGTAAACACTGCACATTTTGGATAGAGACACGCTTTTGCCACCTTTTTGAATTTATTTGACTCAGCTACTCAATGCAGGGATTTATGACTTAGAGATGGTAGTTGAGGTGGGGGCACATTTACTTTTTGCTAGTATGGATGGTTAGGCCATTTTATCAGTTACTATTGCTTTAAATATGTCATAATCCTTCCATCACATAGAATGGTCAGCAATTTACTGAAGGATTTAATTCCTCGTCCCTTTCTGGTACCAAATATAAATATATATATATACACGTACGTACCATTTTTGGTAAAAAAAAACACTGCAAGGAAATCTCTATAAATATCCTTCACAATACTTGTGCAATGCAATAATCAATGTGTTCAATATTCTCTCCTTGAACTTCTCTATTCTCTACTGAAGCAATATTAATTGAAACATAAAGCAGGTTCCAAATTGAAAGCAATATTAAATGAAAGAGCATAAAGCAGTTCCAAATTGAAACACGTAGAAGAAGGCAAAGACGAAGCGCAACACCTGTGCGGCAACAACCTCGGTGGTCGGCGAGGCAGAAGAAGCACGGCGCCTGCGCAGCGGACACACGATGGCCGGCGGTTTCCTGTGGGTAGGTAGGTAGAAGATGAAGTGTTAGAGTATTTGGATTCCCTGTGGCAGCATAGCATAGCATGAGGACTTGAATGTCTTTTTCATCCCCCCTCTCATAATAATATATATGCAGCTTGAGAAAGTTCCCTACTTTAATGCGAAGATGTCGTATATATGCATATCAACTTCAGCTGCACCCAGTATTTTACCAGCTTACTATTTTGAGAATGATGGTGTCCACTTCAATATGATTGATGGTGCTGCAGCAGCTGGAAATCCGGTAAATTAATTATATTTATATATAGGGCACTTTCATGAATATTTTTACACAAATACTGGGTATTACTCTTGGATAATTAATTAGTTATAATTTTTTTTTTATGAACAAATGTTAAGTTGATTAATATAATATTTGAATTCATAATGTATCTTTATTTTTATTTTTTTTTACAACAAAGTCAATTTTATAACTCTTCGTTATAAAAAAAAAGTTAATTAATAATCATTTAGAGTATTTATAATACACTGTTGTTTAAATAAATTGTTTAGTCATTTTGCTTTAATAATAAAAAATTATTAAACAATCTTATTTAGATTAAATAACTCATTTAATACTCCTATTAAAAATGTTTTCATATGATATGATGAATGAATCAATTGCAAATGGATGTATACAAACTAATCCACGATGAAATCTAGCTAACGAGATCAAGTTTAAATATTTCATCGGACGCTAGCTGCAATTAGTGAAGTGATACGACACAACAAAGACACCAAAATCCAGGTGTTGTCTATGGGGACTGGGACAACAAAAGTTTATCCAATATATAACGTGGATATGGCTTGTAAGTGGGATTCTACCACATGGAAAGACAAGGGACTAGAAATTGAAGGTCGTGCTTCTACAGACACCATTGAATTTTACCTTGCGACAACATTCTCAGGTTTCCAACCTTCGAATTGAGGTATATATATAGAAATATACAAAGTTCTTTTCTCTAATTTTATTTTAGAATATATAATTGATGAATCTTGTAATTAATGATATATAGGAATATGACCTGTTTCCTCTCCTCAATGGTTTCTCTGGTGACCCAATAAACTTGCACTATCTTGAAGTGACGGGACAAGACCTATGGATAAGCATTCATCAATACTATCTTCTACGGATAAAAAAGAACAGTTCCTACTAGAAAAAAATCTATGATGTTTCCTGATAAATTTAAATTTTGTTTTTAATCTCTAAAGTGCATCTAAATCACTTTGTTTCACTATTTAAACCATTATTTAAACAAATTTAGAGATAAAAACAAGATTTTAAATTTATCAGTACCAACAAAAAAAAATTTATTAGCATTTAAGAAAAAAAAAATGTAAAGAAAATACATATTGACAATTCATATCTTACTACAGAATTAAATTATGACAAAATTAATGTTAACAATATAATGTACGTATTTCAGATTTTAACTATCCATACAGTATCAAGGTTCAAATTTTCAAGTTTGGTATGAATGTTCCAAAACATATTCTCAAAAACTAAACTTTCTCAGATATATTTTTTTAACTGGGTTTTTCTAATAAAACATTTCAATAGGGGTGGAAATCAAATTAATATATTCTCGTGGAAATCGATTGAAAAGTTTTTATAATACTTATAAGTTTTTTAGAAGAAATAATTCCTGAAAACATAAAATTTTCAAATCGTTTATGTTCTCTAATACATCCCCTGTAAGTACAACAATTATTAGGGAAACTTAAACTGTGAGGACTAGTCTAGAATTAAGTCCAAGCAATATTATATTTTTTATTTCTATCATCAAAAGCCTCTGCCACCAAATTTATGCGCTAACAGTTATAATTTGTGGTAGTCTTAGGCAACTGCCCTGTACAAACTAGCTGCAGAGCGGGGTCCATGGAATCATACTTAAAAGGTGATGTTGGCAAGGCATTTATGCTGTTGGAACTTAAGACCAAATTCTAATTTCTAAATCTGAATCACCAAAACAGGGTAGTAAAATACTTGAGAACATTTCTCAGCAAAATATACATACGTAATTCGTGCATCTTATCTACACATTTACATTTACATTTAAAATAAAAAGATGTTATGTATCTCCCACTATTTTGGTGTCAAATATTTTGAAGTGACAACTGGCCACCGGTACCCCATTCACATCGGGTTTGGAGACCCAGAATGATTTGAGAGAAACACAAACCCATGGTGGATTTCTTGGAGCACCCTCACCCTGAACCCCACCATTTACTCCAAGTAATCTGTTTAGCTTCCTTGTCAACTCATCATTGCTCGGATAACCATCAAAAAGGGTCTCCTGCAATTAATTTATCATCAACACCAACAAATAAACAGATAAGTTTCAAGTGCATGGAGTGTAATTGGTGCCAAGAATACTAAAATCAACAGACAAGTTAAAATTTGTTCTAACCCCATCCTTGTCAATTACAAAAGCATGGATTCTAGTGGTGGAATCCTCCAGCGTTAGCCGCAATCTATATCTCCCAGTAGAGATCAGATCTTTAGCTTGGCATGGCGTTGCTGCTACCACCCGAATAATACACTTGAATTTAGAGGTACCCTTCAACATATGATGAATTCGGTTAATAATAATAGAGGTAAATAAGATCAATCAATAGGAACTTAGAAGTTAAGAGTGTGGGCATAAGTGAAGAAAATGAAGTATACCACCTCCGAATGAGTCAGGACAGTCATTAAAGTAGAAAGTGTCCCATGATCTTGATTAACTTCTGTAAGGATAATGCATAGTGTTACCTCCTAAGAAAATCTCAAATTTGAGTCATAACTTTCAAGAATCAGATACTTAATACTATTGCAACAACACAAATGAAATACCTGTAATAAATGAAGGATCGGGGAATAGCCGTTCATCAGACAACCTGACCAACATAAATTAGATATGTAGAAGTTCCATTCATACCACTGATCCAATATTTCAAAACCATATACAATTAAAAATTACCTTTGACGGTCTACAAACAGATTGTCCTCATTTGGTGTATATCGAAGCTTTGACTGAGGGGTAAAAACAGCATGCCATAGTCCACCAACCACCTCAAGCCGCACATTCATAAACTTCACCCACTTACCAACATTTAGAAGATGGGTATAATTCTCAACACTTTGAACAAATGTTATTCGTAAGATCGACCCAAAAACAGGTAAAGTACACAACAACTCTCTTGATAAAGGTTCGGGTTCCAGTTGCAAAGGTAGAGGGGATTCAAGTTCATTTTCTAATCTGCAATTCAGTAACAATCAAACCAAATTTCTATTGATATACTCTCATAAATTAAAATATTATAATTTATACAAAATATATTGTTAAATGCAATAAAGTGAATAAGCATAATTACAATCTCGGTTTCACCCTTTTTAGTCAAATTCCATTATTCCTATGTTAAGCTCCATCCTATTTTAACTTGTTTACCTAATGCTACCCAAGTGATGCTTTTGATAATATCAATATAAAAAAAATTATGCAACCAATAACTTTACAGTTCTTGGCATGTCATTACCCACTAAATCACTTGTCAAAACTCCATTGCCCACAACCCAGTACAAAAAAAAAAACAAGGGACAAATGATAATTGCGGAAAAAAAAATACTGTCATTATTTTTACCGTATAGAAAATGATAAAACACCAAACTCAGGATGCACGTTTTGGGGGAAAGGAGCTAAACTGACAATGTAAAAGCAAATTTGTATCAACTCACTCTGAACATATGTCGTTGGCTGGTGCATTCGTGCCATCCCATGCAAGGATTAACCATTTATCTTTTGCCACTTCCAAACAGGAAATGATCTTCTTGTGAACAAAAAAAAATAAAAGTACAAAGAATGATGAATACTTTGACATGGTAACAACAAACTAAAATCTTGTCAATAGCTCATACATTTGGAATATTGTGTTTATACAATGATATTTAAAACTCAATCATGCAAAATATAAGAACTAAAAAACAATTTAATTACCTTGCATACCAAATTAACGGAATTTCCTTCCTTGATTTCTCTTAGCATGGGAAACATACTCAAATCTATACACATCAAAATTTAGCATCAAATAGAAAACTATATGAAATTCAAAAAAGCAAAACAAATTATAGATAATTCCTGATTTTGATCAAGCTAAAAAGCAAAACAAAACAAATGCACATATTAAATCTCTTAATTAAGTATTAGCTACTTTATGTTATATCAAAGTTGAAATAATAGAATAAAAGACCTCCATGAAACTGAAAATTGGCCCGCCATTTTCTAAGCTCGTGTATTATGATCTGGTCTTCATTTGTGGATTGAAAATGAGAAGAAACTTGATAATAATCAAAATCATCTTCATCTTTGCCTTCATATAAAGCAAAAGAGGAAGAATTCTTGTAGTAAACAACATTTACATCCTTGAGTAGGCTGCCATATGATTTTACCTACAGAAGATAAAAGAAAAAACACATAAGTTTATTTAGTATATACACTTGGTGAAGTTTATTTCCATTCAACTTGCACAATGAGAAGTAAACGAGCATAGAGTTGACACTATGAGGTTTAAGTAAAATTATGAAATAACATGTGTTATGTTATGGCCTGTTTTAGGTCTTTATTATTAGAAACATATATATATAAAAGCCAAGGGCAAGGGCAAGGTTGGACCAAAAAACCAAAACAAACAAACATATCTTTACATATAATAGAGAATACCTGAACGCAACAAAGCACAATTATATCCCCAACGTCATTAAGATAAGGAAGTCTTTCTACCTTGTCTTCAAAAATGTTAACACTAAAGGCAGGTTGCTGATGTGTTTCATCAATTAGTCTGAGGCAACAGTGGTAATCTACAAAAGTGATAAGCAACAGTGACAAAACTATGAAGACCCATAAACACTGGCTCAGAACACACACTTTGACGAAAAAGGGTCATCAATCTACTACCAGTACCAAGAAAGGGAGTAAATGGCAACCGTAAGTCCGGGCTTTTAATCATCATTGCCAGTGAAATGAAGAAATTTGGAGAAAGTTGAAATTTACCTGAGCCCCTTGATTTGTTGGGAATGCTGCAATCACTGATTACTGCAATCAAATTTACTTGCTGGCCAACATATTTTTCAACATCTCGTATGGGAACAAGTGGGCAATCACCCCGCTTCACTATTTTCATTTTCTTATTCCTTGGCATTCTGAGCTCTGACTCTGAAATAGGGCAAAATAGAAACTGAAATTGGATAAGAAAAAACTGAAACTGAAAGCTGGGTAACAGAGAGAAGAGATATCATACCAGGAGACAAAGCAGATGAAACTTCAAACTTCAAACTTCAAAAGGGGGAAAAAGACTCACAGACCCGTGGGGTGGGGTGGGATCCTGTATCTGTATGTAGCGCCAATTCACAAGGGAAATAAAATGCAAATGGGCTTTAACTAAGTTTTGGTCCAACTACGAGTATCTAAAAACATTTTATTTTTACCGATCGGATTTCAGACAAACAAAAAAAAAATTAAGAACTCAAGAAAATGGAAAAAAAAAAAGTTAGGATTTCAAACTAAAAATAAATATTTTTTAAGAATCTAAAACTTATTTAAGGCCATGAAAATGCAAATATATATACACAATATAGATAAAACATAGAATTATAATTTAATTTAACATCAATTAATATAAAAAAATATACAATATATTTTATCGAATAAAATATGTTCGGTTTCTTAAGAAAATTAATTTTTTCCTTCTAAAAATAAAACATATTTTTTCCTATTCTAGGTGGTAACTATTAATCAGTATTATTTTTATGTGTTTGGATAATAATAATAATGATTTTGTTGAGAATTGTACACTATTTATTCAAATAGATTGTCATCTGAAATTAAAATATGAGTATCCATGTTTAATTATGGTTGAAATTGAAAGATATACAAATGTTTAACAAAGTTATCATGAGGACATGCAAAAATACATATTATTTTTATAGAGACAAAATTAATAAAGAAAAATTTAGGATCCCAAATATATTTATAACGTTTTTTTCTAGTCTTTTAAAATAAGTAAGAAATTTCTGCATCTGTTTATCTCCTTATTTCAGTCTATCTCAATAGTAATATTTGGCCTTCATGATCTCCTATACTAAATTCTTTTGCCGAAACAATTTGGTGAACAAAGTTTCCAATTTTTATCTGACACTACTCACTAGTATGTATGCTGAGAGAAGTTCATAGTTCAAACTACTACTCCCTATCAATTGTCAAGTGTCATCTCAAATTGTTCTAACAAACAGGAGGAAAATAAAATCAGGGGGCCAAGTGTTTTCTTCTCAAAGTCCAAAAATCAATGCCAAGTTTCCATCGTTATTCAATTCAAAAGTTATGAGTTTTAAACCCCAACTAATGAATTGTGTGAATAAGAAGTAAAGTAAGTAAGTGGTTCATACCTCTCTCCCGCTATTAGCTACTCATTAAAATTATTATGTGTTTACATGGGGAGATATCAAATATCAACTATTAAACTATTCAATAATTTTTAATTGGATTATTTTATCTTTATTGTTGGATTAAATGTTCTTTTCATATAAAAATATCATATACGATAAATATGATCTACATTATTCTTGATGAAAGCCTGCAAGAAGATGACTAGATGATGAAGGCAGATTCATGATAACATTATTATCATTCTATATATTCTCTTCGTCTAAAACTATAATTAAAGTAATTTATATTTTAAAATGGAGAGAACAAATGTTTTATTACAAGAAGATGACTAGTTCGATAAAAAAGAATTCACATATTGAATCTTGTGATTCTAAGTCCCATGAACTTAAAAACACTTAATTCGTTGGTTTAGAATCATGTGAGAAGTTACCTAATATGTTTTCGTTAGTCTTCGAAACTTATTTCAAATTTTCACCGTCGACAACAAGATAAATATTTTTTTTCTAAATAATTAAAATTTATAATAAATGAATATTTTATTAGTATATAAATTAAGTTACAATCAAAAGCATGAATTATATATAAATAAATATATTTATAATTAACAATTTAGTTTGTAATATAAGATTAGTTTAACTTATTGAAACTTTCTTTTAAAAAAATGAAAAATATAATTATCATTATAGTTTTATCATGTAAAAGGTGTCTCGATGAATTTGATTGAAAAATGTGTTTGTTTATCAACTTATTCTTGTCCTCAACTTACTAGAACACTACTATTTACCTTTTCACATGATCCTGTATAAAATATGAATGTGGGATATGACACCACAGCCATCATTCTAGCACAAACAAAAATTACAATTAACCCGAGAGAGGTCAAAACCATGCCATGACAAACTCAGTCATGAGCCATGCAAGGCACAAATATTGATTGAATAATAAATCACACGAAACTCCCTCACCAATTCTTCCCTCCAATTTTACGTGTTTTTAGTAGCGAATTTCATATCTCCCTCCCTCGTGTTTCATATGTTTCTCCAATGGGTTCGTTATTTTGCTTGATTGAGATAATACTATATGTGGTAAGTACGTACGTACTTTATTTTATATTTACTTTCTGCATCCGTTTTCTTTTCTTCTTTTGATTGAAACATTTAAAATTTAAGCTGTCGTTGTTGTTGAAATCTGATTGACAGTCATGCCTGAACTTAACTTCTCGTGATACTCGTGGAAGCACTTCTTCTATTCACGTGTTATTGCACTCTTTTTATGTTAAGTGAAATAAATTATTTGCAATTGGTGCTTTAAATAATTGACTGGTTATTTTTAAATTAATGTCAATCACTCACATTTTTCTATTTTTATGTTTTATCTTGTTATATTTGATTGAGAGTAAAAAAATGTAAAAATATAAATATTTTTTTTAATTTTTAGGCTTAATTATAATTTTTATTCTCAATTTTTTAATTTTCGATAAATTTTATCTCAACAAATTAATTTGGTATATTTTATCCAAATTTTTAAAATTTGAAAAATTTTATCCCTCTATCATTTGTTAGTTAATAAATATAAAAGTTATGAATAAAATGTCAAAAGAAAAAAGTTGAAAGTAAAATTTATCAAAAAGATATAAAAGTTGGAGGAAAAATATGTAAAAAAAATCAAATTTGTGGGTAAATTGTGCAACCGTAAGAAGTAAAATTATAAGGTAAAATTTGTAATATTTTAAAAAATTGGAGATAAAATGTATTAAATTAATTTGTTAGAGTAAAAATCGTTAAAAATTAAAAAATTGAGACTAAAAATTACAATTAAGCCTAATTTTTTTTTATATATTTTTCCATTTTTTTAAAGGGTTAATTATTTTCAGTGCAACCCTACGTTAACTCTATAATTTCAAGTGAAAACGTCTGAGTTTTGATAGCTCGACGTTTACGCCTTTCTATTTGTTTTATTATAATTATTATATATCTTTATAATTTTCTTACAAAAATAATATAAAAGGGTTAATTTAGGTATAGTGGGAGATGGTTGTCCATTTTTGGTTTATAATTTTCAAATGCAATTTTAAAATAAAAGCAAAAAATAGAGTTGAGTTGATTTTTAAATTAATTTTAAAATAGTTTAACATTATTTTCAAAATAATAAAGCAAAGTTTCGTGAATTTAGTTTTAAAAACTATATTTTCATCGTCATCATCACTCTCACTCTATTGTTGTCACCACACAATTGTCACTATCACTACCTCCATTCTCACTATTGTCACCGCCCATTTTATCACTATCACTATTATTATTTTTATAATCATTATTCAATTATTATTATTATCACAATTATCATTCCATTATTACCATTTTCACCGTCACACCACCTCACCGCTACAACATTCAACAAAAGAGATTTTCAATCAACTTTCATCTTCTAATTACATGCAATAATATATGCCAATGAATAATATGATAAGCTTTATTGATATTTAATGTTTGGTGTGGACTAAATAACAAACTCATAATGAATGAATATTATATTTAAATATAAAAAAAGAAAAATTATCAATTTTCAGGTTAAAAACTCTTTATACGATTTATTTTTCTTATTTATTTACGTGATTAATTGAAATTTATTTAAAATGATCAATTTTAATAGATATTAGCTAAATTAGAAAAAAAAATCTTTAAATAAAAGGTGAAATCAATCCACTTATTATTTCTTTAAATAAAAATATTAATAAAAGATGAGAGAAAAAAATATATCATAATTCTAACTGGATCCGCTAATAAGAAATACATTATGACAATGGATAGGATATGTCTATTATATCCTAGTTGCACACAAAATAACATATTGAATGATAGACTTATTTATCCTATCATGTCTCATGTCTCATTTATCTTGTACACCAAAATCAAATGAGTCGAAGAGTAGTTATCTTATATTATTAATATGAGATGAATTATCTCACGTGAGACTTAAAAAAATATATATTAATCATTGTATTGATCATAAACAGTCAAAATTAAAACATAAAAAATGATGTGAATCTTTAAAAAGTTAAATGAATTTTCGAGTGGTCTCATTTCATTCGATTTTTACCCTCCATATATAATTATATTATTGTGTGTGAGAGGTGAATCGATCAGGTGTTATTCACGTTGATATTTAATATGGAGTATGGGAAGTAGTTAGAATATGCTAGGTAAGCCATAATTATGGAGTTTTTTTTTTTTTATCATAGCCTTGTGGAGTATTTAAGGAGTGGCAGGTACTGTCGGTCCTATTCATTTGCCAATTTTAGATTTATATATATAGGAAAAAATATGATAGTAACATACTAACATACATGCATGCAGAAGATTTCAATTTGTTGACATCTTTGTAGTAGATGAAAACTCACTTATGATTTTAGTGACAGCTTATTTATGTGAATCTTATCAATTATATTAATTATTTTTTCCATTAAACTTTATTTATCGCTAATTAATGGTTCGAGTTGTTAATATTTATCAACTATTCGAAAGTATATCTTAGTTGTTGGCTATTATTGTCTTTAAAGTTATTTCTGAAGCAATATGATTGTCTAAAAGTTAAAACCTACATAATTTATAAACTATTTAATGAGTAACATAATTTATTCAAATTTAATATATTTTATGAGAATATATATAATTAATAGATTTTTTTGTATAAAAAAATATGGTTAACATAAACATCATTTTATATTATAAATTCATCAAATTAAAGTTCTTAGTGACATGCGAAATTGAAAGAAAGAGACTAATATTTTGTAGACAGAATTAGTGGACTATTCCCACGACCACGGGACACGCTGCCTGGCCTCCATGTATGGACCCATCGCCAGGAAGACTTTCGTTTGCAAGGGATCCCCATGTCCATGTCTGGATCCATCCATCCATCTAACTCGTCTGAGCCGGTCCAAGTCGAACCTGGCTCTGATACCAATTGTTGTGCATCTGAGGGGGTTAAACACTGGGGAGATTTAACCAATGGGCTCGAGCACACCACATAAGTGAACTAGACACCACACTTCAACCCAAAACCTTAAGGCTCAGGTTTATGGGTCTTTCCATCACTTATATGATGTTCAACTCTCTCATTCCTATCCGATGTGGGACTTCACCTTCACACTTGTACTCAACATATTCCACTGAGATGTTGTATTTGGGAAATTAATTTAGTGTAGGAAACCATACACGTACCACCTTAATCAATAATTGTTATCTTTTAAATTTGTCTGTATATAGTTTGTCATGAACACTTATAATTTATTGAAGTTCACATTAGATAATTAATTTCCTTTTATTTTATATATACTTTATGTTAGATGTGATTTTTTTATTTAATATTGTTTTATATTTTTTAAAGGTTAAAAGATAACAATTAGAGACAAATTTGTGGTTTAAAACTTAGCATTACCATACATTTAGTATAATTAATTAAATAAAATATGCGGTTTTTTAAAACTTTACATTACATCGATCATTCAGTGAATTTTCATGAGATCCCTTATTTTATTGAAAGTTTACGTGGATCAATGAAACCACATCCAAATAATAACCCTTATGAATAATAAGCTTTGGAACCGATGGATACAACTCATTAAATTAAAATAGCTACCTAGCTGTTTTTACTCGCTCGAAAACTCAAACTTGTTATGATGAAAATGACTAAGTGTGTGTTTGCATATTACTAGTAGTTTCGTTCAATTAAATTCACATTCAATTAATGTTAATTCATCACTAGCATTGCTTAATTATATTATGTTTATGCATTAGAAACTGTAAAAAATTGTTCGCCAATTAAATGGGTTTTAAAACACCTTAAAACTCCCACCACATTTGGCTTGTCCAGTTCCTATGATTATTTCAGACATAAATATGTATGAATAGGGTAATAGCACTTCCCCTAACACGGTTTAGCTTTTAACCAAGTAAATGTAAACATTGTCAATAGAAACAATTGATTTTATTTTTTTATTTTTGTATTAGCCAAAGCATATATTAAACGTATAATTGATATATTTTTTAATGCAAATTTATTAGATTTTGAAAAACTCGTTTTTCTTAAAGGTAAAAGAAAATATTATTGATAAAATGTAGACAAAAAGTGTGTAAAAAAAATTGCTATATTTTGAAAAACTAGTTAAATTAATGAATTAATAAAGGTGCATTCTTCATTGGAAAAACCCAAGTCCCATTGATTAAAGATAGTTCCACAACGTATTATTCATCATAAGATTATTGATATTATTGATAAGATTGGATTAGAGACCGCTAAGGTGACAATATAAAAGAATTACTCATCATTTCTACTATTTATGTTTTAAAAATCTAAAAGATGCCTAGATGATGAAGCCGGCCGAGCAGTTTCATGATAACAATATTATATTTTAAAATATTGGAGAGCAAACACACATGTTTTATTCTTATAATTCACTAAAATATATACAAGAAAAGATGAACTGGATTTATCATAGTTATCCTTTCTTTTTTAAAACCATTGAAATTTGAAAATATGTAAACCCTAGCTGCACACTACGTAAGCAATGATGAACACCATATTATTATAAAATTACTTGCTACATAGCACATCCTCAAAGAAATCTCTATAAATAGCCTTTCACAATATTTGAGCAATGCAATACTCAAGGTGTTCAATATTTTTCTTTTTACTGAAGCAATATTAATGGCTCATAATTTCCTTCTTTTTGTTTTCGTGTTTGCCACTACACTGGTTGCTGGATTCAGTTCTATCCTGAAACTACCTCCATCAGAAAATGGAAAGACAATAAGCATTCTCAGCCTTGACGGTGGTGGTATGAAGGGCATTATTCAAGCAGTGGTTCTTGATCACTTGGACAAAGCTCTTAAGGTTTAACGATATTAATTAGATAGTATCATTTTAGTTATCTATATATTTTTTCATCGTCACATGAAATGATATAATACTATTTTGGTTGAAATAATGCAGGCTAAGGAGCCAACAGCATCTTTAGCAGATTATTTTGATGTGATAGCAGGAACTAGTACCGGTGGAATCATGACTGCTATGTTAGCTGCACCAAACTCATCTAATGCCAATCGTCCTGTCTTTACTCCATATCGAATCATACAGTTCTACAAAGAAAATGGCCCTCATATATTTAATAAGTCTAGGTATATATATATATATATATAATTTAATAGTTATAATAAATCATTAATATTAATGATTAGATCTTTTTTCTGTGTTAATTTTGGAATAATTTTGTGATGAATCCATCATTAATTTAGTCCTGGGAAGGGTCCCGCGTTTGATGGGGTGTACTTGCACGATATAGCGAAGCAGCTATTGAAAGAAACACGATTGAGTGAAACATTGACGAATGTGGTAATACCAACTTTCGACATCAAGGAACTCAAGCCAATTATATTCTCAAACTATCAGGTATTAATTATTTCTGGCTAATTAACTATACTATACTATATATTATCAATTAAACATTGTTAATTAATTTGTGCAGGTCGAGACAGATCCTTACTTAAATGCCAAACTCTCGGATATAATAATCGGGACTTCGGTAGCACCCACTATTCTACCACCCTACCAATTTAAGAATGACAATGTTGAATTCAATTTGGTTGATGGTGCTTTGACAGCTGATAATCCTGTAAGTATATATATATATACTTTTAATTAATTTGAAGAAATAATCATCACTCATTTTCCATGTTAAATTTGAATAGGCCATGGCTGCTGCCTGTGAAGTGATGCAACACGAGGAGGAGGTTAGCGAAATCCTGTTGCTATCATTAGGAACAGGAAAAACAAAAATTGTGGAAAAGTACAATGCTAATGACGCTGCTCATTGGAATTGGATTAATTGGATTGCAGATTTAATTCATTCTTCTTCCCCTATCTTAGAAATGGTTCAGCAATCTTCCACAGACATCGTCCCTTACTACCTTGCCACTGTGTTCCCGGGCTTCATGCCTCTGGATAACTATCTTCGAATTCAGGTAAAAAATTATCTTTAAAAATTATATAAATAGAACGTAAAACTATTTTATAGTATCCATGAAAATGTTAGTAAATTTCAAATTTTAAAGTTAGGTTAAGAAGAAATTGAATGAATCTTGATGCATATATAAATTAATGCATGCCATGCAGGAGTATGACCTGGATCCATCCCTGGATGACATGACTAATGTTGAACAAGAAAACTTAAATAATCTTGTTAAGGTGGGAAAAAACCTGTTGCAACAAAAGGTTAAGAGAATTAATGTCAATACTTTTCAACCATATGAAGTAGACCAAATAAATGCCCAGGCTCTTGACAGGTGCGTACAATCATCTAATTCTAAACAAACCCAACATTTTTAAATTAAATGGTAGAATTTTAAACTTTAGTTGATTAATTTCTATGATTTTAATTGGATTAAAAGTAGTAGTTAAACTGTAACAAAGTATATATAATTATGAACCACAGAAAATAGAATATGTTGATGCATGTTTATTCCTCAAGTAACGGGTTTTTTTAATTTGATGAAGCTTTGCTGAGAAACTATATGAGCAGAAGCAGTTGCGTTTGAAAAGGAAATCTATGAAAAAAGGAGGAAGGCCATTTATTGAAACTGCCTGAGAATCTTTCAGTGGAAAACGAGCAATTATTATATATTTGAATAAATGTCACATGTAATGTCAATTAATGTGGCCTTATATTATCCTAGCTTGTGTGTTTTATCCATGTTAATTTTCTGTAATATATAAGTATGCATGTGTGTGCTGTAATTAATAAGGCTCAATATATGCTTAATTATGAGTTCTATATATGAAACTCATAATAGCGAGAGCCCATGGATGATGTATCAAATCAACTATATATTAATTGTTTGTTGCTTTAATTAATTTAGTGTTTTAAAATCGCCCTACCATAATTTAATAGTTTACGTTCGTAGTCACGAATTGTGGAAATGAAATTAGTTTTTTTTTTTTTCTCATTTTGCAACATACATGGTGAATCTGTTTGGTCGGATAAAATTAAAAAAGAATTAAAGAGAAAAGAAAACATGAGTAACATGCTTTTTCTTTGTTTAGTTGAAAGGAAAGTACAAAAAAAATAAAAATCAATGCTTCATATATATTGGTTCAAATTTCTTCAAATTCACAAAATAATATAAATTTTGACCAAACAATCAAGTTACATTCTAGGAAATAACTATTAGTTATGCAAAATCAAAACAACGAACTACTTTTATCTAATTATTCAAAGTACGTAAACCTACCTTCTCAATAAACATTACCTCAACTGATAGTTGATTTCTTCACAATATTTTAAATCTTATAAAAACTTCACATTTTTTCAAATATTATATCATTTCACTTAACAAAATACACATTATCTATCATATTAATTCTAATCTATTTTCACTCTATATTATTTTTATTTTTGTATTATTTTCTTTCTCTCTTTTCAACCAAAATACATCGAGTTGTTAACTGCAGGAATTTTAGTTATTTGTTACTGAGATGACTTAAATCTGGTTAGGGTTTTGGGTGGTTGATCTGTTTCATTATTCTTGATGTATTTGGGCTTGTTCTCACAATATATGCAATAGGTTAGTGCTACAGTCTTACGCAGGTTAGGGTGCACTATGGTGTGCTCCTTGATTATGTTATTTGTTTCCTTTGTTGCGGGTGTGTTTTTATTTTAATTATGCTTGTAATATTGGATACTTCTGATACCAGCTTGGAATATATTTTCTTTTTGCCGAGAAAAAAAATATATCGAGATTTAGAGATTATCGATATGATATTCAAGCATGGATTATTACTATCATCCCAATATTACTAATAATTAAAATACAAAATTATAAGATTGATTTGGTGATTTGAAGGGAAGAAAATTCATATGTATGCACAAAAGTTCGTACCAAAAGGGGAGAAAAATAATACTAACTTGAAATCAATATTTAAATTGGTAAAAATTAATAGCCTCAAATTATCGCAAGTCCGGTTTCCTACTTGAAATCATAGGAATAACATGACATTGGACCTAAATCAACCAATATTTTACTTTTGTAAGAAAATAATAAAAACAATAACTTATTTGTAACAAAGAAAATGCTAAAACAGTTTAGTGACGAATGTGTAAAACATGTGCTCTCTCCATTTTAAAATATAAATTATTTTAAGCATTAATTTAACGATTCATAATTTTAGATGAAGAGAATATAATTAATGATAGTAATGTTATCATGCTCAGCTTCATCATCTAGGCATCTTCTTGGTTCACCAAAAATAAAATTCTAGGCATCTTCTTGCATGCCTTTTACTATATTGTCACCTTAGCTCTCGAATCCATATATATGTTAAAATATTTAAAATATTTATTTTATTATATCCTAAAAATAATATACACAACATACATGTACTCCTTCCTTCCCATAGTACTATTTATAATGATTTTTTTTTTAGTTGAAAAAAAGTTTACTTTAAAATTATCTCCCCTCAATTATCTATCCATTCAAACAAATGTAGGATAAATTAGCATTTCATAAAGGTTTTTGAAAAAAAAACAAAAACAAAAACAAAAACAAATTATTATACAATATTTGATGTATTTTTATCCTAGGATTAGAATATTCATTTAAAAATTAACCTACACCTACCTCACTTGATTTCTTTACTTCCCTCTTCGTGTATCCAAAATTTTAAAAAAAGATTTATCAAATACTGAAAAATTTATTTTATCACGTCCTAAAGTATTCAAAACTTATTATCATTATCACAAAAAATTGTCTCATCATCATTATTATCGTGGCCAACATAATCACTGTCGTTAGGACCACTATTACTATCACCAACATAGTCACCACTATTAGGACTACCATTATCGCCACTATTATAATCATCGTCCCTATTTTATAAAAGCTAATTGAATATAAGTAAAATGAATACAGAGGTACAAGGAATACCTCCACCAACTAATAAAAAATATGGATAAGTTGTGAACCAAAGCAAAAAATATATATATATCCTCTCCCCACTCAATATATGATATGATGCATATACAAAAGCCAAACACTAAAGCTTAATTAACCTCATACCTATACAAAGGTCCAACTAAAGCTTAATTACCCTTGCAAAGTCTACACCTTCCATGTTCATCGTTTCATTGTCCATTCCGACTAACTCACCAAATCTGCAAACTAAACTTCAGAAGCATTTTTCTCCCGACGTCTGTAGTGGAGCTTCCGTTATCCTGACCCATGATAATTTGTAACCAGGCACTTTTAGGATGCCACCTCTGTATTGAATAGAACATTGCTAGAACCCCTTGTTCTGACTCTTCCTTGTCACAATGACGGTGGAAGTGAAGCGAGGGTTGTGATTGGGGCCTTCTCAGTTGGATTCGTAGGTAGGTAAGGTCCATGACCTTCTCTAACATAACTCTTGCACCTTCGTTTTGAACATTGCTCGTTGCAATTCCTCTTTCACCTTCAAGCGTTCTTCAATGGCTTTATGAATAGAATGGTTGATTTTAATAAACAATATAAATGCCTTTAGTATCTGAACTAGCACGATAAAGAAGAATCACCATATATTTGTTTAGTTCAATGTAACAAAAATAAAAATGAGGAAAAAGTATAAAAAAAACAGTAACAACAAACAATAAAAACTATATAATAAAGTCTAAAAACTTAGCTAAATCTATAATGTTTACATAAATATTTCTTCATTCTCTTATTTTTTTTACTTAATCTTTTTAGTGATATAAAAATTTCTTTAATTACTTTTAATTTTTCTTTAATTTTCCATAATTTCTTTCTTAATTCATTAAATTCATTTCATAATTACATTAGTTATTATTAGATGGAATAACTCAACATGAATAATATAGAAATTTTGTATTTTTAATATACAATGATTAAAAACTACTGTGGAAATCTCATAAGGAAACCGTTATTATCCATATTTATTTATTTTTATAATAATGGGTAATTAAAATCTTATTGTTTATTTATTTTATATAAACCACATAAGTGTTCTTAACAAATTTAAGAATAATTTCATAAATATTTATCATAAACAGTAAGAATGTTGGTTTTAAATGAGGATGGGAACCTGTGGACTGATATAATCAACTCTAAATATGGTGGATGGAGAGGGCTGAAAGTAGACGCGATACCCAATTCGAGCTCTATTTGGTGGTGAGATCTTTGCCTAGTTTGTGGTGGAACCAACGAATCTAAATGGTTCGACTTTATGGTGAAATAGACTGTAAGCGGCGGGAATAAGATACAGTTTTGGAAAGACATTTGGGTGGAGGATCAGCAACTGACGACTATATTCCCTAGACAATTTATTAATTCATCTCAACAGAATGCTACTTTGGGGAAATGGGAGTGTGGCCAGAACAGGGTGGGTTTGGAACTTAACTTGGAGAAGGGATTGGTTTGAAGCGAATGATATTCTAAAGCAAATTTGGGGCGGTAAGGCCCCCCTGAAGGTCAAAACGTTTATGTGAAGACTCATGAGGAATAAACTTCCAACCAGAGATAATCTGTCTATTAGGTACATCTTGCCTCCAGACGCTGACTTATCATGCCTTTTCTGTAGTCTGCAGCGCGAAACAATTTCACACACTATGTTTGAATGCTCTAAGGTTGTTGGAATTTGGAAGGAATGTTATGGGTGGCTACACATTGACTATGTTTTGCCTAACCTGGATGCCCCACATTTCTATCAGCACAAGGCTCAATTTCTCAGCAAACAGAAGCAGGATTGGTGGGGGTTGGTATGGTGCGCTACAGTGTGGGTGTTGTGCAACAATAGGAATTCTATACTCTACAACAGAATAGAGTTTAATAGAGACACAATCATTCAAGGGATTATTTATCATACCTGGGCTTGGATCAAACAATCCGGTGCAGTGTTCCCCTTCTCCTTTTTTCAATGGCATAATAACGTTGAAGCGTGTCTGGTGGGTTAAAGACCCACTACATTGTGAAGGTACGGCTGGCTGATTGGAAGTGTTGATGCGAAACTTATATGCTGGTGTGGAGTTTCTGATATGGCCGCACTGTGTACAGATTGATAGGGTGCGGCTGACCATTTTTGGGTCTCATACGTTTTGGTTTTCCTGGGCGGTATACGAAACATAAAAGTTAATAGATTGGATGGAAATTGTATAAGTGAATTTCATATTGCAGAGGGGTTTTATGGACTTTGGTGGTAGATACGTTGGGTGGTTAGAATTCATTTATGGCTTCTATGGCTTTTAATATTTTCTAACCACTGCCTTTTGTTTATTCATAATGTATCATATCCCGTGTATAGTTTTATTGGTATCTCCGGTACCGTCATTAATATATACATGCCTTTTGCTTAGAGAAAAAAAAAAGGTTGGTTCTCATGGAAAAAAAATTGTGAAGTGTTTAAAATATTTGCCCATACTGAAATGGATATAAAGAAGACGTGGGGTATAAGTAAAACTGCAAAAAAGAAAGGTTGGGACTTGAGTTATGTTGTGACAGGGTAATAATAAAGAAGCCTGAAAAATCTGGTTACATATATGCCAATCTTATTATTCTTACAAAGAGTTTATCTTTCCAAAGTTTGTCAGTCAAATGTGAATCTTTTCATAAAAAAAAAAAATTGATCTTTCTACCTCATTGTTGAAAAGATTTCCAACAACAAGGTTGCCGCCAAGAGAGTTTTTGAATCTTGTGCACAAAATTTAATTTAATAGATGAGAACATTTGTTTTCATTCTCACTTAAAAATGTAATTTTTATGAGTCATATATATATATAAGGACAATTCATATGAGAATTACCTTTTTATATTTTTATATAAGAATGAGAACATACATTTCCATCTATTTGATTAAATTAGATGGTAAGGATTAATGTAGTATTTTAAAAATTAACATGTACCTACTTCATTTGATCTCTCTACATCCAAAATAAAAAAAAAAAAAAACCTTCTCCTTCCCTCTTTATTACACCCAAAATTTTTTAAAAAAAATACTATTTCACTCTTTCTTTCATAAACCTGTCTCATAATAACTTTAAACCCTACATCCTAAACCCTAAACCTTACACTGTAAATCCTATGCCCTAAACCTTTAACAAACATGTTTCATTTGCAAATGATGTGACTCTTATTTTTTCCATTTGAATTATAATTGCATCCAAAGGCAAAGGTTAGCTTGAAAAGGCAGATTGTATTTTGTTGTGGTTGTAGTTGTTTGGTTTGTATCATGATTCCACTTTGCTGGCAACTGTATATATTCTCTTTAAAAAAAATTAATTTTACTTTCTAGCCTTCTCTTATGACGAAATCTTCGTGTGTGAGAGGGTTTGCACTTCAAAGAGGATGCTTAAGAAAGTTGGTTCCTTTTTCAAAGACCCTATTCCCAACACTTGCGTCACCGTTTGTGGTGTCTTCGATGCCGATGCCTATGCCCACACCATGTGTGTCAACCAACATCAAGTGCCTAATTGGAACGACATTTGCCTCAGGAGGTGCCAGAGTGAATGCCTCAAACTCTCTTCTCAGACTCACTCCTCCTCCTCGTAACAATTCAGTTTTCTTTATTCAAATGTGTCTAAGTGTATACTAAGCTTTTGTATTGTGTGGTTAAATGTTTTTGTCTATCCAATGATTTTGACTCTAGAATTCTAAATTATTATGGAAATGCAAATTGGGTTTATTCAACTAGGTGCCTATTGCTTCATTTTTTGTTGAGGTTTTGGAAGTCAAATCTCATTTTAGAAAGGAAAATTTTAATATGGATGGGGCAAAAAGTTGTCACTTGAATTCCTTCTATATCTGTATGTGTTTTCTAAGTAAAATTGATGGGGTGAATTTTCAAATTATTGTATTAAATTGGCTTAATACAATTAGTTGATGAATCTGGATATATATACAATAGATGCAAATATCTTTCTATGAATAGAATGGATATTCAGGAATACTTAGTAGAGCCAACTCAAGTGGACTCGAGTTTGCTCTCATCAGTTTTAGGTTCTTAAAGCTGAATAAAGTGGATAGTCTTTTCTACACCTCGATAAGGGTTTACCAAGGACTTTTATAAAGTTTATTTGGGCTTAACTTATCATATCTAATTCTAATTGCACCTCTGCTTTCCCTAAGTACATGTTGATTAATCTTTCAAAAAAAATAAGTATATGTTCATTAAACTTATGAAGTAGCTTATAATTTTCTTATAAATTTTTTAATTTGTTGAAAGCATTATGCTACAGTTTATCAACATAAGCTTATGCAGAAAAAAGTAAGTCCTAGTGTTCATCTCCCACTACAAGAAAAGTTATTATTCATAGCAATTTTTTTACAACAACAATTAAATTGTTGATAATAATTGATATTTGGCAACATGATTTTATTATCGCTGGAATAAGTATATTTATCATAGCAACAAATTTGTTGTTATGAAAAGTGTTTTCTTATGTCAACGACGTTGATTATCGTTGTTAAAAGTAATATTTAATGGTAACAATATTCAATTGTTGCTGCAAAAAGTATTACTTAATGCCTACAACATTCATTGTCGTTGTTAAAAAAATGTGTCAATGTTATTTTATCGCTGCGAAAAGTATTTTTCATATTATTAACATGCTTGTTATCATGAAAAAAAAAATACTAATTAATGACAACAACATTTATTATTGTTATAAAATGTACTACTTAATGTTAAAAATATTCAGAGTCATTGCGATAAATTTTTTTTTTTTTTTATAAAAGTATTAATTATATTTTTTAGATAATATTAACAAATTTTAAATATATCTCATTAATATTATTTATTCAAATAAATATTAAATACATGATTAACCGATGTTTCCTAAATTATCTCCACCCACAAATAATTGCAACACATCTAACTTCTCCTAATTTATCTCCATCCACTAAGAAGTAAGAGAAGAATGTGGGATAGTTAATTTTTAATTTACATAACTCTTTCTCTGTGTCTCATGTCTAGAGCATCACAATGGCATTGTGCTTGGGAAACATCATGTTTGCCAAGCACTTGCCTTTATGGGGTAATAAATATTTGTTACTTGAAAAATATAATGTTTATTCAAGCAACATTGCTTCCTTTTTTTTTTTTTTACATAAAAATAATAAAAAATAAACATATTATGTTTTGTTCTTTAATAAAACTTTTTTTAAAGTTGTTGAACTATTTTTTTTTATTATTATTATGAAAGTTGTTACTATAATTAATTTTAGTTGAAATAAAATATTTACTAGCCGTTGAACTATTCTTTTTTTTTTTTTTACTATTATTATGAAAGTTGTTGTGAGATTAAATATATTTTATCATTTTAAATAAATATATTTTAGTTATGTATATATATTTTTTTATTGTGCCAAAAAATATTTTACATATTTTTAGCTTGCAAAAATAAATTATTAAAAAAATATAATGATTCTTCTTAAAAAAATAATGATTTAAGTTTATTTTTAAAATTTATTAGAAGCAACTTTTGAGGTTGTTTGTTAAGTACTATTTTGAGGGAAGCATAATGGTGATGACAACGATGGTTGTGGTGATGGCGGTAATGGTGGCAACAACAATGGGGACAATGACCATGATGGTGGCTTGTATGTCATCATCATCATAACCACCGCCACTACCACCAACAAGGCCACCGTCACCGCCACTACCACCATCATAACCGTCACTACCACCAACAGAGCTATCATCATAGTTGTCGTCCCCATTATTGCCGCTATCATCACAACCATCGTTGCCACCACCAATAAGGCCACCGTCACCATCACTATTATAATCGTTGCTACCATCATGATTGTCATCCCTGTTGCTGCTGTCACCACCACCACCATGATGGTGGTGACGGCAACAATGGAGACAACGACCATGATGGTGGTGATAATGGTGACCCTGTTGGTGGTGGCGGCAAAAACAGCGATGGTAACCATGTTGGTGGTGGCGATAGTGGTGATGGTGATGGGGACAACTACATGTAAATGTGAATGAAATATATGATTGTATAGGGTGAATATTACATTTAATTTTAATTCAAAATTACATCTTGATCATTAAGATTTAATCAATGGCTTTTATTTAAACTTCTCAAATAAATATATACTCTCACTTAAAGATCATTATCTATATATTAATTTATCTAACTTATTGATATCATGTTAACTATAATCCTATGATAAAAAATAATTAAAATTAAAATTATAAAGATTTATTTTTTATTATCATAATCTCTATTATGATAATTAGTTTCTAATTTTAATTAATTGTTACATTAACAATTTAATATGATAATAAAATATAGTTGAAATTTATAAAAAAAAATCTTTTAAAAAAATTATAATTTTTTTTTTATGAATTATTTTTTGTTCTCATTAAATATTTTTTTTTTGGATCTTTCGTTGAAATGATGGATCGGATCGGATCCGATCCTTGACATACTGATTTATTCTCACACCGACATCAAGTTTCCTGATATGATCGTTCAACACTCTTTTGATATTTTATCAAGTTCACCTCTTGTAACGGTTCGAGACTGGATCTTGATCAAATCTCTCCTATATTAACACCCTTGGGCGCAAGACACTTTATTTTCTTGCAATGTTTGGCACTTTATGTGGGTTCAGCTTATGTGATTATTAGTCGAGAATGACGTGGTCCTAATAATTTTTTTTGGTGCAAATGGTCCTAATAATTTTGTACATGCAGAATGGGTGCAGAAAATAGGAATCATTTTATTAAACTTTGAGTTGGTGTGGGGGCATGTGCGTTGCCAATGGGAACGTGCTTGCAAAAGACACGTGAATAGAAGGAAGTTCAAACATCACACAGTAAATTAGAGCAAATTATAGTTATATCTTAAAAAATTTATCTAATTACACATAATTTTATATATATTTTTTATTTAATTTTCCTATACTAATAACCCTTTAAATTTAAAATCATTATATTAATATTTCATGTATCAAAACATTACAGTGATCTCTTTAACATATTACGTTAACATCTTTAAACAAAAAGACAAAAATAATGATAAAAATATAAAAGACACTTGAATAATTGTCCAAAACCTAAAATATGGTTGTAATTCGCTCATTAAATTATTATATAGAAGAAGAGCGGGTATGGATGAAATGCGTATTAAGGCCTTGGCCCCATTCCTAATGGGTAATGAGCAAGTATTTATCCAACCCTTTTTAAGATTTTTTTTTTTTTGCAAATACCAATGAGATTTAAGTAAAATTGTCATCCCTAAATATTTACATAATGCGATAGAATTTGTTTAATCACGAGTCATGTTTATTTTTGTATTATAAGTTTGAATACTTTTTTTGAATGATATTATGATAAAGCTAGCTGATTTATGCCTGTACGAAAACTATGTAAACTGGAATTGTTGAATCCTCTGGATAGAAAATTGGAATAGTAAGATTAACGTAATGCATTCGATGTGGAATCAAGAATTAACGTGAAATTGGGTGTTCGTTTATAAAATCGAGTTTGCAAGATCTAATTTCAATTTCAAGAATTAATGGTAATTAAGGTGAAAAGGTAAACACTAAACAGTAGGAGATAGTAATTTAAAACAAAATAATTAAGCAAAGCTACCATCCAACACGTACGGGATCGAATATTATATATATTATATCATACATTGATATTTGACACATGATACATGATCCATGGTCCTCACATATTGCAATAGGGAGCTACATAGAACTCACTTGCATGCATGCAGTATTGAACCTTATTATTACAACACACATAGGGCCATACATAGGCATGGCTTTTATTGAAAGCACTTTTATTAGCTGCTAATTAATTAATGTCTAATTAAGCAGCTGGGATTTGAGCACCAAAAGGCATCTTAATAGTTTGAATAAATGGTCTAATTCGGCCTCTTTTCTCTTCAGCTGATTTCCTTTTCAGACGCAGCTCCCTTTCTTCGTGCAAACTTATAGCCAACCTTCACAAATTAATTAAATCACAAATCACAATTAATTGGTTCAACTTAATTAAGAAATCCATCGATCATACCTGTCGAGAGCATCGGCATTTGTACCTTCGTTTGTTTCTTGAAGATCAAAAGTATCCACATTCATTCTCACTACTCCTTTTTTCAACAGTTCTTCTCCTGTGATTAGAAGTTTGCCCATGCTGTATGGATCACCGAGGATACCATTGAGGAAAGGATCCAGATCATATTCCTATGTATACATATCATTACACGATTCAACAATTATTATTCTAAAAGAAAAATAACAACATTAAATCATCTTATACTTAAGGAAAATTAAAGCAGTATATATACCTCAATTCGAAGGTAGTTATTCACAGGTTGCAAGCCTGAGAATATTGCTGCAAGGTAATGTTCAATCATGTCTGCAGAACCACGAGCTACAAGTTTTTGTCCATTTTCTGTCCATGTCGTACTATTCCAAGTACAAGTCATATTCACATCATATGCCTCGTTAACTTTTGATACCCCAGTCCCCAAAGACAACACTTGGATTTTGATGTCTTTGTTGTGTCGCATTACTTCACTAATTGCGGCTTGTGTCTGAATGATTAATTTTACTTTCAGTAACAATGTTTTTAAAAAAGACAATTAACTAAAGATACCTAACCTAATAGTACTAGTCAACAGATCATGATTTTTATTCTTTGGATTTGTATTAAAACATGCATATATGTGTAGTATTTTTAATTTTAAACCAAACGTATTCCTAATTATTCAAGATTGAAATGGATTTCCAGGTATAATAATTAATTTAATTACTGGATTTCCAGCTGCTGCAGCACCATCAACCATATTGAACTCAACACCATTCTCAAAATAGTAAGCTGGTAAAAAAGGGGTGCTGCTGAAGTTGATATGCATATATCCGACATCTTCGCATTAAAGTAGGGATATTTCTCAAGCTGCATGCATCACCAAACTTAATTAATTAAATGCAAAACAATAATTATTATACATAAAAAAGTTCTATATGTATATATGCTAACCTTGTAGTTTGAGAATATAACTGGCTTTTGTGTCTTCATGTCGAAAGTTGGGATTACAACATTGGTCAATGTTTGATTTATTCGCGTATCCTTCAATATTTCACGAATTTTGTCATGTAAGAAGGTCTCATCAAAGATGGAGCATTTTCCATGTCTGCATCATCATGTTGTTTCAAAATATCAACGAGGTGCAAAACTTAATTAGAAGAGAAATAAGTTATATAAAGAGTAATTTTAAGAAAATTACACTCTATCTTTATCATTCATTTTTTTTAAGATCTTACAACCATCAATCTTAAGAAATGAGTTATGAAGATTCAATATAATTTTAAAAGAGTTACTGTTGATGATTCTTCTATTAATTGTATTAATGTTTTCCGCGTGTATATATGTATATACTTGAGTGGGTTGAATATTTGCAAGGCGTGTAGCATGTAGAACTCCATGATAGTCTTGGGAGTAAATCCAGGACGAGTAGGGTCATCGGAGCTAGGGCTAGCTAACATAGCTGCTATAAGTCCACCGGTGCTAGTCCCTGCTATCACGTCAAAAAAGTCTGCTAGATTTGCGTTTGGATCCTTCTTCTGCCAATCAACCAATTTCAAATTCATGTGAGAATTCTATTTTGTGAATCTTTTAGAGATTCCTATGATTAAATAGAATTTAATTTAAAATGTGTTTAATTTAGATTCTTAATTTTAACTTAACAATTGAAATTGATTATTTTAATTTTCATATTAAATGAGAGAGAGAGGGAGAGGGAGAGGGAGAGAATCCCATCACATCCTTTACCATCATGCCAAACCCAAACCCAATGATTCACTATTTCTCTTCAAGAAATATAGTTCATATAGTAAAAGAGATTATTAAAGAGCTATGTACTCCATCTTGATTCATGAAAAAAAAACAATTATTTTCAAGTTAACATCATTTAAACTCTAAATAAAAAAAATAAAGTTATTTCTAAAAATATTTTTCATTAAAATTTGGTACTACTTTTTAGTAAAATTTCTTTTGTAATCTTATTTTATTAACTTTATCCCACAATACACTCACTATATTTAAAGTAAATGGTGTTTTGGAAATAAAATTTAAATTTATAGTATAATTACATTTAATCATTATTTTTCTTAATTTTGATGATAAGTAATATGTTATTTATAATTAGGACTACAGGTACTATCAGATCAATTTGTTTAAAATTATAATAAGTATTTATAAAATAAATGATAACCAAATAAGTAATTATTTCATAAACAAATAAGATTTATTTTTTTTAAATAAAAAAAATAACTTATTTTAAATATAAATAATTTAGACAAATATACTAAAAACACAAATAATTACTTATTTTATTAAAATAAATTTAAACATACAGTCAAGTATCATCTGGTATAAAAAAATAATCATGAAAATAAAGTTGCAATTAAATGAACGGTATTATAGGAATTATAACATTAAATAAAATTAAATTAGTCGAGTCTGCTTATATTCAAGTAAGACAAACAAATCTATTTTTTGTTTAGATGAGTCTGAGTCTACTACTCTAAGGGAGTACTATGTTAGCCCTCAAAATATAGAGAATGGCTTCTTCTTTTTTTCAATTATTTTTTAGTAGTGGATTCATAAACAAAAACAAACAATTTTTCATTTAACAATATTTTCACAAACACTACTGATGAGCTCCAAGGGGGACTCCCAACTGATCCATTCAAAACATTGTGTTATTTAGTGCTTCGGTTGTGAGTTTGGGAGGGGTTTATGTAACAAAGCACACACTGAAAGTAAAGTATACACACACTTGTTTTGCATTGTACAACTATTATGAAACTAACTCAAGAAACACCTTCTATATAAAATTCTTTCTCTTTTAAGGGATTATTGATCTCCCAGTTGTCATTAATTTTTTTGCTGATAAATTACTATCAAAATGAAAAATGGAGTAAGGAAACATACAAAAATCAAATAAGTAAATAAATAAATAATAACCAGAATAGTATTGAGTACTGTATATATAATTATATACACTGGCAGTGTGCCTATAATTGTGTACCAACAATTATAGTATAATAGTGTACCAACAAAATTTTTGGTATGTATAATACTGCTCAGTTTCTTTAAGTAAAGTCTTAGAAAAAAAGAAAACACGTTAAAAATAGAAAAAAAAATAACAACAACAATATTATTGTATATATATATATATATATTGCTAAACCTTAAGAGCTTCGTCCAAGTGATGAAGGACTGTTGCTGGAATAAGGCCCTTGAGAGCACCACCGTCAATGCTTAGAATGTTTATCGTCTTTCCATATTCCGGTGGAGGTAGTTTCTGGATAGAACTGAACCCAGCAACCAGTGTAGTAGCAAACACGAAAACTAAAAGAAGGAAATTATGAGCCATTATTAATTAATTTAGCTGAATGCTTCAAGAAGAGAAAAGTGAGAATGGAGTATTGTGTTGCACAAATGAAGGGTATTTATAGACATTTCGTTGAGGATATGCATGCATGTAGCAACTTAAACAAATGGCAAATAATTGGCCTCGTGTAGCATGCATGGAGTTGGAAAAAAAAAAAGTGGTCCATCGTTTTTTTTTTTCCAACTAAGGATATCTTTCTGCTAACTAGATAATGACTAATCTTGATTATTATATTGTAATTGTTAGTTCAAAAAATTTTTGTACACGACAAATATTAAATATACGATATTTCTTTATAAATAGATATTCTCATAACGTGTGAACGTATGATGCATAACTATTACATCAACTCTTCAAATTAAAAGTCTAAAAATTTTTTTATAAAGATTTTTAGTTCCTAAACTTTTGTTAAACTAATCAAACTCTATAAACTTTTTTTTATTAAAGTTTTTGTTCCTTAAACTTTTTAAGAATTCAGCTTTTAGTCCCTAAAAATTCATTAAATAAAAAAAATGAGATTTAAATTTTTGTTTAGGGACTACAAACTAAATTTTAAAAAAATTTAGAGATAAAAAACCTTAACAAAAAAAAAATTATGAAATTTGACCAATTAAATAAATGTTTAAGTACTAAAAAAAAGAAATTTCAAAAAGTTTAACGATTAATATTAGAAACATAGATAACCCTTAAAAAAAATTAACCATCCGATGCCCAGAATTTTGAGAAGTTTATGCTAGGTAGTCTTAGAGTATGTTTGTAGAGTTACTTTAATAATTTGTAAGTTGCTTTAACTAAAAGATATATTTGTGGTATACAAGTTTATTTAAATAGTTTGTAGGTTTTTCTAAACAATGCTTTCACTAATGATTTTTAGCTTAAAAGTTTTTTTTTTTTTATCTTCCTTGTTGATTTACTTAAAATTAATTTCTTGTTATCTTTTCTTTAAAAAAAATCTTAGAAACCCTTTTTACCATAATTATTTTGTCTCATTATAATATTATTAAAAATTTATTCAAACATTAAAAATGATTTTAAACAATATAAGATTATATTTAAATAAATTATTATAATATTTGTTTTTGCAAACAAGAAGGAAACACACCACAAAAAAAAAAAAAAAAAAACTATGACTCCATCACTTTCAAAAGTAATAATAAATTTCTATAACAGAGGAGGAGCTGAGTAAGAAAAATCATCAAATTTTCACAGTTGTTTCATAATTTTTAATTTATTTATTTGGTTTTTTTATTGTAAAAATAAGAAAAAAATATTAAGAAATTTATAATACATCATACTCAATCAAATGAGTTAAACTCTTATACTTGGTGATAACTCTTGTTAATTTGTTTTATTTTTATAAGAACAAAAATAATATAAAAAATTTTACGAAAATAAAATTAATACTTTTCGTATTTTTCAACTAACTCAAACATTAAAAATACATACCAATGCAAACATGCACCACCTTACAAAAATAATAAAGTTTCCAAATAAGTACTTCCAAATTGATGTGGGGGACTTAAAGTCTAATGGTCATGCGTCGATGAAACTTGTAGTGAATTATACAACCGTCGTGATGTAATGTAATGGTGATCATGAATAGTAGCATGAGAAAAAGAAGGGGAAATTTTGCTTTTATTAGAATTTTTTTTAAAGTCAAAACTGAATATTATTCAAAGAGAACACGGAATGTGATCCTACTGTACAAAAAAAAGCAAGAGCAACAGCCAACAGCTCTTACTTAAACAAAAGGAAAAAAAAAATATGTCTACCTAACTCCTAATAACGTCCTAATTAACCCCTCCATCTACTCAGAATCAAGCATTAAAACATTCCAAAATGCACTATTTTATAAGATTACATGCTAGTTCACGTAATTTTAAATATGCTAATAATTGTATTGATGTCAAAATAATGAAATGAGATAATCTTGTTACAGTCCGAAAAAAAATAATAAGATAAATAGAAAAACAATAACTATTATAGATAAAGATATATGATTTTGGAACATTCAAGAAAATGATATTATTTTAATGAGTAATGCTACTATATTCTCCTACCTTATTATCCTACAAATCTTTCTATAACTTTATTTTATAATAAGTATTGAATAAAAAAATAAATGAATTAATATCATAAAAATATCAAACACAATCATTAATTATTATTTACTATTGAAGGGTGATAGAAGGATTTGGAGATGGTGGCATTACTCTTATTTTAATATCTTTTTAGAGGTTAAAAGCATATAATTTTACGAATTTTTAAGAATTACGAAAATTATAATACAAATATATATTTAAACCCTTCAACTAATAACAGATATAATATATTAGAAAAATGTCAAAGCATATTGCTAACATTTCCTATTCATTAATATTTGAAATAAAACATCTTATTATTCTCCCTTAAACTATTGAATCCTTCCCACCTTGGATATCAGTCCGAGTGCATTAACAATGTACACTAAAATTTTTGAATAAAAAAGTTATTAATCTTTATTTAAATCAATACAAATTAAAAAGATATTTGTATAATTTATTAGAATTAAATATTTTAAAATTCAAATTCAAATTTAAGATAAAAAAAAATACCTCTAAAAGATTCACCAATTAACAATTAAATTTACAAAATCATTACTACTACTATCACCATCAAAATCGAATCGGCTTGACCACTGTTGTAGCCACTACCTTGTCCATTGTCGCATAACAACGGTGGTGGAGGTTACGACAACGGTCATAACAAAAGAGGTGGTGGCGATCATGGTGATGGTGGCGATAGTGGTCAAGGCAGTGGTTACAATGATGGTCTTGGCGATGGCAACAACGGTCTTAGCAGTACCAATGGTGGTGGTGATGATTTTGCATATTTGATTTTTGTTTGGTGAATCTTTTTTAGTTGTATTTAATTTATTCTTTCTTTATTTTTTAACATCTCCTATTATTAGTTGTATTTTTATATATATATATTACACTTTTATTTTATAAATAACTTCTTTTATTTTAATTTTATTCAAAATACTAAATTCTTATTGAGAACACAAGAAACAATAAATAAATATATGATAATAAATAATTTTTTTATGAAATATTTATATATATAAATATTTCATAATAGTTATTAATTAGATCATTGGTGTAGTGGTCATTCTAACATTTAAAAATTAAAAAGAGTTAAGTTTGAATCCTAATTTTGTCAAAATTTACTAAACTTTTTATTTAAATTAATTAATTAAATAAAAACCTAATTTAAGAATAAAAAAGGATAATTATGTCATTAGTAAACAAAATTAACTAATTAATTTTATTTAAATAATTTTTAATTACAATAAAAAAATAATTTTTAATTAAAAAAAAAAGTCAACATAACAATCAATGCCTCAAAATTAAAGGAGGGACTAAAAGTGTTTGATTTTGAAAATAAAGGGATCAAAATTACAAATTTTAAATTAGGGGACCAAAATTACGAATTTAAAAAAGTAAGAGATCAAAATTATAATTAAGCCTAAATTTTATTCGTCTCCGTATTGAAATAACTTTTTAGAAATTCAAAACAATAATAATTTAAAACTCAAAACTTAAACTTGTATGAATTTTAAAACTAAAAACAATAAATCATCCTCGAAGAGCCTTAGATAACATTTTTTTACTGTTCAAAGTGTTATCTAAATGGCTTTAAGAAAAAAACCAAAACAAGCATAATTTGCAAAGATTAAAAGCAAAAAAAAATATTTTGCAATGACAAAAACAAAAAACTTAATTACAAGGGCTAAAAGTAAGAAAAATATTTTACAGAAAAAAAAAACAAAAAATACTAAATTGCAAGAATAAAAAAATATTTAAATCTTATTTTCTTATATAACGTGAAAAATAGGTGGTAAAAACTAAAAACAATAATAGCAATCAAGCTTAAAAAAATAGATGTATGGTCCCGTACCTAAGACTTACAGCCCTCCAATTTTAGAATAGTTGTATGGTCCAGGTCAGTCGTCAGTACCTTACCATTTAGCCATTAGGGATTTTTTTTTTTTATTATTACTACTTGTTTGAATTTGGATTGCAAAATACGACTGTGATGCAACAACTTGCAAGCTTGGTCCATTCTCTTACCCCTACACACACCATCTTATTCCATTGTTAAATTTGAGAAATTATATTTTATATGCTTTTAACTACTTTTTTTCTTATATATATTATAATAATTTACGTTTATTAATTTTAAAATAAACCTTGAAATCCTAATTTAATATTTTCATTTTTTATAACTAATGTTATAGGTATAAAATATAATTCATGATTAATCTCCGTCAGAGTGTGTGATCATTTTTAATAAGTTCCTCTCTTCCAGTGATTTTTTTTTTTCATTACAAAGATTCAATTTAAAACCCTACTCAAAGTCCAAGTCTAATATCATTCAAACCAACCAATTAGTATCCTAAGTTAATATTTGGTGGCACTGAGTGCATGTGTTTTACTTTCATGGAAGCCTTATCCTCTGCTAAGCCATGCACGTTTATCTTTTGGTAGGTGCAACAAATTCTGCAGTTCCACCTTTTGCCCAACACAGACAAAACACTCACCATATAGCCACTACTGAGATGATTCCATCAACATTCAGTAACATCTAAATTTCTGGACCAATGGAATATTTTTCACATGACTCTATATATAATGGATATTGGTCTAGAAATTTAGATGTTACGGAATGTTGATGTAATCATCTCAGCGGCGATATAGAAAAATATTAATTTTATCTTCATAAAATATTTTATATTAATTTTGTTCTTATAAAAATAAAACAAATTAACAAGAGTTATCACTAAGTATAATATTTAAATAAGATTTTCTAAAAAAAAAAAAAAAGAAAGATTGCTATTAATTTGATAATTTATAGATAAAATAATAGAGAAATAAAAAATAAATTATATAATATTAAAAATAAAATTTAGTTAAATATAATATTTATATAACATTTCTTATAAATAATAAAGATTTCTTTTTGACAAGTTAAAATAATAAAAATATTCTATGATGGTATCTACTCAACTTAAATTTGGAACATAATCTACGCAAATAGTAATAATTTCACACAATCACATTTTTAGTTACCAAATTAATATTATTAAATGCACCCAAGGTGGGAGGTGGGGGAAGGCCACGATCCCCCAAAGCTATACCTCGTTTCACCTGTAACTTCTCGCTAACTAAACTTCTTCACTCACTCAATTTTAAGTAAAGTACTTCACATCATAATCTCTCCATTTACCAAGTAAGAAAGTGTCCCCTCCATCAATATCTACTCAAATTCAAGCATAAAAACATTCCAAAATGGATAATTTTATAAGATTACATGCAGTTCACATGATTTTATATATGCTAATAATTGTATTGATGTCATTAATGAAATGAGATAATCTCGTTACAGTAGTAGAAAAAAGATAATAATATAAATAGAAAAAGCATAACAATCATAAAGATATATAATTTTGAAACATTCAAAAAAATGATATTATTTTAAGAATAAAATATTCATCCACCGTTAGCTAGTTAATCACAGTTTATTATTGTAATAATTTTTAAAATAATTTTATAAAAATTAATTATTTGTAATTAATGTAAAATAATTTTACACTATGAATAAACATTTTTTTCTTATTTTAATATATAATACTTCTTTATTCTCCTCATTCTCTTACAAATCTTCCAATAACTCTTTTTTATAATAAGTATTGAATAAAAAAATAAAGAATTAATATCTTAAAATATCAAACACAATCATTATTTATTATATAAGGGGTGATAGAAAGATTTGGAAGAGATGGTGGGAGATTTAGCATTACTTTATTTTAATATGTTTTTAGAGGTTAAAATTAAAAGCATATAATTTTAAGAATTTTTAAGAAATATTTTTTTTTATAAGACAAAGTATTTACGAAAATTACAATAAAAATATATATTTAAACCCTTTAACTAATAACATATATAATATATTAGAAAAATGTCAAAGCATATTGCTAACATTTCTTATTCATTAATATTTGAATTAAAACATCTTATCCTTGTCCCTTACCTTAAACTGTTGAATCCTTCCCATGCACCTTGGCAATATATATATGGTTTAATTACCTTGGTTTTAGTTTTTATAGGTGCAACAAGTTTTCTTTTTTACTTCACGGTGGTGCCGCAGTGGTCCACGGGGAGGCTATGCGCGCGCATGTTGGTTAATTTGTATTTACGAGGATCACCTCATAAATACAAATTAACCAACTTTCACAGAAAGAAAAACATCCAACACTGATATAGAATAAGCGTAACAGTACACTATATCAGTTTACACCTTCATACAGCGATTACTTCAGAGATGTTATATTCGCCTTACTCCACTGTCATAATCTAATTATAATAAACTCCCAAACCTTCTCCATATCACGTATTGTCCCTCTAAATATCATATCATTCCGGGGTCTAAATAGACCACCGCCAACCTGACATTTGATCAAATTAATTGAGCCATCTTGTCATCAACCAAGCCTATGAAATGAAGAAAATTTTCTTTCATATAAGGCAGCAACATAGAATCAACATTGTACCGGTCAAAGCATTTATACCATAAACCAAAAGTTAATTTACATTGAAAAAACAAGTGTCAAGTTGTTTCAGCCTCTACGTGACAAATAGGGCAATTGGCATAATTCTCAAAAGATTAGCATGAGTCGGTATTCTTTTGTTCAATGCCACTTTCCAAGCTAGAACTTGAACCTTTGAGGGTACCTTCAAATCCTATAGAAATCTAAAAAATTCATCTTGTTGCAAATCCATCCCCAACTACATTTCCTAGTATACACTACAAACATGTTTTTTTCTGTTTGTCCTTACATGTTTTTTTTTTTTTTACCTTAATAAAGTTTATATAACACTTTTTTTTAACGTTTAACTCTATGCAAATCGCTTTAAAGATGAAAAATAATAATACAAATATCAAATTGAAAGATAAAATATGTATTTAAGATTTTAAAATTCATTAAAAAAAACACTATTTAAAAAACAGAAGTCAAAATATCCTATATTTTTGGTTTTTGAATTTCATAACAATTTTAAGTTTTGTGTGAGTATTGCTTTGGCAGATTATTTTTAATACGTTTTAAATAATATTTTTTTCATTATTTAAAGTGTTATCTAAATTGGTTTATGAACAAAAATCAAAACAAGCATAATTTGCAAATGACTAAAAGAAAAAAAAAATTTGTGAGGAAAAAAAACTTAATTACAAGGACTAAAAGTAAGAAAAATATTTTACAGAAAGAACAAATACTAAATTGTAAGAAAAAAAATATTTAAGTCTTATTTGGTTATATAACGTGAAAAATAGGTGGTAAAAATTGAAAGCAATAATCGCAATCAAACTTAAAAAAATAGATGTACCTAGTCTTGGCCTTGTCATGGACTCATGGTCCTGTCCGTACCTAAGCCTTACAGCCCTCCAATTTTAGAATAGTTGTATAGTATTAAGGATGGTAAAACGAGTCAATCCGTCAAAAATAAGATAGACAGGCCGACCCGCCTATGACCGACGCAGGTCAGAAGAGTCAACCTGCCTCGCCATCAAGTGGGTTGGCCCGCCAATTTCACTTTTTTCTTTCCAATTTTTTTTTAGAAGAAAAGAGAAGAGGGTGAGAGAGAGCAATAGAACAACAACTCAAGAACACAGCAAGAACAACCAAAACAAGAATAACAAAACAAGAGAATAAGGTGAGGGAGAGCACAAATGAGGCTGCGCAAGGGGCGAGATGCATGACAGGTGGGTCAACGAAGGGCGAGGCACACCAGGGGTGGGTTGACGATGGAGGGTGTGACTGTTGTGCGAGGGCGGGCCAAAGACAGAGGCTGGGAGAGACTAAGAGGGGTGCGATAGAGGTTGGTTAGGGTTCCTTACTATTGTGTGTAATGTAGTGTTAGGATTACTTAGTTTAGGCATTTAAGGATAGGCGAGTTGGCGGGCCAACACGCCGAGTTGGCGAGTTGACCCACATGGGCTGGCGAGCTAGGCAGGGTGGGTTGACGGGTTAGGAGCACTTTCCCGCCTCACCATTTTTTGGCTGGCTGACGAGTTAATTCGCACCCATTTGATACATATCATTTGTTAATAGTTTACCATTTAGCCATTAGGAATTATTTATTATTTATTTATTTATTATTATTATTATTAATGCAACAACAACTTCAAGCTTGGTCCATTCTCTTACCACTACACAACCCATCTTAATCCATTGTTAAATTTGAGAAATTATATTTTATATGCTTTTAACTACTTTTTTTCTTATATATATTATAATAATTTACGTTTACTAATTTTAAAATAAGCCTTATCTTGAAATCCTAAGTTAATATATTCATTTTTTATAATTATGATACAAATATGAAATATCATATCATTAATCTTTATCAAAGAGTCTGATAATCTTCAGTGAATTTTTTTTTTTCTTAACTAGGCTTTTTTATCACAAGATTCAATATGAAACTTTACTCAACGCCCTGACTAGGTGGCACTGAATGCATGTGCTTTACTTTCATGGAAGCCTTATCCTCTGCTAAGCCATGAACGTTTATCTTTTGGTAGGTGCAACAAATTCTGCAGTTCCACCTTTTGCCCAAAACACAGACCAAACACTCGCTCATCTCGCCGCTGATTCCATCAACATTCAATAACGTACGTCTAAATTTCTGGACCAATATCCATTAGAGTCATCACATGTGAAAAATATTATGCATTTCCAGCAATTTTTAACTTACTATATCTATTGCAAATTTTTGTTTTTTTGTTTTTTTTTTTATAGATTTGTAAACTTTCTATTCTAAACTATAAACATAAACATTAAAACGATAAATCTTGAATTATATACACTAAAATCATGAACCCTTAATCTTAAAACTTTAACCTATGTAAATCCTAAAAACCTAAATCATAAATCCAAACATTTATGTTTATTAATGAACAAATAATATGGGGTAAAAATTTTCAGATTTAAAAAAATTGTGGTCAATATGCCAAATTAATTTATTGGTCCAATTCTCAAAAAAAAATAAAAAATTGAGAATAAAAAGTGCAACTAAGACTTTTATATAAAATGGTAACTAATTATTAATTTGTATGAAATGTTTTTATAATGTAACAATTTTTCTTTTTATATTCTTTTTCTTTTATAATGGTAACTTTTATATTCTTTTTCTTTTTTGTCTAAATGTAACAATTTTTTTTTTAAATTCATAAAACTTTCTGCCTAAACTTTGTCGTTGCTCTTCAAATTTTCATCATCTTTAAAATTCGTTTGATCTTCTTCCTTAGTTTTGAACGAGCCAATTTCCTTTTTCTCGTGTTGATTGGTCCCATTTCTATTAATATTTCTTTTTCAATTCCAAATTTTTGAGTTCAATTTGGTTGATTATTTTTTTGGATGCACAGTCTGTTACTAATAAATTTCATTGAGTATGATTTATTTTTGGACATTGATTAATGCTTTCAGAGCAAGCTGAAGTATGTATGATAGCGGGGCGGGATGGGATTAGCCCCATTCCCATTCTCTACCTCCCAAATCGTTCCGTCCATGTTTTCATCCCAGTCCTGTACGTTTTGGTTGAGTTTTTTTCATGCAATTAGATAATTTATTAAATATCTTAAATACTACATTAAAAAATTTTAAATGACATTTGATTCTACGTTAATGTAAATTATAAACTTACTTTTTATATATATAAACATAATCATGATCATGTACAAATCACAAAGAGGTGAAAGAAATGTTTATATAATTATTCTAAGATTATTTATATAATTTATTGTATAAATAGTGGGAATGAGTGTAGGACGGAAATCATAATTCTCCATCTTAATCTTGATTTTCTTAAGTGGGAGAAATCCAAATCCACACCTACACTCGATTAACTCAATTCTTTTCATCAAAATCAGGATAGAGTGGGATATTCCATTAGTGTGGGTTTAATTATCATGCAAAGTTGAAGGCTTGCTTGTCTCATCATACAATCAAGCTAGTTTTTCTTATTTTAACTCTTTCTTCCAAAAAAAAAAATTTTTTAAATAAAATAAAATTACAATATTAAATTAATCTCCCAATCATTGGTGTAGATGGTAATTTCATGTGTCATTCAACTATCACTCGAGTTTACTAATACATTTTCTATCAAAGTTTACACGTAATTACTTTTAAATAGACTTCTACAATTGAGAAATATTTATTTTAACTGTTTTTTTAATTTAATATATTTTTAGTAAAATATTTTTATTTCTTCATCACTTTTTCGTAATTATAATGCTTACCAAATTTTGAAGAACATAAGCAAATTTGATAATTTTGCCTCAAAGACCGAAATTGGCATGAGACTTGAAATCCATCCATGGGAACTGAAGTTAAACTGAATAGAGATGATGCGTGACTTATTTCTGCTAAGCTAAGGTAAACTTATATTAAATTAAAAATAATTGATAAATATATTAAAAATATAATAATATATATAAAAAAATAGGTTTAAATAAGTTTGGGTCCCTACAGATGATGTGTCATCATTTCAACCGTTAATATATGTTGAGATAGGGTCATATTATCACTTAATTAATAATTGAAATGATATCATGTCATCGATAGAGATCCAAAATAAAAAAAATATATATTATAAAGATCTCAGACATAATGAAAATTTTATAGAAACCCAAAGTAAAAAATAGATATTTTATAAGTACTCAAAACTCATTTAAACCTAAAAAATAATAGATGGTAAACTTAATATGGAGAGTGAAGGGTAAGATGGAGATATTAAAAATTGGGAGTGCACCTAGGAAAATTGATGTGCGTAAAGCTTGCCAAGAAGATTGTGATTCTCCAAGGCCCAAGCTAAACTTTGGACGGGTTGGAAATTGTGGCACCCAAGAGCCCACATTGGAGGAATTGTTACCATTTTTTTTGTAAAAAAAAAGAAGTACCCCTTGACTATAAAAGTCCAAATATCAAACGGATTCAAATTATAAACACACTTCAATATTCGAATTAATAAGATTTTTGTTTTAAGAAATACTTATAAAACTAAATGAATAGTAGCTTTTATATATATATATATATATATAGATAGATAATATGATTAATTTATGTACCTCAACTTCCGAAAAATTGTCTATTAACTTTATAAGCCCTTACAAAAAAATAAAATTATAAGCATTCACAATTAATTAATACTTATATAAAAATAAAATAAATGAAAATAAAACATAAAACTTTTACATAAATTAAAATTAACTTATATACCTCTACCATGTCAAAAGTTTCTCTGTTAACTTTTCATAAGTATCCATAAACTTCAATATTCTTGTCTTAGAAAAATATTAACAGGAAAAATTTGTACTTGAATTTGAAAATCTTGCATGTAAGTTAAAAGCTAATCCAAATTGAGTCATAGTATTAGGTTAATTAAGTTACGACTTCTTGATGAATGAATGAGTTGTACTTCTCACTAAATAAATTAGGGACTGATTAAAAAATAGTGATGGATATTGATATATATATATATATATATATATATATATGGAGGACCACATTGACTTTGTTAAATCCATTTTCCCAAGTTAGAAACTTGTTAACCACACTTTGAGCTATTATTTGATTGGAGTTGACAATTTGACCAACCCTAATAACTAATCCATCCAGTTGTCTATGCAATTTTAAATTTAGAAACTCTTTTTTTTTTTTTTTTCATACACACATAACCCCAAGAATGAAGGCACCTCAACATACCACTTTATCAATGAATTGTTAATGATATTATTCATCATCAACGGAATATTATATTATTGTACTAATCTTATAAAAGAATAATGATTAATTATTCAACACGGAGGCAAAAATTTAAAGTGATGAGCATGTGGTGAGGGTCGTAGTGGTTGGCCCCAATCTATATATAGTTATTAAAAAATAATTGTTAATGATTTGATGCCAGTTGTATTCGTAAGGCAATAGCATATGATGATGCATTAGTGGATCAGTAAAATATTTAAGTGAGATATTTAAAATTTGGTCGAGTTCAATCAAAGTTTATAATGCGATCAGTGAGGGCAATTAAACACAAGTTAATTATTTGTTCACGTGCGTTGATGCTTAACACATGGAGAAGATGAACTCTTATCCTTTGTGTATTTGAGAGAGAGAAAAAAGAGTGAAATAATTTTGATTAAAATTCACATTTGTTGCTTCATCTCATTTTTTTTTTTCTTAAGTTCTTTTGTATGTTTAAGAAATTTCACTTTAGTTTCTTAAGTATTTTTTTGTAAGATAAATAATTGTTCTTTTATTAGTTTAACACATTAAATTAATCAAGTTAACATAGTAATACGTGACAAACTTTAAGAGATGTCATATGATCTAAAAGTTTGAAAAGTCTATCAATATTTGTTAGTGTAAGAAAATTAATAAAAAAAAAAAAAACTTAATCTAATAAAAAAATTTCAAAAAATAAAGTAAAACTTTTTAAATTTTAAACACTAAACTAAAAAAAAAACAAAAAGATAAGAGATCGAAAATGTATTTTGGCAAAAAAAAAAATCAATTAAAGAGAAAATAAAATGAAATTTATTTTGACATAATTGTTTATTTTATCATTCAACTGTCATAATTTCTGAAAAAATTATCGATCACTTGTTTTTTTTCTTATTATTTTCCAATTTTCGTGCATTTTACTTATCCTTAAATGTGTAACAAAGTGTTTTGTGTCCCTAAAAATGACTTTTTGTTCACTGCGTTTTGGAAAATGACGTTGATTTGATACCAAAACGTGAAGAAATTGAAAAATATAATAATAAAATGTACATTTTTTGAAAAAAAAATGGTAAAATGTGTGAAAAAGTGGTTGATAAAATGGGCAAATTAACATAGAAAAACATGATGGTAAAATGGATTGAAAAAAAATAAAACAATAGTAAATTTCCCAAATTAATGGTAATTAATTAAAGCCTTAATTTTAAAAGTTCTTTTTTCTTTATATTTTCTCTTCGAAAATATCTTCTTTTTTTCTTCCTTACAAAAAGACCACTATTCAAGTGGAGTAGAATTGTTTCAGGTACAATTATTGCCAGCCGAAAGAAAGATAACAAAAACAAAGCAAGGGATATTAGATACAAACAATGTCACCAACTCACCATCATGGCATCACCCAGAGAAGAAAAGTGCATGAAAAAAAAAAAGAGTCAAAGAAATGTGTGGTTTATTAAAAAAAAAAAAAGAACTAAAGAGGGTGATAAATATCAATATCAAGATCAAGATCAAATTAAATGAAATTCACACAATTAAAAGTCTCAACAAAACAAGAACATCTTTAAAAAATAATAGAAAAAGAAACAGCACTGCCTCTTCCCTAGCCAATTACATAATTGCTGACACAAAGAAAGACCCCACCAAAAGGCCAATGCCACAGGAAACAGTGACAGCAGCACTAGGCTTTGGTGGTGAAGTGGTGTTGGTGGTGGATCCCGACTCAGTAGGAGGAGAAGGGGTTGATGGGGTGGTGCTTGGTGGAGACCCACTTGCTGGGGGGGTGCCACTAGCAGAAGCCACAACATTGATTTCAAGCTTCATGCCTCCAAGACAGTGACCTGAAATGGGGCACAAGTAGTACTTTTTGCCAGCTTCAGTCAATGCAATCTTGGTGTTCCCATCTCTGTAGTTCTTTATGCTGTTGCTTGAACTGCAGTTGCTGTATCCACTCTCATTCACCTCATCAACTTCGTGGGTGTTGTCATACTTGAACACTGTTTTGTTTTTCCAACACAACACAAATTGGTTTAGCTAGCTTCCTCATAAAAATATGCACCAAGACCAAAAATCAACAAATAGGATAAAAAAACAATGAGATCAATCATAAGTAACTTAGATACATAAAGTTACGGTTTATATGATTGTTCTAGTGATTGTAGGAGAAGAATGAGAAAGAGTTGTAAATTCGAATTTCTTCCACAAACAAAAATTAATAATTAATATTTGTCGATAAAAAAAATTTAAAATATAATTCAAAATCATAATTTTTTTACTTAAATATTAAAGATTCAATATGTATACATACGTATCAGACACATTTATATCTAATTTTTCGTAATATGACAATGAAAACGAGGTTACGATTTAAAACCTTAAACACATCTTATACTAAAACCCTATACCAGTTACCATGATTGAACACACAATTTGATTTTCAAGTTAAATTTGTTACTTGAGTTCTAGCTCGTGCTCATTTTCTTAAAAATAAAAGTTTAGCTAGGTTTTGAAAGGCAAGAACACGAAGATGGGACTTACCCAAATTGTCACCAACTGTGAAAGTTTTCCCAGAGGCCCAGGTGGTATAATTAACACCTAGGGCCCATCCACGAGTGTCACCAACTTCATGATCTGCTCCAAATACAGTGGGGAAAGCCAGAATTAGAACCAAGAAAGAAACTGCAATTGCTCTAGTCATGTCTATCAATATAAAAAAGTTTACAAAGAAAGGTTTAAGGTTGTGAGTGGAGTTAAGACCCTGATATGCCAATGCCACTAAAATGCAATGCAAGGGAGGATTATATAATAATACCAACTCCTTTAGTTATTTACTGTGTCACCAACTTCTATAACTTTTATGGATAAAATAGTGAGTAGTTATTGACCATTTCAGTTATCACCTCCTGTCCTTCTCCTCTCTCTCTACCTAATGCATTGAGATTCTTTTCCTATAATTCTGACCTACAAATCACAAATTGGCAAGTGGCGTTTTCTAGTCAATGGTTTTATTAGGTAAAAGTAAGGGGATACATACACGAATAAGAAATGTCATGAAGTTATCTCATGATTAGTAGATTAGTTTTTATAAAATTATTTAAATTATTTAACTGTTGTTACTTTTTTTTTTTAGTAGAAATTAAATTTAATACTAAGAGGATTTACCATATTCATGTACATCATTTTCAATCAACAGAGCTAATCACTTGTGTAAATCATATGCTACTGCTACTGGAAATGTTTTGTGGAAGGAATCGAATTGTTTTGTTGAATATTCAAACCAAAGGTTTTCAATATTCTAAAACGCACGAATTATTAGAGGCAGGCGTTAAAGGGGGAAATTGTTAATTGTCTGTGAATCGTGCCATAGTGATGCCAATTGTATATACATCAACTTTATAATTGTGGTGACCTCGCTGTCAACTTTTAGATTGCAGTCACCATCTTTACCAACTTTAGATTATGATAACCATGCATATTCTTAATTGACTTGCACAATATTGCATAATTTATTAAAAGAATAATGACTATGAAATCATGGTAAAATTGGCATAAAATCTTTAAATATGTGATAATAAATAGAGTTTAACATATGTAAAATGTCATTCTATTTCACAATATATAAAAAAAATTTAAATAATTATACAGTTAAATGACAGTGTAAAATTATACTAATAAATATGTATTGAGTTTCAAGATGAAAAACGAATTCTAAATGCAAAATTGATTTAAGATAATTTTTTACATTTTTAATTTCATGTTGGAGAAACTTTTAAATTAAAATTGACTATAAATTTAAAATTGATTTTAAGTTGAAATAACTAATAATATTTTCTATTTTTTATATAAAAAAATTATAATAAATTTCACTTCAAAATCAATTATAACTAAAATCAATTTTATTTAAATACACTGTGAATAGCATTGTTCAAAGCTTTTTTTTAAGATGGTTGTAATGGGTTCCAATTCTATGCATGAATTTCGTTGTTGTTTTGATTGTTTCTGGAGAAGGGAATAACCGGGCAGAAACAAATTAGAATTGTCAACATATTCTCTATTTAGTTATCCATTTCTTCAATTTTCTCCTATTACTTTTTTCTTGTTTTCCAAACCTCATGTTGAACTTATCATATGCGTTGCGTGTACATGATGACCTAAACCCAGTCAAACCAATGTGAGCAAAAATATGGGTCAGCTGAGGTGTGCTGTACGTAAATTATTATAATCATGCCATGTGGAAGCTTCATGGATGGATAACCACTATCTTTTTTTTTTTTTTTTTAAAGAAGATATGCATTATCTTACTCTTACACATAAAGGTTCAACTATACTTTTACTCGGTTCCAAATAATACTTTTATCATATTTTAATTCGCCCAAGGAAATAACGTGGGGTATAAAAGTTCATTATTAGGGTTATAAAAAAAAACATATTTATGGAAGAAAATGAATATATTATAACACCAGCAATAGAATTACTGAATTTGACTCGTTTAAAGTTTTTATTTAGAAATAAATGGAAAAAAAATCAATGTTTGGTGAAAAATTGACCATTGATATTACCTATAGGCATTTCATGTATTTGCTTAATTTGTCTAATTTATGTATTAGATAAATTCATAAAAGGATAAATATACAACTAGTCATTTAACTTATTTTTTAATTTTAAATTGATCACTAAATTTTAAAAGTTTTAAAATAATTTTCTTATTTAATTCATGATAAGTCAGTGATTTCAAACAAATTATCATTAAATTATTTACATGAAAGTTAAAAAACTAATTAATGTTTAAATAAAAAAAACAAACATAAACAAGATGAAATTTGTAATAAAAAATGAATTCTACGAGCAACGAAAAACAAATTCTAATATAACATTATTTTCTTTATATACACTTGAATTCACTTTTCAATCATTTTTGTTACTAGGTGATTTTTATATTTATAGGAATGGTAAAACGAGTTTGTCTTACCCATTTAGGTCCGTTTCATAAAAAATGGACTGCCTTGTCTTAGCCATGGCCAAAACAAGCTAGAGGTCCTAGCTTGCCTGTCAGTGGGTAGGTAAACTAGTCTGCTAGTCTTTAAAAAAATAAATTAATATATAAATATTTTTTTGTATAATTTGTCATATTTTCTGAGTGTAGTTTTGTTATGTTTTCTTAGTGTAGTTTAATTTTAACTCTATAATTTGTGAAAATATAATCTACAATACATGAATATAGGTGAATGATTATTTTATCTTGAATGTTTATTTAGTAAAAAAAATATTACTTCGTAATCCATAAGAATTAAGAAATTTAATTAGTTAGTTAGTTTATAAAATTAAATATTTGAAAATAAATAATCAAAACTTTGAATTAGAAAGATTAATTAATGATTTACTCTAAGCAGGTCGACGGATTGTGGGTGTGCAAGTCAGACAACTATGTGGACTCATGAGCTGAACCAACGAGTTGAGGCCCATTTTTTTTTTTTTTATCTCTATGTGAATTTAATAAGATAAATATTAGTTCTTCAATCAATAATAAATAAATAAAAGTTCAAAACTCATGCCCAAAATTTGAAAATGATTAATAAATTAATTTTTGAAATAATTACCATGTCATGAATTAAATAAATGAATCCTTTTAAAACTTTTGAAAGTTATGAGACCAATTTGGAATAAAAAAATTATAAGTTAAAAGAATATTCGTATATCTCTCCTAAATTAAAATACAAATATATTAAAATTTACTTCTTTGATTTTTGTATTAATGATTGAGTATTTTTTTCTTCTTCTAAATAAAGTACCTGTTTTAGGAAAGTCAAGTTCATAATCGATGAGCAAGGAATGCATTGTACTATAATAAGCAAATATACTTCGTTTAATTATCTGATTATTTATTCCAGAATTGGACACAAAAAGCTACCAAACATGTGCATCCTCATAACCAAAGCAAAGGAGAGGAAGCAGAATATACGTGAACAAATTGTTTACCTAAACCACCATTCTTCAACATATTACACCTTGCCACATTTTGAATTTTTACTAATTCTTTGGTAGTTATTTCCACCTAATACTCAGATACTATTTGGAATAACGACACAACATTTCTCTTCTTTAGATCGATCGAGGTACAGAAATATTAAACCCTTATCATCAGTGCATTCCTTTGTTTGTTGTAATTAATTTTTAAAAAAAATGTAAGAATTAAAAATCTAAATAGGTGGCCAAGATTGTATATATCAATTTTTAAATCAAAAGGAGAAAGCAAGTAGGATTAGGTTGAGAAATTGACAGCTCTCACATATAATGAAGCCATGCCATAGTAGGGCCACACTACACTATTATATTTATTTCGATGAATGTATGCATATGCATGAATCCACAAAATTAAGGTTGAGACCGAAAATAGATAGCAACACTTTCAAACAAAATAATAGAATGGAAGCGTCAGCTAGGTCCAGGGACGGATTTACTAGGGCAAGCAGGATTCAGCCCCCCTCCTCCCCTTCCCTTATTTTATATATATATAAAATAAATTAAATTAAATGTTAATAAAAAAATTATTAAAAAAATAAATTTAAGTTAATAATTTTTTTTATTAGTAGATGATATTTTAGTTTTATACCTAATAAATATTTGGTTTTATTATATTTTTATTTATTTTTGGTAAGTTTTACTTTTAATAAATTAATTTGATACTTTTTATCAACAATTTTTTAAAATCTTATAAATTTTACTTTATTATTTTACTCTTACGTGACATGATGTAGATTTTATTCTCAATTTTTTAAAAAATTGTCAAATTTTATATTATTTTTTGTTTTTTTTTATATTAAATATTTTTTTTTCAAAATTTTATCATTAATTTTTTGTAAAAAAAATTCTAAACCCTCTCTACTTAAATTCCTGAATCTTGGAATTCCTTATCTCTCTACATCAAGGACCATATATGATTGTGTGAAACTGGAAAATAATTGCATGCAGGAAAATACAATCATCCTATCAAAATAGTTTCGACTGGTTATATTATATATATATATATATATAGCGTCAGAGCCAGTCACATTGTCTAGGGGCCAAATTCATATATATGAACATTCATTCGTTGGTATATATTGACTATAAAATAATTTATTAAAATATTTTATAAAATTTTGAAGAATATTACAAATATTATTCATAAGTTTCATATACCATAAAGATTTTTTTTTTCAATTTATAATAAATAAGGGTATCTTTGTTAATCCTATTTTTTTAGAAAACAATATTATATTAATTATGTTCTTAAAATTTATTTAATTAAAATGAATTATGTTTTTTTAAGGGAAGAAAAAATTATGTTAGTCAAATGAAGATATTAGCCAAGAATAAATAAAAAATAATATACATTCAAATTGCTAGAAACTAAAAAGTAATATTGTGTTATGAATAAACAATAATCACACAATAAAATCAAATTTGATTGATTTACTTTTTCTAAGATTTAAATAGAGTGTTTATGTACACGCCCGTAAACATATTAAAAAATCACAACTAATATTTTAAAAAATAATGATAAAATGAGTGATATAATAGAGATAATATTTGTTAATGTGTCTAACTTCAAACTCAACCTAATGAGGTCTAATTCAGGGTTGGTTGAATAAGGTATGAGTATTGTAAATCCCCAATAATATTGTGCTCGATTTCTATGAATAAAAAAAAAGAACTCAAGCTTCCATCAAACATCAAACTACATTGACAAAAATTAATAAATAGTGTGTAATTCAAAATTATTTTATAATGAGATAATATAATATAATATAATCATTTATTTCTTTTAAACAATGGAGGATAAAAAAATATTATTAAAAATTATATTTAAATATTTTATTGAAAGAAAGATAAATGATGGTAGTTATCTCTATAAAATTATAAAATAAAATAAAATAATAAAATACTTAGTAAAAAATAAATGATATTTAAATATTATTATATTTATTTTTAAAATATAAATAAATACTTAAATTTAACATAATATATATTAAAAATTTAAAATTGTAAAGTCCCTGTCTATCAACCTACTCCCTCTATATGTGAGAATAACTTTTAAATGAGAACAAATAATAATCTTTAGATTAAAATTAAAAATTAAAATATCAATCTTAAGTACATCAATATGAGATCTTTCCTCTTTCTTTCTCTCTCAATTAGTTTTTTCTCTATCTTTTTGCGCAATTATTGACAACACAAGTACAGATGCAACAAGAGTTGTTCTCATCACCATGACCATTGCTGTCGCCGCCACCACCACCACCATCATGGTTATTACTATTGTTCTTGCCACCGCTATAACCATCGTCACCTTCATCATCATGGTCGTCGTCCTCGTCAATGGTGATGGTAGCAACAACAATGGAGACGATGAGCATGATGGTGGCCCTGGCGGTAGCAAGAACGGTGGTAGTAACCATGGTGGTGGTGGCGACAGCGGCGATCATGGTGATGAGGGCAACTCTTGCTGCATCTGTGCTTCTGTTGTGTTGTGTCATCAATAATTGAGAAAAAAGATGGAGAAAAAAAAATAATTGAGAGAGGGAGGTAACGATATGTATTTAAAATTGGGATTTTAATCTAATGTATTTATTATTTTTAATTTTAATCAAAGAGTTATTATAATTAATGGAAACACCCTCTCTCAATGAAGGATATAAACATACAATTATAATGTAGGTTTTGATGATGGAATGATTAAGTCTTAAAATATATGGGAATGAGAAATGAGTAAAGATGGAAAGAGAAAATTATTTTATTTTGATTTCTTTAAATAAAATATAAAATTACTGTAAGTTGAGTCTGTGACCAAAATAAATTATTAAAATAAGTGACATATTGATTTTTTTGTTTTAAAAGTTTTTTTTGCAGGTTGTTAATACACTCCAACTAAAAAGTTAAAAGTGATGTTTGCATATTTGCAAACTCATATATATATATATATATATGCTCACATATATGCTGTTATAAGAAAATCACTTTAATTTATGATATATAGCAAAATAAGGAAATGGAGATGACATTGATGGTTGAAGGTGGCAAAGCTAGCAATGATGGTGATTGTAAGACCGTAGCCTTTCTGGTAAATTAAGCTTTTTCTCAACATTAATATGAACATAGATTTTATGATATATAGGAAATGGAGAAAGACCTTCATCCCCAGGGAAAAGGCAGACAAATAATATATCTTTTATATATTCAAATCATGGTAGTTCACATTACCATGATCAGCAATCACTCAAACTCAATATGTGGTTGAAGACCCCACAAACCCTATTCTAAAGTTGAAAAACACATCACTGCTGCATGCTTTCTTCTCCACCAATACCATCGGTGTTCATCTCCTCCATTATCTTTCTTATCTTATGGGCCTTTGTTGGGTTTAGTGAGTGATTCTGTGCTTGTCTTTTGCTGGCTGTTAGGCTGTCTGTTCTCTTCTTCTCGTGAATTTGGCTTGTGAGTATTGGAAAACCTAAGGCCTGTTTCAACATAAGGATAAAAGTGTTTTTAAAAACTTCTAAAGCTTTATATTTTCAATAATTATGTTCTGGAAAACACTTATAACTTGTATCCAAATAAATACCTAGTTGTCCTCTATTGCTAAACCAAACTAGAAATGTCTTCGAACCCAAACTGATCAGTTGCTGCTGTTGCCAATTCTAGTGCTAGATGTTGATGCTACCTCAATTAAGAACATGCTTTTTGGTATTTTCTTATGCATAAGTTGTTATTTGAGACTTGAGTTGTTAATGACCTTTCCATGGATTCTGAATATAAGCCTTAATTATGTAAAGAGTTCTTTTTTTTGCTTATTTATGCTATTTTATATGTATACATATGAATTTATGATTATCGCGTAATTTACAATCTTAACTCCCCTTAATAATCCCAAGTTAATGCATATTCATTTGGGTACCCTTTGAAATTGCACATTACTTGTTATATTACTTGCTGCTGGTTCAATATACATCTTGAATTTCCAAATCCCAAAGTAGCTTATCAATCCATTCACCAACACTTGACTGACCTTTATCACAAGATTTTTATCCACATTCATCATATAACATAATTGATTTAGAAGTCCAAGAGACATCATTCGAGAACGAAAACTAATTAGTCGATGAACTAGCTTAAGCCTTCACATCTTTCAAAGTCAAAAATCATGGCACTGATATGTCACCAACAAATCTACATTCCCAAGACCAAAGCCTAGAATGTTTAGAATTTTGACAAGAATTGGGCATAGTAGTAGATCATTACAGTTGAAAATGCAAACAAGTTATCAACTTCAACACCCCTCCCCCCCAAAACCACCACCAATAATTAGGATCTCAATGAAAATAACTCACCATGTACCAGTTACAAATACCGGTAACCTTCAATAGATTCAAGGAAAATAATTTTGTGGGAACAGAGGAACTACATGATGCAACAAAATTTATTCAAAACAATTGACATATCCATATACATGCATTTGCACAGAACAAACTACAAGCAACAAAATTGATTCAATAAATTACACAAAGGAGCCTGCAACCTTAATATGATTGAAAGTGGGGCAAGGCAAATATCCTTACAGGTTACCGGGATTAGGATCCTATGTGATGGAAAGGAAAGCAACATAAATTGGTACAAATAAACAAGACTTCAGACCTTCCATCCCCTGTATTAGCAATTTCCTCTCTATAAAATGGCACAAAGAAGACTTTAAACCCTCAATTTACCACATCACTATCCTCTGCCTCAGGTCCTGTATCCCAAAATAGAAAGCAACAAGGTCAGAAACCTTTCACTCAGACACATAATTAGTTCTTCCACAAATATAGAGTATAAAGTAGCTCCTAGGTTGTAGAATGAATGTGCAGCCAAACGAGTACAAACATATTGAAGACTGAACTACTCTCAAACTGAGATGTAAGTAACTCTACTGAACTGTGATGACTTCATATCTTTTAAATGAGCATAAGAGAATAATTATGTAAAGACAACAGCTCAAACACCAAGGCTAAAAAATGATGGCAAGACTGTACAATGCAACAGAAACTAATTGGGAAAAAAATCTGTTTAGCGTAAATCTCAGTAATGGTGAGCATTGGGTTTAACAATTAAGTGCATGTTTGGTTTTCCGTTGGGAGGCTCCTGAACAGTTGTTGAATCAAAAGTTACGAATTCCTACTTTTCACAAAATATGCATTGGATGGAATGTGTATTTATTCAACCTAACGCTAAATGTTTACTAATAGAGACATAAAAATCTTAGTTTCCAACAGCCACATAACTATTGGCATACCATGTATCAAAATCAGTTTATCAAATGCTTCCCAACATAGAAGCACAAGTAATTGAATTCCCCATGACCACTATTTGAAGTCTCTCCATAATTCCTTGAAAACCACCAATGGAAATGCAACTACCACATGCAACCAAGATTTTAAAAACAGTCCCCAACCACAATTACAACTTCAACATTTAGGTTTCTGTTGTCTCAACAACTGCTATTGCAGCCCACATCGGCTGGATTTGTCCACAATTTTCTACAATATAAAGAATCGCAACAAAATTGCAAACTTGACTACAATTTAAAACCTAGGCAGCAAATGTTGTGGCAATGCAGTTGCATAAACTTCAAAAACCTCAACAATGCGTCGGCAATTACAGTTGCAAACTTCAATTTGAAACTATCATGGGAAACTAAAACCAACAATAGATTATAGAATTGCAATCAAGTCAATCAACAAGAGCAACAATTTCATCATTCATTATTATTATAATTTAGGGCAAAATATGTTTTCAAGCCCCTCAATTTTCACTCAAAAATTAGGTTTGGTCCCTACACTTTAAGAACAATGCTCTTAATCCAAATTAGTAAATGGCGATTTTGCCTACAATGTCAAGGTTTCTAGAGTCTCCACTACCACAATTGTGACCATATCAGCCGATCATAAAGATTAGAACGAATGACCAACATCATAATTTTTAGGATCTGTTTGGACAAACTTCCCCAGAAGTGCTTCTAGAAGAATACAAAATGAAGAAAAAATGAAATGAGCTTCTCTGGAAGCTAATTTTGTAGAAGTCTCACAAATTTTTAGAGAAGTTCATTTCATTTTTTCTTATTTCTAGAAGTGCTTCTAAAGAAATTTACCCAAGCAGGCCTTAGACTATATGAACTAAAACCAAATTCAATAGTTCAAAATAAAAGAAACAAAAACACATTTTACTAACTCCAATCATTTACCTTCTTCACCATCATCCACTACTACACCTTCTTCTTCACCCTCTTCATATTCTTCATCTTCATCATCACTCCCTAGGTAATCAGCACCATACCTCTGGTTCAAATAATCCACCGCACCCTGCGTGAGCACGAGCTTATCGGCGTCGAGAATATCAAACAAATTCAGCGTTCTGGGCGTGTGCATCTTCAAGGTCCCAATGTTCCTGCTCGACAGCCTCACGTTCTCGGGAACCTCCGTCATCAGAAACATCGCCTTCTCCTTCGGGTCAAGGCCCCACCGCTTCATCGCCGCGATGAACTCTTTTGTCCTCGGCTTATCCGCGAACTCCGCCGCGAAGTCCTCCACCACGACGGCGCTGGAGGCAGCACTGGCGACAGCGGTGGAGATGGCGAGGCGCTTCTCCTTGCGGTTGATCTTGATGCTCCAGTCGCGTGGCTTGGGGCCGAAGATGACGCCACCGCCGGGTCGGAGGGGCGTGCGGTTGGAGCCACGGCGGGCGCGGCCGGTCTTCTTCTGGGGGAAGGGCTTCCGGCCCCCGCCGCGGACCTCGCCGCGGGTGAGGGTGGAGGCGGTGCCGCGGCGCTTGTTCTGGAGGTCGGTGACAACGGCGCGGTGGACGACGGCGCGGGCGGTGTCGGGAGGGGCGGCGCGGAGGTCGAGGAAGGACTCGCCGACCCTCTCGCCGGAGAAGTTGAGGACTGGAATGGGAGAAGCATTGCAGGAGATGGAGAGGGGTTTGTTTCTGGAGGGTAAAATGGGAAAGTTGGAAGAAAATTTGGTATGAGTGTGGAATTGGTGTGAAGAGAAGAAGATAGAGGATGAAGTGAAGGAAAGTGATGAAGCCATTGTTTCAACTTTTCAAGTTCAGAGCTTCAGAGTGAGTGAGTATGAACTATGAACTATGAAGTGAGAGAGCTTTGGTCTCTCTATCCTATCCGTTAAAAATGATTGGATATGTGGGGAACTGGGAAGGGAACCTAGCTTCATTCACCAACACCTTTTATTTTTTTGGTTTAGTTTTTTATTCACAAAAAAAATTGGTTTTTTTCCTTGTATTTACAAAAAAAGAAAAGAAAATAGATTTCAATAGATCAACTGTACAAGAAAATAAATAATAAAAACAATATGTTATTTTTTTTAAATAATAAAAATATATTATTGAAGTTTAATTTAAAGATACAGTTAAATAAATAATTTGTGATGATTGATTGAGAGAAAAAATAGTAATATATATGAGTGCATTTTTAAAAAATAAAATAAAATGCACTCCATATAATGAAAATTTTCAATTTATACGAGTAAAATAATCAATCTTTACCATTTTTTATAATAATTATTTTTAAAAATATTATTCAATTTTTAAAATTATAAATTATTAAAAATAAATTAAAATATTAAAAATACTATATATGACATTTTATGTTATTTGTATTTATCAGTTAATTATCCATTAGTTATACCAAACACTCTTTAAATAATTCTGAGTAATAAAAAATGGAATTATAAAAACATTATATAATAGAATTATACATTATTGAACTACATCTATTTTAAATATGTATGTGTATTAAAAAATAGGATTAAATAAATAAAACATTTTTTATGCTTAATATACTGATTTATTTATATTTATTTATTATTTTTTCCTATCTTTATCGGTCTAGTCCATGCTCCTAGACCCAGTACCTACCATAGAAAAATTATTTAAATTGTTTTACAATTCGATTCAGTTTTTGATTAGTATCATTTCTAACATCAAAATTCAATAAATTTATGATTCTCATAAAACACTAGAAAATATGAAGATGAAATACACCACGAATCCTTCAATTTCATAATAAATAATAAATAATAAATATATATAAATGGAAACGCACGTGTTTGAATGGTATTTTACTTGAATTTAAAAGGAACCCCAACACGCCAGCCACACACATAGTAAATAGTAATAGTAGGCCCATAGCAGCGTCAACGGTTGCCATGTGTGAATGGTGAAGCGCAACAAAATCAGATTCAGAAGCGAAGAAGCCACTTTAATACGTCACCGTTTTATAGCCCTTTTTCTGCGGTCCACACGATTTCCATTCAAATAATTTAATTCCCCTTTCATAACACAAACACAAAACACAAACCTTTTCCTTTTCCTCTTCCCCTTTCCCCTCTGCTGGTGCCATTCGTGCAGCACCGGATCCTCTCTCTATCTCTCTCCGGCGATACTCCTTTTCCGGCGACTTCCCCGACATGAATCCCGAGTAGTACGTTCCCTTTCCCCGCTTTCAATTCCTCTCTTGTTCGATTGATCGCGTTAACAATTCGATTCCTTTTCGCGATTTTCGTTCTCATTTCTCAAAAGGGTGTCTGTGGATGCGCCCAATTTGTTCGGATTGGTTTCGATTTTTCGTGTTTGTTAACCCTAAATTGGATCGATTTTTCGTTGTTTTTTATTATTCTTTTGATTTGAATGTGCTGTTTTTCGTAACAAATGTTTAGATATGTATGTTCGTGTGATTTGAATGAATTGAAAAAATACCAACATGGTGATGGGTGTATAAGCATGAGATCAGGGATATAATCTCCAGGTTATTAGATGTGTATATGCATGTGATTCAAATGAATTGAAAAATATCAACATGGTGATTGGTGTGGTATGATTTACAGATAATCATGTCCCTTAAGCATGCGATCAGGGATTCTATCGTACAAGGACATCCTAAAATGGATTTTGTACCTTGAGGGATTAGATTAGTGTCTGCCTCTCGGCCAGGGATATCATGTTCATGGGCTCCTGAATTAAAATGAATTGGAAAAACTATGGTGCTTGTGTTTTCTAGTGATCGAGGACAGTCATATAAAATGGATTCATCTTGTTTCTTATAATTTGGAGTGTATTGTCGTTATGGGGATCATCAAGCTATAATGATATCTGAGGGTACTAATACTATTACCCGGTAAAAATTAGTGGATAATATTTTATTCATAAACTCTCGTCTGAGATTTTTTGAAATGTGAATGCATCAATTTGTGTTGAAGGAAGTGGCAAATCATGGTCTTAATAGATGAGTTTGAGATTCATCAGTTTATGGTTTTCTTCCTTGTCTTGATGTGGGTATGATTGTGTGTGTCTGTGTATGAAATAGTCGTAGTTGGTCTTTGAGGTGGGATTCTAAGGCTGATTCTTGGTCTATTTTAAATGAGAAGCTTCATGTGATGCGGTTATTTTTGCAGTGACTATCTGTTCAAGCTCCTTCTAATTGGAGACTCTGGTGTTGGTAAATCGTGCCTTCTTCTAAGATTTGCTGTAAGTTGTTACATTTGTTATATATTGCTGTTTCATGTTGTTTTATCCTACTGGTTTATTCTTTTATCCAAGAGAGCCATGTGCTTTGAGTGAACTGGTAGCATTAACATCTTACTTAAAAATAGATACCTGATTTTTCTTTGTTGGTTTTTTGTTTTAATTTTTATGGGGGGGGAGGGGGATTACTTTCAGTTACCTTTTTGGGTTCTTTTCCCTTGCTTTCCTCATTCGTCTTTTTTAGTGAAAATGTGATGTACAGCTAAATTGTCTTGGGTGGTTATATAATTCTAGAAGGTTCTAACCTAGATACCTTATCTCTCCTTGTTGATTCATCATGGAGATGGTACACTGCTGCACAATACTGTTATTTAAACTATTAGCTTTATGATAATTTCTATGTTGTGCTACAGGATGATTCATACATTGAGAGCTACATAAGCACCATTGGAGTTGATTTTGTGAGTACAATGTGTCACATTTTTAACATGAACTCATTTGAAATGGTATCTCAACTGATCATTTCGTGTTATTTTGTGCAGAAAATTCGCACTGTTGAGCAGGATGGGAAGACAATTAAACTTCAGATTGTATGTATATGGTTGGCTTGATTTTTCCTTTTTTTAATATGCTAATGTTATACTTTCAGTAAGCTTGAGATATCTGTTTTAATCATTTGTAGGTTAAGTTTCTTTTCCTTTGAGGTGTATGTTGTTCATTTCAATATTAATTTTTGAGATTTGGTTTTTTGAAGCTGTTGTGTTCCTTGATAATGAGATTGTGTCACTAAATTTCTTGATTATGTTGTCAGATCTATCCTTACTTTGGTTTACAATCTGTTCTTTGTAGTGGGATACTGCTGGGCAAGAACGATTTAGGACAATAACTAGTAGCTACTATCGTGGAGCACATGGAATCATTGTGGGTGATGATTTTCTTATCATAAGATTTTAAACTTAAAAGCTTCCCTGCCTTTGTGGGGATTTCATTGCATTTTTCACTAATTGTTTCCTTTTGTAGATTGTTTATGACGTGACAGATGAAGACAGCTTCAATAATGTGAAGCAATGGCTCAGTGAAATTGACCGCTATGCCAGTGATAATGTTAACAAACTTTTGGTTGGAAACAAGAGTGATCTGACAGCAAACAGAGTTGTCTCATATGACACAGCTAAAGTATAGCCTTGACATATATCACTTTCTGTTTATAGTTGTTGGGATGATAATGCTCATGTTCCTGAAACAGCACATGTCAACCCACCTCTTGTTTTTTTTTTTTTATCCTATTACAGGAATTCGCAGATCAAATTGGCATACCTTTCATGGAAACAAGTGCAAAAGATGCTACAAATGTTGAAGATGCATTCATGGCCATGTCTGCTTCCATCAAGAATAGGTACTCACTCCTAATTATTATTAATTGGAAGAATGTGGATATTAAAAAGAAATCACTTAAGCTTAAGATGTATTTGTTTCATCTTTTAAAAATAGTGTGCATCCTTTGATTGTTGATTTGTGAAATTGGATGTGAAAGGCAACATAAAATGCTTTAGAATAAATAACTAATAAACTTGCTCTCAAATAGATGAAATGCAAAGGGGTTCATAGAACTTTCATATAGCATCTTGTTAACACCTATGATGGAATTACCTGGTCAAGCAATTCAATCACAGAATTTTTTTATAAACTGTTGTTGGTACACACACAAAGAAATAAATATGCATGATTTATAATTAGTATGTAAGCTGTAGCTTTCCAAAGTTCTATTTAAATTTTTAAATCTATGGTATATCCTTCCTCTAATTGTACCCTGCAGTATGACTATCTAATTAACTGTTGAACATTTTTATTTGAGAAGTGCTAGCGGTACTTTCTCTAACACTCTCTTTCGGATACTCTATACGTGATTGGTTGAAATTTATTGGAAATATCAACTTTGGTAGATATCTTTTAAATCAGGAAAGATAATCCTTAAATGATATATAGAATCCTTTATAAATTTCAATCAATCACCAGAGTGAGAGTTTAATAGAGGGTGTCGGAGAGTCTAGTTAACATTTCTCTTGTTCTGGCAACCTTGTCTGATGGTAACTATATCCTGTATGAATGCAGAATGGCAAGCCAACCTTCTGCAAACAATGCAAGGCCTCCAACAGTGCAGATTAGAGGGCAACCTGTTGGGCAAAAAGGTGGTTGCTGCTCTTCCTAACCAGATGGTGTTGCTTGGTCTACACTTACCTTCTGCATGTAAGGGGTATATGCTACTTCACTAAAAATAGTGGACCAGTGGTTTGGGAATTGGCCTAGATGATGATCCCATTCTTTACATATACTTGAATGCTATGAATCATTGTGCTTAGTACTTGTTAATGATAAAACTATGTTCCTGCTCTCATCTATTTTTATTTTTTACCATGGCAACACTAGTTTTCATTTTTTACTTGTTTACTTCGAAACAAGTGCTTCTGTCTTTGTGGTAACTCCTTGACTGTCATTGAACATCTGATCAAGCAGTTCGATTTAGGAGCAGTTCATATTTTTAAAACTGAATTAAAGATCAGTTCAGTTTTTTATTCAAATTAGTTAAGCTTGCACTTCAGTTTGGCACCAGTTTAAGTCAGTTAATTTTTTTAACAACCCTAATGCAAACAATCATGGAGAACGAAGGCATTGCATGTAGCATCAATTTTAATCGCCTGATTCATAAGCTTTATACGATAAGATCTTAATGAGTTTATCTTGATAAGTCTTAAAGCTTGTATTTATTGCCACTAACAAGCTCCCTAAGTTTTATGGTAAAATTTATAACAAACGTTATATGATAATAACATTAAAAATAAGTTTATCAACGTATGTCTTTAATCTTGTATTTAATTGCCACCAATAAACTCCTTAAGCTTAATGTCACTTTTATTATATTAAGTTTCACATTTTTTTTCAAAATTTCATTGACAATACAGTTTCATTTTTTTTAAAATTTCATCTTGTTCAAAATTTTCATTTATTAAATGTTAATTGTTAGATTTTTATTTATGAAACACTAAATAGTTAGAATTTTGTAAATTCTAAATATTAATGGTTTCAATTTCGGGTTTAATTTGTGAAACCTTAAATATTTAAGTTTTCAATTTAGGGTTTTATTTATAAATCACTAAATATTTAAGGTTAAGTTTATGGTCTCTTTAATGAAAAGCTAAAAAAATAAGTTTCATTAATAAAATCCTAAATTAGGGTTTCATTTATGAAACCTTAAAAATATAGGATTTTATTTATAAAATCCTGAATAATAAAGGTTTCATTTACAAAATTTTAAATATTTAATGTTTTATTTATAAAATCCTAAGTATTTACCATTTTAATTTCTTGTTTAATTTATGAAATCTTAAATCTTTTGGTTTTAAATTTAGGGTTTATTTTGAAATCATAAATAATAGGGTTTCATTTATGAAATCTTAAGTAATTTACACTTGTTTTTCATATTTTTATAATATTTATTTTTCCAAAATTTAAAGACATTATATTGGTTTTTCATATTTTAAAATTTTTCATTTTTTTTCTAAATTTTGAAGACAATACTCTACTTTTTTTTCATATTTTTAAAACTTTCATTTTATCCAAAAATTCTAAGACATTTCACTTGTTTTTTCATATTTTCATTTTTTTTTTCAAATTTTGAAGACATTATATTTTATTTTTCATATTTTCAAATTTTCCATTTTGTCCAAAATTTTCATTTATGAAATGTTAAATATTATAATTTCATTTATGAAACCCTAAATATGTAGGGTTTTGTATCATGATTTCATTTATGAAATCATGATTATTAAGGGTTTCAATTTAGAATTTTATTTATCAAACTTTATATATTTAGGTTTTCAATTTAAGGTTTTATTCATGAATCGCTAAATATTTATGGTGAAATTTATGGTCTCTTTAATGAAAACCTAAAATAATAAGTTTTCTTAATGAAACCCTAAATACTTTAAGGTTTCATTTACAAAATCATAAATATTTAGAATTTTAATTTATGGTTTCATTTATGAAATACTAAAATTTTAGGGTTTTTATGATAAAATTCTAAATATTTAGGATTTTATTTATAAAATCCTAAGTATTTAGGATTTCAATTTTAGGTATAATATATGAAACCCTAAATTTTTAGGTTTTAAATTTAGAATTTTATTTTGAAACCATAAATAATTAGGGTTTCATTTATGAAATCTTAAATAATTTACTCTTATTTTTAAATTTTTTTCAAAGTTTTCAAGACATTCCACTTGTTTGGTCATATTTTTGAATTTTCTCTTTTGTCAAAATTTTGAAGATATAGACTCTTATTTTTTCATATTTTTTAATTTTTTTAATATATTTTTTTAAAATTTTGAAGACATTTAAATTTGACTTTTCATATTTTTAAAATTTTCATTTTGTTTCATTTAGGAAAAGCTTAATATTATATTTTCATTTATGAAATTCTAAATATTTATTTTTATATTAAAAATTTTATTTATGAAATCTTAAATATTTAAGTTTTAAATTTAATATTTTATTTATAAATTACTAAAAAATAAGTTTAATTAATGAAATTCTAAATAATTAAAATTTTATATAAGAAACTTAAAAGGTCTGAGGATTTTTGGTCATGGAAAATTGGAGGCTGGTTAGGGCTCCAAGAAAATGTAGAGACTCGTGTCTCTTCGTTCTTCTTCTTCATTCTTTTTCATTCATTCTTTGCTACTTCAACTTATGGATTCGCGTCCGAATGTCATTCCACGAGGTGCCCTAGTCACGGACACAGGAGCAATCCTGTGCAGCGAAAAGGAGCTCTCCCATGGAGCTGTTTGGCGGAAACCACGACGACGTCTCCCACGTTGGACGCTCCGTTGCAGCGCAAGTCATTTTCAAAAATCCTTTCAGAACACCTGTTCTATCCCTCTGATCCAACTCCTAGTTCCATATGTCAAGGGAGATGCAATTGCAATCAAGATTCCAGCAGCTGAATATCAGGCGGGGCTCATCAGTTGCAAGAACAATCTCCATGGCAGATTGTTTCTTTCAAAGGGTTCCGCCCCCCCTCGTTTGCATGAATTAAAATAGAAAATTTGCAAGTTCTGGCAACTCTCGGAGAAGTGGAGTATGACGATAATCGAAAAAGGGTTCTTGGAATTCTCTTTTTCTTGTGCGGAGGATATGTGCCGGGCTCTCGCGGGTGGTTCTCTGAATCTCAGTCTTGGGGTCTTGCGACTCTCTACCTAGACGGCGGATTTTAATCCCAACTTGGTGAAACAGACAAATACACAATGCTGGGCGCGCATTTACGGTCTTCCATTAGAGTATTGGCGGCCCAATATTTTATTTTCAATTGTGCGAGGTATAGATGTACCAATCTCTATTGATAATGCTACTGCTAACAAATCTTTTGGTATTTATGCTAGGGTTCTTGTAGACGTGGACCTTAAAGCCCCATTACAGGATCAAATTCTAGTGGAATGAGAAGGATTCGCTTTCTATGTCGAAATTCAGTACGAAAGGCTCCCTGCTTTTTGCAGTCATTGCAAAACCATAGGCCATGGGGTAGATGATTGCAAACATCGGTCATGTGATGCAAAAACTACCAAGCACTCTGTTCCAAAGCCGGATGTCAAGATCGCTAAGCCTAACAATGATGAACATCAGAACTCAGATTCTGTCAAGGGTTCAGAGGATGTTCAGGAAGAGAGAAAAAATTGGATGCTGAAAAGAGTGCAGAGTCTACCCCTGCAACATCCTCTAATAGAGATTTGGAACTACATTCTCCGCAAAATAGGACCACCACCTTTGAGGGCAATGAGCATATTCCTGAGATAGCCAATGATAAGGAATCATCCTCCCATAATAGGGAGTCATCTTCTGCGGAGACCCCTAAAGATACTGTGGGCACAAATTGCAAGTCTGATGCGGAAGGGTCACAACAACCTACTCCAAATATGGTTAACTCTCCTACAAAATCTGCTTCAAGCACTGGTAAGAGGATTGTCCCTTCTCCTCCAAATATTGTAGTCCTTTCAACACAAAATGCATCAGGTAATAGTAAGCCGGTTGTGGTCTCCTCAGGTAGTTCTATCCCTGACTCTTTACACTCCCCAATGCATAATCAATTTGCTCACGAAACTAGCTCTAGTAGCACTAGATATTTTATCAGTGATTTGGTTCCTGATCGCACTTTAAGCTTTCAGGACCCTGAACCTCAAGAGATTCCTAGTAATATATTGTTAGTTAAGCCTTCGGCTCAGGCCATTGTGGATATGTGTATTCTTACTGAATTTTTGGGAGACAGGATAGAGGATGATATTGTGGATCCTGATTCTCCCATGGACATAGAGCATATAGACGGCTTCACACCTGTGGTTTCCAAATCAAACAAAAAGAAAAACAAGCAAGTTGTGGTGGTTAGAAGGTATAACTTCCACGGAAGTAAGTCTTCTTCTCAAAATTGAATAGTTTTGCATTACCTTATATTCCTGTTCTGAATTTTGAACTAACCTCTGTTAATAATAACCCATTGCCTTCTTTATGGTGTTTTCATAATTACTGACTTGATTGCTTTAAATATTTGTTGGAATTTATGGTTCTACTTTTTAGTCATATGTGAATTTCATTTTCTAGAATATTAGAGATATTGGTAAACCTGTCTCTAGTCTTAATGTTTCTTTGTGTATTACTAGAACTTTCTATTTTAATTCCCGCTAATCCTAAAAGCTTGCTATTTATTCTAATAGTTATCTTCTATTTGGTTTATTGGTAAACCTGGTTTGGATTTAATGTTTTGATGATCTAATTGATTGCATTTAATATTGTATCTGTTTACCTGCTCTTTATATGGGTTGGTTTGGTGGGAATTAGCAGCTGTCTCAACTACTAAGATGTCCATGGCTGTTCATTGCTGACCTTTACACAGTAATGGTGTAGTCTATTTATGGTCGGTTCATTATATAATCTGATATTGGTTTAAATGTTATGTGGATTTGGAATAACAATGTATTTAATAAATCACATGTGCAAGTTTCTAGCTGCAGCCCACTTAGCAGTACATCCAACATCATTCAATTCCATGGTGGCTGGGGAAATGATGGAATCAAGTCTTGAAGTGCTTTTTTGTGGTTCTATAGGATATGTTTATTTTGATGGACTCTATATTGTCCAATGTAAATTCGTTACACATAAGGATACACCATCAATCATGTATTAACTTCTCACATCTTTACTTTGATAGGTTTGGCTTGGGGATACTAACCTAGTTGGGTTCCCCTTGGTCTTTCTCCTAAATCTTGGGTGAACTGAGACTTTAGTTAAAAAAATATATGAAACCCTAAGTTCTTAGGGTGTAATTTACAAAATCATAAATATTTAAGGTTTCAATTTAGGGTTTATTTTATAAATTGCTAAATATTTAGGGTGAAATTTATGGCTTCTTAATTGAAAACCTAAAAAAAAGTTTTATTAATGAAATCCTGAATAATTAGGATTTTATTTATGAAACCCTAAACACTTAGAGTTTCATTTATGAAACACTAAATACTTAAAGTTTAATTTATGATACCCTAAATACTTAGGGTTTCATCTATGAAATGCTAAATATTTAGGGTAAAATTTAGGATTTCATTAATGAAAACCTAAATATGTAGTATTTTATTTATAAAATCCTAAGTTATTTATAATTTTAATTTTGGGTTTAATTTATGAAACCGTAAATATTTAGGGATTCTTTTTCAAACCTTAAATATTTAGTTTATAAATTTGGTGTTTTATTTTGAAACTATAAATCATTGGGGTTTTATTTAAGAAATCTTAATAATTAGTGTTTTATATATGAAATCTTAAAATAATTTACTCTTGTTTTTTCATATTTTTCCAAAATTTTCCAAACATTCCACATGTTTTTTTTACTATGTTTAAATTTTATTTTTCTTTCCAAATTTTGAAGACAATGCTCTTATGTTTTCATATTTTCAAAATTTTCATTTTATCCCAGATATTCCACTTGTTTTTTATATTTCTAAAATTTTCATGTTTTTCAAAAATTTCAAGACATTACTTTTGATTTTTCATATTTTTAAATTAACATTTTGTCCAAAATTTTCATTAATGAAATTCATTAGATTTTTATTTACGAAATCTTAAATATTTAAGATTTTGTATCATGGTTTACTTTTTTGAAACTTAGATTATTAAGGGTTTCAATTTAGGGTTTTATTTATATATTTAGGTTTTCAATTTAAGATTTTATTTATGAATCGTTAAATATTTAAGGTGAAATTTATGGTCTCTTTGATGAAAACTTAAAAAAATAAGTTCTGTAAAAGATACCTTAAATATTTAGGGTTTCATTTACAAAACCTTAATTATGTAAGGTGTCAATTTAGGGTTTTTATGAAATGTTAAATATTTAGGGTTAAATTTTGAATTTTATTAATGAAATTCTAAATTTTAAGGGTTTTATTTATGAAATCCTAAGTCTATATGGTTTCAATTTCAAGTTTTATTTATGAAACCTTAAATATTTAAGACTTTAAAGAGTTTGACTTATGAATCACTAAATATTTAGGATGGAATTTATGAACTCCTTAATCAAAACCTAAAATAATAAGTTTCATTAATAAAACACTAAATACTTAGGTTTTCATTGAAAAAATTGTAAATATTTAAGGTTTAATTTATAAAATTCTAAGTATTGATGGTTTCAATTTCAGGTTTAAATTATGAAACCCTAAATCTTTAGGTTTTAAATTTAGGGTTTTATTTTGAAATCATAAATAATTACGGTTTTATTTATAATATTTTAAATAATTACGATTTCAATTATGATATCTTAAATAATTACTCTTTGTTATTTCATATTTTTAAAATTTTCATTTTTTCCAAAAATTTCAAGACATTCTACTTGTTTTTTAATATTTTTTAAAAAAAAAAATTTCAAAATTTTGAGGACATTACTCGTGTTTTTTCATATTTTAAATTTTTTTCATTTTACCTAAAATTTTCAAGACACTCAACTTTTTTTTAGTATTTTAAAAATGATGATTTTTATAAAAAAATTTTTTTGAAAACATTATACTTGATTTTTCATATTTTTTTAAAATTTTCATCTATGAAATGCTAAATATTAGATTTTCATTTGTAAAATCTTAAATATCTAGGGTTTGTATCATGGTCTCATTTATGAAACCCAAAAATTAAGGATTTCAATTTAATATTTTATTTTGAAACCATAACTTATGGTTTTAATTATGAAACTTTAAATAATCAGAGTTTCAATTATGAAATTTTAAATAATTTGCTCTTGTGTTTTCATATTTTTAAATTTTCATTTTTTCCAAAATTGTGAAGACACTCCACTTTTTTTTTTATATTTTAAAATTTTTCCTTTTTTTTCAAAATTTTGAAGACAATACACTTGATTTTTCATATTTTAAAAATTTTCTATTTGTTGAAAATTTTCAATTATGAAATCCTAAATATTAGATTTTTATTTATAAAACTCTAAATATTTATCGTTTTGTATCATGGTTTTGTTTATGAAACCCTCATATTGGGGGTATCCATTTAGGATTTTATTTATGAAACCTTAAATATTTAGGGTTTTATTTATGAATCGATAAATATTTTTGGTGAAATTTATGGTCTCTTTAATGAAAACCTAAAATAATCAGTTTCATTAATAAAACTCTATACTTAAGGTTTCATTTACAAAACCCTAATTTTACAGGGTTTCATTTATGAAATGCTAAATATTGATGGTAAAATTTAGGGTATCATAATGAAAGCTTAAATATTGTGGGTTTATTTATAAAATCTTAAATATTTAAGGTTTCAATATGAAATTCTCAATATTTAGGTTTTCAATTTTGGGTTTTATTTTGAAATCACAAATAATTGGGGTTTTATTTATGACATCTTAAATAATTAGGGTTTTATTTATGAAATCTTAAATAATTTACTCTTGTTTTTTCATATTTTTTAAATTTTCATTTTCTTAAATTTTTTTTTTGAAGATATTGGTCTTGTTTTTTCATATTATTAAAATTTTAAGATTTTCCAAAAGTTTGAAGATATTACACTTGATTTTTACTATTTTTATTTTTTAAATTTGAAGGAATTACACTTGAATTTTCATTTTTCCAAAACTATGAAGACATTTCACTTGTTTTTTTGTATTTTTGAAATTTTTTGTTTTCAAAATTTTGAAGACATTATACTTGATTTTTCATAATTTTTAAATTTTCATATTGTTAAAAATTTTAAACACATTTCACTTGATTTTTTATATTTTTTAAATTATAATTTTTTACATAATTTTGAAGATATTTCACTTGTTTTTTCATATTTTTAAATTTATCATTTGTTTTATAAAGTTTTGAAGACATTATACTTGATTTTTCATATTTTTAAAATTTTCAATTTCTTACATAATTTTGAAGACATTCCATTTATTTTTAAATTTTCATTTTTCTTTTCAAAATTTTGAAGACAACACTTGATTTTTCATATTTTAAAAATTTTCATTTTAAATTTTTTTTGAAGATATTACATTTGATTTTTAATATTTTCATTTTTTACATAATTATGAAAACAATCCACTTGTTTTTTTTTTCATATTTTAAAAATTTTCATTTTGTTTTACAAAATTTTGAAGACATTATACTTGATATTTCATTTTTATAAAATTTTCATTCATTTTTCAAAATTTTGAAGACATTATATTGATTTTTCATATTTTTTAAATTTTGATGACAATACACTTGATTTTTCGTATTTTTTAAATTTTCATTTTGTCCAAAATTTACATTTACAAAATGCTACATATTATATTTTCATTAATAAAATCCTAAATATTTAGAGTTTTGTATCATAGTTTCATATATGAAACCCTAATATTAAGGGTTTCAATTTATGGTTTTATTTATAAAATCTTAAATATTTAGGGTTTTACTTATGAATCACTACATATTTAGGGTGAAATTATGGTCTCTTTAATAAATACCTAAAATAATTAGTTTCATTAATGAAACCCTAAATGGTTAGAGTTTCATTTACAAAATCCGAAATATTTAGGATTTCAATTTGGGGTTTCATTTATGAAATGCTAAATATTTTAAGGTTTCATAAATGAACACCTAAATATTATGGATTTTATTTATAAAATCCTATGTATTTACGGTTTCAATTTTGGGTTTAATTTAGGGAACCTTAAATATTTAGGGTTTTATTATGAAATCCTTAATCTTTAGGTTTTAAATTTAGGATTTTATTTTGAAACCACAAATAATTGGGAATAATTGGGGTTTCATTTATGACATCTTAAATAATTAGGGTTTCATTTATAAAATCTTACATGATGTACTCTTGTTTTTTCATATTTTTGAAATTTCCATTCTCTGAAAATTGTTTTACCAAAAGTTTGAAGATATTAAACTTGATTTTTACTATTTTTAATTTTTTTTAAATTTTGAAGATATTGCACTCGATTTTGCATTTTTTTTTCCAAAACTTTGAAACATTCCACTTGTTTTTTCGTATTTTTGAAATTTTATTTTATTTTATTTTCAAAATTTTGATGACATTCAATTTATTTTTTCATGTTTTAAAAATTTTCATTATTTTTTAAATATTAAAGACATTACATTTTTTGATTTTTCAAAATTTCAAAATTTTCATTTTGTCCAAAATTTACATTCATGAAATGCTAAATATTAGATTTTCATTAATAAAATCCTAAATATTTATGATTTTGTATCATGGTTTCATTTATAAAATCCTAATATTAAGGGTTTGAATTTAGGATTTTATTTATGATATCTTAAATATTTAGGGTAAAATTTATGGTCTCCTAAGACATTGCACTTTGTTTTTCATATTTTTAAAATATTTATTTTCTTTTCAAAATTTTAAAGATATTACACTTGATTTTTCATATTTTCAATTTTTAATTTTTTTTTTTGAAGACATTAGACTTGATTTTTCATATTTTAAAACTTTTGATTTTTTTCAAAATTTTGAAACATTCTACTTGTTTTTTCATATTTTTCATATGTTCATTTTTTTAAAAAAAAAATTGAAGACATTACACTTTGAGTTTTATGAATCACTAAATATTTATGGTGAAATTTATAGTCTCTTTAATAAAAACCTAAATTAATAACTTTCATTAATGAAACCCTAAATACTTAGGGTTTGATTTACATAATCCAAAATAATTATGGTTTCAATTTAGGATTTCATTTATAAAATGTTAAGTATTTAAGGTTATTAATGAAAACCTAATATTAAGGATTTTATTTATAAAATCCTAAGTATTTATGGTTTCAATTTTAGGTTTAATTTATCAAACTTTAAATATTTAGGGTTTTATTTTGAAACCAAAAATAATTTGGGTTTCATTTATGATATCTTAAATAATTTACTCTTGTTTTCAAATTTTAAAAATATTTAGGGTTTCAATTTTGAGGACATTCCACTTGTTTTTTTTTTTTTCATATTTTTAAATTTTTCATTTTTTTTCAAAATTTTGAAGACGCTCTACTTTTTTTCATATTTTAAAAATTTTCATTTTTCACACATGTGGAAGACATTCCACTTGTTTTTGCATATTTTTAAATTTTTCATTTGTTTTATAAATTTTTGAAGACATTACATTTGATTTTTATTATTTTTAAAATTTTCAATTTCTTTCATAATATTGAAGGCATTCCACTTTATTTTTTTCATATTTTAAAATTTTCATTTTTATTTTCAAAATTTTGAAGATATTACACTTAATTTTTCATATTTTTACAATTATCTTTGTTTACATAATTTACAAGACATTCCACTCGTTTTTTTTTTCATGTTTTAAAATTTTATTTTATTTTTTCAAAATTTTGAAGACATTACACTTGATTTTTCATATTTTTATTTTTTTAATATTTTGAAGACATTATACTTATTTTTTCATATTTTTAAATTTTTCATTTTTGTTTCAAAATTTTGAAGACAATAAACTTGATTTTTTTATATTTTTAAAATTTTCCTTTTTACCTAAATTTTAAATACATTCCACTTGTTTTTTCATATTTTTAAAATTTTCATTTTTTTTCCAAAATTTACATTTATGAAATGCTAAATATTAGATTTTCATTAATAAAATCCTAAATATTTAGGGTTTTGTATCATGATTTCATTTATGAAACCCTAATATTAAGGGTTTTAATTTAGGGTTTTATTTATGAAATCTTAAATATTTAGGGTAAAATTTATGGTCTCCTAAGACATTCCACTTTGTTTTTCATATTTTTAAAATATTTATTTTCTTTTCAAATTTTTAAAGATATTACACTTGATTTTTCATATTTTTCAAATTTTCAAATTTTAATTTTTTTTTGAAGACATTAGACTTGATTTTTCATATTTTAAAACTATTCATTTTTTTAAAATTTTGAAGACATTACACTTTGATTTTTTATATTTTAAAATTTTTCATTTTTTTGAATTTTGAAGAGATTCCACTTGATTTTTCATATTTTTAAAATTTTCATATTTTCTTAAATTGTCAACACATTCCACTTTTTTTTTTTTTTCATATTTTTAAAATTTTCATTTATTTTCAAAATTTTGAAGGCAATACACTTGATTTTTCATATTTTAAAATTTTTCATTTTAATTTTTTTTTTGAAGTTATTACACTTTATTTTTCATATTTTAAGAATATTCATTTTATACAATTTTCATTTCTGAAATGCTAAATATTAGATTTTCATAAATAAAACCCTAAATATTTACCTTTTTGTATCATGGTTTCATTTATGAAACCCTAATATTAAGGATTTTAATTTAGGATTTTATTTATGAAACCTTTAATAATTAGGGTTTTACTTATGAATCACTAAATATTTATGATTTTTTTAATAAAAACCTAAAATAATAAGTTTCATTAATGAAATTCTAAATACTTAGGGTTTCATTTACTAAACCAACAATATTTAAGATTTCAATTTAGGATTTCATTTATACGATGTTAAATAATTAGGGCTTCATTAATGAAAGCCTAATTAGTAAGGGTTTTTATTATAAAATCTTATGTATTTACGGTTTCAAATTCGGGTTTAATTTATGAAACCCTGAATCTTTAGGTTTTAAATTTAGGGTTGTATTTTGAAACCACAAATGATTAGGGTTTCAATTATGAAATCTTAAATAATTAGGATTTCATTTATGAAATCTTAAATAATGTAGTTATATTTTTTTTCATATTTTTAAAATTTTCATTTTTTCCAAAATTTTGAAGACATTCCACTTGTTTTTTCATATTTTTAAAATTTTATTTTCTTTGCAAGATTTTGAAGATTTTACACTTTGATTTTTCATATTTTTAAAATTTTCAATTTTTAAATTGTTTTTGAAGACATTAGACTTGATTTGTCATATTTTTCAACTTTTCATTTCTTTCAAAATTTTGAAACATTCCACTTTTTTATTCATATTTTTCATTTTTTTTAAATTTTGAAAACATTACACTTGATTTTTGATATTTTTAACATTTTCATATTTTCCAAAATTTTCAACACACTCCACTTGTTTTTTAAAATTTTCATTTTCTTTTTCAAAATTTGGAAGGCAATACACTTGATTTTTCGTATTTTTAAAATTTTCATTTTTTTTACAATTTTTTTTTGAAGACATTACACTTGATTTTTTATATTTTTATAATTTTCATTTTGTCGAAAATTTTCATCTATGTAATGCTAAATATTAGATTTTCATTAATAAAACCCTAAATATTTAGGTTTTTGTATGATGGTTTCATTTATGAAACCTTAATATGAAGGGTTTCAATTTAGGATTTTATTTATGAAACCTTAAATAATTAGGGTTTTACTTATGAATCACTAAATATTTAGGGTGAAATTTATTATCTATTTCATAAAAACCTAAAATAATAAGTTTCATTAATGAAATCCTAAATAATTAGGGTTTCATTTATTAAACCCAAAATATTTATGATTTAATTTAGGGTTTCATTTATGTGATGTGAAATATTTAGGGTTTTATTAATGAAAGCCTAAATATTAAGGGTTTTAGTTATAAAATTTTAAGTATTTATGATTTCAAATCTGGGTTTAATTTATGAAACCTTAAATATTAAGGATTTCAATATGAAACCCTTAATCTTTAGGTTTTAAATTTAGGGTATTATTTTGAAACCACAAATGATTAGGGTTTCAATTATGAAATCTTAAATAATTAGGGTTTCATTTATAAAATCTTAAATAATGTACTCATGTTTTTTCATATTTTTAAAATTTTCATTTTTTTTTCCAAAATTTTGAAGATATTCCACTTGTTGTTTCATATTTTTAAATTTTTTATTTTCTTTTCCAAATTTTAAAGATACTACACTTGATTTTTCATATTTTTAAATTTTTTTGAAGACATTACACTTGATTTTTAATATCTTTAAAATTTTGAAGATATTACACTTGATTTTTCATATTTTTAAATTTTTCATTTTTTAAAAATTTTGATGATATTACACTTGATTTTTCATATTTTTAAAATGTTGAAGACATTACTGTTGATTTTTCATATTTTCCAAAATTTTTATTTTTTTTTTCAAAATTTGGAAGGCATTACACTTGACTTTTCGTATTTTTTAAATTTTCATTAGTTTTTAAAATTTTGAATACATTACACATGATTTTTCATATTTTAAAAATTTTCATTTTGTCCAAAATTTTCATTTAAGAAATGCTAAATATTAGATTTTCATTAATAAAACTCTAAATATTTAAGTTTTTTTTTTTTTTTATCATGGTTTCATTTATGAAACCATAATATTAAGGGTTTCAAAATAGGGTTTTACTTATGAATCACTAAATATTTAAGGTGAAATTTATGGTCTTTTTAATAAAAACCTAAAATAATAAGTTTCATTAATGAAACTCTAAATACTTAAGGTTTCATTTACTAAACTTAAAATATTTAGGGTTTTAATTTAAGATTTCAGTTAATTGATGTTATATATTTAGGGTTTCATTAATGAAAGCCTAAATATTAAGGGTTTTAGTTATAAAATCGTAAGTATTTACGATTTCAATTTTGGGTTTAATTTATGAAATCTTAAATATTTAAGGTTTCATTATCAAATCCTTAATCTCTAAGTTTCATATTACACTTGATTTTTCATATTTTAAAATTTTGGCCAAAATTTTCATTTCTAAAATGCTAAATATTAGATTTTCATTAATAAAACCTGAAATATTTAGGTTTTGTATCATGGTTTCATTTATGAAACCCTTATATTAAGGGTTTCAATTTAGGGTTATAAATCACTAAATATTTAAGGTAAAATTTATAGTGTCTTTAACAAAAACCTAAAACAATAATTTTCATTAATAAAATCTAAAATAATTAAGGTTTCATTTACAAAATCCAAAATATCTAGGGTTTTGTATCATGGTTTCATTTATGAAACCCTAATATTAAGAGTTTCAATTTAGGGTTTTAATTATGAATCCTTAAATATTTAGGTCTTCAATTTAGGATTTTACTTATGAGTCGCTAAATATTTAGGGTGAAATTTGTGGTCTCTTTAATGAAAACCTAAAATAATAAATTATGTTAATGAAACCCTAAATAGGGTTTCATTTACAAAGCCCTAAATATTTAAGGTTTCATTTATGAAATGCTAAATATTTATGGTTTCATTAATGAAAGCCTAAATATTAAAGGTTTTATTTATAAAATCGTAAGTATTTACGACTTCAATTTCATGCTTAATTTATGAAATTTTAAATATTTAAGGTTTCGTTATGAAACCTTTAATCCTTATGTTTTAAATTTATGGTTTTATTTTAAAACCACAAATAATTAGGGTTTCATTTATAAAATGTTAAATAATTTACTCTTGTTTTTTCATATTTTTAGAATTTCCATTTTTTTCCAAAATTTTCAACACATTCATCTTGTTTTTTCACATTTTTTTTTTCAAAATTTTGAAGATATTACTCTTATTTTTTCATATTTTAAAAATTTTCATTTATGAAATACTAAGTATTTACGATTTCAATTTTGGATTTAATTTATGAAACCTTAAATATTTCGAATTTCATTTATAAAATCCTAAAAATCTTTAGGTTTTAAATTTAGTGTTTTATTTTAAGACAAAAATCATACCCACCGGAGATGAAAATGGAGATGGGGATGAGTTTTTGGAGGTGGGATGGAAACCACAAACACATCCCCATCCCCACCCTCACCTCCACCTCGATGAACAAGGGAGGTTCAACAAGAATGGAGGTCTAGAAGAGCAGCACCACTAACATTGCTGTTGAGGTCAGCCCTAAGGCATTAGGAGCATATTTTGCTCCCACACAACCGTTAGCCGATTTAGAGGAAGTGTATGGCCATGGATGATTGTTAAAAAGGGAAGGAGATTTGGGAAGCAACCGTTGGGGTCCTAAACAGAAGGATGAAAACGTGGAAATTTTCAAGGTATGTTTCTCGTTTGAAATATAAAAGATAATTGAAAAAGACGAGTAATATCATAAAATTTTTAAAACATTAGATTGCAAAACAAAATACTAAAAGTGATGTCTTAAAAAACTAAGGACATTATATGAAAAATAAAAAAAATTGAAAAAAAAAATATCAAAAAACAAGAAAAATGTGAAAAATATATATAAAACAAAAATAATATTTTGAAATTTTGGAAGACAAAAAAATGATGTTCAAAACTTCAAAGTTGTTATTGCATGAAAACGATTCTTGATTACATTTTGAGCTCACGTTAGGCTGAAGACTTAAGAGGAGCTCATTCAACGATAAATCAAACTCGTTCAACTGCAGTTTTTTCCGGACTAATTTTGGATTCTAATTTATCATTTTTTTTTTCAATGTTTAGGTAATTTCCCTAAAGTCAAATCTAAATAACTATGCCATTAAGAAACGCACACAAAACTGCTAGTTCCACTTCCTTCCAAAGAGTCAATTGCGTGGGGTCCATCTCAATATAGTCCAACACAAGAAGAGCCTAATAGATCAAGTTGCAAAGATATTTATTCTGAACTTGCAATTATTACAACAATGCCATTCAAATTTTATATTATGCAAACCTCTGGTTCTTTTTAGAGGGGGAAGTCTCCATAAACAAAAGTTCAGTGGAGACCAGAACCATGAAACAAAACTATGTAAATGTCAATCACTTCATCAAAATGGTGTCTTAATAATGGATTAGAATTGGTTCAATGGAATTTAAAAAGTTTTGAAAAATACAAGCCTTTCCCCAATTGGTAAGACTTAGCCTGGATTTTTATACCATGTTATGTTTAGTGGAAGATATCAGAGGCCTCTCTCACAAGCATTTAACTTGTTCTGACTAGAATATAGAGGATAAAATAACCCAAATTTGATATCAAAACTGAGAATTCAATCTATAAATAAAAACGAAACTCAACAACATTTATGTCTTATCCGCCAACATATAACCCCCCAGAGTGTCCAACCATAGTAAACAGCAAAAACACAAGGAAAAAAAAGGCTACAAGGACAAGGACCGTATGAAGAACAACCTAAATTTACATTTTAAGGCATAGGAAGTCAAATAATAACCCTTCTAATTCAGGAAATCCAATTACCAAAGTTTTTTTCCTGCTCAAGTCCAAATCAGAGAACCCAAAATTGACGAAAAAGGGAGGGGAAATGTCAGAAGGGTTCTGGAAAACCTCACTTGCCACCCAAGGTTGGGAATTGCCCAGGATCCTCAATTGATGGAGCTGGAGCATTGCTGTAGGCATTTCCACTGTAACCTCTAGAACCACCACGGCCACGTCCCCGACCGCGCCCACCAGAGTAGTACCTTTCCCCTTCAGCTGGCTTCAGAAACTCAGTGATGTTGACAGACTAAGAATATGAAAGTCCAATAAAAGAAACAAAGTTATGACAAAGGCAAAATAAAATGAGCGAATAAAAAACAAAGAAATTTCCTAATAGACCAAGACATGAAGTGCAACAAATCAATGCTAAAAAACCTGCTAAAAAGAAGCACAATTGGAAATGATTTAGATGCTAATAACATAGGGTATAAAGGTCTTAAAGGAACCAATAACATACAGTCATACAACACTTTTAGGTACATCACCATAAAAAAACATTTAGTTAAATACACAACTAAAGAAATGACTTCAATTTCTACAATTAACATAAGAACCAGCTCCAGAGTGAAGTGTTTGTTGAGGAATATAGTAATCAAACTGTGTAAAACGGTATAAGCAAATGCAGTCATATAAATAATGCATAACAACTACAAAACCAAATATGATGTGGCCATGTCACTATGAACCTTGAATTTCAAAACAAAAAACAATTGAAAAATAAAAGTTGGATAAAGGCATATGTGAACCTCTTCACTGTAACAACTGACCAAACCACCACAATAATCACAAGAAAAAGCAATTAGGATAGACTAGAAGCAACTAATAACCTTCCAAAAAAAAGTATTGGAGGCTGATTATTTTGACGCGTTAGGAGAAGAAATTGGTCACTCAGCTTAATACAAAGTAATTGAGACAAAAATGTCAGAGTCACACCTTCTTGGATTTCTCCTCCTTCTCCAAAGCATCTTTGCGCTTATCCTTGTCAGATCCCTAGAAAGAAAATTAAATATAATCAGGCATCATTAATATAACTAACATAAAAATAATTAAAAATTAAGGGCAAAAGTGAGGTAAAAAATCTCACCAATTTAATGAAGATCTCATCATTTTCTTTCTTGTTTGACAGTGCCTGCATGGATGCAAACTCCTTGATGTCCACCTTTCTTGCTTCAGCCTTTTGTGCCTGCAGGGCCTTCCTTTTCTCTTCCAGCACTTTCTCATACTCTTCCAGTGTCATCTCCTACAACAGTTTAAATTCAGTTTAGCAATGGATGAACAATAACCTAGAGAATATAATTTTAAATATAGCCAACTAAAAGCACAATGCATATGAGCAAGAATAGTAAATGCAATTGAAGTCCCAAGTCCCTACATTTTTAAAAATGTTAAGCAATTTTATATACTAAGACAACAATTCATCATCAAGAAAAAGTCTAACAGATTCATCTGAGTAAATAAAGCAGCCAACAAAATTCAGTGAGATGCACTTAAAAGACAATCAAAGCTTAATCTGAAGGATCGGTCATTCGTTCATAAGACACATCTTCTGTTTGTCTCCCGATCATGAACTGCAGAAAATCTAGAAGTTGCAGCAAGAGGTTCAAAATAAATGGAAAAGGCTTTAGTTGAATAGGCCAATCACCTTGTCCTCAGGTTCCTTTTCTTCATTTTCATTAGTAGGAGTGTCCTTGTTTCCTTCTGCTGCATCTTCCTCGCCTACAGGCTTCTCATCAGCAAAATTCTTTTCAGTTTCATTGACCACTTCCTCAGTCACCCTATGAATATTTCACATCAAAAGGAACAAATAATCAATAACTGCCAATTGAAAACATGAGACTCTTTTATGAAAAGAGTAATCTGAACTTTAACTGCCAATTAAAACTATGAATACAAAGAATTGCTTACTCAGCAATGTCATCAGACTGTGTACCCCAGTTCCCACGTCCAGAGCCATCCCGTTTGGCTTCATTTCTGCAAATGGAAGAATTGATATCATTATCATTATTATATATAAAAAACATAAGTTCAAGGAAGAAATATTAGTTAGTTATAATGTTACCCTCGTCCAGTCCCACTGTGACGTTCAAATGTTCTTCTTGGGCGTCCTTCTTCACCACCTTCACCATTGCTAAAACCTCCACGACGACCACGACCACCGCCGCCGCGGTAGGGCCCACGAGGTCCACCATAACCACGTCTTTCTGAGGGATTCCCAGCTTCTCCTTCAAAAGATCCTAGGTTAGCAGGGGCTGATGAGTTATCATCATTGGAAAATTCACGGCCAAAGCCACCACCACCACCTCCACGACCGCGTCCAAATCCTCTTCCTCCTCCTCGGCCACCTCCTCGGCCTCCATAAGAAGATTCATTTTTTGACTCCCTCACTACCAAAGACAAAAAAAAAAAAAGAAACATTAAAAAAAAGCAACACAACAAGTATCACCAATGTAATGGCCATTAAGGAATCAAGGTAGCAACAATAACATGACAAAATAAACTCAACAAACAAACACTGAAAGCATAAATATACTAATATCATCTCACTGAGGGATTTGTTTGAACTGCAACTTCTACCCAATTATATCCCTTCACAGCTTCAATAGGAAAATTCCGCAAATCATATTGCATGTTTCAAAAACCTTAGATTAAAGCAATCGGAGACCTAATGCATGTTCCAAGCAGACAGACAACAACTAAAACATACTCAAACCACATGTGTAAACACAGAACAAGCATCATATTCGCATAACTTTCTCATACGCTACCAAAAAGAACTTTTAAAAAATATTTTTTTACCCAAAATACTAGAAGCAAAAAATAAAATAAATCTTTTTTCTAAAGCAACAAACCGATTAATCCCATATTACTCCCTTAAACCCCCATCTCAACAAAAGCCACAAATACCCAAATAAATATATATGAAAAAACGCAAATTTTCAATCACAAAAAAGAGAGTAAGCCACCCACATCTTTTTTTTATAAAAGAACAAATCAATAAATCGCATCCCTCCCTTAAACCCCGTCAACAAGAACCACAAATTTCACAACCCAGATAAACATATATGAAAAAAACGCAAACTTTGAATTATTACAAATGAAAAATAGAATGAACAAAAAAAAACGAAACTGACCAGCCTGAGAGGGAGGGAGCGGCTTGGACGGCAACTGAGCCGGCTTGGCCTGCTGAGGCGCCGCGCCACCGCGAGCTCCGGGCTTGGCCTGGTCCTTCTTGGTCGGCGCCGCCGTCACGGCCTTCAACTGCTCCGCCGCGAGCAACTGCGACGGGTCCTCGGCATCGTCGCCCAACAAGTCAAAGGGATTCGCAGTGGCCATTTTCGAAACACAGCCCTTCTTGTCAGGAATAGAAAAAGAAACACCCAAACAAATAAACAACCGCTTCTGAAGAAAAGGTTAACAACACAGCGACGGTTCCATGGTTGTTGATTATTCAGATCGAGAGAGAGAGAGAGAGTGAGTGAAGAAAGAAAACAGAACAAAACCCTAGCCGCAGTGAGAGACAGAGTGAGGAAGAGGCGAGAGAGAGTGACACTAACCTAATCTCTAATGTGCTCAATTTATTTATGTTATGTTTTGGGACTACTTGGCAGTGTTTGCTTACAAAACCACCTCGTGCAATTTCCTACACTTGTAATATTTTACTACTTCATAGTTCATAACCCACACTACTTATTTTTCTTTTTTATTACCCACACTTCTAATCTATTTTATTTTGTACTATTGTTTTAATATTATTATTTGTCTATTCTTTTATGTTTGAAATTAAAATTAAACGGAAAAGAACATAATTTGTAAAGAATAAAATTAAAACATTTTTTAATTTAATACGAGAGCAAGATGCTAGGTATTGATAGTGTAAAATTCATAAATCACCATATAAGTTTATTTAATTTTATAATAATTACCTAAAAATCATATTAATAGTTATTTACCATTGGAGTGTAAAACTATTTAAATATACATGTTATTTTATTTTTTTGAATTAATGTTACCGTTAATTCATTAAATTTATCATTTATTTTTTATTTTAGTATATAATATTTTAAAAAGTTTCATTTTTACATATTTTGGTACATTTAGATGAAAAATTATAAAAATTAACAGAATTGTGAGGGGTTCATTTATTGATATGTTATATATTAAACCTTTTCGAAAATCACCAGAGGATGCAATCAAAAACCTTAACTCTTGGTTGAACCGGATCCTCCCTTGGCAGCAATAACAAGGATCGTATCGGCAGCCTCACACACCGCTCTGCTGCGACACAGCACGACACGACACATCGTTGGGGATGTTGACACGCGCCTATTAGAGCTTGGAGGAGTATAGTTATTGTTACACATGGATCTTCAATTTGGCATATTCTTGTCGTTGTTGTGTTTGTGCTCCTAGATCAGAGCATCGTCGTCGTCAAACACTAGTGTTCACAACGCATCGTCGTCGTCGTCGTTGTCTCATGCTTGCAATCGTTCCTAAATCGACGGGTTGTGAGAAATAAGAGTTATGTGTAATATATGAACAAAATGAAAATTTATGCATTGTTCTGTTACTTTGATTTTTAGTTCATTGTCACTAGAGGTTTGAATTCATGGAGGTGTGGGGTGTGAAAGGGAGAGAAAAGAGGAAAGTAAAGAAAAAATTAATAACCACCTTTGTTAGAATCACCTTCTTCAAAACTACCTCTATCAAAATTGTCATCGAAATTGCCTCTGCAATGGTATACAGTTGCTTGCTGGTTCAACAAATAAGATAGCATAAATTGGAAAAAGAGAAAGACAAAGAAAAAATAAAAAATAAAAAAATTCAACCATTAATTTAAGACTATACAAATCTAAAGCTTCTAAACAAGTTCTATGTGATAGGCAACATAACAAGGTCTTCCATTCTACTTAGCAACTAACAGATTCTTTACATATTTGTTAACTTTTGTAACATTTTCAATCAAACCTACACAGTATATCAAAATAAAATTTTTAAAACATTATGTATAAAAATATAAAAAATGAAAAATTTAGTGGAACAAGATATTTAGCCTTTTTTAATTATTGATTTTTGTAAATATATTTAGATTTACAAATAACTTATGACTTTTTTATTTATCAATTTTGAGTGAAAATGAATTTAAAATTTAAAATGGCTTGATAAGTTAGGAAAGAAGCATGAGCCCCTCAACTTTATTCTTTTTACAAATAAATAAACATCATAAATTTTAATTTTGTTTCAATTGATCTTAAACTTTATCTCTCTCTCTCTCTCTTTTTTTTTTTGTAAATAGATACCATGAACTCTAACTTTGTCAATTCTTAAAGTTTGCTTCTTTTGTACATAGACACCTAAAATTTCAATTTGATCTCAATCAATTCTTAAAATCTACTCATTTCATTAATCATCTCTTAAATTAAATTAGAATTAAACTACTAACAATTTTTTTTAACTGATTACTCATCTAATGACAACTTATTATTAGTTCAATTTGGTCTCTCTCTCTCTCTTAAATGTATTCATTTTGATCTTATTTAAAACTAATAATAAATTTTAAATGTATTCAATTATCCTAACCCACATATTATTTGGATTATAAATATTATGTTTAATAGAATATTGTTGAGAAATTAATTGAATTAAAATATTTTTTCTCAATTTTATATAAAATTAATTAAATTTAAATATGTTGTATAACTAAAGTAACACTAACTTTAATTTCAAATAAGTCAATATATGTAATTGTAATTTTCTTAAACATATTATTTATTTATTGAGTATGTATTTTAATTTATTATTTTTATATTAAAACATTCTTAGACAAAAACATAAACAAATGTTTCAACATATATTTTTTTAATTTCAGATTGATCACATGAATGTGAAAACCACTAACAACATCATTATGATTATATGCTATAAAACTAGACTCTGACTTTAATTATTACATAGCTATATGTTTATTATTTTTTACTTTTCCCTTTTTAAGTATATAATATATAACTTTTATATTATTTTATTTTTCAATATATTTATCAAATATTTTAAAATTTAATATAATTATATGTTAGTAGAAGGAAGTCATAATATGTATAAGTAAGTCAGGCGTTGATGTTTAGAATTTTGGATTTTAAGATTTTGGATTTCAAGATTTATGGTTTCACTATTTACAATTTTATAATTTAGTATTTTGGATTCATGAATTATGATTTAAGGTTTTAGTATTTAAGATTTCATGATTAGAATTTATTGTTTCAAGGTCTTAGGGTTTAATGTCCAATGCTTTTGGTTCATGATTTATGTTTAAGTGTTCATTGTTTTGAGGTTTAAGGTTAATGGTTTATAGTTTGTAGTTCATGGTTTGAGGTTTTAGGAGTAAAAATTTAGTGTTTAAGGTTCATTAATTTTAGGATTCAATTTTTGAGATTTAAGATTTTGTGTTCCAATGTTGATGGTTAAATGAGTTAGGATTTAAGGTTTCACTATTTCTAGGTTTTATGGTTTAATGCTTGTTGATTCATGGTTTAGGGTTTGAGATCCAAGATTTTGTATGTTTAAGATTTTAGGTCCAAGGTTCAAAATATCATAGTTAGGATTGAGAAGTTTTAGGATTTCGTAATCCTTAATCCTTAAAACTCTAAATCTTAACCATGAAGTAGTTTTTTATAACAATTTAGCATGCTACTTGTTTTCCATTTGAGTTCCCTATCTTTGGCAAGCTCAAGCATGAGGGCGAACATTGTACTACATTAAGGTTATCAATAGTAAACTTTAGTTTATATCAGTAATTGTCTAGTTTATCACCTTACTATAATTCAGAAACAGTAATGGTTTACTCATTTCTCTTTTCCTTTGTCTAAATGCCTGATGTTTCAACAATGACTACTGTTCCTGACCTTATTAAAATGCGTCTTAGTTTGATAATTCTACTTGTAATGCTTTTCAATACAGTACTTGAATTAATTGATTCAGTTTGGTTCCTCTCAAACATTTTGTATCTTTTAAATGATACTTGAAAATTACACAACTTTTTATTAGATTAATAAGAATATTGCACATGGATCATATAATACACTGCCACAGAAATTTACAGACTGAACTGGCCAGGATAAACAAAACGCCATAGATAGAAACTCTTCTTAAACCAAGAGAGCAAAATTTGACAAAATAAATAAATAAAAAAACAAGAGTGAAAAAATAAATAAGACCTAGAAAAAATTTGGTCTATCCTATTGGAAATGAACAATTTTCTTATCAATCCTTAAAATCCTGGTAGAGCAGTAAGATCTGCTATTCCTTTAGGGAGTTCAGCAATTCCTTTTAGCAGAGTTAACCTGTTTACTCTGATCTTGTCATCGTCCTATAATACACCAGAAAGAAAATTATAGTTTGCGTTAAAATATTTATAATGGTTATCCAACTCAAACTGCAAATAATATACAAGACAAACTTTACAGCCAAAAACACATCTAAACCATAACTTTATAACCAAGAACAAGAATTCCTTAGAAGAATAAATTTTGGAAGAAAAGCACTGCGATATCATTCAAGTTCTTTAAAGGACCAGTATTTTTATTTTCTGAGCCAATTGTATTCATGGAACATTACTTCAAAAGTTCAAAAGTGCTTGTATTCTGAGTCAGCACAAATATATTAATACCCAATATCTAATTATATAGGAGCAGTAAGATTAACATACCACCATTACGAAGACATTATTGAAGAAATTTTCAAGCGGCTGTATTAACTGACATGAAATTTCTACAAAATCATCGATGTCAAGACCTGTACAAAGAAAATTAAATATGATAATATAAATAAGGAAAAGGAAACTCAATGTTGTGTGACAGGAAATTAATTATATAAAAGACCGTGTGCTATATTAGTAGCTAATACCAACAATACACAAAAAAACTTGACACAAAAATACCAGGATTGATACTCTTTTTGACTGACAAAAATGTGCTCCATAAAACCCTCTCTTCGTTTGTCACAAAAGCAGTCTCATCCACCTAATCATGTAAGTTTAAGCATCAATAGAAATGTAAAATATAATAGACCTAGAAGGGGAAACAAGTCACTCATAATAAAAATAATTAGATCAAATATAAAAAATTCAAACAAATTAGTTGATATGTTCTCATCATTGTCATTCAAACTACAAATTTCATCTCCAAAATAAAGAGTAGCAATCCTATTCTTCCAGCGTTATGTTTTGGTCATCTTCCTCCACTTTATCTTTCGCTTGAGTTATACTAGTATGTCCAGATTAAACCTTAACTGGGAGAAAATTTGTCAAATAAAATGGGAAAATGAAGAAAATTATATGCACAAATTTATTATCCATTTTAGATATGTTACTGAAATCCACAAAATAGTTGACTAAAACTCTGGTAGCATTACCACCCAAATTATTGCTGTGATTTATTTTATGCTATAATGAGTAAAGGGCAAAGGCAACCACTCTTTATGTTATGCACTTATGCATAACTCCTAGAATTGGCTAGTTTAATATTTTACTGTAATTTGGTTGCCTCTATATACTTACAAATAATTAAAAGAAAAAAATACCTCCATGTGAAGTTCATCTTCTTTCCCACGGACAATTCTTGTCGGTCGGGAGTATGCTTCAACTACTTTAGGAAAAAGGTTCCCTCTTGACAATTCTTCCATCTGAATCAACCATTGTAAACAATCAGGAATATATAAAAAAATTTTAAAAAGTAATACAAATTGAGTAAGTTGATTCCACTCCGAGGATTGTTATTTTTCAGTTTAGGCTGACAGCTGCACACGCAACTAACTTTCAGTTAGAGGTTTTACCTACTTAGCTAAGCTATATTGGAAAGCTCCCTAAAGTTGCAAATGGTATCTTCAGCTGCTATATCTGATATTGTAACATAGTCATACTCAGACATTGTTTCTGAATAAATATTCTTTAGCATAAGTACATCCTAGGGCATTAGTGCTGGCACGCCTTCATGTTCTCTCGTGCTATATATATATATATATATAAAATCTCAATACAATCTTATCATAATCTCAAAACACGCACACACACATACATATGTATGTAACTAGTTTAATATCAAAATTGAGCTCTGGAAAGACTATTTCCCCTTGTATTTATCCAAAATCAAAATGTACCTAAGAGCATCTACAATGGGAGTTGCTTAATGGGTTGTTTAACAAAAAAAAAATTGCTTTAACAATTGGAGTTACTTAATTAAGTGTGCTACATGTATTCTGGGTTGCTTAAAATTGGAAGGAGATATTTATATAAGCAACTCTTGCTTATGAGTTGCTTTTAAGTTTGCATTAAATATAGGAGTGAAAAAGGAAATATCAATGAATTAAACAACTTGTTAGTAAAAATTACCATTGGAGAAAAATTAGTTGATTTGCTTAAAATTGAATAGTAAAAATTAAGTTGCTTAAAAATTTACCATTAGAGATGCTCTAAGATATAGCATATTTTATTACTACGGTTGAAAATCAGAATTAATATTTTGATTTTATTCATAATTGCAATATATAGGAACATAATCTCTAATTTAAAGGAAACAAAATATCCTCTATTTATGTACCATTAATGTAATAAACCTATATAAACATGCACCTCGCTGTATACTCTAACACACATTTTACACTCAATTATCCCTCTGTTTTTCCTATTTTAACTACAAATGCATATTTCCATGAGGTAGTTAGTTAATCACAAAAAACATTTGAGAGTATACATCAATGTCATAGGAATATGGAGTAAAGTGAAATGCTTACTTTATATGCTGATTTTGCTGCAAGACAGGGAAAATTTGCTCTTTCTACAAGGATCGATCGAACAAATTCTGCATTCACTCCCTTGTCAACCTGTTAATTCTCCCAAGGTTCTTATCAGATGCATAAAAAAGACAAATGAAAGAATATCCTGGTGATCACTCATTAAATTTCTGATCTACAACAAAGATTCACTTCAATATTTCCTATAATGGGTGCTAATGCTAATGATATATATCTCCCTAACTCATACAATAGTTTACATCCAAAATTTGATACTTAGAAATATCTGGTATTAGTATATATGTATAAATTCAATGGTGTTCTAAATGAGAACCAATTCCAGAGGTAAGTATGGGATTTTAGAAGAAAAAAAAACCTTTTTCCTAAAAGTAATCAAAATCAAACATGCCATCAAACCATTTATCCTCCCCTTTCCAACCATACCCTGTTTTGCTAACAAAGAACAGTTGAAATATATCTTCAATTCAAGCCATTCACCATTAAAAGTTGTCTTAAAAAAATAAAGAATTTCTTTCAATTAAAAGATGACAGCATGAAAAGTATAATTACTGTCAAGAAAAGAACTAACTATTATGATCATAATACATACCAAATATTGCTCTAATCTTCGAGTAACAAATTGATGCACCTAAAATAGAGAACTGTGATCATCAGATTTCAATCACAATAAGCAAATGGAAATTGAAATTTATGAAAGACCTTCATCTTACATCATCTATTACATGAGGATCTACTTTAATGGGCTGGATATCTGCAGCAAGTTCCAGGGCCTTCTTAAAATCGAGATTTTTATTCTTTTCCACCAATAGTTGCACCTGGAGTAGGTAGTGCATCCCTTTGAGTGCAAGCAATTGTCTTTCTAGAATTTATACTTATGTTTGTAGGGAAAAAAATATAAAAGAAAATAAAAAAAGAACATGAATGAAAATTAAACGAATGAAGTATGTCATACTTACAAGACCATATGAGATTCTTCGCAGACCAAACGGATCATTTGAGGAACTAGGTTGACAACCAGCAGTAAATAAACCTACCAGGCTATCTAATCTGCAGACAACTATCATATTTTATAAGATGCAGAGCTATGTTGTCAAAATCAGTCAGGACACATATTCAAGTATAACAATTTGTACCATAAACTCATTACATAGTGATATGAAATACAGCTCCAAAATAGAAATAAGAATACTAAGGAATTAGAGGGAAAATAACTCCTGGAGGGATGCAATAGCATTGCTGATTCTCTTGCTAATGGCAGGATTAGGAAGAAGGAAAGTACTATTGTCAAAGCTGTTAGGATATTTTTGAATAAATTAATTCTAGAACCTTTAGAATATAGATAAGATTTTTACTGGTCTTATCCTTATATTTTCTATTTTATTTTTGAATTTTAATAGTAAACTTGGTTAGAAAATAGCTAACCAAACTCTGCCTATAAACCTCAATCACTAAATCTGAATGATCACTAAAATAAACAGGAAAAGATTAATATTCTGGCCTCAGTTTCACCTATCAACAATTGCCAAAACTATGCCAGCATCACTTTTGGGAAGTGTGTCCCCAGAAAATCTAGGAAGTGTGATCTCAAGCAAGGCCTCTGCAATCTGCAAAAAGTGACAAGGAAAAACAAATTTATGTACAGATATTAAGTAGCTAGTAACCAAATAGGGTGCAATGAAGTATTAAAGATTGCAAGGGAAAAACATGATTTTTTTAGATTACCAAATAATAGCCAATAAAAAATTAAACCTGCTCTGAGTATCCATCTCTAAGGGCATAATGACGCCCCATAATTCCTGAAAGTGAAGTAAATTCAGTGACAACTGCAGTGGCAAGATCAGACATAGCAAGTGAAGCAGCATCTTGGATAATTTGTTGCACATCTTCATTGATATCTAGGATGCAATTTAGCTTAGTAACCGTGTTTTCAACACGAGTCATCTTATCCAGCATGGTTCCAAGCTTCTCCTGTTTCATTCCATGTTATCAAAACAAACAAGATACCAGTGGTTAAGCACTGTATTTTCAACAACTTTCTCATAATAGCATCATTATCTTAATTCTCTAACTTTTCCCTTATTTTCTTCACAATGTCGGCAAAGAACTTGTGAGAAATTATATGACCTGATTTAGAAGAAAACAAAACTAGTAATGGAAAATAAAGAAATAGTAAATGATAAATAGTCGGTCATTCAACTTTCCAATTAAGAGAGAAGAATTTTTTATATATATTTGCATAGACGCCCTTAGCTAAAGTTTAAATTGTAACTTACATGAAAGAGAATGTTTTTCAGTTGCTTTCGGAATTCTGAAAACCTTTTACGAGTGTCCATCTCATAAAAGAACTTAGCATCTTCAAAGCGAGCCCTGCAATTATAATCAAAATGTGATTTTTATGTTTTTTGTGGCTTCCTCATAAAAGTACAAACATGAGATCTGCACGTTACATTGTGCAAATATGCTAATTTTATTCTTAAGAATTGAAGAAACAATAGCAGTCTCCTTCCCTCCCTTTGTTGTAAAAGATCACTGGATCCAATGGGCATGGCAGTTGAGGCTATATCTTATTATCTCTAATATTCATTTTGTCATAAACAGGCTATTCTTGAAGCTTAAGTTGTTAGGTTAAAACACATGCAAGGTTTTATGTTACATCTCTGGTGTGCCCTATCACAGTATCACACAACCCTTTACCTTGTGCTGACATATAACTTATTAAATTTACTAGTAAGAATGGAGGGTGGTAAGGACTAAGGACAGGACTGAACTATAATAGACCACAACCACATTGTTATAGAGGCTCCGATATCATGCCATAAACCAACTATCATAAGAGCTTAAGCTGTTAGGAGAAGACAAATGAATGGTTTTATATTACATCAATAACACATTTCAAATAAACAAAGAAAAAAGCAATATTGTGTAACTTTCGGTCAGGCCTTACTCCAATACCCATTTTTTCCCGAGTATCAGTACCTTGTTTCAAATATTGTCATTGCTTCTTCTCACAATAAATGTTTGGAGTTCACTAACACCAAAGAGATAAAACTATTCAAAGGTCAGCTAATAGCTTCAACTTTTGGGTTGGTTGGTCCGTAACAAAAATTTAGAGCCTTTGTGAATTGTGACCAAGTAGTCAAGAGTTTCATTCTTGTTGCTCCCATTCTTCTAAATGAAGTTAATTTCATCACAAACTAGAGTGGGTTTGTGTATTTTCTCATCTTTCAAGCCTAAAGAGTGTTAAAAAGGTAAACCATTAATGTATCTTCACTGATAGCTTAAATATCAAGGAGAGTTTGTCCTTGACAAAATCCATCAAGTATAACCAACAACTAATAAATGTTTGACAACTCATCAAGGACACCAATACCCAAGAAGAGCCTGGGTATCGTAGCACCTCTCTTTCAATAAACTATATATGACACGATAAGAAGTTGAGATAAGAATACCTGAGCACAGCTTCATTTCCTTTCCTCACTATAGTCTCATCAATTGCTCCATTTGCAACCTGAGAAAATCACATGTCATTTAGCAAATAAAATTTTAAAAGATGCAGTTATTCTAGAAGACTAATTAATGGAAAGAACTTACAGCAACAAAATAAGGCAATAATTGTCCATTAGCATCACATACAGGAAAATACTTTTGATGCTTTTGCATAACCTGCAGGTATGGTGCACAATGGTTAGCTTCTATTTTCAATATTCTTCTAAACCTGGAGGCATTTATATATGTTTCAATCAGTACAATCAAGAAGAAACTAAGTTAGAAGAACCACAAATCTCACTTTAGTGTGCAACAGAAATTTCCCAATTTAGATTATTACAAAGAACAGGCAAAGAGCAAATTTTGCATATTGCAACATCAGTTCTAAAAATAAATAAAAACAAGAATGCAGACATCATCCATTTGAACTAATTCATGAAAACATGCACTTGCACACTATCTTCAAGATGGAATTACCATTTAAACTAGTTTATTGATCAAAAGAGAAAATAATACCCAACAAGATTGAGAAGGCAATAAGTGAAGTGCTCACCATAGTCAAAAGATCTTTTGGAAGATCTAAGAAGGTTTCTTTAAACTTTCCAAGCACGGGAAAAGGTGCCTCAACAAGATTTACAACCTATAATTAAATATAAAAGGAAATTCTTAGAAATGCACATTGCAACAATGTTGAACAAAAGGAACAAAGAATTCTTACCTCGTCAAGCAAACCTTTTGGAATAAGAATTTGGCCATTTACACTTTCTGCTAATGCATTAGATTGCTCAAAAATAATTTTCCTACGGTCCTGCCAAAAGTACCAATCTAATTTTAGATATATTTGTAATTATATATATGCATGTATGTCTGAATTTTTATATTAACAAATTATCCATTTGTACCTCAACTGAAACATTGATTCCCACATTTTTCATTGAAACTGAATAAGATTCTGCACTTTCCACCTATAATTAATATAGCAGTCTTTTGGTAAAAGAAGAAATGAGGCTATGAGTTCCTTCTTAAAAAAGAAAAGGAAAAGAAAACAATAGAGAACAAAGAAAAAAGAAAGTATGACATCTGTTACATCCACCACACAAGCACACACACATCGCCAATGACCACCTAGAGATACTACACATAGACACACACATAGAAAATCATACATATGGTCAGATTTCTCAAAGATATGTTGTTTCAACCATGTATCAAATTAAAAACCATAAACTAAAAGTGAGAAGGCTAAAATAAAAAAAGCTTAATTTGCAGCTGTCAAAATTAATTGCTTCAGGCACCTGGACAACAGCTGAAGAAGTATTACGGAGACCACAATACAAGTTTCCACTGCATAATATAAAGAAACATGGTAATTGTTATTCTCACCTATCATAATAAAAAGGAAACTGATTATTAGATTTAGATAGAACTTGAATAATACTGATAAACCAAAAAGAACTTAATATAATTGGGTGTCAGCTAGGCCCTGGAATAAGAGGCCAAGATATTATTTCCCTAGTTTTATTTTTTGGTCTGTTTTTCTTACTTTTGGCTGTTTAGTATTTAGTAAGAAATCTCATGCCTCATTCCCTCATGATATTCCTGTTTCTGATAAGCCTTCTTTAATAAATTAAAAATGAGGAAGAAGTGAAAAGAAAAGAATAAAGTAATTATTAAGTAGCTCTGTCAACAACAGAAATAAGAACATTGTAATTAATAGCCTCTGATCAGTATCAAAGAGATACGGAACAGAAAAAAAGGATGATACAAAAGTATGATTCTCTCCCTAAGCCGAATTCTAAGACTTCCTATTGCTTATATTCAATAATATACATTCCTCTCTAATTAACTAACTGTTCCAACCAGTAAGGACCTCTTTAATTGGGGATCTGCTAACAGTTTTTAGTTAATAAAATCTCTTCAAGAGAGACATGGAAACAGTTATAGGTATTAGGTAAGCATACTATTGATATAAAGTTCTGATGAAATGGAGTCTATGACAGAAAAAACACAAAGTCCAGTATGAACACATGGTTTAAGAGAGGGGAAAGTAGTGAAAATAAAGAAAAATAATAAATTACCTCGTCACCCCAGCAAACATAAAAGGGACTACTACATCTCCATGCAGGGCCAAAATCCAACGGACAGGCCTGCTAAACATCACCTATATATTAAAAGTATGGAAACATGTTAATTTTATGTAATAAATTATTTCATTTACTCCAAAATAAACCAACATGATAGCATATATGATTTTCAATTATTTTCATTTACTCCAAAATAAACCCATAGCAGATAGTTGCTTTTTCCAATGTTTCCTCTAGGAGTCAGAAAGCTGGATTTCTAAGAGTCTTTCAAATAAAATTGAGAAACAATGATTGTATTCAGTTTCCCTTCATCCAAACATGTTAAAAATTCTCCCTTTTCCTTCTTCTAGTATGACTATTCTATGTCAACTGGCAAATACTGATGCCATTACACTAGCTACGGAAACAAAAATATGAAGTATTTAATGAAAAAGAAAGCATTTATTATATTGAATACACAAATTATTTAATACTTGTTCTTTTTAGTAATTGAGAGTATTCAATTCTTTTTAACCAAATATCCTTAGGGCGTTCATTAGCAACATCCTATTATTAGTATACAATTAGCTGTACACTTACAGCAAGTGTAAATAGCATGTACAAATCACTATGTTAGAAATATAATATATAATATAAAAAACATTCCCCTGTCTTCACCTAACAACTAAAGCTTTTGGGAGTGTTGGTTTGTGATATGATATCAAAACCTCTATAATCATGTATAGTTTGTTCCCCATTCTTCTAAGTATTAAAAGTCAAAATTCAGTACCAGCCACCAGGTATGGTAGGCAATGGGTATGCACAGTGTCCATGTGTCAAGCACAATGCGCTCTTGCACGAGAGTAGTGTAGATATAAAAGTTATTCATGCACCTTCAGTTCACCCAACAACTTAAGCTTTTGGGAGAGTTAGTTCACGACAAAAGCTATCTATATGTTTTATAATCTATGCTGATAAAGAGTCAAGTTTTTTTTTTTTGGTCGGCAATAAAGAGTCATGTTGCCTACAGATACCCACTTAAAAATCCAACATACCTGAGAATTCCAACGCATTGTCTTTGGAAATGAAATTTTAGCAATAGTAGCAGGCAAATCTTCAGACAAAACCTAATAAGAGTAGAACAAATCAGCAGCAATAGCATTTTTCCTATAAAGTGTGTAAGGACTAAAAAGGACAGAGAAATATATCCTAAATGACAAGGTGCAAGATTCACATCTCAAAACTCTTGTATCAAAACCATAGTCAGAACTTGTCCTTGTGTCTATCTCAAATGATATAGCCTGGAAATTCCTTTTACTGTGTATTAGAAAATATTTAATGGTATTTATGAATGATATAATATAAAAATGTAAACAGAAATTAGGTATTTTTTGCTAACAATTAGGTATCATAAATAGTGTACTGTCTTTTGATAAATGGAACTTTTAATAAAAATCAGTCTTCCAAGTTTGATGTAGGTAACTAACTGGACATAAGCATAACTCGTTCATCAAAGCAGCTGGCCTTCTCTACACTCCATTCTGTTTGTACTTCTCCAAAAGACTGTCTTTAAGACTATTAAGTTCATAAAGCACTTTTTAGTGAAATCAAAAGTACAATATTGCACTCTTATCTTAAACCTCGTTTCATTTGATGAAGAGCTCAGTTGAGACTACAAAATTTATAAATCATATTATTGAATATGTATTAGTATATTGGGTTATTTATTTGGTCTAGGATTAAAAGGCTTAAACTTGTACCTTCTAAGGAAAAGACACTCACATTTGCAATAATATACTAGTTTTAAGTTTTAACAAAACATATATATAAGCATAAACAGACAAGACAAGGAAATAAAGAATAAAAACCTTCAAAGCATGTCTTGAAGACTCCTTTATTAGTGCATAAACATATTCCGTTTTCCCTGCAACATCAGGAAACTGCATTGAAGTGCCTACTAAAGGAGTGAGCTTAAGGTACAAAGGCATATTTGCAGGAAAACTGATGAGTTGCACATTAAATTGTGGTGCTTGAAGTTGAAAATCAAGTTGAAAGTTCAAAATTCAAATAGCAATTTTTTTTCCTTTCTACAAAGCAGCAGCTGAAAACTGTCAAGTTGATCTTTCTGTATAAAGATTTAATGAGAAGGACAAGAAGAAACACAAATACACCCACTCAACATGTGTTCCGCTTCTGCATACTCACCATCAACCTTTCGGTATACAAGATCAAGTGGAACAGAGTATCTACGAGAAAAACCCTCAATGGCCTGACACAAAAAAATAATATTTAGGCAGCATTTCTTGAACTTCAACTTAGGATAAAAAGGAAAGCCTCAAGCATAGTAAAACCTTTGTTGGATTTCCGTCATGATCAAATGCTTTTGAAACAGGAGGACCTCGAACTTCAACCTCCTTTTCTGCCTGTTTGGTGCAAAGATTTTCAACAGCAACCTGTGAAATTCTCAACAAGGAAAAGATATGATTACTGTCATTTCATATATGAACAATTCTAAAAATTGAATATTTTATAATGTATGCATTGACATATGTTAGAATATATATTATCTTGGTAGTTATTATTTCTTTTTATCTCCTAATAACCAGTAATTGATTGATTATGTAATCAATTACTGATTCTCTTATTTAGGGTTTTTTCAATATAAATAGAGATGAGGTGTAGTCTTCTAAAACACACATTCAGTAAATACATTCTAATAAAATAACAAGAAGTAAATTTCAACTGTTGAATTTATGATTCTATCCCTTTATCCTGCATAGGAACTAGTGCAAATGCTTCACATAACATTTCTTTACAGAAAACATATATTATAATGAGATAAAACTTACAGAGGATAGGAAAAACAAGGGTGAGGAATTAAGGAATAAGGATAATGCAAGGCATCAAGAAACAAGAATTGCATATGAAAGATAAAGTTTATTCACGCACCACTAATCTCCGTGGGGTGCCAAAAGCTTGCACTTCACCATGGTTTAACCTTTGTCGTTCAAGCAGTTGCAGCAATAAATCTTTCAGCTATAATAACCAGCACAGTAGAGTCAATATTGAACAATGACTGAGAAGAATGATAATAATTCACAAAAAAATCATAATAGAAAATAACAATAAATATCTAGCAAATAGCTGAAAAAAAATTATAATTTATATTAGTTATACTTGCTTGCTTGCATCAACAACATCTTGAGATGGCATCTCTTCAGTCCCAATTTCAAGAACAAATTCTCTTGAATGATCATGCACCTATAAGCAAAGAAAAGCTAGAATTTTACATTAATATATAAATAAATTTGTGGACAATAATCAATAAAGAAACTCGTACTCAAGCTAAATATTAACAAGATTTAGTTTCTCTATATGTCATATCATTTACTGCCAATATTTTACATTAGAGAGGAATAGCTTATAAATTCTGTTCATAACTTTGTATTGAGTTAATAATCATATAAACTACATCCAGCCGTTGTATGTGTAAATACAAATACAAGATGGAATGTTCTTTGAAGCAAGAAACCTGTCAATAGTAACAATATTGCTTTAAGAGATCTCTATAGGAAATACACTACAGACTCATGCATTTGAGAGGAAGATGACAGTGTGCAATATATGCTACAATTCGGTGTTTTTGGATGGAGTCGAAATTGTATTTTTCAAGTTTTCTTTGGCACATCAATGGATTTGGGATAAGATTAAGCATTTGGTATTTATCTGCAGCAAGGCGACTGGACTGACCCACAAATGCAAACTAACCTTCTCACATGCAGCCTCCAAAACTTCTTTTGGCAATACAAAATGATCAGGTTCAGAGATAAAACCAAGGGGAAAGCCAAGCATCTCTCTTGTCTTCAACCAAAGTTGTGCACACTGGCGAGCTAAACTGGAGAAAACCAAGAAGGAAAACAACATGAAATGCAGAGAATCAAGACAAGAGGCATAAGTGATAACAAAGTAACTAACAAACTAATGTAATAAACAGTATATATTAAAACCCCAAAACATACAAACATCTGCAAAAGGAAAACTTAACTCAAGTTAAGGTATAATGGGATGGGATACCCTAGGGCCCGTTTGGTAGACATGATAGGATAGGATATGCACATAAGATAGGATATGATAAGAACATGATATGATAATAACATGGTAAGCTTTAATCATATCTAATGTTAAGTGCGCACTAGATAACAAATGGATATAATATGAATTATGTTTAAATAATAAAAAAAAAAAGTGCTTGCAGGGTGTCTCTACCATCTCTTTCCGATACTCTTCTATGTGATTGACTAGAATTTATTAAAAATTATCAATTTTGGTAGATATTAGCTAAATTAGGAAAGAGAAACCTTAAATGATAGGTGGAATCCATCAATTTATTATTTCTTTGCATAAAAATATTAATTAGAGAGGGGAAAGAGAAAGTTTATCCTATTCTATTGATTCTAATCCAGCTGCCCCCAGGCCCAGGATAAGAAATACACTGCCGCTACAGGATAGGATAAGCAATAGGATATCGTTAAAGTATCCTGTTGACACATCAAACAAGGGATTATTAAATGATAGGATAACTATCTTATCCTATCACCTCTTATCATGTCCACCAAACGGGCCCTAACTTGATGATCGTTATATTCCCTACTAGTGTGTTTTAAACTAGTAAAAGATTAATTTTCAATTGTGATTATGACTTTATCAAACTATCAAAGTGATGCAAATACATAAAGTCCCTTCATTTATTCAAGTCACAAGTCAGGCAACAAGCATTACCTACGCATGCGACCAAAATATCGAGCACGCTCTGTTACTCCAACAAAGCCTCTGGAGTCTAAGATATTAAAAGCATGAGATGTTTTCAGAAGCTGATCATACCTAGCATGTAGTGGTAAAACATACATCAGAAGCAGAGACAAAGAAGAAACATAAAGCATTTTGAATAGATAATAAGAGGAAAAAATCCAATAAATAGAATATTTAAGTTAAATGTCATAAGCATACGCAGGGATTGCAAGGCCAGAAGAAAGTAAGCTACGGGCTTCCTCCTCGAAGAAATCAAAATGCTTTTGTACGTGATCAACACTAGCATGCTCCAAGTAATATGCACTCATTTCCTTCCTAAAATAGGAAAAAATATATATTATCACCATTAATCAACAACAAAGTTTATATTGCTAAACCACAAATTAAGGACCCATGAGAATCTAGGGAAAGTACTGCAACTAAAGAATTCCCTAAAAAAGCTGAGATTTGTAGATTATAAATGTTGAGATCTCCCGTTGAATCGTTGCCTATAGATATGGTCAAAGTAAAGCGTATAAAGGTTGTGTAATCTCCATCTCATGAGCTAGCTTTTGGGGTCAAGTTAGACCTAACCCAAATTCATGATGGTATCAAAGATTTCAGATTTGAGTGTGACAGTTATTAAAATGTGATATTTCTTATAAGAATACAATTTTATCAATGGAAGGAGGAAATTATAACAAAGAAAGAGGACAGGATATTCTCACAAAAAGAGAAACAAGAAGAAAACCAGGCTTAAAACTTTCCTTGGCTAGCCATTGGGTGCCTGTCACGCCTAATTTTTCTCCCAATACAATTGAGGATATCCAGTGAACATATTCATAATATAGGATAAATAAACACTAGAATGGTTGATGAATAAAAACATAGCATCTATAACCACTATATATTAACCATCTTAAATCAAAATTGTCCCTATGTTTTATCTACTGAAGTACCTGTTTCTGGATCTATTCCCAGGCTGATAAATTAATTTTATCCATCCCCATTTCTTTTACAACATCACAACATAAGATATTCATATTTTGTGATACTCATATATATTACCTAAGGCTCCAGTTTACTCAACCCTTACCAGAGTCCTCATTATTTCATCCATGTCAACTACTCAATTTCTATTCCAATAACTCCAAATTATTTCACAACAAAAAAATGAAATGCAATGCAAAACCAGTAGTCAGAGTAGTCATGTACTCATTCTCCAAGAACAACTCTCCATATGTAATTCCATCAGAATATTTGATGTTCTTGAAGTGATCAACCCCCTGTCACAAAATTTATGAAACATCAGAAAGTTATTTAATGGGTGATAGCGATTGATTGAAGAAAAAGAAAATTAGCCAACATACCTGCAGTAACATGAGGATACGCTCAAGGCCATAAGTAATTTCTACAGATACAGGTGATAACTGGAGACTTCCAGCCTGGAGGGAGAAAGAGATGAGAACATGAAAGTAAATGGCATATCTTTAATTATTTTTCAATAAAAGAACAGCATTCCAAAAGTTGCAGGATGAAAATGACAATATATAGAAAAAACTCTTTTCTTCTTCCCCTTTTTTGATAGAAAGAGTCCCTATACTTCTCTCTAATAAAGTTTCTTCTCCATTACAAAATAATAATAATAATAATAATAATAATTCCCTCTGAGCAACAAAACATACCTGCTGAAAGTAGGTGAATTGCGTAATCTCCATCCCATCCATCCAGATTTCCCAGCCCAAACCCCAAGCACCAAGAACCTATATGCATTTTCAATTCGCATATGGATGAGATTACAATTTTATAAGATTTAAAAGACGAAAAACGAAAAAAGAAAAAAGGTTTAAATTGCATTTCAGTAAGCAGCATTAAAAGATTTATAAACCAAAACAATAAATATTACCGGACTCTCCCAATTGTCTTCCACAAACCGTATATCATGGGCTGTAACATCAATACCTATAAAAGATATGCACTCCACAATTTCAGGTTCAGAGTTTTAAAACCCGAAAAATAGATAAAATAAGGTATAATGAGAATTGCGCAAATTGATACTGTTTTTCTCATTTTAGGTAGCTAATAATACTAAACTTCTTTCACCTTATTTGCTATGGTTAAGGTTTACCAGTAACTTGATTTCAAGGGGAGTAAGGGAGGCAGTGAGATCTTTATTGTTTATACTGTTGGTTGAGGTTTTCAGTCATTTGTTAATGAAAGGTTGCAAGCAAGATTTTAGTAGAGGTCAGTCATTAGGTAGGATCGGAAAGAGGGAGTTAAACTCAAGAGTAAGCACACTGAATTATGTATTTGTTACTGGAAAAAATCTGGGTTTTAGCCCAGAATTTCAGTACAAGACATAGACAACACAGTTTTTCCCCTTAACAGGGAGTCTCCCCCTTCTATATTCAGCAATTAGTAAAACTACTCAATGAATAACCACCCTAAACATAAAGCATCATGTACTGACTGTCACACCATTCTATAACTGCCTAAATGACTGCATAGAGACAGAAGTAATGCACATGTAATAATTCAGATCCACAAGTACCCAAAGAACTGCCTAAGGACAACTACCACACAAACACTAATAATTCAGGCCAGGTAGGTCTAAACCTGGTTCTTACTCCATCTCACATAAACTTGCCGCGATTGAACAGAAGAATACAATCTATTTCAGTTGAATCAGAGAATATCAGACTCAGTTAGTACCTATAGCAGAGAGGCTGCGGATATATAGATCCTGCGAATTTCCAGGATCAGGCTTCAATATCACCTGAGATCAGAAAACAGCCAAGAATTCAATGATAGAAACAAACACGAGATGTTCAAGAAAAAGCAATCTTATAACTTTAAATTCTGATTTTGATTATGTTATCAATTTGACCTGAAATTGAGTGTGTCTTTGGAGCCTATTTGGGTTTTCTCCATATCGACTATCGTCAGGGCGGATGCTAGGTTCCACATACCTAACATCAAAAACATAAAAACATCATGAATTTCAGATCCAAAACCCTCCTTACACTCTGCATTCAACAATAACAAGTAAAAATAGTAAAAATTAATCCATAAAAATATTGAGACCAAATAGTATCCACTCAAATCTTACAACCAAAAGTTTTCCCTGAGAAAACAAACAGACTTCTAATAGAATACAACAATTAACAACAATGGAACTCAGTAAGACAGTAAACTTCTGTTTTTCATTGAGGTAAAGATAAATTCATTAATCTATTTTCAGAAACTTCTTCAATTGAATGAAATGGATATTTTCGAAAACCAATGCACAAACCAATAACTTACATCTAAAACATACTTACGCGACATTCCATGGCTCTGGGCCGAGAACCCTTAAATATGTAAGAGGATTCATAGTCCCAGCTCCAACCTGCTCAATATACCCGAATTGAAAAATGTATCAAAGATGATTCAATAACACAATCCAAAGCTCAAAACTGAACCTCATCTTGTGAAGTCAAACCACAAAAGCATACAAGTAGAAGAAGAAGAGAAAATAGTATATGCATTGAGGGTCTGTTTCACTGTTTGGGTAAACTTCTTTAGAAGAACTTTTAGGAGAAAAATGAAATGAGCTTATAGAGAAGCCAATTTGTAGAAGTTCTCTCATATAGTTTCTCTAAAATATGTGGGACCTTTACAAATTAGTTATTGGAGAAGTTCATTTCATTTTTCTTCGTATTTTTATTACTAGAAGTTCTTTCAGAGAAATTTAACCAACAGGCCTGAATCACTGACAAGATTTTACATTGTCAATCAATAGCAAATTGCCATGTAAGTTAAGTCTGCTGACTTTTACACTAACTAGCTTAAAAATCATAACAGCTAACATGATTTCTGATTGAGATTGATTGACCGTTAAAAAAGTTTTTATATTGATAGTGCATAGAAATTAAAGTCTAAAAATTTATTGACAACAACAACGATAAGATAATTGAATGGATGATCGACAATGCAGCAAGTTGATCGAATTACCTCTGTGTTGCTGCATTGCATTATGGAGCATCCAACGGAAGCCCAATATTCCTGCAGTTTTCAAAATAAATAAATTGAACGGTGTTTTTTTTTTAAATTAAGAAGAAAAAAAAGAAAGAGGAGGTAGAAGAAGTGAGAGTAATTAGTAATGCAATTTGGTTAATGCAAAGACCTGAAGGCGCTGAATGGCTTGCTGAAAAGTGAGGGTTGAGGAGTTAAGGGAACGAGGAGTGTTGGAGTGGCTTGTTGAAGAAGAAGAGTGGCCCGAGAGTGAAGGTGAAGGAGAAGAGGGAGTAGTGGCGGCGGAGACGGTGGTGGCGAAATGGCGGTGGTGGCGACGGAGGAGGCGAGTGGTGGCGTGGGGTTTGAGAACGGAGATGACTAAGGGCAAAGCAAGGATTCCCATGACTCCTCCTTTGCCTCTTCCACAAATGGGGGATAAGATAGGGTTTATAAAGGTTACCCTTTTCATTTCATTCTCACTCTCACTTCGGTTCTGCAACGAAACGAACGACCTGTCGTTGGTGAAAAATAAAAATAAAGAGATGTCACAATAAATAAATAAATTGAGTTATTCCCATAAAAAAAAAAAATTGAGTTATATTAACACTTAAATTTTAAATATTGTTTCATTAAAATTACAATAATATTTTGTTTCATTGATTGATCCACCATTAAAAATATATTGTTTTACTAAAATTATATACAATTTTTTTAAAATTAATCAAACTTTTGATACTAATCGAAAGAATCAAACTTTTGACCATTCAGGTAAATAAAAGAATGAAACTTTTGATTCACATATAAGACCCGAATTCGAAACTGTGTCTGACAATCTAACAGAGAATGGAAGAAGAAGAAGAAGAAGTGGTGGCTGAGGTTGAAGCAGTGGAAGCCGTGTATGGAGGCGATTGCGTCCTTCTCCGTTCATTCCCTCCCCATTTTCACATCTCTCTCAAACCCAGAACCGCTGATGTTTCTTCCCAACAGGTCCTATTTCATTATCTTCCCTTCAATTTCTTTTCTTTTTTATTTTCACCAACTCCCAAACATTAAATCTTACAGATAAATATAATCACTCTAAGATGCAGTATATTATCATAGGAGAAATGCTAGCTACACTCTTTCAAACACTTTCTGTCAGATACCATGTGATTGATTAGATTTTCTTAAAAATCATCAATTTTATTAGATTTCACAAGAAATGCGAGCTACACTCTCCCAGACACTCTCTTTCAGCTGTGATTGGTTGAAATTTCTTAAAAATCATCAATTTTGTTAGATTTTGCATTTTAGCTGATACCTACACAAATTGATCATTTCCAAAAAAAAAATCAACTAATCACGTATAGAAGTATGTATGAAGTATTGGAAAGAGAGAGTCAGAGAGACTGTCACTGGTATTCTTGTTATTATAGAGTATTAGAGTTTAAAGGTGATGCACCGAGTTTACACTATGAGGGCATCACCTTTAAACTCTTATTATATAGAGCTATATGAATGAATTCAATGAGCTGGAAGGTTTAGCATTGGTGCATAAAAAGGAAAACTAACATATCCGGGTCATTGTACACAGCTTTACACTTGCATATGCAAAGAGGCTGTTTCATTTGAGTTTATTCTATTCTATGTAAAACATAATTGAGTTTAACTAGTTTTTTCTACTAAATTGAATGAGTAGAATTAAAATGACAGATATGAATGAGTATGATTGTTAATTAGTTTATTGTACAAGATAGTCTTTGATTGGATGGTGGTGTAAAAATCATTTACATTGTCTATGTATTTAAATTAAATACAATTGTATGATTGTTTGTTGGTGTTGATTTAAAGCTACTTTCCCCTTGATGTGTTGTTGATTTCACACTTGTGTGATTCTGCCACTGGAACAAGTCTTTGATTGTTAGTAGTTTTTGTTAATTTTGTTTGCAGTTTGTAGAAGCTGTTCTGGAGATACGAGCAAGCCCACAGGTACATTTTGCTGTATATGTTTGTGAAGTAAAGGTAGTTGGTTGGTTCTTTCAAATACAGTTGATTGGGGTATTTATCTATATGTATAGAGTTTGAATTTGAGCTGTGGTTTTCTTAAAGCACATGCACCTGGTCTTCTGAAAGGGGTTTCTCTTGTAAGTATCAGTTGAGGGATTGGGAAGATTGACTTTGTTAATGTTTTTCTTTATTCTACTATTGGTTGTTTGATCTCTTATTCTCTTAATAACTATTTGTTTCAATGAACTTTTTTTTTTCTTTTTATAAAAGGAAAAAGCTAGTTGTGTGCCTTAACATAAAGTAACTTGGGATATTGACTTTTGCCTCCTTTCTTACTATAGTATCCAAAAGAACCACCTTTTGTTGATCTTTTGGATTGCAAGGGTCTAGACGAACAGAGACAGAAGCATTTATTGAACTACATACAGAGTAAAGCCTATGAGCTCTCCCCTTGTTTAATGCTTGTAGCTCTCTGTGAGGTAACAGTTGCATCATTAATCTAGCTGCACATTTTGAAACAATAGCATTGATGGTTTTGCTACATACATGCTACATACAACAATGATTGATAATTGATTATTGAATATTGAAATGTATTTGAAGGAAGCTGCAGAGAAACTTTCATCTATGAATCATCCTGATGGGGATTGTCCGTTGTGTTTATTCCCATTGGTCCCAGAAGATCAGCAAAGTGAAACCTTGCCTTTTATGAAGTTAATGTCTTGCTTTCATTGCTTTCACAGGTGGGCTTCTATTACAATTTACAAGTTTCATGAATATAATCTTTGATGGTTTAGCATTAGATCTTTAGATCTAATTGTAAATTGTCTATAACTGGCAGTGAATGTATCATTAGATGGTGGAAATGGCTTCAAAGTTCTAAGGAAGTAGACTTTGCTAATACAGATAGTGCAGCTGCCCATCGTAACCAAGGTATGGATAATTGGAAAGGTATTTTTGACAAGTTTAAACGTAGTTTTCAATATGAAATTGTTCTTTTGTATGATCAAAGCATAGAAGTTTGGAGAGCTAATATATTTTGTAGAAAATTTTCGCAAGACACAATTGATGTCTAAAGTAGATTAATAATTTTCAGATTCATATTGGGTTTAATGAACATTATTTCAGTTAGAGTAAATACTGGTTCAATTTTGTCATTCAGGATCTTGGTAAATGGATAAAAACCCATAAGAATTGCTTGATATTGTTTCTCAATAATCATTTGCAACTATATCTTCAGAAGAGGAGGTTCATTGATATAATTATTTTAAAATTTAAATATTCACAATTTGATATTTTAGTTTAGAGTTTGTATTTATCTAGCATAGTAGCATCTATTTTATTTTCCTTGTCTGGAATATGTACCTCTTTTGTCCTGCCTTAATGCATTCCTAATTAATACCATGAAAATTCATAGTATAATTCGTATGTAAGAAATTTGTGTTTTTTTATTGTTAGATAACCATAAGAAAATGGAAGAAAGTGTTGGAAACTGCCCAGTCTGTCGCAAGTCTTTTCTTGCCAAGGATTTGGACCATGTGCTTGCTCTAGTTGATTCATATTCTTCCCAATTGGTAAGTTATTTGCTTCACTAATCACTTCTACAGCATGGACTGGATGTGGAATAGAATAATTGAAAAAGATTCAGAAATATATATTCCAACTGAGTCATTGTTTGTGGTGTACTGTTAGATGCATGTGAATAATGTTCCTAGTAAATTTTACACTTGTAAGATGGCAGTAAAGTTTTGTCTGCCCTTATAGGATTGTGTCTACACTGCAAACTTGATATTGCTGCCAAAAATCTGGTTGAATGATAATAATGAAGTTAGTCCTTGAATTCTCTTGGATTTCAGAGTTCAGATAATGAAGAACTCAACGATGAGGAAAAGCTCCTTCAATCAGAGGATGAGGTCATTAGGAAACAGAAATTTGAAGCCATCTTAAATTTACAGAAGGAGAACAGTGGTTTGATTGAACCCAAAAAAGATATAGTAATATTGCCTGGTATGTATCTTCCACAACCAGTTGCAATACCCAGCTCCACGCCAACCAAGGAATTTGACAAGCAGCAACAAAAAGATCCACCTGAGGCTGTGTCAGAAAAACATGTCAGTGGGATGTCCAACAGCAACGGACCTAGTTCTAGCCGGCAGAGGAATTTTGGTGCTAGTAGGCAGAAAGCAAGAAGTAATAACCACTCTAGTTCAACTGTAAGAAATCCAAGAAAACCAGCCCAACAGTGGGTAAGAAGAGATAATCCAAGCAATAAGCAATAGGTCTTATTATCACATCAATGTTTAAAAGGTGTAAAACAAAGAATAGATAGTAGAAAAAGACAGAAATAGGCGTCTCTCACGTGCCCCTTTTCAGTTAAAGGGTTGTTGGAGAAGCAGAAGAGAAGCAAAGACAAGCACATGGTTCTTACTTATGCAGTTTGCTGTGTTTTTTGTTTTTCCTTTTTTGATACTGTAAACAAGTTATGACTTGACATTCTGCGTGCCTATTCTCGTGATGGAATTTTCTTAATCACGATATGAAGTTGTGAATGTTACTTTCAGAGTGTAAAGTATATTGAATTCGTGGAATTAGCATTGAGCCTAAATGATTTTAAGCCTCATGTTTCAGTTCTTGCAGATTGAACCTGCATGCAACTGCGGCACTGTTCTTTCTCCCTTGTTCAATTTGTGAGTATTTTTCAATCTTGTATATCATGGTTTTGTAGTATCTTAGTATATTATTGCGAATGGAATTTAATTCTATGCGAAGTGACGTCATTCGACCAATGAAATGCCACAGAATGGCACAGAATTTTCACTCAAGTGTAATCATACATTTGTTATAGGTAGAGTTGACACATGCATCATTCATTCGTGTTAGGTTAGGCAATACACGCTAAGCTTGTAGAGACACCATCACTCTCTTTCTCTCAAACCAACAAACTCTAAGAAGAACAAGTTAATATTATACAAGAAAAGTAATCAATAATTTAATCATGAGACCATATTACTATTAAAACTCTGATTAGTTTAATATATGTTTTTTTTACCTATAAAAGATATACATTTATAACAATACTTATGAGAATATTTTGTTGAATGATAACCAGAAAAAAAAAAAAAAAAAACTAATGCATAACCAATTGCTTATGTATATAAAAAGTTAACAAAATCTTCAAATTTTAGCTAGTAGGAGACATTAACAATTTATATCTATTTTTTTCATAGGTTAGAGAACACGGATATCTTCTAATTAATTTGTGTAGGTATTATGATGCATATTTTATTCTCCATACACATAAATTTTGTTTAAAACAAGTATGCTATAAAAAAAAAAGAGTAAAACATTAATTTGATAAAGCAACTATCCTCCATATATATTTTTTAGACTATACAATCTTTACAATCATCTTTCTAAGTTTTACGTATCTACAACTAGTTATCATACAAGTGTATATATAGTCACAATTGAGTGAATTGACTAGTTAACTTGATCAACCCGAAACAGAATTACAAGTAGGGTTGGATTGTTAAGTATCTATCGAGTTTCAATTTTCCCACTCAACAGAACCACATCACGCAAGGCTAATCAAGCTGCACAATCCAAAAAACTACAATTTTGCTAAACAAAAAATATAAGAGAAGAGTTATCATAGTTCACTAATTAATTATATTTTTCTTCCAAATTTGTGGCTGATCAATGGAGTGGATATTTTTTGTGTTTTTGCAAGGACAGGAGGAGCTTACAAAATTTTTCACCAAATGAAGGTATGTCTTGAGATCATGACACATGGCAACATCTCCATTATTGAGATATGGAGACTCCTTGCTACTTAGCCTCAACTCTTGTCCAATGTCAGCATACACCAATTGCATGTCTTCTATGTACTTGTGCAACCACCTTGACCAAATTTGCATGTGGACATCTTCGTTATTTGCCACGTCATCTAGATTCACCACTAGTCCTGGAACCCTAGTCACGACATCATCGGAGTTCACTATTCTTAGTATCTTGATTCCGTTTTGTTCCAACCGCTTCCTAAAACTCTCGTTTCCCACACGCGGCCCACCAAAAGATATAACTGTGACCATTGGTGCATTCTTGAAAGTTGTGGTTATATCATACGCGCTTAGGACTGCGAGTGCGGCTCCAAGACTGTGACCAGTTAGGGTTAAGCTAAGTGGCTCATTGGTGTATCTTTGGATCACTCTTCCAATCTCTTCTCTCACCATTTCTTGCAAACTTGCAAGTGTGGTGGTTTTGGACGTGTAAAGGCTCAAAAATCCCTTTTGCACCATAGGAATACCAACACCATCATTGTCGTCACCCACCATGTGACCCGACAAGTGTGTTAAAGTGGGGCATAGGTTTTCCAACCATTCCAAACAAGTAACCATTCCCCTGAAAGCAATTACAACGTCGCGTCGACCGAGCCGTATAATTTCTTTCTTGTTATCATAAATTGCCACGTATCCAATCCAGCTAGATCGGATACATGTCTTTTTAAAAATTTTACTTATCCACCTTGGAATGTGAATCCCACATGTGATGCATAGATACTTAGTTAATCGGTATCCGTTGTTTCCCAACCCACACTTGTTCAATAGCAATTTCTTCGAGTGAAGACATGTGGCATAGGTAAGAGAAGAAGGGTCAAAGTCAAAGGAGTTATAGGTAGCATCCACAAAGTGGCCATATCTTAGGATTTCCCACCGTAGGTCATCGTCAAGAGGATCCAACAAGCCTTCCCAGTTGTTGATTCCTTGGTATTGCTTCCACTTGTGGCGGAGTTTGGGGAAGTTGCATTTGGTTGAGGGAGGCTTGAGTCGATTCCATGAGAGCAAAGACTTATTGAATTGTGAGTTTGCATTGGATTCAGAGGATGAAAAAGTAGGGTTGGGTTGGGAGATAAATGATGATGCACGTGGTTGGATTGAAGCTATTTTGATCATAGCAAGCCTCGTTATAGTGACTATATATGTCTCTATTGCAAATTATGTATTTGCATGGTATTTATATGTATATATGGTGAAACAGAAGAAAGTGGAGGGTTGTGGTGGGGTTTGAATATATATTCATATATAGGATATGAGTTTATATAAATTATAATATTCCTTCAGTAAAATCCATAATATTTATTGTGTTATATAACTTATCCTTTCATTAAAAAAAAAAATTAATTAATTAATTCGTTTCTAATTTTTTTTTATATTGATCTTTAAATCAATCAGAGATTGATTTAGAAATTAATTTTATAGTTAAAACGTTGATAGTTAATTTTTTAAACTGATTTATATATTATTTCAAAAAGTAATTTAGTGACCATTTTTGTAAAAACTATTTTAACAACTAATTTAATGACATTAAAAATTAATTTAAAGATCAATTATTTTTAATTTCTAAAATGATCTCTAAATTAGTTATTGTTGTGATTGAAAATTTTAGTCTCTAAATCAATTAATATTTAATAAATTTCTTATAGTTTCTTAATATTCATTTAGTTATATATATATATATATATATATATTCAAAATGATGTGAATGATTTAGATGCAAGAACTAGGATTACTTGAGAATTATAAATTAAAGAGTTTAATCTCTCAATAACTAATAAATGAACTAATTATAAAACAATTCGATAAATTTTGATTTTCAACTAATAATTAAGCAGCTATGAGCACATGATATTTAAACTTAGTATCCATATATCTTGCGTTTTGGGAGAACAACACATCCAATAAAATAACCTATTTTGACACATTTACATATTCATTCGTTTGCAAAAACATTTTTAGGTATTGATGTGATCTAGGAGTGTGATCAGTGTCATGATATATAGTAGTGTGATTAATACAGTAGAATGCACAATGGAATAGGGTGTGTTGACTAATTAAAATCCTTTTTGTGGAATAAAGATGAACCATCAAGACAATCGATTATTGTTTAATGGTGTAGCATAATAATTCCACATACTTCTGTTTCTTGAATATGCAGCACTTCAAACTTCAAAGAGGAATATTAATTTACATAAGTACATTTGCGACATCAAAAGCTAATTTGCTCATATTTTGTAGTAGCATTTATACTTTCTTTTAATATATTCTTTATTATTAGTTAAATTTCATTAAAAAAAATACAAAATTATGAATCTTATAAAATAAATTATTCAACGAATCTATATATCTTAACAAATCTCAACCAATATTTTGAGAATTTGTGAGGTTTTAAAAGCATATTAATTCCTTTGTCTTTTTTATTTATTTATCAGCAAATAAAATTTTATAAAAAAGCACAAGCTCTAGCATATTCCTTTGTCTTATTAAATACACACACACGTACGCTGTACTCGATTCAACCATTGTTTTTATGATTCATTGCTATATATGTGCATATGTTATGGGGCTACCCACTTCAAATTTGGAATTATATTCTTTGTTGATACTCATTGGTTTTCAACAAGAGCACTATCATTGATTCTGAATTTCTGATGATGATTTTTTCTTTAGCAAGCATTCATTTTCTTTTTTGAAAAGAAGATTTCATTACTCCAATATTATTGGTAAGAGCAAAAAAGTATGTGTTTCATATGTCCTCATAGACATAGTGATCAGCAGCACAAAGTATTTATCGTAATAATTGAGAGCACAAAAACTTGAAATTAATATGTTTGGCGTCAATTAACTTACTAAATTAATATTAATTGAAGTTTTTACCCATTCTATTTTTAATTTATAAGTAACTTTTTAAGTAAAAATTAAATTAAACATCAATTTGTAAAAACTCTTTAAAATAAAAATTATTTATTTTTAATGAAAAAAATTAAAAATAAAAATTTTTATAATAAATCATGCAAAGTTACTTGTGTAAAACTTATTTTCATATCTCTCTTCGAATCGACCAACTTTTATAATAATTAGTATTTTTTTTATAAAAAAATATTAATGATTAGTTTATTAATTTTTGTTAGTGAAACGAATGAAATTTATAACCTCTCAATTTAATTATATTTTTAACTTTAAAAAAAGAAGTTTAAAAAAAATATAAATATATATATATTAACAAACAACTTTTTATTTATTTTTTAAAATTTTTATTTTTAACTTTTACTTAAAAAGTAACTTATAAATTATAAAAATAAACTAAATCAACCGGAGTTATATATGGCTAAAAAATAAAAGTTGTTTACGAATTTACCCTATTCTTTGACACATTCCCGTAGTAAATCATTCGGACTAAATGACAAAAATAGTATTAAAAGAAAAACAAAATATCAAAGTATGATAGAAAAAACTCACGATCTATGATGTGCTAAAATAGTTTTTTTTTTTTTTTCAAAAGACATGATTTCATTTGTAATCTATGATGTGTTAAAAACATCTATCTCTGATGTATCAGAAATATCACGAAGACAAATGAATTAATGACATCTCTTGCAAAAATAGAAATTCATTCAGAAAAATATGATATTTTGGATAGTGTTTCCTTTTATCTAATGAAAAAAAAAAATCAACCCTTCGGATAAATATATATTGTTTTTCTACCCTATTTTGATAACTACTTATGTGATTTAGTCAAATCATTCATCAATTTTCAATTTGTGTAGTAAACCAATAAGATGTGACTGCCTAAAAAAGTGACCGTTATCATATATAGTTTCGCTATGTTAATTGATGGTTATTTATACTCACTTCAGATTTGGATTTATATTCTTTGGTCACACTCATCCCTTTTTCAACAAGTGCACTATCATTATCATTGAGGTGGATTTTTGTTGATGATTTTTTAGAAAAAAACATTGATTGTAAATTTCCGTCGATGATTTTTTAAAAAGAACATATCATTAATTTAATGACTATGTGTAGTTAGTGTAACTGTTAATCCATTGTTAGTTATAATAAATTTATTATAACTTAAATATAAAGCAGCTTTATAGTTATTAGTAATCACCGTAAAGCTGTTTTATATTTAAGTATATAATCTATTTTTTTCATATTTTATTACTTCAAGAATTAAACTCATTATCTTTATTAAAATAGTTTAGTTTAGTTAGTTAAATAGGATCTGAATGTTATTCGTATTGTATTTGATTTTTATTGTTAAAAAAAAAAAAAAAACTGAGTAACTCTGTCCTTCTTCCTTCAACCACCTTACCAACATAAAAATAACTAAAAAAAAAAGTATGCGTTTCATATGTACAGTAGTGCACCAACTTAAGCTTTCAGACAATAAAACTTGGCTATTAAATACTGTAGTAAATCATTCATCAAAATCAAACTGTTTTTTTTTTTTCACAGCAAAAATGAATTGATATTAACAAATGAATGGTAAATGTCACAAGTTGTAAGCACAAAACCAAACATGACACTGGAACAACAAGAGACATATAATCACTAACATACCTTTGCCTGTGTGATTAATTGCCCAACACAGCAGCTTAACCTTAAACGGCATATGCCTACCGAAAAAAACCTTAAAAAGCATATATCATGATCTTCTGCAGTGATACAATCTCAAAATTTATCTTTTATAACAGTCATTTGACAACAAAAATCATTATAGCAATAAAATTTAATGAATGGTTAGAATTCTTTATAGTTATAATGTTACCGCAGAAAGATCTGTTACCCTTATGTAGCTTTTGTGGCAGCACTCTAATCTCACCCCACCACAAATAGCTAGCATATATGTGCCATATCTCAAGAGCAAATTAATTTACAGCCAAATATAATAAGATGAGCAACAGATTCTGGATGTTGATTGCAGAAAATACACAGTTTAAGAAAATCTTAATCTTAAACTGTGTTTAACTTTAAATTGTGCCTTATATCTTATTCATCAAACTATGTAATAAACCAATATGATGTGACAACCTAATTGGTGGTTACAATTGAAACCTCATTTTGTCTCTTATCGGTTCATGATGGGAACTTCTGTGCACGATTATGGGGATATTATTATTATTATTAATTATTATCCCTCTCTGCCTTGTTATTCTCATGCATCATGGTCCCTACCTAGCTATTTCATCAGGTATGCTTCGTTAGCCTATAGGTGTATGGGAAAATGGTGTATAATGCTCAGTGTGTTATATCTTCAATTCGTGCTCCCTCCACTCTCTATACATTTTTTATTGTCTACAAAACTGTTGATCCACGACACTTTATAATTATTGGGTGGATGAATAATGGAAATTAATAAGAGACAGATAGTGAAGGGGAAAATAAATGTGAGGGAGAAAAATGATAGATGTTAAGTATGTTTCATATCTACGAAACAAAATATAATATGAGATTAATGTTAATTCAAATGTAAGATAATTTTATATTGTTAGATAATTATAATTTATTATTTTAATAATTTTTTAAATAATTTTATAAAAATTAATTATTTTATTATAAATAAAAGATTATAATCGATTGTGATGGAAAATAATTTCATGTTTCATTATCTTTTTTCTCTTATAATATTTCAAATCTTTCCACGTGAAAAGTTAATCATAGCCTTAAAAGAAAAAAAATATACTTTTATGTAGGTTTAAGTGAGAAATTTAAACAAATTAATTGGCAAATTATTATATAGTGTTATTTGGAATTATGCAAATAGTTGATTAATAGTAACTATGTATTGTAGTTGTAAAGCTATTAAAATACTACTATAGAATACTGGAATGCAATTGATAAGATTGTGGAATAATTGTGAAGATTTTCAAGACTTTGATGTTGCGGATGTAATTAATTCACTAAAAAAAAATGATTTTAGTTATCAATTAATTTTTCTCTTGATTTTAGAAACTAATTTCATAAATAACTAAAATGTTAGTAGTTAATTTTTTAGACTAATTTAAATACTGTTTCAAAAATCAATTCAATGATATTTTTGTAAAAATTAATTTAAAAATTAAACTATTTTTTAATCTTTAAAATATCTCTAAATTAGTTATTTTTATATTAAAAAATTTAATATCTAAATCATTCCATATTTAAAATTTTTTGTAGTGATTTCACGAACTAAAACACCTTTATACAGTATATTAATATATATTATAGCTTTCAATAACTGAAATGATGATACATTTATTGCCTCCATTTTTGTATGATTTATGGGGTGCATGGTGCTCCAAAGGGAGCCTACTTCCCTTTATCAGTTAACTTTGTCGTGACTTGTTATTGGTTTACTTTGTTGTGATTCGCTATCTTAATTGGTTCCTTCTAGCTACTACTCTTCTTATATCACTAACCTCTTGTAATGTTTTTTTTTTTTTTTTTTTTTTTTAATGGAAGAGATATCTCGATAGAGGAATACTGATAATTCTTTTGAAGACTTTCGTTTACATATTTTTTTTTTTTTTTTTTTATAATTGGTTCAAATTAATTAAAAATCATCCATTTTAATAAATTATGCCTCGTATTTTAATGATTCATTTCACCACACGACTGATCTGTCATGCTATATATTACTGTTTTATTTATTAATTCAATGTTCAACCAATGAAATACACCCACATGGAATTTGTTGAAATTTGGTGTAGGATATTTGTTCACACCATTACTAGCTGTTTAACTATTTTCTTAGTTCAGTATTTAACCAATGAAACACAGACACGAGCTTGATTTTGTTGAAATTTGGTGTAGAAATTGTTTGGTGCAGAATATGGATTTAACATAACTAGCTCATGAGGGATGATGGTTGTTTTTTAATTTATATACACTATTCAGGCATCATCTTTTATTTAATGTGAGATTTTAATTTTTCTCAATAATTTACACAATTTACAAAGGATCGAGTAATTATATTTAAATATTTTTTCCATCTCATTTATATATATATTTTTATTTTTATTTTTAATAGGGTATCACTTATTATATTTATTACTTTTTTTCTTCTTGTGGTCTCGTTCTTTCATCTATCTTGATTAACCTTTAAAATGAAGTGATCTAGCTGAGAAGACTCACTAAATTTGCTTGTGTATGAGATGACAAGAGTGACGGTTGAAGAAATAAAATAAAGAGAGAAGGGAGATGGGGGATTGGGGATGTTTTTTATTTTTTATTAAAAAAATTAATAATTAATCATTAATATTTGTTAATAAATTTTTTTTTTATATTTTTAAATAAAATAAAAAGAAAAACTATTTTCATACTACGTTAATGTTTAATAAAGATGATGAATTCGGTATTCTATAATGAATGGTTATTCATATAGAATTAACATGCCACAATTATCACTCTACTTCTATTCCTCCTCCCTGTATCATGGATCTTAATTTTGATCAAGTTGTCTGGAGACCCTCTTAAACTGGAACTCTCTCGTTTAAAGAAACCTTCAACTTTCTCACTTCATATTTTTCTTGGACCAAGCAGGTTTGGGCTAAGATTGTCCCCCCTTCCAAAAGCTTTTGTGCTGTGGTGTCTATTATAAAATTCCCTCAGATGATGTTCTAAGGCATTGAGGGTGTGTCATTGTGTTTGTGTGTCGTTTTTGTGGTGCAGCTACAGAATCTTCGGAATATATTTTCCTTAATTGTCACTTTACTCTTTCGTTATGAAATTGGCTACAATCATCCTTCCAAGTTCAGATTAACTTTTCAAGTTATCTTTCTAAGTTCATGACTTACTATAATCTGCTATTATTCACACTTTTTGGATGATTTGGCAGACTCGTAATAGTCTTAAATTCCGTAACTCTAGACTCCACCTTCACCATGTTATAGCCTTGATTGCATTCTCGGTTGCTTTCTTAGGTCATGTCACTCGAGCTTGTGCTTCCAATCCCATGGAAGATCTCTCTCTCGTCTGTATCACTTTGGAGTCCCTCTCCACCCTCCTACACAACCCTCTCCACCCTCTCCACAATGCTGCTAATGGGGGAATATTTCGGGATTATTTTGGTCTCTTCCAGGGAAGCTTTTCTGTTTATATTGGCATACAAACCTCTCTTTATGCTGAAATCTTTGCGATTCTTTGTGCGATTGAACAGACAACTAGACTTGGTTGGACGCATCTCTAGATTGAATGTGATTCTCAGTTGGTTATCAAGACCTTTTCTCATCTTGATAGTTATTCCTTAGCAACTCAAAGCTCACTAGAATCGTGCTTTTTTTTTCATTTAACAATATGCATATAGTTTCTTTACACATTTTTAGATAGGATAATCAATGTGCAAATAGTTTAGCTAATTTTTGTGTAAATGAATATATAAAGTTTACGTGGTGGTCTAGTTTACCTAATTTTCTTTTTGTTAGCTATGTCTGTAATTGTTGTGGGTTGCTTAACTTTCATTTTTGTTAATGATTCTTTAGATTTGGTCTAGTCCGTCCATTTCTTTATATTCTTTTTTGCTTATTTAATAGATCTTGATGATAAGGTGACTTAAAAGATGACAACTTAGTTGGAATGTCTTTTTTCTCTATTAAAAGATATAAGTACTTTGATTTCAGATAAAAAAAAATATAGAACTATTTTTTATATAGTTAATTTTAAATTATTAAATAATAAATAAAATTAAAATACTATTTAAATCAATTTTTATTATTTGTTTTACATTAGAAGTGTGCTACAACGTAAATGAGATGTTTGTTTCAATGTATTGTAAATGATTACCGGAATATGAGTTTGAAACTATCATATTCTTGTATTTGATACACATTTAAAAAAAAAACTTCAATAATACTTTATTTTCAAGAATACAAAATCTTCATATTTCCTCCATTATAGCATGTAGATATCTTGAATCTCTTGCCTATCAAAAAAAATAAATCTCATGGATATAGAGATTACTTTCTTCCTTAATTACCTCTCCTTCCACTACCTTATTTCACTTTTTTTTTTTAAATTAAATAATTATTTATTTATTTTTGTCATCAATCACTCGTGTCCATGAACATGTTTATAAAAATAATATTCCTTAGCTGCTTAATTAGCAGGTCATCTTTTTGAGAATATGAAACCCGAAAATACAATACCTTAATTAAAACAAACGTCCCCAAATTGATTTTGTCCTTAAATAAATCAAGCAATAACATCTCCTTTGATACAACTATATAATCGAGTTATTTAAGTCACTTTTTATCTGGCCTACATGAATGTTGCAATATGATTTGAGAACTTCAATAATTTTTCTCTCTAATAATGCAATATTTTAAATTAACGAGTCATATAGTTGCATGTCTTACAACTCTTAAAAACTATTAATTAACAATCGTTCAAACAATGAAAAGTGAAAACAATCACATCAATTACTCTGATAATAATAACAAGATTATATGCATTGTTTAGACAAATTACTTAAAAAAATAATAAGAGAAGAAAATATGAAAAAAAAAATTATAAAAAGGTAAGATTGTTCTCTCTAACAGTTAATTAGGATTTTTTTTTTCATATACATTTTTCTAAAAGATATAAAACTTCTACAAATTAATGGTAGAAGAAGACAATTTTAACTTCTATATAATTTAATTTCTTTTTTATTTATATTTTCTTCTTTTAAAATTGATTTAAAGTAATGTGTACAAATATCCTTTCTCTACATATACTATAACAAAAGTTGTTATTTTTCGCGACTTTTTTGCAACACCAATTAAATTATTAGCAATAATGGATATTTGACAACCCAATTTTATTGTCACTGAAATAAGTATATTTATCTGGTAACAAATTTATTTTTATGAAAAGTGTTTTTTATATTACTAACATATTTGTTGTCGCTAAAAAAAAATATTAATTAATGACAACAACATTTATTATTAATGCAAAATGTATTACTTGATGCTAACAATACCCAGAGTCGTTACAATAATTTTTTTTTAATATAAGTATTAATTATTATTTTTAGATAATATCAACAAATTCTAAATATATCTCATTAATATTATTTATTCAAATAAATATTAAAATACATGCTGGTGTTCCTTAAATTATCTTCACTCCTAGATTATCTCCACCAACAAATAATTGTGGTGTTCCCTAAATTATCTTTACTCCTAAATTATCTCTATCCATAAATAATTGTAACTACATGTAACTTTTCCTAAATTATCTCCACCCATTAAGAAGTAAGAGAAGAATATGGATAGTTAGTTTTAAATCACACATTCAAATTTACAAACTAAAAAATATTCAAGAATGTATCTCTCTCATGTCTTTAACCTTTTCTCTCTCAACTACATCCTACATTGATTATAAAAAAAAACAAAGGTTATTTGGATACTATTCATGTATAAAACTTTATATATATATTTTTTTCTTCTTCCTTCTTTTACACCAGCATCAAAACTTATTTTTAACCATTACACTAAACAAACATGCATGTATCCATTTATACATATATAGTATATTTATTAATTATTGCACAATTTCTTTCTATTCTATGTTGGTTTTAATTTTTATTAAATTGAACTTAATTGATTTTCATGTTACAGGTTGTTGTTTTGTTATAATAGTACCAAGTATCACCACTTACTTCAATTATGACACTCTTCAAATTCCTATATTTGACACAATCACTTTCCATGAAACCACATTACAACTAGTGGGTAACACCAAACCTCCAACACTTTTTCCCTACTCCAATGTAAGCTTCTTCCTTTTAAATATAATTTTCGAGAACTACATTGACATAGAAGATGGTTTTCTCCATCTTAGGATCCCTTTACTTCACTTACTCATCAGGATTATGAAAATTTCCAAAGTCATGAAGATTATATTAATCTTCTCCCATATCTTAAACTCCAAAAGTGCTTATATGAACAAATTAAAAAAAAAGTCATAAAAGATAATTAATTTCTATTTTCTTTCGAGAAAATTAATTTCAATTTTATTTATTTGCATTCATTTTTTCACCTACAAAAATAAAGATTTTTTTATGTTAATTAAAAAGTGATATTTTTATTTTATTTTAAAAATTCACCAATTAATTTTATTAAAATTACCAAATTTTTAAATTTAAAATACAAATTTATTAATTATAACTTTTTTTTTTTTATAGAAACAAGTAATAACTTTTCTTATAATGATACATACATGCATATAATTTAATTTTACACCTCTTAAACAAATTAGGTTCCATTTGAGATACTCTTCTCATCATCGACCCAGACATGAGTCATTAGAGAAACCTCTTTGTAGTGGCTTTAAAGGGACATTTGGAGCTAACAAAGCCATCAACAAGATGGAGATAGGTTTTCAACTCATGACACGTGGCAGCATCGATGCTGCCACTAAGGTAGGGCGAATCCCTACTACAAAGGCGAAGCTCCTCCCCAACCTCAGTGTACACCCACTCTTCTTTTTCAATCATCATCTTCTTCATCCACCTTTTTACACCTTCCACGTGGCCATCATCATCATCATGGAACACAAACCCTGGCACTTTTGTAACAACATCGTCCGAGTTCACTATACGTAAGACTTTCGTCCCTTGTCCCTCCAAACGCTGCCTGAAGTGTCGGTTGCCGACACGTGGACAGCCAAAAGATACGACGGTAGTTGTTATTGGCAACCGGGCAAAGGCAGCGTTAATATCGTACGCTGTGAGAGCGGCTAGCGCTGCTCCAAGGCTATGGCCAATGACCGTTAAGCTTAACGGCTCGTTGCCATAGGCTTGGAGAATCTGGCCGATCTCTCGACGCACCATTTGCTGAAGACTCGTAACGGAGTTTTCAGAATTGCATGGTGACGAGGTGTAGAGACTCAAGAACCCACTTTCAACCATTGGGGTTGTAATTTGGTACTCCTTGTGAAAGTGTCTCCATGATCTTTTGCATGGCATAATTGGAAGGTGGGTGAGAGTGGCACGCAAGTTTTGAAGCCATTCCAAGCATGTGGCTGTTCCTCTATATGCAACAACAATGTCTCTACGACCTAGTCTTTTGATCTCTTCTTTGTTGTCACACACAGCAACATAGCCAATGTAGCTGGATTGGGTTGAAACCCATGTTGGTGTTGGTGCCTTGTTCAGCAACCAACGAGGTAGCTGAATACCCGAGGTTGCATGTAGGAATTTGGTAACGTTGTAACCTGTGTTAGGGAAACCACACTTTTCCAAAAGTGTGGTCTTTGTTGGGAACTTGCAAGAGCCATAGGAGGGTGAAGAAGGGTCGAATTCAAAGGATTTATAAGCAGCTTCCACAAATTGGCCATACCTAAGAATTTCGGCACGTAAATTGTTGTCCAATGGGTCAAGTAAACCTTCCCAGTTGTTCACTCCTTGGTACTCCATCCATCTATTTCCAACTTTGTTGTTTGATGGTGACAATGATGTTGTTGACAAATTATGGTTTTCTAAGTTGTTATATATGGTTTTCTCTACGCTTTTTCCAATGTTATGTGGATTGTGGGCTTTCGATGGTTGGTTAATTATGGTTATGCACCGAGGTTTTACGATATTGATTGTTGGGGAAGTAGGGTATAGAGGTTTCATTGGGGTAAGCTTCATATTGTAGTTATAGTAGGGTTATCAATGGTATATAAAGAAATAAGAAAATAATGGGAAAATATAATTCTTATTGATAATGGATATATCTAACATAGTAGGAAGGAAGAGAGGACGTTAATTTATATGAGGAAAACGTGTAATCTTAGTACACATAATGTTTATACATATAGCTAGCCACAGTTTAATTATCAAGACTTTAAGAGAAACATAAAATAATTTTGTAGTCATTTTTAGTTTTTACTAATTGTGTCTTCACAAATTGCACCAAAAAAAAAGTGTCTTCACAACTGCTATTCAATACGAATATAGGAAGTTTGACATATAAAATTGTTTATATTGAGATTGATTTTCGTGTAAAAACTTCCCTTGTGTTCGAATATACTACTGATCACAAGAAGATATCAAATCCATTGGATAATTATTACTTAGTAATTAACTAATATTATATTAGTTGTATGCATATCCCAGTACACTGACTAGATATATGCAAATGCAAAGAATGAATAAATTTCTGCGGAAGAAGAGAGAAGAGAATGAGTAACGTAAGTTGATTTGCGTTGATAGATCGAGTGCAAGTTCACGCTATCACGCAAGCACGTATATAGGCTGCTATATGAGAAAATTCTATTGTGGAGAATAGCCTAACACTTAACAGATTAATATCTTACACAGTTACATGTAAGTAATGTCATCAATGACAATCATGTCCATGCATGCATATTCACTCAAATCTCAGCAGCAACCAGCTTGCACCAAATTCTTCTAAGGGAAAGAAAATAAAAATAAATGAGTGGATCTACGTAACCGGGTGGCTGTTTTAGCTTCTTCTTTTTTCTGCGTACGTAAATATTTGCTATTGCAGTGTTGCACGTCACAAAATTAATGTGCATATACATATAAATTTGTCTGCGTGCGTAGTGTATTATTGTATCTTGAAATTTGGAATAAAGAAGAAGGGGAAATATAAATAAAAACCCCTAAACTAACTTCTTTAAAGATCTTTTTTATGTTTTCTTGAAAAATATTTTTACTTGAAATCATCATCATAATTAACAAATTATTTACTATATTTTAATCTCGAACACCTTAATTAATATACTAATTGAATGGTCTTTGTAATGAGTGTAAACATCATTTGATACAGTATTCCATACAATTTCAAGTTCTATGATATAATTGAAACATTGACTATTTATAAAAATTCAATTCCATTCTTCTTCGAGATCATATGACATTACATTAATTAATATAAATCAACAAATAAAAAATAATATTATTAAATACTTCGAAGTGCTCATTTTGAGCATTAATTTCCTGTTTGTTTTTATTCAAATATTTTGTACATTTTTTCCTTTACTAATCAATACAAATCAATGTCATTTTACACTAAAATTAAATTGAAGCAGAAGACTTAATTTTAATAATAATTGAAAAGTATTGAGGAGACCAAAATGGCATTCAAACTAACAACCAAACAAAAAGTGGAATTAAACCTTAAAATTACAATAGTGGTCCATTGCATCTCATCTTATTTTCAGATGCCGCTGACAAACAAACCTTAAACATAAATTTCTATTCTCTTTAATTTTGAGGTAGAACACAACATCCTCATTTACAACGAGGAAGAATGAATTTACGAAATTAAATATCATATCCATATATCACATGTATATACAAAAAAAAAAAAAAAAAAATGCTATAAGAGGGAGGATATATGATTTCAACAATGAAATTTGGTAGCTACTTGTGTTCTAGGTCCTTTAGTTGCTTTTTTAAAAGTAAATGTTCATACCGCATCCTTTCAAGCCTACTCTCAACCATGTACATTTCATCTTTGAGGTGATGAATTCTTTTCTCAAGCCACGCTATGTCTGAAGGACTTCTAGTCACCTCATTGTTCATCCTATTCATGAAGTCTATAGGAGTGTTCATATGTACGTGTTGAGGTCTGGCCAATAGCACAAGTATGCTAAACTGCTGCAATACAACAGAATCAAGGGTTAGAACTTAGTAATTTCCCTAAAAAGAAAAAACTTAGAAGTAATTAACTTCAAATGCAAAGTAGTTGACTTGCAATTATAGTGGAAGATAAATCCAAAACGTTGCAAATTTGAAATTCAAAACAAAGACGTTTGAAGCTAAACGAGAGAACATGTGAATTGATGGCGGGGATGATTCTATTATATCATTGTTACTCAAACTGAAATACCAATTTAAGATTCTTGAAATTTGAGGAGATATAAGGTTTGGTTGGAAAGTTGGGAAAAAAGTGAAGGGAGGAAGGGGAGGGATAGATCACATGTTTGAATCTCTCCCATTACATTTCTAACAAAACTAAAACTAATATTTGCCGGAAAAAAAAAATCTTGAATTTTTCTTTTATCATGGGAGGAACATAGGGTTTTAAAGAAGGAAACCGTAATATGAACATTATAGTTTGAGTTCATAACTGAAGTGACTGAATGCTAACTTAACCAACTTGATGCTCGTAACTGCAACATTTTTTTTATGAACAACTTTATTTTTGTACCAAACACACGAAAATGGCTAGTCCGGATCCAGAGTTCCTTGTAGAATTTTATAACTAGTCCACAAGGTAAGGAAAGGCACAAATCTATCTAAAGTTCAGGTTTGAAGTACACACCTGAATGAAGAAAATCAGAGCGACAATAGTAACAAGGAGCAGAGAAAGATTGCTGTGACTTCTCAAAGATGATCTGAACTTTGTGATAAACTCTTTGAACAATGGAACAGATGATGATGATTCAGTGAAAGTTCCATGCAAGTGAGAGCTGACATTGTGGGTAGTGGCATCAAAGGCGTTAGATGTAGCTAGTATCTTTGTAGGGTTACTTTGCTCCTGTGACCCTTCTGAAGATTCTCTGGTCTTCACCTCTCTCTCTAATTTCATTTCACCATTTTGAGCTACAGCAAGAGCAGAACCACTTTCAGCATCAGCATCAGCATCGTAAAAAAAATATACTATAAATCCTCAAAAATAGAATATTTCACTGGACACTAGTGTTGCATGGAACCCAAAAGAAACTTCAAATTTTAGGAAAATATAGAAATGGTAAAAGCCAACCTTGTTTTTCAAGGTTCTTCTGCTTCAACACTTCATGTGCCTGAAATTTCATACATTCTCAAATGGACATTTAAAAGAAAACTTGGACCATCAGCAAAACAAAATCCGTATGATACAAACACAAACACAAGAATACCATGTTTATCCATGTCGCATAAGCATCTCGACATTCTTCAACTGTTGATTGTACTATTTTGCCTGTGATTGTTCATCCGCATGGAATCAGAGAAAGTTTAAGTTCATGACAATGGTAAAAACACATACCAATGCAACTCAACTGTGTGTAGGGGGAGAGAGATAATTTGTATTAAATAAACCCCTAAGATTCAGTTATGCTAATGTCTACAATTAGGAATAAATTAGAAAATATAAGGAATGATATCATCAATATCGAAAATCTTTTGTCATAGAGATCAGAATTTCACGTGTAAAACAAAGTTTAAAGATAGTGTAATAAAAAAATGCAACTCAAACTGTGTAGGGGGAAGTGATAGTATGTATTAAACAATGCCCTAAGATTCAGTTACGCTAATGTCTCCTATTAGGAATAAATTAGAAATTAAAATAACAAACATAAGAAAAAATAAGAAATGGTATTATCAATATTGAAAATCTATCATTATAGACATCCGAATTTCACATGTACAGTGAAAAAAAATGCACATATAAAACTGAGTAATCTACCATGATATAAAAGTCCACAAGTTATGAATCAACATCATCTAAATCAGTAGAAAATAAAGATTAAGATAGAAACCAAGAAAAATGTTCTTTCGGGATACATAATAAAAATCCATACCTTTCCAAATAGTTTTTTTAGAAAATGCCACATTCACATATACGCGCAAAATGCAGCATTCTTTTGATTCATCCTTGTCTCTCTCTACATTCCATAGTCCCTGGCAATTCACAAAGAAACCATGCGTAAGTAAAAACTGACAATTCATTGGGAAAGAGAAATAATAATGAAGTTACTAAAGAGAGAAATAACAGAAGACAGATTCATAAATAAAATAAAGCTCAACAACAACCTGATTGTGTCCCAAACTTAGGTAATTAAATAGTAGTCTTTTAACTCTATAAATTGATTTGGCTTAATGTTATTTTTAGTCCATTAAGTTTTACATTTTTTACATTTTGGTAATAATGTTTTAAAAGTTTCATTTTGGTACTTTAAACTATGTTTTAGTTATATTTTGGTACATAATGTTTTAAAGTTTCATTTTGGTACTTTAAACTATATTTTAGTTATATTTTGATACATAATGTTTTAGTCACAAACATAAACAAAATCAAATCAACAACCTTGAGATGCACCAAAATGTGACTAAAACATAGTTTAGAGTACCAAAATGTAATTAAAACATAGGTTAAAGTACCAAAATGAAACTTTTAAAACAGTATGTACCAAAATATGACTAAAACATAGCTTAACGTACCAAAATAAAACTTTTAAAACATTATGTACCAAAATAAAAAAATGTGAAACTTAATGGACTAAAAGTAACATTAAGCCAATTGATTTTACTCATAATCAAAACAAATTATTTACTTGGTGCTTATTTAACTAGTGGAGTGGATACATAAAATGCATGTTGAGGTATCAGCATGTTCAGAGTATACAGTTAAACATTAAATATAATACAAGATATGATAATGTAACAGTAGTGTTGATGGCATTATTCACTCCTACTCCTTTTTCTTTGGTTCCTCTATTGAAGAGTATATTTTGTCCTTAATCTCTTCGATAAATCCCCCCTAATAAACCTTCCTTTTGAACGAAATGTAACCCAAGAAATTTTTTTAATAGAAAGTCTACAGTGTTCAAAATTAATTGAGGAGTGCTAGCAACACTCTCTAACATTCTCCCTATTGGTTGTAATTTATTGGAAATCACAAATTTTGGTAGATCTCACTTCTCATTTAACAAGTCTCTCCTACTTTAAAAGTGAGACCCACCAAAATGTGTGATTTTCAATAAATTCCAACCAATAGTAGAGAGAATGTTAGAAAGAGATTGTTGCTAACATTTCTCAAATTAAAATTACTTAAAAGCTAATGTGCAAAAAGATATAATGTTTCAAAAAAATTGTACCTCAACACGGAAATAATCTGCATAAGGTACATCACTGACTTCTTGCGATGTCTCTATAACCAAGTGACTGGATGAAGCAACAAATACATGTCAATATAACCCGACATCTTAAAAACACTATATTTATAGTAAATGCAGTAACTTATTTTTAGAATAAATAATAAACATAAAGAACATGAGAAAATAGATAAAGGGAATAATAAAATGCAAAATAGAAGCAAAAGCAACCATTTTTACTCTTCAACATAATAAAAGCATCAACACTCTTAAGTCCTACCCAGTTTTTCTCATCCAAGAAGAGAAAAATAAAAACAAAACTAAACAAGCCACCAACAAGCTTCTACTTGTATGTCACTATGTCATGTATACACCATTCCAAACTCAAAATGCTTGGTTTGAAACAATTAAATTGTTTAAATAAATAAATATATCCCTTCTCTCCAATACTCCACCCACCTCCCAAACACAAGAGTTCTTGAAAAGCAACTCACTCACAGGACCCACACAATTCCATTTCTATCAACTGCATAAACACAGGAACCACAACAGCTTTATCTCAGGCTACACAAAACAACATAAGAGACATTTTCTTCTAACCTATCTAACCACACCATTTATCATTGTCTTACTTCCACAGTTTCTCCCACTTAAAGTCATGAAGCCAATAAAACAGGAAAATATGCTATTTACTACACTTCTTTACGTTATCCAACCCACACCACAACACCCTTAACTAATAGCTACTAGGGACATTCATCCCCAATTCCCCATAATTAGCCTCCATCCTTCTTTTTATTAGAAGATCCCTGAAACCTTTACCTTAAAAAAATGTATTGAGAGAGCAGAAGATGAATTGATGTAAAACATAAATAGATTGAAAAAAAAAGGTCATTGCAAAAACCTGTTCCTATAAACACGAAATTTCTGGACCTCATGGCAGCCACCAAATTTTGCTCCTGAAAAAGAAACACAATCATGTCCACCAGCAAATAGACAGCTCCCCTGAAGTTTTGAAAACTCATGGAACGTGTCAGAGGGAGAAATTTTTAAAACCCAAAATATGATGGAGTATGTCCTATATTTTTAATAGACTAGCTAGCCTTACACATTTAGCTTCAATGTTCTTCAATTAGTCAAATAGAATACTGATTTGTGTGTCCCAATCACTTCAATTAGGCCCACTTTTGCACCATCTTAAAAAAATGTCTGTTTCTAGACATTTATTTTTCCTTCTAATGGCTTTATTCACACATATATCTAGTTAACTTCGTGTTAATAACTTGTTGCAAAATTTAGATGTCATGCTTACACTTATTCCTATAAAATTGAAGAGTTTCATAACTCATGAACATGTCAGTTCTATGTCAATGTAAATTTATTTACATGACTATTGAATAGTCAATAATATATACAGTGCACATCAAAATAAAAGCAACAGAAGCATACCAAGATAAATTTTTATTGGATGTTGAAATGACAGTTCACGAGCATACCCAAATTTCTCTTGAGGATGCCACGAAGAACACTTAAAGTCTGAAAAAAAAATGTATGAAGACATCAGTTATTTCCTTCCCTAAAATCATATTAAATGACAAGGGGGAGAATAGTAAACAAAACTAGAAAATGAAAATGACAACTGAAATGCATAGGTTTAAAAGTTTCATGCAGGCTACCTTTATCACCACATTTTTTGCGAAAAGACTCAAGAAAATTTAGAGCATCATCTGAGAAAAAGTACCTATAGAAATCTCCAACCTTTATCTGCAATGTGTAAATTTAAACTTTGAGAAAATCTCTAAATTTTAAAATTAAGATTGATCAAATTAACAAGGGAAAACTTAAAAAGTTAAAACAGATCTAGTGATTTTCAAGTAAGATTATACCTGAAACACTGAATCTGCAACACATGTATATGCTTCATCGACTGCATTTTAGAAAATAAGTTCAAACCCATCAGATTATTTACACGTATATAAGGTGAACCAATACTAGTATGCTACAACATAAACACAATGGACATTTACACATGAAGTGTTCTTTTTATCTATAATTCAAACGCCTTTCTCACATCCACAGCATCAGACATCCATAAAACAATTCAAAACAAAACTGTTAAGAATATTTACCCTCGGAACAATTTCTAAATGACTACAAACATTTGACTAATGAACATGAGCCACATATATACACACATAGAGAGAGAGAGAGAGAAGTGATCCACTTACTACAAGAGTACATATAAGAGAGTTACCCTTAATCTTCACCATTCATATTAACCATTAGATTTCAAGAAAATGAATGGTAGAAATTAAGGGCCCTTTTGGTGGGCAGGATAGGAGAGGATAGGATAACTATCCTATCCTTCGACAATCTTTTGTTTCATGCGAGATATCACTTATCCTATCCTATTGGTTCGATGTATTTTCTATCATGAGGGGGGAGCTAGTTAGAATCAGATATGATTTTTCTCTCCCCTCTCTAATCAATATTTTTATTCAAATAAATAATAAATTGATTGATTCTACCTATCAATTAAGGATTTTCTTTTGTGATTTACCTAATATCTACCAAAATTCATAATTTAGTATAAATTTCAACCAATCACGTAAAGGAGTATCAGAAATTGATAATCCTCCAATCACATAGAGGAGTATCAGAAACATGATAATTTATATTATATCCATTCGTTATCTAGTGTGCACCAAACATCGAATATAATTGAAGTTTATTATGTTCTTATCATATCCTGATCTTATCCTATCTTATCATGTTTGCATATCTTATCCTATTTTGTCCACCAAACAAACCCTAAGAGTAACTCTTATACTTACTCTCCATCTTCACCATTCATTTTTCTTGAAATCTAATTGTTGTAATGAGTAGCTAATCTTAACCATTAGATTTCAAGAAAATGAATAGTGAAGATGGAAAAAGTTACTCTTGGAGTAACTTGATTCCTCCCCTCTCTCTCTCTCAAATATATTCCCAAAAAAAACTCACTTGATGGGGCATCAATATCCTCTTCATTCCACTTCCAACTTACACTAGCGGCACTTGAGGCATCATTATTCAATTCAGGTTCAGCAACCTGTTTTACACTGCATTGCCTCTCTGAATCCGCTGTCAATACAGGATCATCTTCTACAATGGATGGAAGCCTTGTATCATTGCTCCTGGTTCACACACAGAGGTAAAGCCTAAAAAAGTTGCACAGAAAATAATCAATTCTAAAGCAACAGTCATTATGAACATGGACATACAAATCAGTAGAAAGTGATCCGTTGTCAGTTATATCAGAACTTTTGACATTTTCAACAGCTACAAATCCATTCTCTTGGCTGCTGGACTCAGATATTGATTCCTGAAGTAAAATAAATAAATGAGGGCAACAGTATAACTAATGCAATTTTGACCAATTAATTTGCGTCTTAAGATCTTATTATGCACAAATGATCCAATTTTCCAAAGAAACTGAATACTGAAAATAATTATTGGAACAATATTTTTCATCAAAACAGGTATGGAATGCACTCTGAAATAAAGTCTCATGTTTCCAAGAGGAAAAGAACAATGGAAGTCATTGCAAAATCTAGTTATCTGGGTTACTACTTTAGTTTGGCTATTATTGGGTGCGGGTGCAGTGCAATTTTGTACTATACATGGTGACAAAAATACCATAGCTAAACAATGATCCTGATAATGTAGAAAACCTCAGAAAGATACTTAGAATGAAAAGGAACAGAAAAAATCCTACAAGAAACTTCTCATACAAGATCCTGCCGTTGCCCAATGACTGGGCTTCTCCTTGGCTTCCTCACTAATCCATTATCCATTACAAGATTACTATAGTAGAGGGGTGTCATTCTTTCCTAAAATCCACCACATTACCAAAGTAAAAATTTATAATGTTATATACTACCAAGAGAATACAAAATAATAAAGAATTAGTATTAAGACAGAGTTCTTTAGTAAATACCTTCTGTTCCATGATTGCTATGCCTCCATTGCCATGTCGCGACCATCCATCATTAATAATCTTGAAAGCTTCATCACGGGATAGGAAGGATGCAAAGAAGTGCTGCAAAATAAATAAGTGGATTAAGACATTGCATTGCAGCATAATAAAACAGAAAATACAAATAGGAAAGTAATATTTGGGGCATAAATTCATCGAAATACAACTAGCATAAAGGTTACTCCATGTCCAACACACCTTCTTGTTTCCAGCAAGAATCTCAATGGCATTGGGAAAGAGCCCAGCCGTCTTTGCCCTCCTTACACTTGTGACTTCAGGGAATGGGATTATTTTCTGAAACATAAATCATTGACGTTTCCAAAATGTGGCAAAAAATGAAAATTAAAACCAAAATGACTAACTAAAACTCATCATAATTACAAAAGTCATGAAATGAGATTCCTTTCACATTAATATTCAGGCTAAAGCTAATCCAAAGGCTAAAAAAACTTGTGCACCATGAACCACTTTACCACTTAAAAAAGTGGTTCACCATAGCTTGCACGTAAATTCATATTCAATTGCATCTACCAAAATTCCAACCCTTCAGATAACCAATTATATCAGTGGAAATATTGTTTTCTTTTATCATCAAAAATGAGTAGTTGATTTGTTTACTGAATCTTGATTATTATGTATTTTGGTATGAATGTCAACATAGTAGATTAAGCATGTACATTGAATAGCCTTGATATTATAGGTAAAGAAAAATTTAATTCCTCCCATGAAGAGTTTAAATGCACAGACGACTGTGTTAAGCACTTTACCTTTGTCTCATATCCAAATATGTTTGAGTAGAAACAAATGAAATTGACAAAGAGGTACATATGACCCTACAACAAGCATCAATAAATCATTAGGAAAACAAATGAAAATGCTATATGTTCAAACAATTGATGCATTTTCACTTATTTTCAACCAAAGAAAAAATACAGTACCCAGTATTACTCTTTATTGAAAGGATAATGCACAGTATTTATGAATTAATAGTATTTAACAGTTACCAATAAATTGTGAGAAGAATATTACCTGAATAAGTAGGTTTTCCTGGATGGCACAATTAAAATCTTCAATAAGGACCTAAAGAAAAGGAGAACAAATAAGAAGTGTCTTTATTTACAATAAAACAAAAGGGGAATCAAATTGCAGTCAGTCCTCAAGTAAGAACTCCAAAAACTAAAAAATGTGCAAATTCCTGACAACTTTAACATTATCAATGTGGTTCATCTAAAATTATCATAAGAATAAGATGTGCTTAAATTGTGTAAGGAGAAATTATTTGTAGGTGTGAGATTTCCAAAATAACATATGATCCATTGAGTTTTTGGTAAGTATGTTAATTAAAGACAAATCTAACCTACCCAAAATCCATTTGTGGGGCGGGGGGGAGGATCTTCATGAGTTAAACACCCCTTTAACCTTACAAAATATATTGAGGGTCAGACCAAAGGGCATTCTACACTTACAGAAAACACAAACATAGAGAACCACGATCATGAAAAAGAAAGGATAACAAGACCCCAGATGCACGTGATTATTAAAACATGCTAACATGCTAATGTGAATAGACATAGAGATTGCCGAATATTCCATTATAAGATGAAAATCACTAAAACTCATCCAACTAACAAACCATTTAAGTTAGACACTAAAAAATCTATCTTAAAGGTGGAACATCACTCACTTCCTCCGGTGGAAGACGGAACAATTGTCGATACTCTTCACTCTTCAATACTTCCGGAGTCTGTAACTTAATGAAACAATCACAAAAGTAATAATACAGCGCGGTCAATAACATGTTGAACGTCAAACCAAATATAAATTTCAGTAAAATGTGTCAAAAATTAGAACATTCCAGAGAGCAAAGCCAACCTATTACATCAAAATTCAAAAGTCATAATTCAGAGGTTTCACAACAACAAATTGAACTATCTCGAACAATTCCACACTCAAGCTAAACGACGCCTCAGTTAAGTGAGATATAAATTTCAGTAAAATGTGTCAAAAACTAGAAGATAAGAAGATTAAGAGAGCAAAGCTATTCTATATGTCAAGATAAACGACACTTCTTCAATTTAAATTCCAACTGAGTGATGAACGACACTTCGCAGCATCAATTTCGAAGAAATCGAAAATGCAGAGAAGAAGAAGCGAAGTAGTACCGGAATTTCAGTGTCGGATAAGTTGTTGGGCGAGGAATCGAACGAATCACTTCGATCAACGGCGTCGTCCTCCTCCCCCGCCGGCGAAGGATCCACCGCCTGCCGCGGTGGCGCTTCGCTCATCGCGGCCGAGGCAACAACCGTGGAAGCCATCGAAGAGAGAAAGAGAGAGAAAATGAGAGAGAATCGCAGATCTAAAAAAAAAAAGGAGATAGAGAACGGTGTTTGAAGGTTTTTCACGGTTTTAAGTAACGGCGACGGAACCGAATTAGATTTGAGTCAACGTCGGTAGCTTCACTGATAAAATAAAAAAGGTGATTGTCCTCTTCTTCTACGCTATGGTGGTGACGTTGACTAGTTGACACGTGACTTTTATATTCTGGTATGGATTTGCCATCTGTTGTGTTGTTAAGTTGATTTGTGACGTTATCGTGTGGGTCACGTTACGTGGTATCAGTGAATGCGGTGGTACCGAAATTTGAAGGTAAGTTCAACTGCAATTTCTGGGTTTAACTGTTGGTTGTGGTCGAAAGAACAGAAACTTGGAATTTTCATAATGGATCGAATAATGATCTTTTGTATTTTGATTATGAGTATATTCTATTAGAAAATTTGTTTCTAAAATTTGGAATTCCATTAATTGAACTAGAAATTAACTGAATGTCGCTGTAAAATTATATTACTTTTGGAATTTAGTTTCCTTTCAAAATATTTACCTATTATTAATAATAATAAATTCTAGAAAGTAATTTCTAAAAAAGGTATTTTTGGGAGGGGAATTAAAAAAACGGAAAAGTAACGTGTATTTACTATTTGGAAAGAAAAGAAAAAAAGAAGTAAAAAGAGACTCATTTATTATTATAACTTATTTCTTGCATTTCTTACTTTTGTGTAGATAAAAATTTTCATAATCCTAAAACCCATATCCTTTTCCGTGTCTTTGTGTTGTTACCCTTTTCCTTGCTCTCACCTCTAAGATATTACTCATTGATGAAATCCAGCTCCTTGTTGCACTCACGCTTACCTAGATTCTCTAGTTGGGTGTGCTTGCGGCTTCGGGTCTCTTCTTCATGCTCCTTTTCTATATTGCGTTGTTCGACTTCGTGATCATGATTATGTGTGGTTGTGTCTTCTCGTGCTTGCGTTCTTAGTCTTGATCTCTATCTCGGTCCATGTCTTTGTCTCTATCCCTTTCTCTGCCATTGTCTATGTTGCGGTCGGAGGAAGGTTTTGGGATTAGAGGGGTGATTGCAAGAGAGGAGGCAAAAAGGATATGGTGTGGTGTGTTTGTGATCTGTGTGGAACAAGGAACAAAAGCAAAAACGGGTGTAGAAAAAATTGTCATCCTATTCTTTCTTTTTATGAAAGCGGGCTTAAATATTGATAATGTAAGAAGCATTACAAGGGGGAATCAAATCAAAGCTTTGGTGACTAGCATAGAATTGGGAGGCTCTAGCAAGGTGATAAGCTACCCAATTGGCTTGCTGCCTAATAAAACTGATCACACAATTTTGAATATTCAAAATCTCATATCTACAACTAGTTAGGAGGGTGCCAGCCTCCCTAATGAACTGAAGGGGCTCCATCTAGTCTATCCACTATTGTTTTACAATCAAGCTCAATTAAAATATTGTGAAGCCCCAATTGTTGGATCCATTTGAGGGCCTCCAAAAGACCAAAAGTCTTTGCTTCAAGGGGGGAGGGATAGCTACTAAGAGAGATAGTTTTGGCTTTGACAAAAATACCTTTGTCATCACGGATGTAGATGCCAATGCCAAAGCTACGTTGGTCATTCAAGAGAGCAGCATCAACATTACATTTGAGGTATCCCAGTAGAGGTTTTAACTAAGTGGAGGATGATGGGATCAATTGCATGGGATTTAGATGTACACGTCTGATGCAAGCTAGATTCCACTCGTGAGTTGATTGCCACGCAAGATCAACTGAGACCTAGGGGCTCTTCTCAACATTGTCCCAATTTTTTTGGTTCCTCCTTCTCCAAATGCACCAAAGAATGGTGGCGATATCAGACAAATTAGCAACAAGTTGGTCATCAATAATATTGAAAAAGATAGTGGCAAAATCCTCATTAGAGGAGGTAAATGGGAGAATGGTATTCCAAACACCCATTATTTCCCAAACACTCTGCACATGAGCACAACTGAAGAAAGTATGAAAGTCATTTTCTAGACCAGAGTCATAAAATGGGCAGCTACCCGCAAGGACAGAGGCAGAGTAGAAATTCAGGGGGGACCAACTAATTATGCTGTAAAAAATAAATTAATAAAAAATATATATAATTATGCTGTAAAAAAAATATAATTATGCTATATAAAAAATATAATTACATTAGTAATTTTAATTTATCAAAATATTAATAAAAAAATATTTAAACAAAATAAAATAAAGTTTCTATATGACCAAAGATTATAAATGTTAATAACTAGATTTACATATTGCAAACAAGTTTTATGGTTAATAAATAATAATTATTATTAAAACTCCCTCTAGATTCAAAATAAATTAACCTTAATATTCTACTGACAAATATTAAAAAAAATAATTTTAAACTATTTTTAATCAAATTAATATTGATAAATGATTAATAAAGACTTGTAAAGATAATTGGTTAGTGAATTTTGAGATATGTTTTGGCTTGTTGAGTTTCTCGGTATCAATTTACTTAAATTTTTATCTATAAAAAAAATAAACTTGTAAATATAGTTATTTATAGTCATTAAATTAAAAGATAAAAGAAAAAAATTTTGAAGAAAATAAATTATTTTCAAATATTCTATTTAAAGAGAAAAAATAAAATTATCTTCAAAATAAATATAATAAGAAAAATAAAATATTTATTTAAAATAAAAAGATATAATTATCTTCACAATAAATATTAAAAATAAAGGATAAAATTTTTTTTAAAAAAAATAAAAAAACACCTAAAGTATAAATATTGTTAGTTGACTCCAAAATAAAACATAGTTATTCAAATAATAATATATAATACTAAATTAGATTATCATATCTATAAAAATAAAAAATAACATATGTATAAAAAAAAATAATTAAAAAGCTAGGGGGGGCCTTGGCCCCCCATCCCATGCTGTGGCTTCGTCCCTGGCTACCCATACAAAGGACACCCTTGGATTGAACACGACAACAAGTGGGGAGGCAACCTCTGGCCAACCGCCATAGGAAGAACACCTTCAATTTCTTAGAGGCCTTTATCTTCCAAAGATGTTTCCAATTTCCATGAACTTTAAAGTGATCAGTATTCAACATAGTCCAAAATGTGATAATAGGTCGATTTAACAATGTAGGTACCAATGGTGCTAAGATTCCATGTGAGAAAGACCTCATCATTTCCTACAATAGAGGGATGGAGAGAATCTTTGAGGCATCTCGGGGGTTGAACAAATTACAAATGAGAGAAGCCTTTTAAGAGGAGTTGGTGTGGTCAATAAGATCGCAAACAATCATATTCTCCAAACCAGGTGGTGGATCAGAATTCATGAAAGGGCTATCAACAACCCTTAGCCAAGGATCAATCCACACTTTCACTTTAGCATCAGCACCCAATTTCCATCTTAAGCCCTATTTAACTACCACTCGAGAGGCATGGATGCTACGCTAAACGAAGTTGGGGTTATGGCCTAGTCCAATCCCCACAAAATTTTCATTTGGAAAATATTTAACACTAAAGATTTTAGAAACAATAGCATCATGGTTGTTCACAAAGTTCCAATTGTGTTTCCCAAGCATAGCCAAGTTGATGCTATAGATGTGACAAAAGCCCATACCTCCAAGGTCTTTTCTCAGACAAAGCTTATCCTATTTCAACCAATTTATACCTTTACCATTATTTCTGTTAGAACCTCACCAAAAGGAGTTAAGCATCCTCTTAATCTCGTCACCAAGGGAGGGAGGAAGGAATGAGGAAATTGCTCATGGCATAAGAGGGGATTGCTCGCACAACTGATTTGATGAGAATCTCACAGCCAACTTTGGATAAGTGCTTGCTTGTCCAGTGCTAAATTATATTCCAAATTCTGTCCTTGATGTAATTGAACAACATCTTCTTCTTACGGCTAATCATCAAGGGCAATCCCAAGTATTTCCCTGAGCCAAGCCCCTCTAAAACCCTAAGGATATTATAGATCTTCGCCTTATCAAGATTAGAAGTGTTCCTGCTAAAGTAAATCTCAGATTTTTGGAAGTTGATGGCTTGCCCTGAAGCATTTTCGTAAGTGTCCAAAATGCTCTTGAGGGTTGAGATTTCAAAAATTTTGGCACTACAAAAGAGAAAAAAGTCATCATCAAAAAGTAAGTGAGAGATGGGGATAGCCTTCCAATAAATTTTAATATCATGGATCTCTCCTCTGGACTTAGCTCTCTTCAAAAGAGAGTTGAGACCCTCAGCACACATGATGTAGAAATAGGGGGATAGAGGGTCTTCTTAGTGGAGGCCTCTCCTAAGGTTAACGAAGCCTATATCCTATTCTTAAATACCAATTTTATATTCTAGAATAATTATTCTAAAATATGAAATATCCATGATAGAATAGGGAATTTCATATTTCAAAAGTGTATAAGTGTTCTTAAAAGTATATTCCGAAATGGCTATTCCATAATAGAGGGTGCACTTGTGTGAGGGGTATTTTTGTCAGTTTGAGCAAAGTGGGAGGTGCATAAACTAAAGTGAGAGATGAAGGAAGCAAATCATTAAGATAAGGTAATGAAGCCCAATTTAAGAAGTGGGCCATGGACTTAAAATCTCCTATGTTTGGTCCGAATGCTTTTCAGCTAATGTTTTAGTCTTTGGGAACCATTAACTGCTTTAATTTCCATGCCTTTTTTTAATGATCAATAATAATAGAAAAAAAAAGCTGTTTCATGGTATGAAGCAAGATTCATGAGAATATGAACATGGAAATATCACATTCTTAAATTTGGTACAAGTTTGGTAAGAATATTCTAAAAAATGATTGATTTCTAATAATGTAAAATACGCATGATTGACTTGTTTTTTATTTGATTATTTGATTATTCTCATGGAGAAAGGTGAATATATTGGATTTTCATGGAAATAAAATTTATTTTCTATGATAACTACCTATCCCCATCCATTATTTCATATTTCTATTTTATTTTAATTTATTAATTAAATAATTTTTTTTTCTAAAATTACAATTGTCAAACAAACATGTTCATAAGAATAATCAGGCATAAATTTTTTATTGGTGATTGGTGTTGCACTACTGAATAATGTGGCTTTTCTTGTTAACTTTTTTAAGATAATTGATAAAAAAAAAATGATATTTTGTTTTCTGACTTTTTATATGTGAAATAACTTTTAATTTAACAACAAACAAAATATTTTAAGTGTTTCCCAAAAGGTGGAACACATCCAAGTTCAAATCACAATATGATAGACAAAAATCACAGGTGTACAATATTATAAGTAATAAATCATTTTTTCTACTAAAATCATACGTTTAGAAGAATAATTATTGTTAATTAAACAAAATTAAGATGACAAGAATCATAATTAAAATAGGAATTCATTTTGGAAAACTTAAAATTTAAAATTATAAAAAAGAAAGTAATTAGAATAGGGTGAAATTCAATTTATATAAATGTTAAAGATTGGGATTTATGTTATGACAATAAACAAAATAATTTAATTATCCTTGTGTTTTTGTAAATTTCTATAGAAGACAAATAAATCTAAAGTATTTTTCGTTTCTCGAGACATGAAGAGGTATCTAATCAAATTGAACTTACTTTATTAACGATTATCTTCAATTAGACTAATTATGTTTTATGTTCATTATAGCTCTCTTCATAGTTGTCATGTGTAAAAATGTGGAACCTGTTCTAAAGTTTAAAAGGTACTTAAAACAATGAACTAAAATGATACAAATGAAAAATCATAAACAAATACTTAAAAAAATAAATTTATCGTGTGTCTTGACTATGGTTCGCGTTGTCTCGAATACAAAAAATAACGTCAACGCCTGTCACAGTCATGATCCATATCTCACAGCCATGATCGCTATTGTCTTGAGCACACCAAATGAAACTTCGGCATCACTCACAAGTAGACATAAACAATTTGTTTCACCATTATGATTTTTTAAAGAACAAATGCAAGTTCCAAAAATATCATTTTAAGTTGTAAAAAGTGTCATATAACTCTTAAATTGATACCAAAAACAAAATAATACTAGAGTGCAACCAGTTTTACAAAATACAAAAAAAGAAGAGAAAATTATCCTAAAATAAATTCTAAATGAGAAAATTATCGTAAACTAAATCTTAAATGTCAAAATGTATAAACAAAATTAAATGGAATGACGCCTGAATTAATGTAACACATCACAACACCCTCATATCCCAGTTAGAAAATATAACCATGACTATCTTATGCAGAAATGGAAACACTATAGTTTTGCAAATTTTTAAGTACGAAAAGAAGTTGCTAGCACTCTAATCACAAAACACTATTATAAGCTTCTCAAAGAAAGAAAGAAAAGAAAACACTATTATAATCCATTGCAAGATTGTTATATTTTGATAGTTAAAAAGAGCTATTTTCAGCTTGGAACAAAAAAATACCTTCCCTACCAACATTGCATTCCAATATCCAGAAATTATGAATAAAAAATTCCAAGTATTATTCATTACCTCAGAACCTCACTCAACCTTCCAGGAACTTTATTAAAAGAAATTTAATATAATTATCAACTCTTCTTTTTGTCTCTTTGACCAAGAAGAGCCAAAAATATAACAACAAAAAGGCTAAATAAACAAAGTAAGAAAAACACAAAAGAAAAAGAGAGGTTAATTAACCTATATATTCCAAGTCTAATGCAAGACTAATTAATACAGTATACATTGATAACGTAAAATTATTTATACTATTAATTTATTATAATTTTTTGATGATGTTAATTGAGATAATAATTATAATTTTTTTTAAATCATACAGACAAAAAATTATGAATAATTAATTATGTAAAATTATTTTATTTCGTGAATATATCTAAATTAAACTATTGATTTAATTGGTTAAATCACTCTGTGACAACACAACCGGTGAGAAAAGCTCTCCCTTGTGGACCATATGCCATCTAAGAAAGGAATCATGAAAGAGGCCACCTTTGAATGTCTTCCCACTTTTTCCTAATTTCAATACCTCAACTCAACTCCCCCTCACTTTTTCAAACCTCTCTAATTTGCCAACTTTTCTAAAAGCAACAAAGTGCAATCCCCACATAAAAAAAAAATTAAAAAAAGAAAAGAAAAGAATCACAGGGCCCTTTCTTTTTTGGAAAATGTGGAGAATGGAGTTTCCAGTTTTCAGTGATAAAATATTAAGCTAATCATTTTCATCACTAAGTGCTGTGGCTGTGAGTGCCTTCTTCATGGGATTGGAGTCTCCCTCGGTTTGAACACAAACTTTGTCACCCCCAAAATAATTCAATTCTTATAGAAATATGCACCACACAAAAGCTTCCTACTAATGATGCTACCTATATTTCTCCACTTTAATTTTCTCAATTTTTGTATTATTATTATTATATCTCTTTCCAATATATTGATCTTGACTAAGCGTGCCATAATTATAAGTCCTTGGATTCGTCTTTTACAAATCTGTCTTTTCTAGGTGATAACATAGGGAGGTAATAAGGAAGTGTATTGGATTTGAATTAACTAAAATTAGCAATATTCGATCTAGCTAGTACAAATGGTATTGTTTATTGCTCGGCATCGTTTCATAGAATTGGGATATTCAAATGGAAGTTTTACATGTTATATATTACAAGTGGAATTTTGGTTGTGTCCAAGTAAAGATGAGTTATTAAAGTGTAATTTATTTAAGGATGTATCATTAAAGGTTGCTTAACATTATTCTATTGAAGAAAACATGAGTTATTTAACTGAGGTGGTATTGTAGGATCAATTAGCATGAGATAAAAGAACTCAAAATGAGTTGTTTAAATTGCACACATTAACATGTTGATAAATAATCATCCTCTTTAAAAATGTAATAATCAAGATTTTAATCTTCAAATTCGTATGTGTAAAAAATTTATCGAAATAGATCAATTCTTTAAATAAATATTGAAAAATTAGTTTACAACAAAAAAAGACAGATTAAACATTGATCAATTAATCTTTATAAAAAAAAAAAACTTGTCCAAAAATTAGGATTGTTTCTCAATCTAACAGGTTAGAAAATAATTTTGTTCGTTGTGCATAATTATAGTTGGCGTAAGAAAATTTACATAGAAAATCTAACATAAGTTATTTCGTTAAATAAACCATGCTACGTATAAACGGAGTGGAATACTCTATCAACTCTACTGTAGTTATCTTTGGATGAGAACACCAATGTCACTCCACAGGCTAGGCAGCAGCATGCAAGAGAAGTCACATCAAAATTGGAGGCTGCAATATTCTTCTATACAGGCATATTGTTTGACAATGACTGATTTTGGAAAAAATCTTAAATTTGATTGACTTGATTTAATCCAGATTTCAAATTACTCAAAAAGGGTTTTATTACCTTGACTAGTTCAAAATTAATATATATATATATATATATATATATAAAGGAATTAAATTTTTTTACAGTGTGAATATCTCTTGTAAATAAAGGCTGTATGAAGGGATGGTGTTGATTTTTTAGGTGTAATGTAATTTGAGACTATTATTGTAATATATTATTCTTTTCGTTCCATTTTATCTACAATTTTATATGTTAAAAAATATTTCAAAATAATTGATATTTTTACTTTTCAAGAGAGTATTTGTTATTATTTTTCTAATTTATCCTCATGTAATGATTACGTATATAATATATAAATATAATGTATTTATTGAGAAAAAAAATATTATTTTAATAAATTGATTCAAAAATACTTTTTTTTTTTCTTAATCCTTTGTGTAAAAACCTTAAAATCCAGTTAAACTGGAATGGAGAAGGTAAATATATAGTGATATGGTGATGTTGTTTTGTGTGTAATAAGTAATGTTAGGACTTAGGATGCATACATTCTGTAATGGCTAGCTAGGGCATTATTCATTTGCTAGCTGTTTAGTCAGTGCCTTCCTTCTTTCTTCCGGCCTTAATAAATATCTTAGAACTGGTGGTTGGAGGGAGAAAGTGAATGAGAGTTAGTGGTTTATAAAAAACAAACAATTAATCCAAGAAAAAAATTAGAGCACACTAGTATCAGTAGTATTAATGATACTTTGTTTGACACGTTTTTAATTGATATTTTCTATGTAATGGATTAAAAATTATTAATTTTAATAAATTTTATAACTAAATGAATATGAAAAAATCTAGTAAAATTAATAATTTTCAATCCATAGAAATATTAATTATCTAAAAGAGATCATGCCAGTAATATTTTATAAAGCAAGCAGCTAGTTAATTATATAGTTAAAAGGAAATTTGCATAATCTCATTATATATATATATATATGATAACCCTATCCAATTATAGATTTACTATATCTAATTTAAATTCTAGACAGAGGAATGGAAATAGAAGTGAAGTGGGTACGGTACACCATAATAGGGCATAGGCCATGGGACCAGTGTCTCCTCGAGTCTCTGATTGGTCTCTATTCAGTTCAGTTTGGTTTTGTTTTTGTCAATTATTGTTGACTGCATTGGAACTGCACGGAGGCCACCATGCAGGCGCATGCATTCTTGCAGTTCAATGTCTCCCGCGACGTCATCGTACGGTCACTATTTGTCCATTTTAAAGGGTTTTTATGTCATTTCACCCCACGCATGTACAAGAAGCCATAACCGTTGGAACTTGGAAGTGTTCTAAGTTCTAACCTTGCGGTAGGTATATATATGCTATGTATGGCACGAAGAAATTATTGAATGATCAAAATATGTTAAATTGTAATTATTTTATTGTAATATATCATCTTTTAATTTTTAAAAATTGACAATTTTAATCTTCTAATCAATTATTAATTAATAATAATTTTAATTAGTATAGTTATGAAATTAATTATAAATTGTCTTTTACATGAAAATTATGCAAATTTAGTTTTAACTATTATTTTTTTTTTTTTTAGAGAAAAAGACTTATATACCGTCTATGTAAAAATCATCAATCAATTATAACCTTTTATTTATGATAAAATAATTAACTTTTATAAAATTATTTCAAAAATCATTATAATGATAAATTATGATTAATCAATGATCTAAAATAATTTTACACTTACAAAGTAATTTACTCTTATTTATTAGAGTTTTTTTTAATAACAATATAAATTTAACATGCATGTTACTTTTTCTTTTTTTTTCCAGAGTTAACACATGGTACTTAGTTAACTTTGTTATGTATTAGTCAATATAGCTTCTAATGCTATGAACTAAATTAAATTGTAATTATCAAAGTTAAGAATGAAATTGAGCATGTTTGTTAATTTATAGACTAAACTAACTATAGTTTTCTGTGAAAAAAAGAAAAGAAAATAAAAGAAAACGAAATCAACTATTATTAAAGTTTTATTATTTAATTCTTAACTAAATTCAAGGACAGCGAACAAAAATCATTAATAACTGTAAATAGTAAAATTATTTATAATCGATGATTTATAATTATTTTAATAATTTTATTAATTATAATCAGGAATTCATGACTCAAGAAGTAAAATTGTCAATTTATAAAATAAGCAAAATTAAATATTATAATTAAAAAATAGGAAGAATCATATGGTATATTTAAAAATTAGAAGAACAAAATTACTATAATTTAACCAAAAAAAAAAAAAAAAAGCTGTTAAGAAGTGAGCCAAGGTGGTATTTGAAAATAATGGGCCCAATGACAAATCAGAATCCACTTGCAGCCAGGCGGAAGGATATTCCAGTTCACAAAAAGAAACTCACGCGCGGACGAGAGAAGTTTTGAATCACGCGCCATTTGAGAAATCCAAAAGCGGTTCAAGGAAAACGGCTTGACGTGTTAAAAAGAAGTGTGCCTTAAAGAACCAACACCGCGGGTCCCGCTCTCATTTTTCTCTATTCTCTATTTTCCAAAGACAACAAGAAGATTTTTTTAAAAAAATTATGTTTAAATTTAAAGAATAATACCTCTTTTTATATAATAAAAACGAGTACCAACACTATATTTTTTAATTATTAAAATAAAAAATATTATGAAAAATATTCATTAAATAAGTGAAACTTATAAAAAAATAATGTTTTAATAAATTTTAATCAATATTAAAGAATAAATTTAAAAGAGTAGGATGTTATTAACATTTTTCCGTAATAAAATAAAAAATAACTAATAAATTATACAATTAAGGGAAATAAATATGAAATGCAATAAATAATATGTAGAGAGATAAATATAAAAAATATTAGTATCATATAAAATATTGTGTGCATTCAAAAAAAAAAATTGTATAAATTATTGTCCTCTAATAACATTGCATAATAGTTTGGTTTTTTTTTCTTTAATGAAAGAATTTGGGTTGTTTTATTTTTGAAAGAGATTTATGAGTTATTAACACTCAAAATTTGAATATTCTAAAAATTGTCATATTCTTTTTTGTTTCCACGTGTTTTCGCATCAAAGACACGACCAGACATTCATTTTTTTTTTTTTGTCTCTTTTTAATTTATTGCAAACAAAGGGTAAAAAATAAAAAATAAAAACACTACCACGTTGCAGGAGGGTAGTTTCTGAGACTAAAACGTATTTCTGAAATTTCAGAATAGAGTACTATTACTTTGTAAGAATTAAAAAAAGAATAAAATAAAATAATAAAAAAGCAAAAGCATGTAATGTAACCATACATAACTATCACCACCAACAGCAACAGCAACAGCAACACTTTCAGTGAGAGAGGATTCTTCCTGCGTTTAGAGAGAGAGAGAGAGAGAGTGTGTTTTTGTGTTTATTGTTGGTTGGCTTTGAAGTAGTGGGAACAAACCCCATTATATATTATCATTACACAGTTTTTTCTCTCCTTCATTTCATTTAAATGCTGGGTTTGTATTTTGTCCCTTTTGCTCCTTACTTACTACCAACATCACCTTCTCTTGTTTTTATTTTTTATTTTATTTTATGGACTGTAGATCCATCTTCTCTGAAAAGATTGCCCAACAACTCTTGGGATTTTGTCATTTCTCAAGCAATGAAAAACAGAGCAAAATGTGTGGTTTTTAATTTATTTAAGTGACTGGATTTTGTGCATTTTCCTGTTTCCATGAACAGTACCATTTTTTTTTCTTTCTCAAGTTGGTTTTGATTGCATATGGGAGTCAGTGTTTTGATGCTTCAAGTAACTATGTGGTTTCCTGATCTGCTAGGCTATCCATTAGTGATTTTCCAAGTTGGGGTGGTGTTTTGTTGTTAAGGGTTTGCAATTTTGAGGCTTTTTAAGTAATATTTTTTGCTTTCTTGTTCATAATGTGGATTCAATTCAAGCAATTGCTATTGGCTTTCAGTATACAGCATTTTTTTTGTAGATTTAATTTGACGTGGTGGTGGTTGTGCTTTTTATTTTTTAGCTACTAAAATAGAGCAAAGTTGGATTTACTTGATTTTGTCATTGTTTCATTTTTTTTGTTCTTTTGTTGGTGGTTGGTTTAAGACTTATTATCTCAGTTATCTTCATCATCTTGTTTGTTTGTTGGTAAATAGTTACTTATTGAAATTTAAGTTAGAACAAATGAAGCTACTGTTGAATGAACTCGTGGTTTTACTTGCAGGGACTTGTTAGCTGGAAGTCTTTTGTGTGATGCTATGTGGTGTTGACTATTGAGACATGGAGAGGAGGGTTGCAGAGCCGAAGGTACTTCCTCGAACCTTGCCTATCCTGGTTGAGGTATCGAACGCCCGCACAGCTGCTGCTGCAAGAGAGTCTAGTCACAGTCAGAGACTAAATCACCAGGAGGTTTCGAGTGTTGGTGGGATTTCACTGAGAGAAGTGAATCAATTGTCCAAAACAAGGGATGTGCATGTTCCTATTACGCATCTGGCTTCCATCAGAGAAATGGCTCAGTTAACGAATGCGCGGATATATTTGGTGCAAGAAGATATGGGGTTCGATGCTCGATCCTCTGGAGAATCCCTCACCTTTGAGCCTACTATGGCATGGAAAGGAAATGGCTCTTCACCAGAAGAAGCGGAGGAATTCGTGCCCGATGTTGAGACATTGAATGAGGATGGTGGTCCGAGTTTATTTGCTGGGGCTAGTCATCCCCCAGAACCTGTTGATACAGATCTCATGAGAACGGTTTATGTGCCTATAGGTCAAAACAAATCCGAGGCTGGATGCTTAATTAAGAACTTGCCCACGAAGGGACCTTTCCTGGAAGATCTCTCGATTTGTGTTCCTGCAAAGAAATCAAGTCCAGCTGTTCTTTCCCCTGAAGAAAGTCTAGTTGAAGAACTAAATGGCATAGGGAACTTAGCATTTTTGGGTCCTCGGGCGTCGCAGAATTCCAAGAACTCTCACCTCCCTCCAGATGCTGAGGAAAAAGAATGTGTCTGGGATGCTTCTTTGCCTCCTAGTGGCAATGTCAGTCCACTTAGTAGTATTGATAGTGCCGGTGTTGTCACCACGATGAGCATTGTTAATAGTTGTGCTAGTACATATCGGAGTGATGCAATGACTAGTGATGGCATGCTTAGTTTAGACAGGAACTGTGATAGTACTAAAGGGAGTGTATGGGGGGATTCACTAGAGAGTACTAAAACTAGTGTTAGTCGGCCAAGTGATACCAGTGGCCTCAGTGATGACAGCAACTGGAGCAACATTACCGGTAGTGCCAATAAGCCTCACAAAGGAAATGATCCTAGGTGGAAGGCTATCCTTGCCATCCGGATACGGGATGGGATTTTGGGCATGAGTCATTTTAGGTTACTCAAACGACTAGGATGTGGTGACATTGGAAGTGTGTATCTCTCAGAGCTGAGTGGAACTCGGTGTTATTTTGCAATGAAAGTTATGGATAAGGCATCCATAGCAAGCAGAAAGAAGCTGACTAGAGCACAGACAGAGAGGGAGATATTGCAGTTGCTGGACCATCCGTTTCTACCAACTTTGTATACACATTTTGAGACTGACCGATTCTCGTGTTTGGTAATGGAATATTGTCCGGGTGGTGATTTGCACACTTTAAGGCAGCGGCAACCTGGGAAACATTTCTCGGAATATGCTGCACGGTATGCTTTATATTTTATGTAATTGCTTTCATTTACCTAAGCTTTTTGTTAATTACTTTTCATCATGAAGATCTGTTTTGGACTATGGTGACTGACTTTTCTATGTATTTGCGTGTATATGTGCATGAATTCAAATGTAAATGATGTAATGTAATTACCTTTTGTTTTTCATGAAGCTTTACCTAAACTAGAGAAATGTTAAATTTTTGTAAACATTTGGATAGTTTTTTTTTTTTGGAAAAATGAACAATTTCTTCAAAACAAAGGGAGAATTAAGGATTTGTAATTAATTTTCCTTTTACTTCCTTCTTATTTATTTATTTTGCTCATACATTCAGGTGCAGACTTATTCAGAATCTTCAATGCCTGATTGTGTATTTCACTAATTCATGGCTTTGTCTCCCCTCTCTACAAGTTAACTACCAATTCTGTTATTTTTAAATCTTTTTTGAAAGCTGTCTAAATTTGAACTTATTTTTGGCTTGAGTTATGCTAGTATTTCCTATACCTTCAAAACACAAACCATTTCTTATTCTGCCCAACATTTGAACAAGAATATGTCAAAAACAGCATTCTTGTTTTATGCTTCATTTCTTTCAACCATGTTAAGTGATTCATGCATCATATACATAATATATAAAATATGCTCATATATGTGTGTATCTAGTATTTTTATAAATACCAACCATGTGTCTTCTTGCTTTAAAATTAAACATAATATTGAGGCAATTAGCCTTACAATTTTTTGTTTCCCAATTCCCATCTACAAAACTGATGCATGATCATCTTGTTCTCCATAAAATGCCTTTGCACTTGAATACATTATTATCTGGCACACAATCATCATAATGATTTACGTTGTCATTTTCTCTGCCTATATAGCTTTTATGCTGCGGAGGTTCTGCTTGCTCTTGAATATCTTCATATGCTTGGAGTTGTGTATAGAGACCTCAAACCTGAAAATGTGTTGGTCCGAGATGATGGTCACATAATGCTATCAGATTTTGATCTTTCCCTCAGATGTGCTGTGTCACCTACTCTTATTAGAACTTCCTATGATGGTGACCCTTCAAAACGGGCCGGTGGTGCATTCTGTGTTCAACCTGCATGTATTGAGCCATCTTCAGTTTGCATCCAACCTGCATGTTTTATTCCTCGGTTATTTCCTCAGAAAAACAAGAAGTCACGGAAGCCAAGAGCTGAACCTGGGTTGCCGTCCAGCACACTTCCAGAGCTCGTTGCCGAGCCTACTCAAGCTCGATCCAAGTCCTTTGTTGGCACTCATGAGTACCTTGCCCCAGAAATTATCAAAGGAGAAGGTCATGGAAGTGCAGTTGATTGGTGGACGTTCGGAATTTTCTTGCATGAGCTATTATATGGTAAAACCCCATTCAAGGGGTCGGGAAACCGTGCTACACTTTTCAATGTAGTTGGTCAGCAGCTCAGGTTTCCAGAATCACCCACGACCAGTTATGCCAGCAGGGATCTGATCCGTGGCTTGCTGGTGAAGGAGCCACAGCATCGTCTCGGGGTTAAAAGAGGTGCAACTGAGATCAAGCAGCACCCCTTCTTCGAAGGTGTGAACTGGGCGTTGATTAGGTGCAGCACGCCACCGGAAGTGCCGAGACCAGTGGAAAGTGAACTACCTGGACCTGGACATGGACATGGACCTGGACCTGGAGGGAAGGTTGGACCAGTTGATCCTATTGGGATTGGCAGCACTAGTAAGAGGATAGTAGGCACTGACAACATGAAGTCTGGGGGTAAATATCTGGACTTTGAGTTCTTTTAGTTTGGATTCCTCAATCTGCTTTTTTTTTTTATTATTGTATTCGCCATTCTCGGTCTTTTTCATGGGTGCTGCTGCCCAGCATTACCAATTTACCATGTTATTTCAGCTTACCTTCCTTTTAGTAAAAGTCCATTTCAGTTGGAAATATGATACCCCAACTTTAGATTAGGTTCTTCTCCTTGTCTGATCCCATAATTTGTATGGATAATCCATAATGTAGTGTTTCTATACAGAATTTAATTTACTTATGAAAATTATAATCTTTGTAAATTTTTGGGCAAGATTTCTGATGTTATCAGGTGCAGCTGATGATGGCATTGTTGTGTGATGTTCTTCATTTCTGCCTATTGATTATGATGGGAGTTAAACATAGAATGCTCATAGAACAATGATAAGGAAACAATCACAATCGGTTTCGAGGGCCTGTTTTGAAATGAAAGAGGTTGCTGGTTCCATTTCTTGATTTCCATCTCACCTGAATGAATTATATTCATTCAACTTTTTTAGATTTACTGCATTAGGCAAGATAAATTAGTTTTCAAATTATCAATAAAATAAAATACGTAAGTACTCTAAATGGAGTTTTGCTTTGTTGAGAAAAATAATGCAAATGATATCTTTCAAAACTCTACTTCGGAGCAATTATAGTCTGCTGAATTCTAGTGAGTTAAACAGGGTCAAGAGGCTTACTACCTTGACTCATTCATTTTTTAGTTGAATCTTGGGTATGCTAGAAATCCACACAAAGCATGGCATTTCCTATGGTTATGTTAGTATAAGATATTTTGCACATTTTGTGAAATTTGATATAATTTAAAGGGGATAATGTCTTTGATCACACTAACAAATTTCAGGGTAACATTTATTTTCTCAGTGAATCTTTCCCAAAAAGTATTATTATTTTAACCTCAAAATGTTTCCCTGCAATTCCCCCCCACAAATTATATTGTATTTTGTGAAAAAACAACCTTGAATCCATGAATCCAAGATGCCCTTTTTTTAATTTTCCCCATTTGTAAGAAGACTCAACAAAATACAAGATAAAAAGCATGAAATCATTGAATTGCTGTTAAAATGAAAAAAAGGGTTGGGAGCAGCAATTTACAAAAGCAAAATGAGGACCACATTTCACACAGCAGCAGGCTTTTCATTTTAATTATGCAATCACTACTTTTCATGGTGTGTTTTTTATTTGGTCCCCCCTCTACAACATTTGTGCTGCATGTGTATGATAGATTCTTTCTTTGCGTGGAGATGAAAGAAGACTTGTCAATATAATGTAGGCTTGTCACAATTTTTTGCTTTGCTTGTGTCCCATTGTTTCCCTCTATGGTCCTTTCATGAAAACATAGATGTTTCTGAAAGCTGCAACAAGGGACTAGTTGATGACAATGACAATACCATATCAAACCTGGACTTGAGTCAAGGTAGGTTTGAATGGAGTAGAAGAAAGGGATAAAAATAGATTTTTTTTTATTCATTTATAACTGAGAACCTTGTTGAAAGCCACCATTCACCAACCACTTCTATAAACTTTTCTAGACTTTAATAGCTTGCTTATCCTTAAAGGGTATGTTGCTGGCCATATTTTGCCGTACATTTAATTACCATATGACTGGAATGGATCACTAAAATTCATGATACATTATTATTTGGACTTTAGGTCAATTTATTTTAGTTCTCGGTGAAAGTTATAGTATTTTTTTAAAACTCCCTATTTATTTTGTACTTGCATATTGAATAGGCCCTGCATGGTTCAGGAAAGTAATTGGAGAATGAAATCCAAATCCAAAGAAGAGAAGTTCCCAAATTGTTTTTCTGAATCTTGAAAGTGTTTGCTATGTATATTTCCATACTCTAGCAGATCTTAACTATCTTTCTATGGAAACCTTTCGGCCTAATAACTACACTCCAAGCCCAACCCTAATTGTATTACCCTTATATGGAAATTGATATTTAGATTCATCCTTTTTACTCTTCAAAACCCCACTGTTTTATTTTTATATTTCTTAAATACTCCTCTTCCCTCTTTCTCACGCCACTTTTTCTCTCTCTTTCAAATCTTACATTAAATAGTTTTTTTGATAATCCTCGAAACGTAGAGGTATCCTCGTATGTACGGCAAAATATGAGAATAATCCTTGAAACGTAGAGATCATCGAAATCGAAATGAATTTTGCCTCTTCCAACAAAGTTTTTTCATGAAACAATTTATATTAAGATAGGCATGACTTCAGTGGACCAGAAAGCACAATGAGCAAATTTATTCATACCGAAATTTGCCATCCTCTGATACAACTAAAAAAAAAATTGCATGTACATAAAAAGAGACAATCCCCTCTTCGATAATATTATAATAACAAAAAAGAAAGATAAAACCACAAAGTTCTTCATATTTACATTTCAAAGTAAAACCAAACAGTTAATTAACACGAGAAGCAAGAGCCTGCGCCAAAACAGAGCCAACTCTAATGCCGAATTTCAGTTCCCAAGCAGAAAAAATGAATGACCTAATGCCATATTTTTTTTTAATATGTAGAAATCAAATAAAGTTTACCAAAAGTTCACAACAATTCAAGTATCTTGTTCAATCAACTGAACTAAACTCTCTTGATTACTTGATGGCGTATGAACGGATACATACCGACTCAAGAGCCTCGGTGAACAAAGTAGAGAAACTAGTCAATGCCTGAAACACTCCGGGCAAGCCTGTCTGTAGATTGTTGAGTGTCATAGCTCTAGTCACCTCAACAGCCTTTGAATGCCTCACCATTTCATCTTCTACGCGCCTTTGGTACGCTGCAAGTTCCGATTTTTTCTCAGAAAGAGGGTCTCTTGCATCCAAGCCTTGTCCATCACACTCAGGAGGAGTAATACCTACCATAGAATAGGAGCTATAAAACTTCCTCTCTATGCTCCTCAGAGATGAAGATTTCTTCTCAAGTTCCTTGGAAGCATTCTCGGTTTTCTTCTTAATCTTGAGCTCTTCAGATTGCTTCACAGATATCACATGGACAACGTTGATGAAGCTTTTGATTGCTTCAGAGGCAACTGTGTCCGGAACACGGTCGAGGGCGAGTTTCCATTCATCGCAGAAGGAAAACAACACATCAGAAGATGGTTCAGTGGTGTTATTGCTGTTGTTGTTGTTGTCATTGTTGACTGGAATAAGGTTCAGCTTGAGCCAGCCATGTAGAGACAGGATGAAGTCGCGTTGGAACTTGATGAGGCGGCAGAAACTGGAGTGCCAAGCTGACACGGCTGATTCAAGATCCCTAGTTACCTGCTTGTGCAATTCAGATGTTGAGTGACCTTTGGATGATTGGTTCACAAGGCCACGGACTTGCTGCACAATGTTGCTTTGGATTTCATGGTACTGATGCATTGACTTCCACATGTACAAGATTCTACATTTCATATCATATATCACAAACATGAGAGATTATGAAAGAATACAACATTTTAAGATGTTTTGTTTGCATTAAGCATGTCTAGAGATGAGCAGGATATAACATTGCAGACACACAAGTCACAACAAGTGACAACCAATAAGAATGAGTAAACAACTTTATCAAACTTTTACTGAAATTTGAATTGTAACTACATGATCCAATTGCAACCAAGAATCAAGCTACCATGTTTGCTTGCATCCTCCAATTTCATATATCATTGCAAATTTTGAAAGTGTGATTATTATTATTTTGAAAGGGAGGGAGTCATGAACTGTCGTCTCATACTTTGAGCATATAAAAACAGTAAAATACTAGTAATTGCATAATGAACAGACATACCCATGACAGAGCTTGACAAGCTGAGGAACAAGATCAGAGTCCCTAAGGCCATTAATGGCAGCTGAGGTGGTAGATACAGCTTGTGATGTGACAACAATTAATGACTGCAACCTTGTTATGGAAGCCTTGGTCTTATCTAGCTTTGCTTCATCACCCCCTTTGCATTCTTGACTCTGCAGTGCTGATAATTTGTTTTCATGCTCAATCTTCACACCTTCTCTAGTCTAAATATGCAAGGAAAAAATTGTAGCATGATTTTAGCTAAAAATAATAAATGTAACATAACCACCTGGACTTCAGTTTGGTGAAAAGACATTAAGACAACCTAAGCTAGACACTACATTTATGAAAATTCCAAACATCCATATTCTATACATTACCTTTTCTATCCATTTTTGGGCAAGCAATTTATATATTTCTTTCACATGCTATCAGAAGAATGGACAACCAATAATTCATCAAAACTGAATGTGAACAATGAATCACGCGTGCGACAAAGTATGAAGATACTGACATAGGCAACAATGATCACCTTAGGTGCCTTAATTTTTTCTTTTTCTTCAAATTTAATACAGTATGTTACGATTAAAATACATCTTAAAGATGGAAAGTTGTGTCAAATTGTGAGAAATGTTACAATAACTAAAATGTGCTACAAATTGATGGAAAAACCAATTTGATGTAATGCATTATACATCTTAAAGAAGACAAGTAATTTTTTTTTAAAACTTAATGAACCATATTGAATAAAATAAAGAACAAAAAAGAATCAAAGTGTATTTTAACCCTGTGTTTTCATGGATAATTATAAAAATATCATGTTTCTAATTTTCAACACATAAAAAAAACTACGTTTTCGGACTTTTCCTTGCAGTAAACAGTTTGTCTAGATAGGGGTCTTTTAGTCATTTGACATAGACACTTTAAACAATGCATAATTAGTCAAATTCACCGAAAGTGGCTCGTCCGAATCCACTAGCAAGAAAAAATAACAACGGACAAGTCTTTAGTGTCCACATCAAATTTCATTCAATTCAATTAAAACATAAATTACATTTGCGAGATGACAAAAATAACCCGAAATTTAACCACAAAATTACCTTCACTTCCTGATACAGCTTCTTCTCCCAGGCCAAAAGCCGTTCCAAAGTGGCACACAGACTCTTCGAACCGCCCGGTCCGTCCAACGAACCGGCTTCGAACCGGTACTTGACCACCAACGGCGGTTTAGAGGTCCAACTCGAGCTCAGGTTGCTCAGTATACTATTCGAATGGTAAAGTGTTTCTGCATTCATGGGTTCAAACAACGCACTTTCATTATTATTATTATTATTATTATCATTATTATTTTTTTTTTTTAACTGAAAAAACACTTTCATTATTTATTATTTCAACACAAAAATTATAATTTATTACTCCCATCTGTCAAAAATGTTAAAATAACCCGCAAAAACAAAAAGCAGTATCCAAATCATACCAAAAATTAAGAAAATCAGAAAAAAAAAATTGAGTTTGGGTTTTTTTTTTTGTCTAACAAAAGATACTAAAGTTTGAATAAAACGAATTTAATTTAAAAATTTCCCGCACTTTCTGAGTAACCAAACTACACAAGAAGAACACGAAAAACGAAAAACCTTACTCCTCAATTGCTTGAAACTCCGATCAAGGTGCGCTTTGCTAACATCGAGTATCTCTGATAACTGATCTCCGGCCACAGCAGCTTTCTCGAAATTCTCCCTAACCGCTTCCACAATCTCCTTCAAATCCCTATGTTTCACCGCCACCTTCGCCTCCGTCGCTTCATCGCCCATTTTCTCATCTTTTCCCGGCGGAGCATCACCGTCGCCGGCGACAGTCTCGTCCTTCGCCGGCGATCGAAATCCGGCGGCTCCTTTCTCCTCCTCCTCCTCCGACGAACTCGAGGAACTGTAGCGGTCCTCCCACTCGCTGCACTGAACCTCCTCGCGCTCCGTCTGAACCGCTTCATGTAAGTATCCGTATTCCGATTCTGATTCCAAAACTTCACGTTCCGCGTTTTGTTGTTGCAAATGTGAATCGACGTCTGTGATGTTTTCGATTTTGCGAATACGTTGAGTGTTCGAACGGAACGGATTATACAGCGATTCAGATTTAGACTCCGGCGTTTCCGATTTGTGAGTTTTCTGGCGGAAGTAATCGGAGCCTGGAGGAGTCGGAGGAGGATAGAAATTCTCCCAATTCCAAACCGAAGAGGCTTGCGAAGTAGGCGTTGTGGACTGAACCTGTTGCGCGGTGGCGAAGAAATTCGAATACTCGCTTCGCGGTGAGGAGCAGAGGCTCGATTCGGAGAGAATGTGAGGGAGCTTCGGCTGCGGCGGCTTGCGGCGGAGCGTGGCACCGGAAGGAGGAGGAGGATGCGGCGGTTGTGAAGTAGGTGCGGACTGAGCTTGTTGTGGTGCTGTTGCGAAGAAATTCGAGTACTCGCTTCGCGGCGTGGAACAGAGGCTCGATTCGGAGAGTATGTGAGGGAGCTTCGGTTGCGGTTTGCGGCGGCGCGTGACGTCGGAGGTTATTATGCGAGGGAGTTTAGGGCTTGTTGCGGCGGCGGAAGGAGGAGGAGGAGGATGTGGCGGCGGTTGAGGATTGTTGGCGGTGGAGGTTTTGAGTATAACGGTGGGAGTGTCGTCGGCGACGGCGAGGGGTTCGCCGGAGGCGAAGGTGTAGAGTGCGGAGCCGGTGAGGCGGAGGCAACGGCAGTAGTCGGAGTGAGCCGCCGCGAGGTGGTGGCGCGCGAAGACGGCGTCTTGTATTAAACGACGCCGTTCCTTGCAGCGCCTCACAGTTTCCTCGTTGTCGAGTTTCGACGTCGTGCAACCCATTTTTGGCGCGTATACCGTATACTATACGCGTATATCGCTACGTCTATGGATAGAAAATAATTAATATATTAATATATAAAAATAAAAACATAAAAATGTGTTGTTGTTCTGAATTGGAGAACAACGGTGGCGGTGGTGCTGGGTTTAGCTGTGGCCAGGTTTGAAGGGGTTTTGGAGTGAAAGAAGAAGCAGTGAGAGTTTTGATGTGGCGGTGATGTCCATTTCTTAATTTGTTTTTTTTTTTTTTCTACTTTGTGTCTTTCATTGTTTATTTTTCTCGGTGTGTGATAGCTGTTGTTTGTTTGTTTTGTTTTCATTTCAAGGGTTTTTTTTATTAATGATTAAGAAAAAAAAACTGTTTTTCTGTGGAGTTTTTTACCTTTTGGTCCTATGAAAGTAAACTGGGGATGATGACTCAGTTTCATGAAGTGTGATCATTGACCATTTTCCTTTTTTTTTTTTTTTTTTTTATCTTCTACGTGATTATAAAACAATGATACTGAATATTAACAATTGAAAAATAATGCTCAGACATTTTGATAAGTTAGGAGAAAAAGGAAAAATATATATAAATGATTGATTTGATTAACAGTTTGATAGAAATAGAGATAAAAAAAATAAGAAATATAATTAATGAAATTAAATATTATTATTGTATTATTAATTATATGTTTTTCATATGAGGACCTCATTGTTGATAGATAGTTTATTAGTATTTCATTTCACTTGTAGTTACACTAGATTTCTTTATTACATTATTTATTTATTTATCTCTCATGGTATATACATTTAATTATTAATATATATAATAAATATTTTTTTGTTGAATGTCTTTGTTTTTGTTATGGGGTGTGTGACATGATAAGTAAGACCAAATTTAAGAGGTTGGAGTAGAAAACCTAATGGCTATAAATATATTCTACTATTTTATTTTATCATATTTTATGTAGTAATTTTTGTTCATTTAATCGTGCTTTTATAAGGAAACACTGCAATTTTGTATGTTTATATTTTTTTCTTCTTTCCCATTAAACTTTTTTGTCCGCTTCATTGTATCCTTTTTCCAACATCTTAGAAGTTACAACATTTCCGTAAAAAAGAAGTTACAACATTTCAAATTGTAGTATATTGCTCTTTTTTGCCATCAAATTGAAAAACCATTGCTGGTAGAATAGGTAACCGTTTGATAATGATTTTCATAAAGTTTGCTTTAGATGATTGTCCCCTATTATATATAAATAACGATTTTTTTTATCTAATTCGTGAAAGACCAAAAAAAGAAAACCAATGAAAGTGTATTTAGTATTTACAAAACTATCATTGGTCACATGGACCTGGAATATCCGATTCTTCACAGAAGGGTAGGGTCGTTTCAATCAAAATATTCTTTATAACCTTCATTTTATTGGGCCTTTTCCATATACCTTACCCTTGGAATTTTTTTCAGTGTTTCAAGATCAGTATACTCATTTCATTAAAAAAGTTGGCACTTTGATCAACATTGCTCTTTCTCCTTCACGTTATCCCTGCTCTTATATCCCTAACAAATATTTTTAAAACATATAAAAATAACTGAGTACATGTAGTTTATAAGTACTCCGTTTTTTAGTTCCCCTACACATAGAGCCCCTAACCTATTACCATGCCAAGGCACACACAAACACACTCCTCTAAACGATCTCTCACCAAATTCATGGCTACGCATACCCATATATATATATACTCACATCACATGCATAGTGGGATGAAAACACCAAGGATTGAAACAAATATATAGAACAAAAGTGAAACTTGTACACACTTTGCTAGACCTTTTTATTAGTCCGAGAATACAAGACACGAGTAATAAAACTTTTTATATATGTATATATACATCTGTTTAGTTCTTAATTTTTAATTTTTGAGTTATTGTCATGTAAGGGCTGTAGCCTGTAGTGTAGCTAACTGATAAATGAATACAAAACGTAATAAAACTAACTAACTTCTATTACAGAGAAACAATCATGAACACTCAATTGCATTGGGTGGTAGTGGTACTGTAAATATTGAAGAATCTGATGTTATTTTATTTTTCCCACTTCTTTTTGAAGACTAGGAATATTGCTTTCTAATTATTCATAATCATATGCTGTCTTTTCACTATTTTTTTCTTCCACTTGTGACTGGCTAATCATAAACCTGACACGTAATAACTCCCATTGTGTTATCTCATAAAAAGGAAAACAATAATGATTCATAGATCTCATTTTTGCTTTACTGATACCACTAACTAGAATCAATCATTAAGCACATGTTGGGTTAAGCTTTTAGTTTTCTGAAAAAATAATTATTTACTTTTTTGAAAGTTATTACTACAAAAGTAAACTATCCATAATTAATTTCCAAAATAAACTAAATCAAATATGCATTAATGAATGCAAAATTGAAATACTCGGGGGATGCAACAGTTTAGGGTTTCAAATAAGCTCACTGTAAAGTGAAGCTCTTCCAAGAATTTCTTAAAACTTGCACTGGTTACCAGTAATTCTTCCTAGCTATAGTTTGGGATGTTAATGAGCCACCAGGCAAGGCAAAGCCTAAAAAGCTTATATGAAAGTTGAGTTGTGTGAGCGTGTGGATTAAATGGCACAGAGCTAGCTGTTTCAACTTAACTTAACCAATAGTCTTGAATTGTTCTAATATGCAACAGCTATAAATATCAAAAAAGAATTTCGTTTTTCGTTCATAAATGATCTTAATGATCAGTCCGCACATGATTGTCTCTGATTGAATATATACATTTTTTAAAAAAAGTTGGGTTGTGTTGTGGTGGGACAGTAATCCAAAAGAAAACAATGCATTTGCTTACTTCTAAAAAGGCAGACACGGGTCCAAGATTTTGAGTAGGAACTATTAAAATCTCAAACCCATAATTTTTTTTCTTCCTGTGGGTCCATTCATTCACTTGTGTGATGAAGATATTTATTGGGGAACTTAATTTGTCCTTTGTATGTACTGATTGCTGAACTGACCGTGACCTTTTGCATTTCAAACCACACTCCATGAACTTTTGGTAATTCCCCACAATGGCACAAACACGTTATGCTTTTATTACCGTTTTGCCTTGTTCCAACTCGTTTTTTTGTTTTTTTAATAATACATAAATCTTCTTAAGGAAGATTAAGAAAGATATTAAAAGACTTAAAAAGGAATCTTTCTACAATGCAAAATATGGAGTATTTAACTTCTTCTAAATAGTTTATATTACATAATAAAATGTTTTAAGAAATCGTAGGTGTGTTATTGTGCCTATGTGCCATTTTTTTTTTGTGTAGCTAAAAAATCTTCATAAACATATTTTTCTTTATTGTCACTTTACTCTTTCGTTATGGAATTAGTTGTAATCTTCCTTCTAAGTTTAGATTAGATCTTTTAAGTTACTTCTCTATTTTGCAATCACTTACTCATTGCAAAGATCAATTTCATGACTTGCTACAATATGCATGCTATTATTCACACTTTTGGATGATTTGGTGGACTCACAATAGTCTCAAATTTTGTAACTTCAAACTCCACATTTACCATATTATGACCTTAATTGCATCTTCAGCTGCTTTTCGAATCGTGTTACTTGAGCTCGTGCTTCCAATCCCATGGAAAATCTCTCTTGTCTGCATCACTTTGGGGTCCCTCTCCACTCTCCTACGCAACCTAGAATCATCCAAGTTGATTGACATTCTCCACTTATTGGGTTCATGAAATGTAACACAGATGGTGTAGCTTGTGGTCACCCTTGTCATGCTGTTATTGGAGGAATATTTTAGGATCATTTTGGTCTCTTCCGAGGAGGCTTTTCTGCTTATATTGGCATACAAACCTCTCTATGCTGAAATCTTTGGAATTCTTTGTACAATTGAGCAGACAACTCAATTTGGTTGAATGCATCTTTGGATTGAATATGATTCTCAATTGGTTATCAAGGCCTTTTCTCATCCAATGGTTATTCCTTGACAACTCAGGGTTGTTGGAACTGTGTTTTCTCTTCATCTAACAATATACATATAGTCTCTTCACACAATTTTAGAGAGTAATCAATGTGCAGATAATTTAACTAATTTTGGTGTAAATGAACGTGTAAAGTTTACATGGTGATCTAGTTTACCTAATTTTCTTTCTGTTAGTTATGTTCGTAATTGTTGTGGGTTGCCTAATTTTATTTTTTGTTGATGATTCTTTGGGTTTGGTCTGATCCGTCCATTTCTTTGTATTCGTTTTGCTTATTTAATAATATACAACTTGATCTTGATGATATGGTAGCTTAAGAAATGACAATATAGTTGAGAGATATTAGAACTACAATTCCAGGTAAAAAAAAAAAATATGAATACAAAACTTCTCTATGATGTCTATTTGTTGAGTGAGTGATGAATTCTAGTATCCCTGTTTCCATGAGTAATATACTTATGTTGTTTTAAATTTAATTGAATGAAATTACACATTTCAATACACGGTTACAAAAAAGGTAAATATTTTTGCTTTTCGGCTCAAAGTGTCCGAGAGGCCCATAACCTTCATTTGCAGCTTTCAAAGTTCAAACTACTGTACAAAACAAATTACTAACAGGCACATTGGTGTAAACACATAGTACGAATAGTCAAATAGAACTTCATAGAATTTAGTAGTTTTCAAATTAAAGCTTCAAGATGCGAAAATCCAAGCAACCAATTCCACGTTTTATAGTACCATTCTTATTCTCTTTTATTTAACCATCTTAAAAAAGAAGGAAAAAAAGTCAATAAAATAAAGTGATGAAGTGGAGGTGCCCAGAAAAAAAATATAGTACAATGACGTCTACACTTCATTGAATCCTCTTGAGAGGGACTATAAGGCAGTAACCAACACAACACTGTGAACTTCCTCACTGGATTAACAAAGTATAACCTTTGATGCAATGATAAGGCTTTAAACCACTATATATTTCTGGAGATAAGATTGCATGCATCTACAGATCTCTCTACTCACGTTGGACCTCAATAAAGAAATATAGTTATATTATTTATAAAACACTTTTGTACTACGACTTTCCTTGTCGTAAAAATTGCAACATAAATTCTTAATTTATACAAATATAGTAATTACAATTGTTTTAAAAACATATCATCGAAATATGAACAAATTTTAAAGATTCTTTATATATATATAGTACTACAAAAAACTTAATGTAATTAGTTATAAGGGATGATTATGTGTCTGTCTATCATCCCAATGGGTCAATGATTCTTCTCAAAACAGAGAAAGGAAACAAAAGTGTTAGGGAATGGATAGGGAATAGCTGTAGCATAAAGAAACCGTGTTGAAAAGCAAATAACTATAGGCATCCTATTTTCCAACTTCCACATGTGCAATGCCTCCACAAAGGCCAAAGTGGGAACCACCATGTTTTCTTTGCAAAACAGCTAGCTTAAGAAGTGTACGTACGTGCGGTTGTGTTTTTTTTTTTTTATTAATTGTATGTAGAAAACATGACATGAAGGGGGGAATCTATAATCTATGTAGCAAATTTGGGCAAATAAAACATTGGCCTAGAAGGCTTACACCAACAAATAAACTTATTTTAAAAACCCATAACCATAACTAAGAAAGGTTAATTTCTTCCAAAAGATCTACAAGAAGATCATAAAGCAACACATTTTTCACATTACTCATTAAGAGGTTGGAACCCATGTTGAAGAGTTGAATGCCAAACTTTGTCTATGTTATGTGTTGTGTAGTTGCACTCATGTTCATTCCATCTTTCCAAAGAGTGCACTATGCCAGCTATGCGCCATGCACTCATTACATTCCTTGGCAGCCAATTCTGCAATATTATGTGTATATATGTATGAATGTTTGAAATTAAGTTTAATCTTTTGGCATTTCAACCAAATTAATTTAACCCTCCAAGTAGAATTTGAATAGCATGCATGATTGAATCAATTGAACAAGGAAAGAGTTTTATGAACAAACCTCACAAGCATGAACATTTTCAACACAATTGGGAATTAACATTGCTGGAGTTGAATGATAGGAGCAGTCCTTGCGGTATTTCATTGGTGGGAATTGTGAGTATGGAATGAATAATGTTCCTTTGGGTGCCTTTAGTTGTTCTTCTTTGGTTAATCCATCTCCCACTAACCAAGTCTATCCAAAAACAAAGATGAAAAAGAAAGAAATTATTATTTGCTATTGTTGACAAAGCTTGTACAAAAATAGGGGTGAATAATTAAGAATTACTTTTTCCTAATTTTTACATAATAGTAATCCATTAAATTTTTACCCTTATTTGGATTTATTTTTTATATACATGTATTGATAAATGTTAATTTGTTAATATTTGTTATAAATATCAATAAAAAAAGATTTGAATTCCTTTCCCCATTTATCCTTAAGTTCTCTCTTCATAACCATGAAGCCAATCTTATATATTCTTTTGAGGGTATTATTGAGAGACCCTAAAAATTCATTCTCCTAACCCAAAAAGTAAGAAGATAAATAGTGTAATCGAAATTCATTTCTTTAAGTGGAAACTAATGACTTAGGTTTACAATTAACTTGGGGTTGTTTCTAGTACAGTATATTTTTGAAAATGAAACTGGAAAAAAAATTGTTATATTACCATTTGGGTGTAGCTTTTTGCAATGATCAAATTATTTTCATAGCTATTGAACAACTTTTTGAGTCTCACATAATCATCCTTATCCATTGTAGCGACCTGAAATATAGTTACTCGTGTGATCAAAGTTATGATAGAGTTTATATATAAATATTTTTTATACAAGTTAAAGAAGTTGACCTTAATGCCTTGTTGACACAATGTGAGGGCAAGAACATAAGCAACCTTGGTGAGTTTGCCTCTAAGTAATACTTGAGTTGTTCCTTTAGGAATGCTATTAAGAACAATTGCAACTGCAAGACTGGTGCCATCTACAACCTTAACTTTTAACTTTGGATGCTTAGAGATATATAACCCTCCATAGATATTAAGATCAGCTCCTTGATTCATGAGACCTAGGCTCAACACTTTAATGCCCTTTTTGTCTGCATCCAATATTGCTTCCTCTATCATTTTGTTGATGGCCATATTTTGTGATTGCAGAAAGTACTACAAAAAGATTATATGTTTACATGAATTATTATTTTATATAGTGTCATGTAATAAAAAAAAGATGAAAATAATATATCCCTTAAATAATGATACAAAATAAAACATGTAGAAAAGCAACTTATTAGTTGCATGTGAACATATAAAGTTGGTGTGTGCAATATTCTTTAGGATTTTATGAAGACATTATCAAACAAAGGCAACTATATTCTTTATTTACTACTAAGGGCCTATTTTATTTAAGTAAATGTCTACGAAGAAAAAATAAAATTTACTTTTTCAAAAGTTAAAATTAATTTTTCTTATAATTTATTTTTATGAGAAATTATATGAAAGAATTTTTATAAATTAACCATTTGAGAAATTAATTTTAACTTTTAGAAAAATTAATTTTTTTTTATTTTTTTTCTACTAAAAGTTCTTTTAGAATAATGTATCCATGTTCTCTTTGTAATTGATTAAAAACAATAAATTTAGATCAATTATATAAAAAAATATCTAAAAAGAAAGTTTTTGAGAGAGTTATCTTAATGTTTCTTAACAAATATATATAAATAAAAGTAAAGAGAACCAAATATTTGATATTTACTTGCATACTATACTTTGGTATTGCCCAAGTTTGCAGCTTGAGTTTGTCAAAACGATTCCCTTCCACAATGAAAGTACGACCATATGCCCATGTGAGAATCATGAACCAAGCTGTCACTGGCCACATTAAACAAAGGTACCATTTTGGCATGTAAGGTTTGGAAGCTAGGTGTGCAAATCCAAGTCTGAGATGATAGATGGAATCGAGTGTTGTGAAGTGTGTTAGGTGCACAACATCGGGGGTTTCTTCCTCTCGTTTTGATGTTGAATCATGTAATTGATCTGAAGCCTTGTCTAAGGTGCCATAAATGTAGTCATAAAAGGGCATAAACAGTGAGTAATTTGTCCTGAATTGGGTATGGTGCAAAGAGTGAAACCTGTGAGATATTAGACAATAAGTGGTTATATATTTTGTTATTTTGTGTAATTAAAATGGAATTTGAATCATCAATTTAAATTAATGAATAAAACCAAGACTTAAATCCTAATAAATATAATCAGCCAATTTTGTTTTGGTTACTAATAAAAAAATGATTTTGGATCCATGATATATGAGCATATTTATTTTTTATCCTTGATATTTTTGTTTTAGTCCTTAATAAATTAGAAAATTCTGTTTTAAGTTTTTGATAAATTTTGTTTATTTAGTTTTAGTCTATTTTTGAAAAATATTTGATAAAGGCTAATAACAAATTATCTATATATATTGAGGACTTAAAATCAAAATTTGTTATTTATCAGATATTAAAATAAAATATCAAACATAAAAATTGAATCTTTTATTATATCATGAATTCAAAATATTTTTTTTATTATTAAAAATCTAAAACAAAATTCGTTGAATGATGAATCCAATCATATTTAGCCTATCATCAAATTAATATATTCATTTGTCACAGAGACATTGATACTACATACGATGGAGTGTACATGAGATACTTGAGAGGTGGAAAGAAATTGAAGAGCCACGTAGGAATGATCTCAACGTTGCAATGACCCATGTTGTTCATAAAATCGATGTAAGTCACATATCCAAATATGGCCGTAATAGAGGCGGTTTTTGTGAAGACAAGGGTTAGAATGGGTATTTTGAAGATAAAGAAATATGATACCATCTCAACAAATGGATGGATGACAGCTGCAACAAATTAGGGAATTTAATTAGTGATTAATAAAAGGACTCAAGTAGTATTAATCTTAACATTATATTATACGGACTTGGATTATTTTAGGAGTTTTAAAAGAAAAAAATATTAAAAAAATGAAATTAATTTTTCTAAAAGTTAAAGTTATTTTTTTTTAATATCTAATTAGTGAAATTTTTTAAAAATAAATTCATTTAAAAGATGTGAAACTTTTATAAATTAATTATTAAATAATGATAATTTTAACTTTTAGATAAATTAATTTTATTTTTTTATTTATATTTTTCTATCCTAAAAATATTTTTAAAATAGTGTATTCAAACAATTTCATACATTTATGAGCAAGCATGGATATTTACGTTTAAAAGTTATTGGCAAAAATGAAAGAATTAATTAATGTAACTCACAAGTAATGGGTTCCGTGACAATGGAAGAATGATGGTGAGAATGGTAACGAGAGTAGAGGAAGTGGTGATGAAGTGCTCTGTGCAACCAATAATAAAGAAACTCCACTGCTCCCATATGAAGCACCGTTACTATAACTATTCCATCGGTTCTCCATAATGGAATACGTGATCCCCCAACAAATAAATAGTTTCCTAAGTACATTACTAACCCAGCCAACAATATTTGGTCATCCCTGCATAATCAAAACAAACAATTGAATGAGTTAAAATAATTACCTAACTTATATAAACAAGAATATATGAAATCTTTGTTTGTTTGTTTTTTTTTTCACAAATGTAAATTACCAAAGAACCCATATTACCCCTGAGGTAGTATCTATAAAATCTGCATGTCTAAAGAAGATGGAAGAAGTCTTGTCAAAGAGAAAAACTTAAAAGTTATTTTTAGCCCATATCTTCTTTTTTGCATTGTCATTGATAACACATCTGTTTGTTTGGTATTGTTATCACATTATTGTTTTTATAGTAGTTATTATTGTTTTTATGGTGACGACAACTATAAGATTAACAACATGATAATATAAAAATCATTAAATTTTAAGAGAATGAAAAGTGATAATTGAGAATAACTCCAGAATTTTGCCTATGTTTGGACTAATGTTTTGTCCACTCAAGGTACTTTTTCAAAAGAAATCTCGTGTTACACAAATTAACTAACCAATTTATTTCTCTGTCAACTTGATCAAAGTTAATTCCCTTGTCAACAATTCTACCGTTGCCTTTGGCAGTTCTGTAACGAGAAAAGGTTATCCATATCTGGTTATGAAGCACACGCCAGAGCAAAAATGGTAATATGAGAAAGTTTGTTATGTCCCTTTCACTCTTATCTTTCATCACCATAGAATAGAAGCTGTGAACCACTGAAGGTGCTAGAATCAAATACTGCAAAATGTATACACAATTATATAACATTTTGGTTACCAATTAATAAGCAAACACAGCAAAATAAAAGAGTAAAAAACGTTAGGCATATATATTTGGTTTGTGATTTGGATTTAGTGAGATATATATTTATAATTAAAAAAAAAGTGTTTAAAGTATATTTATTTTTATTCTACCACAATCATCTAATTCATTGGATAAAAACTAACCTGTAGTGTGACGTTGTTAATTCGAAGAGTTTTTACTATATGGTATTTAATCATATTATCAACCTTTAAGATTCAAAATATCATTGCTTTTCAAGAGTAACAATATATCAAGAATAAATGTTATCCGGTTAATACTTGAGTTTATATAAAGAAATCAATAGAGGTAAGAAAGTTACTGATTAGTAATTAGGGAAAGATATTGAACCTTAAAGCTTCCAAGAGGCTTCCATGGCCAATCAGTGAGGATTCCAGGCTTTGAAGCCATGTTTGCACTATTTCCGTTTTTGGAGAATTAACCTACTCTTCTTTGTTGCGATCACAAGTGTGCTTTAGCGTACATAACTTCATTTAATTTATATAGATATATCATCATCATCTTAATCTCCGTACTTCTTTTTTATTCGTAATCAATCGAAGACACGTATCATAAAAAAATTATGTCACTCACATATTGTTAACCAACTTAATTAAATTCCTTGATAAGATCGATCATCTCACTTTCACACTGGAACAAACAATGTGCAGTTGATTCACTAACCTTTTAACATTTGTAAATGTAATTAATATTATATATATATATAATTTCTTTTTATAATTTAAAATAGTGAAAAATCAATCTCCACAAATCTATTTTTGATCTCATTATGCACACTGTATGACTTTTTATTGGATCTGTCCATTTTAGGCTAAATTGGTATCACTTATTGCAACTTCATGTTCAAGTCGATAATTAAAATTAAAATAAACAAGTGTAGAACTTTTTTTTTTTTAAAGTGAAGTGTCGGACTTAAAATATACTTGTTTAATTAACATCCAACTAATTCCGTTTTGTTTTTTTGTTTTTAAATATATTTCCCCCTATACATCTCCAATGGTCAATTTATAAACAATCCAATTTTTGCCGCTTAATTTTAAGTAATTTAATTAACTTTTTCTGGAATGAAATTGTTTGTCACACAATTCAAAGTTAAACAAGTTATAAACAAAGTTACTTATATAATTAATTTCTTTCAATTTTAAACAATCTAAAATACTGGGTGCCACGTTCAAATAAATTTGTTAACAATTTATTACAATACTCATTTTGTCCCGAAATAAGTAAGGTCTAAGATTGTTTCATGCAAATTAAAAAAAAAATATTTCAAAAAAATTATATTTATTATGAAATAATTTTACTAAATTATATATATTCTCTTTCTTACTTTTCAATAAATGTATTACTATGTCTTCTAAGATGAAAATATTTATTATAGGGTAAACTTGAAAATAAAATTTATTCATTTCATTCAAAACATCAATAAATTTGGGACAAATTCAACACGCTAAAACTGACAATGATTTTAGTACATTAAGTAACTTTCATCATCGTTGATGCTATTAATTGTGTGTGAAGTTATTAAATATATTTCACCTTAATCATGATCCACCAATTAAGCACATGATAACAATAAGTACCTAATTGAATTCTGACTGGCCTCGAACCACCACACACTGGCGCAATTTGATGACTTTTAGGCTTCGTTTGGTTGGAAACGAAAGACTTGAGAGGATGACAAGTTTTTTTTTTTTCCTGAAGTTAGTATTCCCTCGGTCCCAATTTGATTGCATTTTAAGGTGTTATCACAAAGATTAAGAAGAATAATAAATTTTTGAATCATTTTTACTAAAATAATCCTTTTTTTAAAACTAAAAAGTATATTACATGCTGCACACACAATTATTATTTGGAATAAATTAAAAAAATAATAATTAATACTCCCTTAAAAAGTGAACACATCAATTATTTTAAAATATTTTCTAAATTCTAAAACAACGATTAAAATAGGACGGAGGGAGTAGTAAAAATTCATCCTCTCAAGTCTATAAATAACACGTGTAAATTGCTTTCTAAGTACTAATCAAGATTATTTTTTGAATTAATTGCACTTTTGTTGTTACTACTCTAATAAATTCATGATTTTGATTTTTGATTTTCTAATTTAAAATTTTGATTTCTTATTTTTAAAAAGTTTGTCTTAATAATTATTTATAATTACAAGTAAAATATCAAATTTTTGAATTAAAAAATAAATAAATCAAAATACCGTATTCATAAAAGTAAAAAATAAAGATCGTTTAATCCAGTTTATTTTTAACTTATAAGTAACTTTTAAGTAAAAGTTGGCACAAACACCAATTTGTAAAAACTTCTTAAAATAAAAGTTACTTATTTTTAATGAAGGAAAATTAAAAATAAGAAATTTTATAATAAATTATCCAAAACTATTTATGCGAGTTTATTTTCATGTCTCTCTTCAAATGGGGTAAACTTTTGAAATAATTAGTATTTTTTTACTAGAAAATATTAATGATTAGTTAGTTTTTTTTTAACGGGGGAATTGAACTCAAGACCTCTCAATCTGTTTATATTTTTAATTTTAAGGAACTTTTAAGTTAAAAAATAAAATAAAATTAACAAAATTTTTTTTACTTATTTTTTAAAATTTTTATTTTTAACTTTTACTCAAAAATAACTTATAAGTTAAAAATAAACTAATTAATTAATTTTTTTTTTTCTTGTAACGCTAGTTTACCATCAATTGATGTTCATCAGTATTGTATCCCATATTAATATTATCCGATGCTTGTATCAGATAAAGTATTCAAAATCCATGCACCATTCCACTAAAAAAAAACTAAAAATTATAATTATCAAAACCAAGAAGCTTGACTTTAATTACCATGGTTTGATTGTCGAAGAAGAGAAGAGAATTCAAGAGGGATTTTAAAAAATATATATAGTGTTACACACTTTTACTATATTTTATTTTAAATATTTTGTCTCAATTTCATTTCATTCCTTTCCCTTCCACACAACCAAGTTAAGAGAAAAAAAAAAAAAAAAACATAAAATTGATCACTCCTATCCAAACAATTACAGAAAATGTGTCTCTTACTAAAATATTGAAAAAGGCCAAAAAAGACAAAAACCCATGTTCGTAGCTTTGCATATGCAACCATAACATACATCCCACAAATTATAGATAAGGAAAAAATCTACCAAAATACAGAAAGGAATCAGTTGGTGCAAATTAACACTTGTATACCCAAGGAAATTATAGCTCAATTAATTAGATGAGTAGTGTGTATGAATTACTATCGTAAAGTTTCTGTTACATATATAAATTTGATTAATCCTATAAATGAATAAAAAATTAGTACTTCTACAAATAAAATCAGTATACTTGTATAAGATGGGACACTATAATTATCACTTAATTAAACACTTGTACAATAACACTGTATCAGTTAATTAGTTAGGTAACTTCATGTAAATACTCAAAACCTAACCTACCTTATCATTTAGGAACAATTATGCCATGCACAACTACCGTATAAGCCATAAAGCCATAAATATATATAAAACAAAATATATAGAAACCGTGTTTAAAAAATATGACCTACCTGAACCTGAACCACCACACACGAGAAAAATTATTAGATAGCCACAACTACCTTTTCTATGGTTAATTACTATAATTTATATATAATTAAAAATTGTCCAACACCTTGTCACCTGTTGAATGTGGGTGTTATAATATGACACGAAAATCAACCATTATTTTTATCATGTTTTGAAGTAAAAAAAAATCATGAATTAACATCATGACGAAATATAGTTTTAATTTCCTTCAAACTTTTTCTTTCTTTGGTTTGCCTATAACAAAGTAACAGATAATTGTGGTTATTGATCAATTTCAAAACTAATGAAGAGATAAGTATGATTACTCAATTTTTGAAACAATAATGTCATTATACATGTAAAGAACAATGTTGAATCCTCATTTTTTTTTTTTCAATTAAATTAAAAAATTATAAAACTAAGGAAATTCAAAGAGAGCGGATATCAGAGATTTAGTGAGATAGGAAGAAAAAACAAAAGAATTTGATTACTGTGAAATAATACATTAATGGATGTTTTACTTGATTTTGGACAATTTCAATTTCAACCCTACCATTTTATCATGGAGTCATAGTTGCTTTTCTCCTAGAGTTAGTAATTGAACAAAGTATTAAAAAAAATAAACTTAATTCAGATAAAAAAAATAATTACTTTTTTGTAAGAATTTCAACCCGACAACAAGTATTTTAAATATGCAAATGTAGTGGATCTTAGTAAGATAACAATTAAAATTTTCTAATAAATTTTAAAAAGTAAGATTATCCCTACAAATTTTAAGGATTGATATGTGGAATGTAGTATGAAAATCTCCTAAATGTGAAATTTATATAATAAAATATCAAAATGGTGGCAAATAAAGAATGCATAAAAACCGAAATAATACTTGCCAAAAAAAAAAATCGAAATCATCAAGGTGATAAACATAATACATCTTGCACCATTTTACCAACACTGCACTCAAACACAATAGCATATCGTTATATCCGGAAAGTGATAAACAAAAGGTATAAGGTTGATTACAGTAATGCGTTTGCTTCCAAAATCAGAAGTAAAAACATGATTAAAAAAATGAGAATTTAATAGAATCATGGAATAAATTACAAACCTTAAAATTGATCTTGAAAGTCTAATTGTCGAACACATTTCTCGTTTGGATTTGCACTGAATTTGGAATAGAAGAAAATCAAGCTCCTTAACTTCGCAATTTGAAGCTTATAAAGAAAAGAGAGAAAGTAAAAATCAAATATTGTATAGTTACTAAATTTGTTGTAATGACTGAGAAAGAGAGGAGGGATGTTGAATACAAATTACGAGTTACCATACTGTATTAACGTGGGAAAAGAATCAAAGAGGTTTAAGAGTGATGATATATAACTTTCTTATGTGGGTTATTGATTAAGAGAGTGGACAGTTACACTTTGTAAGTTTTTTTTTTAATTTATAATTTTTTTTATTTAGAATTTTATTTTTTAGTCAAGGACAATATTACTATAAAAAATTGTATAACTTTTTTAATTTATTAAAAGTAAAATCGTTTCCTAAAAGTAAAAATGAAAGAATAGTTACAAAAAATGATATTACTTTTATGTATTGTTACTAAAAGTTTCAATACTAATTATATAAATACTACCAACAAGTAACCATATTTCAATTCCTATCAAAATGACAAACAAATAGTAACCACCAACACTACCTTAAAGACCTACAAATAGTAACCACCTAAATTTCCAATGACCCACCATATCCCAGCCACACGAACACAAAATTAGCATTAATCCTACTACATCAACAAGCATTAATATGTTCAAATTTTGGCCGAAACAAGGAGAAAAGGCAAGTTCAAGTTTGCAATTTGAAGTTTTTCACTCTTGCTAATTTTTTCTACACTACCTCTCCTAAAAAAAGAAAGAAACAAATCATGAATAAAAAAACATATTCACGTGTGGGTTATTTTCTCACACTACTCAGTAAGTTAATTCCTCTTGTTTTTTTTTTTTTCCTTATTTTTTCAATTTTTTTAAGAAATTACACTTTTTTTTTATATTTTTAAAATTTTTATTATTTTCAAGACATTATTTTTTTTTCAAAATATTGAAAATTTTAAGTTTTCTTTTCTATTTTTCTAGACATTACATTTGTTTTTTCATATTTTTTAAGATATTATTCTTGTTTTTTAATATATTTTTTCAACTTATTAAGACATTTATCATGTTTTCCATATTTTTTTTCTCTTATTTTCATATTTGTTAAAATTTGCATTTTTTCAATATATTAATCTTGATTTTTCATATTTTCAAAAGTTTCAATTTCTTAAAAATAGTCGAGACATTATTTTTGGTTTTTTTGACGATGAGGCATTATTCTTGGTTTATCATAATATTGAAAATTTTCAATTGTTTTTTAAAAAACTTCAAGATATTAATATTTTTCTTTCATATTTAATTTTTTTTCAAATTTTGAAGATACTATTCTTTTTTATTTTTTAAATTTATTATTTATAAAAATGAAGACATTACTCTTTTTTTTTTCATAAATTTAAATTTTTTGAACATTTTTTCAAGTTTTCTAGACCATACCTTTGTTTCTTCATATTTTTAAAAACAAAATATTTTTTTAAAAAATTTTTTCAAGACATTCCTCATGTTTTTCATATATTTTTATTTTTATTTTAAAAAAAAATCAAAATTTTATTCTTGTTTTTACGTATTTGTTATATTTTTTTTTTATCATTTTTTCAAGACATTCCTTTTGTTTTTTCATATATTTTTTTTCAAATTTTCAAGATGTTACTCTTATTTTTTTTATATTTCATTTTTTTCAATATTTTTAACATTACTCTTTGTTTAAGTATTTCTTTTAACTTTTCATTTTTTTTTTATCAATTTTTTAAGATATTCTTCTTATTTTTTTCACATTTTTTAAATTTTTTTTCAAGACATTCCTTTTATTTATTCATATTTTTAATTTGTTTTTTTCAAAATTTTCAGACATTCTTCTTAGTTTATCATATTTTTAAAAAATTTCATTTTTTTAAAACAATACTATTGTTTTTTCATATTTAAAAAATTTTCAAGACATTTTTACATATATTTATTAATATTAATATTTTTTTTTCATTTTTTCAATAGATTACTCTTGTTGTTTCATAATTTCAATATTTTTTTTTCAAATTTTCAAGAAAATGATCTTGTTATCTATATATATTTTAACTTTTCAATACATTACTCGCCTTTTTTTTTTTTCTTTCTAATTTTAAAACTTTTACTCTTTTTTTTTTGTATTTGATTAAATTATCATTTTTCAACACATTAGTCTTTGATTTCATATTTTTTTAACTTTTCATTTTTAACAAAATTTTCAAGATATTACTTTTTTTTTATATTTTTAAAATTTTCATTTTTTTTTCAAAATTTTGAAGATATTCCTTTTTCTTTTTTCATATTTATTAATTTTTCTTTTCATTTTATTAATAGATTACTCTTGGTGTTTCATAATTTCATTTTTTTTCAAATTTCCATGACAATGTTCTTGTTTTTTTTTATTATTTTTTTTTCAACTTTTCAAAACATTCCTCGCATTTTTAATATATTTAAAATTTTTAAGATTTTATTCTTATTTTTTTATATTTAATTAAATTATCAATTTTTCTGGACGTTAGTTTTGTTTTCATATTTTTTTAACTTTTCATTTTTTAACAAAATTTTCAAAACATTCCTCTTTTTTTTCTAAAACTTCAAGACATTACTCTTGTTTTTTTTTTTTTTTTGTATTTATAAAATTTTCATTTATTTCAAAAATTCTAAATCATTACTCTTCTTTTTCATTTCTATAAAATTTATTTTCTAGACATTATTCTTGTTATTTTCTAGAATTTAGGGATTCATTACCATAAATTTCACTCTAAATATGTAGCATTTCGTAAATGAAACAATAAATTGAAACCTTAAATATTTAGGGTTTTGTAAATAAAATCCTAAATAAAGAGGGTTTCATGTTTCGTAACGAAACCCTATTTTTGAAGGGTTTCATTAATGAAACCTTATTTTTAGGGTCTCATTTAAGAAATCCTAAGTTTCACCATAAGTATTTAGGTTTTCATAAATAAAATTCTAAATTTAAACCCTTAATATTTAGGATTTTTGTAAATGAAATCATAAATCAAAACCCTAAATATATATGATTTTATGAAATGAAAACCTAATATTTTGCATTTCATAAATAAAACCTTAAATATTTCAGGTTTCATATATTAAACCCCAAATATTCAAAATTTCATAAATAAAAAATAAATCGAAAACTTATAAATGAATTCCTAATTATTTAGTGTTTCATAAATCGAAACCTATTTTTTAGGATTTTATTATTTTTAGGGTTTTATCAATAAAACCCTAAATTTCACCATAAATATTTAGGTTTATATAAATGAAACCCTATTTTTAATCTTAAATAATTAGAGTTTCATAAATAAAATAATAAATTGAAACCTTAAATATTTAGGGTTTCATGAATAAAATCATATATCGAAACTCTAAATATTTAGGGTTTCATTAATGAAACCCTAAATTGAAAACCTAACTATTTATGGTTTCATAAATAAATACTAAATATTAAGGGTTTGGTAAATGAAACCCTAAATTGAACACCTTGATATTTAAGATTTCATAAATAAAATCCTAATAAACTAAAACATTTCATATTTAGGTTTTAATAAATAAGAAGATAAATCAAAACCCTAAATATTTTTTTATTTTATAAATGAAAACCTAATTATTTAGCATTTCATAAATGAAACCCTAAATATTTAGGGTTTCATAAATTAAACCTTAACTTGAAACCTTAAATATTTAGAGCTTCATAAATGAAATCTTAAATTTTCAACACATTAAACTTGGTTTTTTCATATTTTTATTTTTCCCAAATTTTCAAGACATTCCTTTTGTTTTTTCATTTTTTTTTTTAGTTCTTTTCAATATTTTCAAAACATTAGTTTTGTTTGTTTAGAACCAAAACATTAAGTGATGTCTAACCCCTAATCTTTTGATTAATTTTGATGATAATAAATGTGATAATATTTAATCAAACTAATGAGTTGAAGATGAGAAATTTCAGGGAACCGATAATCATTACAAACAAATGGTAATATCTCTATATTCTCACTATTTTGATTAAATGTCTGAAAATATTTTTATAATAAATAAGCATCCAAAGTGCTCAAATCAAACTACGAGGTCACTTCATGACCAAATAGAAAAGAGTTTTGTCGAACAGTTGGAACAAATCTTCAAGTACAAGGAAACTTTTCCTAAGGCACAAACGAAAGGAGCTTCTAGTGCACGGACGAAAAGGTAGTCCTATGTACAGACGGACAGAGTCTTGTCCTAACAGATAGACTCAATCTTTTCATTAATTGGTACCATGTTGACATTAGACAACAATACAATTTAATAATTTATACCTTGACTTTAAGAACATTGTCTCTTAAGCAAAGAGAGAGGAATATCTCATTGTATAACTGTTAAGAACTTTTGGCAAGTGTACCAAAATTTTCAAGTAATACAACGAAAAAAGTTTGAGGATCATATCCACAAAGATTTGTTGGTATTAAACTGTCAATATTATATCTAAGTGAATAATTAATTGATTTGATAAATATAATATGTAAAATTAAAATACTTAATATAAAATAAACAAAAGATAAAAATATGATTGTAATTAAAAAAAATATGATTAAAATTTAAAAAGATAAAAGATAATATTTGTAATCAAGAGTAAAAAACGTTGGGAGTTGGTTTTACTAGACTTTCGATCAATGTAATTAGACAAATTTTCTCTACTCAGAATTCATACGCATTATTTCTTAACCAATAATGTTGCTTTAATCGTGATATCTCACAAAGTTCAATAGAGGATGAGAACCACATGTTTTGGGATGTAGTTTTGCCTCAACTGTGTGGGATGTGGGGCATCATTGGTTAGGGCTCTCGGTGGTGGAGCATAACTAGATTAGGAGCCATTTTGTTTAGCATGGTGTGGTGCTTGTTGGTAAAAGGTTGAGGCATGTTTGCCATGTCATTTTGATGCTTGTTTGTTAAAGTATTTGGTACACTGAAAATGGGGTCATCTTCAAAGAAGAAGTTGTGGATGTGGCAACAATGATGGAAAGGATCTTGGGTTTGTTATGAGACTCCTTCTGTTGATTATTTTCTGTTTTCTACATGATATATTGTCATTTGGTTTTGCTTAACTCGCTTCAACGGGTTGACTTAATTTTATTTTTTTTGTAATTGCATTTTTTCCTCTACTTAGAGACATGCTTCGTGTCCTTTTTCATTAATAAAATTTGCATTTGCCTTTCAAAAAAATGAGGAAAATTTAACTTAGCTTTCTAGCCGCGCATTTTAAATGCAACTCGATCATAAGCTAAAGTTGCATCCTTAGTAGTTTCATATGTTCCAAGCGAAACCCTCATACCATTCCTTTTAATGTCCCTTATCTCTACCACATACTTTCCCCATGGCCTTCACTGCACGCCTCAATAGCTCAACCCCCTCTTTAGAGGCGCATGAGTATGAAACACGACTATAGTTTTTCTATTTTGACCCTCTTTTTCCATTTTCACAGACTTACCTCATTGTCGTTGGCGGGAAACATCAGGTGGTGGTGGCAACATCACACAAAGCACCGTAAATGACCATGTCATTAGTGTCGTCCTCCTTCAACGGTAGCTTCGTCCATTTCTCCACCAAGTGATTAGCCACATTCACATTGGTGTTTAAAGCATGAGAGCTCATTGTTCCACACAAGGTTAATGTTTCGATACTTTCGTAGGTTGTGTGGTTTGTGACTTATGAATGTTGTATTGTGGCTATGTTAGTTTATGTTTGCTTTATATAAGAAAAAGTTGGAGAAGATGGAGAAGAGCACTATTATGATATTCGATATAATTGTGCATTGATTTATGATGGTTCCTTAAGCATTCTTAATTTCTCATGTGGAATAATAAGGTTTGTCTCACATGGTAAAATATTGGCCTTTTTATTATATTATTTCAAAAAAAGAAGTTTATGATTAGTTAGGGGTAAGGGTGGTAAAACGAATTAGTCCAAACTATTTAGACTCATCTTACCTTTACCTTTGGCCTATGGAAAACGGGTTGGGCTGGGCTAGCCCATCTATGGCCGGAATGGGTTGAAGGACTTAGCCCACCCCACCAACAAGCAGGCTAGCTTGTTGGTTATTAGCCTTAAATTTTTTTTTTTTTGAAAGAACATAATTACATAAATATTTTTTTTGTGTAGTTTTATCTTATACTTGCTCATGTGTTGTTTTAGTGAAAATATAATTTACAAGACATGAATTTAAGTGAATGATGATTTTGTCTTGGATGTTTAATTAACACAAAAAATATTATTCCAAAGTTCATAAGAATTAAGAAAATTAATTAGTTATCTAGTCTTTAAAAACATAAAATTCATAAGTTTTTAATCCCAAAAGAAGTCTTTAACCACAAAACAAAATTACAAATTATCTTAACTTTTTAGTTCATACAAAATAAATAAAGGGAGTTCAAAAATTATATTAACTAAATTTCTCTTGATAGATTAATAGGCTGGCCTGTGCGGGTTACAGGTTGTCAACACTATTCTGTCTCATCACTTTAAGGTGGACTGGCTAGTCGACCCGACGGACCACGACCCGTTTTGCTGGCCTAATTGGGAGGAAAATTTTATGGTGGGGAAGATAGGTAGTTGGGAGTAGACCACAAAAATTTCCTTCAACAGTAACAGTCAATTGCAAATGCTATTCTCTCTACTGCTTTGAAATGTCAAAAATACCATTTTTTAATAAAAAAAAATTAAGGTTCCCATCGCACAACCACCCAACCCACCCTCACCACGAGCACCCCCACCCCTATCGCACTCACTTACACTAGTTCCTCCCCATTACATGCACTCACCTTTTGCCACGCATACCTTCTACAAACCACCCACACCACATGCAACAACTACAACTTCTCACACACCCACCATCGTGCACACCCACACACCACACCCCTACCGTCACGCACCACCGCATACCCAATCGTTCACCTTATTGCGCTCAGCCCTACTACGCACAACTGGTCCCTTATCGCACAACCCATCACACATCAAAACCCCCGCCGCATCCCCCACCCCTCATGCGTGTTCCCTTACCACGTCCTTCCACCGTGCACAGCCCCCCATCGCGTCTTCCACATCCAGCCCAAAATTACTATAAGTTACTATTCATTGCATTATAACATGTGAATGACAAAAAAGTAAATGTCATCAATTAAAACACATTTGACAAATTCATACAATTAATATTTTCCAATCTCGAATTCGTACAAAATTTTACATAAAAGATATGAATTATTCACTTTTTAAAATTTTTCATGTAACTATTAATAATTATTTCAATTTTCAATTCACCACATGGACCATTTAGTGGTCCAAGGTCGAATTTCCCTTATTTTTGGGGATGATTTCCACTTTTCATTTTAATTTATTCTATTCTTATATTTTTATCTATTTATATAAATAACATTTGTCAAAAAGTTGAATTTAAAAGCAACGAATGTCACATCAATTTGATAGATACAAGTTGAAATGATTAGGAGATTAAAACAAGATAAAATGATTAGACTTACTATTCTAACTTATAAGAACTTTATCATGTTAATTAAAAAAACACATAATAAAGGAAATAACTCATACAATTATTAAATAAAAGCAAGATACAAGCAAGTCTAGTCAAATAATAAACTATTGTCTTCTTGGGATTAATATATTACACTAACATAATAGGCTTATTTTAACAAACCATAGCCATAAATAGTAAGGATATAAACACCTTCCAACAAAGAGTTACAACTAGATAACCAAATACATTAATTACTTATTTACTTTTCTCACTACTACTCATAATGAGCTAACTCCTTATGAATTGGAAAACTAAAAGGTTTGAACCCATGTTGAAGAGCTGAACGCCAAACTTTGTCTATGTTATGCATGGTGTAGCTGCACTCATGTTCACTCCATTTTTCTAAAGAGTGCACTATCCCAGCTATGCGCCATGCACTCATTACCTTTCTTGGCAACCAATTCTGCAATATATAATGTTTGAAATTTTTTCTTTAATTAATTAAATCCTATAAGTAGAAATGAATAGGACAAATAAACCAATTGAACAATGAAACAATGATATGAATTACAAACCTCACAAGCATGGACATTTTCAACACAGTTAGGAATTAGCATTGCTGGAGTGGAATGGTAAAAGCAGTCCTTGCGGTATTTCATTGGTGGAAATTGTGAGTATGGAATAAACAATGTTCCTTTGGGTGCCTTCAGTTGTTCCTCTTTGCTTAATTCACCTCCCACTAACCAAGTCTATCCAAAAACAAAGATAAAAAAAAAAAAGAATTAAAGAAAGAAAACTTGTTTGTCATTATTAATTGTAGACAAAGCTATAGTTTTATAAAAATAAGGGTGACAAATTATTAATTATTCTTTCAAATAATTTTCTGCATATTAATAATCCATGAAAGTTTTATCCTTATTTTTAAGGGCATAACCCAAATGAGCCTTAAAATGAATTCTAATAAGTCAAAAGTAAGGCTCACTAATATTAAGTTTAAATTGTAATTTCTAGTAGAGTATATTTTGAAAATGAAACTTATATTACCATCTGTGTGTAGCTTGTTGCAATGATCAAATTAGTTTCAGAATTATTAAACGACTTTTTCAGCCTCACATAATCATCCTTATGCATTGTAGCGACCTGCAATATATGTAGTTAATCATGTATATGATCAATTTTTTTAAGCATATATGTGATGAAGTTTATGGTACGTAGATAAATAATAAAGATCGACCTAACCTTAATGCCTTGTTGACACAATCTGGAGGCAAGAGTATAAGCAACCTTAGTGAGTTTGCCTCTAAGCAATACTTGAGTTGTTCCTTTAGGAATGTTGTTAAGAACAACAGCAACTGCAAGACTACTACCATCTACAATCTTAACTTTTAGGTTTGGATGCTTACTAACATATAACCCTCCATAGATGTTAAGTTCTTCTCCTTGATTCATGAGGCCTAGGCTCAACACTTTTATGCCTTTTTTCTCTGCATCCAATATTGCCCCCTCTATCATTTTGTTAATGCCCATATTTTGGGATTTCATAAAGTACTACAAAAAAAAAAAGCATAATAATATGAATTATTGTTTTACATAGAGCCATATAATATAAACAAAATGTCACCTACAATTATATTCAAGATTTATTAAAATAAATAAGGCTTAATACATTTTGAAAGTAAAAATGTTTGTGATTAAGTCCTTAATCTTCCACAATTTTTGTAATTGGGTCTTTGGAGTTAGTAAAAGACCCAATTACAAGATCAAGGACCTAAGTATAATTTTTTAGTTTAGAAACATAATTAAAAAATCTAAAAAAAATTGAAGGACCTACTGATATATTAATTATACCTTAAAATAATTAACCCCTTGAGTAGTGATACAGAATAAAATATGTGAAAATCACTCAACTAGTTAGTTAAATATAGACATTGGTAGAGATGTGATATTCCTTAGAATTTTATGAAGATATTATGGAAGAAAAAAAAAGAATAAGTATATATATAATTATAAAGAATGATATTTACTTGATGACGGTACTTAGGAATTGCCCAAGTTTGCAACTTGAGTTTGTCAAAACGATTAGCCTCGAGAACAAATGTACGACCATAGGCCAATGTGAGGATCATGGACCAAGCTGTCACAGGCCACATCAAACAAAGGTACCATGTTGGTGTCCAAGGATCAGAGGCCAAGTAGGCAAATCCAAGCCTCAGATGATAAATTGATTCAAGTGTTGTGAGGTGTGTTAAGTGAACAACATCTGGGATTTCTTCTTCTCGTTTTAATGTCGAATCATGCAATTCATCTGAAGTCTTGTCTACAGTACCATAGATGTAGTCGTAAAATGGCATAAATAGGGAGTAATTTGTCCTAAATTGGGTATGGTGCAAAGAGTGAAACCTGCGAGATAGATAATATTATATAACCATATTTTATTAATTATTACTTGATCCTAACTAATTAAACGCACATGAAATCATTATAATTAAATACATACGATGGGGTGTACATGAGATACTTGAGAGGTGGGAAGATGTCAAAAAGCCATGTTGGAACGATCTCAAAGTTGCAATGACCCATGTTGTTCATAAAATCAATGTAAGTCACATATCCAAACACGGCTGCCATAGATGTTGTTTTTGTGAAGACAAGAGCTGACATGGGGATTTTGAAGAGGAGAAAATATGCTACGTGCTCAAGAAATGGATGGGTGACAGCTACACCAAACAAAATTAGACTTTAGAATTTAACATACCATTTGGGCTTATTGGCGAAAATGAAAGAATTAGTTAACGTGACTCACAAGTAATGGGTTCTGTGACAATGGAAGAATGATGGTGAGAATGGTAACGAGAGTAGAGGAAGTGGTGATGAAGTGCTCTGTGAAACCAATAATAAAGAAACTCCACTACTCCCATATGAAGCACCGTTACTATTACTATTCCATCTGTTCTCCATAGTGGAATACGTGATGCCCCAACAAATAAATAGTTTCCTAAGTAGAATATTATCCCATTAAACAATATCTGGTCATCCCTACATAAATCAAATTAAACAAAAATTAAATAAATTTAAATAATTACCTAACCTAATAAAAGAATATGAAATCTTTGTTTTCTTTTTTCTGCTGTACATTTTCATAAGTACAACCAAAAAATGAAAGAGAAAACTCTTATAAATTTTCTGTTGCATAAGTATTCATAATAAATTACTACTTGCTTGTAACCTTCCTTAAAGGGTAATCTGTTTTATAAATTGAACAGCTCTTTGTTTTTCTTATATATAACAAAGAGTGTCTACAAACTGTTCTAATCATTTGCTTATTGCAATACTATTGAACAACTCTTTGTTTTTCTTATATATGATTTGCTTATTGCAATACTAATGATATATCTTATGATATGAACACATTGTCTTATATGAGAGTCATGATGTATCTATTCTCATATTTTATAGAACATATCGAAATAATACCCAAGGATTTTTTTTTTTCATAAGAATTATGGGATTAATTTATAACAATACTCACACAACCTGTTTAATCATAACAATTTTTTCCTTCTCACATTATACTTATTTGATTTTTTTTGGGTGACTTGGGCCCTAACTGATTGTAAGAAAATTAAACTTGAATCATATAATCATTGGATAAACGGTTAAGATTTAATGTTATGATACTATAGAGATTAACTAACCAATTTCTTTCTCTGTCAACTTGATCAAATTCAATTCCCTTGTCAACAATTCTAGCTTTGCCTTTGGCGGTTCGGTAACGAGAGAGAGTAATCCATATCTGGTCATGAAGCATACGCCAGAGCAAAAATGGTAATATAAGAAAGTTTACTATGTCCCTTTCACTCTTATCTTTCACCATAATAGAATAGAAGCTGTGAACGACTGAAGGAGCTAGTATCAAATACTGCAAAATGTATACACAATTAATTAGTTAGCATTTTGATTAACAATAAGCAACGCAAACACAACAAATTAACAAAAGGGTAAAAAAGAGTTAGGCATATATTGTGGTTTGTGATTTGGATTTTATGAGATATTTATAACTAAAAAAATGTGTTCAAAGTATGTTGGTGTGTTAATTGATTGCAACAATAATACTCCTATGAAATGAAAGTGTATATTTTCTTTTCATTTTATGGAGAGGAAGAAAGTAAATGTAACTAAGGAATTGAAGGAACTAATTAAGTAATTAGGGAAAGATCGACATTGAACCTTGAAGCTGCCAAGAGGCTTCCATGGCCAATCAGTGAGGATTCCAGGCTTTGAAGCCATATATGTTACTTTGCACTCTTTCTTCTTAATTTGTTGCTGCGATCACAAGTGTGCTTTAGCGGTTATGTTACTTCAATTATATCGATATAATCATCATCATCATCTCACTTTATATGTGTCAAAATCGAAAGCAATACCTCATAGATCAATCTCAGAGATCTGAACTAAATTTACCTAATATTAGAGCGTGTAATTTGCTCCTACTAAATAATTGTTCAACGCTTCTAAATGTAATTAATATATAATATTATATTATATGTTTAAATAGCTTTTTAGTTTCTACAATTTAGTATTTTTTTCTGTCTTTACAATTTTTGTTTGTTTTAATCTTTATAAATTATGTTTTTTTTTGTCTTTAAAGTACTTTGAACAGACAAAAACAAAAGTGTTATCTAAAATACTTTAAACACAAAATATAAAACAAACATAATTTATAATAACTAAAAAATATTAATACAAGAAAAAAAGCAAAAAAACACTAAATGGTAAGGACTAAAAAATACTTAAGCCTATATTATTTTATATCTATTATATATAATTTCTTTTTATAATTTAAAATATAGTGAAGTCATAATATAAGTATTGTCCACACCAGTATAATTCTAATCTCACTATTCTTTTTTTTTTTTTTTTGCAATAGGGGCCTAAGAATCCCTAAAAAATATTATTATTAAAAAACTTAACAAATTATAGAACTTACATCTTCCATTAAAAGACTATAGATAAAACTAGAACTTAAATACAAAATCTCATACTTTCTAGGGTGAAACCAAGTTTGCTAGAGCATCCACGACCGTGTTTGCTTTTCAACTGACATATCCTCATGTGTAGCTTCTTCTGTAAGTCATATATTCTTTAATAGATTATTAATTGAATCATTGGGTTTGTTGCTTGGCGTGTGCTTTCCATTAACTCAATTGCAAGTTTTGAATCAGATTCAATACACATCCTTTTAAAACCTCTATCGCATGCAATTTTGATGCCCATAGTAATGACCCATACTTTTATATGCACGATTGAGCACGTTTCTAGATTATGCGCAAATGCCCATAATACGACTCCATTTTGATCTCATAGAACACCTCCGCACGTTGCTTTGCCACTTGCATTAACAGCTCCATCACAATTGAGTTTATACTGTTCTTGGCTTGGAGGCTCCCATACTACTTTTCCGGTTCTCAAAGGAATGCTATTGTTATCATGGATTGCACGTTCGAACTTGGATGCGTACAAGGTGCTTATTGCCATTTGTCTAGATTTGTCCACAATACTTAAGACTGACGCCAAGAATAAAGAGAAAACTACATCATTCTGGTTCCTCCACAAGTAATATAGAACTACCCCAAACTGAGTATGTCATTCCTTCTGCTTGTGATTAGTAGTTGCGCGCATGTTGCCTTGTAGCCATTCACTTACCTCATTATTAAAGAATGTTGTGGGTAGTATTTTATCTGAAATCTCCTCCCAAACTCTTCTTGCAAATATGCAGTCTTGTAACGCATGAAGTATAGTTTTTGGTTCGAGGAGACATACTGGGCATAAGTTATCTACTGTTATCCCTCTAGATTTCCTTAGGACATTAGTAACCAGGGCTTGGCGAGCCACCTTCCACACATGTATTCACATCCTCTTTGGTCCCCGCCATCTCCAAATTGTATGATATAGCGGATTCTTGCTATCAGTTTCCTGGGTAATGGCTTTGTAAGTAGATGTCATAAAGAAATGTTCATCATTAGTTATACTCTAAGTTGGGGCATCATCATCTCGAGATATAACTAGAGGTTCTAGTGCCAAAATAGTCTCGCACACTTGTTGTGGGACCATTTTTCTAAGTTTGTTCACGTCCCAACCACCTTGGGGAATGGTGAGGTCACTTATAGGCTTGTTTGTTAATTTCGTTTAATTGCACACATGCACATTTACTCAATTTCCCATGTTGTGGAATCCATCGGTCCTATTAGAAGAGAGTAGAAGTGCCATTTGTTACCTTCCAGATAGTGTGCTTTGATACTTCGTCCCATACGCGGTTGACCCCTTTCATGAAATTTGATACAACTTTCACTTTTCCCATTATTGGCGCAACCTTATTTTCACACTTATATTTTGCGTGAATCATAAGGCTTTCTTGCATGTACACAACTGCCAACCAGCCTTCATAAGAAGCGCGTTGTTCGTGCTTTGCGTTGCGTGTAATCCTAGTTCACTTGCATACTTGGCTGAACATACATCTTTCCATGCAATCGTATGTAATTTCCTACCATTTGCTGAGTCGCCTCATACAAACCCTCGACATTTCCTATCAATCTCCTTGCAGACTAATATTGGAAGCATTAAGGACTGCATAATGTAGATTGGGATCGACTATAGGACTGATTTTACAAGCATGACTCTACTTGCCATTGACAGGAGTTTCCCTTGTTAGTTACTGAACTGCTTGCTCACTTTGTAACACCATATATTTTTGAGATACATACATTTATAATGGACTTTAAAATATAATCATTTTGGAATATATTATCAAAGTGTCTTTCATAAAAATAAAAAAGAGTCACATAATACTTATGAATTAAGAACCCTTTTATTAAAAAGAAAGACAAACATGTTTCAATTATTCATTGGCACTCCCAAAGCCATAAAACACATGTCATGATTTATTGTAGTTTTATACTATACAAAATCCTAAGAAAAATAAAAGTAAATAAAATATGAATCTAAATCTTCTCTCTAGCATCATCATTTAGATTCTATTAAGTCTTACCAAGTCTTACCTACAATGGTGGCATTTAGTCCAAACACAAACAATTCACAAAAGACGGGGGTGAGATATATCTTATAAAAGAAATTAAAGGTTTACAAGGAAAGATATAAAAAACTTCACACTTTATTCACACTACAATAATGTACACGCTTATTACATTGATACACATGCAATGCATGCTTGACTAACTTATGTTCCATATGCATGTGGTACCCGTCACTACATTGATGAAAATATACTAGGAGTACATGCAGTCGACGAATAACCACACCATGGGCATCCGACACTAACATTTTCTCAATGGTAACACTCTTTTATGAATCAGCCTAGGAGTACATGCAGTCAACGAATAGCCATACCATGGGCATCCGACACTAACACTCTTACTAGGAGAACACCCTTTCTAGCATGTTAGGGTTATTCAACTTTGCAAGGATACTCCAACTCATGTGATCAACATGAGCTTAAAGGAGATTTCACACCAGATAACACCCCCAAGTCCATAAACATACTTTCAAAATACCTAAATATCTTGTTGACACATATTCACACATATGCTCATGATTTTATTTAACTTATCACAAAGGAGAATCCGATCTTACATAAGTTTGGTCCTTATTTACTTAGTACTCACACGTACGCCATTGGTCTCTTGATCACACACACTTTTCTTAGATCAAATCAAATGTATTATACATGAATAAGGGAATACAAACATTTCACAAATGAAACTTCAATTAAATTTAAATGATAATATATAGATTAAACGTAAAGAATACACAATCAATTGGGGTTTAGGGTTAACCTCACTATCCCTAACCATAATCATATACATGAGTAAGATAATATCACTCCCCCTTACCTCAAAAGATATTCTTCTACAACAAGCGTATAAGCAATGGTTGTTCTTCGCGATTTCTGCTTCCCAAAAACCCAACAACGACACAATTCCCTAAAAAGAGAGCAAAGAGAAAAGACTATGTTTTAAAATCACTTTGACAGTTTTTAAAAGCCAGATAGGCTTACGGAGCATAAATCCCAACACATAATTTAGTTCTTAAAATCCTTTTTACCTTTTAAAAACCAATTCTCTCACTTCAAACCTAAAACATATTCTTAAATTATTTATTTAATGAAAACTAACACAAATATAATATTTAATAATAATAATAATATTTATATAATTAAGGAATAAAAATTGGGATGTTACACTTGCTTGAATAGAGACTCATGAAAGATGGACACCCCTAAGTACTTCCTCAAGTGCTCTGTACATTGGAATCCGTATTTTGCCATTATCTCTTTTTTAACATTCCAGTTTGTATTTTTGGAGAAGTATATTTTTATTTTTTCTTTATTCACCCTCACTATTCACACTCTATAAAATATATATTTTTAATATTTTTTTCATTTTTTTTATTTTATATACTATTTTTGGAACCAATAAAAAAAATTGTCTCAATAATTTCTAATTATCTTCTTTCTTTTATAAGTATCTATATACTTGAATTCTTTATCATCAAACCATTTTGATCTATCATCTTTTATTCCTATTTTTAAATTAATGTTAAATAGTTTCTTTTAAAAGATTAGCAATAGATAAAGGGTGAGCTTGTTTAAAATTAAATTTTTTTTTATAAAATAAGTTATTTTCAAATAAATGATTATTTCATAAATAAATAAGGAGTAAATTTGTTTAAGCTTAAAATAAGTGTTTATAAAAAAAAAAGTAATTTATTTAATATTTATAAATGATTCTTATAAAAGCAAAAATTATTTTGTATTTGGTTATGATTATAAAAAGTGTTTTTTTAAATAAAAGTGATTATTAACTTGTTTGTTTTGAACAACTGAATAAGTGTTTTTTCAGCAAAATTACATAAAAGATTTTATAAGCAGTTATAATAACATGCTTGTTTAGAATTTTTTATTTTTTTTTTATAAGTTGTATCATATATATTGCATCATATGTCTATTTTTTTAATTAATCTACCGGCCTATTTTTATTAATAAAATTCCAATAGGATGGTGAAAACAATTCCATAAAGAAAATGTATACTAAAAAAATATAAATTATCATATTAGCATATACATACTTGGATCCTTAGATTAGCATGTTCATAACAAATTTTGCAAGATATATTAAATACTTGTAATAGCAAACCATCAAAATTAAAATGTCTAAGTTATTTCAAAACAAATACATAAGAGAAATTATTGTTGCACTTTTCGTGGCAATTGATCTTTGATAGCATTTTTTATAAGTTTTCGTGGCAATTGATCTTTGATAGCATTATCATCTCCACCATTATTATTTTATAAGTTTTCAAGAATATCTAAATCTTTTAAGTCCATACTTCTAACAAAACTATGAAGTGTAAAACATGTCCATATGAGACATTTGAGTTTCAACTTTAAAATTGGTCATGCATTGCAATATTATCCATCTTGTTTTGCAAATATGAAAAATTCTTTCAATAACACTTATCAATTTAGAGTAATGAAAATTAAATATTTCATTTTTGAACTAAAATGTTGAAGATGATACCTCGTGTTTTTATAAGGTCCTAAAAAACCTTTGAATGTGTATATCTCGAGTCAATATGGTAATATTTACCTATAAATAAATAAATAAAAAGTCTTTAGAGTATTGTAAAAAATATTCTTGAATTAAAATAAGAAAAAATTAGGTTATATAAAATTACTTTCAAGAGGATAACGGAATTGTAGATTTAGCTTTCGAAGTGTATATGTGAAAATCCTAGCACCATGAACATATCTCTCACAACCACACAATGCAAATGTAAACACATGTTAAAATCAAATATGACCATTACATTTGTGCTTGAATATCATTTCCTATTAAAAAATGGCAATTGTTTTTATGAGGAGCATGCATAACAATATGTGTTTCATCTATTGCCCTTATATAATTTTTAAAGTAAGGTTAATAACAATCATCATCTTTGATATGCTTAGAAGTATCCAGAGGATCAAGTGGTCTAATTATATGATTTTCTAACCTGTATACAGTTGATAAAATTCTATAGAAATAATTGTGAATAGTCTTACAAAAATGCTGAAATCATTCTTCAACTTGTCTATATGTGACGCCATATGACCTATCATATATAGGAACAAGACAACACTTTCTTCTACTCCAATATATGCTTAGTAGGTGTCAATCCATATTTATTGGATAACTTTAAATACATGTTTTCTTATTGAAAATTGCTCAAAAAAATCTATTATCATTTTCATGTATTAGTTCTACAAACTACTTGTAACATGAGAAAATTGATGTGATTTTCTCTTCTTTCACAACATATTTCAATGCATGATTTGTAATTAAAAATATAATTAAAATTATTGTAACATGAAGTGAAAACATATTATTATTACTTCAATTTTCATGTCAAACTATACTCATTTTCATCTGAACTATCTATCATCTTGTGAATAAAAATATTGACGTAATTACTACTTGAAAAGATTAAAATACTTCCATCATATAATAAATCTTAAAATAACATCAAAATGATACATTAAAAGTTTGAATTTAAATATTCAAAATATCAAATACGAAATATGAAGGAGAATGAAGGACGTACACCGCGGGGTTTCTCCTCAAGGAGCAGTGAGGCACATAAGAGAATAGAAGACATGCGCCACTAAATTCTCTAAGCAAGAAACACGAACAAAAATGTAGTACTATGCATCTTGATACATGACACAATTACTCTGTCTTTATCATAAGCTCTAATTAATTAATTTATAAGAATTAAAGAACAACAAATATTAATCGATATCCTTAAAATACTGGTTAAATAAATATTTTTTTATTAAGGTGCATAAAAATGTTTTTTTCTATATTTAATTTCATTATATATATACACACGTTACAGTAGTTGTGTGAGAGTGATCGTGTCATGTATCCATGTCATAGACCGCGCTTCATAGCTAAGAGAATATCAAAAAAATCGTCAAGCCTTTGAATACAAACAAGAAACAACTATTATACATATCAGTTTTCAGAAAACTGTAATAAAGTCACCAACTTAGGATTGATAACGGTATAATCATAATCATATCAAATATAGCATAACTGACGAGAGAAATCTCCCTGCTGTCACCAAGACTTGTGGCTGTCTAGTACAAATTTTACACGCTACATTGTAAGAATTATCTGGGAAAATTTACTGGAGGTTCCAAGCTACCTATCAAAATCCCAAGATCCAGATCTTTATCTTCAAACTTTTTTATGAAAGGATGATCCTTGAAGTACAATGAGATTAGATGAATCAGCAAATAGGAATTTTAACAAAATGATTTGTACTCTTGATCCCCTTACTATCATAATTTATCGAATTTAATCCTCCCACTTTTTTCACGAATTTGAACTCCTATTTTAAGTGAAGGGATCAAGTTTGCAAAATAAAATGAAATGGGAGGACCATATTCGAGAAATGACAATAGTAAGAAAACCAATGAAAAGCAATAAAACACAATTTCATCACTAACCAGCAGCTCCAAGGATGTTAATCTATCCCGAGGATCCTTTTGGATACTGTAATTAAACCAAGGAATGAACTCTTAGAAATAAAACAAAACAGACTATGTTAAAAATTTAAAACAATATTGTTGTCACTGGGATACATATATATAGCAAACAAGTCAAACAGTAACTACAGAAGAAAACTGGCCAACAGAAATAAAACAGGTAATAAAAGGCACAAACGTGCAAAAGATAATCAATGTGACATGTTTTTACTTGAACGTGTTAAATTTTATTTAATAAACACATTTTTCATACAGATACAGATATAAAGCTAAAGGTGCAACCAGGCAAGTAGTCAAAACATATTTCTGTTTTCTACCTTTGTTGGTTTTGAATCTAAGGAAGTAAAAAGAAATAAACAATTACCAGGATGACACGAATGAACAGAACTCTGGGGAGAACTGATCGGGTGGAGCAGAAGGTGGGGGGCTCCCCACAATTGCTGCAAGAAGCTCATAAAAACTAGGCCAGTTGTGCTGATCTTCAGACTGTATATAGGGAAACCGTCCTATGGCACACTCAAGCATTACCATACCCAAACTCCAGATGTCACTGCTATAATCATAAGTACTCCCACTGATTCTTTCTGGCTAAACAAGGAAATCAACAAAACAAACTAATATTAATCATCATAACATTTATCATATGGCAGTACACTCAGAATCTGGAGAAAAAAGAGGAGAGGGGACTTATATTTGATTACAAAGTTTCTGGTAATATGGAACAGGATTAAATGAGGAAAAGTTACATACCGACATGTAATTGTAAGTTCCAACAAATGTATCTCTTTGGCCCATTGAGCTTGCCAGCATAGCACTAACACCAAAATCAGTAATCTTCACCTCCCCTTTGTGATTAACTAACAGATTGGACGGTTTAATGTCCCTATGTATTACATGTCTTTCATTATGCAGGTAAACAAGGCCTTGCAATACCTGAAATATGCATGTGAATAATTTAAAAAGAAACTGAAAACATGTGGAATCTGTCAATTTCAATTTCAACAAGAAATGGAAGTATGGTCCAGCATACCTGCTTACAAACCACAGCAAGATATGGTTCCAGAATTGTTTTAACTTGTTTGATTACATCTGCTAGAGAACCACGATCCATGTATTCTAACACAAGAGATATTACTCCATTATGATAGAATGAGTGATAGCAAACTACAACATGTGGACACTGTGATGCTTGATTTATTTTCAGTTCCTGAACAATCTGTTTTCGAATATCCTCTTGTATATTCATCTGAATAACCTGCAATATAAGTCCAAAGATGTTTCCCAATCATACAAAAAAAAAAAATCACAATATTGAAAATTATTTTCAAAACATATGCTTTGCTTTAAAAGGCAATATTTAACAGGAGTGCAAGATCGCAATGGTAAACTGTTTCATCAAAGGTGTTGAAGCAAAATTAAAGTGGGATACAATCTTTTAGCATGCTTGGAAAAATATTATATATCACATTTTCAGAAAGCAGTTTATGTGAGTTTACTGAACTACATTTATATTCTATACAAAAAATAAAACATTTATTTATAGTACTACATGTTCACATATATATATATATATATTTATATATATATATATATCGTAAGACATTTACAAACATTTTCATGGTGTCCTTTTGCCTGACTCCATATGTTATAGAAAGAAAAGTATGTCAAACTTAAAACAAGAGATGAGATGAAGAATATTCACAAGAATTTGTCAAAAGAATAATTGTACAAGCAAATCTACCCATAGAAGCAATTAAAAACACTTATGCATGACAACCTTTAAAGCAAACAATCTTCCAACCCACTTATGTCGAACAAGTTGTACCACACCACCACTGCCTTTTCCAATTACTTTGATGGTCTCAAGGTCGTCCAGCGAGAAGTCAAATTCCAGATCCTTACCATCTGAAGGCTGTTCAAAGAGGTAAATTGTAAGCCTTGGATGCTCAAAGCCAGAAAATAAAAAAAAATAAAAAAAAAGACAAAAAGTTATCTGTAAATGATGCATGCAGAATGGTGATAAAGTACAATGTGTAACGTGGGTTCCATAAGAGAGTATGCATTGGACTAGATGTGTATCAAGCATAGGAGGTGAATGAACCAAAAGATTCAAACCTATCATCTAGCCCAATCCATACTCTCCTATTGCACCGACGCTACACATTCTAACATGGTATAAGAACTCAGTTTTCTTTATCTCTTTTTTTTAGTCATCAACAACCTCACAATATTCAAAATAATTAACATCCACAGTTATGCCAGCTGGTCAAATCCCAAAGTGTCACTAAACAATTGAGAACATCTTTGAGAACAAAGATCGAAAGCAGTGCGATTATTAGGGACATGAGGTATGCAGGGAAGGATGTCCAAAGAGGAAAAGTGGAGCAAAAACTAGCTGTGAGGCCCATTACATCCATATAGATATCATAACCAGTTGGCGATTCTTTTAATCCTCCACTTGATGAATTTGAGCCACCAGAGTTAGAGTCATTTTTCAACTTTTGCTTGGCAATGATAACACAGGTTCCCACACTACTGCCAGAAGCAAGATGGATGATCTAGCCAACAAACCAACTTCAGTGGAAGCATACTCATGTGCACTGGAAAGTCCAGTAACAACAAGAATTAAGAACTCGGGAAGGGCACCAGGAATATCAAACGCAATGGCCCCAAAAACACCAGGGCCAAGAATTTTTATTGAAACATGGCAAGAAACCGAACATTTGCTTACAGTAATTCTCAGCGGAAGAAGTTCCACCCTTCGGTCATTGAGTTGTAGATATGAGTATTGGGGTTGAACATCATCAACCCCATCACAAACCAACACATCAGAAACACAGAGCAAACATACACAAAGGGATAGTGGAGGGAAACATAATAAAAAATGAACTTCATCATTGATCAAAGGTATGCAAATGCAAAGTATAGATTCTACAAATCAAAATGAATGAAAATTACAAATAACTGGGAATGTTAAGTGATAGAGCTACCAGTGACTCTTTTTCTTCAGAGATAAGACGCAACCCTTTCTGATTCAAGAGTAGATCGCCATCATGGAATGTTCCACTTGCAGTCCTAATCACAATTTAACAATAACCAATTCAATCAATTTCATAGACATAGTAATAGCAGAAGTAAAAAGGTAACATAGTTTTTTTAGTGTGTTTTTTTTTATTATAAAAAATGGAAATAGAAATCAAAATGTGAACTTTCTTCACTTATTTTTGTTCCTGAAATGGTTAGGTTTCCAAATCATGATAAAAATACGAAAATCTAAGCTATAGCATTATAAAATATGGTTGAATCCTTTGACCCAAGTCCACCCTAGCACATTGTAGGCACTAGAAATGCCCAGAGGAGTTTGTAGAAGAAAAAATGGAGGGTTGAAGCAAAGAAGATGAACTCACAAGAAAGAGGTGATGGGGGTTTCCTGAACAGGAACGGCAAGCTTCAGCTGCTTCAATGGTGTCTTCGTCTTCATCTTCGTTGTTCACTGATTTCGTTGCCCTTCTGTTCTGCTTTAGGATCCACGATTGAGTGATTCACGTTTCTCTCTTACACACGCACAGTTGAGAGAGTGATTGAATTATTCGGTAAAAAGTATGAATAAATTCAAACAAAGTGGCCGCGCAAATAAACTATGTATTATTTTCTTGCCATGCTTTTTTTTTTTTTTAATTTAATTTTTTAATCAATAAAGGTTAAGACAATGCTATCTGAAAAAAAAAATGAAATATTTAAAAAATATATAAAAAACCAAGAGTAATATCCTAAAATATTGAAAAAAAATATAAATTTTTAAAAACATGAAAAAGCAAGAGTAATGTCATCAAATAATTGAAAAAAACTAAAATTTTGAACAATATGGAAAAAAAAATTCTAAGTTGAATTTTTTTTAAAAAAAATATATGAAAAAGAAAGACACATGTCTAGAAATTTGAAAAAAAATGAAATTTAAAAAAAATATGAAAATCCAAATTTAATGTCTTTAAATATTAGATTTTTTAAAAAAAAATTGATAAAGCAAGAATAATGTATTGAAAATTTTGAAAAAAAATAAAAATTTTGAAAAACCAAGAGGAATGTCTTTAAAAATGGAAATCATTTGGAAATTAAAAAAATTATATGAAAAAACAAGAGTAATGTCTTGAAAGAATTAAAAATTAATGAGAATATAAAAAATATTAAAAAACAAATGAAATGTCTTGAAAATTTAAAAAAAAAACATAAAAATATCAAAATATGAAAAGACAAAAATATTTAGGATTTTTTAAATAAAATCTTAAATATTTAGGGTTTCGATTAAATGTTTTATTTATGAAACCTTAAATCGATTAAATGCTCTATTTATAACAACCCTAAATATTTAGGATTTCATTTTATGGTTTCATTTATGAAATCATAAACTCTAATTATTTAGGATTTCATTAATAAAACCTTAAACTTCACCTTAAATTAAAAGCATAAATATTAAAGGTTTGATAATGTAGCCTAAACTATTTAGGGTTTCATAAATGAAAACCTAAAACGCTATAAATATTAATGTTTTAATTAATGGAACCATGAAATTCTCCTTAAATATTTAAGGTTTCATAAATGAATCCATAAATCAAAACCCTCAATATTAAGGGTGTGATAAATAAAATCCAAAATTTAAACTTAAATATTTAGAATTTCATAAACGAAACATTAAATTAAAACCCTTAATATTTGGGATTTCTTAAATGAAATTCTAATTATTTAAGGTTATATAAATAAAATCCTAAATATTTAGTGTTTCATAAATGAAACCATTAATCAAAACCGTAAATAATTAGGTTTCATAAATGAAACCCAAATTATTTAAGGTTTTGAATATGAAATTCTAATTATTTGAAGGTTTTATCAATTAATAACTAATTTTATAAATGCATCACTAAATTTTGAGGGTTTCATCAATAAAATTTTTTAAAATTATGAAAATGCAAGGGTCATTTCTTAAAAAAGTAAAAAAAAAAAGTGAAAATTTTTAAACAAATATGAAAAACCAAGAGTAATGTCTAAAAATGTTGAAAAAAATAAAAATTTTTAAAAATATGAAAAAGCAAGTCTAACATCTTGAAAAAGTTGAAAAAAAAATTCAAATTAAAAAAACAAAATGAAAATCCAAGTGTAATGTCTTTAAATATTGAATAAAATTAATTTTTTAAATATTGATAAAGCAAAAGTAATGTCTTAAAAAATTTGAAAAAATTAAAATTTTGAAAAATATGAAAATGGAGGTGTTATGTCTTGAATACAAAGAAAAAAAAACTTTTAAAACTTTTGAAAAATCAAGAGGAATGTCTTTAAAAATAGAAAGAAATTGGAAATTCAAAAAAATTATATGAAAAACCAATAGTAATGTCATGAAAAAGTTGGAAATTAATGGAAAGTTAAAAATATTAAAAAGCAAAAGAAATGTCTTTGAAAATTTGAAAAAAATATGAAAAGACAAGAATATTTAGGGTTTCTTCAATGAAAACCTAAATGTTTAAGATTTTGATTAAATATTTTATTTATGAAACCATAAACCAATTAAATATTTTATTTATAGCAACCCTAAATATTTAGGTTTTCATTTTATGGTTTCATTTACGAAATCTTAAACCCCAATTATTTAGGATTTCATTAATGAAACCTTAAACTTCACCTTAAATTGAAATTATAAATATTAAATAAATGTAGCCTAAACTATTTAGGGTTTCCTGAATGAAAGCCTAAAACTCACCCAAAATATTTACGTTTGATTAATGGAACTATGAAATTCTACTTAAATATTTAGTGTTTCATAAATAAATCCATAAATCAAAACCCTAAATATTAAGGGTGTCATAAATGAAACCCAAAATTTAACCCTAAATATTTAGGTTTCAAAAATGAAATCATAAATTGATATCTGAAATATTTAGGATTTCATAAATGAAACACTAAATTGAAACCCTTAATATTTGAGGTTTCTTAAATGAAACCCTATTTATTTAGGATTTCATAAATGAAACCCTGAATTGAAACCCTAAATATTTAGGTAAAACCTTAAATATTTAGTGTTTCATAAATGAAACCATTAATCAAAACCGTAAATATTTAGGTTTCATAAATGAAACCCAAATTATTTAAGGTTTTGAATATCAAACTCTAATTATTTTAAAGTTTTATCAATTAATAACTAATTTTATAAATGCATCCCTAAATTTGTAGGGTTTCATCAATGAAAATTTTAAAAATTATGAAAAAGCAAGGGTCATATCTTAAAAGAGTTAAAATAAAGTGATTTTTTTAAAAAAAATATGAAAAACCAAGAGTAATTTCTTAAAATATAGAAAAAAATGAAAAATTTTAAAAATATGAAAACGCAAGCCTAACATCTTGAAAAAGTTGAAAAAAATTAAAATTTGTTTTAAAAAAAATATGAAAATCTAAGTGTAATGTCTTTAAATATTTAAAAAAATTGATAAAGCAAGAGTAATGTCTTGAAAAAGTTGAAAAAAATGAAAATTTCAAAAAATATGAAAATCAAAATGTTATGTCTTGAAAATAGAGAAAAAAATGAAAATTTAAAAAATTTTGAAAAATCAAAAGGAATTTCTTTCAAAATGGAAAGAAATTGGAAATTAAAAAAATTATATGAAAAAGAAAGAGTAATGTCTTCAAAGAATTGGAAATTAATAAAAATTTAAAAAATAATAAAAATAAAATGAAATGTCTTGAAAATTTGAAAAAAAATACAAAAATATCAAAATATAAAAAGACAAGTATATTTAGGGTTTCTTCAAAGAAATCCTAAATATTTAAGGTTTCGATTAAATGCTTTCGTTATGAAACCATAAATTGATTAAATGTTTTATTTATAACAACCTTAAGTATTTAGGGTTTCATTTTATGGTTTCATTTATGAAATCATAAACTCTAATTATTTAGGATTTTACTAATGAAACCTTAAACTTCATTATAAATTGAAACTATAAATATTAAAGGTTTGATAAATGTAGTCTAAACTATTTAGGGTATCATGAATGAAAACCTAAAACTCACCTTAAATATTTACGTTTTGATTAATGGAACTATGAAATTCTCCTTAAATATTTAAGGTTTCATAAATGAATCCATAAATTAAAACCCTAAATATTAAGCTTGTCATAAATGAAACCATAAATTGATACCCTAAATATTTAGGGTTTCATAAAAAAACATTAAATTAAAACCCTTAATATTTGGGGTTTCTTAAATGAAACCCTATTTATTTAGGATTTCATATATGAAACCATTAATCGAAACCGTAAATATTTAAATTTCATAAATGAAACTCTAATTTTTTTTTATGGTTTTATCAATTAATAAATAATTTTATAAATGCATCACTAAATTTTGAGGGTTTCATCAATGAAAATTTTAAAAATTATGAAAAAGCAAAGGTCAGGTATTAAAAAAGTTATAAAAAAAAAAAGAAAAACTAAGAGTAATGTCTTAAAATATTGAAAAAAAAATGAAAATTTATAAAAATATGAAAAAGCAAGCCTAACATCTTGAAAAAATTGAAAAATAAAAATAAAATTTGTTTAAAAAAATATCAAAATATGAAGAGACAAGAATATTTAGGGTTTCTTCAAAGAAATCTTAAATATTTAGGTTTCGATTAAATGCTTTCTTTATGAAACCATAAACTGATTAAATGTTTTATTTATAACAATGCTAAATATTTAAGGTTTCATTTGATAGTTTCATTTATGAAATCATTAACTCTAATTATTTAGGTCTTCATTAATGAAACCTTAAATTTCACCCTAAATTGAAAACATAAATATTAAAGGTTTGATAAATGTAGCCTAAACTATTTAGGGTTTCAAGAATGGAAACCTAAAACTCACCCTAAATATTTACATTTTTATTATTGGAACCATGAAATTCTTCTTAAATATTTAAGGTTTCATATCCATAAATAAAAACCCGAAATATTTAGGGTTTTAAAAATGAAACCATAAATTTAACCCTAAATATTTAAGGTCTTAAAAATGAAACCATAAATTGATACCCTAAATATTTAAGGTTTCATAAATGAAACATTAAATTAAAACCCTTAATATTTGGGGTTTCTTAAATGAAACCCTAATTATTTAGGGTTTTATAAATGAAACCCTGAATTGAAACCTTAAATATTTAGGGTTGTATAAACAAAACCCTAAATATTTAGTGTTTCATAAATGAAACTATTATTTGAAATCTTAAATATTTAGGTTTCATAAATGAATCCCAAATTATTTAAGGTTTTGAATATGAAATTCTAATTATTTTAAGGTTTTATCAATTAATAACTAATTTTATAAATGCATCCCTAAATTTTAAGGGTTTCATCAATGAAAATTTTAAAAATTATGAAATAGTAAAGATCATATCTTAAAAGAGTTAAAAAAAAAAAGTGATAATTTTAAAAATATGAAAACGCAAGCCTAACATCTTGAAAAAGTTGAAAAAAAAATTAAAATTTGTTTTAAAAAAAATATGAAAATCCAAGCATAATTTCTTTAAATATTAAAAAAATATTTTTTTAAAAAATTGATAAAGTAAGAGTAATGTCTTGAAAAAGTTGAAAAAAAATTAAAATTTTGAAATATATGAAAATTGAAGTGTTATGTCTTGAAAACTGAGAAAGATATGAAAATTTTAAAAATTTTAAAAAGCAAGAGTAATGTCTTGAAATAGTTGGAAATTAATGAATATTTTAAAAAAAATAAAAACAAAAGGAAATGCCTTGAAAATTTGAAAAATATCAAAATATGTAAAGACAAGAATATTTAGGGCTTCTTAAATAAAATCCTAAATATTTAAGGTTTGAATTAAATGTTTTATTTATGAAACCTTAAACTGACTAAATGTTTTATTTATAACAACCATAAATATTTAGGGTTTGATTTTATGGTTTCCTTTATGAAATCATAAACTCTAATTATTTAGGATTTCATTAATGAAACTTTAAACTTCACCCTAAATTAAAACCATAAATATTAAAGGTTTGATAAATGTATCTTAAATTATTTAGGATTTTACGAATGAAAACCTAAAAGTCACCCTAAATATTTACATTTTGATTAATGGAACCATGGAATTCTGCTTAAATATTTAAGGTTTTGTAAATGAATTCATAAATCAATATCCTACATATTAAGGGTGTCATAAATGAAACCCAAAATATAAGCCTAAATATTTAGGGTTTGATAAACGAAACATTAAATTAAAACACTTAATATTTGGGGTTTCTTAAATGAAACCCTAATTATTTAAGGTTTCATAAATGAAACCCTGAATTGAAACCCTAAATATTTAGGGTTGTATAAATAAAATCATAAATATTTAGTGTTTCATTAATGAAACCCAAATTATTTAAGGTTTCAAATATGAAACTCTAATTATTTTAAGGCTTTATCAATTAATAACTAATTTTATAAATGCATCCTTAAATTTTGAGGGTTTCATCAATGAAAATTTAAAAAATTATGAAAAAGCAAGGTCATGTCTTAAAAAAGTTAAAAACAAGTGAAAATTTAAAAAAAAATGAAAAACCAAGAGTAATGTCTTAAAATATTAAAAAAAAGAATGAAAACTATTAAAAATATGAAAAAGCAAGCCTAACATCTTGAAAATTTTGAAAAAAATTAAATTTTGTTTTAAAAAAAATATGAAAATTCAAGTGTAATGTCTTGAAAAAGTTGAAAAAATGAAAATTTTGAAAAATATGAAAATGGAAGTGTTATGTCTTGAAAACAAAGAAAAAAAAATGAAAATTTGAAAAATTTTGAAAAATCCAGAAGAATGTCTTTAAAAATGGAAAGAAATTGGAAATTTAAAAAATTATATAAAAAAGCACACTAGAAAGGGGGTTGAATAGTAGGATAAAACTTTTTCGTAAATGCTATTAGTTCACAAGTTGCCTTCTTGGATATATGTTAGTTTAAATCAGCAAATATATCCTTGGAAGGTAAAGCTTTGAAAGCCTTTCCAAAAGAGCACAGTAGGCAAGATAAATATATGTAATTATAAGACAGTAAATGAGAGCTTGTTTTTATATTGGTTCATACAACCTGAGTTACATCCAGTTCTCCTTTAACAACTGTTAAAGGGTTTCACTACAATCAACTGATTACAAAACAAGTATTCTTCATTGCCACTTCTGGCTACAAGTATTCTCTATGTCACTACTGACTACAAATATTCTAAACTACTTCTGGTTACAAGTATGAATCTCCCCCTAATATTACACTCTTGGCTTTCTATACAAAAATGTATAAGATTCAGATAACTCTCAAAGAGAGGATATGAACAAGTGTTGAATCTAAATGAACTTGTAGAGGATGGGTATTCTTTTTTCTTAGCTCGTGTTTCTTGGATTTTTCTCAGAGTGCTTTGCTTGCTATACAGATTGATTTGAATGAGTTCGTTATGGTTCATTAGTCTTCTCGTTGCATGGAAGCTTCCTTATTTAATGAGCTTCATGGATTTGAGCGTTGGAGAATGTTTGTTTCCGTTGTCTCATAGAAAAGTGTTGAAGTAGCTTTGACCGTGCTTGATGTGACAGGAGCAGGTTTTTGTCTCTGTCACAGTTGGCTTTTAGCTTAAGGTGTGCATCCCAATGTTGATTGGTCTTTTGGTTATACCTACACACTTCACATAATTCGAGACATGCAAACAATACGAGGAATAAAAGAAAGTAAGATAAAAAAGTATCTTCCTTTCTTTCTATAACAACAATGCCTTTATTTGTGTAAAGAATTAATTATAAAGCACATATTCCTCAGCACATATGACAGACAACGTCTGGCTTAATAGACATAGTCTGGTCTGACTGACCATGGTCTGGAATGAAGGATATGGTTTGGCCTAGCTTTAAACATCGTCTGGCTAGCTTTGCGTTGTCTGACCGTGTTCCATACATGGTCTGGTCCAGTACATATGCATAGTCTAGTCCTAGACTCGTGTTGTCTGTCCTAACACTTCACATAGTCTGTCCGAGACTATTGTATGGTCTGGTCTTAGACTTTGCATGAGTCTTTTCAAGACTTACCATGGTCTGTTCCATGGCTTATTTTAGTCTGATTAGAAGCAATTATAGTGTTTGGTTATTCATTACGAGTTATTAGACTATTAGAACGTAAGTGAGAGTTTGAGTGATTTTACCATTGTCTGTTATCACTTTGATTTCTTGAAATCACTTAGTCTGAAATCATTAGTTGATCAAATATTATTACGTTTGTTATCATCAAAACCTATCAAAGTATTAAGGGTCAAACATTATCAAATGTCTTGGTTCTAACAATCTTCCAATTTTTTATGATGACAACATATGCTATAATTTTGATTAACAGACAATAAATCAAAAACATTTATTTATTAGAGTGTAAATTATTTCATGTTAGATAAATATGTGCAATTATCAACATGATGAACTCCCACTGAGTCTATCATGCATATGCATATGACAAATTAAGCATGAAATAAATAGAGTAGATAATAGCAGACAATAAAAAAAATTAGTGAACCAATCACTATTTGTATTGATGAAACATAAGCATTGTTTGGAAAAATTTTATACATCCAAAATTCTTTACCCCTTTGTAATAAGAAAAAGGTGGAGGATGGAGTAGAAAATTGCCATCACAATCAAGGTTTGGAAGGTGGGGTTGATTGTTTGGTTGAGGATTCTCTGGCTTCTGATGAAACAGTAGTGGTGCTTGAGTTGCAACAGGGCAAGGAAGTAATAGAGTAGCTATAGACACATTGAAAGCAATGGTCATTTCTTTGATAATGCTTACTCTATGTTCTTCTAGTTTGGCATCAATTCTAGCATCAATTTAGGCAAATACTTGTTTTGGTTTCCAATGCAGCATCATGTACAGCTGGGTCAGTGTGAGACTCTGACTGTGCTACAACACTTAGTGGAATGGCTGCAATTGGAATGCTCGACCTTGATTGAGTGGATACCAAATATGTGCACTCGTGGGTTGGAGTGGATTCTACAGACTTTTCACCCAAGTTTGCAACTTGCATAGCAGCAAGTACAGCAGCCTGAGCTGCATCAGCCTCTTACTTCAAGGCCAATTTCCTGAGCCTTTTGTCTTCTTCTTCCTTGGCCTTCTTCTCTTTAGCCAGATCATTAAGTCTTCTCTGTTCTTCTTGAGCAACTAACATAGCTCTCAGTCTGGTAGTCTCTTATAAGATTCTTGCTTCTTTTGCTACTTTAGCTGCTGCTTTAGCTACAGCTATCAGTGAGCAGCTTTGTATTTAGCGTAGTACTCAGCAAGCATCTTCTCAACTTTAGCTTTATCTCTAGGGGTATGAGGAGTTAGCAAAGTGGGAACAACCACTGTGTCTAATACATGAATGAAACTATTGGAGGAAGAGAAGCCTTGACCAACAGTGTCAATCTTCTGCTTTTCTTCATCCAAGAGATTGGATGACCCTATGGTATGGAGCATGTTACTCATCATGTTCTACTAGTAGATGTTAGCATCTGATTTTGTGTTCTCTGGTGGCAGTACATGCTCTTGTTGAGGTAGTGGCTCAATGTCTGGTATGTGTTGTGGAAGATTGTCTGTTCTTGTAATCTTCTTCCCCTTCAGCTTGTTGGGGTTGACAGTTGGGAGCCCCGGGAACAATATGGTCTGGAGGGACACGTATATCAATTTCTTCAAAAATGTGCAAGCTAGGTGGATACAACTGTCTAGGGGCTGTGCCTTGAAACTTCAAATTGCATAGAGCCTTATAGTCAACACAAGTGGCTTGGAAGGTTGGATGAATAGAGGTAACTCCTCGTGTGATCAACCGAGGAGGTCGAAGAGAGACTCTTGGTCTCGATAGATAGCATAATGAATCATGATGCATTATTTTGACAGTGGCATCCAGTTGCTTATTCTCTTCTTCTGTTAACTCAACTGGCAGTGCTGGTTCCACTGTGAAGTAGTTCAATCCCTCTCTCATATAGTTATACCAGTGTGCAATCTCATGCACTAACTGACGCATTTGAGTGATGGCAAATGCATATTCTTCCTATTGTAGCCTTCTTGCAAGATTAGCATCATCTTCAATAGTGTTTAAAAGAATGGTGTTGTGCATTGGCCTCTGGAAGGGAATTATCCCTTGATCGATCTATAGAGGTGGAAGCTTCTTCAGTTTTGCTTCCTTGACAACAACAACCATTGAGTGCTCTGCAACGGGCTCCAATTGAGTCTCTTCTCTATATGCTGCAGACTCAGCATTCTCTCCCACATAACACAGGGAGAATCGTTGCATGATCTTCTGATGCTAGGAGCCTGAGGGAGGAGGAGCAATGTCTTCTCCAAATATGGACAGAGGAGTGGTGGTATCTAGACTGAATGGTCTGTTGTCCCATGAGGGAGCAGTAGATGCTTCAAGAGATAGAATGACTATCTCTTCATTAGACCCAGACGAGATGTTGATAGACTTAGTGTGGTGATAGGAAACCACTTCATCTGACATCTTAGGGATGGTTACTGGTAAGGATGATTGATAGGGAGGAATGGTGGTGTCTGGTAGAGTTTGTGGGGATGTTGTAGGTACATCAGTTTGAGTTATGGGTTCAGTCTGTTAAGTGATTATCTGTCCAGTGGGGGCAAACGTGGGTTAATCTTCTGTCTGAACAGTGGGTTCAGACAATGGCTCTTACATAGTCTGTGCTTAGGCATTAGACTGTGCAGCTACTGTTTGGTTGACTATGGTCTGTGTAGGTGACATTGACGATAGAGGTTCAACAGATGGAGTGTCTGTTATGGTTTCTGTTTTAGCTAAGACTGGTATAGTCTGAGGAATATTCTTCCTTAAACATTTATGAGTAGAGTGAGCGTGAATTGGAAGTGTGAAGGTAGGGATGATGATACCTGGATTGGTGGTTGTGGTAGTCTGTTCAAGTCTGTCTTCTTCCAACACCACTTTTCTTTTCACAATCAGCTTCCTGGTTGTGGTTTTGAGTGGTCTGATAGTTAGATCGTCTGACTCAGTGGTCTGTTGTGCACTGAGTTGTCTTCTTGGCCTCTTAAAGACCAATCCATCATCAGATACTTCCTCTTCAGTCTCAGCAACATTAACAGCTGCTTGTCTAATGTCTGTTACCTCTTTCAGAGACACTTGAGGTTCAGCAAACATTCTGGCAGCACCTTACCCTTCTATTGAGCTCTTGTCTTAATCCTCAAAGTGGGTGGTCTGGGTGGTGCTTGTTGGACCGTCTGCTTATCCTTTTTGGCAGGTGACTCTTCAGTAGACTGTGTTGTGGCCTTGCATGTTGTCCGGACGATCTACTAGTCCGTAACAACAAGTCTCCTTATTTTTCTTGCCAGGGGTTGGATGGAAGCAGCCTCATCATAAATCACCAAACTCTTTCATTTTCCACCTTTCTTCTTCTTGGTCTACTTTTTCTGACCTTCACCTTTATCAACAGAAAGCTTAGGGAAGGTTGAATGGGATTCCTCTGATGACATGGTAGAGGATGAATCTGTGAAGGGCAGACACATGATTCCTAGACCCAATCATGTTCAAGATGGTTTTATTGATGATGTCTTAAAAAAAATTTAAAAAGTGAAATGTTTTAAAAAAATATGAAAGACCAAGAGTAATGTCTTAAAATATTGAAAAAAATGAAAATTTTTAAAAATATGAAAATGCATGTATAACATCATGAAAAAGTTGAAAATTTTTTTTAAAAAAAAAATCAAAATCCAAGTGTAATGTCTCTAAATATTGAAAAAAATTAATTTTTTTAAAAATTGATAAAGTAAGAGTAATGTCTTGAAAATGTTGAAAAAAATTAAAATTTTGAAAAAGATGAAAATGGAACTGTTATGTTTTGAAAACAAAGAAAAAAATGAAACTTTTAAAAATTTTGAAAAATCAAGAGGAATGTCTTTAAAAATGGAAGTAAATTGTAAATTAAAAAAATTATACGAAAGAGCAAGAGTAATGTTTTGAAAGAGTTGAAAATTAATGAAAATTTAAAAAATAATAATAATAAAATGAAATATCTTGAAAATTTGAAAGAAATATGAAAATATCAAAGTATGAAAAGACAAAAATATTTAGGGTTTCTTAAACGTAGCCTAAATTATTTAGGGTTTCATGAATAAAAACCTAAAACTCAGCCTAAATATTTACATTTTGATTAATGGAACCATGAAATTCTCCTTAAATATTTAGAGTTTCATAAATGAACCCATAAATCAAAACCTTAAATATTAAGGGCATCATAAATGAAACCCAATATTAAACATTAAATATTTATGGTTTCGTAAATGAAACCATAAATTGATACCCTAAATATTTAGTATTTCATAAGCAAAATATTAAATTAAAACCCTTAATATTTGTGGTTACTTAAATGAAACCCTATTTATTTAAGGTTTCATACATGAAACCTTAAATTGAAACCCTAAATATTAAGGGTTACATAAACAAAACGCTAAATATTTAGTGTTTCATAAATGAAACCATTAATCGAAATCATAAATATTTAGGTTTAATAAATGAAACCAAAGTTATTTAAGGTTTCGAATATGAAACTCTAATTATTTTAAGGTTTTATTAATTAATAACAAATTTTATAAGTGAATCCCTAAATTTTTAAGGTTTCTCAGTGAAATTTTTATAAATTATGAAAAAGCAAGTATAATGTCTTAAAAAAGTTTTTAAAAAAGTGAAAATTTTTAAAGAAATATGAAACACCAAAAGTAATACCTTAAAATATTGAACAAAAATTAGAATTTAAAAAAAAAAAAAAGAAAAAACAAGTCCAACATCTTGAAAAAGTTTTAAAAAATTAAAAAAATATGAAAATCCAAGTGTAATGTCTTTAAATATTGAAAAATAAATAAATTTTTTAAAAATTGATAAAGCAAGAGTAATGTCTTGAAAAAGTTGAAAAAAAATGAAAATTTTGAAAAATATGAAAATGGAAGTGTTATGTCTTTAAAATAGAGAAAAAATTAAAATTCTGAAAAATCAAGAGGATTGTCTTTAAAAATGGAAAGAAATTGGAAATTAAAGAAATTATATGAAAAAGAAAGAGTAATGTCTTGAAAGAGTTGGAAATTAATGAAATTTAAAATAAAAAAAATGAAATGTCTTGAAATTTTGAAAAAAATATGAAAATATCAAAGTATGAAAAAACAAGAATATTTAGGGTTTCGATTAAATGTTGAATTTATAACAACCCTAAATATTTAGGGTTTGATTTTATGGTTTCATTTATGAAACTATAAACCCTAACTATTTAGGATTTTATTAATGAAACCTTAAACTTCACCCTAAATTTAAACCATAAATATTAAATGTTTGATAAATATAGCCTAAACTATTTAGGGTTTCATGAATGAAAACCTAAAACTCACCCTAAATATTTACATTTTGATTAATGAAACCATGTAATTCTCCTTAAATATTTAGGGTTTCATAAATGAATCTATAAATCAAAACCCTAAATATTAAGGGTGTCATAAATGAAACCCAAAAGTTAACCCTAAATATTTAAAGTTTCATAAATGAAATCATAAATTGATACCCTAAATATTTAGGGTTTCATAAACGAAACATTAAATTAAAACCAATAATATTTAAGGTTTCTTAAATGAAACCCTAATTTTTTTAGGGTTTCATAAATGAAACCTTGAATTGAAACACTAAATATTTAGGATTGAATAAACAAAAATTTAAATATTTAGTGTTTCATAATTGAAACCATAAATATTTATGTTTCATTAATTAAATCCAATTTATTTAAGGTTTCGAATATGAAACTCTAATTATTTTAATGTTTTATTAATTAATAACTAATTTTATAAATGAATCCCTAAATTTCTAGGGTTTCTCCGTGAAAATTTAAAAAATTATGAAAAAGCAAGTGTCATGTCCTTAAAAAGTTTTAAAAAAAAGTGATTTTTTTTTAAAAAAAAATATGAAAAACCAAGTATAATGTCTTAAAATATTAAAAAAAAAATGAAAAAGCAAGTCTAACATTATGGAAAAGTTGAAAAAAAAAATAAAAAAATTAAAATTCAAGTGTAATGTCTTTAAATATTTTTTAAAAAAATAAAAATTGATAAAGCAAGCGTAATAATATCTTGAAAAAGTTGGAAAAAAAGAAAATTGTAAAAATTTTGATAAATCCATAGGAATGTCTTTAAAAATGGAAAGAAAGTGGAAACTAAAAAAATGATATGAAAAAGCAAGAGTAATACATCGAGAGTTGAAAATTAATGAAAATTTTAAAAATAATAAAAAGAAAATGAAATCTCTTAAAAATTTGAAAAAAATATGAAAATACCAAATTATGAAAAGACAAGAATATTTAAGATTTCAATTAAATGTTTTATTTACGAAACTTTTAAATCAATTAAATGTTCTATTTATAACAACCCTTTAGGTTTCATTTATCAAACTATAAACTCTAATTATTTAGGATTTCATTAATGAAACCTTAAACTTTACCATAAATTGAAACCATAAATATTAAAGGTTTCATAAATGTACCCTAAACTATTTAGGGTTTCATGAATGAAAGCCTATAAAACTCACTCTAAATATTTACGTTTTGATTAATGCAACCATGAAATTCTTCTTTAATATTTAAGGTTTCATACATGAATCCATAAATCAAAACCCCAAATATTAAGCGTGTCATAAATGAAACCTAAAATTTAACCCTCAATATTAAGGATTTCATAAATGAAACCATAAATTAATACCCTAAATATTTAGGATTTCATAAACGAAACAATAAATTAAAACCCTTAATATTTGGGGTTTCTTCAATGAAACTCACATTATTTAGGTTTCATAAATGAAATCCTGAATTGAAACCTTAAATATTTAGTATTTCAAAAATGAAATCATTAATCAATACCGTAAATATTTTGGTTTCATAAATTAAATACAAATTTTTTAAGGTTTCGAATATGAAATTCTAATTATTTTTAGGTTTTATTAATTAATAAATAATTTTATAAATGAATCCCTATAAATATTTAGGGTTTCATTGAAATTTTTTAAAATTATGAAAAAGCAAGGTCATGTCTTAAAAAAGCTAAAAAAATGATTTTTTTTTAAATCTTGAAAAACCAAGACTAATGTCTTAAAATATTAAAAAAATAAAAATTTTAAAAAAATATGAAAAATCAAGAGTGATGTCATGATAAAGTTGAAAAAAACTAAACTTTTGAAAAATATGAAAAAGCAAGTTTTTTTTTTTTTAACACCATCAAAAAGCAAGTCTAACATCAGGAAAAAGTTGAAAAACAGTTAAAGTTTAAAAAAAAATATGTGAAAAAGAAAAACAAATGTCTAGAAATTTGAAAAAAAATATATAAAAATCCAAGTGTAATGTCTTTAAATATTAAAAAAAATTAAAATTGATAAAGTAAGAATAAGGTCTTGAAAAAGTTGAAAAAAATAAAAATTTTGAAAAACATTAAAATGGAAGTGTTATGTCTTGAAAACAAAGAAAATTTTGAAAAATCTAAAGGAATGTCTTTAAAAATGGAAAGAAATTGGAAATTAAAGAAATTATATGAAAAAACAAGAGTAATGTCTTTAAAGAGTTGAAAATTAATAAAAATTTAAAAACTATTAAAAAGCAAATGAAATGTCTTGAAAATTTTAAAAATTATCAAAATATGAAAAGACAAGAATATTTAAGGTTTTATGAATGAAAACCTAAAACTCACCCTAAATATTTAGGTTTTAATTAATGGAACCATGAAATTCTCCTTAAATATTTAAGATTTTATAAATAAATCTATAAATTAAAACTCTAAATATTTAGAGTTTCATAAACGAAATATTAAATTAAAACCATTAATATTTAGGGTTTCTTAAATGAAACTAGAGTCTCATAAATGACTTCATAAATATTTAATGTTTCATCAATAAAAAAATTTTAAAATATGAAAAACCAAGGGTCATGTCTTCAAAAAGTTAAAAATAAATAAATTTATAAAAAAAATATGAATAAGCAAGTTAAATTTATAGAGTGATTTAAAAAAAATTTAAAATATGAAAAACCATGAGTAATATCTTAAAATATTAAAAAAAATGAAAATTTATAAAAATATGAGAAAGCAACAGTGATGTCTATAAAAAGTTGAAAAAACTAAAATTTTAAAAAATATGAAAAAGCAAGTCTAACATCTTGAAAAAGTTGAAAAAAAATTAAAATTTTAAAAAAAAATATATGAAAAATAAAGACAAATGTCTAGATATTTGAAAAAAAAAATGAATTCTCTTTAAAAAAAAAATATGAAAATTCAAGTGTAATGTCTTTAAATATTGAAAAAAAAAATTTCAAAATTGATAAAGCAAGGGTAATGTCTTGAAAGAGTTGAAAATTAATGAAAAATTTTAAAAAGCAAATGAATGTCTTGAAATTTTTTTAAAAAATATCAAAATATGAAAGCACAAGAATATTTAGGGTTTCTTAAATAAAACCCTAAATATTTAAGTTTTCAATTAAATGTTTTATTTATGAATTCCTAAATATTTAGGGTTTCATTTATGAAACCCTAAACCCTAACTATTTCAAATTTCATTAATGAAACCTTAAGTTTCACCCTAAATTGAAAATATAAATATTAAAGATTTGATAAACATAGCCTACACAATTTAGAGTTTCATGAATGATAACCTAAAACTCACCATAAAAATTTTCGTTTTCATTAATGAAACCATGAAATTCTCCGTAAATATTTAGGATTTCATAAATGAATTCATAAAAATACCCAAATATTAAGGGTTTCATAAATTAAACCCAAAATTTAACCATAAAATATTTAGTATTTCATAAATGAAACCATAAATTGATGCCCTAAATATTTAGGGTTTCATAAATGAAACATTAAATTAAAACCCATAATATTTGGGGTTTCTTAAATGAAACTCTAATTATTTAGGGTTTCTTAAACAAAACTCTAATTATTTAAGGTTTCTTAAATGATTCCTTAATTATTTATGATTTCTTAAATGAAACCCTTAATTGAAATCCTAAATATTTAAAGTTGTATAAATAAAATCATAAATTAAAACCCTAAATATTTAGTATTTCATAAATGAAACCATTAATTAAAACCCTAAATATTTAGATTTCATAAATGAAACCCAAATTATTTAAGTTTTAGAATATGAATTTCTAATTATTTTAAGGTTTTATTAATTAAACACTAATTTTTTAAATGAAACCCTAAATTACTTTAACTGTCTGATAGTGCTTTAACAATAAATCAAGAATCCAAAGTGCTCTAAATCGGACTAAGTTAAGCTTTAAAACAAACTATGTGAAGGTTATGAGAACAGACGGTACAAGTCTTGGAACAGACCATGCGTAGTCTTGGAAAAGATCACGCAGAGTCTTTAAACAAACCATACAATAGTCTTGGGACAAACTGTGTGAAGTATTGGACCAGACAATACAAGTCCATGACCAAACTATGCATAAGTGTTGAACCAAACCATGTATGGTACTTGGACCTAACCATGTGTAGTCAAGCCAGACCATGACTGAACTAGGCCAGACAATGTCTATGTTGACCTAGACTACGTCTATCAAGCCAGACGATGTCTGTGTTGGAACAGAACATGATCTGTTACATGTGCTGAGGAATATACATTTAATAATCATCTCTTGACTTTAAGAATGCATTGTCTGTTACAGAAAGAAAGAAAGATACTCTCTGAATAACTTTCTTTTATTCCTCATATGACTGTTTGCATGTCTCAAAATGTGTGAAGTTTGTAAGTACAGCTAAAAGGCTAATCAGCTTTGAGAAGCACACCTAAAGCTAAAAGAAAGTTGTGACAAGATAGGAACTTGCTCCTATCAAATCAAGCTCAACTAAAAAAACTTCAACACTCTTTTGTGAGACAACAGAAATCCTTCTTCTCCAACATTCAAATCCATGAAGTCCTACTATATAAAGATGCCTCCATGCAACGAGAAGAAGAAGAACGAAACAAAAGGATTCCAAGCCAATTTGATCTAAACAATCTAAGCACAAGCAAGAAAAGCATTTTGAGAAAAAGCTAGTACCAAGAGCCGAGAGAAAAGAGAAACATTATCTTCAACAAGCTCATAGAGATTCAACACATATTCATATCCTCTCGTTGAGAGTTATTTGAATCTTATTCATATTTGAATAGAAAGCCAGGAGTGGCTCAGTGAGCAAAGAAAACTTGGGAAATATATTCTCAACGGGAAGATTTATACTTATAACTAGTAGTGGTTTAGAATACTAGTAGCTAGTAGTGACATAGAGAATACTTATAACCAGAAGTGGCAGTGAAGAATACTTATTTGTAATCAGTTGATTATAATGGAACCCTTTAACAACTGTTAAAGGAGAACTGGACGTAGCTCAGTTGGAATGAACCAGTATAAAAATAAGCATTCTACTTGTTGTCTTATGATTACACTTATTCATCTTGCACACTGTGCACCTTTATAGGATTTCTAAAAGCTTTGCCTTGAAATGATATATTTGTTTATTTAAACTAACGTATATCTCTAAAAGGTAACCTATGAACTATTAATCTTTGCGAAAAAAATTTTTAACCTACTATTCAACCTCCTCCCCCCCTCTAGTGTGTTCTTATGTATTTCACAAAATCCTAAATTATTTTAAGGTTTTATTAATTAAACAAATGCCTTGAAAATTAATGAAAATTTAAAAAATATTAAAAAGAAAAAGAAATGCCTTGAAAATTTGAAAAAAATATGAAATATGAAAAGATAAGAATATAAAAAAGAAATGTCTTGAAAATTTGAAAAAATATAAAATATCAATTAAATGTTTTATATATGAAACCCTATATATTTAGGGTTTCATTTATGAATTCCTAAACCGATTAAATGTTTTATTTATAAAACCCTAAATATTTATGGTTTCATTAATGTAACCTTAAGCTTCACCTATATTGAAACTATAAATATTAAAGGTTTGATAAACTTAGCTTAAATTATTTAAGGTTTCATGGAAGAAAACCTAAAACTCACCCTAAATATTTACTTTTTTATTAATGAAACCATGAAATTCTCCTTAAATATTTAAGGTTTCATAAATGAATCCATAAAAAAATCCTAAATAGTAAGGGTTTCATAAGTGAAACCGAAAATTTAATCCTAAATACTTAAGATTTCATAAATAAAACATTAAATCAAAACATGTAATATTTAAGGTTTCTTACCTAATTACTTATAATTTCTTAAATGATTCCCTAATTATTTATGGTTTCTTAAATGAAATCCTGAATTGAAATCCTAAATATTTATGATTGTATAAACAAAACTCTAAATTAAAATCCTAAATAGTTAGTGTTTCATAAATGAAACCATTAATCGAAAGTTTAAATATTTAGGTTTCATAAATAAAACCCAAATTATTTAAGTTTTCAAATATGAAACTCTAATTATTTTAAGATTTTATTAATTAAACACTAATTTTCAAAATATTCCAATTGTTTTTTTTTTCAAATTTTCAAAACATTATACTTGACAACAAGACGAGGTGATTTGTAGAACAAGGAATCTGGTGTATACTTTAGGAAAACTCCATAAGCAAAACAAAGAGCAGAAACACCACATGATGCTTAAACAAAAATGAGGAGAAAACCACCACAATCGATGATGCTATTGACTAAAAAATAAATTGGGAAAGTAAAGTCCTATCGAACCTAATGCTAAAATCACAAACTTAATCAAGAATGGAGGCAAACGTAAGAGAGGGGGAAGAAAGGTAAGTCAATGTTGACAGAATTCTAACTAGGTCACACTACCTAGATATTTGAGAGATGTCTTGAAAATTGAAAAAATATTAAAGTTTTAAAAAATATAAATAAAAAAAAAAAAGTTAAGGCAAATGTCTTGAAAAATGAAAAAAAAAAGAATAATGTATTGAAAATTTGAAACAATAAGATTAATGTCTTGAAAATGTGAGAAAATATGAATTTTTTTTTTAAAATATTAAAAAAATAAAAATAATGTCTTGCAAATTTTTTTTAAAAAAATATGAAAGTTTTAAAAACAAGATAAATGTTATGAAAATTAGAAAAAAAAAATTCATTTTTTTAAAAAAATATGCAAAAACATGAATAATAACTTAAAAATTTTAAAAAATAAATAAAATTTTAAAAATATGAAAAAATAAGAGAAATATCTTGAAAATTGAAAAATAAATATGAAAGATTTAAATAATATAAAAAAAAACAAGAATACTATATTGAAAATTGGAAAAAAAAAATTAAAAATTAAGAGTAATGTTTTCAAAAATTTTAAAAAAAAAAAGTATCGAAAAATAAGAGTAATGTCTTGAAAAATTAAAAAAAAAATCAAAATTTTAAAAAATATAAAAGTTTTAAATAATATGAAAAAACAAGTATTGAAAATTGAAATAAATATTAAAGTTTTAAAAAATATGAAAAAATAAGAGTAATATCTTAAAAAAAATTGAAAAAAAAATGAAAAACAATAGAAATGTTTTGAAATTTTTTTTAAAATGAAAATTGAAAAAATTATAAAAGATTTAAAGATTTGAAAAAACAAAAGTAATGTCATTATTTTGAAAAAAAATAGAAATATTATAAAAAAATAGAAATACAAGAATAATATCTTGAAAAAATAAAAAAAAAAAAAAAGAGTAATGTATTGTAATTTTTAATTTCTACTCACAGTTGACACCTAGCAGCCATTCCAGCATGGGCTTCAAACTGTGAAGGGCTTATCTGTTTACACATGAATGCAAATAGTAAAAGCCTATATTATCATTTGACATTTGTTTATATAAGAATAAAACATTTCATGCAGTTATATGATCGTACCTCTATATAACAGACTATACTATTTCCCTGTTGGGATGTGAAGATAAAGGCATCACATAAACAAAGCCTGAGATGTTATTCTTGCTTAAGAGAATTACTTCCGGTGGGGACAAACTTTTTCTCACGAAAATATTGCTGTACTTTCTACAAATTGACTGAAACATATTGACAAAAAATCGAAAATATTTCTCACGAAAATATTCTCATATTTAGAAACAAAAATAAAATATTAAAACCCACTAACTCAAATAAAGGCATAAATAACAGTTTTGGTTGTAGAACAAAGATTCAATAAGTAATCAAACCAGAGTTGCAAGACAGATACAGCACATGGAATACTGAATAGGGAAAGGCTAGTTTACAGTTTATATAGATCTGGAAACTACTCTAACCTGACACTGACAGGTGTCAGTTTCAGGCAACTGACCTGCAGCTAATAACAATAGCTATTGCTCTTATTATACTCTAATACTATCAATACTATAAAATATATATTTGCAAGAGTGTTGTTCAATAAATTATGAAAATAAAAAATAAAAAGTACCAGAAGTTTTCACCTGGGCATCACGCGGATCAATTTTTGTAGCTTTCCTAATATAGCTCTAGCCCTTGTCATTTTGACCAAGTTGAACATATATATGCTCAAGCGCCTATACGAAAAGACAATATATCAATACCACAATAAGGGAGGAGGAAGAAATAACATCTACTGACAGAGACACAGCAGGTTAAAAGAAATAAGGAATTCAAACCCAACAAAACCAAACAAAGACAACCTACTAATAACAACATAAAAATAAAAACAAAATTATGCAAAAACTACTAGACAATAGACATGGTTTGAAAATCAAGCACCATCACCCCCACATCCATCCACACATGCTTTCAGCTCAAGTTTTTGAGCAAGATATTCCAAAATGAACAACCATACCCTGTGGTGTCCACACGACAGTTCACAGCAAAGTACAATTGCAAATAGTTCCTCAAGAGGCTCACAAGAAATAATAAGAAGCAACATGAACAAAAGAGAAAGAAAGATGAAATTAAACTCATAAAACTAAAAAAATGACGAAATCAGAATAGAACAAGATGACGAGAGAAAATGAGGATTTTATTAGAAAATTGAGGAATCTTGGGTCCCAGTTCCCACAATCTATGTTCTTTATTTTTTGCAAGCATTCACTAAAGAAACATGTATATATATGTAAGAAACTAAATTAATCTAATATTCTCATACTCTATCAAAAGAACAATCCCAAAGATACAATTTGAACTTCCTAATTAGAGCTCAATGGCCAAAACTCTAGAAACAGAAATTGTGCATACACAAGCAAGTATACCTCCTATTCAAGACATCATTTCCAGTCCAACCTACAAGTCCAAAAACAGATGTCTCTTGGGTACACCTGCCAAAACATTAAATTTGGATCGGCTCAGTAAATAGTTGTTTTAAATATAAATTAAAGTAACTTCAAGATAAAATCCACACATCTTTTAATTTATTCCCCTAACCTCTCCAAATGAAAAAAAAAATGATAACTTATAAAAATAGGAATTTGATAAAATGTTTAAAAGCTGAATAAAATAATATAAAAAATGTTTTTCTTATGAAGATTGGGTGTTTGTTCAAACGGTAATAGTCAAATATGGTCTAACTATTTTTCAAAGATCTAAAATAGTCAATTATGGTCTGATGACAAAATGAATGTTCATTTACAAATTAAGTCCCTTCATTGACTAGTCTTCGTGCATGTTTGAATAAAATATTAATTTAATTCTTGCACGCGTGCAAGGAAATTTTTTATAATGATTTTAAACATGTTTCATGAATTCGCGATTAATAATACGAAAGAAACAACTAACTTGTTCAATTAGCTATAAAAGTTTTAATTTCTACGTTGCTTTGTCAGCATATATAGAATATCAATATATAGTGCTAGTTTGGTATTAATTACATTTTTAATGATATATATTTTTAATATTAGCCAATGGAAAAATAAGCTTCTTATTTTAATTTAGACATAACTAAAATCAAATTGAGTGAACTCAATTAATTATATAGAGTTAAAGTTCTTAGGACACTTTTTTTATTGGTATGAGTGCTTAATTAGGTTTGTTTTTTTATTAGGAAATAACCTAATTAAGCACTTACATGCTAATAAATGAATTTGTATATATGGACCATCATCACACATTGATCGAGTAGACATATATATATATATATCTCACCCACAGACTTTGCTCTAACTAATTCTCTCTCGTGGGAGAGTTAATCATTCAGAGTATTAACTTCAAGAAAGGAAGAATATATATAATGACCAAAAATACCAACTCTTGAACATAACATAGAATAGATATTACTTTTTGGCATATATTTGTTCCCTCTTCAACATAGTTTGGTTATCTGTGTTGACCATTTAATTTATAGATCCTTCTAAACACATTTCACAGAAGAATCATTAATTAATTAATTAAGTTTAAAGTTAACAATATAGTTGTAGTCGTTGGTCACCGATTTGATCAAAATCGAAACCTCTTCCCTTGTTGAGGATAACAAATGTTTCTTTCAACACGTGATTTTGATTAATTAATTTTATGATTAACTTTCTCTTGACAAAAGAGGAAGCAACCCTCTTTAGACCATCTGGTTGTAGAATATTGAAAGCCATAAATAAACAATTAATTTATGGTGTCCAATCACCCCTACTACGATTGTTCCATTGAAGAATATGAATTACGTAATCTTATTAGTTTACTATTTCTTTTTGGCTTTCTTCAAATGATGAAGCAACATCAGCAAATTATCACATTAATATAGTAGAATCAAAATACACGTTTATCATATGTGAATAATTAAAATTATATATGCAGATCTATTGACTTCTGTCTTTCGTCAAATGCATGATCATCATACTATTCATATATTAATGTGCTGATAAAAAAAAAACTATTCATATTAATGTGAAAAAGGAATGAGATACTCAAACTTGTTATTATGAAAAAGGAAATACATATTCAAATATGTTACTATGAAAAAAGGAAATACATATTCAATGAGTGTAACACATTTCATGTATACATTCCCCATTGTTATTGCCGCCTTGTGTTTATAGAGAACTGCAACATATTTGAGTCATTCAGCTCCAAATCTGCTGAAGAGCCATTCTTACTCCTCTTTGCAGCCAACTCCGACGAAGATGAGAAGGAAACATCCGATGAACGTTTCTTTAACGTAACCCTAATCGGCTCGATATGATGATCTGAGCCGATTAAATGAGGAAAATTCAGCTTTGCTTTCGAACCGTGCATCTTAAATGCGGCTCGATCGTAAGCCAAAGCTGCATCCTCAGCAATTTTGTAGGTCCCAAGCCACACTCTCACGCCATTCCTCTTAGCATCTCTTATCTCGGCCGCATACTTTCCCCACGGCCTCCTCCGCACACCACGGTAGCTCAAACCCTTCCTTGGAGGCGCGTGAGTGCCACGCGCAGCTGCTGAGGCACTACTATTTTGACACTCATTTTCCATTTTCACGGCTGCACCAACGTTGCTCGCCCCATTGCCGTTGGAAGCAGGGAGCCATCCGGTGATGGCGGCGGCCTCGCGCAAAACACCGTAGATAACCATGTCTTCGGGGTCGTCCTCCTTCAACGGCAGCTCCGCCCAGTTCTCCGTCATGAAAATGTTCCGGAAACTGGAGCTCCGGTAGAACACCGTCGTCGATGGCACCGGTGCGGAAGCATCCTTAAGCGGCGTCACTACAGGGAACTCAAAGTCATCAAAGGCATTCACGTTTGTGTTTAAAGCATAAGGACTCATTATTCCGTACAAGTTTGATGTTTCGTTACTTTCGTAGTTGCGAGTGTTGTGTCTATGTTTATATATATATATATATATATAAGGAAAAAGTAAGACACAGTGAAGATAGAAAAAAGCACTAGCTAGTATAATATTCGATTCAATTGTGGCATTGATTCATGGTGGTTCCTTGAACGTTCTTAATTCCCCATGTGGAATAGGGTTTGTTTCACGTGATAAAATATATATAATACTATATGCCTTTTGATTTTAAAACACAATTAAAAATTAAAAGTGGATGATTCGTCGGTGTTTGTCCAACACTTTTCATTTTAATTCTATCATCACATTTCTATTAATATAATAACATTGGTCAGATTTAAAAGTTGAAAGTTGAACGTGACGAACGTTATATATTATTAGTTTTAATTTTAATGTAAAAATAAAGAATGTTTACATTTGCTGTCTCCATTCTTTTAAGTCCCCGTGCTTTAGAGTTTGAATAGCAAAATCTTAAACTAGTCTACTATCTTTTGGGGCATCGTGCATCTTTTTTTAACTTATTTTTTTTATATCTCCCAATAGTTAAATTTACTATCACGTCAATTTGGTTTCTCATGTGTCATTAGTCATTACTGTTCTTAGCGTGTGTCTGTGAAAGAATTGTTTTTTTAAATGAAAACTTTCTTCACATGACTTTTTAAAGTACTATCTAAACACATCTAGAGTGTATTTAACTGAAAAAATTAGATTATTATTCTAATTAGAATTATTATTTTTTATAAGTTTATTGAAAAGTGATTTAAAAATAATTAATTTCGTTTGAATGTAAAAAAAAAATGTTTTATATAGTAAAAGAGGATAAAAATAACTGAAAGAAAAAAATAAAAAAACTATTATCAAAATAACTTATTTTAAAAAAAAAAAATCTATTTTCAAATTTAAAATATAACCCCCAAACAAATTAGATTATACCAAAACAGTTTAGATTATTAAAAAATAGCTTAAATTGTTGTTTCTCAAATTAATGTATATTTAGTTCAGTGTTTGAATAAAAATACGTGGATCCACAATGTGAAAACCTGAAGTTACACAGTAAAGTTTTATGCGAGAATTGAACGTGAATTTTGCCTAACTTGGTGGAACCAAAAAAGTTTGACCCCAACGTGAGCATCTACTAGCCTCATGCTCACCTATACCTGATTAAGCGTTAATTAACATTTGAGCATACATTTTGCCTCTTTACTTTCAGAGTTTCAGTCAAACATAATCAAGGTCTATATACTTTCATACTCATGAATTCGGTCCTGAAATTTTAAAAATACATGTAAATTTAGTCCATTCTCTCTAACAATTCATCATGTTATTTTGAAGAAAGGTATGTCTAACATTAGATTTTAAAAATAATAATACGTAAAATATACAGTTAAACTAAGCATAAGTAATTTGAGTCATTGGATTTACTTAACCCATAGCACATCAAAATTTCTCTCAAAGAATGGATAAAAACCTACCTAAAGCAACATAAAATTTATACAAACAAACACTAGAATGCAAAACGGCTCCCAGTTCCATCCAAAAACCTATCAGTGTGCCACCCTTTGTTCTGCAATTCTTTTAAGAATACAGGAAAGACACCATCCATTTTCTCATAAGCCTCATGCAGGACACCAATAGTAGTAACACTGAGCTCATGAGAGGAACTCTCATTTTGTGCAGCATATGCAGCAACTAGCCACCCTCTCAATGCATCTTCACCACTAGCATCTTGCTCCAACACCATGTCAATGCATTTATTCCCAAAGTTTAAAAGAAACTTCTCCTCAGGGAACACTTGTTTTAATTCAAGAAGCCTGGAAGGCTGAATGACCTTGTGCACATCCTTCCCCACTCTTACATTTCCAGCATCTTCTTTGAGGTGCAGATTGAACAGCAGATTTTCTCTATATCTCAGATCGGCTGGGCTTGATACAACTCCTGCCTGCATTGGAATTCAACAAAATAGTCGGACAAAATTTCATTTTTTATTTTTTCAAATAATGAATGGAAACCGGGAGTGTTTTCGTTTACTACAATAGTTCAAACCACACCTTGAGAAAATCAGCCACAACCATTGCAGTTCTTCGTGGATTCAAGGTATTGATAGGAGTTGCTCTCATTTCTTCAGACACACTGTATAAATGTACTATTGAAAGGAGAGGACCCACAACCAACTGACAGGAAATGTTTCACAATCCATTAGTTGGAAACTTGGAATCATCAATACAAGTATGAAACATGATCAAATATGAAGCTTAAATCGAGTTCTTATGAAAGGTCATCAATAGTCCAATTTCATGGAAGATCTCTCCTAAAGGTGCATTTTGTCCGCTGTTCTTACCCATTCTATGAATTAACATACTTTCTTTTCTGGGGAGGAGTGAAATGGCATGTTAGTATGTAAAAATGTAAACAACTACAAAAGTTTTCACATAATGTAAATTCTTTCAATTCAACCACACCAAGAACAACATTACACATATTGTTTGTACAGACTAGTTGTACGAGTCAGAAACTGAAAATTTAATGAACACTGAATCCCAAGAATAAACAAATAAAATCTCTATACCTTTCCCTGCATTGATGAACAAAAGGTAGATGCTAATTGAATTCCAACTCCAATTCCAATAGCATTAAAGAGAGTTGAAAAAGCCTCTCCTTTAGCAAATAGGTCACTCAGATTTCCTTCTTTGGCAAATGAAGAATATATAGGCAACCTTGTTGCTCTTGCTGCAACAACTGCCATCCCCTGTTGACTCCATAATAACAGAAAGAGAAGTTAATGGCTTAAAATAAATATGATACTTTTACTGGAAATCTAGTATAGGATGCTAAAGACCCCAAGTATGACAAACACAAGATTGAATGAACTAATGAACTATTGCACTGCATCAACTTTATATTGCACACAAACACCAAATGTGAAATTATCTTAAAAAACAACTCAATAAAAATGTAAACCTTTGTGAAATTTCCTAAGCCTGCCATTTCAAGAAAAAGATGCGGGCATAATGGAGAAAGCACTTCCAAGCCAATGCCTATATCGTAGAGCACATCAGCTGAAAAAATGTAAAGCTAATCACAGTCAGACAACTTGAGAACTTAGCAAATAAAAGCTAATAATAAGGGGAGATGGCGGTGAAGAAAAGCACCAGCCCAAATGCATACCTAGGAGTCTCCAACGTTTAGGTTCAGAATCCATTCTAGCACCCCAATTGCTACATATTAGCTTCCCTACATGTTGCATTCCATCCTTTAAAATCTGGATATAAGCAGGACAAACATGTTATACATTAAACAGATGCCACAATTACTAGTTTGAGAAAGTGTCAGTTTGAAATTAGTATCAAATTACCCAACTAACAGCAGTTGCTTGTGCAGGAGTGGGCCGCAACCCTGCAGCAAATAGCAAGGACTGCAGAAGAATAAGCATGGAGACCAAGGACGCCAACTTAATTATTTCACGAGAATCAATTCATAAAAAATATTACATAATACATAATTAGAATCAAGTATGAATAAAGAGTATTTTATATCTCAGTTGTCAAGATATAAAATTTAATTTTCCAATGTCAAAGACAAGAACTTTTTCCTGGTTACATCCTTTATTGAGTTTTCCATGTTACCAGAAGAAGACCTGAGTTGATAGCACCGATAGCGCTGCACTGGTAACGTGCTGCACAGCTCGAAACTGTGTGTATCTAAGATAGCCTTCATTCACACTGCAAGGAAAACACAGAAAATCTAAGTCAATGAACAAGCTTTTCTAGTTTCTACACCATGAAATTTATCATATTGTCAAGAGAAATCAAAAAACCTGTATGGATATCCCGAGGGGAAAAATTTATTCCTGAAAGATCCAGCCACCCTTTGGTATAGGGACCTAGAATCATCAACAATCACTACCTACAAAGAAACCAAAGACAATTAATAGGGGCGACGAAAGCCACACAATCACTTATCAATTTCAGAACACTACAAAAAAGTTGCCTCATTGTAAAAACATTAGATATCACAAAATTGAGTTTTAAGAGTTAGAGAGCAGATACAATAGGAAGAAATCAACACTCAGCAGCATTGCCACTTGAGTTAACATCAATTTATAAATTTGAACATCTGAAATGAATTGTGAGGAAATTCCAAAAGACACAAGTTCAACTAACAAATGACACAAGCAAATGACACAGGCCATAACATACGGAGAGTCGAAAAAAGAGACATTTTTGAGTAACATACGGAGAGTCGACCGTCGGGTTCAAAGTGGTGTCGACGACAGACAGAGTCAGAGGTTTCGAACCAGAACACGGGGGCGGCGGCTTCACCTTCTTTCTTCTCCTGTGCTTGTCAAAAATCAAATTCAAGCCACATCATTAACCGAAAAGGAAAAAAAGGAAAAGAGAGAGATAATGGGCACAGAAACAGAACAGAGTCACACCACCATATCCATGGAGAAGAAAAGAATCAACTACGCCTCGCCGGCTACCCCAAAAGCCTTCAAAACCTGCCGTTACACTTTTTTTTTTTTTTTCTACTCTCAATTAGTAAATAATACTAGCACGATACCCGTCCATATAAACGTCGGGTCATTGTTTTTCACATTTTATAAATAAATATATAATGTAATATATTTAAATTATTATGGTTATTATTTTCATGGAAATTAATATTTAGGTAATAAATATATTATTTATAAAATGTATAAATTATATTTTTTGTGATTAGTATAAACGTAATAATAAAATGATTTTTTTAGAACAAATATAATTTGTATATTAGAACATATGATACATGCAAAATAAGAATATCCAACAAATAATAATAATACTATAATGTTATGGTAAATTGATTTAGTAAATAATATGAATGGACCAAAGTATTTTTTTAATTTAGAAAAAAAATTCAAATACTAAGAAGTATTTTAATCTTATCCAAACAAAAATTATACTATATTATCTTTTCATTACATGGTACAAAAACTATATTATATTACCTCTTCATTATAATGAATTGAAATTATAGAATTACGACATTTAACTCGTAAACTGCATTATCTCATAAATTATGAATCTTCAATTCATTCTTTTTATTGCATAAGATGGAATATATATATATATATATATATATAAAAACTAGAGTATTAACTCATAAATTACATTATCTTGAATATATCTTTTATGACAAAAAAAAATTATGAAAATATGAGTTGTACACTCATTTAACCATTAAACTAGCACAATTCCCGTGCATTTGCACTAGTAATTCAACTCATTCGATTGTTTTTCACCTTTTATAAGTAAATATGTAATGTAATATATTTAAATTATTAATATTCTTGTTGTTATAAGAATCAATATTTATCTAATAAATATATTATTTACAAAAAGTTTAAATTATATTTTTTGTGATTAGTATAAACATAATAGTAAGATGATTTTTTTTTAGAACAAATACATTTTGTATATTAAAACATATGATACCATGCAAAATATGAATATTCATAAATGAATTTTAAATTTCATATATTACAAATAATAATAAAAATATTAACATGATAATACTATAATGTTATGGTAAATTGATTTAGTAAATAATATGAATGGAGTCTTTTCTATCCCACGTATCCTCAAACCCTGAAAAATATAACATTTTGGACTAGTTTATGTTTGTAGATCATCATGTGGTATCATATTCAGATTTACCATTACCACACACAACTCAATTGAAAATACCAATTTTTTAATAGAACGTTATCTTTAAAAAAAAAAAAAAAAAAAAAAACCCTTCGTTTATCCTCATACAATACACCCAATTAAGCATCAATCAGTTTACCATAGAAATTATCTTTGTCTCTTACTATTAAAATCACACTAAATCCCTACCAGATATCCTCATGTTAGTCATACTCATACCTCTCCCTCTACGTCCCCCAAAACTACAAGATGCCTAAGACATTCTTTTGGATTCAGAAAAATGATCTAATTAAAATGTATTTATAAATGAGAAATTTTGAGTTAAGAACTGTTCTTCCTAATTTATTTTGCAGCAAGAGCTTCCTCATCGTGTACTTAAGTTGGAAACCTATATAGAAAAATCTATTGTTGTCCCTACAGTTACCAATAGATGCAAAATAAATACAAGTTAAACAGCTACTCTAGTAAGATATACTTAATCTAGGTGACCACAACAGAGGTACCATCTCTACCTGACATCCCTTTTGAGACAACATCCCAAATAGTCTAGGAAATAATACACTCAACAAACCCATACCAAACCAATTATGACCCCAAAAATTTGTATTCTCACCTCCATCCATGACTCTTCTCACCCTACCCCAAAATCACCTATTAGGATCACCGAAATTACATACTTTTTCTATTACCTTCCACCATGTTGATGTTGTTGATCGGACCATCATCTCCCTACTAAACTCCCTCTTTTAGAACTCTTGACCCAAAGTGCTTCCCCTTCATTAATATATCGCCATTGCCATCACCATTTTGATAGCAATGTCGTGTTGAACTTGCTCACTTCCTTGATGCCTAATCCCCCTTTCTCCTTTGGTAAACACACATTCGACCACCTAACTCATCATATTCTTTGCTCCCCCGCCTTCGCCTCCTATAAGAAATTACGTTGCATCAAAGTAATCATGCAAGCAATTCACTTGGAAACTTTAAACACCAATAAATAAAACAACGATATGAAAGACAAAATAGGCTTAAGAAGACATATTCTACCTCCTGAAGATAGGTGTTTGTGTTGTCATGATCCCAATTTCTTCTTAGCTTCTCCCTTTGAATGTATAAATTCATAGTTGTGATTAAGCGAAACTATCTTGCATTTATATATATATATATATATATTTTTTTTTATATAAATGCTAATTATTAGTTTATTAAAAAAAAATAGAACCGAAACTCTTTGTTCATCATTAAAACAATCTTCTAACTTTTATCTTAAGTTGATGTTATTATAGTGCACCCAAAACATCTAATTCATACATATATATTAATTCCATATACACACAATCCTTTAAAAAAAAAGAATTTAAGCATCGATATAATCTACTATAGATTATAAAAAAATAATAGATCTCATATCATTAAGGCAACTAATAATAATAATAAATACACTACATATAAATATGATAATTCAGAAAGGACTGATTAAATAAAGAATTAAAATCAATTTTGAAAACCTAAAGATGCTTGCATGTTAGACTGGTTTATTTAAACTTATTTGGTGAAATAATATCTTATTTTAATAAAATAAATAATTATATGTGTTTTTAGTATATTTGTTTAAACTGTTTTTGCTTAAAATAAGCTGCTTCTTTCTTATTTAAAGAAACAAATTCTATCTGCTTATGAAATAATCAATTATATGATAATTACTTATTTTATAAAGGCTTAATTGCAGTTTTAGTCCCCTTACTTTTTCAAATCCGTAATTTTGGTTCCCCTAATTTAAAATCCACATTTTTTATCGCGGTCTCAACAAAATTAAAGGAAGAATAATTTAAATAACTTCGATGTCTTGATATCTATTTCAACGTTTCTCTATCATAATTTCAAAATTCGGATAGGTAATCGAACCAGTCAAGACATTAGGTCATTGGATCATTGTTCGAACTAATGGATCACTAGTTGGCGCGCATGACTTGATATATATTGAAGAAATTAAAAATATTTATTATATACAAATTTAAAATTTATAAAATTTTATTTAATTAATCCTCTCTAGTTTATTTTGAAAGTAAAGAGATCAAAATTACAAATTTGAAAAAATAGGGGATCTAAAACTGCAATTAAGCCTTTTATAAATACTTATTTTACATGGATCAGTTTGTTTAAAATTAAAATAAGTATTTATAAAATACGTAATTATCATATAATTAATTATTTCATAAACAAATAGAATTTACTTTTTTAAATAAACAAAAATATGTTTATTTTAAATAAAAATAATTTAGAGAAACAAACTATAAAAATAAATAATATTTTATTTTATTAAAATAGCTGTTTATTTCATCAAATAAATCTAAACAAATCACTTCTATATCTGTCCTCAGTCAAAAGCTCAAACCAAAATGATAGATTGATAGGTAATTAGGTATGACATTGTTTTCAACATTTCTTCCATTATTCAACATTTCCGTGACTTTGTTTTCTACATCATTTTTATGCATTGAGAGAAGCTGTTGAAATTGCCATATCATGGAAATTACGAGTGATTAGCGTAGAAAAAAAAAAAACAAACAAACGCTTTGATAAGATACAAAAACTATATTTTTTTAACAATTAATTTCTCTCATGGTATATATGCAATCACACAACTTTTACACGCAAGTAACCAAAAAAAACTTTTACACGCAAGAATTAGACATGAAAGTTTAAAACGTGAAAGTCGTCTCTTAGAATTAGACATTCAACTCTAAATAATTGGATAGGTTTGAAACGTAAAATGCAAAAACTGAAATTCTTGGATGTTTTCTTATATCATATTGTTACGTTTCAAATCTTTCACTTCTTTAAAACATTCTAATCAACCTCCAATAGCGAAAGTTAAAAGGTGTGAAAAGCGAGTATGGTTAGCACCTACTCTTATACTTATTTTTAATTAAAGTAAAATAGTTTACTTAAATATTTTGTTGGTAAAAAATGTATTAGTAAATATTTTCAAACGAAAAATTAAATATTTTAAAATAAATTATTTTTACTTTTAATTATTTCACATAGCCACGATATTAACAAATATAAAAATACTTATGTTAATTCCTTCTGAAAGATAAAAGCTAGTAACGACACCATAGTCCATATACATACCATTCATAAAAAAAATTAAAAAAAAATAGAGCTACAGAATACGATGTTCTCACACCAAAATACTTATATATCATATTTAATCTTAAAGAGTGTTACTAATTTTATGGTAGAGAACGCAGATATTTCATGAAATTGAAAAAAAAAATGCTCTTGGATCAAATAACATTATTATTATGAGTGATAAATTTTTCTACATGAACATTTAACATATTTATATACTTAATTAGTATTTGAAATCATTAATTTAGTTGGAATGATTACTTAACAGTTGATATAAAATCATATATTTCACCTTTTTTATTACTTATTTTGGTTTAATACAGATTAATATTTTTAATGAGAGACAATTTTATCCAAGTCTTCCATGTAAGACCATTATAAAAAGCTGACAAAAAATAAGATTATTATAAATAACAAACTTAATACAACTACTTATCGAAAATTTTAATTGGAGACCACTTGTTTAAGTTGAAATAACTTGCATCAGTTGATCATTAATGATTACTTATTCTAATATAAAAATAATATATAAAAACCATATGTAAACGTACACGGTCATTCGTTATTCGTTAATATAAACAAAAGTTCCAAAACCACCAAAAATCAAATGTGTATAAACTATAAATACAACGCAATATTATTCTTCGAGCACACAGACTCATTTGCAAACCGTGAAGCAAACTCGTAAGAAACACACGCCAGAGGAAAAAAAAAAAAAAAAAAAACAAACAACCACAACATTGCCATCATCATTATTTTTCAAAACATGGCCAGTGATTTTTCTTCAGGTGCACAATCATACGAGGTTGTACATGATTCCCATGTTTCCGACCACGAAATTTTTGCTTCCTCCTCGTACAACAATCCGTTTCCAAACACTACCCATGTTGATGTCGATGAAGCATTCCACTTATTTGCATGCAACACGAAAGCGCCTCTGGAAGCGCGTGACGTGCACGCGCCTCCGAAATGTAAGGGCTTCAGGGGTGTGAGGCGGCGGCCGTGGGGAAAGTTTGCGGCGGAGATATGGGACCCGAAGAAGAAGAAGCATGGAAGGGTTTGGCTCGGGACGTATGAGACTGAAGAGGAAGCTGGTTTGGCTTATGATAGGGCTTGTTTCAAGATGAGAGGTAATAAAGCAAAGTTGAATTTTCCACACCTAATTGGATCCCACGCGCCGCCAGATAGAGTGAGTGTGGCGGCGGCGATTCCGAAGCGGTACTCGCTGGAGCCTTGTTTGCCGGTGGTGATGGAGGATAGCTCACAGCCACAACCACAAGGTTCAAAGAAAAGGAGGAACCTAGCTGATTTGCTTAATAGGTTAGCCAAAAATAGAAGCCAAAGTATGAGTTTTATTAAACTGAAATGAGGCAAATTAATGAATCATGAATTTTTCAATGTGTTGAGAAGGCAAAAAGAAATGAACCAATTTATATTGTCTTTAATTCGGTGATTTGTTTTTAAATTTTAGAATACTATTAGTATATATAATTGTCATTGTCTCATTGATGAACAAATATTAATATAGTTGATCAAACGAACGAGATTTGGGTAAACTTTCTAAATTCTCTAAATCTTTTGGTTTGAGCAAATTTGTGAAACGAATCTAAAGGTGCTCAATCTTGCTCTTAATTGTTAACTCCACTTTTTTTAAAACCTACATCAGTGGTTAGTCTGTAATTGTCATTGAAGAACTAGATATTTTGCCCTCATCAATCGTCAAATTTTGCACAATATAATTTAAATTTTTGCGATTTTCTTAAAGTAAGAAATTGAGCTGTAAAAACTAATTAAAACTTGAAGCAACGTACAGAAGCATATATTAAATTAAATAAACTTGTTGAGAGACTTAATTAATATCAACTATAAATTAATATAGTCGAAGTATAGCTTATAATATGAAGCCGAACTTGCCGGAGCCTTGTTTGATAGCTCACACCCACAAAGGATCAAAGAAAAGGAAGAACCTGGCTGATTTGCTTAATAAGTTAGCCAAAAAAAGGAGCCAGAGTATATATGTGTCTGAAATTGATGAAGCAAATAATTAATCATGTTTGATCAATGTTCAATTAATTGATTTGTGTTGAAAAAATAAAAAGGTAAGCCATTTTTATTGCCTTTAATTCTGGGTTTTTACTTTTAGAAAAATATTGGTATGATTTATTTATTCAATATTTTGATTTGTAAGAATAGAAGATATGTATAAGAAAATTTAGCCAAGACATGATTTTTTTATTCAGTATTTTTTTCGTTTTTTTTTTTATGAATAAATAAATTAGAAAATGACGTTAAGGTCAACAAAAGAGAGTGTTTGAGGTATCAACAATTAAGTAATTAGAAGTTGAAGCTGGACAAGGATTTGACTCCTGACTTATAAAGAATCTAATATTTCAAGGTAGTTGTACGTAACCACAAATGGTCGAGACCACACTTGCATGAGGATGAACATCGTCGAGGCCCTCAATGATAAATTTAAGAGAAGTGGTGGAATCCATCTCATAAATAACATTAGAGAAACTTTTTATGTGGGCAAGTTTAATGCCATGGAAAATTGCACATAGTTTAGCGGTGGTGTTTAAAGTAAAACCACAGCTGCCCATAACTCATGATCCAATTTCTTGCAAAATCTCGTAGAACGCCACCAAAACCTGACAAGTCAGGATTACCAAAGGAACTATCGTCCGTATTGATCTTGATATAGTTTTGTGAAGGAGGTTTCCAATTAACCAATATCCTATCTGTCGGGGATGAGCTGGTCGAACTTGTCCCTTTGACTAAATGTAGAAGAGAACTTATCTAGTTATACATATACCAGTCTGGCCAAACTATATCGTTAAAAACCACCTCATTCCTCGCGCGCCAAATCATCCAGCAAGTAATGCCAAATAAGAGCTAAAAATTTCATTGAATGTTACTTCTGAGCCAGTATGTAGCATCATCAACGAAGAAATCAAAACCATACTACAACTGGATGTATTGCCACACCTTACATGCATAGGGACAATCGCGAAAGATGTGAATCCATGTTTAATTGGCATCTTCACACCTGCAACAAGAAGAATCGGTAGTAATATATCGCATAAAGCGGAAAGAGTTAGTAGGAAGACTCCCTCTATAGGTGAGCCAGATAAAATGTTTAACATTCTTAGGTAGCTTAGACTTCCACACCCACAACCAGAACTTAGCACAGGTAGGATGAAAAGCAAGCTCTCGGCTCAACCACGCATAGGCGGACTTGATATCATACCTTTCCGAGCTAGACGCACTCCACCTAATAGTATCCGACATAGAAGGATTAAGGAACAAGTACAAAAGGGTATTCTGAATGTGTTAGGACAAGGTTGTAGTAAGGACGTTAAGATGCCAATAGCCATCAAAATAGACATCCTTAAAACGTAATTGCATGTCCCTCTCATGGACCTCATCCACCATGCCATACAAAGGTCCCTCCTTTAACCAAGGATCAAACCAAAAGGAGCAATCTTCATCCCCAATCCTGAACGTGAAACCTTGCTTGAGATGAGATAAGACTTTCATGATAGAGGACCAAATGTACGAGCTGCTTGTGGAATTCTTAAGGTGAAGAATATTCTTTTGGCCAATATATTTAGCATATAGCAAACAAACCCATAACTTATCCTTGCCATGCAAAAGATCCCACACATGTTTGCCAAGTAAGGAAACGTTAGCTTGGCGCATCAACAAATGCCCAAACCTCCTTTGGCACGAGTTTTAGAGATAGTAGACCAATCTACCCAATGATTGTGATTCCATCCCCAGATGAAGCACCTTAACCTAGAGTCAATTTTATTACAAATTCCCTCCGGGATCCACAAGTTTTGCATAGAGTAGGAGGAGATAGCAGATATAATCGATATAACCAAAGTTACTCTACCAGCACGGCTAAGGAGATAGCCCTTCCAACCTACAATGCGGCTATTGACATGATCTGTAAGGGAGGCAAAATTCGCCTTAGTGGTCCTACTTATCAATAGAGGGAACCCCAAGTATCTGCCTAGATTATGAGAGTGTTGGAACTCTAATATAGTGGCAAATTGCTGGATTTTGCTATGCAGAATATTCTTAAAGATGAAGAACTTAGATTTTTGGCTATTGACTTTCAAGCCAAAAGCAAGACAAAATAATCGAATAACATCCTGAACCAACTGCACTTGATTTGCTGACGCCATAATGAACAACAGACAATCATCGGTAAAGAATAAATGTGATATCTTAGGGTCACCTCTAGAGACCGTAACTAGTTGCCAATCCCCACTGCCCACATTCTCCTGAATAAGAAGCGCTAGCTTCTCCATGCATAAAAGACAGAGATAAGGTAACATTGGATCTCCCTGACGAAGACCACATCTCGGCGAGAAAGAGGGCAATCTCTCATTGTTTCATTTTAGGAACAAAGACGTAGTAGTAATGCAATTCATAACCAAGTTTATCGTGTTGTCCAAAAACCCAAATTCCTTCAAAGTCAATGTCAAGAAGCTCCAATCAACCCTATCATAGGCTTTTTCAAAATCAATCTAAACATAACATAGCCAGTCTTCTCAATCTTCTTATGCATACTATGAACAATCTCTTGGGCAATAATGGCATTATCACAAGTTCCCCTCTTGGGGATGAAGCTACTTTGAAGGGGACCAATGATAGAATCTAGGTGTGGCCAAAGGCGATTCACTAGGACCTTGGAGACCAGTTTGAATAGAACATTACAAACACTAATCGATCTGAAGTCCTTAATGGACATGAGATTCTCTGACTTAGAAATAGGAACTATCAAAGTTTTAGTCATTTGGGGTGGGACAACAGTTGTGGCAAAAATCTCAGTTACCATGCGCGTAATATCACCCTTGATATAAGGCCAAAAGGTTCTGAAAAATATAAGTTGAAATCCATCGGGCCTAAGGGCTTTGTAAGGGTTCATGCTAAAGAAGGCATCCTTCACCTCTCGCAACGTGACGGTAGCGACTAAGCCGAGGGTGACATGGTCCTCCAATCGAGGAACATGCACTAGTTGTAAGCAATTTGGAAGGCATCTAGCAGTAGATTGGAAGAGACCTTAGTAGAATGATTGAGTTTCCTTCTGAATAAGGGATGCATCAGTACACCAAATATTATCGATAAACATGCCAGAAATGTTATTCTTGCGTCTTTTGATAACCGTCTGAGTATGAAAGAATTTGGTATTCTTGTTGCCAAATCTCACCCAATTCTCACGGGACTTCTGGAACCATAATATTTCTTCGCGAAAAAGGATCTGATTGTACTGATCCTGCAAGACTTTCTCGAACTGAATCAAGTCAGAAGTAGCCTAAGTCTCTAATTCTCAGTGGACTCCTTTGATACGAAATTCCAACTTCTTTTTGTCCTAAAAAATATTCTCAAAGACCTCTTTGTTAAAGATGATAGAGTTGTCACGAACCATATTAAGCTTATGGAAAGTGTCTCCGGTAGTTTGATCCCATGCTTGTGTCATAATATTCGCATACTCCGGGTAGGAAAGCCAAGCTGCTTGAAAATGAAAGGAAGGGTTTATGCAGGAGTCATCTTTTCGACAAGAAAGAAGGAGAGGATTGTGGTCCGAGTTGTGAGGGAGAAGAGTTTTCAACAACACATTGGGGTAGGCAAGCCGCCAGTCAGCGTTAGCCACGCACCTATCAAGTTTTTTTTGTATGAACCCTCTTGCTTGAATATTCCTGTGCCATGTGAAGAAGCTCCCTGTGATTTCCATACAATAAGGCTACATTGGGTAAAAATGCCGTAAAGAGCATTAGCCTTAGCTTGGTGAAAGGCTCCCTCTGTGACCTCCGATAGTTGAGTGATCTCATTCCAATTGCCAATGACTAGCCATGATCCTTCCATGTCATTGCCAATCTCGATCAAGTAGTCCCAAAGAACAGCCTTCGCCGTAGGAATGAAAGAGGCATACAGCACGGAGCAGTTCCACCTACTATTCACCTTCTCTAGCCTGAAGATAATACATTGATTCGTGGAGTGTAAAAGAGTGAAGTTGACATCCAACCTTTCTGACAAGACCCAAATACCTCATGCATGTCCTTTAGCCTCCTGGATAAACACCTTCTCGTGGAGGGGGAAGCTAAGCCAAGGCCCTACATTGGTATGGCTTGGCTTATAGGGACTAACTCTTGAGCCACATTAGCCACCTTATTACCTTGAGAATCTTCAACCATAACCACATCAATATTAAGGTTCCATGTAATAGCATTAGCATGCACACCACGTACCGTGGTGTTGACCCCATTTTGATTTACATGATTATTTGCATGAATATTGAACACGGACGATGATGACGTTAATGTGGGATCCGGTGGAGTAGTAGGAGCTAGAGGTAGTACCTTTTTATTTGTCTCACGTGAATTCATGTTGATCTTTGCAACAGTTTGAATTAATTATGCAATAGGGGTAGAAAAATCTGAACGTGATCTTTTATGAGCAGGTGGGCCACGTGGCTAGATTGATTTGCATGATTGCTTTTTAAATTTCCTACTTTCTCTTTCTTGCCACAAATATTGGGATTCTATTGTGGGAGATAGAATTTATTCTTATCCTTTTTAAAAATAAAATCCCGAGCCATCATATTCTTTTTCTTTTTGAATTTGAATTATTGTTGTTCTGTTTCTTCCGTTGCACAACAAGTCAATCATCGTGAACAAGATTATGATTAACATCTGTTATTTTTGTTGCGGTTTCCACCTGCTCTTCTGAATTAATGGGGACATTAATTTCAATAATTGGAGACGTACCTACTATTGTTGCAGTGGTCGCTGGAGCAATTGGCGGCACCGTTCCTTGCGAAGTTGATAGTAAGGTTTCCAATGGAGGTTCTAGTTGCTTCTTAGTGCACTCCCTTGTAACATGGCCGTAACAACCGCATGTGGAGCATATACGGTGGAAACCTTCATATTCCACTCAGTACCAAAAACCTTTCAGCCAAACTTTCCTAATGACTAGTTTAGTAAGATCGATTTCAATGCAAACCTGCCTCGCCTGATGTCTTTGGTATTGGAGTCCACCTTAACTGGTTTCCCAATGGCTGCTGCTAGCGCAAGTAAAATGCTTTCATCATAGTAAATAAGGTTGAGACTCGAGAAGCGAATCCACACCAGCGTTTTTTCAATCTTCGCAGATGGAGAGATAAACTCAGGAGACCAACGTTGCATTGTAAGGTAGTGATCAAATAACATCCAGAGCCCTTTATCCATAACCTTTTGGCGATCACCTGCGTTGTCAAACTTCACCATGAAATAACCATTACCAATGTCCATAATTTCGAAGCTAGCAATCAGTTTTCATAGTCTATGTAGCTTATCTCGCATCAAAGAGTAGCCTATACTTTTGCCCAAAAGCTTTACCACTAATTCATCTTGCCAAGGAGCACATAGCCCATCAAACACTTTGTCAGAGATATGAACCATTGGTTTGAGGGGATTACCATCTTCATATTTAATCCTTATCCATTGCTGTTGGATTAGATCCACCCTAGGCTTGGGTACCAAAATGAGTCTGTTTTCCATGAATATATTACGGAAGGATGGTTGTGAAGGTGGAGTAGGAAAGGGATGACCGCTGCCGCCATCTAGTGGTTCATTGTCGAAACCAAAGCTATTTATCAAACCTGCAGAGAAAACAAAGTCCTGAGCCATTAGCCAACAACCTTAAAAAAGTTTACTCCTTCAATATTTTTTTTTTCAAAAAAAATACTAATAATAATAAAATAAAATAAAAAGTATTTTTTTCGTTTAGGTACATTAAATTTTACAAGTTTATTTTGGTTCTCAACCGATTTTCTATTTAAAAAGTTTATGTATGGTTATTTTTGAACATCTTAACATCGGCTATATATATAACCGATGTTAAAACTCTAAATTTACATCGATTAATAATCAATGTAAAAGGTTCACAAAAAAATATATTTACATCCATTAAATTTAAATGATGTAAATTTTCAAATTTCACTAAGTAACATAAATAACTGATGGTAATAAAATTTTAAAAAATAAAAATTAAATAACAGTAACGTTTCAAACCGAAAATAAATTAAGAAGAAAAATAATACATTTCAAAAACTTAAAATATCAAAATAAAATTTTAAAACTTAATATACAATGACAAAAAAATATTAAAACAAAAAACAAAGATTCAAAAGTGACACTTGGTAGAAAGGGTAATTTTGTTACTCATAATTTGTTTTATCTCTCTTAAAAAAAGTTGTTTTATCTACCTACAGCAACATTGATTTTAGTAAAGGATTCATGTATTTATTATGGTTTTGAAAATCAAATCGGATCGACTGTTTAATCGGTTGAATCGGGGATTGAATTAGAAATTGGCCTAACATTCGATCCAAATGGTCCTCATAATTGGACAGTGAAGAAACTGTTCAAAAAGTTAGTGATCAGTTAGAAATCGTGAAAATCGACGATTTACTAGTTTCGATGGTTAAACAAAAAAAACTTGTAAGATGAACCTTGGTCTCTTCCATTCCATTTGAGGGCTCTTTCTTTGATAAACTTCACCATTTTTGGCTTCAATCAAATCCCAAATGCTTTATTTCAATATTTCTACCATTAGAACTGTCAAAATAACCATTTAGCCTAACTTGATCCTAGCCAGCACGAACCACAAGTAAAAAATCTAATAAGACTAAAAAGTCCATAAGACCCAGTAGGTTAGAGCTAGCTCACTAGTCCTACATTTTAATAATTTAACCTATTTTTTAAATTAACTTGATTCATACAACAAGCCAATCTATTATATGAACTTCTTAGGGAGGTGTATTAGATTAGGATTGTTTAGAATTTTAATGACTTTTTTTTGGTAAAAATATTTTGGGATATTCACTCAGAATTGTTAAATAATAAAAAAAAAACAATCTAATGGTATTCAATCAAGATTATCAAGATTTTTTTTAGAGGACAACGAAATATTGTGGTATTCGATTAGGATTTTGAATAACTTAAAAAAAGTCATTTGTTATTCAAAATTATAGAGATTTTATGGACTTTTTTTTTTAATTAGATTTTATGAACGTTTTAGTTGATCATATAAATATCAAACTCAGCAAACAATCTCATTCAATTAGAAGAGACTTTTCTTTCTCATCATAAATTTTTTTTTTATTTCATTTTCTTTATTTTGAAGGCAATGACATAATCTCTCACCCATATCATATCTATTTCAAGGTGAGACTTTTCATATGATTCTAATACTGATGTGTTCATATCCAAATCACTACGAATCAATTTACAAGCCTACATGTAGTTTACTATCTCATTCCCTTTTAGGTTCATAAATTCCTAATAAAATGAAAATCTTCATAAGAAGAGAAGTAGATATGAGCCTAGAGGAAGTTCTAATTCAACCGAACAAACAATCAAGTTAAAGTTTTAAAAAACTTTTCTAAACAATCATGAAAATTTTGAAAAAATATACAACTTAATAAAGAAAACAGAAAACAATGTTTAGGATGCTATAACAAAAAAATCCCAACTCTATTCATATATAACTGGAAGAATGTTTATTTTGTATATTTTTCAAGTTAAGTAAATGATTAATGTTTTGATCATTATGCTTTTTTTGTTGAAATATTTTATTTATATTTTATAACATTATTAATTTTATGGGTTAAATGAAACCTTTTATAATTTTTACTAATGTTTTGTTATTATTTTTCGTTATCACTTTATGAAAATTTGTGAAAAAAATATCTCAAAATGCATTAGCATGTAACTTTAATTTGAAATTCATGTACGCTATTAACAAGTGAGAGGATTCAACTCATAATGACTTGTGATTAGTTTGTATTTAATGATATTTTCAAGTACACTCTCTTGTTGGCTTGTGTTTAGTAATTTTAAATTTTTTTTTTCTAGAAATCCATATAAAATCTTTTCAAATCTTATAAATTCGTAAAATTCTTTCAAATCCTATATTCTAAATCCATTAAATTCAAACTACAAAATCCTAATTACAAAAGTCTTTTTAAAAACTTAAAGACTTTTTTATGCAAAAAAATCTTTTAAAATCTTAATCCAATACATCCCCTTTAGTTCATTCAATCAATTACCTAACTTATTTATATTATTTTGATTAACAATGAAGTAATATAAATTAAAAAAAATACTAAATCTTAATAATATATATATATATATATATATATATATATATATAATACAATGATTAAAAAAAAGTCTCACTTCATACCATAGAGTTTTTCGTGGAGAAGATGCGTCGTTCTCGTTAAAGATGAATAGATGAGAAGGAAGATTTGTGACTTGTGTTAAAAACAACTACATGAAAAGTATTTGTACCGTGAAAGGCAGTTAATTACAACTATATCACATCACATAGCGTAGCAACAACTTTCGAGGAGATAATCATAGTAGTAATATTTTTTCAAATGAATTGCAGTACGTAGTATTATTTTAAGCATAGTATAATATCTTAAGTATATTATATTATATTATTATATTGTTAAGGATTTGAAATTGAATATTATGTGATATTATTAAATAAGTCTAATCTTAACTTTATTTTTCACTTTTATATTATTAAAGCTTAACGTATTATATTTATATATGAATTAATTTTATGTGTAGTTTATGATATTATACAATATGAGTAATGATATTTTTGCATAATGTTTAATTTTTTATTTTATAAAATCATAAATATTATACTATTTTGATTTATAATTATTATATACATTATATTAAAAAATAAAATATTATTTTATTATTAATAGTTGAATCATTAAATCTTAAATAAGTGTGGCAATCAATTTGGTCCGATTTTAAAAATAATAGTATTTATAAAGAATATTTTTCAAACTTAGTATTTATAAATATTGTATTATTTATAATATTAAAAATGATATATATATATATATATGACTACAATGATTTTAGAATTTTCTATATTAATAATTTGTTAAATTTTGGTCGGTTCCAAAAAATCAAATCGTCCTGAAATGACTTTTATATCTTTGTTCTAGGATAGTAAAGTTTATGCAATGACTTGAAGTCTTTTATACATATTAGTTTATCATATGAAAATACATATAAACACCCAATTTTATTCGGGTATTTAGAATTAATATATAAAAATTAAAAATAATTAAGAAAATTTAAGGAGGAGAGATTTGGGTAATAAGAAAAGAAGAATATGTCAAATTGTCAATGGTAAAGTCAAATAACTAAAAAATGACGTGTTTGTTTTTATTAGTATTATTATTATCGTTATTATAATCATCATTATTATTTTAATCCAATAAATATATATTTTTATCTTATTTTGATTTTTTTCTATCTTCTATACCATCTGGTAAAATAAAAAATAATAAAAACGTTGATGATTGGTTGGGTAATTGAACTTGTGAGTAGAAAATGATCATACAGCAAAAATGAAAATAATTTAAAAAAGTGTGAATCCTAGTACGTATATGCGTGAATTTGGAAGATTCTTAATTCTTAATGCTTTTCCCACCACCCCGTGCATGAAACCTACGTGTTTGTACTGCACCAAGCCACACGTACAAACCGCGTCCTAGGTATCCTCTCATTATAATGACAACTCATCCCAACATATTCTGTGTTGGTTCATTGTTCAGAAACAATCCCAAGCAAGACTTCACTGCAGCATTCAAAGTCATGTACTACTCATTCTGGTCAACTTAATACATTGTATAATAAAATACTGTACTATCTTAATTATAATTTTTTTTTATAATTTATTATTTCATCTCTTTTTTATTAAATTTTTTGTTTTATTTAACATTTTTTTATTTTTTTTCTTATCTATCTATTAAATTGTATAACTTATTATGTAATTTTTTTTTGAATGAATATCATTAATAATTAATTATTCAAAAACTTAAGTACGCGTATGTTTCTTCTGTTGGTGCTGGTGCAGGTGTAGCTGTGCATGTCTGGTGTGTTGACAGTGGGACGACGTGTGTTGAGAAGTGAGAATGCTCGATTTTAAGAAAATGAGGGGTAAATTTGTTTTCTCGTGTTTGGGTTAAGACTTATTTATTGAAAAAGAATTATGACAAACACTGTTTTATAGAGGAAGTATTAAATGGAAAATATAATTAAGCCCCTATATAATCATATGGGTAATTAACATTATACATTATGATCAAATGGGTACTTAAGCCCCTATATATTATATATATAATCAAACAAGCTTTTCAATTCAAAAATGTTTAATTAGAAGTTAGTTGAAATACTTGCTCAACTAAAAATACTGTTTAATTAGGACAAAAAAAATCGTAAAAATATTACAAAATATGTAATTAATTCGTTAAAAATGTAAAAATGGAATATGTAGATAGTAGTTACACGAAAACATATTAATTCTTATATTTCATAGGTTGTTAAAAAAAATTAAAAATTGATTAAATCGAAAAATCACATGGATCAAAATTTTTAAAAATCACATATTTTTTATAATTTACTTCAATTTTTGGATCTTGTTATAAAAACTGAATTAAATCATATATTATAATTATATTAATTTATTTTTATATATTTAGTATTATCCAATTAACAATATTTTAATTTTTATGATCATACGTGAGTTATAATATATTTTTTTATAATAAATTTATAATATATGAATATATATTTTACTTTCATATTTTATAAAAATATATATTAATATTATTAAATAACATTAAATATCAAATAAAACATAATTTATTATTATATTAAAAAAAATTAATAACATCATTTTTATTTTATAATAATACTAAATAAAAGTAAAAATAATATATTTTATATTAAAATAGGTAAAACAAAATTTAATAAAAAATAATATAACATAATAATTATATAAGTTTAATTAAAAAAATTTAAATTATAATAATAAATTTTTAAAAAAAATCATCAAATTAAACTGAACTAAATTATAAAAAAATTAATTTAATTTAGTTCAAATTTAATATTAAGTTAAAATCAAATCATACCAAACTATAATTTTATTTTAAGTTTGATTAAAACCCGCACCACAAATTAAATGCACCTATCATTTCATACTACTTTTTTAAGAGTTTCTTTCTCCGTACCTTCCTACTGAATAGCATAAATAAGTAAGTCCAAATTTAAGGGTATAAATACATCATTCATTATTCTTATTCAGAACACAATCTCTCTCTCGTAGAAAAGTAAAATAAAAAATATTCAAGTAACCGCAAAGTTCATAACTCCAAAAGAAAAACACATACTACCCTCGTTTTTTTTTTTTTTTCCAAAATCAATTAACATGGAAACTAATGCAATATATTGCGATCTTTCTCCATTGGAATCTGTTCAACACTATCTGAACCTTGATCTTGAACATGATTCCAACACTCTCTCCAACTTTTCCAACCACGAAATCCCAAAGGGTTTGGGATCATGCAAAAGTGACCAACAACAGCCCGTGGAGGCGCGTGAGATGCACGCGCCTCCGGTGTGGAAGCACTGCCGAGGCGTGAGGCGGAGGCCGTGGGGGAAGTTCGCGGCAGAGATATGGGACCCAAAGAGAAACAGCCGGAGGGTTTGGCTCGGAACCTATGAGACGGAAGAAGAAGCAGGCTTGGCTTATGATAGAGCTGCTTTCAAGATGCGTGGTAGCAAAGCCAAGTTGAATTTTCCTCACCTCATTAGCAAGCACGTGTCTCTGGAGCCGGTGAGAATCACGAAGGCCGCAAGGCAAAATTCTTTGCCGAAGCCGCCTGAACCGTCGTCGTTATCTCCGGCTCCAGAGACACCAGAAGGGTTGTCGCCGACAAAGAAGAGGAAGAAGTTGGCTGATTTGTTGAACAGGTTGGCCAGGAGTAGAAGCCATGTGAAGGTGTTTGAAATGGGTTCACATGCCAACTAATGCTGTTGGCGTTTGATCAATGGAGGAACAAGTTGAATGGTATGTGTTAGTGTAATATTGTGCCCACTGTTTTCTTTGTGTAGTTTGGATTTTCTTTTTTTAAGTGATTAGTTGGTAGCTTTTTTTAACCAATTCGACAAAAGAAATAAAAGGTAGAATAAGAAGGATATGTTAATAAATTATTCATTGTAGAGATTAATTCAACAAGAAAAAAGAGTAAAGTTTTTATTTTTTTTAATAAAATATATTAAGTAATATTAAAAAAAACAACATAATATTTATACATTTATGATATTAAATATTAAATTTCAATTTCAATATCATAATAAGTCGTACATTATATTAGGAAATCAAATCTAATAAATTATTTAATTTCAATAATATAAAATAAAATTATATATTTTTTAATAAAATAAAATATTAAAATAAATAAATTGTGAACCACGATACTCGATCAAATCATCAACTGACAGAAATATATATATATATATATATATATATATATATATATATATATAAAAAAGACTATTTGAGATGTGAACGTGATTAACAACATAAAATATGTAATTCTTTCTTAACACATATATTTCATATCCAAATGAACGTCATTTGGATTTTGCATACACGAGTCTTGTGTCAATAGCAGGAAAATTATATGATTCCTCTTTTATCAAATGAATTTTGCATACACTCTTCTAGATGAAATTGATGGAGTGATGTTTATCATGAATTTTATACATTAAGCATCCATAAAATCCGAGAAGGGAAACGAAATATTTCACTAATTATAACCTTCCTTGAGCTAATTTGTTAATTAGACGTTGAAAATAATCCACTCTTTTGTTTATTCCGCAAAGAAAATTGGAAGAGAGGACGACATTAAATTGAGACCCTTCTATTGAAATTACAAATTTATTAAAAAAACTCGAGACATAATTAAATATTTTTAATAGCTTAAGTTATTAATATCAATTGCCAATAATCATTAAAATGAAATCAAGTATCTTGAAATTTTTTGAAGTTAAAATAAGTTTTATTCATGTTATCTTATGCCTCCTCTTATATGCTTTTCCTTTTGTTTTCACCCTCTAACTATCTCTAAGCCTCTGTTTGTACTAAAAATTGAATAGAGAAGAAAAGCCTAAGAAAGAAAAAATAAAATAAAATAAATGTATTATTTGGATTGATATAAATAAAACAAAGTAGGCATTTTCTTACTTATTTAAATGACAAAAAAATGAAAATAAATAAATAATATAAGCAACTTTTTTTAAAAATATTATTATATTAGTCTTAATCTTTGTATTTTAAAAACATTATTTTATTTACATAAAAATAGTACTCTGTTTGTACTAAAAATGGAATTGAGGAGAAAATCATTAAAAAAATGTATTACTTGAAATTGGGAGAGGAATTAGGTGTACCTCTTCGTCATGCTTCATTGGACAGGGTTAATTAATAAGCCTCTTGTCCCATTCCTAGTTCATGTTGTATTCTTCCATCTTAAAAAAGGAAAGACTTTGATCTCAGGAAAAAAAATAAACTCTACAAGATAACTAACCTAAGATCTTTTGATAAATTTGAGGTTGATTTTTCTTAAAAGGGGAATGTTGATGAAGGTTAATTAAAACATGAGTTTTTTCCTCTTCTTCTGACCCGCCACTTATTCTATTTCATCCATAATTTTGATTTCAAGCTAATCAAGTTAAGGATAATTAATATGTAATAACAATATGAATCTAAATTAGGAGGAGATCAAAGATCAATAATATATTGATAATCAACTTATAACGACAAGCTGTAGCATTTAAAATATCAAAGATTGCAATCATATCCAACTCAATTCTTTTTCTTGTGTTTTAGTATTCATATTAAAATTGAAATATAGAGCAATATTAAACAACTCTAATTAAAAGAAAAAACAAAGCTAATACCAATTTCAGACCTGGTGTGCAACTATCTCATAGCATATATATGTTAGTTCATAGCATTTGAGATCTCATAAATTTTATATGAGATTTCAAAATTTTTAAATCCAACCCTTTTTCTATTTTTGGCCAATCTATTCAACAAATCAACTACATTATTTTTCTTTGATCCTCATGACTCCAAAAGTAGAGCTGTCAAATTGGCCCTAAGTCCGCGGGTCAGCCCTAACCCCACTAAAAATTGCCCTACTATACCTGGCCCCAAGACTATGGGGCCAATGCAGGGCTAGCACAGAGCCAACCATGGATGAAACAAGGTTTGTAGTGACTTCCTTATTTACAACATATACTAATATCCTCATAAATTTATCTTTTTTTTTTTAATATCTTCAAAGTAATATAGTGATGTTTAAATGAAATTTATAAAATTAATTATGATTATAACTAATTTTGATTCAAATTGATTATATGATTAGTTTTTATAAAGTTCTTGACTTTTTTTTTTTAATTTATATTACTTAATTGTTAATCAAAATAATATAAGTAAGTTAGGTAATTCATAGAGTGGACTAAAGTTTCGTTTGGTCCAGTTTATTTTCAATTTATAAGCTATTTTAAGTAAAAGTTGGGTCAAATACCAATTGGTAAAAACTCCTTAAAATAAAAGTTACTTATTTTTAATAAAGAAAAATTAGAAATAAGAAGTTTTATAATAAGCTATCCAAAGTTATTTATACGGAACTTATTTCCATGTTCTTTTTTCGAATCTCAATAAAGCCAAATTTTAAAATAATTAGTATTTTTTTATCAGAAAATATTAGTAATTAGTTTGTTAGTTTTTGTTAGCGGGGGAGTTGAACCCAAGACCTCTTCATTTTATTATATTTTAACTTTATGAAGCTTTTAAGTTAAAAATAAATAAATATTAACAAACAATTTTTTTCTTATTTTTTTAAGCTCTCATTTTTAACTTTAACTTAAAAAAATAACTTATAAGTTAAAAATAAATTGGGTCAAACGGAGCTTAAGAAGTTTATACAGTAGATTGACTTGCTCTATGAACTAAGTTAATTAATTTTTAAAATAGGTTAAATTATTAAAATTTAAGGCACGCGGACCAGCCCTAACTCGTAGGGTCTTGTGGGCTTTTTGGCCCTACAAGCTTTTAAAATTATGGCCCCGTGCGGGCCAGGACCAGAGCCAGGCCAAATGGACCACTTTAACAGCTCTATCCAAAGGTGACAAACAAGATTCAGATAATTTGATTATCTGAATCTTGTTTGTCACTACATGGCTCATTGACTCTAATGATGACGACAAAGATGCATCCTCGTCAGAGTCAATGAGGTGAGGAAAAGTTTAGTTTAGCTTTTTTGCCATGTATCCTAAAAACAACTCTATCATAAGCCAAACTTGCTTCTTCTTCGGTCAAATAAGTCCCAAGCCAAACCCTAGCACTGTTCTTCTTTGGGTCCCTTATCTCCGCCACGAACTTTCCCCACGGCCGTCACCTCACGCCACGGTAGTGCTTCCATTCGGATGGTGGTGTGTGAGCTTCAGACAATTTCTTGGCATCATGGATACTCTTCACGCCACTAGAGCCCGAGTGTTTGGAATCACGTTCAAGCAGATCATAGTGTTGAAGAGATTCCAACGAAGAATAATCACAAGCTTTTGTAGTAGCCATGTTTCTGAATATATGGTGTTGGTGGTGTTTCTTGTTTTGGAGAACCCTCCTACATATTTGTACTACTGAGTTTTAGATTTGTTTATTCTATTTTATATGTACCCTTTGAAACTGAATTTAGAACCACGTGATTTCAATTATTTTAATATTTCCATGTGGGTTGATTCTTTGAAACTTCAAAGAGTAGTGGATTTAAAGTTTTAATATAACAAGATGGTTGAGTTGTCAATAAATATATATATATATATATATATATATATATATATATATATATATATTTTTTTTTTTTTTATAAGAATTAAACACACGATATTAAAAAGAATTTATAATATTATTCATACAATTTATTCAACCTAACTGAGTTAGAATTATTAACGTTGAAATACATGTTTTGATTTTACTTGGATGAAATTTTAAATTTAAATTTTTTGTATGAAAAAAAGCTTATATTACGAGATTTAATTAATCTCATCACACCATGTTGTATTGTAACTGTTTATAGTCTAGTCAAAAACATACCTCTGATTGATAATTCCAAAAGAAGAAAAAAAAAAAACATCCGATCGATACCATTACCATACAAACCATGGCTGCTAGCTACAATTAATATCTAGTGATTGTCTGTATGTATTTATTTATTTATTTGAAAGGGAAAAGAGAGTCCAATGATCGAGGCTAAATGGGAGACCACTGCCACTATGTGTTGTTGGGCAGTCTTTCTTGAATTAGTATGCATGCATAAAAATGGTAATGTATTAAGAGTGTAGCAAATTTTAAATAATTATTTTTTATAAAATAATTTTAAAAAATCATTTAAATAGAGAATTATGTTAATCTCTTTAATTAAAAGGAGGCTGCTGCATGGGAGCAGTTGGGATGAATGATAAGAAAGGTAAAATGAATCAGTAAAGGACTAAAGGTCTTGGCTAAGTGTGGTTGGGAATTTAGAATAGTAGTATAAGGTCATTGATTTGAATTTTAGTGTCATCATTGTACATAAAAAAAAATGAAATGAAATTTTTGTGATCCAATTTTTTTATTTATAATATCCTTAATTAGCTTCTATCATTAATAAGTTGGTCTACCATTTTTTTAAACAAGATTTTAAATTTTTTTTTTTTATTCATAAAAATGAAACACGATATCCTGTATTTTTAAATTTTGAATTTATAAAAAAAAATAAACCTAATTGAAAGAAAATGTTTTATTAGAAATAGTAAGTCAAATCATTAAAATTGGTGAATATTCAAAGTCAATGTCATGGATAAAAAAAAAAAAAATACTCCTACACGTAAAATCGTTTTAATCGACGGTGAATAAATTTTTTCTCTAACAAAATATACATTTTTGGCCAATTCATGATAAATTAATGATAAATTTGAACTGCGGAAAGTTGATTGGTTTTTTTCGGTGAGAGAGAAGCTGAGTCAAGTAACTCCAAAAGTAATTTAAAAGAATTACTCCTTTACGTATAATATTCTTATTTTTCTTTCTTTTCTCTTTATAAAACACACTGCTGCTCTGTATTTGGTTAAAGAAAAAAAAATAAAGATGAAAAAAACACGGATAATTAACATTTTTTTTTAGATGAAGTGAAAGTTAAAAAAAAAAAGACTTATAAAAGCAATAATTTAATTTTTTGTTTCTTTTTCTTTCTAATTTAAATTTTAAATATTTTCTTCCTCCTTCACTTTCTTTCCTTGAAACCAAACCCACCATTAATGCTCAAGAAGAAGCTCACGAATAGTGTTTCTTTCTTCTCTGATTGTCGTTGGGCCTGCCGCAGCAGCTGAGAGAGTGGACAGTGGAGCGTGCTTTTCTTTCTTTCTTACCATTTTCTATTTTGTTGTTGGATTTGTTTATGTCATGAATGGGTAGAAATATTAGCTAGGTTAAATGGAACAAGATGTGTATTTAATTAGATTATTTAGTTTTTTTTTTTTTTTTTATCGATAGTAATTGAATTTGATACATGGAAAGAGGGAGGGGCAACTGCCCACTAAATTTTTTATTTTTCTAAAAAAATAACATGTATGCATAGTTATAAATTATTTCTATAATTTAAAAATTTGTTAAAAAATATATTATAATATAAGTTTTGCCCCACTAAATTATATTGTGTAATTATTCTCCCCACAAATATAATATTATTCTGGATTTGTAAACAGGACGTTAAAAACAAATTGTTCCGCATCTCATTTTAGGCATCAAATTATATCAATCCAGGAATTGAAAAAATTACAACAAGTCTGAAAAATAATTATGCCGTTGTATTTTTCAAGACGATTAAAAATAGTTCAAGGAAGGTAATGGATATAGCATGCTATATGTGATCATTAATATTTTTTATGCATTGGATTCTCATATGAAATTCGTGTACATCTCACTTTCTGAATTGTATGAACTGTAGCCACGGGTTAACTTAGCACATGTGTTTGAGTTGGGTTAGAAAATTAATATATTTTTGAGTTTGAAAATTGAATTTAGTCAATTAAGAATTTTATCCATCACGAATTAACTCATAACGAGTTAGACTAATCGGTAAATTTATTAAGGATTATTTTTTAATATTTTGTGTGATTTCACTTCTTTTTTTTTTTTAAATTGAATGTATGTTGTATAAAAAAAATATAATTTATTTTTTTTCTTTGAAAAATATATAATGTATTTAAATTTATTTATTTTTTATTTTTTTAAAATTTTTAAGTAAATTAGTGGGTTGATAAATTATCCAGTTTAACTCAGGTGGTCAGATCCAACAAACCAAACTAATCCTTTTTTACATCTCTACTAAATTTCATCAGGAGAAGTTTTCTCAAAAATATTGGAAAAATCCAAACAAACAACTATACACAATCCGAGGAAAACACTAGAACCTTATGGGCACCACAACGCAACCATGTATTCAACTTACTCCAACCTTGATCAACATTGACATCATTTGCATGTAATCAAATCCATTTCAAACATCTTCACCTGTCTTCTATTCTTGGCCAACCTGTTCAAGAGGTCAGCCAAATTTTTCCTCTTCTTTGACCTCTGTGTCTCTGAAGTAGGTGAATACGATGAACAAGATTTTGACGAGTTTTGATTCAGAGTTTTTGTTGTTTTCACCGACTTCAGAGGCGCGTGAGAGCCAATAAGATGAGGAAAATTTAACTTAGCTTTGCTTTCTCGCATCTTGAAAGCAGCTCTATCATAAGCTAAACCTGCTTCTTCTTCAGTTTCATAAGTCCCAAGCCAAATCCTTGCACCATTCTTCTTTGGGTCCCTTATCTCTGCTGCGAACTTGCCCCAAGGTCTTCGCCTCACGCCCCGGTAGCGCTTCCACACCGGTGGTGCGTGAACTTCAGGCACCACCGTAGGGTGTTCTATTTTGCATGCCAACAATGAATCATTTGCATCATGGACACCCTCCAAGGTGAAAGTAGGGCTTGGGAATAGATTGTGGGATAGAGAATAGCAAATTTCGTGGTTGGAAACGTTCATGAGAGTGTTGGAATCGTGTTCAAGCTCAAGAAGATAGTGTTGCATAGATTCCAATGAAGAGAAATCACAAGATATTGTGGTGGCCATGTTTTGATTGGTGATGGAGACGATGGTGTTTTTGATTTAATGATTTAATTTGGAGATGTATGAAGAATATTGAGGTGTGTATTTATAGTAGTGGTTTTTGGAGTTGTTAGTATTTTTTTATGCATTCTTTGAAAGTGTTGAATTAAGTTTGAACAACGTGCTGTTATTCTTAATTATTTCTTTAATATTGTTTTCACGTGGGATGTTTCTTTGAAGCTACAATAAGTATTTGAAATGGCATTGAAACTTGAAGTCGCATATTCTTTTCTTCCCCACGTGTGTTAGTTGATAATAACGTTATTTTTTGTTTTTTAAATAAAATAATCTTAAAAATATTTTACATGAATAAGTAGATAGACTCGTATATTATTATAAAAAGAAAAACGAAATTATAACAAGATTTGTTTCAATTACACATACATTTTTTTTTTATCATTATTTTGATACCCCTATTTTAATAGTGTTAAGTTGTCGTTAGTTTTCTAAATAAATTTATATTTAATTTTAATTGATTTATTTAAAATCTCGTAATTATCTTTATAGTTAAATGACCCAAAAAGAAATCATTCATTCTTCCTCTATTCCTTGCTATTCTAAAGGGAAGAGAAGGGTTGCTCCTCTATTTCGTATTACTAGTCTTCTAAAGGAGAGAGAAAGGTTATTTTTTCTCTATTTTGTGTGCTACTATTCAAGGGGAGAGAATTGTTCCTCTTCTCCAAAAGAGAGATATTTTTCCTTGTATATGAGTTTTTTGTTTCATACTCAACAACCACGTTCGCAACGAATTTCAACCCAATAACAACTTTGTTTGTGGCAACGACAATCCTATCTACGGCTCGCAACTTTACCACAACGTCGAACCCAACTTTTTAAACTCATCACTCATGTATCCCCTAACATTTTAAACTCATCACACATATACCCCTTAAATTTTAAACACATCACACATGTATTTCTTTAATTTTTAAACACATTACACATGTATCCCCTTAATTTTTTTAAATCATCACATATACCCTTTGAACTTTTTAATACATTACTAATGCACCCTATGTTAAAAAAAAGGAGATAAGGGCATTTTTTTTAAAAAAAATATTATAAAAGTCATGTGCCAGTCACATGATATAAAAAGTTAACAAAGTTAACTTTGTTTACTTTGGAAAGTTAGGGAATTTTGTGGAGGGATAAAAAAAAAAAGAGGATGTATGTGTAATTAAAACAAATCTCAATAAGTGTTGTTGTAATTTGCTCTAAAAAAAATTGATAGAGACCAATAATTTAATTAAGCTATAATATTATAATAAAATTAAGTTAAGACTTAACTTAATACTATATATAAATTTAACTAACTAATTAACTTGTAAGATGAAAGTTATTTTAATTTATATACTTCAATTTGATTATATAACTAGTAAATGTGTAAACTTTAGCCGAGGATCAATAGGGGTGATGAATTGAATTTTTAAAAATATTTGATCAACTTTCAAAAGAAAGTAAGAGTAGATCTAGGAAAAAAGAAAATATCCAACATCACGCACAAGCCTAGTCTAAATCAAAGCGTGTACATATGTTATGTGTAGTTGAAGGCAAGCAATTAACCATTTTCATCGATCATGACACAAAGCAAAAGATAATAAGATACCCAATCGGGAAGAAAATTAAAACCTTACGTATTTCCTAATAATATCGAAAGTGGGGAACAAGTTATTTTTCACGTTTAACACAATGTGAACATATACGTAACCAAGCAACCCCGTACAGAGTAGTCAACAAGATCGAGTGTATGTATGACCCATAATGTTATTAATTTGTTGACCTTTGAAACGAATCTAGTACCGTTTCACATAACTCCATATAATGAGTAGCTAGAAGCAACATCCTTTCTCATCTAAGGGGTTAAAATCTTGCCCACCATGTTTGAACAATAAAATAATATAGTCAAAGATTGACTATGCCCTCTCTGGTATTCATACAACATTATCTTGTAGATAGATAAACTTTTGATACTTCAATAATTACTTTGTTATAAAGAGCTATAACTTTGATTCTTATTAATTAAATATGTGTAAGCATAACTTTCTTCATAAGTACTAATTAAGTATTTTTATAGGAGAAAAAAATAAAAAATAATTCATCTTATAAATTAAAATTAATTTTTGCATTTCAACTTTTATAAAAACCGTCTCTTATCTAACTTCTCAAAAAATGAAGTGCATATATACAATGATTTTAACTTATAAAAGAAACTTTATATATTCATTTGTTTATATTTTTTCTCCTACAAATGTTTATAAAGAAATTTATATAAAAAAATTACTTCTATTAGGGGTATACAAAGTTTTAATTATAAAAGTATTCCAACTGATCACATTTACCTATATGAAAATTGCAAAGGCTCACTTTGTGTTTATAATTTTGTGTCTTATAATTTTATTTAGATACTATGATGTTTGAGTCTCCACCATACACGTAGTTGACTAAAACATAAATAGCTCACTTACTGTCATTAATTTTCAAGACCAGACATCTATTTATTTAGTGGAGGGCAATGTCGTGTGAATTTAATGCATATATAGTTAAATAATTTTTTTCAAGAATTATGCTCCTTTTCAATAATATTTTAACATATTTATAGAGTAGGTTTGGATATAAATTTAAAAATATTTTTGATGATTTTTTTTTTTGAAACTGTGGTATATTTTTAATAAAAAAAATTCTAAAAAATACTTTTAACTTATATCGTTTTCATACGTGAATACGGTGATATCTTACACCAACATTTGATTTTATGATAATATTTTTATGTATACATGCATTTTTTTTTCTTTCAAACATTAATAAAATTTCTTTAGCTATATAGTTAGCTATGTGTGAATGTACAATTTCTATCATTTGAAATCTAGTTTACTTAAGCGCGTGACAAAATCAAACCAAAGAAAAAGTACATCACCCAGTCCTTTTAATTTTCTTAACAAATAAAGGAATTGCTCCGATTCATAAATAGTTAAATACTACAGTACTATATTCCATCATCCAACCCATTATTATTTATTACACCACGTGATTGAAAACTTTTGTGCAATAAACAATACCTCAAAACCCATTTCAGCACCTGCTTCAAAAAAAATCGAGGATGCTTCAACGAAATGTCCCCCACAAAATGGCACAAAAAATTAGAAAAAAGCAACTCTTTTCAACAACACCACACTCATATACTATAAATTTCACATTATTCATTCCTATGTAGAATTTATATGTACAAACATCCTCACGCTAATACTACAACATTTTCATCACCTTCAACAGACCAAAACCAAATGAATTTCAACACCACTCTTGAATCCGATGATTTTGCTCTTCTAGAATCTATTCAACGTTATCTCCTCGACGATAACCAAGACTTCAACGCTTTAACGGAGATCCTGGCAACACCTAACGGTAGCGAATCAACGTCCACCCATTACGTCAATGCCGTCAACTCGCCGGTACCTTCGTCGGGACAAACAGCAACGGCTTCCACGGAGGCGCGTGGGGCTTCGTCTGCGGCTGCGCGTGGTGGTCACGCGCGTAACCAGAATTACATGGGTGTGAGGCGTAGGCCTTGGGGGAAGTTTGCGGCTGAGATAAGGGACCCAAATAAGAACGGCGCGAGAGTGTGGCTCGGGACTTTTGAGACGGCTGAGGATGCGGCTTTAGCTTATGACCGAGCTGCTTTTAAAATGCGCGGCTCGAAGGCTAAGCTCAACTTTCCTCATTTAATTGGGTGCAGTGATGCTGAGACAAGCCGAAGACAGTAATAGCTGAGCCGATATAGTGGAATATAGAGTCCATGTCTTAACTCTTCATCATTTGATGAGTCATTAGTTTATTTGTTTCCATGAATATCTCTTGTAAATTTTATTATTGTATAATTTATTTCATAAAGAAAGCATCAATGAGAAAATAAATATATAAAAATTAGCATTCAATATCTATTTCACATAGCAAAGATAAATAATGTTTACACCATAACAATTGTTTTTTTCACGGCTTTCCTTGCGACATTTTATTATTGTTTCGCTTTGTTACATTTTGTTTTCAATCACACTTTTTATAAATTATTTATTATTATCGGCCTATTATGCTTATAGTTATTATCCCTGGTGGATCACGTTAATTTTAGGGTAAAATATATTTTTTTTCTTAAATATTGAATTTTTTTTTTTAGTTCTTAAGATTTTATTTGATCGATTTTAATTTTAAAATATTTTTTCGTTTCATTTTTATTCCTTCATCAATTATCAATTAATCTTGTCATTAAATAATTTAATTTATCAATTAATCTTGTCATTAAATAATTTAATTATGATATATATCACGTGTCTCATTTAATTAAGTAATATATGATATTATTTATTTTTTATAAAAAAAATTAATATCATATATTTTATTATTTAAATGATACATGACATTAAAAATATATATTTTTAATTTTTTTTAAAAAATAATCACATATCTTATTATTTAAATAATACATGACATTAAAAAAATTTTAAAAAATAAATTTTTAACTTTTTTTAAAATAAAATAAAATAATATCTATGAGATACATAATATTAATTAATATTAGTAACGTAATTCATAACAAAAAGTCAAAATTCAAAAAAAAATTATTTTAAAAATTAACACTTGATTAAATAAAACATTAAAGATTAAAAATAAAAATACACGATACTACAGATTAAATACATATTTTTCCTTAATTTTAATACTAGTACATGAAAGTCTAAGGCAGTGTTAAAGCACTTTTCTTTTTGTTAAACGTATTTTCTTTTATTAATAACTTACTCTTTTTTTCCTTTCCTAATTTCTTCTTTTACGTATTCAAATATCTCCCAATTTATTTTTTTTCTCTTTCTCATTATTGCATTTTTTTTCTCTCTATAATTGATTAGCTTTTCGTTTTCTAATACGCTATTCCTCCTCATTAATTTTCTAGTACGCTCTTCATTATGTTTTGTCATGCATGCTTCCATTGCTTGGCAGTGGTCAATCAAATCAAATCAAATAATTGCCCCTAAAGCAAAGCTTCTCTGTCCAATAAGTTAAGACACAAAAATGTGTCATCGATCAGCATGAAAAATACTATAAAAATAATAACATTTAACTTTAAGAATATGTTAAGCTATACAGCACGTGAATTTGGTGGTTTCTTTCTTCGATTCATGTGCTGGAGTACTGGATGCATGATATAGATATATTGGGTCACCATGCCAATAATGTGACATGTTTGATGTTTCCATCGGCTAAAATCAGTGTAAGGGTCATGAGTCATGACCCCATGTTATCAACTTGTCAGGAATATAATTTTTGGAGAGATAAAAAAAAATTCCATAAGCATAATAAAATTTGAAAAAATAGTCTATCTATACTGAAATTGTAAAACAGATTTGTGTTATCATTTAATCACAAACTATATTATACAGTAATTTTTTTTTATATTTATAATAATTATTTTAAGAAAATCATATCAATTGTGTGTGTATATAGTCATCAAACTTATAAAACTTTAATTAGTGCAAAAAAAAAATAGAATGTAGTCAAATATAATTCCTAAATAAAATATGAGGTGTGGAAAATAAGGTTATAGCTTTTCTAAATAAAATAAAAAAAAGTATTTTAGGTAATAGAAATATTAAAGTATGCAAATAGTCTCAAGGATTAATGGGCGTGAAATTATTTCATGTTAAAAAATAATTTCAAATTCGAATCTTAATATATATAATTATCATCAATAATTGTTTTATGTATCTTAGTTTAAATATGATTATCTTTTATAAAAAATACTTGTAATCTAAAAAAAAAAAAAAAAAAAAAAGTCTAATAACTTTTGTATCAGTTTATTCTCGATCCTAATTTTGTTTATATTGAGATCCAATTATTAAGCATTAGATTAGCCCAACCTATCTAGCAACGAACTAGATTAGCCCAAAACAGTTGATTATTATTAGAGATATAACATTAACTATTGACATGTCTTCATCTAATTAACAGCTAGCTTTAAGCTTTTGCAATAGCCTGGTTCAAGATTATCATGTGTTTAAATGATTCCATCAATGAAGCAACTCAAATTATAATTAATTAAGCATCAGAAAAACAATGTAACAACGTGATTAGTAGTTGGCACTAAGTTTAGTAGAGGATGGAGATGGTGAATCAAAGTTGTGTGATTACTTAATTGGCTAAGGAGGTTCTTATACCATTTTAATAAGACAGTTGTTCAAATAAAACTATTACAAGAATACTTGAAAAGGAATTCTTAACGCAACAATTTTAAAGAAGCACTTTCCCCCATTTTAATAGTAAAATGGAAGGTGTGGATGAAATTGTATTATGAATATATAGTTTCATCGTTTATTGTGATCTACTTATCACCATATACTGATTTTTGGTTTTATACTTGCTTCACCAAAAAGGACCAACCAAGAAGAAATTATAAGGTGGTTCATAATTATTATTTATTTGTGATTTTAATTAATCTCTAAATGATATGTGTATTCAAATTTTAAATTTTAAATTTATATAGAAAAAAGATATTTTATATAAGGATTAATGATGATCATGTAATTCGAAATCATCTAATAATTTCTTCCAATTAGGCCAATTAATCAGAAGGATTCTACAGTGAAGTTGTATCTTAAATGGTCCACCGATTAATATAATTATTGTTGTTGTCTATTTTTTGCATGTTTCTTGCCAGAAAAAAAAATAAAATACTATACTAATACTAAAGTGCTACAAAAAATAATGGATAAATTCTTAGGTGAGCCAAATTAAAAAGTATGATTGCATTATTGGGTAGTGTTATGTCGATCGTATCATTGCGTGAGTTTCTATATTGGATTGAATTAAGACCAACCAGACACAACTGTTCAATTTATTTTTTTACTCTTTTCTATAGTTTGACCACATTAATTAACAGAACGGAACATCTTGGTATGGTCGTAACAGCTTGCTCGATGCTTGATCTATCCATTTGGAGACCTATATATACACTTGGATTTTGTCACATTCAAATATTCAATGATAGATATACAGGACTACATTGAGTTAGAAATAATAAAATAAATTTGTTAATTAATATTTATTATTCTTCGAATGTAGGTCAAGAAAATTTTGTCAACTTCAAAAGACATTATTTGAATAGTGGTGGTGAGATGCCAAATGGTGTCATGAGAGCTCCAATTTTGAGTTGATGCTGGCTTGCTATCCCAACCATCTAATTTGTTAATATTATATCAACCAGTAGACTTTAGATTAATGGTGGAGTTTGTTTGTGCATGTTGTAGGTTCATGGTTAATGGTTGAAGTTCAAATTATGATGGTTTTTTTTAGTCTTACTAAATTGATTATATATAATATGCCTAAGTGACCTAAAATTTGTTATTTAGTAAGAAAATTTGTTTAAAACATTGAGTTCTATCGAGTTGCGTCGGATTAATATCATATATGATACGATAATTTGATCAAGATTGATTAATTCACTTATTTTTAGTTTAATTGGTTGGTTCGATTTTAGAATTCATATTTCCAATTTCCAATCATAAAGTATTTTAGCTTCAATGAAAAAAAAAATTAAAATATGAAAAAAAAAAATTAAAATTGAGAAATTATGTGATTCTAACATAAGGAATTACAAAAAAAAAAACCGATTCAAACAAAAAAAAAAAAAGTGAGAGAAATCTAATCAAATCGCAAAAAGGTGTTAATTTTAAATGTCGTAGAAATCTATAGTCCTGACTATGCATTAAACTTATATATTGTGAGCTTTTTTTTTTTTATTGCCCATGTCACATAATATTCCTAAGAAATTCCTTATCCTAGTCTTAATGTTTTATATATATATATTATTTTCTTTTACGTACAATCGACGTTTGTCTATCTGTTATTTTCGATAAGGACGAACAAATAAACCTGGGCTCATAACATCCTGAACGTACACACACAATTCTATCAGCATAGAGAAAATCGATTTTCATTAAATAAAAACTATATTAATTAATGGAAACAAATTTAATAATTAACATTTGTTTTCTCTAATAGTATGCATTGTTTTCAGATGAATAAGCCAAAGGAAAGAAAACTACAACGCTAGCTGAACCCGTACGGCCAAAAGTACATGGCAAAACATGTACTAATTAATTAAACAAAAATGCACCACAGAATTAAAAAAAAAAACGAAAAAAAAATGAATCTATTTAATATCTCTCCTTGTTTTTTCCTTAGACATCAAAGAGAAAATATACACAGCCCATATATTCAAGCTTAAGAGAAATATGCATTTAAAAAATTCCTTTTAACCTACTCTTGATTATTTATAAAATTTCTTGTGAAATCTATTAAAAAAATATAACTTATTAAATAAGAAGTGAGATTTACCTTATTTTATGGGACTAACATAATTTTAATTAGTAAAAAAAAGTATAAAACAAATAGCATTCCTTTATATATATAATTTGCTAAAAAACAAGTCCCATCTTAAATATTTATTTAACTAGACTACAGGTTGATGACATAAATAGTACCAAAGTCTTTGGATTAGTTTTAATATTCCCTAAAGAAATTGTGTTAGATTTAATGGTGACGTTTTGTTTCCAGACATAGCAAATGATTCTTTAGCATAAAATGAGCATCGCTACACAGAGTGAGGTCAACACGAAGAATTAATGAAACTTATATATAAATAAAAAGACTTCAAAAAATAAAATTCAACAGAGGGTCCCACGATTTCTAAAGGCTCTACACTATCGTGTGCACTTCAGTAACCAAATTGATTGACATGTCTTGGACTGATATTGGTAGAAGAATTAGATTTAGAGCATAAAAAGAGTTTTGTGGTGTTTTGGTACTAATGAAACTTTACAAGTGTAACACTGTTAAATGTTATTTTAACTAATGAATGAAGAAACTAATTTTATTTTGTAAAAAAGTTCATCACAGCATTTTGTTCTTTATAGAGTTTCATAGTAGAAGAACATGATCATGAAATATATACTTCAATTCAATTCAATAAAAGCCGTCCATGTTAATGTTTGGTGTGACTTGATCGAATGGTATTTTACTTTATATAGAAATATGTCACTCAGAACTTTCACCCAAAAAAAAAAAATGTCACTCATAAAGTACATATGCCAGATTAAAATGTACGCTTGAATCATTAATTTTTATTATTTTTATTTCATTTCACCTGCATGATGATATTGAACTTTGGATTCAAAAGTAATTAAATAAATAAATTAACATGGCGGCAAAAATAGCGAATGATGTTTGAATGTAATTAACTTAGCTTTGTATAATACAGCCATTGTTATAGAAGCTGGCCGGCGGAGTTACACATGCATATGCCAATTTTTGTAACATTGTAGTATTTTTTTTCTTTCTAGTTTTTGTCATTCTTGTTAATTATTCTAAGCACAAATGGTGCATTGTTTCACATTTCTCTGTCTTTCTATGTATATATACATACATTTGTGCCATATTTTTGCAATGTCACATCTTCCAATTGAGTTTGAAAGAGTGTTTTGAGAGATTATAAAACCTCTTTGAGAGGTTATTTTCTGGTAATTAATGCTCACATAAAACTCTTTTGGGAAAATACACATAATCCAATGGTTTAGGAATCACTCTAAAATTGTGAATCTGTATCTCTATCTTTAGTTTCAGATGTGATTTTGTTATCTTAACTATAATTTGTTTTGGGGCATTGGCATATCTTATATTTTGTTGCTATAGTTCATCAATCTACATTTGAAGGGTTTTCTAATTGTGACTCAGAGCTCAAAAGTGCATATTTTTTTGCTAGGAAGAGAGTAGAAGATAAAAAGAAGCTTCAGAAAATGGGAGAGGGGTCTGTGGAACTTGAGGCTATTGTAAAGGAAGCTGTTGATCTGGTATGTGAAACAAATAATAGAAAAAAACATATTCTAGTTTCTTAATTACATGCAAATTCTCAGGGATTACTTCAATTTCTATTAGTTATTTTGTTGATTAATGAGTTGGGAAATTACTCATAAGTTATTTTTGCTTTTGTTAAAAAAAGAGTATTTGAATTTCTTGTTGCTAACTTGGAAAATAAATTGATATATCTACTTGGAAGCACTAATGAGAAGAGTAGATTGCATAGTTTTTAGTTATGTGAAAAGCAAGGGAGGAAGATAAAGAAGAACATTGGAGAAAGTTGTTAAAGGGGATCACATGATGAATAATATCTCTAAGGAGTTGGTATTTAACCAAGTCCAAATAGTATCGTGGGATTCATGTAACTAACCTTACCTAGTGGGATAGAATTTTGTAATTGTATCTTGTTTCTATTGTATATATTTTTCAAATTTAAATCCAAAATATGACATAATTTTTTTAAGAATTTAATAATAATGCAGTGATAGTTTACATTATGATTTAATCTAAATTATAATATTTTTTTTTATGAATTTTAAAATAACTTTATAAAAGTTAACAGATTTATTATAAATGTTAGATTGTTATTGACCAACTTATAAATCTCAATACATAACTTTTTTTTTTTTTTTAATTTACTATGATGATAGTAGTACATACGGGATGCAAAACACTATCAGGCATTTGATGAACTTGAAATTTGTGCAATGTAGGAGAACATTCCTCTTGAGGAGGTTTTTGATAATCTCAAATGCACAAGAGAAGGTTTAAGCTCCGAGCAAGTACAACAAAGGCTAGACTTGTTTGGATACAATAAGCTTGAAGAAAAAAAGGTTAAAAGCCAAACTTCAATGCTTTTAGTTTCTTATTTTATTTCCTTTCTAAATTGTTGCTCAAGTTTCTCATAGATAGCTTCTATACTTTAATGCTTGTACAGGAAAGTAAGGTATTGAAGTTTTTGGGGTTTATGTGGAATCCTCTGTCATGGGTTATGGAAGCTGCTGCTATCATGGCCATAGCCATGGCACATGGAGGGGTAAATAATCTTCACCATTCTTTTTGAGTTTTCAATTTTTTTCCATGGTTTTACAAAGTTCAATTAATGAAACAAAACAATAGTTTAATATCCTTCAATCAAGTTTATCCTTGATATTATAAATAACCAAATTTAGTTAATGAATCTTTGACAATTTTCAATCAATTTGGTTCATGACATTGGCAACACAAGTCCATTTGTTCCTTAACATTACCAAAACATTTAATTTAGACCTTAGCCAATTTGGTCTCTGACATTAGGGACCAAGTTGACTTTGACTAATGCTTATTAAAGTCAAGAACCAAATTCACTAATTATTGCCAAAATCTAGAATTGAATTGATGAACCCTAATTTGTGAGACTAAAATAACTAAAGTTGCCAATTTCAAGGATTAAACTTTTTATTTTGTAATTTCAAAGACTAAAATGACCAATGATTATAATTTTAAGGACAGATTTGATTTTTTACACTTTTTCCTTGTAGATAATATATGAAACTGTTTTCATTCTATTCCTTTTGTTACTTTTAACTTGGAAATTACAAATACTATTAATTATTCAAAGGATTGTGGAATGCAAGATTAAGTTTTTGGTGGTAACAATTCTAGACATTGCCATAGGTTTAAATTCAAAAGACATGTTTCATTATCAATCAGTCAACTTTTACTTTGTCTGAGAACTGTGCAGTTACAATTTACAATTTTTAATTTTTACTCAAGTTTCTGGGTGCAACTTATATATTTGTTGGATAACTTCCTTTAAGGCCAATTGATTTTAAGTTGAAATCTAACATTAATAACTCCTTAATCTGCAGGGAGAAGGTGGAGATTATCAAGATTTTGTTGGCATAGTTCTTTTGCTAGTTATAAACTCCACCATCAGTTTCATAGAAGAAAACAATGCTGGAAATGCAGCTGCTGCACTTATGGCCAGATTAGCCCCTAAAGCAAAGGTTATTCCCCTCTTCACTAGCTTCCTACATCACTATTGCATGCTTGTTGTTTTCCTTTGACATCTAATTACATTTACAGGTACTTCGCGATGGAAAATGGAGTGAAGAAGAAGCTTCAGTGTTGGTTCCTGGAGACATAATTAGCATCAAGCTTGGTGACATCATTCCTGCTGATGCACGTCTCCTTGAAGGCGATCCTTTGAAGATTGATCAGGTAAAATTGGCTGTTAATGGCTGAGGTTGCTCCATGTCAACTAAGTTAAACTAAAGGGAGATGTCAACTAAATAGGAGCCTTCTGAGGTGGTCAAGATATCCCTTAAGAAAAAAAAGGAAATATCAATTTTAGATGAGTAAGATATTAATCAGTTGATGCATAGATAGATGGGGGGAAGTTGTTAAGAGAGATCATGCTATTTAATATCTCTGAAAATCTGGTCTTTAATTGAGCTGAATGGCTTCGTGTGATCCATGTAACCAATCTCACCTGATAGAAAAAGGCTTTTGTTGTTGTTGTTGTTGATGATGATGTTAGGAAGTCCCATATCACCTACTCAAGTCTCTGGGTGCAACTTATATATCTGTTAAACAACTTCCTATAATGCTGATTGGTTTTAAGCTGAAATCTAACCATTGACACATAGATAGATGACACGTGACATCATATTATTCCACACATGACCCTCTTGCATTCAAATATATATGTTTCTGTGTGTTTCAGTCTGCTCTTACTGGAGAGTCACTTCCTGTGAGCAAACATCCTGGAGAAGGAGTATATTCTGGTTCAACTTGCAAGCAAGGAGAAATTGAGGCAGTAGTTATTGCAACTGGAGTTCACACCTTTTTTGGGAAGGCAGCTCATCTTGTGGAAAACACAACACATGTTGGACATTTCCAAAAGGTTCGTCATATATAGGATTTGTAGCGTCCTTAATGTTGCACAAAATGAATGTTTTCTGTCTCAAATACACTCATCTGCATGTGAAATATTGTCAGGATAATGCTCATTGACATCATGTTACATTACAGGTTCTAACATCTATTGGGAACTTCTGCATCTGTTCAATTGCTGTTGGTATGCTTATTGAAATCATTGTGATATATGGAATCCATAAAAAGAATTACCGGAATGGAATTGACAACCTCCTTGTGCTATTAATTGGTGGCATCCCTATTGCAATGCCAACTGTCCTTTCTGTTACAATGGCTATTGGTTCACACAAGTTGGCTCAACAGGTTTGTGATGCAGCAACACTTAGTAGAGTGATTTAAACATTTCAGTGGCTTTTATAGGACCATAAGAATTTAGGATTTTTTAAGTTTTTTATATCTTTGTGAAGTTGAGCTAATGGCTATGTCGGATTGTTGGGTGTGTTCTTTGCAGGGTGCCATAACAAAGAGAATGACTGCTATTGAAGAGATGGCTGGAATGGATGTGTTATGTAGTGATAAAACAGGCACATTAACTCTTAACAAGCTTTCAGTGGACAAGAATATCGTTGAGGTATTAATGTTAAATGAGTGATGGTGTTTACGTATTTGTCTATGTATGGATCCATATTCTCAAATGCTAACTCTCTCTCTGCCAACAATTATCAATATCTGGCAGGTTTTTGCTAAAGGTGTTGACAGTGATATGGTTCTACTTATGGCTGCAAGAGCATCAAGGCTAGAGAACCAAGATGCAATTGATTGTGCTATAGTTTCAATGTTGTCAGACCCAAAGGAGGTATACAAGTTCAAAAGATGCTTTATTAGATTAACAACACTGAAGGCTTTTGCCATTTCTTTTTGCAGTGAATTCCAGACTTTAAAAATAAAAATAAAAATTACATGATAGCTTAAACAATACTACTTCTGATTCTATATATAAGCAACAATGTCACTCTATTTAAATTAAAGAGTTTTTTTATTTTTTGGAATAAAACTTAAATTTATGACATAATTAAATTATTACTTTTCTTGGTATTATGATTTGTCCCATGTTGCATATCTATAGAACAGGAGGTAGTATCATATATTAATCGACAAGAAATTATCATTATCCAAATAGTAACATTCAGCAAAGCAAGTTTCCACCATCTTCTGTAGTTGAAAAATTTGGTACTAATGATGATCCTTTTAATTGTTCAAGGCACGAGCTGGAATAAAAGAAGTTCACTTCCTTCCATTCAATCCAACTGATAAAAGAACTGCACTTACATACCTTGATGCTGCTGGTAAAATGCACAGGGTTAGCAAAGGTGCACCAGAGCAGGTAGTACATAATAATCCATTATAACTCTCTAAAGAACCATACTACCTACCACTAGAGTAGTAACATTTGTTTGATCATTGTTTAACTTATACTGTGTAGATTCTCAATCTTGCACGTAACAAATCAGAAATCCAACAGAGGGTTCATACAATTATTGACAAGTTTGCAGAACGGGGCCTTCGTTCTCTCGCTGTTGCCCGTCAGGTTTGTGTCCTATGAATTCTCCATCATCTCATTGTTTAGTGTGTAAAATAGTTTTATACTGACACACAATCGTTCTTCATTTATAATAAGTCTCTGAACTTCTATAAAACTATTTTAAAAATCATGCAAATGGTTGGTTGTGATTGTTTCATAATGTAAAACTATATTAAACTGTCAATACATCACTCTTAAACTCTATTTTTTTTTTTTTTTATACCAATTAAAATTTTCTCCTATTTAGGAAGTACCTGAGGGAAGTAAAGACAGTCCAGGAGGACCATGGGAGTTTGTTGGCCTTCTCCCGCTTTTCGATCCTCCTCGCCATGATAGTGCAGAAACAATTAGAAGAGCTCTTGATCTTGGCGTTAGTGTTAAAATGATCACTGGTATGTCACTAGTTTCTTCTACTAGTTTACATAAGAAATCATAAGAAAACTCTTAAGTCTGATCAGAGATGCTCATGTTATGATGCAAAAAAAAAACCTTTTTCAGGTGATCAACTTGCAATAGGTAAGGAAACAGGAAGGCGTCTAGGGATGGGAACTAACATGTATCCTTCTTCATCACTGCTTGGTGACAATAAAGATGGATTAGGCGCTGTCGCTGTTGATGATCTCATTGAGAATGCTGATGGTTTTGCTGGAGTCTTTCCTGGTAAGCCAAGAAAATCAGTGATCAAAAGGGTGTTCTCTAATAATTTAATGTCTTGTTTTCAATTTCTGATAATGTGTTTTTCCCTTAGAGCACAAGTATGAGATTGTGAAGAGGTTACAAGCTAGAAAGCACATTTGTGGAATGACGGGTGATGGTGTGAATGATGCACCTGCCTTAAAGATAGCAGACATAGGTATTGCTGTAGCAGATGCCACAGATGCTGCAAGAAGTGCTTCTGACATTGTCCTAACAGAACCTGGGTTGAGTGTGATCATAAGTGCAGTTCTAACTAGCCGTGCGATTTTCCAGAGAATGAAAAATTATACAGTAATCATTCCCACAACTATCAACATATGAAAATGAAAATATTTCTAACTTGGTGTGGCAAACAAACAACAAATTATGATTATTTTTAATTCCTTTTCCTTTGCAGATATATGCTATATCTATCACTATTCGTATTGTGGTAAGCTTTTTGTACATAATGAATGTATTCAGAATGAACCTGATCATCAACCAGAATTCTTCTCATTTTCAGTTTCTTCCTCTTTTCTTTTTTATCATTTCAGCTTGGATTCATGTTACTAAACAGCTTTTGGAAATTTGACTTTCCTCCCTTTATGGTTCTTGTCATTGCCATTCTCAATGATGGTAAATATTAGCAACTTTCTTGTATCTTAATCTCAAGTCTCATTGTAATTCGATGGTCATTACATTACATGAAATACTTTGTTTCTTGTGATTGCCATTATCAATGACTTGTTAGCATCTTTGTAGGTACCATCATGACAATATCCAAAGATAGGGTTAAGCCTTCTCCATTTCCTGATAGTTGGAAGCTTAGTGAAATCTTCACAACTGGGATTGTTCTTGGCAGCTATCTGGCTCTAATGACTGTGATTTTCTTCTATATAGTTGTTGAAACAAACTTCTTCCCTGTAAGTAGTATCTATCTTCTTTCCATTTGTCCACTACTTTTTTTTGTTATTCTTTCATGCAACGAGATGATGATAATGAAGTGTTCTGCCATAGGACCATTTTGGTGTGAAACACTTTCACTATGATCCTGAGGCTGAAACCAAAGATCCAACCAAAAGAATGTTGGGATCTGCTGTCTATCTTCAAGTCAGTACAATCAGTCAGGCGTTGATTTTCGTGACGCGCTCAAGGGGTTGGTCCTACACAGAAAGACCTGGTCTTTTGCTTGTTATTGCCTTCATCATTGCTCAAGCGGTACATGGTTTTCTCAACCTCCCTGCATTACTTTTTCAGACTGGCTAAATACACAATTTAGTCTTCAAATTCTAATTAATTGTTCAATTTAGGAACCAGAACACTTCATTCTCACCGTTGATGCATTTTAAATAATTTAAATATCAAATTAAAACTTTTAAAAATTTGGAGACCAAATTAACAATTAATTTAGCCTATTCGGACCTTGAAAACCATTTGAACTTTCTTAGTGGAAAGCCTCACTATTTTCATTTCACTATTCTCAACAGATTGCAACTGTTGTATCTGCCTCTCTCACATGGAAACTTGCTGGGATCAAAAGCATTGGTTGGGGATGGACAGGAGTCATTTGGTTATACAATACTGTAACTTATCTATTTCTAGATCCTTTAAAGTTTGCTGTTCGTTATGCACTAAGTGGAAAGGCTTGGAATACAGTGATAAACCAAAGGGTGAGTACTATGACTGAACCTGTGATAAAACTTCAGCAAAAGATTGTGTAGAGAATAAATGAACTTACGTCTAACAAGAAATGGTTTCAAAAAACATAAATATAGACTTATATAACCTGTTTGGATAAACTTATCTAAAAACACTTCTAAAAGAATAAAATATGAAATTAATTTCTTCATAAGTTATGACTAGTTTCTTTAATAGTTAATTTGTAAAAGTTCTCTAACATAACTTCTACAAATTAACTAATGCAGGAGCTAATTTTAGCTTGTAAAGAAGCACATTTCATTTTTTATTCTTATTTTCTTTTCTTATAAACACTTCTCTAAGCTTGTCCACCAAATAGGCTCTAAGACTCTGAATGATTAGTGTCTTATATGGTTATATGACTTCTTGTTGGTGCAAATTAACAGACTGCATTCATCAACAAAAATGACTTTGGTAGAGAGGCTCGTGAGGCTGCATGGGCTACTGAGCAGAGAACCTTACATGGTCTCCACTCTGCTGAGTCAAAAGGGTTTACAGAAAAGCACACGTTCAGAGAAATTAACACTTTGGCAGAAGAGGCTAGGAGGCGTGCAGAGATAGCAAGGTCAGTGTCTTTGTTCATCTTCAAACTATTTCATAGTATTTTTTTTAGTTTGAAGGTGATACACTAATAGTATCGGGCAATCACAATTCACTGATTTTATGACTTTTAAGATAATTTTATAAAAATTAACAAAGACTTATTATAGATAGAAGATTATGATTGTCTAACGATATAAAATAATACATCACCATTAAACTTCTTTTTTTTTTACCTTTCCATGATTTTTCTTTTCCCCCTCATTGCTATTTTTCTTCCCTGTGATGCAGGCTGAGAGAACTTCACACTCTGAAAGGTAGAGTGGAATCATTTGCCAAGCTAAGGGGTTTGGACATTGATGCCATGAACGGACACTACACTGTCTAAGACTTTATGACTGCTATCTGTCATCATTATGATGTCATGCAAACTTTATAAATTTCTTGTATTATGGCTTTGTCTCGTGTCAGATTACAGGTTTTACTTCAACCATGTATCTGCTGAGTTTTCTAGTACTTTTCATTCAAACCATTGGTTGTTGTTGGCTCTTTTGTCTTTCTTCTTTGGGATAATTGTACCTATTGTGTACAATAATGTTATTTACACATCTCTTTTTGGAAAGCAAAATATTTTATTTGTAAACAATAATGTTATTTACACATCCCTCTTTGGAAAGTAAAATATTTTATTTGTAAACAATAATGTTATTTACACATCCCTCTTTGGAAAGTAAAATATTTTATTTGTAAACTTTCTTAGTGCTGCAAGAAAACATGCATGGAAAAACTTCTAAACAATACATTAACCCTGTGGATTTTATTTATTTATTCAAATACATGTGTGGAGTTATAACAACTTGACACTTAACCCCCTCTAAAGAGAAGGGTGCACATCAGAGGAGCCAGATATAAGAGAAATTAATTGTGGAAATCAACAACAAGATGTGATCCATCCACATAGCACATATGCTTCCATCTAGTTCATAAAGTAATTGAACAGTGATGATCTCTCTGGGCATGACTTATCCAGCAAGGTCTTCAGATCTACATCTTTTATCTTCTCCTGGAGCTTATTCTCCAGTGGCTTGGGGACTTGCTGATGCACATAATACATTTAAGACACCAGAGAAACCAGTTCAGTTAAGCAGTCTTAAAATGTAGAGTCTAAAGGAAAATTAATCCACATACCACTTTTAACCACAGTATGTAACTAGCAGAATATGCAGCTTGTGCTTGGACATCCACAAAACCATCATCAACAAAAGTGGAGCAGGAGTGGAGAAGACATAATTCATTCTGCAGAAAGGTGCCAAAGTCATGATGCATGCTGATTGCCTCCTTGGAATGGTAGGATGCATCACCAGAATCAAGCAGGAAATTATTTATCCAACACATGGAAAGGAAGCGACGATGAAGCCATAGAGCCTGTTGAAAATGAGCAAGTTGAATGTCTAAACTGGTAAGAAAACTACTGAAGTAGAATAGCCGCTTGCATTCAAGGCACCATAAATAACTAAAAGATGAAAATTTGATGTCATAAGACAAGAAAATGATATTCTTGGATTTCAAGAATCCAAATATCCTATAAATAATGAATGAAAATATTATTTATAAAACTCCAGCTGATCCAGGAATCACTTTAGTGGCAAATGATGATGACCAATTGACCAATAAGAAACAATAAATTAATAACAAAGATTGCCTACCTCTCTTCCAACATAACGTTTTATCAATGTTTCATTCCAATCAAGTTCATCCTGTCAAATCAGAATTGCCACATGGTTAAAAACTATATTTATGTACTGATAGTACTAGTCATATGAGGTCAAGGTGATACAGTAATGTCAAATCCATTAGTCAATCTGCTGTTCTTGTCCCTTCTATATTTCTATGAGAGATTGAGGCTATATTTGGATATCTAATGAGTAATGAACTAATGATAGGTCTAATTAAATGAAATGGAAGAAAATCATCATAAAACTTTGCTTGAAATTGGAGGTTAAGAAAAATAAAAGAATAGAATGAAATAGAAGGGAAAGGAATACAATCCAACAGGTTCCAATCCATCCTATTTTGAAGCCAGAGATTCAAATCGCAGACCGCATCACATGATGCCACACTACAACATCTCAGTTGCAGCAACCTAACTGTAACAATCACTGCCTATTGTCATTCCATCCCATTATATCTGACTAAAAATAAAGAGTATATTAGATCAAGTACAATACATTAGTACATTGTATTACCTTCAAGGCTTGGGCAATATCAGCATTATGACCACAAGATACAGTTTCTTTCACAGAATTTTGGTTCTCCATAATTTTCTGTAATAGTCGCTGCAATGTAATATGGAAACTATTATTGTCAAGACTTAAGTGAAGAATCCTAAGCTCATCAAAGGACATACAAAACTATGGTTCTTACTCAAAACTCAAAATGTTTATAATTTGGAAATTATAATCATTCAGTATTCAGGTTCAAGCAAGTAAATCACAACTTACTCTGCGATAATGAAAACAACAATTATCAGCAACATGCAGTGCAGCCCAACTTCTGGATTTCTTTAATTCGTACAGAACCTAAATAGGTAAAGCTTCATGAAAACCATTCATTAAGTTGAGATGACAAGTAAGGTCATATTTCATTTGATGGAAATATTTTTTATGGCATGGCAATGGGAGATGGAGAAGGAATGTCCAATCCTTGTCGGAGGAGCTAACCAAACATGGGAATGGGCACATTCTATCCAACTAGACATGGAATATAATAGGGTTAATGTATCCCTTAGCTCCAACAACTAGGGTAAATAAAACTACATATGAGCACATGTGACAAGACATTTCCAAAAGAGATAACAACTATGCCACTGCTACTGCTACCACAGGCACAGTGTATAATCTTTTGGGAGTAGACTACATGTACAACCTTTCATGACTGATTGCTATGTGCTAGTGCATTTCATGATTTTACCATGCAATTTGATCCAGAATTCACATCATAACACTTGCATGTTGCAACAAATAAAAATATATATCATAGAATCAATACCTGTTCGATAGCCATGTATTTGATTAACCAGCAACGGTGATTCCATGCACGATAATTCATTTTTGATCTCTGTAAATGATGGGGTACATAAAAACAGATAGTTCATTCAAAATAATATTTCATCTGACATGAAGTCTCTAATCTTGATGACAGAAAGGTGAAGCATTATATAAATCAATTGAAATCTTCAGCAGATCACTTATCAAAAAAAAAAACAAAATCATCAGCAGATCTGTTGTATGATGTTCTCTCACGTATGTAAACCTATCAACCATAAAAACATAAAATAAAACGTTTCCAATTTAAATAGTATGATGTTCCTGTATTGAAATTAGACCTCAGCTATTTTTTCCACCAGCTCAGATTCTTTTCCCAAAATCTCTTTGAAATTTGAACAGTTTGCAGAGATTGACTTGATCACCCACCGCCTAAATAAAATACTTCTATACATTAGATTGCTATTCACATTCCAAAGCCTCAGTATCAATTAATATTCAACATTCAAATCTACTCATAATACTAAAAAACAAAACATTTATCCTTTTAGTGATGGGGACAAAGCCAGAAGAAGCTTCACATTTAATACCTATGATTCCAAGCTTGTTCGCTTTTGGGTGAATATGAGAGCACAAGTTCTGACAGGAGAAGTTCATCTACAAACATTGAGAGCTGCTTCTTCTTGGACACCATTAACTTTCTGCAATATGCACAGAACAACTTGAGAAGTTTGTAACAAATCAAATTCCTACCATATTTCCTCAATAGATGTTATGCCTACTTTCTCTTTAATGCATTCATTACAAATTCTATCTTGTATGTTCCCTCATACATCACAACATTTTGTGCAACACTGAGCTTATGACTGCAGTAAAAAAATTGCTTTTAGCTTAAGAGGCACCTTTCGATCATATATGGCATCATTTGGACATTTGAAAACAGGATAATTCCACAAATAAATCTGTTAGCTTGAGAAGTTGAAAACAGTTTATAGGAATCTTTCAACTCATGATGTTGACCTGTAGATGTCAAAAAAAACAAGCATAAAAATTATTAAAAGATAAAGAGAAGAACCTGCAATTCCAAGCTGTCATAAAATCACAGCTTAGCAGCAGAAGAGACTTGCTGTGTCTCAGAAGTGTACTTTCAAGACGATCAAAGGAAGAAGAGGCAGGTAAACAAAATCCAACTTTGTCGGATTGATTGTCACACATCCTGTATTGTTTAAATGTAGTCATAAACGCATGCTTAGCAGCTCCATATAAAGGTAGAAGAATATGAGTTGAAATTCCCAATTTATGATCTTTGTTCCAGAAATATAGGTTGTCTTGTTTGGAAGATTCCTCAGAGCTTACTACCCTGTCTGATTCTTCCTTTAGCAAGGAAAATTGGGAAGGATGAATAAAGCCAAGCTCATCACTAGATCCAAAAACATAAGGGAAAACATATTAAAAGGAGGAAACACAATATATAGTTAAATCAAACAACAAAGAATGAAGATTGACCTTAAGCAAGACATTGCTTACAAGATGTTATTTCATCAATCAAGGTTATATCTTGCAATATTTTATATCATCCAAAGACTTCATATGAGTGAAGTTTACAAAATTTACTAAAATAAATTAGTATTAGTTTTTATACAAATTAAATTTTTTAAAGCATTCATGATGAAAAAGTTAAAGCTAGAATAGAAGACAGCATATTGATTAACAGGAATGCGAGAAAGTTCATAAGTTTCTAAAGCAACCATCAGGGCATGTATTATATGAGTCTGTGTGCATGAAATCAATCATTAAACCTTACATTAGAGCATCAGATTCGATGAGATCCTCCAACTGATGTAAGAGATCTGTAGCCTCTACTTTAGAATGAGACTCTTCACTCATATTTGCTAACCCGTATCAAGTCAAAGGTGCTGACTTCAAACAAAACAAAACAAAACAAAACAAAAAAACAGGATGAGATCAATTGCCAAACCAATCTTATTAAATACAAAATGCATGAGGAAGCAAGTCATTACACCAGAAAAGAAAGTCTTCACATATAAGAATCAATCCTTTTCATTTAGTTTAACTAAGTAATCAATTAGAAAGTGGGGTCAACAAACCAAATAAACTCACATGGGGGAGGAAATAAAGCCGAGACCTCAATTTGCAGACATGAAACCCTGTCCATAGTTTAATGCAGAAAGGTCTCTCTCAGGCATTTTCACAAACAGGTCATGGGCACTACCAATTCATATTCACGCTCTATTGGGTCTTGACTCTGTATGAAGAAATAAGAAAGCAATTAGTAAAATCAAATGAAATTAAAATGAATCACCAATAAGCAAGTTGTGTCTCTGTGTGTGTGTGTGTGTATGTGCATATGAGTGTATTTGCATCTCTTACGCTTGAGCTCGATTTGTTGGCTTGTATAGGTATCTTTTTAATTCAATGGAGGTCAGAGTGGTTTAGCGTTTCTTCGAACACTTGGTGAACTATTTAATCATTAGAGGTTATTTATATGGTGGGTTCGGTTGCAGGGACTTTTCAAAGTTAGAAATCAGTATTTTAATATTTCAAACTTTTCTTTTGACACATATTCACCCTTAACAAAGTATAAAAAAAGTTACACTCTTAACATATTTTTTTTTCTTTCACTGTCTTTTCTTCCGTATCTGCCTAGTTTTCTTTTTTATTTTATTTGTTTTCTCTATTTTTCTTTCTTCCGTATACTTTTTTAAGGTCAGGCGTATTTTTCTTTTTTATTTATTTTATTTTCTCTTTACTCTTTCTTTCTTGCGTATTCTAAATTGAGTAAGTTTTAATTTTCATTATGTACTACATCAATCATAAATTTAAAATTTTATATTAAATATTAATTTAATTATATTTATTATAAAATAATATTTTTAACTCATTATATAATAAATTTATATATGAAAAAAATTGTTTTACAGTCCAAATGATTCATTTATTTTTTTATATTATAAAAAACTTATTTTATGGTTGATAATTTTTTATTTATTTTATGTTCATAGAAATTGTTATTTATTATATGTTCATGTAGTATTTTTTAATATTAGTCAATTTTTTTATTTTTTTATTTTCAACAGAGTTTTTAAGAATTTAAAAATTTAAATATCAAATGATATCAATAATTTCGTAATGTTATTTTTTTTAAGTTTGATTTTGTTCATATAGATTAAATAAAAAAAAAAGACATTCTTTTTAATTTGAGTTAGATTTAATATTTTAATTAATTATATTTAAACAGAAAAATAAAACATTTCAACCTAATCAATTAATCAAATATTATATTAATAGATGTAAATTTAAGAGTTTTAAGTATTAAAAAAATTAATAATACAATAAGTCTAAATTTCTTGATTGAAAAAAACAATTTCTTAAAACAAGTAAAAAATAATAGACCAAACATATTTCAAATTAAATAGATTAACATATAATTAAAATAAAAATTTAATATATAATACACAGTTTAAAAACTTATATAAAATTAATAATCTTTAAATAAGATTATTTTATTATAAATATTTAAAATATAATATATGATATTATAAAAACATAATATTTATAACAAAATATAAAATTTCTAAAATTTTAATTAAAGAATGCACGGGTCTTACACTAGTTTATAACAAACAATTTCTTATTTTATTTCATCCGCGGGTTTGATTAGAGATTCTGTTGCTTTGGATTAGCAGCAAGTGCAGTGACTAAGATTTTTCCACCCAAGGCATTAGCTGTCTTTAGCTAGGGTGGGTTTCTGGGTGCTAATATGCTTAATTATTTGGGTGACGTGCTTCTTTATACACCTCCGTCTGCATCCTTTCAATTTTATCTCTTATTTTATTGTGCATCAAAATCCATGAAAAAATGGAAGAAGAAAAAATTGATCAAAGGATTTAAACTTTAAAGAAGAAGAAGATGAGATGCAAAAACAAGATAAATAAAAAATGATAAAGATAGAGCTCAGGCAGGTAATAGAGTACAAAGAATGTGTTAAAAATGAGATAATAGGGTTAAAGAATGAACAAGATGAAAAAAAAGGTAAAAATAAGATTTATATTATTTTCTATAAAAGGGTATTTTAATAATAAAAACAATAAAAAAAAATATTACTTAATTAAGAAAGTAAATATATCATCAACCTATAACGATACATTTATTGGCATCACAAAATCATTGCCAAGAATAGAATGGGATAAGGGTTTTGCTTCCTGCACCTCCCAGTTGCATTCTATACCTCCCAAAAGACTCAAAAGCTCAAGAATACCCCTAAGCCTAGCAACTCTTCTTCCCTGTCAACTCCTGCTCCGCCCTGCCGCCCAAGCACCCGTTCAGCCCTTCGTCCAATGAGGCCTGTTCCAATAGCAAGTGAGAGATCTCGAAGTCGTGGGCAAGGAGGATAATGGTGGAGATAAGATCACAGATAAGGTGGAGGTTGTGTTCATGGTAAAATAGCTATTCTAGAATATATATATAGTGGTGCAGAAAGAAAAACTCTAGTGGGCATGCTTAGGGAATTACTATTTACACTCATTCTCTTTGCTAATACACTAAAAATTACAAATGACTAATTTATAATGTATGATAATTATTACTTTAAAAACCATATCAATGATGAATTGTGATCGGATGGATATCGGTGTAAAATTAGCATTAAAAATGGATACTTAGTATAAATTTTTTCAGTTTCAGAAATTTAAACAACATTTTACTCTTTCAAGACCAAAAGAGTGTTTTACTAAAAAAAAAAAAAAAAAGTACACAATTATTACATTACATTACATAATAAACAAAAAAAAAAAAAACTTTGGAATATTTGTATCCATGCAATGCAATGAAATTGGATAAAAACGCCAACACGAAGTGACGAAAGAAGTTGTTATTAATTGCAAGGCAAAGCAGGCAGCAACATCAACGGTGAATATCACTCACTTCACCCAACAGGTCAACACTATACCTACCAATTCGTCGTCCCTTCGCTTCAAACTCTTTATTTCTTTTTGTCATATTTCAACTTTGCACCCTAGCTAGTTGCACATGCCAAAAGCTAATTAATAAATAAATAAATTCATACGTATAAAATTAAAGTGTTTAATGATAATGTACTATAAAATAATTTTATGATATTATTTAATTACAATCCATTCATTAACTTTTATAATATTACTAGTTGTGATTCATATACTGGATAAAATAAATTCAAAATTAAATTAAGAAGTAAGTAATGTGTTTAACCAATTAATGATATAAAAGTGGACATAAGTTAAATTCAAGCAGTACAATCATACACTATTAATGATTAATGATCGGGTCATCAAATCAATTTTTGTTGGTACTCAGTAATAAGTTCTTTTAGAAATCAGACCATTTTTATTAATGTTACTTACTTGATTTGAGTGAAATTGAATTTGAATATTTTAAGATTTTATATCTGACGGAAGATGATGTGAATGAAAAAAATAATAGTAAAACATGAGAGATTTTATAAAAAAAAAAAGAAAAAGAATGATTTGTCAAATTTTTAGATAAAGATTAATCATTGATGAAATTTGATTTATGTTACACATTCATAAAAGAATGAGACAACTTCCACATGCCTTAAATTATTATATAAATAATCCTTAGATGCAATGAATACACGTGATTCATTGATTGAATCTATAAATAACAAGGTGAGGAATAATTTTAGAGGAGGATGGGAAGTGTGTTGATATAGACAAGAGAGATGCATTATTAAGAGTGCTGAAAGAAAGAGGAAGAGACGAAGAAAACGCATAAGGAAGAGGAACTTAAAATCAGTAAGATTTTCTCTCTTTTCCATTGTAATTTATGCGGTTATAATTATAAGGTTATACAATCCTCCACTAAGAATAAGTTTTTTTTTTTTTTTCCAAGATTTTATGGAAGTTCTTTTGAACTTGGTGTGAAATGGGAAATGAAGATGTGTGAAGGATCAAAATCCTACCATTAAAAGAGATGCTAATTGAGCTATGTTTATTGTCTAAGAGAACACTTTCTCTTTGCACTTGAATATTACTTCTAAAAGGAGTAATTATGTGTTAGATTTCTCTTCCTTTTCTGTTCTAATTTGTGATGGCTATAGCCTATAAGATGATAATAATCATCACTTTTCCTTTTTCTTTTTCATCAAAAGGGTAATTGACCAAAGGTGAAATTAAAAATAGAGACGTGAGGTTTGAGGAATTGATAAAGTTCAATTCCAGACATGTAATCACAGCCCTTTGATAAAGTTTAAAGACAATAGAACTAATTATTAAAGAACAGACACTTAGTTATTATGTGCATTAAAATACGTCTAAAATAGGTATTTTTCCATTGGAGAACAAAGGACGGGTTATGACTTCTGAGAACAAGATTCTGAATTATATATTTATTATATATTTCACTAACTTAATTATAACAATTGTTGAAATGCTATTTCATGTAACTTTTTAACTTATAAAATTTATATATTATTTCATTTATCTTCACTATTTCATTAAAATTCTTCTTTTACCCTACTTTAAATACATTATTAATGTATAATATAATAAAAACCTTATATTTAATTATTGATGTTCACATAAAATTTGGTGTGAAAAAAGAGTGCTATTAGCATTTCTTTTCCACGAATTTTATATTTCTAGGGAGAACAACTTTTAATATGAAAATATGAAAACAAATAATAATAACTTTGATTAAAATTAAAAATAATAAACGCATCATATTAAAATCTCAATTTTAAGTGTATCATTATGAGATATTACTTTCTCTTAATTACGTTTTTTCTCTACCTTTTTTTTAATTATTGACGGCACAATACAAGCACAAAAGGCAACAAGAGTTAGTGTCATCACCATGACCACCGTCGTTTTTATCGCTGTTAGGGCAGGGCCACCATCGCCGTCTAGAATTGTTGTCATTACTATGACCACTGACACCACTATCAACATGGTCATCACCGCCAAAGCCATTGTGACCACCACTAACATGGTCGTCATTCCCGTTATTATGACAAGAATGATGGTGATAATCATGTTGATGGTGGCAGTGGTCATGATGATGAGGGAAACTCTTGTTGTCTCTGTGCTTACGTGTGTTGTGTCATCAATAATTGGATAAAAATATAGAAAAAAATGTAATTAAGAAAGAGGATAGATTCTCATAATGATGCATTTAAAATTGAGATTTTAATATGATATATTTATTATTTTTAATTTTAATATAATGGTTATTATTGTTTGTTGTCGTATTAAAAACTGTTTCCAAATTATTGGGTCTGGCTAGATTAAAAAAAAAAAAAAAACTAAGTTCATATTGAATTTAAACATAATAAGTGTAGTTCGCATATCACACTTGATTCGACGGATTGAACAGTCGATTTGATAAATAGATGGATTCATTAAGCATATATGTGTTTGATTTTCTAACGGTGAGTATGTAATAAAAGACTTTATTGGAAGAGATAAAATCCACTTGAGTGATCTTTATGAATAGAAACTTGGTCTTATGACCTTCTGCTATGTAGTGCATTTTTGTTTAAAGGTTGATTTGGAAGTAAATGGGGTTTCTTCATTTTAAAGTTTGAGTATAGTTTTTACATTGAAAACTCATTTTGAACGGGTGTAAACACACCTGTATATATACTTTTTTTTTTTTTTTTTTTTTGAAAAAAAACAAAAAAACTACAGTTTCAAGTAGTGGATTTGGTTTCCGGATTTGGATTTCCATTAACAAACAAAATAATAAGTGCTCACTTAAGCCTACTAATGACTTGCCATTTTTAATTATATCATTATATGCGTTCCTAGTCTACATGCCTGTCTTTTTCTAAAGCTTGTTCATTCTGCTGTGTGATGAATCAAGCAAATCAAAAGTTGATGATGACGAGTGATTTCTCAGAAGTCGTCACACAGCTTAATTATATATATCTATGATTACATTGGCATGTGTTATTATATAAATGTAAATAATTCCATGTTAAAATATCATCCAACACACCTGAATCAACGGGCATAAAGTTGTTCAGTGTAATTACTTTTTTGGCGTAAAATATTTAGAATGAGATATTCGATTTATGCATTATTTTTTTTTTTTCATTAAAGATGAAAAATACTTAAGAATTGAGATCCTGTATCACATAAAGACATGTTAAAATTGTTTAATTAATGTATTGTTTTTTTAACATATAAAGCTTTTAGTGAACATGGCAAGTTTACAGTAATTATATACATGCTGCATTATATTGTGTTTTTATTTTTTTTATTTGAAATAATATTCCCTAGTTGAGATTATCAATATATTAAGATTCATTTAAAAAACTTTCTTCTCCGACAAATTATCATGATCTTTATAAATGAACTTGGGTATGGATAATATATATTAACTTTGTACACCAATTTAATCCCCGTTATATGACAATTTTTTAGTTAAATTTTACGCAATTCGTATAAAGTGAATTAAGGGTCAACAATCAAACTATTCAGAAATTGTATATGTACTTAAAAAATAACTTGAGTGCAATACTAGGCAACCAATACGTGTTTGTCTTCTACTTTTGGGATAGTGCGCTATGTTCATGTGAATATATATATATATATATATATATATATATATATATATATATACTCACACTACAAGCACTTAATTAATTTAATTTTAATTACTCACTAAAAGCCACCAAGCCCCTTTATATTTCTCCATACTCACACTACAAGCTTCATCTTCTCATAGGCCTCAGGTAATGAAGTAGATGGTTTATCTTAGCATCTCTTGCATGCATTTTCATTCTAGCTATGTTGTTCCTTCTTGCTTGCTTATGTTTTGGACATGCAATTTTTTTTTTTAAATTGGTATAATTAAATTCGTAATATATATATGCTATCAATTTCCTCCAAGCATATTGAGTTCTTGAGACTAATTATGATTTGTGAGTATTCATTCATGCATGTTAGTTAGCATATGCTTGTAGTTGCTAGTGTTCTTTAAAAAAAAAAAACAGTTCATATATACAGAAATGGAAACACCCATCACATTCAATATATATTTTCTTTCTTCATATTTTATTTTATTTTATAAATGCCAGTAACATATCCAACAGGATTGGCCCAGTGGAGGAAGATTTGAATAGTTTGTACTTTGTATGATGTCTTTAATTAAATTTCATTAATTGTTCCCATATATTGAATTATTAACCAATGCTTCCAATTATATATATTATGCCAATAATTAACATATTGTAGGATTGAATATATATATATATATATATATATATATATATATATATATAATTGAAGAGGAGCACAAAGTTTAATTTTCTTTTTTAATTAATCATATCATTGGCTGTTGAGGATCGAATTGGGTATGGACATAGAGAATAATGATCATATATAAGCTTACTGATATTGTATTTGTATGTATATATAGCTTTAATTAAAAAAAAAATAGAAACCATTCTTTGCACTAAATCATTTTGATGTTAATTAGTTGAAAGTCACTTTCTATAAAGTCACTTGGCTTGACTTTAAAATTCAAATTCAACATGCTAGGTCGTTAAAATGTGATTTAAAGGTAAAAAATTTTACATTACGTTTAATGTATTGGTTCAAAACTTTGGCTATAAATAACACATTTCATCTATCACATTTTATCTTCCAAAATCAAGAATTAGGTATATAAATGTTCTAAATGGGTGTTTCTTCTATTATATAGAGAGGTGTATTCTCCTATTATAAGAGAAAGTGTGTAATTGTTCTCTCCTTATATTTAGAGAGAAGTTGTAAGTTCTTTTCCTATTGTATGTCAATTCCTATATTTCTTATCTCTATTTTAATTGTGAATTATTATTCTATCACTTGTACCTAATAAAACTTGTTTCACATATCAGGAATAATACAACAACTTGATTTGCAGTTGTGTAAGAGAAAGTTGAAGAGAAGAAGAAACAACATCAACATGGAGTTTTGGAAGCTTTTCGTTGTTGCATTAATGCCAGTTTTGAAGGTATTGTTGATTACTGCTGTGGGGACAGTCCTTGCAATTAATCGCTTTAACATACTTGGGGAAACTGCCAGGAAAAACCTCAATACTGTAAGTTCAACTTTCACTATTTTCTTTTTTTAATTTATTTATTTTATTTTGAATATTATATATTTATTGAAGTTGCAAGTTTATTAATTGTTAGCAAGTCATTATTGCTCCTTGTTCAATATTTTTTTATAAAGAAAATTATTCCTACTTTTTTACTCTTTTTTTTTTTAACTTACCATGTCTGATCTAATATTCCTCAAAACTTTCAAGCTCACATTCCAATTCAAAAGTCCCTCTACTAAGGAGGAATACTAGGAATACATTTTTTTAAACACAATCTCACTTATAAATACAAAATCAGAAAAGAAAATCATTATTTACATCTATTTGTAAACAAAATTAGAAATATTTTTGAAAGTTTTTCTACTAATAAAAAATTATAAACATGCACTTCTTACTTGTATTCAAATAAGTTCTTATATAAGTTATTAATAGTATTTTTTTCTTATATATATATACACAGATGGTATTTTATGTCTTCTCTCCAACTCTAGTTTGTAGCAGCCTAGCTGAAACAATAACTTTAGAGAACGTGGTTATATTGTAAGTTTGTTTCTTAGCTATACTTCTACATTTTCTTATCAAACAAATATTTCTCAATGGATTAACAAACATGCATGCATTGTGCATTGACAAATTATATATATGTAGGTGGTTCATGCCCGTGAATATTCTTCTCACATTTGTCATTGGGTCAGTTCTTGGAGTGTTAGTTGTTAAACTAGCTAGAGTTCCTCATCATCTTCAAGGCCTTGTGTTGGGGTGCTGTGCAGCAGGTTTCATCACTTGTATATTTGAAACTCTCTTTTATCAATATCATATAAATATAGCTCATAAACATTTAAGAGTATAATTTTCATACATTTTGTTTATAACTATCAACTAATTAGAAATTACTATCATATCATATAGATACGCACAATCATTAAAATATGAGTTTAATGTTGATATGTTGAAAATAAACAATTCATCATTTACATGATTTGTAAGATAATTTTATAAAAATCAGTTGATTTATCATGAATGATAAATTATGATTTATGGATAGGGTTGAATTATTTTACTCTCTCAATGTCATTGCATCACCATTAAATTTTTGAGGTAATTAGTATGATAGAATTTGTATTCTAATTAAATTCAACATTTAATGTGGATGATGATTTGGGGTTTGAATTTTTTATGTTAATTTGCAGGAAATCTGGGAAATTTGCCAATAATTATAGTCCCAGCTGTTTGCAAGCAAAGTGGTAGTCCTTTTGGAGATGTGAATGTTTGCTACAAAAATGCACTAGCCTATGCTTCTCTATCAATGGCAGTATGACACTAACTTCAAACATTTGGAAATTTAAGAACATCCCTTTGGCTTAAAACAATATTTTCTTTTATTTTTACCATATTTTTACTTTATTTTCTATTTTCAAGTATTTATTATATAGGAAAAATTAATTAATACAACAACATGATGACATTTTTATAATTATTTAAAACTCGTTTTTTTTTTAAACTATGTTTCTTGTTTTTCAGCTAGGGTCCGTTTACATTTGGTCTTATGCATACAACCTTGTTCGATTATATGCACCAAAGATTTCCAATGAAGTCAAAGTTGATGACAATTCCATGGTGTCCACGACAAAGACTGATCCAGAAAACCCTTCAACATGTTCCACAGGATTACCATTTGTTAATGCTGATGATAGATCACAAACTGAAGATCATGTGAAGCACTTTGAAATTCAATGTACAGGACATGATGAACAAGTAAAAGAGGTATTATAGTACATTTGTTCCAATATAATCAGATTAATTGTGCAAACTTTTTTTATGACATGAACTTAGAAGCACTATTCATGTAAAGATGTAAATATTGTTTTATAGTATTTATGATGATCATAAATTTAATGATACAGGCACCAAAAAACAGAACAATTATGAACCAGCTTATAACATTAATTAAAAAGATCAACCTGAAGGTACTATTCACTCCCTCCACAATTGGAGCGGTAAGTAATTTTTTTATTATATTTATTTATTTATTTTGTAATTTTTTTATTATTTTTATTCAATTCATTGAACACAGTGAATGATGTTTAGACTGAGGCATGTAAGCATGTTAGTATGGACAAAACTTACAATTTTCCAGGTGTTTTTAATATTCTCTTATTAGAATTGAAGTTTCATCTCTATAATCTATGCTGATCTCTAATGCAAATTTTTGTTATGCAAATTATTTAGATGAAATTTTAACTCTGATCGGAGAATGACCTTAAAAATACTCAAAAAATTACATCTGAGTTTTGTCTTAAAATCATTTCAAGTTCAACACTTGACTAGAAATAACTTAGTCATGTGCTACTTATAATAATTAAGTTATAATGAAAAGCTTTGTTCTTAACAAAGATACTTTCTCTTTTCCTTCTTTGCATCATGCAGATTGTTGGCTTAATAATTGGTGTAGTCCCTCAATTTCGGAAACTATTAATTGGTGATAATGCTCCTCTCCATGTGGTTGAGGACTCTGTAGTCATGGTGGGGTAAGTGTCCCCTGCACCCAAATTTGGTTATTAAGTTAAATTAAAATTGAAGATACACTTATATTTCCCCCAATTTGTAGGTATGCTTGCATTCCAGTAATGACATTGTTAGTTGGGGCAAATCTTATCAAAGGTAACAGAAAAAAATGAATTTCTCAACAAGGGTTGAGTTCAATTTAAAATTAAAAAAATAGATCATACAGTGATAATATAAAATAATTTTACACATTCATCTCATCATAATAAATTATGTATGATAAATTTTTTGATTTTTATGATACCTATCCTAAATGTCATTGTAAAATACTGTTAGTGTTTGTTTGAAAAAAAAATTGTGGTGACAAAACTTGATGCATGGTTCAGGTTTGAATGGACTAGGAAAGCAACTTCCACTCATTATTGGGGTGACTGTTGTTAGATGCATTGTCTTGCCAGCAATTGGTATTGGCATAGTGAAAGGTGTTGTTCGTCTTGGTTTGATTCACCCTGATCCATTATATGAGTTTCTTTTGCTGCTTCAATTTGCCCTTCCTCCTGCAGTATCCCTGAGTAAGTTGAAAATATACATATGAAACTTAAAAATGTGCATTTGTGGTACAAGTAAATGATTACACTAATTCCATTATTAGTTTCTCCTTTCTTAGTTTTCACACATGCATGTATGTACATATGTATGTGTATTGTTAACTAGCATTATATAGGTAGAGATTTTCCTAATATTTGGTTGACTCGAGTGATAATAGATCTTCAAACTCATTTACAAGTATTTAAGGATTCGAATCCTAACTTTTGTGTAATGAGAAAATCTATTAAGATGGAACAAACATTTGAAAGAAATTAATTTTGATAACAGACTATAAATTCTCTTTACAATCCCATACACTATAAAAAAAAAAAATCTATATGAAGGAACTTTATTGCCCTCATTACTATAAAACTTAATCTAGGGTCATGTATGTTTATCTAAAAAATACTTCTAAGAAAATAAAAATAAAATAAACTTCTCCATCTTAATTTGTCACATATCTATGCTGACAATATGCACAAATCTAACTGCACCAGAGCATATGTTCACTATTATTACGATATATAGTTGTCATTCATATGTTTTTAGAATACTAATTATTGGCTCACTTCATATCCATAAAAATGTTCACTTTCTTTGGTTAGAAAAACCTAAACCATTTTGGCTTTTATGAATGTGGCAGGTACGATCACTCAATTATTTGGAGCTGGTGAAGGTGAATGCTCAGTTATCATGTTTGCAACTTATTCCTGTGCAGCTGTTTCAGTAACACTTTGGAGCACATTTTATATGTGGCTTGTACTATAATTATTATTATTAATTGACAGTGCAAGATCACTAATATTAACGCTTCACGAGCCTCACTATAAAAAAATACATTTTAGTAATATATTAAAATATAAAATTTACAAAATTAGGAGCTGTTTAAGGTCAAATGAAGCATATTTATTGTAATTGACTTATAATTTTAAGCAATTGTACTATAGTTTGTAGCCAAAAACAAATTTGAGAAAGTAAAAAAGAAATCAAAACCAAGATCACTATTTCATTGGGCCAATCTAGCAATAAGAATAGGCTAAAACTTTGTAGCTCTTCGAATATTACTTTCAACACCTCCATTGCATAATTGGAAAGTCCATTTCGAAATCTAATTTTACCTTCTGAATAGAGGTGCTAAAATAAAAAATAAATTAGGCTTTTTTTGTTTGACAATTGTTTGGCTTTTTGCCCTCTTCTTCTGTGTTTATTTTATTTTTAAAATAAATAATTCTTTTCTTGAAAATTAATTTCTATAATATATTAAATAAATTTAATAATTTTTAACTTTCAACTAAACATTAAATTTTCAAATTTTAATTAAATTTTTTTTGTCGGCAAAACACAATCTATGTATATATATATAACATGCAAATAAATAAGGTACTAAAAGTACTCAAAATACATTATAGTTTAAATAAATAAAACATGAACATACCTTATAAGAAATATGTTGCTCTGTTATAAATAAAACACTAGTTATGGTAAAACAAATTATAACATATCGAAATAAAGAAAAACAAATGGTAAAAAAATGAATATCACTATACTATCAAAAAGGCTTACCCTAAAGTTAAATTCTACAAACAAAATTTACAAAATATTCACTTTACACTAATAATATATATACCATCCCTATTTCTACCAAAATTTGTACATTAAAAAATTTATCACTTGTCATCTCAATTGTTTATTTCTTAAAGTCATTCAAAAAAAATTTCATCCACACACATAAAAATAATTTGGACAAAGATCTCCTCGATGCAAATTTCCTTTGAAAATGATTTGGTTTCGGTGTTACAAAGCACCCAATTTATTAACTACTTTTTACCAAACATAATCATAATCTCTATTATTTGAACAATAATATTACATTTTCAATGGAATCTTCTTCAAAAGTTTTCTTTTTTCCTTTCTATTGAAAAATATTTTGTTTAATCCTTTTGATTCCGATTCAAGATGTATTTCTTAACTTTAATTTTTTTTTTTTTATCATCCGTTGTAAAACTTCTTATTTTCCCAACTAATTATAGTGTCCACATTAGAGCAATTTCTAGCTTCAATTCAAGTTATAACATTTTGCTTCATTGAAAAGTTGTTTAATCTGTCCAAAGAAATACATAAATATATATATATATATATATATATATATATATATATCCATAATTTAAAATAATTTAAACACACATCATTCTTAGTTATTATCGTTGATGTATAATTAAAAAACATTAACTTTATAAAATATTTAATCATTGGTCCTGTACTCTTTAAATGAAATGGCTTCAAGAGAACCAGTGCATGCATTGTGTGAAAATTGATTGTTTTACCTTTTTAGAGATTCAAGACACATAATTAATGTATAACCAGGTACTGGTGGCATGCATGCAGTGGGGGGAAAATTAAGTTTGCACGTGACGTGATTGAGAAAATTAAGGGAAGAGAATCCCAGAAGCATATGCTTATATACAAGACACATGCATATATGAGTCACAAGAAACAAAAGAAAGAAATCACATCATTACAGCATAGTGAAACGAAGCAAGAAAGGACAGAAAGTACGTGGTTGTGGTGGATTTCTGACAGTCAAAAGATAAAGAAGATGAGTTTATTTTTCTCAAACATTTACTCATTATGTTTTATTTATTATGCTTCTGAAGTAGAATTTTCATAGATTTTATTGTTTTAAGAGTTTAATATAGTATAAAAAAAGATTATACTGCATATAGGATTGCTCCGCAGGTTAGAGGTCTCCTACTCTAAAACATAAAAGTTTATTTTGCCTTTCTTAGGCTTATGGACATTTGTGTAGGACGTATCAAGGATTTAAGTTGGTGGGGGGGTTAAATTTTTTTTTTTTTACAATTAAGGATAAAATCTTTTGAAAATTAAATTAATATAAAATTTATAAAAAAAGTATAGAAAAATAGGTATAAAATTTATGAATTTTTTAAAAAAATAAGAAATAAAATGTACAACCATGTGATGTAAAAATAAAATAATAAAGTAAAATTTATAAATATCAAATTAATTTGTTAAAAGTAAAATTTGTCAAAAATAAAATAAATATACAATTAAGTTAAATATTTATTATTACGTATTGGTATAAAACTAATATATAATCTATTAATGAAAAAAAATATTAACTTAAAAATTTATTTTTTTAATAATTTTTATTATTAATATCTTTTAATATATATATATATATATATATATATAAAAGAGAAGGTGAGGAGGGAGGCTTTTTAAATCCGTCACTGCATTTGTGATTGATTCATTTTATTGAGTTATGTATTTTTGTTTGAAATATATTACATGTGTATCATGATATTGCCAACATTATAATTAATTCATGTTTAATTTTTTTAAACCTGTTACACATATCACGACCTGATTTGTAGTTATATATACATGAGAAAGGAAAGAAAGAAGACAAAATAATTAAAATGGACATCTTGAAGCTTTTTGTCATTGCATTAATGCCAAATCTGAAAGTACTGCTGATCACTGTTCTTGGCACCTTCCTTGCAATTAATCGCTTTGGCATACTCACTGAAACTACCTCGAAAAACATGAATACTGTGAGTTAGTTTCATCTCCCTTTCAGGAAACATGCACCCTCTTTTTCAACCTTAATATATAGTAATATACAATGTTCCAAAATTAGTTTTTGCTGCTTATTAGATCTGATTCTCTTTACTTATTAAAATAAAAAGAAATCTTATCAAAATACTGTTTTCAATACTCCTTCATTCAAATATCAATTTTCATGTTTGACTTCTCAGTTTTTTCAATATTGATAAAAATATTAGTAGTTAATTTTTCTTAATAAGAGAAATTCGAACCCATTGCATTTTTTTTTTTCATTCTCGGTTCAACTACAACGTGAATCTTATACTTCAATAACTTCTTTCATTTAATAGGTTCTTGTCTAGTTTCCAATCATTTTTAACCAATATTAAAAGAACAGTGTTGAAAACTTATGTTGCTAGCATATATTTAAATTTAAATAAGAAGTTATTAATTAATTAAAAGAAACGTGAAAAATCAGGACATGTGTACTATTAAAATTCCTTAATATTTATCTCTTGCATGGGAAAACACTGTCAAAATTAATATAGTATATACAATATCCCTAAAAGGTTGTGGTTATATTTGTCTTAAAATTAGATGGAATAAAATAAAATACGTGATTAATTTATTTAGCAATACAATTTTTTTATATATATAAATCTCCTACTTGAACTTCTTTATTCTACAGATGGTATTTTATGTCTTTTCTCCTGCTCTTGCGTGTAGCAGCATGGCTAGAACCATAACATTAAGGAGTATGATTACATTGTAAGTTTTGACATGAATTAATAAATTAAAATTTCTCCATTTAATTTAATAAATTAAAGATGCATGGTTTCATGCATGAATTATATTTATATATGCAGGTGGTTGATGCCACTGAGTATTATTCTCACAGTTATTATTGGAACAGCTCTTGGATGGTTAGTAGTTAAAATAGCCAGAGTTCCTTATCATCTTCGAGGCCTTGTGTTGGGGTGCTGTGCTGTAGGTACGTTTACAGAATTACAATTATCCTTTTGTGAATATCTTATCAATAGATCAATTGGTTTTAAACTCTAATTATATATGATCTAACTCGAACATCCTGTTTCTTGTGAAAAATATTTATGGTCTATTTTATATTAAAAATGTTCTAGTTATGATAATTGTTACAGTGGTCTAAAAATATTTATATCATAGAAAATTGTGGATAATACAGTGTATAACAACTAATTAAGTACTAGTTCAAAAAAACAACATTGCAATTACAATTATAGTTCAATATCATAATATATAAATGCATCCATCCTTTTTTTCGTTTGACATTTTTTTTTTAATTTCAATTTGATTGTTGTTTTATAGCTCTACTGTTTTTTTTTTTTAATTTTATTTTATCAATTCCATCCTGGGTACTTAATTTATTTATTGTTTTGAGGAAATTAATTAATATAATACTGACCAAAACTTGTAGTTCAACTAACACAAGATTGTTTTAGCTTAATATGTAATTTTGAGTTTGATTCCTAGGTATAAAACTACATTAAATACTTGGGCAAGAAACTTTGCCGTGCATATTGATTTTATAATAAGATTGTCTCTATAAGAAAGATACTCAAGATGTTAAAAAAAAATTAATACGAAAAATAAGTAATGCAACAAAGAAATAAATTAACAGTATTGATGAAAATTAAAATTTTTTTTTTTTAATTCTTGATCCATTCCTAATTAATGTGTGACTTTGGGTTTGATGTTTTACAGGAAATCTGGGAAATTTTCCTCTTATGATAGTTCCAGCTATGTGTAAGCAAAAAATCAATCCATTTGGAGATTCGGATGTTTGTTACAAAAACGGACTGGCATATTGTTCTCTATCATTGGCAGTATGATATCTATATTAGCTTATAAAATGAAAAATGGTCTCTATTAATTTTTATATGCATAACACTTAATCAAATATTTTTTTAATTCTTTCTTGTAAATTATAAAATTTGAATGTGTTATATAAATATTGGTCGAGAGATAGTAGTTTAAGACCACCATAATTTATTCTTTGAAATGCTATAGAAGCACATTATTTTTTAAATATTAATTAGTTATTATTAGGTGATATTCATGTTAGACCTATTATACAGGAAGTGATTGATTGTGAATGGTTACATTAATTATTATGTGAGACTCCGTGAATTTCATTTAATAAGTAAAAAAAGAATGTACATGTGTTGCCAGTATACAGCATTGCATCACATGGCAATTAACATTGGGATTTTGGAAGTTTTTTTTTTTTTACCACATTCCTGTCTTTAATTTTCAGCTGTCATCCATTTTAGTGTGGTCTTGTGCGTTTAACATTGTGCGCATACAGGGACGGATTTTAGGGGGGCAAGCAGGTTTCAGCCCTCCTCCCCCTTCCCCTTTTATATATATATATATATATAAAATGTTAATAAAAAAATTATTAAAAAAATAAATTTTTAAGTTAATAATTTTGTTATTAGTAGATGATATCTTAATTTTATACCTAATAAATATTTGGTTTCATTATATTTTTATTTATTTTTGGTAAATTTTACTTTTAATAAATTAATTTGACACTTTTTATCTATAATTTTTTTAAAAATCTTATAAATTTTACTCTATTATTTTACTCTTACATCACATGATGGTAGATTTTATTCTTAATTTTTAAAAAAATTATCAAATTTTATATTTATTTTTTATTTTTTTAATAAATTTTATATTAAATATTTTTTTTTCAAAATTTTATTATCAATTTTTTTTTGCTAACCCCTCCCTACTTAAACTCCTGAATCCGTCCCTGTACACATATATGCCGTTGCCAAAGTTGACCAACTCACCGTAAATCCAAAATCTAGAACAGAAACATTGGTTACAACTGATGAGGATAAATCATATTCTAAGAATTGTGTGAATCTACTTGAAATTGAAGTCGTAGTGCCCAATGGAAAAGAAAAGGTATGAATTAGTTGCATTTATGTTGAATGAAATAAAATTAATGATTGGTGTTGCACTACTTATTTGCAAATTTTTTCAATGTTTTTACAGAAGAAAAAGTTAATGAAATACCTACTAAAGTTAACTAAATGGAGCAACTTGAAGCTAATATTTCCACCTACACTGATTGGAGCGGTATGGCTACATTTCTCTTATTTATCTGAGTAAATTTATTTTCCACCAATTATTCAAGCATGAGTGGTGGAATGAAGTATAGAATGAGAGTTATACTATATAAGAAAATCACAAAACATAGGTAGGTTGTTAGATCAATATCTTATGTTTAAAAGCCTAAAAAAAAGGTTAGACTCAAATCAAATTGGTGTACAATTGCCAGTCGACTAAAATATATAAAAGAGTTGGACCTTAACAAAAAAATCCTATGGCTTTCAACCTAGTGGTAAGTTCTTACTTGCAATACTAAAATGGGTATTAGTGTGACTTAAATTCAAACCACAACACTTACAAAGTAAAATCTCAAGCTTGGGCTAACAATACTCTTTCTACTACATTTTTGTTGACATTTTCTTTATTATAATTAAAATTGATTAAAAACTATAAAATCAAATTTGAGACTCACTAAATAAAAAGTGAAATTCACGATGTTTTGTGATTTTCAAAAAAAATATATAGAAAACGTGTTTAAAAAAGTGTAATGTTAACATTTGTCTTTAATCAATTGAAGAAAATGTGTTGGAAGGAATTTGCTAGGATGTGAATTACTAACACTCATTTTACTATTTATTTATATCAAAGTTACTTTATACTTCTTCCTTACAAATATTACTTAATATTTTCCATCTTTGTACACAGATTATTGGTTTGATAATTGGTGTAGTCCCTCAATTTCGAAATTTATTAGTTGGTGAAAATAGTCCTCTCCATGTGGTTCAAGACTCTCTAATTATGATAGCGTGAGTTAATGCGCCCGCAGTTGGGTATATGGAGTTAAAAAAGAAACTAGATACCTTATTTAATTGCACTTTCTCTTTAATTATTTTCCTTGGTTTAATTATAGGGATGCATGCCTTCCCACAATTATCATGTTGGTGGGGGCAAATCTTCTTAAAGGTAATCAGTGACATAAATTTGTCAAATTCATTAATTTGTTGGATTCAGATCAATTTATTATAAGTTTCATTGGGAAATAAATAATGATATCATTTGGATATATGCTCCTCAGGTTTAAAAGGACAAGGAGTGCAACTTCCACTCATTGTTGGCATTATTGTAGTTCGAAATATTTTCATGCCAGTTATAGGTGCAGGCATTGTTAAAGGTGCCGTTCATCTTGGCTTGATCCATCATGATCTATTATATGAGTTTGTTTTACTACTTCAATTTGCCCTTCCACCCGCAGTAGCTATAAGTAAGTCGTTTATGAAATTTAAAAATGAGTATTTATTTATTTTTATGTCATATTTATCAAATTGATTGTTTGTGGAAAGTGTATATAGTATTGTATGATGGTGGCATAATAAAGTGGGTATGAATGAAATTTTAAGAATATTGGATGATGGTGGCATCCTAAGGTACATCTATTTTTCATTAGAGTCGTAATAAAGAGTTTTGCATAATAAAATGTTTTCATATATAATAGTTTATTTGTCATTGATTACAATGGTGCCAACACTATTTTAAGGATGTTTGAATAGTCATGCTGTCCATTCATCTCTATTTATAAGATATTGTTAATTAGTTTATCCATGTAAAGAAACTAGGTTAATGTAACTTTTAGCATTAAATTCATATTTTTTTCAAAATTATCTTCAAATAAAGTTCACCACTCCATATTCAAATACCATTAGCTCACTATCTTAATTACCAATAAATTTTGAAGCATGCACTTGTGTGTATATATGGTTTATTTATTTAGTTGGAAAATAATGGTTATGGCAGGTACATCTGCTCAATTGTTTGAAAGCGGGAAGGGTGAATGCTCAATTATTATGCTAGCATCTTATGCATTTGCTGCAGTGTCCCTTACTCTCTGGTGCACTTTCTACATATGGCTTGTAGTATAGTTAATTACTTTACTTCTATGTATTATATTTTAGTGTGACTTGCTTATATATGATCGATGAGACAAGTTGAACAAGTTTAGGCTAATTGGGATTTTATTTAGTTTGCTTTTGGTTTTGATGAGTGTCTCTCCCTTGTTGATGAGGTCACAATTGTTATTAAGTTGTTTGTGTTGCTTTTATGTTGTACATGTTCGTGCTTAATTTATATGGGTAGTAGAATAAGTACTCTTGCATGCATGATGACTTGATAGCCAGCTAATTCAGTGATCCAAGTTTTCAAAGACTTAAAACTGTATATTTCAAAAACTTAAGAAAATGTGAAAATGTACTAGAAGAACACACGAATCGATTATGGCACAAAGAATCGATTATTTGACTTGCTCTTTTTGGGCTTTGGCATGCTCACTTAATCAATTAAATGGGTTTTTCTATCTTGTCTTTACAGATATCGCAGCAATCATAGTGCTTCATATAGAACATTCGTTTTTTAAGCTCTGTTTAGTTAGTAGTAATTGATTTAGTTATCATATAGATACCGTTTAATTAAGAAAGCGTTATTTATCGGTAACTTACAGATGTCAGCTTGTTAAGAAAGCGTTATCATTACAAAAAAATAACATAACAATAATGGTTTTATAATTAAACGCTATATATGCGTTAAATTTTAGTTGGCAAAATTATGTTTTTAGTAATGTAAACATGGTAATGTATATTTTAATTCCTACGTAATTTTTTTTCTATTTTTTATCCTTATAAATTTGAAATGCATTGTTTTTTAGTTAGAGTTAGATTGGGCTATTTAAACTTACATGTTTGATATTTTTTTCTTTTATGAAAAACAAAGTGCAATATCTTGAAAAAAAGAAAAAAAAATGAAAATTTCAAAAATTTTAAAAGTAAAGAGGAATGTCTTTAAAATTGGAAAGAAATTGAAAATTAAAAATATATATATATAAAAAACAAAAATAATGTCGTGAAAGAGTTGAAAATTAATGAACATTTAAAAAATATTAAAAAGCAAATAAAATGTCTAGAAAGAATGAAAAAAAATGAAGATATTAAAATACAAAAAAAAAATTAATATTTAGGGTTTCTTAAATGAAGATCTAAATATTTAAGGTTTCATTTTATAGTTTCATATGAAACTCTAATTATTTATGATTTCATTCATGAAATCTTAAGCTTTCAGCCTAAATTGAAACTATAAATATTAAAGGTTTGATAAACATAACCTCAACTATTTAAGGATTCAATAATGAAATGTTAAATATTTAGGGTTTCATGGATAAAAACCTAAAAGTCACCCTAAATATTTATGTTTTGATTATTGAAACCATGAAATTCTTCCTAAATATTTAGGGTTTTATAAATGTCTCCATAAATCAAAATCCTAAATATTAAAGGTTTCACAGATGAAATCCAAAATTTAACCTTAAATATTTAAGGTTTTACAAATGAAATCATAAATCGAAACCCTAAATATTTAGGTTTTCATAAATGAAACATTAATGAAATTTGAAATATTTAGGTTTTCTAAGTGCTAAATGTTTTAGAATAGGGTTTCCTAAACACTTGTTTTTCTAGGATAGGATTTCCTAGAGTGCTTGAGTGGTAATAATGTTTCACACTCTCGCATAGGCACTTGTTTGAGTTGTGAACAAGGTAAGTTGTTATGATTTGTATGTGTATAGTATTTATAACTTAGATTATAGTGAAACTCTTTGGGGTGAAGAAGAACTGGATGTAGACCGGATTGTGGTTGAACCAATATAAATCTTGGGTTCCAATCTCTCTTTCCCTCATCTCTTTATTACTATCTTGTTATTAATGATGAATTTGTTCTAACAATACTATCTTTTATTGAGTTTTTATTGTGTTATTCTATCAATAATTTATTTGTAAAAACTCTTTGCGAAAAACTTTAAATGAGTGGACTGAATTCTTTTTAACTTTGAAAAAGAAAATAAAAATTTTTAAATATCAATTTACTCTGATTTATTTGACTAATTCTAACACTAACTTTTTATGGTTTCTTAAATGCAACTTTAAAAACAAAATAAAAATTTTAAAAATGCGAAAAAAGAAAATTAATATCTTTAAATTTTGAGAAAAAAATGAGAAATTTTTTAAAATATTAAAAACAATTGGAATGTCTAACAAATTTTAACAATATGAGAAATCAGTATTTGAAAAACTACAGTGATATCTTGAAAATTTGAAAAAAAAATGAAAAATCAAGAATAATGTCTTGAAAAATTGAAATAAAATAAAAAATTTTAAAAATCAAAAAACACAATATGCATGTCTTAAAAATTTGAAATAAAATGAAAATAAAAAAAAAAAAACTAAAGTAATGTCTTGAAAAATAAAAAATAAAAAAAAATATGAAAAAAATTATGTGTTGAAAATTGAAATAAAAAATGAAAATTTTAAAAATATGAAAAGACAAGAATAATATGTTGAAAATTTTGAAAAAAAATAAAAAATTTTAAAATATGAAAAATCAAGAGTAATGTCTTTAAGATTTGGAAAAATAAAATATTATGAAAAAAAAAAGGGAATGTGTTAAAAACTTGAAATAAAATAAAAATTTTAAAATATATATAAAAATAAGAATAATATCTTAAAAATTTGAAAAAATAATTGCAATATCTTGAAAATTTGAAAAAAAAATGAAATAAACAAGAGTTATGTCTTCAAAATTTGAAAAAAATAAAAATATGAAAAAAAATCATGAATAATTTCTTGAAAATTTGAAAAAAAAATAATTTAAAAATTATAAAAAACAAGAATGATATCTTGAAAATATAAAAATAAAATAAAATTTTAAAAGAAATATAAAAAGACAAGAGTAATGTTTTCAAAATTTAAAACAAGAGTAATGTCTCGAAATATTTTTATAAAATAAATTTTTTAAAATATGAAAAAAAGAATGTTATTTTAAAAAATTAAAACAAAAAAAATACAAAAATTTGAAAAATATACACAAATTTTAGAAATATGAAAAAACTAAAATAATGTGCTGAAAAATCATATTTAGGAGAATTTTCCCCTAATAATCATGTTGTCCATTTGTGCGTGTGTGTATATAATAGTTTATACCAAGATTTCTGTATGTTTCTTTTCATTATGCTAATTGATTAGCTGTATTGTAGGGTTGATGTAATTGAATAGCCAAGAGAAACATATTTTAGTCAAGAAAATTGGCTTTAAATGATTCGATAGTAAGAAACAATTACAATAAATAAATAAAAATACCCGAGGACATATGTTCTGAAAATAAAAAAATTTAGGTGTCAAATTTTTTCAATGATATAACCTTTTTATTTCATAACGTGTCTTTTTTAGCTTATAAGAAAACACTAGAGTTAATTTTTATTTTATTTTTTTTACTTTACTTAAAATATTTTTGACATTTTTAATTTAAATGTTTTTCTTTAAATAACAAATGGCCCAATTTATCACACGACAGCCATTGTGTTTATTTAAAGGAGAAATTAAAATCAAAAGCCTATATATTATTAATTCCATTTGATGTTTATTTGAAACTTGCTTCACATATGAGGATTACAACTTGATTTGGAGTAAGTAGTGTTACAAACGGGAGGTGGTATTTCTATAATTTTAATAATAATATATTGATTATTGAATACAGAATCCACAGTTAATATGGATTTCTGGAAGCTTTTCATGGTTTCATTTACTTCAATTCTGAAACTTTTGTTAACCACTGCTCTTGGGGCATTCCTTGCAAATGATCGATTTAATATACTCAGAGAGCAGGCCAGGAAGCACCTCAATACTGTAAGTATATATCATTAGTTTGGAGTTTCTTTTCTTTTTTTTTACCAAATATTAAATTGAATATCATACTCCAAAAGAGACTTACAAATTTAGTTAGTAGCATGTCATTGCCCTTTTTCACAACAAAAAATAATTATACATGTATTTTCTAGTGCTAATTATTTTACTCCTTCCTCTTTTAGTTAGTTTGTTGATTTTTTGTTTTCCAATTTACTAATTAATAATTCATGTAATGTCCTTTCTCGTGGTAAAAACTCAAATTATTTTGGTAAGTAGTGATCAATTAGAAGTTCCTTATCTTGCACCCAAAACAACAACATTAGTATGAGGAATATGTAGGAATTACTTTGTAATAACTAATTAACAATACGACATATATATGAGTATTTTTTTTTTTAATGTTTTTGTACAGTTGGTATATTTTGTCTTCACCCCAGCTCTCATTTACAGCAGCATGTCTAATACCTTAACCTTCAGGAGCATGGTTATGCTGTAAGTTTGTACTTTCCCATTATTATTGTTTCATGTTCTGCCTTGACATTTTCATTCTCCATTTGAATGGTTTGGAAGAGATGCTTTTGCTTTCTTGAATTATGTAGGTGGTTCATGCCTTTAAGTATTCTTGTAACATATATTGCTGGGACACTTCTTGGATGGTTACTTATTAAAACTATTAGAGTTCCTCATCATCTGCATGGCCTTGTGTTGGGGTGCTGTGCTTCAGGCAGGTTTTTTTTTTTCAAGGATCTCTCTCTCTTTATATATATTTATATATAAAACACAATGTGATGTAACAAGTAAGAGAGTTATTTTTATTTGAGTAATTAAGATGTAACCGGTTTAATAATCAAATAAACTCATACTCATGATAGATAGTGTTAAGAAGTCCTATCAAATTTATACATTATATGAGAAAATAAAGAAATTGCAATAACCACAATTGTTATTTTTATTCATTAGAAAATAAAACATACATTATCAAACTTATATGAGGCGACACAACATTAACCACTGAAATAACTGTTATAACCACTTTAAATTAAATAACGGCTAAACTGCTATAACCAATAACTGTTATAACCACTTTTGTCTGCATGATAAGTCCTGTCTCAACTCTAAGATGCAACTTATATATCTATTTGGGAACTTCACTTAGAGTCCGTTTGTATAAATTTCTACACATGATTTTTAGGAGGATAAAATATGAAGAGAAAAATGAAATTAATTTCTCCGTAAGTTGAAATTAATTTCTTCAATAGCTAATTCATAGAGTAGTATATCCAAACATGTCCTTAATGTCAATTGATTTTAAGTTGAGTTCTGACATAGTATCAGAGCCTATACCCATCTTTGTAATTGCTTGTTCTGGCAGGCATCATTGGAGGGTGCTGAATCTTAAGTAGAATATTTCTAACATCCATGATGTATTGTTGTTCTAATAAAATCAAATTGTGCTCTGAATGCTATATATAATGTGTATATATGACCATTCAGTGTTTGATGTTTGTAGGAAATCTGGCCAGTTTACCTCTTATTGTAGTTCCAACAATCTGTAAAGAGAAACACAATGCTTTTGGAGATGAGACTGTTTGCCACAGAAATGGACTGGCATATGCTTCTCTGTCAATGGCTGTATGACACTTTAAAAGATTTGGAATTTAACTACTTAAATATGTGCATCACTTAGGATAAATATGAGAGAGTTTCTACAAATTAGCTATTGAAGAAACCAAATTTAACCTATGGAGAAACTCATTTAATTTTTCTTCATATTTTCTTCTCCTAGAAATGTTTCTGGAGAAGTTTACCCAAAAAACCCTACAGTGGTGTTGCGGTTTTTGAATTGTTTAAAACTTTTTCACCGTGATTCTGGTTTTTCAGGTAGGATACACTTATGCTTGGTCTATTACATTCAGCATTGTCCGCTTATATTCACCCAAGATGATCTCCAATGAAGTCAAAGTTGATGAATCCACTGTAAATCCAAAGCCTGCAACAGAAAATGATCCAGAAAACCTTTTAAAGTGCCCCTGTGGAGCACTGGTCATGGCTGAGGATACAGCAAAGCCTAATGGTGCCATACATCAACCTGATTTTGAATGTAAAGTGCCTGATACACAAGCAAAGGTTGTTGTCTTTTCTAATATAATTAATTTTAAGCAAACATTTCTCACTATTTGATCAATTTAGTCTGAAATTCATTTCCTAAAGATTTGATAGAAGCAATACCTTACATTTTTCAAGAGTTTCACAGGTACCAGAAAGGCTAGAGATTATGAAACAGCTGAAAATATTAGCTTGCAAGATCAGCAACATGAAGATAGTAATTGCACCTTCAACATTGGCAGCGGTATGTTTATAATTCTCCTATTATTACTGGTAAGAGGAGTGTTAACACACTCTTTTTAATAGACTTTCTGTTATTAATTAAAAAATTTATTGAAAATTCCAAAGTTAGTGATAGGGTGCACTCACTTAACAAGGTGAAACTCCCCCAAAGCCTATTTGCTTTGTACACAAGATTTAAACTTGCGATTTTACTTTATGGAATCAAGCTCCTTGCCACTTGGAATCAATAGGCATTTGTAGGCCAATGCCTCCTTTGAAAAACCTTCAGCAACTAAATTGCTTGACTTTGATCCTTAAGAGAGGCATTATTATTATTATCTTGATATAAGAATGTTAAACAGGCCAGAACCAACATAGGGGTGCATTCAGTAATTTTAGGATGTGTTTAACAATTTTTTTAGATCAATTTAAAAATATTTTATAAACAAATGATTATATTAATTTTTGTTAGATAAATTCTTAGTTTGAAACTTGCCCCTGTGCTCAGATTCTGGATCCGCCCCTGTTAACAACACCTACTTTTACTTCTGTGTGTGCAGATTATGGGCTTGACAATTGGTGTTGTCCCTCAGTTTCGAAAACTACTAGTTGGTGACAATGCTCTCCTCCATGTTGTTCAAGACACTGTAACCATGTTGGGGTGAGTGACCTCTACCACAACAAATTATTGTATGGTCAAGGACCACAACGTGTCCATAATCTCAATCAATCTCAACTCTTTCTGGACTATGGACATGTAGTGGTCTCGGACCATGTAATAATTTCTCCTCTATTACCGGTTTGAGTGATACACTAAAATATACAATGAAGTTATTTGGTTGTACTTTTTCTTTTCCCTTCTTGGTTTTCAGGGATGCAAGTGTTCCAGCAATGGTCTTACTGCTTGGGGCAAATCTTGTTAAGGGTAATCAATTGTCAATAAATAACATGAAATTTTCAACTTGAGTTTAAGGATGACACTCTGAAAGTTTTATATGACTCCTAAGAAAGTTTTACATTATTAGTCAATCGTAACTCACCATATATATGACTCCTAAGAAAGTTTTATAAAGATGGTAATAGATTGACAGTATAAAACTATTTCATATTATTGATGCATTATCATTAAACTTTTGTCTTTCATCTTGGGTTGAGTTCAATATAGTAGTTACATTTGAAAATGAATGTGAGGACATAAATTGGATTCTTTTCAGGTTTAAAAGGATTTGGACAGCAACTTCCACTTATTGTTGGCATTATTCTGGTTAAATTTGTTGCCTTGCCAGCAATAGGTATAGTCATTGTTAAAGGTGCAGCTCATTTCAACTTGATCCACCATGATCCATTGTATCAGTTTGTTTTACTGCTTCAATATGCCCTCCCTCCTGCAATAGTCATGAGTAAGTTGTTTATGATTCTTAAACATTAGTATTAGTTTTTTTTTTCTTGTAGACTTTATGAAATTAATTATCATAGATAACTTATTATTTCCAAAGGAACTGAAAGAAAAGGGCAAGAGTAATTGATGGTGAAATCCAAAGTTTTGTAAGATGTGACATGATTGATTTTCATAGCAAAACAACTCCAATGGTGCATCACAGGCTCAAAAATTATTGTTCTGACTTCTGACTGCAAAGACATTTCACTAAAACTTGTTCATATAAAGGAAATTTAAATGTCCACATAGCAGTAATACTTTGTTCATTCCTTGAAACTAGATTGTTTCAGAGTCTTTCAAGGAGAAATTTTATTTTTATGGCAGTCTGAATAATGAATCTTGGAACTCAATTCATAAGCTGATTGAGTTGTTAAGAAATTGAATGAGAAGGATAAATAATATACACACTTCGAAGAATATATCATGAATACCAAATTATATTCACTTAGTTTACCATTGGTCCTTGATACAAAGCAAGATCAAATATGAACTCTACAATAATGAAAAGCTATAAATATAGGACCATGGTCCATGATAGTAAAAAAATTATTAAAAAAAAGAAGTATCAAATACCTAAAACTGAACAAAAGAGTGTATAGAAAATAGAGAGAATCAGAGAATGATTCTGGCCTTTACCGTTTTTTAAAAGTGTGAATCAAATGGAGTATCAGAGGGTTCATAAGCCTTTTTTTATAGACAAGTCAAGAACCCCTCTTGAATTGCAAAAATGTATTCCATTAAGAGCCAATAATACAAAATTAATGCAATAGCTACTTCTTAATTAAATTCTGACTATTAATAATATTTGAGTCACTTTCATTTTCACACTCACACATATTGTATTCTAACACTTTGTCTACAAATACCTAGCTAGTTATTGACAGTATTCATATGAGCATTGTTTATTCTTAACTAAATCTGTTTGCATTTCCAATATGACATAATTGATAATCCACACATTTAGTTGAAAAAATGTTAATTTCATGACTGTTGCAGGTACAATTACTCAAATGTTTGGAGTTGGTGAGGGTGAATGCTCAACTATCATGTTAGCAACTTATTCCAGTTCTGCAATATTGCTTACTCTCTGGTGCACAATGTTTATGTGGCTTGTACTTTAACTATATATTCTCTACTGTACTTAAGATGTGTTTTGATGATTCACACATGCCTGATCACTGCCAAGTACTGCAACTATGAAGCCAAAGATTTGAAGATAGTTTTGATAAATTAGCACTGGTAGAAGAGGGGCATAGATTTGCAAATGCACAAGTGTGGAAATTAAGCATACATGTCTTTTTGGTGTTATAATGACTCTTTTGAATATTATATTTGTTATCCTAACGTAACATACAAGTTAAAATTCTATTCAAGTAACAATGTTAAAAGAAAAGTTGTGTCTTTAAACCAAAATATATAATAATTTAGTTTTTTCTACTTCATAATAAAGCAAAGTAACAAGCCACGATAATAAAGTGTTAAACTACATGAATGATCAAATATATAATACATAAGTTCATACAAACACAGGTTATTAAAGTGAAAAGCGATTAAAAAAAAATCCTAAACATATAAAACTTTTAAACTTGAAGTGATTCTTATCCCAAAGGACGTATATGCCGGATCTGACTCTACGTAGGTTTGATTAAATTATTTTTTTAATTTTTACTCTGTTTTGTCTAGCAAAGGGAGGAGTGTTATTAAAATATATATATATTATTTTTGTGACCAATAATCATTATCTAACATGCGCCACACATATAAATTTCAAGGATGTAGATGTTTAAAATATTGATAATTAATTTTCTCATCAATAACTCAAACTATTTTACTTTATTCTTACTCACTTTATAAGATTCCAATCCAAACTCCAAAAGATAGATCAATTGAATCATATATATTCCATTGGAATTTACCACTAAACAGCTTCTTCTTTTTTATTCTTTCCATTATGCATGTACCTGCAGCTTTAAGCCACGGGCAGTTCAAGTCAAGAATCTAACATAGAAATAGGAAAAGAAAAAAATAAAATAATACAAAGAATACCTTACTTTCACCAAACAAACAGATATACTCATTTCTTAGGACACGTTATATATATATATATATATATTGAAGTTATGATAAGCTTTTGTGATCATAATCATTCTCAAATTACAAAACATCATCATGGGGATGGTTATGAGTTACATGGGAGGTACAAGTCACATTCTCTTTCGTTGTTGCATGATAATTCTGAGTTATATTATTTATATATAAAAAAAAAAAAAAAACTTTATTTGGTCTTAAATTTATAGATATTTCATCATATTCTTGCATGTGATTAGGGGCTGAGGTTGCATCCAAGGGGTTGAGTTTGATAACAGGAACACTATATGATCGGATTATCGAGGAGAGAAAAATCAAAGACTTAGAGGGATTCCAAATTGCAATTATTGATATCTACAAGTAAGCATCTGGTGTCATTTCAATTCATTTCTTGTTAAAAGAAAGACTTAATTAATAATTTAGTACCTAAATTATTTGAATTGTCAGTATAAAAACAGTTGGTTAATTATAATCTATCGACTTGTAGATTTCTTTCTATCTTTTCTTCTTTAGTTGAGTTCTCTGTAAGTGAATGAGCTGCTTAAAACCCTTTTATTTCGTTGTTAAGGTTATAATAACTTTTAAAATAATTTTATAAAAATTATATATAAAATAATATAAAATAGTTTTACGTCGAAGATGCACAAACCTTTTTTTTCTTTTTAAATGTTTCAATTAGATTTTCAATTGTTAAAACTGCATGAATTAAGTCATTTTTATCATGTTTGTGGGTAATAAAAGAAAAGGAAAAGAGCTAGGCAAGAAGCAAAACAAATTATTTTAGCTATTCAAAACCTCATAATAACGGTAGTATGATAAATTAAAAATAATAAATAATATATACAGTCACTGAGTCACTTGTTAACAAGTTTTTTAATACTATTATTGAATCATAACCCGCAATGTATTATAACTTTACTAACTTTTATAATAATTATCTTAAAAATCATATCATAAATAACTAATTTTCAATTAATTGACAATGTTAAAATTGTTACCTAAGTAACTTAAACAATAGTGAATTAGAAAATTTTCAGAAACTTTAATACACCAATAAGTAACCCTGATAACAACAATTTTTACTGATATATAGTTTCTAACATTATTTTTTTCGTAGTGCAATCAACATGGCATTGCCGGGTAAGCATTATGATGCACCAACACACGATAGTATAGAGGTCAGTTAGCTCAATTCTTCCACACTTGTGTTGAACCTACAATGCATCTCTTCTTAACTGACATATGGACTACCTCTAACAATTAGCAGAAATGTTATGACACATGGACTACCTCTAAGGATGCTGAAAAAAAGAAGGAAGCTTTCAGGAACTTCATTATTGATAACGTGAATCTAAGCAAAGCAGATGAATCTATGATGATAACTGGGATAGTGGCTCCACCAGCTGCCATGGTAGCTAAGAGAGCTGGCCAAACTGTGCCTCAGTTAAGTGTTATCAAAGCCATCCCTGATGTTGCATTTGTTCCTGGAGCTACCATTTTGGCTCTCATTGCTATTAAGCTCACCAAAAGAATGGCTTTCAAGAACATCCCATCCCTTCCTCAATAAGAGAACCATACCCCTTTTGATGAAATGTGCATTATTAATGTTTCATGCAATTGAACAACGAAAATAATTGTGAACTTGACATTATTGAAAAACGATGAAGTTTAATGTCAATTAGCATAGTATATGGTTCCTCCGTTCATTTTTTATAAGAAACAAGTTAGTGTAAAATACACTATAGTTTGTTTCTTACAAAAAGGAACGGAGGTACTACAATATAAAGCTCTCCCGTGAAGAAAAGAGTATGCTACCATATTCACATCATATACAATTGATATAATGCCTCAATGTAAAAGAGTATAAAATTCTCAATTCCTTCGACTTGTTGAATAACCATTCCAATAGGATTCAGCTTAACCTCTTTGAGGAAGATATCTTCCTTTTTTTCCTAGGGACATTTGACTTCAATGGAGAATATGACATCCAGGTAGAATGCTCATTATGCGCAGCATTCTCATGGGAGTCAGGTTCTGAAACTTTAACCTCGGAACTGAATTTATCCTCTTCAATGGGCTCCTTGGTTCTTTCTACAAGACGATCTCCATCACACTCCAAAAAACCATGCCACTCTTCCATAACTGCCTGATCTTGTATAAGAGCTTCCTCCTTGGTCTGCACACAAGAAGGAAAAAAACAATATTAAAAGTTCACAAAGTAAGGTTTGTAAATAATACACAGAGATTGCTCAATCCCTTCAGCGTAGAAGCTTAATAGTTGAATGCTTGTGTGCGCATGATAGTTAAAATTCTTGATAGTTATTAATTCGAATTTCCAAACAACAATTGCAGGCTTGCAGCACATATCATTAACAAATGTAAATCCAGCCATAGGAAATGAGGATTGCAATTTCATACCCAAAAGTGCTTTTAGTTCCAAGTAGTAATATGAATCAAAGTTCCAAGCACCCAAATCAAAGGAAATGGAAGGATATGCATATCCATAAGGCACAATGATCAATGATATGACACTATCTGCCATTTCATGCTTCATTGGAGAACTAAAACAGAATATCAACCTTGAAACACGACCATAACTAGTGCAGAAAATTAATTTTGACTTTGATCAATCAACACCATCAGCTGACAATATAGGGTTTATAAAGAACAAGGTTCATCCACCAAACATTAAAAATATATACAAAAAAGAAGTCAGAAGAATAAGCTAGGTAGAAGTTATTTGGCAATGCCATCTCAATCATTGTCAATAACTCCCTTCTAGGATGGTACTAGCAATTACAAAAACCAAAAGCACAGGGCAAGCAATGGAAATTCTAATATTACAAAGATAGCAAATGTAAAGCATAATAATGCCACAACCCACAAACACAATCAATATATATGACAAACAAATATTTAAAACTTGAAAGTACTTGTGTTATAAAGCTAACATCTTTCCATGAATCATCAAGCTCAAGCCAATCAGTGGCTTCAGCTTCAATACAGGGAATCATAGCTTCACAACTAGCTGATGCATTTCCAGGCATAAGTAGATCTCCCATGTGAAACTCAGATTGAAGCCAAGATGAGGAATGAGGAAAACTAAATGGAAATGTGTTTCCATTACTGGCGAAAGTAGAATCAAAATGATTAAATCCATTAGATGGGCCATGCATGCTCAATTGAGTTACAGAACAAAACTTTCCACAACTTTCACTTATCACCGTGTCGGTTCTAGTCTTTAATTGTTGAACTTCGGATTGTATAGCTTCAATCTTCTGAATGATGTCATCCAAGGATTTATCAATATTTCCATACTCTCTAGAAGAGCACACATCATTCAGGTTGTACGAACAAGTAAAACCTGTTTCCGATAGAAAGGTCAAATACTTATAAGGTAATACATGAAAATCAAGGGGGGGAAAAATTTTGTGCTTGTTTGATCCATAGTTTCACAATTTTATGGTGAGATCAGTTTTGCAAGTTATATAATAATAAATAACAAAACCAGCACTGTGTATATTACTGCTACTCACCCGTACCAACATCACAAATTTTTTTTGAACATGTATCAGCAGCAGTACAATCTGTTTTCTCTGGAAAAAAAGACATAAGAAAAAATTATAAAACAAAAAGATGGAAAAAATAAATACTATAACAAATGAAGAAATCACATACCATAATAGGAGAATAAACTATGGTTAGACATGTATGCTCTATCACACTGCTCTTCAACTCTTTTTCTTTGGTTCCTCTTCATAACTCTATTCCTATGCATCTGATCAGATATAGGGATGGATTTGATATTAGAGTCTTCTAATGTAAAGTGTGCAAAATCGAGGTGCTTTGTGTTACTGTATGCTGCAAGCTCTTTCTCATATTTACGCGCTTGAGACTGAAGTTGCTTCATCTGCAACTCAATCCACTTACATCGCCACGAAATAGGGCGTATGAACCTCTTCCAATGACTTGTCAAACTTTTTGTTGTCCTTTTCTTTCTGAATGGTTAATAGCGTAAATTGTAAAAAAAATACAAATGATTAGCATTCAAATCAAACACATTACAAAATGTTTAAGAAAAGAAGAAAGAAACTGACACATACCTTCCTTGACATGATTCGAACCAATCATCACACTTTGATGAGGATGGATCGTCAGCACGCTTTCGCAATTCAACTTCTTCATAATTGCTAAAGGATGAGGCATTCTCGGTGCTAGATCCTGTTTCACCAAAAGAGCTGGAACACTTGGGGGCATCCTCACAAGAATCGTCCATCAGAAAAGCTTTCCCCAAATTTGAGAACCCAATGATATCAACTTCCACATCCTCATCTCCACCATATGAAGGAATTTGTTTGATCGGCACTGTTTCCACGCCACAAGCATCATCACCCATGTGGACTTTAACAGGCACTAGAACCTTTTGTCCGGAAAATGCAAGGGCATTTATATTCTCCGGATGGCTCTTCAGCTCTAAATTTAGGCCCATTTTCACAAATCACTCGAATTCACTGCTCAAAGAACATGAAAAGGCCACAATATCATAAAATGAATCACAAATTTCCTCAAAAAAACAAGAAGCACCACAAACCAATAGCACACAAGATATTGCTTTCACTTCAATTTGTGATATTCTTATGATTTTCATAAAAAAAATAGATAACAAAAACTACTACATTCTTCATACAAAGCAAGCACAAGCACATGATAACGATTTATCTTGTCAAAGATATATAATAACATAATTACCAAGCATAGCATAATAACCATTGACACAGAACAAATTTTGATACATACACTTGCTTTGACACTTATTCATGATTAATTCCAAAACCGATTAACCATATACTAAAAAAATTCTCTCTTTTTCAATTCTTGGAGTGAAAAAAAAAACCAACAAACTCAAAGGGCACAACATGCTAAACAAATTTTAGTTCCCACTACTCACAATCAGAAACACAACAGATTCAAGAAGATAAAACCTTTCATTAATAGCTTCAGATTATTAAGAAAAAAAATAATAACCATTCACCATATATTTCAAAAACAGAGCCCAAGAAAGAAAAGAATCAAGCGTTTGAAAAAGAATTAGCCTTACCCATGAACCAGAATCTGATTTTTCTTAAAGGGGTGAGAGAAAAGCAAAGATTTTTTTTTTCCGACACAGTAACAGATACACTGTTAAACAGCCATGAATTGTTTTAGTTATTAATAATATTATTTATTAAAATTTTGGTCCCATCTTATTTACCGATAAAATTTATAAATAAATTAGATTAATTATTTGAATATATTTATAATAATATATTAAAAAATAATATATATATATATATATATATATATATATATATTTTAATTAAAAGATAAACATGTTACATTATAAATATTTATATAACTTTATTTTCTTTTAAGAGTATATAGATATGAATTTTAAAAAAAAACAAGTTTGGTTATAATTTAAAATTAGATTGTAGGTTCAAAATCTATTTGAAAATTATTTTAACAAAATTTAAAATTTTTCATTCAACTACAAATTTATAATCAATGTTTTTACATAAATTAATCTTACCATTCTCGTATCATTATTTAAAATTTTTTTTTAATTAACTAACGAATTTATTGTATGATTATTTAAAAAATATATAATTATTATTTAAAATTAAATTTAAAAAATATTCTTAAATAAGTGATAAATGATGTTAAATATATAAAAAAAAAATCAAAAACTTATTTACATAAATAATTTTTTGATATGTACTAAAAATGTCCTCCAACTTCAATTGATATCAATAATTTACTTACATTAATCATTTTATTGATGTGTATTGATAATATGATTTAAATAAGATAATTCTTATAAAATATTTGTTATATGTCCCAACAAATTCTTTTTAGATCATTCATGTGATTCATTTGAACAGAAATGATGCATAACTTCTTTTTTTTTTTTTTTACTTTTGATGAGAAATAAAAGTGTGTATAACTTTTTTATTTTAAACTTAAATATGTTTGTAGTTGGAATAAGAGTTTTATAATTTATAACAATTTTTAATGCCACAAATATACAAAAATATTACAAATCAAATTGTTAGGGACTAAATTTAAACTAACAAATATTAATTTAAAAATAATTATTGTTAATTGTGAAACTTTTAAATTAAATAAAAAAAATTCTCTAAAATGGTTGTATTGTTAAAATCAAATAGGATTATCAAATCAAGAAAATAAAAAATATCAATTTAAAATAAAATTAATTTATTTTAAAATTAAAGAAAACCTTACAAATAATAAAGTAGTTAAAAATTCATAATTAAATCCAAAAGAGCATCGAAAAAGAGGAAAAAGAAGTTGATTAATGAGAAATATTTTAAAAAAATTATCAATAAAAAGAAATTAAAAAAAACTAAGCATCAGGGAAAGAAGAAAAAAGAAAAAAAAAACAATAAAAGAATAAAAGAATTATAAAATAATATATATATATATATATATATATATATATATATATTCAAATTTAATCTCACACTTATATAAAAGTTATCTCTATTTTTGCGTCATAATTTCTTCTAAAATAAAATATAATAATTATAAGATAATTACAATAATAATAAAGTATCATAAAATAATAATAATGAGATAAATTTGAAAATTAATTTTTATTTAAATTATATGATAAAATTTGTTAAAAATAATATAAAATAAAAATTATAGTTACAAATGAAATCAATCTAACAAAATAACAACTATTATAATCTTAAAATAGTTACAATAATCCTAAAATTTACATTAATCAATTTAAACTATCTCATTAAATTTTTTTCAATTTTTATTTTTATTATTATTATTATTATGAATTATTATTTAAAAATAATAATTTTTTTAAAATTTAAAGATCTCAAACTAATACTTTTTTTTTTCTAAAATCTAGTTTAAAAAAATAAAAATTTATATTTATTAAAATTTAAATCCATTTAGACTGTTATATTTAATCTTTTGTTATATTTATAATATTTAAATTTGTTATATTCATAAAATAATTATAGTAATAATAACTTAAAACGACATAAAATAATAATAACGGGACAAATTTGAAAATTATTTTTTATTTAAATTAGATGATAAAGTTTGTTAAAAGTAATATAAAATAAAAATTATAATCCTAAATGAAATCAAATTAACAAAATAATAAATATTATAATATTAAAATAATTACAATAAATCTAAGATAATAAAAATATTATAATTTTAAGATAATTACATTAATTAATTTAAACTACCTCATTACCCTTTTTTCAATTATTTTTATTATTATCAACTATTATTTAAAAATAATAATTTCTTTTTGAATTTAAAGATCTCAAACTAATATTTTTTTAAAAAAAATCAAATTTAAGAAAATGAAATTAATACCAAATAATTGATTTAAATTTAAATTGATATTATTTAAATTTAAATCTATTTAGACTTGTTACATTTAATCTTTAAGTTAAAAAAAAAAATCAACAAAAGTGATGTCAATTATTTAAAAATAATAATAAATTAAATTTTAAAGATTAGAGAAAATCAAAATTTAATCCCAAATTTTATTATACTGATGGTTATTTTATCAAAATTAAATAAATAATGTTCGACATAAAAAGTTATTTAAAATAAATGAAAAATCAATTGGAAGAAATGATGCACAAAAAACAATAATAATGAATAAAAAAAAATTAAAAAAATGAGAGAAACTAAAGCATGTTATAAAAAAGAAAAAAGTTAACACAAATAAAATAAAAATACTTATGGGAATGTGAAGTGAAATTATCACCTAAATATATTGATGTATAAAAAGAATATTAGTTAATTTAAATTTTCTAATTATTTTTAAGATTTAACATATTGATTTGTTAATATTATCTTGTATTTAAAACATAAATTAATAATATTAAATAATTTTAATAAGAATATTAGTTTAAATATTTAAATTATTTTTAAAATTTAATAAATTAATTTATTAATATTATTTTATTATTTAACATAAAAAAATATAGAATAAACATGATAATGGTAAGTGACATTTTTTTTTTTTTTGTGCTGGTACGTGACAAAACCTTTTCTATTATAATGTATAATAGATTTTTCGGATTAATGTTTATACTTGTTGGAAAGTTTGGGACTTTGTTTGGTTTGGTTTTTTGGCCCTTTAAATTTGGAAACAAAAACTGACTACTATGCTGTGAGTCAAACTTATGAACAGAACATTTCAACTTTTTTTTCTCTATTTTTGTCTGAATTGAAAAATTGAAAATTTTCATTTTTCTTCGATGATGATGATGATGAAAAACTCAGAAGATTTGATTTTGGAATATAAAACATACGTTGAGTGAGGGAAACTCTGGTGCAGTTGTTGATAGTGATATAGCTCTGTTTTTGAATTCCAAAGATTTATCTTGTTTGGTTTCGTTGTTTCGGAAAAATAGAAAACGGAACCGTGAAAGTGAAAAGGCACCTGTGAGAGTGACACAACATACAAACCAAATAGATTGTATTTGGATTTCAAATTTAAATATTAGACTTAATTATAATTTTGCAATCCTAATTTTTTAAATACTTGATTTTTTTTTCTTAAATTTTAATTGTAATTTTTCTAGTTTTAAAAATTATAATTTTAGTTTTTTTAGTTGATTATTAACTAATGATTAATAAAGTTATTAAATTAATTAAAAATTATTAAAAAAATTAATTTACATTTTATACGGAAAAAAAACACATTAATATTAAAAAAATCAATAATTATCGATCATTAAAAAATGATTTTTAATATTAAAATCTAATAAAAATTATTAAAAATCAATTTTAATCCTTTTAATAATTAATATATTTTAGTTAATTTATAAAATTTAATAATTTTATTAATTATAATTATTAATTAATAATCAATCAGTAGATTATAATTTTCAATTTTTAAAACTAAATAAATTAAATGTTACAATTAAAAATGAGAAAACTAAAATCATAAATTTAAAAAATTAAGGAATCAAAATTACAATTAAACATAAATATTAAGATTAATTTGATATTATTATTAATTGTTGAAATTTATTAGAAATTGTAAATTTTGGTATGTATTAACTAAATGCCTAAATCAGAAAATATAATTCTTAGACGTTACGTATAATCTACCATAATTGATATTTTTTAATTAATAAATTTTAACCCACCAAAATGTTTAAAAGATAGTGTCACAGTATGATTAGCATTTCTACATGAGCATCTTACAATACTCTCTCATTGAATTATTTAAATGATATGTGCTAGCACTCCTCTTTCTACATCTAATCATAAAATTTCTTAAATCAAACAAACATCAATTATCCAAGGCTTATATATGTTTTTTATACATCAAAGTTACAAAATATTGCTTTTGATCATTTTCTCATGTGATAGTAACATATAATATAAATCTAAAATTTATGACAATTAAAAATAGTCACAATTTGTAACCAAAATAATCGTCACGGTTGTATTTTTTTTTTTTTTTAATTGTGATGGTTTTTAGCGCCACAAATTACAAATTTATAACTGCAAAAAAAAAAAAAAAACTATTACAATGTTTTATTTTTAAAAAAAAATTCATAACTAAAAAAAAATTCATCCAAATTTAAGGACTAAAAATATATATAAACCAATATATAAAAAATATAATTTATCAAATTTTAAAATATATCAAATTAATCATCACAATGCCATTATTATAATTATCTATGCAATTATTATTATTACAATTTGTATCTGGCATCACTATGATTGTGGATGATGGTCATTGTGATGGCCACGACTGACAATTATGATGGTGTGATAATATAGGTTTAAAATATGTTAATAATTGATAAATTAAATTTTTTAATATTTGACCAATCTTTTAAAAAATTTATAGTTAAAAGTATTTTTTTTTTTTTAGAATTTACTTACACTTAAAATATTATACAATGTATAAAATACATACTATTCTTCGAGAAAATTTTATAAATATATAATTCTTCATTTAACTTATAACACTTTAATAACTCATTAAGATTGATCAAGGTGGATCATTTATTATTTTTAGTTTTAAAAAATTTAAAAATTCAAATTAATCTTAGGTTTTAATTTTAAGTTTTGAGTTTCAAATTATTTTTATTTTTAAAATTTTAAAAAGTGACTTGGGACATTGGTGATAGGAGTGCTACAAATGATAAAATGAATTACACCTACATAGTTGATATGTTGGCCCGGGTTGGTCGATAGGGTTAAATTGACCCAAATATAACCAATCAATTTAGACGGTTTGTTGGACTAGGTTGAACTATAAAAACATAAGTTTGAATTCAATCAAACCTATTTTTTGACTCAATATATTTTTTAAATTTATATAAATATAAACAAAAAAATAAAATAAGTTAATATAGATAATCAACATGGTGTTAGTATTGATAACGATGGTAGTGATGATGAAGGTAAAAATAATGGTCAAATGGTGTTGGCGATGGTAGCGCCAATTGAATGGTGGTGGTGACAATGATAATGACAAAACATTAATGAAATAGTGATTGTGATGACAACAATGATTAAATTGGAGTAATAAAAATAATGATGATTATAGTGGTAATGATAATAATGATATAGTAATAATAACCATAATGGTAATGCAACGGTAGCAACGAGAGTGACAACAACGATGAGGTAGGGGTGATGGTAACGAGATAATGCTTTTTAAAATTAAAAATCAAACTTATAAAACCTTTTTATTATTTTGTAAATGAATGTAAAACTATTTTGAAATTTAATTAAAAACTAATTCAATTTTTTGAAATTGAAAACTTATTAAAAATTGAACACTACCTCAAACAGGGCCCAAAGTTGTGTAGGGATTTCGATACGAAATTTTAAGATCAAACTTTGTTGTCATTATTGTATAATAAAATACTTATATATGCATGCTAATTTCAATCCTTTTCAACATCTATTGATCTAGGGTGCAACAAAGTAAAAATTATGATTAAATGACAAGAAAATCAACATGATTAGCACAAAATTGGAAAGAATCATAGAAAGAAAAAACTAACAACAAAAAAAGGGGATTTAATTTATTTACTATGGTGAAAAATAAAAGCCCTCCCATCATTTGCCAAGGGCTTGAAACACCATGCTAGAATGTTCCACTAACCCCCTCTTTAGTTACATCTCTCACTCTCCCATACTCCAAAAAATAAGAAATTATTACATTATTTTAATTTTTACATGACATACAATCGAATTTTATTGACCATTTTATTGTAAATTGAAAATTTTAATCATATGTCAAGTGAAAATTGATCTAAAATATAACCGTTAATAATAACGGATGACATAATAATTTCTATTCAACACATGAATACACATGTATATGGAAAAAGGCCAATAAAATTCAACAAATTATGACCCCATGAATGATAGATTATAGAGATAGATATATGTCAATAACATCTAACTCCCTTGTCTTGTGATTGTTGTTGTGGTCCAACCAAATCTTCAAAATTCCAATCTCTTCTCATTCCACTGTTCCTTACCAACCTTGGTCCAAGATCCCCTTCACTATTGGTTCGTCTATGATGTTCTGCCTTAACCTTGGCCAATGGTCCACTAACACTTTCAGGTGGGTTCATATTCCCTGACCAACTTCTATCAACTTGGATGGTCACTTTCTTCCTAATAGTATTATTGTTATTACTAGGTTGTGGTGGTGATGGTGGTTGTGGCTTTGTTTCTTGTGGTGGAAGACACTCATCTTCCTTATTGGAATTTACCCTTTGAAGGAGTTGACCACAGGTAAGGCAATTCAGACTCATGGTAGTGTTGCGTGAGTGCCAAGCAACCTAACCTCAAAAGGGTAGGTTGTGGAACCGGGGAAGGTTGGTGTGGGTGGAGAATTAAGGCTTATAAAAATTACATTGAGGTTAAGGTGGTGATGATGAAGATGAAATTGAAGTTGAAGTTGGAGGCAATTACATGTTCATGGGGTGGAAGATAAGGATATGAAATTGATTCATTTCAACACAACTTGTTGCTATGTTCAACCATGAATTTCTCACCCTCAAAATCAGCTTAGCCTTTCATTCCAATTTTGGATTATACTAGTTTTCCATCTAAGTATATGATTAAAATTAAGGAGCCTTATTTAAGAGTTTATTTGATAATTTTGAATTTCATTATATATTTTTAGAGAATTTTGTACCTGCCATTAAGTAGAGCAACAACTAATTATTATGTTCTAGCAAGAATTTCTGACCCACAAAATGAGCTTAATTAGGTTTCGAATCTTAATTTGGGTTATGTGGTTGGGTGTATTCTTGACCATTGAACCATTAGTTATTGACTATGTTGTTCATTTTTTTTTCCTTTTGAAAATATATTTTTTACTCACTTTATTTTTTTTGAGTTTTAACTCACTTGATAGTTAATATTGCCATGAATGCATGTAAAACTATCCGTAAGAGATTTGTATATCAAATTTTAACATTTTTTTTTATCAGCTGCTAACAAAACAGAAAGGAAAACTGGACAAGAATCCAGAGATACAAACATATCAAGTGATTGATCACTCACTCTTAAGAATTATATTTTATGGTTTAATTTTTAGCATTATTTATCCCCAGCCTAGGGAATGTTCACCTCATTACAAATTTTATTAAAAAAACAAAACTTTATAAAATGTTCATTAAGTAGTGATTGTTTGCTTGGAGTATTTTTTATTAGTATCTACCTATTTATTATTTTATCTATCTGTTCCTTAAAAATAGATATTTTTAGTTTTTTTTTACTTATTATTAACTATAATTATTTCAGATTAATGTTTTTTTTTCAACGTAAAAAAAAGATTAATGTTTTTTTCCCTTCTGTTTCTTCCTCACTCGCAGGTGGAGAGGTCTGTAAACTAGTAATTATCATCCTTTGTTTAGTCTCGTCGCCGTCTCAGTCGCAGGTGGTGCGTTCTGCTCTGTTCTCATCACAGGTTCTAATCAAATTCCCTATTTTATACCCATTTTGTCCTCATTTCAAAATAATAAAAAAAAGAGGTGTTTTTGGTGTTTTTCTTTTTTGGAAATTCCTTTCAGAGGGGTGGTTTGATTGTGGTGAATATTGGCTGATTTTATCTATGCGTTGGCTGGCTTCAATTGACGCGACACAGTTGTGGGGATTCTTGTTTGTGTCAATTGGCTCCGTTTTCTTTGTTGGGTTTTTCTCTGTTGCTGTTGTTTCCAAGCTTTTCCCACCTTCTCAAATTCCCCTCATTTCTGCATTGCAAAATGACTGGTAAGTAATAATTAATTATTCCTGATTTGATCACATAGATCTGATTTTCTTGGTTTTGGAATTTGAATTAAACGGCCTTGTGTTGTGTCCTTATCTTGTTGTGTAGTAACTAAAATGTTTGAGGATTGCTCCATGTTTTTTAGACGTATGTAATAGTTATATATGATGACAAATGTTAGGAACACACACTCTAGCACACTCTTCTTGACACACTCCTTCTGATTGGTTGAAATCTATTGAAAATCACAAAATTTTGTTGGTCTCACATCCTATTTAATGGTTTTCTCCTGATTTTGTAGTTTGCAATAAATTTTAACTGAGAAAGAGTATGTTAAAAAGACTCTTGCTAGTACTCCTCATTTATGAAAAGAGGAAAAGTGAACTTCGGCCTTCTGTCATGTTCCGCCACTGCCATTGATAACACTGGACTTTACTCTGTTCCCTAAATTAACTTTAAAGGCATCAATTAGGGGCACCACATTATCCTCCATCTAGTATTATGGGTGTTACTTGTGTTAGAGAACTTGGCACTATTTGCAAATCTTGACTAGATCAAACATCTTCAAGAAGATTGTGGAGTTGGACTAGTGTGACTTATCTCCAGTCATAGCCTCTCAATTTCTCCAACATCCAATGATCTTGTTAGTGTAAAAAAAACTTAGTAGTAACGTTAAGTCTATAGCTTGAGAAGGATTCCATACTCTAGCACAACCTAGATCAATTAGCGTGCACCTCCATCACATCCTTATGGCAATGGATTTTGTAGAAAATAGCCCCTTTGGGGATGCTTTAGGAAGATGTTTTAGGGAAATGACCAAGTCAGAAGAAGCATTAAACTTGTTAGAGATCGGGAAGGAAGTGGTTATTGACAAGAAGTTAATCAAGTATCATTTCCCTCTTGGTTCGACATGATGTTTGTCCTGACTGCCTAGGTGATTCTTTCTTTTTAAACAGTATAGTATCCTCCAAACTTGGGTCTAAATTGATGAAGTTTCTCTATGCATGAAGATTAATGCCTCAAGTTAGATTTTCCAATTTTTTGTCATGGTTTACCACCTCTGAAACATCATACTCTTTTGGACTCTAGGACTAAAGTCAGAAAAATAAATTTGATGTTGCAATTATACTCATTGTTGGAACAAATACTTTGTTGTTGCTATAACTTCTTGTATGAGCAATTGTTGTTATCTTTGTAATTACTTTTACCTCTCCCTGACGGCAAAAGAAAAACTCATCATTTTCCTGATTTGTTTTTGACAATTATAATAGGTACTACTGCTTCTTGGTTCCATTGACTCTTCCTATAATTGTGGTTGCTGTGTACTTTCACTGGCTCAGCATGAAGTTGTTCAAGCATGCTTAACTTCACCAGATTTCGAAGGCAGAAATACCTGTATGCTGTTGGAGCAAAACCCTTCTATGTCAATTGCTGCTTTGTATAGTCCTCTAGTAGTGCCCTGCCTTAAGATGTTGAAATGTGATTGCATACTTGTCAAAGACTATTCATGTTTGTTGTACCTTTGAAGGTACCCGAGGCTTATGGAAAGTTATGTAACATCATTCAGTCCTTCTAGCAGCATAACTTGTTTTGGAGGCTCATTTTTGTCTTGTTAATACTTTCTTCATATCAATGATACCCATGTGATTGGGTTTATCGTTTTGCATTTTTAAGTTAAGATTGTTTATTTTGGAAGGCCATGCCTTGTTAAAATCCTAAAGCGCTTGAACTATCAAAAACAACTTTTAAATGACAGTAAAGAAAAGTTTCCAATACAATCAAGAAAAGGGCTCTGATATACAATTTTTTAAGCAAAGATTTGCCACAAAACATTGAAAGCAATGCATACTGTTAAGTGTTAACCGAAGATGTCAAAGTGTTTGTATGACACTGAAGTAACATCAATCAATAATGACATTCTCATTCAATATTAGTATGGTACACATGATTTGCCGTATAACTATTTTTGGTGGTGGCCTGGACAATTTTTACGGAGCAATTTGGATGTTGTTGATACTACAAATTGCTTTAACTGAAGTTTAATTAACTAATTGTCGATCTATTTAAACTAGTTAAATAACTGGTTAATTTTATTGATAACCATATATCATTAATAAAATTAATTTTTTAAGAGACCTACTATTCTAATTCATGTTAGTGGTATGATACAACAACTAATGTGTAAAATTTCTCAGTCATTAATAATATCTTGACTTATCATCAGTTAACTTTCACAAACAATTGTTATTTGTTAGTATGAGTCATTTTCTTTATTGATCAGTCATCCAATCGAATGAAGATAAGGGATCCTACTCCGCGAAATTCTTAACCAATTTCACAATGAATATCATACCCTCTCTTGATGATTGACAAGGTTACAAACAACTTACAAACCAGAGAAATAAAGAACACTGGCCAATATGCTCCAAAGTAAATAAAGAAAAACTATTAACAATGACAAATGATGATTGCCTCAAACTTAAAGCAAGAAGCTAAAGGTTGTGGAGTTACTATTTCTATATAGTAAAATCATAGTTGAGTTCCTAGCTATAATAATGTGTGCTTTAGGCCTTTAGTGTGGTCATGCTTCAGACAGCTCCAATGGCAGCCTTGTCTCAATTGCATACGACATCCGAGTAAAAGCCTATGGTTCTTCTTTCACAGTTTTGTATGCCTAATAGCTCGACATCAAAAACTTCAAACTGTTTTGCGCTGAAAAAGGTTGAAGGTCCTACCTGCAGAACACAAAACATCAGGCATGCTACTACTCCGGAGAGATTATTTATTTCAGAATCGTGTTTCTGAAAAGGTTCAGTGCAGTCGCAAGAACTGTAAATCAGATAGTAATATAGTATTAGTAAAAATGATGAGCCAAGCTGAGAAATAGAGGTAAAGGAAAGAAGAGTTTTAATCTGCCTAGTAATAGTTTCCAACAGATTAATTTTGGTGAGTTCAACAGATTATTGAATCTCAAAATAATAGTTCTGATTAGTTATCACAAAAAGAGTCAAGCTGGATCCATGTAATAGACCTCATTCTGCTGCCAAAATTTTCTTCTGCATTTGGTGGTGTAGAAGATCAAATTAGACCCACTTAAATGAAAGGATTATGCTTAATCATAACAAGATCCACTCAGGATTGGGGGCAAGAAGTGTGCATCAATTAAGCAGTCTGTAGCAGATCTATTAAGTCCTACCAAATATCAAAGTTAAATTATGTGCTTTCACTGCTGTAATTTGTAATACATGATAATCGGAGAATTTCTTTGACCTTAGCATGCACTAAGTTCTAAGTAGTCAATATCATATAATGTAAAGACCCCAAAATAAGTTAGAGAAATTAATGAGATAAAAGAAAACAAGAGAAGTTGGAACTCACTGGTGGTCCAAGTTCAGGGGGAATAATGATTCTTCTCTTCCCACCTGGTCTCATGTCTCTAATTCCTTCCTCAAATCCTACATCAGAAAAATGTACTTTTCTCACTTCCTTCTGCATTTATTTCCTCCCCTTTCGGTTTCTTTAAGGGAAAAACAAAAATCAAGCAAAGGATGAATACTTTTCTCATAAAGTTGCAAAATTTTAACCTGGAACTAATCCCTTGGTACCCATGCGGATTTTGGCAGGAGAACCCTGCAAATATGTGCTGTCAATACGACGGCCCGATTCATTGTAGCCAATATAGTGAAAAGTAATCTGCAAGGCATGAGTACAAGCAAATTAGTGAATATAATTTTTGTAGTAAAGTCAAGCTTTAAATTGTAGTGCTGAAAATGATAATCTGACAATTTTGCAATTTTGCAGTTTTGCAGTGCTGAAAATGACATTTTTTTTTATAGCTTCCCACTTTATCACCTCACTTGAGTGGCTAATGATAATCTGACCCCAATATAGATGGATGATAAAAAAACATATAACTTTACATTGACTGAGTTTATTTTGATGTACACTAAAAATTAAAAAAGCATAAGTAACACAAAAAAAAATCATATATAATCTTATTAATTTCTCTAAGAAGATGCCAACAACGCAGATTTACAAAATTTCCAGCAAAAGTTCTTGAAGGAAGTATAATGCCAACAGAGGACAGATCTATCAACAACAGTTGACACAGAAGCTAGCATAGAATGCTAGAGAATAACTAAACAGTATCAAGAAGTCATACTCTTGATCTATGGTTTTTTTTGTTGGTGCCATAGTGAAAATTTAGGCTGGCTTGCTATGCAATTTCCTTGAAATACAACCTTAACATCATTAGTTTATGCAAAAACAAACTCAAATATCAATTTCCAAATCTCCCCATCTCAATAAACTCAAGGTATTCCCCAAAACAAATATTATGCAATTAATGATGCAGCGCAAATAACTGCTTCCATGCTTTCCTTAACATATAACAAATGTTTTAATACGAAATCAAAATAAACTTCGTTCCTTTCTTTAACAATGCTTAAAGTTGTAGCTAGTTGCTAAACACTACATAGGGACAATTCTAGTTCTCACCCCAAAGCTCATTGCCTAATGTTTTAGTAAACTGCTTCTGCCAAACGATTGACTTTTACAAAGAAAGAAGCAGTAGATTGAAAAGAAAAACCTGCTGACCATCCTTTGGGCAATCACCTTGACCAACTACAAAATCTCGGTATATGAGCCCCGAATCACGCTTTACATATTCATCTGATGATACTACTTTAACTTGAAAACCTGAAATGTATAACGATAAATCAGACCATCATATCTGAAAACACATCCAAAGAGGTTCACAACAAATGAATTTCACACTAGGCTCCTAAATTTAACACGCTGAACTTCCGTAGACAAACACAATTGAGACACTGGCCAGAGTGACCAGTGTAAAAAGTAACAGAATTTTTGTGATTGAACTTAGAAAGTAACATAATAACAACAACAAAGCCTTATCCCACGAGATGAGATCAGCTACATGGATCACATGACGCCACTGAGTTCAATTAAAAACCAAATTCTTAAAAATATTATTCACTGTGTCATTTCTCTTAACAACCTTTGGTATATCAACATGTTTCACACCAGCTACTAAGGGCCTAACACAATCCTCCTTCTTTAGCCAAGCTTGGGACCGGCTATGTAACCATAGGTGGATTTACAGAATATACCATAGAAAGTAACACAATCATGTGCAAAAAAGAAATGTAAGCTCGGACATTAGGAATGGAAACTGGAAAACATATAGATCAATCAGCATTAGATCTTTGAAGAGATAAAAAAAAAAAAAAAAAAAAAAAAACATCGTTACCTTCTCTAATAAAACTTGGGAAGTCTTCCGGCACATTGTTTTCTTTCTGTATCCGCCGATTTTGTTGAAGCAACCGATTTTCGTCATATGGATTCTTACTCTTTGTCTTGCCATAAGAAGACAAAGTTGGAAAAACACCAGCTGAGACCAAGACAGAAAGGAAGAATGTCCTCCTCAATGCTTTCTCAGAATGCTGTAACATGCAACTATCCTGCACTCTGTCCGACCTCACACATAAAAACAAGCCACCAAATCACAATCCATTCTCGAAATTTCGCAGAAGAATATCAATCCACAGGTCACTCTTACATGTAATCCTTTGATTTTTGGTTTGTGCATCCATGAGTTAATTGCTTCCTTTGACAAAATACAGTTCCTTGTACAGCACAAGGGAAGTTCACTGCCCAAAAAAGTAAAACCCTTTTAGTACCTGCAAAAACTTTCATTCCCTAATTTGTTGCCTAATCATGCAAACCTTAAGGCCCTCATTAGATAAAATTTTCGATAAACACTTACAAAAGAAGAAAATAAAAACAATTAAGCTTCTCTCGTAAGTTAAAATTAACCTATGTATAAGCTAACTAATAAAAGCTCTTTCATTTAACTCCTCCAAAAGATAGCTTTAACTTATGCAATAAACTTAGGGCCTATTTGGGTAAGCTTTTTCAAAAGTGCTTCTAGAAGAAGAAAATAAGAAAAAAAAATTAAATGAGCTTCTTCATAAGCTAAAATTAGTTTCTACATAAGTAAATTTATAGAAGTCTCACATCTTTTAGAAAAGTTATATGAGGGAACAAATTAGCTAATGCAAAAGACAAATTAGCTAATGTAGAAGGTAATTTTAGTTTATGAAGAAGCTCATTTCATTTTTTCTTCTTATTTTCTTAAACTAGAAAAAGCTTACCTAAACAGACCCTTAATTCACCTTTTTATCTTGTTTTCCTATACGTGCTTATTGAGAAATTTATCCAAATTCCAAACAAGGTCTAATGCAACAATGCCAGCTCCAGATTCTTCAAAGACCAACCTTAGTTACTTATATTGAATTTCACTTCCACTCACACCAACACACAACTGAGAATTCAAACTTTCAATTCAGAATTAGAAGATTCTAACATCTCCCACGTCATATAACATCAAACAACATCACATTACATCCAACACTATATAACAACTTTAAAGTTAACAAGAAGCATAAAACCAATACAATATAGTTCACAGCGAAAATTGGGATTTTGATGCAGAGAAAGAAAAGACTTACAACGAAAAGACGACAACATAGCTTCAACAACGTTTCGTGTTGCTTCTTCTACGTTATCTACTGGAGTGTGTCCAGTTTAATAGACGTGAACCGTAGATTAAAAATCAACGATAAAGATTTTGCCACGTGTCCCACATTATTAATTAAACTAGAACATATTAGGACCCACCTTAACCTTACGAGGTAAAAAAATCTCTCTCTCTCCACCTTCACTTCTTCACTTGGTTCATAGAAAAAAAATGGCAGGAGCAGGAGGGTTCGTTGAAGCAGATAATGCAGAGGCCATTATTACCAGAATTGAACACAAATCCCGCAAGATCGAAACTTTACTCAAACAGTACCAACCCTTTTCTTCTTCTTCTTCTCTTTATTTCAAACACAACAACACTTGTTCCTTTTTCTGATCAACGAATCAATTGCTTATTTTCTTCAAAGAAAAATTGAAATTTTAAAATTATTATGGTATCTGCTGTGATGCAATTTCAGGTACAAACCTGTGGAAGCCCTTAAAACTGCCCTTGAAGGCACAAATGCCATCATTGGGGATGAGCGTTGCAAGGTGTTTTTCCTCAACCCCCATTTATTTAGTCTATTTTTGTTTACTTTTTTTAAGAGAAATTTTGATACTTTAGTGTTATTTTGTGATTTATTTTATTTGTGTTATTGTGGAACTGAAACAGTGTTCTGTTATTAGAGCAAATTACCCAGACACCCTTGTGATTTGTTCGAAATTCACACAATAGATGTAATGTATTGATTTCAATCAAATGAGCTTTTTTTTTTTTTCTGAAAAAACAGTTGAAATCTTACAATTTCAGATGTCCCAAACAAAGTAGGGGTATCATGTGAATTTTGAAGAAACCCTAGAGAGTGTCAGTATAATTTGTTCTTCTTATTATTATGATCATCATCATCAATAAGCTATTTTCAGCTATCATCATCATCCCAAACAATGTATTTATCTTTTTTTCTTTTGGACAGTCAGCACATTGGCTTGCGGTGCACAGAGCTATAATGGCTATAAAAGATGTGGATGGGATGCTTTCTTCCTTGGATCCTGAATACTATGATATCCTAATGAAGTGAGTGGTGAAGTGTTTTGTTTAAATCCATTTTTACATGTCAGTTTTAATTGGGCTAGCTTCTCATTCTTTTAGAATTCAAGTTTGCTTGTATGATGATAGTAACATTTTGAGGTTTATAGTTAATGAACATTGTAGTTTGGTCTGCATTCCACCCTGCACGATATTGATATGTGCTGCACTTGAACAAATACAACTAGAAATTGGAATCTGGAACTGTAGTAAACATAAGCGATTTGTTTGTATGTTTTTTTTCCGAAATGGAATGATAATGTGTTGGTAAACTCATCATGTAGGTGTGAATAGCATTCTAAGAGATGTTTATACTGCGTGGGGAAAGTAACAGTTATTAAATTAGGATGGAAAAGGCAGTGTTTCTTGATCTTCCCTGCTGTAACAATTCTGTATTCAACTCAACCTTATTATTTTCTGGAATACCTGTGGTGTGTTTTTGTTGTTGTATTTTCCTAGCCTTCTGGTATTCATATAAGATATTCAGACTAGGGAAATTTCATATAATTTTGTAGTGAATACTATCAGGGATTTTATTGGTTTATTTTATAGTATAACTTCAAGGTAGTTATAATAGAATTACAGTGCTATTAGGATGATGTATAGATGAGGGAAGTTATAGAAATTGTTTACTTTCCAGTCAATTTTATACTTCTATAAGGGCTTTTTACGTGTGAAACAAGATGCTCCTTTATATTTTTCATTTACAAATATCATTTAAAGAATTTTCCTTGTTTCTTTTGGTGAATTCTAGAATTTCTATTAGTGTTTCCTTGGCCATTTGCTAGAATGATAACTACCCCACCTCTTTTGTATCCCTTTCACTTCTGTAAGGAGCCTTCTCACTATCAAGATCCCAAATAGCCCTTATCCATTAATTTAAATGGCATTTGTAGCCTCATACCTATCTGCAGCAACAATGCAACATGACTCCAATAGACAAATACTACCCTTCAAATCTTCAATAAAAGAACAAGGTATATAACCTCAAAATTTGGAGATTTAGTTTTATTTTGTTGTACATCAGATAGCCAATTCTCAGCAGCCAACCTATTCTGTCCAAGGCATCCAATTTGGATCGCCAACCATTTCTTCTCCCACACATCATGAAAGGCCTTTATAGGGTAAAATCATTTACTCGCTCAGTCTAGCTATCGGTTAAATCACTTACACATGCATTTTCCTACAGGTTTAAGTCTGTTGTTTGTAGGCATTGTTAATTTAAAGGAATTATTAATTAATCTTAACTTTAAGATGTAATTCTTCAACTTAATAATTCAATGAGGGATTTTGTCCCAAAATATCAAAGTTGTTCTCTAATTTTGAGTGTTCATTAGCTATCATTCATTCTTGGATGGTCAGCTTGATGAACCTGACATAATGGGTATTATATTAGCCCATAATTTATTCTTAGGGTGTAGCTCAACCCTACAAAACCAACTTGTAAGATTAGGAACGTCCAAGCTTTACATGTTCTATTTAAGTTCCATTTATAACTGTTTTATACTTGCTTTCCTCGGAAAAAGGGAATTATGAATTATCCTCTGGTGTTTCAGTTTTCATCATAATTTCATATGTTTCTATTCTATCTATCCTATTGCTGGGTCCTATCATTTATGTTTCTCAACTTGAAATCTGAATAAAAACAGACTCAAAAAGCTATGATTTGTTTGAACAAAATTTGAGAATGTTATATAAAAGTAGAAACTGTCTTAAGTGCTGCCTCTCTGATTTACTTGAAATAGCATTTCATTTAAGATAGTTACTACAGTTGATAACCAATGGTATTTAACAATATTATAGTAACTATAGTATTCTTTACTTTACACCTTCATTTTCTTTCCTAAGAGGTTGTTACTTGTTTGCCATAGGTACTTGTATAGAGGCTTAGCAACTGGTGATCGTCCCACATGCGACCAATGTCTTCGGATTCATGAAAAACTGACAGAGAAAGCAGGACTAGGTTGCATCCTACGTTTCCTCACTGATACTGTAAATACAGTTTGATTTCTGGACTACCTTTTTATTTGGAATTCTTTGTTCTTTTCCTTTTGATATTTCTGTTTTGGTTTTTCTCATGTTTGCAAGACTACAGCAGCAATCAATGTAGTGAAATATAAGGGAAATATATTAATAATTTTGGATTCATTTCTCCCGTTTTGCTATTTTGAAGTAGTGAATTTTTTACTTTCCAAGACTTGACTAATGTGAATATTGAGCTTGAAGTTCAGCCTCTTAGGTTCCTATTCTCCTGCCCTAGAGTTTTGAATTACTTTTGGAGGCCAAATTTTAATGCATTTTGAGTGTAAAACATTTTGTCAAATAGAATGAGATATTGTTACAGAAATGAAACTCATACCATAAGATGGAGTTTATAATGAATTTGTTAGCCTGTGGCAAACTTTTTCCTTCACATTCTTGTATTATCTAAATTATATGTACCTAGTTTTCAAAAACAGATTAGTTGGCCCTAGCTATTTCGGGTTGAGTGTAAAACAAAATGAGTTTAATGATAATGAACTTAGTATAAAATTATTTTATACTGTTAGTTAATCATTTTAAATAACAAAATTAACTCAAAAGAAGACAAATTAGTGTAAAAAAATACATTAATTTAATAGCTTGGAATTGATTTCAAATAACTATTAATTAAAACCTAATTTAGAAAATGAAAAAAAAAAATCCTTTCGCCATTATTTTCAATATTTGCTAAAAAGGAATAAAGATTGTTATGTTGTCTTATAAATCGTACATTGTTTTAGAGAATCTAATTTCGACAACATGCGAAATCATTACTTTGTAGGGTTTTCACTTTTCACATAAAGTATTGAAAAAATCCTTCTGAAACGTAAATATCAATTACAATATGTTTTAAAAAAAAAAAAAAAACAGACACTTATGATTTAAAATGTAAATGTTTATCGGTAAAATAAAATTCTTAAATAAATCTCAGCCCGAGAAATCTCTAACTCAACTTAAAACACGAGTTTACAAAAAAAATTATACATTAAAGTTTGTGAAGTTGAAATGTGAATGTTTGTCCCCCAAAAGAAGAAAGAATGTGAATGTTTCTACTGGGAAACCCCTCTAGAAATATTTTTCGCAAGAAATTAAAGTGAAACCGAAGTGACCATAAGAGGTAAAAATAGTTGAAGGGTTGTTACTTGTTAGTGGATAAAATCACACACAGCACCACCTACATAGACAAATTCTCTATATACAAATTTGATAATAAAAACATAAACCAAAAAATAAAAACCAAAATCCAAAATGTTCCAACATGCAAGTTGCAGTGATGGGCATGGTATGGCCCATGATGATGCCACCTTTTAATTGTGCTTGTTACTTACTTTCTCTTTGAAAACTGCACTTTCAAAAGCACACACACATACACACACACACACACACGTGATGATACACAAGCACCACTGTCACTACTCTATAGTGGTAACCACATTTTTACCTTTTTTTATTTAACCATGTTATATGTTATTTATAAAGAATATCCACCACAATTTTGCAGATTACTAATATTTCTCACCATTAAATTCTATATTTTTTCCGTCGCAAGACTCAAAACCTAGACCATTATTTAAGGAAATAGAGTCTTGTGCTATAGTTTTACCTTGGGTGCTGTTTGGAAACCCACATCTTAAGGAGAGTGAAGTGTGCACAAGCAAACAAAGTTGAGACCCACAATCTGACTCACCCAACCCCATGTCCAACCATGTTAGGACCAAAAAAGATGGGGAATCAGAGCAAAAGACAGACAAAATCATTTCTAATTGAGACCACACTCATTATCCCTTCATGGGAATCCCCTTATTTTGTCCCCTTCCCCAATCTTAGCACAAAATCCCACCTTTTTTCTCACCATGTGGCATCACAAATCCTATGAAAAGGAACAAATACAATATTAAAAATATTAAAATATAAAAAACAGATTCCAATACCCTTTTCCATCTTTCCAAGGTTAACAAATAACAAACACTGTTCAGCATATGAAAACACTAACTATGCTTTAAAATATCCAAACTTTACACATCCTAAAGTTGACTAAAACATGCTCTCTATCTATGCTCAAAATAAAATAAGCCTAGACAAAAAGAGTTAATAGCCAAAAGCATGAGGATGATTCCAATTGCATCCCCTTTTCTCTTCACAATCTCTTCCTTTTCTCTTACATTTCAGAAATTAATTTCTATAATTGTATTGTAGCTTCTCCGAATACTAATTCCTGCCATGTAAAAGAAAATGAAAATGGTGTGCACGGAAAAAAAAAGAGGGGTGCAAATAGAATTTCCCAAACCATAAACCTCTCAAGTCCTAGTAAAGTAAACCAACAAATAAGATTCCTATTTCATTGTTTCATTTGTCCGGCACAACTAAAATGTCCTAGCTTCCATCCTGAACTTTACCCTACTACCTAGGGCCGGGAGTTATCAGGCCGGCCACAGTGTTGATTCAACATTGCTGCCCAAGGGTTGACGGGCACCGGCCGCTGGACGGTAGGGCCTACCAGGTTGAGATTAGCCGGAGGCAGGGCAGAGGACATGGTTGCTGATGAGGAAGAGGATGAGACGGCAACACGCTCGCATGAAGGGCACATTGTGAGAGTGGTGGGAGGGTTCATTTGCATGTAAAGCTGTGGGGATAACTTCAATGCCCTAAGCTCTTGCACTTCCTTTTGAAGCCTCCTATTCTCTTCAGTTAGATTCTCACAGCACCTCTTCAAATATTCACAATCCACTTCAGTCTGCTTCAACTTGGTCCTGCATTAGTTGACCCAAAAGCATTGACATCACTATCTTCTTTCATTACCATGGAAGACAAAGTAACACATGCCATGACTGACAACACAACAAAGCCACATCAATGTTTTTATTTCCATTGACACTCATTTTAACGTTAGAAATTTAAGTACTTCCACTACCTAATGAAAAATTAATGAACACATGTGAACATCAAAGATTCCAAAATTTGACTTCAAAATCCATCATCACCAAATTACTGCATGTTTGTGCATGTTGTGGGACCAAGAACACACTTTTATTTCAAAATTATCATCTAATCAAAATCATCTACAACTTTATATCTTTTCATGTCTCACAAAAAGTTGTGTAATTGATCACTCTCAAATGGGTCAAATCCCATTATGAATGTTGGAGCTGTGCTTGTTAAAAACGAATGACATGGATGAGGAACAACAAATCCTTCTAAATAGAAAAAAAAAAACAGTGGGGCATATATGTTATGGAAACATAAATAGGGACAATAAACAATGCCACATAACAAAACATTACACCAAATGTCAATAATGCCCCTTGCATGAGAATCCTCACCTTGCTCTTCTGTTTTGAAACCACACCTCCACCTGTCTAGGCATCAAATTCAACTGCTTTGCCAAAGCTTGCTTTTGCTTCTACAAATAATAATAACAATAATAATTAAGACTAAATGCCAGCATTTAATTATACTTTCAAAACAAACATAAATATTAAAAAGAGTAAAAGGAATATATTGTAAAATAGATTTACATTGTCATTCAATCATAACATAACTTGTAACTACCTTAAAAGTCATCTCAGCAATTAATTTTGATGGGATGACAGAGTAAAACAGTTTTACCATGTAAATGCACAATTATTAAACTCTATTAAAAATATATAATTTAGAATAAACCTCATTATAAAGTTACGTATGCTAGTAAGATTTGTTCATTTATTAGAAGCATTTATGAAATGTCCACGACCACAATTTCGGCAGCAATGTAAGGTATTCAGTTTTATGTCACCAAGACCACAATTTCAGGCATAAGGTGTTTGGTTTTACGTCATTGATCACAATTTTAATAAGGTGTTTGTTTTATGCCATCGCTACCGCAATTTCAGCCGCAAGGTGTTTGGTTTTATGTCACCAACCGGGCCATAAGTGAAGGTGTTTGGCTTTACATCACCGCAACCACAATTTCAGCCACAAGGTGTTTGTTTTTTTTTGTCATCGTGGCTACAATTTTGGGCAGAATGTAAGGTGTTTGGTTTTATGTCTCCATGAAAGCAATTTTGGCCAGGCCGGTGAGATGTTTGGTTATATGCCACTGCAATGGCAATTTCGGCGGCAAAGCATTAGGCTTTGTGTCACAAAGACCACAATTACTGCCGGAAGGTAAGGTGATCAGTTTTACGTCACCACAACCACAATTTTTATGGTAGTAAGGATCACAGGCACAATGACAATGACCACAATTTAAAACCTTAAATTTAAGAATAAATGACAAAGCTCAAAATAAAATGCAATTCCAAAAAGAACAAAACTTAAACACAATGTTGGTCTCTAATCAGAAATCTATGTAGACACAAATGACAAGTACCACAATTTAAAACCTTAAATTTAAGAATAAATGATAAGCTCGAAATAAAATGCAATTCCAAAAAGTACAAAACTTAAACACAGTTTCATAAGTGCTTTTCATGTTGTTCTCCAATCAGAAATCTATGTTGAGACACAAACCATAATTGCAAGAGTTACCGAAGTAAAATTCCAATTATGATTAGAAAACAACACTGCATTTAAGTTTTGTCCTTCCAAAAATGTACTACTACTTATGTTGCAAATGAAATTACCAAAATGCCCTTGACTCACCGGGTTCAGTGTGTTGTGTTCCTTGAATGTTTCTTCCAGCACCAAGGCCTGTTCCTTGGACAGCCTCAGCTTCTTCCTCGAAGTGTCGCCGTCTCCGCCGCCATCGTCGTCGCTTCCGCCGCCGTGGGAGCACGACGTTCTCTCGTTCTCGTCTCCGTTGCCGCCCTCTCTCTCGCTCCGCTTCCCGCTGATGCTCGATATCGTGCTGTTCGGCGACGACACCCCGTTCTCGTCGTCGAATACCGCCGGAGCCACCGCAGAAGGCGGAGGAGGAGGCAGGTTCACGTCTATTCCGCGGAAGAACGACCGCGTCTCGGAGCTCCGATCTGTCACGTGAGACGCACATGAGTCAATGGCAGAAATGCGTAATTAACAGAGAAATTAAAGGGTATTTCGGTACAAAACAGTGCTTTAATTCATAAATTCATAAATTAAAAAAAAAAAGCACCTGTGTTCCTCGTTGCATGATTTTCGACTGAAAAACTGGGAAGTTGAGTTTAGTTTCAACCAAAAATATCAGAATTTTTTTTTTTTTGAAAGTGTTTATGTTCTTCTGAGCATAAAATAAAATGGGTTTATTTTGTTTCAACCAAAAATGTGTAAAAAATAAAAAAGGAATGATTTTTCTTCATACGAGAGAAAAAAAATGAACACTTGGAGGAATTAAAAACCATGAAAATGGAACAAGCTAATCCCATGAAAAACTAAATACAAAAAAAAACCAGAGATATAAAGAACATGTCATGAAAAAATGGAACAAGATAGATAAGGATGAAAAAAAAAGTTACCATGAAAATGGAACAAGCTATTGAAGGAAGAAGGCCTTTGGTTAGGAACCGATTGAGGAGGCTTGTGCACATTGAAAGGGTGTTGTTGTTGATTTTGATTATTGCTATCATCATTTTCATTCTCTCCCCATCCCAACTTCAAACTCAACCCCAAACCCAAGCCATCATCTTTCTCACCCATGGTGTTGTGTTTGTGTGTGTTTTTCTCTTCTCACCACCCCAAAAGTGGTGATGAGAAAAAAATTAAAAAAGAGAGAGAGAGAGAGAGGAGCAAAATGGGGTAGGCTTTGGTGGCAGTGGGTGTCACAGGGCCAAAATAGCTGTTGGGCAGAACAGTAGTAAGAGAAGAAGAATATATATAGAGATACTATGGAGGACAGTGATGAAAGAGATAGATGGATAGAGAAACAGAGAGAAAGAGTAAATAGGCATAGAGTTAATGATGACTTGTGTCAGAGTGCCAAATTGGTTCAATCATCATATGAAAATGGCTACTATTACTACTACTAGTACTAGTGTAGTAGTGTACATTGTTCTAGTGCTAGCCTTTGAAGTTTAGCTACACTCTTCAAAGTCCAAATGGGGTGTGGTTGCTTTTTAACCATGGTTCGTTGGTTGGTTGGTTTGGGTGGGTTCAAGTGTTTTTTTGTTGGGGTTCGGAATATCATTTATTGAGCTAGGTTTAATGGTTAATGAGGAGAGAGAGTGAGAGAGTGAGAGAGTGAGAGAAGTACCAGTGGTTAGTAACTTGCCTAATTTAGGATTTGTATGTTTCTTAAGTTGACCAACATTTCTTGTAAAAAAAAATAAAAAGTTGACCGACATTTGTTTAACTTTATGAATTTAAATTCAAAAATGCAACTAAGGATATTTTATGCATTTATTTAATCATATTTATATATATAGATAGATAACTTATTAGCTTTTATAATAATTACTTTTAATTTTATATTAGTTTTTAAGTCAAAGTAAAAGTAATTTATTTAAATAAAGATTAAAAATATAGTTTATATCATTTGACTTTATTAGTCTCATTTAAAAAATATTTTTTAAAGTTAATATTTTTAAAATTTGATATCAAGAATAAAAAACATCATTGAAAATAGAATCTTTATGGGAAAAAAAAGCATATATTTAAGTTTAAAGAAAAGTGTTTAAAATTATTTTTAATTGGTTAATAATATAAAAAAATATTAGTAAAATGATGTATGAGTTAAAAAAAAAAAATTCTAACTATTAAATAAATTTTTAATTATGTTTTTATATTAAAAGAATTAATAGACATCCATTGACAATGTAAACCTCTGTCCTATTTTGTTTGACATTTTAGCTAAAAAATTTGTCTTACTTTAATTGTCATTTTATAATATTAATGAAAGCATTAAATACTTTTCGATTATATTCTTCATCATTTATTGTAGAGTGAAAAAAAAAAGAATCTAATTAATATGAGAGATGAGAAGTATATTAAAAAATTGAATAACAAAATTATGAAATCTAAAATATTGATTGCATTTCTAAAAATTTATATAAAAAACATTTTTCCTAAAAAAAAAATAAAAACATATTTTTATGGGCTTAACCACATTATATAAAAACCTTAAATATATAGTATATGTTTTAGTCCTAAAATTGGGTTTCAATGTAATATTAATTATTTTTTTACTAATATTCCTCATAAGTATTATTTTCATTTTTAAAATTTTGTTTTTTGTAAAATAATCTAAATGATACTTATTTTGTGACGGAGAGCACATATGTTATTAATGATATTTTAAAATTAAAATAATTAAATAAGAATATTGGTTCTCAAAATAAAATAAAAATAATTTTTTCCTATAAAAATTAATGAAGTGTTAATTTTGATTTAATAGAAAAAAAAAATAGAATAGAAAAACTTATACTAACACTGATTTTTTTTTTCAAATAAAAATATGCACTCTTAAAGAGAAAAAAAATGATGCTGGAATATAAAATTATTTTATATGGCAGTATTAAATAATTTAGTTTATTCATTAAACTACAAAAATAAATAAAATCCAAAAATTTATTACTGGTATTGAAGATTATTTGTATTTGTAACGTGCGAGGATCATAAATTTTATTCACGATAATCATGAATCATGAATCATGATGTTGTTTGTGTTTCCGTTTGAGTTAAGAAGGAAAAGCAGCTTTTTTTTTTTTTTCTGGTTGACTCACTTGACTGTGTAAAAGAAAAGAGAAGAGAAAATCTAGCTCACGCGCGGCAAGTTGTACTCGCGCAAAATTTGAATCATGACCTCATCATCATGGTGATGAGTGAAACACTAATTCATGTGCCATCATTCAAGGTGGGTCCCAGTGGCGAGTGACATGGCTTTTCCATGGCATGCCAACGCCAATTCACCACTCACATCACTGCACCTGTATATATATAGCTGTGATACAGTATGGTAGTAGATTGGATTGGAAAGGAAAAAAAGTTAAGTATGAATGGAAAACAAATTGAAATTATTCAATCAAATTTGTATTAAGTTCATTGTAAAGAATATAGTTCAATCAAAAAAAAAAAATTGTAAAGAATATAGTACTTATTAAGAATGGATTTGATTGCAAAGCATATTCATTTTATGATTGTGGGAGGGTAAATTTTTTAATAAATATTCATAAGAGAAAAAATAAGAAAAATGTATTGTATTTTCTGTATCAATCCATATAGGAACCATGTTATGAATGTTGAGTCTGTGCATTTATGATTAAATTAAATATTTTGATTTAATGTGCAAAAAATACTTGTTTATTCTTTAAATTTTGAGTTTGTGCATTTATGATTAAGTTAAATGCTTTAATTTATTTATTCGGGGAGAGGGGGAATGTTCATTTAATCTTTATAAGATTTGTGGAGGATTATAAAAAGGAAAATAAAAATAAATTGTAAAAGTTACTTGTTCTATAAAAAAAAAAATGTCAAAAGTCTAAGTTATTTTTATGAAATTTATAATATTTATGAATCTTACTTAATTAACTAAGTTAGATTTCATTAATATACAAAAACATAAGATGTTTCAACAAACACCTTCATCAATTGACCAATAAAAAATGAGATGTAAGTTCACTGGTTAAAAGAAAAGTGAAAGAGAAAAATGAGAGAGATAGACCATGAATTCGAATTTTTCTTACTAGTATTTTTAACAAGGTCTTTTGAAAATCTCACTTTGTCCCCTCTTCCTACATTCAACTCAACTCTCTCATTAAATCAATTAGAATTACAAGTTGTACCAAAAGATTTTATAAGATTCTTTCATTATAAATTAGGACATACCATGCATCCTAGGCCCTTCACCCCTACAAATATTTGTCAATTTAAATAAAATAAAATAAAAAACAAACCATCACAAGTCATTATTTAAATAAATAATGTAAACAACCACACCTACAAACCTCTCCATGAAACATCATGGATGTGAACATTATGCAAGACATCAACTTTTCTTTTCTTTTTTACCACATTGCAGACACATTGGAGAAAGACCCCAACAATTTGATTTTAGCTTAAGATTTAACTAAATCATAAGTCACAATTTAGTGGATTAAGGTATATTCTACTATATTTCAAAGTTAATTACTTACCTCCCAACAAATGATCCTCCTAAAATCTCACTTTGTCCCCTTTTCTCACACATTCCACTCGACTCTCTTATCAAACTAATTGGAATTACAAGTTGCACAAAAAGATTTTCTAAGATTCATCTACCACCAAGATGATAAATTAGGACATACCCTACATCCTAAGTATTTCACCCCTTATAAATATTTATCAATTTAAATAAAATAAAATAAACAAACCATCACGAGTCATCATTTGGATAAATAATGTAAACAACCACACCTACAAACCTCCTTTGTCAAATCCTCATGGTCCGACCATCTCCAGCATCTGCATCTTGTAACCTAGCTTGGAGCCTCCATTTAGATGTTAGCTTGAAAAAGATCATTAATGTAAAATTACTTGAGGTTGAGTTAAAAATTGTCTTTAGAGATAATATCGTCCGTTTGGACACATTACTCCAGAAAGACTTCTAGAAGAGAAAAATATGAAGAAAAAATGAAATTAACTTCTTTATAAGTTAAAATTATTTTTTTCCATAACTAATTTATAGAAATCCTACATCTTTTAAATGAATTTATTTGAAAAAGCTTCCACTAATTGACTATTGAAAAAGACAATTTTAATTTCTAAAGAAATTAATTTTATTTTTTCTTTATATTTTTCTTTTCTAGAAGTCCTTTTAAAATAGTGTATTCAAACATACCTATACTTTTTAGGTAACTTCTAAGATGCGAAGGCTACTCAAATATCTCACAGTGGGAAATTAGTTTTCCACCCTTAGATTTATTATTTTTTTAAATTAAGGGTTGAGATAATTTTAATTTTTCTTTTTTATTTATTGTTTTATTTATCTTTCCTGGATTGTCCCCCCTCATTTCCACTAAATTACAAATCCCAAAACCATCACATCATGCATCCTTTAGTCTCCTTCACCCCTCTCCATTGTTGCCACCAAGGATGAGCGTTCTTGCTTACCCACATATCGGAGTAGCATTTGGCGAGAGCATAGTAGTTTTTCGATAAAGAACAGATCAAGATTGTAAAAAAATAGTCAATTACAACATATGTATGACAATTTTTTGCGATTTCTCATGATGACCATTAATTTATTGTAAAAATTCTAGTTCAACAATGGCTAAAAAGTTATTATGAGCGAACTAGAAACCTATTCAAGGAATAAAATATCTTGCTTGAGTTGGTTGTTCAAAAAAGAATCACTTGTTGATAATTAGTCAATAAGACAGTTAATTAGTCGACAAATTTTCACACCAACAAAATCCTGTAGAATTTTGTTAGCGAAGTTTTGGATTTAGCCGCTAACTATTGTTATGTAATCACTCATAAATTAGTTTCATAGTTATAGTATAATTTATTTGGTGACCTTGTTAAGAAGAAGGTAAAAAATATTTGGTAAATTGGATGAAAATAAGGGGGTATGATGATGAATATACTAATTTTATATGCAAGGTAACGTAAGACTTAATTGAAAATTTAAAAGTATTTTTAAGGACTAAAATGAAAATAAGTGATTAAGTTTAGATATGGAAATGTTAATAAGTAGTTAAGTTTAGAGTCTGAAATGAGAATAAATAATTAAGTCAGAGACTAAATTTAAAAGTAATGATTATAATGTATTATTCATGTATGTACAAAATGTGTCACGTAGTTAACAAAAACGTATTAGTAAGGATGTTAACAGTAATAAATTTAATTTAATGGCAAACTTTTTATATTTTCATAGAATATTTTTTTTTAATTAAAGTGTCCCATTTCATATTTTTAAGGGTCAAAATAGTTATTGAGTTTAACAGTAATGAATAGTCCCTATAAAATAATTTTATATTATTATTTAATTATATCATTTATGATAAATTTATTTATTTTTATAAAATTATTTTAAAATTTATGCAAATGTTAAGATTTCTCAGTAAACTTATAGCTATTTTTTTTTAAAGGAAAAACTTATAGTTATTTATATATCTAAATTTACTTGAATAACGATGTCTTGGTAGATTCGTTTTCTCGATTTGTTAATGGGTAAAAATTATAAACAATATACCATAAATTTCAACTGATGATTATGTTGGAGGGGTTTCTTTTGTTTGGTAGGATGTAAGAGGCATCATCCTAAATGATATTTTCTACTTATTTTGTTGTTTTGTATTAGAAGGTGGGAATGTGAATTTGCTTTTTACGGCTATTATAAAATTAACCGATATAAAATAATTTATTTTTACATCAGTTATAAAAAAGTTGCAATGTAATAATTTTCACATTATACTAAATTGGTATATTGTTTATATTTTTACTCATTTATTAAAAAAAAACCCGTTTTCTTTGCTATAAATTACTATAATCTTTATTTCTCGATCACTTTCGATTAATCATTTTCCTCAGCCATTTCTGGCCCAGACTCAAAACAATGACAATAATTTGAATCAGAGAGATTCTTTATAAGGAGTTGGAATATGATTACATATGTACATTGTCATTGACATCATTCATCGTGTATGATCCAATCCAACGGCAATGATTAGAGTTTGCATGGAGTTCGACCGTGAGTGTGCTTTTCAACTGCATGTGTCACCTCACACTTTCTCCGACCAAATCTTTCACATATCTTTTGAAGTGTGGCCGTCACGTGCTTCTTCACGCCTATGCTGAAAATGTTTCTTTCATATAGCCAATGATCCAATGGTCATTTTTTTTTCGACCATGATATGGTATGGGATATTTACCAGTTTTATAACTTATTAAGTTGTGTAAAAAAAAAAAACTTTGACTGATGACTAATTTGATCAAATGCCTTAGTAAAATCTTTTTTTTAACAATATTTTTTTCTATCTATAAAGATTTTTAATGAATTTTTCTTTTAATTTAAATTAATAATAAATATTATTAAAAAGAATAAAACATTCTACTGTTATAATGATTTTTGAAATAATTTTATAAAAATTAAATTTTTATGATTTTATGATTGACTAAATATATAAAATTATTTTAGACATAGAAATTAAGAATATATTTCTAATTAACCATTCTCTAATTTAAATTATCATGGTTGCCGCATATTACCGGTCCATTTCCTTATCTCCAACTTGTTCTGGCCATCTTTGTTTGTCTACTCTTTCGTTATTAGAGATTAATAATTTTCTCTCTCTCTCAATATATATATATATATTAAAAAAAATCTCCTTAGAAATTGCTATAATGTTTTTTATTTTTATAATTATCAAATCTAAAATGTTCGTGTATTTATTAGCTTATGTTTGGATTGACACAAAAATATTACAAATATTATTTTTAAAGAAAGTGCTTCTATATATGAAGTTGTTGGTCAGGAATAAATATTGTATTTTTGGCTTCATGTTTTTTTTTTTTTTTTTTATCAAGATGAAGATACTGAAACATGAAGATGGATCTAATCATTTGAATGGATTCACTCAACATATCTTGAAATTTAAAAGATGTGATTATGATTCTATATATATATATATATATATATATATATTTATATATCCTCTTAAATATGGAATCTCTACTTGCCCACGTTCCTTATCTTTTTAAAAGGTTAACTTTATTATGGATGCATGGTGTCTATTAGAAAAAAAAAAATTATTATGGAGGGTTACATTCTTTATTAATTATTACTATTATTATATGAGGGCTTCAATCTAGATAAGAGGCAAACTTTCACGTGTGATCATTTCATTTCATTCCATTATTCTCCCATGGTTATACTCACATTTATCTCTCTGTTAACTTAACTATCAGAATTAATGTCTTTAATTACAAGAATATCCTCCTTCATCACCACCATTTTAGGCTTAATTCTTGCTAACGTATCCAGCAAATTAATCAACATTCACCCTGGAATTCAAGTACAACAATATTCAGCATTGCTACATGGTGCGATTTTTTTGATTGGATAAACATGCATGAATTCAAAAATAAATATCTCGAATAAAATTGTCACTGAAAAAGAAAAATAGTATTTTATTTGGTTACCCGAAGCTCATGTATATATATCCTTGTTTGGTATGATATTAAAGCATTTATGACTATATTCAAAGGTTTAATCCTTATCATCCCATAGTACCTAAAATAAAATATGAATTTCAGAATAGACTTTTACATATCACATCGCTTCAAGAAAAAATGACTCGTGTGTGAATCATGTGTTAGATACAAAACATATTCACGTGCATGCATGCGTTTATCTAACTTGAGGTTTGAAAGTTGCTCAACACCACTTATGTCAATCTCCAAATAATTATATTAACTTTGATTTCTTTCTTAGCACTCAAATAGAAGGAAATGTGACTTCTCTCCTTTCCTTCTCACTTTTTTCTTCCTTTTCATAAAGTCTACGAATGACCCTTCAGTTTTAAATTGGGATTTCAAAAGCGACCTCTTCGATCTATATCATTAACAAAGAAATTAAAGTGCAACATTATTGTGCTTTATTTAATTTCTCTTCAATTTGATGTAACATTCGTGGCATTTATCAAATTGACTAAGTTAAGAAGATATTGTATTGCATGTGGTGTCTCTTCCTTCTATCACTTTTTCGAAATATATCAATCCCTCGCTGTAATTTGAATGTAAAACAAAGGGTCGAAACTCGAGATACTTCTACAATCTCAATTTCGGTTGTTTTAATTTTATAAAAATCAATGTATCATAATTAAAATCATTTTAGGCTCAGAGGCATTTCTCAATTATGAATGATTTAAACACTTTAACTTTAAGCCTTATGTGTTTCATTTGGGCAAAATGTTAATTTTTCAATTCAATACCACTAACATTTTTACTATAAGTTACTACTTACTTACTATTACTCTATTAGCCGATTGTATTATTTTATGTATGGTTCTGACGCGTGAGGAGAAAATGTTAAAGGATAGAGCGTGGAGAGAGACAAAGGGATGTCACGTGGGGAACATGCATGAGTTGCGATATGGTGCATTACCATGTGATGAATGCCACGTGGCAGCACGTGGTCCCATGATTGCACTCGTGCGTGTCATTTGTCGCTTCGTAACAAGGCACTCCCTTTAACAATCATTGGATACTCTCTCACTCCTTCACCACTCTACTTTTGCCCATGCGTGTTATCCACTTTCCCATTTAAATCCGTATCATTCTTATGAATTTTAAAATATTAATTGTTTTTTATTTAATATTTAATATTTATCAAAATATCAGGGATACCAATAAAATAATATTTACTAAAAATATTTTTTATATATCCTTAAGAGTTTAGAGATTAAGATTTAGGTGTTGGAATTTTAATCGAAAAGATTTGCTTGTAATTAGTTTTTTTTTTTTTATAAAAAAATTAAAGGTAAAGGTCATGGATGTAAGAGAGAACATATTAGAGTCTCTTATAGTTTTCTTTACGTTTAGGTCAAAGACACTAATATCTCTAATCTATTGAATAAGAGATTATTTTTGTTGTGCAGAAAATTTATTCCCCTTATTAAAAAATTCAGTGGTTCAAAAATTAATTTATATCATAGCAAGGTGTTTTCACTATTATGAATTTGTGAAACATGATGCTTTTTTTAAAAGGTTTTGGAATTTCAATAGCTAGCACAAGCAGTGCCATTGTACAGAAACACATTCGATAAAAACATAAGGCATAGATCATCGTATGCCTATTAAGTTACTAATGAATCAACCTTCCACTAAATCTATCACAAAACAGCATCATAATCGACCATCGTTTGCACTAACAACTTGGTATATACAATCTTAAGTGCATATAAAAAGATACCAGTATGATAGTAACTAACCAGAAGCCCAAACTCCATGACTTAGAACTATTTCTTTATATAGGCCATCCTAGCTATCAATAAACATTCCTATGTGCATTATAAAATTCCACAAAGTGTGCCACCTCCCCATCTATCATCAGATAAGTACTTCTTCTACTCATCCCTCCAGCATGCTATTTTAACCTTCCAAACTCAGAATGCACTCTCGTGGGGCAATTAACCGAACACTGAACGAATAATTAAAGCCTTTCACTGAGCCATAGCTATGATTTCAATGGCCCTTTAGGTGACAACGGGGGTGATGTTGAAGATGAAGGGTTGGTTGGAGATGGAGAGAGAGTGAAGGGAATAGAGGAAGAAGAACATGGAATTAGTTTTGGAAGCGAATTAGGTTAAGCAACAGTCAAATGTGAGTGTATTGAATTAGGTTTAAAAGGGTACAATTAGAAAAATCAAAATTTAATGAGAAGGAAAGAGATATACTAAGGAAATAGGGTGGTATATTTAGCAAGAGCCTTTGTATTTTGTCAAAATCTAAAACAATTTTGGGTTGAATTGGTCCATTGTAGAGTGGTGGCCAATGCCATAGACTTTTACCGAGTTATTTAAATGCACCTCTTTTTTCTAATAACCCCAAATTTTAAATTAATTACAATTTTATCCCTACTTGATAACATAAACTTTTCGTGTAGGAGAATACGGGTGTCTTTTGATCTATGTGAACTCTTGCATAACTGTGTCAATCTTTTTGGGTTAACATAAATTAATTTTATTGATAAAAGAAAAAATATTGAATCCAAAAATACTAAAAAAATAGTTTAAAGGCTATAGAACATTTTTTTTAAAGTTTAGGAAAAAAAAAGATATCAAATTATTATTTTTTAATATTTTATGAGGATTAAACTTGTATGTTTCATGTTGACAAGTTTGAATATGATTATCATATATGAGAGTGTTGTGGGTGGTAATATTGGATTAATTTGTTTAAAATTATAATAAATATTTATAAAATAAATAATTATTAAATAATTAATTATCTCATAAATAAATATGATTTTTTTTTAAAAATAAATGACTGAAAATATCTTATTTTAAATAAAAATAATTTAGATAAATATGTTAAAAATATAAATAATTACTTATTTTATTAAAATACATAATTATTTTATTAAATAAATTTAAACAAATCCTCCTCTTAAATACCTTTATAAGTACTTAGTTAGCCTAAGTTTTTGTTAATAATAAAAAAGAAGAGGAGGTATGAAAAAAACAATCGGAAAATCCGAGGGGGGCAAATCAAATTAAACAAAAGAGCAGTTGGAGAGAAAGAAAGGAAAGCAAAAACCCTGGGACTCGTTTGAGAGCAAAAAACAAACATGTCCCTCCTCCAGCGCCATGTTTGCAGCACCACAAAGCTCTCAACAACGATCCCTTGGAGGTACAAGAAGTTCGCCATAACACAGGGCCAGAAGTCCCTCACCGATTACCTCCACGCCACGCGCTGCATCCCTTACCCCTTCGCCGACCAAATCGCGAGAAACTCCCTCACTTCCCTCATCACCCTCATCACCAATCTCGGTTCTTTCTCCCCTACCCACTTCCCCCACAACCTCAACAAGTTCCTCAGCTACCACCCCATCAACGAATTCGAGTTCTTCTTCGAAAGCATCGGCATTCACCCCTCCAAGTTCCCATCTTTGCTCCCCCAGAACAAGTTCTTCTTCTCAGAAGATGGGACCCTCTTGGATGCTGCTTGTGTTCTCCATGAATTCGGGTTCCCCTGGGACAGCCTTGGGGTTCTGTATATGGAGAGTGGCTGTGTCTTCAAGTGGGGTGCTTCTGAGTTGAAGGGTAGGCTCTGTGGCTTCAAAAGGTACGGTTTTTGCAATGTTCAGGTTGTGGGGATATGTTTGGCTTTTCCCTTTGTGTTCAGTGGCCAAAAGGGTGCTGAGGTTGTTGATGCTTTGTTTGGTGATTTGAGGTTGCTGTTTGGGGAGTGTGGTTTGGCTGAGTGTGTTGAGGGGAAGGGGAATACTGTGGATGATTGGGTTCGGGTGTGTAGGAAGATAAGGTTGTTTTATGATTTGAATGGTGGGAGGAGCATAGCGGTGCTCGTTGGAGGGAACAGTGGTGTTGGTGTAGGTGCCATTGTGGAGCATGGGGAAGAGGAGTTGGTTCAAGCAACTGAGTATTTTTGTAGGTTTGGTGCGAGGAAGGAGGACGTGGCACGGTTGATTGTAAATGGACCGGAGTTGTTGGAGCTTGATTTGGAGACACGGGTGGTTGATGTGGTGAAGCTGTTGGAATACTTTGGAATGAGCTCTGATGATGTTGAGGATGTTAGGAGGGATTATGCTCATATGTTGGGGACAGTTAGGATGGGTAATCTACCCAATGTGATGAGGGCTTTGGGTTTACATGAGTGGTTCTTTGATAAGATCAAGGATGGTAATCATCAGTTGTTGGCTAGTTTTGTTGTGAGCTATCCCGATGAAGTCCAGGATGAAGGCTATCTGGGTCGTTTGAAGGCGATTCAGGCGACAAGAAACCCGACTCACAATATGAGCAAGTTGAACTTCTTGCATGCCATTGGCTTTGGCGAAAATGCTTTGACTATGAATGTGTATGCTCAGATGCACGGAGCAAGTGGTGAGTTACAAAAGAGATTTGATTGCCTTCTACATCTCGGGATTGAGTTTTCGAAGGTCTGTAAGATGATCACGATTCATCCTAAGATTCTTAGCCAGAACCCTCAAAATTTAGAGCGTAAGGTTCATTTCTTTTGTCAGGAAATGGGACACTCACTAGAACATTTGGTGACTTTTCCAGCATTCTTGTGCTTTGACTTGGAGAACCGCATTAAGCCTAGGTATAGGTTCCATATGTGGGTTATGGAAAAGGGTCTGTCTTCCAAAAATTATTCCATTGCAAGTATGGTTGCAACAAGCAACAGGAATTTTGTTGCTCGCGCTTCTAAAATTCACCCAGCTGCTCCGAAACATTGGTTTGAGCAATTCTATCCTAGAATTTTCCCAGTGTGATGACAATGATTTTGTGCAATTGTGATTGTCCATGAAACTCCAACAGTTCTTCCAAATGAACTTGTACAGATTCTTAAACTTGGTTACTTCCTATCATTTGGTTTGGAGTTGAAGACAAACCTTTTGGAATTTGGATATTGTTGGAGAAGTTGTGAGAGGTGTATTTGCTTTGCAGTGATAGTGAGACATCGAATGGCCTGCAAATTTCTTATCACACTTCATTTCCTGTGACTTGATCCCAGTTCTGATTCAGAGAGAAAGAAACCACAAATTCTGTGAACCATTAGTTGTGCTTCTTCAAAGTGATTATATCAGAGATAGGCTGACCATTTGTAAGTATTTGTACTTTTAACATGACTTCATTTATTTGATACTTTCAAATGAACGTGTTTTTACTTTTAAATTTTAAAATTAAAATTGTGTATATCAGTATATGATAAATAATTCAGAAATTATTCAGTGCAACTAATGAGATGGTTAAGGTCAGAGGTTGGCTTGTATACTTGTACTAAACATATTACATTCTAGAAGCTTTAGAGTGGAGAGAGTTTTGCATTACCCTAAACTTTTAACCATAAAAACAATTTCAGAGATTAAGATTCTTGGACTTAGCGCATATTTGGAATATCTTCTATTTGTGCTCAAAATTTTATAATGAAAATGCTGCAGTGAGAATCCATAGCTGAAAAACTGTTTTTATACCAAACATATGCCTACTTTTACCACAGAGGATCAGATTATCCTTATTATTTCCCAATATACTTGTTAATAACTAACAATCTATAAATCCAAGTATTTTCTAATGATTAATGATATTGCTGTTGAGGAAGTGGATTGGATGGGAACAAATGTTTCAACTATTTATTTCTCTTTCTTTCTTGGATCCAATGTTGCTTATGAATAGTATCAATGTATCATTCACTTTTGCATGACTTTTCACAATTATTTATTTATTTTCCTCTTTAAAGATTAGTTGTTTATCTGTTATCCAGAGAGTTGGTAAAAAAAGTCACCAGAAATTCTAGCATCACTTAATATTCCTCACTTTATATGATGAATTCCTTTTCAGCGAGTCTAAGGAACTGAGAACAAACCCATCCTTCTCCAGGTAGGGTGAGGATTAGGGAAGGGAAGGTCTAGAGGGTTACCTTCTATTATATGTAACACCTATTAATGGACCACAGAGTGAAGAATCAATGATATGAAACCCTTTTATACAAGACCATCCAATCCAATTGTTCCTGATTTTAACTGTCATGAGAGTTTTGTAGAAGTTTCACAGAAAATCAGTTTGAAATTGATGTAAACTAGTATCTGCCACTGAAATATGCTGCAACTTTTATTACTGTTGTTCAGGACTGTCTAGTTCTGGAGATATTGTTGGAAGATTTCTCTCACTAAAATTTTATTCATGTGGGTAACTTATTTGGGTGATGATTAGTATACTATTGGAAGATATCTTAATTACGGGCCTTGAAATGTGGAAACTTATATTAAGGATAATTTTTTAGTGCTTGATTCTTTCCTCTTTGGTTTTATTTAATTATGTTTAGATTTTTGTGTATTACAATCATTATTTGAGAGGCTGGAGGATGATGCTCCTCTTTCTTAATTCTTACTTAAAAGTAGCACTGCATTGCATTACGGCCTTAACCAATCTTGAGTAACAAAGCAGGTAACAGGGAAGTTCATACATGCACTCACCCAAATGCACCCTCTATTTCTACATTTCATCTGAATCAGTCCTATTTTCAATTTTTTTTCTTTCATTTTTCATCTAAAAGATTTAGAGAGTCAAGGTGTTCATTGGTAACCTGAACTTCCTTCAAGCACTGACCCATTGAACTAGAAGATTATCCTTTTCTTTTGATCCATTTCTCTTGCATCTTCATCTGCAAGGCCCTATTGTAAGGTACAAAATCTCTGATAAGTTAAAATTGGTTTCTCCGATAGTTAATTTGTAGAAGCTCTCTCGTATAGCTTTACTTAAAAGATGTGAGATTTTTACAAATTAGTTATGGGAGAAACTAATTCTAACTTATGATGAAGTTAATTTCATATTTTCTTCTCTTAGAAGTCTTTCTAGGTACATTTATCCAAACAATCCCTAAGTATTATTGTTTAAGACAGTCATCCATCAATGGTTACATATATTTTTCCTTAAAATATTATCTTGCTAACTTATGTTGTGCCTGTTTTGTGTGCACCATGTTCTGCCTGGCAGTTTGGCGCATAAGAACCAAAATAAAGAAAAGTAGAGGATCCTTCTTGCTGTATCACCAAGCCTACTTTGTACCAGCTGTGATGATATCAATGTGTATACTACATCAAGTTCAGAAGCCTCATGAAGTAATCAGTATACACCTACTTAAAAATAATAGTAGCAGACAAAGGGGGAAAAGATCAAGCTTGTGTATTCACTGCTTTATACTATTCCAGTACTAAAGCTCTTTTAAGACAAAATACTGTGAAGCTATTTTATCCCGTGTGTCATTTTTTTTCTTATTTAAATGTGTAAATTATGAAATATTATATAAAACATGTACTTACATATTTATTTTCTTCAAAAATATCTATGTACTTGTGAACCGTTGAATAAAATATCTAGAATTGACAGTGATTGCACAATAATTTATCTATAAATGTTTGTTTTCTTTCTCAAGGTTAGCTAGCTGATTGGACGACGTCAACATTAGTCAATTCGTTGAGCTTTTAACAAGTGAAAGAGATAAAAAAATGGATAAAAATAGAATAATTGTATTAGTACAACAAGTGATATAATACATTCTTTAATAGCTTTTTATATAATTGTTTTTATTATAGGTTAATTTTTTTTAATATACTTTCCAATAGATTCTTAATTATTAGTTAAAATTTATTAAAAAATATAAAAAATATGAGTAGATCTCATCATATAAAGAGAAACTTATATAATTATGTGATTTTTAATAATTTTTTAACAAAAAAATATATATATTAAAGAAATGCTAAAGAATGTATTTTTAAAATTTCACCTTCTCTCTTTAATCTCATTTCTAGCATGAAGACGACTAAAATACCACACTCCTAATCTTTTGACCATTTTTTAAATTTTTTTACTATTAATTAAAATTTATTAAAAATTTTAAAAATATGAATGAGACTCATTGAATAAAAGGTACAACTTGTATAATTTTAAATAAATTTTAACGTATAATATAGAAATTATGTTAAAAAAGAATGTGTTAAAATATAAATTATTAGATAAGTTATAGAACATTGGGTGTTCATGATTCTAATAAACTTTTATGTAACACATATCCATTTTTTTTTTAATTTATAAGAAAAAAATAATAACGAAAATTAATTATAATCATGATGACTCCTAAACATCTAATGATTTCTCATTTTACAAAGCATATTATTAAACAATTTTTATGAATAATAGAAATATACTACAAAAGAATTATCTAAAAACAAAAAGTATATACAAGGAGAAAGAAAACTATTCAATAATCTCTGAAATCCACATGCCACACTGGTAAAATTCCACGTAGGACACAGAATCCAGCATGTCATGGTGCAGCAAGAAATGAAGGAGCATGATTGGTCAAGGACACATCCAACTTATCCAAGTGGAAAATAATGGGATAAGGAACTCTCATGATCACACACACACACACACACCAATATCCTCTACCAAACACTTAGAGCCACAAATCCAAATTATATTTCAGGCTTCTCTTTCATCACTCTTGTCACATTCCACAAAAACCAAATACTATACAAAGTGAGGAAGAAGAAGAAGAACTAAATTAAGCTAAGAGAAAACAAAAGAAAGAAAATGGCTCAAGCAATGGCATCAATGGCTGGCTTGAGTGGCTCCACACGCTTGAATGTGGGGAGTGGCAGCAGGGTGGCCTCAGTCACACGTGCAGGGCTCACAATTAGAGCACAACAGCAACAACAAGTGAGTGGTGATGTACAAAGTAGCCGTAGGGCAATGCTTTCTCTTGTTGCTGCTGGTTTGGCCACTGGCTCCTTTGTTCAAGCTGTTCTTGCTGATGCTAAACCTATCAAAGTTGGACCACCTCCCCCACCTTCCGGTGGATTGCGTATGTCTCTCTTCCTGAACTCTTTGATTTTTACACTGTTATTTAATCACAAATTGTTATGTATTGTAAGTTTGTAGACTTTTATATCGACTATTTTGAAAGTCATATCTATGATGACGAGTTCTGATTGGTTTACATTGTAAAAGCTTTTTACACTAGATAGATGGTGCATGAATGTTAAATTCTTGTTATTTTAATGTTTTCCAATTTCTTCATAGAACTTTAAAGAAGAACAATTGTTTCTTTAAATTTTTTCAACTTTTTCAAGTTTACATTTGATTTTGATAATTCAAGATAAGTTGAATAGTTAAGATTAAGTCCTTTTGCCTTTTATTATCTTTCACTTGTTCATAACTAGTCTAGTGGAGATCATATGGGTCATGTGTGTTTCATTAACTGATGAGACTTGAGGGATGAAAAATGGAAATTGGGGTAGGGAAGTTTTGAGATAGAATTGAGATTGGTTTTAGTATATAAGTTTCATTTATGAAAACAGGGTTAGAGGTAAAGACAGGAAACCAAGCAAAAATCAGAAAAAAAGGGTTTTTATGACATAGTAGTAGTATTGTACCACAGCACAGAGAATTTTGAACAGAAAATAGGTCATGCATAATGATGAGAGATGAAAGATACAAATGGGGTAGACAAGTTTGACGTAGAATTGAGTTTGGTTTTAGTAGATTTGACTTAGAAAGGGGGGAAAAGGGGGTTGTTATACTGACAAAAAGAATGGAGTTTGAAGAAAATTATAACTATGGTGGGATGTGTTATGGAATATGGCAGCTGGAACATTGAACTCAGATGAAGCAAGAGACCTTGATCTGCCATTGAAAGAAAGGTTCTTCCTTCAAGCATTGTCTCCTACTGAGGCTGCACAAAGGGCAAAGGAATCAGCCAAGGAAATTGTTGGTGTTAAGAAGTTGATTGAAAAGAAGGCTTGGCCATATGTTCAGAATGATTTGCGTCTCAGGGCAGAGTATCTGCGCTTTGATCTCAACACTGTCATTGCTGCAAAACCTAAGGACGAGAAGAAATCACTCAAGGAACTCACTGGAAAGCTCTTCCAGGATATCAGCAATGTAAGTTCAAAAATAGTATAAAAAAAGAGGAGATAATTAATTAGTCACATAGTTAGTTCCTTAGATATTTTCAATTTGGAGTTTAATGGTGATATATCGATGGTGTAATAGTTAAACTATATGTCAATCACAACCTACTGTTTGTATGACTTTTAAAAGAATTTTGTAAAAGTCATTTAACTTACTATTAATGAAGGGTTGTGATTATTTAAAAGTATAAAATTATATTACATTGTCAGTTTATCACCATTAAAGTACTAAAGGAAGTGCACCTAAGTTTTGTCCTTGTTAGCATTTGAGATTGGATCATTGGAGTATTAATGAAAGTTGTTAATTTTTGTTTCGCAGCTGGATCATGCAGCAAAAATTAAGAGCAGCCCAGAAGCAGAGAAGTACTATGCTGCTACTATTTCTTCTCTGAATGATGTCCTTGCCAAACTTGGTTAATGTGATTAATTTCTTTGCTTTCTTGTGTAAGTTTGTCCATGATTTTCTCATCAGACACTTTGTTGACTGCTGCTATTTTAAGAAAATCAAATGATGAGGGAAAATTTTCTATAAATAAGATCAATATATATATCTAGACCATGAATTTAAGGGGTAATGTAATTGCAGAAGTTGGAAGTTTAACCATAATTTCCCGAGCACAAAACTAGAGTAGCTACAATGATACTATACTCTTTTTTTTTTTTGACAGAATCATACTATAATCTTATTACACAGTATTTGGATCATAAGGTCCTATAGTCTTATTTTTATTTGAAGGAACACAAGGTGCTGCATGAAGGATGATACCTAGGTGGTGAAATTTGCGAAATGCCGATAGTTAGATAGTAAAATATGCTGTTAAATAAACGCCTGATACAGCAAATTAATGAACATTTTGTACATCATTTCACAAAAGTACATTCACGTGATTTATTACTGTCTGAAGTGCAGAACAATGATAGAAGGAAATGAAGTAATGAAAATTACAATATAAAACAGCAAATAATTCAGGGTTTTGGATGATACAAACCGGTTTACACGAAGAAAGTTAATAATAGCAGATAAGAAGAAAACAACTCTTATAGTGCTTCCAACATCAATTGTAGTGATCATTGAGAATGGTATCTGACATAAATAAAATCGAAAAAAAAACTGAACCCAAAATATTGTACACATGTGCATCTTCTTCGTTGCACCTCTGTGGAAATTTGATGACTTTGAACTCAATTTCTGTTCAAATTATTTATGGCACACTCTTCTCCATAGCCTGTTGAGATCAAAAGGGGTGCATAGGTTTTCCCATTATTTAACTTTCTGAGAATGGAAGGAACCTTGTAAATGCAGCACACATCATGCAATGCAGGCTCAATCTCTCTTGAAATGTTAATTATGTGCTCAATAATCAATTCAGGGTTCCGTTTCAGGTGCTGCAGTGTAACAGTAGCAAGGCCTTTTATTAGTTCAAAAATATGTATGAAGTTCTCTCTTCCTATATTGAGTATATTTTGATAGCAGTGTTACTTAGTTTCCATCTGTATTATAATTCTCATCTAAGAGATAATATACGATGTAAAAAATTTAAGAGATAAAGTTTTTTGACCCAAATGAATGTTAAAATTTACGAGATAATCAGAATGTTTAGATTAATTAAGTAATGTGAATTATGTTTTAGGTTTTGGCGAATGGTGAAGAAAGTTGGTTTGAATGTAAACATGTTTTATATGTTGGTCGACAAATTAAGTAAACTACTCCATGTGAACTAATTGACCTGTTTTAATTTGCAATAATTTTTTGGTTAACATATAGATTATTAATTAGCCTCTTTGTAGCTAATCCTTTTGATTTTGTGCTAGCATGCACCATCATATATATCGTTGTAATTGAAGGTAAACGATGACACAGCAGTAGCTAGGTAGTATCGAAAGTGAGTGAGGAGAAGAGACAAAAGTGAGTGAGTGAGGCTAAACACCATTATACATAACTAGTGAGTGGAGAGACTCTCTATAAACAAACATTTGCATGCGAATTCATGCATATCATTTTGTAAGTGCCGACGGTTTAAAATAGTCACTTTTACACGGTAAAAAATTTAATTTCCCATTCAATTAATTTTCAATTCTCAATTTTATAATTTTATGGAAAATATTTAATTTCATAATCCAAAAATTAAAATCTAAAAAATAATAATACTATTTTTTTATTTTAGATAATTGATATATGTACAAACTATAATTCTTAGATTTGAACCAGCAAATATGCATGTTAGGCTAATAACATCAAATTCTTCTGAATATAAAACTTCAAAAAACAGGAAAGTATGATATAAAGTTAATTAATTATTCATTATAATAAGTTAAAAATTATGATATTTTTAATTAGTAATTTTTAAAATGAGAAGATTCGTCTATTAATTTAATTAAAAATTAATCATAATAACATTCTTGCCGCCAGAAAAAGAACACTTGTTATAAAAAAAAAAAGAAAGAAAGAAAAGTTGGACAATTAGTAGAAAAAGAAAGAAATACATAAAGCCTAGGGAAATCTCGAAATTTTGGGTGGGGATTGATCGAAAGATATGGTATTTTATTTTCAACTAAAAAGTTAGTTCTATGAAATCTATTAAAAATTATATACTTTTGAAAACCATGAGACTTTTTATAAATCCTAAAAATTTGTAATTAAATATCAACATATTTTACTGCATTTATTAAAAAACAAATCTTGATTATGTTAATTGAATACTTATTTATAATATTTAAATTTCTTAATTAAATATCACGATATATGTATATTTTTTAATTTGAAATCCCATCCAATCCAATACATACCCTTTTAGTTTTGAACTATAACAAATACGGGGTCGCTTATACATTAAATTCTTTGAAAAGGTACTACCTCCAGCTCATACTACTCCACCGGACTCCATATCAACATCATCATCGTCCATGTTCAATATTCATGCGAATAATCATGTAAATCAAAATGGGGTTAACACCACGGTACCTGGTATGCATGCTGATGCTATTGTATCGAACCTTAATATTGATGTGGTTATGGTTGAAGATTCTCAAGGTAAGAAGGTGGCCAATGTGGCTCAAGAGTTAGTCCCTGTAAGCCAAGCCATGTCAACGTAGGGCCATGGCTCAGGTTCCCCTCCTCTTTTCATTATGTTGTTATGAATTGTTTACAAGATATATCAATCATATCATAGAACATAAGAGGAGTAGTTGGCCGTTGTACAAAATGGCATGTCAAACATATGATTAAAACCCATAAACCTTCCCTTTTCTTTATCTACGAAACTCATGTTCAATTCCATAGGGTTGAAAATTTTTGGAAGTCATTGGGGTATGAGAATGTATTTATTCAAGAGGCTAGAGGACATGCAGGAGGTATTTGGGTCTTGTTAGAAAGGTTGGATGTCAACTTTACTCTTCTACACTCCACGAATCAATGTATTACCTTCAGGCTAGAGAAGGCGAATAGTAGGTGGAACTGCTCTGCTCTGTATGCCTCCCCTATTCCTACGGTGAGGGCTATTCTTTAGGACCACTTGATCGAGATTGGTAATGACATGGAAGGACCGTGGCTAGTCATTGGCGATTGGAATGAGATTACTCAACCATCGGAGGTCACAAGGGGAGCCTTCCACCAAGCTAGGGCCAATGCTCTTTACAACGTTCTCACCCAGTATGACCTTATTGATATGGAAACCATAGGGAGCTTCTTCACGTGGCGCAAGAATATTTAAGCAAGGGGGTTCATACAAAAAAAACTCGATAGGTGCGTGGCTAACGCTGACTGGCGTCTTGCCTACCCTAATGCGTTGTTGGAAACTCTTCTTCCCCACAACTCAGACCACAATCCTCTCCTTCTTTCTTGTCGAAAAGCTGACTCTCGCATAAACCCTTCCTTTCATTTTCAAGTAGCTTGACTTTCCCACCCAGAGTATGCAAATATTGTGACACAAGCATGGGGTCAAACTACCGGAGACACTTTCCATAAGCTTAATAAGGTTCATGACAACTCTATCACCTTTAACAAAGAGGTATTTGGGAATATTTTTCAGGACAAAAAGAAGTTGGAAGTTCGTATCAAAGGAGTCCACCGAGAACTAGAGACTCGGGCTACTTCCGACTTGATTCAGTTCGAGAAAGCCTTGCAAGACCAGTACAACCAGATCCTTTTTTGTGAAGAAATGTTATGGTTCCAGAAGTCTCGTGAGAATTGGGTAAGATTTGGCAACAAGAATACCAAATTCTTTCATACTCAAACGGTTATTAGAAGACGCAAGAATAACATTTCTGGCCTGTTTATCGATAATATTTGGTGCACTGATGCATCCCTTATTAAGAAGGAAGCTCAATCATTCTACCAAGGTCTCTTCCAATCTACTGCTAGATGTCTTCCCAATTGCTTACAGCTAGTGCATGTTCCTCGATTAGAGGATCATGTCTCCTCGGCCTAGCCGCCACTGGGTCACGTTACGGGAAGTGAAGGATGCCCTCTTTAGCATGAACCCTTACAAAGCCCTTGGGTCGGGGCCAGTTTCAACCTATATTTTTCAGAACCTTCTGGCCACATATCAAGGATGATATTACACGCATGGTAGCTGAGATCTTTGCCACAACTGTTGTCCCATCCCAAATGACTAACACTTTGATAGTTCCCATTCCTAAGTCGGAGAATCCCACGTCCATCAGGGACTTCAGACCGATCAGTGTTTGTAATGTTCTATTCAAATTGGTCTCCAAGGTCCTAGTGAATCGCCTTCGGCCACACCTAGATTATCATTGGTCCCCTTCAAAGTAGCTTCATCCCCAAGAGGGGAACTTGTGATAATGCCATCATCGCCCAAGAGATTGTTCATAGTATGCATAAGAAGACTGGAAAGACTGGATATGTTATGTTCAAGATTGATTTTGAAAAAGCCTATGATAGGGTTGATTGGAGCTTCTTGAGATTGACTCTGAAGGAATTTGGGTTTCCGGACCGCATAATAGATTTGGTTATGAATTGCACTACTACTACGTCCTTGTCCTTAAAATGGGATAATGAGAGATTGTCCTCTTTCTCGCCGAGACATGGTCTTCGTCAGGGAGACCCAATGTCACCTTATCTCTTTCTGCTATGCATGGAGAAGCTAGCACTTCTCATTTAGGAGAAAGTGAGTAGTGGGGATTGGCAACCAGTTATGGTCTCCAGAGGTGGCCCTAAGATATCACATTTATTTTTTGCCGATGATTGCCTGTTGTTCACTAAGGCGTCAGCAAATCAAGTGCAGTTGGTCCAGGATGTTATTCGTCTATTTTGTCTTGCTTCTGGCTTGAAAGTCAATAGTCAGAAATCTAAGTTCTTTGTTTCTAAGAATGTTCCACGTAGCAAAATCCAGCAATTCGCCACTATATTAGAGTTCCAACACACTCATAATCCAGGCAGATACTTGGGGTTCCCTCTCTTGGTAGGTAAGACCACTAAGGCGGATTTTGCCTCCCTCATAGACCGTGTCAATAGCCGCATTGCAGGTTGGAAGGGCCAACTCCTTAGCCGTGCTGGCAGAGTAACTTTGGCTATGTCAGTTATATCTGCTATCCCCTCCTACTCTATGCAAAACCTATGGATCCTGGAGGGAATTTGCAATAAAATTGACTCTAGGTTAAGGTGCTTCATCTGGGGAGGGAATCACAATCATTGGGTAGATTGGTCTACGATCTCTAAAACTCGTGCCAAAGGAGGTTTGGGCATTCGTCGATGTCGCCAAGCTAACATTTCCCTACTTGGCAAGCATGTGTGGGATCTTTTGCACGACAAGGATAAGTTATGGGTTCGCTTACTATATGCGAAATATATTGGCCAAATATATTGGCCAAAAGAATATTCTTCACCTTAAGAATTCCATAAGCAGCTCGTATGTTTGGTCCTCTATCATGAAAGCTTTATCTCATCTCAAACAAGGTTTCACGTTTAGGATTGGAGACGGGGATTGCTCCTTTTGGTTTGATCCTTGGTTAGAGGAGGGACCATTGTATGGCATGGTAGATGAGGTCCATGAAAGGGACATGCAATTACGCGTTAAGGATGTCTATTTTGATGGCTATTGGCACTTTGACGTCCTTACTACAACCTTGCCCCAAGATATTCGGAACACCCTTCCGTACTTGTTTCTTAATCCTTCTATGCCGGATATTATTAGGTGGAGTGCATCTAGCTCGGGAAGGTATGATACCAAGTCCGCCTATACGTGGTTGAGCCGAGAGCCTGCTTTTCATCTTACCTGTCTTTGAGTTAAGTCGTAGGTGTGAAAGTCCAAGCTACCTGAGAATATTAAACACTTTATTTGGCTCACCTATAGAGGGAGTCTTCCTACTAACTCTTTCCGCTTCATGCGGCATATTACTACTGATTCTTCTTGTTGCAGGTGTGGAGATGCCAATGAAACATGGATTCACATCCTTCGCGATTGTCCCTATGCATGTAAGGTGTGGCAATACATCCAGTTGTAGTATGGTCTTGATTTCTTCATTGATGATGCTGCATATTGGCTCAGAAGTAACATTCAAGGAAATTTTCAGCTCTTATTCGGCATCACTTGCTGGATGATTTGGCGTGCGAGGAATGAGGTGGTTTTTAACGATATAGTTTGGCCAGATTGATATATGCATAACCAGATAAGTTCTTTTTTACATCTAGCCAAAGGGACAAGCTCGACCAGTTCGACCAGCTCATCCTCAATAGATAGGATACTGGTTAACTGGGAACCTCCTCCGCAAAACTACATCAAGATCAATACGGATGGTAGTTCCTTTGGTAATCCTGGCTTGTCAGGTTTTGGTGGCGTTTTACGAGATTTTGCAGGCAATTGGATCACGGGTTATATGGGCAATTGTGGTTTTACTTCAAATACCACCGCTGAGCTGTGTGCTATTTTCCATGGCATTAAACTTGCCCACACAAAAGGTTTCTCTAATGTTATTTGTGAGACGGATTCCACCACTTCTCTGAAATTCATCATTGAAGGGCTCGACATTGTTCATCCTCATGCAGGTGTGGTTTCGGCCTTTCGTGATTACGTACAACTACCTTGGAACATTAGCTTCAAGCATACGCTTAGGCAAGGAAATAATGTAGCAGACATTCTTGCTAAGTCAGGAGCCAAATCCTCCTCCCCATTTATTTTATTAAATTCTTGTCCAGCTTCAGGCTTCGAATTACTTAGTTGCTGATGCTTCAGGCATTCTCTTTTGTAGGCCTTAGTGCCATTTTTTTAAATTTCTTTATTCATCAAAAAAAAAAAATTCTTTGAAAAACTTAAAATTTAAATACAGAAAATTAAATATATATATAATAAATTAATACGAAATTAATCCATTCAAATATTGCAAAAAATTAAATTTCAAATCCAAATAATTTATTAATTTACATAAATGTTCATATCCAATATTTAAATAATAAGGCTGAAAATAAATAATTACTACATTTGACATCAATAAATTCCTATGTATCTATCAATAATTTAATTGAAACATGTACAAATTATAAATCTTAGTTTTGAAACAGCTATATATATGACATAATTGCATACCTCACTTATTCACTCTTCAAAGGAACTGCTTCATTCCTCATCCTTTCTCCAATGTAGATATACATGTCTCCTTAGTTCTCACTGATCCACTCTATTTTTCTCACTTGCTTTTGTTACGTTGTTGTTTACCTTCATTGGCAATTTTGAGTCTCTGGAAGATGGAAGGGCAACATTGGATAATATTAAATTGGTTAAAATTATGGATTTAGCCAATTTAAATAATATTAATGAATGGATCCATATGTTGCTTTTCCATCTTTGGAACTTTTCTTTGTAAACATGTTTCTCAAATTCTTCTAGTGTCACATTCTCTAATTATTACAAATAAACATACTTCCACAATCAGACGATTTTAGGGTATGTTATTCAATATTCATCATTCTATTTTCTTTGCATTTTTTTTTCTTTTTCATGTTCACCTTCTACGATTGTATGCATCATATTTGGGGGGTTTATCGTGATTTTTTTATTTTAGTGATTTGATTAATTAATGGGTATGCTTTGGGATTTTAGTGATGAGAATGGGTATGATTTTTTTTTATTTTAGTATTTAATGGGTATGTTTTCTTTTCTTCCTCATTTTTTTTCTACTGTCATATACATTTTCTATTTTCTATTAATCTTTTTCTCTCCTTCTGTTTTCTTTTTGAGGATTCATTTTGGGATAGAATTTGTTAATGAGCAATGGGAATTTCTTGCCATCAACATCACCTATGCGATTCAGATTCAGGCCAGTGAAGACACAATTTCATGGTTAGGGTGAAGTTATTTGGAGGTGGTTGCTTTTTCATCACTATATATGATTGGGAACATGTAACTGTAATTATACATAAATTTATTTATTTTTTTGTTTTATGTCTACTATTGCCATTAATTAGAGGAGGCTTAATTTCGAGGTACATTTATATGAACTATAGAAGTAGATCAAGAGATTGAAATGAGGAATGATAATGTATCAAAAGAGAAGGCATGCATGAGATAGCTAACAGATGTCAAAAAATGTCAAATTTTTTGTTGGCGACATACTCTGGATGATAATTGTATAAATAACAAGAGGAGAAATGTTTGTATTGGATGGTGAAAACAATAATATACGAGTCAATATGTAAAAGTTACAACATATCAACTTTAACTTTAGCATAGTTAAAATATGGTATAACACACATAACAATACATATGTTTCTTCTAGTAATTATAATACAAATCCTTAATGGAATTCACATGTGAGACACTTTCATGATATCCTATTCTCACACCGTAGCTCCCATGGTTTTGTAATCAGATCGGTTGAAGCTCATTGGCCAGAGCCAATAAACATGATGAGCAGAGACAACATAGAGAATATCTTTGGTGTCAATATCAAAGGCTTTTATGGCATAGATGAATGATCGGATCTCAAATCATCTTCTTCAAAGAAATCGAAAAGACATGCATCTTCATCAGCGAACGAGAAGTGAGTTTCATAAGCATATTCTCTTCTTCTATGAATGCATCTTCATCACCTATGTTTGGATCATATTTGTTGAGACCTAAATTGTCATTGTAGGTAAACAACACCATAACAAAGGCGAGTGAGAAGAATAGAGTGTATGAGTGAACAAACACGTATCCAGATTGGTTTATTAAAATACTCCTATTTAGTGAACAAAGTAAAATTAGGGTAGACGCTAACAACCTATATATATATATATATATATATATATATATATGTATTGAAATATACTTAAAATACTCCTATTTAGTGAACAAAGTAAAATTAGGATAGACGCTAACAACCTATATATATATATATATATATGTATTGAAATATACTTAAAATACTCTTATTTAGTGAACAAAGTAAAATTAGGGTAGACGTTAACAACCTATATATATATATGTATGTATATATGTATTGAAATATACAAAAATATACTGGAAGGGGGTTTAATATTGGGTTAATTAAAGTATTTAAGCTTTTCGCAACAAACATTAGTGTAAGGTTTGTCTATAGAGATATATGAAGGTTTTAAAATAGCTAATATAGTTTTACAAGGCAAAGTTACTAAAACCTTTTCAAAATGAATAAGTGTAAATACAAGATAACAAGAATAAAATGTTTGTTTTTATAGTGGTTCACTTAAACTTGAGTTACGCTTAATTTTCCTGTAATAACTACTATAATCAATTAATTATAAACAAGTATTTTAAATCGTCACTTCTGGTTAAAAGTATTCTAAACTACTATTGATTATTACAAGTATTCTAAACCACTTCTGGTTCCAAGTATAAATCTCCTCCTGAGATTATACTTTCCAATTATTGTTTAATCATTAAGCCATTTTTGACTTTCTATTCAAGTGTGAATAAGATTCAATTAACTCTCAAAGAGAGGATATGAATAAGTGTATGAATCTTTATGAGCTTTGTAGAAGATAGTGTATCTTTTCTCTTAGCTCTCTTTTCTCACTTAAGGTTTCAAGCTATGTGAAGCGTGCTTGCTGCTTTTTGCTTTCTTGCTTACTTTTTCCTAGAATGATTTGTTCATTTTTTTTTTTCTTTTTGTTGCATGAAAGTATCTATTTATAGTAGAGTTTCACGAATTTGAACGTTAGAGAAGAATGATTCGTTGTCTCACAGTTGTGTGTTAAGGTTGCTTTAGTTTAAGCTTTGATTAGAGAGGAACATACTCTTATCTTGTCACAACTCTGCTTTAGCTTTTTGTAGGTGATATTCTCGAAGTTGATTAGTCCTTTTCGGTTGTACCTACTATACTTCACCAATCACGAGACAAACAAAAGCAGACATACGAGGTATATTTGAAAAGTGTTCAGAAAGATCTACCTCTTATTTTGTTTTTAGACAAGGTGATTATAAAGTCAAGTTATAATAATTAAGTGCGTTGTTTGCAAAGCATAGGACAATTCACGATCTGGTCAGAAGGACTCTTATAGTTTGGTTTAACTATTACATGGTCTGATTCAACTATAACATAGTTTGGTCCAAGACTTTTGCATGGTTTGGTGTAGCATTATTGCATGGTCTCGTTTGAAACTTGTACAGTTTATTTCGAGACATTGCATAGTTTGTTCCAAGACTTTTGCATGGTTTGGTCTGAGACTTCGCATAGTTTATTCCAAAATTACTGCATGGTCTAATTTGAGACTATTTCATGGTTAATTCTGTCAAAGCCTTGTTTGATTAAAAATACTTTGGATGCTTGATTTATTATGAAAATGTTTTCAGACAATCAATATCATAGAGTGAGATAAAAGAGATTATATCATAGTTTGTGATGATTTTGGTTCTCTGAAATCACCTAATTTCAAACCATTAGTTAATCAAATATTATCACATTTGTTATCATCAAAATATTAGAGACCAAACTTCATCCACTAACACAAACACTTCCATTTTGGAGATGACTAAATGACATAAATGCCATAAGCAATTGTCATATAGCTTCTTCAAAATTAAGATTGATAATTGTAGATGTTTCAATTAAATTGTTGATAGATACATATGAACTTATTTATGTTAATGGTAATAATTTATTTTTAGTTTTATTATTTAAATTTTGAAAAAATATCAAAATATGGAAAGAAAAGAATATTGAAGGTTTCTTAAATGAAACCCTAAATATTTAAGATTTCATTTTATGGTTTGATTCATGAAAACCCAAATCACAATTATTTAGTGTTTTATTAATGAAATCTTAAGCCTCACCCTAAATTGAAACCATAAATATTAAAGGTTTGATAAATATATCCTCAACTATTTATGATTTCATGAATGAAATATTAAATATTTAGGATTCCATGAATGAAAACCTAAAATTCACCCTAAATATTTAGGTTTTTATTAAAGAAACTATGTAATTATTTGTAAATATTAGGGTTTCAAAAATGAATCCATAAATCAAAATCATAAATATTAAGGGTTTCATGAATGAAACCCAAAATTTAACCCTAAATATTTTGGGTTTCATAAATGAAACCATAAATTGAAAAAACAAGTTTAATATCTTGAAAAAGTTGAAAAAAAATCATTATTTTGAAAAAATACAAAAAAGAAAGACAAATGTCTAGTAATTTGAAAAAAAATAAAAATAAAATCCAAGTGTAATGTATTTAAATATTTTAAAAAAATAAAAATTTGAAAAAACAAGGTTAATGTCTTGAAAAAAAATGAAAATTTTGAAAAATATGAAAAATGAAGTGTAACATCTTGAAAAAAAAAAGAAAAAAAATATTCAAAATTTTTAAAAATCAAGAGGAATGTCTTCAAAAATGGAATGAAATGGAAAATTAAAAAATTATATTAAAAAGCAAGAGAAATGCCTTGAAAGAGTTGAAAACTAATGAAAATTTAACAAATGAAAAAAAAGCAAATGAAATGTCTTAAAAATTTGGCAAAAATATCAAAATATCAAAATATGACAAGACAAGAATATTTATGGTTTCTTAAATGAAACCCTAAATATTTAGGGTTTAAACCAAATGCTTTATTTATGAAACCATAAATATTTAGGGTTACATTTTATGGTTTCATTTATGAAACCCTAAACCTCGATTATTTAGGGTTTCATTAATAAAACCTTGAGCTTCACCCTAAATTGAAACCATAAATATTAAAAGTTTGATAAATGTAGCCTCAACTATTTAGGGTTTCATTAATGAAACATTAATTATTTAGGGTATGATGAATAAAAACTTAAAACTTATCCAAAATAGTTATGTTTTGATTAATGAAACCATGAAATTCTTCCTAAATATTTAGGGTTTTATAAATGAATCCATGAATCAAAACCTTTAATATTAAGGGTTTCATTAATGAAACCCAAAATTTAACCCTAAATATTTAGGGGTTCATAAATGAAATCATAAATTGAAAAAGCAAGTCTAACATCTTCAAAAAGTTGAAAAAATATGAAAAAGCAAGACAAATATCTAGAAATTTTAACAAAAATTAATTTTTTTAAAAAATATATGAAAATACAAGTGTAATGCCTTTAAATATTGAAAAAAATGAAAATTTTGAAAAAGCAAGTGTCTTGAAAAAAAAATTAAAAATTTGAAAAATCAAGAGGAATGTCTTTTTAAATGGAAAGAAATTTAAAAAATTATATGAAAAAAGCAAGAGTAATGTCTTGAAGGAGTTGAAAATTAATGAAAATTTAAAAATTATAACAAGCAAATGAAATGTCTTGAAATTTTGAAAAAAATATGAAAAGACAAGAATACTTAGAGTTTCTTAAATGAAACCATAAATATTTAGGGTTTCATTTTTGAAACCCTAAACCCAAATTATTTAAGTTTTCATTAATGAAACCTTTAGCTTCACCTTAAATTAAAACCATAAATATTAAAGGTCTGATAAATGTAGCCTCAACTATTTATGGTTTCATTAGTGAAACACTAATAAGTCTTTAAGAAATCCTATTTTGGAAAACAAGTGTTTAAGAAACCCTATCCTAAAACACTTAATACTTAGAAAACCCTATCTTAAAGTGAAAAAACCAAAACCAAAGAAAGAAGAAAGTTTAAGAACAAAAGCACCTAAATTGTGCAAATTTAGCTGGTATAAAAGTTCAAATTGAAAGCACCAAAGTGTGCAAGTATAGTTGGAAAAAGCTCAAAGCAAAAGTACCTTAACGTGCGGATATAGATGAAGAAAGAGCTTTTTCTATAAATAGATCTAATTGTATGAAAAGTGCAAAAGAAATTCCACTCAAAAATTCAATTGCAATTGAGTTGATGTATAATGCAGACCCAAGAGGTTCTCTTTATAGTGTTTGATGGAATCTTATCTTGGAAGCAAATATAAGATTTGAATATGAAAAAGAATTAGTGTATAAGATAAGATTTGAGGGAAAAGAGTTACTCAATCAAATATATGATCTAGGATTCAATAAATAAGAGTTGGGTTAAAAAATATGAAAAGAATTTAAGAAATATAATATTTGATATCTTTCAGAATGACCGTTATACCAAATGTAATCAGTTGAAATAAAGAATAATCAATTATCTCGTGTATCAAAAGATGATTTTTGTTTGATGTCATCAATTGTAATAAATTGCAATTGAGTCAGAGTTAATTCTGAGATTTAGAAATTACATTGTAATCAATACTCATATCTCGTAATTGATTAATATAAGGGCATAGACAAATCATAATTAGATTGGCTCTCAGTAATTGATTCCCAAATAGTGTAATCGATTTACAAAACTCAAAATCAATGTTTGAAAATGCAAATCATCTTTGAATGCTAAGATAAAAGTTTTGAAAAGGATTTAAAAGGTTTTTGCAAACATCCTAGCAAATATAACTAAATTAGTCTAAAACATACAATACATAACCATCATCTATGCATGTTATGGTTTAAAGAAGAAAGACTAACTTAGAAAATGAAAGACTTAAAGATATGAAAATACCAAAAATTAGATGAAGTCTTCAATCTTCAAGGCATAAAAGATATGACCAATTTGGCTAAGGTAACCATGCTCGCCCTATTAAGAAGCTTCATTTTCCATCATGTGAGATGCGAGTTAAATCTCTCTACGATGTAGTTGAAGTTGTTGTTCTTAGTTCTTCCCATTAACATAGGGAACCCCATATATTTACCAATCTATCTTATGTACTAGAACAGTGAGATTGAGGCGAACTTGACCCTCTTAGCATTCGTGATATTGGAGGATGAACCTGGATTTAGGGAGGTTGACTTTGAGGCCAAAGCCTTTGCATAATCTATCCAAGATCTCTTTCACCAACTTCACTTGAGAGAATTTAACTTACGTGAAGAGAAGACATCCGCCTCCAAAGAAGAGGTGGGATATGGAAGGGCCCTTCTATGCACTCGAATTGGCTTCCAACTAGTCAATTGTTGAATAAAAAGCAACAACTTTTCCATACACAACACAAATAAGTATGGTGACATGGAGTCCTTGACAAAGGCGTATAAATTGTATATGATTATTATAATCTTTTGCATTATTTTAATAAACGGTAAAATATTACATTCTTCGAAAATAAAAATCTCTTTTTCACCATTTTTTCACTTCAAGTGGGAAAAAACATTATTTTATATATTTTCATTCTTCAAAAATGGAAAAAATATTTTTTTTTTCTCTTTTTACACTACTTTCTCACTTTGGGTGAGAAAGATTATTATTTTATTTTCTCACTTTTGGTGAGGAAAAGAGAAGAAAAAAAAATTAAATTTATTCTTTGACAAGGTCTTCTAATCTTATATAGGATATTTTTAGGACAATTACATATAAATAAAATTTATCATTACGTGAACTATTCTAATTAAAGATAAATAAAGAGTCTAATCTTGAATTATGTACTTAACAAAAAAAAATATAACTTTGGAATTCTACACGAGACTTCTTCACTTAATAGAGTTTTTTTGTTCAAGGAGAAAAAATACTCGGACTAATAACATGTTAAATATAAAATAAAAAACAAAACAAGAGAGTAGAAGAGAAGGGAAGAAGAGAATACAAGAGTTGATTGATAATCATAATAGTTTTTAAATTAGTCATAAAAGTGAACTAACGTTAGTTGGATTTTAGCAAGAGTTTTTGAATGAATGCTAATCAACAAAGTGAACTAAAGCTTTTAAATTAGTCGATAAAAATAGTAACTGCGAGTGAGAAAAATAATAACAAGTGGAAAAAACCACAGGATTATAAGACAATCTATGGTTTGTTATTGACAGAGATATTTTCCTTGGGATCGATTTTATTAAAAATACAGTCAAATAATAAATATAGACATGTCTTGTATAAAGATTTGAACCTTCAAAATATGATCTTCTCTATAATTATCCCAAATTAGAATTCTATTTTTCATCAATAAAATTAGAATGAATTGATTTAATTTAAAAATCAAATCCCATGTGTAAATACAAGTATGATTTGCAATTTGAATTAATTTTTTAATCTAATAATCAAATCAAAGATGATAATATTACAATTAGTACATTAATCTTAATTGTTCTAATCAAATATTCCCATTAGTGACGGACAACAAGAATTCTTTCTTTCTTACCCATCGGAAAACAAATTCACATGCAAAAGTGCAAACAGACAAAGAGAGCATCACACACAACTCTCACATACCAAGGTAGCAGCATAGTCTTAGCATTGTGACTGCATTTTAACACCTTGAATGTAGCTATAACTTCTGTTTTAATGAATTGCAAGTGATTTATGTATGTTATTTTCCTCTTAGGGAAGAGAAAGTTCTGTTTCAATGACAACTACTACTACTGCTTTACCTGATAACAAGCCTCAGATCCAGCACATAATTAACATTCCTGAGCAGATTGAGCCTGTGTTGCATGATCAATGTTGCATTTACAAGGTTCCCCCCCATCTCCTGAAATTGAATGTGGAAGCCTATACTCCACAGCTCATCTCAATAGGCCCTCTTCACAATGACAAGCCAGAACTGAAGCAAGAGAAGCAGAAACAAAGGTATTTTCATGCCTTCTGGAAACGTCTATCTCCCAAGCAGGGTTTAGCTTTGTCACAATATAAAGTCTTCCTTGAAGAGAATAGAGAGGAGATTGGTAACTGTTACTCCAAGCCAGGACTTCACAAGGAGGAAAAGTTTGTAGACATGATCCTATTAGACTCAGTCTTCATCATGGAGCTGTTTTTGAGAAAGGCAAAAGAATCTGAACAGGTAAATGATCACATGTTCACCACAACATGGATGTGCAAGATGACTCAACGTGATTTGTCACTGCTTGAAAATCAGATTCCCATGTTTGTATTGGAGGAATTGCACAAAAGGGTCTTCCTTGGAGATAATAGCACCAAGGAAAACAGTGAGAAGTTTGTTGAGCTTGCCTTTAACTACTTTGAAGACTATTTTTCACACAAGTCAAGTTTGAAAGCAGAGATGATCAAGAATTGTGAATCTTCTTGCAAACAGTTCACTGATTTGATCAGATACACCTATCTTCCTAGCAAATTCCAGGTCAAGGGGGTGATGAATGTGAGTATTCCATCACAGCATTTCACCCCTTGTTCAGAAGAATGTGTCCTTAGGACTGCAACAAAGTTGAATGAGGCTGGTGTTAGCTTTGAGAAAGTTCAAGGTAATAAGAGTTATTTAGACATAAAGTTCAAGAAAACTCCAATTTTGAGCTGGTTCTTGTGTCTTGGTTGCTTACCATTCTCCAAATGTTTCAAAGCACGTTTGCAAATAATCCATTTGAAAGTTGACCAAGTCACAGAATGTGTGCTAAGGAACCTCATTGCTTTCGAGCAGTGTCACTACTCAGACCAACCTTTCATATGCAATTATGTGACTCTAATTGACTCACTCATTCACACTCAAGAGGATGTGGAGTTGTTGGTTGACACGGAAATCATCGACCATGAACTTGGCAGCCCCAATAAATTGGCAACTATGATAAATGGTCTTTGCAGGCATGTTTTGGTGACTTCAAATTACTATGGAAAAATCACAAAGGAACTCAATGAACACTACAACTGCTGCTGGAAACACTATATGGGTATGCTGCGATCTGTTTACTTCCGTAACCCTTGGAGATTCAGCTCCACTGTTGTGGGAATTGTTATTTTCTTATTTGCTGCTCTCAACTTTCTAAGGATTATGGGTATATTTTGTCCAAAGTATTGAGACTAATGATCTTAGAATCTTGCCAAGCTTATGCTAACTACTTAGTGCTTGTTTGGATTGCCGTTAAGCAGTGACGGATTTTAGGGGGGGGCAAGCAAGGGCTTCAGCCCCCCTCCCCCTTCCCCCCTTTTTTTTTTTTCATATATATATAAAAAATAAAATAAATATTAATAAAAAATTATTAAAAAAATAAATTTTTAAGTTAATAATTTTTTTATTAGTAGATGATATCTTAATTTTATACCTAATAAATATTTAGTTTCATTATATTTTTATTTATTTTTGGTAAGTTTTACTTTTAATAAATTAATTTGACACTTTTTATCTATAATTTTTTAAAATCTTATAAATTTTACTCTATTATTTTACTCTTACATCAATTGTAGATTTTATTTTCAATTTTTAAAAAAATTGTCAAATTTTATATCTATTTTTTTAATAAATTTTATATTAAATATTTTTTTAAAAAAATTTTATTGTCAATTTTTTGTAAAAAAAATTCTAGCCTCTCCCTATACAGATTCTTGGATCCGTCCCTTGCGTTAAGTAAATCCAAACTTTCAAGAAACATCCCTTTCCTTTGTTTTTACATCAAACACAGTATTACCTCAAACACGAGCAATGGAATGTGTCAATTATGAGTTCAGTTTCTTTTTTCACGAATAATAATAATCTCATTAAATTTCTAAAGTTTATCTAAACAGAAATTAAATTAGCACAAATTAAATAAATGGCTCCTCTTGAAAGTTAAACTTCATCTATCAATGCTCATGTAAAATATACATGATAGAAGGTACTTGGAAATAATATATCATATCATTTATAAAAAAAAAACATACTTACATTTCAATCAGAATCTTTTATTTAGATTTACAAATACGATAAGTTAGTTAATATTTATAAAGTTTGCTTAAAAATAATTATAATTGATTAAGGGTGTGTATCACCGATTGATTAGGGGATTTTGCTTTGGTTTACAGGGGAAGCTCTACTTTCATGCAAAGAAATATGTTTAATGTAAGTATGATTTTGCTTTGGATCATAATTTAATGTAAGTATGATTTATAATTTATAGAGATAAAAGATAAGCGATAAATTCTTCAGAAGTTCTAATTTGAATTGAATGACGCACAAAAGCAATACAATTGGACTGGACCACACTATTAGCCTATTACTGTGAAGTCTGAACAAGAGGACTGGCCACGTTTCGCGTGGAACACCATTTCGGCCTTTTATTTTTATTTTTTTACCCGATTTTAATTATTTATTGAATTAAAGTAATATAAATTATTTTCCTACTCATAAAAAAAGTAATATAAAATTTCGAATATTAATAAACATTTACTGTTTTTTATTTTATTCAGCAAAAAAAACGCCTGATACAGCAAATTAATAAACATTTTGGATATCATTTCACAAATATAAAGTTCATTCACGTGATTTATTACTGGCAGAACAATGATAGAAGGAAATGAAGTAAAGAAAATTTTACAATACAAAACAACAAACAGTTCAGGGTTTTGGATGATACAAACCGGTTAGACGAAGAAAGTTGAAAATAGCAAATAAGAAGAAAACAACTCCTACAACAGTTGAGCTGAGTCTCCAAGGGTCACGGAAGTACACTGACCTTAACATACCCATATAATGCTTCCAACGACAATTGTAGTGATGATTGAGTTGCCTTGAGATTTTCCCATAATAGTTGCAATCCACCACAACATGTTTGCAAAGACCATTGATCATAGTTGCCAATTCATTGTGGCTGCCAAGTTCATGGTCAATGATTTCCGTGTCAATCAACAACTCCACATCCTCTTGAGTGTGAATCAGTGAGTCAATGAGAGTCACATAGTTGCATATGAAAGGTTGGTGTGAGTAGTGACACTGCTCCAATGCAATGAGGTTCCTTAGAACACATTCTGTGACTTGGTCTACTTTCAAATGGGGTATTTGCAAACGTGCTTCGAAGCATTTGGAGAATGGCAAGCATCCAAGACACAAGAACCAGCTCAAAATTGGAGTGTTTGTAAACTTTATGTCTAAATAGCTCTTACCTTGAATTTTCTCAAAGCTAACACCAGCCTCATTCAACTTTGTTGCAGTCCTAAGGACACATTCTTCTGAAAAAGGGGCCTTTGGAATATTCACATTGATGTCCCCTTTGGCCTGGATTTTTCTAGGAAGATAGGTGTATCTGATCAAATCAGTGAAGTGTTTGAAAGAAGATTCACAATTCTTGATCATCTCTGCTTTGAAACTTGAGTTGTATGGATAATAGTCTTCAAAGTAGTCAAATGCAAGCTCAATAAATTTTTTAACACTGTTTTCCTTAGTGCTATTGTCTCCAAGGAAGACCATTTTGTGCAATTCCTCTAATACAAACATTGGAATCTGATTTTCAAGTAGTGACAAATCACGTTGAGTCATCTTGCACATCCATGTTGTGGGGAACATGTGATCATTTACCTGTTCAGATTGATTTGCCTTTCTCAAAAACAGCTCCATGATGAAGACTGAGTCTAATAGGATCATGTCAACAAACTTTTCCTCCTTGTGAAGTCCTGGCTTGGAGTAACAGTTACCAATCTTCTCTCTATTCTCTTCAAGGAAGATTTTATATTGTGACAAAGCTAAACCCTGCTTGGGAGATAGACGTTTCCAGAAGTAATGGAAATACCTTTGTTTCAGCTTCTCTTGCTTTAGTTCTGGATTGTAGACACTGTTGTGAAAAGGGCCTATTGAGATGAACTGTGGAGTATAGGCTTCAAATTTCAATCTCTGGAGATGGAGAGGAACCTTGTAAATGCAACATGGATCATGTATCACAGACTCAATCTGTTCAGGAATGTTAATTATGTGCTGGATCTGAGGTTTGTTATCAGTAGTAGTAGTAGTTGTTGTCATTGAAACACAACTTTCTCTTCCCTGAGAGTAAGAGAAAAATAAAACATACATAAATCACAATTGCGGTTGCAATGTTTGATATTGCTAGATAATTTGATCTGAGAGAGAGACTGAAATCTCACAAATGCGTTGAGAGATCCAATTGACACAGTTAAAATTTAGAGACTAAAATTACACATTTACAAAACTTAAAAATGGGTCCAATAAACACAATTGGAACTTGAAGACTAAAGTAAAATCACACAACTGTAATGTTTGAGGATCAAAAGAGCAATTAAGTAAAAAAAATATTCTTATCGCATTCCTACTAATCAGTGTCAGTGTGAGACATCTTAACAATCAAAGGAAATCAAAATCTACGTGCATGCAAACCCAAAAATCAAAATTAAACTTAGTGGAAACATGACTTGTTAATTAATTTGTAATTACGTACCTGTGATGGAAAGTGTGTGCTGAATGCTGATACAGTTGCAAGGCTCTTTATTAGTTCAAAAATATGTATGAAGCTGATCTCTCTTTGATCCTATGTTCTTCTTAATTAGCTGCTCTGGGAGGTTAACTTATATGTGCATTTTTTTGTCTCTATCTATGTACTATGTTTCATTAATTTTCTATTCGTTATTCCCGCGTTGTGTATTCTTAAATTCCCAGTTACTATTTTATTTTTGCATTTCCCACTTGCAGTTAGTCCACTTGCACTTAAATACAAGAGAAATATATATTAATATTTTGACAGCAGTGTTACAGTCACCTAGTTTCCATCTGTATTAATTAGAATTCTCATCTAATGTGAAACGTTATGGAGTGTAAGCTTTTGGTCTTCTGTTTTTATGTCAAAATGAAGTGTCATGTTGGGAAGTTGACTTTAAGATTAATGCCTTATATATTCAATTGAATCTAACTCTTTTTAAAATACAAAGTGCAATGTATAAACAGTAAAGTTAATTATTATTTGTCTAAGTAAACATGTTGTTTTTCATTTTTAGGTTTGTTTTTCATTCCAGTTAATTTTAAGCATTTGTGTTTTTAAATTCATGTCATCTAGCTCTGTTAAGGAAGTGGATCTTCTCTTATATAATTTTTACGTAAAGATTTTACTGTTAAAATCTTATGTCTCCTTATTTTAATATTTAAACTCTCATATTTTTAATCAAAGTTAGGATTTCAGATTTTAATATACTTAAACCTTAATTTGAACAAAAATGTTTCATAAATTTAACATGTATATTTTAATCATAAACAAATATTTGTTTACTTTCTCACTTTTAACAGATTATTTTACTTTATTATACTCAAATAATTCTCCACGTGTTATATTGTTCTTCCATCATATGCAATGCATCGATTTGTGAAGAATGATATAATATGCTCATTCACACTGCAGGGTCATGCTGACTTTAATTAATTTCTTCCATACTATTTGGCCAGAAGGTAATTAAGGTTTACTTAATGGGTTCAATACAAACTATTGAATATATAATAGTATTGACTAGCTCCTTGCGCTTTCGGAAGTATGATATCACTCATGATCGAATATGATGACTAAAGAAAATAGGGTCATGCTTGTCTCATCCAGAATTAAATAGTACGTATTCATTGTATTTGCATATGAAGAATAAATGGTTTTATAATCAGGGTTTCCCATAGTTACTACTTAATTAATTACAACAACCCTAACCTTAATCCATTTTTTTTTTTTTGTTTAAAAAAGGCACAACAACCCTAACCTTATTCTATATTTTGTAGTTGAGTGATTGAGTTCAAGAATTTGTTGAGAAATTCATATGGAAGCAAGAGAACGTATCACTGGGTCTAGTTCTGCATATGCTGTTGATAATATGATCTGGTGTACAAATTTTTATGAGATTAAGTTTTGTGACGATGTCGTCCCAAATGAACGTAAAATAAAAAACTTATGAGATATCATAATGTTTAGATTAATTATATTTTGTCTTGTTTAATTTGTAATTACCTGATAAATGTTCAAAAATATGTATGAAGCGCTCTTTCTTCCTATATTGAGTATATTCTTCTTAGCTGTTCTGGTCGATGTTAATTTATATGTGCATTTTTTTTTTTTTTTTGTCTCTATCTCTATCTATTACGTTTGATTTTCTATTCATTTCCCGTGTTGAGTGTTCTTAATTAATTCCCCCTTTGCTATGCAGTAACTCCATTCAATTTTCAACTTGTCTTCTTATCTTTCTCCTCTCTAAAGACATTTTCAATACAAGAGAAATATTAAAATATTTTTTAAGTGTTACTTAGTTAGTTTCCATCTGTATTAGAATCTTAGTATCTAATGTGAAAGGATAGATATATATAGAAGAAAAGTGAAAACTTTTGCCATTTTCTTTATGTCAATGAAGTGTCATGCTGGGTAGTTGACTTATTCAATTGAATCTGACTCTTTAAAGTGAGAAAGTGCAATGTATAAACACTAAAGGTTTAAATTTTTTTTCTTAAATATGTTTTTTATATCTATAATATAATTTATTTTGATTATATTACATAAAATTTATTTATTTTACTTTGATTCCTAAATTTTTTTTTTTTTACAAAATCATATAAAAGTGAAAATGTCATATTTACAATAACAAAAAATATATTTATGAAAAAAATAAATGTATATTAGGCCTTAATTTGAACTTAAATATTTCATAAAGTTAATATATTTTAATCATAAATAAATATTTGTTTACTTTCTCATTTTATAGATTATTTTTTACTTTATAATACTCAAATAATTTTCCACGTGTACGTTATATTAATGTTCTTCCATGCAACGGATTTTTAAGAATAATATAATATGCTCCATTCATATCGGCCGGATCATGTTGACTTTAATTTCTTTTACACTAGTTGGCCATAAGGCAAGGTTTACTTCGTGAAATCAATACAAAATAAAATGCTCATTCATTAATTTTTTAATAAATAATTTTTTTGTTTATAAAATTAAAGGTTAGACGTGAACACTGCAGGAAGCATGAGTCATGAGTATTTCCTTCAAGGATCCAGTTTCGTATTCATTATTCATTATGTTTGCATAGGAAGAATAAATGATTTTATAATCAAGGTTTCATAGTTGCTATTTAATTAATTACAACGACCACTACTTAATTAATTACAACGATCAAGTGTCATGCATAATTATATACAACTATCTTAGAATATTAACTTTAAACATATGTTTAGGCAAAGAAATGTTATGTTGCTAAGTTTCTTGTCCAGTTTCAGTTTCGAATTACTTAGTTACTTATCTCAGATACTCTCTTTTGTATATCTTAATATCATTTTTTAATTTTTTTATTCATAAAAAAAAAATTACAACGACTAAGTTCATCACATGGAAATCATCCAATTGGATTGACTAACTACTTGAACATGATTCCAAAATAAATTCAAATGATTGACATTGAGAAGAGAAACCTACTTAAGAATGGATTCCGAATTAAGTTATTATAGAAAACGCTTAGTGTAGGTAAAGTGGAAAAAGGATAAATCGAACAAGGAAAAGAAATTCAAAAGAGTACTAATTAAAACGGGAAATGCAATAAAAATGATAAATGATAAGATAATTTGATTTGAATTTTAGTTGAAGGCTCCTTTTCAGTTGCTATACATTGAGTATTTAACTATTTATAGTAAATTATCAACAACAATTGAAAAGTAACTATCAAATCCATGATCTAGCAGTTTTATCCCATGATCCTCAAATTCCTTGTTTTCTGGCTTCTACTCCTAACTACCTTATCTTCTTAACATTGACCTGATTAGTAGCCCTAAATCCTTGTTATATTTTTTTTAAGGCTCAATACGATCAATTTGGCACCAGCTTTTGGGCCTTATCCAATTAACACTAATGCCTAATAGTATGTTTGGTTTAGGAAAGAAATTGAAAGGAAAGAGAAGAGAAGAAAGAAAAATAATAGAAAATAAGTGAAAAGTAAGATGATTTTTAGAAATTTGGTATGAAAAAAAAGAAAAAGATGTGTATAAAATGACATAAAATCCATTCATAAAAAGTAAAGATATAAAATAAATAAGAATGTTTTTGATATTACACAAAAGAAAAGAAAGATTGATTTAAGGTTTGATTTTCTTTTCAATCTGAGTGAATAGCTTCAGTACATTATGTCCCACCTATATTCTGCTCCTTGGCTATTGACACGCTGATTATTCATTAATAATTAATAGATGAGCATGCACGAAGCGAGCATCATATAATAAATGAAACCGAACAACATTTTGGATAATTATTTCTTGAAGGCATCACGCATGGCCGTGATGAACTGTAACACAGCGAAAACAAGCACAATAATCCCAACGACAGTGCCACTTGACCTCAAAAGGTCTCTAAAGTACACCAACCTTAGTGTCGCAAAGTTGTGGTTCCATTTGTTCTGGTAATGGTCGTTGAGCTTATTTATAATCTTACAATAAAACGTTGAGTTTGTGACAATATATTTGCTTAGACCATTAATAAGAGTGGCCACTTCCTTATCACCCCCTAATTCGTGGGCAATCACGTCCTCCTCAACCAGAAACTCCACATCATCCTGCGTGTGCATAAGAGAGTCAATGAAAGAAACATAGTTGCAAAAGTAAGGCTCCTCACGATAGTGGCACTGCTCAAAGGCAATGAGGTTCATGAAAAGGCATTCCGTTGTGTGGTCCACTTTCAACTGGGGGATTCTTAAACGTGCCACGAAAGGATACTTGTGAAAAGATATGTCTAGTAACCTTCTTCTCTTCACATGATCACCTTTCTCAAATCTCACCCGAGTCCTGCAACTTTGTTGCGGTTCTTAGAACATGGCGAGCACGACCACCATAGCTTCCGCGTGCAATATGAATGGGAAGGTAAGCGCACCTTATCAGATCAGTGAAGTGTCTTACTGTTGTTAGTGATCTGTTTGACATGTGGTCAGTGTTATAGTCATAGACGAATTCTGAAAAATAGTCAATGGCTAGATCAAGAAAGCCTGCCGTGTGTTCTTCCTTCTTGTTTTCGTCAGGGACAACGTCGTGATAGAGTTTTTCCAGCAAATAGAAAGGGATTTGATTGTTCATCGGGATCAAGTCCCTTGTTATCTGCGTGCTGAGCCAGGAATGTATCAAGACATCATCACTGTGTCGAAGGTATTTGTTTTGCTCATGGGAATTACTCATGTATGATTTCACCTCACTGTGTCTCAAGAAAAGTTCCATGATGAACACGGCATCCAACAACATCATCTCCACGACTTCATCATTGGACGTAACCCGGGACAAATGGTCATATTCTTCGTAGCATTTCAGAATAATTTCTAAACTGTCCTGGAGGAAGTGTTTGTATTCCTTCAAGGCTTGTTTGTTTGAGAGGCGCTTCCAGAAGAAGTGGAAGTATCTAGTCTTGTGCATTGAGTGGAGTTCTGAATTGTCGGAGTGAATTGGGCCTATTGAGATGCACTGAGGAGTGTAGGCTTCTACCTTCACCCTTTGGAGATGGAGAGGAACCCTGTAGATGCAGCAATGAGACAACCTTAGCTCTTTGAGGCCTGGAATGAGGATGATGTGTTCCATCTCAATACTTTCGGCTTCCGAATCAGAAGCAGGAGAAGGATTGTTAGTAGCTTTTGCCATTAATGTCACTCGCTCGCAGCAACGAACCCAACTTCAACTTCCTTCAATTCAGCAAAACAACGCTAAAAATCATTGCTCATGAATAGTGTGTCCCAAACAATAGCTAATCAATTAATTTTTGCTCAGAGAACTTTAAAATACATAACAGAACATGCGCAAGAAACTAGTAAACAGACACACTATGATTAAAACATTCAAAAGAGTGACCGATCCAGAAATCTTGGAGATGGAGGCTAGAATTTCTTTTACTACAATTTGAGGGTAAAATTTGTTAAAAAAATAGGTTTGGAAAATTTTTTTGAAAAAAAAATACAAAATATGAATATAAAATTTACTAAAAATTAAAAAATTATGAAATAAAATATGCAAGTGTAAACATAAAATAATAAAATAAAATTTAAAAAGTTAAAGATAAAAGTGTGAAATTAATTTATTAGAAATAAAATTCACCTAAAATTAAAAGAATTAAAATAAAAAGTATAATTATGAAAATTATTTATTATTAATTTTATGTATAAAATGAAATATAATCTATTACTAGAAAAAAATTAAATAAATATTAACTTGAAAATTTATTTTTTAATAATTTTTTTTATTATTATTTTTTATTTTTTTTTCTTAGATATTAAGGGAGAAGTTAGGGGGCTGAACCCATAGATCCGTCCTGATTCAAAAGACAGGAATGCTAACGATACCACACTAATTTTGGTTGAAAACGATTAAACCAAAAATTAAAATAGAGTATACAAGAGAGTGGCTTGAGTACTCCTCTTCAAAAGATTGAAAAAAAAAAAGACAAACAAAAACAGAAAGCTGTTCAGAACCTGTTAGATGATCGTACGTCGGGAGAAATTGGAGTTTCAGGTTTCTCTGTAATAGATGCCACTGTCACCTTACCACCCCATGCCTCTGTTTTTATATATTGGCCAAATGTATTATTTAGGATGACTGACCATGACTTCATTCCAGTCACTGTTTTTAATTTATGAATCATTGAAACAGCTGTTATATGTCAGGTTATTAATGGTTTAATTACAATTTTTATCATTTAATATTTTCAAATGATATTTTTATCCCTCTTTTAAAAATAAATAATAGGATTTTTTATTTTAAAAAATATAAATTTAATCTCTTAATCTATTTTAAAAAATTAAGCATTAATTATAACATTAATTTTATTTATTTAATCTTTTTAATTAATAATATATTTTTTTAAATTAATAATAATAATTTAAGATTCTTCTTCTCTCCAAAACATTAAATTTTTTCCTCATTATTTTTTGAAATCTCCTCTTTAGATACTAAAATTACACATTTACAATACTTAAAAATGGATCCAATTAACACAAATGGAACTTGAAGACTAAAGTAAAATCACACAACCCAATGTTTTAAGTATCAATAGTGCAATTAAGTAAAAATAAATATCCTCATCATATTCCTAATAATCAGTGCCAGTGACAGTGTGAGACATCTTAACAATCAAAGGAAATCAAAATGTGCATGCCAAAAATCAAAATTAAACTTAGTGGAAACATGGCTAGCTTGTTAATTAATTTATAATTACGTACCTGTGATGGAAAGTGTGTTGAATGCTGATACAGTTGCAAGGCTCTTTACTAGTTCAAAAATATGTACGAAGCTGATCTCTCTTCGATCCTATGTTCTTCTTAATTAGCTGCTCTGGTAGGTTAATTTATATGTGCATTTTTTGGTCTCTATCTATGTACTATGTTTCATTAATTTTCTATTCGTTATTCCCGCGTTGTGTATTCTTAAATTCCCAGTTGCTGTTTTATTTTTGCATTTCCCACTTGCAGTTAGTCCGCTTGCACTTAAATACAAGAGAAATATATATTAATATTTTGACAGCAGTGTTACAGTCACCTAGTTTCCATCTGTATTAATTAGAATTCACATCTAATGTGAAACGTTACGGAGTGTAAGCTTTTGGTCTTTCTTTTTTTATGTCAAAATGAAGTGTCATGTTGGCAAGTTGACTTTAAGATTAATGCCTTATATATTCAATTGAATCTAAGTCCTTTTAAGGTACGAAGTGCAATTTATAAACAGTAAAATTATTATTTATCTAAGTAAACATGCTGTTAACTTGCCCACACACAACATCTTATACTGAATATTTTTTCTCTTTCAGTTCTAAGAGCTCTCTCCCAGTGAGAGTTGTCTTATCCCTGTGCCCCAACCTTACCCTCACACTACCTTAAAACCCCAACACTCGCCAAACCATACCAAACCCTACAACAAATACCACAACCTTGAAACCACATACACTAAACCCCACACCTGATGTAGCAAACCTTAACCCACATACATTGAACCCCTTAGAATCTAACCTTATCTTGAATCCTTTTTTACAAGTGGGCCCTAGCAACCAAGTTTGTTAAAGACAACGACTCTTCTCAGCTGGAACTGTCAAGGTATGTGCAACCCGGCACAATTCCCATCCTTCGTGATTTGGTCCGAACCTGGGGGGGGGGGGGGGGGGGTGTTGGCCATGCTTTGGAAGGCTCCTTTTGATTGCCAACTCATTAACTACTCCTCCAACTTCATCAACATTCTTGTTCACAAACCTGGAAGCCTAGACTAGTGCTTGATAGGTTTCTACGACTTCTCGAAGAGGGACAAAAGGAAGGACTCCTGGAACCTTCTACGCAACCTTGTAGCAGACATAACCTAACCATGGCTTATTTTTGGTAACTTTAATGATCTACTCTCCAATGACAAAAAAATTGGTAGAGTTGATCATCCATCTTGCCTAATTTGTGGCTTCCAAGACATAGTGACCGATAGCAACCTTCATGACCTTCTTATGGAGGGTTACCAATTCACTTGGGCTAGGAGGCGAGGTAAAGAGGATGTTATTGAAGAGAAGCTAGATTAAAGACTTGGTACCATAGAATGGTTGGATCTTTCCCCCCGAATTTTAAGCTAATAAATGGAGTAGCTGCGAGGTTTGATCACTCGCACATCCTTCTATATTTAGACGCAACATGTCGAAAATCTCATAGGAAACTGTTCACGTTTGAGAACTCCTGGCTTCATGAATCAAAGTTGAATGACATTGTTCTACAAGGGTGGTCTATATTAATAAATGATGATATCCTCTCCAAATTGACTATTTGCTCAAAGGACATGAACGTGTGGGGTAGATCCATCTGCATGAAATATTGAGACCGCATTAACTCTTGTCGACAAAAGCTTGAAGCCATGTGTCAATCTGCAAACGCTGATACAGCATCCTACTTTTTTGATGTCCAACAAAAGCTCATCACTGATTGCTCAAGAAGAAGCATATTGGCGCGAAAAATCAAAAGTATTCTGGCTCAAAGATGGTGACTCCAATTCCAAATTTTTTCATGCTAGTGCTAGTGCGAGAAAAGCCAAGAACACCATCTCCTCTCTCAGTCGCGATGATGGTACCACTGTTTACAATAAAATGGAAATGTCTGATGTAGTTTCTTCTTATTTTAATAATTTCTTCAAAGCAAATAACAATTGTAATGCTTTCCATCCCATTATCAATAATATCAATCGTTGCATTTTTGCTTATGATAATGACTCTCTTTTGGCTCCTTTCACTATGGAAGAATTCAGAGTTGCACTTTTTGAGATGAATTCTGACAAAGCCCCTGGCCTTGATGGTCTAAACCTCGTATTTTATAAGCGCTTTTGGCATCTTTGTGGCCCAGAAGTTTACCACTCAGGCATGACTTGGCTTAACAGTGTCTCTTTCCCACCGGTAGTGAACGCAACTTCCATTGTTCTTATACCAAAAAAACAGAAATCCTACAACCATGAGTGACTTTAGACCCATATCCCTATGCAATGTCCTTTACAAAATCATCTCAAAAGCCTTAGCCAACTGTCTCAAGCATGTTCTCCTTAAATGTATCTCCCTTGAACAATCTACTTTTGTTGAGGGCTGTTTTATCTTGGACAATGTACTTTTAGCCTCAAAAGTCATACACCACATGAGATGTAAGAAGAAAGGTAAAATGGGGGAAGTGGTATTGAAAATTGATATCAGTAAGGCATTTGACAACGTTGATTGGAATTATCTTTTGAGTATTATGGCTGATAAACCCCATTTTAGTGTTTGTCTTTAAGGGATTTCTTGCACCATTTTATTGATTTTTGCATACCATAGTGAAATTTCTGATTCAAATGTGTGTTAAATTTGTTATAGGATAGTTAAAATATTGAAAAAAGGGGAAAGTAACTTCAAAATGACAAATTTGGTCTTATTTTGAGTATGCACAACCTTAAGCTTTAGGCCATGCATAAGCTGATGAAGCACAGCCTCCAACATGAAGGAGTGCAGAAGGATCAACGTTTCATAAAGTATGCATGGCCTCAAGCATTAGGCCATGCATATATACATGGCCTCAAGCATCGGGTCGTGCATAATAGTCATTGTTTCGTAAAGTATGCACGACTTTAAGCACCAGGCCGTGCATAACAGTTTCCGCTTCATAAAATATGCACGGCCTTGCACTTGAAGCCGTGCATACCCTCACGTGACAGCTGTACTTTATTTCTATAAATAGCCTAATTTTCATCTTTTTTGGGACGAATCTTTTTATCTTTTTGCATACTTTTCTTTGGAGTATTTTGAGAATTCCTGAGGGAACAACAGAGCAAGGAACATTGCAGGAAATAATTTTTGTAAAGTTCTTCTCCTCTAATGTCTTTACTGCTTTCTTTTGTGGATTGTTGTTTTCCTATGTCTATGGCTAGCTAAATTCATAATCTAGGATTGTGATGTAGGACCTATCATGTGAACCCTATTTCTCTATTTTCAATAAAGTTTCAATTATTCTTTCAATTATATCTTTGCGTTATTCTTACTACCATTTGGGATTGATCACCCCATAACCCAAATTGATTAATTGTCATGATCAACACTTTTAATTGATAGATCTATGCATAGATTGAATTTTAGGGATTTGCATGACTAAACTAATACCTAAATTCCCAATCTAATTAACATTGGTTAATTAACCTCTTTGAACTTAACACTTTCTCTTTAATTTATCCTTTCATGACCAACAAGGGAATAAATTAGGGAGAAGAGGATTTTCAATGACTGACCAAACTTTGATTATTATTTGAAGAGGAGGCATGATTGGTAATTGAATAGATAATTGGGGTTTAATTGAAACAAGAAAATAGGGAGAACATAAAGATAGGTCTGAATTCACGACCCTAAGTCTTTTAATGTGTTAGAACCTTCATTATTCTCAATTGCTTTTTTCTTTATTTCTTTTCACAATTAAATTGCAACTCAAACCAACCTTTCGATCACTTGTCCTTTATAGATTTATTATTTGCGAATCACTTCTAATCTCTAGGGTATAATATCCGGACTTAGGTCCATTATTACTACTACGTAAGGTATGCTTACCCTTAAGTGTTCGTATTTTACGCATCAAGTTTTTGACGTCGTTGCCGGGGATTAGTTGTGTAGGTTCTAAAATAATTAAATTTGTTTAGGATCAAGCTTTTATTTTTATTTCTATATTCTTCTCATCTTAATTCTTTTTTTTTTTTTAGTTGTTTACAAAAACCCCTCTTATTGTTGACCTGTTGGTTTATGCTAACTCATTCTAAGCAACTAGATCTACAGTATATTCTTGAAATTGAAAAGGTTGCTCACAGGAACAACATAGTTAGGAGACAAAGAGACAGAATGGTTGAACGTGAACCACAAGACCTTGTCAACAATGAGGAGGAGGAGGAGGAGGAAGTGTTGGAGGAAACATTACAAGATTTTTTCACTTTCGCAATCGACATAGCCAATAGCATCCTCCTCCCAAACCTGAGGAACACTAATTTTGAACTAAAGCCTGCCCTTCTCTAGATGATTGAAAACAAACAATTCAATGGCAAGCCAAGTGAAGACCTTGTGGAGCACTTGAAGAGATTTTTGAGAATTATAGATACAGTTCACTACCGGGGTGTTGCCCAAGAGGTCATCCGATTGGCTACTTTCTCGTTTTCCTTGAATGGAAAGCCATTGAGATGGCTTTGTTTGTTGCCCCAACATAGTATTAGAGGTTGGGATGATTGCTTTAGAAAGTTTTGAGAAAATACTTTTCTACATCCAAATATGATAAGTTGTAGAGAGATATTGCAAACTTTGCTCAACTTGAATTAGAATCATTAGTAGAAGCTTGGGAGAGGTATCAAAAGTTATTAGAGAAGTATCCACAACATTTGGATCACCCGATGGCAAGGTCATTCAAATTTTTTATAGTGACTTGTCTTCGCACAACAGGACAAGTATTGATGTTGCTTGTGGAGGCACCATAAACAAGAAATCTCTCGTTGCTGCCTATGAGATCATTAAAGACATGGCCTCAAATTTCTATCATGCTACTAATGATAGACGCATTCTAAAAAGGCCTATTGAAGTGAACCAGGTGGAGATCGGAATGGCTAGTTCAACTATTACTACCAGATTGGATGCCATGACAAAACAAATGGAGACTCTGATAAAGGCACAAGCACAACCCTCATGACCTTCACTACCACCCTTTTTTGTGATGAATGTGGGGAGGCAGGTCACTCTGGAGATGATTGTCAGATGGGTAACTATTTTGCTAAAGCTGTGGAGAAGGTGAGCTATGTCGAAGGTAAAAGCATAGGATATGATTTGTACTTCAACACCTACAACCCAGGATGGAAGGACCACCCCAATTTTTCCTGGAGAGACCAAAAGAATCAAGGGCCAAAGTAGGGATAGAGTTATAACATCTACAAGCTACCCCACATGCAACATCAAAGGCCTAGGCAAGAGGATAAGGGACCCACATTGCAGGAGACTATAACTTGGTACTTCGCCAAAAATGATGACTGGATGAAGTCCTTAGAGACATAGTTGACCAATTTGACAACTTTGTTATCTCAGAGAATCCCTGGTTTCCTTCCTACTCAGACACAGCCTAATCCCAAGGGAAACCCTAAAGATGTGAATGTTGTGAGTACTAGGAGTGGAAGACAGTTGACAAAGCTCAAAAAGAAGGAAAAAATCACACCACCACCCCAAAATGAGACCTCTACTAAAGGGGGTCAAGAAAAAGAGAATAAGGGTGAAAATGAGGTACTAACACCTCCTAAGGTAAGTGTTTCATTCCCCTAAAGGATCATAAATGAGAATAAAGATAAGCAGTTTAATAAATTTGTTTCCATGTTAAAAAAATTGCATATCAATATTCCCTTTGCTGAGGTCATTGCAGAAATGCTAAAGTACGCTAAATTTCTAAAAGAAATTCTTTCAAGCAAAAAGAAATTAACGGACATTGCCACCATTGGTCTCAACGAAGAGTGCTTTGCTGTGATTCTGAAAAAGCTACACTCTAAGCTCAAAGATCTGGAAAGTTTCACTATCCCATGTACAATAAAAAATTCATATTTTGATAAAGTTTTGTGTGTTCTGGAGACAAGCATAAATTTAATGTCTTACTTTGTCTTTAGGTAAGAGAAAAATACTTAACCACTAGGCTAAACAAATCATTTGATATTTAAATGCAAAATATTATATATACATTATTTATATATATAGTTTACTCAAAAATATTTTTTTTTATCTCAATTATATTAATTTATGTGGTTAAATATTAATTAAATAAATAAAATATGTAATATCATAGAAAAAATAATAAAAATTAAACTAATAAGTTTTATATCAACATTATATTAATTTGTGATATTTTTTTAAGATTAGGTATAAAATTTCTCTTTTCTTTAACAAATACATATCAGGTTATGTGATTCAATCAATAACTCACTGGTTTAATCATTAACCCAGTGACTCAATACCTCAACTAATTCAATGTCTAGGTCAGTTTTTTTTTTAAACTATAATTTTGATCCACTAAACTTACAAAAATACTCATAATAGTGTTGTCGGTTCACGTAAGGAAATTGTAATCAATTTAGGAACAGGATTGTTCTATGAAATTAATTCAAAGACCAATTGGCGTATTGAACACACATTTTTCTTAACTTTTTTTGAATTTTTTTTATCCAAATAGATTAAAATTTGAAGAAAAAAAAATATTACTTCAAATATCAAAATCACACTTTTAAATCATTATGAACAAAAAAAAAATAGTTACATTAAGAATAAATTATATTATATGTTGTTGGACATAGATTGAAGTTTGAGCATTGTAATCTGTGGCTAGGAAGGGATGGGTCCAAATATCATTGTTCAAGTGTACATGCACATGAAAATGTATATCTACACAATTAATTTGAAATATTAATGTATATATCTACCTTACACTAGGGTATATATATATATATATATATATATATATATATATATATACATACGGGATTACATAACACTGGTATAGAATTGGTACAGTTGAGAAAATTGTATTCATGAGCTTTAAGTACACACGAACACAGAATTGCATTGATCATTTATTGTTTTTTTTTATCAGCTAAAATATACAACAGATAGGGTATTAGCAGTACCTTTACAAGCTTTCCAGCAGAATACATAGCCCAACATGTCCAGTGACAACAAAAAGAACATTGGTTTAGATATATCTGCCCCTCAGATAAAGCACATATATAAAACCAATGTATCAGTAACACCAACCATAAGCTCTAAAATGTTATATAGCAGGCCTATAGGCAAAAAATCAGCAATAGGCATGTCCCTGTTCTTTACAAGCACCCAAGTAAATCTACCTAATTAACTATACATGCAGAAAAATTCAACCTCCATTGCACGTATAGCACATCAAAGTCAGCATCAAGTGTTCTCAGCCAAGTCCAAGAGTTAAATAGAACTTGGTCTATAATGTTTTCCGCATCGAAGATCTTATCATTGAAAATAATGTCATTGTGACACCTCCACAAAGACCATACCGACGCACACCAGATAACTCTTATGAGATTGTTTAACTCCAACTTTTACTGGGTGAAAGATAATTCCTCTTTTTTTAAAACACCATATTCATAAAAGAAAAAAAAAATAATACGTACTGAAAGTTTAAAATAATTTTACATAATCATTTAATTTCAAACTATTATATATGAAAAGTTTTGTTGATCATGTCTTTTACAATAAATCAATAATTACTTTGAAATTCATACGAACTAACTGAGACCTGTGATTAAATTGTAGTACAAAATTATTTTAAACTGTTTTTACACCGCCCATAGCATTGAGGAATTGGTACACAGCGAAAAGAAGCACAAAAATCCCGACGACAGTGCCACTTGCCCTCCAAAGGTCTCTGAAGTACGCCAACCTCAAAGCCGCCACGGTGTGGTTCCAATTGCTGACATAATGGTCGTTGAGGGAATTTATAGTCTTATAGTAAAAGGTTGAGTTTGTGACAACATGTTTGCTGAGACCATTAACAAGAGTTGCCACTTCCTCATCACTTCCCAACTCGTGCACAATCACCTCCTTCTCAACCAGCATATCCACATCAAGTTGTGTGTGAATAAGAGAGTCAATGAAGGAAACATAGTTGCAAAAGTAAGGCTTCTCAGGATAGTGGCATTGCTCAAATGCAATGAGGTTCCTCAACACACATTCAGTATTGTGGTCCACCCTCAACTGCGGGATTCTTAGACGTGCCTTGAAAGGCTTAAAGGGCAAGCAACCAAAGCAAAGAAACAAACTCAGAATTCGGGTCTTGTCAAAGGTTATGTCTACTAATGCCCTATCTTCATTACCTTTCTCAAAGCTCACACCTGAGTCACGCAACTTTGTGGCGGTTCTTAGAACATGACTTGCCCACCCGCCTTCGAGCTCGCGAGTAATGGGAAGGTAAACCCACCTTATAAGATCAATGAAGTGTTTTGGCTCGTCGTGGTGCCAATTATATTTGCTCATTAAGTTAGAATTAGAGCCAGAACTAGAACCACCAAAGAGTGAGACTGAGAAATAGTGTTTCTTTGTTTCGTCATCATCAGAAGAAGACATCATCTGATCAGTGTCATAGAATATTGCAAAGTACTCAATGGCAAGGTCAAGAAAGCAAGTGTGTTCTTTCTTCTTGTTGTTATCAAGTACAACAACAGCATCATCGTAGAGTTTTTGCAGCACAAAGAAGGGTATTTGATTCTCTAGAAGGATCAAGTCCCTAATGATGCTCCTTCCGAGCCATGAATGTGTCAAGATGATATCATCACCATGTCTCACTTTAATTTTGTTGGTTTGTTGCTGTTCAGAATTAAAATTCCTATCTAATTTCCACTCACAGTTTCTCAACAAGAGTTCCATGATGAATACAGCGTCCAATAGTATAATGTCTGTGAATGTAAACTCGGTGAACTTCTGATTCAACTGGTCTGGGTAGCATCGTCGTATGTTTTCATCATTCTCGAGGTATTCTTCGTAGGCCCTCCTGGCTTGTTTGTTTGAGACACGGTTCCAGAAGAAGTGGAAGTACCTTATCTTGTGCTCATGCATTGGCTTGAGTTCTTCGTTGTCGGGGTCGAAGTGAATTGGGCCTATTGAGATGCACTGAGGAGTGTAGGCTTCCTCGTTCACCTTTCGAAGATTCGAAGGAACCTTGTATATGCTATGGTCCGACAACCCTGTCTTCTCTAGATCTGAAATATTGAATATGGCTTCTCTACGAGTAGACTTGGGGGAGACCTAAAACAAAATTTTAAAAAATTATTTTTCTAGAGGAGATTGTTATATAATAAAAATAAAATTGCCAATGTAAGTAGATTTTTTTTTGTCCATATACAGCCTTTTGACTTAAAAAAATTATTAATAAATATTTTTTTGTGCTGTGTGCTTAAAACAGAGACTCCAGTTACTTCTCCCACCATCGCAGCGTGATCAATTTCAGATAATGAAGCAGAAGAAGTGTTGTTAGCATGTGTCATTGCAGCTACCCTAACTTCTTCAAGTTCCTTTTATTGAGAAAATTAAACACATTATTTTAACTAACGTATACTACAGACTAAAACCAAATTAATTAAACACATTGACCACTTTTATTTTGGCATCTTCACTCCACCAACATATATAAAAGAAATCGGTTGCCTGTGCCATTCTGAAACAAGTATGGGTTTCCCAAATGCCTTATTATCGCTTGCACTTATGTGGGACTTAATTACTAAGACAAAAACTAAGTTTAATTGCAAATTTTATTACCCAAATTTCATCATTTCACAAATTTTATCATCCAACCCAAGTTTTCAATTTTTTACATTTTATCATCACTCAGATGCAATAAAAAAAAATGTTATAATACACTACCAAAAATATGTCACATTAAATCAGTCGCTAAATCCATAAAATTTATCATTTAGCAACCAAAGAAATCAGTTGCTAAATCCATAAAATCCATTTCTATTTACAATAGTGGCCACCATAGCAACAATCAAATCCGTCAATAAAACCCTAGTCACTAAATGGGACTAACGGGCATTTTGTGATCAAAATGAAGAATCAGTGTTTCGATTGCTAAATGTATCACACTAGTCGATAAAAAAATCCATCACTAAATTCCACTTTTTTGTAGTGGTAAAAATAAAATTAACTTTATTTTGTTACCAATATAATAATAAAATGTACCTAAATTAAAAAATTACATGATAAAAATAATGAAAAAAAATAGGATGATAAAATTTGTACAATAAAAAAAATTGAGTGATAAAATTCACGAATTGATGGTAAAATATGGCATTAAGCTAAAAAAAAGAGCATTTTAAAAGACTTTAACCCCACTTAGTATCAAACTAAAGACAGACATGAGAAGTGAAATATATATAGTGTACGTGTCCAAACAAATAGATATTCTATTATATTGCTTAGAGAACTTGCAAGTTGCAAATACAGATCGAACATGCAATAAATCATAAAATAGCACGAAATTAGTAGACATTACGAAAATTAAACAAGATGTTGAGAATATAGAGTTCAGAACCTGTTCCCAGGGAGGAGTTGATAATTGCTGTTCCATTTTCGGGTTTCTCGAGCTCTTCAATAAAATGTAGCTGCCTGAATGCCACCATACACACCGAGTCTCGATCTGATTTTATGTTCGCCAAATTTAATGTAGATAGGTTCACTCACGAAGACTTCTTCATGTCACCGTATTTTATCTAATAGTGAGACAGCTGTGTTGTTGGGTTAGGTTGTTTAATTAATTTTATTGTACATAGCATTGATATGTATGCGGATGTATTCAAGATGCGTCATATTTTAAAGGGGTAAAATATGTTTTTTCTTACTTAAAATATCTTGTAATTAAGGTTTAGTTAATAATTTTTCCGTTTCAAAATGAATGATGCTTAAGGTGGTTACACATAGATTATAAACTTGAAGACTAAAGTAAAATCACACAACCGTAATGTCTTAAGGATCAATGGTGTAATTAAGTAAAAAAAATATTCTGATCGCATTCCTACTAATCAGTGTCAGTGTGAGACATCTTAACAATCAAAGGAAATCAAAATCTACGTGCATGCAAACCCAAAAATCAAAATTAAACTTAGTGGAAACATGACTTGTTAATTAATTTGTAATTACGTACCTGTGATGGAAAGTGTGTGCTGAATGCTGATACAGTTGCAAGGCTCTTTATTAGTTCAAAAATATATATGAAGCTGATCTCTCTTTGATCCTATGTTCTTCTTAATTAGCTGCTCTGGGAGGTTAACTTATATGTGCATTTTTTTGTCTCTATCTATGTACTATGTTTCATTAATTTTCTATTCGTTATTCCCGCGTTGTGTATTCTTAAATTCCCAGTTGCTATTTTATTTTTGCATTTCCCACTTGCAGTTAGTCCACTTGCACTTAATTGCCTCTTATCTTTCTCCTCTGCAAAGGCATTCTCAATACAAGAGAAATATATATTAATATTTTGACAGCAGTGTTACAGTCACTTAGTTTCCATCTGTATTAATTAGAATTCTCATCTAATGTGAAACGTTATGGAGTGTAAGCTTTTGGTCTTCTTTTTTTATGTCAAAATGAAGTGTCATGTTGGCAAGTTGACTTTAAGATTAATGCCTTATATATTCAATTGAATCTAACTCTTTTTAAAGTACAAAGTGCAATGCATAAACAGTAAAGTTATTATTTGTCTAAGTAAACATGCTGTTTTTCCTTTTTAGGTTTTTTTTCATCCCGGTTAGTTGTAAGCATTTGTGTTTTTAAGTTCATGTCATCTAACTCTGTTACGGAAGTCGATCTTCTCAGGTATAATTTTCACTTATATTTTTTAACGTAAAGATTCTACTGTTAAAAATTTAGGTATCCTTATTTTAATATTTAAACTCTCATATTTTTAATCAAAGTTAGAATTCCACATTTTAATATACTTAAACGTTAATTTGAACAAAAATATTTCATAAAGTTAATATATATATATATATATATATATACATATATATTTTAATCATAAACAAATATTTGTTTACTTTCTCACTTTAACAGATTATTTTTACTTTATTATACTCAAATAATTCTCCACGTGTTATATTGTTCTTCTATATGCAATGCATCGGTTTGTGAAGAATGATATAATATGCTCGATTCACACTGCAGGGTCATGCGGACTTTAATTAATTTCTTCCATACTATTTGGCCAGAAGGTAATTAAGGTTTACTTTATGGATTCAATACAAACTATTGGATATATAATAGTATTGACTAGCTCCTTGCGCTTTCGAAAGTATGATATCACAAATGAATATGATGACTAAAGAAAATAGGGTCATGCTTGTCTCATCCAGAATTAAATAGTACGTATTCATTATATTTGCATATGAAGAATAAATGGTTTTATAATCAGGGTTTCCCATAGTCACTACTTAATTAATTACAACAACCCTAACCTTAATCTTGTTTTTTTTGTTTAAAAAGGCACAACCCTAACCCTAGAAAAGGCAAAACAACCCTAACCTTATTCTATATTTTGTAGTTGAGTGATTGAGTTCAAGAATTTGTTGAGAAATTCATATGGAAGCAAGAAAATGTATCACTAGGGACCTGTAATTTGGACACACTTCTATTCTAGAAAGGAATTTTAAGAAAGAAAAAATATAAAAGAAATGAAATTAATTTTTCTATAAGTTAAAAATATGTAAGAAGCTCTCTCTTCCTGTATTCCTGTATTGAGTATATTCTTCTTAGCTGCTCTGTGATCAATGTTAATTTATATGTGCATTTTTCTTTTGTCTCTATCTCTATCTATTACGTTTGATTTTCTATTCATTTCCCGTGTTGAGTGTTTTTATAGGAATTTATTTATTTTTAATTAATTAATATAGATTAAATATTAATTTATAATATTTATATTAATTATTTATTTTTAGAGAGATTCAATTTAAGTGATCTAATTTAAAAAGTCTTTAGACTATCAATAGAAAATAATATGAAATTAATTAGTAGATTATCAGTTTTATTTATTGGGGCATAATAGAAATCCTAATGGGTTAAAAACGTATTATACCCAATCAGAAATTTTTTTTTCATCTCTCTATCTAAAAAAAAAACGAAGATCCCATCAAGAGTAAAAAGATTTGGTTGAAAAAGATCATTAAATCAATAGTTATTGATTGATAAAGTTTTCACTATATCTTAATCAAAATTGCTTTATCAGATTAAATATTCCTAAAATCTCATTCTCTAATAATCTAACGTAACGTACTCCTATATATTCTTGATTATTTTATTTGATTAATCAAAATTACCCAAACTTATCTTCTTCTTATCATTCTCCTCTCTAGATACATTTTCAATACAAGAGAAATATTAAAATATTTTGATAGTGTTAGTTAGTTTCCATCTGTATTAGAATCTTAGTATCTAATGTGAAATGATAGATATATATAGATGAAAAGTGAAAACTTTTGCCATTTTCTTTATGTCAATGAAGTGTCATGCTGGGTAGTTGACTTATTCAATTGAATCTGACTCTTTAATGTGAGAAAGTGCAATGTATAAACACTAAAGGTTTAAATTTTTTTCTTAAATATGTTTTTTATATGTATAATATAACTCATTTTGTTAATTATATTACATAAAATTTATTTATTTTACTTTGCCTCCTGAATTTATTTATTTTTTTACAAAATCATATAAAAGTGAAAATATCATATTTACAATAACAAAAAATATATTTATGCAAAAAATAAATGTATATTAGGCCTTAATTTGAACATAAATATTTCATAAAGTTAATATATTTTAATCATAAATAAATATTTATTTACATTCTCATTTTATAGATTATTTTTTACTTTATAATACTCAAATAATTCTTGCACCAAAAAAAAATACTCAAATAATTCTCCACGTGTACGTTATATTAATGTTCTTCCATGCAACGGATTTTTAAGAATAATATAATATGCTCCATTCATACCGGGTCATGCTGACTTTAATTTCTTTTACACTAGTTGGCCAGAAGGCAAGGGTTCCTTCATGGAATCAATACAAAATATTATATATATGTATATATCATCGTAGAGAATCTTGCTCATTCATTAATTTTTTTTATGTAATAACTTTTTGTTTATAAAATTAAAGGTTAGATGTGAACACTGCAGAAAGCATGAGTCATGAGTGTTTCCTTCAAGGATCCAGTTTCGTATTCATTATGTTTGCATAGGAAGAATAAATGATTTTGTAATCAAGGTTTCCATAGTTGCTACTTAATTAATTACAACAACTAAGTTATCACATGAAAATCATCCAATTGGATTGACTAACTGCTTGGAAAAAGGATAAATTGAACAAGGAAAAGAAATTCAAAAGAGTACTAAAACGGGAAATGCAATAAAAATGCTAAAAGATAAGATAATTTGATTTGAATTTTAGTTGAAGGCTCCTTTTCTAGTGCTATACATTGAGTATTTATAGTAAATTATCTACAACAATTGAAAAGTAACTATCGAATCATGATCTAGCAGTTTTATTCCATGATCCTCAATTCCTTGTTTTCTGGCTTCTACTCCTAACTACCTTGTCTTCTTAGCTTTGACCTGATTAGTAACCCTAAATCTATTTACTGTATTTTTTAAGGCCACTGAAAATAACAATGTTGGCCTTGTTATATATAAATTCCCGGCTCAATATGATCAATTTGGCACCAGCTTTTGGGCCTTATCGAATTAACACTAATGCCTAATAGTATGTTTGGTTTAGGAAAGAAATTGAAAGGAAACAGGAGAAGAAAGAAAAATAATAGAAAATAAGTGAAAAGTTAAAGATGATTTTTAGAAGTTTGGTACGGAAGAAAAGAAAAAGATGCTTATAAAATGACATAAAATCCATTCATAAAAAGTAAAGATATAAAATAAATAAAGATGATTTTGGTATTACATAAAAGAAAGAAAAATCTGGGGTTTGATTTTCTTATTTGATCAATTTGTCCACTTTCAACTTTACCAAACAAATATTCATAGTTACCGAATATCTAAAATTGGGTTACTAACAAATGTACTTCGCCCTAACATCTAAAATTGATAATCACTTGATAAATATTTAATAAACACAATATTTATGATTATGTACTTAAGTAATTAGTAGTTATATACTTTTGTTTTGTTGAGAATTGATGAAACTTGTCCAACTTTGTGTGATACTTTAAGTTTTTATTTAAGTTTAGTTAAATATTAACTTTTTTCTATGTTTAATATGTGTTTTGGCTTGATCATCCTTAATTTAGGTTAGGATTTGAGTAATCATTAAAAAATACATTTTAATTCATGCCAAAGTCTTTTATGTCCTCTCCTCCGAACTCCGAAGCGTGTGATCAATGGTCAGTACATGACAGAGATACAAATGAGAGACAATATAAGCTCTATAAACAATGAGATTGCATTCGCTATTGACACGCTAATTATTCATTAATAATTAATAGATGGGTATGCATCTAAAAAAGCAATGAAACAGAAATAAAAACGAATTGTATAATGAAACCAAAGATAGCTAGCTAATTAACTAGCCTGAAAATGCATATCATTTGTCATAGAAAGTAGAAACTATTACAAAAGATAAGACAAATACCAACATATTTAATCAACCAGTGAAGAACTGAACCAAAATAGCATAGTGACTATACAAACAACACAACAGAAATCAAAACAAACTTAAACAACATAAACATCTACTAAGCAAACATGCCCAAGGCTTCTATTATTACTTAGAAAGACCAATACAAAAGCTGATAAATTTTTTCTTTAAGGCTTGGGAGTGGTCTAATAAGTAGTCATTAAACTTGACAAGAGTGACTGTCTATGGTTGAAAATGTCAAGTCATCCATGCCCTTTCTTTTCTTGTTCCTATTCTTAGGGAAGATATATGAGTTAATGTTCTAAGAATATGCATGTGCTTTTTTAACACAACTCCCTACGGTGCTTAATATATTGCCGACAATTTATTTTTCTCTTACTAAAAGCCAGAGTCTCTACTAGTGGTATAGTATCATAAAAATTCAGGATCCGTTGCATTGATGAGATTAGACATAACATTTGACACACTGTTTATTCATTAATCCATGCATATATAGGAAATTATTGCATGGTTTGAGACTCTATTCATGATTCCAACTAGTTTTCACTTGATATATAACATGTTTTTCAATTTAATTCCTAGAATGAATTGATCATAGCATCTGGTATAACTTGAAGGTAACTTCTGAGTTCTGACACAACAACTAACATAGTTATATATAATTTCTGATACAACAACTAACAGAAATATGATGAAGCATGAAAGCCATATATACAATAATCCAAACTGAGTTACATGTTTGAACATTCTAGAAGAGATAACGCCAAGCGCGGAGGAATTGGAACACAGCAAAAATCAGAACAGCAATTCCCACCACAGTGGAACTTGCCCTCCAAAGGTCTCTGAAGTACACCAACCTTAAAGCAGCAACAGTGTGGTTCCAATCGTTCGTGTAATGCTTGTTGAGATCATTTATAGTCTTATAGTAACAAGTTGAGTCTGTGACAACATGTTTACATAGACCATTAACAAGAGAAGCCACTTCCTTGTGACTCCCCAACTCATGCACAATCACTTCCCCTCAACCAGCAACTCCACATCAAGCTGAGTGTGTATAAGAGAGTCAATCAGAGAAACATAGTTGCAAATGTAAGGCTTCTCAGGATAGTGACACTGCTCAAAGGCAATGAGATTCCTGAATATGCATTCAGTGTTGTGGTCCACCTTCAATTGGGGGATCATCAAACGCGCCTTGAAGTGGTTCAAGTATGGCAAGCAACCAAGGCAAAGAAATGAACTCAGAATTCGCGTCTTCTCAAAGTTTATGTCTAGCAGCTTTCTCTTCACATCACTTTTCTCAAAGCTCACTCCTGAGTCTTGTAACTTTGTTGCAGTTTTTAGAACATGATGAGCACGACCGATTTCGGACTCATCAATGCGAAGGTAAAAGAACCTTATCAAATCAGTGAAGTGTTCTGGACAAGGTTCCTTGGAACCATTATCTTCGCTCTTTGTTAAACAATGTTCTGCTGAACTGCTTCTTATAAGATCTTTGCTCTTTGACTTGCGGAGTAAGCCAGAGAAACAGTGTTTCTTGGTGTCATTATCTTCAGAAGAAGACATCTGAGTGTCATAGAAAGCAAAGTATTCCCTTGCAAGATCAACAAAGCCTGCAGTGTGTTGAGCCTTCTTGTGGACAATATCATCATAGAGTTTCTGCAGCACAAAGAAAGGGACTTATTTTCTATAAGGATCAAGTCCCTATTGATGTTCCTGCAGAGCCAGGACTGTGTCATGATGAGATCTTCACTGTTATTCTCTCTGAAGGATCTGGATTCCTTGTGGTCTTGCTCGTGCTTCGGTCTGTATGATTTCAACTCATGGTGTTTCAAGAAAAGTTCAATGATGAACACAGCATCCAACAGCATCATGTCCACGAATTTCTCCCTGGCCATGTCAGGGAATTTCTCTGCATAGCGTTGTCGAATCTGTTTTTCTTTGGCTTAAAGGTCGTGTTTGTAGGTCTCAATGTCTTCGTCTGAGACGCGGTTCCAGAACATTTTCAAGTATCTTAGCTTGTGCTCTTGCATTGGCTTGAGTTCTTTGTTGTCAAGGTGAATTGGGCCTATTGAGATGCACTGAGGAGTGTAGGCCTTCTCCTTCGCCTCTCGGAGATTGCAAGGAACCTTGTAGATGCTACGCTCTGACAACCTTAGATCTTCTAGAACTTTAATGTCGATCACATGTTGCACCATCTTAATAAATTTGGTTTCAGGTAATGAAGCATCAGCAGGATTGGTATCAGTACTAGTAGCATTTGCCATGGTTGCAGCAACCCAACTTCGACTTCCTCTAATTCAGAAAACACATAAACTTTAGTATATAGAGACCAAAATCAAACTTAGACGTTTATGTTTGTACCTTTTTCGAAAACAAGATTCAAGTAGAAAAAAAAAATGTGGCAAAATGAGTCGGCTACCACAAAAGTCACAAAACCATCCAATGAAATATAACTCTTGATTTTTTAGAGTGATTGTGTTTGTGCACTTCTTTCTCTTCACAACCTACTTGGTTTTCAGAATTGTATTATACATACTGAAAACTAATTTTTGGAATGTGAAAAATACAATGAGAAGAAAAGAGTGCAAAAAGAATTTTCCTAATTTTTAAAATTGAAATAAAGGTTGAGAAAGAAGAAATCACGTTTGACTTCGACATGTTAAAACTATAATTATAAGTTTTCTAAATCAGATCCAAAATATAGAATCAACCAAATTATAAGTCTTTTTAGCCTAATCTAATCATGGTCAGATTCAACCTTAGTCAGAAAAACCTTGCAAACTAAAAGTCTTAAAAAAAGCTGGATTTTCACTCTCTTAACTTTGAAGTCTCAATTAATAGCCGAATGTTTTAGTCCAACCTACTATAGCCTTCAACCAACATCTTCACAATAAGCCAATTTCTTAGGCTATTTTTAAAATAATATCAACATGGTTATCTTATAAAAGGCATGGATAGAAAAAAAAAAAAAATATTCTGTAAAAGTGCTTTAAGGCCAGTTTAACTTTTCTAGTTATAAAACTTCAAATCAAGAGTTTCCTGTATGTAACCTTTTCATCTTTTCACACCCTCACTTACTCTACCATCATATCTGAAAGGAGTTTGGTTGTCAATCATTTTCAAAATAGGAATCACTTTCTCAAATGGCTTAAAGAGAAAAATAATTAAAAAAGAAGGCATTTTGGAATACTTTAATTAACCCCAGTTGATTAGTATCAAAAAGTAAAGAAAGACACAAAAAGTGAAAATAGTGTGTACATACAAATAGCAAATCAATTGTGTATATGTGTTGCTTAGAGAACTTGCAAATACAGAACATGCAAGAATTTAGTAGACACTATGATTAAAACACCAAAATATACTAAAGAAAAAAAAAAACATGGAAAACATGAAAACAAGGTTAGAATGGATAGAGCTGAGAACCTGTTGGAGTTTCAGGTTTATCTTCAACTCTTCAATAATAGCTGCTGCCACTGTGCCACCTTACTCCAATGTTTCTGTTATTTATCTTTGCCAAATCTACAGGATGAATGATGAAGACTTTAATGCCACTGTATTTAATTAATGTATGAGTGAGACAGCTGTTTTGTTTTAAGATGGCGTCGCTTATGATGATGCACTGAAAATGCGTCACATTGTAATGAATATTATATTTAACATAAATATTTTTTCTTTTATAGAAAAATTGTGACTTAGTTTAAAATTATTTTAGAGCACGACTAATACATTTTTTTTATGATTAGTTGAGAATTATTTATTTTTAGGAAAGTCGAGAATTATTATAAATTATTAATTTTAATAGGTATTAATTAAATCAAGAAATAGTTAATATTTTTTTATATTCATAAATATGCACGGTACACTGCCTGTATACTAAAATATTAAATGTATTACTTGTAGTTGTTGGGTGATGGTAGTTTCACTTCATGCCACCATACACCATGTCTCCCTGTTTTTATGTACATAGATTGACTCACGAAGACTTCTTCATGGCACCGTATTTTATTTATGAGTGAGACAACTGTGTTGTTGTGTTAGGTTGTTTAATTAATTTTATTGTACATAGCATTGATGCATTGAAGATGCGTCATATTTTAAAGGGGTAAAACGTGTTTTTTTTTTCCCTCAAAATATACTGCAATTAAGTTTTAGTTCTTATCAAATCTAACCACTTAAATATATTTTGGATTTGTGAAATATTGTTACAGTATTTTAGTTTAAAGATGTGCCTGATAATATGAAAATACTAGTAGACGATCACAACTTGGTGAATAGCATTAGAATTTAGACAGCCCATGTTCACTTGTCTACGTACGTACCCTTCAATGAGTGGTTAGAGATAAGGTCACTCACTAACCAACAACTCAAATATATAACTGCATGCACGTTTTCAGAGGAACTTCATTTTTCCGATCGATCATTGTTTTTTTTTTTTTGTTAGTATTAATCCTCTTGATCAAGAAAACTATATATATATATATATATATATATATGTAAGCCATTAAGGTGAGATATAATCATATGGAGCTTTCTCATCCTTTGAGTCCCTAATTACTCCTTTTTACACTTACCTAAAATAAATAAAACTTTATTATTATTATTATTGATTAAACAGGACATGATGATGTTCCAAATGTACTAAAAGGGAAAAAAAGGGAAAAGAAAAGATAGGTGAGCAAAGGGACAATTGTTAGTGGAAGCAGATATTCACTTGATGCAAAGATGCCTGAATTATGACCTATCTGTAATATTGAAATAAAAGTATCTTATTAGAAGAAAAACAATTTCGAGTTGAATGGGATGGTTGATTGGATTTGATCTATTAAAAAAAATTATAATATCAATATTTTTTTTTAAAGAAAGTTATATTTATTTTCAACGAAAAAAGAATACATGAAAAAAAAAAAAAGTTTCACAAGCTTAATAAGAAAAGAAAAAAAAAAACCTACCCAAGTCTTAAGAATCTAATATGTAAAAAATCTTAATCAAATACTAACGGATTTTATTTTTCTGTTTAAATTTTTTTTTATTGAATATCACAAATTTTTTCTATAAATAAAAAGTCTTTATAAAATATCACAAAACTTTAAAAAATAAATCTTTTAAAATCCACCAAAATTCTAATTAAATACAATCCATGATAGTTATATTTTTTTGTTTTGTTGAGAATTTATGAAACTTGCCCAAAATTTGTGTAATACTGAGTTTTTATTTAAGTTTAGTCTAAGTATTATTAACTTTTTGTATGCTTGATGTGTGTTTTGACTTGATTATCCTTAACTTTGGTTAGGATTTGACTTTTGAGTAATCATTAAAAAAATACATTTATAAACCTTGAACTAGAAAAAATAACTTGTTATTACCAAAGATACATTGATTTCAATCCATGCCAATGCCAAAGTCTCTCATGTCCTCTCCTCCGAAGTCTGTGATCTATGGTCGGTACATGACAAAGATACAAACGAGAGACAATATAAGTTCTGTAAACACTATTGACACGCTGATTATTCATTAATAATTAATAGATGAGTATGCACGAAGCGAGCATCATATAATAAATGAAACCGAGCAACATTTTGGACATTAATTATTTCTTGAAGGCATCACGTATGGTCGTGATGAACTGTAACACCGCGAAAACAAGCACAACAATCCCGACTACAGTGCCACTTGCCCTCCAAAGGTCTCTAAAGTACACCAACCTCAGTGTCGCAAAGTTGTGGTTCCATTTGTTCTTGTAATGGTCATTGAGCTCATTTATAATCTGATAATAATACGTTGAGTTTGTGAAAACATACTTGCTTAGACCATTAATAAGAGTGGCCACTTCCTTATCACCCGCTAATTCGTGCGCAATCACATCCTCCTCAATCAGAAACTCCACATCATCCTGCGTGTGCATAAGAGAGACATTGAAAGAAACATAGTTGCAAAAGTAAGGCATCTCACGATAGTGGCGCTGCTCAAAGGCAATGAGGTTCATGAAAAGGTATTTCGTTGTGTGGTCCACTTTCAACTGGGGGATTCTTAGACGTGCCTTGAAAGGATTCTGGTAAAAAGTTATGTCTGGTAACCTTCTTCTCTTCACATGATCACCTTTCTCAAATCTCACTCCTGAGTCCCGCAACCTTGTTGCGGTTCTTAGAACATGACGAGCACGACCAGCACAGCTTTCGCGTGCAATATGAATGGGAAGGTAAACGCACCTTATCAGATCAGTGAAGTGTCTTACGGTTGTTAGTGATCTGTTTGACATGTGATCAGTGTTTTAGTCATAGACGAATTCTGCAAAATAGTCAATGGCTAGATCAAGAAAGCCTGCCGTGTGTTCTTTCTCCTTGTTTTCGTCAGGGACAACGTCTTCATAGAGTTTCTGCAGCAAAAAGAAAGGGATTTGATTCCCCATCAGCATCAAGTCCCTTCTTATCTGCGTGCTGAGCCAGGAATGTCAAGACATCATCACTGTGTGGAAGGTATTTGTTTTGCTCAAGGTTGTGCTGCTTGGACTGGGAATTACTAATGTATGATTTCACCTCACTGTGTCTCAAGAAAAGTTCCATGATGAACACGGCATCCAACAGCATCCTCTCCACGACTCCATCATTGGACATACCGTTGAACATACCGACATGATTGTAGCATTTCAGAATAATTTCTACACTGTCCTGGAGGAAGTGTTTGTATTTCTTCAAGGCTCGTTTGTTTGAGACACGCTTCCAGAAGAAGTGGAAATATCTAATCTTGTGTTCATGCTTTCTTCCTGGTCCTTCGTAGTTGTAAAGTGGGCCTATTGCTATGTACTGAGGACTGTAGGCTTCGTCGTTCCCCATTCGGAGATGGTCAGGAGCCCAGTAGATGCAGCAATCAGAGAACGTTCGCTCTTGTAGGACTGGAATGTGGATGATTTGTTCGATCTCAATAATTTCGGCTTCAGAATCAGCAGCAGCAGGAGAAGGATTGTTATTGTTAGTAGCTCCTGCCTTTAATGTCCCAACGTACCCAACTTCAACTTCCTTTAATTCAGCAAAACAATCGTAAAAATCATTGTTCATGAATATTGAATAGTGTGTGGTCCCAAAAATGAGCTAATCATGCAATAAAAAGCAAGAAACAAGTTAGGGATGTTCATAAACCGAACCGGTCCAAAAAAACCGCGAAACCGACCCAAAAAAACCGCAAACCGAACAAAACCGAATCTGGTTTGGATTTTTTGGTTTTTTTTTTTTCTAAAACCGAGCGGTTTGGTTCGGTTTGCGGTTTGGAAATCGCAAACCGCCCCAAATCGAACCGAACCACATATGAGTTTTTATTTTTTTTTTATGTTATTTTTTCATAGGGTGGCTCTGTGAGGGTAAAGGCTAAAAGGGGAAAACAAAATTAGAAAACCCTCAATCTTCATCTCGCAGCCTTGCACACTTTGCCTCTCGTCTCAATCTCGCTCGCACCCTCATCCCCACCGGCACCCTCTGCCTCTTCTCGCACCCTCATCCCCGCCACCCTCTGCCTCTCGTTTTCAATCTCGCACCCTCAACCCAGCCGGCACGAGATCTCGCGCCCTCAACTCCGTCGCCGCCTTCATCTCGCACAGTCAACCTCACCAGTGTTGGCATCTCGGCACGACGACACCTGCATCTCACCCTTGCCGGCGTCGTTGAAGCTTTTCTCTTGTGCCATTAGTCGTTGAAGCTCTACGCCTTTGCCTCTCAATCTCGGTGCCTTCATTTCGCTGGCGCACAAACCTCTTCTGATTCTCCTTTGCCTTCTCTGTTCGTAAGGCTCACACGCTTAACTTGGTATGTTTTATGTTTGCATCTTTATTCATTCAGTTCTCTGTATTTGCATCTGATTGGTTGTCTATTAGTCATATTTGGTTCATATTTAGTTTTCTGATATTTGGTTCATATTTGGTTTTTTTTGTCTGTCATATTAGTTATCATTGATTGGTTGTCAGTCTATCATATTTGCTTCTCTAATATTTGATTCATATTTTTTTGTCTGTGGGTCATGTTTGGTTCTCAGAGAAGCTGTAGTTATTACTGATTCATTGTATGTGCATCTTGATTGGTTGTCTGTCATATTTGGTTCATATTTGTCTGTCTGTCTATCATATTTGGTTCTCTGAGAAGCTGTAGTTGTCACTGATTCACTATATTTACATCTTGATTGGTTGTCTGTCTATCATATTTGGTTCATATTTGTCTGTTTGTCTATCATATTTAGTTCTCCTGAAAAGCTCGTAGTTGTCATCGATTCACTATATTTGCATCTTGATTGGTTGTTTGTCAATCATATTTGGTTCATACTTGGTTCTCTGATATTTGGTTATATTTGTCAGTCATATTTGCTTCTCTGAGAAGCTGTAGTTATAATTGATTCATTGTAGTTATTTTTGTGTCTAATTCTCTATGATATTTGCCTATTTGGTTCTCTTGTGACTGGTTTCTCTTTGATATTTGGTTCTATGTGACATGTTCTAAAAATGCATTTGATATTTTGTATGGCGGTGTGTGTTGTGCTCACTTTCTTTAATGCTTTACCTTGTTTTTTTTTTTTTCAGTTTAAATTGTGGGTGTGACACACTTATCATTCAACAATCATCACACCATGGAGGTAGTCATTTTTCTCTATTTGAGTTGAATTTGTTAATTTATAATGAAGTTGATTAATGTTTTGTCAACTAATGTTGCAGGTTGAAAGTAATGTTAGAGATGAAAGTACAAATACTCAATCTAATAATGCCTCAAATGAACCAATAAATGTGGATGGACAAGATGATTTAAACAAAGAAGAAGCTCAAAATAAAAGAAAAGTTGGAGAAGAACCCACACCAACTGATGCTGGAGTTTCAGGTAACAAAAAGCCTTGTAGGCCTAAATCTTGGTGTTGGGCTCATTTTAGTAAAATTGAAGGCACTGATAGAGCTAAATGTAATTGGTGTGCAAAAGACTATGCTGTTGATTCTCATAAAAATGGTACTAGTAGTCTTATTAACCATTTGTTGAATAAATGTAATAAGTTCCCTAAAGAGTCTCGTGATCCTTCTCAGCCAACTCTTGTCTTTCAACAAATGAAACAAGAAGATGGGAAAGGAAGTGGTAGTGTTCTTAGTGGTGTTCATTTTGATTTGGCTGCATGTAGACAAGCTTTGGTTAGAATGATAATTGTAGATGAGTTGCCTTTTAAGTTTGTTGAAGGAGAGGGATTTCGTTATTTTATGAGTGTCTTGAAACCTAGATTCCCAATTCCTGGAAGGATTACAATTGCTAGAGATTGTTGGAGTCTGTACACTGCTGAAAAAAATAAGTTGAAACTTTTGTTTAGAAATTCAAAGCAAGGTGTAAGCCTCACAACTGATTGTTGGACTTCTGTGCAAAATCTGAGTTATCTTTGTCTCACTGCACACTTTATTGATGAAAATTGGAAGTTACATAAAATGATTCTAAACTTTTGTCAAATTACAAATCACAAAGGGGAAACAATTGGTAGAAAAATTGAAAAATGCTTGAAAAGTTGGCTAATAAGTAGAGTTTTCACTATCACTGTTGATAATGCTAGTTCAAATGATGTTGCATTATCTTACTTAAAAAATAGAATGGAAGACTGGAACACACATCCATTAAAAGGAGAACACTTGCATGTTAGATGTTGCGCACATATTTTAAATCTTGTGGTCATGGATGGATTGAAAGAGTATCATTCTTCAATAAGCAAGATTAGAAATGCAGTTAGATATGTTCATGCATCACCTGGTCGCATGGATAGGTTCAAAATTTGTATTAAGGAAGTTAGGATAGTTGACCAATCTATTGTGCAATTGGATGTTGTCACTAGGTGGAACTCCACATACCTAATGCTTGAAAGTGCATTGAAATTTCAAAAGGCTTTTAAGAGGTTGGGTGAGAAGTGTGCTGATTATGTTTTGATCAATGGTGGTATTCCAAATAATGAAGATTGGGAAAATGCAAAATGCTTTGTTAAATTCTTGAAAATATTTTTTGATATCACTCTAAAAGTGTCAGGGACAAGTTATGTAACTTCTTCTTTATATTTCAATGAGCATTGCATGATATTACTTGCACTTCAGAAATGGAAAGGAAGTTCTGACATTCTACTTGGAACTATGGCTGAAAAAATGAAAGTGAAATATGATAAGTATTGGGGAAATGTTAAGAGTGTGAATATATTGATTTTTGTTGCTTTGTGATATTTGATCCTCGGAGTAAATTTCAGTTTGTTGAGTGGGGTTTACACAAGTTTTATGAGAAGGAAGATGCTGATTTTTTGTGTGACAAGATAAAGAATGCATTATACCATATGTTTGATGTGTATAAGGTTTCTTTTAATAAAGGACAGCCGATGAAACTTCTTTCGCACCTTGTGAAATGGAAACTGATGAATTTGATGCACCTGAAATTTCATTTGCTTTGGAATTTGAGAAAGAGATGAATCGTAATAACAATATTCATAAAAATGAAGTTGATTTGTATCTCATGGAGAGTTTGGAGAAGAAAAGTACCTATTTTGATATCTTGATGTGGTGGAAAGTGAATTCTACCAAGTATCCTATTCTTAGTATAATTGCTAGAGATTTATTAGCCACACCTGTGTCTACTGATGCTTCAGAGTCTGCTTTCAGCACAGGAGGTAGAGTTCTTAATTGTTATAGAAGCTCTCTTACACCAAAGACCGTTGAAGCATTGATTTGTACTCAAAATTGGTGTCGATCTGCCCCGGGGTCAGTGGACATTGAAGAGCTTGTGGAAGATATTGAAAGAATTGAAATGGGTAATTTATTTGTTGTATTTTAATTCTTTTTATTTAATTTTTCATTCATATTTACTATTATGTCTTTATATATTTTTAGAACTTGGTCCAATCCCACAATTAGATGAAGAGAACTCTGATGTTGATTCTGATTAGTCATTGCACTAAATTATGGTATGATTTATCACTTCTTAATCATATTTTTCTTATTCTAAAATGCAAGGAATTATCATTTGAAATATTAATTGATGATGTTTTAGTTTTTGCAGGAATGTTTACATGTAGCTATTGGCAAAACCTTATGATGATATTGGCCGACTAAATATTTTTAATTGTTATGTTTGTAACTTTGTATAACATTTGGTAGAGTTTGGAATTTTTTATGTGTAATCTTATAAATTAAGACTTTGAGTTAATTTTATATATTTTGAGACTCATGTGGATATATTTGAAATTATGATAATAACTTTGAGTTTTAAAATCCTTTAATTTGATGTTTTAAGATTTTGAATTTGTATTTTTTTTTTAAACTTAAAAAAATCGTAAAAACTGAATCGAACCAAACCGCAAAAGTTTGGTTTGGTTTGGTTCGAATTTTTTATAAATAGAAAACCAAACCAAACCGAACCGCATATATTTTTTGCGTTTGGTTCGGAGGACTTTTTACTCCAAAATCGAATCAAACCGCACCGCGAACACCCCTAAAACTAAGTAGACAGACAAACTATGATTAAAATACCCAATAGATTAAAAAAATAAAACAGAAAGCTGTTCGTAACCTATTCGATGATCGTACGACGTGGGTAGAAATTGGAGTTTCAGGTTTCTCCATAACAGCTGCCACTGTCACCTTATCACCCCATGCCTCTGTTTTTACGGGGATTGACCAAGACTTCATTGCATTCACCGTTTTTGATTTATAGTCCTGATTTTTTTATAATTTAACATTCCAAATACTTGCTAGATATTTTTCACTATCTCTATCTCTCATTTTTTATGAAATTATATCATTTTTTATACTTATATTTTTTTTTCTTCTTTCTTTCTCTTTTTCTCTCAAAATATATAGTAGTATAGGATGCCATGGGATCTTTATTGTTTAATTTATGAATGATTAAAATAGCTATTATATGTCAGGCTATTTTATTAACTTCAGTTGAACCTAATGTATTGTAGATTGAAACTGCACGTTAATATTTTGATTATTAATCCTTAATTAGCTATTCTTGGAGCTTAACTTATGAGAAAAATAATTTTATAGTGAGTCTGATAAGTTTTATGAAATTATCTTAAAATTAATCAAATGTGATATAATAATATTATAAAATTATTTTACAATGTAAATGTATTATGATATACATTTTATTTTATATAAAACTTAAATAAATTTTAGATCTTAAAAAATACTTTTTTTTTTGTTTGAATATCTAAAAAAATTGTGTTGTTTTAGATTTTTGAAAATTTTTTAATTTTGTTTTGAGTTTGTGTTATTGACTTGACATAGTCACAAAGATTAGTTAAGTAATGATATGATATCACATCATTAATAAAGATTAAAAAAAATTTAAGATCCAAAACAATACAAAAATTTCCTTACAAAAAAATTGATATTTTTTAGATACTTAAAATTTATTTAAACCTTTATATAAACAAAGTCCTGGGTGTAGCATCGCGGATGAGAAAAATTTGGTTGAGAGTACATATGCAAACTTATAAGGTTGGATTGCATGATTTAAAATGGTTAAATGGAAAATCAAGGTTTTAAATAAATTGTTGGCAGTAACATTTTTAATTAATTAAAGTCTCGATCAGTTGTTGATCCAAATGGTATCGTGATGAGAAAAATTTGGTTGAGAGTGAAGAATTTCATTGAGAGTAGTTAGATAGGTTCTTCAACGAAGATTAATTATTGACAAAATTGATAAATACTTTATACGAATAATATTTAAAAAAAAATCTTATGAAATTTTGACTTTACTTAAAATTTTGATATACAAATGTGGCAAATTAATGAAGTTACCGTTGCAAAATGATGAAACAGTTTCATAAACTCTAAAAACCTTAAATTAAAATCAAGATTTGATATTGCAGTTTCAAACCTTAGTTTCTAATATTAAACGGATAAAAAAATTACTAACAATCTAATATTTGACATAAAAAAAATGAATAGAAAAATTGACAAGTAGTAAACAGAAAATTAAAAGGGTTGAACTTGAATTTTGATTACCTGAATTTGGATCGAGCAATCTTCCAAGCTTCCAAGATTAAGGTAATGTAATGTTTTCGGTGATTCTGCAACTCAGAAACAGGAAAAAACAGCTTATATATGCGGAAACTAGAACAGTCGTAAATATGACAATGCAAGTTTTGATTCAAATATGGAGAGAAAACGTGTTACGGCTGATCATTCATTTAAAAATACTTGACTTGATTGTATTTTTTACCTCAATATTTAAAATTTTTGAGGAATTGTATTAACAACAAAAGAATTTGATGTATTTTATTCACAATTTTTTAAAAATCTTTGCAAATTTTGATCACAAGAGAGATTTTTTATTTTTATTTTCTAAAAATAGTTTTTATTATAGTTAGATGTTCAAATATTAAAAATTTTATTTATAAAAATGAAATCATTGAAGATGGAGTTGGTGAAAGATGAAAATGTTTATAAAAGGTGAAAATTTTTCAAAATGTTAGATATTTGTTTTCAGTTTTCAGTCTTTTTTGTAAAAAAATTTCACTAAAACTTTTTTAAAAATTAAAATAAATGTATTTTCATTTATATTTTCTGTAAAAATGAAAAAAAAAAAACAGAAATCAAACGGCACCAAAGATGAAACAAAAAATACTGAAAATATTTTTTATTATTTTATTTCTCTATGATTACATTTTTTTTTTAACTTTTTTTATTTTTTGACAAATTTTATCCCTTTTTTTGTGTTTACTAATGAAAAAATGACTGAGGATAAAATGATTTAAAAAAATTAAAAATTTGTATCAAATTTATTTATTAAAAGTAAAATTTGTCAAAAATTAAAAATTTGGATAAAAAGTGAAATTAAGTCAAAATACTTTAACTCTCGTTTTTAAAGTCCATTGATTTGAAAAATAATCATGGGAAGTACTGTTTTAATTATGCAGCAAATTACGAGTCAAAGTACTATTTTGATGAAATACCGAGTAAAGAAATACTCATTAAATGACTAACAACCTTACAATGATTAATAGTATTATTATTTATTTTAACTGACTAATAACTTCTCGTTAAAGGGAGTGTCTAATATGGGAAAATACCAAACTTCACAATCAGTATCTATCAAGTATCAATGGAGAAGCTTGGTTTTCCACCGTTGATATATACATAAAAATTTCAATGTCTATAATGAATTATCTGTAAATTGTATCATGTAGGTCTTTGTTGTCAAATTTAAATATTCACAAAAATGGTCCATTTATTAGATAGAGTCACATAGCCAAATTTATTTAAAGTAATAAAAAATTATTTATCCTCAAAATTATATATATAATAAAATAATTTATAGGTGCTAAAGATATATTAACTTCTTCTTCTTTTTCTTTTTTTTACTTTCGAGTAAACCTCTGAATAAGTCTAGACTCTAGAGACTAGAATATGATACTAATCCATTTGAAGAAGCCTATCTTTGGTTTTCCTTGCAAGTAATGTTAAATGTTATTCTCATTTAGGGTAAAGTATGCTTTTTTTTTTCTTTAATTTTTTTAGTTTTTTTATTTTGTCCCCAAACTTTTCTAATTTTCTGTTTTTGTTTTCAAACATTTTTAACTTTAATTTTAGTCTCTAGACTTTTATTCCATCATAAATTTTAATCATTTACATTTATACTTTATTAAATGCTTATTATTTTTTTTCACATTTTAATTAACATTCCATCACGGATATATTTTTAATCATTTTTTTAACAATTTTTTTTTTCTAATTTTTCCAATTTTTTAATTGAAAAAAATTATAAAAAAAATATACACATGTATTAATCGCTATTAGTTTTAAAAAGAGTAAAATGCTCATATACTATTAGTATAAAATGATTTTATACAGTCGATTAATTATAATATACTGTTGTAATGATTTTTGAAATAATTTTATAAAAATTAACTGTCTTATCATAAATGAAAAATTGTGATTTGTGATTGATTGACAGAAAAAATAATTTTACATTAGTGGTGCATAATTCTTTTTCTCTTTTAAAAAAACATAGTTAATCCACATGTATATTTTTTATTTTTTATTTTAGTTTTTTATTTTAAAAAAAAATTTCAATTAAAAAAATTGGAAAAATTAAAAATTATTAAAAATATACATGTGCGAAAAAGTTAATTATAATGTGTAAAAAAAAATAAACATTTAATGAAACATAGTATAAGTTTTTTGACACATTACAATTTATACTATGAATTTATAACTTATAAGCTTGATTTAGTGGTGTACTACTCGGACCGAGTAAGTAAAATTCATTCGGTCCGGGTAAGCAAGCTATCGGAATACAAGCTTGGCATTCGGCATATCTCGAAGGATAAACGTTCAAGTATTCAAATCGACTCTTTTAATCAGTTGCATATCTAATTTGGGGGAAACACAATCTCATCGTTAATGGAAGAAAAAAAGGATAGTGAAAAAAGGTGACACGTAAGAATGTTTTAGTCCAAAAAACACTACCTTGATAGATAATAAAGACTTGAGATCAAGTAAAACAGGAAACTTCTATAAGAGGAGGTAACATGACAAACTCTAACCTAATTCATATATGTTTTTACGAGCAATCACATCCTCGAGCTTCTAACTTGAACGTCGGAGACGGAATATTCTTTCCAGAGAAGGTCCTTATCATCATGGTAGGAATAGGTGGTAAAAGGAAAAGAAATGAGGAATAATTAGTAAATTTATTAGTATGAAATATTTATAACTAAATTTCATTAAAAATTTGTTTAACCATCTTTAGTTGGATTCTCTTCTCAATCATAAATTTTTCTATCACAAGATTTAAACCCAAAGTCTGAGTACAGTATTATTTAAACCAATGACTTGTAGGTAAAAATTGAAAAAAAAGTCTTAAATTTTTTTTAAAAAATAAAATTTTAAAATATGAAAAAAAAAGGTAATATCTTAAAATTTTGAAAAAAAAAAGGATAAATATGAAAAAAAAAGCAATATCTTGAAGTTTAAAAATAAAAAGTCAAAATTTTAAAAAAAAATTAATGTCATAAAAATTTTAAAAATATAAAAAAAAAACCTAATGTCTTCAAAGTTTAAAAGCATGGTTACAAATAAAGTTAAACAAAATGAAAATTGAATAAAACAAAAATAATATGTTGGAAATTTGAAAAAAATGACTAATGCCTTAAAATTTAAAAGCATTGGTTGCACATGTTAGTTAATTTTTTTCAGAAATGAAAATCAACTTTCATATGAAAGACAAACATGTAAATTTACCCTTCTTTAACATATGAAAATATATGGCGTGGCATCTTCCATACATCAGCATCATCGCCTTCTACTTTCTACTGTAAAATTAATTGAATAACCTAACATAACAACTCTCTTACTCATGAATTAAATACAGTGCCATGAAGTCTCCTGAGTCGGCCAACAACATAAAAGTTAGCAGGGAAATGGAGTAAGGTGGCAGCTATTACTATTAAAAATAAACCTGAGACCACTCCATTATTTTCTAGCTCCCAACGAACGAACAGGTTCATTCTCATCTTGTTTTCCATTTTTTATTTTATCTATTTTTTGGTGTTTTAACCATACATAGTGCCAAATAATTATATTAGTCACTTCTCGATGGTGTCTTTCTTTAGTTTGATACTAATTCACTATAGTAACTGGGGTTGAAGTCTAGCTAATTCTAAAATGTTTGCTTAATTTTTCAATTATTTTTATTAGTAATTAAGTCCTATAAATTCAAGTGGTACGTTCTAGGCCATTTGGGAAACTGATAGTACTTGCTTTCGGAATTTGGCAATCGGTTTCTTTTCAGATATAGGTTTGTATTGTGTAGAGTGAAGTTGTGAAAAGCTGAAATGTTGCAGTGAGTAAAGGAATTGAATCTCGGGATGTTTTATAGCTAGAATAAGAAAAATTATATTTTGATACTCTCATACTCCAAAATACTGTTTAACACCAAGTGAGAGGGAGATATAAGAGAAATTAAAAAATATAGATATTTAATAAATGATATTGTATGATATGAAAATAAATATAGAAAGAAATAGAAAATATTAATAAGAGGTATTTAAAATAACAGTGTCGTCTAATTATAATTGTTACTAAAATAGATAAAGAGGTAGAAGTATTATGTGTATAAGTATGAGTAATAGATAATACGATATGTGATATATATAAAGAAAGATGGAAAGATATAATAAACATTAACTTTGTTTTATCGTTGTGTTTGCTGAATTAAAAGGAAGTTGAAGTTGAAGTTGTGTTGTTGCAAGTTGCAACAATATGGCACATGCCAATGAGATGGTGAAACATGTGATCGACATAGGAGTCCTAGAAGAGCTAAGGTTGTCTGAGCGTAGCATATACAAAGTTCCTTACAATCTCCGAAAGGTGAAGGAAGAAGCATACACTCCTCAGTGCATCTCAATAGGCCCAATTCACCTCAACAAACCACAACTCAACCCAATGCAGGAGCACAAGCTAAGATACTTCCACTTCTTCTTGAACCGTGTCTCCAACGAAGAAGCCATGAACAACTACAAACACTACCTCGAGACCAAGGAAGAAGAGATTCGACCATGCTACGCTGAGAAATTCACTGACATTGCCAAAGAGAAATTCGTGGACATGATGCTGTTGGATGCTGTGTTCATCATGGAACTTCTCTTGAGAAACTCTCATATTAATAGTTACAAGCAAATTACAAATGATGATGTCATCTTCACACAATCCTGGCTCAGCAGGAACATCACTAGGGACTTGATTCTTCTGGAGAATCAAATACCATTCTTTGTGCTGCAGAAACTCTACGATGATGTTGTTGTTGTTTCTGATGAAAACAAGAAGAAAGAACACACTTGCTTCGTTGACCTTGCAATTGAGTACTTTTCATTCTATGACACCCAAATGTGTTCTTCTTCTCATGAAAGTGATGCAATCAAGAAGAGATCAGATATTAGGTTTGATGAGGAACCAAAACACTTCACTGATCTGCTAAGGTTCTTTTACCTTCCTGCCAAGCGCGAGAACCGTCGCGCTCGACATGTCCTGAGAACCGCAACAAAGTTGCGGGACTCAGGAGTGTGCTTTGAGAAAGGTGACATGAGGAGCAAGTTACTAGACATAACATTTTCCAAGACCCCATTTCTGAGCTTCTTTCTTTGCTTTGGTTGCTTTAAGTTTCCATGCATGAAACACTTCAGGGCACGTTTTAGGATACCCCAGTTGAAGTTGGACCACACAAGTGAATGCATTTTCAGAAATCTCATTGCCTTTGAGCAGTGTCACTATCCTGAGAAGCCTTACATTTGCAACTACGTTTCTCTGATTGATTCTCTTGTGCACACTAAGCTTGATGTGGAGCTTCTGGTTGAGAAGGAAGTGATTGTGCACGAGTTGGGGAGTGATAAGGAAGTGGCAACTCTTGTTAATGGTTTGTGCAAACATGTTGTGACAAACTCGACGTGTTACTATGAGACTATAAATGAGCTTAATGAGCATTATGTGAGTAATTGGAACCACACTGTGGCGGCTTTGAGGTTGGTGTATTTCAAAGATCTTTGGAGGACAAGTGGCACAGTGGTGGGGATTGCTGTGCTCGTTTTTGCTGTGTGTCAATTCCTACGTCTCCTGGGTGTTGTCTTCTACTCTCCTAGAATGTCCAAAATGTAACTCTGTTTGGATTGTTATCTTAAGAGACTTTGATTTAACAGCAATGAAGTGACTCATGTAAATTTATAGACTCACTTTTAATAAAAAGATGTAACCAACATGTGATGACTAGTAATTAAATAGAGTTAGTGTGAGAGTTATTTTTGGAGAACCTGTTTGGCTAGCTCTTTCAGAGAAGTATTTTAAAGAAAAAAATATAAATAAAAAATAAAATTATTTTTTTTATAAATTAAAATTTACTTATTAAACAATTAATTGATAGAAGTTTTGTATTTTTTTTTTTTTATAAATTATACGAGATAATTTCTCTTTTTTTTATATTTTCTTTTTAAGAGTGCTTCTAAAAAAAAAGTTTACCTAACATTTTCCTGTCCTTTGAACAAAATATACCATTAAAACTGCACTTGCTCACAAGTAAAGAAAGGCAAGAAAAGAACACGTATCTATATCATCATTGATACAAGTGTTTTGCATATTTTGTATTCGGGAAAAAAATATATTATAAAAATAGAAATAGTATTGATAAAATCAGAACCTATGCGTAGCATAAAAAGAAGTTCCAAACTCATATTCACCGACCGAACCATGCTCACTCTGACTCTTTCATTCACTCACTACTTTCACCCCCCACACCAAGGTAAACTATTAATTTAATCTTCAAAATGTAATCTATTTTCATTTAATATTTGAGTTTAGATTCAATTAAAATTAATTTTAATCTTTTGACACATCTTTCTTAACTTAATTTAAGAAATAAATTTAAGTTTATACTAAAAGTAATAATTTTTGTGTTAGATACAAAATTATATTAAATTTTAGTTTTAACTTGATATTATATTTTTAAATATTTAAACATAAATCGCATAGATGGGACAAATACCTACATATTTAATCAACCAGTCACGAATTGAACAAAAATTAATCCAATAGTGACTCGACAAACAACACAACAGAAATCAAAACAAACTTAAACAGCATAAAAATCTACTAAGCAAACATGCCAAGGCTTTCTATTATTACTTAGAAAGACCAATACAAAAGCTGATAAGTTTTTTCTTTAAGGCTTGGGAGTGGTCTAATAAGTAGTCATTAAACTTGACAAGAGTGACTGTCTATGGTTGAAAATGTCAAGTCATCCATGCCCTTTCTTTTCTTGTTCCTATTCTTAGGGAAGATATATGAGTTAATGTTCTAAGAATATGCATGTGCTTTTTTAACACAACTCCCTACGGTGCTTAATATATTGCCGACAATTTATTTCTCTCTTACTAAAGGCCAGAGTCTCTACTAGCTAGTAGTATAGTATCATAAAAATTCAGGATCCGTTGCATTGATGAGTTTACACATAACATTTGACACACTGTTTATTCATTAATCCATGCATATATAGGAAATTATTGCATGGTTTGAGACTATATTCATGATTCCAACAAGTTTTCACTTGATATATAACATGTTTTTCAATTTAATTCCTAGAAAGAATTGATCATAGCATCCGGTATAACTTGAAGATAACTTCTGAGTTCTGACACAACAACTAACATAGTTATATATAATTTCTGATACAACAACTAACAGAAATATGATGAAGCATGAAAGCCATATATACAATAATCCAAACTGAGTTACACGTTTGAACATTCTAGAAGAGATAACGCCAAGCGCGGAGGAATTGGAACACAGCAAAAATTAGAACAGCAATTCCCACCACAGTGGAACTTGCCCTCCAAAGGTCTCTGAAGTACACCAACCTTAAAGCAGCAACAGTGTGGTTCCAATCGTTCGTGTAATGCTTGTTGAGATCATTTATAGTCTTATAGTAACAAGTTGAGTTTGTGACAACATGTTTGCATAGACCATTAACAAGAGAAGCCACTTCCTTGTGACTCCCCAACTCATGCACAATCACCTCCTTCTCAACCAGCAACTCCACATCAAGCTGAGTGTGTATAAGAGAGTCAATCAGAGAAACATAGTTGCAAATGTAAGGCTTCTCAGGATAGTGACACTGCTCAAAGGCAATGAGATTCCTGAAAACGCATTCAGTGTTGTGGTCCACCTTCAATTGGGGGATCATCAAACACGCCTTGAAGTGGTTCAAGTATGGCAAGCAACCAAGGCAAAGAAATGAACTCAGAATTCGCGTCTTCTCAAAGTTTATGTCTAGCAACTTTCTCTTCACATCACTTTTCTCAAAGCTCACTCCTGAGTCTTGTAACTTTGTTGCAGTTTTTAGAACATGATGAGCACGACCGAATTTGGGCTCATCGATGGGAAGGTAAAAGCACCTTATCAGATCAGTGAAGTGTCCTGGACACGGTTCATGACAAGGTTCCTTAGAACCATTATCTTCGCTCTTTGTTAAACAATGTTCTGCTGAACTGCTTCTTATAAGATCTTTGCTCTTTGACTTGCGGAGTAAGCCAGAGAAACAGTGTTTCTTGGTTTCATTATCATCAGAAGAAGACATCTGAGTGTCATAGAATTCAAAGTATTCCCTAGCAAGATCAACAAAGCCTGCAGTGTGTTGAGCCTTCTTGTGGTCACAAGGGACAATATCATCATAGAGTTTCTGCAGCACAAAGAAAGGGATTTGATTTTCTATAAGGATCAAGTCCCTATTGATGTTCCTGCTGAGCCAGGACTGTGTCATGATGAGATCTTCACTGTTATTATTTCTAAAGGATCTGGATTCCTTGTGGTCTTGCTCGTGCTTCGATTGGTATGATTTCAACTCATGGTGTTTCAAGAAAAGTTCCATGATGAACACAGCATCCAACAGCATCATGTCCACGAATTTCTCCCTGGCCATGTAAGGGAATTTCTCTGCATAGCATTGTCGAATCTGTTTTTCTTCGTCTGCAAGGTAGCATTTGTAGGTCTCCATGCGTTCGTCTGAGATGCGATTCCAGAACAATTTCAAGTATCTTAGTTTGTGCTCTTGCATTGGCTTGAGTTCTTTTTTGTCAAGGTGAATTGGGCCTATTGAGATGCACTCAGGAGTGTATGCATCCTTCTTCACCTTTCGGAGATTGCAAGGAACTTTGTAGATGCTACACTCAGACAACCTTAGATCTTCTAGAACTTTAATGTTGATCACATGTTGCACCATCTTAATAAATTTGGATTCAGGTAATGAAGCATCAGCAGGGGAAGGATTGGTATCAGTACTAGTAGAATTTGCCATGGTTGCAGCAATCCAACTTCAACTTCCTCTAATTCAGCAAACACATAAACTTTAGTATATGAATACCAAAATCAAACTAAGACATTTATGTTTGTACCTTTTACCAAAACAAGATTCAAGTAAAAAAAAAAAAAAAGTGGCAAAATGTGTCGGCTACCACAAAACCATCCAATGAAATATAAATCTTAGATTTTTTAGAGTGATTGTGTTTGTGCACTTCTTTCTCTTCACAACCTACTTATTTAGTTTTCAGAATTGTATTATACATAGTGAAAACTAATTTTTGGAATGTGAAAAATACAGTGAGAAGAAAAGAGTGTAAAAAGTATTTTCCTAATTTTTAAAATTGAAGTAAAGGTTGAGAAATGACTCCATTTGAGAAAGATGAAATCACGTTTGACTTTGACATGTTAAAACTATAATTATAAGTTTCCTAAAATCAGATCCAACATATAGAATCAAATAAACTATAAGTCTTTTTAGCCAGATCTAATCATATTCAACCTTAGTCAGAAAATCCTGCAAACTAAAAGTCTTCAAAAAAAGATGGATTTTCACTCTTTTAACTTTGAATTCTCAATTGATACCATACTTTTTTAGTCCAATCTACTATAACCTTCAACCAACATCTTCACAATAAGCAAATTTCTTAGGCTATTTTTAACAATAATATCAGCATGGTTTTGTTATAAAAGGCATGGATAGAAAGAAAAAATATGCCGTCAAAATTCTTAAGGTCACTTTAACTTTTTCTAGTTATAAAATTTCAGATCATACACCAGAGTTTCCTCTATGCAACCTTTTCATCTTTTCACACCCTCACTCTACCATCATATCTGAAAGGAGTTTGGTTGCCAACCATTCTGAAAACACAGGAATCACTTTCCCAAATGGCTTAAAGAGAAAAATAATTGAAAACGAAGGCATTTTGGAAGACTTTAATTAACCCCAGTTGATTAGTATCAGAAAGTAAAGAAAGACACAAAAAGGGAAAATAGTGTGTCCATATAAATAGCAAATCAATTGTGTATGTGTTGCTCAGAGAACTTGCAAATACAGAACATGCAAGAATTTAGTAGACACTATGATTAAAACACCAAAATATATTAAAGAAAAAAAAACATGGAAAACATGAAAACAATGTTAGAATGGATAGAGCTGAGAACCTGTTGGAGTTTCAGGTTTATCTTCAACTCTTCAATAATAGCTGCTGCCACTATGCCACCTTACTCCCATGCTTCTTCTGTTATTTATCTTTTCCAAATCTACAGGATGAATGATGAAGACTTTAATGCCACTGTATTTAATTAATGTATGAGTGAGACAGCTGTTTTGTTTTAAGATGACGTTTATGATGATGCACTGAAGATGCGTCACATTGTAATGAATATTATATTTAACATAAATATTTTTTCTTTTATAGAAAAACTGTGACTTAGTTTAAAATTATTTTAGAGCAGGGCTAATACATTCTCTCTAACATTCTATTTCCAATATTTTTTTATGATTAGTTGAGAATTATTTTCTTTTAGGAAAGTCAAGAATTATTATAAATTATTAATTTTGATAGGTATTAATTAAATAAAAAAGTATAGTTAATTTTTTTTTATATTCATAAATATGCACGGTACACAGCCTGTATACTAAAATATTATTATGCTTCATAAATATATTACTTGTAGTTGTTGGGTGACTGTAGTTTCACTTCATGCCACCATACACCATGTCTCTGCTTTATGTACATAGATTGACTTACGAAGACTTCTTCATGGCACCGTAATTTTATTTATGAGTGAGACAACTGTGTTGTTGTGTTAGGTTGTTTAATTAATTTTATTGTACATAGCATTGATGCATTGAAGATGCGTCATATTTTAAAGGGGTAAAACGTGTTTTTTTTTTTCTCAAAATATACTGGAATTAAGTTTTAGTTCTTATCAAATCTAACCACTTAAATATATTTTGGATTTGTGAAATATTGTTACAGTATTTTAGTTTAAAGATGTGCCCTGATAATATAAAAATACTAGTAGACGATCACAACTTGGTGAATAGCATTAGAATTTAGACAGCCCATGTTCACTTGTCTACGTACGTACCCCTCAATGAGTGGTTAGAGATAAGGTCACTCACTAGCCAACAACTCAAATATATAACTGCATGCACGTTTTCAGAGGAACTTCATTTTTTCGATCGATCGTTGTTTTTTTTTTTTTTTTTTTTTTCTTGTTAGTATTAATCCTCTTGATCAAGAAAGCTATATATATGTAAGCCATTAAGGTGAGATATAATCATATGGAGCTTTCTCATCCTTTGAGTCCTTAATTACTCCTTTTTACACTTACCTAAAATAAATAAAACTATTTTATTTATTTATTATTGATTAAACAGGACATGATGATGTTCCAAATGTAATAAGAGGGGGAAAAAGGGAAAAGAAAAGATAGGTGAGGAAAGGGACAATTGCTAGTGGAAGCAGATATTCACTTGATGCAAAGATGCCTGAATTATGACTCATCTATAATATAAATATATTAATATCAGCATCAACGTACTTTAATGATAACAATAATCCTTCTTTCTAATTTAATTTTAATTTAATAATAATTAATGGTTTAAAATAATTGGTCTCTCTACTGATAATAATTGTATTTTTATTTAAACATTAAAGAGAAAATGGAACAATTTTATTTTTCTTTTCTTTTTATATTTGTCGTCCAATCAAATAAAAACAATTTATATGATTCTTTATGTTTTTTTTTCTATTCTATATATAGTTCAAAGATACTATAAGACATAGATAATTGGTTGAAGCTGCAGCTACCAAACAAACAAACAAGACCTTCATAATTTAAATAAAGTGGCATATGAAGTCTTCGTCAATCGTCAGTCCTTCTTTGGGCCAACATAAAAGCACAAACGTACACACATTTATACCAAGCACAGCACAGATAGACACATGGAGTAAGGTGGCAGCTATTATTGAGGAGATGAATTAATTAGTGGGGTTGGGAATTAATTTCATCTAATTTCATGGGAGAAGACTTGCTTCCCAATATTGTTTTTTTTATCAGCTAAAAAACGTATATTATATACAACAGATAGGGTATAAGCAAGTACCCTTACAAGCTTTCCAGCAGAATACATAGCCCAACATGTCCAGTGACAACAAAAAGAACATAGGTTTAGATATATCTGCCCCTCAGACAGAGCATATATATAAAACCAATGTATCAGTAACACCAACCGTAAGCTCTAAAATGTTTTATAGCAGGCCTATACGCAAAAAATCAGCAACAGTCATGATCCTGTTCTTTACAAGCACCCAAGTAAATCTACCTAATTAACTATACATACAGTAAAATTCAACCTCCATTGCACGTATAACACATCAAAGCCAGCATCGAGTGTTCTCAACCAAGTCCAAGAGTTAAATAGAACTTGGTCTATAACGTTTTCCACATCGAAGATCTTATCATTGAAAATAATGTCATTGCACACCTCCACAGAGAAGATCATATGGACGCATACCAGATAACTCTTGTGAGATTGTTTAACTCCAACTTTTAGTAGGTGAAAGATAATTCCTCTTTCTTTAAACAACATATTCATAATTTTACATAATCATTTAATTTCAAACTAATGTATATGAAAAGTTTTGTTGATCATGACTTCTACAATAAGTCAATAATTACTTTGAAATTCATACAAACTAACTGAGACATGTGATTAAATTGCAGTACAAAATTATTTTAAACTGTTTTTACACCGCCACAGCGTTGAGGAATTGGTACACAGCGAAAAGAAGCACAAAAATCCCGACGACAGTGCCACTTGCCCTCCAAAGGTCTCTGAAGTACGCCAACCTCAAAGCCGCCACGGTGTGGTTCCAATTGCTGACATAATGGTCGTTGAGGGAATTTATAGTCTTATAGTAAATGGTTGAGTTTGTGACAACATGTTTGCCGAGACCATTAACAAGAGTTGCCACTTCCTCATCACTCCCCAACTCGTGCACAATCACTTCCTTCTCAACCAGCATATCCACATCAAGCTGCGTGTGAATAAGAGAGTCAATGAAGGAAACATAGTTGCAAAAGTAAGGCTTCTCAGGATAGTGGCATTGCTCAAATGCAATGAGGTTCCTCAACACACATTCAGTGTTGTGGTCCACCCTCAACTGCGGGATTCTTAGACGTGCCTTGAAAGGCTTAAAGGGCAAGCAACCAAAGCAAAGAAACAAACTCAGAATTCGGGTCTTGTCAAAGGTTATGTCTACTAACGCCCTATCTTCATTACCTTTCTCAAAGCTCACACCTGAGTCACGCAACTTTGTGGCGGTTCTTAGAACATGACTTGCCCACCCGCCTTCGAGCTCGCGAGTAATGGGAAGGTAAACCCACCTTATAAGATCAATGAAGTGTTTTGGCTCGTCGTGGTGCCACTTATATTTGCTCATTAAGTTAGAATTAGAGCCAGAACTAGAACCACCAAAGAGTGAGACTGAGAAATAGTGTTTCTTTGTTTCGTCATCATCAGAAGAAGACATCATCTGATCAGTGTCATAGAATATTGCAAAGTACTCTATGGCAAGATCAACAAACCCTGCAGTAGTCTGTTGTTCTTCTATCTTGTAGTAACAAGGGACAACAACATCCTTATAGAGTTTCTCAAGCACAAAGAAGGGTATTTGATTTTCTAGAAGGATCAAGTCCCTGGTGATGCTCCTTCCGAGCCAGGAATGTGTCAAGATGATATCATCACCATGTCTCACTTGAAACGATTTGTTAATGGTTTGCTGATCGTGTTTAGAATTAGAATTAGTGTCTGATTTCCACTCAGAGTTTCTCAACAAGAGTTCCATGATGAACACAGCGTCCAATAGTATCATGTCCGTGAATGTAACCATGGTATAGATGCAATCGGTGAACTTCCGATTCAGCTGATCCGGGTAGCATTGTCGTATCTTTTCATCATTCTTGAGGTAGTTTTTGTAGGTCCTCATGGCTTGTTCGTTTGAGACACGCTTCCAGAAGAAGTCGAAGTACCTTATCTTGTGCTCATGCATTGGCTTGAGTTCTTCGTTGTCGAGGTCGAAGTGAATCGGGCCTATTGAGATGCACTGAGGAGTGTAGGCTTCCGCGTTCACCTTTCGGAGATTCGAAGGAACCTTGTGTATGCTACGCTCCGACACCCTTGTCTCTTGTACTTCTGGAATATCGTATATGACTTCTTCCACCATCCTAAAATAAGTTTCAGGTAATGAAGCAGAAGTGTTGTTGGCAGCATGTGCCATTGCAGCTACCCTAACTTCTTCAATTGAGAAAATTAAACACATCACTTTAATTAATTGAAATATATAGTGTGTCCAAACAAATAGATATTTTCTTATGTTGCTTAGAGAATTTGCAAGTTGCAAATACAGATCGAACATGTAATAAATCACAAAACAGCACGAAATTAGTAGACGGACACTACGAAAATTAAACAAGATGATGAGAATGGATTATATATATAGTTCAGAACCTGTTCCGCGGGAGGAGTTGATAATTGCAGTTCCACTTTCAGGTTTCTCTTCAATAAAATAGAAAAGAAGAAAAGAGGAGTTAGGGTTTCATTAATGTAATATCAATAAAATACAATACAATATAATAAAGAGGAATATCTATTTATATATATAGACAAAGTACTAAAGTATCCCTGAATGATATTAAACTGAATATTGTTTAACATCCCTCATCAAACTCATGATGCATTATTGAGAAGCATAGAGAGTTTGTCAGATAAAAAATGAAAACGTTTAATAGAATGCAATTTTGTAAACAAGTTAGCAATCTGCATAGTAGAAGGGACAAAAGGTAAAGTAATGGTGTCATGTAGAAGATGATGGCGAGTGAGATGACAATCAATCTCAATATGCTTTATGCACTTATGAAAGATCAAGTTGTGAGCGATTTGAATGACACTTTTGTTATCACAGAACATAGGAGTGGGTCCAGAGAGAGAAACACCCATATCAGAAAGTAGCCAGCGCAACCAAACTATCTTTGTAATGGTAGAGGCCATAACACGATACTCAACTTCTGTAGAAGACCGGGAGACAATGTCCTGTTTCTTGCTTTTCCAAGAAATAAGTGAGTCTCCTAGGAAGATGCAAAAACCTGTGATTGACTTACGGTCAGTGGGATCACCAGCCCAATCAGCATCAAAGTAAGCACGTAACTCCAAGGAGGAAGATGAGGAAAATAAAAGACTCTGGAATTGAGTGCCACGAAGATATCTGAGAATGCAAAGAATAACTCTCCAATGTACTGTAGTCGGAGAAACAACAAATTGACTAACAACATGCACAACATAAGCAATATCAGGTCTAGTGATAGTGAGATATACCAAGTTTCCGACCAATGCACGATATAAAGTGAGATTAGGTAAAGGAACACCATCAAAGGAAACATATTTTGCATTAAGTTCAAGAGGGGTGTCTGCTACTCTAGTGTCAATAAGATGAACTTGCTCAAGAATGTTGGTAATATACTTAGATTGAGATAGAAGATAACCTTTACGACAGTAGGCAACTTCAATTCCCACAAAATAATGAAGATACCCTAAGTCCTTCATCTCAAACTGTTTTGTTAATTGTAGTTTTAACTCTGTAATCCCATCAACATCATCCCCTGTAATAATCATGTCATCAACGTATAATGAAAGTACAATACAACCATGAGAGGAGGTTTTCACAAACAACGCATAATTATAGTCACTAGAGTGAAAACCAAGAGATGTAAGCACGGTAGAGAACTTCTCAAACCAAGCTCGTGGAGCTTATTTGAGACCATAAAGAGCCTTCTTTAACTTACATACCTTCCCTTGATTATGAGAAACTCCTGGTGGTGGCACCATGTAGACCTCCTCTTGGAGATCACTATTTAGGAATGCATTTTTAACATCCATCTGAAAAATATGCCATTGACGAATGGAGGTCACTGCAATGAGGGTGCGAATGGTAGTCATTTTGGCAACTGGAGCAAAAGTTTCTTCATAATCCATACCATATTGATGTGAGAAACCTTTAGCAACTAGACGAGCTTTGTAACGCTCAACTGACCCATCGGACTTTGTTTTGATTTTGTAAGCCCACCTAGACCCAATAGCATGTTTCCCTGGTGGAAGAGGTACTAAGTCCCAAGTAGCTGTTTTGTGTAGAGCAGAAAGTTCCTCTGACATAGCATGTTGCCAAAGGGGATCAAGAATAGCCTCTTTATACGAAGAAAGTTCAACCAAACTATGAATGGAGGTTAGAAAAGAAGAAAAAATAGGAGAATATGTGGAATAAACAAAGTCAGGACCTTGAGTGGACTTACGGTTGCGAGTAGGATAATGAGGAGAGTGAGGATCAACAATCGCAGGAGGTTCTTGGGTAGCCGTGGGAACTGTGGATCTACAGAAGGAGTAGTGTCAGCCCTGCAACTGTCATCAAATTCATAAGAGTCACCACCATCCATGGGAAATGGATCAAGGAGAGTAAAATCAGACATTTTATGGGTGTGAGACTTAGAAGAGAGAGAATAAAAAGGTATATGTTCAAGAAAAATAACATGACGGGAAACATATAATTTATGGATTGTAGGATCATAATAGCAATAACCCTTCTGACCAGCCTCATAACCAAGGAAAACACAGATGGAGGAACAAGGAGACAATTTACTACGTTCTACATGAGGACGAAGAACAAAATAGGTAAAGCCAAAGACCCTCAAAGAAGAATAATCAGGAACATAACCATACAACTTTTGGAAAGGAGACAAACCTAAGGTAACAGAGGATGGGATTCTATTAATAACATGAACATCAGTAAGAACAGCTTCGCCCCAAAATTCACTAGGAACAGAGGTAGACAATAAAAGGGAACGAGCTGTTTCAACAATATGGCAATGTTTTCTTTTAGCAACACCATTTTGTTGAGGAGTATCTGTACAAGAGGTTTGATGAAGAGTACCATCAGAAGCAAGTAATTTAGAAAATTTATTAGAAGTGTACTCACCACCCAAATCACATCGAAAACATTTAATAATAGAATTATGTTGAGTTTTAACCAAAGCGCGAAACATATAATAAATGTCAAAAAATTCAGAACGATGTTTCATAAGGTAAACCCAACAAAAACGAGTATGATCATCAATAAATGAAACATAATATCGAGATCCACCTTTGGTAAGAACCAGTGATGGACCCCATACATCAGAATGAACTAGGTCAAAAGGTGCATTAGAAGTTGACACACTTCTACTAAAAGGCAAAGCAGTAAATTTAGCAAGTTTACAATCACAACAATCAGAAATATCATTGGTTTGCAACTTTCCTAAAGCTCTAGTAGAAGCCAAGTATTTTAATCTAAAGGAAGAAACATGTCCAAGGCGAGAATGCCATAAATAGAAATTAGATGAGGAAGATTGCAAATGAAAAGATGACAAGTCAACAGTGGAAGCAACAACATTTGGAACCTTCAACTCATCCAACATGTATAATCCCCCTTGTCTACGGCTTGTCCCAATCATCCTCCCGGATTGAGAATCCTGCACAAAACAATGAGTAGGAGAGAACAAGATTGAGTAACCTAGATCACATAATTGACCAACAGACACGAGATTTAAAGTAAGATTTGGAATATAGTAAACATCTGAAAGAGATAAAGTAGAGGTGGAAACGGATCCAATGCCTGCTAATGGCATTGGGGTGCCATCAGCAGTCATGATAGATATAAAGGAGACAGATTTTAAAGACATAAAAGACTTAGGATCAAATGACATATGATGAGACGCTCCAGAATCAAGGATCCATGGGGGAGAAGATATATCTGATGCACTCGAAGAAGGCAAACCTATAAGGGAGGAGACAGATATGGCATGAGACTGATATTGAGATTGAGAATTCAAAAATTTTTGGAATTACTCTACAAGATCAACTACTTGAGGTACTTGAGACACATCCTCACCAGGGACCACAGCATGAGAAGAGGAGGCTTTAAAATGTCGTTTAGATGACTGATTAAAAGGAGGACGCCATTGAGACTATTGTTGTGACTTCAGTAATCTTGGGCATTGTGTTTTCCAATGACCCTTTTTCTTGCAATAACTATATTCATCATGACCAACCTTCCCTTGGGGCTTACTTTTGTTAAAGGGAGTAGCAAACACGGATGGAGGGGCAGAGAGAATTCCTTTTTCAAAATCATCCCGAAGGTCCATAAAAAACAAACAGAGCTGAGATTGCAAAAGCCCCAAAACAAATGATTGTTAACTACGAAAGCTTCTTCTACCTCTACAAACTTCTTCTGGATGATCTAACTGTACAAAATGTAGAATTATGTCTTTCGAATCTTGTCTCCAAAAATCAGCCCGATCCAACGGTTAACAAATCAACAATAGCAAAAGGAAAAACATACAAAGCTGAGATTGCGGAAACCCCAAAACAAAAACAAATGCAAACAGAGATGAGATTGCAAAAGCCTAAAACGAAGAAATCAACAGACAGCATGAATCGAACTAGCTCTTATACCATGTTAACAAAGAACATCCAAAAATAGAAAAGAAGAAAAGAGGGACTAGGATTTCATTAATGTAATATCAATAAAATACAATACAATATAATAAAGAGGAATACCTATTTATATATATAGGTAAAATACTAAAGTATCCCTAAATAATATTAAACTAAATATTATTTAACATGCCAAATATAAACGTAGATAGGTTGACTCAAGAAGACTTCTTCATGGCACCGTATTTTATTTAATAGTGAGACAAGTGTGTTGTTGGGTTAAGTTGTTTAATTAATTTTATCGTACATAGCATTGATATGTATGCAGATGTATTCAAGATGCGTCATATTTTAAAGGGTAAATACATGTTTTTTCTTTCTCAAAATATCTTGTATCTTGTAATTAAGGTTTAGTTAGTATTTTCTCTGTAAAATATAAATGATGTTTAAGGTGGTTACCCATATATTAAAAAAATATAACATTTATTATGACTTCAAGATACTACTTGGTATATTTGCCAAAGAACCTAACTGAAAGGTGACGTGAGGAGCAAGTTACTAGACATAACATTTTCCAAGATCCCATTTCGAGCTTCTTTCTTTGCTTTGGTTGCTTTAAGTTTCCATGCATGAAACACTTCAAGGCTAGGATACCCCAGTTGAAGTTGGACCACACAAGTGAATGCATTTTCAGAAATCTCATTGCCTTTGAGCAGTGTCACTATCCTGAGAAGCCTTACATTTGCAACTACGTTTCTCTGATTGATTCTCTTGTGCACACTAAGCTTGATGTGGAGTTGCTGGTTGAGAAGGCAGTGATCGTGCACGAGTCGGGGAGTGATAAGGAAGTGGCAACTCTTGTTAATGGTTTGTGCAAACATGTTGTGACAAACTCGACGTGTTACTATGAGACTATAGATGAGCTTAATGAGCATTATGTGAGTATTTCATAGATCTTTGGAGGACAAGTGGCACTGTGGTGGGGATTGCTGTGCTCGTTTTTGCTGTGTGTCAATTCCTACGTCTCCTGGGTGTTGTCTTCTACTCTCCTAGAATGTCCAAAATGTAACTCTGTTTGGATTGTTATCTTAAGAGACTTTGATTTAACAACAATGAAGTGACTCATGTAAATTTATAGACTCACTTTTAATAAAAGATGTAAACCTGAAATACAACACACACCTTTCTCCCTCTTTTGGCATATAAAAAAGCAATGAAACAGAAATAAAAACGAATTGTATAATGAAACCAAAGATAGCTAGCTAATTAACCAGCCTGAAAATGCATATCATTAGTCATAGAAAGTAGAAACTATTACAAAAGATGAGATAAATACCAACATATTTAATCAACCAGTGAAGAACTGAACTAAAATAACATAGTGACTATACAAACAACACAACAGAAATCAAAACAAACTTAAACAACATAAAAATCTACTAAGCAAACATGCCAAGGCTTCTATTATTACTTAGAAAGACCAATACAACAGCTGATAAATTTTTTCTTTAAGGCTTGGGAGTGGTCTAATAAGTAGTCTATAACTTGACAAGAGTGACTGTCTATGGTTGAAAATGTCAAGTCATCCATGCCCTTTCTTTTCTTGTTCCTATTCTTAGGGAAGATATATGAGTTAATGTTCTAAGAATATGCATGTGCATTTTTAACACAACTCCCTACGGTGCTTAATATATTAGCGATAAAAAAAAAAAAAACATTCTCTTACTAAAGAACAGAGTCTACTACTAGTATATATAGTATCATAAAAAATCAGGATCCATTGCATTAGTTGCATTGATGAGATTACATTCGCTATTGACACACTGTTTATTCATTAATCCATGCATATATATTATTGCATGGTTTGAGACTATGGATTCATGACTCCAACTAGTTTTCACTTTGACATATATAACATGTTATTCAATTTAGTTGCTAGAAAGAATTGATAAAATCTTGTTATGTATCAATATCACTTGAAGATGAAGATATATAATTTCTGACACAACAACTAACATAGGTTATATAGTATTAACATTAACAGTAATATCATGAAGCATTAAAGCCATATATGTTAATGCAATAATCCAAATCCAAACTGAGTTACATTTTGTACATTCTAGCTAGAAGAGAAAACGCCAAACACGGAGGAATTGGAACACAGCGAAAACCAGCACACAAATTCCAACCACAGTGCCACTTGCCCTCCAAAGGTCCCTAAAGTACACCAACCTCAACGCGGCCACAGTGTGGTTCCAATCGTTCATGGAATGCTCGTTAAGCCTATTTATAGTCTTAAAGTAACAAGTTGAATTTGGGACAACATGTTTGCATAGACCATTAACAAGAGAAGCCACTTCCTTGTGACTCCCCAACTCATGCACAATAACTTCCTTCTCAACCAGCAACTCCACATCAAGCTGAGTGTGTACAAGAGAATCAAGCAAAGAAACATAGTTGCAAATGTAAGTGTTTTCAGGATAGTGACACTGCTCAAAAGCAATGAGGTTCCTGAACACACATTCAGTGTTGTGGTCCACCTTCAACTGGGGGATTCTTAAACGCGCATTGAAAAGATTCACGTATGGCAAGCAACCAAAACAGAGAAACAAACTCAGAATTGGCTTCTTCTCAAAGGTTATGTCTAGTAACTCTTTCTCAGCATCACCTTTCTCAAAGCTCACTCCTGAGTCTTGTAACTTTGTTGCAGTTCTTAGAACCTGATCAACATGACCGATGTCGCACTCACCAGTGGGGTGATAAAAGCACCTTATCACATCAGTGAAGTGTTTTGGTTTCTTACAGCAGTCATATTTGTTCACCGGCTTACGAGGTTTCTTGGTGGTTTCATTTTTATCAGAAGAAGAAGAAGACATTTGGGTGTCATAGAAAGCAAAGTACTCTTTGGCGAGACCGACGAAGCTGGTGTGTTTTTCTTTTTCTTCCTTCTTGAAGTGATGAAGGACAACAACATCGTCGTAGAGTTTCTGCAGCACGAAGAAAGGGATTTGATTTTCTATAAGGATCAAGTCCCTAGTGATGTTCCTGCTGAGCCAGGACTGTGTCATGATGAGATCTTCACTGTTTCTCCCTCGAAAGGAGTTGGATTGCCTGTGCTCTTGCTCATGCCTTGAACTCTTTGATTTCAGCTCATGGTGTTTCAAGAAAAGTTCCATGATGAACACAGCATCCAACAGCATCATGATCACAAATTCCTTTTTGGTCATTTGTGGAAACTTCTCTGAGTAGCATTTCCGAATGTCTTCCTCATGGATGTCTAGATAGTGTTTGTATTTCATCATGGCTTGTTCGTTCGAGACACGGTTCAGGAAGAATTGGAAGTACCTTACCTTGTGCTCTTGCATTGGCTTGAATTCTTCATTGCTAAGGTGAATTGGGCCTATTGAGATGCACTCAGGAGTGTATGCTTCTTTATTCACCTTTCGGAGATTGCAAGGAACTTTGTAGATGCTCCGCTCCAACAACCTTAGCTCTTCTAGGACTCCAATGTCGATCACACTTTTTACGATCTCAATAAGATTGGATTCAGGTAATGAAGCATCAGCAGGGGAAGGATTGGCATCAGTACTAGTAGCATTTGCCATTGTTGCAGCAACCCAACTTCAACTTCCTCTAATTAATTCAGCAAACACATGAACTTTAGTATATAGAGACCAAAATCAAACTAAGCCATTATTATTGTACCCCTGTGAAATTCATGAACAGCAGTACCTTTTTCCAATTAAAGATTCAAGTAAAACACAGGTGACAAAATGAGCCGGGCTAACATGAAACTATCCAATGAAATTAAGTACTGAATTTTAAATTTTAGAGTGGTTGTGTTTGCACACTTTCTCTTCACATTTGACATGTGAAAACTGTAATCCTGAAATAGCATGTTTGGAAATCTGTAGAGAAAGAAGAAATCACATTTGACATGTGAAAACTATATAACTATTAGTTTCTAAAAATCATGTTTGAAATGTGGGAAATGATTTCTAAGATGTAAAATCAAACAAACTTTAAGTCTTTTTAACCTGATCTAATCATGGCCAGATTCAACCTTAATCAGAAAAACCTACAAATTAAAAGTTTTTAAAAAAGCTGGATTTTAACTAGTTTAACTTTAAGTCTCAATTGATACCATAATTTTTTAGTCCAACCTACTATAGCCTTCAACCAACATCTTCACAATAAGCAATTTTCTTAGGCTATTTTTAACAATAATATCAGCATGGTTTTGTTATAAAAGGCATGGATAGAAAGAAAAAATATGCTGTAAAAATTCTTAAGGTCGCTTTAACTTTTTCTAGCTATAAAACTTCAAATCATACACCTGAGTTTCCTCTATGCAACCTTTTCATCTTTTCACACCCTCACTCTACTATAGTATCTGAAAGGAGTTTGGTTGCCAACCATTCGAAAACAGGAATCACTTTTCCAAATGGCTTAAAGAGAAAAATAATTGAAAAAGAAGGCATTTTGGAAGACTTTAATTAAACCCAGTTGATTAGTATCAAAAAGTAAAGAAAGACAGAGAAAGTGAAAATATTGTGTCCAAACAAATAGCAAATCAATTGTGTATATGTGTTGCTTAGAGAACTTGCAAATACAGATCATGCAGGAAATTAGTAGACACTATGATTAAAACACCAAAATATATTAAAGAAAAAAAAAAACATGGAAAACAAGGCTAGAATGGATAGAGATGAGAACCTGTTGAAGTTTCAGGTTTATCTTCAACTCTTCAATAATAGCTGCTGCCACTATGCCACCTTACTCCAATGTTTCTGTTATTTATCTTTTCCAATTCTACAGGATGAATGAAGACTTTAATGCCACTGTATTTAATTAATGTATGAGTGAGACAGCTGTTTTGTTTTAAGATGGCGTCGCTTATGAGATGCATTGAAGATGCGTCACATTTTAATGAATAACATAAATATTTTTTTCTTTTATATAAAAATTGTGATGTAATATAAAATTATTTTAGAGATGTACTAGTGACATTATTATTTATTTTGATAGATATTAATTAAATCAAGAAATAGTTAAATTTTCTTTTTTATATTCATAAATATGCACGGTAAACAGCCTGTATACTAAAATATTAAATGTATTACTTGTAGTTGTTGGGTGATGGTAGTTTCACTTCATGCCACCATACACCATGTCTCTGTTTTTATGTACATAGATTGACTTACGAAGACTTCTTCATGGCACCGTATTTTATTTATGAGTGAGACAACTGTGTTGTTGTGTTAGGTTGTTTAATTAATTTTATTGTACATAGCATTGATGCATTGAAGATGCGTCATATTTTAAAGGGGTAAAACGTGTTTTTTTTTTTCTCAAAATATACTGGAATTAAGTTTTAGTTCTTATCAAATCTAACCACTTAAATATATTTTGGATTTGTGAAATATTGTTACAGTATTTTAGTTTAAAGATGTGCCCTGATAATATAAAAATACTAGTAGACGATCACAACTTGGTGAATAGCATTAGAATTTAGACGTACCCTTCAATGAGTGGTTAATAATTTAACTATAGAGATACGGTCACGGGCCAACAACTCAAATATAGAACTGCACGTTTTCAGAGGAACTTCTTCATCGATCATTGCTTTTTTTTTTTTTTTTTTAGTATTAATCCTCTTGATCAAGAAAGCTATATATATGTAAGCCATTAAGGTGAGATATAATCATATGGATCGGAGCTTTCTCATCCTTTGAGTCCTTAATTAATTACTCCTTTTTACACTTACCTAAAATAAATAAAACTATTTTTTTTTATTATTATTGATTAAACAGGACATGATGATGTTCCAAATGTAATAAGAGGGGAAAAAAGGGAAAAGAAAAGATAGGTGGGCAAAGGGACAATTGCTAGTGGAAGCAGATATTCACTTGATGCAAAGATGCCTGAATTATGACCCATCTGTAATATAGATATATTAATATCAGCATCAAACGTACTTTAATGATTACAATGATCCTTCTTTCTATTTTAATTTTAATTTAATAATAATTAATGGTTTAAAATAATTGGTTTCTGATAAGAAGAAGAATTATGAATTTTCAACATTTACTTAACACTTCATTTTTTCCTATCAAATCATATATATTATCCATTATGTTTATATTTATCTCTTTTTCTTTCTCTTAGATAGTATGTCGATAAATCTTTATTCTAATAATAATTAATAGTTTAAAACGCATCTGTAATAGGTCAGCATATCACAGTAAAATTTAATTAAATATCCCATCATAACAGCTATTTTTCCGTGATAAAGTTGAAAAGGTTTATCCATATTAATTATTTTAATGTATAGTATACTTTTAAAATTTTATCTAAAATTAATAATTGTATTATTCTTTAAACTTTAACTCTCTGATTGGTGTGGAAGAGAAAATGAGAAAGCAGAAAATAAAAAAAAATGAAACAATATATTATTTTTTATAATTATAAAACAACGTAACTTTTATCTTTCTTTTACTTTTTATTTTTGTCCAGCCAAATAAAAACAATTTACATGATGATTATTAATGTTTTGTTCTATTCCATAGTTCGTAGATGCTATACGAGTATACGACATAAATGAACACGTACAAGTTTTAAATTATCCAATCATATATATAGATAATTGGTTGAAGCTGCAGCTACCAAACAAACAAAACAAGACCTTCATAAAGTGGCATGAAGTCTTCGTCAATCGGTCCTTCTTTTGGCCAACATAAAAACACAAACTTACACACATATCTGCCAAGCACAGATAGACACATGGAGTAAGGTGGCAGCTATTATTGAAGAGATTAATAGGTAGGGTCAACAAAAAATAATTCTCAACAAAAGAAATAAACGTTTTAAAACATCTATAACATAATTAAAAAAAATACAAAACATTAAATATCTTTAATTTAAAATTATATCTAACTTGTTGATTTTATCAATTTACAAAAACAAATTAGTATTTCATATTAGATCATGGATATTTTATTCAAAAAGTTTGAATAGTATTGTGTCGATTAATTAGTTGCAAACCACTGTCCTCTCAAGTACTTGTATCCTTGAGCTTGCGTAGAGGATACTACAGCCAACCAAGGGAAATTAATTAATGTCATCTAATTTCATGTAAGTAGAGTTGCTTAATTTTCCGAAGACGAATGAAGGAGGGTTGGGATTTAATTAATTAAAGATCTTAAAACCTACGCTCACGTACTAATATAATGATGAAACTTGCATGGCAACTTTTTGTTCACTCCAAAAATTAAATTTTACTTATATGGTGTTGGACCTAGATTGAAGTTTGAGCTGTCATACAGTATTATTATAATACTGCTTGTGGCTAGGGTGGGAATGTGGGATCGATGGATCCAAATATCCTTGTTCAAGTATATATCTACACAGTTAATTATTTGAAATATTAATGTATATCTACCATACATCAATTGTTTAATCCCATTTTTACTATGATCGAGTAAGATAACTCCTAAAATAATATCTTCTAATATATATAAACATTTTCTTAAATAGTTTTTTAAGGATACTAGCTAGCAGGACACGGTAAATATAAATATAAATGAAAATGAAAATGAAAATGAAAGCGAGTTACATTTTGGTTTGGACATTTATTAAATCTTGAAGGCATCACGCACAGCGGCGAGGAATTGGAAGACAGCGAAAAGAAGCACAAAAATCCCGACAACAGTGGAACTTGATCTCCAAAGGTCTCGGAAGTAGACCAACTTCAACGCGGCCATGGTGCGGTTCCAATTGTTCATGTAATGCTCGTTGAGATCATTTATGATCTCATAGTAACACGTGGAATTTGTGACAACATGTTTGCATAGGCCATTAACAAGAGTTGCGACTTCCTTATCACTCCCCAACTCATGCACAATAACTTCCTTCTCAACCAGCAACTCCACATCAAGCTGAGTGTGTATAAGAGAATCAATGAAAGAAACATAGTTGCAAATGTAGGGCTTCGCAGGATAGTGACACTGCTCAAAGGCAATGAGGTTCAAGAACAAGCATTCCGTTGTGTGGTTCACCTTCAACTGGGGGATGCATAAACGTGCCTTGAAAGGCTTCAAGAAACCAAAACAAAGAAAGAAACTCAGAAATGGTGTCTTCTTGAAGGTTATGGCCACTAAACTTCTTCTCCCATCACCTTTCTCAAAGCTCACCCCTGAGTTCCGCAACTTTGTTGCCGTTCTTAGAACATGATCACTATCTCCATTCATGGCCTCAATTTGAAAGGAAAGGTAAGCCAGTCTTATCAGATCAGTGAAGTGTTTTGGAGGTGATTTACGATTCGATGGATCAGGGAACCTACTTAATTTAAAAAAAAAATATTATTGATATTTATCGTTGTAGCAAAGATAAAGGCAAAAGATGTTAAATTATAATTTATGATATGCATTTTGATTTTATAAATTAAATAGGCAACCCCTTACTGCGGTGTGAGCCAGTAAGAAAGTGGTTCTTGGATTTAACAGGATAAAGCATCTGAGTGTCATAGAATACAAAGTAGTTGATGGCAAGATCAACAAAGCCTGCAGTGTGTTGATCCTCCTTGTCCGAACTTAGAGTATCAACAGGGACAACATCATCATAGAGTTTCTGCAGCACAAAGAAAGGGATTTGATTTTCTAGAAGGATCAAGTCCCTATTGATGTTCCTGCTGAGCCAGAAATGATGAATCAAGATGAGATCATCATGAGCATCATCTAACTTAGAGTATCTCAAGAAAAGTTCCATGATGAACACAGCATCTAACAACATCATGTCCACGAATTTCTCTTTGGACATGTCAGTGAATTTCTCAGCCTAGCATTGTCGAATCTCTTCCTCATTGTTCTCGAGGTAGTGTTTGTAGTTGTTCATGGCTTGTTCGTTGGAGACACGCCTCCAGAAGAAGTGGAAGTATCTTAGTTTGTGCTCTTGCATTGGGTTGAGTTCTTGTTTGCCGAGGTGAATTGGGCCTATTGAGATGCACTGAGGAGTGTATGCTTCCCCCTTCGCCTTTCGGAGATTCTCAGGAGCCTTGTATATGCTACGCCCAGGCAACCTCGGATCTTCTCGGACTACTCCAATGTCGATGACGTGTTCCACCATCTTAGTAATTTCTCCAGGAAGATTGTCGGTAGCATATCGTGCCATTCTTTCAGCAACCCCTAACTCTAGCGAATTAATATAAAGAGGTTCAATTAATCACCAAAGAGCAACAAGTTAGTAGACACTAACTATCATTAAAACACATTTCACAAAACAAAACAAAAATTATCATTAAAACACCAAAAAATAAGAGTGTAAGTGGATTGAGTGATGGGTTTGATGTTTTGAAAAAGAAAACATTTTAAAAGATAGTGTGTCCCAACAAATAGCTATTCAATTATATTTGTTCCTTAGAGAACTTCCAAAATACAGATTGAACAATGAACATGCAATAAATCACCAAACAGCAAGAAATTAGTAGACACTACGAAAATTAAACAAGATGATGAGAATGGATCATATACAGTTCAGAACCTGTTCCCAGGTAGGAGTTGATTGTAGTTTTAGTTTCAGGTTTCTCTTCAATAAAATATAGCTGCCTGAATGCCACCATATACACCGTGTCTCTGTTTTAATGATGTTAGCCAAATGTAATGTACATAGGTTGACTCACGAAAGTGAGACAACTTTGCTGTTGGGTTAGGTTGTTCAATTAATTTTATTGTACTACCGCCGGACTCGGATCTGGATCTTCTATAATCATTTTTTTCACTGCATTAATTTCCAAGAGTTTCATTTTATAACACATATTTTGTATTTTATTTTTTATTAATATTTTGGTGAAATCCTTTTCCCTCCTAACTCATATAAATAAAAAGGTGTTCTTCTTTGACTTAAATATAAATAAATTCAATTAATTTTATGTTATTTAATGTTATTATTCTTAAAATACCTTTTATTTAATTGTAATTGTAGTTTCAATAATTTTTGTGTGTAAGATATCAAGTTTTAATTAAGAACATTTTAGAAATAAGTTTCTTTTTTCTTGAAATTAATAAAATTAAATGATACTATCAATTAACTTTCTCAATCAATATGAAATATGAAAACAGTTATATATATATATATATTTTTCGATAAACATGAGTCTAGAGAGACTACATATTATTGATATATATCCTGAATATATTTGGGATTTCTGAAATATTGTTATAATATTTCGTTTTTCAATAAGAATAATTATCAGATTAGAGACACCACCTAAGTGAGAGATAATTGAAGGGATAAGAGCTTAAACTATGATAAAAAAAAAAAAAAAAAATCAAAATTTGTGGATGTAAAAATAAGAATCTGAACTGTATCAAATAAATAAACCGTATGATTGTAGACATGCATGTGTGACCGAACTGTGCTAAACAATTCGGTTATGTATTTTATAATTATTGTGAATAATAAAAGTGGTGTCTTTCTTAAAAGGTTGGTTATAGATTTTTATATTTACAAAGCTTGGCTAATTGACCGATCTTGGGATGAGAAATGAAAAACTTGCATGCATTAACTGGTGGTGGAGGACTTTTTATTTTGGTAGCCATTTTTAAAATCGGATTGTTAATTTTTGGTGATATTTGTAACTAGGGTGGGAAAAGCGTACGGCCAAAAATTTGCTTTTTTAATTAACCGGATAAGTTTGATTCGAAAAAATAAATATAATTTTTATTCTGTATTCGGTTCGTAAAGTATGTGGATTAAAAGGATTGGACCGTGGATCCTTTTAATATTTAGAAAAAAATTTTAAAATGTAAAATTAAGAAAAAAAAATATCTTTCATTTGATTTTTTAAAATATAAAATTATAATATATGAATATCTTTAACAACAAATATTCAAGATGTTAGTAGGATGTAGTTTCAACGCACTTAATTTTTCTTTTTGTTTGCTTTGTTTTACTTTTTGACTTTTTTTCTCTTATAAAAAAAATACTAAAAAAATTATATTTACATATTTAATATTTAAATTTTAAATTTTTAATCTTTAATGTCTTATAATATCTCAATCCTACTTGAAATTAACAAATTAAACGGATAGTTCATAAATCAGTAAATTTAAATTGTTTAATTTATGGATTAAACAAATCAAAACTAAATCTCATTGAATAATTTAATAACACGAGAAAAAAAAAATAGAATCAATTATCTGCAAGTCCACTAGTTAAAAGCAAAAGCATGTGGTTGGCTCTACTATGTAGGTGGCACATTTATGTTGGTTTTAAACAGAGTAGTTATTTCTTATTTACATGTATTTATTATAATAAAATAAAATTTAAAAGTGATGTACTAATAATTAATATTATCATAATTTTTATTCTTGATAAAGTAACCATATCCTTCTTTTACAGTTTCATATTAGTCTTATATCTCTGTAAACGGGTTAGGTATCATGGTTAATTTGATTTTTAATAAAATAGGTTGGGCATTTGATTTTTAATTTAAAAGAAAACATATTTCTCACCCTAATCAATATTATTCTATCATCATCATTCCATTATATAATTAATATTATCATTGTCACCCTATATTAATGTTACCGTTATTTTTATCATTATCAATGACATTATTATTATATTATTGATGTTATTATCATCACTACATTATTATCATGATTTTCACTTTCACATTGTGTTACCAATATGAATAAATCTAAAATTTCTTATATATTTATAGAATTATTACATAATTTATCTCTATATATATACTTATACAAAATATAATTATCTATATAAATTTATTTGATGTAATATATATTTAAAATATTATACTATTATTAGTTATATACGGACATATAAATAAAATATTTAATATTTTAAATTATTTTTATTATATATCGTGGATAAACTATACTTATACTGGCGACTAAATTTGTCTTGCCAATGTCATTGTGAAAAGTTAAAACAAAAAAAGTTGAGAATTAACAAGATAAGAAGAGTGGATATATATCCAGTTCAGAACCTGTTCGTCTGTAGAAATTGGAGTTTCGCGTTTCTGCTTTGATTTTATGTGGGCTATATTTACAGATCTTCTGCATGCAGTTATTTTAAATTACATGAAAATCTCAGCCCTTAATAAATATTCATGTCTATTTTAATTAAATATTATAAGAAAACATAATTAAAAAAGATTTGATGGTGAAAGATTGAACTGTATGTACCCTGCAATTATTTTTTCAAGTGGGGTTCCTTTTTGACTGACGAAGACTTCATAGTTCATATATGCCACTCGAATTAATTTTAGTGACAGCAGCTGTTCCATTTTTTTTTCTTTTATTTTTTTTTTAAATAGTTCAAAATACTTTTTTTATTTTTGTCACCATTGAATTTGTATTTTCTATAATTGTTTAAAATGTGTAAATTGGCATCGGCTAAAATATAACCGATGTAAATTAACACATATTTTTAACTCTTTTACATCCCGATGTAATATTATAATGTTTTGCGCAACCTCCTTGCCTTTTACTAATTTGTAATCAGTAATCTCTTGGCCCGATGTAAAGTTGCTGTTGAGAAGGAAGTGATTGTTCATGTATAGATTAAGGTCACGTTTGGTTTATCAATTTGTACTCAGTACTCTTCTAGCCCGTAAAGTTACTGTTGAGAAGGAAGTGATTGTTCATGTATAGATTAAGGTTACGTTTGGATGCATTATTTTATAAATATTTTTAAGAGAGGAGAATATAAAAAGAAATAATGAAAAAAATTATATAAAAGTTAATATTATCTTCTCTAATAAATAATTTATAGAAGTGTCATATTTTTAAACGAATCTATTTAAAAGAATTTTTATTAATTGATTATTAGAAAAAATAATTAACTTCTAAAAAAATTTATTTTTTTTTCATATTTTTTTCTATTATATTCTTCTTTTCTAAAAGTTTTCTAAAAATACTTATGCAGTTTGTCCAAACAAACACGCCTGTATACTATATATAAAAGTTTGAACAAACAACACAAACAAATACAACAACAATACCTATATATAATCATACTTACTAGCTAGGGAAATATATTATACAATCTTAATTATATTATGATATCATTAAGCACACATAAGAAGACAGTAATCATATTTCGTCAATGTGAATATATATATATATATATAATTAAGTGCCCGTGTATATATAAGATTGACACTACCCTATAGAGTTAAAAACATTTTTATTAAAGCATTCGTCTATTATGTTCCCTAACATGATAAAATTATCAACAAGGCAGACACACTAAACTCTAACTGATGGGAGAGCAAAAGTGACTTCATGAAGAAGGCTATGTTGTGAGTTGCAAAAAAACTTTTATTATTAATAAAATGGTCCTCGATCTAGATGTTTGTGTTTGCTTTTGTTGGGGCTTAGGCCATTCCATGCAAAAAAAAAAAAAAAAAAAAGCAAGATAATGTTTGAAAAGTAATAACAGTGGGGAGAGAAATGGAGAAAAAGGGAACATTAAAGAAAAGAAACAAAAGGTGAGAAGGGACAATATCAATACGACAATTGCTAGTGGAAGCAGATATTCATGTTCATGCATGGATTCCTAAATCATGACGCATCTCTAATAGTTATAGATATTTATATATCAGCATCAAAGACAACCTTAAAATTTGCAAGATTCCTAAATTGAAATACTAAAAATGTACCTCGATTATCAAAATATAACGTCATTATTTTTCTTTTTAATAAAAAAAATACTAAATTCATCTTTAGAATTAGTAAACAAATTCATCTCTATAGAATTTATAAAAAGAATAAAAGAAAAAGAAAAGAAAAGAAAAGAAATTCATCTCTAGCTTTAATAGTATGTACAAACATGTAATAGTAACAAAAAATATAATAGTATACACATACACATGGAATGTACAAACATTGAAGTCAATAAAGTTGAGTTAGCAACTAGACTAACGTGATAGACAAATACAAATTCAAAATCTTTTTTTTCGTTTTGTTAAATTTAGATATTAAAATATGAGTAAGTGTCAAATTTAAGGATTAAATAAGTTTACTCTTCTGTCAAGCGTATAATTAAAAAATAGACTTACGAGCAGCATGCATATTTTTAAAATATATAAGGTATTTTGTATAGATTGGAGCATTTAACTAATATTTTATTATTATAATTAAAAAACAGGATCGATGGTCCAAATGTGAGAAAAGAAGAGATATGAATGGAGGGAAAAAAAAAAAGGCAAGGTCGAAGGGACAATTATAGCTAGACAATTGTTAGTGGAAGCAGATTTTCGTGTCCAAATTAAACACTCATTTTTCATTTCTCAATATCCAACTTGAAAATTTGCAAGGATGCTTATATTTAAATAATAAAATATTACTTCGAACACCAAAATATTAACATTTCGTTATATTATTTTTAAAAACAAAATTACCAAAATTTACTTCACCTTTTAATATCATTAAAATTGTGAACATAAAAATTTTAATAACTATTTTTTTTAAGACTAATTTCAATATCTTTAAGATACATATTTCACATTCGACCGTCAGAAAAAAAAAATATTTCACATCTAGAAGAACGAAATTGATATTTTACCTTCTCTTCTTTTTTTTTTTACATCAAATTGATATTTTACCTTAATGATAACGATAATTTACTTTATTTATTAAATTATAATACATTTTTATAAAAAAAAATTAATTTCCATTTCATATTTTTTATAATAACATATGCATTTTTTTCAATAAAACAAAATACGCACACGTATATTTCTTTAATATATAGTTTATCTTTTACTTTATATTTTTTAAGTTTGACATTATTTTTTGTCTAACAAATGTTTGACATGAATTAATTATATATTCTTTTATATTTTATATTTTTTTTGAAATATATTGTCTTACTAACACAATGCATATAAAAAATTACTAGAGATAATGAAAATAAAATAAAATTATTTATATTCATAATGTTCTTTAATTAAACTATGAGACATCTTTTTTTTTTTTTATATATATATACAAAAAATATGACGCATTTGTAATAGACCAGCATCAACGCCATCTACAGTAAAATTAATTAAGTATCCTATCATGACAGCTATTTCACCACGATAAAGTTGAAACTTTTTATTCATAACATGTATTTAAAGTATTAAGTTATATTTTTAAAATTTTATATAAAAGTAATACTTGTATTTTTTTTATTTAATACTTTTTTACTTTTGATTTTTCAAACATTGACTCTCTGGTAGGTACAGCAGAAAAGTAAATGAGAAAGAAGAAAGAATTATATAATTTTAACCTAAAAGAGAAAATGAAGAAAAAAAATTAAACTTTTGTTTCTAAAAATAAACTTTTATCTCCCTTTTCTTTTCATTTTCTATTCAGTAAAAAATAAAATCATTGTGAATATTTTCTGTTATACTCATATATACTACTATATAAGGGAACCCTAGCTACTTTAATTTCTTCAATCATATATAAATAACTGTTTGAGTCAGCTACCAAACAAAAGCATAACTTCATGATTTAAATAAAGTGGCATGAAGTCTTCGTCAGTGATACTTTTGGCTAACATAAAAGCACTTAAGCACACACTATCTAACACACATACCAAGCACATACATGGAGAAAGGTAACACTTATTGATCAAGAGAAACCTGAAACTCCAATCAATTTCTCCGACGAACAGGTTCCTAACTCTATCCATTATCAACTTGTTTTGTTTTCCAATGATTTTTTTTTTTTATCTGTTTTGGTGTTCTAATTAATCATATATAGTGTCTACTAATTTCTTGCTCTTAATTAATTTGGTGATTTGTTGCATATGTTTTGTATATGCAAAGTTCTCTAAGCAACATGATTTCCTTGGTGTCTTTCTTTAATTTGATTCTGATGACTGGGGTTAAAGCCTTCTAACATGCCTTGTGCTTAGTTAAGATCCTTTCTATTAATAAAATGTTTTTTTTTATAAATAAAAAAATTAAGCCTTCTAATTAACATGCTTCCTTTTCCAACTTTTTTTTTCTTATATTATTATCCTAAAATTCAAGTGGTGCTGTTCTAGGACATTTGGGAAACTAATTATGTACTTGTTTTCAATGCTTAGCACAACCGATTTCCTTTCAGATATCTTTAACTGCTTAAACTATATAGTTATATAAAAGGAAAAAAAAAATAAACGAGAAAAAGAATGAAGGTGTGAAAAGTGATCAACGTGTTTCTTTGGCTATTATCTAAAGTTCTATGGTTATTATAATTAAACTGACATGTTTCTTTAGTAACATAAAGCATTTCTACAACATATTTTATCTTTATTTTAAAGTTTTCATGCGTTCTATTATATAATAAAGTCTGTATTATTGTCAAAAAGCCTAACAAATTGGCTTCACGTGCGACACGACTTGCAATAATTACCTCATTCATAAGTGGATTTTTAATATTAAAACAAAAAGATGTTGATGAATATCATATTGAAGTTTTAAAACTGCGGTTGCAGTTTTGATTTAATCTATTTTTAATCTGCAGTTTTAATATTGTGAAAAATTATAGAAAGAATGTGGCCAAAGTTATGATAAATGATACCCCGAAAACTTTAATGTTGTGGTTGAAATCATGGTTGGACATATTATTTTTATAGAGAAATTCTATGGCACCTTAATAAATATAAGAATTTTGATAATGACATGATTTAATTACTTATTCGATCTATATATTTACATAATATTTTTATGTTTTAGTTTTTATATTTATAAACTATAAGTTTTGGTCTCTAATCAAACATATACTTTTTAGCTTGTTTTAGTCTTACACATATTTTTGAATTTGTTTTAACCTCTACAACTTTGGAGGATAAAAGCCGAAACGAATAAATTTTAGGTATATATACCTATGTTTGTTCATCTTATTTTTAATTTATAACTTATTTTTAAGTAAAAATTAAAAATTTTAAGTAAAAATTAAAAATAAGAAATTAAACAAAATAAATAAAAAATTATTTGTTAATATTTTTTTCACTTAAAAATTCATTAAAGTTAAAAATATAATTAGATTGAGAGATTTTAGATTGGACTCTTCTATTAACCAAAATTAACGAACTAATCATTAATATTTTCTTATAAAAAAAATAATAATTATTCTAAAAATTCACCTCACAAACTTATTATAAAATTTATTATTTTTAATTTTTCTTTATTAAAAATAAATAACTTTTATTTTAAGAAAATTTTACAAACAACTTTTATTTAAAAACAATTTATAAGTTAAAAAAAGTTACCTCCATATATATATATATATATATATATATATATATATATTTACTAATACTAAAACAAAACAAAAAAATTGTAAAAGAGACTAAATAAGTAGTTAAATTGAGAAATTCTCTTTCCCTTTTTCCGTGTCTTGTTATTTCCAAATTCATTTAAACTAAAATACTGATTTTTAGACATTCAACGTTAATAAACATCTTTGACATTTTCTCTTTCATCTAAATTATATCACACCTATTACACCTATTATACTTACGTTTCTTTTTCTTCTCTCTTATCCTCTTTCAAATTACTACTGAACCAATCTAAAAATCTTTATTCTACAAATATTGGTTGGCATAAAAACCTATTACATAGCAACTCATTTTAAAAAAAAAAAAAAAAAAAACCTAGATCACAGGGTACACAATTATGGCTTAATTTGATTTTGGTCTCTAGCTATATATATTTTTAATTGATCTGTTTGTTCAATTAAAGGGACTTGAAGGGACTTGAATTTGCTGCAACAAAATGGCACCTGCTAACAACACTTCTTCCGGTTGTTCACTTTCCGAAACCGAATACGAGATGGTGAAACACATAATCGACATCCCAGACCTAGAGGAGCTAAGGTTGTCGGAGTGCAGCATCTACAAGGTTCCTTACAATCTCCGAAACGTGAACCCGGAAGCCTACACCCCACAGTGGATCTCAATAGGCCCAATCCACCTAAGCAAGCCAGAACTCAACCCAATGCAAGAGCACAAGAAACGCTACTTCCACTGCTTCTGGGATCGTGTCTCAAACGAACAAGCCATGAGAACCTACAAGCGCTACCTCGAAGCCAAAGAGGACCACATCCGACACTGCTACGCCGACAAGTTAACCGACATATCTATCGAACCGATCCAAGGGTAAGTAACTAAAATCCTCTCTTATATATTGACAAAAAAATTTATGCTTATTTTAAAAAAAAAAAAAACTTATTTTAAGCCTCATTCAAGATTGGAGCGGCCATGCATATCCAGAGAGAAATTCGTGGACATGATTCTGTTGGACGCTGTATTCATCATGGAACTCTTCCTGAGGAACTGCGAGTGGAAGTCGAACAGCTCAAAGCACGAGCACGAGTACAAGCAAACGAAGTCGTTTCGGATGAAACACAGCGACGATCTCATCCTCACGCAGTCGTGGCTGAGCAGGAACATCACCCGGGACTTGATCCTGATTGAGAACCAGATCCCTTTCTTTCTGCTGCAGAAACTCTACGACGACGTTGTCCCTCTCGACAACAAGAAGCTTGAGGAACACGCTGATGGGTTTGTCGACCTCGCCATCGAGTACTTTGCATTCTACGATACCCAGATGTCTTCCTCCGATGAAACCAAACGTGTTCTTGATAAGAACCAGTCGAGGAGAAACTACTTCATGAGTGGTGCACTCCGAAGTTCCAGGAAACCTGACAGTAAGTCAAAGAGCAGAGATGGTTACAGCAAGAGTAGTACAAAACACTTCACCGATCTCATAAGGTACTTTTAGTCACTATTATACCTCTATATATATATATCGAGAAATTATTAGGTGATACATGATCCCCAATGCAGGTACTTCTACCTTCCGAGTGAATGGGTTCGCAGCAGTGGCAATGCCAACCATGTGCTAAGAACCGCAACAAAGTTGCAAGACTCGGGAGTGAGCTTCGAGAAAGACTTGGAGAGAAGGTTGCTAGATATAAGCTTCGAGAAGAAGCTAATTCTGAGTTCCTTCCTATGCTTGGGTTGCTTGCCATACCTAAACCACTTCAAGGCACGTTTCAGGATCCCCCAATTGAAAGTGGACCACACAACCGAATGCGTGTTGAGGAACCTCATTGCCTTCGAGCAGTGCCACTACCCTGAGAAGCCTTACATTTGCAACTATGTTTCTCTGATTGATTCTCTTATACACACACAGCTTGATGTGGAGTTGCTGGTTGAGAAGGAAGTTATTGTGCATGAGTTGGGGAGTGATAAGGAAGTCGCAACTCTTGTTAATGGTTTGAGTAAGCACGTCGTCGCCAACACCACGTGTTATTATCAGACTATAAATGAACTCAACACCCATTACCAGAACATTTGGAACCGAACCATGGCTGCGTTGTGGTTGGTTTACTTCCGAGATCCTTGGAGGGCGAGTTCCACTATGGTCGGGGTTGTTGTGCTTGTTTTCGCTGTGTTCCAATTCATACGCGCCGCGCGTGCTGTCTTGGGACATGATGAGAAGTAATTAGATACTACAATTCTTTAGGTTTTGTTTCTGTTGTTATTCAAAGAAAAACAACACTTTGTATCGTAGTACTTCATCGTATTATATGTTATGTTCACATGGGTTGTTTCGTGCATATATCTGAAAATATTATGCATGGGAATAAATTAACAGTGTGTCAATATATAGTGAATGTAATGATCTCATCGATCAATGCAACAAATAATGCAAGGATCTAGTCTTGAATTGTTATCAAGTATACTCTGTCGGGAGTTTATAAGTAAGAGAAAATGTGTCGGTTATTTATGTTAGAAATGCACATGTATATTTTTGACAATGGTTATTATAAATTAACATGCACTCACTTTTTTTTTTTTTCATCTCATTTTCTTTGAAAGGATTATCTGATAGTTGTTGATTTGATTCTCTATATTCAGTAGATTTTTTTGCACCAAAACAATAATTAGTATGCTGAGAGTGTAACCATGATCATTTGGATATTTGGGAGTATTTTATGGACAGCATTCATGCATTTTAATTATTAAGCTTTACATTTTGACCTTTTTATTGAAAAATTTAAACTAATGATTTTTAAACATTTCTAAAATTGTATTTGTCTAACAACCAGTTTTGGTCTGGAATTAAAAGAAGAGATTCAAATCTATTTTACATGTAAATCTGAGTTTAATTAATGAAAAAAAAATATGATGCATTTGCAAATGTAAAATAGTTTTATACTTATACAGAGCATAGTTTACGTTAGATGAAAGGAATATCTATGTATAAGAGGATATTTTCTTTGGCGCTAATTAATCCAAAATTAAGTATAAATGTTGTAAATTAATGTAATTGTAATTTGTAAACTATACTATATGTGATGGAAATAGCTGTCATGGTGGGGTTTACAAATTTCATCTCTTTAAATGCATGGCATTCATTAATGGAATAGGTTGGTATGTACGTAAAAACGCTTAAACTAAATAAAATTTAGCAGTACTAGTACCACAAAAAAAATATTAAATGCAATTTTATTAAATATAATATGTAAGTAATTTAAATAATAATAATATAACATTTTGGTCCTCTCAAAAAGAAAAAAAAAATGACATTTTGGTATACACATTTTATGTTCTATTCACTTTTACTCCTGTAATATAATTTTATACCTCTCAAATCACTCACGCCCTCCAATTGGACAACATGTGGAAGCCATCCACTATTATTTGGGTTCTATATATCTCTCTCTTATTTTTTGTTTATCATTTTAATTTTTTTTATATTATTCTTAAAATTATTGGAATTAATTATATTTTTTTACTTAGTTACTTTTCACTTCAGTAACTAATGTATGGAGAGAAAAAATAGTGAAATTTTAAGTTTTAAAAATAAACTCAATATATTCTAGATAACATGGGATGGAAGTAGCTGTCATCATGTATATGCACATTGATTGATTAATAGAAATATGGGTCATGAGAGCAGAGTATGACTGCAAGGATTGAAGAGAAGCTCATGATGTTGACACCATGGTGGGGTTTACTCTGCTTCATCTCTTTAAATGCATGCATGGCATTCATTGGAATAGCTAGGTTGATAGAAACTAATTTGCTTCGGTGGATTAATTTTGATGTAAAGGGGTTTCTACATCCACGCTTTATAGCAATGTAATTTTCTCTTTTGGACTTCAAGCCCATTTGTATAAAATAATAAAATAATAATAATAATAAAATTCAATAGTGCACAATAATAACAAAAGTTGTATACATTTATCAAATATAATGTGTAATTGATTTAAATAATACTATCAAATGTTATATTTATTAAATTTGTCTATAATTTATATTTAATCTTATCCTCTTATTATTTTTAATGTTAATCTAAAGTTTAAAACAATTTATTCTCGTGTTCTTTATTTTCACTTTAAAAAAAAATTATCAAATATTTAAAATAATTATTTTATCACATCTTAAACTATTCAAGACTTATCATCGTCGTCACCAAGAGTTATCCCATCACCATGATCATCACCGTCAATATGGTCACCGCCGCCAACATGTTCACCGTCACCATCATAATCGTCGTTCTCGTTGTTTCTGCCACCACCACCGTTGTCCCCATTGTTGCCTCTGCTAGGGCCACATCGCCACCACTATCATGGCCTTGGTGGTGGCAAGAACAATGGTGCTAACTATGTTGGTGGTGGTAATGACAATGATCATGGTGATGGAAACAATTCTTAATGACTATAATGATAAGTTTTTAATATTTTAAGATGTTATAAAATAATTATTTTGAATATTTGATATATATTTAAATTTTGGATGTAATGAAGATGAGAAACAAAAAAATCAATGAAATAGATGCATGTTAATTTTTAAATAATTGCGTTAATCTTTATCGTCATATATATATATATATATATATATATATATATATATATATATATTTTTTTTTTTTTTTATAATTTTGTCCATGCATATAAAATCAACTTTTTTTTCACAACTGTTTGAAAGACAAACGCTTCTTATTGTCTGGTTTTATATAAGATTAATTAGGAGTCATCTTATAGTGAATAGAGTTAATTTCTATATATAATTATCAGTGTAAATTTGTTTACATCATCAATTAATAAAAAAATCATAACTAATGTAACTTTTAGTATAGTTATTAGACTCTTCAAAGAAAAGAAAAGATAGTTATATATATAAAAAAAAAAATCATACATGATTATTGAATGATTATGTATTTGGTCCATAGTCAATTTAGAAGTGTTGAAAATTAAGTTTGACATTGAATTTTTTTTTATTATAATTATTAATTATTTAATTAAAATTAATTAGTTAATTTTTTTATTAATGATACAATTATAATTTTTTATTCCTAAATTATCCTTTAGTATAATTAATTAATTTAAATAAAAAGTTATGTAAATTTTTTGCAAAATTAAGATTTGAAGCTACGAATCTTTAATTTTCAAATATTAGAAAAACTACTAAGTAAATGATTTAATGGATAATTATTACAAAACATTTATATATATAAATCTTTTACATATATTTTATTTATTATCGTATATTTATGACTTAAATAAGTTTTGGATCTCTATAAAATATATCTTTTTACTTTTGGATTCCTATAATTTTTACTATGCTTTGGGTTCTATAATATATATATTTTTTTATTTTGAGTCTTTACCGTGGCATCATCTCAAATATATGTTGAAATGATATCACGCAATCCAAAAAAATATATTACAGGGACCCAAAACACAACAAAAAATTTATAAGAATTCAAAGTAAAAAATAAGTATTTTATAGGGAGCCAAAACTTATTTAAGTTTATATTTGTTCATTGTTTCTTGTGTTTTCAACAAAATTTTAATAATTTAAATAAAAGTAAAATAAATGGAATGATTTTTTTTTTGTTGATTAAAATAAACAGAGTGATTTATAAATTAAAAGTGAAATATATAATAAAAAATTACAACTAATAATAGGAGATGTTAAAAAATAAAGGAAGAATAATTTAAATAACTTTTAATAATATTAAAGATTAATAAAATAAACTTTTATAAATTTAAAATTTGTATATAATAAATATTTTTTATTTTTGTCAATATATGTCAAGTTATTAGATCAATTAGTGACTCACTGATTCAAATAATGACTCAGTGACTTGATTAGTTTGATCATTGGTCCGATTTTTAAAATTATAACAGAGAGACCTTGGGAGAGACGTTAGAGATACCGAAGTTATTTAAATTATTATTCTTTTATTTTTTAGCATCTCCTATTATTAGTTGTAATTCTTTTTATATATATATATATATATATATATATATATATATATATATTTCACTTTTTATTTTATAAATCATTCATTTTATTTTATTTTTATTTAAATTATTAAATTTTTGTTGAGAATATAATAAATAATAAATAAATATATGATAATAAATAAAATTTACATAAAAGATTTATATATATAAATATTTTGTAATGATTATTAATTAAATTATTTTTTTAATGGTTATTCTTATATTTAAAAACTGAAAAAAAAGTTAAGTTTCAAATCTTAATTTTTTCAAAATTCATTTAATTTTTTATTTATTTCCGATTATAATTAAGCTTTTTTTTATTTTATTTAAGATGTTAGCTGAAGTGATGGAAGAAGACACACAATACAAGAAAAAAAAAACAAAATTAAGGGGAGACCACAAATCCACAATGGAGTTTGGCATTCAATGGAATTTTGAAGATGTCGTGATCGAGGCACAACAAAACAACAATTCAAAGCAATGGAAGAATTGAACACCACCATCAAGGAGAAACTAATTGGTGGAAGAGAAAGGTGGAGATGTAAAAAATAGTTATTAATAACTATATAATCGGAATTAAAAAAGTTATATTGACAAATAGAATTTTTAATTAGAATGATGAAATCTATTAAATAATATCAACTAAAAATCAAATTTATCAACTCTAGCTCAATTATTGAACATGATATTATAAATAACTTGATAAAAGTCTTTGATTTTCATGGATAAAAAAATAATAAAAATGAAATCTTTAAATTAATTAAGTAATTTTATCATAAAGCAATTATCTCGCTAAGTAGTAAAGAAATGTTTACTTATTAACCTTGTTCTCTTCTTTTTATGTTTGCTAATTGCTACCTCTCCTGTTTTACAAGGAGTTTGTAAGATATTTTGTTTGTGAAATTAGTATTTTTAGAAAATATATAATGCAACGCAAATTCAATAAATGACGAAAAGGACAAGGTACCACCATTAATATTCAAGTCAGTGGGACTTTTAAATTACAGTTTAATTAGTTTAATCAATTTAATTAATGATTAAATTATAATTAAATTACATATTACAAAAAATAATAAAACATAACTAATTAAATCCCTACTTTAGTATGTACCAAAAAAAAAATAGCTACTTTGGTTTTGAAAATAATTCAAGATAGAGATATCATATTAGTGATATAAAATTGTAAAGCAAAAACAAATAAATATTTATACATCTTACAATTATACTTATTATTGATTTTATTTTATTTTCTTGAACATGGTATTGATATGAGTAGTATCCGTCAAAAACATAATTAATATTTGTGAGAAACAACAAAAACAAACCATATAAATACTCTTCTTTCATCCTAGTTTATTTTTACAATAACCAAAATTCGAATGAACTGCTACTTAATAGACAAACACAGCTACAACATGTGACAACAGTTAAACAGTTGTAAGTTGGTATACCTCTTGTTGATTAGTCACTGAGGTGATTTAGATGTTTCAAGAATTATTACTCACCGAAGTGTTATAAAACACCTATAGCGTACCAAAAATGAAAAATTAAAAATCAGAGCTACCAATATTTTCATGCAATTAATTGTTGGGTCCCTTGAATCTCTTTTGAATCATTGGTCATCAAATCACTGTTCATCAGAAACTGACAAAGTAATAAAAATAGTACGTATATCATCAAGAATGGCAAATAATTTCCAATCTTCCAATAATTCATTTAATCATTAAGTCCGCCAAAAATTAACAAACAAAATTAGAGCATCAATAATCATTTGGTTCTAATGTAGATTTTTCTTCTTTAGGCACAGTATTTTGTTTGACTTGTTGTTTTTTCACTTACTACATCTACAAAGGACACTCCAAAGTTCTAGTACAAACCAGATAGACACTGAGAAAAATAGAGTTTAGAACTGAAGATCCAAGAGCTTTTGGAATTTGGAACTGAGAAATTGTTGGAGGAAACAGTCTGTCAGGTTCATACAATGTGAATTGTAGTTAACACTAGTTTGTGATAAGATAATAATGCCTATTAGATCCGTATGGTAGTTAATTTTGTTTATCAGTCTTCACTTCTGCTACTGGTTTTTCATTATGGTTTTGTTGTTTGTTTTGTTTTATTTGTTTGAGATGTTGCCACTGGTTACTTTACAACTGATTCTTTTTCCCCTTGTGTTCTGGTCCTTTTTCTAATTTTATCTTTTTGCAAGGCAAGAATGCCTTTAGCCAGAGTGGCAAAGCCATTTTTGTTGAAAATATCTTCACTTTTATGTCTGCACATGAAGATGGATCCCATGCATGTGTATATCTCAGTGGAATCTGCCTTATCATACTTTGAAGAGGCATATACGCACTATGGATGTCTTTTTTACTTCTTTGTATTAAAATACTTTATTATACTTGAGAGCACGGATTTTCATGTTTATACTTCACAAGAATACTAAAAAATGGTTTGTCTTTAAAATGAGTCATTTCTCTCTTAAAAATGGATAACTTGTAGGAATTTTCATATCTCAACATTGCAAGTGTGCGAAAGAAACAAGTTTAACAATTTTTAAATTTTTTAACTCCAGCTTGTTGTAAACATAAAATAGGAAGTCAAAACAAAACATATTTTCCAAATCTTGAAATTTTTGATAATGAAAACAGGAAATTATTTGGCTCCTTGTTTGTATCAATCTCAAGTGATTCATTTGTCTTATGGTTGATGTGCTCGCTCAACAGGACCAGAAAACAAACAAATTTCATGGGGTCTGCTGTTGAATATCACATCCAACACATAATTAACATCCCAGAAGAGATTGAGCCTGCACTGTGGCCAGAATGTTGTATCTACAAGGTACCTACTAGTCTTTTCAAGGTGAAAGAAGTGGCCTACACTCCTCTATTGATCTCAATTGGCCCTATCCACCACAACAAAGAGCAACTAAAGGAAATGCAAGAGCAGAAACAAAGATATTTTCACTTCTTTTGGGCACGCCTAAGCCCAGTGAACAAGCTCGAGTTAAAGCAGTACAAAGCCTGGCTTGAACTAGAAGAGCGAAACCTACGTCGTTGTTACCAGAAGAAATTCCCTGAAATCAGCAAGGAGGAATTTTTGGAGATGCTGTTGCTGGATGCCGTGTTCATCGTGGAGCTGTTTCTGAGAGATGAGAAAAAATGGGAACATAAGGATGACTATCTAATGACTCAAGGATGTGTTAGCAAAAGTATCCAGTGTGACTTGATGCTGCTAGAGAATCAGCTTCCAATGATAGTGTTGGAAAATCTATATGATAGAGTTGTCCCAAGCAATGCCAAAAAACACATCAGATTTATTAACCTTGCCCATGTATACTTCAGATCTTATTACCCTCATCAGCATTCTTCAGAAAACAAGTTTGAGCTAAGAAAGTGGGAGAAATCATTACATTTCACTGATCTGATTAGAAATTCCTATCTCCCTAAGAAACTAAGCAGTCAGAAAAACCATCTTCAAAAGGAGTGTGTGCTAAGGACTGCAACAAAGTTGAACGAGTCCGGGATAAGCTTTGATACGGTTGATGACAGATGCTTACTAGACGTAAAGTTTGAGAAGAAGCGGTTCTTCAGCTGGTTCCTTTGCTTGGGTTGCCTGCCATGCTGCAAGTTGTTCAAAGCTCAGTTTCAAATCCCCCAGTTGAGAGTAGACCACACAACAGAATGTGTTCTTAGGAACCTGATAGCCTTTGAGCAGTGTCACTATCCTGAGGAGCCTTACATTTGCAACTATGTTTCTCTGATTGACTCTCTTATTCACACCAAAGATGATGCAGAGTTGCTGGTTGAGAAAGAAGCTATTGTCCATGAACTGGGATGTGATCAGGAATTGGCAAATTTGGTTAATGGTCTTTATAAGCATGTAGTGACAAATTCAACATGCTACCACCAAATCATGGAAGATGTTAATGAACACTACAACAATAATTGGAAGTGGGCAATGGGTACATTAAGGTGGGTTTACTTCCGTGACCCTTGGAGAAGCAGTTCCACAATAGTGGGGATTGCTGTCCTAGTATTCACCTTCTTCAACTTCTACCGTGTTACTAATCTACTCTTTTAGTATTACATCACTGTCATGTCAATGATTGCACCATAACTATTTTCATTTCCCATTTACTTGTACCCAAAGTGGCTTGTTTATTGGTGAACATATGTATTAATAAATAATAATAGCTGCCCGTGTGTGTGATGATGGTACATGTACGTACATCCTGAACTCATGGATAAGTGTGCTAAAATAAGGTACTATCCTTTTAAATCAGGTTACTTTAGTTGGCTGAATTCTGAATAAGGTCCTCTAATTTTTTGTTATAAATTTGATATATCCCCTATGCAATAAGAATATAAGTAAAAGTTGTTTAGAAGGAGAAAGATTCCCCAGCTGCATTTTACTCTAACCATTTCACTTCAACCCAAGTAACTAATTGCATCACAGTAGCATCTGATACACCAACCAAAATAAGTCAAAAACACTTACCAGAATTACAAAAAAAAAAACCAAACAATGAACTTGGACAGAAGCTGAACCAGAAAAGACTAACAATAACTGCTTAACATAAAATCATGATCATGCCAAACACTGAATCATTTGGTCCTATTGATTAACCGAAAGCTCCTTCCGCTTATATCGGACCATCACTTTTCCCTTCACTCCCACAACCATGGCATTCCAATCGATCTCAGGAAAAGGTGAGACCAACTCCAGTTCAAAATTCCTCAGCAGATGAGTCCATATTGCTTTAATCTGCAGATATGCAAATGGCTCCCCAAGGCATCCATGTCTGCCCCCTCCAAATGAAATGTATGAGAATGCACCTGCCACCTTGTCCTCTTCCCTCCCCACGGCAAATCGATCGGGATCATAGCTATCAGGGTCCTTGAAAATGTGACCTAGCCTGTTTGCATAAGCAGGTGATGTAGCAATTATATGACCCTTGGGAATGTCATACTCTTTCCCCTCTCGTGTCGTGACACTAAAATCAGAGTGTGAGCTTCTCATCAGCATAATTAGAGGAGGATGGAGTCTCAAGGCTTCTTTGATGCACCTATACAGCACATCCATTTCAGCCAAAACATCATGGTCAACTCTGTCCCCATGTTTTTCCATCAACTTCTTCTGCTCCTCCTGCACAGCTGAAAGGTACTGGTTGTTAGACAGCAGATATGCCCCGGTCCAAGTGGAGGTAATCGAACTTGTGTGTTGACCCGCAAAAAGTGCAGCAATGAGGAGTCCAGTCACTTCAGCTTCGGTTGTCGAGCGACCATCTTTGTACTTTGAGTCAATGAAGCACTGCAGCATGTCTTCTTCAGATTCACTGGCGCTTTTGCGAGATGCTATGATGCTTGCAAAGATTCCAGCAAGCTTCTTGCGTGCCTGGTCACGGCGCTTGTGAGCTGGGATTGGCAGGTATGGGAAGAGAACACTGATTGGAAGCATCCCATTGTCAAGGTCGTGGAACAATGCAGAGACATCATCAAAGAGCTTGTCACGAACTTCACGCCCCAAGAGACATCTACTGGCTGTCAAGATGATCAGTTGTTCGAGCTCATACTTCAAATCAACCTCACCACTTGGTCCCCACTTTGAGAAATAGTCCTGCAAAATTGAGTTTGTGTTTGGGAAAGAACAGTCTTCAATGCCAATTTGGTACACAACCAAGAAAAATTACAAGGGAAAAGTTAACCATTAACAACATATAGAAACAATGAACTGCTACGCTTGATGCCATTTCACCATGGTCAAGTCCAAATGGAAATGAAGAGGTTCTCCAGTTTAATATGGGAGTGAATTCAAATAGCAGTATAAATTTGGTTTTCCGATAAACTAGGAATCACACTACACTAAGATGAGAGTCAAATGTATAATCATTGTTGATCATTCAATGGCATGTTCTCATGATAAAAATGTATGCACATTTGTTATAAATTATGAAATTGTTTTACTCAACTTTCTAGTAAGCCATCTATGTCTAATCCCACGGTGTTGGATAAGGCTGCTTAGTTATTGTTATCTGCAATAAGCTACAGCCTGCAGAATACACAGATCATAGCAGGCATTGGCATTGTACAAATCCAACAAAGCATTGAATTGAATGCACAAACATGTAATACATCAACTAAAAATAAAAAAGGGTCAATTAAAGCACAAAAAGCAATAACAAAAACAATGGATCTAAGCCTATGAGCCTCACCACTAGCGAGTTTTTAACAAGGGGGTGACAAAATGTTACCCCAGTCCCCCAATCAATCATTACATGCAATATAATTTGAGGGTTTTGGTAACCAGGCCAAGGGAAAGAGAGAATTTCTGAATAACCAAACCGAACCCTTAAATTTTAAAAGTACAATAGAATTTCTCACAAAATAAAATAAACCAAAACATATTCCAAAACATAAAAAATATTAGGACCAATCAAACAAAACAGCAAACACATGCATACCTCAGCTTCTGAAACCATCTGATTGACATAGCCCTTGAGTTTGTTGACCCTAAGAGCCTCAGTGAAGAACCTGAACTGTTCCTGCCTGACAGAGTAATCAACATCAAAGACGACCCCAGGTCCAAAAGTAGGGACATTGAACTGGTACACCTCCTGCTGACTGAGATCAGTCTCAGAGGCCTTGAAGAAGTGCGCAGAGACCTCAGGGCCAATGAGGAAAGTGATGTTCTTGTGGAATAGTTTGAGTGTGAAGACACTCCCAAGCTTAGGGTACTCCTCACGGAGCATAAAGATTGGACCTTTGAGGAATCTGATGAGCCCTCCGATTAAGGGCCATCCCTTCACAGCTGGGGGTACCCTCTTTCTGGATTTGGGTATTAGGAAGGCTGAGATTAGTTTGGCCACAAGGATTGTGGCCACAAGGAGGAGGCCAGTGCTCAGAAACCTACTATCAATTTCCATCATGTTTGTGAATTGTGGGAGGTGAAATGATGAGACAAAGAAAATGGATGTGTTTTGTGTAATTTGATTGGTTGATAAAACCAATGGCTAATAATAGGGGGGTTAGAACTTAAAAGTAGAGGAACCACAGATCCAGTGGCATGATGTGTAGATCTGTGTGATTTTGTTTATTACAAAACAAAAAAAAAAGGAATTGAAGTAGTGTGTGTTGCCACTAAGTAGTGTGAATGTGCAAATGCAGATTTATAGGGTGGATTTGGCTTAGCTGGGCTCACAGTAATTACAGGGTTTGGAAAATAAAACTGTGGGTTAGGCTTTGGAATTTGGAAGGATGTGAGTGTGGGATGTTCTGTTCTGGTCTATTCACGGGCGGAATATACGGGGGTTAATTTTATACTATGGGTTTTGGGGCAATTTGGAATTTTAATGAAAAGGAAACAAAAGTGAAAGTAAAGGAACTTTGGAGTATTTTTGGAATTCATTTGAAAAATGGGTCCTAAATGTTATGTTATTTTTGTGTACTATGTTTTAGTTTTTTATGCAGTTTAATTATGTATTTTAGAAGTCTTAAGGTTGCCTTTTACATCTTAATTAAAAGTTATTTTATTTGATTTATTTACATCAAAATTATATAATTCAATTAATGTATAAATTAAAAAAGTGTCAAACATAATAAAAATCGTGTTAAAAAATAGTCTCATAAATAATTAACAAAAAAAACTTAATATTATATTTTTTTATTAATTTGATTATTTGTTGGATATACTTTTTATGAAATTTTCACCATGTTTATTGTCTTTTTTATTCAAATATTATTTAGGTTTTATAGTTCTTATGTAAGTGAATTTAATGAAATAATTTGTACGTCTTACATTAGTAAAAAAAAATGGTTCAAAATTGTATCACAAAATTAAAATCATGTTTGTTTTTAAAATGATCATTTTAACTCATTTTTAAAATATAAATAACTAAATTGAGTCATTGAATATTTTTAAAATATAAATAACTTGAAAATTTTAAATCATCAAGAAACAAACTGAATAAAAGTTAAAACATAAATTTGATAAAAAAAAAAATGGAGAATTATAGATAAATAATTATATACTCTAACATTTTTTTATACTATGCGAATTCTGGTTCAATTACGATATGAAATTATTTTCCCTAATAAAATAGTTATGATAACACCAATATAAGTTAAAATCTATGTAAGAGGATTTTGAATTGTCTAAGGAGACATTTCTGAAATGCACCAAGGTCCAAAGAAATCGTCATTCCGAGGATTTCTCACTTTAGTGTTTGAAAACTTCTTAAGAAATTAGTTTTTTCATTTATTGGATGGAAGAAAATTGTGGAAAATAATAATAATAATAATAATATTATTATTATTATTATAAGTTTTTTGATTTATTATTATTATGAACTTTATTATGCTCACTTTTAAATTTTTCTTTCTTTGGGTATTAGAGGAAATATATATATATATATATATATATATATAAAAAAGGTGATTTTACTCTTCTCTCATCAAATAAAATATAACATATACTAATCTTAGTTTTTTTTTATATAAAATATACCAATTATAGATAAAATTATAGAAATAAAGTGGAAATAAATAATAAGAAGAAGAAATATTTTATTTTAAGAAATATGATACAAATATTAAATTATAAGTAAATTACTATAATACTTTTATGAGATTCCTTGTAAATTATAGTGTAATGTTTTAAAATAATGTATAGAAAAGACGTTAGTATAAAATTATAAGAAGATTCTATAAGACCAGTGAGTGGTTCTTAAACTAAGTTTTTCAATTAAAAACTGTTTTTATTAGAATCCACGTTAACAACATCTTTAGTGATAAAATCCAAAATGGATTCTTAATTTATTTTATATGAATCCTATAATGTCACATAAGTAGTAAAAATTTACATCTAAATTTTCTTTAATGGTATAATTCATTTTGGGTTCTTACTTTAAATTCTTATTTTTTGTTAATTGTTTCCCTCTATCTTAAAGTAGTTAGTTAAAGATTAAAAAATTATTATTTTTTGAAAATTGAGAATTCTTAAGAGCTTTTGTGGAAAAATTATTCTCTAAGGTGGAGAACTTAAAAGCTTTTTTCATTGTGAATTCTAATAAGAACAGTTCTTAATTGAAAAATTTACCTCAAGAACCACTATTAAAGATGATCTAAAAAAAACTTACACCTTAAAAAATAGTTCTTCCATAAGAACTTTCTAAGAACTCTCAATTTTCAAAAAATAATAATTTTTTAATTTCTAACTAACTACTTTAAGATGGAGGGAAACAATTAATAAAAAACAAAAATTTAAAATAAGAATCTAAAATGAGTTCTACTATTAAATTTTTTTTATATATAAGTTGCTTATATTATGACACTGTAAGACTCATATAAAATAGTTTAAGAATCCATTTTGAATTCTAGTAATAAACATATTCTAAATACTTATACTTATTTTTCAATTAGGTGTCATTCGAAACTTATTAAAAAATGAATTCAATTTCGGAGATTCATTTAAAAAATATTTTTTATATGTAACAATAGAACTCAAGTATTTAATTATTTATAAGAGAAATTTACAACAATTCACCTACATTATTCAATTGATTAAGCTAAACTTCTTTGTAAAATTACAAAAGCAAAATGGTTTATGAACCTGAGTTTAATCTAATCGTTATTTAATGGCCTTATATTGTTTTGTAGATTATTTATTTTCTAAATTAAATTTAGTACTTAAATCTTTTTTTTCCTTTAGCACTAATAACATAAAAAATGCCAGTTTCTATATATTTGACCTTAATTTTATTAAAAAAAAAATCTACTCACCTGTCACCACTCTACTTAAAATTATTTTATATAAAAAAAAGTAAGAATATTTTTTTTTTCGATAACTAGGGAAAAAAGACAAAGCTACAGGCGCGTTAGAGAACATCCTCTAGCATCATAAAAAAAAAATTAGAGCTAGCAAGAGAGGGACAAAGTTCAAAATAGTAATATAGTAAGAACAAAATTTGTTAAATCAACACTCAGCCGTTTTTATATACACTCTAACACTCATTACTTTGAAGCAACTTTAACTTTGATATTTTAAAAGTTGCTTACCAATCATTTATCTATTATATATTATAAATTAAAATTTTGTTATGTTATTAGCATGACAATTTTTTATTTTTTATGTTAAATAATAAAATAATATTAACAAATTAATTTATTAAATTTTAAAAATAAATTTAAATATTTAAACTAATATTTTTATTAAAATTATTTGATATTATTAATTCATATTTTAAATACATAATATTAATAAATCAATTTATTAAATCTTATAAATAATTTAAAAATTTAAACTAACTAATATTCTTTATGTATAAATATACAAATAGGTAACCATTTTATTTCATACTGTCATATTTTCATTCTCTGTGTTAATTTTTTTTTTCATACTACAGTACTTTAATTTCTCTTATTTTTTAGTTTTTTTTATTCCTCATAATTATTTTCATTGTCTTTTTCAATTGATTCTTTATTTTATTTTAATAAATTTTTATACCAAATATTATTTATTTAATTTTGATAAAATAACCTCATTAACCTAATAAAATTTGAATTCAAATTTTGATATTTTTTTTTTATCTTTAAAATTTAATGTATTATTTTTTTAATAATTGACATCACTGATCATTTTTTCTTTTATTTTTCTCTTGGACTTTGTTTTAGAATTCAGAGTTCTCACACACTACTAAGTTGTTGTTTGTTCTATTCTATAGCCAGGCTTAGACGGTTATGCATGGCGGTTATTGCCTTGTTCCCACTAACCATGTTCTTTCCTCTCATTATTATTTTTACTATATTATTAAATAATCATTTTACTAGTATTAATTATTAATTAATTGATAATATTAATTAAATGTTTTATAATACTTAAATAATATAAAATATATTAGTTAAATTTTTAATTACTCGTGTAATTAAAATCTTAACTAATATATTTTATATTATTTAAGTATTATAAAAGTATCCATTAAAATATCACTAAGAAATTCATATTAGAACGTAAAACATTTTATTTTTTGAAAGGCAAAACATTCTTCTTTGCTAATTAATTTTTTTTTTGAGTCTTCTGTTAATTAATATTATCAATTAATTAATAATTAATACTAGCAATGATTATTTAATAATATAGTAAAAATAATAATGAGAGAGTGGGAGAGAGAACATGGGCAAGTTAGTGGGAACGAGGCAATAACTGCCATGCATAACCGCCATGCATAATAACCGTATAAGCCTGGCTACAGGACAAACAACAACTTAGTAGTGTGTGACAACTCTGAGAAGTGGAACAAAGAAAAATGTGATTAAGGTAGAAGTTAAATCAGAGAGAAACTTTTGTGTGTTGTGTTAAGATAGTGTCTTTTATTACATATATGAGAATGAGTGGGAACATGCAGGGGAAAAAGGAGAAAGAACTAGAGTATATAAGGAAAGGGCCATGGAAAGCAGAAGAAGATGAGGTGCTACAGAAGCATGTGAAGAAGTATGGTCCCAGAGAATGGAGCTCCATTCGATCCAAGGGTCTTCTTCAAAGAACTGGCAAGTCCTGTCGTCTTCGTTGGGTCAATAAGCTTCGACCAAACCTCAAGAAGTGAGACTCACTCAACTCAATTTATATATATGTATTCATGTTTCTTCATTTTCGATCTCCTCATTCTCATTCTTATGGTTGAGTGAGACTCGCTCAACCATAAACCATGTTTTTGTGTCCAATTATTCATGGATGGTTTATGGTTGTTACTTGCACTTGTGTGATTGATAATTTTACAATGATGAGGTTGGTTAGTCTCGAATTGTACTTTTTTTGTGGTTAATGGTGTTGTTAGTTCCCTAAAAGCCATTTTTTGCTTTAGACCTTGACTTTTAAAACCATAATTTCGATGGTGTATTTTATCCAAATTTTAGTTCTTTAACACTGCTGTGGATGAACAATACATGGTCGAAAAGTTATTATTTTAAGTGTACAAAAGGAAATAATTTGATGCTTCTTTTCATATATCTGATCATTGTTGTCATTTTGGTGTCTCTCCTGGCCTTGGCCTTCTAAAAGTGGTTGCAAGTTTTCACTTGAGGAAGAGAGGGTTGTAATAGAGTTGCAGGCACAATTTGGGAACAGGTGGGCTAAGATTGCATCCTATTTGCCAGGGAGAACAGACAATGATGTCAAAAATTTCTGGAGCAGTAGGCAAAAGAGGTTGGCTAGGATTCTGCAGACATCAGCAACAACTCCTAAATCGCAGAAAAATAAATCTAAAGTTCCTTCCTCTCTTCATGTTCCAACTTTGGAGGTAATAATTGGATTGAATCAAAGGTTCCTCTATTTCCTTAAACAAGACATAACTGAAAATTTGACAAGACTATAGCAAGTTTCAAGAACTAGTTTGTCCTGTTTACTAATGTTCCTCTATGTACACTCCTCTATTTGTATTGTTACCATTGTAGGATCCCCAACTTAGAAATTCCTTTCCTAGAGAATGTACTATTAGACTTGGAAAAATTAGTAAAAATTTTCTATGTGGCAGTGTTCTTTTCACTAATGAATATTTTTTGACTTGTATAGGCTCCTAAGTTTTCATCATCAGAGGGAGAACCATCATCAAAGCCTCAGTCATGCTCACTGCCCTACATGGACAACTCTGAGGTTTTCAAAATGATGTCTTTTCCTGCAGATCTCATAATGTCCGAGTTGCCGAGTTCTAACACAATCCATGTTGAACAAGAGTTTACCCTTTTTGAGAGCTACAAAAGCACTGAACAGACTCAACAGATTGCCTTTCCTCAGATTCCAGAACTCCACAATGATCTGACATTCTCAATGGAAAGCCAAGAAGATATCTTGGCCAGAATTGATGAGCCATGTTTCATTGAAGACTTTGGTCCTCTTGAGACATCTGATTTTGGACTTGGTGGTGATCCACAACACCCCTTTGGCTTCCCTTTCTTTGATCCACCAGGAAGTTGCAGATTTGGAACAACCAAAATCAGTGACAGTTTCTTTGATGATTTCCCTGTTGACATGTTTGATCAAATGGACCCACCTGCAAACCCTTCAAACCTCTGACTTTTGTGATCATTGTCGTTTTCTCCATGTGTTGTTGTTACTGTTGTTGTTGTTGTGTTGCAGTCTTGTAATTGCAGGCTTAAAATTATGTCATACTTAGAATTTACAATTTGAAACTGTTGGTACTGATGTCATTCGTAGGTTAATCAAAAATAACAGACATTGCATTTCCATATTGTTTGTTTCAGCTAATAGCTACTAGTCATATGATCTTTATAAAGTATGTTTTTGCATCGATAATTTTTGCTGATATATGTTAATTAATTTATCATGGACTATTCAAGGTATCAACTGCATTCTGCAATGATATTCACTTCCTATCCGAACGAGTTACATAAATATTAATAGAAGAGTATGCAGATAATAAATATTACTATTATTTTGGTCAATAAGTTGGAGAAATACACTGAAGACGTGCCAACATTTATGGATATTGTTAGTCAACAAGACTTGTCACATTAAGATCATGTTAGTTGCTGTTCTGTTAATAAAGTCCTACTAATTAGTGGTTAGTTTAGTTTCTACTCTGTAACAGATTTACCACGTCTTTAGGTGATGTAAACGTGGTTGTTATCTTTTGACTTTTTTTTTCCTGTTTTGTAAAAGCTGGTATAAAGCCACATTTTCACTACTGAATGAGAGAGCTTTTGCTCTCCCATACTTATATTTCTCTGTTTAAAATCTTTAAGCTTCCAACATAAACACTTCATATGTAACTTCTTTTTTATTTGTAAGAATGGAAGACAGTACAAAGAGATTTACACTATTAACGTACTTTGCAAAATTAAATGAGCTAGACTCCCTTAGTGGTTCATATGTAACTAATCATATAAAACCTTAATAAGTTCAATGGGAAAATAACTTCAATAATTGAAATCATACAAAATTAAACAAATAAGCCGCCCCAACATTGGTGTGTTTTTCATAAAGATGCTATGCAGTTTTGAGGAAACTAATTCTTTCCAAAGCAAATTGAACATAACATGATTTTAAGACCTGATCGCATTGGAAGAAAGTTGAAATCGGGTCAACAACCAGCTTTTAGTAGAAAGGGTTATTCCTTTCAAATACAGACACACACATACAAAACTAATATCATCACAAGCATTTTCTTCCTTTCTTTCCAACAGACTAGTTTTATATTTGCAACACAGCAATAAATAAAGTATACGATCAGCATACACCAAATACAACAATAATAACAAACCAAGCATTTTCTCATAGGTAGAATTGTCTACATAGATCATTCATCACCATTGAGTTCTATAATAAACCAAATTTTCAGAAAATTCATACAATGTATCTATTAACTTATTCTGAATATAATATAAGAATAAAGCCCTATTACTATTTCTTTTCATCCTACGTTTAATATTCAATCGAGTGAAGAATAGTGATATTTAAATTTCCCTACCCAATCAAGCATTCACAATAGATAAATCTTTTGGACTTTGGAGGACTCAAATATGAAGTAGCCAGAGTAATAAGTGAGAATGACGCCCAAAACGTGTGTAGATGGCCATTACGATTTATGAAGTTTCCTTCTCCTTTGGGGGGAGGAAACCTACACCAGTTTGGCCATTGTGAGTAAGAACTTCAAATTCTCCTGCAGTAAATGACTGGTCTTTCTTGAAAATTGGGCGTCTAAGTTGGACATAGCCACAGTAATCAACATCGTATACAGTAGCACCCTTTAGGAATGAAGAAAGAGCCACCCCAACACCTTCCCCTACAAAAAAGATGCAATGTAATTAGAATTCAGTTTGCACACTTCAAAATAGAGCACCTTCTTTATTGATTGATCAACAGGTTCAGGTTGAAGCACTTTCTTGCTTTATAGTAGTAAATTTCATTCTTGCTGATTAATGTAACAAGTGGAGCAACTAGAGAAAGATTTTAAATTGAAAAATAGAAAAGTGATGGAGAAGAAATTGAATAGTATACCGTGTGTGACAAGCAGCAAGTTCTCAGTATGATATTTGTCAGCAAGATCTTTGATTATTTTCTTATATCTAGGCCTTGTTTGTAAATTGTGATCTTCTTCCCACTTGGGCAACTGAAGATCCTCAAGCAAAAAAGTTTTTCATTAGCACTAATAAAAAAATTTAAAAAATTCACAGTTGAAAATGAAGATGGAGTCCTCTATAGTCTATACCTCTTTATAGACCCTTTCGACATTCTTATCCACTGTCCCGGGCGGAAGCATGGCCTCACGCTCCGATATATCGAAGCCCCAATTTCCATCTTTAGGAGTCACCTCAAGCTTGATCGCGGCCCTGTTCATCATTTCACACAACCCATATTCAACAGAGACCTGCAGTGAGAATTAGGATTTCAGATTTCAGATTTCAGATTCATCGGTTGATTATTGATTTCTTTCTGTTAAATTCATAGTCTTTTAAAAATCGAATTATTTTATCTGACTTACCTTGAGTTTGGAAGTATCGATGGGGACGTCATCGCCGATGAGGACAGTGGGGTCGTCGGCGGCGGCGACGGCGGAGAGAGCAATGATGACTTCAGAGGCGGTTTGGAGGCATCGGAGGAAGGGAGAGACGAAGACGCGGTTGAGAGTGAAAGGGAGGTAGGCGTTGTTGCGGAACTTGCGACCGGTGGCGAAGGCTCTGACCCGACCCTGTTCGATGAGGGGCGGGTCCCAGGGTCGGGTCGAGTTGGTCACCCACATGGGTTCGAAGTTGTCGATGCGATCGCCATGACGCATTACGACGACGTTCTGGTAGAACTCCGGTCGGACTGGGGAGTTCCCCGCCACAACAACGCCACTTGAAGCCATCTGAGGAACAAAAATGTAACAAGATGATGGATGCTTTTCTTACGTTGGTTTATGGTCACTTCTTTCGACACGAATAATCCGATTGGTTCATAAATATAAACTATTCACCACATGTATTCCATTAAAGCCAACCCAAAATGGAAACTATAATATTATTAAGATCATTTGTTTCTTGAGATACTGTAACCAAATTATATGAGACAAACCTCACATGCGCACTTCACGTTTCTCCACAAACAATTGGCCCATTGGTAAAATAATTATCAATTAAATCGTGAAATAATGCATCTTTTAAAAGAATCTAATTTAAATAACCAACACATTTTACATATAAAAACTTCATCAATCTATATACGAATAACCTACTACATGGGCTTGAAATCGGAGTCCAAATGCAACTCACCAATAACATAACTCATAATAATAATATTTTTTCTATTGGAGCTGTATTTTTTTTATTTTTTTAAGAAGAGCTGTATCTTTTCAAGAGATTGAGTTTGCGCTAAAAAGTATAATACTTATAGCACAATTAGAGATGACGGGGCTAATGATAAATTAAAAGTCAAAACTAAATATATAAGAAAAAATAAACTTACAACAAAATAATATATAAACCTCTATCAGTAATCAATGTCTCCAGAATTATGAAGTATTTTAAATGATCGAAATAAAGAATGAAAGAAAATGAACTCAAATAAAGACATAACATAACTCATTTATAGCTTTTGTAAAAAAAACTCATTTATATCTTCTTGAAACATGAAACTCAAAGGAAAATGTAACAACAATCTGCAGAATCAGTTTAACAAAATTCCACAAACTGATAACTCCAATTCACCTTAATTTACAACAATTATATTTATGGTGGCTTTACGGTACAACTCTCATCCAATCCTTCAGTTAGTATTTGTGTAGTAGATAACTCACTCTTGAATCTCTATAAATATTCATGATTGTTTCTATAAATTAACCATGTCCAAATTAAGTGATCAAGTTACATTAATTTGAGTTAATGGAGGTGATCACAACTCACATAGCCATAGTTTCAGTTCCAGTATACAGCCATCTAAGGTCAATTCTCGAGTTCTCAAAGAGACTAGTTCATCTCCACCATGACATCCATGTCACATGCATAAACCCTACATTTGGTTCACCATGCAACAACACCAAAGCCCTTTTTGATTCTCTTCCCTCAGCCATAAACTACATGTTCCTACCTTCAATTAACTTGGAGGACTTTCCACATGACACTCACCCCGCAATCCAAGTTCAAGTCACCATCTCTCGTTCTCTTCCTCTAATCTACGATGCCTTGAAGACACTGCACTCTAGCTCGAGGCTTGTTGCAATCGTTTCTGATGGTTTGATAACACAAGTGTTACCCTTTGGCAAGGAACTCAATGTCTTGTCTTACTCTTATTTTCCATCCACGGCTATGTTACTATCATTGTGCTTGCATTCTTCCATGCTAGACGAGACAATTTCTTGTGAATACAGAGACCTGTTAGAACCTGTTGAGATTCCTGGTTGCATACCAATTCATGGGACTGATCTACCGGACCCTCTTCAAGATCGATCAGGTGTAGCATACAAGCAATTTCTTGAAGGTAATTAATGAAATATGTTCTCTTTCATAACCAGTTTAATTAAAAAATTATTAAATAATTTCAGACCACTACGTGTGTATGGTTCTCATCAATCTCTACATGTATAGTCAAGTTTTTCAATTTACAAAAAAGTTATTAATAACACTAAACAACAATAACATGTGGTGATTAATTGGGTTATGGCCACTTCTTGAGATTATAAATGGATTGGGCTAGTTGGTTACACCAAACTGAACTAAAAAATTATTGATTCAAATAGAATATAGGATTCAATTCATTTTGTTTTGATATTTTTATTTTTAAAAATTTATATAAATGTAGATTGAAAAAATAAATTAGGTTAATAATTATCCGTCTAACAAGCCAAAAAAAAGAGTTTCATATGGAATATAGATCAAGATTGTCTAATCTATTTTTTTCATTTGGCTTGACGAATTGAATTGTATCATACATTTTTTCATTATTTTGGATTATATAATGATTTCTTTCCTTTTATATTTTGAAATATCTTCAACAGTTTCGGTTTTTGAATTGGTTAACAGACTACAATTATATTTAGCTAATGATACATTGGTTAACAACTTTTTTTTTTTAAGGTAATGAAAGATTCTATTTAGCTGATGGTATATTGGTTAACAACTTTTTGGAGATGGAAGAAGGGACCATAAGGGCCTTGCAACAAGAAGGGGGAAGTGGAAGAATCCCTTCTGTTTATGCAATAGGGCCCTTTGTGCAAAAGGAGTCATCATCATCATGCAATAACAATGAGGGAAGTGATGATGATGACACAGAATGTTTGAGATGGTTGGACAAGCAACAACACAGTTCTGTCTTATATGTTTCCTTTGGAAGTGGTGGCACACTTTCTCACGACCAAATAAACGAGCTTGCATGGGGTTTGGAACTTAGTGGTCAAAGATTCTTGTGGGTGCTAAGACCTCCTAACAAGTTTGGCATCATTGCTGATATTGGTGCTAAAAATGAGGACCCTTCTGAGTTTCTACCAAAAGGGTTTTTGAAGAGAACAAAAGGGCATGGCTTGGTGGTTCCTTATTGGGCATCACAGGTTCAAATCCTGGCTCATGGTGCAATTGGTGGGTTCCTATGCCACTGTGGTTGGAACTCAACACTTGAAAGTGTTGTGCATGGTGTTCCACTAATAGCATGGCCACTCTTTGCGGAGCAAAAGATGAATGCTGTTTTGCTAACTGAGGGTTTGAAAGTGGCTGTTAGGGCTAAGGTGAATGAGAAAGGGATAGTTGAAAGAGAAGAGATTGGTGGGGTTATAAAGAATCTTATGGTGGGAGAAGAAGGTGAGGGAATTCGACAGGGAATGAAGAAGTTGAAAGGTGTTGCTGCTGATGCATTCAAGGATGATGGATCGTCAACATTGACCCTAACACAGTTGGCACTAAAATGGAAAAGTTTAAGCTTTGCCGGGATTGCATTATAATGCAACTAAAACCTCTTGCACAATTGATTCAAAGGGTTTCTAATTAAAATGGGATTAAACAATTTGATATACTAAAATCACATAATTGTGATGCATGGAAATCTAATTGATAAAATTGCACATTTGTAATATCTGAAAGACTAAAATCGTATAATAATGTTACTTGTGAAACTAAAAGTGTAATTTATTCTAGCATATAATATTATTTTAAACATATATATAATTTCTGAAATTTTATTTTTTATTCATAATACTTTTTTTTGTTTATTTATTTGTTTTGTGCCTGCGAGTTGCATCATGCATGCGTTATCCTACAGCTGCACTTAAACGTTTTTTTTTTTTTTCTCAAAAGCCAACAAACGTTATACATATATAGCCACTTCTTACAAAATACTATATAATAAACCATATTTTTTAATCAAGTGCTAAGTTTACTATACTAATCAAACTGTACATTAAATCTATCTATACACCTCTCTAGAAGTTGACAACACGTACGTTTGATTCGTTGCAGTTTAATATATAAATGGGGTGACTAATATAAAATTAAGAAGGCTGAAGTTAGTCGATCGACAATTACCTTGATGTTTGAAGTACTTTATAATATGCAAATTTCATGTGCCCAGTGGAATGAATACTTTGCTGTCAACGGAAAAAAAAAAAAAAAAGCATCAATATTATATATATACAACATTAATAACCGGTTGAAGTTTTTTTTATATTAACCAAACAAACAATCTTTTATAACCATCGAAAGCACAAAAAACCCAACTCAGCTAGTATACACAAGCATGGAGAGAAGTCACATAGTAGTAGTTTCTGTCCCCATTGTGAGCCACCAAATAGCAATTTCAGAATTCACCAAGAGACTCATTCATCTCCATCCCAACAACAACATTAGAATCACCTTCATCATTCCAGTGCTTGAGTCTCTTCCCAATGCCACCAAATCCATCATTGCTTCCCTCTCAGCCCTAAACATAGAAACCATTACTCTTCCACCACTGAACTTGCCACAAGATACTGTTCCCGCACTCAAACTTCCACTTGCAATGTCTCAGTCTCTTCCTTCTATCCATCATGCATTGAAGTCAATCACCTCAACTTCACGCGTTGCTGCTGTTGTTGCTGATTATTTTGCCTATGAACTGCTCCCATTTGCCAGGGAACTTAACATTTTGTCTTACGTTTATTTTCCTTCTGCGGCCTCGTTGGTTTCACTTTGTTTTTATTCATCAACGTTGCACGAAACAGTTTCTTGTGAATACAAAGAACTGCAAGAACCGATCAAGATCCCAGGTATCGATCGAGCAAATTTTTAATAGTACTTGTTCAGATATTTTGTTTTTTTTTTTTTTTAGAAAATTACAATTGAGACATAACTATTCATTAGGAATCAGTTTTTTTATTGGAATGAAGACATATTTTTAAATAAGATTAAGAGTTATTAACTGTAATTGTAGATCTTTTGCAATTTATTTACTTACTTATTACAAATTTTATTGTAATTTTAATTTATTTATTACTTCCATAAAAAAAAACAGTAGTAGGTTTAGCCTTATTTGTAATTGTAGATCTAATTAGACATTATATATCATGTATAAATAAGGCTAAACCTACTTCTTCTTCTTTTTTTATGGAAGCTACGCTAACCTATTACTGGAGTACGTATTAAAAAATATTGGAAATATTTTTTTAAAGCGAAAACATTGCGTGAGTTATGTGTTGTCTCTAATTCTTTATATTAATAACATATCAAATCAGATTAGTCAAACTTGTGGGGTTCTATCATTTTATATCTCAAGTTCCAAGACGTTTACGTTCATGGATACAAGATTTTCTTTTTACTTTGAATATTATTATAGCACTCTTTGTTACTGCCAAACATTAATTAGGTTAAGTACAAATATAAAGGTAAAAAATCTCATGATGTTAAGTAGGAATAAAAAAGTTAAATTTTATATAAGTAAGAAAATTATTTATAAATTTAAATCTTAAAGATTTTGAATTAAAACATGATATCTAATTCATTAGTATGGAATGCTTAAATCTATTAATGAAATCTCTTGTGTTTAACCTCTCACTCGTACAACATGTATTAAATATATGTTTCTTTCCTATTTTCACTCTCACGCTTTGATTATGTGGATCGTTTCCGCTAGGTTGTATACCAATTCACGGAAGAGATCTCCCAACCTCCCTTCATGATCGATCCAGCGAAAATTACAAGCATTTTCTTCTACGTTCCAAAGCACTAAGTCTTTGTGATGGTATCTTGGTCAATAGTTTTGTGGAATTGGAAGAAAGGGCATTCAGAGCCATGATGGAAGAAAGCAACAAGGGTAAGGTACCTTCATTGTACATGGTAGGACCTATTGTGAAAAATGTGGACGACGACGACGACGACGACGATAATAATAATAATGGGTCACATTATTGTTTAGCATGGTTAGATGAGCAAACCCATAGGTCTGTGTTGTTTGTCTCATTTGGCAGTGGTGGCACACTCTCTCAACATCAAATGAATGAGCTAGCATTGGGATTGGAACAAAGTTCCCAAAAGTTTGTGTGGGTTGTGAGAGAACCAAATGACTTACCTAGTGCTAATTATTTTGGTGGTGGTTCTTCATCAAAACAAGACCCTTTGAGTTTTTTACCAAGTGGGTTTTTAGAGAGGATCACAAAATTAGGCCAAGGTTTGGTGATTCCACTTTGGGCACCCCAAGTTGAGATCCTCAGTCACAAAGCAATTGGTGCATTCCTTACTCAATGTGGTTGGTTTTCTACCATTGAGGCTGTGGTGAATGGGGTGCCAATAGTAGTTTGGCCACTCTTCGCTGAGCAGAGAATGATTGCAACAATTCTAGTTGATGACCTCAAAGTGGCTATAAGGCCAAAGGCTAATGAGAGTACTGGCATTGTGGAAAGGTTTGAAGTTGCCAAAGTTGTTAAGAGTTTAATGGTTGGTGATGAAGGAATGGGGATTCGTAATAGAATGAAAGTGATGCAAGATGCTGGTGCTAGGGCAATGAAAATGGATGGATTTTCCACAACTACGTTGTCTCAATTGGTCAAAAAATGGAAAAGTTTGGGAGGCTAGCTGCAAGGAAAGTGTTTCATGATTTTACTGCAAGAGTCATTGTTTTTTCTCTTCACTTTTTTCATTGCCAATTGTAACTTTCCGCATAAATAAATTGTACCAACTAGTGCATCTACAGAAACTTTTTCTTTGATTTCGGTCAAATAAACGATTATGTTTTATTTTAATCTTCAAACAACCAAAATAGAACTTATTCACATGTATTCATGTAATTTAGTTTCATTTCCTCTCCTAATAAATAGCGAAACTCATAATTAAATAGGGGTTAAATTACTCTCTACCTGTTCTTAAATTGATTTGAGATTTTTTAAGTAGGTCCCTAAATTAAAAAAATAAAAAATTTTGTCCTTGATTATGTATATAAATATTTTTAAATTAATCCTTGTTTAATTTTTTGCATTAAACTTGGTTACCGTACTCATAGTACTTAATTACCCATTAATGAATTTGGTCTTTAAATATTAAAAGACATGTATGTATATTTAGCTATTCCAATTAAAAAACAAAAAATAAAAACATGATGAATTCTTTTTGAGAAGTGACAAAATTTGCATGTTTTTAAAGTTTGAGTAGATCAATGCATTAATGGGAGATTCTAAACTCACCGTTTCAAGGGTTTGTCATTGTCCATGGGCATGGCCACACGGTTCCTTCCTTGGAGTTGCCTCGTTGTCTTTGTTGTCCCCTCATCTCTCCTCATTGTCCTTGCAACTATTGCTTTGCACTTTCTCGTTGCCATCACAGTAGCCCCACACGTCACAACCTTGTATGCTGCATCTCACGTCCTCCAAGTCATTGCCCTTACAACACCTTCACAACTCCTTCACGTTGCAACGTCTGCATCAAACTATGCATCGTGTGCCCTTACCACTGTCACATTGTGCGTCGTCTCGCACGCCACACTTGCCTCCGATGCACCTTCACATGTCGTTGCCGAGCAATGCGTTGTCGTGCATGCCTCACATGCCGCTCCGCACACTACTCCTACCTCTACGACCCCTATGGTTGTTAAGCAAAGTGCTATTGCGCCATCACCTATCGTCGCTCAACGTGGTTCTGCTATCCCTTCCACAACAACTTCACATGTGGATGCATCCCAATCAAGGCTCCATCATGTTGTGAAATCATTTGTTGATGTATTGAAGAACACCTGTGACATTCCCTTGAGTCAGCTATTGGTGCCTTGCCTTAAGGGGTATGCTATTGTGGTGAAGATCCCTGAGGAAAAATACCTTACAAGCTTAAAGAGCTGCACAACTAGTCTCTATGGAAGACTTGTGCTTCCTGAAATACACAAGAACACACTAGAAAGGGAGGGTTGAATAGAGGGTTAATAAAACTTTTCGCAACAAATATAAGTTTGAAGGTTGCCTTTATAGATATATGAAGGTTTTAAAACAAACTAATATATCTTTTCAAGACAATGCTTTTAAAACCTTTTTAAGATGCACAGAGTGCAAGATGAATAATTGTAAACACAAGATAAAGAACGTAGAATGTTTGTTTTTATACTGGTTCACTCAATTTGAACTATGTCCAGTTCTCCTTTAACAACTGTTAAAGGGTTTCATTATAATTAACTGATTACAAACAAGTATTCTACACTGCCACTATTGGCTATAAGTATTCTAAACCACTACTAATTACAAGCATGAATCTCCTCCTGAGATTATACTTCCCAAGTATTTTTTTAATTACTAAGTCACTCTTGACTTTCTATTCAAATATGAATAAGATTCAAGTAACTTTCAATGAGAGGATATAAATATGTGTTTGAATCTCTAATGAGCTTTGCAGAAGATGAAGTTCCTTTTCTCTTAGCTCTCTTTTCTCACTAGGGTTTCAAGCTTTTCTCGAAGTGTTCTTTCTTTACTTTTCAACTTGTGTTTGTTTGCTCGTTTTTCGCTAGATGTTTTCGTTTGTTTTCTCGTTGCATGGAAGCATCTATTTATAATAAAGCTTCTTGGATTTGAACGTTGGAAAAAAATGGATCCATTGTTTCACAGTTAAATGTTGAAGTTGCTTTGGCCTGAGCTTGATCATATAGGAGCAAGTTCTTGTCTTGTCATAACTCCGCTTTAGTTATAGGTGTGCTTCTCAAAACTGATTAACCTTTTTGTTGTACCTACTGGACTTCACATTTCATAAGACATGCAAACAAACATATAAGGTATATATGAAAAGTGTTCAGTGAATATCTACCTCTCTTTATGGTTTTAGGCAGTGTGTTTATAAAGTTAAGTTATAATAATTAAGTGCATTGTTTACGGAGCATAGAACTATCCATGGTCTAGTCCAGCTAAGACATAGTCTAGTTTGACTATGCATGGTCTGATCCAACTATCACTTAGTTTAGTATGAGACTTATGCATGGTTTGATCCAGCACTATTGTATAATTTAGTTCGAAACTTATGCATAGTTTGGTTTAGCACTATTGCATAGTCTGTTCTTAGACTATTGCATAATCTGGTCTGAGACTTCGCATAGTCTATTCCAAGACTATTGCATGGTCTGGTCCGAAACTTTTAGAGACCATTTCATGGTCTGTTCCAACACAACATGATCTGATTAAATGCACCTTGGATGCTTGGTTTATTATGAAAACCCTTTCAAATAGTCAATATAATGGAGTAAGATAAAAAAGATTATACCTTGTATGTGATGAATTTGGTTCCTTGAAATTACTCAATTTCAAATCATTAGTTGATAAAATATTATCACTTTTGTTATCATCAAAATCAATCAAAAGATTAGGGGTCAGACATCATCCAATGTCTTGGTTCTAACACTTCCTAAGGGTAGCATCTCCCATTGGATTCATGAACTTAAAGAAAAGTTATACATGATTTGGCAACTACTTGGTGGGTGGAAGCTAATATCATTGGGTAAGGGTTATTATGAATTTTCGTTCTCTTGTTTGGAAGATATGAAATAGATTTTGGTGGTGAGGCTTGTGTAATCTTACTCTTGGGATTCTTTGTTTGTTCTTACGGATTTCAGATTTCAATCTTAGCCTTGTTAAACAATCCAATGTGACATGTTGAGTTCGCATCTTTAATTTGCCTCAAGAATATTGAAGACACGAGATTTTGTTTGCTATTGTTCTGAGGATTGGGATTCCCTTCGTTGTTGATGAATTAACCCCTTCAAGATCATTTGGGCACTTTGTTAGAGTCTTGATAGACTTAAATCTCAAACATCCGCCTAGAGACCAAATTTTGGTTGAAAGTGATTGATTTGCCTTCTTTGTAGAGTTAGCCTTTGAGCACCTTATTGATTTTTATGATCATTGCAAAATTATTGGTCATTCTTTAGCTACTTGCACAGGGATGGACACACTTGCATGAATGTTAATTTGATGGATGGATCAATTGGGGATAAGCATGCCTCTGTACAAAACATCACTAGCCTTATGAGGGATGGGGCGGTTGAAGATGTTAAAGATGATGTAAGTGTGAGTGGAACATTTGATCAAGTCCCCAACTCCCTTCAGGATACATAGGCTCCCCTGATACTAGTTGTTGAGATGCCCCTTAGGTTTAGGCGAACCTAAAGGTTCTTGCTCAATTCTTGAGAGACATGGATAAGGATCAAGATACCATTTCCATGAGTCAGAAAGTGGCAGAAGAAGAGCTTGAGCATTTGGTCTCTAAGTTTCAGAAGAAAAAACTCAAAACAAAAAAAAGTGAGGAAGTGTAGATTGAGAGGATTTATAATCTTCATAGAGATAGTACTTCTCTAGCTCATTAAGTTCTTTAGTTATTTTTGTTTGTATTGGTTGGGTTTCCCAACTACTATCACTTTTGTTTTGCTCATTGGTTTTAACATAGTCCCCTAGCCATGTTGTTTTTCATTTTATTTTCTTTCTCCTTCCTTTTGGCTTTTTTTCTTTTTATTTTTTTATGGGCTCCCCACTTTTGTATTATTATTTTTTTAATAATACACAGCTTGGAGGTTTAAAAATAAGATCTTAAAAGTGTCAACCTAATTCAAATATCCTCGATCTTTTTTAAAATTTTCAATACAACACCTTCAATTTTATTTTAAAAAAAGTTTAAGTACTAATATCATCCATATACAAGTACAAAAACCTTGATCCCGCTTAACTAAAAATATAAGAATTAAAACACATTTTTCCAAATTTTATTAATAGGTTTAAATAAGTTTTTGGTTAGTATAAAATACTTCTTTTTTAATTTTGGATCCCAATAAAAATTTTATTTTGTTTTAGGTTCTTATAACATATTCTTTTTCTTTTTTATTTCTACGAATGACATGGTATCATGTCTACCATTCATATATATTGAGATGGTGTCACGTTATTACTTAATTAAGATGATGTCACATCATTAATAGGAATCCAAAACAAAAAAATATATTATATAGACAAAAATAAAACAAAAATTTTATAAGGACCAAAGTAAAAAATAAGTATTTTATAAGAAACAAAAATTTATTTAACACTTATCAATATTATAATCTCACTCTTTCTCTTTAGGTTGAAGAAGAATGCAAAAAATGTGTCATCAAATATATTTATGTTAAAATTTATTAGAAAATTGAAAAAAAAACATTAAATATTACGTGAGATTCAGTTTTTATTTTTTAAAATTCAATAAATATCTACTAATAGAAAATAATATTTTAATAATGTATTAAAAATATTTTAAAACAAATTCTCTGCACTAAATCATTTATAAAAATGAAATTATATTTGTCAAGTACATTCCTCCTATATATTTTTTTTACAGTAGGGAAATAATATCCCCTAAATGCTAAATGCATATAAAAAACGTGGGCTGCAAAGAAACAAAAAGTAGTTGGGAAAAGAACACTAGTAATCAATAATTAATTAGGGTGGTTAACCCAATACTGAGTTGTCCTCTCTGACCTTATATTTCCATCACCGTACAAATACGGAAAGCATCTTAATTATTTTGTCAAATATGGTAGTTGTATTAGAGCTTAAATGTAATTTTAATTTTGTCTCCTAATTTAAAATCAGTCATTTTAATTTTTTTATTTTCAAAATCAACTTTTTTTTTTGTTTCTTCGTAAATTTTAAAAAATAAAAATTTGAATCCATACCTCTTTCATTTTTAAATGTCAAAGTAACTAATAAGTTAATGGTATGATGGATAACAATTTGATTAATAATAATTATATATATATATATATATATATAAATCTTTCACATAAATTTTATTTATTATTATATATTTATTTATTATTTCTTATGTTTTTAATAATAATTTAAATAAAAGTAAAATAAATATAGTAATTTATAAAATAAAAAGTGAAATATATAAAAAAAATTATAACTAATAATAGAATATGCTAAAAATAAATAAAGAATAAATAAAATTATCAAAATTATGAATTTTAAATTAAAGAAATCAAAATTACATATTTGAAAAAGTAAAAAAATTAAGGCTTGTTTTAAAGATATAAATATTATTTTTTAAAAGTGTTCGTGGAAAAATAATCCAACCACACATTGCCGTAAAGTGTTTAGCTTCCATTTTAATTTATTATCACTAAAAACAATATTTATTGCGGCTGAAAGCAAGTTTTGTTAGTGTATACATCATCATTAATTTGTAATAAGGCCCGCCACGCCAGAGTGTTTGGACTTGTAAAGTTTAGCAAAGTATTAATTTAAACAGTAAACCGATTAATAATGTTCTTTGTTATAAAAGAAAACATGTTTAATTTAAAGTTCAATCGAGTTTTTAGTTTGGGTCTATTTAACTAACCAAAAGAAAAATAGGTTAAGCAATCCCATCTTAGTTTATAAGTATAATTACTCAAACAATATGTTGTCACCATTAATGCAATTATTCTTTTGAAGTATATTATTCTTTTGTTAAAATAAGTATAATATGAGAAATTAATTGTCATCATTATACTAAATAATCAGACGTGATTGGTTGTGTTTAGGATTTTATTGATTTTCAAGTGTTAAATGACTTTTAGAATTACTTTTACTATCTATTCATTTACACTTTATATTTTTCATATTTAACATTCAAAAATTAAAATTATTTCTTAAAGAAAGTTTTCACGAATAGAAAACTTAAAAGCTTTAAATATCTTAAATATCCTTATAATTTTCCTGCAAGTACTGCAGTAGCACAGTGTTTTCTTTTTCCTATATAAAAAAGCTATACAACGAGCGGAACATGGTGGATAAATGGAACAAAGCAAACATCCATAGATATAGAAATTAACAACGAGCACCCACGTACCTTAGTGGACCACTTCATAATTATTTTTTTTGGGTAGAACTTTTTTTTGTTTTTTAGAGACTGACATATATAAATGCATCAATAATGAAATAATGAATAGTATGTGAACCATCTACCTACCCCTCTTGAAAGCGATCACACACAACAGTAACACACAGTACCTTTTACAAAGTCCTACGTTAACATACAGACACATTACACTTAATTTGTTTCTATTACTTACTGTCTCCGTTTATTTTTTATAAATAAAATTTAATTTAATGATGTTTTGTTTAAAATATTATCTTTAATTTTTGAATAAAACTTTTCAAATAAAACTGAATGATAATTTTTTTTTCTTATAATAAGAAAAGAAAGAGTACTTTGTTTCTTAGCAGCATTGCAGAAAATCTTTGTCTTTGGTGTTTCAAGTTTCAACAATGGAATCATCACCATCAACAACAACAACACACATAGCTCTTGTTTCTATCCCAGCTTTCACCCACCAAGTCTCGATCCTCGAGTTCGCAAAACGACTCCTTAATCTCAACAACAACACCTTCCACGTCACATGCATCATTCCAACACTGAATAATTCACCCTCCAACAACAACAAACCCTTCTTCGATTCCCTCCCTTCAAACATTCACTGTATTTTCCTCCCCTCGGTGCAATTCGAGAACCAAAACAATAGCACGTACAACAACAACAATGGCACTGTCTCCGTTGAAATCCAGATCCAGCTCTCAGTTTCTCGCGCCATGCCCTCCGTGAGGGACGCCCTAAGATCCCTCTCCGACACCGCCAACGTCGTCGCCGTCGTCGCCGATGCCATGGTCCCAGAGGCGCTCGAGTTCGCCAAGGAACTCGACATCCTGTCCTACGTCTACTTCCCTTGCTCCACCATGCTGTTGTCCCTGTGCTTCCATTCTCATAATCTGGATAAACATGTTTCTTGCGAGTTTAGAGATCACCCTAACCAAATAGAGATTCCGGGTTGCGTCTCCATTCCCGGCAAAGATCTTCCCAACAGTGTTCAAGATCGGTCAAGTTTGGAGTACAAGTGGTTCCTTCAACGTTGCCAGAGATACCGTAGTAGTGCACTTCACGATGGTATATTGGTTAATAGCTTTGTAGAATTGGAACAAGAAGCAACAAAAGCAATATCATCATCCCAACATGATAATGCTAATGGTAAAATTGGTAATAGTACTAATTACCCTCCTGTGTTTTCAATTGGGCCAATTACACAAACTGGGTCTAATAATAATAATAATGGTTCAAAAAGTTGGTGTGAGTGTTTATCGTGGTTGGATAAACAACAACAACCTAATTCAGTTCTTTATGTGTCATTTGGAAGTGGTGGCACACTCTCCAAAGAACAAATCAATGAGCTTGCTTTAGGGTTGGAGTTGAGTAAGCACAAGTTTTTGTGGGTTAATTTGAGAGCACCAAATGATAGGGCAAGTGCTAGTTATTTTAGTGATGGTAACAATTTGGTGGATGATGATCATCATAATCCTTTGAGTTTTTTACCTTTGGGGTTTCTAGAGAGAACCAAAGGGCAGGGTTTGGTTACGTGTGGTTGGGCCCCACAAGTTGAGATCCTAGGTCACAAGTCAGTTGGTGCATTTTTGACTCATTGTGGTTGGAATTCGGTTTTGGAGAGTGTGGTGTATGGAGTGCCAATGATAGCTTGGCCTTTGTTTGCTGAACAAAGAACCAATGCGGCTTTGGTAACCGATGGATTGAAAGTTGCTGTGAGAGTGAGACCAAAAAGTGGCATCAATAGTAGTGTGGTGGTGAAGGAGGAGATTGTGAAGCTTATAAAGAGTCTCGTGGAAGGGTTGGAGGGTGAAGAGATTCGTGGGAGAATGAAGGAACTGCAGAAGTTTGCTGCATGTGCTGTGATGGAAGATGGTTCATCCACAAGAACTATATGCAAGTTGGCACACAAGTGGAAAACTTTGAGAAGACCTTAATTACTAGCTAGAAGAATATGAAATGCGGCACTGTTTTGTTTTGTTTTATTATATCATATTAATTAACGTGGTTTGTTGTTTGGATTGAATTAATAGTGTATTAAATATTTTATTTTGGATAGGTATTTTTTTTTTCTTCTTGGTTGACATATCCCCGCGTATATCTTCCTCTATAAGTCATAAATTCTTTAATAGATTGAACCAATTGAATCATTGGACTTGTTGTTCGACGCGTGTTTTTCATTAATTCAATTGCATGTTTTGAATCAGATTCAACACACACCCTTTTAAATCCTATATCCCATGCAATTTTGATGCTCATAGCAATGGTCCATACTTCTACATGCACAATCGAGTACGTTCCTAGATTATGCACAAATGTCCATAATACGACTCCATTTTGATCTCGTAGAATGCCTCTACACGTTGCTTCGCCACTCGCATTGACAGCTACATTACAGTTGAGTTTATATTGTCTTTGGCCTAGAGGCTCTCACACTACTTTTCTCGTTCTTGAAGGAGTGTTATTGTTATCATGGATTGTGCGCTTGAACTCAGACATGTACAAGGTGTTTATTACCATTTGTCTAGATCTGACCACAATACTTGAGACTGACGCCAAGAAAAAAGAGAAGACTACATCATTCCATTCCGGTTCCTCTACAAGTAATATAAAGTTACCCCAAAATGAGTATGTCATTCCCTTTGCTAGTGTTTAATAGCCGTGCGCATGTTATTTTGTAGCCATTCACTTATATCATCATTAAAGAATGTCGTGGGTAGTATTTTATTTGAAATTTCCTCCCATACTCTTCTTGCAAATATGTAGTCTCGTAATGCATGAAGTACAGTTTTTGGTTCGAGGAAGCATACTGGGCATACGTTGTCTGTTGCTATCCCTTTAAACTTCCTTAGGACAATAGTGACTAAGGCTTGGCGTGTCACCTTCCACGCATGTATTCGCATCCTCTTCGGTCCCCGCCATCTCCAAATTGTACGATATAACGGATTCTTTCTATCAATTCCTTGAGTAATGGCTTTGTAAGCAGATGTCATGAAAAACTACCCGTCATTAGTTATACTTCAAGCCAGGACATCATCATCTCGAGATATAATTGGGGGCTCTAGCACAAAAATAGTCTCGCACACCTGTTATGGGACCATTTTTCTAAGTTTGTTCACGTCCCAACCTCCTTAGGGAATGGTGAAGTCACTTATAATGGCTTGTTTATCAATTTCATCTAATTGCACACATGCATAATCATTTAGTTTCCCATGTTGTGGAACCCATTGGTCCTACCAGAAGAGAGTAGAAGTGTCATTCATTACCTTCCAAACAGTGTGCTTTGATACTTCCTCCCATACCCGGCTGATCCCCTTCATGAAGTTTGACATAACTTTCACTTTTTCCATTACTGGCACAACCTTATTTTCACACTTATATTTCATGCAAATCACCGCTGACCATAAGGCTTTCTTGTGTGTACACAACCGTCGACCAGCCTTCATAAGAAGTGCGTTGTTCATGCTTCGTGTAGCGCGTAATCCAAGTCCACTTGCATACTTGGTTGAATAGACATATTTCCATGCAACCGTATGCAATTTTCTCCCATTTGCTAAGTTGCCCCAAACAAACCCTCGACATTTCTTATCGATCTCCTCGCAGACTGATATTGGAAGAACTACAGACTGTATAATGTAAATCGGGATCGATTGTAATACCGATTTTGCAAGTGTGACTCTACCTACCATTAATAGTAGTTTCCCTTGCCAATTACTGAGCCGTTTATTCACTATCTCCAGTAGGAAGCCAAATGTTTGCTTGGACGGAGATTCATGAAAGATGGGCACCCCTAAATACTTCCCAAGGTCCTCTGTACACTAGAATCCGCATTTTGCCACTATCTCTTCTTTAACACTCCAGTTAGTATTTTTAGAGAAGTATATTCTTGTTTTTTCTTTATTCACCCGTTGTCCTAAGCTCTCACAGAATAAATTCAAGATTGTGTTGATTATCTCTACTTGCTCCATCGTCCCCTCAACAAACAAGATAAATCGTCTGCGAATGCTAAGTGTGATATTCGCTGCCCACCTTTACTGATCTGTATTGGTTTCCACCTTTCCTTCTTAATTGCTAAATTGATTAGTTGGAACAGTCTTTCGATATATAGAACGAACAAGTATGGAGAGATAAGATCACTTTGTCGCACTCCCCTAGACGGGTAGAATTCTTCAAGCGTTTTACCGTTCCAAAGCATTCTCATATTGATTGTTGATATACAATGTCATATAATATTAATGAAATTGGTTGGACATCCTATGTCAACAAGAGTTTCTTTCATAAACACCCAGTTCAATTGGTCATATGCTTTTTCGAGATCAACTTTAATCACCATCCATTTGGTCTTCCCCTTCCTGCTTCTCATAGAGTGAAACACTTCTTACGCAACCACAATATTATCATTGCTATGTCTGTTGGGAATAAAGCTGCACTGACACGGGCTGACCGGCTTCTCCATTACTTGTCTAAGTCTTAACGCCATTATTTTTGTGATTATTTTGTAAGACACATTACATAGACTAATGGGTCTTAGGTCCCGCATTCTTATCGCTAGCTCAACCTTTAGGATAAGGGTGATTAGAGTTTCATTTATCTTCTTAATCTCCGTAGGGTTCTTGCATGCGTCCATGATAAGATCACTGAAATCATCACCCACTATGCTCCATTGTGTTTGGTAGAAAACCACTTGAAATCCATCACTACCCAAGCTTTAAAGGGACTCATACTCTTGATAGCTACATGGACTTCCTTTTTCATCACCTTTCGCCCCAACATTCCAATCTCATCCATATCCAACTTCGGAAAGGCACTAGTCAAGAAAAAAAGAGTTCGCGTATTATCATTGGAGAAGATCGCTTTGAAATATGAATTGACGTACTTTTTTAGCTCCATCGGTTGTCCAACCCACTTACCGTTTTCATTCTAAATTATATCAATCTGATTCCGCTTTCAACGAACCGATGTTAGGTTGTGGAAGTATTTCGAGTTCCTATCACCAAATTCAATCCATTTGGATCTGGATTTTTAGAACCACAATACCTCTTATTGGATCAAGATTTGCTCGTACTTCTTCCACGCGTTTTGTTGTTCTGTACTAGCCATGGCCTTGCTCCTCTCCTCATTTGGCTATCAATATTATTAAGTTTCCGCAGTAGTCTACGTTTTTAAGAGAATATATGCTCGAATACTTCCTCATTCCACTTTTGTAGGTCCTCCCAGAGTTGGCCAATCTGATCATTCCAATCTCTATTACGTTTCCATCTTGATGTTATAAAGCTAAGGAACTCCTCATGCAGTAACCATGATGCTAGGAACCGGAAGGGTTGCCGCCTTCTATTTATCGCTACCCTGTTTGCGAGTTGCACTAATAACGGCCTGTGATCTGATTTGAAGCTTGGAAGGTGGAATACCGTAGCATTTGGAAATTGTAGTCTCCATGAAATATTGATAAGCATGCGATCTAGTCTCTTCATTAGGTCTCCTCTGCTCTAAGTAAATGGGAATCCTTGGAACCCCACATCTATAAGCTCACACTACTTTACTATATTCCAAAAATCCTCCATGCTCCTAGTTGATGACGCAGTGTGACCTTTGTTTCTTTCAAAAGAATATAAGAGCGCGTTAAAGTCCCCAATTACAACCCATGGATCTGGATCATTTACTACAATCTGCAGATGCAGGTGCCATAATTCTTGCCTCTTTGCATAGCTAGGGCTTTCGTAAACCACCGTAAACACTCATGAAGTACCTTTCCCATATCTAACACGAAGGTGCATAAACTATGTGCCATGAGATATCACCTCTACTTCCCAATCGACTTCGTCCCATAAAACCCATATTCCTCCTGCATGACCTTGTGCATCCATAACAAAACTTTTATTAAATTTGCATCTTCCCGATATGTTCCAGGCCTTATGTCCACTCACATGCGTCTCTAATAGGCAAAGGAATGACACCTTATGCTCCCTTTTGATATCTTTCACAAGGTTAACAAAACTCTACCTATAGTTCCATGCCAACATATTCATTTGGAACTAGTAGGTTTGGTAACCCCAATGGGTTTAGGACCTTGGTGAAATGCACTCACTTCACTGACTACCATCATGTCTTCATCACCTAGGGGGGCTCCCTATGACTGTGGGGTGTCCTCCTCCATAGCGGTTGCCGCCATATTTTGCTGTATAAACCTCTGAGCTCTGTCTGGAACCCATCAATGGGTACAAGCTCGGTTCCTGAGGTTTCGCCTTTTCAGAATTGAAAATCTCCTGACCTAATTGTTTCTATTATCGTATTGATATCTTGTGTGCCCATTTTCTCTTCCATTCTTTTAATCATCCGAAGCATCTCCTGGTCATCTTCGTCCTTATGTTTCAAAGATACATTTGTAGTTACTTTTTGCACCCCTATTTTTCCTTTATCACCCCCTTTCACTACCTTTCTTTACGCCTCCCCCTTGGAAGGTTCTATTGAACCTACTTGAGGCACCCCTCCTCTTTTACTCTTGAACACTCCACTACGTTAAGGGTTTTTTCCACTTATTACGTTGCGGACCTTAATATTAATGTTGGGGCTCCCAGATGAAACTATTTCCACCTTTTTACTCCCTTGAAACACTATCTCTAGAGTCATTGTTTTTTTTCCCCAAATACATCATATCATCATTGTCATGCATAGTCTTTGCAATGTTTCCTTTTGTATCTTATGGCAGCCTTGGTCTCTCGCTACCTGGTTTATTTATGCTACTCAATCTATTATCTTTGTTCTGACTTTTGTTGAGATTCCTCCTGTTCACAATCATCCATGGGTCATAAAGGGACTGATCATTGTTGTCTAGGTCCTCCACTCGGTTCCCCTCTTGCGCCAAGGTCACTTTTTTTTTCTCTATCAACTTTAGTTTCTGACGATGCTTCCATTGTTTTGGCCGCTTGTCTACTTTCCATTGGATTAATCTAGACATTCTCCTTAAGTGACACTCCCTTGGTAACATCACCTATTAGATTATCAAAACAACTTTCCGCCTTGTGTCCATATTTGCCACATTGAAAGCATATCGCATGTAGACCCTTATACTCCAACTTTAACACTTGTCCCCAAGCGATAATTTTCGGCACTAGTGGCTTTGCTAGATCCAACTCTACACAAATTTTAACCAATCGGCCCCTAGAATGGATGGATGTCACTTTGTCAATTTTCAACATAGTTCCCAAGGTGTTCCCTAGCCGCCATAAGAATGTCTCATTATAAAGTTCTATTGACAGTTTCTGAATGCGAATCCAAGCTGCAACCTTCTTCTCCATTGTTGCTTGATTAAAAAACCCTGGCCTCCACCGTTGCACTAGAATATAGTGATTTGTAATCCTCCACGAACCTTCAAACATCGCATGCTTATAATCTTCTAGGCTTTTGAACTGCACCAAGTAAAAGTCTTGAGGCATATCTATGATCTTGATCCTTCCCTTTTCAACGCCCATTCTCGGTTTAACTTATTTGTCATTACATGGTAGTTCACTCTCTTCCCCAGCACCTTGACCATTAATGCCCCTTTCCACTATTTGTACCATCCCAAGAATTCCTCATCAGCCACAACAACTTCTGGGTACTTCTTTCAATCATCACCAATGACACACGACGATCCTACCATGCATTGTTCCATCCACTTTATCTTGTCTCCTAGACCCTCACATCCTTGAAACAGAGCATCAACATCAACCTTCAACAGGCTTTTCAAGTATGATTTCTCCTTCTCACCGAGCACAAACTCCTCCTTCATTGCATTATTCGCGGACACCTCCCTTCCATCCACCTTTTGTTTGAATTTCTTGATGCTACGTTGCAAGAGATCAGCTTCCTAGATCGTGGCATTCTTGTTTTCTTCCTTGCTTTCCTTGAAAGCCTTATTAGAGCTTTGCGTCACCATCTAAAATCTTCTTTGATTTTTACGCTTTCCTTGTATGCACCGAAACGCACTGTCGGAGAGCGTGTATTGTAAGGGTCATAGAAAGCAGATCACACAAAAGAGACAAAGCACAGCAAGGCATGAAACAGGGAGTAGATCGAGGTTGTCAAAACAGATCAGTATCAGAGGGCGAGGTTGTAGGGTCGCGTGTGACGCTAAGCTCACGCGTGCCGTTGTCACCGACGGATCTCTTCTTAGCGGTGGAAATCCTTTTCCTCTCTTCAGTTCTTGTCTATGACGCTAAGGTAAGTCCCTTGTACAAACATAAGGCAAGATTGCCTTCGTCGATAATAAGAGAATCTACTTTGGATAGATATATGATGTTTTGGATTGATTGAAATAAGATAAAAACAAATAAAATTTGATTTAATTAAGTTCATTTTTATCTCATTCTAGTTAATATTTCTATTTAATTATCTTCTTAATTTTACATATGTATGAGATAAAGTCGATTATTGTGTGGATCTGGATTCCGTGAGGCGGTCTAAATTCACTATAGGGTGTAATGTTAGTATCTACACCACAAGTTTTTATTTTTTATTAATATTTTATTTAAAATACTACCAATGAATGGTGGATGATCAAACTGTAGGGTATGCAGTGAATTTTCACTGCAGCAGATCCATATCCACTACTGTGTAGTTTTGTCATCATCAACATAAATAGATCTTTTATATTTAACTTTTACATAAATTTATTTTATATAAATTTGTATTTGTTTCTACGTACGTTAATAAGTTTTTTTCAAATTTTAATATAACTTCTGGTGTTGCTTTCCTTTAATCACATGCGTAAACCATCTCATAAGTTGGTATCGATATGAATTTTTCCTTTCCACCATTAAATAGATTTGGATAGGGATGGCAAAAAAAAAGGGCTTGAAGTACGAGTCGAACCGTCCATCTGTCTAGAATTGAGAGAGTCTAGAATTCGTCAATCCGTTCCACCTATACGCCAATCCAAAAAAAAAATTAATTAGCTATTGTTCAAAAAAAATTCATAAAAATTCAAAAAAAAATCATACTCATGTCAAAATAAATTATAATAATTTGTGCATTATATTTAACCAAATAAATTAGATTTATTATCAATTGATACTTGATTTATAGTAAAAAGAAATGGAAGTCACTGGATCCAACGTATTTAACTTAAATATTTTGTTTTTTTTTAAATGAAACATAAATATATTTTTTTCATGTTATATATTTTAAATTTTTTTTCTTTTTTTTTATTATATTTTGGTTCCAAATGAAATAATTTTTTTTGCTTTTGGTTATTTAACAATAAGTTATTTTATATTTAGTATATATTGTTGTTATATTAATTTTGTTAACTTATACATCATCAAATTTAATATTTGATAATGAAAAAATATATAAATGCAAGTATTTATTTATTAAAAAAAAAAAAGCAAATATAATAATTGACAATAAAAAAAAAGTTGAAATTGATGAGCTAATGAACATGGACCAAGCAGTCTAACTCATATCGATCATAAACAAGTTAACTCGTCCAGTTCTGTTTTGTCATTTCTACATTTAGAGAACCACATCAGCTTTGAAAGCTTTTTCTTGTCTTATTATTAATATTCATAATTTTTTTTTGGCAAATATTAATTTATTAGTTTTTTTTTAAAATATCAGTGGAAGGAATTTGAATCCAAACTCATCCCTCTCCTTCTCCCTTCACCTTTTAAAGGACCAATGACCACCTTAAAATAATAGATTTTAAGATATATATTTGAATAACATATGAAAAAAAATATATGTAACTTTTTAATAAGAGTGTACTAGTTACAAGGAAAATCAGTCTATTTCAAAAAACAAAAAAGAAAAAAAAAAAAGGAAAATCGATCTATATATTGTCCCAAAGAATTTGGGCAGTGCACTGTAACAAGAATTTTTTAAATTAACTACAATATAAAATTAGTAATTAATTTGTAGCTAATATCTAATAAAAAAAATCAACTACAAATTAATTACAAAATTACTATAAATATAATTCAGATGGTAGCATGAGATAAGTAGATAACTAGTTAGAAAAAAATTCCTAGTTAATTTGAAAAAATTGTAACTATTTTCTAGTTAATTTATACTAATATATTATACAAAGAAATTCGTTTCTAACTACTTAACTAGGTTATTCTATAGTAAGTTTGTAGCTAACTCCTAGCTAAAATTATCATATCTCTATAATAATTTAAAAATTATTTTCTAGTTAATTCCTAACTAAATGATAGTTAATATATATATATATATATATATATATATATATATATATTAAATGCATTTTTTTAGTTATTTTAATTTTAGTTTAAAAAAATCCATCAACATCAAAGTTGTTATCATTACAAAATATGAAAATAATAATGTATATATAGCTGGCCCACTAATGCCTGGGTGTTTTGGTGGTAATAACTCCAAGTTTCGATGCAAGTGCTGTGAAGAACGAGTGTGTTTAATTGATATGCATGCAGCTAGCACTCCTTGATTTGAGAAAAGGAGGACAAGAAAATCAGAACTTCTGTGTTTTTAAAGGGTGATATATTTGATATGGAAATATTTCTGATTCAAAATATAAATATCATTTTCACATATTGAACTTGGTTTTACTGGACACAAACTATGACTTGAGTTTAATTTGGTGGGTACTGCGGTAACATTAGGACTAACATTAAAATATTTTGAAAAAAAACCAAATACTTTTATTTAAAATAAATTATTTTAAAGGATATTATAATATTTAATTTTAAAAAAATATATTTATGATAATTTATTTCTAAAGAGATAATTGATTTTGATATGAGTGAGAAATCATTTATGTTTAATTAAATATTATATTTAATAAATAAAATGAATATTTTAGTTCAAAATATTTGGATATTAATAGTTAAAATCATTTAATTAAGATAGACGTTACTCCCATAATTAATATATATATATATATATATATATATATATTAACCATAATATATATTTATACGAATTAATCCGTTGATTTAAAATAAAAATTAATCTTTATTGAAAAACTTAAACTTACACTATGTGAATATAGTTTACATGTATCTCCCATTTTAATCGTAGTTTAAGGTCTTTTTATGAGATTCACAACTATAATAAATATAATAGTTTTTTTTTTTTTATCAATTTTACTAATATTTCTTCTCTCCATAAATGTATTACATCTACCATGACGAATTCTACAGAAAGTTAATATGAGACGTTAGATTTATTAATAAAAATAATGTATACATCAGATTAAATATATTTTTTTTGTTTTCTTTAATATTTTTTCATTCTTTCCCATCTTACCCTTTCCTCTCCTCTTTCTCCTCTACGGAAAAGTTAAAACTGCCGTCAAAATGGGACAGAGGGACACATGCGAACACCGTTAACTAGATGGAAAATTGATGGTGTGATCTCTTATTTATGTGATTGGTGGCATAAATAATTGATAACGGTACGTTGGTAGGACTAATGGGTTCATGTTTAGAACAAAACAAAACAATTAATGAGATTCAAGATGAAAGTCTTGAAAAACAATAATTTATTTCACTTTATTTTTCATTTTGTTCTCATTTCTCATGTGCAAGAAAGCATTTCCTTCATATTATATATACCAAAACATACTAATAATAATTAGTAATGGATTGTTCATCTAGGAATAAAATTCTCATTTGATGCATAATCCTAGAAATTATTAAAAGATTAGAAAATAGGATTTTTCCTACTACAAACTTTGCCATTTGAGTACTAGACTAGAGAGTGCCTTAGTAGATGAACCATGTTCACTAATCGCATTAGCAGCCGCAACACTAAAGCATTCAATTCTTTTCCTCATTTGCAAGCTTTCATCCCCTTCCATCACCACCTTGACCACTCTTGCAACTTCCTCTCTTTTCACCATGCCACTTTGATCAACCTTAGGCCTCACACCCACTTTCAGCACATCACTTACTGTTGTTGCATTCATCTTTTGCTCGGCAAACAGAGGCCAAGCAATCATTGGCACACCATGCACCACGCCCTCCAAAACCGAATTCCAACCACAGTGTGTCAAAAACCCACCAGTGGATTCATGTCTAAGCACTTCAACTTGTGGGGCCCACGAAGGAACCACCAATCCTTGTCCTTTGCATTTAACTCTCTCTAAGAACCCAAGTGGCAAGTACTCTAGTGGGTCATCTTTTTGTCCCACGAAATAAGCTGAGGAAGAAACATCATTTGGAACCCTCACAACCCATAAAAATTTGTGGCCACTTAGCTCCAACCCTAAGGCTATCTCGTTCAGTTGGCCATGTGAGAGGGTTCCACCACTCCCAAAGGAGACAAACAATACCGACTTTTGAGGCTGATTTTCCAGCCATGCAATACACTTTGACTCATTTTGCGTACTCCGTGACTCCGTTTGAATCATTGGTCCAACTGTGTAATAATCAGCACAATGATGACTATTTACTTTTGCTTGGTCCATAAAACTAACCTCTTTTTCTTCCATCTTACTCAAAAACTTTGCTTCTATAGCTCTCATGGCATCTTCTTCCAACTCCATGAAGGTGTTGACGATGATACCATCGACCAAAGAGAGTCTCTGGCACGAACCAATAAAACCCTTGTATATTTGACTTGATCTTCCAAAAAGCACAACCGGGTCGGGAAGATCCTTGACATGGAAGGGCACGCCGCAGCCGGGGAAGGTCACAGTTTCCGCGGCGTCGACGATAAACTCGGAGGTGAGAGTGGTGTCCAGGCGGGGAAAGTCGAGAGCGAACGACAGCACGGTGGCGCTGGAGGTGCAGAAAAAGTAGGTCATGAGGTTGAACTGCTTGGCCATAAGGAGCGCTTCGCCGGAGAAGAAATCGCAGACGAACGCGACGAGGCGCGTGGTGGAGCTAAGGGAGGCGAGTGATTGGTGGAGAGAAGGGAGGGAGAGTTTGACTGTGAGTGTCATTTGTGTGGCGAGGTGGATGTTGGGAGGGAGGTCTTGGGGGTTGACTTGGGGGAGAATGATGAAGTCTAGGTTGTTATTTTGGGTGAGAGTGTTTAAGACGGCTATGGTGGAAGGTGTGGGAGGGCCAAGTGTGGGAATTAGGAGTGTGACATGGAAGTTGTGGTGTTGTTGTTGTTGTTGTTGTTGTTGAAGAACTAGTTTCTTGGCAAATTCAACTAGTGGGATCAAGTGGCTTAAGCCAGGGCATGGGACCATGGCTATGCATGTTTTCTTCTCCATAGTATTACTGAAGTGCTAAGTGAAATGTGGAGACGAGAAAGAAATTTGATTTGCAAGTTTTAGCTTCTCCATGTGAAGATGCTTTTATAGGCACTCAAGTGTTCTCATCCTACCATTCCAGGGTGAACTACCAAAATAGTCGGTGAAATTTTTATATATATGAAAGTGTAATTTTTTTTTGCAAACATTTTATGCAAACAGAGACCCGTGATGATTAATTGGACCTTGCATTAATGCTCCATAAGGTGGCACTATCAATTATTTATGGCCATATGATAAAATAGAATTGATATCTAACTGTCCTAGGTGGTACATTTAACCTTTTGTAACTGCAGTATCTACCATCTTCAATGATATTGTTTGTTTATTGCCGATAAAAAAAATAAAATAAAATTAGTGTTTACAGATATTTTTAATTTGGGTAAACACGAAAACAGAGTATACAAAGAGATAGAAATGAAAAAAAAAGAAAGAAGTTATAAATGAGATAAGTAATATAATGGATTTCATACAAATGTTTGGTAAATATTTACAGTACCACCGACATTAATCCTTGCATTCAATTATTTGGAGCGTTAAACATTTCATTTTTATTTTTGGGTATTCATGTTGTTAAAAGAAAATTCAGATTTTTCTCAAATTTACACTATGAAAATTAATGGCCATATGGTGTCTTTGACTGTGATTAACTTGTTAAGGTCACAGTTGAATTGAACTCAGGGAAGATAGGTTATAAAACCCTTCATTTTATAATAGTTGTTATATCGGACCGAGTTCTCAGGTTCAAGTCGAGGAGCGAATTCTCAAAGTCCAAACCAAGGAAGCGTTTGGTCATGTGAGAAGTTTGAAGGCAAGACCAAGACAAAAGATAGTGAAAGTTTGGTTTGTTGAAGTCAAATATTAGCATTATATACCACAACAAACGATAATTTAACATTACTATTAGCATTATATGCCACACTTTGTTGAAGTCAAATATTCGATATCCCACCTGACTCAACGGTTCAGTAGATTGAGATATCCTAATCGAAGGAGGATCTAGCACAAATCTCGACGAAGGAATCTAGAAAGGAATATCCACTTTCCAAGAGGATCATATTCTTGTACAGGAACAACCTTTTTTTTTTTTTAATAAGATCTACAAATAAATATTTCACATAAGAGCAAGAGGATAGGTTCAGTTAATGTTGTTGCTCGGTTAAATTACGAAGAAAGTAATAAAAAATGTGGGAACGAAAGAGTTAAAAGATGATGTTAAAGTACATATTCGATTGAGAGTAAGAAGTTAGAACGATACACATCAACTTTAATCACCTTTCTAGTATTAAGGGGATCTAGCTCATTTTTTGATGAACTAAAAAATCTTCAACATTTCAAAATCTACAAAAGAGTTGATTTTAGAATACTATCCACTAGAGTCAATTTAGTGGTGAGAAATTCAGATAGTATTTTTAAGAGTGCTAGTTTATACATTGAGGAAAAAAAATGAAATAAAAAATAGATAAGTTTTTTTTTTTTTTTCAATGATACCAAATTCCTTATACATTAAGAGGACCATCGCAACCACCAAAAGATATTAATAGAGTGAATAGGGTAAATAGTTATCAGTTTGTTATGCTATTATGCAATAGTTTGTTGCTGCTTTATATAAGAACATTGTATTCATTATTTTAGAGAAAATCAATATATGAGAAATAGACTTTACTCTCTCTCTCTTTCTCTTTTATGATATTCTATCATAGTATCTAGAGCTACTCTTTTTCCGATCCAGTGATCTTGATCTATGGTGTCTCCGTTTCGCAACGACGGCGCGTTTCCTTCTTCTCATGTCAAGCTCTCACATCTTATCTCCGTCAAGCTTGATGATAAAAATTTCAAGCACTGGAAACAACAAATTGACGGTGTTGTTCGTGGCCACAAGCTTCAACGCTTCGTCACGGTTCCGGTGATTCCTCATCATTCTCTTTCTACTTCTGATCCTAATCTCAGTAAGGTAAACGATGCATATCTGAATTGGGAACAACAAGATGCTCTCATCTGTACGTGGCTTCTCTCCACGATCTCTGATTCACTGCTCCCGAAGCTTGTTGACTGCACGCACGCGTGGCAAGTTTGGACAGAAGTGCATCGTTACTTCGCCATGCTCCTCACGACGAAAGCGCGTCAGCTTCGCTCGAGTGCGTCGTCTCTCCAAAGGTACTCTCACGATTGAGTCGTTCATGGAGCGTGTTCGCGAAATCAATGAATCCTTGATCTCAATTGGAGATCCCGTTCCTCTTCGTAACCTAATTGAGATCGTCTTTGATGCACTTCCCGAGGAATATGATCCTATCGTTGCTGCTGTCAATAGTAAGGAAGATCTTAGCTCTTTGGATGAACTTGAATCCTGTCTCCTTGCACACGAATTGAGATTGGAGAAGCATCGGAAAGCGATTCTCACGGAACCAGTGTCAGTCAATTTAATGCAGGCTCAGCCATCTGATTCATCTTCTTCGATGGAACCGTCGTCTCTTATTACAGAGTCGTTTCCCACTAGCACTAGTCATGTTACTGCTCATGCTGAAAACAATAATTATAACTTCAGAGGCAGTCGTTCTAGCCGTGGAGGTGGCCGTTTTGGTAAGTCTCAATGTCAGATCTGTCACAAAAGTGGTCATGACACCTCCATCTGTTATTACAGGTATTCGCAATCCACTTCTATGCCGTTTTCACCTCAACGTGCTCCCTTCAATCCATTTCTGATGAATGCTCGACCGGTATATGCACCTTCTTTTGGCTATGCTTCACCTAGACCAGCTGCACCCAGACCTTCTCCACCACAAGCGTTTATGGCCAGTTCTGATCCAACCTTCAGCAACTAATGGTGGTATCCAGATTCAGGTGCGTCGCATCATGTTACACTTGATTCTTCTAATGTGTCTGATGCTCACTCTATGATTGGTTCTGAGCAAGTGTTCATGGGGAATGGCCAAGGTTTGTCTATCAACTCTATAGGTTCCATGAATTTTACTTCCCCTAACTTTCCTCACAAACCACTCACTCTACACAGTTTACTCCTTGTACCTCACATCACCAAGAACCTCATTAGTGTTAGTAAATTTGCCCAAGACAATCAAGTTTTCTTTGAATTTCATCCTTCCTTTTGTCTTGTTAAATCTCAGGATTCTTCTGAGGTGCTTCTTCGTGGAGTTGTAGGAGTTGATGGTCTTTACAAGTTTCAGAGTCCCTCATCTCAAGTGTCCAAGTTCAAGTCTCTCTCTAGTCTCAATTCTAGTGTAGCCTTAGGTTCAAACAATTGTAATCCTAGTACATCATGTAATACTTTACTTCATTCTAATGCTCAAAGTGATTGTATTACTGATTATACTCCTTCTTTTTCAATGAATAAAAGCAATGTTTCCTGTGTTAATTCACCTCTTGTTCATGCTACTACATTTACTAATTCTCAATCTCCACAACATTCTATTGTTCCTAATATTATACCTACCAGCAAATATGTTCTGTGGCATACAAGGTTAGGCCATCCTCATTACCAAGCTCTTGCAAAAGTGCTGAAAACTTGTAATATTCCTATACCCCCTAAGTCTCTAGCTGAATTTTGTACTGCCTGCTGTTTAGGCAAATCTCACAGACTGCCTACCTCTTTATCCACTACTGTGTATGCTCAACCTTTTGAGTTAGTAGTTTGTGACTTATGGGGACCAACTCCTATCCAGTCTTTAGGAGGTTATACCTACTTCTTGACTTGTATAGATGCCTATTCAAGATTTGTTTGGGTCTTCCCTTTGAGACTTAAATCTTGACACACTTACTCAATTTGTCCAATTCAAAACAATGGTTGAACTTCAATTCAACTGTAAAATTAAAGTTGTTCAAAGTGATGGAGAAGGTGAATTTAGGCCTTTCACTAAGTATCTCAATAACCTTGGCATTACTCATAGGTTTACATGTCCCCACACCCACTACCAAAATGGTATAGTTGAACGAAAGCATCGTCATATTGTTGAAACAGGCCTGGCTTTATTAGCTCACTCTAATTTACCTCTCAAAATGTGGGATCATGCTTTTGTCACAGCTGCTTACCTAATTAATAGGATGCCTAGTATGTCTCTTGCCAACTAGTCCCCTTATTTCAAGCTACTTCACAAAATACCTGACTATTCTCATTTTAGAGTCTTTGGCTGTGCTTGTTTTCCCTTCCTTCGTCCCTATAATGTTCATAAATTGGACTATAGATCCCAAGAGTGCATATTCCTTGGTTATTCTACCATTCGTAAGGGTTATAAATGCCTTGCAGCTACCGGCCGTATTTACATCTCCAGGGATGTTCTTTTTAATGAAACCAGATTTCCCTACTCCATCTTATTTCCCTCTTCTTCTTCTGCTACATCCACATCATCTCCTCATACTTCTTCTGCCTGGTCTATACCAGCAATTCCTGTATCTGCTATTCCTCTTACTCAAGTCAGTTCTGTTCCTGCTACACCTACTACCTCTGTTTCTCTTAGCAGCCCTATGTCTGCCCCTATCAACATTGCCAATTCTCCTATTATAACACCTTCCAATGATGTTTCCCTTGCTTCTGAAAATTCTTCTTTACACTCTCCCATCACTCCCTCTTCTCTCACCCCTATCACATCTGATATTGCAGAGGCCAGCACCATTTCTCCATCCTCTATTTCAGCCACCAGTTCTCCTCTCAGCCCTGTACCAACCCCCCAACAACCCTCTATCCATCCTCATAACACTCATTCCATGCAAACTTGAGCCAATAGTGGCATTACCAAGCCTAAAATTTATCCCACTCTTTTACTCACTCATATGGAACCTACTTCAGTTGGTCAGGCCTTGTCTTCTCCCCATTGGTCTCAGGCCATGAAAGATGAGTATCATGCATTGTTAAAGAATCAGACTTGGACCTTGGTGTCCCCATCTATTTCTAGGAAGCCAATTGGTTGCAAGTGGGTATTTAGGGTGAAGAAGAACCCCGATGGCTCCATTAACAAATATAAGGCCAGGCTGGTAGCTAAAGGCTTCCATCAGCAAGTTGGCACTGATTTTACAGAGACATTTTCTCCTGTGGTGAAGCCTGTTACTGTCAGAACTGTCCTTACTCTTGTTGTTACTCACAAGTGGCCTATACAGCAGATTGATATGAACAATGCCTTCTTAAATGGCACCCTTGAGGAGGAAGTTTTTATGCTGTAGCCTATTGGGTTTGAAGCTGCTGACAAGACACTTGTATGTAAGTTGAACAAAGCAATTTATGGACTAAAGCAAGCCCCTAGAGCCTGGTTTGATAAACTTAAAGGATCCCTTCTGCATCATGCTTTTCTTGCTAGCAAATGTGACCCTAGTATATTTCTCCTTCACACTGCAAGCTTAACTATAATGGTGCTCGTATATGTTGATGATATCATCATAACTGGCAATTCTGCATCCTTTATTACTGCTTTAATCAAGAATTTGAATACTTATTTTTCCCTTAAACAGTTGGGTAAGTTGGATTATTTTCTTGGCATAGAGGTAACACACTTGCCTAATGGCTCTCTCCTTCTCTCTCAAGCCAAATATCTAACAGATTTACTTGCTAAAATTAACATGCTCAATGCTAATGGCATGCCTACTCCTATGGTGTCCACAAGCAAATTGTCTAAAATTGGTTCTATAGCTATTTCAGATCCCACTCATTTCAGATCTGTTGTGGGGGCTCTTCAATATGCCACTCTCACCAGACCTGAAATCTCATTTTCTGTCAATAAGGTTTGCCAATTTTTATCTAATCCCTTGGAAGAGCATTGGAAGGCAGTTAAAAGGATATTGAGGTACCTTAGTGGCACTCTGCATCATGGCTTGTTAATTCAGCCTGCCTTACCTCACTAGCCTTTTGTCTTTGCTTAGGTTCTGTGATGCTGACTGGGCATCAGACCCTGATGATAGAAGGTTCACCTCAAGAGCATGTGTGTTTCTTGGTCCAAACTTGATATCTTGGTGGTCTAAGAAACAATAGTTGGTTGCCAGGTCAAGTGCTGAGGCTGAGTACAGAAGTATGGCCCAACTTGCTGCAGAAATTCTATGGGTGCAGTCTTTCCTTCAAGAACTTAAATGTAGACTTCTCACTCCCACAATTCTCTGTGACAACCTCAGTACCGTTACCCTTGCTCATAACCCTGTGCTGCACAATAGGACCAAGCACATGGAATTGGATATATTCTTTGTGAGGGAAAAAGTGCTCTCCAAGAATCTCATAGTGAAGCATGTTTCAACCTAAGTTTAGTGGGCAGACTTACTAACTAAGCATCTCTCAGTAGTGAAATTTCTCTCTTTGCGTGACAAACTGAGAGTGATCAACACCCTCAGTTTCTAAGGGGGAATAATAGAGTGAATAGGATAAATAGTTAGTAAGTGAGTTATGCCAGCTAGATTCTATTAGTTTGTTATGCTGTTATGCAATAGTTTGTTGCTGCTCTATATAAGAACATTGTATTCATTATTTCAGAGAAAATCAATATATGAGAAATAAACTTTACTCTCTTTCTTTCTCTTTTATGATATTCTATCATATATGAAAAACCTATCTATTAAATTGGAGGTTACTTTCTTATTTATCTATATAATATATAAATAAAATATCTTTAAAAAACAAAACTATTTTACTCTTCGTTTTTTATATAACTTTACGTCATTCACTAATATAAAAATATAAAAATTATTTTTATTGATATCCTTTTAATAAAATTTTTTTTTGTGTAACTACGAATTACCTACGAATATAGAAATTATTTATATTTATTGATATTTTTATATGTTTGGGTTATTATAGCAATGTTTGGTGGAAAGTAACCAACGTTTTTCAAAAGCTAGTAATACTCCTAAGCTTTTTGCCCAATAGTTCCCAATAATCAATGTGGATACCCCCACTCCAGTGCAATAGCACTTTTTTTTTTTCATTTTTAGGAAAAACAGCGCAATACACTAAGAACCATCATAAAAAAAAACAACATTTTCCTATAGCAATATGAAGATGATATATACAATCGCCTTTTCAAAATATATGATGCTTTAAAAAAAATTAAAAATATATTATGCTTTACAAGAAAATTGTTTCAAAAGATATGATGTTTTAGAAAATCAAATATTTAGAGTAGTGTACAATAAAATGAAAGAGTAATTAATTAAAGAGATAAATTGTATATTAGTAAATTACTTAATATTTTCTAAAATATTTAACACATTAATTATATTCCACAATAACTAAAAGATACCCTGATAAGTATCTAATATTTTTTATTTTATTTTTTTGACTCAAGGACATCAATACTTAAGCTTCTGTCTGCATGTGCATTGCCCCTCCAACCATCAGTCAACCCTCTGAAAAAATATATGCTTCACCTACCAAACAGGCCCCCGGATTGAGACTCCAGTTGTATATCAAAACTTTTGAGCACTGCTTTAACACTGAACAAACCAATAAGCAATAGTTGATCAGTCATAGTTCCTCAGCCACATCCATATCCTGGATAACACAATCTGTGTTTGTTGAAACATTTTTCCTCTAAAAAACGTGATACACTTAATAATACATCAATGTTCATTATTGTTAAATTAAATCATCCAAACACTGCTCAACTTACTCTAGCTAGTAGAAATATGAATATTGGTTAGTAAAAACTCAAAAGCATCATTCTTCATGAGATCAGATATTTTATTAGTTGCTCAATTCTTTTTATATGCTTTTTTTTTTTAATTTATAAGAATATTTGGATTTCATCATTTTAGCTGCCTCTTGTATCATAATGTTTTATTACGTTAATTTTGGTATTTATCATAACATTGTTGTTTGATTCCTCACTCGTACATTTTCTTGGGAGAGACACATCCTCTTCATTTTCGTCCATTTTAGCAAAGAAATAAAAGATATTAGACTTTTTTTATCTTGAAAAAACGATATAATAGTATACTACATTACAAATTTTATTTCTCACATATATATCGTTACACATTTATACTAACAACTCAAACATTTATCGTGCATATATAAACACGCACAATAGTCTCGTACAAACATAAATTAAACTTTATACAAAATACACCAAAGTACCAGATAATTCATAATTGTCGATCCACACCACAACCACAAGGATTTCTATCTTGATTGTTTTTATGTAAATCAGAAAATAAATTTTCTAGGAGGAAATAATCTTAGCTATGGATATCACAAGGATTTGAACCTCCACAATTAGAGTATCGTATTTAATATATCCTTTTGGTGGTTCATGGAGTTCACTCAGAGCTACCAACTTTTTATATCCCCAATTATTACCTGAGACACGGAACCGGTGGCTATCAGCACCACGAGAAAATATACAATTAATTGAGCAAGAAATTTTAAATAATTAAATAAATCATATATATAACCTTCTTATATCTTATATAAGAAACTTAATTGTAATTTTAGTTTTCTTATTTTAAAATCCTTAATTTTGATTGATCCATTTAATTTAGTATTGTTGACCATTATTTATAACAAAATTTTGATAAAGTTAGAATTTGAATCCTAATCTCTTTAGTTATTAAAGAGTCAAAACAACCACTAAACCAATGACCTAATTGATAATAATTATAAAGCATTTATATATATATTTCACATAAATTTTATTTATTATCATATATATATTTATTGTTTCTTGTGTTCTCAATAAAAATTACTTATGCATAGTCCAATTCAAGACTTATAATGTCTAGTCCAATATAATTTATTCTTTATTTATTTTTTAACATTTCCTATTATTAGTTGTAATTTTTTTTATATATATTTCACTTTTTATTTTATAAATCACTCAATTTATTTTACTTTTATTCAAAATATTAAATTTTTATTGAGAACACAAAAAATAATAAATAAATATATGATAATAAATAAAATTTATGTGAAAGATTTATATATATATATATATATATATATATATATATATATAAATACTTTATAATTGTTATTAATTAAACTATTGACTTAATGGTTACTTTAGCTCTTTAATAATTAAAGAGACTAGGGTTCAAATTTTGGCTTTGTCAAAATTCATTCTAATTTTTTATTTTAATTAATTTTTTAAATAAAAGGGTAACTTAGAAATAAAAAGGATAATTATGTCATTAATAAAAAAATTAACTAATTAATTTTATTTAAATAATTATTAATAACAATAAAAAAAAAAGTTAATATTAAAGATAACGGTCAACACCTCTAAATTAAATGGAAGGACATTTTGAAAATAAGAGATCAAAATTACGAATTTTAAAGAGGAGGACAAAAATTGAGGATTTGTAAAAGTAGAGGGATTAAAATTACAGATTTTAAAATAGGAAGATCAAAATTATGAATTTACAAAAGTAGGAAGACTAAAACGGCAATTAAATATCTATATTATTCACAATGAATAAGTTTTTGTACTTACCCGTTACCATTGTTTAAGAAATAGATTTAGTCATTAATAACAATGTTACTATAGACATCATTTAAGATCAAGACCATGTTAATTACAGATTATAAAATTCTTAATTATGTTAATTAGGGATTATAAATGTGACTAAATCCTTATGATAACCATTTCACTTTGGTACATTTCATATATCAATAATGAAATTATTGTGATTTTTCTAACTATTATAAAATTTAAGTAAACCTTGATGACCACGATATCAAGACACTCAATAACATAGATCAATATGGATGAGCTTCATGGAAACCTTGAAGTCCTTAAGTGCAATTTAATCATTGCACAAACCTAAACAAATTTAATAATAAACTTGCAAACCATAATCTTTAATTATGCAAGAAATTAAATATATAAAATTTGAATCCAAACATGTAACATAAAGACTCTCACTAAATTTAGATAACAACTAAACCTACATCCTACAAGCAAAATATTCATGTTGAAGCGTCAACTATTAGTTAGGGTCAGTTAGCACACTATCTTTTTTTATATGTTCAATAATATCTTTATCTTCTAAATTCTTTATTATTAACAATCAAATAATTTATGTTAATAACCTTTAACTTGGTTGAACTCTTTAAAATATAACACTGCTAAGTTATTGTCTCAATAAATATTCAATGATTTCTTAATGTTGGTAACAACATGTTAGTGACAAAAATTTAACAGTAATCATTAAGTTTAGTACGATGTCTCATAACAAAATATTAATAATTTTACCAATATAATTAAATGTGTATCACTTATAAAATTACATTTCAAATTCTATTTGTAAAATGGGGTATATTAAGTAATTAATTATTTGTCTGTGTGCATAATTTGCAATTTATTGTTCCTAGAGAATGTTAATTATATTTCTAATATTGATTATATGTTTTATTTCTGTTTTCACTTATAAAAATTGAATTTTGATTTTGTCAAACTATTTTTATACTTTTCGTAAAAATGGTATGCTATTATTTTTATCATTTTTTATCTGCGACTAATCTTGTAAATTTATTGAAGTATTAAACATTTATTTAAGTGAAATTTTAATTTTAAGATCATTTGAGACCTACACAAACCGAAATATAAAAAAAAGACTCGACATGATATCAAAACCTAATCCTACACCTAAATGGATCTCTTTTAGGCCCAATCAAAATTCAAAATTTGACCAAGCAGCTCCTTAAGTGATCAGCATGCCCTAGTGTGCCTAGTGTGCCAAGAAGAGGGGAAAATATGCTTTTATTTGCTTTTGGACACATGTAAGACACATTTTACTCTTATTTCTTCATATATCACTTTAAATTTCTCCTCCTTCTCTCTAGATTTTTACCTACTTCTCTCTAAGATTGAGAGTGATTTAGTGAGACAAATTCATTTCTAATCCTTGCACACCATTGTTGGAGGCTCAAGCTTCAACCCAAACTCCATCTCTTTCATGTTCTACTGGAAAACATTAGTCTCATACTTCTCCACACCAGTGTTCATCAATTCGGTATATGATTCAATTTTGAACAAGTAATGAGCTGGTGGAAGATCTCTCTCAGATCTAGAAATACCTGCACATATAATAATTCACAATTAATCAATCAATGTTTTTGTGATCAAGAAAATACATACCAACTTCGTGGTGAGAACTTGAGGTTGTTTTGCAAGTCTCAAGATCAGACAATGCTATATTTTCTCAGAATCAAAGTGTTAAAGTTGAGCAAATAAGAAGAGGTTGACATGCCATTATAAAGAAATTTTGTGAGGATTGATTGTTTGACATTTAATTTAATAATAATAATAATAAAAAGAAAAAAACTACAGCAACAAACATTAATGATATGATTGAGTCAATTAAGAATAACCAAATACTAGAACTAAAGAATGACCAAAGACTTTAATTAGATCGAGAAAGACCAAGAACATTAAATAACTTCGTGGCTGGACGCGTTCTCATTAAAACGTATATATATCCCTTCTTCTTTTTTTATGAGATGAGATGTGTTTCCACTTTACACCTCTAGCTAGGCTCTATATGATTAAAAGAAAAACAATTTTTTTTTATATGAAAAAAAAAATTCTTACATAGAACGAAAAACAATTAAAACAAAAAAAGAACGACTTGAGGCATTAAGTAAGTTTGATACTTGTATATTTTTTTAGTTGTAATTTTTTTCTTACATGTATGAAAATAAAAATTCTGACTCAATCTATTTTGATAATCTTAATTAGTCTCTTCGGATCATTGTCCCCTAAACCAAAACTTTTCAATTAATACTTAAACTAGTTATGTAGTTATATCCTAAAAAAGTATGGCAATTATTACCTACATAAAATTCTAACTAATGAGAGAAAGTTAAGTGAAGTGTTACTGTGTGTAAGCCGTCAAGACATTAACACTCAATTCTTAAGGAATGATTTTATTCTAGGTTATATAATGTTTAACTAGATACTTCAAATATAAAGTCAAGAATAGAGTAAGATTATCATGATAAGTTTTTCAGACTTCACCCGTACATATGAATGGAAATGGAACCTCTCCCATTATTTTTTTTTTATAAAATATTAAATGATAAAAACATGAATAAATAGTGAGATTTAAAAATTAGAGACTCTCTAATTATAAATAATTGGAGAGGATCCAATGTGCGTATGCATCCTCCTTACCCATACTGGTCATAACACTAGACATATGCTCTAAACTATAATGATTTTTCTTACTACCATCAACTTTCAAAATGTAGTTAATGCTACACTTGATTCCTCCATGCTACTTATTAAGTACTTAGCGTAGTAACTCACAACATCTCTATCGATTATGGATATATTTGTAAAAACATTACGTTGAACGTAGCGTACGTTCTTGGAGAAGTAATAAAGGTGTTACTTCTATGTTGGTGTATAAAAAAATGTGTTTTCTCAATTGGACGAGTTTTTAATGGGTATTCAAACATATGCAATATAATTCTCGTAACATTATATGTTTGTTTCCTACTTATGTTTTCTACTTGAAGTTAATTAGGAGTTTATTCTCTTATGATTGCAACCTCGTTCCTTAGATTTTTTTTTAGGCATTGTAATTTTAGTTTTCATATTTTTTTAAATCTGTAATTTTTATTCTCTAATTTAAAATTCAAAATTTTGATTTTTTTTTATGAATAAAAAAATTAAAAAATGACATTAAGACTTACAAAAAAGAGTGCCTGAGACATTAGCAACTAATTAATTTGAAGCTGAAATTGGACAAGAATTTAATAAAATAAATGGGGAGGAGAATTTGACTCTGATTTAGCAAGAATGTTTGTCACAACATTTTCTTACCTAAATGTATGCTTGAAGCTAATATTCCAAGGTAATTGTACATAACCACGAATGACCGAAACCACACCTGCATGAGAATGAAAAGCGTCGAGACCCTCAATGATGAATTTCAGAGAAGTGGTAGAATTCGTCTCACAAATAACATTAGAGAAACCTTTTGTGTGGGTAAATTTAATGCCATAGAAAATGACACACAGTTCAGCGGTGGTATTTGAAGTAAAACCACAACTGTCCATATAACCTGTGATCTAATTGCCTGCAAAATCTCGTAAAATGCCACCAAAATTTGACAAGCCAGGATTACCAAAGGAACTACTGTCCGTATTGATCTTGATGTAGTTTTGCAGAGGAGATTCATAGTTAACGATCTTTTACTTTCAAAATTAAGCGTTTTTATCTTTCCGTTAATTTCAAAACTTTTACTATTATCTTTAATATTGACTTTTTTTTTTTTATTGTAATTAATAATTATTTAAATAAATTTAATTAGTTAGTTTTTTTACTAATGACATAATTACCCTTTTTTTATTTCTAATTTATCATTTGATTTAATTAGTTAATTTAAATAAAAAATTAAATCAATTTTGACGAAGTTAAAATTCAAAACAAGCTCTTTTTAGTTTTTAAATGTTAGAATAATCACTAAACCAATGATCTAATTAATAATTATTATGAAACATTTATATATATAAATATTTCAAATAAATTTTATTTATAATCATATATTTATTTATTGTTTCTTGTGTTCTTAATAAGAATTTAGTATTTTAAATAAAAGTAAAATAAAATGGAGTGATTTATAAAATAAAATGTGAAATATATAAAAAAGAATTACAACTAATAATAGGAGATGTTAAAATATAAAGGAAGAATAAATTAAATAACTTTTAATAATATTAAAAATTAATTAAATAAAATTTTATAAATTTAAAATTTGTATATAATAAATATTTTTAATTTTTTTCAATATAAACCGGGTCATACGGGTCAACTAGTAATTCACTGATTCGAACAATAACTTGACCGGTTTGATCATTGGTTCGAATTTTAAAACTATAACAGAGAGATATCGAGAAAAACACCAAAATTATTTAAGTTATTTTTCTTTTATTTTTTAACATTTTTTATTATTAGTTGTAAATTATATATATATATATATATATATATATATATATTTCACTCTTTTATTTTATAAATCACTCTCTTTATTTTATTTTATTCAAATTACTAAATTCTTGTTAAAAGTACAAAGAAACAATAAATAAATATATAATCATAAATTTTATTTATGTGAAAGATTTATATATATATATATATATAAATATTTCATAATAATTATTAATTAAATTATTTACTTAATAGTTATTTTAACATTTTAAAATTAAAGAAAGCAAAATTCAAATTTTTTTTTAAACTAATGGAACAAAAATTACGAATTTCATTAAGATTTTTTTTAACCTATCGCTATACTTATTCAAGAATTCTGAATATCTACTCAAAGTATCTAATCTCATAATTTCATTCTTTAACCCTACGAATTCAAAAGTTAAAGGGTCGCTAAGGTGGGTTTCACTTACAAAGGTTTTATGGTAAAAATATTACATATTTTTTAAGAATGTTTATATCTACCCAAACAGATTATATGACTCCTAAGAATCATGATTTTCAAAATTTATGATTCTCATACACGAAATTTTCTCCCCCTAAATAGATAATTTAATTAGAATGTTGATAGTATAAATTTATTAATTTTTATAATAACTATTTAAAAATTAAATCTATTTTTTCACTGATTAATAATTAATAATGTAATTGCATAAACATGATTTAAAATATATGCACCAAAACTTATGAAAAAACAAAACTTTCTGAAAATTAAATTCTTTATTATGTCAGTTAAAAGAAATTATTAAGAGGCGCCGCCGTCAAGAATGACTAGGTACTAGGTAGTAAGTAAGGTGTCCAAACTCCAAACAGACAGACGCGCCCTCATCATCGAATCCAATCCCAAACAAGGTGCTTCGCTACTACGTAACGTAATCACTGACACACTTTTCTACTGTTTGTTTGGTTATTGCTTATTCCAATCCCAGTTCGGAGTGGAAATAACAATTCTGCTACTTACACAAACCTTTTCCTATTCCCCTTTTCGTTCCTCTCTTTCCCGAACCCAACTCTGGATAAATAAATTAAATTAAACTAAACTAAATTTCTCTCTCTTTTTTTTTTCTTTCTCTTCGAGGGTTTCTCTTCTCCCTTGAAGAAAAAGAAGAGTCCACCGCTACGTTACGACGCCGTTCGGTACGCTCTTTCTTTCTCTTTAGTTTCCTCTCTTGTTGATTTCTAGGTTTCAGATCTGTTTCCTCCCTTGTTTCAATTGCGTTAGGTTTCTCGATCGCTGAGTTTTAGATCCGAAATTCGATCGTAGATTTTTTAATATTTTTTTTTTTGGAGAAATTTGTGGACTTTATTTTCTCTGCAGTTACGGCCTAGGAGTTTCGATCATTTTTTTTTGTTCTATTTTTGTTTGAAATTTGGGTGTTATTGGATGATCTTTTTGTTTTGTTGTTCTTGTGTAGCTCGATTTTGGGTTTTTGTAATTGGGTATGGAAATTTAGATAAAAGATATTAGGAAAGTTGTGTCCTTTGTTTATGGGGAAGGGATAAGTGCTATCACCCGATGGTGGATTTGTGGTATTTTGGATTGTATTAACATTAACGTATATAACAGCGCAGATGGTGATAATTTAAGGTGTGAGTCTGCAATGTCGGGTTATTAATTTAATGATTAAGATTCTAACATGGACAGGTTTTGTTGTGTGAAAATAGTTTATGTAAATTGTGAATATAAACTATTTTCATGGTTGCCGTGGTTGTTCTTTGAGGTGGTGGGATGGACATGTTTACTGGTTGAGATGGGTTCTAATGTAAATGTTAAATTATGCAAAGAAAATGAATTGAAATGCTCTGCCACTCAATGATGTGGTGAGAATTTCCTCGCTTTTAAAATTATAATAATTCCTTCCTTTATTTTGTGTAGTGCTTTTTGAGGTGCCGCAGTCATGTTTGGGCGTGGTGGACCAAGGAGGAGTGATAACTCCAAATATTATGATGTTCTCGGGGTTTCCAAAAATGCCAATGAAGATGAAATCAAGAAGGCCTATAGAAAGGCAGCTATGAAGAACCATCCAGATAAGGGAGGAGATCCTGAAAAGGTAAGACTTTTGGTCCTTAATTAACTGCACTGCATTATGATTATCATATGCAAATGCTCTGCTCTTCTATTAGGATCAGTATCCACATTTTAGCCATATATAATTTAATCATAGACATTTTAATATTGGTGATTCTGGAGTTATCTCTTAATAAAGTGAGTATATATTGTAAACTGTGAAGAGATTTGATATTAATGTTGCATGCAGATGACTTGGGCATGCTATATTTTTCTGTTTCTTCTCATTTATATAAAAGATGTTGTTCATTTGCTTATGATTGAAAAACTGCCAAGTTTTCTTACTTCTCTTGCATTTCTTCTGTTTTAATACTAAATATCTGATTCATATATCAGTTCAAGGAGTTAGGTCAAGCATATGAAGTTTTAAGTGATCCTGAGAAGAAAGAACTGTATGACCAGTATGGCGAAGATGCCCTTAAAGAAGGGATGGGGGGAGGAGGAGGATCGTTTCATAATCCATTTGATATATTTGAATCATTTTTTGGAGGATCTAGCTTTGGTGGTGAGATATGTTCACTTATACATTTCTGTTATTTCATTTTCATTTGTGAATCTTCTTGCAATGTTGATCAACTCACTATTACTCTCATCTATTAGGTGGTGGTGGTAGTTCTCGAGGTAGAAGACATAAGCATGGTGAAGATGTTGTGCATTCTTTAAAGGTTTCCTTGGAGGATGTCTATAATGGCACAACGAAGAAACTATCTCTTTCTAGAAACGTATTATGCCCGAAATGTAAAGGGTATGGACTTATTATGTTTATATTTTTTTTACATTTAATTTTTTTAGAGAAGTTTAACCTTTGATCCAATTACTTTTAACTTTTCCAAACGTATTGTGCCTTGTGTTGTTTTAGATTTAGTTTAGGAGATACATCTTTGTATTTGGAAGTCTTGTGAATATGCACTATTTCCTATTTTTTAGTTTGATGCTATTTTTTTTTTTAATTTATAATATTTTTAATTTCTTATGCTGTTTATCTGGAACCCCAAATGCCTAGTGGAGAGACCCTAAAGATGTTGTTTCACTCAAAAAATGGAATGTGGAGATATACACGTAGAAATAAGTATATGTGCATGGCATAGTGTTGTCAGTAGGGTGTGATGTTGCTGCTATAGTGGCTTTGTGTTTGGGTGTCTGGCCACTTCTGTGACCTGTTGTGGAGTGGTTGTGTTGCAGTGTACATTGTGACTGCTATCCCTTAAAATCATGGCCATCACTTTACCCCAATTTGTTTGAGGCTGAAGATTCAATTCAATAAAAAAATAGGGTTTCATATTATTTAATCAATATCTCATAATTTTAGAATTGCAGCCATCTTGTTAACTGCTATGCCAATAGTGTGTTCCAGTTGGCCTGTCCGAGCCACTATTTTGGATTGATAACTATGGTGAATGGATTTAGTATTGAAATAAGCAGGGGCCTAATCTACAGGATTTTTCGCTCATTGATCTCAGATGACATCTTTTTCTTATCCAAGTCATAATTGTGTGAGCCACAAGTTCTAAGTTATATAGCTATATCTTACATTAAGATAAACTATTAATCTTTTGAGTCATCATATGATTAACACTTGGGGAAAATGAGAAGTTTGCGAATAGCATAATACCAGTGACTTGTGCTGAGGAATTTGACTTACAATTTTTGACAAACCAGGAAAGGTTCCAAAAGTGGAGCAGCTGGTAGGTGTTTTGGATGCCAAGGCACTGGTATGAAAATTACAAGAAGGCAGATTGGACTAGGCATGATTCAACAAATGCAACATGTCTGTCCTGACTGCAGAGGAACTGGTAATAGAAACTTTATTTTTCCAAATTTGTTGTTAGGTTGCTTTATGATGTTTCCTCTGGCTCATCTTTCATTGGTGCAGGTGAGGTCATTAACGAGAGAGATAGATGTCCTCCGTGCAAAGGAAACAAGGTTACCCAGGAAAAGAAGGTGCTAGAGGTGCATGTTGACAAGGGCATGCAGCAGGGCCAGAAGATTGTTTTTGAAGGACAAGCTGATGAAGCTGTAAGTGATTTTATAGTTTGAATGCTATTTGTCTTAATAGTTTGTAAAGATTGCTTGGAAGTTGATAATTTTGTTTGGCCTTCTTAATGTTGGTTTCTGAAATTAAATGCATGTGTACTTGTTGCAGCCTGACACAATCACAGGAAACATTGTTTTTGTATTGCAAGTAAAGGATCACCCAAGGTTCAGAAGGGAGCACGATGACCTTTTCATTGATCACAATCTCAGCTTAACCGAGGCACTCTGTGGCTTCCAGTTTGCCATCACTCATCTTGATGGTAGGCAACTATTGATCAAATCAAACCCTGGGGAAGTCATCAAGCCAGGTAAATAAATATTTATTCATGAACATTGGGAGTAAGCATAAATGGAATTTCATTCAACCATTCTGTTCAGTTTTCTGATCCTATGAATCTTAATTTTTCTATGTAGGCCAATATAAAGCAATAAATGATGAGGGAATGCCACAACACAGTAGGCCATTCATGAAGGGTCACCTTTACATCCAGTTCAATGTTGATTTCCCGGACTCAGGATTTATTTCCCCTGACCAATGCCAGCAATTGGAGAAGGTGTTACCTCAGAAGAGCAGCAAGCACGCATCAGACATGGAGCTGGATGATTGTGAGGAAACCACTCTGCATGATGTCAACTTCAAGGAGGAGATGAGACGAAAGCAGCAGCAACAGCAATACCGCGAGGCTTATGATGAAGAAGATGATGATGAGCCATCTGGTCACCGAGTGCAATGTGCTCAACAGTAGTAGTAGTGCAATTTATGGTGGTAGAAGAGAATTTCTGCATGGTTTGATGTTTGCATAATGCAGGTATAACTGCATGGTAAAATATACCTTTAGGTTTTGGCTATTTTAGTTTACAGTTCTTGGCAGATTTCTAAGTTTGTTTTTTGTTGTAATATTTAAGTATATGAAAAATTAAATGCTTTGGTACAAGCAAGGTGCGCAATAATGATTGCATGTCCCTGTTGCATGCCTCCTGTACTATTTGGTTCGTAGCCTTGTTTGGGGTAGATCCTTCGAAATATAGGGCAAGTTTTTTTAAACTTAAAACAAAATGCAATTGTAAAGTGTTTTTTTTTTTTTAAAATGCTTTTTTAAGTGGATAGAGTGCCAGTTTATTTAAAATTGAAAAAATTGTTTATAGAAAAATGAAATTTCCATAAGTGATTATTTTATAAATAAAGAGAATTTACTTTTTTAAATAAGTAATTTTTTTTATGTAGAAATAACTCAGACAAAACATTTAGACACCAAAAAACTATTTATTTTATGATCAATGGAATCAACCTTGAGACGTACACAAGACTTGAACAGTGATGGGTGGTTATTTTTACATCCTTACTGTGTGTATTCTATCTATGTGCTTGTTTGTTACCTAGTAGTGTAGCTTGATACTCTACAGAGTTTTCATGTAGCTAGCTAGGGTCCGGTCCTGTGTGGTGGCTGTAAGTATTTAAAATGTGGTATTTTATAATCAATGACTCACATCCAATTACCCACTGGAAGCACGCCAATAATATTTTCAATGTTTTTTTTTTATGTTTTTTTAATTTTCTCAACATTCTTAATATAATGGAGAGATCAATTAAGAAGTCCTTGATGTGATTCACGAGTCAAAATGAACATTACCACTGAGAAATATCAAATACTCCATGATGCAGTAGCTAGAATCTTTAACATACGTTCGTACACCGTACACTTCTTTTCAACATTTTTTTATATGTTGAAATTCACATACATTAATTCTACTAGTTGAAGAAAACGTGTCTAGCATATTCGGTGTATTAAATATGGACATTACTGTTAATGCATAAGAAAAAACATGAGTAATGCGTTTAAAATTTTGAAAAAAAAAATAAAAATTTTAAAAAATATGAATAAAAATAAGAATGTCTTAAATTTTTTGAAAAAAACTGAAATTTTAAAAGTATGATAAAACAAGATAATGTCTTCAAAAATTTTGAAAAAAATAATAATTTTAGAATAAAATAAAAACAATAATAATATCTTTAAAATTTGAAAATAAATAAAAATTTTAAAAATATGAAAAACAAGTAAAATGTCTTGAAAATTTAAAATAAAATGAAAATTTAAAAATTATGAAAAACCAAAAGTAATTTCATAAAAGTTTTTAAAAATATGAAAAAACAAAAGTAATCTTCAAAATATATTAATTATGATAAATTATAAAAATATAATCAATTTAAAATGAAATTATATGAATAATAGTTAAAAATAGAATTAAGAATAACATGTTAGTCTTCAATAAAAAGTAGATTAAGTTGATGTATTTAATAATCATTTCTTGAGTTTAAAAATATGATAAATATAAAATAGGGGTATTTAACTTATTAATGAAATCCTATGTTTAATATTAAATAATAAGAGTTTCATAAATAAAACCATAATTTGAAACTTTAAATATTTAATTTCATAGATCAACCCATAAATTGAAACACTAAATATTTAGGGGTTAATAAATTTCACACTAATTATTTAGGATTTTATTACTGAAACCCTAAATATCACACATAAATAAAATCCTAAATTTAAAACCTAAAAATTTATGGTTTAATAAATAAACACTAAATATTAAGGTTTTTATAAATGAACCTTAAATTGAAAACCTTGATATTTAGGAATTCATAAGTAAAACCCTAATAAAATAAAACATTTCATATATAAGTTTTAATAAATGAAACCATAAATCAAAACCCTAAATATTTAATATTTTATAAACAAAAACCTAATTATTTAGGATTTCATAAATGAAACCCTAAATATTTAAGGTTTCATAAATAAAGCCTTAACTTGAAATCCTAAATTTCAAACATAATGTTTGGGTTTCATTAATGAAATACTAAATTTCACCTTAAATATTTAGGGTTTAAAATCCTAAATTGATAGTAAATATTTAGGATTTTATAAGTAAAATCCTAAATATTTAGGGTCTCATTTATGAAACCCTAAATTTCACCTTAAATATTCAATGTTTCACTTGAAATTTTTTGAAATATTAAAAACCAAGAGTAATGTCTTTGAAATTATTAAGAAAATATAAAATTTTAAAATATTAAAAAACAAGAGTATTATCTTGAATACTTTGAAAACATGAAAAATTTAAAAATATGAAAAAACATGATCATTGTCTTGAAAATTATAAAAATATGAAAAAACCAAAAGTAATATCTTAAAAATTTGTAAGAAATGAAAATTTTATAATATAAAAAAGCTAGAATAATGTCTTGAAAATTCAAAAAATTGACAATTTTAAAATATGGATAAAACATTACTAATGTCTTGAAAATTTGTAAAAAAATATATTTTTTTTAAAATATGAAAAAACAAGAATAATATCTAAAAAATTTGAAAAAAAAATGAAAAGTTTAAATTTATGAAAAACAAGAGTAATACCTTGAAAATTTGGAAAAAAAATTGAAAAACCTAGAATAATGTCTTGAAATTTAAAAAAATAAAAAAGAAAAAAAAACTAATGTCTTGAAAATTTGGAAAAAAAACATGTAAATTTTAGCAAATTTGATCAAAAGAAGAACAATGTCTTCAATATTGAAAAAAAAAATGAAAATTTTAAAAAATATGAAAAAACAAAATTAATGTCTTGAAAATTACAAAAAGAAATAAAAATTTGAAAATATGAAAAAAAACAAGAGTGTTATCTTGAATATATATAGACGGTGTATCAAGTGAGAGAACATGTTTATTATGAGAGATGAGAAGTTTAAATAACAACCATTGATTAAATCTTAATTATCTAGATGTAATTTTGAATTAAAATTAAATGTGATCTTCATCTTATACAATCATATCTCTTCTAATTATTGCGCATTTACATACAGTTGCCCCCATCACCATGACCACTGCCGCCACCACCAATAGGACTACCACTACCAACGGTGGTGGTGGCGGTAACAACGAGGACAACGACCATGATGGTGATGGTGGCCCTGACAGTGGTTATAATGGTGGTGGTGACGGTGGCCCTATTGGTGGTGGTCGTAGTGATAATGGATTATGATGATGGCGGTGATGGTGGCCCTGTTGGTAGTGGCGGTGGCGGTCGTGGTGATGGCGGCACCGCCATCACCACGACCATCACCGCCACCACTAATAAGGTCACCATCATAACCATCGTCACCACCACTATCATGGTTGTCGTCCTCGTTGTTGTCACCACCACTACTGCCACGGTGGTGGTGACGACAACAATGGGGACAACGACCATGATGGTGGTGGTGGTGGTGACCCTATTAGTGGTGGTGGAAAAAATGACGGTAGTGACTATGTTGGTGGTGGCGGCACTGGTCATGGTGATGGGGTAATAAATGCACAATAATTAAAAAAAAATGGTTGTATAAGATAAAAATCATATTTAATTTTAATTCAAAATTATATCTGGACCATTAAGATTTAATCAATAACTGTTATTTAAACTTCTCATCTCTCATAATAAACATGCCCTCTCACTTGAAATGCCCTTTATATATATATATATATTATAAAAGACAACAATTTGGGGTTTCGTGCATGCAATCCTAAAGATTTAAGGTTTCGTGGATATAACCCTTAGAATTTAGGATTTTATTGATGAAATCCTAAGGATTTAGGATTTCGTGGATGTAATCCTAAGTATTTAAGGTTTCGTGAATGAAACCTTTGTATTTAAGGTTTTGTTGAGATAACCTTAAGGATTTAAGGTTTTGTGGATGCAATTCTAAATATTTGGGGTTTCGTTGGCATAACCTAAAATATTTGGAGTTTTGTAAATGAAACCCTAAGTATTTAAGATTATGTGAATCCAACCTTAAAGACAACGCTTGCCTCGTTAAACACTATGTATAAGTTTCATTAAAGATAGCGCTTTCTAAAGAAGATGCTATTTATATGTGGCTTTAAAGAAAGCGCTTGCTTGACTAAAAGATATTTATATATCACCTCAAAGGCGCTTGCTTTAGTAAACGTTATTTATAAGTCACTCTAAATATAGCGTTTCCTTTGAATTTTAATATAGGTAACGTCTTATAAAGGAAACAATATCTTTACAGTTACATATAAATAGCGTTTAGTCAAGAAAGCGTTATCTTTAAAGTTAAATACTTAGGGTTGCATATACCAAATCCTAAATTCTTAAGAATTGAATTCACAAAACCTTAAATACTTAGAATTGCATTCATAAAACCATAAATTCTAAGGGTTGCATCAACGAAACCCTAAATACTTAAGATTGCATCCATGAAACTCTAAATCCTTAAGAATTACATTCACAAAACCCCAAATATTTAGAGTTGTAGCCTTAAAACCTTAAATCCTTAGGGTTGCATCAACAAAACCCCAAATTCTTAGGGTTTCATCCGCGAAACCCAAAATCCTTAAGGTTGCATGAACGAAACCCCTAAATCCTAGTGGTTTCATGTACGAAACCATAAATACTTAGGGTCACATCCATGAAACCCTAAATCTTTAGGGTTTCATAATCGAAACCATAAATTGAAATCTTAAATATTTAGGGTTTTATAGATCAAACCATAAATCGAAACACTAAATATTTAGAGTTTAATAAATTTCACACTAATTATTTAGGGTTTCAAATGATACCCTAAATTGAAAACCTAAATATTTATAGTTTAATAAATAAACGTTAAATATTAAGGGTTTCATAAATGAAATCCTGAACTGAAAACCTTGATATTGAGGATTTTATAAATAAAACCCTAATAAAATGAAACATTTCATATATAGGTTTTAATAAATGAAACTATAAATCAAAATCTTAATTATTTAACATTTCATAAATGAAACCTTAAATATTTAGGATTTCTTTTGAAAATTTTTGAAATATTAAAAACCAAGAGTAATGTCTTGAAAATTATTAAGAAAATATAAAATTTAAAAATATTAAAAAACAAAAGTATTATCTTGAATACTTGGAAAACAATGAAAAATTTAAAATTATGAACAGCCAAGAGTATTGCCTTGAAAATTATAAAAATATGAAAAATCAAGAGTAATGTCTTAAAAATTTTTAAGAAATGAAAATTTTAAAATATAAAAGAGCTATAATAATGTCTTGAAAATTAAAAAAAATGATAATTTTAAAATACGGATAAAACAATACTGATGTTTTGATTTTTTTTTAAAATGTATAAACAACCAGAGTAATGTTTAGAAAATTTGAAAAAAAAAATGAAAAGTTTATATTTATGAAGAAATAAGAGTAATCCCTAATTTTAAGGTTTCATTAAAGAAACCTTGAATTGAAACCATAAATATTAAAGGTTCATAAAGCAAAAGTATTGTTTTGAAAAAGTTGAAAAAAATTTAAAATTTTGAAAAATTGAAAAAGTAAGAATAATGTCTTGAAAAATTTGAAAAAAAATGAAAAATTTGAAAATATGAAAAAAGAAGTGTTATCTCTTGAAAAAATGAATTTTTTTTTAAAATTTTAAAATCAAGAGAAATGTCTTTAAAAATGGAAATAATTTGAAAATTAAAAACATTATATGAAATGGCAAGAGTAATATCTTGAAAGAGTTGAAAATCAATGAAAATTAAAAAAATATAAAAAAGCAAATCAAATGTCTTGAAATTTGAGAAAATATAAAAATATAAAAATATGAAAAGTGAAGAATATTTAGGGTTTCTTAAATAAAACCCATTTAAGATTTAGCTTAAGGCTTCATTAATTAAATTCTAAATATGTAGGGTTTCATTTTATTATTTCATTTATGAAACCTTAAACCTTAATTCTTTAGGGTTTTAATAATGAAGCCTCAAGCTTCACCCTAAATTGAAATCATAAATATTAAAGGTTGGATAAACGTAGCCTCAACTAATTAGTGTTTCATTAATGAAATGCTAAATATTTAATGTCATAAATAAAAACCTAAAACTTACCCTAAATATTTATGTTTTTATTAATGAAATCATAAATTTCTCCTTAAATATTTAGGGATTCATAAATAAATCCATAAATCAAAACCCTAAATATTAAGGATTTCATAAATGAAACCTAAACATTAATCCTAAATATTTAGGGTTTCATCAATGAAACCCTAAATATATAAGGTTTCATTTAAGAAACCCTGAATGGAAACCTTAAATATTTCAGGTTCTATAAACAAAACCCTAAATTAAAACCTTAAATATTTAGTGTTTCCTAAATGAAACCATAAACCGAAACCCTAAATATTTAGGGTTTCATAAATGAAAAATTAAATTAAAAACCTATAATATTTAAAGTTTCTTAAATTTAACCCTAATTATTTAGGTTTTCTTAAATCAATCCCTAATCATTTAAGGTTTCATCAAAGAAACCTTGAATTGAAACTATAAATATTAAAGGTTTCATAAAGCAAGATTAATGTCTTGAAAAAGTTGAAAAAAATGAAAATATTAAAAATTTAAAAACATTTTATTAATTATTTTTAAGGATTCATAATTTTTTTAGTTTTCAATTCATTTCCATATTTTCAAATTTTCAAAATTTTTCATTTTTTTCCAGACGTTACCCTACCTTTTTCATATTTTTAAACATTTTGATTTTTTACAACTTTTTCAAGACATTAATCTTCCTTTATGAAACCTTTAAAATTTTGAAAAAATATGAAAAAAGAAAGAAAAATTTTGAGAAATTTGAAAAAAAATGAAATTTAAAAAAGAAATAAAAATTTTAAGAAAATTGTAAAAGCAAGATTAATCTCTTGAAAAAGTTTAAAAAAACTGAAAATTTTGAAAAATATGAACATGGAAATGTAATGTCTTGAAAAAAATGAAAAAAAGGATAATTTTTAAAAATTTGAAAAATCAAAAGGAATATCTTTTAAAATGGAAATAAATTGAAAATTTTTAAAAAATTTATATGAAAAAGCAAGCGTAATGCTTTGAAGTAGTTGAAAATTAACGAATATTTAAAAAATATATATATAAAAAAAAGCAAATGAAATGGTTTGAAAACTTGATAAATATCAAAACATGAAAAGTTAAGAATATTTAGGATTTCTTTAATAAAACCTATTTAGGGTGTAGGTTAAGGAAATCATGAATTTATTCCAAAATATTTAGTGTTTTATAAATGAATTCATAAATCAAAATCCTAAATATTAAGAGTTTCATGAATGAAACCCAAAATTTAACCCTAAATATTTAGGGTTTCTTAAATAAAAACCTAATTATTTAGGGTTTCATAAATGAATCCCTAATTATTTTTGGATTCTTAAATGAAACCGTATTTATTTAAGGTTTCATTAAAGAAACCTTGAATTAAAACCCTAAATATTTAAGGCTATATAAATAAAACCCTAGATTAAAATGGTAAATATTTAGGATTTCATGAATAAAATCATAAATTGAAACCCTAAATATTTAATGTTTCATAAATGACACAATAAATTGAAACATTTAATATTTAGGGTTTCGTAAATGAAACCTTAAATATTTTTGGTGTCATTAAAGAAACCCTGAATTGGAACCATAAATATTAAAAGTTTCACAAAGCAAGAGTATTGTCTTCAAAAGTTGGAAAAAAAATTAAAATTTTGAAAAAATATGAAAAAACAAAACAAATGTCTAGAAATTTGACCAACAAAAAATGAATTTTGTTGAAAAAATATGAAAATCCAAGTGCAATGTATTTAAATATTGGAAAAAAAAATAAAAATTTAAAAAAAATTGAAAAACCAAGATTAATGTTTAGAAAAAGTTGGAAAAAAAATGAAGATTTTGGAAAATATGAAAATGGAATTGTAATGTTTGGTAAAAAAATGAATAAAATGAAAATTTTTAAATATTTGAAAAATCAAAAGGAATATCTTTAAAAATGGAAAGAAATTAAAAATTAAAAAGAATTATATGAAAAAAATAAGAGTAACGTCTTGAAAGAGTTGAAAATTACTAAATATTTAATAATTATGAAAAAGAAAATGAAATGTCTTAAAAATTTGAGAAAATATAAAATATCAAAATATGAAAAGTGAAGTATATTTAGCGATTCTTAAATAAAATCCAATTCAAGTTTAGCTTAAGGCTTCATTAATGAAACCTTACATATTTAGGGTTTCATTTAATTATTTCATTTATGTAACCCTAAACCCTAATTATTTAGGATTTCATTAATGAAACCTCAAGCTTCAACCTAATAGAAAGCATAAATATAAAGAGTTTGATAAATGTAGCCTCACCTATTTAGGGCTTCATTTATGAAATACTAAATATTTAGGGTTCATGAATGAAAACCTAAAACTAACCCTAAATATTTATACTTTGATTAATGAAATCATGAATTTATTCCTAAATATTTAGGGTTTCATAAATGAATGCATAAATCAAAACCCTAAATATTAAGGGTTTCATGAATGAAACCCCAAATTTAAACCTAAAAATTTAGAGTTTCAAAGATGAAACCATAAATTGAATACCTAAAGATTTAGGGATTTATAAATGAAACATTAAATTTAAACCTATAATATTTAGGATTTCCTAAATAAAAACCTAATTATTTAGGGTTTCATAAATGAATCCTTAAATATTTTTGGATTCTTAAATGAAATCGTATTTATTTAAGGTTTCTTTAAAGAAATCTTGAATTGAAACCCTAAATATTTAATGTTTCATAAATGAAACCATAAATATTTAGGGTTTGTTAAATGAAACCTTAATTATTTATGGTGTCATTAAAGAAATCTTGAATTGAAACCATAAATATTAAAGGTTTCACAAACCAAAAGTATAGTCTTTAAAAGTTGAAAAAAAATTAAATTTTTGAAAAATATTAAAAAGAAAGTCTAATATCTTGAAAATGTTGAAAAAAAATTAAAATTTTGAAAAAAAAAGTAAAATCAAGACAAAAGTCTAGAAATTTGACCAAAAAAAATATGAAAATTCAAGTGTAATGTATTTAAATATTGAAAAAAATGGAAATTTTAAAAAAATTGTAAAAGCAAGATTAATGTCTTGAAAAAGATGAAAAAAATGTAGATGTTGAAAAATATGAAAATGAAAGTTTAATGTCTTGAAAAAAATGAATAAAATGAATTTTTTTTTTAAATTTGAAAAATCAAGAGGAATGTCTTTAAAAATGGAAAGAAATTGAAAATTAAAAAAAATTATATGAAAAAGCAAGAGTAACATCTTAAAAGAGTTAAAAATTGTTGAATATTTAATAATTATGAAAAAGCAAATGAAATGTCTTGAAAATTTGAGAAAATATAAAATATCAAAATATGAAAAGTCAAGTATATTTAGTGCTTCTTAAATAAAATCCATTTCGGGTTTAACTTAAGGCTTCATTAATGAAACCCTACATATTTAGGGTTTCTTTAATTATTTCATTTATGTAACCTTAAACCCTAAATTATTTAGGGTTTCATTAATGAAACCTCAAGCTTCAGCATGAAGTGAAACCATAAATATAAAGATTTTGATAAATGGAGCCTCAACTATTTAGGGTTTCATTAATGAAACGCTAAATATTTAGGGTTTCATGAATAAAATCATAAAACTAACCCTAAATACTTGTGCTTTGATTAATGAAATCATGAATTTATTCCTAAATATTTAGGGTTTTATAAATGAAATATGAAATTTAAACCCGTAATATTTAGGGTTTCTTAAATAAAACAATAACTATTTAGGGTTTCATAAATGAATCCCTAATTATTTTTGGTTTCTTAAATGAAACCATGTTTATTTAGGGTTTCATTAAAGAAACCCTGAATTGAAACCTAAATATTTAGGGTTATATAAACAAAAGCCTAAATTAAATCACTAAATATTTAGGGTTCCACAAATTAAACCATAAATTGAAATTGTAAATATTTAGGGTTTTATAAATGAAACTTGTCATATTTAGGGTTTCTTAAATGAAACGTTAATTATTTATGGTGTCTTAAAACAAACCTTAATTATTTAGTGTTTCATTAAAGAAACCCTGAATTGAAACCTTAAATATTAAATGTTTCCTAAAGCAAGAGTATTGTCCTCAAAAAGTTGAAAAAACTTAAAATTTTGAAAAATATGAAACATCAAGTCATATATTGAAAAAGTTGAAAAACAAATTTCAAAAAATATGAAAAAGCAAGACAAATGTCTAGAAATTTGACAAAAAAAATTAAATTTTTTATAAAATACGAAAATTCAAGTGCAATGTCTTTAAATATTGAAAAAATGAAAATTTTGAAAAAACATGAAAATGGAATAATAATGTCGTGAAAAAAAATGAAAAATTGAAAATTTTGAAAAATCAAAAGGAATGTCTTTAAAAATGGAAAGAAATTGAAAATTAAAAAAATCATATGAAAAAGCAAGGGTAATGTCTTGAAAGAGTTGAAAATTAATGAATATTGAAAAAAATATGAAAAAGCAAATGAAATATCTTGAAAATTTGAGAAAATATAAAAATATGAAAAGTGAAGAATATTTAGCGTTTCTTAAATAAAATCTATTTAGGTTTAACTTAAGGTCTCATTCATTAAATCCTAAATAATTAAGGTTTCACTTATGAAACCTTAAACCCTGCTTATCTAGGGTTTTATTAATGAAATCTCGAGCTTCACCTTAAATTGAAACCATAAATATAAAAGGTATGATAAACGTATCCTCAATTATTTAAGGCTTCATTAATAAAACGCTAAATATTTAGAGTTTTACAATGAAAACATAAAACTAACCCTAAATATTTATGCTTTCACTAATGAAATCACGAATTTATCCCTAAATGTTTAGGGTTTCATAAATGAATTCATAAATCAAAACCCTAAATATTAAGGCATTCACAAATGAAACCCAAAATTTAACCCTAAATATTTAGGGTTTCAAAGATGAAACCATAAATTGAATTCCTAAATATGTAGGATTTCATTAATGAAACATTAAATTAAAACCCGTAATATTTTGGGTTTCTTAAATAAAAACCTAATTATTTAGAGTTTCATAAATGAATCCCTAATTATTTTTGGTTTCTTAAATGAAATCGTATTAATTTAGGATTTCCTTAAAGAAGTCCTGAATTGAAACCGTAAATATTTAGGGTTGTATAAACAAAAACCTAAATTAATACCCTAAATATTTAGGGTTTCACAAATGAAACCAAAAATTGATACCGTAAATATTTAGGATTTCATAAATGAAACATTAAGTTGAAAACTGTAATATTTAGGGTTTCTTAAATGAAATCCTAATTATTTGTGGTTTTTAAATGAAACCTTAATTATTTAGGGTTTCATTAAAGAAACTCTGAATTGAAACCATAAATATTAAAGGATTCATAAAGCAAGAGTATTGTTTTCAAAAAGTTGAAAAATATGAAAAATCAAGTCTAATATCTTGAAAAAGTTTAAAAATATAAAATTTTGAAAAAATATATCAAAGCAAGACAAATGTCTAGAAACTTAAAAAAAAAAAAACAAAAACATAGTGTAATGTCTTTGAATATTAAAAAAAATGATTTTTTTTAAAATTGAAAATACAACATTAATGTCTTGATAAAGTTGAAAAAAATTAAAATGGAAGTGTAATGTCTTGAAAAAAATGAATTTTTTTAAAAATTTGAAAAATCAAAGAGGAATGACTTTAAAAATGCAAAGAAATTGAAAATAAAAAATTATATGAAAAAACAAGTGTAATGCTTTGAAAGAGTTGAAAATTAATGAATATTTAAAAAAATATGAAAAAGCAAATGAAATGACTTGAAAATTTGAGAAAATAAAAAAATATCAAAATATCAAAAGTCAAGAATATTTTGCGTATGTTAAATAAAATCCATTTAGGGTTTATCTTAATGCCTCATTAGGGAAATCATAAATATTTAGGGTTTCATTTACGAAATCCTGAACCCTAATTATTTAATATTTCATTAATAAAACCTTAAACTTCACTCTAAATTGAAACCATAGATATAAAAGGTTCAATAAATGTAGCCTCAACTATTTAGGGCTTCATTAATGAAATGCTAAATATTTAGGGTTTCATGAATGAGAACCTCAAACTAACCCACAATATTTATGCTTTGATTAATGAAATCATGAATTTATTCCTAAATATTTAGGGTTTCATAAATGAATTAATAAATTTAAACTCTAAATATTAAGAGTTTCATGAATAAAACCCAAATTTTAACCCTAAATGTTTAGGGTTTCATAGATGAAATCATAAATTGAATCCCTAAATATTTAGGATTTGATAAATGAAACATTAAATTTAAATCTGTAATACTTAGGGTTTCTTAAATAAAAACCTAATTATTTAGGGTTTGATAAATGAATCCCTAATTATTTTTGGTTTCATAAATGAAACTGTATTTATTTAGGGTTTCATTAAAGAAACTGTGAATTGAAATCCTAAATATTTAGGTTTGTATAAACAAAAACTTAAATTGAAACCCTAAATATTTAGGGTGTGACAAATGAAACCATAAATTGAAACTGTAAATATTTAGGATTTCACAAATGACACATTGAATTGAAAGCTGTAATATTTAAGGTTTCTTAAATGAAACCCTAATTAGTTATGATTTCTTAAATGAAACTTTAATTATTTAGGGTTTCATTAAACAAACCCTGAATTAAAACCATAAATATTAAAGGTTTCGTAAAGCAAGAGTATTGTCTTCAAAGAGTTGAAAAAAAATTAAAATTTTCAAAAATATGAAAAATCAAGTCTAATAACTTGAAAAAATTAAAAAGAAATTTGAAAAAAATATGTAAAAGCAAGACAAATGTCTAGAAATTTGACAAAAAAAACTTAAAATTTTTATAAAATATGTAAATCTAAGTCTAATGTCTTTAAATATTAAAAAAATGAAAATTTAAAAAAAAATTGAAAAAGCAAGATCAATGTTTTGAAAAAGTTGAAAAAATGAAAATTTTGAAAAATATGAAAATGGAAGTGTAATGTCTTGATAAAAAAAAGAAAATAATGAAAAGCTTTGAAAATTTCAAAAATCAAAAGGAATGTTTTTAAAAATGGAAAGAAATTGAAAATTCAAAAATTATGTGACAAAACAAGAGTAATGTCTTGAAAGCATTGAAAATTAATGAAAATGAAATGTCTTGAAAATTTGAGAAAATATAAAAATATCAAAATATGAAAAGTCATGAATATTTAGCGTTTCTTAAATAAAAACCATTCAGGTTTAGTTTAAGACTTCATTAATGAAACCCTAAACTCTAATTATTTAAGTTTTCATTAATGAAACCTCAAGCTTCACCCTAAATTGAAACTATAAATATAAAAGGTTGGATAAATGTAGCCTCAACTATTTAGGGTTTTATTAATGAAACATTAAATATTTAGGGTTTCATAAATGAAAACCTAAAATTAACCCTAAATATTTAAGTTTTAATTAATGAAATCATGAATTTATCAATAAATATTTAGGATTTCATAAATAAATATATAAATCACAACCCTAAATATTAAGGGTTTCATGAATGAAATCCAAAATTTAACCCTAAATATTTAGGGTTTCAAAGATGAAACCATACATTGAATCCTATATATTTAGGGTTTTATAAATGAAATATTAAATTAAAACCCGTAATATTTAGGTTTTCTTAAAAAAAACCTAATTATTTAAGGTTTCATAAATGAATCCCCAACTATTTTTGGTTTCTTAAATGAAACCTTAACTATTTAGGGTTTCATTAAAGAAACCTTGAATTGAAACCATAAATATTAAAGGTTTCGTAAAGCAAGAGTATTGTCTTCAAAAAGTTGAAAAAGATTAAAATTTTGAAAAACATGAAAAATCAAGTCAAATATCTTGAAAAGGTTGAAAAAAACTTAAAATTTTGAAAAAATATGTAGAAGCAAGACAAATGTCTAGAAAAATTAAAAGTGGAAAGAAATTTGAAAAATCAAAAGGAATGTCTTTAAAAGTGGAAAGAAATTGAAAATTAAAAAAATTATATGAAAAAGCAAGAGTAATGTCTTGAAAGAGTTGAAAACAAATGAATATTTAAAAAATATGAAAAAGCAAATGAAATGTCTTTAAAATTTGACAAAATATCAAAATATGAAATGTCAAGAATATTTAGCATTTCTCAAATAAAATCCATTTAGGATTTAGCTTAAGGCTTGATTAATGAAACCCTAAATATTTAAGGTTTCATTTATAAAGCCCTAAATATTTAAGGTTTTGTTTATGAAACCCTAAACCCTAATTATTTAGGGTTTCATTAATGAAACCTCAAACTTCACCCTAAATTGAAACCATAAATATAACAAGTTTGATAAATGTAACCTCGACTATTTAGGGCTTCATTAATGAAATGCTAAATATTTAGGGTTTCATGAATGAAACCTAAAATGTAACCCTAAGTATTTAGGGTTTCATAAATGAAACCATAAATTGAATCCCTAAATATTTAAGGTTTTATAAATGAAACATTAAATTGAAACTCGTAATATTTTGGGTTTCTTAAATAAAAACCTAATTATTTAAGGTTTCATAATTGAATCCCTAATTATTTTTGGTTTCTTAAATGAAATTGTATTTATTTAGGGTTTCATTAAAAAATCCTAAATTGAAACCATAAATATTTAAGGTTGTATAAATAAAAACCCTAAATATTTAGGGTTTCGTAAATGAAACCATAAAGTGAAACCGTAAATATTTAGAGTTTCATAAATGAAATATTAGATTTAAACCTATAATATTATGAGTTTCTTAAATAAAACCCTAATTATTTATGATTACTTAAATAAAACCCTAATTGTTTATAATTTTTTAAATGAAACCTTAATTATTTAGGGTTTCATTAAAGAAACCTTAAATTGAAACCATGAATATTACAAGCTTCATAAAGCAAGAGAATGTCTTCAAAAAGTTGAAAAAATTTAAAATTTTGAAAAATATGAAAAAGCAAGTCTAATATCTTGAAATAGCTAAAAAAATGAAAATTTTGAAAAAATATGTAAAACCAAGACAAATATCTAGAAATTTGACAATAAAATTAAAATATTTTAAAAAATATTAAAATCCAAGTGAAATGTCTTTAAATATTGAAAATATGAAAATTTTAAAAACATTGAAAAAGTAAGATTAATGTCTTGAAAATTTTGAAAAAATTAAAATTTTGAAAAATATGAAAATGGAAGTGTAATGTCTTGAAAAAAAATAAAAATAATTAAAATTTGAAAAATCAAGAGCAATGTCTTTAAAATTGGAATGAAATTGAAAATTAAAAAAATTATATAACAAAGCAAGAGTAATGTTTTGAAAAAGTTTAAAATTGATGAATATTTAAAACTTATGAAACATGAAATGTCTTGAAAATTTTAGAAAATATAAAAATATGATAAGTCAAGAATATTTAGCTATTCTTAAATAAAATCCATTTAGGTTTTAGCTTAAGGCTTCATTAATAAAGCCCTAAATATTTATGAAACCATAAACCCTAATTATTTAGGGTTTCATTAATGAAACCTCAAACTTTACCCAAAATTGAAACCATAAATATAAAAGGTTTGATAAAAGTAGCTTCGACTATTTAGGGCTTCATCAATCAAACCATAAATATTTAGGGTTTCATTAAAGAAAACCTAAAACTAACCCTAAATATTTATGGTTTCATGAATAAAAACCTAATTATTTAGGGTTTCATAAATGAATCCCTAATTATTTTTTGTTTTATAAATGAAACGATATTTATTTAGGGTTTCATTAAATAAACATTGAGTTAAAACCCTAAATATTTAGGGTTGAATAAAATAAACCTTAGTTAAAACCTTAAATATTTAGGGTTTCATAAATGAAACCAAAATTTGAAATTGTAATTATTTTGGGTTTCATAAATGAAACATTAAATTAAAACCTGTAATATTTAAGGTTTCATTAAAGAAACTCTAAATTTAAACCATAAATATTAAAGGCTTCGTAAAGCAAGAGTATTGTCTTCAAAAACTTGAAAAAAAATTGAAAAATATGAAAAAACAAGTCTAATATCTTGAAAAAGTTGAAAAAAAAATTAAAATTTTGAAACAATATGTAAAAGCAAGAAAAATGTCTAGCAATGTGAAAAAAAAATGAAAATCTAAAAAAAATTGAAAAAGCAAGATTAGTTACTTAAAAAAGTTGAAAAAAATGAAAATTTTGAAAAATATGAAAATGGAAGTGTAATGTCCCTAAATATGTAGGGTTTCATAAATAAATCCACAAATTGAAACCTTAAATTTTTAAGTTTTCATAAATAAAACATTAAATTAAAAATCGTAATATTTATTTTTACTTAAATGAAACCCTAATTATGTAGGGTTTCTTAAATGAATCCCTAATTATTTTTGGTTTCTTAAATGAAACCGTAATTATTTAAGATTTCATTAAAGAAACCTTGAAATTGAAACTCTAAATATTTATAATTTCATAAAAGGAACATTAAATTGAAACCTATAATATGTAGGGTTTCTTAAATGAAACCCTAATTATTTAAGGTTTCTTAAATGAATCTTTAATTATTTAGGGTTTCATTAAAGAAACCCTTAATTGAAACCATAAATATTAAATGTTTCATAAAAAAAAAGAGTATTTTCTTGAAAAAGTTGAAAAAAATTAAAATTTTGAAATATAATAAAAAGTAACACAAATGTCTAAAAATTTAAAAATAAATAAAAATAAATAAATATATATATATATATATATGAAAATCCAAGTGTAGTGTTTTTAAATATTGAAAAAAAGGAAAATTTAAAAACAATTTGTAAAAGCAAGATTAATGTCTTGAAAATGTTTAAAATAATGAAAATTTTGAAAAATATGAAAAAGGAAATGTATTGTCTTGAAAAAAAAAAAAACAAATGAAAATTTTTAAAAATTTGAAAAATTTGAAAAATCACGAGGAATGTCTTTAAAAATGGAAAGAAATTAAAAATTAAAAAAATTATATGAAAAATCTTTAGTAATGTGTTGAAAGAATTCAAAATATGAAAATTTGAGAAAATATAAAAATACCAAAATATGAAAATTCAAGAATATTGAGGGTTTCTTAAATAAAACTCATTTAGTGTTTAGCTGAAGGCTTAATTAATGAGACCATAAATATTTAGTATTTCATTTTATTATTTCATAAATGAACCTATAAATCAAAACCCTAAATATTAAGGGTTTCGATTTTCATAAATGAAACCATAAATTGAAACCTTAAATATTTAGAATTTTATAAAAAAAAAAAAAACATTAAAAATGAAACTAGAGTAATGTCTTGAAATTAAAAAATAATATATGAAGAAAAAAAAAACAAGACTAAGGTCTTGAAAATGTGGAAAATAAATGTAAATTTTAAAAATTTTGATAAAACAAGTATAATGTCTGTAGATTTGAAAAAAAATGAGAATTTTAAAAATATGAAAAAATAAAAATAATATCTTAAAAATTTAGTATAAAATTAAAAAAATAGAAAAAGTAAGAGTTTATGTCTAGAAAAATTGATAAAAAAAAATGACAATTTTTAAATAAGAAAAAAACAAAACTAATGTCTTGAAATTTTAAAAACAACAAAAAAATTTTAAAATATGTAAAAATAAGAGTAATTTCTTGAAAATTTGATAAAAAAAAAATGACAATTTTAAATAAGAAAAAGAACAAAACAAATGTTTTGAAAATTTTAAAAAATATGAAAAAAAAAACCTAGACTAATGTCTTGAAAACGTTTAAAAAATGTTTTTTTTTATAAATATATAAAAGCAAGAGAAATGTCTTCAAATTTTAAAAAAATTAAAAATTCTAATAAATATGAAAATACCATAGAAATGTATTGAAAAATTAAAAAAAAAAAAAAGAAGCAAATTACAGGATAAATAACTTGAAAATTTTGAAAAATAAAAATAAAAATAAAGTATAAAAAAATATGAAAAAAAATAATTAATTGAAATTTTGAAAAAATAAAATAAAAAATTTAAAAGAATAAAAAATAAGAGTAAAGTCTTGAAAATTTCAAAAATAAAAAAATAAAACAAACATTTTAAAAATATGAAAAAACAAGAGTATTATCTTAAAATTTTGAAAAAAAAAATGATAATTTTAAATTTAAAAAAAATAAAACTACTATCTTGAAAATTTGAAAAAAAAAAGAATTTGTAAAAACAAGAATAATTTCTTAATAATTTGAATAAAAATACTTTAAAATATGAAAAAACAAGAAAAATATCTTGAAAATTTAAAAAAAAGAAAATTTTATAAATATGAAAACTCAGGACTAATGTTTGAAAATATGAAAAAAAAAATTAAAAATTAAAAAAAATATGAAAAATATGAGTAATGTCTTGAAAATTTAAGAAAAATAAAAATTTAAAGAATATGAAAAAATGGAAATTTTAAAATATGAAAATATGAAAATTAGAAGACAAATAACTTAAAAATTTGAAAAAATAAAATATTTTTTTAAAAAAAATATGAATAAACATTATCAATCTTAAAAATCTGGAAAAAAAATGAAGACTACCAAAAAAAAAATGGTTATTTTTTATAGATATTTACCAACAGATATTAATTTATCGATAATTCAATCTTACCGACTTAAATTTACTTACTGGAAAAGTATTAGTTCATAAAAAAAAGTTTTTGACGAAGAGTTATTTATACGTTATTTATCTACTGATGAATTTTACTGATAGAAAAAACTTGATCAGTAAATTATTTAATTTTTTACTACTTTTATCAACAGATTGTATCTGTCGATAATAATAAAAATTTATAACATAATTTTTAATTAAAAAAATATATTAATCTTAAAATTTTGAAAAAATAAATAAATTAAAAATATAAAAAAAAATAATATCTTGAAAATTTGAAATAAAAAATAAAAACTTTAAATAATATAAAAAAATAAGAATAATGTCATGAATTTTTTTTAAATTATTAAATTACGAAAAAAAAAACATGAATAATTTTTTGAAACTTTTGAATAAAAACACATTAAAATATGAAAAGTAAAGAGGAATCTCAAGAAGCTGGGGGAGAGATGAAAAAAAGTAAAAGATAAAGGTCAAATAAAGAAAAATAAGTGAAAAGAGAAAAAAAAATGAGTTTGAACCATCATATAAAAATTAAAAAAAATATATATCCAATGTTTCGCACCGTAAGAAAGTCACAGTAGAATTCGTATAAATAACGTCAATATATAGCATTATTATAGCAAGTAATTGAAAACGAAAACAAATTAACACTATCTATCAAAGCAATTGAGCATCTTTTGTAATTATATGAAAACAGAAAAATGTGGGAGTTAGGTGATGGCATCACATACAATTTAAATGATATAATATACAAATTAAATCAGATTTGTTATTATACGATTGATGATTGATTAGATACGTACATGGCCAAAGGAATCATTAGATTTTGATTCTTCATATGTTTAGTGTGCAGACGAAAGATCCGTGTTACGGATAAAAATAAAAATTAAAAAAATTCTAGAAACACGCTTAACACATTTTTTTTAGACACATTTTTTTCTGAAATTTATTGAAAAAAAATGTGAATATCATATTTATTTAATCAATATCTCCTGATTTGTTAATTTTTAATAAATATAAACCAATAAAACATAATATGTTAATAATAGTGTGTTTTCTTTTCTTTCTTTTTTTAGAAAAATAGTAACGTGGTAGAGAGTATATGGTTAGCACTTAAAAAAATATTTAAAATTATTTCTAATGTATTTTAGATCGATATATTTTAATTTTACTATGTACTACAAAGATAATTTAATAATTTTCTTGTAGTGTATAGTAATTAAATGCATAATTTAACCAATAATATTTTATGCTAATATAAACATTAATATATATTATCCATATATCACAGTATTAATATAAGATATCGTACCTACAATGTCTATATTATCATTTTAATCTTCAATAGTTGAAAAACTAAACTAAACAAAGACTATTAATTTATTCTCAACTTGATTTTTTCACAATTAATACATAACATTTTATTTTTTGTCGGGGGATTGAACTAGTTGTGAACAATGCCATCCAACCAAAGTGGTTATACTATTGTGTTTGATTTAGTTTATTTAAAGAAACAATTATCTATCTTATTTTTATAAATTTCTAAAAAATTAAAAAATATATATATAAAAAGTATTTTTTTCTAATAAATTTAAATTGTCCATAGGAAGAGAATCTCCAGAAGGGAATATATACCTACCAACATAGAACTTTAGTGATGGGTGGGGGAGAAGATAAAAATCTTTAACCACGATAATAGAGTCACACTCTAGCCATATGTTGTGCCAACCATTTTTTAAAGAAATTTATTAGAAACTTGTATATGACATTTCCTCCAATCCACAAGTCATTTATATTCAAGTAAAATACTTTTGATTATGATGTCTGTCTTTAAAACTCAAGTTTAAAGTTAACATCTTAACTTGATCCTTCAATCAAAATTATATCATCTACAAAATCAAGCATTTATATATACTTGTTTTTTTTATGTTTATTGCAAGTACATCCAAGTTTTGATTGAATAAGTAAAACTCAAAGTTGAGCCATAATGTATACCTATCAAATTTATGTCATTTGATTTTCCTTTGCTTGCAAATTAATAATATCATAGTTTGCAACAAAAGAAAAGACTATTCATAGAAAAAAAAAAAAAAAGACTAAATATGTTTTTTCCTCAAATTTAGGTCATTGTTACTTCCGGTATCTTAGATTTAAATTTACTTTTATTAGTATTCATAAAAAAAAACTCATAAAAAATTTACTTTTATTAGTTTTCAAAAATGTTATTATTCGCAAGATTAAAAATTATCACAAATTATACATTCAAATTTCAAACCATAAAAAATCAAAACTAAGTTTTGAAATTGGGACTTAAAAGATGCTTCCAATTAATTAGCCGAATTCTACACTATAAGCAGCTGAATGAACCTTCCTAACATTCAACTAAATTTGGTTAGGAAATTATACATGGGCATTGTTGTCTTTTAGTTGTGACACATTTTCCTCCTAGTAGCATGGACCATAAACTGGGGACCAAGGGCAATGGATACCTCGTTAACAGGATAGAAACAAACACATACGTCCTACTTACTAGAATCATAGTATCATTGTTCATTTCGTTAAAAATAAAGATAGTATCTTAAATTTATTGAACAACAATGCTACTCATTCTCATCTAATTGTTCATGGAATGAGTAATTGTTGAACCTACCCCAATTAACTTGACTTGTCAAAGCCGTTTCCTACTTACTGGACTTCTGGTGCTTCGTTAAAATTCTTCTTATCTCTTTTCCTTTTCAATGCACCTAACTGTTCTCTTTTTGGTAAATATTCACCTAGCTAGCATTATCATTATTATGTATACAAAAATATCTCCACCTAGAATTTGTTTGTTGCTTTAAACAACTAAACTGCATCTTCTAACAATTCTTTGACGCACACGACTCAAAATGCTTACAATGTTGGCACAGATTTTGAATTTCAACATAAAAATTGAACCCAAAAAACAAAAAAAACAAAACTAAATTGGACAAACCGGTTTGCGTAAATAGTTGACCCTTTGGCCAGAAAAAATTGGCATTTGAGCCAACATTGGCCCACAAGCATGTGCACCATGTGTACGTCAGCCATGTTTTTTGTGCTAAAGTAAATTCGTGTCTCAACCTTTGTTATACCAATATAGGCTTAAGAAATAGTCATATACAAATACTAAAAAAAAACCGAATAGTTAAATAAATGCACAACAATTGACACTTAGCAATATATATATATAACATGATACATGTTATGTTATTACTATTTTGTGTGAATAACATTATTTTGTTTTATAGGGAAAATGAAATTGGAACAGTTCTGTTTACGTGTGTTGCATCATTTGTCTTCTTCCTTTAATACCAAAAACCACGTGGGCAGGCTCAAGTGGTGAACTGCACAAAAAAATTATAATCAAAATTCCGATATAATTGAGTTAACTTCCACCAGCGATTGTGAGACAATAGTCCTGATTCGATTGGTTGTGCCAAGTGATCACAACTGGAGAAAAATTGTTTATACATTAATAATAACAACATTGGAAATGGAACAATCTCTAGCAGAGGGCCAGATCAGGTTAAGACATATAATTGGGGTCAAGTTGAAGAGGACATATTAACAAGAAGCTATGATATAAAAATTGATTTTAAGGGGGCATTGATACTGTCTACTAAGTTGAAAAAATTGTATAAAACTATATATAGTTGAAGTTTATATATATACATCACCAAGGACAAAGAAAGACCAACACATAAGTTGAGAATTGAGATAATTAATAACATTAAAGAATTTGTTGTGCTCTCTATCTGAGGACCTAGCTGGCCACCCAGAAATCAATGGTCAGAGTTTTAGATAAAACTAGAATGAAGGGTCATTATGAAGCATTGATGAAAAAATCATGGTAGTGAAACTAAGGGCCTACCACTTTCCGAAGAAGCCCAAACCAACAACTATGGGTGTAAGTAATAACTACTTAGCTCCTTATAAATTATATTTAGAGGAGAATATTCACATTATATAGATTTATAATAATAAGATTAGTCATTGTTTTCCTCATTTAAAAAATCTAAAGAGGAGTTGTTCTTAAAAAGAGAACAAAACTGTGCAAACACATGTAAATATATATAAGAGATGGAAAAGTTGTCAACACAACAGAATGTAGACACTAGAAAAGACCAGAGGTAAGTAAGTAACAAACAACAGCATTAGTGTATAAAATTAAGCTAACCACATTATTCAATTCCCCCACATGGAAAACAAATTAGCTGAATGTAGCACAACTGTGCCTTATGGAACCCATGCTTCTTTTTTTATATATTCCTTTTCCTCCTTTTCTTTTGATTATTTTTCTTTCTTTCCTCTTTGCACAAATCCTTTTTTCTTTTTTCTTTTTAAGAGAGTCATAATTCCAAAGCCTCTAGCATATCAGGGCCTATTTATTTTTATGCACCCTCAGCTCATTCTTTCTGTGCCAGCCAGCCACACTAATCAAAGTCTCAATATGGAAAGTGATGCTGACTTCAATTCATTTGCCACATCTTCCTCCTCTTCAATCTTCTTTGACACCAACACTTCTAGCACATCCTCCTCCTCCTCCTCAACATCTCCTACCTCAAATTCAGATTCATGCACAAAAGAACACACCAAAACCACTCAAAATGACTCAACTACTACTTCTCAAACCTCATTGGAAAATGGAAAGGACTCAAAAGGGTGCAAGAAGAGGCAGTGTGAGAACAGCAGCAATGAGGATCATCACCACCCTACTTATAGGGGTGTGAGGATGAGAAGTTGGGGGAAATGGGTGTCGGAAATCCGCGAACCGAGGAAGAAGTCAAGAATATGGCTTGGGACATACCCTACAGCAGAAATGGCAGCTAGAGCACATGATGTGGCTGCCATAGCCATCAAGGGCCATTCAGCATACCTCAATTTCCCTGAATTGGCTCAAGAGCTTCCAAGGCCAGATAGCACTTCATCTAAGGACATTCAAGCTGCTGCTGCAAAAGCGGCAAACACTGCCTTTGAAGTGCTTAAGCATTGTCAAAGTACTGAAGCAGAACCAAGCCAAGCAGAACATGCCTCATCTTCAACTCTCTCAATTCATGACAATACTACTCACGAAGAGCCTTCAAGTAATTCTCATGACTCTACCAATGATGATGACACTTTGTTTGACCTACCAGATCTTTTCCCTGATGGAAACCATGGACTTTGCTCCTATTCTTCTTCTTCTTCTTGGCATTTATGTGCAGTTGATAGTGGCTTTAGGCTTGAAGAGTCATTTTTTTGGGACAATTATTAGAGTCTTTTTTTTTTTAAAGGAGTGTCAGCAATATTCTCTAGGACATCCTCTCCTCTGAAATAGACTCCCGTGTGATGGGTTGAAATTGATTAGAAATCACCAAAATAGAATAATTACAGGGAGGATATCTGAAATAGGGTGCAGATAGAGTGTCGCCAACCTTTCTCTTTTCATTTCTTTTCTTTTTTTCAAATAAAGTATAGAGTTAAATAAGAATAAAAGGAAAGAGAGCAAGCAATATGCTGAGTTTATTTTCTTCTTATTTAGTCACTGCAACTGCATTCTGCACAGAGAATAACCAGTTGAAGAAGACTTTATTACGCTTTTTATCTGTAAATGGGTGCTGTCTATTGCTAATATTTTTGTCCAATATAGTTTTTTCTTTCTTTCTGTTTTGGTGAATAAAGGTATAGGTGAGTGAGCAAAGATTATTCCATGATCTAGTAAGTTACGTATTCAATTAGGACTGCATACCAATACCATATCAGACAAAGACTCTTTCTACTATATATGAATGAATATGAAAGGTATTTTGGATCACATCATTTCCCTTAATTTCGCAGAAAACTTCTCAGCAAATTAGGGAGCAAATTTCGTGGGTTAGACAAATCATTTCTAATTTATTTTTTTGTTTGACTAATATAGAGTATTTATCCATCCAGTATGTGCATTAGTTAATACAAAATAATTTCAACTTAACATACTAGCGATCTCAAGGTTAAGTTTGGATATACAATTGCATTAAGACATTAGTGGGTTTAAGTTTATACGTTAACAAAATCTCTCAGTTAATAATGTACTTTTGTATTTATATTATTATTACAATAAGGCGAGCAAATTGTGTTAAACGCACTTAAACACTCGTCTTCTCTTTGATTTTGTCTCTGACATTTTGTCACTGACATTTTATCAAGAAGTTGACTTAATTAGGCACATCCATCTCAACGTGATTAAAGAGAATCACTATTGTGTACTTGTACGTAATTAAAAATTGTACCAACAAGGTCACTAAATAAATTAGTTCAAAAGTAATATTTACTAAATAATTTGGGTAAAACATGTTTTCTATCTATACTTCCGATAAAACTTGATTTTAGTTCTAAAATTGCAACTTTGATCAACTTGTTCTAAACTAGTAAACTTTACAAAAATAGTTATTTCCGTTCTTCTAAAATCATAAGTCTTTGACTTTGACATCATATCTCTTGTTTTGCTGCTAAAATTTTAAGAATTAGAAAATCATCTTTTTGAGAATTATGATGTTAATTTTAAGTTTTCAACGTTGTTTAGTTATGTCTTATATTTAAATAATTTAAGATTATATATGAATGATTTAATTTTATCTCTAGATTTTAAGAATGAATTTAGTTTAGTAACATCTTTTTAATTAATATTTTTTGAATAAAATGTGACGTACGAATCGAATATGTAAAATTATTTTATATTATTAATTAATTATAAATTATTATTAATATTATTTTTTAAATAATTATTATAAAACTCAACAAACTTATATATTATGATTATAAGATGATATAATTTTTTTTTATACTTTCATGTTCAATAAATTATCTTTTTTTTTTTTATTATTGACTTTACACATAAGCAAAATGCATATAGTATGTAAGATATGTATGAGTAGTATATAAGGATAGAAATTAAAATTACTACTATTCATACAACTACAAGGAAAGTACAAATTTGAGTTGGGTTCTAAATAAGTGGTTGATATTAAATACAACAAGCAACTTTTTCACTTTTTCTATTTATTTACAAGCAACACATTCTTTATTTTTTTAATAAAAAAAAAGTTATACTTTTACTTTATTGTTAATCTTCTATATCCTCACTTTATTTAAATTAAAAGGTTTTTTAAAAAAAAAACTTAAATTTGTGATATAATTAAATATTATTTTACTTGATATATATATATATATATATTTATTTATTTATTTATTGATGATTTGTTCTATTTTACTTATAAATAAGAAGAGAGGTAGTAGTATAAGACATGATGTTTCTGAATTTGGTGCCATTACTCAAGAGTGTAGAAACTTTTTTCCTAATTAAGACACTTCAAAACTATTTCTGTTGATCGAGTTCGTAAGAACACAAACTAATCGCGTAATCATGCAACTGAATCTACGTGATTTTTTTGCTAGTGCTCATATTTTCCATGATATTCCAACTTGTATTGAGAATATTATTGCTACTAAAATGAAATATTTTTTTTTCAAGTTTTTTTAAAATTAAAAATCTCTCATTTTCTTTACCATAACTAATGGAAATGTTTATTTAAATTAATTATCACTCCGGTAAATTGGAAAAGGTTTTGATAATGTTCTATGGAATTTTGCAGGTAATTGGATTACTAATTATATAGACAGTTATGATTTTACTTCAAAAATCATCACTGAGCTGTGTGTCATCTTCCATGACATTAAACTTACCTACACAATAAGTTTTCCTAATATTATTTGTGAGACGAATTTCATCACTTCTTCAAAATTCATCCATGAGAGCATTGACGGCATTCATTATCGTGCAGGTGTAGTCTTAATCATTCATAATTATGTATTACTACCTTGAAATATTGGTTTCAAACACACGTTAATGTAGGAAAATATTGTAACAGACATTTTTGTTAAATAAGATGTCAAATTCCATTTATTTTATTAAACTTTTATCTAACTTCAATTTCTAATTAGTTAATTATTTCTCATATACTCTCTTACTCATGCATTAGTGTCCTCTTTCTAATTTCTTTATTCTTCATTAAAAAAAATTAATTATCACTCGGTCCACCATTTCAGCATAATCTATGTTTATTCAACTTGTCTCGAAAAAACAAATGGCATTTAGATTAAAAAAAAAAACAGATTGTCTTTGAAAAAAATTATATCATCGTGAATTCGTGATTAGCTTCTTTTTTCTTTTTTTCTAAAAACTATAATTGAATTATGAGAGCATTTATTGCGCAAGCATGATTCTATCCAAAATGTTTTGTCGTTTTTGTATACTTGATATCTGAGAGTACATTTGATGTCCACATTAATTAGTATATTTGATATATGAGTATGTGATCATTATGGACGTATCACGCTCCGAAAAAAATTATGGACATATCATAGTGTTAAAAGCATATTATTAATTTAATAGTACCAGAATATACTCTTTCAAATTATTTTTAAAATAAAATAAAATTGAATAGGCCGACGTCAAACCTATTTTTGTAAGTTACCAATTTTATCATTTAAAAATTACCCAATCATTTTTTTATTATTATTAGTGGTATTAAGATATTTCATTAGATATTAAATTAGTCTTCTATCTCCATCCATCTGCCAAAAAAAACACAGAAAATCACGTTAGACTTGTGATACTTTTCTTTTTATTTTTATATACAAATAAAGTAATTTACAGTTCGGGATTGGGGTTAATTTCAAAGTTTAGTTTGAATTATGTTAAGAAAAACAAAAACAACACAGCACATATATAGTTTTTTTTTTTCTCAGCAAAAAGAAGATATTTTATTAACTTGTTTTAAATTAAAGCATATTTTATTTATATGTAAGAATCCACAGATTCTAAGAACCACATATTAATTTATTCAAATGACTGTAGTAACTAGTAACCATCCAGTAAAAGAAATGTAAAACCATGTTGTCCACATAACATGTTTACTATGTAGTTAATATATTTTTGTGGTTTAAATTTTGCGTACGTTTTAAGCCTTCTTTTAAGGCTCAATTTTTCTCCTTTGCCCTATACCTACCAGTCTAGGAATATATTTCAAGTTTCGTACTATATATAGCATAAAGCATATTTCATTTTTAATTCAAATACTATTTAAATACAGTAAAAGTTTGGACTGAATAACTGTTAGAAGCCTAACTAATTTTTTAAAATAAAAAAAAACGTGTCAAATAATTCAGATCCTCTTTGATAAAGGATTGATGTATTGTAATTGACGTCTTCTCTTCTCCTTTTTAAATAAAGCTTATAAGCAACCAAAACTCTTCCATTCTTTATATCTTTTTTTTTTCTTTTTAATAATTTGGCTGGAAATATATGATATATATTGTAATCATGCCTTTACGAATTAGTTTATAAATTAATCTATCAAACATGATGTTGTGCTAATATAAATTAATTAGTACCCAGAAGGATCTAGATCGAATAATTTTTTGCTTCTATAACAGTCACTTTTTGCATCATGATTAATCATAAGAAAATTCATCTTATTCTCTCATTCTGTGTATATACACATGAAGGAAACCAAAGAAGCAGACAACATCATCTAACCAAGGAAAAAATATATGTGAAGAAGATAGTGTAAATTAGCAGATCCAATTAAAAGTCCATTGTTTCGTATTAGAATCATTCAAAACCACTAAATAGGAAAGTGCTAAATGACCTCACTATGAGAAAAGAGTGAGAGAAAGAAAGAACTATACAATAAAATAATTGAATGAAGAGTATAGTGATGAGAAAAGGAAGGAAAAAGAAGGACACCTCACTACTATCGTGTATACTATTTGTCCCTTGACACACTATTTACAATGTAAATAATTGAACACGACGTGTTTTTCTATAGGCCAATTATATTTTATTTTATTTTATACATGTCACAATCGGTTTAGGGTTCAAAGTACAATGATTATAAGTTCTACCTTTATTTCATCATATAAATTCTGCATACACAAACAACAATGCTAATTAACTACCTAACTCTCAATTAATATATTACATATACTACTTTATTAGCTTCAAAATTGCATAAAACATGAAAGATTACCACCCAGATTAGGAATAAACTTGAAATTCATGAAAGCGACAGACAAAAACTAAAGAAAAATGATGATGTCTATGTAGAGTAGTAAGAACTATTACGATCTTTCTCTTGTGATTACGACAGATAAAGATGAAATTAAGTACCATAATAATAACATTGTTGATTATATGATAACTGTCTTATAACAAATATATTATTTTTTAATAATTTGAATTATTTAAAAAGCAGTTTATAGAAAACACTATTTAAAAGCAAGTAAACAACAGTATGACTAGAATATTAACCTGGTTCATTACAGATTACCTGCTGAAATCAACAAATTTTATATTGGAAATATTTAGTACGAAAAGACAGAGACAACACTTGGCTTCAAGTTTTATTTTTCGTGCTATTATTCAGTACTTGACAGTAACACGTACTCTGCAGAAGGTATCTTCATGTTTGGACATTGGTTACCTTAACACTAGACACATCAAATTTCACAATGAGGGAGAGATTCTCATCAAAACGTCTTCATATGATAGATCATAAAATTGAGTTTTGATTCTGATCTTTCACTGGGTTTAATAATAAGATCAGATCGCCCATTTTTAAAATTAAAGAAATTAAATATTATAATAAAAATTAGGGAAATCAAAAATTATGAATTTGAAAAATTAAGAAAAATCAAACCTTTTAAAATAATTTTATAAAAATTAATTAATTTATTATAAATAGAAAATTATGATTACCAACAGCATAAAACTTTATTTTATTACACTGTTAGTTGTTCTAATCAAAATTAACGTGTACAATTTCTATGTGTAGTATATACATGACTGTGTACTTCCATTTAAAACATCGTTGGGACCAAAGTTTAAATATTTTAAAATTCCTACATAAAAAAACATTAAAAATACAAAGGTGAAAACTACTCATTTTAAAAGACAGAAACTAAAACTAAAAATGACTATTTTCTTTCAAGAACCAAAAACACTATGTCTTTGTCTTTGTCTTATAGCTTTTAATTTTTGGTTTTAGTATCCAGCTTTGTATGTGAATCTTAATTATTGATCAGTGACTCGATCAGTGTTATATATGTATAGATATGCCCAAGTGAATCAGGGTCAAGCACAGAAAATGTTCAATATCAGCGTAACATATATGCAGCAACAAATTGTGCATGTGATCGATGTTTGTTTGGACAAAATTGTAAAATATGTATGAAATTTGGAAGGGTCCTTTAGGAGTATTGCTTGCCACAAATTTCAGTTTATTTTCCTGTTGGAACACGTATTGATTTGTTAGACAAGAAAGGCGAGAAGAGATAAAAGATCCCGAAGTAGTCCGATACAAGTGATAACTTGATTTGAATACCTTAAGGCAAGATTTAAGTTCGAGTAGGTAATTGATAGAAAACGATACTATTAAATGTGGTCAATCATGTGTTTTTTTTTTTTGACAGATATTAATTATTGATAAAGAAAATGAGTATTTTTTTTACTAATAATAACATATTTAAAATAAAAAATAAATAAAGGACAGAAAATATTTTAATTATTGAATCAAAATAAGATGACCACGTGATTCATATTGAGGAGAGTTATATGTATTTGTTCATATAATACGATTCCCAATAAAGGAATAGAATAATTTGTATACCATGGAAAAAAAAAAAAAAAGGGATTGTGAAGCTTACTAATTATAAGTGCTAACCCAAAATTTGTACAATATACTCCTTCTTGAATCTCATCGAGTACTTACATTGTAAACCCTAAACCGGTTATGAAATCAATTGTGGAGATTGCAGATTGATTAATTAATATATCTACAATTAATTAAGGATTCTAAATCTGAAGACCAAAGCTAGGGTCACTTGGAATAATGACTTTGGTGTGGAAAAGGAGGACAAGATTCAGTTTCATTTTTTTTCTTTCACGTTGGAAAGAAATGCATCTGATGCTTTTGTCAAATGATAAAAAAAAATGTATATACTTGTATGCTTTTGATGCAAGTTTCTTTCTTTAATTGTTAGTCAAGAGGAAGAGAGAGACTTGGAGGTAGAGAAGTGATGGTATGTTTAAAAAAAAAATTAAAGAAAGTTATTAATTAATAATTATCATTTACGAAGCATCCATGACTAGTAAGTTACTAATTACTGAAGCTTACTCTTGAAATGATTTACGAAGGAAGAATCGATGTTAGAGGAATTTCTTTTCTTTTTTAGTTTGTTAAATGATTGACTAGTTTTGACTGTAGTAAGTTATTAGTTACTTAAACCTTGATTAGTGAATTATTCTTAGTATTTAATTCAGGTTATATATTTTGAGGGGGTTTTACTCTCAAGGGAAAAAAATGTGTTAGAAACATTTACGAAAACTCTAAACAACAATATTTTATTAATGAAAAAATAAATAAAATAAAGAGCCTTAAAGCGAATAAAATTTATGAGTTTGTCCTTCTTTTACTATTTTAAATGCCAAGGTTCAATATACATACACTAGTTTTTATTTTTGTTGTGAGTGTACTCTTTAATGATTTATAATATTATAATTGCAGTAGGAGAATATTGTCACACTAGTGGTACTTGTAAAATAGCGTGGATATATATGATATTGTTATTAATTCTTGGTACGTTGGATTATTTGTTGAAACTTGCTTCTTTTTAATTATTAGGAGAGTTTTTCAAGTTAAATATTTGATTAATTTGGTGTTTTACGTAATATATAATGGCAAATGGATCACATTGTGAAAATATCATTCATGTGTTCGAATTATCTCTTTCTTCACAATCTTTTAAGTATGTTTTTTTTTTTCTCACATTCACAATTTATAACCCTGATATTCTAACAATTTTGAATAATGGTTTGATTAGTCTTCAGTTACTTAAAATCGGTTCAACGGTTTAAAATAATTGAATCAATCTATGAACACTTTTTTTTTTTTTACAAGAATCTATGAACACTTTAGTTTCTATATCAATTGTGAAAATACCATTCAATTAACGTGTTCTAATTAATTTCATATTAATCACAAGCTCTGATCAGTACACTTTTGCTCACATGCTCAGGGTATTTTTCTAACTTTAATATTCTAATAATTTTTCTTAATGATTTAATAACTTTTAATTTTTTTTAAAATTAATTCAATAGTTTATAACAATTGATCGATGGGTTCATGAATACCTTTTTTTAATCAATGTTTATGAAATACCTTTTATTCAACAGAGTGGCATCTAATAAACTAATAATCAATCGCGACTTTCTGTTTTTAATACATGTTATTTTCTCTTCTTTTTTGTTTTTTGTTACATCCAAAGAACGATGTGTTTCTTTATTGTCATGATCATTTAATACCAATGTCTTGTTTTCATTGAATTAAACTTCTATCAAACATTTAATAATTTTGCTGTTGAACCCATAGCTATTCATTTAGCTTGCATATATAAGTTTTGATTAGTGGAATTAAGTAAGTACTTGATAGAGAATATCTCAATTTCAATATTTTAGACAGATTAATTTAAATAATAAGTCAATAACTTATTATGTTTTTTTTGCTATTCGATTTGATTTGTACGACTATTAAGCTCCTTCACAGACACATCATATATAATGAATGACCATTTAACTAACAGGTATTGTGTGCATTATACAGATTCATATAAGAAACAATAAATATATAGATTTAAAAAATATTTATGAATGTATTAATATTTTAATAATAGAAATATAAACAAACAAACAAAAAAAGCTACTCACGCCCAAATTTTTTGTTTCTTTTATAATTTTGAAAATGAATTTAATTAATAAAAAGGTATTTTCCATGACAATGTATAAATATTTTATATTTAAAATTGATTGGATAAATTTAATTATCAATTAAAGAAATTAATATTTATTAGATAACTAATTAAAATATTAATTTAATTTTAAATTAACATAAAAGTTCATAAGATGTGTTATAAAATGAAGACATTTCTCTACATGAAAAGGACACTCAAAAAAGATTTTCTCATTTTTAACAATGAGAAGTTTAATTTATAATATAATGATATTATTGCAGTAAAATAATATATTTTTTTGGTGCAATGCAGTAAAATAATATATTACGATATTATTACATCTTGAAAATGTTTTTCATAAATCTTACGTAATTGGTTTATTATCGATTAATTAAAGAAGTTTAAAAGTTCTTGGCACGTCGCATCTATCGTTTTCCCTATTTAACGACCCACCTAGGATTCTGTTCAGATCAATTCTTTTTTACATTGTTAAGATCAATCAATTTAGTTGCATTACTCTACGGTATTTGGAATAAATTTCATAAGTCCAGTTGCATTACTCTGATTTATAAAAGTAAACATTATCATAAATGAGTTAATAATGATAAAACTATTTTATAGTATCATGTTAATAGTTGTGTACCCAAGATTTTTGTGTATAAAGAGAATAAAAATGAACTTTTCATAGTTTTCTTTGGTGATTTTTTTTTTTTGGTGAAATAAAATTATTCAAAGAACTTTTCATAGTTGTGTACACAAGACTTCTGTGTGTATGGAGAATAAATATCAACTTGATGTCATATATTTCAAAAAGAAAAATAGGTGGCATATTTATTGTCCTAAAGGAGAGGTTCCACAATTTCTCTTTTAGCCTAGGCATCAAAGGATATTCTTAGAATGATGACTATTGAGTCCTTTATAGTCCAGAAGAAATATAAGAATCTTAGTACCAACAAAACTATCCTTTAGTAATTTCTAGGAGATTATTATATGAACTTAACTACATTTTATAATTTTAGGCATTGTTTTACACATTGCATGGCCTGATTCCATTTGGTGTGTTTTAAGTAGGCAAAAAGACTAAGAACTGCATTGCATCATTCAGTTTCTTTTACCTAAATCATACGAAAGTTATGCTTTGATATGCTGTCCTACAGCTATGTTCACTCTACAACTACATATATGCATGTATAAACTATAAGTATATTCTTACATATATGACCTACTTCAACTTTTTTTTTATCTAGACTATAAAAAATAAATTGAATATATAGTTTTGGAGAGAAAATGAAAAATATGTACAGGTGCAACAGAAGATTGGAATGCTTCATTCCTCTTTCTTTGCAAACTCCTGCATCTTTTTCTGCCCGATTTCCACCAGTAGAGTCAAGAGAGCCTCACACACCTGAGATGCATCTCCTTCAGAAAGGTCATCATTTAGTGATGAATAAACCATCCAAGCATGGTCCAATTTTCGTTTAGGTCGCACCACAACGGATCCGGGAACTTCTGCATCTCGGCAAGTCACAAGCCCATCACTTTTCTCACCATACCTAACCTGCATCAGCTGTGCACAAGCAGCCATAGCAGCACCAAGGGGCATCACCACAGGGAGTTTTCTAGACTCGCCGGCTGAAGCAACCATGGGTAGTTCGGCATGTGCAACGTGAGATAATGTGGCTAAAACAGCAGGGGAAATGCCAGCTTCAGTTCGAAAGGAAACAATTGGGACTTCTTTTGGCAGATGATGCCCCTTTAAAAACTCTCTCCTCTTTTCATACGTCAAGTCTTCTAAGGCTCGCATGTCACCCTTCATAATAATAGATGATAAGTTGTAGCAAACAATGGTAAGTTAAACTGACCTGAGTAAGAAGATATAACATAACTATGTAGCTTACCATTAAGGAGGATTCCTTATTCCCCAAATTCATTTTAATTTCTTTTTGTCTTAATGAATCTTTTATCAAACAAAAGTCCATATATTGCCTATAAATACTCTTTTTTGACAAATAATTATACTTCACATATTCATCTTTTTCTTCAAAATATGATCACACAGGCTATGTATGTGAAAACAAACTCTACAGTAAGCAGACTTCTTTTAGTGATATATAAGACAACATTGTTTAGCACAATATGTCCAACCACTCTGATGGGACCAAAACAGTCAGCTAAAAGCCATGAAATTGTGTACTGTATATCTGGCTCAGCAAATGCAGATTACAAGCAACAAAACAGATGGACAAAGCTTCTACAGAAAAACAAAAAATATAAACATGAATGCAAAACCATTTTTTCTAACATTCACATACAAGAAGGAAAAGCCATATCAGAAAAGGATACCAAAGAAAATAATAATTTCAAGTACAAGAAAGGAGCCAAAAGGTTACAACAGAAAAACTTAACATACCTTAATTACTTTACAGATAAGAATCTCTGTAAGTTTCCGTAAATTTACATAATCACCAAGCTGTCCTTCTCGCAGAAGATCTGAAGCTATAGGAGTTCCACCATAGGGACTTTGTGCTAATGCCAACCCAGCAACTTTATCTTTCAAATCAGACCAATACAATGATAAAGCAGCTGCTGCATCTACTCCTCCTTTGCTATGTCCAAGAAGCATAACACGTTTATTTGAACCCCAATAAATTTCCTCAATGTACTCTTTTATCTCTCTGGCATTTTTCTCAACTGAAGACTGATTAATAATTACTCAAAATTCAGTAATAGAACGTAAAAACAAGAACACCAGTAAGATCTACACAAAAATTCAAGTTAGAATTTTCACATGAACTATTATTATTATTATCATCATTTTGTACTCTTATTATATTACTACTACAATGACTATTATAATATACCTCACTATGAATCTTTGCAATATGACAGACCAAACCCATCTTCGAAAAACTGACTTTTGTACTGACAAAGTAAAGTGGACCATGATTACTGAAAAGACCTGCCATTGTTAAAGGCATGATAGTTAATAGCACACAATATGTTGCAACAACAAACTTTGAAATTTTTACTATTTACATCCTATAGGCCAGGTGCTAATAAACATTTCTCATTACAGCTGCACCATGGACTTTAGGCTTTTCTTGCATGTGAGGGATTGGAAGCAGAGTTGATCATGATTAACCTGATCATATATATAATCAGTCACTTTACCTGGAATTAACAAATAAACCACCGAATTTGGTAACCTGTGAACACCATGCCTGGCAAGGTAAGAAAAGCTGAGTTAACAAAACAATGATAAAGAGAAAATTGAGAAAAATAAAATACTAGGATACTTACTTGATGCTGTCCAGAATTTCCAAGAACCTCTCTGTTCCATCTTCAACCGGAGGCATTCCAGGATCACGTTGAAGCCATCCTATATCATCTGCAGATCCACGCACAGTCCTTCGAGCACGATCAATCAGGCTGAGGTAATAAAAACATAGTTTACTACCCCCATGTTAATTGTCAAAAGGGTTTTTACAATTCAGAGTTTAGATGGTTCTATAACAAAATTTAAAAATAAAAGAATTGGAGTTGTTAAAATATATATTATCTTTATATTATTTTGGTAGTTATTATCCTTATATTATCTTTATAATTATTATTTTTATATTATCTTAGTTATTATTTCTCTTTATCTTTATATGATGTAATCAATTACTGAGGGTTTTCTCAATATAAATAGAGATGAGGTGTGGCTTTCTCCCACACACATTCAGTAAAATACATCATTCTAATATGGTATCAGAGTCTTAGGTTCAATTTTTTTTTTCCTTTTTTCTTCTTTCCCTCAGGGTATGCCTTGTTCTGGCGAACCTTCCCACCCTCCTATTTGTCATTTTTGGTAAAGTTCTCTCATGGCCGCAACTCCCGCAGTGACTTTTACTACTGCTCCGTTGATCCCGTGCGAAAAATTAACCGGGACAGCAAACTATAGTACTTTGGCTGCTTCTGTTCAGTTGTGGTTCCAAGGCCAAGGCCGTGTTGCCCACTTGACCACTTCGACAGCGTCGGTTCCCATTGCGGAGCAAGACGCAAATTGACGCATCATTATGTAGCGTTCTTTGGTTCTCCCTTGCCCCTAACCTCCAAGCACAATTTCAGGTGTTTACCACCTGTTATGATGTGTGGACCAAGGCCAAGAAAATTTATTCAAACGATGTTCATCGTTTCTACAGTGTACTCACCAACTTGATGAATATTAAGCTGGAGAACATGGACATGCAAACATATCTTGGTAAACTTGATCGCTTGATTGCAGAATATTCCACTCTCATGCCTTTTACTAGTGATGCAAATACATTTTATAAACAACGCGAGCAGTTCTTCATGGTGGTTGCTCTTGCTGGACTCACACCGAACTTTGAGGCAGTCCGCAATCAAATTTTATCGGGTCCTACAGTTCCTACCTATGACATGGTACATGAACAACTATTGTATATCTCCACTCCGCATACTTTTGGACACCCATCCATGTCTACCGGGGATTCCTCTGGCCTCGTCTCCCACTCCTCTCATCGTGGTGAAAGACGTGGTAATGGTTCTAGACGTAATATTCGTTGCACCTATTGCGGAATCTTTGGTCATATCAAAGCCAAATGTAGGAGAAAAGCTCGAGTGCAACCTCAGTTAGTTAATGTGGCCACAGTCACTCCTTCTACTTCTGATATTACTATCTCTACTGAGAAATATAATAAGCTTCAGCTTCGAGCAGCCAATAAACCTGCATTACCTGTCACCGTTGTGGCTCAGTCTGGTAATCCTATGGCTTTTGTTTCTCAGTCCCCCTCTGTTGGACCTTGGATACTTGATTCTGGTGCCTCTAATCACATGACTGGTAACCAATCCCTTTTCTCATCCTTAACCGTTTCAAACTCCTTGCCCTCTGTTACTCTCATAGATAGCTCTCAAATTAAAGTCCGGGGCATCGGACAAACCCATCCCCTTCCTCAACTTTCTTTACACTTTGTCTTATTTGTTCCTAATTGTCCTTTTAATTTAATTTCTATTAACAAACTTACCTGCACTCTTGATTTTTCTATTCTTATACAGGATCGACGCAATGGACGAACAATTGGAGTAGGATATGAATCTGGAGGATTATATCAACTTACGCCTCCGGTTGCCTGTGTCTCCTGTCTCTCTAGCTCTCACACATCAACGCCTTGGGCACCCAAGTCTAGAAAAATTACGTCTTTTAGTTCCTAATCTTTCTAAAGTTTCGTCTTTTCAGTGTGAGTCGTGTTAACTAGGCAAACATAGTTGTACTAGTTATAGTCCTCGTGTCAATAAGTGTGCTACGCCACCTTTTGCTTTAATTAACTCTAATATTTGGGGTCCTAGTCGAGTTTATTCCACATTAGGATATTTTTATTTTGTCACATTTATTGATGATTTTTCTCGTTGTACTTGGGTGTTTCTAATAAAGAATTTTTCGGATGTTTTTTCTATTTTTCAAAGTTTTTCTGCTGAGATTCAAAATCAGTTTGGCTCCTCAATTAAAATTTTGCGAACTGATAATGCAAAAGAATATATGTCATCTCAGTTTCAGTCCTTTTTAAACTTGCAAGGGATTCTTCATCAAACATCTTATGCCCACACACCACAACAAAATGGTGTTACTGAACGCAAAATCCGCCACTTGGTGGAAACCGCTCGCACACTTCTTCTTCACTATAATGTTCCACTTCATTTTTGGGGAGATGCTCTCCTTACTGCATGTCATTTGATTAATCGCATGCCTTCATTAGTTCTTAACAATTAGATTCCTTACTCCATTTTATATCTTAAACAGAATCTTCACCATGTTCCTCTTCGTGTCTTTGGGAGTACATGTTTTGTCCATGATCTCACTCCAGGTAAAAATAAACTCTCTGCCAAGTCTCTAAAATGTATTTTTCTAGGATACTCCCGCCTTCAAAAGGGTTATAAATGTTTCTCTCCTCAACTTCAGCGATATCTTGTCTCTGCTGATGTTATATTCTTTGAGACTACTCCTTTCTTTTCCTCCACCGTTGAAAATGTCCATTTGGAGGTCCCACCTATTGTTTCAACACCACTTGTTGCTCCCACTCCACCTTCATTACTTAAATACCACCAATGGACACAGGCACCATTGGCAGTGCCACCGGATCCTCTAGCATCATCTCCTGCTCCAAACGTCCCTCCACCACCATCTCCTACACCTGAACTTCCCATTGCGCTTCGCAAAGGTATTTGATCCACTCGTAATGCTAATCCTTTATATGCCTTTACTCTGCACTATGACCATTTATCTACTTCCTATTATTCTTTTATCTCTTCTTTGGATTCTGTGTTTATTCCTAAGTCTACAGGTGAAGCCATGGCTGACCACAATTGGCAACAAGCGATGTTGGAAGAAATGGCTGATTGGATGCTAGCAACATATGGGAGCTTGTTCCCTTGCCTCCCAACAAATCCATTATCGAGTGTCGTTGGGTTTATACGGTGAAGATTGCACCAAATGGCACCATTGATCGCTACAAAGCTCGGTTGGTGGCTAAGGGCTATACTCAAATTTTTGGTCTAGATTATAGCGACACTTTTTCTCCCGTGGCCAAAATCACCTCTGTTCGGCTTTTTCTTGCTATGGCTGCCATCCGACACTGACCCCTTCACCAACTGGACATCAAAAATGCCTTCCTGCATGGTGAGTTGCAAGAAGAGGTGTACATTGATCAACCACCCGGTTTTACTATTTCTAGTGGCCCACACCTTGTCTGTAAGCTTCGTCGCTCCCTTTATGGTTTGAAACAATCCCCCCGAGCTTGGTTTGGTCGTTTCTGCTCAGCTCTGCTTGAGTTTGGTATGATTCGTTGTGAAGCTGACCACTCAGTATTTTCCCTCCATTCTCCGTCTGGCTTGTGTATCTATCTCATTGTATATGTTGATGACATCGTCATCACTGGCAATGACTCAGCTGGAATTACCCATCTCAAGTCTCACCTCCACACTTAGTTTTAGACTAAAGATTTGGGTCCACTCAGATACTTCTTGGGCATTGAAGTTGCCCAATCCTCATCTGATATTGCCTTTTCCCAGCAAAAATACGCCTTAGACATTCTGACGGAAATTGGAATGCTTGATTGTTGTCCAAGTAATACTCCTATGGATCCTAATATTAAGCTTATTCCGGGTCAGGAGGCACCTTTGAAAGACCTGAGAAGGTATTGACGACTTGTAGACAGGCTTAATTACCTCACTGTCACTAGACTAGACATTACATTTGCTGTTAGTGTGCTGAGCCTATTCTTGAAAGAACCTTGTGAAGGTCATTGGGATGCCGTCACCCATGTCCTTCGATATATCAAAAATACACCAGGTCGTGGACTATTGTAAGATAAAGGCAATACCAACATCATTTCTTACTCTGATGCTGATTGGGCAGGATCACCATTAGATAGGAAATCCACCTCTGGATATTGTGTTCTTATTGGAGGAAATATGATTTCATGGAAAAGCAAGAAGCAAAAGATAGTTGCCAAATCAAGTGCCGAAGCTGAATATCGTGCGATGGCAGTAGCCGCTTGCGAGATTACATGGCTTAGGGAACTTCTCCAACAGTTAAAATTTGGAGACACTACAGCCACTAAACTAATTTGTGATAATGAAGCTGCCATTCACATAGCATCGAACCCGGTGTTCCATGGACGAACCAAACACATAGAGATAGATTGTCACTTTGTGAGAGAGAAGATACTCTCAAGAGCAATTACTATTGATTTTGTCAATACTAAAAATCAACTTGCAGACATGATCACTAAGTCTCTCACAGGTCCCAGGGTTAACTACATTTGTAACAAGCTTGGCTCATATGACATATATGCTCCAGCTTGAGAAGGGGTGTTAGAATATATATTATCTTTATATTATCTTGGTAACTATTATCATTATATTATCTTTATAGTTATTATCTTTATATTATCTTATTAGTTATTATTTCTCTTTATCTTTATATGATGTAATCAATTACTGAGGGTTTCCTCAATATAAATAGAGATGAGGTGTGACTTTCTCCCACACACATTCAGTAAAATACATCATTCTAATAAGAGTAAATAAGGAGAAACCAACATCATAAATTCCAATGACGTGTACAACAAGGAAAACAGAAGTTTAATCTTAAGGTCGCCTAAACAGTAAGCACAGTGGCAAAGCTTAAACCATGTCTTTCAATCATTTGGGTACAGTATTTGATTAATGATTTACGACACATTTTAAAATATTTAGGAACAGAAAAGAACAATTTTAGAGCCTGTTTAAATACTTTTTATAAATATTTTCATTTTTTTTAAATAACAATAATACTTGCTCGACACCATTTGTTCTCATTTGATTGTTTGGAAACTGTTATAACAATTGCCATTTCAACCATCAACTTCTCCAGTGATGCTATAGCTATGCTACCTAATATGACTAATTTTATTCTTTTAACTAATTGAGGAAGAATTTGCAAATTGATCAAACCAGTAAGCGAACTTTTATTCGTTGAAAATACAATATCCTACATTCAAATTTTTGTTTTATCTATGATTCTTGGAAAGGAAACAAAAACTTGGAAAAAACAGCAAAAAAAGGCTTAAATATGTTTTTCATACTTGTAATATAGCCCATTTTGATTTTATCAGAAAAAAATCACATTTAGAATGAGTTGATAAACAATACCTTTGGAAAATGGAAATGCCACTTTGTCCAGTACGATTTGATTCAATAAGTGCACTAGAACTTTGTAACCGATCTCCACCAGAACTAGTGATTTCCTCAGGCATATGTGGAGGTGCAGAAGTTGAGGCATGTGGTGATTCAGTAGATAAAGATGCATATTCAGCAGAAGGAAAATCTACAGGATCTTGTGCATGAGTGTCAGAAGCACCAAAATGCCTGGGGGAATGTTCAACTGAAAAATTATCAAAAACCTTAATAAGTACAATTAATAAAACAGACATGAAACAAAGTCATTATTAATCAAATGCACAAGTTTTGGCAGAAATCAACAAGATAACATGAGGAAAAGTAATGCCTAAGAGAACTGTATAATAAGTAATAAACAAATTCAAAATTAAGTGTAGGTGAAATTTCATGAAGTAGTACAGAAAAGAATCCCAAGTCCTACAGTACCTAGACTAAAAAAGATTTCCAGAATCAAATTGGAGTTTAGACCTACAATAAATTCACAAGTGAAATCCACATAAAAAGTAAAGGCCATATATTTAACAAGGATTTTGATATATGTGGTTTCTATCAGGTTTCATGAGCACAATAAACTTCTAACATAATTGCATACTTTGTGACTTCGTCTATCCTTTAAAAGTATGTCTTTGCTTCCCATAAGGTGACATCCAAAGCAATCTGATTAGGTTCTTCAATTTTCAATATCCATGTATAAATGCAACAATTGAGGTAACATAAAATTTAAGTGCATCATTTCTATCTATTTTTAATTAGAAGCAGAAGAACTTCAATGAGAGCCACATAATATTTTTAATTTAACCTCCATATATTTTTTTCTTGAAGATAAACACATAATTATTTTGATATGCCACAATTTTATTTTATTTTTATAGGCTGATATACCACAAAGTAACGTAGCTTCATTATTTCCTTTTCTGTTTATGGAAACTTATGACCGGCTGCATAATTCCTTAAACTTCTAAAAGAAGAATTTACTTAAATTACACCTCTGAACTCTGAAGAACTACATAAAAAAAAAAAAAAAAAACTTGCCTGAATAATCAGAGAAACAACCAGTTATGTATGATGTTGTTTGTGCAAGATAAGAAGCAGCGTCATTGAGAGCTGGCATAGATGAAAATATCTGGGGAATAAGCCCATCATTTGTCAAACCCTCTCCCCGTACCTGAAAAAAGATAACTTAATTTGATTTTTTGTAAAAAACTAATAAAATGATTATTTATTATTGCTTTAATCATCAAGACATCATGACAATTATAAAAGGAAGTTTGCCGCTACTAGTAAAAAAAGTACAACTAAATGCAACAATAAAAGAGTAATTATGCATTTGAACCAAACTAACATTAACAGCAAGGTCCATATTCAACAACAAACCCCCTTCTGTAAAAATCATTAAATGCAGGCCTCAGGAAGCCAAGTATTTAAGTAGAAAAAATAGATCACAAGTTAAAGATGCTTGACCACACCCAAAAGGCTTTTTCTCACCTTCCCTTTTTGGCAGGGGGGAGGTAGGAAGAAGGGAATGGACTGCCAAGGCAAAATAGGCAATAGGAAACTTATGCTCATAAAGTATTCCTCAGTGTAAATTTATCTCATCCCTAAGTTTTTTAACACAGATCCTTACTGTTACTCAGAAGAACTGCTTTTGCTACAATACAGAACAACTTCTGATTCATCAGTGTGATCCTCCACTAATATGAAGATACCTATTGCAATAAAGCATGTTTCTCCCACTTTTAAAGCTTAGCTTCCAGAACCCAATTATTTGTTTCAATAACTAACACCTGCGCACACATTAATTATTTCACTATTCATCCACCTAGCTAATTTTAACTTCACCACCCTTTGACACCCACAAAAAAATCCATTTGTTATGATAACAAATCCAGTTTATTGGAATGCAAGGAATGAATTGAGCATGGCAAATGCTCAACTTTCACTTCAAAGACATAAAACTTTGTTACTATAAATTATGAAAGAAAACACAAATACCTGATTTGCCACCAATAGGGAGCTTGATTCCCCATTCTGTGGGCTTTGAGCCTGCACCATCGAAACCAATTTAGGCCAAATGCAAGGAATAAAGTTCGTGACAGAATTAACAGCATAGTCCCAGAATGTCAGACGAAAAAAACAAATCAAAGAAAAACTGAATCCAACTCTGATTTAATAAATTGAGATCTGATCAGGAATCAAAATGATTGCAATTTAGAGAATGGATTAGTGAGGGAGCTGTTAACCCTCATATAATATAACTAATACTATGAGGACAATGTGTGTAAGATGCAGAAGATAGATTTGGATTGTAAAGGCTTGTGACAACCTTGCATACATGGCACAAAGTGATGGAAAAGGAGGGCAATGTGGGGAAAGAGGGAATTTGTTAAGAATAAGGAGAAAAGGAGGAAGAATGATGGGGAGAGGTGGGAAAGAATTGACTAAGGTAGAGAGATTTTATTTTATAAGGGGTGGGATATTTAGTGCATCTGCAGAATTTCAATTGTTATTTCTTTCCTTGCATTTCCATTATTTCTGTCCCTCGACAAAGGGCTATCTCTACTTATAAGTAGTTTTATCCCGAACATATTACGTACTTATATCATCCTTAATAATTGGTTCATCTTGAACTATCATTTTATTTCAATTCTCATATTTGTATACATAGAGGGCGAGCCCCAGCATTTGTGCCTTGGGGAGTGGTTGATCATGTTTGAATCCGCAAACAGTTGTGCCTAAGGCTGCATACAATGAGCCTCCCCCATGCCTCCATAGAGCGAGGAGCCTTTGAACACTGGGGTTATGGAAACATTGGTTTAGTTTTTATTTGTATAAACAAGCTCTTAACATGAGCTCTAGCCGCTTACACTTAATACATGTGTCCTTTCAGTTAAAGGACGAAGTTCTGCTTAATCAAGACATGTGAATAACTGAAAATTAAAAAGGTTAGTCTTATAGAGATCAGGTTTGATCATTTAATTTTTTCACTATTAACTAGCTGGGATTAACCTAACTCAGCAAATCTCATATAGCGTGTTTGTATCAGAATCTTTACGTTTCACATCAAAATCACATTAAATTCATTATAAAACACAAGCTACTAAGCTAGTATTGGATGCTTCCACTTTAAAACACGAAAGCTATTATTGGTTGCTTCCACCTAAACTAGGGATGGCAATGCAGTCTGGCCAGCACCGTTTAGGCCCGCCCTGTCTTCAGCGCCAAAAATGCAGACACTTAATTGTGTGCTGCAGATCCAAACATGCATATAATTAACCTAACTCAGCAAATCTCATAATTCGTTTACTCATAACTAACTGATTAATTAGAAGAAACTTTCACCACAAGTGGACACATCACAGGTGTATCTTATGAATTTTGCAGACCAGACTCATTCAATGATCATGTAGTGTACACATTTCCTAACTTCAAATAAACTTCGGATTAGAACTCTAATATTTATATTTACCAAAACCAAAATTAAGCAAATAAAAACTATTTCCAATACAAAATTCATCAAAATTATAAACATATCAAGCATGTACTTCGTAGTTTTCATGCACGAAAATCAATTTCGTATATATATACGATATAAAAAAATAAAAAATAAAAAGCTTGGCAAATACGTCGTGACTCACGAGTAAGGGCGTGGTCGATTCCCGATGCTGTGGATTCGGAGCTAGCACCATCGAAACTAGTTTCTGCCAAACGCCAAAAATGAAGCACATGAATAAAAAGCGCGGTAGTTTGTTTTTGTTGTAAGAATAAAGAAAAGGAAAATGAAAAATTGGAAGCATGTGTTGTTGCTATGTGAATATATACCTTGCGAATTGTGATCCGAAGCAAAAGTGGGTGCGATTTAACGGAAACGAGTTTGAAACTTTGAATTGAGAATAAGCGAATGAAGGAAGAAAGGTAGCAATGCACAGCGATGGCGTTGTATTGGTTCGTTTCGTAACTTCCGCGGTAAGAAGTGACGAATCAGACGACGTCGTTTTCATTTAGTTTTTCAGTTTTCCCCGTCGTTGCAGGATTGATGTCCAAGAAGGGAATTCTTATTCTCAAACTCATGTCCTAAATTCCTATTCACACCTCATCTTTTTCTCAAAAAACTCTAAAGAAACAAAAATACAAAATTACCCCTCCCATTTGGCTTTCGATTGCAACAGAATCACAATTTTGTTTTGTATTTGACACAGACAAAAGCAGAATCGCATTCTTGATCTAGTATAGGAATTGCGAAAAATCAAAATGAAAATACATTTTTATTGTATATTTTCTGTTGTATAAAATTTAAACCAACGGAAAGGTTTAAGTTTTACGTACGTATAAAAAAAAATTATCAATTAAAAAGAATATTATATATTTTTCATTATTAATAATAAATATTCTATTTCAACAATCAAGAATGAAAAGTAGAGAGAAGAGAGGCTTTTGAAATTAAATAAAATTATGAAAAATATATAATTTGAATCAAGACACATCAACTGCAGAATATTTATGGAAGATATACATTTAACAATTGCTTAAGTGTTGTTATGCCTTTTGTCAAAGAGTAAAGAAAGCTGCAGAATTTCTGGAAGATATACTATTGTGGCAAAACCAGTAGAAGCTACCATGGGATTATCAATGGAGACAAGCTTGACCATTGCCCTGGCAAAATACCAATGGTGTATATCTAGTCTCTCTCCGTGTGTTGGTAGTTTAGCTGTTTCAACGACCGTTTCACACGTTTCAAGAAATTAAACGCTGTGACAGAGATTGAACAGTTTTACAAACACACTGGTTGTCCCATGGAAACTACAAAAATGCTTCACGGCTGTTTGTTGGCAGCTCTAGATCAGGTTCAGATTCACTCAGAGGTAAGAAGTACTGATCCACCATATCTGGAGACACCTTTTCCAAGGTTGGAGGATCCCACTGCATATATTTGATTGACAATTGTGTAAAAAAATGGATTTCAAATACAGAATTTGTTTGCAGTGAAGAAATTGCATTAATCATGAAAATTGTTGGTCATTTGACAGTGAATTTCAAATCTGAAAATTTTGCAATATGATAGTGTCATCAATCATTGACAGATGATGACATGTTGGTAATTTGGCAAAACTATTATTTCAACAAGATGATGCAAACAATCAGTAATAGTACCTTTGGTGCAAAGTCCTTGTCCACCACGCGTGCCCTCACTCCCTAAAATGAATTCAAATCAACTTTGTGTTTAGACAGAAAAAGTTTGTTTCTGTTTGGCAGAGATTAACAATACTTATACCTCACAGAAGTCCCCTGATATCTGCCTATGTATTGCTTGTAAAGTCATTCGGTACTCGCGCAACAAGCATTGATCAAGTGTCTGAAATCTGCCTTCCCGAATCTGTGCCAATTAGATAAATCATTACATTATAAATGTGATTTCTTATGAGAAGGAGCGAAGAATTTAGGAATTGTTTAGGCTTTTGACATGCCAAAGGAACTCACAGATCTCAAGGCAACCTTCAAGCTCAATGGAGAGGCTTCTTTAAGTTTATTTCGGGTAGAAATGCACCATGCATCATTGGTTTCACTTGCTGCATTTTCCTAATGGAAATTTGAGAATAATAAGAATAAAAGAAAAGATAAAATGTTCACCAAAAAGTCAAGCCACAACACACAGAAGAAAGGACATGCAGGAAAGATATTTTCAAACTGCCATTGATATATAGAGAAGCCTTAAGGATCTTGTACCTAGATCTAACCTCAAAACCCCTACTTATTGGGCTCTTACAAAGAGCAAGAAACAAACAACTACAATATAAGGGTTTCCTCCATATCACTAATAATGAGGAGTGCTTTTCTCTTAGATAAATTTCAGATAAATCACAATTTACCCATATGAAAAACTATTGAAATTCATATTAAAGAACTGTGCTGAATAAAAGGGTTTGAAATATAAAGATGTGTATCGCACCATCGCATCAACAATCTCTTCAACTGTGTCATGGCAAAAGCATTTATCTAGAATTTCAATCCTGAATAAAATGAAAAAAAAAAATAGAAATAAGCCAAAATATGAGTCAAGGGAAATAAATAGAGCATCCCAACATTTTTTTTTCACCAGAGTATATTCTTATTTTCTTGTAGGCCTTCAGCTAATGGTCATTTTATAGGGGAAATTTTGTTGGTTTGATTTCTAGGGCGAATGAAGGGCTATTCTGAGATAGTATATTTTTCAGTTTCTTTTTTCTTTGTTTACTATACAGTAGTTCCTTGCCATTCTCTCCCAGTTTCTCTGTTTTTTTTTTAACTATTTCTTCTTTATCCAAAAAAAAAAATAAATAAATAAAGACTACTACCCTTAGACAGAATGTGTAAGATAGGTCAAACCTTTGTAGTACGCTACTGCTGTCTGGATGTACAAGCTCACCATACTGCTCTAAAGTGGTTTCAATTACAGACGGGTCATCAGTAACCAATTTCTGCAGCTGTTCTTCGATTAAAGGAAGCCTCTATAAGAATAGGACAAGACAAACAATGATTTTGAATGTTATAGTCTTAATGAAAAGTCTATTAAAATTAAAACAAAACAAGCAAGCAGTGTTTAGCAGAACGAAACTGCAATTGATGAATAGTGTGTAGCAAGCCCACATGTAGCCATCTCTACTCCGTTGAGCTTTTCCCCTGTCAGAGCCAAGTACTCTCCTGCATAGAATAACAACCTATGAAACAAAGAAAGACTAGATAGAGGAAGTTCATCAATCATATTTTCAGATGATGATTAGATCTGAACCCATGAATTTCCTTCAACCATTTTTGTTGAAAATAGGATGATTTACCTATTTAACAATTTCCTCATCAATCATTGGTCTATAACATTTGATATCAATAGGAGTAAAAATAACAGTAATAGTAACAATTCTTATTCTACCAAACTGTACCAACAAGACTGTCATATAACAAAAAAGTTTATGAAATTGAATTTGACCAAGAGAACCACGTTTCAGAAAAACACATTCTAACAAACGGGGCTTATCTAATTATCAGAGCTTTCTACTATCCCTCCCAGGCCTCCACCTCCCCCCCTATGTTCATAATACCAGTACACGAGTACAACATTAAATTATCTTCAGGATTATATATGATGAATGGAATTATTTAGAATCTCCCAATCCATGTAGAGGGGTTTTGAGTAACTTTAAGTAGATAAGGCATGTATGCATAACCATACCTAATTGACCAGGTAAATGTGAAAGGTAAAAAGATGCTGCAGCATCAGGGTGGAATCCAATATGAACTTCTGGGGTAGCAAAAATCTGTAAAAATGGGGATAAGTTATAATGAAAATTAGCATATGCAACCAAGTGTTTCTATGCACATATCAGCCAAAATGAAGACAAATTTCTAGAAATTTAAAATTATCACATGATGTATACAGGGTACAAACTACATAGCAAAAACATTCTATGTCTGCAGCTGTAGCAAAATACATAAACATAGTGATTAGCAAACAAACCAGGAGAATATAACAAAAATGAAGAAATATGCTGATAAAGACATACATTTGTAGACTAGAGATGCCACAAGAAGCATAAACATAGTGATTAATTGTTACCACACTGTTAAGAAAATTGCTTTTTGGACTGCACGTAACAACCTTATCTCTTATTATTTCAGTTGTTAAATAAAACTTCCTAGTCAAAGTAGTTGTTACTAAACTCTAGGAAAGTTGTTCCTAAATCTTAGGAGAAAATATTTCTGTTTTATCTTAATTAGTTTTTCTGTTCTACTACAAGCATTATAAATGTAATGTATTGGTAGCTGAATAATATAACTCCTACGATCTGTCTCTCTCCAAATATTTACATATCATTCTCTCTGTTTTTGTTATTGCCTTTTTCTTCATAAAAACCCAACAATTGGTATCAAGAGCTTGATTCTTATGGGACCTGTAACATGGAAGGTGAAGCAAGTTTTTCCCACGTTACTCTTCCAGTCTTTGATGGAGAGAATTATAATCTTTGGGAAGTAAAAATGCAAACCTACATGGAGTCTTTGGATTTATGGGATGCTGTGGAAGAGGATTATGAAGTATATCCGCTGCCTGAAAATCCTACCATGGCCCAAATTAAAAATCACAAGGAAAGAAAGATGAAGAAGGCAAAGGCGAGGTCATGTTTGTGCGAGGTCATGTTTGTTTGCTGGTGTTTCACAAATGATATTCACCAGAATCATGACTCTCAAAACACCCAAAGCAATTTGGGATTATCTGAAAGAGGAATATGCTGGAGATGACAGAATACGAAGCATGCAAGTGCTTAATTTAAGGAGGGAATTTGAGCTCCAAAGGATGAAAGAGTCAAAGACAATCAAGGAATACTCAAACAAATTGTTGGGTATTGGCAACAAGATAAAGTTGCTGGGCAATGATTTTTCTGATTCTAGAATTGTAGAGAAAATTCTGGTAACGGTGCTAGAAAGGTATGAAGCTTCTATAGCTTCACTGGAGAACACAAAGGATCTATCTAAAATCACTTTGGCAGAAGTGCTATATGCCCTGCAAGCTCAAGAGCAGCGAAGGTTGATGAGACAAGATCGTGTTGTTGAAGGTGCTCTGCTCGCCAAGCATCATGAAGATGATAAAAACAAAAGCGAAAACACAGCAAACAACCAAATTAAAGACAAGGGAAGAAAGAAAATTTTTCCACCTTATCAACATTGTGGCAAAAAAGGTCATCCACCTTTCAAATGTTGGAGGAGACCAGATGCAAAATGCAGCAAGTGCAACCAGATGGGGCATGAAGCTGTGATTTGCCCCAACAAAAATCACCACAATGAGGGAGCTCAGATGGATAATCAGGAGGAGGAGGACCAACTATTTGTGGCCACATGTTTCTTAAGTAGTGAATCAAGTGAAAGTTGGTTGATTGATAGTGGTTGTACCAATCACATGACCTTTGACAGGGCACTCTTCAAAGATTTGAGGCCAACAAATGTCACCAAAGTTAGAATTGGTAATGGTGATTATATCTCAGTTAAAGGAAAGGGGACAGTTGCAATCACAAGTTCTGCAGGCACAAAATGTATTGCTGATGTCCTATTCGTTCCTAAAATTGACCAGAATTTGTTAAGTGTCAGCCAACTGATTGAACGAGGATTTAAAGTTGTATTTGAAGACAAATATTGCTTGATTAAAGATGCAGTTGGTCAAGAAATCTTCAAGGTGAAAATGAAAGGAAGAAGTTTTGCTCTAAATCCATTGGAGGAGGAGGAGCAAGCTGTTTTCTCTCTCAAAGAAAAAGGGTTAGCACTTGATGTCCATATACTTGAGGATAATACTTCAAATTGCAAAGCATGTCAATTTGGCAAGCAAAATAGAAAACCTTTTCCAAAGACAGCATGGAAAGCATCAAGAAAGTTGTCTCGATTTATGAATTGTGCAAGTGAAATGCATCTCAAGGCTGTTAAAAGGGTGATCAGATATGTCAAAGGCACTAGTAATTTTGGAATAAAGTTCAAGAGAACTGAAAAGTTCAAGCTAACAGGTTTCTCAGACGGTGATTGGGGTGGTTCAATTGATGATATGAAGAGTTTGCTGCTCAGTCTACAACAGAAGCCAAATTTGTTGTTGCTGCAACTGCTGTTAACCAAGTTTTGTGGATTAAAACAAATTTTGATTGATTTTAACATGGAGCAGAAGGAGAGTATTTTTTGTTGACAATGAAGCTGCCATGGCTATTTCCCATAATCCTGTTTTTCATGGGAAAACTAAACATTTTAACATCAAGTTGTTCTTCGTAAGGGAAGTGCAAAGAGATAGAGTTGTTGTTCTTGTTTATTGCAAAACGAAAAACCAGGTTGCTAATATTGGTTAGCAAGTTCGAGTTTCTAAGAAAGAAGTTAGGACTTTGCAAATCCTAAAGCAAGGAGGAGTGTAAGAAAACTGCTTTTTGGACTTTGCATGTTTTTGTTATTGCCTTTTTCTTCATAAAAACCCAACACACACTTTCCAAGACATCCTATACTTCAATGTGGCACACAAACTAATTTAGTTGTAGAGAAAAGATGAACAATGCACAGATTTCTTCTTTATCAAAATTGTCAAATATGAGAACAATGCAGTGTTCAAAAGGAGGTTTATCATGTACATAACATATTTACGAAATATTAGAGATACATACAGTTTTGTCTGTTGCAACCCGGAATGTCCCAGGGATTGAAATTCCAGCCCCACCACCCATGGTAATGCCATTCAGAAGAGCTACCTGCATGAAGTTCATTACTGCATAATTTCTGTCTAATGGTAACTAACTAGTAAACATGAAAATTGGTTTTAAATTATCCAATATGCTCTCCGCCATATAATGAATGGATATGGCTTCTCTGTAATATTCTATTTTATAAAATGCACATGTAAAGGAGTTTTGTATCAAATAATTATGTTGATAAATTATAAAATACTGTTACTCACATGTGGCTTCAAATATGTACCTATCAGGTACATAAAACTATATGCTGTTCTAAAAAATTCTTTACAGGCTTCCAAGTTCCCTGCACAAATTGGAAGGAAAAATAAAATAAAATATCTGTATAAAAACAGAAAATTCAAATAGCTAAAATGCATTAAAAAATCTGACCAAGGATAGGTTACAAAATCTGACCAAATTCAAATATATTGAAAGAGAATATGAGATAGAATACAAATGAAGATATCAGATATCAGTTCATACATATAAAAGGTTAAACCAAAATAAGATGAAATGCAACTATCCAGTTTGGAAAGGTACAAACTACAGAAGCAAACACCAGTTGCCATTGAACTAATCAAGGAATTGTTATTGCTCAATGCTCATAGAATTTTATTCTTCTTAATTCAAAAGTCAACACAGTAACTTTTGTTAACTGTTAGAGCGTGTTTTGTTTAACTTATTTTGAAGAGATAAGGAAAAGTAAAGCAATTACTTTCCAAAAATAATCATTTGTCAAACATGCACACATAAGACCATTCCAAGAGCCCCACCCAATAGCTTCAGCTCTTATTATTGCATATAATTTAAGGATGTTGACCAGATTCTATCTTAATTTCCAAGGATGTTAAACTCATCAACTCGTATCACATCATCCCTCATTAGTATTGATACTTCACAAGGTCCATTATCTCAGAAAACCCAAGACCAATTTGAAAACAGAATCAGCAAATAAGCATACATTTTAGAACCTAAAAACTAAGACAGCTGAATACGATTCAGAGAAGAATTTTCCATCCAAATCTTTTTAAAAAAAAAGTCTTTATATTTTACCTTTGTTTATCGAATGATAGAGCGCAACGATATCTCCACCAGCAGCAAATGCTCGGCCACTGCCCTTAAGAAAATTGAAAATACTATGTAAGTTTCACAACATTAGATATGTGAGAGTTATAAGGTTGGTTTGGTGGTAAAAGTAGAAGGAAGGGAGGGAGGGATAGGTCGTGGAATCAACCCCCCGCTAACAAACTAAAAATGAACATTTGTTGATAAAAAAGAAAAACATCAGCGGACAAGATCATTGCTAGCATCAAATGTGCAATATACTAGGTAATAAAAAGGGAATTTAATTGGAATACACTAAGGTATTTTACACTCTCATCCATAGACTATCATATAATTGAAACTTGTAGATTTTGGTAATAATTACCATAAAAGTTATATTAGGTGATTTTAATTGGTTAACGATGTAAAATTTTCAGAATTACCGTATATCGATTAAAATTAAATTCATAGAAAATATGATTTACGGTGATTTCTAATGGATTAACAAAGTAAAAATCTTTAGACTGACAGACAGTGTATAAAAATTAAAATAAAATTCATAGAAAATATAGATTACCTTCAGCATCACAAAACCAACATCAGGGTTTTCTTCCCAGCTCCTATAAAGTTTATGCAGTGTAGCCGCCTGAGAAACCAAAAGCAAGTGACCACTTATTTAGTGTGAAATCGCAACAAGATCGTATATAATTAAAAGTTTAAAAGCATAAGGGAGTGTAGCCAAATGCAGGGATCATCGAATTGGGGCCAAATGTGGAGGCTTTAGATACCCACTTTGGTTCTTCACATCACATATGAATGAAAAAGGAAAAAAAAAAAAGGTATTAAGGAACGTAACCATGTTGGTGTTAAGAGAATTGAGAGCAGAGGGTCTATTGAGAATGGCCATTCTGGAATATCCATTTCCTTCGACCAGAACCTGCGACATTGTGGTTTTGTGAAAAACAGAGATTAATGTTGTTTTGTATATGACAGTGAAGAGAAGAGTGTGAGTTACCTGATTGTCGAGAACGGGGTGGTGCTGAGAAGTAGAGAGGTTTTGGTGATCAGTGTTAAGTCTCGGCTTTGGCTCTCTGAGCAACCACCACCCTGCCCTTCTGCTTCTCTGCATCATCCTTTCCTTTGCAGCTTTCCCTTCTGCACTTCACGCTCTGTCATAACAATAATGATATTAAATTAAATTATTAATCAAAGGCATGGGCACAAATCAAATAAATGTTTTTTTTATTATTATATACTAGAAAAAAAAAACATTTCATTGAATTTTCCTGTCTTTTTTAAAATAACTTTTATTATTAAGTATTTATCTATATATTATCTACTTAAGTAGTTAATACTAGGTCATAATTAACGTTGTAATCGATATGGTCGGATTAAAATTACAAATTTTATAAACCCTTCCCTTTTGTGATTGAAGCCCACAGTAGCTCGGGAAATCCTCGCCAGCGCGCACACCCTCTGTCCCGTTTCATAATCGTATGTTTATAACTCTTCTCATTCTCTGTTTCAGATTCCTATTCTGTGTTGTCGATTGTTATAATTTCTTTGTTGCTTCATTTCAGATTCTTTCTTATTCGTATATATATGAATATCCTTCCTTCACTGTTCCTGTTTGTGACTATGCCACTGAAATTATGATTTGTTATAATTTGTGACTATGCCTGCCTCTGATTCTCTAACTTCTGAACTTTGAATGAATTGTGACCTTGCTCCTACAATAGGATTTTGAAATTGCATTTGAAATCTGAATTCTGATTTTTGACAATGTTGACTTTTGAAATCTGAAATTATGTTTACTCCGCAGTTTAAAAAGTTTACATGTTGTGAATTCTTTACATTTTTTTCATCTAAATGATGGGTCAACTAATGACTCACTGGTTACGAGAGTCTGATAACATAACTAGTTTCTTCCTTCCTAGTTCATTCTTTTCTTCTTCTACTGCCGGTCTATCATGTCTCCAACTTTCTCCTTCTCCAGCGAGTCTCGATTTTTTGGCATTTCAACAGTTACGGTATCCATGTGTATTTACTTTGTTCATTCTTGGGCAAAAATCTTGTCTTGACTTAAACGACGTTTCTCTGCGATTTTGTTCTTCATCCTTATATTTGGTTTTCTGTGTTCAAATCTACACAAGTGGCATTATTTTTACATTTGGATTCAGCTGAAATGAATGCTTTTTTTTCTTGTTTCTGATAATATTTTGTCTAAATTTCTATACATAATATTTTCTTTACAATTTTACAGAAGTTTCTTTTCTTCAAATATGGATGAAAGCATGAAACAGTTCAAAAAAAAGTTAACAGAACTGGAAATGGAAGCTGAGAATCTTCTTTTAGCCCGACATCAGGTAATTCAAATTTTACAAAGACTTGGAAACAAAATAAGTACTAAATTTAATTAAAAAAGAGTAAAGTCTAGATTCTATTGCTACATTGAAGAAAAGAACTTGCTGCCTTAATGAGGAAGTATATGATAGAGTTTATAATCATTATTTGTTTCAGCTGTAACTTTTTGCTTGGCTGGTATGAAGTATGTATGTTAGAATCTATTGATGCATTCAAGTATTCTCTTGGGATTGGGAACATGGTTAGGCTGAATTTGAGACACCTTCCTCTCATCTAATATCTCCACTTTTCCATACCTTAACTCAATATATTTCTTTTACACCAGTTTTTATGGTGAAAATATCCTGCTTCTTTCATTAGTGAATCAATATAATAAGATTCTATTTCAATACATGTCTTAAAGATGAAACAGATTTGTAAGCATATTAATCAAGGAAAAGTATAAATTAGCACCTTGAGATTTGTGTATGTTCATGTACTTACAACATAGTCTCTAAACTTTAGAAAGGTGTATTTCAATCCTTAAGGTTTTCAACAGTCTCTATTGGATCTCTTTAAAAACTTTTCTATGAAATTAAGTGGCTATGTAATTGTCCCTTTTGGTAAAAAAAAAAAAAAAAAAACAGCTGGTTGAGAACGATAGATTGAGAAATGGGAATAGAGAAGCACTTACTGCATTAAGGAGAAGGGCTCGGACAACAAAGAGCAGTGTTCCATCTCCTTTTGAATCAATAATGAAGGGAGTTGCAGGGACCAGCTCAAGACCTTTGGTGCAAGAGGTTTGCACCACCTGTGGCAAACATGACTCTTCTGAGCAGACATGGATGATGTTTCCAGGAACTGATCTGTTTGCCAGAATTCCATTTCATGCTGCTCATACTATATTGGAAACAGGTACTTCTTTCATCTCTCTCCACCCTATCCTCTAATCACTACAAAAATAATAATGAGAAAAAGAAAAGCAAGAAAATTTATTTAAATGCTTACACATGTTGATTATCTTTTTGTGTTGGGGTACAATGTTTGCTTAGCTAGTGTGCCTACATGTTCTGTATTTGTGAGCATTCTACAGTAGTAGTGTTAGGTAATAACCCCTAACCAGTGGAAATTTACCATCCTTGCTTTTGTGCAATTTGGAATGCTTGTGAGATAAATCTTTTCCCCTTCCTTATATGCTTCTCATACTATAGTTGATGAAGCAAGAAGCTTGGTTTTATGCATTAGTTTGGAGTCTGGGTTATCAACAATTTTCCTATTTGATGTGAGAAATGATATGCAGATGCAATGCAAGCATGTCTCTGCTGGTGTTTTTAACTGTTTCTGTTTTCTTGTTTGTAAATCTTTTTATTGGTTCAACCTGATTGTGGTAGGCAATTTCTTCATGTGATTGCAAACCCTGCAACACTGAAATGAATGTAAGTTTTCATAAATGTGGCTTTATCTATGCACTGTCAAGGTTTTCAAATGCCACTTAAGAGAGTGATTTGTTTGTCTAGAATTAAATCTGAATTGTTGACATAGGAACTTTCTGATGATTTCTATATTAATTTATTTTTCATCCTTGAACACGGAATATGAACTCAGATAAGCAAGTGATTTAGCATGGATGATCATTATTATGCACCAACTAACCATGTTATTATTTACAGATCAAACACAACTTGACTTTGAGTCAAAGAAACTACAGAGCGTTGTGAAGGAAAAGTCTTTCCTTATATCAGAGGCAGGTGTTCTTGCTGACAAGATAAGTCCTGGAGTGCTCAAATCACTTGTAACCTTAAATGACAAGCCAAAGTAAGATGCATTGAGCTGACTATATAGTGAGAAACCTTGTGGTGGCAGTATCAACTGTGTGGAAAATGGCAGTGTTTGCTGGAAGAGTTTTTCTTGAGGTATTTAGGTTTAGGAGGTTTATCTAGTCTGTTGCTGTAATTGTGTACAAAATTTTCCCAAAGTTTATACTCTGGCTGCTACATTCAATCCTAGAAATGGAGCAATTGTTGCGCATTGGTTTAACTAATTTTAAAGAAAGAATCACTTATTCTTACAAACTCTTCTGAGATAAATTCTTTTTTTTTTATATAAAAAAAAAAGTATACCAAATATGGCCTAATTCTTTAAATGTTATGTGGGCTCTGCATTTTCTGTAACATACTGAGTCTAATGTACCATCTTTATTATCAAGTGGCATTAACATCTTCTCCAACCCTCCAACCAAGTAATGAATTTAGAAGCAATGAATAAGAATGATGTTCAGTTATTCATGCTCAGGGTCAGGGGCATTATTATGTAATTATTGCTTTGTTCGTGCAAAACTGAGAGTTGAGATGGTAGTTGGAGTGAGGGGTGTTAAATTGAGCTTGAAGCATTTGACATTGATCACAGCTCAGAACTATCTGATACTTCAGCAACCATGTATTTTTCCACGTTCACATTTTCTTTGTGGTCCCCCTTATGAGAAAGATCTTTGAAAATGAGTGGAACAATTACATTAGGCAAATGTAAACACACATGTTTCACCAAGAAAGATTTTGTTGGACAGTCTGGAAAGGATTGCAATATAACCCAAAGAGATTGTGATCTTACAAAGTGTTTCCAGAAAAGTAAAAGAGAGGAAAAATTAAAGTGTTGGCATAATTCCAACACTTCATGGAAAGGACTTGTCACCAATCAAGCAATTGAAGTCTTAAGGGGTTACTGATTTTTTCCTATTACTATTACTTATTTCCAGGTGAGGTGGTCCAAACCTGTATCTTAAGTTATGAGTAAAGATATGTAGGAACTAAAGCAGTTTGATTGTAAGAACGAGGCAATATGAAAAAAAAAATGCATTGAATGTCTTAAAAATATGAAATATATTTAATATGTAGGATTTAGAATTTTTTAAGTTTTCAAATGCTTATCAAGGTTTGTGTTTGTCCGTGACCATGCTTAAGATAATGAATGTCTTAACTAGCTCAATGAAATGTTTTTTCTTGAAACATTTTTTTCTTCTTTTCTTTTTGGGTACATAAGAAAGAACTTGTTCTACACGCTAGAAACCATAAAAGATTACAAAGTAGAGGGAATCCTTGTACAACTTTCCCCGAAAAAGAAAAACAGCCAAATCAATGAGTTATGTTTAATGTTTAGTCAATACTTTAGACATTCCAAAATCACGTTCTTGGCCAATTTTATTGATTTACACAGTAAGTAACCCACTTACCAATGGTCTATATAAAATGGGCTTACCTTAGGGTTTTGCTTCCTGCATTCCCCATTTTGCTAAGCCTAGCCCTTCTTTCTCTTGTGTCATGGGCTATGTGATGAGTGATGAATTGATAAGATGATGTAATAAAAAATGTAGTAGACATTCCGTACAAAGGGTCAACGTCTGTGTCAGGCTTTTTTCTTAAGATAAACACTGTCTCTCTCTTCATCTCATCTATCTGCCACTACTCTGCTCAATTTTGGACTCTCATGCAGACACACTCTCTCTCTTTCATTTCCAAGCCAACAAGTTGAGAGGCAGCGAAGTGGTTACTCTGTGACACATGTTCAAAGCCTGAGGCGAGTGAGTGGGATGTGCGACTGGAATTGTCACGTTAAGGCTGTGTTTGGATTACAGATGAAAGAATTGCAAAACTATATATGTTTCAAGATAAAATAGGTTAGAAATATGTTTAGTGCATGCATGTTTGGATATCATGTAGAAAAGCAAAACTAATTTTATCACCAAATCATGTTTTTCATTTTTGTTTTTATGGTTAAATCTCTAACTAAGAAATAACATTTTAGTTAGATTTTTAATTTTATATGTTTTTTAAGAAAAAAAAAACTTAGATCTACCAAAATAAACGAACAATCTTAATATAAAAAATTGAATACCTATCATTCAGCATTTACGTTAAATTTTAAAGGAATAGAATGATTAATATTCAATGGGTATATAATTTTTTATTATTATATGGTTACTTTTAATTATATAAAATATTTACTTTATTAGATTTAATTCATTTTTTTTCATTGACTTGCTTAATTCAAATTTATTTATTTTTTCATCAACTTTATTTAGTTTTACAATATTCATTTTCGGGGGAAATATATATTTTTAATTCATAAAAAATACATAATTATAATAATTAAAGTAATTAGAATTAGAATTATGATTTAACATTTAAAATTATAACACAATTACATAAACTAAATTTAAATTACTAATAACAATGGTATTTATTTTAATTCAAAATTATAGTCGTTTCAATTAAGAAAGCTCACAATGTTTTAATTTCATAATACAAGATTGTAATTTGTGTGTGTGCGTGTGTATGTCTCTGCATATCCACATATTATTGAGTGGGATGCTAATGACATATTAGGATTGTTAGCAGTAATCCACCTAAAAATTATTACATAAACCTAATTAAATTGTAAGCAAGTAGTCATGGTTACTTAGATAGTCCTTAAGCTTGTTGAATGTTTGTTGAATGTAACTAACGCGTGTTTCAAAATTCTATTTTATAAAAAATCAGGATTTGTAACTTTTATTTAAACATTCATTTGAAAAACTTTGAACATCAAAACAAACATATTCTTAGGAACTATGTAGGGAGGGTTCACCCATAGGCCACTAGGAAAGGAAAGTGGATGAGAAAATTCAAATCCACACTATTGGAAAGGTAAAAATTTATATCAAATCATTAATCACTTATGCTAATCTGCATTGGCACTAAAATAATTTTTAAAAACTATAAATTTAAATTTTTTTATAAATGAATCAAAACGATAAATTCTTGCTTCTCATAAAAAGATAAAAATATATGACAGCTGCATCCATGTGTATACAAAACATATACACACACTGTTTATATCTTTTTTAGATATCAAGTAACATATATCCACTCACTATATATTTTTCCAAAAACATTATATGACGTCGTGGATTCATATATATCGGATATCAACATGTGAACGAGGAATGTAAAAATAAAAGGTTGTAAAATGGAAGTGACACACACATAAAATATAGAGAAATGAATTAAAAAATGAAAATATTCTTAATATATATATATATATATATTCTTAAACTACTATTGAGTTCAAATCATATTCCTAGCTAGCTGGTTGGTTTATAGTACATTGTCACATCTCTGAACAGGTTTGGCATTTTGCGTGGTTGCTCTGAGCTAACCAACTTGTCCCGCACTTCATCACACACACCACAAAGTTTTCATCCTGCAGGCCTTAAGCTTTATATCCTTGTAGGGCACGTTCACCATAGATTCTGCTTCAATCAATCATTCTTTTTTTAATTTCACCACATCATCAAACCAATTCCACTATTCATTTTTACACTCCTTGTTAATTAATTTCATGATAGTAGCATGTGATTGTGTTATTCATTTGGCGTTTCAGGAATGATATAATGTCTAATCGAGGCAAGTGTGATCTGATTGTTGTTTTAGATCTAATCAAAGTTTGATCTTGTTGGTTATCGAAAATTTTGAAGGGACTGTTTTGTTTTTCAATGAATAGTCTATCAATAACTTTTTCTTATTTCACTCGATTGTAAAACCTTGATGGCTTAACATAATTTGTAGATGGCTTGAAGTACTCCTTCTACTCTCTTTTAATGTTATCGTTGCTTATAAAAAAAAATTATTTAAACACGACATTACTAATGTAAGAATTAACTAAAATTAATGAAAAAAAATTCAATGATTGAAACTAAATAAAGTCATTTATAAAGACTAAAACTATATTTAAATCTGTTTATAATGTGTTGATTTACTCAATTATATTTTAAATAAAATAATAAAATATTTTTGTGTTGTTTTTTAAAAAATATAGAGAGACAACTGCCACCAACAAGATTTTTCAGTAAGGAGATAGCTAGTTTATTTTTTTATGCAGATTGGTTAGAGTTTAATTTCTGTTTAAGTATGAAAAAAGTTTTATTGGATGAATAAAATTTACTATAGGTCTTGTTTAAACATATTGAACTTTTTTACAAGCTAAAATTAACTTAAATATACAACCTTTAACTTTTGGAGAAGTAAAATGAAAAAGACTTCTATATATATATAATTTATTTACTTAAGTAGATTTTAGTTTATGTGTGACTCAATTCATTTTTATTCTTCATATAAGTGTTTATATTTATTTATTTTTATGATCTTAATAATATTATGTTTTAAAATAAATTAGTCTTAACTATACATGTTGAAGTATATTTTTAGTGCACACAAAAAATTATAGGAGCCATATATTATTGGTTTTTAACACTACTTAATCGCATTATTGTAAAAAACTATAGTTTAAAACTATCATTGATAGAAGAGGTATCGAATGTATAGGCTATACTTTCTAACTTTTAAATGTATGTTTGGATATTAGGTAGAAAAATACCTTTGAATCAAAAATAATTTTGTCGGATAAAAATTCAGTCTTTTAGTATTATTATTTTAGTTTTTATCTTGTTAAATTTGTATCAGAATGTGTGTGTAACATATTTAACTTCAAACAAACATACCCTAAAATATTTTATATAGGGACAGATTTAGATTTTCAAATTTTCATATCCTGAAACCCTTTAAAGTGGATTTGGATTCAGAAAAAAGAAAGAAAAAACTCCATTTAGAAGGCTACCACCGAGTCCCAACCCTAACTAAACTCAATCATGCATAAGGAGTTTGGCAAAGAAAATTGATGAGGTGAGGCATACTTTTCCCTAACATGTTCATGATTACTGATTACCAGCCTTTTGTCAAGCTGTTATTTTCTTGTCCAATATTGCCAGGACTGCATGCAGAGTACTTTTTTCACACATTTAATTATATGTCTTAGGCATCATTTTCCGTCTTCTCAAAGTGATCAAACATTATTGTAAGATCAATGTGATTCGGCCCACGGAAGGTTCCTTATCTAACTAGTTTCCACAATATAAAGCCTATGTTTGAGCATTAGTACCATTTACTACCATGCATTTAACTTTGTCCTCAACCATTTCACCTTTCAAATCCAATTAATTAATTTGGTGCATTATGTTTAAGAGAATATATTATTTTTCACAGGTGTACGTTAATATTATATAACTAGCTTAATATGTTTCTACGTCAACAATTTGTTCTAGTAAATCAGAATCAAAATTATATTTCATAAAGATGTATGTTCAAATTTTGTTATCGATGTGAGATCTTATTAGTAGATAATCAATTAGCATTTAGTGAATCTTGAGACATATATTGACCTACTGAGCTTCCGAAACCTAACTCACCTCAACTTTTCTATAATGTTCCTACTTGAATTACAATCCAAATATGCATGCAAGCAAGCATTTTGATTGGCATAGATTTGTTCATGACCACATAAAATATGAAGATAAACGAACGGAATAATTGCTAGTACAAAGCAAGCAATTTGCAACTATATAGGAAATTAACATTGGCGTAAGATATATTGCAAGGGAAATGATCAAATAAGGGCTAGGGAACCCTACTTACTTGACCTTTTCCCTTTTCTTTTTATCTTGTTCTTTGTTCTCGTCTCTTTTGATTTGGCATTTTAGTTTCTGCAATTGGGTACGTGACTTATACTTTGGATCGAGTGGTACTTATCAATGAGGCTTGCCCTATGTCATGTTATAGCTTGTTACAATAATGCGATTCCAAAGGACACAAGAATATTTATATATTAACAATTTACAAATTACGGAATACGGATAAATAATAGATAGCATCGATCCAATGCATTGATAATAGCTACGGATTAATTAACCAAGTGGGAAAGGTATAGGGATATCTGCCGTATTTTTATAATAATTATTTGAAGCAGAAAGAACTAGCTAGTTGCAGGTTGGGTTAGTAAATTGCTCTATTGATGCATTCAAATTGAAATATGTAATGTTTTTTTTTTTAATTAATTGATGTGATTAAATAACTAAGTTTAACACAACGCTCTTTTCGATATCACGTCTATCTTTTTTTTTTTTTCTTTCCTTGTGTTGTTTCAAAAGTTAGAGAAAGTGTTACCACTGGGCACTGGCTATAAGGAAATAGCATGTACTAACGAAACAAAAAATGTTAATCATTGAGATTATTTCTGTTAATATAAACATGATGGTATGATTTATTGATAATATATGCCTATATTTCTATATCCACAGAATTTATTAGTTATATGTAATACATCATGTTTTTACTTAATTATGTGGAGGAGATAAATCTATTTAGCAAGATTATTCGTATTCGATTTACATGTTGTATTATATATAAAAAAAAATTTAAACAAATAAAAGTCACGTATTACAAGTAAGTTTAATCAATAATCTAATAAATTAAAGTATGTCACATTGTCTCTTAAAATAATATTTTTTTTATTTAAATAAATAAATCTTATCTACTTATTAAATAATTACTTATTTTAATTTTAAAGAAGGTTATTATAATTATAAGTTGAGTCTTAATTATAATATTTAATCATTATTCAGTTTTTTAGTAAAACTAGTTATTACTTTCAATATACTATAGGAGTGTATATATATAATAAGAAAATAAATGGCATTAAATGGTAAAAAGAATTTGCAGCAAGTCTCTCGGGCACGTGATAGTTTTCTGAAATTCCAGCTGAATTGAGTTCGCATGGTGTGCTTTGGGCCATATAGAAGGTCCCAACCTTTGACTCTTTACTCTCTCTATTGAGTCCTGATGAATTGACACTCTTAATGTGGATGCATCATCACCACAAAATGCAAAACCACCCTCCACAATAACCCTCTGCTCCATTTAATGACACCACTATACTATTGTTTGACACATTCAACAACATTATCTTTTCTTTCTTTGTCCCTATCACATCCAAGGTTTTTTTTTTTTTCCTTCTCACGCTTCAAAAATGGCCTCTTCCAACACAATACACTAATGATCATGAGTATTAGTATATAGTACAACACATGAAATGAATTAGAGTGAGAGAGAAATAGAATAATACTCCATATTTTTTGGTGGGTGGTTTTGTGTAATACTGTAACTAATAAGTAGTACTATATTTATATATATTATATTCTAACTTCCAATATTGACATGGTACCATGTATATTTTGTTTGTTGCTGGAGTTAAAGATAGCTTCATCTGCATGATGACCCTTGTATATATGGGCACATTTTGTCAACTGACTAGTACTGAAGATACGAATTTGTATGTTTTTTTGTACAAAATCAAGTGCACAGCACAGATAAAATATTACTTCTGTGCATGCATGCATATATATATATATATATATATATATATATAGCTATACAAACTTAACCCTCTCCAAGGTAAACGGTAAGTCAACCAACACACATGAATTAATTCAGACCATTGGAGTTTGTGCATACAGAAAGAAGAATTTCAGAGAATAATTTCAAATCAATGTTTAACATTATTCTAGGATTATAGTACTATATATTGAATTTTTTAAAAAATAATTAAGCTAAATATTATTTATATTTGGGGTTAAAATTTAAGATTATTTTTAATGATGATTAATTTTTTAAAACTGATATTTCAGGATGTGTATTACACCAACTAAATGTTTATTTTTATATTTTTTTAATAAATAAATATTTTTGAATTATATTTTGAATTTACAAATGAACAATTTAAATTGTAATAAAAGGTTATTTTTAACCATTGATAATCTAAAGTTAACTATTATAATTATCATTACAAATATAAATACAAGAGATATATAATTTAATTAGAAGATGATCAAACATGTATGATAAAATTGATTTGATTAAAATTAATTTTATATTGATGTAATTTATGTTTAGTTATTTATAATATAAAAATAGATTAAAAGTAAAATTCAATATAAAATTTTGAATCCAACACAAAAATTACTTTCAATATCCTTAACTCAAATTCAAATTTATCTCCAAAATCACATTCAATAAATTTTTCCAAAACATGTTATGTCATGTTTGGATGTTTGGATATTTGTCCTACACTCCAAACACGCGTAAGCAATTAATTTTAACTTCCGCTTAAAAATCATGCTAACGTTGAGAAATAATGTGTTGATCCACTTTTTTTTTTAACACACATTTAGTCAAAATTAAAATTAAGTTTCACATATTCTAAACTTAAATTTATTGAATACAAATGCCAAACCAAACTCACAAGATAGATAATTTAAGAAGTTCATGGGAGAATATTTTTAGGAGTTGGAAGAGTAGTATGTGAAATGCAGTTCCAAATGAGAGAAAAGAAAGTATTTGTAATTTGAGAGAATAAGAATATCAAAATTTCACTCTACAAGTTGTGTATTAATTTTTATTTATTTTTCTCCTTTTATTCTTAAATAATTCAGGAAGAGGAGTTCATAGACGTTGAAATTTATAGTCGTCACAATATTTGAATTTGAAAAGGCAAGGAAAAAAAAATTAAGTTTCTTTATAATATACAAATATATTATTCATTAATTAGTTAAAAGGGCAATTAAAAGTTTGGTTAGAAAGTCCTTTACTCATTCTGCAAACAAGTCGGTTGTTTTAATTAATGGTGATTTTGAAAATCCATCAGTTCTTGCAGTAATATATATTGTAAGAGATAAAGATAAAGGCTTTATGATGTTTCACAGTATAGTCAATATTATAAAGCTGTTCAGATTTATTATGTAAGTAGTCAAGTAAGATATTATTTAATTTATACACTGACAACTTTTCCTTCTTTTTTTTTTTTTTAATTCTTTGGTGGAGATGAAACCGATTAAAAACCCACTTTGAAATTGAATTAACTAAATGGTGCTAAATGAAGAAATATAATCCAAGGACTAAATTAATCATCATTTTATGACTTGTAAATTTTGCTTAATTAGAACATCAATTACTACTACTACTTTAGAGATTAAGTAATCGAACAACACGAAACTAATTATGTTTTATGGAGATGGAAGTGAAGAAGAATCACATGGGGTTGAAAACTTTAAATGTGAAAACATGATGCATTTACACTGAAATAATGAAACAGATGCAGTTGCACTTGTTATAAAGAGTCCCTTTCAAATGTTCAAAAACGAAATAAAGGGGTGCGTTTGGAAAAAGCAAGAAAGCGAAAATTCAATTAAGCAATATATGCAAATACAAAATCAATTCCACCTAGCTAGAACCATATAGTATGATATATATGAATTAATAATCATGACGATCATCTGACCTGGGGGCACCACTGATCAAGCGGACCAAACTCAAATCAGATCGTGGGTCCAAAAAATTTAATGTCACCCTCTTCAGATTCATATTATTATTATTATTCTCTCTCTTCTCAATATTTTTGTTGAGTGTTCAAAATTCAGAGTTAATTGCCTTTTTGTTTTATTAGTTTGTCTACTTCTCACATTGCTAATTAATTACTACTGCCACCACCACCGATGCTGCTCCTTCTTCCTCTAACTTATTTGGTACTACAAAACCAGGGTAATTGCACTACACTACCTGTGCAAAAAAAAAAAAATATTGAGTTTCTTTCATGTCTCCGTACGTAGTTCTTGTTCATTCCATTGAACCAACCGAAAATGATCCTTGCACGTCAGTTTATTACATTATTATTTTTATTAAAATTAAAATCTTGATTAGAATTAATTAACCTAGCAAAAGTGAATATTAAAGTTGGTTAAAGAATAGTGAAAATGTGGATATTATTATTTATTGAATGGTAAATTGGTCCGTTGAAGCTGTAACAGAGTGTGTGTATCTTGGAGAGTACAGATCACCCACCAATTACCCACTGTCTGCAGATGCCGCCTCATAATAATAAACTGAGTTTCCCTCAAACTCTCACACTCTCACTCACCAATAGAGAAAGAGAGAGGGAATGAGTAACTTTTATTGGTAGAGAGAGAGAAAATGGAGAAGGGGACAAAAGGGTTCAGCTTTTTGAGGGTGAAAGTGAGATCTTTTAAGCGCACATCCGTTTAGCAAGAGGAGGCAAAGTCTTAAACCATAGATAGAGCGATAGATAGAAAGAAAGAAGAGAGAGAGAGAGAGAGAACACCCCACAACGACATAAAAAAAAAAAACAAAAGACTTAATGTGCACGCCATTGTGCTGAGGTAGATAGATAGAAAGAAAGAAGAAAATGGTATTCTAATACCAATTCCAAGCCTAACAAGTAACAACACAACTTCAACAAATTAGGGCTTTTATTCTTTCTTTCTTTGCAACTCCTCTTCACTTCACTTCACTTCACTCTCCCAAAGGTAACACACATGACACAACACAACACAAAAACCCTTCCTTTAAAAAAAATAAAACAAAACTCATGTTTTTTTCTTTTTACTTATAAGTTGTTACTTTTTGTTGTTTTCAGTTCTAGCTAGAGACATGTTGGACTATGAATGGGGGAACCCGTCCACGATAATGCTCACCGGAAACGAGGACAGCGCCGCCGGGGCTTCTGACCAAACCCACCGTCAAATCTTCGACCACTACGCCTCTCACTCGCTCATCCCCGACCACTTCCTACACGCGCCAACACACTCCACCGCCGCGGCAACCACTGTGGATTTCAGCCACCACCACTTCAACCCTCAACCCCACCACCAAAACCACATGAACAACCACCACCACCACGCCTTCTTCGACCCACGCGCCTTCCACGGCGCGTCTAACGCCTCCTACCCCCCACCCCCTTCCATGCTCTCCCTTGACCCGCTGCCCCACGTCAACGGAGTTGGCCCTGGGCACGGGCCGGGTGGACTTCTCCTTGTCCCCAAGTCTGAAGACGTCGGTCGGCCCATGGACTTTGTCGGCTCACGAATTGGACTCAACCTCGGAGGACGGACTTACTTCTCGTCCTCCGAGGATGACTTCGTGAGCCGACTCTACCGTCGGTCTAGACCCGCGGAAGTGGGGTCGACCGTGTCGTCAAACTCCCCGCGGTGCCAGGCCGAGGGATGCAATGCTGATCTGTCGCAGGCCAAGCACTACCACCGCCGCCACAAGGTGTGTGAATTTCACTCCAAAGCCGCCACCGTCATCGCCGCCGGTTTGACTCAGCGATTCTGCCAGCAATGCAGCAGGTTGTGGTGGTGCTTCTTTGTTCCCACCGTCGGAATTTTGCATCAATCATTGAGTTCAGCTCCCTAGGGGGCACTTGCGTCTTTTCACTCACTACCTTTGCTTCTTTGCCGTATCGCAATTTTATTTCACTTTGAAGTTTGAACACAAAATACACAACACTGACTCTTTTATTTTAAATTTATTTTAATGTTCATTAAATTGAAAGAGTTTTGAAATGACAGAAAGATCCTTCGTTTTGATGTCTATTTTTGGCTGAATTATGGATGCAAAGCAAACATGCAGTTGCACAACACAACGTTGTTTTGTTTTCTCCACGAAAAATATTACACCACATTCTATTCATGATTCAAATTTATCAAAAATTGTTTATTTTTGTGTGGGTCTTATTTTGTTGTACTTAATAAATGGTTTTATATTTTCTTATTAATTTTAATTAATAATAAAAAAGTGTTAAAGAGAATGTTGTTGTTTGCAATCATCTTGAAATGGTTGCAGCCTGGATTGGAGGGCTGGGGTTGAAAAAGACGAAAGTGCCCTTGTGGGAGTGTTGATAATGATTGAGTTTTCCGTACGTGGGGAAATCCCGAGGGCATTTGCGTCCCTAACATGTTTCTTGTTTGCTCTTACTCTACTTTCAGTTTTGCAACCTACGTACTGCATCGTTTTGCTCTTTTTAGTTAGTACCATTAAAAACCGCTGCACAGTGCATTGCATCAAGAAACTATATATTATAATAATTACTTTTTCTTGGGTACGTTTTTACTTAATTATATTCTTTGATTTTGACGTGCAGGTTCCATCTTCTTTCTGAGTTTGATAACGGAAAACGTAGCTGCAGGAAGAGATTGGCAGATCATAATCGCCGCAGAAGAAAAACTCAGCAACCAACTCAAGAAATTCAGAAATCTCAGCCTTCTTTGGATAATGTTGCAAGTACAACCTTCTCTTCTTTTTTACATTCTTAATTATTATTCTAGTAATAAACTCTCACTATGTTAGTAAATTGTTATCATGGGTTATAATAAAATAATTAATTACTAATTAAGACCCAAATTATCTTATTATCCAAAAATAATAATTTTAATTATTTGACAATAAATAAAGTTTGAGTTTATAACTTACTGCAAAAACTATTTAAAATATTTCGTAGTAGAAGCTCAATGCTTTAAATTTGAGTTGGACAAGGAGATACTAATTAATTATCACAAATGTTTAAATTTTTTTCATGGAGAATGAAGGTTTTACTTTTTGCAACAATTTTGCACTTTTGAATTATGACAGGATCTCCACCAGACTCAGGAGCCCAGTCTTCGTCGTCCGTGACGGTGGCTGTGTCGCCGCCGGACTATTTCCGGCAGAGGCCATACCAAAGCACAAACCCTTCATCGACTTCAAGCTCACAGCTGTTTTTCTCAAGCGGGTAGAGTGCATGGGTTGGAGCAGTTTAATTTGCATGGCTAATTAAATATTTGCAAGAAATTAACGGAGGAGCGTCAACAATAAATAATAGTAATATTATTATTATTATAATTATAATTATATACTACTAGTGAACTACTACTTCCACTTGTAACTCCCAATTTTAATTTGAAACTCTTAATCTGGCGTCATTAATTTGTACGAATTGTGATTTAAAGCATCTATGTTATTATAATGTCAATGTTAATCCCTCTCTCTATAGTTGTAGTATTTAATAGTATTTGTTTTGTAGTGTTATTATTATTGGCCCCCTTTGGGTGGTATGCTGCTAGTATAGCAAATGGAATTCTGCGAAATGGCCCCTACTTTTTGATGATCTGTTTCAGCTTTATTTTCACTGCTGTAAAAAAAAAAAAATATATATATATATATATATTAGTTATGGTAAACCGTAGAAGGGGAAATTGGACCCCTCTATTTGGATTTTCCCGGAAATAGGACCTGTTTGGTTCTGAGGGGGTTGTGGCAGCTGATGAGCACGGGTGTTCAGGTCTATACACTATACACTATACACCACACTCGTTTTGGAGCATTGAATTATTTTTCCTTTTGTCTGGCCCTGAAATTTTTCCGGAAAAATGAAGGGATCATGTGAATTAATTAATTAAGAATATATTGTTATGTATACATAATAAAAAAGAAGAATAGAGGGTGTAAAAATGTAAAAAAATTGTAGTAGCTATAGGTAGGAACATTAATTGGAATCCCTAGCCGTCAAGCTGTCTCCTCTATGGAAGCTATATAGCTGTACTAAACCCAGTTATTGTTTCCAATATATATCAACCTGCAGATGCCTTTTTTCTTTCTCTTGTTCTCTCACTCACACACACATGACACATGTGTGTGTGTGGCTATTCCTTCTTAAGTACCTACCGGTTGGGTCTACATACCCAAATACCAAAGTATATACAGGGAGGGAGAGGATATCCTAATATCTTGTTAGGTCATTTTAACATTAATTTCATCATTGCATGCCTCATTTCTCTCTCTCTCCTCTTTCTCTCATATAATATACCTTCAATTTTAAAATTTGTTAGGTAGTTTATTTTGTAATGTCATCATTTCTATTAATCTTCACATACATAACATATAATTGAATGTTACTAATATTTGTTGTATAAATTAAAAAATTGAATGTGTTATATATATATTAGTTAGGTAAGGTCATGAAAATGTGGGTGTGTTTGACTTAACATTAGACTAAATTCACATACATATTTTTATTTTTAATTTAGTGGTTGTTGAGGGCTATCCAATCCAATGGAAAATTAAACCTAAACACGTACCTGGTAAGTTATAACTTCTAAAATATTTAAAATTTGTTATTGAATATATTAGTAATATATATTCATTTTGAGAATAAAATGATAGATTTTTATGTCTTACCACAAATATCCTTCTGTGCACTCGACACGGATAGATATTTAGAAAAATATCTATATAATTCTGTTACTTTAGGAACTACATAAGGATAATAGTTGAGAAACTAAATTGATATATCATTTATAAAAAAAAATGTGTTTTTGAAATTAATTATTATATGACACAAGATTATTTGTATGTATAATTTTGATTAATCTTTATAACAAAAACAAGAAAATAAAATTTTGTTCCACGAATGCATATATATAAAAAAAAAAATGGTGGAAACCATGAGAATTATGAAGTATATAAAGATAATTATTATTATAATTGTAGTATTTTTTTTTTTTTTTGTGTTGTGGGGGAAGTGTTTGGTGGCAACATGGTGACTCGTGACCATGAGTGGCAGATGGACATGGATGGAAGTGTCTAACGCGTTTGAGGTCACCCACCCACCCATGTGGCGCATGTTTTTAATTGGATAGTGCAAACAATTAAAACGGGAATAGGGACACGTAGCTATATATATCAAGCTCTCAGTTACATCAAATTATCATTAATAGGGTCAAGTTTTTGTTATCAGAAAGATATATAGTAGTATCGATTTCTTTTAGTTTTTAGTATTCTCATCAAATTAGGCAATTTTGTTGTGTTTGTGTGAGAGGAGCTAGACAGTTTTTGTCGCAATTATAGCCAACAAAATTATGCTCTATTCGGTAACCCTTTACTCGGTAAAATTATATCTATCTACCTAATTAATGACCTAAATTAATCACTTTCTCATTTATGGCATTTGATTTCATGACCAAGCTTAGCTTAATTAGATATGCATCATTCACGTAAACCCACTTTCATTTCATTTGTAGAGCCTACAGTTTTGTTTTCTTTTTCACATACTGTTCAAATTGCATTTGATTCTTTAATTTCTTTCTAAAACTTGTATGTATGTGTATCTTTTTTGGAAGTTTGAATTAATGTTGCTAGCGTACTCAATACGTTTTGTTAAGGAAAGTAATTGGCATTATTAAGATAATAATTCGAACTAGCTATACTTACACTATAGCAGTGGTAGTGTGACCTATATATCCAAACATATTTAATTATTAGTGTGTTTGAAACATGCATATTTAAGTATTTGAGCCCATGGCTTCGTACTTAATTAAAATAGAAAAACCAACTATACTTGGCTTCATCTTCTGCTAATTCTATTTTTAAGTTGCTTGAAAAAAGTTTCTAACCATAGATATTTACAGATTTTAGATCGTATAATTTCAACAATATTTTTAAAATTTAATTATACTTCAATCTCAAGGTCTTATTTGCGCTGACAACAGAGTTTTTGATGCAACATTTTTAGAAATATCATCATATGACGTCATTCTCTCCTTGAAATGAATGTTGCATTACCAATATATTTAAGTAATGAGAACACACGGTGGCCATGATTTTATTAACACCAAAACTCAAATTACCATGATTTGTGTAATTCTCAAAAACATGTGTCATACTCTTCTTTAAACAATTATCTATCTCATTAATTTCTCAAAAGTAACATATGTCATCCGTAAATTCTTTCTTTAATTTTACAGTGTAATCACTGACATGGTTTTATTCCTATATAATATGACTTTTGTTGTCCTTGTATTTTTATTTTTATTTTGAAAATGTTCTTTCTAATTTTATTTTATTATTTTGTTTTAATTCTTATAATCTATTATATTTTTTTGACTTTATAATATGTAGATCATTTGTTTTTAGTCACTATCAAATATTTTTTTTCAAGAGACTAATTTAAATGAATAAAATATTATTAGGACTAAAATGAAAAAATGAAATATTACCAGGACTAAAAAATAGCAAAGAAAAAAACCAAAAAAAAAAAAAAGAATTTTACAACAACGATTTAAAAATGTAACTGTAGAAGGAACAAAACAAAAAATAATTACTTAAAGATTTTATTCTTTTATATCTCACATTATTTAAAAAAGGATTAAAAATGAATAAAAGATTATAAATTATACTTAAAAATATATTTTTTTTAATTAGGGTTTAGAGTTAAATATGTATTTTTTTTATTAATTTTATACAAATAAAATCTTTTTGAATTATGAAATTTTAACTAATGTTTTTTTAAAATATGAAAAAAAAAATTAAATTAATTTCATTAAAAGTTAATTTTTTTTTCAATAATTAACTAGTAGAAGTTCTCTCTTATAATTTTTTTTTAAGAAAATAATTTTAACTTTTATTGAAATTAGTTTGGCAGGTGTAAAACAATAGCTTAGCAATTTTTCAAAAACTGCGTGAAAAACAAGGAAATGAAATGGGTTCCCCATGCACAATAACGCGGTTCATACGTTTTCTAACAAGAACGAGTTGCATGCATGATACATATATTTTTCCCCGAATGGGTGTTAACTATTCACAAGCATTATTACTTTCATCATATATAAGACATTAATTCTTTGATATTTTCGTAGCAAACGATGTAATGGTTTCGTAAGCTCAAGTCTATATAAAAAAACCTTTATGATATGATATATGCCATGTTGTTGTTTCCTTTGTTGTTATTCTTTGAAAGCTATTCGCACTACTGATTAAGTACCCACACCACAATGTGAAGCCCCATGAACCTTCCAAGAAAAACTGTGGTGGGGCCACGTAGCACTTTCATTCATTGGATCTTTCTCTATCTTAATTACTTTACTTTACTCCCATCAGAAAAACATAACTAGTGACACATGTCTCTTAATTAATTAAGTGACTAGCTTTTATATATATATATATATGTTATGAGAAATGAATACTCACATTATGAAAATTAATCATTGTTTTAAAGATCACTATTTCATACTAATATTTTGAGAGAGAAAAAAGTGCAAAGTTTATTTTAATTCCTCTCGAACTCTGCTACTACTATTTGACTTTACAAGAATGAAAGCACGTTATTTTGTAGTCACACACTAGCTAAGCTAGTTGATCATTCATCACCACCAACAACAAAAATGTGAGATATCACCATCAACCTTCTCTCTCCAACCTTGCTTGTGCTTAACTTCGTGTCGTGACAAAAAGTTTTAAAGCAGTAATCAAACTCGACAACAAAAATTTTCCATTGGTCATGTGAGATGCGTTTTGTCTACGAAGCTTCGTACGAAATTAGGCTAACGTTGGATTAATCTAAAAAGCCAAAAGTTATCAACGTTTTACACTGTTAATTTGTTAACAATCACTCAAAACAGTTTAAGATGTTGTCAAGTCAATTTTTATCCAATCAATTCTTTCTTTCTCGTCAAATTAAGATGCAATTCAGCCCCCAAAAAAAAGTCAGATAAGCAAAAACATTAACATTTTGTACACCATCTTTAACTTTTTGTTCTTTCCCACCCTTTTTTTCTTATAAATTATTAACGTACGAATCATATTGCCTAAGATAATTATGTAAGTTGCACGTTATATATAACATTACCCAAAGTTTTAGTCATGGTAGATAATAAATAACTTTCACAAAACATTCTACAAGACTGGCAAAATGTTATGATCGTATAAAATTATAGATTAAAAAAGAAGCACCACCATATATCAAGCTTGCATATAAACATACAAAATTTAGTCAATTTATCCACCAAACGTGTGCATTTGAGATGAAGAATGTATTATCCATTCCTTCGTTATTGCCATTTTTTTTTTCTTAATCTTGTCAATAAAAACCTTTAATTAAAGAGTAATGGTGTATGCGCCTACACTATTATCTAATCATAAATCATCATGCATCATAAATTTATAACTAAATTATGCTAACCATTACTAAAGTTTTGCAAAATTACACAAATACCCCTTCTTTTATATACATCACCTTCTCTTAGATTTTTGAACAATATATATTGATACCTTTGAGTAGGTATATAGTCACAAGTTTGCGAACCGGTCCACCTAAATCATAAACTCGTAGACTACTCTTTTAATCCATCTAAATCATAAAAAAAAAAATATGTAATTTTGTTAATATTTTTATTTATTAATTTTTTTATTTAATGTTTAAATATTTGTTATTAAAAATATTGGTAGATGATATTTATATTTTGATTAATTTCATAACTTAAAAAATTAAATAAAAATAAAATAAATAATTTTTTTTTAATTTTTCATTTTTTTTCTTAAAAAATATTTAAACGAGTTAAACGAACTAGTTTGATTAATTCACGATTTTTATAGATCAAATACAAACTTATGGACCAGAACCATTTACCCATATACCCACCTCTAATCTAATTATACCCTCTTATACATTACATTAATCTCCTCCCTCATTTGTTGTAAATAAAACTATAGACTTAAAAGAATGTTATTGTAATTTGTAAATGTTGAAAAAAACAAAGAGAGTTTATGTTCATTAAACTTTAGGGATAGTAAATTAACCGTATGTAATTTACTTTTTAATTAAAAGTATTTTAGACATGAAATTGAAATGTTTTAAATTCTCTTCTCCTACCTTTTAAATCTTCCACATTGGTCCGGAGCAAAAATTAGATGAGGAGGGAGTTTGCTTCCCTCCTAAAATTGAATCAAACAATTAAAGTTTATCCCTTCATTTTCCTCCCATCAAACAACACTAGGTAAAATTTAGTCCTTATAAATTCTTTTTTTTTCTTTTATAGTTTATATATATATATATATTTAATCTCTTTAACATTACTATTGATACGACGCTCTTGTTCAGATATCATTAAGATGATGTATAATTTATTTGTTAATATGATATTAATGATGTGATATTATGCTCCAATAACCTGGGAAGACATCATTTTTTATGTGATTAAGATGATATTAGCATGACATCATCATTAACAGTTTTTGTAATGATAAATGACAATATGGACTAAATTAATTAATTTGGGAAAAATCCAAATTACAACTTAAACTAAAATTAGAAAATGAACAACAAATAAATGAAAATCGTTAATTTACCTGGATGAATTTAATATTTAAGCCATAAACATATGATAAGCTCTTATATTATCAAATACTTAATCAATAAGTAAGAGGACATTTTTTTTTTCAAAATCTTACAAAATAATATAAACAAATTTAATAATCCTAAAAACTAGATTAAGAAAAAATTATTTAAGACTAACAATGTAAGAAGGTTAAATAAAATAATTGTATTATTGATTAATAGAAAATTTTAAATAAACCTAATTATGGTAATTTCATAAACAAAAATTACATCTAAAAAACCTGACAGAATTCAAATAAATGTATATATAATAATTATAGAAAATTTATTTAATTACTTTTTAAAAGATTTTGTTTTCAAGGTTGGTTTATAAACTACATGCCTTTACAAATTGGGTTGAACAATTCCTTTTAGAAACCGAATTGGAACATCAAATACATCTCTAGCTAACAGTAAATTAAGTCATTTAACACAAGAATATATATTTCTCTAGACAAAATGTGAAGATTTCTCTAGCCTCAAAATCAATTTGCCAAAAGTTAAAATTCTATAGAATATGAAACTTTTTAGCTTTGCCAAGTCAATCCGAATTCCGAAATGATAATGTCCACTATATAGTCTGTCTGCATTATTCGTTGAAAAAATTGTCATATTTACGTTAATGTAGACCAAATTAAGTTGACCATTATTAGGGCATTGCCACCTCATTTTAGAATGTATTATGGAGGTAGTAGAGAAGGAACCAAAAAAGAGAGACAAAAAATAATACATGCATGGTAATAAATAACATAATAAAAAAATTAGAAGAAAATAAAAAATGGATATATACAATATTTATTTATAATTATTCCTTTTGAAATTCGTAGTATAATTAACCACGTGCTTCACGAAAAGCTCTAAAAATATAATCCCGACTAAAAGTTCATTATAGGTTCAGTAGGTTGGTCGAATTGCCTCCCTTCATGACATATTCCTTTTTGTCCATCGTTTCGTTCCATCATCATCAATTCATCATCATAATTTTGTATTTTCATTTTTAATTAATAATATATAGGCTTCTTCCAATTGGTAAAGAAGTACTTATTTCTGCCTTAGAACAAAATATTGCATTGAAAATAACATATAGTTGATATTTCATAAAGAAATATTATGATTCATAAAAAATAGTGATGAACAATTTGATTATTTTGTATACATATCAAATAATTTTTTTTCTATTTTTTTCATAACTTATTTGCACAAAATTTAAAATATAAAATTACTTTGAATTTTTTTTTATTTGAATCTCAATTGTTAAAAATTTAAAGAGAGGGTAAGTAAAAATTCTACTTTATTAATCTTGAAAACAAATTGAAGTTTTAGTGAATATCAATTCGATATTAGTGGCGGTGTTGACATTTTCTCCTAAATTGAAGTCGGTGAAAGAAATACTAATAGAAAATATTGCATGTCATACTAGAAGTATTAAAGTCCTCTCCAGCAGCAAAAAAGAAGAAGAAGAAGAAGTATGTAAAAGTAATTAGCGCATACAATATTCATAGAATATTATTAATAATGCTTGCAATTATTTTCATTGTTAGGAGAAGTTTTTCAAAAAAATAAATAATAGATAAGTTTTTCATTTTTTTTTTAATTTAATTTAAGATCAATATGTTGCAAGGTACGTAATCAATGAATGAATGGAATGAATTATCATAGAATGAAATCTTAAAATTGTTTGATTATTGCTATTTATGAAATACAAGGTTTATTTTGTATATTTCACAGATTTTATATGTTAATATTAATGGGAGCTAATGACGATGCAAGTATCTTGAACATGATGACGACAATGGATAATTAAGCTCTAAAGGCCTAATGCCTTGTGGATGGAAAAGATTTTTGCTTGAAGGGAGACATCTATATGTGAAAGAGACTCATACACAATGGAAAGATTATTGGAGTACACGTGTCAAAATAAATCTTACGTTAGGTAAGAATCCACAAATTGAACAACATTCAAGTGATAAAAAATAACAAAACCTAGGTATAGGCTAAGGTGAGAGACTTTACAATGCCTCCTACCGTGGGAAAATCTTTTTAAACCATTAGATTAACTCATTTAAAATCTATTGGTTGAGATTTTTTTTGTTTTGTTTTGTCTTTTTTTTTTCTTTTTCTTTTCTTCATTCTTAATTTGTCTCCACTCTCTCACCTCTACACCGAGTTTTGTCACGGTCTTCTTATTCATCGCATCCTCTTCCTTTACGCCACACCTCCCTTGTTCCCACCGCAACAATCAGTATAATAAATGGAACATATAAGAGAGGGAATTAAATAATATGTTTGTTAAATCTTAAAACTACTTCAAAAACACTTAGCAAAAATAAGTTCTAAATTATTTCCTCCAAAGTTTTAAACATTTGAAGCAAAAATAAGAGCACTAGAAAAGAAAAAAAAAAAACATCTGTTTTATACCTTTTCACTCAATCTAAGCTACATTCAATTTTCTTTCAATCCTAGAAGAATTCCACAAATAATAACTGATTATAACAAATATTATTTTCTCAAAGATTAATGATTGAAGATTTACATAAAAATCTACTTCACAAAGTGAGGATAAGTTATCAATCTAACTTTGGTAAGCAAAGGGTAGAACTTGCTATATCATGCAGTTTGCAACTAATTTTTTTTTTTCCTTTTGATATCTACTATTAATTACAAACACATGTTTATTGAAAAAATATTATTCTTAGTGCCTAAGTTTTAGTACGTATTAGAAAGTAGCGAATCTTGCTTGGTCTGGTTTGGCATTGACGATCGATTAGCGAAAATTGGAAGCATGGTTTGGTTTAGTGAGTCGGTGTTTCACAAATTGAGAGAATCAACATGAACTGCTATTTGGCATTTTGCCTGTGCTTACTAAGACAAGCCAACAATTAAATGGCAAAACAAATCTTAAGTGACCCAAAAGAGAATCTAGCCTCAGAACTCATCAGTACAAGGTTGGAGAGGAGTCCTTTTCCCACAGTTTCATCATCAATATTTCCACTGTTCCTTTGGGGCCAAGCCGAGACACATGAATTTCAATACTAACTGTTCAATCTCTCCCATTTCACCTGTTACGTTGCGTGTTTGGTTTAGATCAACAAACTAAATAATAGCATATAAGGAAGGAATTGTTTATATTTAAATAATAACATCTTATCTTCTCTTGCAACAATCATATATTTAAAAGGAAGACAACACCGTAAGTGATCACATTTTTGCATGCATGCTACCTCCACACGCCTTTCACATGCTAGTATACTCGTGAGGTTGATTACAAAAAAATGACAATATGTATCGTGGCGTCATATGTATATATTCCTCTTTATACTATAGGATGATTGATCATTAATGAATTTCAAAATTTAAATAGAACTTACAAAAAGGGAGCTGGTTTAATCATTTTGGCTGATTAATTGAACTTCAAAACCTACAAGGACGAACATCCCTATAACCATCGAAATTCGAAACCCAGTCAAATTGGAGAAACAGAATAGCAGCAGAAAGGGATAGGGATGACTGACTCATGACTCATGAGTGATGAGGACGGGAAACTGAACAAAATTAACCATTTTGTACAGCTAATTTCAGAAACTACAAGACGACAAAATACACAGAATTATATATGTAATGTTGTAGCAGCAATAAGAACTATAAGAACATACATGATTTTTTTTTTTATACAGGAACATGAAACATTTTATACATGTGTATTTTTAAAGCCCAAATGTCACTGACATTTTGATTTTGGCATCCAATTAAAGTATCCATATAAAGTCCAGAATTTTGCTTATCATCCACCATACCAAGCATACTGTGTTAGTGTGTTTAGATTAACTGTAAAAAATATCTCATATAACTAGTTATATTTATATTCAATAATTATAAAGATATAATTAAGCTTTATTCAAAAAAAATTATTCCTTAATTAATAAAGTCCTCCCGTGTGAAAAGTAACGAGTTCCCACATTCCATTTACTCTGCTTCATTAACTTTAATTACACGTACAGTTTCAGATCATTTGCAATAAGCGCAACCAGAAATTATACTAATTTTGATTATAAAAGTCCATCACTAGAATACTTGCTCAAGATCAAAGAAGGACTTTACTTTTGAGACGCAACTAAAACCTATCACTGAAATTAAACATATTTATTTTGGTAAGAGACCACAGGTATAAAACTATACAATTTTTTTAATTTATTATAACCATGTTATAAGTGAAAAGTATTCCCTATATATATTTGATGATGATTATGATTAATTCATTAATTAAAGAGGAGTAGTGCAGATGAATGTGAATCCTAAAGGATCAATATGAGAAGCACAATATATATAGTATATTATTATGATATGATCTTGGTATAATATAGCTCAGGTTCTGTACCTTGAACATGTATATGTTAGAGTGTGGTCCTAAGTCGGAAAGTTTCCCAATGGAACCTCATTGTTTATACAGAAGAATGTAAAAGGATGGCCATTGTTTCATTGAAGCAGTGCAAGTCCTCTTTCAGCTCCCAAATCCCCAACTTTGTGGGGTCCCATACATCATTTTCCTTCATTAATTTTCTGGGACCTATTTTGATTGTTACTATCAGGTTGATGATGATGCATTATGTGACAAGGGGTGTGTGTGGACCCTCATCCTTTTCTATGCAAAATGCAAATGCAAATGCCACTATTGATTGATTATTGCTATTTGCTTTGGAGTATCATCATATCATACTTTTCAAACCCCAGCACGTGGAGTCCTCCAAAGTTATGACAGTGGGGTGGGGGGCACCTCATTCATTGGTTGGTACTACTCTCTCATGGATCGATCCACTCCATTTTACTCGATCATGTCGATGCCTTCTAGCTAATAGAGCTAATAATAATGGACGATATATACATTTGCTATTCTTAGGGCTTACCAATTCAAACACCCAAAAGGAAACAAACCAAGAAAAAGGCTAGCTTCCATATATCAATCATTGTAGACCAATGACATTTTGTTTCATATCATATAGATCATAGATTCACAAAACTATCATACATAAGAATCCTTCATAAACCTGGAAAAAATTCTAACATGCGTAAAGGAATATGCCATTAAATTTATATCTTATTATCATTAGATTAGATGATGATATAAGATTGATCTAATAATTGAAAAATTATGCTTAGGACAGAAGGGAGAAAGGAATAAAGAGGTCATGGGTTTGAATTCTCTCATATTAATATTTTTAACAAAATCTAATAAACTTACATTTGTCCATAAAAAAAAAAATTATTATTAGATTGTTGATGTAAATTGCATTCAATTTATTATCATCAAAATAAAAACAAAAGAACAACAAACTCTATCCGAAATCAAATATAATTAATAAAATTAATTAATTTATGTGCTAGTTAAAAATTAGTTTATAGTTATAGCATTTAATTTTATTCATTATATTTAAAAATAAATAAATTTTCATTTATTGAAAGCTGATATTAAGAATTAAAAGGGTCAGTTGGAGATAGAATCTTGATTGAAGATTATTTTTTTCTTATTATATTTGAGTTAGAAGTTAATCATATATGACCTTAAATATATTTTTATCTCAATATCGGTTTTTTTTCTATTACTATACTACAATCTTTGGTTTTTCAATAGCTAGCATTTGGAGGTATTTTTACAAGTTTTAGTTCTTTAAACTGGCTATGAGGTTAATCATCATTCTGGAATTTAGTCACACTTACAAAAACTAAAATACGAACAATGATATTAATCATTACTGTTAATTAAAGTATTTTTATAAATTCAACTAATTTTTAAATCGATAATAAATATAATATAACTCTTTATTTCTTCATTTTGCATTTTAATTTAATTAAAGTATTTTATAAGCTTTAATTTGTTTCCATTAATTGCTTCTTCTTTTTTTCTCAATACCTATTAGTGTCACATTCATATACCTAGGTATGACAAAATGGACACAGGTCTATTGGCCTGGCCCATTAACCCATGAAAAATGGTGGAACGGGGTGTCAACCAGCTTGGCCCACCCCGCCTTCAGCCTGTCAGGCCAAGCTAGTCCACCTAAAGTAGATAATTACTAATTAGTTAGATTAATTTTGTTATGTTTGTAATTATCTAGATTTTGGTTATTTGTCTTCAAATATTTGTTTTTATAAATTAGTTAACTAATAAAACTTTTTAATTCTTATAAATTTCTGAACAATATTTTTTGTGCTAACAAAATATTTAAAACAAAATCATTGTCCACCTACATTTATGTCATTTAGATTACATTTTTACAAATTATAAAGTTTAAATTAAATTATACAAGAAAATATGACAAAATTACATCAAAAAATATTTATGTAGTATTTTTTTTCTTTTTTCAGGACTAACGGACTAGCCTACCGGTTTGCTTGCTGGCAGGGTGTGCCACCCATTCTGACCATAGGTAGGCCAGTCTATTTCAGTTTGTTTTCGTCAATCAGCCCGTATTAACATTCATACATGTAACTTTCTTATCGGTCTATTAAATCTTAACGTAAACAGATGATCAAGAAGGTAATTATCACATGAATGTAGTTTTACATGTTGTACATTTTTTATTTTTTTTTATGAATTATACATGTTGTGCATACATGACCTTCAGCAAGTAGTGAGCAAAAATGACCCAACATCACAGTGTTTCAAAAAATAACTACATTGAAATGCATAATAATGGCTAGGCAAGGCAATATACTCTTCAATAAAGTTAACGATTCCCCTTTCTTAAAAAGATGTTTCTTTCAACTTCCCTAATGCAAAATTACGAGTTATTCAAAAGTTTATTATTACATAAACCATAATTGGAATTATATTAAATTTTATAAGACGTGAATTTGACATTAATTCAGAATCTAAGATTTAATTTTATTCATGTAAAAAAAAAAAGATTTAAATTTATCCCTCCTCTATACATTGATTTAACTTTATTACATAAAGTGATTAATCTTGCTTATTAAAAGTGGTTAGAAATAAATAAACATGATTGCATATAATTATTAAAATGTTTGATGGTGAATTAGTTTATTTTACAGGTAGTTATTACTTATCAATATTATCATAAAGTTATTGATCATCACACGTGATTAATTTCATGACTAAATATAGTTTAAGTTTATCTCACAAATAGTTAATAGTATTAATTATGAGATTATTGAGAGTATATGTGTTTAACTGCACATTATGACTTAATAAGCACTTAAATGTTGGTCTAATCCTTCATATTATAAGTTATGAAAATCTGTCAATTTGAAAGAATCTTAATTAGAGGAATACATAGCAACAAAGCTATTTTTTTCTTTTCTTTCTTTAGTGGGTCACAACAGGTATTGTGTGGTCACAGTCTCTTTTCTTTCTTTCTTTTTTTTATTGTTGGCCATTGTGAGGTCACAAATTCAATGAATCGAAGGTGATAAGATATCGGATCTTGTTAGTACATAAAGAAATGTTGAAAACCCACCATTTTTCCGATTCCCTCTTAATTTGTTTCATTTGGGAGTGAAAAAACATGAATAGTTTAGAGGGAAAAATGTGTTGATAATACTATGATCATATCATAGGCTTATATATTAACCTCTTGCCATTCAAGTTTAACAATATTATGATGCTTGACAGATTTTATGCAAACATATTCTTCAAGCATATGTTTTATGAATTTAACAAGATTTTCCTATAATTACATCAACTAACATAGTTTTCTTTAATATAAAGCTAGCATTAATTGAAGAGGCATTTCCCGTATGTCTCGAAACTCTGCTTCCACTAATATCATTTTGTTAGAGGAAGAATAATATTATATTTTACTCACTTTTTAAATATTAAGTGCATGTGCAACGATTTGGGCATATATATATATATATATATATATATGGGGGAATAGCTAGAGAGGTTGATCATGATTGAGAGTTAAGTTTTTTTTTATATGCAAATATTAATAGTTAATAGGTTAGTTTTTGTTGGTCAAAAGTAAATTTTGAAAAGGACTTTTTAAAAAAAAAAATTATCTATTAATTGATGTAACCTTTGAAATATTTAGAAGCTTTGTAAGTTATTGGACATTTATATGAGGTTTGTGGTATTCTCTGTACCTCATTTTATACTTAAAAAAAAACTATGGACTATATAAAGATAAAAACAGAATATATATATATATATATATATATATATATATATATGAAATATGAAATACATGATTCGGGATAGATAAAGTTGATATAATTGCAATCCAAAGTGGACCTTCATTCATTCTCAAGTCTCATTCTTCATTTCACGTAAAGTTTTACTTTATATATCCAAATTTGTCTTGTGCTGTTGTATGCGGTGCCAGTGGACTCTACTATATTATAAATACACGTAACAAGTAAGTGCGCGTGGATGTGAATGTGAATGTGTTTCAACTTCCATTTTGCACAGTTGAACCCATGGGAGACAAACTTTTACTGCTTATAAACACATATCTTTAAACAATTTTATTTGCTAGTTATTTTTAGACATATATGCAAATTCCAAGTTTCCAACTCTTTTTGTGCCCTTTATTTCGTTCCTTCTATTCTACTACTCTTTTGTCTATCCAATATATATGGTCGTGAACTTTCATCAATAGATTATCATATTACTTCATGAGTTCATACACGTGTTTCTTAAAGCTTATCACACTATGTAATTCGAACAAGATAATTGTTCATAAGTCAGTTAATTAAGAATCCAAGGAACTCTAGTAAACTTTCCTATGCATTACTTGACGTGATAAAGGGAAATCATGTCTATTAATCATTTAGTGTGATTGAGCTCAAGGATTAGAGGCTGATTAGAATTTATAAAATTGACTTGGTGATAAAAAAAAAAAAAAAAAAAGTCATGAGTTTGAATCTCTAAACTAACAAAAAAAATTAACAATTAATTCACCTTTCTTTAATTGTATCCCCAACTCTTTAATGTTTGTTTGGTCTATACTTAGATGACAACTATTATCTTTCATTTTCTTAAACATTTTACATACAATTTACCAAAATACTATAATATACCAAATTAGTTCTATAATTATGAGTACCAGTTAACTTAATATTCAAAATTATAATAATATCATTTTTATTTTTGAAATTAATTATTGAACAATAATTAGATTAATTAATCTCTGATAAAACTAGATCGCAATTACTTTAGTCATTAAAATTATAATATATATATATATATATATATATATATAAAAGTTGAAATGGATGGATTTAAGAGTAATTTTTAAAATTAAATTGAATGAATTTCGTGAATTAATTTAATATAATAGTCTAAAAAGGAAATACTATGGAGCAATGCATATATGGCCAGCCCATATTAGAGAAAATCATGGGCTATTCCTTTTATGTTTATTTTATTGCTTGTTGAGGTTGATTCCACTTTCTCCATTTGTATTTGTTCACATTCTGGCCCAAATGCAACTAATGTCACAATACAAAATTACAAAAGGTAAATCAACTAACTTACATTGGCCTTTTCATATGCAAATTTAGGCTAGGTTTGTTTTTAGTTGTAATCCAAATAGAAGTTGCGGTTGGGTACTCCATCCGCAATATCGTTCAAGTTAGTTATGTACTTTTTCATAATGCAGCAACATTTAATCATTAATTAATAAATAAGGACAAAGCATTTTTGGTTAAGATGCGAGTATTAATACACATGCTGTCTCATTAATAATGAACCAATTAATAATGGCAAATGTTGATTCATCGATTGTCCTGCATGTGAGCATAAGATGTAGATGGACCCAAGGAAAATCTACTGTTTTTTTTTTTTCTTCTTCTTTTGAATCGATTCATATATCATTTTGTTTGAGTTGATTACTCATTAATTCAACACTTGAATTTAAGGGGGGCCTCACAGAAACATAGTGATAGAGGTGTCTCTTTTGGAAGCATTAAATTTCTCCCTTAATTTGTGGTCAGGGGGCTACGTACTAACACTGTGAGAAGCTAAGTAGAGATTAGTCATATCAAGGCCATATTTATTGGCTTAAGTTGTGATTAGTCATATCAACTTTCAAGGCCATAAATGACTTAAAGTCACACTCACGCGTCCATTCAACTTGTTAAAAACGTGATTGATGTTATCTTTCAACTACTTTTAGTTTGGCTTGAAGACTACTATAATTTTATTTTTTTAAAATAAGCATAATTTAATTTTTTTGTTGTTGTATGGCTTGGAATAAGAAATAAATAAAATTATAGTATGTAATTTATTTTTAAAATTTATCTAGTTGGTTTTTTTTTTCTTAATCCCCCCCGTTTATAAAAAATAAAATCCTTAATTGTTTAATGTTATTATCAATGTGTTTAATTTAACTTCAATTTTTTTTATAAGAATTAACTTCACTTTTAAAAAGAATAAAAGTCAACAACAAAATCAGGCAGATTTATTAAATAGTTAAATTGAACTCAAATTTTATATAACTAACATTTAATATATATATATATATATATATATATATATATATATATATATATATAATTTTTTTAATAAGAATATACCAAGTTTGACATTGTTTAATATACAATAAAAATAATCAAATTATAAATGAATTAAATAATTCAGACGTATTATTCAAAAAAAATCAGACGTAACATTCATAATATTAAATAAATGAAGTACGAGATTTAATTGAATTTTATCTTTTGAATTGACGTAAAACCATTAAATATTTTAGGTATATATAATTTAGCATACTAAACATGATTATCATTGTCTTTTGATTCAAAGGAAACCAGGGAAAAATTTAATAGAAGACAGGAGAAGAGCAAAAATATATCATATTTGATTAATTTGCAGGAGGAAAGTGCAAAAAATATGAATCGTATATTGTTATGACCTTAATTATAATTTATAAATGACTATTAAAAGAGATGAATAAAATAAAATCTAAAAAAATGCTATACACATTATATTTGAAAATTATAAACAATTTTGTCTCTCTTTCAAATCTCTAATATTATAGGGGAAAACAAGAATAAAAGAGAGACTTTTTCCCCTCCTAATTAGCATGTTAGGTTTCAAACGAGATTTTAAGGAGCTAATTATATTTTTGAAATGATTAACCCTTGCTTTTAATCAACGGATTTCCAAAAAAGCTGTTCACCATTCACAGCTAGCAATGCAAAATGCAAATGCAACCTTACTATATTTGTTGCCCCAATTATAATAAGTAGCTAGTAGTACTCGATCTACAGTCTCAACTTGGAAACAAAAGAATTGGAAATTGCAGACAACAATAATGCCTCCTATTTCAGGCATTATATTCCTTAAATAGATATGCATGGCTACACAAAACACACTCTGTGTAACCAAGTTCAGAACCATTATTATTGTGTCTGGGGAAACATCTGTGTTGGAAAATAATTGGACTCAGGTTGAGGTTGTTGTTGTTCCTCAAAGTCTTGTTCCAGTACTAGTGCAGCAGCATGGTGATGGTGATGGTACCAGTGATCTCTACTATTATCATAAGCAAGTTGTTGTTGTTGTTGTTGTTGTTGCTGTGGTGGTACTTGTTGTCTAGTCATGAGGGCAGCACTACGGTTTTCTGCTATCAATTCACGTAATGCTGCACTGCATCTTGTGGAGAAATCAGCATGATGAGGAGATAGCACCCAATTATAATCACTACCATTTCCACTCCCAGATGACAGAAGAGAGAGAGCACAAGCTGCATGCATATATATGCTCATTATTGACATTCAGTTAGGAACAATATATGCATTTTTGTCAAGTTAGCTAGCTAGCTACATGTCAAATCAACAAAACCATTTTCATTTTGTTTATATGGTTAGTACATTACCTAGCAAAAAACTATTTAAAAATGTTAATGTATTGATTATATATTTGTAAAAAGAAGTCCTCTAATTGAATTACCTTGTCTAGTAGAAAGGTGAGAGTTCTTTCTTCTTCGCTCGTTATGGCCCGCCAATCTCCTCCTACAACTCCTCTTTGAGTCGTCAAACTCTGACATGATATGAAACCTATACATCCAAAGAAAATACTTAGATGATTAATTAAGGGTATTAAACAAGTTTTAAGAGTGATAACCAACCTGCTACACTGCTGACAGAATCTCTGGTGGAAGCCTAAGAGCAGAACTTTGGGAGCCTTGGAATGCATATCGCAAACTCTATGCCTCCTGTGGTATTCCTTCGCGTTCACCAGAGCCACGTGGCACCCCTCCACCTGGCATCGAGGAACCATCCCACCTCCACCTCTCTTATCGTTTGTAGCAGCAGCAGCACCATTACCAAGATGCAACCAAACATTAGTAGTGCTAGTGTTTCCATTTTCCCCTTTGGTGTTCATGTTGTTGTTGTTGCTTTGTGAGCATAGGAAATGAAGTTTTGAATAAAAGAGGAAAGAGAGTCAGAGAGGGATTTTTGTATCTGCTCCAATTAAGGCTAGCTACTACTCACTCACTAAAAGACTATTATATGTTTACTGACTTTATTCATTGGATATTTGTGAGTCGTCTCAGGTTTTATTTAATGAATTATATTTATAACTTTGGTGTGAATCAGTAGTTGAAAAGGGTTGGCTGGCCCATATCTATCCATTCTTGAATGAATGCACATGAGACATTTGCAACAGGCTGTAAGGTTTGGTTTGATGCAGTATTTAATTAATTATAACAATTATAGGCCACACGCGTGTCGCAAGTGGGCCCTACTTGAAGATAACTCCACATAAATGGACCAAAGATCCACTCAGATAGATGAATCTGAATGTGACCATTCCTTGCCATTACTGTGCTGCACCACTGACTTGTTTGGTTTTGGGTGTGGTGTGGGTAACAATAACAATATACGAGTACAAGTAACATACATATACAATCTCTAGGAATAGAATCATTTTTCTTTGATTACATTTCAAAACAATATATATTGATCTATGATGAGTATAATTTGGTTTATTATTGTCCATTGGCTTATCCATACTTTTTTTGTCAGTAATTATATTGAATGAGGTGCAGAGTTTACTACTTAGGAGAATTTATTTCTCAATTTTTAAACGTATCTTTCTTGCTTTATCGTCTCATTTCATGTGTTCCTCTTCTTTGTGTGTGGTTCAGTAGTAAAGGACGTGTATTTCAGTGAGTGGGGCATGATATAATAATGCAAAGCCTAACTCTAGGCATGCAGTAGCTATATTATTGACACCTCTTTTGCTTTTTCACACTTTTATTCAGCAGATTCTTCTTGAGTAGTAGTACCTGTAACACCATAAATAGTAAATAAAGAATAGAAATTTAATAGTCATGTATTTACACCGATAATTAATTACAATTTAACGTTTATATGATTTGAAAGACAATATTTTTATAAAATTTAATAAATTATTATAATTAATAGGTTAGAATTAATTGATAGTGTAGCAGCATAGTAGTAGTATAAAATATCAATTGTATGTATCATCAGCTATTTAACGGAGAGGGTGAAAATGAAGAAAGTGGTGGATAATGTTACTACTACTAGATGGGGGTGGGATTATGACACGTGTCTGGTGCCACAGTGCTACTTCCCGTACTAGAACCGAACAAGTCGGAAAATAGAGAGACAAGGGTGGTTTTGGTTTCTTTTAATGAGACACACAGATTTGCAGAATGATGGAGGGGAGAGAATTCAGAACACGCAATTGCCAATGCCCAATGCAATGCACTATGCACTGCAATGGGGACCATATATTCTCTCTCTATTATGTAGTTGGACTATTTGGAAATTTTGGACCAACCCCAATTTGATTAGAATGTGCACCTTGCTCGTGGGATAATAACAAATTTAAAATAAAGTAGGATATATACATAGAAAAATTAAGTAGATGCAGGAACAAATTTACACATATCACACTGTTGAGGTCTAATTCATTTCACCTACCCCCGTGATCCTATTAAGTAAATTAATCAGCGTATTGCATTAAGATTATTTAGAATTTTAAAAAAAAATTGTGAAAATATCTTGAGTATTTAGTAAGATTCTTAAATGATAAAAAAAAAATTAATGATATTATATGAAGATTATCAAAATATTTTTTAGAGAATAATAAAATTTTATGGTATTCGATTGAAATTTTAAATAACTTACAAAAAAATCATTTGTTATTCAATAATCATAAAGATTTTAAAGGATTGTCTTTTTTATTAGAATTTTATGGATTTTATGAATTTTTTAGTTAATTATATAAATATCAAATCCAACAAACAATCTCATTTAACTTCAAAAGACTTTTTCTTCTCATCACAAACTTTTTTTTTATTTTCTCTCATTTGTAGGCGGTAACATAATCTCTTATCCAAGTAGGAGATTCACAACAAGAAACTAGCAAGAAAAAGATAAGTATGAATCTTGAACTATGGAGGATACCAATGAATTGCTACACCTCTTGGTGGAAGCTCTGAATAATGCATTGTGTGATGCTAATGAGTCACTTAATGATACATTCACATCCTTAAATCATTACGAATCATCTTAACAACATACATCACCTATCAATGTAGTCCACCATCCCATTCCTTTTTAGGTTCAGAAATCCCTATTGAAAAAAAAAAAACTTCTCATAAGATAAGTATATGAGCATGGAGGAAATTTTAACTCAGTCGGAATAAACAATCAAGCCAAAGTTTTAAAAAACTTTTCTATTAGCATGGATACTATTGCAGTTAATTTTAAAAAGATACACAACTTAATAGAGAAAAGAGAAAGCAATGTTTGGAATGTTTGAGATGCTATAAAAGAAATTTCAAATCTAAATGACACAATTCATTATATGATGGGTGATTTGCTTAATACTAAAATAAAAAATGACTTGTTTGTTTAGATGTCATGAGAAAAATGTTTATCTTGGATATTCTTCAAGTTAAACAAATGATTAAGATTTTGATCATCTCTTAATAAATTTTCTAGTTCTACTTAACTATGTTTTTTAAATGTGTTTTTGGTTGAATTATTTGGTTTATATTTTGATGACATTATTGATTTTATGGGTTAAATGAAATATTTTATATTTTTAAATTAATATTTTATTATTATTTTTCACTATCAGGATTAAATAACTAATTTGTATTCAATTATATTTTTCAGGCATACTATTTTTTGTTTATGTTCAATAATTTTTTAATATTTTTTCTAAAAATTCATAAAATTATTTCAAATCTTATAAATCTATAAAGTTAAGATATTATATTATAAATTTATTATATTATAAATTCATTGAAATCTAAATTATAAAATCATAATCATGAAAGTCTTAAAAAAAATTTAAAAATATTTAACAAATCTTTAAAATTCACAAATTTTTTTATAATAAAATAATTTTTTAAAATCTTAATCCAATTCTTTTCCTAAATTTAATATCTTTTGTTTCCGAGGTTTTTTCCATTGCAAGGTTTCTTCCTGTCCTCATTATGCAATTCCATCATTACATGTTCACAACTCTCTGTTCGTCACATGTTGTTACCCAATTCCTTGACATGTACTTTGATGTATCTGCACGGAGATTATTATAAGCCATGAAATATACATAGGTTTAGTACAAGTCCTTGTAGCGTAGCTCATGTGGCTGGCTAGTGCCACATGCGGTTAAATAAATAAATATATATATATAGTTTGAGCCCAACTAGTATAGAAAGTGGCAAGAATATGAGACAAAGCGTTACATTAAGGTGAGTTGATATATATGGGTCCTTTCATAAAGGAGAGTTCTCCGTGTCTAGTAAAATTTATGAAGGAAGAAGAAATAATTAAGAAATTGCTCATATTCTTACATCTGACACATCTACACATGGCTCCCTTTTCCCACGCCGATCGATCAATTTTGTGTCAACTTTTATTGCTATCCCTTCAAATTATAGTAATTCATTCTGCCCTCAACATTTGGAGAAATTAATTAAAGATCTACTTCATATCATAGATATCAACACCACTTATTGTAGTATTTGATTGCTAGGATTAATAAGAAAAAAACCATGAATACTTTAAAATATTCTAACGCTGTGGTACAAAATACCTAAAAATCTAGCTATGATTAAGTGAAGAGTTGGATGTTTTCTTCGTAGGTTGTGTGTGGGGTATGATCCCACCGCATATGATCTTTTCATCGTTAGATTGAATTGTATCAATCACGCTCTGGATTGTGTTGGACTCTTCAATTATAAATCCAACCACATTTTTTCTATGTACAATATAGACCTGTTGATCAATCCAATTTGAATTATGTTAATTTAGACAATCAAAAGAGGACAACTTTTATTAAAATCTAATCGGAACCATGATCTAATATTATTTGTTTTGACCTAATGGTCATTATCTCTAGTGTTGATGCAAAAACTAGCTTTAATGAAATTTAATGCTTAGAATGGAAAAATGGTGTTAACTCATGGTAAACTCAAGTTGAGATATCATGAGGTAAATTGAACACATCCTTGTCTGTCGGTTGAAAAGTGTTTTGTAATTCAATGTTGTGTCCTAGAACTTGCTCAGATAAGAAGAGAAACAATATTAGCAGGTATAACCATGCCCCTGATTCACATATACATGAAGGGATAAATCTTACTTTTGTGCTTTAATTTTTAGCCGCTGAATGTGTTGTCTAAGAAAATGAATCAAAAGAAACAGTCGGAGTTATTAAAACATTATGCATTGCTTATGAAATGAAATTGGCCATTGGATAGACTGAAGCCCAATATGCTATATGGGTGTTTTAATAGCCCAAAGAAATGACAAAAAAAAATGAAAAGACTTTAAATAATTGTGTATGTGGTATGATTTTCACATGGGATTTTATCTTTGGACTAAAATAAAATTTCTTACTGATTTTATTTGTGTTTCTACTAGTTTGCTTCTGGGTTAGCATGAATATAGGTAGAAGTATATGTGGAGCATAGTAGATGTTTTGGGGTTAGCATGCAATTACATTTGATAGTTTGCTTTGTTGTGTGTTGGGTATACAGTATATATATGCTTCATACAATTCTGTTAAAATTATAACACAAAACAATCGTGATGTATCCCTGGCTGAATTTGTGATTTGTGCCACTTCTTGTGTCACCCAAGTTTTATTTATTATATATATCCTTTTTTGGCTAGGTGTTAAAAAAAAAAAAAGAAGTAGTCAAACAGTTGTTAGTTACCCTGTACAAGTGACATGTCAATTTGTTAGTCAACTAGTCAATTTCATGGTTTACTTATTTTATTTTTTCTCTCCAATAAATAAGTTATTAATTAGAAGAGGAAACATTTTTATTTTATTTTTTTATCAACAAAAGAAGAGGAGAGAAGAATAAAACATCAATTCATATGCAGGAGAACTTGCATATGATCAATTTTAGAAAACAATTGAATGTAAATTAATTTCTCATCTCCTAATTAATTAATCACACGATATAAAGGACACTTTGTAGAATTGCACATTTTATTTATATTTAATATTTACTAGTAGTATATATGTTTGGGACTTTGAGTAAACAATACGTTTGAAAGATCTGAGAGAAAGACAAGGGCAACAACTAATAATGATGGAATGTAACTAACTTGAGTCTTCCCCCTCCTTCAAGAGAAAAACAACACTAGACAAGTGTGTCTGTTAGACCTGAATTGCCACTTTATATTGAAACACTACGTTACCTGCAAGATTGGACAACCTTCTTAGTCACTAGCTCCCATTCAAATGAATTTGTTGCTTTGTTTTTTAAGTTACTTCATAACACATAAAGCAATTTCGGAAGGTGACATAAATTTATCAACGAGGTGTAGTATTACTTATGATCTTAGTCTAAGTATTGTTTAATGCAAAGTTATAAGGAAATTATAAATATTGAAGTGTAGGCATGTAATATAATTTTTAATTTTAAGATTAGAGGCAAGACAACAAGATCTATGGTTGTCAGAAAAGAAAAATTCAATAATTAAATTAGAACATGAACAAATATACGAGGAGGATCTTTCTTCTTTTAATATAGTAAACCGTCAATACCTTCCATAGTAATAAAATCATGCAAACAACTAAAAAAAATCATGGCAATGAATACGGATTAGACTTATCCTTGTACCATATATATGAATCATATGCAAATCAATATGTTCCAAAATGGTTATAATAATTAGTTTATAAGTTCATTAATCCTTGTTCGATAAAGTTGACTCTATATATATTGCTTTGCATCAAAGCTTCAATCTATATATCCATTCAAATCCACAACTTCTAAGCAACCACCATGTTCCTTTCACTGATCAGATACTCCTTCACTCTCTTCCTCTTATCACCTTCACACATTGCTTCAACAACAACACCATCAGCCACCAAAATAGCCATCACAAACCGAAACAACAACAACATCCAAAGCCTCCTCAACAATGCTAGAAGAGGCACCAAAATCACAGGCATATCGCAATTCAAACGATACCTCCATCGCTTCGGGTACTTACTACAAAACAACAACAATAGTAGTTTCAGTGATGAATTTGATGCCACGTTGGAATCGGCTCTCGTTAGATACCAACGAAACCTTGGACTCCAAGTAACCGGGAAGCTCGATTCCAACACGGTTTCTCAAATGATCACACCAAGATGCGGTGATGCAGACACAAACATAACACCCCACAATCACGTTCACAACGTGCATTCATCAAAGCATTTTGAGTTTTTCCCAGGAAAACCACGTTGGTCACGTCCCATGCCAATGACATTAACCTATGCCTTCTCACGTGACAACATGATCCATGGTGATCATTTGAGCATGAATGAGATAAGAGAGGCATTCCAACGTGCATTCACAAGGTGGGCTTCGGTTATTCCGGTTAGTTTCGTTGAGGTAAGTGACTTTGAACTAACCGACATCAAAATAGGGTTTTATAACGGGGAGCATGGCGACGGTGAGCCCTTTGATGGGGTTCTTGGAGTGTTGGCACACTCCTTCTCGCCGGAGATTGGCCGGCTCCACCTCGATGCGGCCGAGACGTGGGCCGTGGACTTCCGCTCGACTGCGTCCGAGGTGGCGGTGGACTTGGAGTCGGTGGCAACACATGAGATTGGACACTTGTTAGGGTTGTCTCATAGTACGGTCAAAGAGGCTGTTATGTATCCAAGTTTGAGGCCTAGGGATAAGAGGGCTGATTTGAACATTGATGACATCAAAGGGGTGCAATCTCTATATGGTTCAAACCCTAATTTCAGATCCCAATGGTCACTAGAGTCTGATATGTCCGCAAATCATGGTTCCGAATTTGTCAAACCTTTGAGGTTGGCTTCTAGTTTGATAATTATAATTTCTATCATTCATAGTTTATGTTCATAACTTTATTTTTTATTTTTTTTGTGGGTGTACTTCATTCTACCTTTTTATTCCTTTGTGCTTGTGAAGTAGAAATTCAATGATGATGTGGATGTGGGGTTGAGTATGAAGAGGTACAAAGACCCGTAACAATGAATATATAAAATAGTAGTTGCCATATGTTCAAACAGTTAGTGTCATAGTGATGGCGGTTGTTGAGATGGTAGTCATAGTCAAACATATGTTCCAAGTTTTATATTGTTGATGGAGACGTGGGTGTTAAAAAATCGAATCGAATTCAAATAATTTATTAAATCGTTTAAAAAAAATTAAAAATTGATTAAATCAAAAAATTATATATATCAAAAATCTTAAATTTTTAATGATTTGGTTTGGTTTTTAGACGTTGTTATAAAAATTAAATTAAACAAAATTACATCATATATTATAATTATATTGATTTATTTTTAAATATTTAGTGTTATTCAACTAACAATATTTTAATTTTTTTTATGATTATAATATGTGATTTATAATATACTTTTTTTATAATAAATTTGAAATACTTTACTTTCATATCTTACAAAAAGATATATTGATATTATTAGATAGTATTAAATATAAAGTAAAACATGATTTATTATCATGTTATAAAAAAAAAGTTGGTATATTATTTTATAATAATGCTAAATAGAAATAAAAAATAATATAATATTATAATTATTACGTAAGTTTAATTAAAAAAATGATAATAAATTAAAAAAATCGTTAAACTAAAATCGAACTAAACCGTACTATAACTTTATTTTATGTTTGATTCAGATAATTTTTTATCCAAAAATCAATCTAAACCGTACCGCAAATTGATCTATTTTTTCTTTCCCTATTAACCTATTTGAAGATCGTGATTGATTCATCTTGAGAGTATTGGACTAATTTGTTTAAATTTATTTGGTGAAATAATAACTTATTTTAATAAAATAAACAATTATCTGTATTTTTAGTATGTTTGTTTGAACTATTTTTACTTAAAATAAGTTATTTTTTGCTTATTTAAAAAAGAAAATCCTATTTACTTATAAAATAATAATTATCTAATAATCACTTATTTTATATATATTTATTATAATTTTAAACAAATTGACGAATTATTTATGTCTAAAGATAAGTTTTGATACGAAAAATTCACATAATTGTTGGTAGAGTAATGTGTATTTAGAAATTAATATCGTTATTGTAGAAGTATGTTTTTTCATATTTAAAAAAATATGAAATTTTCAAGACATTCTATTTTTTTTTTCCTTTTTTTTTTTTTAATTTTCAAGGATTGTCTTGAAAATTTTAACAAATGAAAAAATAAGAAAAATATCTTCTTTTTTTTTTTAAATGACTTTTTAAAACAAAAATGTAAAACAATAGTAATGTATTAAAAAAAAATTAAAAAACAAGAAGAATGACTCAAAATTTTGAAAAAAAAATTGAAAAGTTAAAAATTATTAAAAAATAAGAATAATGTGTTAAAAATTTTGAAAAAAAATGAATATTTTAAATTATAAAAAAAATAAGAGGAATGTATTGAAAATTTTGAAAATAAAAGAAAATTTTTAAAATATAAAATAAAAACAAAAGGAATGCCATAAAAAAACAAAAAAACAAAAGGAATGTTTGAAAATTTTGAAAAAAATAAAAATTTTAAAAAATATATGAAAATACAATATTATTGTCTTCGATATTATGAATAAAATGAATATTTTAAAAATATAAAAAAATAAAAATAATGTCTTGAAAATTTTGAAAAAAAATAAAATTTTAAACATATAAAAAAACAAGAAAAATAATTTAATTTTTTTTAAAATATGAAAATACAAGATTAATGTCATCAATATTTTGAAAAAAATGAATATTTTAAAAGTATGAAAAAATAATAACAATGTCTTGAAAATTTTGAAAATTTTAAACATAGAAAAAAAATAAGAAAAATACCTTTAAAAAATTTTAAAAAAGAAAAAATAGAAGGACTTTCTTCGATTTTTTGAAAAATTGAAATTTTAAAAAATATAAAAACAAGAAGAATGAGTACGTGTTGAAAATTTTGAAAATATAAGAAAATAAAACTAATGTGTTGAAAATTTTTAAAAAAATTAGAAAATTTTTAAAAAATTAAAATATAAAGCTAAAAGGAAATTTGAAAAAAAAAAGGAAAAAATTGAAAATTTTAAAAATAAGAAAAAAATATGAAAATATAAAGCTAAAAGTTTTACAAATACAAAAGGTCAATTCGAAGCTCAAAGTTTCACTATAACCCCCGGCTATTTATAGCTAGTTTATTTTATGCATATTTATAGCTGGTTAAACAACATGTAGTTTACCAACCGGAATGTATCTTTTCATGTTAAATTTTTATTAATCCTTTCATAAAAAATATTTGTAGTTTTATTTATTTTTAAATATACACAAATTTTAATATAATTTCACCTATTTAAATTCTGAGAAGAGAGAGATCAATACAAAATTTTCACATAATAATATACAATTAAAAATTCAATATGAAATTAAATATCTTTCTCATAACATTTTTCTCCTTAAAAAAAAAATCAAAGTTATTGTGGCCGGTTATTTATCCAATCATATCAACGTTCATAGCTGACTAAAAAGTAAAAACCAAGATTACATTTACGAGTGCTTATAAAGCTGCTGACATTATAATAGTGCAATCCACTTGTTAGATGAATTGGCCATCGACGTGGCTAAAATAAAGTTGCATCGTGACCAAGATTTGGCTTTAACGTGTTAACTTAGTTTTTAAAGTATCCAAGATCGATGTTCCATACGCAAACGGATAAGATAAAGCTTCAGTTCTTTTTTTTCTTTTTCTTTCCCCAAAGTAGCTATCTATATAGCTAGGGGTGAGACATTACTGTTTGTATAAAATGTACGAACATTTTTAATTTATGCAATTAATGTAGAAAGAAAAGTAATGTTCTTATATTCCACATTAGGGAAAAGAAATTAGGCGTATACACTATACATAATATTCTACGTACGATAGCCAGCAACAGCTTCACTCAAATTTTCTCTTTCATAAATCTCACGTTGTATATATAATAAACTATTACATTTGTTTTTTTTAATTTACATGAATGGCGTGATCATTTAGGTTAGTATGGTGTTAACTGTACCACCACTTTTATGGATAGAACCACATATTGTCAGACATCTCAAAATATGCTATTTTAGGCTTATCTCATTGACCTGGCCGAAAGATTGAAATCTTAATGATAACTACTTCAATTTTTATTTATTTATTAAAGGATATTTAGGTATTACTAGATACTTAGAAGGAGATAGAAATATAAATATAATCTATGGAAAGAAAAAAAAAAGTTGAAGCAAGAACCTTTCAGTTATAAGCTTGAACATCGAAGAAAAAAGTAGATTTAGATTCAGTTGGGAACCTCCAACTCCAAGCCATGATTTTGAATAAAAATATAAGAGTGTTGAAAAACAAATCTTGCATTGATAGGTTGGAGACAAATTAAAAGATGATGATGAATTCAAGATTTAGGCGAAATAATTACGTAGTCAAAGTAAGAGTTTACCACCTTATTCTTCTCTCATGATTGATCATTAATTATACTAGTATTATTACATTTCTACATTACAAATTTACAATGAAAAGGCCAAAACATTTTACTATTTTAGTGTGGATATATATATATAATAAGTAACACAGCTAGTGAATTGGAGGTTGTGCATCTAGGGGTGTGGTAAAAAAAACATTAAACATTAAACATGGGTGGTGTGATGTAGTCAGTCATGTGTGTGATAACACATAACAGTGTCTCATTGAGTTGTGGTTGTACCACTGACACAACACAAGAAGATGGTCTCCTAGGAAGTAGGTGCATATGTTTTGTTTTTGTTTTTAGTTTACATATTTATTTATTACTAAAGTGTCTAATGGACGCTACTAGTAGCTAATGCCTAATTGTACTAAGTTACTAACCATGTCTACGTACGTACCCAGTACCCACCAAATTTAAGGCCACGCAAGCCAACACCTTATAACGGGGACTTGCTACATTTCCATAAGAGATGAGTGGGACTTTGACTTTTCATAAGTAAGCATGTGTTGTGTACTATCGTCACTCAATGAAACCGTGCATGTCTTTCCCCCACACAAATAATTCCTCTCCTTATTAAACAAATCAATTTCCTTTAATTTTCTCCATTTCCCATTTTCACACAAACATTTGCATATTAATTATCTATAAATATACATTTGGTGCTGAAAATGGTTGTAAGGAGACTGAGATTTTATATGTGCATAACTGAATAGTAAATTAGTGAAAGTGAGAAGATAAGAAGAGAAAAACATGACTAATTTGGTTACACAAGGAAGGGGTTTGGCTTTATGGTGACGTTAAAACTCCAAGTGAAAAAGGAATTTTGTAGGTTTCTAATAAATGGTCAAAACAGGCACAGTGGAGGCAAATTAACTTGTGTACTTTTGAGATATTTCACATGCACGACCCAATACTGTCTAAATTTGCAAGGAAATATGTACATTATCGTGACTCAAATGTATGGCCTAAAAACAACCACTATACCACAATGGGAAGACCCAGTTGCAGTTCTATTCACTACACTTCACGTACGACACGTTTTTCATTCTTTCTTTTATTTATTTATTTGTTTGTTTCTCTCCTATATAAGTTTATAAAAAAAGAAAATTAAAAAAAAAAAAAAAAACTTTCAGGGTACGGATTCTATATCTGACTTGGGTGGTGTGAATTCTCCAACTTTGAAATGGAGACCCTTCATTTTCTTTAGACATCGACAATAATAATAATAGAGAGGGCCTAGCAATTAATTAAAGGCCTTCAATGAATCTGCAAAAGTTAGATTGCTTCAGGTACTCTGAATTCTTCTCCCAAAAGGAAACGAAGTGCATTCAATTTAGACTACTCAACTAAGCAAAATGGGAGGTTCAACCCTGCCACAACAGTCAAACCCCTTACACAGTTACACTACCCTCTCTCTTTCATATCTATCCCTTATCCAATTAAAACTAATATTATAAAACAAACACTAGGAAACTACATTAATACTCACCAAATCCTCATGCACTAGGAGTACTATTCAATAACTGTGTATATGTAATGTGTCAACACAATTAATTAACCTTTCCGTCTCAAATTTGGATTCCATCAAATATATTAGTTTTCCCATCACTTCACGAGTTAACAAATGTCATGCACGAAACCTACTTCATGTACCATGCATTACACGCGAAAACATTTAATAAGAGAGGGGGGCATGCATGAAAAATCTAAGAATTTGGAATTTTTTCTGCCGATTCCATCTGTATTAATTTATAATTTAACTGCGCTTAGTTATATATACATATATAGTTTAGTTGAAAGAAACAACTATACTTAATTTAGTAAACGAAAAGGGAGATCTAGAAGCTAGAAACTAGAAAAGCGCTTGAAATAATTAACTTATATAATATAGATTATGGGATTATACAATGAACTTGAAGTTTCACAGTTCTTCATTCTATTCACAACTACAACTTGATGAAAAGGGATCACTCAAAATGAACAAAACAAGTAGAACACGCATAAACAAAGTGTTTACAAAGCTACTACTATATATATATATATAAACGTACAAAACTAATTAAGCCTTTGACACGCCTAATTAATTAACACTAATAGTATATACACTCGTTGTCTCTTTTTGGTTAAGGATCGATGCGTCGTACGTTGTTGTTTGTTGTTGGTTTCTTTAAGATATAATTTCCTCTTTTTAACACATTACATCCTTGAGAAGCTTGTACCTGCGTGTGGAGGTTCTCGGCGAAGGAACGGGGCTCTTCCCCTTCTCCGAATTGTTAGAACCACCACTCTCTTCGCGATCGTGGTTCTTGATTTTCTCGCCGGAATATTCCGAACGGGTCGTCGTTCCGGCGACATCGTTTCCGGCAACCGTTAATTTCTTCGAATTGGAGGTGGCGCCGATGATGTTGTGTCTCGTGTAGTTATTTCTCCCCTCGCTTTGACACCAATCGCATAGCTCTATCTCCGCTAATTCCCCATAGTAGTTACTACAATACCTGAATTGAAAAATAAATTAAGCATATCACTTAATTAATTCACCTCTATGGTATATATAGCACAATAACCTTGTGAATTACATATATATATATATATATGCATGGTATGTGTGGAGATATATACAAGTTGCTTAATCGATCAACATCATATATATGATGATGATAATATATAAATTAAAGCTGAGAAATAATGGCCATATATATGTGCATATCGATCATGGGATATGATGATGAGAATCAAAGAAAGAAAGATATATGATATGTAAGTAGTTACATGTAACTATCAAATTAAAGATATTATTCTATGATATGATAAAAATGATTAAGATCTATGATGATGAATGAATGAAAAAGTAGATATATAGCATACGAGTGTTGGAATCGGTGGCGGCATTTGTTGCAGCGGAAAAGCTTGTCAGGGAAACCAACGTCACCGCACATGCAGCAAACGGTTTGAAGGTCGACCATGGCTGATCTGATTGATATATGCTTATTAGATCGCAGCTGAGCCTGAGAGGAAATGAAGCAACAAAAACAAAAGAGAGAGAGAGAAAGAAAAGAGAGTTTATATATAGAATAGAAAGGAAGAGAAGTACTGGGTTTGATGAGTCGGTGTATATATGAATATGAATATGAATAAATAATGGTTTGTTGTCCATTATACAAAAGAGGGATAAATTATATACATAACCAGACCACAGGTTCCTTGCAGTCGTTTTCAGTTAAGTGAGAGAGAGAACCTTAAAAAAGAAAAGAAAGAGATAGGAAAAGACACTACTGTCCTGTCCTCTACCTCACCTTGCTTCCTTCATTATTGTTTCTTTTATATATTCTTTTTTTCTTTTAATTTTCTTTTTTATCAATAAAAATTTAGGTGAATTAGGTTACTTAGTAAAAAAATATGGTTAAGCTAAGTATAATGTAAGTATTTTTTTTATAAACTTGGTGAATAACCTTGAATACTTACACGCGAATGAGTTCTAATTCAGTGAATTGATCTAGATATATGAATATTGTAAATTTTTTTAATATCAAGTTTAATTCAGATGAATATCCTTATTAATAAAAAAATAAAAATACTTATAAATCATTCATCAATAAAATATTTAAGCATGCATCATCATAAAATACAAAATACAAGTATTATTCATATTAACTAGAATAACTTTAACTTTCCTTTTCCTTCATATAGTTTAAGCCATTTACATAATTTCAAGAAAAGAGATTTCCATTTCTTTATTTCATTATTAGATGTTACTATCAAAAAAATTGTTTTTCTTTTCAACAGTTTTTGTCCGGTGGGTGGGTTTTGGAATTTGCATAAAAAAAAATTGGGGAGTTAGTGATGAAAGGTGGTAGCTATCAGAATTCAGAACCACGCTCCTCTCACTCTGTGAAACACGCATCGATCACAAATATGAAAGATTCATCAATTCTATGGCGCCAAAACGAGTATAATAATCACGCAAGCAGTTGTTGTTGTGTTAAAAAAATGAAACCATGTCCAATCTGGTTGGTTAGACCGTAACGGTTCAACGTCAATTGACCCAACATCAAAGTCATAATATCGTCATTTTTAAAATAAAATAAAATTATATTCTCACTCGACTGATTTTTTTTTTTTTCATAAAAAGGCAGGCCTTAATTAAAAGAGTTTTTTTTTATTAAACAAAATTAATTAATTAATTATAGTCGCGCGCGGCATATAATGACTTCTCAACAGTGAAAGTGTATGACAAAATAATTAATTAATGAAATCAAGGTTGGAACCAAACCTTGCGGTTTAATTTAAGTATTGTGATTTGTGATTCAAAATATTGTTATTAATTGATCTTGTTTTGATGGAATTTTGACGAAATATCTAGTGTAAATAGTTGTTATCATTCTTATTGTATAACTGAAGAATTGCGGAATGGTATGGGAAATTGAGAAGGACAATCGATGTTGAGGAATTTACTTAATTATAACATGTTTAGTTTGCAAGTTTTAATAGTTTGTTCTTCTAAAAGGACAAATGGATAAGTATCTCCACTATTGGATTTGAGAAAATGTGGATTTGTTGAACCTAACGTTTTCCAAACACATGCTTACTAGTAATTCATAATTGCAATACGTTGATGCATCATAGGTAATTTGTGGTCTTTAAATTAAGCTGTTATATATTGAGAGGGTTAATTAGCGTTGCTTGGCTTGAAATAATATTTATTCTAGCAAATTAATCACAGAAGATGCTGGGAAATACAAAAGACAGAATCATGATTGTCAGAATAATGACAATATTCTTGAAAGGTATAGCTTGGTGTGCAGAATAATATAACATGAAAATGAAATAAAGCCATCCAGGGTGAAACATTTATTTTACTGCTACTTAAATCTTAAAAGCATAAAATTTAAAAATAATAAGTAATATTTCCTTTTCAAATTTGAATAATAGTATCTCTTATGATTAAAGGGGACGCTCGCTGGTCATTAAATAAATTCCTACGAGCAATTAAGGAATAGATGACCAAACCCAAAGTACGTGTACAATCTTCTTCAATCCTGTTCCTGTGATTAACTTTTAAAAACGCAAAGTCTTCGAAGCAATAAATAGGACTAGAAACTAGAAAGTGACCGTGAGCGATTTATTTATTTATTATTATTGGGCTCCACACACCCATTACGGAATCAAAAGTTATCTATATTAAGCAAGTTAAACCTTTAAGGCTTTACTAAACTTTAAACCAAACATCTAGAAATCTAGAATTCTTATTTATTTTGTACGACACATGAAAACAAAATTCAAATTTTTCCTCGGGGATGGAAAAAATCTGAAAATGAAATTAATTGACTCAAACAAAAATCATAAATGTAATGAGATTTTAAAAATATAAGCATATAATTCGAGTATGAAATAAAGGGGATTATGAAACTGGCTTGATTGTTAATCGGTACAAAGGCAGTTTTCTCGTTAGTTTTATAGATTAGTCGTATGCACTTTATATATGTAACAATTTTCGATAAAATTAACTGTTTTGTAAGAAGTTTGTTTTGCATCTTTTAAAATTATTAGGGAATCAATTGTACACTTTCAAATATATAGGGAATTAATGTTATTAAAAAAATGTAGGGAATTAATTTAAACAAAGACTCCAATTAATACTAAGAGGGTAATGGGTAAATTTTCCTTAATTTTTTACAAATTATAGTAATGCACTAAAGAAAAAGAAGAAAAATACTTAATTAGCCCCACACGATCTTGCAGTGCTTGACTTAAATATATACAATCTTCGTAATGTAGTGCGCCGCGATTTTCCATCAATCTAGCAATATTAAAGTTAAGGAAAATAAGCAAACAGTTACTTTAACTTTTGAGAATGGAAAAATTTGGTAGAGAAATTATACTTGTACAAGTTATTTTGCCTCAAGAGAAAGATGAGAAAAGAAGAGAAAAAGAAGTGTAAGATATATAAGATGATTGATGCATGCGATGAACAAGAAATTACGAAAAAAAATGTTGGAAATTAATAGTCCAATTTTCTTCTTTGGTTTTTTTTTTCTCAGCAAAAACATAATATATATATATATATATATATATATATATATATATATATATATAAAAGAGATACAAAATATACATAAATTTCAGGAATACCAACATACATTAAAGATTTAACCTATCCCATCCCACAAGCATAAAATTCTAATGCAATACAATCCTGATTATAACTTCGCAAGTAATACCTAGGAGCAACAAAAGCGATTAATATCAAACCAAAAGAATTTCACAAAAAAACATATACAATCAATCTAACTCACATTATATGTATTCTTATATTAATAACTTGTCTCCTTTTGTACCTACCAAAAAACTATACAATATTCCTATAATCAAATAAAAAGGTAGTCCAATACTAAATAACACAACCTATGCACCGAAAAGATAAACACTAAGATTAAGACATCACTGTGTGGGAGAGTAACAAAATAACACATTATAAGCTTTTATCTAACTCCAGAAATAAAATAATACCCCTTGCAACAAGTTTTGTAAGTTGAAAATCTTGTTATTAAATAAAATATTATTTCTAGTCTTTTAAACTATCCACACTATCGCACACTACAAAATCTTCCATCTAGTTTGCTTAGTCTTGTTAACTCTTGGTAAATTGTACTAATAGAAGTAGCTAGCAGCCATCCGAGGGAGCACTACACATAACTGTATCCATCCATGACATGTGTTCACGCCTCTAGAATAATTGAACACTAAAATAGAAAATAATCAACTGTTTCTAAGTTATTAAGGTAAAATTTACAGTTATAATTTCTTTCACTTACATAAATATTTTTGTATATCAAGTTGTCACTTGAAGGAATTTGATTCTTGAACACCCTCCATAGTAAAAAATTAATCTTCAGAGGTATCTTTAATTTTTAAATAACCAACAAAATCTCAATCTCAAAATTTTTGCCAAAAAGTTCATTGATTCCAACACAAGAAGACTTCATAAAATTTGATAGTCTCTTAAAAAATAAAACTTTATTCTGAAATAAAAATAAGATAATTTTTATGGACCGGTTATTTTGAGAATCATGCATGAATTATACAATTAATGTAAGCTGGCTCTAAAATAGATAGGAAAAGAAAAAGTTTGCCGGCGGCGGCCACCATTTTATTAGGTACATGATTTAACTTGATGCATGTAGAGTTGTTAACTCGTTATATGTTTTTTAGATCTATTCATTATGAATAAATATAGTGCATATTTAACTGAGATTTTGTTTTAAGATATAATAATCACTTAATTAATATGAGAGGATTGGCCATATTTGATCTAACTATAAGCATTCTAACCCCAACATTGCATGAAGTCCATTTGAACTATGATTATTATTTGTTCTTCTCTCCTAAAAATAAAATGCCCCACCATTGGGATCACAAGAAAACCGATCCTTGCATAGTTGTTGCACTGATCTAATTCTATACACGGAAAGAAAATTAAGGATGAGTAATTCTATTTCTTCAAATATTGCGATCGAGCTTAATTAATTTGAAGGCCCCATCACCAATCCTTGTCGATCGATCAAGACCACATCCCTCTTTAGTCGTCAAAAACAAATGCTTCAATCTTTATGTCAAAATTAAAACCACATCAACTCTTGATTCGAATCTCTCCTTTTCTCCATTTTTTTCTTTTGTCATTTACTCATTTCGCTATCAAACAATGAGGAAAGCATGATCAAAGCTTTATTAATGTTAATTAATTAACATTAGTTGCCGTTCACTCCTTCAGAGACTCTCGTACGTGGCCAACAAAAAATTTAAACATTAATTATAGCACATAATAAATAGGATACCCTACTAACCCATGATCAATTTTAAAATGTTTTGTCGCGGTCGAAGTAGATCGAATTGTAACTATCATTTTCGATCAGAAAATTAATCTCATCACAATTATAGTACTTTTTTTGGAAAGATAGATAAAGGGTGTCTTAAAGGACTTGAAAGGTAAAAAAAATATTAGTATTTTTCATAAAATTGTTTAAAAGTTGAGTTTATTTTCATGTCTCTCTTCAAATTTTGAATAAGGCAAACTTTTGAAATAATTAATATTTTTTTATAAAAAATATTAATGATTAGTTTATTAATTTTTGTTAGTAGGGAGTTGAACTTAAGACCTCTCAATCTAATTATATTTTTAATTAAATTTTTTTTTTAAGTTAAAAAAAAAATTAATAAACAATTTTTTTTAAGTTTTTATTTTTAACTTTTACTTAAAAAGTAATTTATAAGTTAAAAATAAACTAAGTAAAACGGAATCTTAGAATAAGAGTTTTACGTAACAATTTAAGAATAAACCAATACTCAATTTTCTAATTTTCTACTAAATTTTGTATTTGATTTTGATGAAATAAGTTCATATGACATTTTATATGTTTTTGGTCAGTATTTATGTTTTTTAGGTTTCTTAAATTATTATGTTCGTTGGACTTTTATCTCTAGTGAAAATTTAAGGGTTGATGGGACTTAATTTCTTAATAAGAATTAATTAGTGGGAAGATCAAAGAAAGTCTACTCTATAGATAGAACGTTCACATTTTATAAATATTAGATTTGGATAAAATCAAAATTAGCATTGGACTATGTGAGAGAGGGTTCTCTTGTCTTGAATTAGAACCTTTTGATAAAAAAAACCTTTTGATTTTTATCAAATAAGCATGTTCTCTGTGGTGAATCTTTCTTATGTATCAATTATGTTATGATTGTGGTATCATTTTTTCATTTCTTATCTTTTTATTTTTTATTTTTCTTTTAATTTTTGTGTTCCTGAATTTTGAGAGATAGTGAATCTGTAATTTTTGAAGGGGATTCATATGAAAAGCTTGTGATACTTGATGGAGGCTAGTGTGCCAAAGTTCACCATGTCTTACATCAACGGGCCATAGATTTGTGGGTGTGTTGGATATATCAATTAATAATTGAACGACGACTATTTTTTTAATTATCCAATTTTACAATATATAAAAGCTATTTGTTTTATACTTGAAAAGTGAAGAAAAAACACTTAGCTTTGCTCTTTCCATTGACACTCTTCACACCTTTGTCGGAACCACTATTTGCGCCTTCGAAAATGTTGGTGGCGACTATGAAATCCTTTGTTTTGTTTCATCATTATTAGAGGAATTACTCGATGTTGATAACAATAAAAAAGATGAAGACCATGTTGATGAATTCATAACACAACTTGTTAGAATAGAATCAGAGCAATCAGAGAGTTCATGAGTTATTGGGCATCAGAACTAAGAAGGTTTAATATTCAGTTTAGTGCTTTAGTTTATTAAAAATGTTCAAATAGGTTCATTTGTTTATTTACAATGCAATTGGTTCCGTTAGTTTTCGAATTTTACTCAATATGGTTTTTTTCATTCGAGTGATGCAAAGGGCCTTAATACCTAAAAGAAAAACTACTTCATCCACTCATTATCTTTGCTTTTTATACCTCTTTCTACTATCTGCACCCCATTTTTTTTTTTCTTAAATCACCTAAAATCACTGATTCACTCTAACAAGAACGAGATCCAATTAGATAAAATTTGAAAATAAAAGACTCAATTGCAATCAACCCAAACGAGAGGCAGAAAAACCCTAAACCCCTGCTGGAGGAGGTAGCAGCATAAGCAGAAGTTCAGAAATGGGGAAAATCCCTCCTTCGTTCCGCTCTGCAATCGCAAACCCCAACCTTCGAAACCCCTCTTCTCTGGTTCGTCCTCAACCCCCAAAGAAACAACAACAACAGCAACCTCGTCATCCCCGAAAACAACAACAGAAACAGCAAAACCCTTCTCTCCCTCTCTTCAAATCCCCAAACCTGGAAGACGCAAAGAAACTCTTCAACTCCATCGCCAACTCCTCCTCCGACCCTCGCTTTCCGAACTCCCTCCTCCACTCCTACGCAAAACTCGCCGCTACCCCTTCCGACTCCGTCAAATTCCTCAACCACATTACCAAAACCCTCCCTTCCTTCTCCCCCGACCACTCCACCTTTCACATCCTCCTCTCCCATTCATATTCCAATTCCAATTCCCATTCCCCCAATTCCACACTCTCCCCAATCCATCAAACCCTAAACTTAATGCTCGCCGCCGGCATCACCCCCGACACCGCCACAGCCGACGTCGCGGTCCGCTCCCTCTGCTCCGCAGGCCACCTCGACCACGCCGTCGAATTGATCAAGGACTTCGCCTCCAAGCACTGCCCACCCGACACCTACACCTTCAACTTCCTCGTCAAGCAACTCTCCAAGTCCCGAGCTTTGACCACTGTCTACGGCTTCATCGACGAAATGCGCGAAAAATTCAGCATTAAACCCGATCTTGTTACTTACACGATCCTGATTGACAATGTGTGTAATGGTAAGAATCTCAGAGAGGCCACGAGGCTGGTGAGTGTGCTCCATGAGGAGGGCTTCAAGCCTGATTGCTTTGTTTACAACACAATTATGAAAGGGTACTGTGTGTTGAGTAGAGGGAGCGAGGCGATTGAGGTTTATAACAAGATGAAGGAGGAAGGGGTGGAGCCTGATCTTGTTACTTACAACACTTTGATCTTCGGCCTGTCCAAATCGGGGAGGGTGACCGAGGCGAAGAAGCTCATTCGTGTGATGGCAGAGAAAGGCTATTTTCCTGATGAGGTGACTTATACTTCGCTGATGAATGGGATGTGCAGGAAGGGGGACGCGTTGGGGGCTCTCGTGTTGCTGGGGGAGATGGAGGCGAAGGGGTGTAGTCCGAATGAGTGCACGTATAACACGCTGCTGCACGGGTTGTGTAAGGCCCGGCTGGTGGATAAGGCCGTTGAGTTCTATGGGGTGATCAGGGCAGGTGGTTTGAAGCTTGATACGGCTTCTTATGGAACGTTTGTCAGGGCGCTGTGCAGGGATGGGAGAGTTGCCGAGGCTTATGAGGTGTTCGATTATGCCATTGAGAGCAAGAGCTTATCAGATGTTGCTGCTTACTCGACTTTGGAGACCACGCTTAAATGGCTCAAGAAGGCTAGGGAACAAGGGCTTGCTGTTTAATTGGTATGCATTGCTCTTCTATTTTTGCTTGAGGATTTTGTCAAATGTATTGCGTGCTGAGCTGAGGTTTGTTGTATATAGTTGGAATGGTGGATTACTGGATTCTCCTTTTGAGTTTGAGTCATCTTTTCAAGTATGTAATTTACAAACAATTAATTAAATCTGGATATAGGCCTTTGCAATCTCCATGAAGAGATATTGGATGTTTGACAATTTAGGTGCATGTCATGTCCTGAGATTTTGACTTGGTTATACTTTGATTGTAATAATTGATGAAGACTCACAATACCCTAAGTTGTGATTGTATTATATTAGTTATTTAATATTGTTATTTTTTTGCTTAACTTTGGTTGTCCATGAACTCTTAATTATGTTGTACTGTTTAAATTAGTTCAAGATATGAAGATTCAATTAGTTCACAGCTTGTTGGATACCCTTGTTGTTTCTTTTCTAGGAATAGGAGGAATGGAGGATATTATACCTTTCTTCTATATTTTCCTTTTTTTACCTTTGATATATTTCTTCTGAATAAAAGAATGCTTGTGAGCTGTTGGAAATGCTGTGGAAATTTCATTATCAATTCATTTGGAATACCATACTATTGCTGAATTAGTTGTCTGTGGCAGAATTTGCCTTATATATATGTTAATCCTTTCCAATGTCAGGTAGAAGCTAAGATGATCAAACCTATTGTTTAGATCTTTCTTAGTTGCTTAAGCTGTTAGATGAAATGGCTATGGACATTGTATATTGTATTGGAGCTTAGTTGACCAAGTAGCAGTTTTTATTTTTAGGTTTTTTTCATTAAGAAGGTGGTACTGAATAATGTTCGTTTATTACTGTTCCAATTCTAAGTGAAGTTTCGCTGTAAAGTTTCCCATACTTTTGGCACCGGCACAAAATACCCTGGCTTCATTGCTTATCTTTTCACTCAAGGGGTTTTCTGACATACATATTTAGTTCGCTACCATTTTATCTGTTGCAGCTTCTTTCTGTTACTGCTGCCAAGGATGTAACAGTTCGTTTCAAATGTTGGACCTAACTCCATAGATGCATACCAAAGCCGCTAAATACAATTTCTATCGGTATTTGGTTGCTAGTATAACTTTGCTAACAGTTGGACACAACTTGGAACTGGAATCAGCCAACAAACCAAAATTGTGTAAAATTTTGGTTACATATATTCAATGGTTGCCATGCAACAGCTTCCTCTGCAGCTGCTTGGTCAGTCTTCACTTGATTCCAGAGTGCCCTTGATGAGGAAAAACCTGTAATTTTATGGAAAATATTGTTCAGTATTTGAATCTTATGATTCTCTAATAGATTCAAATAACTAATTTTGAATAAACCAGAAAGGTGTATTTGATTGTTTTCACTGATAAACGAGCTTGGGGATGTGGCATTCACTGTATTTGTATCTAGATAGTTGCCGGTTGCATTAAGGGACCAAAATGATAGTTGACTATATTTTGGGAGACCAATTTGCTAGTTTACCCTAGAAATTTACTTTTACATTTCTATTATGAGAATGGAAATGCTTGGATAAGGGTTGGATAAATATATTCAGTAATAGCAATAATGAATGTGAAACAAGTAGTCCAGTGCTGTAGATAATAAGTAGGACCAAATGAGTGTAGGTATTAAAATGTAAAGATTGTGTAAATATAAGGACCAAATGAGTAAATGAGTAATTAAGTCAATTAAAAATAATCATATTTTGCAAAATGTCTCTTTGTATTTGTTAACATTTTAATAATTCCTGATCAATTTTTTAATAGTTCAATCATTAAATATTAGAATACTATTTGAATGATCATGAACATCAAATTTAAAATGAGTGAGACATTTATAATTATGTAATATTATAGTTCATGTTTATATTTTTGAAAATATATTATATGTTAACCTGAATTTAATTAATGAAGTATTAAATGATTTTGATATTTTATAAAATTTGTAGAGTTGATATACTAAAAAAAACACTTAAATTTGAGTTATTTAATAAAGCAACTATTGAAAATTACTTTTAAATTAGTTAATTTTATATGTTATTATAAAAAGTTGTTTAAGTTGTATAAATACAAAAATTGTCTCATATATGCATATGTGTGTGTAAAGAATTTGTAATTTTAAATTTATCAAAAAGATTCCAGAATTGCATCGACTAAAATATTATTTTTAGATAAAATAAAGAGAAATATATTAATATTTATAAAATATTTTTTAGAAGACAAATACGTCGACTAAAATAGATATTAATATTTTTTTTTACTTCTGTTTTAAAAGCATATATTAATAAATTAAATTTTGAATTTTCTAGATAATCATAAAACTGTGTTTGAAACTTTGACTGAATAGAGCTTGGGGATAAATATATTCCTTCTTTTCTTTTTTTTCTTTCCAATAGGGTCATACCTTCTTCACGGACATGAAAAACCCTAAACCCTAAATTGCAAATTGAATGCCCAATTCAGTTTCGATCCCTTTTTGTTCTCTTCTCTCTGATTCTGATGGCGATTTCTCATTGCACTCGTCGTCTCATTTCACTCCCTTCGTTGAAATCAGCTGTTAGGCCAATCAATCATTCTCCTCTTCTCAACTCTACTACTGTGCCCCACCGACCATTCTCACCGTTTATCAGGTAAACCCTTTTGCACCAAACCTCCAAAGTTTCCTTCTTTTTTCGATTTTGTTTATACCCAGAAACGGATTCGTTTAAATATCTTCTCAGTTTTTACCAATGGTCCTTTTTGTCTGAACTGTATTGCTCAAGAATGGATTTTTTTAATTTTAATTGAAATATTTGCACTTTCTGTTTATTCATGCCACATCACAGAATTTGTTATTGTATAAAAAAATTAACAAACAACATTACAGTACTAAAATCACATTAGCCATATTTCTATCTTAAGTACTTAAAAACGTGGTTTATCCTATTTTTTAGTGCATGTTTGTTTTCGCATATAAGAATTGATTAAGTCCAAAATTGATTTTAGACATTTGTTCACATGTTTGGTTTTATGTTGAAGAATAATTTAGAATTGATTATGCATCCAGAATTGATTTTGAGTCGAAACAATTTAAGTAGCTTATGCATTGGATACAAAAATTATATTGGATTTTACCTCAAAATCAATTTTAACCATCATCCAAACATAAATCCCAATCACTTCAAAATCAACCAATTCTAACCAAAATCAATTTTATTCAGAATCAATTCTATCAAAGTTCATCCAAACACACATTTAGTGGTTAGCTGCGTCTGTGATTTTGTATTATATAACTCTGCATATTGTGTGTCTGTGTGTGAATGTGTGTACAGCTCTGTATATTGTGTGTCTTTTATGTGTAAATAGTTGTTAGCTGTTTGTAATTTTGTATGTTATAACTGTGCAGTGCGTGTTGTGCTGATGTGTGAAATTGTTATTATGTTTAACAGAACTTGTGTGTACCGACTAGGAAGTGTGCAGTCACTTTTGCCTCTACATAGTATAGTGGCTACTGCAAGAATGGTGTCTAGTCTTAGTATTGATTCAAGAAATTGTGAAGCTCTTTCACATGCTACCATCTGCTGCAACCACCCTGGACCCTAAGGTCTTTGTTACTTTCAATTGTGAGGGATTGTCTCCTTTCTTGTGACCCTTGTTCCAACTGGCTCATATCATTTGGCATCAGATGAATAAAGACAACTCATAACATATGGAGCTCTGCTTGTGATGTTGATTTTTGGATGAGTTGCGAAGTTTATGCATTATGAGTTTAGCCTCAACAACCCATTTTTTTTTTCTTTCTTATTAGACCAGATGCTAAGATGTAGTTAGCTTTCTTTATTTGGTTTTTGAACTGAGTCATATGAGGGGTGATCTATGCAACTGATCTCACCTCATGAAGAAAAAGGCTATTGTTATTTATTTGGTTAATTATGTATGGACCCCCTCATTTTGAATACCTCATCTAGTGAGATAAGATTTTGGATTTCTTTATGATTAATTTTTGTATGGACTCCCTCTTTCTGAATCTTTCATCTAATCTATTATGTTCTATTGAATCTTTTTCGGTTTTGGGATTGAGGTTCGAATTGAGAAAACTAAAGAGTGTTTGGAATGGTTATTTGTGCGTGGGGAATTTTTTATGGAACTTTTCATAATAATAGTTGTACGTAGGAGAGCATCTAGGTGGGGATGCAGCCCATGAATTGAATATGATAATGGAATTTTTCTGAAATAGTACACATTGGCGGCATAGGGAGGTTTCAATCTCCTATATATACTCCTAGCAGAGAATGGCACTAATCGTGTTTCAGCAGAAACATCATTGCAGATGGTGGTACTGGTACAGGAATCTGCAACATATATCTGAAGGAAGAAAGCTACAATAGTAGTAATAGTTAACAAGTTTGAGCAGTAATTTCATGTCCTCAAAATTTGGTACAAAAATTCAAAGAAAAGTCATACCTTGATTCAAAATTTCAGCGATAACATTCCTCAGTTATCTGAGATTCGCAGAATTTTAGTGTTTGAATGTGAATAAAGTACAAAGGATATATAAGAAATAAGAAATTAATGAAGATTGTAGTACAAGTTAGAGTGAGATGGAACTTCACAACAATGTCATTTCATTTGCTTGGCTACCACCATATGAAGATCAAATAGGCCCCTCAACCTCATCTTGTACCAAACAATGACTGAGATTCAAAGTGAACTTAGTGCATGTTTACATAACCTTCTCAAAAAATATGTTCAGCATTCAAAAGTACATTGAGATCAATGATTTAGTATATGTTTGAATACAAGTTGAAAGAAACACAATTGGCTTTCAAAAAATAAGCTCCACTTACGTAACTTTTTTGGATTTTTGTCTTGGAACATACAATTTCTTTATTCAACGTGCACTCATTTGGAATAACAGTGATTCAGTCTCATTATATCTTCATGTCAAAGCTGTGTGAATGAGAATCCAAATACATGGTTAGTGGTTTGTGATTACGAGGTATGTAGCTGTACATGGTTAAGTATCAAGGAAATGGAACTTGTATTGGAAAAACCAAGTTCTATAGGATTCTCACCTCGCTAATTTAGATTTTATAGTAGATAATCATATTATGAAGCTTAATGGGGAGGAATATAGCTTATATAATATCCATCACGATTATGAATCACAAGCTTTGTATTCCTCTAAAATCCTTTTAAGATAAAAAGAAGAAACTTTGATAAGATCTTAGAACAGAGGAACTAAACAAGGTGCTATGCCTGATGAAATTCTGAAGAGAGCTTACATTTGTAAAGATGTTGGTGACCTTTACAGGTTCATTGATAGGGATATATATTCAGTATATAATGTCACATACAACATACAGACAAGAATGAGAGAAGACATGTATTGGATGGTTTATTGGTGTCAGCAATGCAAAAAAAAAAAGTAATTTTTTTACACCTAATTAAGTAAAAGTCATTGGTATCAGGGACGGAGCCACTTGGTGGCTTAGGGGCGAAGGCCCCTGAATTATATATATATATATATATATATATATATATATATATATATATATATATATATATAATATTAATATTAATATTTAAGTAATTTTTTTAATTTGTAATAAATTAAATATATTTAAATTTTATTTTTTTTCTTCATTTACAATATATTTTATCTTTTTTTATAATTTTTTTTTGTAAAGATAATAATATATTTTTTTTTAGATAAATATTTTGTTTTTTTTTATTGCAATTACTATGGGAATATTATATATATATATATAGATAGATAGAATATTTGAATATAATTTATTTTTAATATATTTTTTTCTTATAGTCTATTTTAAATGCTATAAATAAATATATTTACAAATTTTTATTAATATCTTCAATACTAAAGTGTGTGCATAAATATAAACACTTCATATTTAAACCTTACAATAAGTAAATTAATGTTACACTATTATCAATCAACTTTTATTACATTATTATTGTATAATCACAACACAATATTACTCTTTAATTTCTAATAATTTCAAAATATATAATTTTTTTTTATTAATTATTGACTAATATCTTTCTATAACTAACCTAAGTCATTCTTTCCTTAAAAAAAATATAATTCATTATATTTAAATAGATTTTATGAACTTAATCAATAGGATATTTTTCAAAAAAAATAAGATAAACGAAAATGCCATTATTTATTATAAATTGATAAAAAAAAAAAATCTCTATAGTATATGAAACTAATGAGTAATATTTGTAGTATTCTTGAAACTTTTAAAATCAATGTTTAATTTAATTGATAATACAAATGAATTTTGTATATATGAATATAAATTTGGCCCTGCCCAATGGGGCTGGCTCCATCCCCATTGGTAATACCGACAAGTTGGCTTGGTTGTTCAGTTGTCGATAATACCAACAACAGCCAATGGTTTTTGTCACCAGTGGCTCAATTTAAGCCCTTTAGGTTGTTGTAAAAATAAAACCAGGCCATTTAGACTTCAAATGTAAGTTAGATTTATTTTTCAACAACTTAAAAAGAGATTATTCATAACTTAGATTTGATAGTCCCTTCATAAATTGGTAGAATTGTAAAGATTATCTTCTCCTCATAAAACTAGTGAAGTTCTATATCAGCACATTCTTCCTCATTGATTGTCCTTATTTTTACTAATCCAACTCAATTTATGAATTATTTTTTATTTAAAAGCAATTATTATTATTAATAAGAAAGAAAAAGTCTTGTATTGTCCCTCAAGTGACTATTATTTCATTACTCTGCTACCCAAACAATTCAGTTCTGGAAAGATCAACTTGTTGTTGACTCGTCAAAGCTTTTGCATGATCCCTTCCCTACATCCCATAATGCAATTCATGGCATGCATGTGTCATCTGTACGTATGTCCATAATTGAAGAATATATATCTTGATTCTTGTATATATTTTTGTCCTTATTATTATCTTTACATTACAATCGCAATGCAACTTAAAGAATTATCAATAGTTAAATGATACCCATATCCTGTGTGCATGAGTAATGTGTATGCAGCATATTAATTAATTAATTAATTAGTATAAATAAATACATTCAGGATCTGAGGAACTGATATTATTATTAATAAACTGGCCTCACTTTGCGCTATGTCACACGTGCTCTCTCTTTGTACTTACGTGAGTTTGGCGAAGAAGTAAAAAGGAGCAAAAATGGTAGTTGAGGCTTTAAAACCCTAACATTAATAAAGGATGAAGGACACTTCAATAGTTCAAATCTCCTCAAGATGAAAATGTAAAAAAAAAAACAAAACTTTTACTCAATTTGTGATCAGTGAGAGTCAGCTTCCACATGACAAACATCACTGAGCCACTTAATTACAGAAACACCCATGAAACAAATAGTGCTACCTCTGTTTCACCGTTTGTGGCACCCATATTTATTGAGCAATGCAATAGTAGTGATTCTTTCAAGAAAAGAGTAGTAGTAATAATAACATATAAAAAATAAAAAAAACATGAAAATAAAATAAAATAATTAATAATAACTAATTTACAAAATCTGTCTCACATAATTTCTCTTAAACTAATTTTAACTTATAAATAAAGTAATTTTACTTCTACAAATATTTTTAGAAACATTTATCCAAATATACTAAAAGTTTTGGATTTGGTCCTCTAGAACGTGGAGAGTGTAACCTAAAATTAAACAAGATTCATAAAATTTTATGATTTTTTTAGTAAGTTTAAAAAGAATTTCTTAATTCTTAATTTATACTATATTGAATTACACCCATTTATAAAACTAGATTAAAAGTTATATAAATGATTAAACTATAAGGTAAAACTAATTCATCACCACTAAATTAAACTCAATTCTTATTTCTTATGCTGTATGAAAATGGTAATGAGCAACAGTTTTCAAAAAATGAGTTTATTTATTTATTGATAATAATAATACTCTTGAGACAGCAGTTAATTAATGAATTACTAAAAAAGGAAGCACCGACAGAGGCCACATCAGCAGACTTTGAAGTCGTGGTGGCACTGCTCTTGCTGCTGCTGTTGCTGGCGGAGCAGCTCCTTCTGGCGACGGAGCTCCATGACCTTGCGGTGCGAGTTCGAGTGCTGAGTCAGCACGAACGTGGGGCTCGCGGCGGGTCGGTATTCAGGCACGAGCCTACCCGACTTGAACCGAACGCCGCAAGCGTTGCACAGCGTCTTCGGCCCCAGCGGTCCGCTGCGCCACTGCGGCGTCTTTTCCGAGGCGCAGTGGCTGCACCGCCGCACGTCGCCGCCGTCTCCGTTGACGGACCCTTCCCTTCTCGATCTCGATTTCCCGACGAGCGGTGAAGAAGACGGAATGTTTGATTTGGAATATTCGTTACTATCGTTTGTGTGATTGTTGTTGGATGGAAACGGCGTGGTGTTCGTGTGGGGTCCATTGAATGAGGGGAAGCTGTGAAACGACGTCGCGTCGTCGTCCACGAACTGGGATAGCCATTCCAGCTCCGCTGCTTCGTCGCTCTGTGTACATCAAGCGAAATTAATAATAATATAACTGTCATAATAATTATTTTAAAAATGAAAAGAATAAGTAGTAGTATCGTAGGGTTACCGGAACAGAAGGTGGGAAGTTGAAGAAGAATGGGGGAGGAGGAAGGTGGGTGTCGGTGGAGAAGTCTAGAAAATGATCCATGTCCATTGTTTAGGCTTAGGTTTGAGAGAGAAGATGGTTAATTGTGAGCATGCAATGCAAGTTGGAAAGTGCAATGGTAGCATAGCCATAGCACCGACAAGACAGCCAACTGGCCCTCACTCATGCCACATGCCACATGCCACGTGTTCAACAACCCACAATCTATTGCAAGCAAACCAAGGGTACTCAACGTGGTACAACGTCCTTTTCTGCGGTACGGTGCTTCCTTTTATTTTTTATTTTTAGATATGATAAGGTTTTGATTCATTAGTAGCTTAATCAATCATTACTGTTGTTTTATACATTTAATCACATGTTAAAAGTCATTTTAAGAATCTTATATAAATTATTATTTTAGATTACTTTTTTTTCTTAATTTTAAAATAAATAATGTTTTTTTTATAATATAAGAATATATTTTTTTAAATTATAATACAAATAATAATATTTTGTAATAAATTCAAAAGTCCTATATATTAAAATCTGTTTAAAATGATTAAAATTAAAATATAAGTATATATTATATTCACTACTCAACCAATATACTCAATCAATATAGGCTAATTAAACTTGAATTAAAAAATTAAACTATCAAGGTGTATATTATGAAATAAAATAATACGTTTTTCTATAGTATTATTAAATGAAGAGGTATTTTTTTTAATGCATATTTAATGTATTAAATAAATTAAATAAATAAATAGTTAATGCATAACCTATGTATTTCAATGAAATTATCATTGACATGTTTTAACTTCTAATCGATGATGATGTAGTAATTGGTATAAAAATCGTGATTCTTGATTGCCCTGCACATCAAGAAAAAACGAACTTCAACAAGTTAAGGAAGATTTTAAAAATAGAATAAATAAAATAAAGATTTATTCAAATTCTTTTACTTGTCCAAACTTAATCCAACAATTTTTTAATTTCTAAAATTGATTAGAATCATTTTAATTAAATTTTTGAAAAGAAGATAATTTATTCAAATATTAAAATAAATGAGTGCGAGAATAAAAATTAAATTATGACAATATGTTCATTTTAAATCTTTTCAAATAAAAATAAAATCATTTAAATATATTTTTATATCCAACTTAATGCAATAATATTTTAATTTCTAAAATTGATTAGAATAATTTTAATTAAAATTTTGAAAAGAAGATAATCTATTCAAATGTTAAAACATATGAGCATGAGAGTAGAGATTTAAAATTATGATAACATGTGATATTATCTATTATATATGATAAAAAAAAAGTTTTGTTATGTTGTTATATATTACGTGATAGTCCCATATTAATTTTATATTTAATTATATTAAATAAAAAAGTAATTTTAATAAATTAATGTATTTAATATTTAAAATAATTTAAATGTTCAAAATAATATTATTATTAAAATTATTTATTTATATCTACTAGCATAGTTAGTTATAAATTCAAATATTATTATTTTTCTGTTGTTTATATATTCATGTTTTCTCATTCATATTAATTTTGATTCTGTTTAGGGTTATAATATTTACCAATATAATTATCTTAAAATTATAATATTTGTTATTATCTTATGATTATTGTAATTTTTTTTAAGATTATAATATTTATTTTTTTGTTAGTTTGAATTTGTTTATAATTATAATGTTTATTTTATATTATTTTTAATAAACTTTATCATCTAATTTAAATAAAAAATAATTTTCAAATTTATCTCGTTGTTATTATTTTATAAAACTTTTTAAGTTATTATTGTAATTATCTTATGAATATAACAAATTTAAAAATTATAAATATAACAAATTTAAAGATTAAATATAACAAGTCTTCCCAATTATTCTAGCAAAAGATTTAGGATATCTATTTTTACAAGGTGTCTTTTTTTCTTTTATCGTTTATATTTTTATGATTATGGGATGTATAAGAGCAATGATTCGATTGACTTTTATGTCTTTTCTATTTACTTATGTACTTTTTTTTTTCTTGATTTTTATTTTTATTTTATTATGTTTACCTATGCAATGAGCATTATTATCATTTTTTTTTATATTCTGCAATAAACTATATATTGTTTTTTTGTTCAAGTTTTAATTATTTTTGTGCAATCCCCGAATTCAAATCAAACACTTGCATTGAAAATGCAACAACTTTAAATTCTTAACACATAAAGGTGATCATGAATTGAGTTCATTCATTGAACTCAAGCTAAAATTATTGGATTAAGTTGAATTAACTAATTGAATAGGTTTAAAAATAGATAAACTCCAAGTACCTAGGTTACGTATTGAGTTAGAAAAACACTGATCACCTAACTCAACCATATCAAAATATTGAACTATCATTAATATTTGGTTTTTTTCTTGTAAATTTAACTAAAAATAAAATATCTAATTTTTATAATTTTCAAAAAACTTTGAAGAGTGTGAAGTGTGAAGTAGGTGGTGGAGAAAGTGAAGGAATAGTGAGAGAATTGGAGGAGGTTGTGAAAAACTCTTGCATAGGTGAAAAGGGTAATCACTTGCAAAAGGAGCATATGGATATAGCAATGAATACAAGAGGTAACTATCATAGCTATTCTGATGCTGCTAGTATTACACTGTTCCCAGGTATCAAAGAGAGGGTCGTCTTTAGCCGGGACGGTGATACTTCCATCGATGAACTTGTCTTTATTTTTTGTTAAGAGAGCTCCTCGCATGGCACGGCTCCAAGAATGAAAATTGTCACCGTTGAGAGGTGGTGACACAAGAATGGCTCCTGGATATTCATTAGGATGTAGATAATAGGGACTTGTTGGATTTTGTGAAGGATAAAGATTGATGGATGAAGGAGTTGGTTGAGCATCATTGGAGGAGTTTGGATCGGCCATGATTGGTGATGAAGGATGAAGCTAAAAAAGTGCCAAAATGATAAACTGATATCATATATTATCAGAACTCAAAGTACACAGAATGAAGAAAACATAATGTATTATTGATTTTTTTACTCACTGTATCTTAAGAGAAAGGAAATTTATCACCAAAAAAAAAGAAAAATAATAGGAGAAAGGGAACCATGTATATAGAAAGGAATCCTTTATATAGAAAGTAACTTTGACTTTTTCTTTTCTATTCTATAATCCTTTCACAAATATATATTAACTTATGTTCTACGTGCAACCTAGCCAAATTGATTACGTGAGCTAACATTCTATGCAACATTTACTGAAAGTTTTGATTTTGAAAATCTATATGGACTGTAAAACTAAATAAAGTCCTTGTAGTTTTTAAAATTATGGTACTTCAATTTTATGAGGTATTTATTTCTTTTATATTTTTTTTAACAAAATATTATGTCCCCTTTTATAGTTTTAAATTGTGATGACAATTTTTTTTCTTTTTTAGATAAAATATTTAAGTATAATTTATTTTTCTTTAGAGTTATATTTTCCTTTTATAACTTGTTATTATTATTTTAAAAACTATAAATGATTATATTTTCATTCAAGTGATTTATTAGTTTTTCCTTTGATTTGATTAGAATTGGTTTTGAGGATTAATGACTGTTTATTTACCTTTGCAAATGGGACAAACTTAAAAAATTATGTAAGAGTTTGATAGTTTCAAAATTATATTTTGAAATACATTAAAAAATATTCTCTTCCTATTTATTCTATTTTTTTACTGTCTTCCCTTTGTTCTTCTTTTTATTGTTTTTGTGACAAACATAATTTAAAAATGATGAAAAAACATGAGTAAAATAAAATCTTAATAATATGAAAAAACAAAAGTAATGTCTTAAATTTTTTTAAAAAAATGAAAAAAAGCAAGATAAATGTTATGAAAAATAGGGAAAAAATGAAAATTTTAAAAATTATGAAATAAACCAAGAGGAATGTCTTTAAAATCTTGAAAAAGAAAATTTTAAAATAGGAAACACAAGTGAAATGGCTTGAAAAATTGAAACGAAAAATGAAAAATGAAAAAAGATATGAAAAACTAAGAGAAATGTTTTGAATTTAAAAAAAAAATTAAAATATGAAAAAGCAAGAGAAATATTTTGGAAAATAGAAAAAAAAATTTAAAATATGAAAAAAAAAATAATGTCTTGAAAATATGAAAAAAAAAATAAAAAATTTTAAAATATGAAAAAAAGAGAGTTAAGTCTTGAAATTTTGAAAAAAAAAAAAAAGTAATATCTTGAATGTCTAAAAAAAATTAAAAATCTGAAAAAACAAAAATAATGTTTTAAAAATTATGAAAAAAATAATAATAATGACTTGAAAATGTGAAACACCAAGAAAATATTTTGAAAATTTAAGACATTTCTTATGTTTTTCAAATTTTCAAGACATTACTTTAAGTTTGTCATATTTTAAAAATAAATAAATAAAGGCATTGTTCTTATTTTTTTTTATATTTTTAATATATTATTTTTGTTATTTAATATTTTAATGTTTTTTTATTTTTTTTTAGGATTTTTCTTTTATATATTTTTTCAAAATTTCAAGACATTTTTTTTAATTTTTTATATTATATTATGCCACTGTCATTTATGAAGATAGTCGTGTGTTATAATCAAAATATAGATAACGCTTAATCTATAACAATAATAAAGAAGATATCATAAAAAATAATTATTTCTTTATTCTATTTTTTTATGTCTATTATATTCTTAAAGTATAAATATAAAATGATTTTTTTTTTTTTTATAATTATCCACTCCCAACCCACTAATAATTAATAATTGGCATCTATATGTGGAATGATAGACAGCTCTTTATAAATTGACAGTTATGTATACATTACATATTAGATAGCGCTTCCTACATGGCAACTTAAAGGCAGCAATTTATTTAACCAGTGCCACTAATATTTTGTAAAGTAATGAAAAGAATTTAATATGAAAAACCATTGACGTACGTAGCTGTTAATGTTTTTTTCATGCATGTAATAAAGATGGAGCATGCACAACAATGCTTTCGATATTACTTGATGCACTTGTCTTTTTTAATATGTGCAGGTTCAATTCACTTTTATCAATGATGGTTGATAAAAGTGACACAACTTTACAAATTATTAAAATGATTTCTTTCGAAGCTAGTAAAAAATTGTTAATCTACATTATATATGAGTTCCACTCCAAAGTGACTTTATTTTTATATTTATTCTATTTTTAAAAATTGAAATAATCCCATGTGTAAGTACTTGTCACGTAGGATCAGCTAGATAATAAAATTAAAATTAAAAGTTATCATGTCGCATAAATTAGGGATCGATTTCTGTTCAGGATGACAAAATTAAAAGAGTCCCATACCCATAAATAATTTAAAAAATAAAAACTATATATATTTTAATACTGTAGTTAGCTTTTAAAAGTGCTTTACTTTTGTCGGGTCAATCCTTTAACAAAAGTGAATCAATGATTGATATTGGTGGTGTTTCGACATTTACTATTCATACACATTATACCGTGTTTGTATTTTAGCTATTGAAATGGAATGAAACTGGTTGAGAAGGAAATGGATGCAACAACATTACAAGATATTTAAGTACATTGCATTGAACATAGCAATATTGATACTCACATTTATTTATTATTGACTTATTATAACCATTGTTGTCACGTAAAAATATAAAGTTAGCTGAAATATATTTTGGCTAGCTAGTCTTGCTTCAACACGATTTCACACAATAATTAGATCATTTGTGTCACGAAGTTTTGACTATGAGTTTGATGGGATATGCATGGGTTTGTGCAGCGGAAAGATATATACTTATAAAAGGAGAGAAGCGTAATAGATCTATTGTGTAAAAGAAATTCTCAATATCTATCATTTTTAACAACCTTTTTAAGAACAATGCAAGTTTTTTGTTAATTTATTGAAGTATTTGACAATAAACACAGTACTAAAGTAAAAAAGAAAAAGAAAAAGAACTTTTTAAGTTATGCACGCCATCCACATTGTGTAAGAAAAGCATTATTTTAATACATGCATGGTTTCAAAAAAAAGTCTATAAATACCCTTCACTTTGGAGAAGTATATATCCTCAAACATTATCTCTTTTACACCCTTCAACTTCTTCTATTCTCTCTTAATGGCTCCACTTCTCTTGTTTGTTTTGGTGTTTGCTAGCCAACTCATGGCTGGATTCACCACATCGTTACCGTTGTCGTTGTCGCCACCGTCGTATGGAAACCATACAACCATTCTCAGCATTGACGGTGATACAATGGTGGTATAGGGGCATTATTCCTACAACTGTTCTTAAATACTTAGACAATGCTCTAAAGGTCCATGATCTATTTATGTGTTTTGATATGTGTGTGTGTGGTGCAAATGGTATTGTAAAGCTTAATCTTGTGTAATATTGTCGTTAACTATATGGAGAAAATTTTGGTTAATTAACTTTAGTAGTCTAATGCCTTTTTAAAGAAGAGATTATTATTATTAAAGCTTTATATATTCTTGTAGTGATTAATTGTGAAAGATTTCGTTGCTAATGCTCTGATGATAAGGAGTATCACACTATTAGGTTTCTTTTAAAACTATGAATGTTTTTTTAATTTTAATTTGCATAGGAAAAAGATAATTAATAGTCTAATACTTCTTCTTTAAAAGGTATATAAAATGATATTTCATTAGTTAATTTCTCCAAAGTAGGATATGCAGAGGAAATGGAAGTGTTTGCACATATATGTTTTACTTTCATAAACAGTTCATTACAAGAAAATGAAAAATCTTAATTAAGTTGTATATGTTATATGTTATACAATTTTATTATATGAGTTTAATTAGAATGTTCCCTAGCGATCGATCTCGTTTCTATGAACAATATTTTTTTTTGAATAAATTACATTTTAATATGGTTGAATTGCAGGCTAAGGATCCAACAACATCTTTGGCACATTATTTTGATGTAATATCAGGAACTAGTACTGGTGGAATCATGACTGCAATGTTAGCAGCCCCAATCTCACCCAGCTCCAATAGTCCTCTCTTTGCTCCCTCGGAAGTCGTTGAATTCTACAAGAAATATGACCTAATAAGTATCGACCTTGAACAAATGGAACACTTAACTGTGTTAATTTGATTCATCAACAAACTCTTCAAATTTATTTTGAGACATGTTAATTACATCATCATAGTAAATTTCTAAATTTAAAAGCGTAGTTAAGGGGAAATTTAATTGAACCTGTGCGTTGAAATATTCTTTTTTTCTTTTAGTTAATTTGCTGGAACAACGTTCTGATTCTTGTGATGAAACAAAATGCAGATCTTTGATTGACCCAACAAAATGTCCCAAGTTTAATGGTAAGATATTGCAAGAGACACGACTGAATGAAACATTGACGAACGTTGTAATACCAACTTTCGACGAGAGGAAAATCAAGCCTGTTATATTCTCAAACTATAAGGTTAGCATGTATAGAACCCTTAATTTGAGTTTCATTATTATATGGCTAGAAATTAACCCGCTATTCATACAAATTTCTTATATAAAGAGAGAGAAAAAATATATTATAAGTTATTGTATGATATTGCTATGTGAATAATTTTTTTTGTTAAGGCTAACAATTGAATATTAATTGTTTGTGTTTCTTTGATAATGCAGCTGAAGACAGAAAAATACTTGAATGCGAAACTCTCAGATATATGCCTCGGAACTTCGGCTGCACCAACTTATCTGCCATCCCACGAATTTAACAATGAGGGAGTTGAATTTGATTTGGTTGATGGTGCTATGTCTGCTAATAATCCAGTAAATATCATCAACTTAAATTAATGAAGTTCACACAAAAGTATTCAACTATAATATATAAACATTTTTTGTCTGTTATATGTAAGTAATTTCGTTATGATTCATTGTTATTGTTATTGTTATTGGCCAAATTTTTTTTTGCTGTCAACCCTATGGGTTACTATATAGTACATATATAAAATTATTTAATTATCTGCATGCAGAATTAAATATATAATTGGTTATCGATGTGTGCTTCACTATTACTAACTCATGTCCTATATATATGGTCTATGAAAAATTAAGTTTCACCCACGAGATGAAATTAAATTTAACTGAATTACAGGCGATGGTTGCTGTGAGTGAAGTGATACAAAACAGCGATGAGCATAAGCAGATCCTGTTGCTGTCATTAGGAACGGGAGCAACAAAAAATGACAAGTTAACTGGAATCTTTGACAGCGCTTGTCAAGTTGGATGGTTAGTCATGTTTGTTTGCTGTAATAATAAGGTTCAATGCTTTGACCTTGGGGAGTTCTATGTAACTCCTAATTGCAAATTACCATGGTTCATGTAACAAGGTTCAATGCTTTTGATGAGTTCTATGAAACTCATAATTGTGAGAACCATGGATATTAAATATCAATATATCCTTGTTGCTCTGTTGCTTTCTTTTTGTGTTTTAATTAGATCTCCATTCCTCGTACCTGTTTTCCATTGCTTGCATTATTACGTAGTCACAAATTGTCGGAAATAAAATTAGATTACTTAAACAAAGCTATTAATAGGAAAAAAGAGTGGATATAAAGTTAGATTACGTACGTGCCTTTGTCCCCAAGAGTGTTAATCCAAGCCCAGGCTCTCTAAAAATAACATTATTCCTATGATCACTCTACAAAGATCAAAATATACAACAATATAATGCACTCTTGAGACACCAAATTTTATCTTTTACATAAATTAATTCGGGTTGAAAACCCATATAATAAGGCCAGAAGTTTGAGTGGGACAACAAATTAAGGTCTTGCAAAAGTTTTAAAAATAACATAAAGAATAGAATGTGTACTCCTTGATAAAATTTGAGCTTGTCAAATAAAGTTGATTTAACTATAACAATGCTAGAGGATCCTCCTTTCATACCCAAGACATTAATTAACAATTTTCTACACAAGAGAAAGAACACAAGACATTAATTAATAACTTCTACCAGCAACTCGATCGAATCCCATTCTACACAAAAAGATTCCTCCTCCATCTACATCGATTACCAACATAAAAAATTATCATATTGGAAAAAGAGGAATTCATGCATATTAGTAGGGACTTGGTAAAGAATTAATGTTTCAAGTTAGTATGCCAATCCAAACATATATATCATGGCAGAATCTTAACTATGTAATAAAACTCTTATTGTATTTTTTACATGGTATATATATATATATATATATTGCGTTTTGCTGATAAAAAAAAAACTATGTAATAAAACAGTATTTTGTAATTTGTCCTGTATTTATAAAATGTCTATTGAGTAGGTGTGTTAATGAGGTAGGTGAGTAGGTAGGAATTTGTTAAAAATTAAACTGAGATGATAGCGAAAAAGATGAAAGAAGAATAATGAGAAGGTGGATTAAAAGGCTTAATACACAAATAAATTTTTTTATTTGTTTTTCGTGGTAAAATGAGTTCTCATTAAGTGGATTTTCTTATTATTTGGATATTCAACTAGTTTATTTTATTTGTAAATTATCTAATTGGATTATTTTATTTATAAAAATTACTCAATTTGGCTAAAAAAAATTAGTTTAAAAAAAAAAACAACTAAATAATGGTTACTGGTTATACAATAATTAGTTATATAAAAATTATTACAAAATTATAACTATTTTTATAATTATAGTTATTTTAAATAACTTATTTTTATTTAAAAACTAGTTATTTCAATAACTAGGTATTTTTTAATAACTTATTTGTCAAATCCTAAAAAAAAAAAAACTAATTATGTATCAATAATTGATTATATAACTTGTTTCAAGTATAATAAGTGATTATACAATTATAACTGATTTTATAAAAATAATAACCAGTTATTCTAAATTATAACTGATTTTAGAAAACTATTTATAGTTATTTATAGATATGGTTATCATTATTAAAGTAACCAAATTTTGAGAGCGGGGTGCATGGATGTTAATGAGTGGATAAAAGACATAAAATGAAAGGGAAAAAAAAATGAAGAGAAGTAGAGTAAAAGAGTGATTATAAATGGATTCCGACCCATATAATTTCAAAACATGAAAGTGTACAGTTATAAATTTAACGATTAAAATTAAAAATAAAATTTGATTTTAAACATCAATTTATTATATAATAAATATAAATAAATGGACAAGATCCATCATCCATGTATTCCGAAAAACTGTATTTGAATTTTTTTTTCATGAAATTATGTGTTTTATAAAAAAATTATAATATATTTTTAATAAAAATATGATGCACTATTTTTTTGCTCCACTAGGTAAATTTTTTGGATCTGCCCCTGTTTACATATTAGGCCTACTTGTATTAACCATGTACTGCAGCATGTGGATAATTTTATTTGATTCTTAAATTTGTGTGTGAAAAAAGAACGTGGAAGGGCTCTTGAGGAGGCGTATTTATTGAAGAAGAAGAACAAAAAGCGTCTGAAATGTGAAGTTAGAGTGTGTGAAATGTGTTAGTTAGCAGTGTGAAAACGTGTGAATGAATCAATACCCAATAAATATAAAAGGCAGCTTAATTGTAACCCGATTGACACAGTGATTTTCACTGTATTTACAAGGAGGGACGGATTTTTATTAGTAGATGATATCTTAATTTTATACTTAATAAATATTTGGTTTTATTATATTTTTATTTATTTTTGGTAAGTTTTACTTTTAACAAATTAATTTGACATTTTTTATCTACAATTTTTAAAAATTTTATTCTATTATTTTATTCTTACATCACATTATTATAGATTTTATTCTCAATTTTTAAAAAAAAATTGTCAAATTTTATATATATATATATATATATTTTTTTTTTTTTTTAAAAAATAAATTTTATATTAAATATTTTTTTTCAAAATTTTATTGTCAATTTTTTATAAAAGAAATTCTAACCCTCCCTACTTAGATTCCTGGATACGTCCCTGTTTACAAGTACCATCTATATAATTGATGTATTTTTCTTTCCATACCTCTCAATTTATTTCTTAAGCTTCTATTTTTTTTTATTACACCTTTCACTTTTGTTTTTCTAATATCCACATTTTTTATTTTTTGATTTAAAAATATTATTAAAATTAATAATTTCATTTATATACCTTTCAAATAAGTAAGAAATCATGATTTTTGAAAATATATGTAAATTGGTATGAATTTTTGGCAAATAATATTTTCTTAGTAGTGCGGCTAAGAAGAAGGGAAACACTTTCACTAGTGATGGTAATCAGAAAGGCCTACCGTGGTGTTAGTTGAGAAGAAGGAAAAACGTGTGCTAGGTGGTTTGGTTCGGAAGAAGGAAAACACTTTTTTTTTTTTTTTTTCTGGTTGAGAAGAAGGAAAACTTTAACTCTCACGCTAATGGTATCTTTAAAAATTAAAAAAGAAAGATAAAATAAAATAAAATATTTAACTAATTTTTCTTTAAAAAAAAACCCCTTAAAATAACTTGAATTGCAAATTGAGAGATTTTTTAAATGACATGGCAATTATGTCAAATATAAATTTTATATTAGGCCACGTAAGAGGGTTTAAAAAACCCTTTAGAGAAACTAATTCCAAAGGATTTGTCCATTAAATTAGATAATGGGACGAATACAAGAGATTACTTTACAGGTTTTAAAGGTTTTATGGGTGATAGGTGATCTTCAATTAATTTTTAATTTCAATAGCATATCCATATATTATATATTATCCATTATCTATATATTATATATTATAAAAAAAAAGTTTAATGGTAATTTTCATCCCCTTGATTTTATGAAATGATAATTTCCATCCCTTGGTTTAAAATCCACAATTTTAATTTTTCTATTTTCAAAACCAAGTAATTTTGATCCTTTCACTCATTTTGAGGCTTTGACAATTATCTTGATTTTGAAATGTAAACTTTATATTAGGACCAAAATGTAAACTTTATATTAAGACCAAAATTGTTTGATTTTGAAAGTAGGGAATCAAAATTGTGGATTTTAAACTAAGGGATGAAAATCACCATTTCATTTCATAAAATCAGAGGATAAAAATTGTAATTAAACTTAAAAAAAAAAGTTTTGTAACGTTGCTAGATGACAAATGACACCCTATATTAATTTTAAATTTAATTATATTAAATAATAAATTAATGTGTTAAATTTTAAAAATAATTTAAATATTCAAACTTATCAATTCAATATTTTAAAACTTTAAAAATATTCTAAATATATCAAAACTAATATTCTCACAATATATAAATACGTAAATCAATGATAATTTAGCACTATCATATACTCCTTCAATTCTTTTTATTTTTTTTTCTTTTGCCCATTTTTTATTCTATGATTTTTTTTTCTTTCCTTATATTTGTTTAGTACATTTTATATTGTATTTTTATATAATTTTTTATTTATTATTATTTTTCATTTTCTTTTTTTTTTCATTATTATATTTTTAGGTTCCTTCCTTCTAATGTGGCTAGATTATAAGATATTAGATTAATGTGAGAGATTTAGTGTGTTTTTTCATCTAAAAACTAAACATTCAATCTATACATTCCACCATAAATAAATTTTTGAAAGAAAAATTATTAAATTTCCATTCAACCAGCATTTTAACGTGTTTGAACACAGTCTAAATGTTCTCCCTTAACAATTAATAGAAAGGGTCTACTTTCGTGATTAATAATACATAATCACATAATTAATTTAGATTTAACTAAGATTTTTATTGAAGTTCGAGTTAGTAACAAAACTTAAAAAAGCAGTGATCAAACCATTAGCAAATAACTCGTAAATGATATATAAAAGGCAGCTTAATTGTAACCCAATGATTGACACAGTGATTTTCACTGTATTTACAAGTACCATCTATATAATTGATGTATTTTTCTTTCCATACCTCTCAATTTATTTCTTAAGCTTCTATTTTTTTTATTACACCTTTCACTTTTGTTTTTCTTATATCCACATTTTTTATTTTTTATTTTTTATTTTTTCAATTTTTATTTTTTGATTTTAAAAATATTAAAATTAATAATTTCATTTATATACCTTTCAAATAAGTAAGAAATCATGATTTTTGAAAATATATGTAAATTGGTATGAATTTTTGGCAAATAATTTTTTCTTAGTAATGCGGTTGAGAAGAAGGGAAATACTCTCACTAGTGATGGTAATTGAGAAGAAGGAAAAAACGCGTGCTCGGTGGTTTGGTTCAGAAGAAGGAAAACACTTTTTTTTTTTGGTTGAGAAGAAGGAAAACTTTAACTCTCACACTAATGGTATCTTTAAAAATTAAAAAAGAAAGATAAAATAAAATAAAATATTTAACTAATTTTTCTTTAAAAAAAAATCCTCAAAATAACTTGAATTGCAAATTGAGAGATTTTTTAAATAACATGACAGATATGCCAAATGTAAACTTTATATTAAGTCACGTCAAAGGCTTTAAAAAATCCTTTAAAAAAATTGACTCCAAAGAAATTTTCAATTAAATTAGATAACGGGACGAATCTCAAAGATTACCTTATTGGTTTTAAAGGTTTTATGGGTAATGGATGATCTTCAATTAATTTTTAATTTCAATAGCATATCCATATATTATCTATTATCTATATATTATATATTATAAAAAAAAAATTTAATTGTAATTTTCATCCCCTGATTTTATGAAATGATGATTTTCATCCCTTGGTTTAAAATTCATAATTTTAATCTCTTTACTTTCAAAATCAAGCAATTTTGGTCCTTTCATTAATTTTGAGGCTTTGACAATTATCTTGATTTTGAAATGTAAACTTTATATTAGGACCAAAATGTAAACTTTATATTAAGACCAAAATTGTTTGATTTTAAAAGTAAGGAATCAAAATTGTAGATTTTAAATTAGGGGATGAAAATCACTATTTCATAAAATAAGAGGATAAAAATTGTAATTAAGCTTTAAAAAAAAGGTTTTGTAATGTTGCTAGATAACAAATGACACCCTATATTAATTTTAAATTTAATTATATTAAATAATAAAATAATATTAACAAATTAATGTGTTAAATTTTAAAAATAATTTAAATATTCAAACTAATATTATTATTAAAATTATCTGATATTACTGGTTCATATTTCAAATACAAAATAATAATATCAATTCAATATTTTAAAACCTTAAAAATATTCTAAATATATCAAAACTAATATTCTCACAGTATATAAATACATAAATCGATGATAATTTCGCACTATCATATACTCCTTCAATTCTTTTTATTTTTTTTTTCTTTTGCCCATTTTTTATTCTAGGATTTTTTTTTCTTTCCTTATATTTGTTTAGTACATTTTATATTGTATTTTTATATAATTTTTTTTTATTATTATTTTTCATTTTCATTTTTTTTCATTATTATATTTTTAGGTTCCTTCCTCTTAACATGGCTAGATTATAAGATAATAGATTAATGTGAGAGATTTAGTGTGTTTTTCCACTAAAAATTAAACATTCATTCTATACATTCCACCATAAATAAATTTTTGAAAGAAAAATTATTAAATTTCCATTCAACCAACATTTTAACGTGTTTGAACACAATCTAAATGTTCTCCCTTAACGATTAATAGAAAGGGTCTACTTTCATGATTAATAATACATAATCACATAATTAATTTAGATTTAACTAAGATTTTTATTGAAGTTCGAGTTAGTAACAAAACTTAAAAAAGCAGTGATCAAACCATTAGCAAATAAATGATAGAATAACACAGCAAAACTAGCAACTACAAATTAAAATCATCCATAACTCCAATTATTCATCAATGCATAAAACATAATAAGATTAAAAAACAGTGAAATGTTGCAAAAGGAAAAAATCCGAGTGCAAAAGAAAACCTACGATCTTCTAGGCCAAGCCAAGCTTTGAAAATAGTCGGGCAAAAAGACTTCAATTATGTTCCTAAAAAATTCAGAATGTTTTACCGTCTTGTCCCTCACATTGTAAATTATTGTTCTCCATATGTAACTACTGGTGATCCTTTGAATCATGAGGATATTGCCATTCTCAAACATGTGCAACGGTTGAAGATTATGATAATATATCTCCATGAAATCAAATCGAGGATTATCCAACACGAAATTGAGTTGAAGATCATGATTAGAGATGTTGAACAATAGAGTCCAAGAATTTTGATTTCCAAACTCTTTCATTTGCCACAAGGCAAAAAGGTTTGTCCTGCTATTGTGAGAAAAAAGCCTCAAGCAATCCTTCAAAACCCCAAGAGGTTTACAACAAGACCAGGGATTATGTATACGGAAATCACCCGGGAGTAATAATCTTCTGTAGCTTTCTTTCCCAAGATCAAGTGAAACAATAAACAATTCATCACTGTTAGCTTTATGTGCAATCCAATTAAGAGTGCCATTTAGATATTCTCCACCATGGTGGTTGAGAATGGGCTCATCAGGGGAGCTTTGAATCTTTCTCCAAGAGTTATTAACGTCACTTATGTTGCAAACTCTGATTTCAAAGGCTTTGAGTGAATCCTTCTTGGGAAGGTCGACTGATACAAGCTTGTAGGTGTCACTTAAATTATCGTAGCCAAACCCAATAAGTTTGCAAGAATAGCCTGGCATGTGTAAAGTACATTGAGGGTCTTGAGATGTTGTTTTTCTTCCGGTGGCAGGGTTCCATAGGCAAAACCTTCTACCATCACTTGGATTGTTGCGATTTATGCCTGAGAAACATATCAAGCCATTGCAGGAGCCGATGTCCACGTAACACCATTTGCTTTTATGTATTTGATGTATTAAGTCAAATCTGGGACTAAGATCAGCTACTGCAACGAGGGATGAAGGACTCTCTAAGAAAGAATGAAGAGGGAATGAATGCAAAGAGTAGACATTACTCATCTTGGAGTACACTAACATGCTGGTGGCTTTGGGTGATCTTTGAAGGTGGAGTTTAACAAAATCTGGATCAGAGATGATGGAGAATTGAAATGGCTTTGATACACACATGAATCGCACCAGGGATTTTACCGGAAGCAACGACAGAATTTCCATCAAGAGATCATTAGAAAGGACTGATGACACAAGAATTTCCATCACCAGTGATTAGTCAAAAGACTAGAGTTAGGTGTCACGTTGTTTTAAATAGGATCTCAACTTTTCATTTGAGGATGCAGTTCCGTGGATCAGATATATTCAAGGATTGAAACGGTTTACAAGAAAAGGTGGTTAGAGAGAAGTTTGAATTTAATTATATCTTATCTTTAGTTGATTGTATCTTTTATTTGTTTTCATTTTTTATTCTATCTTATTTTTAAACATATTTAAAAATAATATATTTCTGGTATCTTTTAATTATATCTTATCTTTAGTTGATTGTATCTTTTATTTGTTTTCATTTTTTATTCTATCTTATTTTTAAACATATTTAAAATCTTAAATGTTTCTCAAACGGGTTTTCAATTTAATGTGCTGTTATTTGTTGAAAACAGGTTCTTCAAGGAATCTAGTGAGGAAGAACGAGGGCACCCTGAAAAGCTTATGAAATATCAGGTTAAATTAACTTTGTAGTTAACTGTTTAACTCTTAATCAATCAGATAAAAATGGCTTCTAAAGTTACAATAAAAGTATGTTGATATATATGGTTCTTGTTAATTTGTTTTAGAACTCTCGTGGTGGAAGAGTTGTGCTTCACCCCATTTTTTTTTTTAACTTTCCTCTCAACATGTAAAAGGCTGCAAGCCTATTTATGCAATAACATTTGATTTCTGCTTTTCAATTATCTCTCTCCAGTAAAAATGTCATTGGTATGTATCTTGATACTGCATAATACCATAGAAAGAAAAATGTCCCCCAAAGTTAAATTGAAGGCTATGGCTACCTCGCCCCTCTATGCCTTTGAACTAAAAGTACGAAAAGCAGCACCCTTCTCAATGATACCAATATGTTGAATTACTTAATAAAAGAGGTTATTATACTAATAAGTTTGTTGATAAATTATGTGTGATGGTGAGAATGATAATCATGTTTTTTTCATCCACAAATTTTGAATTCAAATTTAAAACTTTATTTGAGAGAATCAAGTTTAATAAGCACTCAAATCAACAACTTATACTTATTTAGAGGCTTTAGACTTTAGAACTTGCTGAAGCTTCTAGTCAACAAAAGTCCAAAAACACTTCTTATTTTAATGATATTACTTAGGACTATAGGCCCCTCAGTTGGGATTTTGAACTCCAAATATAAACGCAGAGTTATAATGGTTTGTGTGTATAAAATTATTTTATATTATTATTTTAATATTTTTTAAATTTATAATTTAATGATGTATCATGATTCAATTATAATCTATCTTTTATATTATTTTTAAAATAACTTTATAAAAATTAATTAATTTATTATAAATAAATTATTATCATTAAATGATAAAATAAAACTATTTTATATTTATATTATATGATATATCACCATCAAACTCATCTTTATACATATAAGAAATGTATCCAGTAATGTTTTTTTAAGTGATAAATGATAATATATATATATAAATCAAACGCATATAATCATTAATGATTAAGATTAAAAATTAATTTCTTAATCTTACCATTTAAATATAAATTAATCTATATACTTATTATTTTATTTCATATGATAATACAAAATTTAACTAGATTGATAATATCTTTTATCAAATAAATTTAAATAAACTAACACATTACATATTAAATCTTATAAAAACAGTCTCCAAATTGGGGTCTTACAATAAGAACGGCGGGAATAAATCATAAGAGTGTGCGAAAAAAAAAAGGTGGACAACTCAGTTTTTCTTCTCTTAATATAAATATTTTTACGTTAAGTTTTTTTAACAAATATCCTATAGGCATTGCTTTGTCTATTTATACCTATCATTAGTCATTTATAATTTTAATTTTTAAATAGCAATATACAATTTAGTTTTAATTAATTATCGTATTGTTTTTTTTAGGGAAAATTATCGTATTATTTGATTCACACTCTTTTTTATTGTTAAATTAGTTTTTCATTCTTTTTATTTAGTCATTAGATTTTTTTTTAACATTTTAGTCATTAGATTTACTTTGATATAATTTTACTTAAATTTATGATTCAATTTTAAAAACGTTTACTTAAAAAATTGAAAATTAATAAGATTTTGATGCCCTCACTTCTTTTGAAAAAAAAAAACTCTCACAAGTCACAACACACACCAAGTTTTTAATTACTCGTTCATAACATAAGCACCTCATTCAAATACTGAAACAATCACTTTATAAATAATGACTCAAAATGCAAAACCAATTCACTAGTATATACTTAAAAACAATCACTTTATATACTCCTTCCGTTTCTTATTATAAACTATTTATTATAACCAATAAAAAAATATACTTTTTTTTTTCTTAAATATAAGCAAAAGTCAGTTATTATACTTTATTTAATAGGTAATTCTTAAACTACTATTCATTTAATACAAATATTATGCTTGATACTAAGATTTGATAATTTAGTAAAAATATTTATTAGGAATTAATACAATTTAAAAAAAGATGATTATTTTTTTTTAATAAGTAAGTGTGAAATCTCATTTTTCTTCCTTGTAAATAGTAATGGATGCAGTATATAAGTATCAACCATACACTATAAATGCACATAAGATATCTACCTCTCATATACTTATGTAATAAAATATATAAAATTTTAATGTCAACAAAATAAAAGTGCAAACACACAAGTGCAGTGCCTGCCTGTGTTTCCACTAATAATAATAATGATAGTTAATTTGTTCATGTGTTTGATAAGTTTCGGGTACACCATATTTCATATGTTAATTTTATATCACAATTTATAGTTTATACTTATAAAACTTGTATTAAAAATTTTTAAGAAAAAAGATAAATGTCATTTTCCTTATAAATCTAATATACTATTGCTTCATTAATGAGAACTATAATTCTAAATTTAAAAAAATTACAACCACAAGCTACAAATGACAACAAATTACATCACTCCAACAGAATTAAAAAAACTATAACCACTGAAACCAAACTGTAAGCTCTAAATGTAGCAATAGATTATTCTCCCAAGTCATTAAAGACTCCCAATATCTACACATAGAACAAAAATGAATACTCATCTATTATCTCTTGAACCCTTTTCCAATAATAATATATCTAACTTTCACTAAGGAGGCATATTCTTTGTAAAATTGTAAATGTGATTAAAACATTACCCATTCTTTTGATTCATGAGTGGCATTTCCAATGAATTTCCACTTGTTGACCACATGTTAAGCTAATTTTAGTATAAATAAATTAATTAAAATGTTACCCATTAACATATACATAAACCAATACTTACTACTTTCGCTTTTGAAAATAAATTGTGGCAAGACGTCCCCATTGTTGTTATTGAAGGCACCAATATTTTGAAACAACAAGATTACAATATTTATGTTATGCTACACACATGTAATTCTATGTAACATACATAATACTTTATTTGTAAAATTAAATTCTAACCATCAAATAAGACATTGAATTGGGGACGATTGGAACAAAAGGGACTTGAGGAAATTGATTGTACATGGGAAGCATTCTATATAAAGCAGGCAATGACACACCACATTGTGATATAAGATTAGTGAATGAAACATTTGCTTGATGTGATAATAGGTGTACTCATTTTTTTATTTTTTGTGGTACCAACAATATTGTGATTAGAAGCTTTGTATTCTTTCATCATATCACCTTTAGAGAGCTTCATTTTATCTTTAAATGATGCAGATTTGTCGGGCTCTTGTCTTTGTTTCTTCGGTAATAAAGATAACAATTGAGTCAAAATTAATATAAAAAAAGAAGACAAAGTTGTTGGTTATTTAGATTAACCAAATAAAATAACCAAATGAAAGAGCAGATCGCATTACGTCAAATTATTGAAGAAGAGAGATTTAGAAATACCTGACTCCATAGAGATTGTGATTAACACACACAGCGGAAGCCTTTTGTTGATAAATAACTAATGGTTGATTGATCTTCCTCAACCAAATCTCCTTTATTCCTGATGGGACCTTCGTTTTCTCTCTTGATGGGGAGAGGAGAAAACTGTTTTCTGATTTGGTATATTGGGGACCATCACCGTGCTTTATGTTTTTAACCCATTAGAGTTCCCATTATGCCCCAATGGGTAAAACTGGCAATTCACTTATTAATTCCATATTATTTTCTATTGGCAGTTTAAGGGCTCTCTAAATTAGATCACTTAAATTGAGCCATCTAAATGTGAATAACTAATATAAATGCTAAAATTAATATTTAGTCCATATTAATTAATTAGGAATAAATAAATTCCTAACAAAAGTAACATGAATTATTTTTATTTTATAAAAATAATCATTTAGCCTAAAATTATCATTATAGTAGAAACATTTTTTTGTAGTATATTCTCCATGTATTACCTCATTTCCTTTGCTTTGATGAATTGGCAGTCATGCCTCGTTCACCATATAATCTCTAGAGAACCTTTTCTTCATATTTTTAACCAGTCTAGGATTGTCAACTTCATTTCCTTTTCTTTTATAACATAAAATAGAAATTGAGTCAAAATTAATATGACAAAGTAACATAAAATTTTAAAACAATCATTTAGCCTAAAATTGTCATTACATTAGAAACACTTTTTGTAGTATATTGTCATGTATTGTCTCTTTTCCTTTGCTACAGTGGTACTTTAACCTGCTAAACATATATGACATGGTAAAAATCATTCCATTCACATAAAAAAACAAAAATGGGAATTCAATCAATTTCAAAATTCAACATCTACATACGCATTGCTCTTTTGTCATATCACCTCCGGAGCACCTGTTTTTCATATTTTTAACTAATGTAGAACTAACAACTTCCTTTCCACGTCTCTTCTATAACAAAGGTAGCAATTTAGTCAAAATAAATAAATAAACTAACATGGTTATAAACTAAATTTATAAAACCATCGTTTAGCCTACCTTTCTCATTAGTTTATCACCATGTTCTTTAGAATTCTCTTTATGTCTGGTCTCTTGCCCATTGTTTTGATCATCCAATGGTGGTTCTTTACCCTGTAAAAATATAATGAATAGGGAAAAAATTGTATAACCATTTATATAAATAATTAACAACCAACTAGATTCATACTTAATGAAGTTCAAACTTACATTATCTTCTACACTTCTAGAGTCATTAAGCTTTGCACCACATTCTTCCTCAGAATCACTCAAATCATCATTGTCCATAGACAAGAGAATTGGACATGTAGTTTTTGAGTGACCAATTTTATTATAGATAGAGCATTTCTTATTCTTTTTCTTGTAATTTTTCTTTTGTAGAGTACCTTTAGTCTTAACAACAGTAGGATCATTAATATCATTTGTAGGCAACTCATTAATAAGACCTAATTTATTGGTCAACTTCAAAATTTCTTCCTTAATTAAATTGAATGTGTCAAGCTTTTTTGCAACAATGTGACCAAGTCTATTAAATGATGCAGCTAACACACCAAAACGAGCCATAATCATCATATCATTGTCCTTGTCCTCTGCCTTAAAGTGAGAAATAAATGTATTTTTAGTATCCTTCAACTACCTTTTGCAAGCATGCTCAAGTCTCATTACACATACAATGTGGCTGCAAGGAATGCCACATGATTCATATAACTTACAATCACAGGAAAATTTTGATTCATCTTTCTCATATATAACTTCATGTTGTCTATGATGATAATAAAATTTGTCCACCATGAATGACAACTTATCTGCATTTTCAGTTCTCTTAGTCACATTCAAGGATCCAACAGTTAAAATTTCTCCTCTCACCAATTTAAAAACAACTTGAGTATAGATCTTAGAAGCTTGTATCTCTAAGTTTTTGTTTTTGTAGACAAGTCTTCATTACAGGTTTTGTATAAAAAGAATTAAAATAAGAAATTAGCTCATTGTACTTGAAATCTCTTAAAAAGTGCTCAAAATTGTATAACAACTCCACAATTGAATTTTTCCTCCAAAGATAACTCTTTATACAGGAATTGATGTCTTCACATAGTGAAGTAGTCCTTATGCCAACAAAAAACTTATCACGAAGATAACTAGTTGCCCACATAAATCTCTTTTGGTAGACTTGGTCAACTCAATTATTTCCTTCAAGACGATACTTAGCAACAATCTCCTTCCAAAACATTTCAAATTTCTTAGGTGAAAACTGACCAAACATAGTCCTTTTGAAATCCTTTAAAAACTTTACATTCTTGATATTCTCAACAGCATTCTTTTGCAAGTGCCATGCACAAAGTTTATGATATGTGTTTGGAAAAACATTCTTGATCGCCTCCCTCATTACACCATCACCATATGTTACAACGGCTTTTGGATGTTTGTTGCACATTGCAACAAAAAAAGATTGCAATACCTACTTATATGTTTTAGTTGTTTCATTTAACACGAGGGCATATCCAAATATCACAGGTTGTGCATGATGATTTTTACCAGAAAATATTACCAACAGCTTGTTGTATTTATTCTTCTTGTATGTGCTATCGAACGCAACCACATCTCCAAAACATTGATAATCAGCCCAACTAGTACCATCGACCTAAAATATGGTGGTATAATTCACACCACCATTTTTTTCATATAAAATTAAAATCCAAAAGAGTTAATCTCTCATCCACCTCTGCTCCACCAACCAAAAAATCACTAATATAAAGACATACTTAGAAAATTAATTCTCCCCTACTGCTTCAAAGCAACCAAAACATAATGACACTACTCATAGAAATCAGTAGTACATTCTCATCCATTGATGTACTCATCCCCTAAAACATGACTCGAGGGTTACCAACAAGTATATTTATATTCATTCTTAATAATAAAAAGTCATTCAAGAAACAAATTGCAATTTCATTTATCATAGATATGCTCAACAATCAACATTTTAACAAGGAACAAACAAATTAATGGCTTTGTAGAGTGATGAAAGTGGATACTTGGATAGGACAAGAGTTTAAGATTCTCCTTCAGAATCTAGCCACAAATTGATGTCTTGATTTCCTTCCTCAACTATTCGTTTTGGGTCTTCTTCATTTCCCACTATGGTGGTGGTGCTGGAATTAGAATCAAAATTAGGAAAACACTCACAGTGGTGTTGGTTGAGAAGAAAGAAAATGCACTCAAGTGTTGTTGCAATTAGAATCACAATAAGGAAAAACACTTTTTTTTGTTAGTTAAGAAGAAAGAAAAAACTTATGGTGGTATGGTTGAGAATAAGGAAAAATCTCTCACTAGCAGTGGTAATCAAAATCAGGGAAACGCTCATGGTGGTGCGGCTGAGAAGAAGGAAAACACTCTAACTGGTGGTGGTAATCAAAATCAGGGAAACCGTCACATTGGTGTGATTGAGAAGAAGGAAAATGGTTTCACTAGTGGTGGTAATCAGAATCAAGAAAACCCTCACGGTGGTGCGGCTGAGAAGAAGGGAAACACTCTCACTAGTGGTGGTAATCAGGAAAACGCTTACGGTGGTACTAATTGAGAAGAAGGAAAAACGCGTGCTCAAGGTGGTGTGGTTGAGAAGAAGGAAAATGCTTTTTTTTTTTTTTGGTTGAGAAGAAGGAAAACTTTAACTCTCATACTAATGGTATCTTTAAAAATTAAAAAAGAAAGATAAAATAAATAAAATATTTAACTAATTTTTCTTTAAAAAAAACCCCCTTAAAATTGTGGATTTTAAACTAAGGGAAGAAAATCACCATTTCATTTCATAAAATCAGAGGATAAAAATTGTAATTAAACTTAAAAAAAAAAAGTTTTGTAACGTTGCTAGATGACAAATGACACCCTATATTAATTTTAAATTTAATTATATTAAATAGTAAATTAATGTGTTAAATTTTAAAAATAATTTAAATATTCAAACTTATCAATTCAATATTTTAAAACCTTAAAAATATTCTAAATATATCAAAACTAATATTCTCACAATATATAAATACGTAAATCAATGATAATTTAGCACTATCATATACTCCTTCAATTCTTTTTATTTTTTTTCTTTTGCCCATTTTTTATTCTATGATTTTTTTTCTTTCCTTATATTTGTTTAGTACATTTTATATTGTATTTTTATATAATTTTTTTATTTATTATTATTTTTCATTTTCTTTTTTTTTTTTTCATTATTATATTTTTAGGTTCCTTCCTTCTAATGTGGCTAGATTATAAGATATTAGATTAATGTGAGAGATTTAGTGTGTTTTTTCATCTAAAAACTAAACATTCAATCTATACATTCCACCATAAATAAATTTTTGAAAGAAAAATTATTAAATTTCCATTCAACCAGCATTTTAACGTGTTTGAACACAGTCTAAATGTTCTCCCTTAACAATTAATAGAAAGGGTCTACTTTCATGATTAATAATACATAATCACATAATTAATTTAGATTTAACTAAGATTTTTATTGAAGTTCGAGTTAGTAACAAAACTTAAAAAAGCAGTGATCAAACCATTAGCAAATAACTCATAAATGATATATAAAAGGCAGCTTAATTGTAACCCAATGATTGACACAGTGATTTTCACTGTATTTACAAGTACTCTATATAATTGATGTATTTTTCTTTCCATACCTCAATTTATTTCTTAAGCTTCTATTTTTTTTATTACACCTTTCACTTTTGTTTTTCTTATATCCACATTTTTTATTTTTTATTTTTTCAATTTTTATTTTTTGATTTAAAAATATTAAAATTAATAATTTCATTTATATACCTTTCAAATAAGTAAGAAATCATGATTTTTGAAAATATATGTAAATTGGTATGAATTTTTGGCAAATAATTTTTTCTTAGTAATGCGGTTGAGAAGAAGGGAAATACTCTCACTAGTGATGGTAATTGAGAAGAAGGAAAAAACGCGTGCTCGGTGGTTTGGTTCAGAAGAAGGAAAACACTTTTTTTTTTTGGTTGAGAAGAAGGAAAACTTTAACTCTCACACTAATGGTATCTTTAAAAATTAAAAAAGAAAGATAAAATAAAATAAAATATTTAACTAATTTTTCTTTTAAAAAAAATCCTCAAAATAACTTGAATTGCAAATTGAGAGATTTTTTAAATAACATGACAACTATGTCAAATGTAAACTTTATATTAAGTCAAGTCAGACGCTTTAAAAAACCATTTAGAAAAACTGACTCCAAAGAAATTTTCAATTAAATTAGATAATGGGACGAATCTCAAAGATTACCTTATTGGTTTTAAACGTTTTATGGGTGATGGATGATCTTCAATTAATTTTTAATTTCAATAGCATATCCATATATTATCTATTATCTATATATTATATATTATAAAAAAAATTGAATTGTAATTTTCATCCCCTGATTTTATGAAATGATGATTTCCATCCCTTGGTTTAAAATTCACAATTTTAATCTCTTTACTTTCAACATCAAGCGATTTTGGTTCTTTCATTAATTTTGAGGCTTTGACAATTATCTTGATTTTGAAATGTAAACTTTATATTAAGACCAAAATTGTTTGATTTTGAAAGTAAGGAATCAAAATTGTAGATTTTAAACTAGGGGATGAAAATCACCATTTCATAAAATCAGAAGATAAAATTTGTAATTAAGCTTTAAAAAAAAAAGGTTTTGTAACGTTGCTAGATAACAAATGACACCCTATATTAATTTTAAATTTAATTATATTAAATAATAAAATAATATTAACAAATTAATGTGTTAAATTTTAAAAATAATTTAAATATTCAAACTAATATTATTATTAAAATTATCTGATATTACTAGTTCATATTTCAAATACAAAATAATAATATCAATTCAATATTTTAAAACCTTAAAAATATTCTAAATATATCAAAACTAATATTCTCACATATATATTATTTTTCATTTTCATTTTTTTTCATTATTATATTTTTAGGTTCCTTCCTCTTAACGTTGCTAGATTGTAAGATATTAGATTAATGTGAGAGATTTAGTGTGTTTTTTCACTAAAAATTAAACATTCATTCTATACATTTCACCATAAATAAATTTTTGAAAGAAAAATTATTAAATTCTCATTCAACCAGCATTTTAACGTGTTTGAACACAGTCTAAATGTTCCCCCTTTAACGATTAATAGAAAGGGTCTACTTTCATGATTAATAATACATAATCACATAATTAATTTAGATTTAACTAAGATTTTTATTGAAGTTGAGTTAGTAACAAAACTTAAAAAAGCAGTGATCAAACCATTAGCAAATAACTCGTAAATGATAGAATAACACAGCAAAACTAGCAACTACAAATTAAAATCATCCATAACTCCAATTATTCATCAATGCATAAAACAGAATAAGATTAAAAAACAGTGAAATGTTGCAAAAGGAAAAAACCGAGTGCAAAAGAAAACCTAGGATCTTCTAGGCAAAGCCAAGCTTTGAAAATAGTCGAGCAAAGAGACTTCAAGTATGTTGCTGATAAATTCAGAATGTTTTACTGTCTTGTCCCTCACATTGTAAATTATTGCTCTCGATATGTAACTAGTGATACTGTGAATCATGAGGATATTGCCATTCTCAAACATGTTCAACGGTTGAAGATTATGATAATATATCTCTATGTAATCAAATCGGGGATTATACAACATGAAATCGAGTTGAAGATCATGAATAGAGATGTTGAACAATAGAGTCCAAGAATTTTGATTTCCAAACTCTTTCATTTGCCATAAGGCTGTCCTGTTATCGAGAAAAAAAAGCCTCAAGCAATCCTTGAAAACCCCAAGAGGTTTACAATAAAACGAGGATTTATGTAAACAGAAATCACCCGGGAGTAATAATCTTCTGTAGCTTTCTTTCCCAAGATCAAGTGAAACAATAAACAATTCATCACTGTTAGCTTTACGTGCAATCCAATTAAGAGTGCCATTTAGATATTCTCCACCACGGAGGTTGAGAATGGGCTCATCAGGGGAACTTTGAATCTTTCTCCAAGAGTTATTAACGTCACTTATGTTGCAAACTCTGATTTCATAGGCTTTGAGTGAATGCTTCCAAAGGTCGACTGATACAAGCTTGTAGGTGTCACTTAAATTATCGTAGCCAAACCCAATAAGTTTGCCAAGATAGCCTGGCATGTGTAAAGTACATTGAGGGTCTTGAGATGTTGTTTTTCTTCTGGTAGCAGGGTTCCATAGGAAAAACCTTCTACCATCACTTAGATTGTTGCGATTTATGCCTGAGAAACATATCAAGCCATTGCAGGAGCCGATGACCACGTAACACCATTTGCTTTGATGTATTAAGTCAAATCGGGGACTAAGATCAGCTACTGCAACGAGGGATGAAGGACTCTCTAAGAAAGAATGAAGAGGGAATGAATGCAAAGAGTAGACATTACTCATCTCGGAGTACACTAACATGCTGGTGGCTTTGGGTGATCTTTGAAGGTGGAGTTTAACAAAATCTGGATCAGAGATGATGGAGAATTGAAATGACTTTGATACACACATGAATCGCACCAGGGATTTTACCGGAAGCAATGACAGAATTTCCATCAGGAGATCATTAGAAAGGACTGATGACACAAGAATTTCCATCACCAGTAATTGGTCAAAAGACTAGAGTTAGGTGTCACGTTGTTTTAAATAGGATATCAACTTTTGATTTGAGGATGCAGTTCCGTGGATCAGATATATTCAAGGATTGAAACGGTTTACAAGAGAAGGTGGTTAGAGAGAAGTTTGAATTTAATTATATCTTATCTTTAGTTGATTGTATCTTTTATTTGTTTTCATTTTTTATTCTATCTTATTTTTAAACATATTTAAAATCTTAAATGTTTCTCAAACGGGTTTTCAATTTAATGTGCTGTTATTTGTTGAAAACAGGTTCTTCAAGGAATCTAGTGAGGAAGAACGAGGGCACCCTGAAAAGCTTATGAAATATCAGGTTAAATTAACTTTGTAGTTAACTGTTTAACTCTTAATCAATCAGATAAAAATGGCTTCTAAAGTTACAATAAAAAGTATGTTGATATATATGGTTCTTGTTAATTTGTTTTAGAACTCTCGTGGTGGAAGAGTTGTGCTTCACCCCATTTTTTTATTTTAATTTCCTCTCAACATGTAAAAGGCTGCAAGCCTATTTATGCAATAACATTTGATTTCTGCTTTTCAATTATCTCTCTCCAGTAAAAATGTCATTGGTATGTATCTTGATACTGCATAATACCATAGAAAGAAAAATGTCCCCCAAAGTTAAATTGAAGGCTATGGCTACCTCGCCCCTCTATGCCTTTGAACTAAAAGTACCAAAAGCAGCACCCTCTCAATGATACCAATATATTGAATTACTTAATAAAAGAGGTTATTATACTAATAAGTTTGTTGATAAATTACGTGTGAAGGTGAGAATGATATGATAGTGGTTCCCGTGATAATGATACTATAAATAATAATGGTGTATTAATTAAGGTTCTGTTCAAAATAGTTGGTTAGTTTTTAGTTTATGATTTTAAAATTTAATTTTCAAATAAAATCATAAAAAAAATGGAGTTAAATCGATTTTTAACTTAATTAAAAAATAATTTTATATCGATTTGAAATTATATAAACTAAAATCAAGTTTGATTTAAAATTCAAAGATGAAAAACATATTTATTTGCTTTTATGAGATGCAAAACATCCTTTGTTACTACCTACCATTTCTCATTCTTGGAAAATTATTGCAAATGAAAATTGACACTTATACTCAATTTTGTTTCATAATTTTAATTGAGTATCACCATATACAAATCAATTATTTTTACCTTTTTCAATATAAAAATTCTGAATAGTATTTATTCTCTCTAACTCAATCCTTCTATGTGGATGCTCAGTTGAGACTTGAAAAAAACTTCACATGTTTATTTTATTAAATATAAGATGAAGCTGGACCCATTGACCCACTATAAATGATCTTAGAAACTCTGCTCAAATGAGAAGCCAATGATGGAACCCATACTCCAACTGGTAAAAAAGAAAAACCTTTATTTGCATAAAGAAATTAGAATAAAGATGGTCTAAGTAGTAACATTAACCACAACCGTAACTCTAATTACTAGCTAGCTTTACTCGTATTTCTCAAGTTTGGGATCAGTATAGCTTTCAACATTGAACAGTTCAAAATATGAAATACAACGATCTACAAAGTTAATTGTATCACTTTTTCCTTATTTAAAAGTCATGTGATACTATAATCAATAATCAACTGATTCCATAAAGACTTGTTAAAGTCTGAACCTAGTAAGCATCCCACCAAAACAAGAGAAAGAGTTTTCTTTCTTCAAGATAGTTTTAGTTTGCAATGGTATTTTATTATTTAAATCACATGAACTTGATAATGTATCATAAATATAACCTGAAAGTTTGTCTCCAGACAGATTTAATACTACAGTAGTTTGTTGAGAAAGCACATATACTTATCTAAATAATGCACTTGCATGTATGGACCAACAAGTTTGTAATTCATTCAATTATTGTTTGAAGGTCTTAGATTAATGGGAGAGATTTAGTGTGTGTTTGTTCATCCAAAAACTAAGGATTCATTCAGCACATTCCAATAAATAAAACATGAAGAAAAATTAATCAAATTCCCATTCAATTGCATTTTAACGTGTTTACAAACACAGTCTTAATGCCCTACATTTTTCTCTTAACGAATAACAAATGATAATTAAAATAAAAAAAAAAGGTCTACTTTTCATGATCATATAATTAGTTTATTAGATTTAACTATTATTGTATTGAGGGTTCAAGTTAGTAACAAAATTTAACAATTCTTGTAGTGATCAAACCATTAGCAATAACTTATAAATGATGATCGAACAACACAGCAAAACTAGTCATTACAAAAATCATCCATTATGCATCAATGCATAAGTGTCTTGAAAATTTGATTTTTTTTTTTTTTTGAGAAAAGAGTAATTTCATGAAAATTGAAAAAATAAATTATATGGGAAAAATGAATAATGTCTTGAAACCTTTTTTTTAAAATAAAATTAAAAAATAAAGAAATGTCTTGAATTTGAAAAAAAAAATGAAAATTTTAAAAATAAAAAAAAATAAGAGTAATATCTTCTAAATTTGTAAAAAAAAACTGAAAATATATAAAAAAAAAAAAAAGAATAATAACTTGAAAATTTTAAAAATCTTAGGATTATATTGTCATTCAATCACAACCTTTCATTTAGGTAAGTTAATTGACTTTTATAAAATTATTTCAAAATTTATAAAAATTGTGAGTTATAATTAATCCACTATATAAAATTATGAACATTAAACTCTTTTATATTTTGGTTTTTATTTTTAAAAAAATTATATAGGAAAAAATAAAAAGAGAAAATTAACAGTGTTGTGAAAACTGAATCGTTCTTTAGGTGTTCTTTCTACACTTCACCAAATATTTTCCAACTGTGTCGGTCATCAAAAGAATCAAACTCACTTAATTAAAGATGTTGTGTGAATAATACGTCTACTTATTAAGAACATTGAGTGCTTTCAAATTCACAAGTTCTTGAGGTATTTCAAAATGGTTGGAGGAGAGGTCCAAGGAAGTGAAGATAGTTGGAATTTTGATCAAATTCATTTGCAAAGCCTTGTTCACAACTGGGACTGAATCCAAGTAGCGACCACTGAATTCGTTGGAAGTGACATAATAGGCAAATATGTGGTCAGCCATAAAATAAGGTTCCTTTGCCAACAATTTGTATAATTTCATCACAAGAAATTTGCCAATAACTATGAACAAATTATTGCAACGCACATTGGAATGATTATCAGACACTTCAAAGAATAAAGACCCATATTTTTCATGTGATTCAGCCTCATTACCCATCAGTTTTGTCTAGCTTTTAAAAAATGGTCCAGGTAGTATACCAGAGAAATCATTGTAGGCTATATCAACAATATGAACCATTGAGTTTGTTTGACCTTAAAATCAGCACTCTCAGGGTGGAAATGTTCCTTAAGAAGCATGGAAATCTATCACCAAACTGATTGTTTCCAAGATTCAAGACTTGTAGATTCTGACAGTTGGCAAGAGAGTTTGGGATAACATCACTTAAGAGATTTCCATTGAGATTGAGGAACCTCAAATTGCATGTACTTGAAATGGTATCAGAAACACAATCCTGGAGTTTGTTTCCAGCAAGATTTAGCACCCTGAGGGTACTATTCCTTCTCATCAAACACATTGGAATGAGGTCACTGAAGCGGTTATAGGAAAGAACAAGCAACCGCAGAGAAGAAAAATTACAAAAGGATTCATGGATTTTCCCTTGAAAGCTGTTATTTGAAAGAGAAAGTATACAAAAGGGATATACTTTGTTGAATTTGTTGCTTGAGTAGTCCAAATGGATAGCATAGTTTGTGAAAGTGGGAATTGATCCAGAAAGTTGATTGGATTGAAGATCAAGGATGTATAGATTGGAATTCAGATCATCAAAGGGTCCTTCCATATTTGTGAGAAAATTGTTGGAAAGATTTAGATAAACCAGAGAGTCAAATCTCCAAATCCAGTTAGGAACTATTCCATGAATCTGGTTGTTGGATAGGTCTAAAGCATTTAGTTGGGATTGGTTTCTCAAGAACCCTGGAAATACCCTCAACTTGCAAGAAGCCAACAATATATATTTCATGCTGAGAAAGGATGATAGGTCATGATCATCATTGAAAGATATATCAACTGAGAATTTGTTGTGTGAAAGACCTAATGTATGCAAATTGTGTAGCCTAATCATAACAAGTCTTATGGTGCCATTAAATTCATTTGCAGAAAGTTGTAGGAAACGGAGTTCTTCAAGATGAAAGAAAAACATGGGAATAGGGCCCTGCAATTTGTTGCTGCTCAAGTCAATCAACTGTAGTTTAGATGAAGAAACATTTGGGAATACACCTAATAGGCCATCAAATCCATTATGAGAAAGTGTTAGTTCTTGCAAAGATGGAAGTGCGAAAAAAGACATGGGCATTTGTCCATCGAGGGACCATATTGAAAGAGGGAAGTGGACCAGTAAACATGTTAAAAGACAAGTCCACATGAACAAGTTGAGTGATTTCTGACATTGAAATTGGGAGTGTTTCAATGAATTGGCAGTTAGATAGATCTAATATGGACAACTGCTTTAAAGTGGAAATAGAACCTGGTAATTTCCCAGAGAAATTTGTGCTACTAAGATTCATGGTGTGAAGAACTGCATGCTGTGGAAAGTTAGGCAAAACACCATGAAGATCAGGGTTGTTTGAGATATCAAGAACACTTAGTGTTTGCATTTGAAAGATACCCTTTGGAAAATGACCACTCAACCTGCAACTGCTAAGCTCCAACACATTCAAATTGAAGAAATTTGCAAAGAATTCTGGCACAAGGCTTGAGAAATTATTCAGATTCAGTGTTGATAGTGAAGAATCAATTGGCCCTGTGATACTGCATGAAGACATGCTCAACACTTTAGCTTTTGAAGAGAAGATAAAGCATGACACCACTCCTTTCCCTCAGCAGATACCCTTTCACCATCAAAATATAGTTCTGTGATTTTTGTAAGGTTCCGCAAAATCATCCCAATATTTGGATTCTGAAGTTTGAGAATGAGAATATTTTGTGAGGCAAGTGATGTAGACAAGTCAAGTGATGTCAAATTTGTCAGGTGAGAAATCTGAGCAGGAACCTGCCCATGAAATCCAGCATTTGACAAATTTAAGCACCTCAAATTCTTGAGCTTGTCAAACTCCAAAGGAATGGAAGTATTGAAATTATTGTAAGCCAGATTCAAATCCTGCAAATATTGCAGCTTAAAGAGACTAGAATTGTTTAGTCCTCCAGAAATAAATGCCTCACTCAAGTCAAGATCAATTACATGGCCCATACTGCATGTTACTCCATTCTATTGACAGCAGTTGCCACTATGGTTCCAGTGGACCAGTTTTTTGGAATGGCAGGGTTGAATACAAGGTTGTCCTTCAAATGGAGTAATAAGAATTGTTGATGGTCAAGACTGTGGCATGTTGCTACGTGGATGTTGATATTCAAGTTTATCAAGCACAGAGGTATGAAGATATTGAGGAAGATTTGACGGATTCTCATTGGAGGTGACTACTAGAATCACCTCAACGAGTGACAAGTTAGAGGAGGATGAGGATGGTGTAGTGTAGTTTTGAAGTAACAAATATACTTCTTTTATAAACATTCAAAACTCACTTGGAGAAGTCCTCTCAATATAATATATTTTTTAACACATTTTTATTGTTGGTTAAAACTTGTTAATTCAATTATTTGTGTGATTCATTAATTTTCTAGTGATTTGGATGTTTTTAATATAAAATCAAATTCAAAGTTTTTAAATTCTATTTTTGATAACATCAATACTTAGTAAAGTTTGTTTTCTAAATCACATTGAGTTGCTTATTTAACAAAAAAATCATGCTTAATATGGGAAGTTGAAAGGAGTTATTTATATAAATAACTATTATTCATGAGTTGGTTAACTTTACAATAAATATAGGAATGAAAAAGAAAAAGGAAATATTTTTGAATTAAGTAAGTTGTTAATAAAAATTCTCATTAGAGAAAAAAATTATTTGATTCGTTTTAGATTAAATGAAAAAAATTAAACTATTTAAAAATTTATGATTGGAGATGTTCTAAGTGAAAAGTGACAAACTTATTGGATAAAACTAAAATCAAGTTTAACTAGCTATAAACTTAAGATTATTGATTCCTGACACTAAACCAAATATGTATTATAGAGTGAGTGCACGTGTATAGTGTTAACATTTCTCAAACTCGTTGACTTGATCATCTAAGTCTGACACTAACGCGGAAATTCCTTCCTTACATGGCTACTTATCAGTTATCACCATCAATCTTTGAAATTATACATGAAAGAGACAGCCATCAAATTAAGGAAAGTGACTTATCCTTTCTAGTCCAAGTAAACTTGTAAGCACTAATTTGGTCCATGTTACAAATATATTCCATTCATGGGACTACAAATAGGATGTGTAGCTGAAAGTCAAGGAGTCAGAGAACTAGTTCCTTTCCAATAAAACTATTTCACCTACTTAATTTGATGGTGAATAAATGATAATGCATGCATGCATGCATCATAGAGAGGTCCTCTCTGATTCCTTTTAGCATGTGCTATCTTGCACACTGGAGTAAGACACCAACAAAACAAAAACGAGTAATCTGCAAGCACCTATTACAACGAGTACTCCTTTAAATTCAACTTGCAGGGCCGTGTGTATTTTACATGGAAAGTGAAACACAAGAATATGATGTGGATTTGCTCCACCATTGTACTTTGGTCTTTACTTTCTCTGAGTTGTGTTTGATGCACTAGTACCTGTGTTAGATATATACTAGTATTTGGTTTCAAAATATATTTTTCCTAATAATAAATGGCAATGATGCTCTAAATATGTTAATGTGTTGTATTTGTATTTGTTATCATAGCTAATAACATGTGCTCTATATAACTTTTTTTAAATTTTCCTCCATATTTCATGACCAGGGTTTATAAAAATTGGATAAGTATCATTTTCCTCCATATTTACTTATTTTTTATACATTAGCTTCACTTAATTGGTTAACTATTATTTCCATATTCAATCTCATACTTTCCTTTAATTTTTAAACATTAACTCATCACTCTAAAACACACTCTAGAAAATTTATGTTCCAACTATTATTTTTCATTCTAATGAATGTCTTTAATCAGTTACTAAATTATTAAATTGACATAAAAAATTGTTTATACGTTTTGAATTTCTACCTTCTTGATGTGTTATATAAGTGAAATGCAATTTTTAATAGTTCATGAAAGTTTCCCATGTAATTAACAATGACATATATTCAAGAATAAAGTAAAAAGTGTAGTTAATATTCTATTTATTAACTTGAATGATTAATATCTTTGAGAAACTTGTTACAAAATCTCTTTCTTGATAATGAAATAATATCGAATAAGATTAGTATTTTATTATTTGAAGTAAGTATGATAAGAAAAATAATGAGACAAAGAAAACATAATAATTATGTTTCTATGATCCATGTACATGATTTTAATATTCTTAATATTTGAATTTATGACCTCTTTATCAACCTTTTATTTTATTTTGGGATATCAAGTGAATTTAATATTTTTTTTATTTGAATTTGTGACTTTTAAAGCATAAACCCTAGACCTTCAATACTAAATATTAAAACATTAAATCTTACAACTCTAAATCTTAAAATCATAAATAGTAAACCTTAAAACTAGACATAAATACTAGTGGTAGGTAAGTAGACATGTCTGGTCTGCGAAGTTCATGTTTTTAATATTTTTATTTTTTTTCAAAATTTTCAAGATATTCTTCTTGTATTTTCATATTTTTTAAATGTTTATTTTTTTTTCAAACTTTTCCTAATATTTCTCTTGTTTTTTCATATTATTTTCAAGACATTTTTTTCATAGTATTTAAATTTTTTTTTTTTTAACTCCAAACCCTAAATCTTATTTAGGGTTTCATTAATGAAACCTTCAAGATTTACAATTTTGATAATGAAATCCTGAAGATTTATGATTTCAAAATCAAAACCTTTTCGATAATGAAACCTTAATTTATAAGGTTTCATTATTGAAACCCTAAAAATTTAGGGTTTCCATATTAAAACCCTAATATTTAGGAATTTATTATTGAAGCCCTAGTGATACCTTAAATATTTATGGTTTTGATAACAAAACCTTACGAAATCATAAATATTTAAGGTATCATTAATGAAATTTGGGATTCATAAATGAAACCTTAAATTACTTTAAATCTTTAAGGTTTCATTAATGAAACCGTAAAGATTTTAAGTTTCAATAATGAAACCTAAATTAAGAAATGAAACCTTAATTCATAAATCTTGAAATTAATCATAAATCATAAACCTTGAAATCATAAATCCAAATGAAACACTAAATGCTAAATCATGAAACCCTCAATTTTCAAGATATTCCTATTGTATTTTCATATTTTTAAAATTTTCAATTTTTTCAAACTTTTCAAGATATTCCTTTTGTTTTTTCACATTTTAAAATTTTCAAGGCATTTTTTTCTAGTATTTTAAGTTTTATTTTCTTAAACTCCAAACCATAAATCCTATTTAGGATTTCATTAATCAAACCCTAATGATCTAGCATTTTTAATAATCAAACCATAAAAATTTAGGGTTTCAATAATGAAGCCCTAAAGATGTTTATAGTAATGAAACCCTAATATTTAAGGGTTCATTATTGAAACTGTAATGAAACCCTAAATTTTAGTATTCTTAAATGAAACCTTAAATCACCATAAATATTTAAGATTTCATTAATGAAACCCTAATAGGGTTTTTGATAGCGAAACCCTAATGATTTAGGGTTTCGATAATAAAGCCGTAAATTAAGAATTGAAACCTTAATTCCTAAATCATGAAATTAACCACAAATCCTAAATTCAAATGAAACCATATATCTTAAATCATGAAACCCTCAATTTTAACCTATAAAACCTTAAATACTAAATCATGAAATACTAAATCCTAAATCATGAAAAGAAACACTAAATCATACACCTTGAAATGGTAAATCCAAAAGAAACCTTATATCCCAAACTAGGAAATGAAATCTTCAATTCTAAACCATTAAACCCTATATCCTACACCATGAACCCCTAACTCTTATGTTTTCATATTTTAAAAAATTTCAAGATCTTTCTATTATTTTTTAATTTTTTTTTTTCAAAATATTCAACAAATTCCTAATGTTTTTTCTTATTATCAAATTTTTATTTATCTTTTTGAAAATTTCAATACATTCCTTTTCTTTTTTCATACTTTAAAAATCTTCATTTTTTTTTCAATTTTCAATACATTAATATTAGGTTTTAATATTTTCAATTTTTCAATTTTTTCAAACGTTTCAAGATATACCTCATTTTTTTCAAATTTTAAAATATTCAAGAAATTTTTTCCCGATATTTTAAATTTTCTTTTTATAACCTCAAAACTATTAATCTTATTTAAGGTTTCATTAATTGATTTTAGGGGTTTATTAATCAAACCCTAAAGATGTGGGGATAGTTCTTAAAACCTTAAATTTTTAGGGTTTTATTAATAGCATGTTCAATATGAAGCCTTAAAGATTTAGGTTTTTGTTAACAAAACCATTAATATTTAGAGTTTTGATAATGAACTCCTAAAAATTTAGGTTTTGATAATGAAACCCTAAAGATTTAGGAATTGATAAAAAAAAATCCTAAAGATTTATGATTTCTCTAATGAAACCTAACATCTTTAGGGTTGGAATAATGAAACCCCAAATCGTTAGGTTTTGAATAATAAAACCCTAAATCATTAAGGTTTCAACAATGAAATCTCAAATCTCTATGGTTTCATTAATGAAACCCCAAATATTTAGGGTTTTATTAACGAAATCCCAAATTTTTAAGGTTTAAATAATGAAAACCCAAATCTATAGGGTTTGAATAATGAAATTCCAAATCGTTATGATTTGAATAATGAAACCCTGAATGTTTAAGGTTTTAATAATGAAACCTTAAATGCTTACAATTTCATTAAGGAAACCCTAAATCTTTATGGTTTCAATAATGAAATCTCAAATGTTTAAGGTTTCATTAAAAAAAAACCCCCAAATGTTCAGGGTTTAAATAATTAAACCTCAAATGTTTAAGGTTTAACTAATGAAACCCTAAAATTTTAAGGTTTCATCAATGAAACTCCAAATCATTGGGGTTTGAATAATGAAACCCCAAATCTTTAGAGTTCAATAATGAAACATTAAATATTTGAGGTTTCATTAAGGAAACCTCAAATCTTTAGGGTATCAATAATGAAACCTCAAATATTTAAGGTTTCATTAAGGAAACCTTATAAGTTTAAGGTTTAAATAATGAATTCATAAATGTTTAAGGTTTCATTAATGAAACCCCAAATTTTTACTATTTCAAAAAATGAAACTCCAAATCTTTAAGGTTTCATTAATGAAACACCAAATGCTTAAGATTTCAAAATGAAACATCAAATGTTTAGGATTTCAAAATAAAACCCTAAATCCTAAGGGTTTTAACAATGAAATGTCATATATTTAAGGTGTCATCAATGAAATCCCAAATATTTAGGGTTTCATTAATGAAACCCCAAATGTTCAGGGTTTTAGTAATGAAACCCCAACTGTTTGGAGTTTCATTGAGAAATCCCAAACATTTGGGTTTTCATTAATAAAACATCAAATATTTAAGGTTTCAAAAATAAAACTCCAAATCTTTAGGGTTTCAACAATGAAACCCCAAATATTTAGAGTTTTAACAATTAAATCTCAAATATTTAGAGTTTCATTAATGAAATCCAGAATGTTTAAGGCTTCACTAATGAAACCTCAAATCTTTAGAGTTTCATTAATCAAACCTCAAAGGTTTAGGGCTTCAAATATGAAACCTTAAATCTTTAGGGTTTTAACAATTAAACCCCAAAATTTAGGGTCTCATAATTGAAACCTCAAATTTTTAAGGTTTCATTAATGGAACCCCAAATGTTTTAGGATTTCGTAATGAAACCCTTAATATTTAGAGTTTCGTTAATAAAATCCCAAATATTTAGGGTTTCATTAATAAAAACCTTAATGTTTAAGGTTTTATTAATGAAATCCCAAATGTTTATGGTTTCATTAATGAAACCCCAAATGTTTACGATTTCTTTAGTGAAACCCTAAATGTTTATAGTTTCATTAAAGAAACCCTAAATCCTGAGGGTTTGAATAATGACTCCTCAAATCTTTAGAGTTTCAATAAGGACACCCCAAGTGTTTAGGGTTTCTTTAATAAAATCCCAAATTTTTAGGATTTTTTGGAAAGAAATCAAAAATGTTTAAAAAGGTTTGAAAAATGAAACACCAAATATTTATGGTTTTAACAATTAAACCCCAAATGGTTAGGGATTCAATAATGAAATCTCAAATGTTTAATATTTCATTTATGAAATCCTAAATATATAAGGTTTCAATAATGAAACCCCTAATATGTAGTATTTCATTAATGAAATCCAAAATCTTTAGTGTTTCAAAGATAAAATCTCAATTCTTTAGGATTTCATTAATTAAACCCCAAATGTTTAGGATTTCAATAACGAAATTTTAAATGTGTATGGATTCATTAATGAAATCCCAAATGTTTAAGTTTTTATTAATAGAATCCCAAATGTTCTAGGTTTCATTAACCAAACCTTAAATGTTTAAAGTTTCAATAATAAAATCTCAATATTTAGGGTTTCAACCAATGAAACCCCAAATGTTTAGGGTTTCAATAATGAAATCCCTAATCCTTTAGGTTTCATTAATGAAAGCTCAAATGTTTAGGGTTTCATTAATGAAATCTCAAATCTATAAGGCTTCAATAATGAAACCTTAAATCTTTATAGTTTCATTAATCAAACCTCAAATATTTAAGGTTTAAAAAATGAAACTTCAAATCTTTAAGGTTTTAACAATTAAACCCCTAAATCTTTAAGGTTTTATTAATGAAACCCAAAATATATAAGGTTTCATTAATGAAACCTTAAATATTTAGAGTTTAATTAATGAAACCCTTAATATTTAGAATTTCAATAATGAAACCTTAAATGTTTAGTATTTCATTAATGAAACCTCAATAATTTTAGATTTCATTAATGAAACCTTAAATGTTCAAGATTTCAAAAATGAAACCCCAAATGTTGAACGTTTCATCAATGAAATCCCAAATGTTTAGGGTTTTAATAATGAATGACACTTCAAATGTTTAAGGTTTAATTGATGCAACCCCAAATGTTTAAGATTTTAATAATGAAACCCCAAATCCTTAGGATTTGAATAATGAAACTCCAATCCTTAGGGTTTGATTAAGGAAACTCAAGAATAGGGTTTCATTCATGTAACCCAAAATGTTTTAGGACTCATTAATGAAATCCCAATTATTTAGGGTTTCAATAATGAAACACCAAATCTTTATAGTTTCATTAATCAAACCTTAAATGTTAAGGGTTGCAAAAGTGAAACGCCAAATCTGTAGGGTTTTAACAATTAAACCCCTAATATTTAAGGTTTCATTAATGAAACTCCAAATATTTAGGGTTTCATTAATTAAACCCTTAATGTTTAACGTTTCATTAATAAAATCCCAAATGATTAAGATTTTAATGATGAAACGATAAATTTTTAAGGTTTCAATAATGAAACCTCAAATATTTAGTATTTTATTTACGAATAATGAAATTCTAAATGTTTAGTATTTCATTAATGAAATCCTAAATATTTAGGGTTTCAATAATGAAACCTTAATTGTGTAGTGATTCATTAATAAAAATCCAAATAATTAAGGTTTCAATAATCAAACCCCAAATATTTATAGTTTCATTACATGAAATACTAAATGTTTAAGGTTTCAATAATAAAATCCAAAATGTTTAGGATTTCAATATTGAAATCTCAAATGTTCAAAGTTTTATTAATGAATCCCCGAATGTTTAAGGTTTTATTAATGAATTTCTAAATTTTTAGGTTTTTAGAACTCCAAATGTTTTGGGTGTCAATAATGAAATCTCAAATGTTTAAGGTTTAAAAACTCCAAATGTTTTAGGATTCATTAATGAAACCCTTAATCTTCGAGGTTTTGTTAATCAAATTCTAAATATTTAGGGTTGATAGTTTAATGTAGAAACATAGCTTCAACTTAGTGTTGCAGAGTTCAAACACATTTTTGAGAAGAGAAGATGGAAAGAGAAAAACAAAACAAAAGAAAGCTAGTGTACACTGATTTCATATAATCACATTTTGTTTTTCACTTACCGTTAACAATACTTAAACCTTTTTTCTATCCATGGATCAGATTTTTTTTTACTGTACATAATGATAGACACAAATGACTACTTTCATGATTAATGTTGTATTCAGTTATTTATAAGAGAGGCACAAGGCACTGCAATTTATAAGCACCAATGTACAAGCAAGAGTATATATGGAGTTACACTCAATATTGAATAAACAAGAACTACAAGTGTTACCATAAACCAACCAAAATAATATCAGAAAATAAGAAGAAAAGAAAAGAACACTGACTAAGTAATAATACAGACGGTGCAAAATTAATAATCCTTGTTGGTTGGTATAGTGTGAGTTGAAGAATTCCTCTGCTTAGTCACGAACAAGAGAGTTAATTAAAAAGGTGGCCTCGTCTGCTGTGGGAACCGCACCATCTGCTCAAACACAAGGCGGTGTTAAAAAAAAAAAAAAAAAAGCATGAATGTAGCTAGCTACATTATGTTCTCTTATTAAAATATATAAGAATGCTAGAATGATAGAGATAATGTTGTTTACCTGGGATTGAAGCAAGTAAATGAGAAACAATGTTGTGAATGATGCCTCCATTCTCTGTCTTCAACCGTTTGATTTTTTCACCACCCATGATTTCCTCCTCTTCTTCACCTTCTTCACTCTGATGGAAGAAATTGGAAACCATTTTACTGATGATCCCTCCTCCTCCTTGTTCCTCACAATCATCATGAAACCCTCCCTTTTCTCCATCAGCAGCAGTTTCATCATGCTCAAAGGCTTTTCCATTATTGCTTTTTGGACTCAAAGGTGTGACCAGGGTGGATATTAAGTTGTTAATAATCCCCCCACCAAGATCCTCTTCTTTCTTTACCTTCTCTAAGGTTGTTGTGTCTTCTCTTTTAGATCCATCTCCATCTTCTGAATTGAGATTCGGAGGAACCAAGCTCTCATCATTTGTTACACCGTCTTCCATTATGGACTATGGTTTCTGAATTTCTCTTAATCTTAAGTTTAAGGAAATAGATAAACATCGTAGGATTAGGATACTTATATTTACAGGTGGAGGAAGAAGCCTCGGGGACATTAAAAGCTGTGTCATATTGTCTCTTTCAACAACTTTTAACCAATTAAGTTATTAAAAAGTCAAGACAAGTGGTGCTTCATTTAGCCATCCACGACAATGGAAATTAAGTCAGTAGAGTGAATTAGTCCTTGGATTTTATAGCCACCCTCATCTTATTTATTTTTTAATATTTAATAGTACTTTAACATAATCAAATAGGATAAGGGTAAAAAAAGTAGACATTTTCTACTTAGCACATAACTGTCTTGCACAAGTGATTACCATTTAAATTTTAAAGTAGTCTAACGATCCATTATATGTCTCATGTCTGTTGTCTTTCTACTTATTTAATAATAAATTTATTTCAAGTAGAAATAAATGAGACATTATATGCCAAAGAAATGTTTTTACAAGCTCTAGATAAACTCCATAAAACAAAGCTCATCCTCCAAAACTATACTATACTTGAAACAAAAATATATTTTCTTTTTCATATACATTTGAATATATAAAATCAATTCAAAAAATCTTCCATTTATGTTTCAAGGCTTCATAGATCATTCCTAGGTAGTATTTAGCAGTAAGTGGATATTCAGAAACTGCATCCGTATGGTAAACACACATTAATATAAAAATTGGAACAGCAGCAAGCAATGTTACAACAAACTTGAAACTGAGTATGCAAAAAAACATAGATCAAATAAGGTCCATGGTAATTCACTTAATCCCCCCTTCTCCCAGAATCTTACAAGAGAAAATACATAAAGTATAATATAAAAAAGGTGGGAGGGTAAGTGTCTACAAATCATTGTACTAATTGAAGAGTATCCTACAAGCCTCTTGTCCCCAAATAAAACAGAAAATACATATAAATATGACATTGCTGAAGAATTTAAATAAGGAAAAATTGTATGGCCCATAAAAAGGGAGAAAGGAAAGTAGAGACACAATTTTGCTATTCTTTCAACTTGATATTCATATAGGGCCATATGTCCATATCCTCATGAAAAAATTCAACTCTAAAAGAGTAAGGTGAGCAGTGTATGTTTCACTCTCTGTTCCATCCTTGACTCTTTCTTAAAATTTATATTAGCTATTATTCAAACTCAAGTATACATCTCCAACTTTGGTCACCGATCATCTGGGATAAACCTTAAAGTGAAATCTCAAAACTCTCTCACACTCATTTGTATTCCAAACAAAATACAATTAAGTAAATAAAAACATATTTTTTATTAATTAAACCTTAAATATAATCATGCATATAGTCCCCTTTTACTCTCACATTGACCATTGTGCCTACCTTAAACACATAACAAGCTGTTAGGGACTCAGGTATTTGAAACCAACATTATACATCAACTCATGTTGTCAAATTCAGATATACCACAAAAACAGGACTCAAATCATTGCTCCAAAGTGAGACATATTCCTCTATGTCAACCGATTTTTCTGAAGTATAGGAAAGACCTGCATCCCATGATTGATTCAAAAACCACAACAGGATAAAATAAAATAAAATAACACCAAAAATCTTTCAAGAGTTTCAAACGGTATAACCCACCTACTGTGTAAGAGTTGACAGGCAAATGGCGTGTTATAGGTTCCCGAACAAGGCGAAGGAGAACTTCATTCGTATCTTTGGCCCGCACCGAATATTTTTTATGCAACTCCACTACGGTACAACACAGGAATAAGTTTTATTATTCATAAAGAAGTTTCATAAACTACAACATAATAATTAGGAACTGAGGAAGAATTTAATATAATGTATTGATAGTGTAAAATAGGTTCATAAAAGTCAACAGACTTACCATAAATGAATGATTGTATTTATTCTGTAAGTACATCACCATTAAACTCGTAGAGAAGGAAATCATAAGAGAGCTTACTTGTGACACCACAGAATCGACTGCATGTTCGTGGTATACGAACATGAGGCTTGACTTCAAACATTACTCCTTGATCAATTTTAACATATATTGCCCCTATCATGCCAGCTTTGTTAAGAGGGCTATCTAGAATGCAACGGAGAGCCTGAAGAAGTCACAAAGGGTTAATTCTAATTCTAAAAGATACTTATGCAAATCTGTACAATGTATAAGGAACAACATTAATTGGTCACAAGTGATAACACCATTTGTAATAATCCATAATCTATTTTACCTACTCTGCTCACTACAGTTGAAAAATTGTTATATAACACTTGAAAGGTAAGTTCAGAAGCTAATACCAACAACCAACCTCGTGAATTATGCCAGGCCTATAATCATTTAGATTCTTCTTTTGCTTTAGCAGAAACTGTGCATCCTCATCTGAGTTTAGAATTTCCCATTTCTAAACCATAATAAAAAAAAAAAGGCATAAATAAATTAATAATAATGACACATGCTATTGCTAAGCTAAGTATATTTTCATATTCCAAAGTAAAAGCCTCACATGATAATTATTAGCCTGTAAAATATACCTTCTTAACAAGACCCTTTTTCAGAGAAGCATTGTCAAGGATGAATATGGCCAACGGGGTAACTATAAATCCATCCTTTGAGGTGATTTCTTCCTTCTTAACATATTTCTCTTCATCTTCGAAAATTGTCAAGTTCGGGCTTTGTTTCTCAGCCCTCTTCCTCTTCAGCTTACTATTTGCACAAGGATTAATCATACCTGATTCTCTAAGTTGTGTGCAACAAACAATACAACTTCTCAAAAACAAAACATACCCTGCAAGCAAAAACACATATTTGTCACCACCTGAATAGGCTACATTCAAAGGATAAAACTTAGTACTAGTAGTTCATCAATAGGAAAGATCACTATATATTATATAAGCAGACAAGCTCCTTAGACATAAAAGCACTCAATCAGAAGATGGTACCTAGAAATGTTGATCCAGACAGAACAGCATTAGAAATCAATTTGTAAACAAGTACTAAGAACAGTGAGTTCATCTTATAGATGTAAAGGACTCATCATAGCGTACCTTGAAAGCATTAAAAAAATTGTAGTGTGTGGTGGTGACACTGGACTTGAACACTAAAATAAATATTAAAACATAACATTTTGTTTGTTGATGAACGGTTGAAGAAGATTTCAATTAGAGAGATGTCTTGCGAAGATAATTCGATAAGCTCGACAAAGAGAAGCTGTGCTATAAAAAACGAAAGCTCTTCATCTCACCAGAAAGTTATAAACAAAAACATTCAAATACATTTTTTATTCTAATTTACACAGGTGAAATACATTTTTTATTCCTCTAATTTTTTTCAAATTCAGTTTTAGTACTCTTAAAAAAATTGCCCTGTTTCAGTTTTTACTTCATATTTGCTCCTCAAAGTGTATTTATTAGCCATTTATCCTTGTTATTAAATATTAATTATAACTATTTTGAGGAAGTGAAATATTTTAAAAGATGAAAATAGGACAAAAAAATTAGAGGGCTAAAATTTAGTTTGAAAATTTTAGAAAGATCAAAATCATAATTTTAACATTTATTCAATCGCATTGTTTGAATAACTTTGAACTTTAAACACCTCATTTTTCACATTGAATACTCTGCAAAGTTCACTTTGCCATTTTTGTGCTTCTCTTGACAACAATGATCCGTTTACTAACTTTTGTGCATGCAGAAAACGCACCAAAACCAAAATTGAGTCTTAGGTAGAAAATACAAATGCTAGCCACAAGACAAGAATTCACATTGGTCTCCAAATCAGTGTACATAATGGAGCATGTGACAAAGGAAAGTTTTAAACCAAAAAATAGAGTATAGAAAGTAAACACTATCCATCATCAGACAAAAAAATGCAAGCGCCACACTTGGAATAAAATCAGACTGATATGAATTAAACACTCCATTTTCGCTCCATATTTGAAATGACTTCAACCAAGCATTGTTCCACAGATAGATCATCGTTAGAAACTGCAAAGAAAATAAATTAAACATTAGATCGTGTAAAAATCTGGTTTCCTTGTATTTTGAAATTGTTCTACAGAACCAAAATCATATGTAATTTTGAGACTAAGTTGGAAGAGACAAAGGGGGGTCACACCTTTCACAAAATCATCAATATGTGACTCAATCTGAGTGTCAATTGAGCCAACCTGGAAAATTTAAGATTAAAGCATAATATTTACACCTGTTTTTACTTTATGTACAAATTACTACTAAATAATATTTCTTTGACATTTACCTCTTTAACAAACATACCATTGATTAATGTTAAAAAAATATTATACAGAGTCAGAGACACAAATGAAAATAGAAGGAAAGAGTGAAATCTTAAATATATACACACCACCAACATATAAGCTTGTTCATTAGGATCATCTTTGATGTAGTCTTTAAGCTCCATGTACCCTTGGGAGATAGCACCATCTCCATACATGCAGCCTAAATTCATAATTTCACATCACGCCAATTAGTCACTCCAATCAAATTTGATAACCTTAAAAAATGCAAACATTTAATATTTCTAACCTATTTTTTTACAGTTTTCAGGTAGATTGGACACTATGTCTCGCAAGTTGGTTGTCTCCCAATCCACTTCACCAGTGACAAGGTCAGTTATTTTTCCATCTTTGAACAATTTACCTGCAAAAGTTTTTGTAAAAGCCTTAACATTTAACATTGAAAAAATGGTAAAATCTTGTCATAACTCAAATTGTCCATAGCAACCAAGACTCTTCATTTGTGTGCCTAAAAAGACTAGAGTAGACAAATGAAAATGAAAAAAATTACTCACGTAGTTGTGCTTCAAATCTTTCGCATGGAGCGATTGACCTTGCTTTGGGGTTGAGCTTATAGAAACCCATTGGTCCAAATTTGACATAGATAGCATTTATAAAGCCACCAGTATTAAGTCTGCTTGATAAAATTTGTTCCAGCAGCTGAAAACAGAACCACAGTAACTTAGAAGCCAAGTGAAGATGGTATAAGAGCCTCTTAGAAGACAAATTTGAGAACTTGGATACCAACATAAAAAGCAATTAAGCAGTAAAATAGTGTGGTTAGCCAGAAACTCCAATGCTTTAACAGAGAAATTAGGATTGGAATAAGATTACTGACATGTTAAAGGACAGAAGACAACTCTATTATTATATATGATATTAAAGAATGCATGCATTCAATGACTATTTTGCAGGTAAAGAACAAGAATAAGGAAATTTGCAATTCACTAACAGGGGTCCAAGTTCCAGCTAAATTTTCACAGCCAGAGCGACTAAGCACCTGCAAGGGCACAGTACAACTGATTAGTATAAAAGTATATGAACATTTGAACATAGATAGCACATAAAGCCAGCAGCATTAAGTCTGTTTGATAAAATTTGTTCCAGCGGCTGAAAACAGAACCACAGTAACTTAGAAGCCAAGTGAAGATGGTACAAGAGCCTCTTAGAGACAAATTTGAGAACTTGGATACCAACGTAAAAAGCAATTAAGCAGTAAAATAGTGTGGTTAGCCAGAAACTCCAATGCTTTAACAGAAAAATTAGGTTTGGAATAAGATTACTGACATGTTAAAGGACAGAAGACAACTCTATTATTATATATGTTATTAAAGAATGCATGCATTCAATGACTATTTTGCAGGTAAAGAACAAGAATAAGGAAATTTGCAATTCACTAACCGACTTATGAATTCCAAGGGGAGAGTTTCCAGGCACCTGCAAGGGCACAGTACAACTGATTAGTATAAAAATATATGAACATTTGAACATAGATAGCACATATAAAGCCACCAGCATTAAGTCTGCTTGATAAAATTTGTTCCAACAGCTGAAAATAGAACCAATGTAACTTAGAAAGGCAAGTGAAGATGGTACAAGAGCCTCTTAGAGACAAATTTGAGAACTTGGATACCAACGTAAAAAGCAATTAAGCAGTAAAATAGTGTGGTTAGCCAGAAACTCCAATGCTTTAACAGAGAAATTAGGATTGGAATAGGATTACTGACATGTTAAAGGACAGAAGACAACTCTATTATTATATATGTTATTAAAGAATGCATGCATTCAATGACTATTTTGCAGGTAAAGAACAAGAATAAGGAAATTTGCAATTCACTAACAGAGGTCCGAGTTTCAGCAACATTATCAAGGTGAACGCGACTAAGCACCTGCAAGGGCACAGTACAACTGATTAGTATAAAAGTATATGAACATTTGAACATAGATAGCACATAAAGCCAGCAGCATTAAGTCTGTTTGATAAAATTTGTTCCAGCGGCTGAAAACAGAACCACAGTAACTTAGAAGCCAAGTGAAGATGGTATAAGAGCCTCTTAGAAGACAAATTTGAGAACTTGGATACCAACATAAAAAGCAATTAAGCAGTAAAATAGTGTGGTTAGCCAGAAACTCCAATGCTTTAACAGAAAAATTAGGTTTGGAATAAGATTACTGACATGTTAAAGGACAGAAGACAACTCTATTATTATATATGTTATTAAAGAATGCATGCATTCAATGACTATTTTGCAGGTAAAGAACAAGAATAAGGAAATTTGCAATTCACTAACCCACTTAGGAATTCCAAGGGGAGAGTTTCCAGGCACCTGCAAGGGCACAGTACAACTGATTAGTATAAAAATATATGAACATTTGAACATAGATAGCACGTATAAAGCCACCAGCATTAAGTCTGCTTGATAAAATTTGTTCCAACAGCTGAAAACAGAACCAAAGTAACTTAGAAAGGCAAGTGAAGATGGTATAAGAGCCTCTTAGAGACAAATTTGAGAACTTGCATACCAACGTAAAAAGCAATTAAGCAGTAAAATATTGTGGTTAGCCAGAAACTCCAATGCTTTAACAGAGAAATTAGGATTGGAATAGGATTACTGACATGTTAAAGGACAGAAGACAACTCTATCATTATATATGTTATTAAAGAATGCATGCATGCATTCTTTTCAATGATTATTTTGCAGGTAAAGAACAAGAATAAGGAAATTTGCAATTCACTAACCGAGATCTGAGTTGCAGAAACATTTCTAATGCTACGGGATGTAGGCACCTGCAAGGGCACAGTGCAACTGATTAGTATAAAAATATACGAACATTTGAACTCCTTTCTCAAGAAGTTATTAAAATGTCCTCTGTAGATGATTTTTGTACCCAGAAATGGTACATTAATTTCAACTGTTTCATTGCTTATTGCTCATTTGTTTGTAAAAGAAATTAAATTTACGTTGTGCAATTCATCCCAGATTGAAACAGCTAGCTAGCCCTATTATTGTATTTCTCATTATACTACTTACTATTGGTGTTTCTTGTAATGTGTAAATAAAAGAAAGGAGGAAGAAAGAACATGCAAGGTTGGTGTTTCTCGTAATGCACGTAAAAGAAAGGGAGAAGAAGAAAGAAGCATTGCATTACCACAGCAAAATCATCTTGAGGAGCTGGAACTTGATCAAGCGTATGGTCATTGAGCAAGAAGATGACTCTGGTACTGTTGAAAGAACTGGAAGAAGATTGCATTGTTGAGTTGAGAGTGTGACTGTGAGAGTACTAAACGGTGGAAAAGAAGCAGTGGGTTAAACGATTTCACTGTAATGCAAGCTTTTGTTAGTATTTATATGCACAGTTGGAAAAAACGGTTACAAACTGATTCTCTTGGGTCAATGTCAAAACTTGTAACTTCTCTTCTACATCCAATTTTTCCCTAGACCCGCAAAATGTCACCAATAATTATAAAAGCAGGAAAAATAGTATTTATTAAGGGAATATATAATATAATATATAATGAAAGGAATAAATAATGAAGAAGGAATAAGCATTAATTTCAGAAATATCAGATTCTGAATCCAAATGAGCATGCCGATTTCTTGCGGAGGAAAAATATGAATCCTTATGATTTTAGGCCTGACAATGTTCACGAGGTTGGTTAGCTATTATTGTTTAGTGTTTACATTTTTCTGTTTTTGATTATTTTTTAATATCATAGCCATGGGTAGATTCTGAGATTAAAGCTTAAGACTTCCCTAATTCCTAGTGAATAATGAGTAACTTGAGTACAATTAAATTGGTGGTTTGGTTGTGTTTGGTCAATGGTTGAATGTGAAATAATTCATATTTGGTTGTGTTTTGTATTTTCCAAGAGTCTAATTACAATCTAGCTTTATTTGGTCAATGGTTCTCTGAATAGTTATATTTAGTTTTCTATTCCATTGTAGTTTTACCTTGAATAAGTATTATTTTTCTTGATTAACTTGACTCTGAATGTTTTATTGAGTTTAGGCTCTCCTTCAAATTATGAGTAGTCGGCTTTGCCTGTAGATTACGTGCTGTATTCATCAGGACTGATGAAGCAAATCTTATCAGAGTTGAACCATAAACTCAGATACCAAAAACTCTGGGAAGCTTTTTGTAATATGATGGGTAATTTTCTCTACTCATAACTGGATTACTTGCTCCATAATCCATCCTCATTCTTGGTTCTTGTCATCACATCTTTGCATTTTCCTATTTTTGAAATATTCAATCATTTTTGTAGTGGAGTTGCTGCAGAAGTTCAGTATCAAATCAAAGGTGGTCATGGAAAGCTTTTAAGGTTAATTAAGAACCCTATGACTGATCACTTACATGTCAACTTGCGTAAAGTAGGTGAGTACTACAATTAGGCAATGTTAACAATTTTTTTTGTCAAGAGTTCTTATTTGTGTCCCTTGTGCTGTTGTAGGTCTTTCTTTTAGTTCACCAAAGACAGTTCAATTAAGGGACTATGTTAATGATGCTAATTGTGATGAGAACCTTGTGTTTGTGGTAAGCTTTTGCTAGCCTTTATGTGCATTGCTCAGACGAGGTTTATTATTTTTTTTCACTAATTTACTTTGATGTTTGACTATTCAGGTTGGTGCAATGGCTCAGGGAAAAATTGATGCTGACTACATTGATGATCTTATATCAGGTTATTCATAAAATAAATGTGTTTTTTTTTTTTTTTTCAGATTCAAGTCCTAATTTGTGGTTACAATGTCTTTCCATATTGTAAGAGAGTGAAGTTCTTGTTTGTTTATTCTTAACAATGATTGACATGGATTTTGTATCCAATCCATCAATTTGGTTAGTGAATATATAATATTGGTGCTCCTCTGTTTAGCAATTTCAATAAAATTTGGATAGGAACATTCAAAATTCTGATGAAAGTGCATCATTTATCCTTCTGTTTCTGTTTATTTTTGTGACTGAAGTGATTTTGGTTTTTGTAATGGTTTTTTCATAAGCATGTGTGTAAAATAGGGAAAAAGTTTCTTAAAAATCACACTTAAAAATGTTTCTTTTCCAATACTTTCATAATCTTGTGATTAATTGACATATTAATTGAAGGTGAAATGATACAGATCTTTACTGATAAAAGCATTGTAGTTAAAAAGCTCTTTTTGGATGATCATTGTGAACTTGCAAAAATGATTTGCTTAATTGCCAGAAACTATCAATTACATGGCTGTTTGTCAGCTACCCTAGGCAGTACTTAATCTTCTGCTATTATTAACTATTATTATTGTTAATCTCATACTTAGTATTATTGTTTAATTTCTATGTTTCTTTGTTTTTTGTTTATTTAGTTTCAGGTTATCCACTGAGTGCTGGGACTTGTCTTAGGCGTATTTGCATTGCATTAGAGAGAAATTGGAAGATCCAATGAATTTAATTTTTCTTTCATTTTCTATTTGTAAGTACGCTTACTAAGGCAGTTTGCAATGGTTTACTTGAGATTTTTTTGGGTTGCAATGAAATTTTGAGATTTTTTTTGTTCTATTGCATTTCTTAATTATTAGTAGATCTTATGTTAAATTCATTTAACAATAAAATTTGTCTTCCAACATTTAAGTTATCTTATTTTGATTTTAGATGCTTTGGATTGTGTAAACTAAATCTTAAAATAATAAATTTAATGTAACGGTGATATTTTTTAAGTTTCGTTTACACAGTCGAAAATTCTTAAACAAACCAACATTTTCCATAGATTAAATTATTTATTTTTTTCGACACATTTAAAAACAAAAGCCAAAGATAAAAGAAAATAAAAATTCAACAATGAGTTTTGTACAATGTAGACGGTAGAGGTGGTAACGATAAAGCAGAGTTAGGGATGAAGAGGTTAGAGATAAATATATGATAATAAATAAATTTTATGTAAAAGATTTATATATAAATGTTTCATAATATTTATTAATTAAATTATTGATTTAATGGTTATTTTAACATATTTAAAAATTAAAGAGAATTAGGTTTAAATCTAGCTTTTGCCAAAATTATTTAACTTTTTTATTTAAATTAACTAATTAAATTAAAAGGTAACTTAGGAAAAAAAAAGATAGTTATGTCATTAGTAAAAAAAAAAATTAATTAATTTTATTTAAATAATTATTAATTAGAATAAAAAAATAAATATTAAAAATAATGATCTCAAAATTAACGGATTTGAGAAAGCTGAAGACAAAAACTTAAATTAACTCATATATATATATATATATAAACTAGTAAAACTACTAGTAATCTTCACATCTGTAGATGGAAGGCACCGCCAGTAGTTTCTGTGTTGCATTTGCACTTCATTAATATATCCAATACCTTTATCTTTTTCAAATAACATGATAAACAAATCAAATGAATCATAAATTAATTAAATGATTTAACATAAGATATGACACTATTGTTGTGAAAATAGGATCTATATTTTACACTATGACTTATTTTGTTATAATAAAGACAAGAAGAAGTAGTATAATCGATTTGTATGAAATATTTTAATTTATCGATATAACTTGTCCTGACTAAACATATTAATTTATATAAAAGATAATATTATAATTATGTATTTGTTTTTGAAAAAAAAATCGTAGATAGAGGAATTCTTTAAAAAGAATAAGAACATATAATATAAAATATATTTACAAAGAAAAAAAATAAAACATTTTTTTATTTTTAAAAAATCCTATATCACTACATATATGCTTATAAGGTGTATAATTTTTATAACCAATATCTTATTTGTTTTTTTTTTTTCAAACTTCACACACATTAATGTGTTGACAGTGCACTCAGGATATCATGAACATGTTTGAATCTCACAAATATTAACCATAAAAGAAAAAATATTTGTTACTATAGTTCATTGAAAAATGTTAATAAATAGTTTTTAGTTATCATATTTTAAAATAGTAATAACAAATTGGGTGGGGTGGGGGTGATTGTGGATTTTTTATGTTTAGATCGGATCAAAATTGAATTAGTAATGAGTAAGACCAGTACGTTTCTTTTTTGTCCAAATTAACTTTGGACACCACGCTATTATTTAGACTTTAGAGTCAAAGAGACTTTTAATCTTTTTTTAAGAAGCTGAATCAGGTACAGGTTATTGTCTAACAATTTACAAAAATGTTTCTTAAAACGCCAAAATGTTACTTTACACTCGGTGAGAGTCAAAGAAAAAGCAAAATAATAAAAATTTATAGGTATAATAAATGTTGGTTAAACACTCAAATGCTACTCCACTTCTAGCGAGAAAAAGCAAAAAATAAATAAATAAATAAAATATATATATATATATATATATATATAATAGTTGATATGATATAATAAAAAAATATTGATTTTTACCTCTTAATATTATAAATACCTATTAGATATTCTTTTTTTTTTTTATCTCTCTTCTCTTGCTATTAAATCATATCAATTTATATTTTTCTCTTTTCTCTCTCACAAAGTCTCTCAAAATGTATATTAGCACAAACTTATCTATTGTACAAAGATCTTTAATATTATATAATAGGAGGAGAGAGAAAAAAAATATTGAGTAATGTTAGTAGGATGTTTAGAAAAATTAACTGTAGAAATATCACCACTCAACAATTTAATTTATATGTATACTATTTGCATTAAAAAAAATATTGTACACGGTTAGTTAATTAAAAATTTAGTAAATATGTTTTTTAAAATAGTTTTTTTTATAAAAATGAATAAACTTATTGAATAAAAAAAATATAATTAATTAGACTGATATATAATAAATAAAATAAAAAAGTGCTAACAAGGTTACTCTCTTTCTAATACTCTCTACTTATAAGAGTTTAAAGGTTATATACTAGTTTCACACGTAAATAATTATAATCATTTATCTATGATAAATCGTTGACTTGTATAAAATTATTATAAAAATTATATAAATGTATGATTGTCATTGTTCAACCATGTAAAACTAGTTTACTTTAAAAAAAAATAGTCTAACTAAAGTTTATAAATATATGTGTTTAAAATTTTCAATGCATATTAAAATATTAAGATTAATTGATTTTATTTAATGGTAACATTTAAATTTAATTTTACAATAGATATGATTAAAGAGATTATAGATTAACTGAATTTTAAAATTTTGACTTATATCAAAATATTAATATTTATTTTTATAATTATGTTATTAATATAAAATATCTATCGATAAATTAATTTTCGTTGTTGAGAAACATGATTGATCATCCTTAAGAAAGTTATCTATTTTTAATCATTTTTTTTTTCATCTTAGACTTGAACTCGAGGATCTTCAACTTTGTAAATATCATTTTATAAAAATATATTAATATTTAAAAAAAAGTTTAATATATATATTTTCCTTACTTACCTCATCAGCTTTTCTCTTCATGATTAAGCTGTGTCCACGCTAGTCCATCTCTAGTAGTTGTGTTTTATCCACGTTTTGTAGGTGTTTATATCTATGGTGGCACTTTGTCCTCTCTTTTTTCTTCTTCTTCTTAAATTTTTATAGTTGGCTTTATTATCTTTATAGCTAGATTCCCAAATCCATTATCCATGTAGTGTAGTACATCATGATAATTTAGGGGTGCGACAATGAACACTTTTATATATATATGAGTATGATCGATGATCGATTAATATTTTAAAAACTAACAAGCATGGAGTGCGTGGTCAGCTAAAAAATAATTTAAAATTTATTAGCATGTAAAAAATTATATTTTTTATCCATATAATTCGATATCTTAGATAATTTATATTATTTACGTGTTCTGTTCGATATTGAATTAGATCTACCTAATAAAACACTCACATATTTATATAAATATACCCTAATGAGTAGTGGTATAATATTAGACCTTCCTCAAAGATTTGGGATTGACATAAGAGATGATACTATTGAATAATTATCATCTTTTGGTAATTCATAGTTGTTTGCTTTCTAAAGTTTTTTTTTTAATTAATATTTATATGTAAATAAATAATAAGTAGAGAGAATGTTAATTTTTTTTATTTCAACATTTTTTTTATTTGATAAACAAATATTATTTGTTAATTGTTAGTTTTTTTTTAGCCAAAGGGATTCAAACTCTATACCATAAATTATAAATTATAAACTTTAAACCCTAAATTCACAACCCATCCCTCACTCATCTCTCTTCCACCATCAAACCAACCAACTTATAACCTTTTTTTTTTATTTCAACATAAATCATATTATATTCCTTTATTATCTAATTTATTATCTAGTATGCACCAAACATTAAATATGATTAAAATTTATTATGTTATTATCATATTATATCATGCTTGCATATCATATTATGTCCCATGTGTATAGCATTAGCCCTGGGTATCTATGGTGTATTTTCTTCAATTGCACCAAAGCCATAGAAGCTTGGAACTTGGTGGGATGCTAGAATGCAATCCAGACAACATTGGACACAGCTACATATATTGAGGAAAGTGTCTTCATCCTGATAAAGACCCTTAGTGACAATCATTTGGTGAGTTTTATTTCTATTATTCATAGCCTTTGGTGTCGCTAGAATGAAAAAATATGGGATAACATTGAGAAGCCAATGCACATGACATTATAGACCATCAAAGACTCCATCCTCCAATTTAGATCAGCTGGTACTACAATAGCTAGACCCACTACAAATCGCCATGGCTACAACAACCCCACAACAACAACTAATCGATGGACAAAATCACTAGAAAATTACCTCAAGTGCAATATTGATGTCTCTATCTTTGTTGATTCTAGACAATTTGGAATAGGAGTACTAATTAGAAATTCACAAAGTCATTTCATTGTTGCATGATCGTCCTCCACCATTGGTCGACTTCATGCAACATAAGCAAAAGCAACTATACTCAATATCGCCATCACTTAGGTCGATACTCTTGACTTCAATAATGTTATTTTTGAGATGGATAGTAAGTAAGTAGTTGATTTGGTCCACTCATACTATTTTGGATGCAAAAATTGGTTTGATAGTCACCATCTATAATAATGCTCTTAGATTGATTGATAACTCATATGTGAGTTTTACCCATAGACAAGCAAGTCATGTTGCCCACACCATTGGTAAGACATCTAGATTTTTTGCTAGTTCACATCAGTTTGATTTATTACCTCAATATATTCTTGATTGATTGTATTATTGATGAAATGACATAAGTCTCTTGTTATTTGATAGAGTGTATTTTAGCATAGTTTAAAGTTGCATTTAGTATAGTTTAAACATGTTTTATACCTTATTTTAATCATTTTAGCTAAGTTTTGTGAAATTGGGTTGTTTTGAGCCCAAGTATCAAAAATTGTTATTTGTCGCGCTTTATTAATGTTTTTGACACTATCCCTTGTGCAGCCCATAACTTTTGACACAATTCTCTGATTTTGATGATTCTTGTCTTGTTTGAAAGCTAAAGAGGAGATTTACAATTTCCTACCTCACAAGGATTGGCTAATTCAAACGTTTCAGGGTCAATTTTGGGATTCAATATTATGGTCCTACACTTGTAATAATTTCGCATTTTAGTTTGTAACTAGGGATCATTTTGGTAATTATAATTGGTCAAAGTAGCTTTTATTTAATGGGTTCAGACATTGTAGGGGGACCACATTTTTGGCATTTTATTTTTAGTTTTCCCCCTTTTATAAGACAAGAATAACACAACACAACACAACATTATTCATGAAATAAAAATCTCACATTTGCTCTCTTCTCTCTCTTCTCTTTTTTTCCCTTTCTCCATCAAAAATTCGTGTAACCCCTTGCAGCCACCATAAGGATCTTTATGGAGGGCTAAATCCCCTTTGTAACCCAAGAATCATGTGCTTGTAAGTAAATATGAATTCCTCTATTCTCAATTTTAAATTTTTGAATTACCCTTGTTGGAAATGTGATTATTTCTCCATAAATATAGGTTTCTAAGTTGTATCTCTTTGATTCTGTTTTCGTTTATTGCTTAGAAAGTTATTTTGTTACTTTAATTTTTGAAAACCACACAAAATCTCTCCTATTTTGAATTAAATGAAAAATATTTGATCAATTATATCTTTTGAGAAAATGACGTAAGTTAGCCCTATATTACAAATTTTATTGAGGAACTTAATTGTTTTTTACAGCGTGTTAGACACGCTTCGTCACTATTCAAAAAAATGTTCTTATCATATTATGTCATGCTTGTATTTCATATCTTTTCATCCACTAAACGTATTTGAAAGTATTAAGAAGTGTTATTTTTGGGTAAATTTAATTTAATAATAGGAAATAAGATGAAATAAATTTTACAAATTAACTAATAAAAAAATAATTTTAACTTATAAAAGAATTTCATTTTTTCTTCTAATAGTATATTAAAAAAAAAGTTATCCAAATATACTTTTAATTAAATGTAAGAATTACTTTCAAAAGATATTAATAAATTGATTATAAGTTTAAATGTAATGCACTTACATACATTTATTTATACAATAAATCAATTAATTTTTATAAAATTATTTTAAAAATCATACACACCTTAATAATATAAAATTATGTTACATTCTTTTTCACGATGGATAACCTTTAAAATTCTTCATTGATTATTGCCTTAACGATACTAAAGGTCTTAAAAGGATAAGATAATGTTCCCAACCCACTTTCCAAAGACAGCTTGTCATGACAACAAAAGCTAGTAGTTTAGATTCTTAGAGGCTGATCTAGAACATAAATAAATATTTATAATTATTATAATTATAATTTCTTTCAAAATAATTGTCATATATTTTAAAATAATTTTTCATTTAATTTTTAATATAGTATTGATTGTGTTTTCACTAACATTCCTAATAAGTGTTATTTTAGTTTTTTAATATCATATTAATACTAAAATCATTTTTTGTGAAATTACGGTTTTTTTTCATCTATTTATTAGTTTTTATTGATGTGTGTAAATTAATCTAGTACGACAATTATTTTGGGATATTTTAGGATGAAGAGAGTATCACATAATAATAAATTATTGTTATTGTAATGATATAAAAATAAAATAAAAACTATTGCTTAAGTATATGTAAAGTTTTCTCTATTGATAAGAAAATCATAAAAATATATTATTATAATTATTTATATAAATAAAAGTACATTAACTTTATTGCATGATGTGTGAAGATTAAAATTTTAGAAATTTAATTCAAATTAATATTAATTATAGTTAAAATAATCTTAAAATTCAAATTATTCATGAATAAAAAAATTGTTATATTAAAAAAAACTAGTTTGCAGAAAATATAATATAGATTATGAAAAAAGAGTATATACATTCTGATGGGTGATCGATCACCCATTGTTGGACTTATTGGGCTTGCAGGATAAGGTTGGATGAGTTCTCCAGGTATATAATAAGAATTATTTTCGCAAAAGTGAGTTATAACAACTTAGTTTAGAGAATTGAACTTATTTAAAATATTTCAAAACATAATAGATATAATTGATTAAAATTGGCATGAAATCGATTAAAGTGTGTTATCATTGTTCCGGATAGAAATATGAATTTATTTAATTGATTACTATGAGGTGCAATTGATTAAAATAGCACAAGTTTATTTTTGCAATAGGTGAACTTTCCCTTATATAATTGATTAACCCGATTGGTAATTAACTAAAGTTAAAAATTTAACTTTTATAAAATTATTTTAAAAGTCATATTTAAAAGTCATATAAACGATAGATTAAGATGACATGATAATATAAAATTATTTTATATTATATCCATCTATATGATTCACAATTATTAAACGTCATATAAACGATAGATTAAGATGACATGATAATATAAAATTATTTTATATTATATCCATCTATATGATTCACAATTATTAAACATACAATCTAGTCAAATATCATAAAACACATAATATAATATGCCAACTATAAACAAAGTTTGGCTTACATAGAATAAGAAGTAATTTTTAATGTGGATAAATTAAATTTTTAATTATTGAACCTTTTGAAATTTTTAGATTTAGTTATTGGAATCTTCGTTGATTGGTCATATTATACGGAAAAAAAAAAAGTTTGAAAACTAATCAATAAAAAGTTTAAAAATTAAAATAAAAAAGTTTAGGAACTAAAAACATTATTTATACTTTTAATTTTTATTTTAACTCTTAAGTTTCTAACCAATTTTTTTTTTTACTACAGGTGAGCCAAAGGCCAAACAAACCACAAACAACTATATAATTAAAAGGGTTGACAGTGTAAATTTTTTTTTATCTTTACAAAGATATAAGTTTTTGTATTTGATTTTTATACTGTATAAAAAAAATTTGGACCAATAGATAAATAAAAGATATGTACTAGCAATATATAAAAGAGATAGATGACAGGGTGTAATGAGCACATTCCATGAGGACGACAAAAGTGTAACCTTAGCAAGGTTTTGAACTTCCATAATTACAAAGACGTCAAACATGAGAAGTTTGGAGAGGCTTCGTTTCTCATTTTTTGAAGAAAAAAAAAAAAAACCCTAATAACCTTCACTACTAGAGATGACAGCGTCTAGCTTGACAAAGTTTGGTGTAAAAAAGATGAATGGAAACGGTTGAAGAGAAATTTTGTTTCCAAATAATATGAGTCAACGAATAAACAGTCAACGTGTTAATTTGGACCGAGTGAGTAAAATTATTGATTTTTGAAAATGTCTTAATTTTAAAATAAAAAGACTAAAATTACGGAAAAATAGATGGATTTTAGCCTATTATTTAATATTATATATTATTAAAAATTTATATTTGATTATTATTAGTTTGATAACAATTATATTATAAGGGATTTTTAAAAAAAAAATATTCTCTTATTTTAAATAAAGTAACATAAATAAATATATTTTAATTAAAATGAATATAATTTATAATTTTAATTTCGCATTCTAATGGTAATATATAATATATTCTCTTGGACATGTAAAACAATTAACTTATAATTGGTCAACTTATAATAATCTATCGAGGTGACCGATTCCATTAACTTCAGCATTTTCCTCTAACCCTAGATACTTATCACAAACGATCAATATGCATTGATTTGCATCTTTCTATCCAATACCTAATATTTTATGTTGATCTATTAAAAATTAAAAACAAATGGTGAAATAGTTAGTTCATCAAACTCGAATCTCAAAGTTAACAAAATATATAATAAATAAATACATCAAGTGAAAAAGAATGATGTAACGAAAATCTAATAATTTATTATAACCTTTTATTTATAATAAGATAATTGATTTTTATAAAATTATTTTAAAAATTATTAAAATAATAAATTGTGATGGTTCAACGATGTAAAATTATTTTAGATTTGATGATGCATGAACATTAATCTAATATATCAAATAATTTTTTTAAATTTAATTAAAAAAAGTCATATTTCAAACATGATGACTTGTGTGTTCAAATTGTTTTGAGAATAAGACTTACACATTTATCTAATTTTTTTAGATTTGATTTTTTTTTTTTAATTACTCATGAAATGTAAAAAATCATTTGTGTAAATGTTGTTAGACATGCATTTTTCAATTAAAACTAGCTCGACTTATTATAACTCATGGCCTGCATCGGATCAAGTTGGGTCATTAAAATTTCAGCCACAAAAATAATAAACTAAATAAACTCAACCCAAATCTAGTTTCATTCTCTAGCTCAATTTGTAACCACGTCATTTGCCCACTCCATTTCCTTCTAAATAATGAAATAACAAATGATTTTATATATTTCAATAATTTTTCCAAAGGCTTCATCCAAGGCATGAGTCTTTATTTTTATGTGGCAAAGACACCAATTCATGAATTCATTACAATACGTCCAGATTTACCACATTGATTGCTAAAGTCCGTTAAATTATTAGCATTAGGAAGGTCTCATGAGAGGTTTGTGTATAGATGTCACATGTGTGACCACAACGACTTAAAGTCCTATCTATCTATGTATCTTTCTTTCTTTCTTTCCAACCTGTCCACTAGCCAAAGAAGATAAGAAAGTCTCCAATATTGAGCACTATAGGACAAAAGAAATGTACCACCGTCATACTGCTATTTAATCATAGGTTACTTATCATTCTCTATTATGATCACAACAAAGAGGTGACATTTCAACTCGGTATCTAAATCTATTGCTCTTATATTAACATTTAGACAAATGTTAATTTTTGTGACCCTGTGATGCCTTTCATATGTTGGAGCATTTTAACCAGGAAATGTGCCATGGAGGACAAACTGTGCTTCATTTGGGTTATCAAGTCTCTTACTTTATGATGGTGAACTCCTTGATCATTTTAAATTCTATTTCTGTGCTTCATGCAGAACTAGTATAATGTCACTATTATTAGTGTCACAACATTAAAATAATCTGTCCTAACATCATCTTAGTCTTTCGTAACTGAACTTATTTACTTTCTTTGGTCCAAATAATCTGTCATGTGTTTGAATAAACCATTATTTCCATGTAACAGGTGTTCACCATTGATGGCAACTTGAACTTCTTTACTTCACAGTTCATCTCAAAGGCCACAGAATGTCAACTTCTGTCATGGTGATAGTTTGTTATATACTAATTTAAGCTCAAGCTAGTAATACCTAGTGACTTATTCAATGTAAACACTAATTAGTCAATCACTGTGCTTGGATCCTGAATTTATACATATGCTACACCTTGATTTTTTTTTTTTAACTGCTATGACTCAAAATGTCTGAGTTATATGAAGTATTATATTCTCGACTTTTAACCACGTTTCACCTTTTTTTAATTTGTAATTAATTGGATAAAATTCTTATAATTTTGTTAGTTATCAATTAACAACAACTTCATATTTGATTTATCAAATCAAAACCACTTAACTATTTTGTTAGTTATATCTCTGTGTGGAAATTATATGACCCTGTTGCCGTTGTTAAAACCATTTGAAATGTAAATTAACAAGTCTTAGTTCTTAGGCTTGAATTATTTTCACTTTCTCACTATTGAGGGCTTGGAATGTTGTGGCTTTGCTTTGTTTTATTTTGTGCAACTGTGTTTGATAACAATCAGAATAGGTCGTGGGTCAAATAAAATTTAACATAAACTAACAGTTAACATACCAAAATAAGTTATTTTAAGGCTATTAATCAAACTCAAGAGTGGCAAATACTAATACTCGGAAAAATGCATGCTTAAACAATGACTTTGTTTTTAAAATTGGTGTTATTGTGGTAACTTGAAACAAAGAATTCCAAATTATTTTACATCTTGTTGATGTTGGAGAATGCTTGTTTCAAATTACATTTTGCAAATAAGAGATCTATATTTTTCTCTTGTGGGAATGGTTTGCTTACTGAGACAAACATGGTACTAGGAATTGGAATCACTTGAAAGTTGAAACAAAGTTCAATTCACGCGATTCAATGCTAGTGCTCACTCCTCACCCAATTGACATAGCTTGCAGTTTCATTTTGATGCCATGACTGCATGTTGAATTGCTGGAATTGCAGGAATTTCAATTTTGTAGCAATACCTTGTACAAAGATTCCAAGATATAAGGTTGGCTTGATAGTAAGAAAAAAAGGTGAAGGGAGAAAGGGAGAGAAATAGGTCACTGAGTTCAAAAATCTTCTAATGATATTTCTAACAAAACTAACAAACTAGCCAATAAAAAAAAAAAAAAAACTTGTATAAAGATTTTGAATAGATTTAGAGAAGGTCATGGAGAAGCCCCAGATACAGAAATGTTTCTATTTCTACTCATTTTTTCAAGTGTTATATTTCAAAGAGAATGTTTCTTCTATTTTTAATTAATAATCATGGATCTTACAATTCATGCTACATTTTGGTTCATGATTAGGAAATCACAAGCCTTCTGATTTGCGATTCAATTCATTAAAAAACTTTTTCTTTTGTTTTAGTGTCCGACAAACAAATTCTGGGATTAAAACTGGGCTTAAATAAGTTGTTTAAATTGGGCTTAAAAATAAAATTGCTTGGATAGATATTGTTTGAGAAAAGGGACTTGGTGAGAGAACTAACCATACACCTGAAAGTGGCATAATTTCTGAACATCCATTCTCTCCTAAAAGTAGTTTGTGCAATTTGTATCACATGTCCAAGTTTTGAGGCATATGTGAAAGATGGCTGATATGGCATAGCTGTATTAATTATTTCTTTCATTGAAGTTGTCTAGTCCATTTTCAAAAATTCTTTTGTGTGTGATTAGTGTTTTGGGGTTGATTTTTTATTTTTTTCAATTATTCCATTTGCAATATGTGCATTAGTATCTTGGATGCTTGTGTGGTTTCAACTTGCAAGTACAACAAGTATACTCGAGTAAATTATCATGGTGAAAGTAACAAAAGTATGTAATCTTCTGTACTTACAGGAGTAAGCAAGAAGTAATACTTTGAATTACTGATGGGTGTTTTAGTGAATCTTTGTAGTCTATTTCTCTAAATTGATAGTAAATTATGATTTCTGCTATCTCATGTTTGATTTTGATCATTTGGAACTATTGAGATGCTTTTAGTGCTTTTCAAATGAAGGACATTGTGACTTTAAAAATAAAATAAAAGGAAGGACATTACTTTTTTCACCCTTGTTTTCTTACATTATTAGATAAAAAAATGTTGAAGTGTGGAGTTTTCTAATGTAGAGACCAAAATGAAAAATGGGTATAGACTATAGAGTCTTGTCAGAAGTTTTATCTTAAAAGACCCTTCATTTGAGGCACCAACCACAATGCCTCACACTCATCCAGCTACAAAAGAGGGAGAAGAAGCCCTTCTTTTAGCTTTTCAAAGTCAAGAAAGTGATAAAAATAAATAAGAATTGTCTATTCTTGTTGGTGATGCACATGATTCTTATCACTTTCACGACTCTTCTCTTTGAGAGGTTGAAAGTATATCTTCTTCTTTGTATGTTGAAGGGTATATCTATGTGATTAGTTACTCAAATCAAAAGATACATAACGAAGACTCTTGTGGTTTGTGTGTTTCTTCTTGGTTTCTAATTGCATATATACACTTTCTCTATTTTATATGATAATATTTATTACGGTCCTAGTCAAAATTGTTCAAATGGTCAGCACTATTCAATAAAGAAAAAACCAACAAAAAAGGAGGAAAAAAAAAAGAAAAAAAAAACAATTCTAATAAAAAGAGAAAAAAAATTTCAACGAGAAAAGTTTAAGAAAAAGAAAATATTATTATATATTTTCTGAGTGTTTACAAACACTTTAATTCTTTTCTTTTATTTGTAACAGAAATATAAATATAATTAATTGAATTTCATTATTAAATTATATTATTATTTTATAATTATTTTATTCTTACAACTTTTGCTAACAGCCTATAGAATAATCATTTTTCACATACACTAAAAGTAGTATGAGGAAAACTTTCTCATAATAACCTACGGCTAAAAATTTGTTAATTTATCATAGACTAAAACCCATTATTTAAATGTTTGTTCATTGGAAATTTATAAAGTCTGATGGTTATAAACTGTCAGGAAAAAAAATCTCAAAAACTAATTATCACATCATTATTTAATAGAGATATTTGAAGGCAAGGATGCAAAAACAGGAAAATAATTTAAGATCAAAATGAATAAAAGTTTGGCAAATTCCCTGGAGCCTTTGCATTTTAAAGGGTATTAGAACCCTAATGTACGTGGACAAATAATTTATAGACATGTCAATTAACGAGGTCATGTCATTTCTAATTTTTAAAATTGAATATTTTACAAGTTATTCATTCATTTAATTATTATTTTTTTTTCTTTTACTTAAGTCATACTCCTTTAAAAGTGAAAATATTTTCTTTCTAAATTTTAGAAAATATATTTGTTTTTACATTCATCGGCTTCAAAGAAAACTACAACCAGGATTGCTACAAAAGTGCAGGTTTGACCAAAGCATCTGCGCATTTACAACACTAATTTCCATAAAATCATTCATTAAACTTCTTATAGCCCTTGTCAGCCTCCAACCATCAGAATTCCCCACCTGATTGCCTTTGATACTCATAACAACAGCTTGAGAATCTATATGCAATTCTACATAAGAGGAACCTTTCAGTTTAGTTAACCGTAGCCCTTCCAGGTCTTAGCACCCCCTCAACTCTGCAATATAAGAAGTAACTATACCAATCTTTCGAGTAAAACAACGATTCCAGTTGAATTAATAGTAACTCAAAATACAAAATATTGAAAAATGTATTTGAGACATTTCAACAAACACTTTATCAACAACTATTGAACAAACTAAATCTGATCAAAATCAAATCATAATATCAACGTAAATGAGAATCATTACTCATATCAGTAGGCACATCAAGTATTAAAAGTGTTTATTTGATTTTATTTTATGATTTCTTATTTTTAATTTTATATGAAAAATAGTCCAAAGGTTATCCATGTCCTATGTTCAAACCACCTCTGCAATCAAACTTGTGAAGCTGTGAAACCATCACAGGAGATGCGTTTTTCACTCCAACGACACCTAGTTGCCTTTGCTCACTGTTATCCACTACCTTCAGTTTGAAACACCATTGAATCACATCCCGACTCTGACCGACCTGTACGCAAATGCACTTTGAGTCCGACATTTCTATGCGCACTCGCACTTCGACAGATCTGTGCGACAAGAACTCAGACTCCAACGTTTCTCTGCGTGCTCGCACTCTGACCCTGATAGATCTCGCACTTGCACTCAGCAAGTCTCAACATCTCGTTTTCAATCGTTTGATGAACTCGCACAGTCCGCGATCCAAACCGCAGGATGTTAGGGGGTTGAAGAGTTAATACAGAAAATAGTGGTGATCAGAGGAAGGAGTAACTTGCAAAACATTCAATTTTGAAAAATAAAAATAAGGTGGCCACCCATTAATTGACATGTCTCTATATTATTGGTCCACCTACCTAGATTTCCAATACCTTTTAAAATGTAAAGGTTTGGGAGAGTTATTCTAAAAGTTTTGGGACTAAAAATAAAGTTGCTTAAGGTGGGCCCCTTCATTCCATCGTGGTGGTGTTAAAATAAAGGTGGTGGAAAATAATGTATAATCACCGTTGTTGTTGTTTGTGGTATCTGCTTGTTCCTGTAACGACAGAGCATGTTCAAGTTCCACCTCCACTTCACCCATTGTTGGTCGCTCCTCTGCTTTGTCATCACAGCATCTTACCATGACAATCTGAAAAGATTTTCCAGCACTCTGGTGCAATGTTTCCTTTGATATTCGGATCAATATCCTCCTCAACTGGGTTCTCCATAAATTTTTTGTCTCTCATCCGAATCATGTGGCATAGTCTTCTTCCCCACACAAGTTCAAGTAGAACCATACCAAATGAGTAAACATCACATTTATCTGACACGGCACCGTCCCTCACATACTCCCTAGCTATGAAGCCAAAAGTACCTATACTAAGTGTAAGAAAGACTGAAAGTATTAGACAAAGTGATTGCAGTAACTAAGAACAGAAAATAAAACATATATTACCCTTAATGTCTACTTCAACTGGTTATGGCTTTGCCATAAAACGTGGTCCCAGTACAGCAAGGGTGAAATCAGTGATTTTTGGGTGCATGTTGTGATCCAAAAGAATGTTGCCAGGTTTGATGTCACGGTGAATGATGGTGCGTTTGACTCCGGCGTGAAGGTAGTGTAGTCCACGTGCTGTTCTTATGCTTATCTCTAACCTTTTCTTCCACGACAATGCTTCTGTATCCCCACAGTCATGTAGGTTTTGATATAGAGTTCCATTAGACATGTACTCGCACACAACAATCAATTCATTTTGGTCATTGCAGAATCCTATGAGAGACACCAAGTTAGGGTGACGAAGCTGGCAGAGCAACTTTGTTTCATTCTTAAACCATTCCTCTCGGAATCTGGATTCCACCTGCTTTGCTTTAAATTGCTTTACTGCAACTGTTGTATACTCAGAAGCAGCATCATCGCATTGGAGAAAACCTTTATATACTGTATAAAATACTTCACGCCAATTATTCTGTTTGCATGAAAATTGTTGGTTGACTTCCTAATATCTGCCAGAGAAAATTTATGGCACAACTCTTCTATTACTGTTGGGTACTGTCTCTGTCTCTGTTTCTCATATGAACTTGTGTAGCCAAAACATTTGAGAAACATTGTTGTTCCAATAGACAGACACCTCTACTCTCTCAACTTACTTTTTGATTCCATGGAAACAAAAAACAAATGGTTAAATAACTTCTCAGTACCTTCCTTCGGTCTTTTATTAGAACTTAAAAGTTAGAACGGCAAAATAATAAACCTCGACGACCGTAGCATGACTTGAGAATAAGATATTCACGGGTCTTTATCGATGTTCTTAAACAAATTATATTCATAATTTAATAACTTTTCTTTATCACTTTCGGTGACATCAATTGTTTTAAAATGCATTCTCTCACCTAGGAGAGTGACAAAATGTGTCGTGGTGCGCAAATCTTATGAAGTGTGCAAGTGGGTTTATTACTCTATTCTCACATATATTATTTTTCTAATGTTAAATCTTGTGAATTGACAACTAAATACAGATGGGAAAGTTACTACATATAAGGAGCATTGAAGCAATTGATGATGAGAAAAAGTCAGTATCATTCAATATCTTCGATGGAGACATTAGTAAGCATTACAAGAATTTTAAGCTCCACTTGCAAGTGATTGATACTACTGTATGGACTATTGAGTGAGAGAAGCTGAATGAAGATACTAAACCTCCATCTCACTTCTTGGACATTATCAATCTTGCTACTAAAGATATTGATGCTCATGCTTTAAAGGCGTAGCAACTAGCAACAACATTACATAATCAATGAAAAGTGTTGACTACACTATCTCTGACACTCTCTTCCTATAGTTCTTTCACTTCAACTAGGGTATAATTGTAGTGTTCTTCTATCATGGATGTTTAACTTCTGAATGAATAGTGTTTCTGTATTGCTCTGATTTTTTATTTATTTTTCATATAATAAAAAATCATTTCTGTCCTTTAGTTTGTTTCTTTATAATATCATCATGCCTTTCCCACTTGAATATAGAAGTTCAGAGGTTTATTATCTGTATTTGATTTTGTTGTCACTTCATCATTCAGATGCTGCAATGCACTGATAGATCCCAATTACATGCTAATCTATTTCGCTTGTAAAAGTCTACTCATTTCAATATCCTACACTTTTCTAACTAGCTTTGGCAAATGGTAGTGGAAATCAAACATCTTGTGGCAAATTACACTCAAACTGGCATGACCCTATTGTCTACAAGATATTTTTTCCTAGGTAAGAAAATCGCTCTTGCATGTTTTATTTGTAGCATCTTGTTATTTGTAATATATTGATAGAAACATGATCAGATTAGTGAGCAATGAAAGCAAGAGTGATTCAGAAAGGTTTAAAGGAAAATGGACTTCCTCCACTGTTTTCTCAATTACAGCATCCAGTGGTAACTAACTTAACTAACTATCTAATTACTCTTTTAACTATATAACTATGAGGGTTACTATCATATATAGTTATGCTCACATATTGTTGCTGAACTTTTTTCTTTCTAGTAAATGCCTAATATTTTTAGCTGCAGATTGACAATGTTATGCTTAGACTTAGAGAATGTATTTCATACTTGTCTGATTATTGGTCAGATAATTGACTCTAGAAATAAGAGGAATGCTTATGTTATTTATGTTCTTTAGTTTTATGTCAAAAAGGGTTTCTCTTAGAATCTATAACTTACCATGGCAAACCATTATCAGTACATTTTTTACTTCCTCCAGTCCCTCCAAGATTTTAAACTAATTTCTTTTTTTAAAAGTTAGGTGAAAGGAAAGGAATAAAAAATGAAGATAGTGATGAAGATCTTTTTGTTTTTGGTTTATAACAAAGTTATGGGATTAGTGAGTGACTCGGTGTAGCTTTTGAGGAGTAGATATTTGAAAATAAGTATATTTTAATATAGATTTTAGGAAAAACTGAAAATACAATCAGTCAACATGTTATCATTGTTATATTTTCTATGTACTTACATGTATCTACCAAGCAAAAACAGAAGCAAAAAGGGAGGAGAATAAAAAATTGGGGAGCAAACAAAACTAGAGGAATTGTCAGAACTTTTGCCAATGGATCAAGACCATTAATTTTGTTTTCATTTTGCTTTTATCCGTTGGATTTACATTGAACAATACATGCAACATTTTTAATTTTAAACCAAACATGCACGTTGGGGTTTGAGTAAGGTCTGCTATTCATGACAAGGAATTGAATAAGGCCTTTAATGATCTTAAAGTGGAGCAATCACATATTCTTATCTTCTGGCCAGAGAAAAAGTTTGGATTTACATCTGAATTGAAGAAAAGGATGAACTTTAAGGAACTAATGGTGTCACTCATGAGCCTTCAAATTCTGATCATGTTCATCTACTTGTTTATGCATATTTAAAAAGTGATGGGTGCTCTACTGCTAATGGACTAGAAAACAAGTGATATTTGTTTGTTGCGTTTGTAGCTTAATTTATAGATTACTTATGTTTTTAATAGTTTTTTGTGAAAGTATGAGAAATAAATGTATTATTGGGTTAGAATTGTGTACAAAATGCAGGTGAACATCATTCACAAAAATTTAAGCTGAGTTGTGAGAGAATGTGAAGTTTTGTCCAAAGATTCAGTAAAAGGAACAATAATTTTGTTGTGTTGACAAGGTATAACCAACCAATATTTGGCTTTTATAATGACATTAAATGTGATTTGCTGTTTATTAGTGGAGTAATTTTACTCTTTTATCAGTATTACTACATGCTTAGTTAGTTTCTTTTACTTTCCTAATTATAGTCTAGTCTGTTATACTTCAATTTCTGGTTATCACAACTACAGTTGATTAGTCTATTAGTTAGATAATCTCAACTCTATATAGAGTTGTCTCTTATGTAAAAAGTATTCAAATTTTCATATTTAACTTTAATCAATGCATTAGTTAATTTAGAATATTTATTATCTTCGGTGTATCCAAAATTTCCATTTCCATTTCTATTGTACTTTTATCCTTCAAACATTATTTTATCCTTCAAACATTATGTCTGGTCTGGATGCAGTCAAGTAGAGACCCAATCATTCCTTTGAATTGAGTGACATCTACCTCCTTTAAATCTTCATCTAATCCAAGTGATGTGGTTGGATGCATTGGTGTCTTCATAATTTTGGAATCGTCCATCTTGAACTTTTTCAAGAGTTCCTTCACATAATTGGTCTGGTGTACGAAGATTCCTTTGTTGGTCTGCTTGATCTGCAATCCTAGAAAGAACTTCAGTTCTCCCACCATGCTCATCTCGAATTCAGTCTGCATCAGTTTTGAGAACTCTTCACAGAGTTTTTCATTAGTGGCACCAAAGATAATATCATCCACAAAAATTTGAACAATAATAAAATCAGAGGAGTAGTTTTTGTAGAACAGTATCTATCTTTCCTCTTGTAAAATTGTGCTAAATCAAAAATGAACTGAGTTTTTCATACCATGCTCTAGGAGCTTGTTTTAGACCATACAAAGTTTTCTTTAATTTAAATACATGGTCTGGAAAGATGGTACTCTCAAACCCAGTGGGTTGTTCTACATAAACTTCTTTGATTACACCATTGAGGAATGCACATTTTACATCCATTTGATAAAGTTTCATATTTCTATGAGCAACAAATGAAAGCAAAATTCTAATTGCCTCGAGTCTAGCTACCGGAGCGTATGTCTCCGTATAATCCGTATAATCAATACCTTCCTGTTGTGAGTAACCTTTGGCCACTAATCTAGCCTTGTTTCTCACAACCTTACCATTCTCATCTAATTTGTTTCTGAAGACCCACTTAGCACCAACAGCTTCCTTGTTGTCTGTCAGTTTCACAAGTTTCCAGACATCATTCTTTTGAAATTGATCTAGCTCTTCTTGAATTTGAACGTTGGAGATGCAAGCTTCCTTAGCTATGCATGCAAACTTCACACATTTCGAGAGATGAAAACATACATACGAGGAATAGAAGAAAGTAACTCAGAGTATCTTCCTCTCTTTTCATTAAAGACAGTGCATTATAAAATGATAGTCATATATGAAATTAGTGCATATTCCTCAGTACACGAGACAGATCAAGTTCTGTTCCCGCACAGACATCGTCTAGCTTAACTGCAGACACAGTCTGATCTGACTTGGTATGGTCTGTCTTAGCTTCAGACATCGTCTGGCCTAAAATAATCATTGTCTTTCTTGACCATGCATCATCTGGCTGTGTTCCATGCATGTATCAACATATCTTTTTGCCATCGTCATGAATATACATGTAAAGAATTTATTTTTATTTTTTTACAATGTGAAATTAGTGCATAGGTACTGATTGTGTTCTATGTGAATGAGTGATCATTGGATAGAAAGTCTTCATCCAGTTAAGAGTGTTTATGTTTGTTGTCGGTACAATGGTATAAGGGGATAATTATAAATAGCATGGTTTAAGAGATATTCATAGATTTATGCAGGTCCATATTCAAATAAATAATATAATAATAAAAAATAAAAATAATATATATATATATATATATATATATATATAATTTCAAATAAATAAATGTGGATAAATTGTTCTAATTCATTTTAATTCATATATACAAGCCACACGGATTATTATATATTTCCAGTGCATAATAATTTGTGTTACTAAAAATAAATGTTACTAGTTGTTTTAATTTAATAGATATGATACATGCAAAATAACTAATTAACTTATTATTTATATGTAATTGTTTTGAAATAATTAAATTAAATATTATCTTGATTTAAATTAATTAATAACTTATGATACTAATATCAACTGTGATTTAATTTTATAACAAATTTAAATTAAGATATCTCACAAATTTCTTCTAGGTAAATGCATCTAAAAAAAATATTCTCATTTAGTAGAAATAAAAAGATTTTACCTTCTTTTTTATTAGGTTATAATTCTAATATATATATTTTTTCAAATTTATAGCAAAATTAAATTTAAATTAACAAATCTTCTTAAAAAGGTAAACAATTAATTTTATATTCTTAAAAATAAAAAAAATATTTAATTTGAAAAATAAATTATAAAAGCTTTAGAAAACGGATTTATGGAAGGTTTAATATTCCTAACAACAATAAATATAATTTTATAATGTTGATAAAAAAAAATATCTTCGATTGATTTTTTTAAAATTAAGATCTTCGTCTATAAATTTAATAAATTTTAATCAATAAAAAATATAAAAAGAGATTAACATGAATGTTAATGTATGGTTGTTTGATTTGCCTCTTGAAAGTTTTCATGTTTTCTAGAACAATAAAAAAAGCATAGATGAGTTTGTTTATGGAGAAAAAAAATATAATTTTGGATTATTAATATTTATAAAATAAATTAAAATTACATAATTATCTTTAGTTTATGTTAATAGATATAAATATTTTAAAGAAATTATTTTTTATAGATATTTTTATGCTTTATGAACTTTTTTTAGGTAATTAATTACTTCTTTTTTTTTTTGTAAAGGTAACTTAGCTACAAATATAATTAATAATATATTTGTTAATGATCATGATAATAGTATAAAATAAATTCCTCTAAAAATATATAAAAAAATTATTTATAAAAGTAATTATTTATTATTCTATTAATTATTTTTCATTAAAAGTTTCGATATATTAATTGTAGAATTAAACTAATTTAAATCAAATTAAGTTAAAAAATATTAATGAAAAAAATAAATTTTTGCATATGCATGATTGGTTATTCCTTTATTTACAACAATTATTTATTATTTTATTTAGTGTAATTCCAAAGAATATTTAAATTATTCTTCCTTTATTTTTTTAACATCTCCTATTATTAGTTATAAATTTTTTGAAGAATTAATATTTTTTCCATAAAATTTATGTGAAAGATTTATATATATAAATGTTTCATAATAATTATGAATTAGATCATTGACTCAGTGATTATTCTAATATTTGAAAACTAAAAAGATTTAGGTTTAAATCTTAGCCTGGCTAAAATTCACTTAATTTTTTTTATTTAAATTAACTAATTAAATCAAAGGTAAATATGTCATAATAAAAAAATTAACTAATTAATTTTATCTAAATAATTATTAATTACAATAATAAAAAAAAAGTCATTCACATATGCTTTATATTATATTATTAGTTATAAAAATTGTCATAGATTATAACATTATTGACACAATCAACAAAAAGAAACTAAAAATAATTTTTCTAAAATTTGAGGAATTAATAATAATAAAAAAAAGCACATATGAGTTCATTTATGGAGAAAAAAAAATAATTTTGGATTATTAATATTTATAAAATAAATTAAAATTACATAATTATCTTTAGATTAGGTTAATAGATATAAATATTTTAAAGAAATGATGTTTTATAGATATTTTTATGCTTTATGAACTTTTTTAGGTAATTAATTAATTTTTTTTGGACTTAATTGCAATTTTGGTCCCTTTGTCAAATTCATGATTTTGATCCCCTTAGTTTTAAAATGGTAATTTTAGTACCTCTAGTTTTAAAAAATAACAATTTTGGTCCCTTTGATAAATTATTAACTAATAATTATGATTAATAGAGTTATTGAGTTAATTAAAAATTATTATAAAAACTTTAATAATTTTTTACACAAATAAAAAAATAATTAAAAAATAAAAAAAAATCATTTTTAACATTAAAAAAATTGTTAATTACCAACCATAAAAAATTAATTTTAATATTAAAAAATAATAAAAATTAAAAGAAAAATCATTTTTAACATCTTTGAATAATTAATATTTTTTTAGTGAATTTATAGTTAACTTACTAACTCTATTGATTACAATTATTAATTAATAATTGACCCGGGGGAGTAAAATTGTTGATTTTTAAAACTAGAGGGACCAAAATTATCAATTTTAAATTAGGGGGACTAAAATCATGTATTTAAGAAATTAGGGGGATCAAAATTACAATTTAGCCTTTTTTTTTTTAATTTTGAAACTTTAGTTAATTTATAAAATGTTATTAATAAAATATAATAAGTTAATTTTTTTTTTATAAGGTCCATTGGAAGCAACTTTGAAAAGTTGCTTACCATTGAAGGGATTTGATGGTTAAAGTTGCTTGTATGAAAAAATGTAAAATAAGATGATGTGTAATGGTGGGTCCCATTGGAAACAACAAAAATTGAAGCAACCATTGTGGATGCTTTAAGGGTTTGTGGTTTATGATTAAGGTTTAAGGTTTAATTATGGTTAATGGTTTATTTTAGGTTTTCACGTTGGGTTTATGGATCATGGTTTAAGGTTTATGATTTAGGTTTAAGGTTTAAGGCTCCTTGTCAATGCTTTATGGTTTATGGATTTATGTTTGTTGTCTAGGGTTTATATTTTATTGTTAAGGATTTGTGGGGTTGGGTTTGTGTCTTGGAATTTTGGGCTTAAGGTTTATGTTTAGGGTTTAAGGCTTGTTTTTTGTGTCCATGATTTATGTTTTAATGTTTAAGGTTTTAGGTTTTGTGGTTTATAGTTTAGAGTTTGTGTTTTAAGTTTTGAGGTTTGTGTGTTAAGTTTATAGGGTTTGGGTTTTACTTTATGTGGTTGAGGTTTAAGGTTGATGGGTTTGATTTTAGGGTTTGTGGTTTGTTTCTTAGGTTTGAGGTTTAGGGTTTGGGCATTGGTTTATGGTTTGAGCTTTTGAGGATCATGATTTAAGGTTTATGGTCTGGATTTTATATTATGTGGTTAAGTTTTTATGGGGTTGGGTTTATGTCTTGGTGTTCGTGTCTTGGAATTTAGGGTTTGAGGTTTGAGGTTTGTGCTTGAGGTTTAAGACTTGTTTTTTGGATCCATGATTTACATTTTAAGGTTTGATGTTGAAGGTTTAAGGTTTCATGATTTAGGGCTTGGAGTTTGTGTTTTGGGGTTTGATTTATATGTGTATGGTTAATATGGTATGTGTTTTTTAGTATAAATGGTTGAAGTTTAAGGTTTATAGGTTTGGTTTTGGGGTTTGTGGATTGTGTCTTAAGGTTTGGTGTTTGAGGTTGGGGGTTTGGGCATTGGTTTATGGCTTATGGTTTTAAGGTTCATGGTTGTGGGTTTATGGCCGAAGGTTAACAATTAAGGGTTTATACTAATGTTTATGACTTATGATTTAAGGGTTATAGTTCAACGTTAATGGCTTATGAATTTTGGTCTATGGCTTAGGGTTTCATGTTTAAGGTTTATGGTTATGGGTTTGTGGGTTATGGTTAGGATTTTGCTTCAGGTTTAGCTTAGGGGTTAGAGTTGGGTTTATGGTTTATGGTGTAAATGCTTAGGGTTTAACGTTGGGTTTAATGATTAAACTTTTAAGGTTTATGGTTTAAGACTTATTTTTTAGGTCCATGGTTTACATTTTAGAGTTTAATGTTAAGGGTTTAATGTTTCATGTGTTTATGGTTTATGATGTTTGGGTTTTAATACGTGTGGTGGAGGTTTAAGGTTTATGGGTTTGTGATTTGTGTCTTAGTGTTTGGGGTTTTGGGTTTGTGCTTGTGATTATGGATTTATGGTATGAGTTTGATGTTTAGGGTTTGGGCATTGATTTATGCTTTATGATTTTAAGGTTTAAGGTTTGTGGTTGTGGGTTTATGGACTAGGGTTAATTGATAATGATTTATACTAATGTTTATCACTTAGAGTGTAAGGTTTATGGTTCAAGGTCATGGTTTAAGTATTATGGTTTGTATATGTTTTGGGGATTTATGTTTAAGAATAATGAGTTATTAGTATAAGATTCATGAGTTTAGAGTAGTCTAAGTCTTAGTGGTACACACATAAAATTAGTTATTTTATAATCACTAATATCAGTGATAAAGACCGAATACTTTAAAACTTAATTTAGAGTTAAATTGATTAATTAAAGAGCATAATTCATATATCTTAAAATGATTCAAAGATATTCGGATAGTCTCATTAATCTCTAAATTTTATTCTTGTACTTCTAGTATATCTAAATTAAATTACAAAATTACAAAGACAACAAATGTTGCTATAACATTTTCTATTCTTTGCGTTGTTAATTTTTTCGTCTAAATTAATTACTATAATTATTTCTAATGTTTTAAATTAATTACCTTGTTTCTAAATTTCTTTGAATTATACCATTATATCCAAAATTATTCCATTATATTCTTTTGTAAATAAATAAAAACTTGATGTATAAAATTATAAAAACATAATGGATAACATTATAATAAACTCAAGTACAGTTTATGTTGCAATCAATACTTACATTATTTTCTTTTATATAATATACATATTACAATGAGAATTTTTCTTTTTTTTAAAAGTTATAACTATGCTATTGAAGTTATCCTATTTTGATAATTTTTTTTTTAATTTAATATGGATTCATGTTTTCTTGCATTACTTAGATTTTTTTTTATTAGTAATGAGTTTCTTAAAATATTATTACATACCAAATCATTTTTTAAAAAATATATCAACTCTTTCTAAACTATATATATAATTATTTATGTTATTATATATTAAAAAAAAAATCCTTAATCAAAATATTCAACTCATACTTTATTAATTTTATCGTATAAATTAATTGATATAGTTATTCTAATATTTTAAAATAATTATCTTGTTTCTAAATTTATTTTGAATTATACCATTATATCCTAAATTATTCCATTACCGTCATTATTCATTTTAATCAGTTAATTTTATTAAAATACCCCCTTTTTTTTTTATTTCAGTTTTATAATCCTTAATTAATTATTTTCCTTAAATCCTTTTACGTATAAAAGCCAAAGAGCAAGACAATTTCACGGTTTCTATGCACGGTTTCTCCCTCTCACATGTGCCCCATTCCAATTTCTTGATTCCCATTTTCTTCCATCCGCGGTTCATCCGTTGCCAAAACACCGTTTTCTTTCTTCCATCCAGTCCTCTTCGATCAGCCGCGACACACTCCTCTCAATTCTCTTCTCCACTTGGTGCAAATCAGCAAGAACGTATCAAACGAGCTCTCTTCTTGATCCCCCGTGAACAGCCCACACAAGGTATAAACTTTCCTCTCCAATAGCCTTAGTTCTCTCACCCATGAATCCATTCTCTCTCAGATTTTTCTGTTTTCCCCAAATACGCGTTTTCCCATTTTTCTGAATATTTTGGCAAAGCAGGTTGCTGGTGAGTGATTGTAGGATAGATTTGTATACCTATGCCGTTTGCTTCAATTTGAGAGATGTATTGCTTAAATCATTGTCCAGACTTGTTTCCCTTGTATTTATAAGTCTCGTAGAAGTCAAAAGTCAGACTTGCCTATCTACCCAACCCCCCTTATATTTAATATAAGTTGGAAGTTTAGTTATACTCAAAGTAAATGTCAAATTCGTGTCTATGAATTGTTCTGTGTTGGAATAAAAATTGGGGTTATACTGGAATGAACTAGCTTAGACCCTTTGGTGTTTCTTTAGACTTATTTCTTAGCTTTCAAATTCAAGTGGCCGCATCCAATTTAGAGTCTCTTACAATTTTTGGTGATGTTTACACTAAAACAGGTTCAGTGAGGCAAAACTTGAGATAGTGTTGAGTGTATGGGATTGTGTGAGTAGTGAATGACTTGTGAGGCACATGTGGTATACTCTAAGTGTTTATTCCACCCCAACATACCTTACAATTCTTTATCTTATCATGCAGCATACCCTGAATCTTGTTTGAGTGCATGGAAAGTGTGGTGCCTAGTATAATATATATATGTGATTTTGAGATGGGTGTGATGTAAGTATTTTGTTCTACTTGAATTGGATATGATGTCTTGAATTGGAACTAGTTTATTTTCTTGGAGGGCAATGAAGTGTTGTATGTAACCTTTATTATGCAACAGATTAAATTCCATTGGAAATTGTATGTCAATTGTAAGAAGAAGATATACTTAGTAGTCATGATGAAATTGGCCTTATAATAACTTTGTATTAAAAAATTGCTATCTAACCAACTGATAAGGTATTTGTGTTTAAATCCTTTTAATACAGTACAGGGTTAAGTCTTAGCTTTAGAATTGGTTTGGAATCATTCCATTTCAAAGTTTGTACGATTTATAGGAACGTTTCTAATGCAGTGAGTTCAAACTAGTTTTTGTTGGAGTTTGGTATTGTGAAAAAGGCAAAAACAGAGTTTAAGAGAGACAGATTATTCTCTGAATATGCCTTATGGGTTAACTTTCCACTCAGCAGATTGATCTTATTTATAATCAGAATGGTTACATAGATAATAAATAACCAATGCTATTCTCAAGAGAACAATTAAATATCACAGCTTTCCAGAGTTATGTAAAACGTGTGTTGGAGTTTCATCAGTTTGATAATCATGTTTCATCATGTACTACAAATTGATGTTCAAATACTAGCGCTAGTATAATTATTTTGTATTACATATTAAGAAAACATAACTTTCTTTATCTCAGTTGGGACATGTTTAAGAAACTTCTTCCTCATACATGCTGGTATTTTCTTTCTCTTTTAAACTTGAGTTTGTCTATTATTGTAAAATGTGAAATTCTTAACCACAAACATTTCAAGTGGGCCAAGATTATGTTGACTTTTTTTCTTGAAAATTAAATGTTCTTACAAATGATTTCATGACTAGCATGTAGTAACAAGTTTGAGGTATATATTTCTGTTAAAAATCATGTGTAACCAATAGTTTTTAATTTAAGTCGTTTGCTTGCTCTCTTTGAACATAGCATTAACACTACGTCACTACCCTTAGAGCCTGTGACACAGTGTTACTTGTTTCTTCCATTAGAGCGATTAAGTGATTAAAATAGTGGAAGCAAACTATACCTAATATGAGGCTATGCTGAAATAGAGAATGAAAACAAAGTCACATGACGTATGTGGTAAAATAAGAATAGGATACATGAGCTACAGTTGGAACCTGCTAGAACAACAAATGATAGGGCTGTAGGAGACTAGGAGTATAGATGGTGGTATGTAGGGGAGGGGAGAGCTGAATCAGTAAAGGGAAACATGACACACTACAAGAAAATTGTCAAATTGTGGCGCTATGTTTATGGCAAATCTACTCAAACTGTCATCGCTTGTTTATTGTGGCGATTTAGGCTGCAGTTTTCAATAACCTCCCCAAGTGTGATATTGTTTGCAGTAATTCACGTTAAATTCGTGGCAGTTTTATTAAACTGCATAATTTGGAGCAGTGTTTGTAATTTGGAGCAATATTTGCGGCAGTTATAATGAAACTGCCGCAGATTTATAAAATATATATATAAAAAAATCATAACTAATAATTAAAATCACAATTCATAACCCACACCCTTTTCACTTTCCTTTTGCCCTCTCTCTCAAAATGACCCTCTCACTCTTGGTGCCCATTCACTCCCTTCTTTCATTTTCATTTTCCCCTTCTCTCAATACGACTCTCTCAGGCTGTGCTACCTTTGTCTGCTGCTTCCGTCCACTGTCGCTGTCCACTGCCTTTGTCTGTTGCCTTCTCATTTTTCGTTTTCGTTTTGCACTCGGGCACTACCTTTGGCAAACCAGACCGCTGCCTCCGGCGAACTAGGCTGCTACCCCTGTCTGCAACTTTTTGTTTCCCTGCCGGCTACCTCCGCACTGTCCACTACCTCCACGGTTTTGCAAAACCTAATCCTCTTTCCCACAACCTCATTTGCGATTCTTAGATTTCTCTGGTAACAGTTTACGCTTCTCCTTCAATTTGCTCTTTTATTCTTGATGATTTAATCTCCAATTCCCCCTTTGATATTTTTGTTTGTTTTTAGGAAAATTAGTGGATTATTACTCTGTTTTTCTTTGTTATTCACATGTCCTAACATATGATCCCACTAATAGCTCCACAATGTCCTGTTTTAGTAGTTAACTTAACTGTGTCCTTTCTTTTTACTATTTGTTAAATAATGTGTAAAATTTGCATGAAGGGTTTGGTTTGGTTATGGACTTAGTCTAACTATACATGTCAAATTGGGGAAACTGTGATCAATTAAAAGTAAAACTTTTGTTTTGTATATTAAAAATGATCAAGGGAAATTTTGATAATTACACAGGCCAAATTGGGGAAACTGTGATTTTTTCATATCCACAGTTGTTTTGTTATAAACTACAAACTAATGTTTTAAAACAAGTTGATTATAATTAAGTACATTGTGCTTTATTATTGTCTTCTTATACTTTGTAATAGTAGTATTTGGATGGAGATGATCACTTTGGAATGGTGATTTCAATCTGATTATATCATTCCAACTAATGGAAGGCTCTAACATCAAGCCAAATATAAAATATTTGTGGGTTTGTGTTGTTAAAAGTATTTTCTTAGTAGAATTGTGGTAAACTGAAAGTTTGTTTCCTATTGAATGAGAAATGGAAAATTTGAATGTCCTTTGTTATCTCTTGTGACAAATATAAAAGGAATAAAATTCTATGTTTCCCAATTAAACTTTTAGTATTTCTAGCATTGTAATTGGTAGTTAAACTCAGTTTCCCTAGCCTTGCCTTTAGATTTCACATTTTAGTTGTGTAGACCATGAACTAAAGCAAAAAGTAGCCAGCACAGTAGCACTATAGTGGAAAAGCTTTCTTCACAGTAGAACTATGATTCAAAAGCTTCATATCTTGTGATTCTTAATTAAAATATATTTTGTTGTATTTCATTTGCAGCTTGCAGTGGTGGCAACCCATACAGCCTTGTTGCCTCCTGAAGTTTATTGGAAGTCAAAGCTTCCCACTACTCTAAGGCCAAAGTCCATTACAGATATTCTGCACCTTGGTCAGTTCATATAATATAGTGATAGAACTGGTACCAATTCGAATAGAGAATTCAGATTTAATAATAATATAATACTGGAACTTTATTAATAATAATATTGCTCTTGAGAAGAATTACAACTATACACCAATAGCCAGCTACCAAAACCTAATTCTTCCAAAAACTGCCCCCAATAGAAGTACAATCACCTCTATTTATACTAATCCTAATAACTAAAAATAGATAAACTAATCTAGATAAACTATTTAAAATAGATAAACCAAATCTATTAACTAGATAATGATAAAATATATAACCCAATACTGTTTGGCTAACTACTAGATAAACTATTTAAAATAGATAAACCAAATCTATAAACTAGATAATGATAAAGTATATAACCCAATACTGTTTGGCTAACTACTAGATAAACTATTTAAAATAGATAAACCAAATCTATAAACTAGATAATGATAAAGTATATAACCCAATACTGTTTGGCTAACTATTATCATTATTTTCCCTTTTGTGACGCCTCCTATATACCTTAGTAATAGGAGGTTTTGGTTGAAGTCTATCAATACCCCCCCCTAAAAGAACCACCTTGTCCTCAAGGGGAAAGTGAGGAAAGGTATCTTGAACATCAGTAGCTAATTCCCAAGTATTGTTGCACGAAGGAAGTTGTTGCCATTTCACTAACACCTCCACCTGTCCATTGTGTGATTCACGCCACTCTACAACTTCCTCAGGTTGCACTTCCAACTCATGATCTTCATTCAACATAGGAGGCAATGATTGAGGTTGTTGGTGCGGTTGGAGTGCTTTCTTCAGCAAAGACACATGAAAAACTGGATGAATTTTAGAATGCGCCGGCAACTCTAATTTGTAAGCAACCACACCTACTTTACTAATAATTTGGAAAGGACCATAAAAACGAGAAGCTAATTTTTCATTGGGTTTCTTGGCCAACGAACGGAGACGGTAAGGCTGCAGTTTTAAATAAACCCAATCCCCAACCTCAAACTCCACCAATCGCCGATGTTTATAAGAACGCATTTGATCTTGAGCTTTAAGTAAATTCTGCTTCAATTCCTGTAACATTTGATCGCGTTGCTCATGAAGTTGATTCACGGCTTCAACCTTAGAAGGGATGGTTCCAGCCTTAATCAACAAAGGAGGTTCTATACCATAGAGTGCCTGAAAAGGAGTCATCTTGGCAGAAATATGATAATTGGTATTGAACCAAAATTCAGCTCAAGGCAGCCAATCTGGCCATTGTTTCGGTTTCGTACTAGAGAAGCAACGTAGGTAAGTTTCAAGACAGTGGTTAACAACCTCTGTTTGGCCATCCATTTGAGGATGATAAGCGGTACTAAACTTAAGCTTAGTTCCTGCCAATCAAAAAAGTTCCTTCCAGAAGTGACTCAGAAAGAGCTGGTCTCTATCTGATACAATTGAAGAAGGAAAGCCATGTAAACGAACTACCTCCTTAACAAAAACAACAGCTACTTCTTGAGCAAAGAAAGGATGGCCCAAAGAGCAAAAATGAACATACTTAGTCAAACGATCTACCACAACAAAGATAGTATCTTTCCCTTTTGTCCTTGGTAGTCCTCCAATAAAATCCATGGAAATATCACTCCAGGACTTGAGCGGGGAATAGGTAAGGGCTGAATAAGCCCCCAGAGCTAGAGTGTCATATTTATTCCGTTGACAAATATCACACTGTTGCACATACTTCTTAATGTCTCCTCTCATACCTTCCCAAAATAAGAAGCTAGCCACTCGTTTATATGTGCGAAAGAAACCAGAATGGCCGTCTGAAGGGGTGTCATGGCACTCGGCAATAATAGTGGGAATTCTGGAGTTAGTTTTGGGTAAAACTAATTTTCCACGATAATGTAACCTACCCCTAATTAAAGTATAATTTGCATGTGAACGAGGATCAACCATTAAATCCTGAATAATGATTTGTAATTTAGGATCTTGCTGTACCTCATTGTCCCATTTATCCACTTCTGGTGATGCTAGGATGGATAAGGCAGCGTACATTCCCTTCCTAGATAACGCATCAGCCACTGAATTTTCCCTTCTTGGTTTATATTGAATTTCAAAGTCCATTCCGATCAACTTGACAGCCCACTTGAATTGTTCTTCACTAAATAATCTTTGATTAGTAAGGAATTTTAGGCTTCTTTGATCAGTTCGAATAATAAAATGCCCACCCAACAAATAATGGCGCCATTTCTGAATTGCTTGCACTAGTGCCATTAATTCCCTCTCATAAACTGACTTTAGTTGTGCTCTTTCGGATAACCCTTGGCTCCAAAAAGCTATTGGTTCTCCTCCTTGCATCAGTATGGCTCTTAAACCCTTACTTGAAGCATCAGTTTCTACCACAAATTCTTTGGAAAAATCAGGTACAACCAAAGAAGGCAGTTTTGCCATGGCTTTCTTAAGGTCTTGAAAAGCTACTTCGGCCTCTTCATTCCAATGAAAATTATCCTGTTTAAGAAGGGTAGTTAAGGGTTTTGTCAATTTCCCATAGTCCTTGACAAATCTTCTATAATACCCCGTTAACCCAAGGAATCCCCTAAGGCTTTTAATATCCTTAGGTTTAGGCCAAGTACACATAGCTTCCACCTTTTTTTGGTCAGTTGCTACCCCTCCTCCGGACACAATATGCCCCAAATATTCCAGGTTTAGTCTGCCCGAAAGTGCATTTCTTCTTATTAACTTTCAAAAAGTTAGCCTGCAACACCTTAAGGACTTGGCTTAAATGTGAAAGATGTTGTGATAAAGTCTCACTATATATTAATATATCATTAAAGAAGACTAGAGCAAATTTTCTGAGGAAAGGCTTAAGCACCTCATTCATGAGGGCTTGAAAGGTTGAAGGGGCATTTGTGAGACCAAAAGGCATCACTAAGAATTCATAGTGCCCTTCATGAGTCCTAAAGGCTGTTTTCTCAATGTCCTCCTCCTTCATCCGAATTTGATGATATTCGGATTTGAGATCCAACTTGGTAAAAATAGTAGCTCCACCCAATTCATCCAGTAACTCCTCAATGATAGGGATAGGAAATTTATTGGGTGTGGTAATCTTGTTTAAGGCTCGATAATCCACACAAAACCTCCACCCTCTATCTTTCTTCCTAACTAAAATGATGGGGCTGGAATAAGGGCTGATACTTGGCCTTATTAATCTCGCTTCTAACATGTCCGCAACTAACTTTTCTATTTCAGATTTTTGATAATGAGGATATTTATACGGCCTGAGATTGGGAATTTCAGCCCCCTCCTTAAGGTGTATTGCGTGATCATGTCTTCGATTAGGGGGGAAGGTGGGTAGGGTCTTCAAATAACTCCCCAAAGTCCTCTAACAGCCTTGAAACTTCAGCAGGAGTATCAAGCTCGGTTGCTGGAATTTTTGGTTCCTCTCCATATTGAATAAGTAGACCCTCTCCTTCATCCTTTAAAACTTGCATAATAGCACCAAAGTTCATCTCTTCCTTGGTTAAAGCAGGATCTCCAATAATCTTGTGCATAATGTTTCCCTTCTTCAATGTGAGTTCCAGCCTCCCAAAGTCAACCTTTATCTTCCCTAGACTGGTTAACCAATCTAGTCCCAAAACCACATCCACTCCTCTTAGGTTGAACAAATAAAAATCTTGAATAATGTCTAAATTTTGCATATGAATCAACAGTCCCTTACACTTTCCTCGACATCTAACCTTGCGTCCATCCCCCACTTCCACCATGTAAGAAGGAGTGTCTTCTATTGATAACTGTAACATCTCCACCAATTCTTTGGAAATAAAATTATGGGAAGCTCCACAATCGATAAGAATAATGATTGACTGAGTTTGTAGGTCTCCCCCACCTTCCATGATTTAGTTGTCGTGAATCCAGGTCATGGAGAAAAGGGATAATTGTAATGACTTGAAACTTTCAGGTATAGTTAAGTCTTCTTCCTCCTCCTCGTTTTCCTCGTCCTCCTCCATCACGATCATACGAAACTGTCTATTCTTGCAGCGATGCTCACGAGTGTATGGTTCATCGCAACGGAAGCATAACCCTTTTTCTCTTTTCTCTCTCATTTCTGCTCCTATTAGGTATTTAATGTCTCCTCCCCTGTTACGAGATCCTTCCCCTGTCGTCCTACCTCCAATATTGCCCATGGTATTCCCTGTTGAAGAATTTTCTAGTTTCTTTTCAATTAAGGCCTCGGAATCAACAAGAACAACCTTGCTTGAAGGGGTTGCTCAGAAAAAATCCATTTGATGCGGTGTAATTATTAATTGTCTTCTTGTTCAACACCAAATTTTTCTGTTCTACCATGATGGCTTTACGGATAATCTACTGAAAGGGTAGTGAGTTCATATAATCTCACTTCTACTTGAATTTCTTCTTTTAATCCATTCAGAAAGATTCCCTTTGCAAAATCTTGGTCAATTTCCTTCAAGGCCCCCACGTATTTCTCAAACTCCTCTACAAACTCCTCCACCGTCCTGGTTTGCTTGAGAGACAACAACAATTCAAAGGGATTTTGAATCATGGATGGCTGGAAGCGCCTGATAACCGCCAATTTGAAGCCTTCCCAAGTAGGTGTTGGGTTGCACCTTTCCCACCATTGAAACCAACTCAAGGCTCTTCCCTCCAATGCAACCATGGTTGCTTGCATTCTTTCCTCGTCTGTGACACCCTTTAGGCTGAAGTAGCGTTCCAATTTATGAGTCCAACCAAAAGCATTTTCGCCTGCAAAAATTGGAATTTCCAATTTGCGGGAGCTGTTGCGATCCCAACTGGCTCCGTGGCTGAGGTCTGTTTTGCCTTGCTGCACGCCTAATTTGGCAGCAATTGCCGCTAGGAGTTCCTCGTTTTTCTTGGTCCTGACTTCGTTCAGTTCCATTCTGGTCCTCATCTCCTCCCTCTCTTGTACCCAGTCCTCTATGCTTCGCTCCATCCCTCGTGTTATCACCATGCGCAGCTTTGGAATCGTGGATTCTCAGGGCACCAGATCGATGCTCTAATACCAGTGATAGAACTGGTACCAATTCGAATAGAGAATTCAAATTTAATAATAATATAATACTGGAACTTTATTAATAATAATATTGTTCTTGAGAAGAATTACAACTATACACCAATAGCCAGCTACCAAAACCTAATTCTTCCAAAAACTGCCCCCAATAGAAGTACAATCACCTCTATTTATACTAATCCTAATAACTAAAAATAGATAAACTAATCTAGATAAACTATTTAAAATAGATAAACCAAATCTATAAACTAGATAATGATAAAATATATAACCCAATACTGTTTGGCTAACTACTAGATAAACTATTTAAAATAGATAAACCAAATCTATAAACTAGATAATGATAAAGTATATAACCCAATACTGTTTGGCTAACTACTAGATAAACTATTTAAAATAGATAAACCAAATCTATAAACTAGATAATGATAAAGTATATAATTCAATACTGTTTGGCTAACTATTATCATTATTTTCCCTTTTGTGGCGCCTCCTATATACCTTAGTAATAGGAGGTTTTGGTTGAAGTCTATCATATAGTAGTTGTTTTATTAAGTTCAAATTGTTTATGCTATGTGCTTCTCATAAGTTCTATCATCATTAGTCAAAAATAGTTATAATTTGGAATAACATATTACAAGGAATGCATGCTGGTTTTGGAATAAATTAAACGTGTCACTTGTACATATTTGTGAAGTTTAAATTTGTTCTCTATTTTCTATTATTGTGTTTGGATTAATGTCATTGTTGACAAATAGTGGGGGATTGAACAATTTAACATGTTGAATTTTCAATTAATGAAACTTACAGATTGAGAACCTTACTTGGGTTTCCAATATTTTCTGCTATCCTGCTTTCTTTGTGCATGGTGTTTATAGGTGAATAGCTTAATATGTAATAAAATCTTGGGGTTGCCAATCTAGTATGCTTGGTGTTTGTTCCTACTTCCTATTTTTAAGTCTGACATATGGAAGGAAATGTAATTGTGAAACCTTTTGTATTGCAAAGATACCCAATGTATAACAAGACTTTAATGGTCGTGACTTGTGAATCACAAGTCATGACCATTAAAGTTGTGATCGATGAAGCATTTACCAGTTTTTCTTGTTGTAGCTTAGTTGGTAGAATGGTTTTGAAATACCTTTTTTTCTAATCATAGGTTGTACTATATATATAGCCGAATACAGTTATGTCTGTTATATAGATTAAGGTTGGATTTGGGTAAATAACTCAATTAAGCACTTATTGAATATGTACTTATCATATAAGCGCTTAAATGTAAGTTATTTTTACATGTAGTTTTTCGTGCTATAATAAATTTTATGAATTGTAGCCACCTCATGCAGACCATGATTAGTTTTGATACTCTATTTGACATTATCTGATATAGGCTTGAGGATATAAAGATGGAACTTTAAGACAACTTTTTGGCTCAAGGTTGCGCAATTTTAGTGTGTGATTTTGTTGGACCCTAGTTTTCTACTCTCTGTTTTAAGCTTGTGAGTGTGTGTGCAATGGATAACTTGAGTGAAGTTCTGATTTTTTTTTATTGCTATAAATTCGGGCCTATGCTGCTGGTTAGTGCTGAAATTTCAATGCTATGAATGTTGGTTCTCTGCTGCTATTAGTCTTGCATTTCTATTGTTGTGAGGGTAAAATTTTGCTGCTGTTAGCCTTGGAATTCTCACTCTTATGAGAGTAAAAATCTACTGTTTTGAGGGTAAATTTTTTGCTGCTTTTGGTCTTAAAGTTCTACTGCTTGTGTAAAAATTCTGCTGCTTTTGGTCTTTAATTTATACTGTTATTATGAGAGCAAAGTTTGCTGCTACAGATGCCAATTCCAGCTGCTATTTAGTCTTGAAAACTGCTGTAGAGTGCAATAATTGTGTACATATGAAAATAATAAAGAAAAATATAGTGTTTAAAAAGGAGAAAAGGAAAGCTCTTTAAATAGAAATATTTTCAATTTCAATGTAGTGCACTTTAAATGTAATTATTTTCAGTTTCGCACTTTTTGTAACTTGCTTGCCACCATCAGTGTCTCTTCTACTGTGCCCCTTTATATTATTATCATTGCTCTTCTCATTCTCTACGAAGTTTTTATCTGTGCCCCTTGTTTGATTCAATTCTTTGATTCAAATTGTCAAAAGTGCTTAACTCAAATAAAAGTAGCACGATTATAGTGTACAAATTCTTCTTTTTTTGTGAGTGATAATTACTAAATTATTTATCATGCTTTGCATTCACAATATCCCCATGGGATGTTGATGATAGGGTTTAGGGTTAGCGATATGGTTTATGGTTTAAACTATCATCAACATCCCCATGCTATTTTCAAGTAAGCATGTATGTAATTCAAACAAACAACAACAAAATCCTTACTATATGTTTGAGTTAAAATTGACTAATTTAATTTCAGAGTAGTTCTCATTTTGCAAAAGCAACACCTTGGTATTAGACAATATGTGTATGAATGTACTTTTGAGAGTAATCAAACATGACTGAATTTATTTTTCAAACTGAATTTGAAACACTCTAAACAAGAATCCAAACATGCTCTTATCTCACTAGGTAAGTAATTTCAAACGCTAATAAGAAAATTAATAGTCAATATTACATACATATGAATAAAAAATTATGAATGTATCATCGACAATTAAAATTACTTATTTTACTCTTATTTATTTTAAAGAAGCCAAATTCATGTTATACATACATGACTACATTGCTGCTACAGCCTCCAGCTGTTCGAGTGATCATTCCAAGGGGGGATATTTTGGATTTTGCTTCCCAAGACTAATAATTCAAATTTAGTTTCCATGCAAATTTTCAGCTAGAAAATCTTATAGAATTCCAAAGTAATTCTACCTAGAAGAAATGATAATGTGATCTACACTAACTAGAATTAGCTAAAGATACCATACAACCATGGTTATCAAAATCGAGTTTTAACTCGTAAAATCGTGTAGAATCACGCTTCTACACGGCATTTCTGAGTTGAATTGCACATAGACTCGTTTTTAGGGTAGACTTGGTGGAATTGTGCAGACTCAAGTAGAATTGTGCAAACTTGTGTTTCCACACGAGTTTCCGATTCTGCAATTTTTTAAAAATTGGCCCAAAACGACGTCATTTTGGGAAGCCTTATTCAAAACCTAATTTTGCACAAGCCACTCTCTAGTTTGCAATTTCATCTTGCGGCTGGCTGTGCTCTCTCCCATCTTTCACCACGAGCTCCATTGAACCATGAGCACTATCGCGCTGCCAACACCATCGCACGCAAGCACTGTTGCGCGTGAGCACTGTCGCACCACGGGCTTTGTTGCACCGCGACGCGCCTCCTCTGTCGTGCTTTGAGCCTATGCCGTTGAGTTGCATCCTCCTCTATCATATGTTCAAGCTGTGACGGTTTAATTATGAAGTAGACTCTTATGAGTTTACGATACGAGTCTATGAGTCAAGTTTACGGAGTTTTCACAAGTCTACGTAGACTCTCGAATTTGATAACCATGATTGTAATAATGTAATTCTAATTTTAAATTTTGGCAACTGAGTTTTGAAATTTCATGAGTAAAACTGTGCCCTTTCTTATGTTAGGGCAAAGGATAAAGGATAAAGGGATGATCTACACCGCAATTGACACGTTCTACCTCACAGAGGAGCACCTAGCAAACTCACCTTCTAGAAAAGATGGCATAGATGAAGCCACTGAGACCACCCTTAGAATCTATGGCTGTGATCTCATTCAAGAAAGTGGCATTTTGCTCAGATTGTATCCTTCTGATTGTGTTCATTTTCATTTCAATTACCATGTTTGGTTCAAATTGTTACCTTAATTATGTGACAGGCCACAAGCAGTCATGGCTACTGGGCAGGTTCTATTTCATCGTTTCTATTGTAAGAAGTCATTTGCACGGTTTAATGTCAAGGTCATTATTATCTTGTGATATATTATTTTCTCTTCTTTCTCTCTTTGTGCTTTGTGAATTACTATGCTCACAGCATCTCTTTGCAGAAAGTTGCTGCAAGCTGTGTGTGGTTGGCTTCAAAACTGGAGGAAAACCCTAGAAAAGCCAGACAAGTAATTATTGTTTTTCACAGGATGGAATGCAGGAGGGAGAACTTTCCCATGGAGCATTTAGACTTGTATTCCAAGGTCAGAAGCTTCTCATTCTCACTTTTTTCCCTATAGTTAACAGAGATACTATTTGCATGTTTGGTGTCGTGTCCTCAAGTTTGGACTTGTGTAAAATGGAAGCAGCTACAAGTAGCTTCCAGGTTTTATGTGATAATTCAACGTGAATTGAGCATCAAATGCATTTTGAAGTGGATCCATACACATGCTTAGAGTCTTATTTCAATAAATTGTAGTTATTTAAATGTTTTCTGTTTTTTTTTTGTTCATGAACAGAAATATGTTGATTTGAAAATGGAGTTGAGCAGAACAGAAAGACATATTTTGAAAGAAATGGGATTCATTTGTCATGTTGAACATCCTCATAAGTTTATATCAAATTACCTTGCTACCCTTGAAACACCTCCAGAATTGAGGCAAGAAGCTTGGAATCTGGCTAATGATAGGTACAGAGTTGTAGATATTATTTATTTTTTATGCTGCTTGTGAATTTTTTGCACATGTTCATACTGTTCGCCATGATTTATTCCCTTCCACAAGAGTCCTGAATATACACTGTATCTTCTGTTCCATTAAACTTTGGAAAGATTGCTTCTATAGTAGATTAGTAGTCTTTGCCTGTGTTTCCAGTTTGTATGTTTTATCAATGCAATATACAGTTTAAAGAGATGGGTTTATCCTGGAAATTCATTTCATGAAGTATAAAAGCAAAGGCTTCTTGAAATTGTCCAGTAGTTCCCCACTTTCCCCACTCCCACAATCTAATAATCTAATTTCATCCTTCAAGGATTTAGGTTTGCCTTGTTAAAATGAAAACAGCTGTTATTATAAAAATGAAAAGATGGTTTAAGAATATTGTAAAATTTTGCATGACAAGCATTGGATCCTAGCATAATTTGTTATGGAGTAAAATATTTGTTCACTGTTCAGTATTCACTTGCCCAACTGCAATGCACTAATATTTTTGGTTGTCCCTTGTATTCGTCTGATGCTTTCTGTTTCATGACTTTATGCTTCCCTAACTCTCTTTTCTCATGCAGTTTGAGAACTACATTGTGTGTTCAATTTAAGAGTGAGGTTGTGGCTTGTGGAGTTGTATATGCTGCTGCTCGCAGGTTCCAAGTACCCCTCCCTGAGAACCCACCATGGTGGAAGGCATTTGATGGGGAGAAGTCTGGGATTGATGAAGTCTGCAGGGTTCTGGCTCACCTTTATAGCCTTCCAAAGGCACAATATATACCAGTCTGCAAGGATGGGGACTTTACATTCTCCAACAAATCATCAGAATCAAAGTCTCAATCAACACCAAAGGTGATGCCTCACTTTATCCATATTTATTGCAATTTTCCTTAGTGGTGGTGCAAATCAGCATCACCGATGTTATGAGACAAATGTCGGCATTTGTAAACCTTTATTATTGACCATCAACTGTAAGGTTTGATCTAACATTTTAAATCACCGCTAATTTGTAGGATGTTCAACAAAATAGTCCCCCAGCTGGTACTGACAACTCAGTGCCAAAAGGAGAAGCTAATATTGAATCCAAGAGTGCTATGGTAAAGGTAGCCATTGACAAGCTGAAAGATTCTAAAAGGTCTGATGATGATTCCAAAGGCATGGCTACAGAAGGAGAGGCAAGAGATGAAAGCATACTGAAGTCCAAGTCTGACCGTAAAACAGAGATCATTGGGGAGACACGCAGGGACAGGGACCGAGATAGGCAGAGGGAAAGAGACAGAACAAAATCCAGAGATAGAGATCGAGGAAGGGATTCTGACAAAGAACGTGAACGAGAGGAAGTTGAAAGGGACAAACTCAAGGATCGTGGCCACCGTTCTAGGGAGAGAGCAAAGGATTCAGGTATCTTTATAGATTTCTTGCGTGGGTGTGTTTCTGTGTTTTATTTGTCTGTATTTTAGGTTAAATTAGTAAGTTTTTTACTGGATGCAGGACATTCAGACAAGTCAAAACGCCATACAGATCGGGATTACCATGGTTCTTCTTACTCATCGAGGGAGAAAGATCGGCATAGACATCACTGACATTATTTAGAAGGTGTCCATGACAACTGATCAAGCATTGCACGTCCTTTGATCTTATTATAATCAGAGGAAGAATTTGGGATCTTATTTGATAAGTACTTGTGTAAACATTTTGTATAATTTATTTTTAATAGTCGAAGAGAGAATAAAGTTATTCTACATTTTTACAAGTTTTAAATTATTTTTGAAGAGTTAACTGATACAAGTTAAAAATAACATTTAGACATATTATAAGTAATTATTTCAAATATATTGTCATAAGATAAATTTTAAATATGTTTTTAATCCTTCCAATTTGATTAATTAGTTCTTAGTCCCTAAAAAATTCTATTTATTAGTTCTTCAAATTTGAATAATTTTTTTTTCCAATTCTTTTTTTCTTTGATAATACTACACCACACAATTCCTTAACATAAATTCTATTTATTAGTTTTATAAATTATGTGTTTGTTATTTTCAGTTATTTTTAATTTATATATACTACTAAAAACAGTTGATGTTTAAATGATGACACTGTCAAAAAAAAAAAAAAAAAAAAAAAAAAAAAAAATATATATATATATATATATATATATATATATATATATATATATATATAGTGCAGCAGCTAAATAGCAATCCTCTCGTTTAATTCCATTTTATTATTGGAATTAAATGGATTTAAATTTAAATAAATATTAATTTAAATTTAAATAAATTATTTGATATTAATTTTATAATCTAACTTAAAATTATATAATATATTAATTAATAAATATGATTATAAGTAGGGATGAATTTATAAGGGACAAAAAAAAAAAGATTTTTAAGTTAACATTTATTTAAATTTTTTTTTATTAGTAGATTATATCTTAGTTTTATATCTAATAAATATTTGGTTTCATTATATTTTTATTTTTATTTTTGGTAAGTTTTACTCTTAATAAATTAATTTGACATTTTTCATTTACAATTTTTTAAAATCTTTTAAATTTTATTCTATTATTTTATTTTTACACCACATTATTACAGATTTTATTCTCAATTTTTTTTTTTAAAAAAATGGCAAATTTTATAGTCATTTTTTCTTTTTTCTTTTATATAAATTTTACATAAAAAAAAAATTTCAAAATTTTATCTTCAATTTTTGTAAAACAAATTCTAGTTCCTTCCTATTTAAATTTCTAGATCCGTCCTTTATAGGAGCAACTAATTGAAATCATAAGTGATTATAATTGAAGCTGTGGGAGAATCATGAGTGGTTATAGTACTTTAGTGGTTAGCACTTAATTATAACAATTGTTATTAAGTGGTTATAACAGCAGTTAACAATTAATTATAGCAGTTTAAGTTTAAAGTGATTAGCAAGTTTGTGTCTTTACTAAATGGTTATATATAACTTGATTTGATAATGCATGTTGTATTTTCTAATGAATAAGAATAATAATGATTACTACTATTTCTTTCTTTTCTCATATATAACTTTGATAAATCATGAGAGTAACTAATTGGAAGAGTATGGTGTGTATAAATGTCATAGTATAATCTAATTAATTTGTTTTTGGATGGTTTAATTGAGTTATGTGATTACACTTTATCTATGGAATTTGTTCACAAATACCATGTGCCTGGTTTTTTTTTTTTTTTTTTTTTCACTCTGTTATTTGTTATTTTGCTTATACCATGTGACTTTTATATTCTTTTATTAATTAAAATAAATAATATTGCAATGCATTATTTCTTACCTTACTGAAATGTTCTTTTGTGACTTTTATATTTACTGAATTTGCCCACCAACCAAACGAAATCCAAATCACTTAGGTCAGTTATGGTATCCATATACTTTCAAAAATAAAAGATAACACATGGATAAGTTAAGGAATTGTGTGGTGTAGTATTATCAAAGAATAATATTTGTCTACTAGGTCTTCACTAACTTCATATTAAAAATCCTAGGTTATTGGCTCAGGTAAAAAAATCACTATTTTTAATAATTTATTTTTAATAAAAACTATATTATATTTTATATTGTCAAACAAATAAAACTAGAGATTTTGCCCACACCCATAAAAAAAATTGTACAAATAAAAAAAATGACCTTGGAAGTACGGATAACCTCACTGGTATTAAATAAAGTCCCTAATGTGTAATAATATATCATATTACTTATAAAATATTTATATTTTCCAAAAAATATACCCCCTTCCCCTTGTCCCTTTAATATTCTACTTAATTCAATTCCCTTCTTCTCTGCCCCTCTTTTCTTCGTTGATTATCTATTTGAGGGATTAATTTATTTGTGTTTTTGTTTGTCAAAATTTACCCAAATTAATTATGTTTTTCTTCCTCTTCAACCCTCCTTTAACACACTAGCTATAGCAAATATAGGAACATGATGCTCAATTAGTGTTTGATAAATGAAGGAGCCAGTAATCATATTCCTGTTCTACACAAAAGGAAAGCATGCAAAGACATGTGGATACCCGAGACTGCAGCGAGGAATATGCCAAACACTACTCAACTTATAACCCTATTAGGCAAATTTAAAATCCAATAAATAAATTAATTAAAAAATATATTGAATTGAGATTTTAAAAGACTATTACTAATTACAAGATTTTTAATTTAAAGAATTTTACATTAATGTAGCTTAGTTTTAATGAATTCATGAACTTGTAATATTTTAAATGACTCCATACAATTTTATGAAAATATTTAAAGTAATAAAAGTCAATAAAAAAGATAACAAAGATTATAAGTTTAGATAAAGCCGTTTATAATTCTATGTTTCTTTAACAGTATCAATCTTTTAAAATCTTGATTTTAAAATCTTGATTGAATATTATAATGATTGAATATTATAAGATTCTTATCTAACAAAAATAAATCTTTTTAAATCTTCTAAGAAACGAGGGTGTGAAATGTTAAAAAGATAGGTGTAAATATGGATATATCTCTCCCGAGTCAAAGTGTGTGTAATTTTGCATGAGAGTACGTGCACATTGCACAAGAGCAAAACCTTGTTCTTCACGCAACGCATTCTCTCTTATTTTCTTTTCTTTTCTTTTCTTTTTCTTCTTTACCAATTTCAGCGCTCGCTCAGTAGCATGACCAACTTCTCCTCCAACCACATTCGCTTTCTCCTCAGCTCTTTGAACGAAGTCAACTTTGATTCCGTTTTCCACCAACTCACTCAGGTTCTTAATTAGTTCCTTCACTACACTCCCCCATCTTCTTTCGTATTTTGTGTTTGTTCTGTGTGATTGATATAGATTAAAGATTCTTCCTTTAACCCCTAATCTAGTTAAGGCACCATTGTTTTCCACGTAGGATTCGAGTTTTAAATTGACTTGACATGCATGCATGCATGCATGCTTGTGTGTATTCACTATTCAATGCTTTAACTTTGCGACCACGTGGGAATGCTTTTGTAGATTTTGTATGTATTTGGATGTTTCTAGGGCTTATAAAGGCAAGGATACATTGGGTGTTCTTTAAGGGAATGCTGCATTATTAGGTATTGTTATCTTCCTGACATGGGTAATCAATCTGGTTTTTCCAATTTTTTCTGGTGGTTCATTTCACCAAGATTTATTTATGCCACACATCCTATGGCAATTGGGAAGTTCTATGCTATTGCTATTACTTTTCTGCATGCTTTAGGGACTTGCATCTTTGTTCATCTCCTGTCTTGTTCAGTGCTCTCCTTTTGTGTTTTGGTACCCTGTGAATTGCCCTAATTCGTAATAATTGGCAAACATTGGTTTCGGCAAACCTTAGTAGATTTTCTTCAGTTTACTCTTTATTTTTTTAATTAATTCATATTTGGAATCTCCTTTGTATTGTCACTTTGGTGGGGATTTGGTTACTGATATGTGTTCTTTCTTCTGCTGACAGTTCACAGAATTTGGAACCGCTGGATGCATTTTGCTGCTTCAAACTTGCTTGGATTACTATGATTATGTAAGAAGAGATATGAAAGACATGCGGCCTGAGCCAATTCTTGCGGCAGTCATTAAGCACCTCTTGGCCAAAGTAAACTTCATTACAGTGTTTTCTGAGTCAATGAAGAATACAGAAATTGATGAAAGCGTTTTAGAAAGTTTTTGTAACAAGTTGCAGTTATCTTTATTGGAAAAAATTGTCATCAGTCTTGCTTTATCTGATTCTGAGAATCCTGATGCCAAGCTGTGTGGTAAGTATGAAGTTAATTTTTACTTCAGTTCTTATTGTTTTCCCTACATACATTTTATTTGGCAAATAATGCTTATTTCCTTTTGCAATGTTAGTTTCATGATATCTGATATTGCTTGTATATAGGTAAATTATTTTGCATAGCAAGGATTGAGGAATTGTGTGACAACCCTAACTCTAGTTCTTTGAGTTGCCATGATCAAATTCACAATATTATCGTGTTCCTAAAGCAGTCTGAAGGTCTTTCCAAGCACGTGGATTGCTTTATGCAGATATTATCACTTGTGGAATTCAAAGACTCGCCACCTTTTGCCCTGACTCCATTGCTTCCTGATGAGATGCATGAGACTGATTTTTTAAGGTTGTAACTTATTTGGTTATCCTTAATAATTGTATTGTATGAGTTATACAATTGTGGTCAAAAGTCATGTTAATCACAACACTGACTGATTACCATTTTATTAAGTTAACTACTCATCATTCAGTCAATGACATTGAAAACTTATTTGTTTTAACCCCTGAAATAAGTGATTAAGATAACCTTTTTTTAATCATTAATTAAATTTAACATGTTGGTAAAATAAAACTTGCATCCACATTTGAATATTATTAATTATCAATAGTAGCTTTCTCTGTCTCTTTACAGGAATATGGAGTTGTCCCATGAGTGTGAAGGAAATGATTTTGATGCTATTTTGGCAGACATACAGAAGGAAATGAAACTGGCAGATACCGTGAAGGAACTAGGCTATGGATGCACGGTTGATGTCTCACGGTGCAAGGAGATATTTTCGCTCTTCTTACCTTTAACTGATGATACACTCTCTAAATTATTTGGTGCGATTGCTTATAGTCATACAGAGCTGGAGGACAACCAGAACACACACTTAACATTTCCTGCTGCCCATGAATACAACGAGTCTGAGTTGCCGCCTCTGAGTTCTTGGAATATTGATGTCTTGATAGATACAGTCAAGCAACTTGTGAGTTTTCTTCAATAAAACTCAAAATTTTCATTTTGTTAGTCTTTTATTCCAGTTATTGGAATTTGAATAAATAATAGTAAAAATGGTTTCATTTTTCTGATACAGGCACCACAAACCAATTGGGTACACGTTTTTGAAAATCTTGACCATGAAGGGTTCTTCCTTCCTAGTGAAGGAGCATTGTCTTTTCTCATGTCAGTACATAAACATACCTGTAAGGTATAATATCTGAACTTTACATATGCTTTTCCTGAATTGTTTGACATGCAAACTCTGGCATTAAATTCTGAAAATTATCCTAGCAGGAACCTTTTCCTCTTCATGCCATCTGCGGGTCTGTCTGGAAGAACACTGAAGGCCAACTGTCTTTTCTTAAATATGCTGTATCAGCACCATCAGAAATGTTTACCTTTTCATGCTCAGGGAGACAGCTGGTATTATGATATTCATGCACATTTGCTTTTTCTTGTACCAATCAACAAATTTTTTTGACATCAAACTGTTGTGCAGGCACATGTAGATGCAGTTAATTGCCTCAAGATTCAAAATGGAAATGCAAATCTTGCATGGCTGAGTCTTGACCTTTTAGATGTCCTCTGCCAGCTAGCTGAGAAGGGTCACGCCAGTACTGTTCGATCAATCATTGATTATCCCCTTAAACACTGTCCTGAAGTCTTGCTTCTTGGGATGGCACACATCAATGTACAATCTAATGTATTCATATTTGTTGGTTCTCCACAGCATCCCATTTCATGTCTTTTCTTGATATCTGTAGTTTGCATTTGTTGTTCTTGCAGACTGCCTACAACCTCTTGCAACGGGAAGTATCTCCGATTGTTTTTCCCATGATAGTAAAAAGTCCTGCAGGCAGTGAGATGATTCTACGCCTTTGGCATGTTAACCGAAATCTGGTCTTGAGAGGGTTTATCGATTCTCAAAACATTGATGCAGACAGCATTATAAGAATTGTGGACATCTGCCAGGAGCTAAAGGTTGTTCTCTTGTAAAGTGTGTATTTTTCATTTTGGTCATTTTCCTGACAGATAGATTTCACTGTCAATTTTTCTTGTTTTATAAGCATCTCTCACTTTCATTGAGCCTTTTTAGTTACCTTGCAATAAGCTTTCAAATTTGTCTTCATGAATGCCAATCTCTTGTCTTTGTTATTGTCTTTTCCCATTTTTAACTCACTTTTCATGTTTGTTTTACAGATTCTATCATCCGTGGTGGAAATGATTCCCTCTTATTATAGTATAAGGCTAGCAGTTGTTGCATCACGAAAAGAATTCCTTGACCTTGAGAAGTATTTGAGTAGCAACATAACCACATACAAGGATGTCTTCTTTGAGGTAATAATGCCTTTCATCATGCCTTGATTTCTAATTTTTCAAGACATTACATTACAGACTTATATATGCAGTCTTTTGGTCTTGTGAATTTTAAGTTGTACTCCCCCGAGATTATTGTAGAAGAAAGTGGCTGACATATTTAGGCTTTGCAGGAGTGCCTGAGGTTCTTAAAGGATGCCCATTTTGGTGGATCACAGAACCTTTCTGGAAAATCTTTTCATCAGTCGGGTGCTGTTCTGAGTCTCTATGCTGAGACAACTGCTACCTTTTTGAAGGTTCTACTTTATTAATCATTTGGTTTATCTGCCTGTCATGGCCTCATTTGATTTTTATTTTTACTGTGCTATCTGACCTTTTCCAACTACAGGTTCTTAAATCTAATGCTGGCTTGGTTGCCTCTAGACAACTTTCTAAGGAGTTGGAGAGGCTGCCTATACCTATTATATATTGCCCTCAGGTCTTTACTTTGTACTTTCTCTGTTTCTCAGTTTCCCATGCTTTATTGTATTGCTCATGCTCATATTAATTTTGTTGATACAATTGCAGTTATATAGCACAGTCAGTACCTCGTCAATGCTATCTTCCTCTCGTGGTTTTGTTTGTCCTTCCCGTGGAGCTACTTCAACCAGTATATTTCTGTTACCTGTGAACAGTTCCTGTTGATTAGCATAAAGCCATAAATATTGGCCTTTATTTCTGCTTTTAATTTCTGATGATACACTGTGCTCCTTTGATCTGTGCATCTGATGTAGGTTTTGCATCTGCCATGAACATTGAAACTTTGGTTGCTGCTGCTGAGAAAAGAGAAACTCCTATTGAGGTGTTCTAGCCTTTCACAATAAATTTGTTCAGTTGTTTAGATTCTCAGTGATTTTACATATCTTCTTACAAATAGTTTTCAAGTGTTTAATGTTTTGTCCGCTCCCAATTTTACTTTAATTTCTTATACAAATCTAAATTTGGATTTCTTTCACCCACTTTTTGATGCTGTTAACAGGCTCCAGGGTCAGAGGTTCAGGACAAGATATTAGTTATAATTAATAATGTTTCTGCTGCTAATATTGAAGTTAAAGCAAAAGAGTTCACTGAAGTTTTGAAAGAGCATTACTATCCTTGGTTTGCACAGTATATGGTTATGAAAAGGTTAGATTGATTCATAAGTTACATCATGTACCATGTAATTGCTTTAAAAAGTTGCATCCACGTAGATATATGTGCAAGGGTATACATACTGTGAAGATTGAAGATAGTGACTATACTCGGAATTTTATTGTGATTAAATGCAGCATGGAACTTTAAAGGGACTGTTGTGGTATAGAGAACTAAAAAATGTAGGGTACTTAAACAGATTTTGGAAACTCGGAAATTTGGTTTTGGATCTGTTTTAAGCCCTGCTTTACTGCATTGTTAACTAGAGTATAATTAGGGTATAAAATCACGTATTCTTGCATTATGAATTATGTTGAATTCATAGATATTTTCAGTGTACTAAATTTGCCATACAAAACTGAACCAAGAGTTAACTAATTTGTTGACCCAGCTTTGACATGGAAATAAAGAGGCGTATTAGATGAAACAAAAACCCATTGCTAATATTTTTTCATTTCTCTCTAGATTGAATTTTAAGATAGAACTCAATGATAGAAGCTGACATAAAACAGATGGTCATTAAAACTCAGGATGTTTTATGTTTTTGAGCCTGGATACTAAATCTCTTTGTTTTCAACTTCCTTTATTTTTCAGCACATACTACAGCTACAATATTTATCTTATCAAATTGGTACCTCCATTTACTTCCACAGTTCCACTTATACCAATTTTGATACTTGTTTTTAGAGCAAGCATTGAGCCAAATTTGCATGACCTGTACCTGAAATTCCTGGATAAAGTTAATTCAAATGTTTTGAAGAAAGAGATTGTCCAGTCAACTTACGAAAATTGCAAGGTTTGAGCCTTGTTTCTGTTCCCCGATTGACTGAAGTGAACATGTGTCAAACTTTTGAAATAATGCATGGATGGTGTTTGCAAATTCTTCAGGTTCTTTTTGGATCAGAACTCATAAAATCAAGTTCAGAGGAACGCTTATTGCTTAAAAATTTGGGCAGCTGGCTGGGAAAGTTAACAATTGGCCGGAATCAGGTTTTGAAGGCTCGTGAAATAGACCTAAAGTATTTGATTATAGAGGTGATTTCCAAATTGGATATATTTCAGGAGCAGATGGCATTTCAAGTGATGATTTGTTTATCAAATTGTTTTCCTTGTTGTAGGCATATGAGAAGGGGCTAATGATTGCTGTTATTCCATTTATTTCAAGGGTATAATTTATGATTGTGATTATATTTCTGTGGTTATATTCAATAGTTTGCTACATTATCATTCAAATTCGTGTTATAGATCCTCAAATCATGCCAAAGCAGCATTGCATATGCACCTTCTAATCCTTGGACTATTGGAATTTTGAGATTGCTTGCGGAGATTTATTCAATGCCAAACTTGAAAATGAACCTCATGTTTGACATAGAGGTCAGTTTTTTTTCTTGTTTTTTTTTTCCTTTCTAGAGTGTCATTGGCACAGTTTTGCCTCTCATCCACCCATTTGTTGAAATCCTTGTGCTATACAGGTTTTGTTCAAAGATCTTAGTGTAGATATGAAGGATCTCACACGAACTTCTCACCTGAAGGATAGAAAAAGAGAAATAATAGGAAATCCTGATTTCTCTAATAAAGATGTTGGGGCATCTCAATCACAAATGATTACTGATATAAAATCTGGCCTTGTACGTCATGTAAATCAAGCTGAATTACCACTTGTAGTCATTACATTATTTTGATAAATTATAAATTATTTCTTTGCATATTTATGGGTGGATAGTATGCTCAAGTACTGTTACAAGCAACTCCTGCCCCAGCTCCTTTTTCTATTAGCTTTTTAGCTTAAAAACTTGTTTCCCTTTATTGTACCATTTTTGGCTTAATGGCATACTATTTTTAAGCACAACTGATTCCTACCGCTTGTGTTTATAGCTTCCAACTCAGATTCCTAATATTGGGACTCATGTTATTATGAATCAAAAGCTCAGTGATTTTGGGTTGCAAATGCATTTTCAGAGGTATGGTACTCTCACTATATTGTTCTTCTTCTTGTTTGAATCTATATGACCGAGTTACTATTTTTATATTACAGAGTGATACCCATTGCAGTGGACAGTGCTATCAAAGAGATAGTGTCTAGTATTTTTGTTCAGAGAACTGCTATCATGGCAACAAAAACAACCACGGAGCTTATTTTAAAGGTTTACTTATCAGTGAAGCCTTGCTTCTAACTGCTTGATCTCACAATTCCTTTTGTTGTATTTCCTAATTTAATCTTCGCTACAGTTGGCATATCTAGGATATTATGGTTTATAATGCTACAATTTTTATAACTGTGTTAATATCTTTTTAACTGCTGCGTGTTGTTAGGTAATGTATATAGAAATGGTGGTCGTATTCTTGTTTTAACTGGAGCCTTAACAGACAAAGCTTGTTCTCATATCCAGTTTGTTTTGCTTGATTTTAATTAATGTAATTCATTTGTAGGATTATGCTATGGAATCTGATGAGATGCGTATATTAAATGCGGCACACTTGATGGTAGCTAGTCTTGCTGGGAATTTGGCTCATGTTACATGCAAAGTAATTCCCATAAATATGATAGTCTATCCTGTTTGTTTGTATCTAATCAAATTCTTTTAGGATTATATGCTTTTAGGATCCTTTTTGTTTTATTTTCTCCTCCCTAATGTATCTATTTCTTCTAGGAACCATTACAGGCATCAATATATAGTCAACTGAGGAATTCACTGCAGAACTTAAATATTGCTAATGAAATTTTGGAACAAGCCGTGCAACTTGTCACCAATGATAATCTTGATCTAGGATTTGCAGTCATTGAACAGGCTGCTACTGATAAGGTTAGCTGCTAAATGTGTTTATTGTTATAGTTTTTTGTGGCAGTTCTGACGGTGAGGAAGATGTTGTGCTTTTATTTGGTAATATAACAATTAATTTTACAGTATTTGCACCATGATTTAGATGATGTTTCCATTGTTTTATTTACTGAAATGTACAGTAGTGTATAGTAATATTGCAAGCTTTACTCATTAAGTCTTAATCTGTTCAATCCAATATTTACTATTTTATAGGCAATAAATACCATTGATACAGAGATTAGTCAACAACTCTCTTTGAGAAGGAAGCATCAAGAAGGTTCTGTTGAACAAGATCCTTCTGGGTTCTGCAAGCAGGTATCTTGAACTTGAAATTTATATGTAATTTTGAATTTTGTTGCATGGCTATTATAAGAACAATCTTGCTTTGAATTCTGTTGCATGGCTATTTGGAATTGTTGCTAAATTAATTGAGTCGTGAAAGAAAACATGGTAGATACTTGAAAGTTATGACTATTATAAGAACAATCTTGCTTTGAAAGAGATAATATAGTTTTAGAATGATGCTTGAAGTTGAATAGTTTTTTTCTTCTTTATTGCTTGCCTTTTATTTTTCCTTTGTTTTTAGCAACGGGGTGTTAGTGCAAATTCATTCTTTAATTATCTCTTTTTATGGGAACAGAAACAAAATTTGAACTATGATTACTTATTATGCACATTGTAGGTTTCCATGTTGTTCACAGAATGGTATAGGATATGTGAGTTTCCTGGTGCCAATGAAACAGTTTCTTCCCACTTCATCTTACAATTGCATCAGAATGAGCTACTTAAGGGGGATGATGTTACAGATCGCTTTTTCAGAGTATTGACGGTGCCATTTCTTTCTTCATGCCGGTTACTCTTTTCTACTGATGACCAGGATTGTCGATTTAACCTTGTTTTTTTCTTCAGGAACTAGCTGTTTCACGTTGCTTATCCACTGAGGTGATTATTTCGGGGTCACTTCAACCACCAACAATGTCACTTCTTGCAATTGATATTTATGCAAAACTTGTCTTCTCAATCTTGAAGGTTGTCAACTATATCGTTTTTGTTTCTCTTATTTTCTTTTGGGTAGCTTTAGCATCTTAGCTGTTTGGTTGGTTGTTGGAACAGGGATCAAACAATCTCTTTCCTCTTTCCAAGGTTTGTAATAAACTAAAATTTGAATGCATTCTCTCTCTTTCTTTTGTGCTTTATTAATTATATTTAATATTTCCCATTACTTTATGGCAGATTCTGGCAGTTACTGTCAGATTCATTATAAAAAATGCAGAGGAGAAGAAGGCCTCTTTTAATCCAAGGCCACTTTTCAGATTATTCATCAACTGGTTTGAAGATCTTGGTTCACTTGAGCCTGTTACTGATGGTGAAAATCTCCAGGTGTTTGTCACTTTCATTTACTTCTTCAATTGTTTTTTATTTGCTTAATTTTTTGGTACAAAAGTGGGTTCAACTTGTTAATACCCAATAACTGTTTGTTTTGTGAGTTTGAAACTGTTGAATTTTATCGGTAGATGCTTTTATGATTGACAAGTAATCACCTGGCGATTAAGCTGGTTATTTTGTTTGTGCTAATTTTGATTGCTTTTGTCAATGCATTTCAATCCCCTTTCCAGCACCCAATAAGTTAATACTACAGGCATGTGTGTTCGACTAATTCCACTTCATTTATTGCAGATTTTCACTGCTTTTGCCCATGCATTTCATGCTTTGCAGCCCCTCAAAGTTCCTGCATTCAGGTTAGGATTGTCTACTTGTGATTCATAGTTGGCTGTATTGTGGTTTAAGTTTAAAAATAATGTAGTAATGGGATGTTATTTGATTGTAATGTAGACTTGTTAACTGTTTATGTGTTCTGTTATCATGGAATTGCTGATGTTGTTGGATACATTGGTTATGGTTTTGATGGCTCTTAACTAGGAATTGTTATAATAGAATTTGAAACTTCTGGATTTAAGTTATGATGCGCAATGATAAGTTGATAACATAATGCATTTTCTCTGTACCTAGATTAGAGAAATACAAAATGCAGTAGTTTGTTACCTGTATACGTATACTAAAGTCCATAAAGTATTTTGCTCTTACTGGCTTTGCACCTATACTATATTGGAATGATTATGTGTGTAATTGTCCTGAATCCTAATGCCACTATCATTGTTTGGAGTAAGGGCGTGTTTGGATAAATGGATCTTAACTTGGTTCCTTTGTGGAAATGTTTCTTCAGTTTTGCATGGCTTGAATTGATTAGTCACAGGAGCTTCATGCCAAAAATGTTGACTGGTAATGGTCAAAAAGGTTGGCCTTATATCCAAAGGTTGCTTGTAGATCTGTTCCAGTTTATGGAGCCTTTTATGAGGCATGCTGAACTTGGAGAACCGGTTTGTCTATATCTCAGTTTCAATTATTTGCTTCCAACAGGTTCTTTGCACACTATTTTTTCTTACATCTACACTTTTTTATTTTATGATTAGGTTCGTGTCCTCTATAAAGGCACACTTACGGTGCTCTTAGTGCTACTTCATGACTTCCCTGAGTTTTTATGTGACTATCACTTTACCTTCTGTGATGTTATTCCTCCCAGTTGCATACAGATGAGGAATATCATTCTAAGTGCATTTCCGCGTAGTATGAGGCTTCCAGATCCATCTACGCCTAATTTGAAGGTCTTATAATCTCATACTTACCTTTAAACGTCTTTTTAAGGTAGGTTAAGGAGCATTAAGTTTACGTAGTTAATGTGACTGTCTTGTGCTTCTGTATGCAGATTGATTTGCTTCCAGAAATAATCCAATCGCCGTGCATTCTTTCTGAGGTTGATGCAACACTTAAAGCAAAGCAGATGAAGGCTGATGTAGATGAATACCTTAAAAAGGTCGATGTAGATGAAAATCTTAAGGTCTGCCCCTATGCCTCTCTGAATTGATTTGTTATTAATTGATGGTTTGCTATTTTATATTTCAGTAGCCTATAATTTGTGAATTCTTTTTGCTGAAGACTTTCTTTTATTTCTTTAATTGTTCTCTATAATCTATTTTGTTCTCAGACACTGCTACATACTGTCTTGCCTAGCTTATTTATTTCTATATTCATGTTTATTTTACTTTTTACAAGTGTTCAATAAATTTTTCTGCAGCAAAGGCAACAAAGTTCACCATTTTTATCTGAACTGAAGGATAAGCTGCTTCTCTCACCCAATGAAGCTGCCTCTGCTGGGACTCAATACAATGTGCCGTTAATCAACTCACTTGTGCTATATGTAGGAATGCAGGTATTGGAAGCTTTTAATATTTGCCTTTGCATTTGAAATTTTAGATTGGAGTTTCAAAATTACTGAAGTTTTTGTTCCATTGCTTAAAAGCACTAAGAAAGACATTTATCCAAGCTATTTGTAACTCTGGTAATTACTGTTGTCAGTTAATGACTGCTGGAATGACTGCCAAAGCAACAAATTAGTAACTGAACTGAAGTGTGACTAATTATAAGTTGTAGCTTTAACTAGTTACATTATATTTTGGTATAGGCAATCCATCGGCTTCAGGGACGAACTCCCCATACACAAATATCAGCAGCTGCTTTTTCCTTAGCCGTATTTTCTGTTGGTGCTGCTGCATTGGATATTTTTCAGACACTAATTGTGGACTTGGACACTGAAGGGCGCTACTTTTTTCTTAATGCTATTGCCAACCAACTGCGTTATCCTAATACCAATACATACTATTTTTCCATCATCCTTCTGCACTTGTTTGAAGAATCAAACGAGGTACATCTAAACTTGTGGCATGCTTTTATCTTTAGCTAATAAACTTGTGTGTTCCAATTATGTTTTATATTTAATTGGATATTCATGTTTTGGCATTGCAGGAAGTTATCCAAGAACAAATTACTAGAGTCTTGTTAGAACGCCTAATTGTTTACTGCCCTCATCCCTGGGGCCTAGTCATTACTTTTTTTGAGCTGATCAAGGTTTATTCTTTTATTGCTTTTGTAATTTTCTATATCAACATGAATCCTCCTCAGATTATTAACCAAATCTCTTTTCTTTTCTTTGTTGTCATTTGCCAGAATCCTAGGTACAAGCTCTGGGACCGGAGTTTCATAAGAGGCAGGCCGGAGATCGAAAAACTTTTTGAGTCGATGTCAAGGTCCAAAACCAGTGGATGAATGATGATAGCATGGTCTTAGGTTGTGTCTGATTGTCCATAGTTTTTTTTTATTCTTGTTAGTTCTGAGTAGGCTAGCTAACCATGTTAGTTAGGAGTATATATACACAGATACACTGTTGTTAATCTAACATGTACTGTTTCTACATTGTAAATGATGTTTTTGTGAAATTATCTTCCTTCAGATGTTAAAACTACGTACTTGTTTATATTGTTGCATCATGGGTCTTAATTCTAGATGATACGTTCTTGTTTCTATAGCTTCAATAAGACATCCCCATATAAACGGATAAAAGAAAATGAGGGCTACACAGTATTTGTTAAGGGAAGCGTTTAATATGAATAAGCTCGTTAGTAAGTTATTAGTAATAATTTCTAACTAAAAATCCTACCAACAAAATGATAATGCAAATTTGCCCCCAACTGTGTGCAAGAATAAACCGTTACATTCTTTGTTAATTAGTTTTGATCTATTTGTTACATCATGCATCATAAAATACACATAATATCATGTGCTTTCAGTTGGGAAAGAAAGGCATTTGAATAAGCACATGCGCATGAATTATTAAAGCACAACTAATGAAATTAATTTCTATCCTCTCTATCTACCCTTTTTTGGTAGTTTTCTTTTCTCCTACCAAACATACATTAATTAACGAAACATGTTTTCACATGTACCACATATAGCACACGCACATGAAAAAAGGTTATGAATGCCAGCAATATTTTTGTTTTGGTAGTTTTCTCGGACTAAGCATACTTTTTTTTTTCTTTTTTCTTCTACCATTTAACTTATTTTATAATTCTCTTTTTTCTCCAATTATTTAACTTACCTCATGACTCCTGAATACCAATAATTATTAACACAATTGGTAGTGACTTGTGTACTTTAACTAAGTGAACTGATTCGAATTCTGGTCAGCATAAGTATAGAATAAATTATCTTAAAGAAGAGAATATTACATTGTATAGGCTTAGTGTCTCTGATAAAAAATAATTATAACTTTTGACGATGATTATTTCGTATTTATATCCTGATTAAAAAAACAAGTCATGAATTTGTGGAGTAACTTGGGGTTCTAGTTTTTCCATACCAAACATACATTAAAAAAACATTTAAATATTCCAAAGTTTTGAAAGCTATAGGTCTCGCTCCGTTTGTTACGCTCAATAAAAGTTGAGTTTGCAATGGCGTAGTGTGTCTGTGTGAGAGATGTTATCTAACTTGTCAACCAAATAGATTTTTTTTTTTTTAACCAAAATGAGTTAATTTTTGAAACAATATACCAAAATGGATTATTATGAAAACTATTTAAATGACATGGGTTGTTTTGTCACACAGGATGCAGGAAGCCCCACTCTAAGTGGTATTTCTTTGTCTCTTAGCACGACTGCACGAGGCACCACATTTGATGGGGAATTTTTGTTTGACATTTTTAACGTTTTACATCGGTTTATAAAACCGATGTAAAATAATATATTGTTTTACATCAGTGAGAAATATGACCGATGGAAATAGTATTTTTTTTACTAAAAACTCGTGACGAAGATTGAGTGGGAAGGCACGGGTGTCTTGCATCTTTGGTGGCACTTCTCTAATGTGATAATGGCCAATGGGAAGGGGAAAATGTAAGTGCGAAAGAGAAAGGAATAGGGAATGGGGTGCATGAGGGTGGGTGACGATGTTTTTTTAAATGAGAGGAGTACAACAGTAATTTTACAATTTGTTTAAAAATGAGGAGTGGTCTTAGTATTTTAGTGGTGTCAATAACACCCGCTTTGGTGGATTTAATGGGCCAAGCTTGCATCTGATCCAATCCAAGTACAAAACAGTGTGAGAGGGAGAATATTGTCACTTTCCGATTTCCCAAAACCAAAAGCAACCAGCAAGAGCAACATTGTTCTTCTTCTTCACTCAAATCCCAAGCATTCTCTACCATTTTCAGCTTTCCTGTGATGACCCTTCTTCATCCCTTACCCACCATGGCCAACTTCTCCTCCAACCAGATTCGCTTTCTCCTCAGCTCCTTGAGCGAAGTCAACTTTGACTCCGTTTTCCATCAACTCTCTCAGGTCATTCTTCCATTCCCCTCCTCAAAACCCCTTCTTCCTTTTCCACACTTAATTTTTCTCGGTCTCTCTCGAATTTCGTGTTCGTGCTGTGTGCTTGATAAAGTTTCTTCCTTTCGCGTGTGGGGTTGCGGAAAATTCCCATTTAGGGAATCGATTTTTGAATTCATTTCACGTGCTTGTGTTTGTTTGTGTTGAATGCTTTAATTTTGCGACCGTGTTGTGCGGCTGTTGAATATGCTGTGAGTGGAAATGATTGTGGATTTTGTAGTTGGGGATATTTTTAGGGTTTATGTTGGTTTTGTTTTTTCAAATTTACTTTTATGCGTATGATGTTGGTTGGTCTTCTTTTGAAATGCTACATTAGGTGTGGTCATCTTCCTGTGACAAGGAGAATAATCAATCTAGCTTTTTTTTTTTTGCTCACTGCTATGTTTTAGTAAATTAGGTGTGTACTGATAATCATTATTTTTGTGGTGTATTGAGTTTATGCAAAAGAGCAGGCAATGTTGGGGGATGGTTATAGTGGATAGGATCTGCTGATCTGGAGGCTTTGGGCCTTTGGATTCAAATTTGCATAATGGAGGGATTCCTAAGAGAAGTTAATGGTTTTAGTGAACAAAGATAATATGAAACGTTTCACCATGATTTGTGTATGCCATTATTTTTTTGTATGCGTTTTAGACTTGCATCTTTGTTTATCTCCTCCGGTCTTGCTATGCCCTCTCTGTTTGCATTTTGCTCTCCTGTGAATTACCCTAATTTGATGAATATAGGCATAAGTTGGTCTGGGAAGACCTTAGTAGATTTGCTCTAATTTTTAATTAATTCATATCTGGAATATCCCCTGCATTGCCAGAATGATTGGATTGGTTATTGACATGTAATTTCTTCCATTGACACAGTTCACGGAACTTGGAACTACTGGATGCATTTTGCTGCTTCAAACTTGCTTGGATCACTATGGTTATGACAGAAGAGATATGAAACACATGCAGCATGAGCCAATTCTAGGGGCAGTCATTAAGTACCTCTTGGACAAACCAAACTTCAGCACAGTGTTTTCTGAGTCAACGAAAAATATAGAAATTAATGAAAGCTTTTTAGAAAGTTTTTGCAATGGACTGCAGTTATCTTTGTTGGAAAAAATTATCATCAGTCTTGCTTTATCTGATTCTGAGAATCCTGATGTCAGGCTCTGTGGTAAGGATGAAGTTAATTTCTAGTTTCAGTTCTTATTGTTTTTCCTACATACATTTTACTTGACAAATAATGTTTACATATTTTTGTAATGTTAGTTTCATGGTTATTTCTATACTGTGCCAATATTTTCTTGTGTTGTTTATTTTATTATATATTTGACTGGAAATATTGCTTTTGTGTAGGCAAAATTTTTTGCATGGCTCAGATTGAGGAATTGTGTGCCAACCCTGGTTCTCTGAGATTCCATGAGCAAATTCACAGTATTATCATGTTCCTAAAGCAATCCGAGGGTCTTTCCAAGCATGTGGATTCCTTTATGCAGATATTATCACTTGTGCAGTTCAAAGACACACCATCTTTAGTCATGACTCCATTGCTTCCCAATGAGATGCACGAGGCTGATTTTTTAAGGTAGTAACTTCCTTAGTCATCCTTTTTGTATGTATGATGATACAGTTATGATGATAGAGACTGATTACCATTTTATTAAGTTAACTGCTCATCATCTTGTCAATAATATTGAAAACTTATTTGATTTAACTACTGAAATAAATGGTAATACAAACCCTTCTAATCATTAATTAAATTTAAAATATCGGTAAAATAAAACTGGCATCTACTTTTGTATAGAATTGCATGTTTGTGTTATATTATTAATCATTAACTATTAATAATAATAAATTCAACCATGTGATTATGTTGCTATATCTGTGCTTGATGTTTAATTACATGTTTGCTTAGTAGCTTTCTTTGTCTCTTTACAGGAATATGGAGTTGTTTCACGACTGTGGAGAAAATGATTTTGATGCTATTTTGGCAGACATACAGAAGGAAATGAACATGGGTGATATCGTGAAGGAACTAGGCTATGGATGCACAGTTGATGTCTCACAGTGCAAGGAAATATTTTCACTCTTCTTACCTTTAACTGAAAGCACACTCTCTAAGTTACTTGGTGCTATTGCTTGTACCCATACTGGGTTGGAGGACAACCAAAACACATACTTAACTTTTCGTGCAGCCCATGGATACAACGTGTCTGAGTTGCCGCCACTGAACTCTTGGAATATTGATGTCTTGATTGATACAGTCAAGCATCTTGTGAGTTTTCTTCAATAAAGTTTAGAATTCCATCTTATTATAATTTATAAGCTTTTATTATAATAAATGAAGTAAATGACTAAGTGCTTTCATTTTTCTGTGCTTGTGATACAGGCACCTCAAACTAATTGGGTACACGTTATTGAAAATCTTGATCATGAAGGGTTTTTCCTTCCTAGTGAAGAAGCATTCTCTTTTCTCATGTCTGTATATAAACATGCCTTTAAGGTATAATCTCTGATCTTTATATATGCTTTTCCTGTAGCTTAATTTATTTACATGCAAACTCTGGCATAAAATTCTGAATGTATGAAAATGATCCTACCAGGAACCATTTCCTCTCCATGCCATTTGTGGGTCCGTCTGGAAGAATACTGAGGGTCAGTTGTCTTTCCTTAAATATGCTGTATCCGCACCACCGGAAATGTTTACCTTTGGACACTCAGGAAGACAGCTGGTATGATGATCTGTGTGCACATTTGCTGTTCCTTGTTCCTGTCTCCAGATTTTTATGACAACAAATTGCTGTGCAGGCGTATGTCGATGCCATTAATGGCCACAAGCTTCAAAATGGACATGCAAATCATGCGTGGCTGTGTCTTGATCTTTTAGACGTCCTCTGCCAGCTAGCTGAGAAGGGTCATGCCAGTATTGTTCGATCAATCTTTGATTATCCCCTTAAACACTGTCCTGAAGTATTGCTTCTTGGGATGGCACATATTAATGTACAATTTAATGGATTGATGTTCATAACTTAGTTCTCCACAGTATCCTATTTCATTGTCTTTTCTCCATATGAAGTTTGCATTTGTTGTTCTTGCAGACTGCCTACAACCTCTTGCAGCAGGAAGTATCTCCAATTGTTTTTCCCATGATTGTTAAAAGTGCTGTAGGCAGTGGGATGATTCTACACCTTTGGCATGTTAATCCCAATCTGGTCTTGAGAGGGTTTATTGATTCTCAAAACAATGATCCGGACAGCATTATAAGAATTGTGGACATCTGCCAGGAGCTTAAGGTTGTTCTCTTGTATAGTGTGTATTTTTCATTTCGAATGTTTTCTTGATAGATAGATTTCACTGTTAGGTATAGTGATTTATCTTGTTTGTATCTGAACTTTGTTAAAATAAGCAGGTTCTCACTTTCCTTGATCCCTTTTAGTTACCTTGCAATAATATGCAAATCTCTTGTCTTTGTTGTTGTTTTTTGCCATTTTAACTTGTCATATTTGTTTTACAGATTCTATCATCTGTGGTAGAAATTATTCCCTCATATTATAGTATAAGGTTAGCAGCTGTTGCATCAAGAAAAGAATTCCTTGACCTTGAGAAGTGGTTGAGTAGCAACTTAACTACCTACAAGGAATCATTTTTTGAGGTAATAATGCCTTCCCTTGGGCCTTGATTTGTAATTTTTAAATACAGTAACATCACAGATTTATGAAGTCTTTTGGCCTTGTGCTTTTTTAGTTGTAATCTGAATTTATTGTAGCTGAAACGTGGCTGACATTGTTAGGCTTACCCTGCAGGAGTGTCTTAAGTTCTTAAAGGATGCCCATTTTGGTGGATCACAGAACCTTTCTGGCAAACCTTTTCATCAGTCTGGTGCAGTTCTGAGTCTATATGCCGAAGCAACTGCTACTGTCTTGAAGGTTACACTTTAATCATTTGGTTTCTCTGCCTATCATAGTCTCATTTGATTTTCAATTTTACTGTGGGATCTGACCTTTTCTGATTACAGGTTCTTAAATCTCATGCTGACTCGGTTGCCACTAGACAACTCTCTGAGGAGTTGGAGAGGCTGCATATATCTATTATAGATTCGAATCCTAGACTTCAAAATGGTGGGACAGCTGATTCATCTACTTCTGATGGATATGCTGATGACATTGAAGCTGAAGCAAACTCGTATTTCCATCAAATGTTCTCTGATCAGTTAACCATTAATGCAATGGTACAAATGCTCGCTCGATTCAAGGAATCTTCAGTGAAGAGGTGATATTTTTAAAAATTTTAATATAGCCAATCTGATATTGTAAATAACATTCTATTGTTGTATTATTTATGAAGCTCTAATAAACAAAAAACTTAGAATTTTTTGTGGATGTGATAGGTAGTAACCTCTGTATCAAGGTTTTTTACACCCACTCCATCTATTAATGCCCCTTAAACCTTGCCTTAGGGAATAGAAATTTAAACTTTATGGTGAAATTCATTTGTCTGTTCTTGTCCCTTGTTTGCAAATTTTGTCAATGGGTTGTATCTGATGATTATATTCTTGAGTTGAAAATGTACCTGAATTTATAAGAAGAAAGTTGACTATTACAATATGGGTTCATTGTTAATTATATATATTGTTATTATATTTAAATTAAAGGAAACTTTAATTGGAAGTTTTGAAAGAATTATATATTATTAAGAAAAGGTGTAGGGAATGTTTATCTAATCTGTTGGATATCATTTGTTTCCAGATCACGTAATTATTATGTGGTCTATGTTAAGTGCTAAAATTGTGTCATTGTTTGTTTGTGAGTTAACAGGGAGAAATCAATTTTTGAATGCATGATTGCAAACTTGTTTGAGGAGTATAGATTTTTCCCAAAGTATCCTGAAAGGCAACTCAAAATTGCTGCAGTTCTCTTTGGTAAGTTTTGCTTTTGAATTGCAGGTGATGAAATTTAAGTTCTTTTTTATGATCACCACATGTATTGGGGTTTGCAATAGTGTTTCAATAGGCAATTTTGATCTGAATTGGTAAATTGCAATTTATGGAAAAAATGTTTTGAATGGCGAGTTATGATTGTAAGTGTTCATCTTGTAAGCATTTAAATTTTGGAATTATATTCATATTCTCTGATACCTCTTTTGCAAAATTTTACAATGCATTTTTTGATTTTTTTTTTTTTTTTTTTTTTGTGTTTCAGGTTCTGTGATCAAGCATCAGCTTGTAACTCATCTATCATTGGGGATCGCTCTTCGATATGTTCTTGATGCATTGCGCAAGCCTGCAGATTCGAAAGTTTGTGTTGTTCTGAAGAGTGAATTCTTTCAAGTCTTAATTTAATATCAGGGTTGACCTTGCTTTCATATGTTACAGATGTTTTTGTTTGGAAGTCTGGCATTGGAGCAGTTTGTGGATCGTCTTATTGAGTGGCCTCAGTATTGCAATCACATTCTTCAAATTTCGCATTTGCGCAGTACACATTCAGAAATAGTTTCTTTCATTGAGCAGGCTCTCGCCAGGATTTCCTCTGGTCATTCGGATGTTGACGGGGCGAGTCATGCTTCTGTTATTAGTAACCATCAATCTGCACAGGCTACGTTAGGGCATGTAGAGGTAAAAGTAAATTCTTTTTGGCCTTTTTGTTTGACTTGTATGTTCTTTTCTAACTTATGGCTCACATTTAAGATTTTGATTTTAATTCTACGTTTGAAGCTGTTGTCTTGTGTGATGTTAAATGAATTCTGCTACCCACCTTTAGTATAATTTTTTTGTTATACTTACAATTTACAAATCATTAATCATTAATTGTAAACATTTTATACTATATTTGTTTTGTTATCTCTTCCCACTGCTATCTGAAACTCTCATTAAACTAACCTGGATGTTTGTGCAGACAGACTATTCATTTATTTTTGTTATTAACTCGCCTGTTGTTTAGCTTGAGCATTAGGTAAGATTGGTGTGAGCATAGCTTTCTAAGTTTTTTTTTTGTATATCCATTATGTGTTTTCAATAGAGTAGATGTTGAGAGTATTAGGTATCCTTCAGTAACTGATGTTTTCATTTGATTTGATAGAGTATTGTATATTTCATTCAGTGGGTAACTGAAAACTGTTTTATAATCACATTCATATCATAGGCTATGCTGCTTCTCTAAATAATAGTCATTTTCTTCACTTATGGCTGGAAGCTCAGCTACATAACTTTGAGGTGTTTTTGTTTCCCATTTACGTGCAACTATTCTGTGGAGACCTATTGCTGGGGTATTTGTTTCTCTGTGCTAATTGTAGGGAAAGAAACCTGTCATTAATACTTGTCAGTTGTCACTTTATAAGGTTATAGCAGAATAACAAGATAATGTTCTGTCTTTATAATATAAATTATGAGTTATTTGCTTATCCTTTCAATTGTTTCCTGTCGATTTATCTGTTTAAGGTAACATATTTGTTCATGCTGTATCCTTGTAGCAGCTCAGTGGCTCTAGCGTCATACAACCTGGCCAGCAACATTTGTCACTGCAGCTTCAACAGAGACGTGAAAATCCCTTGGATGATCATCACAAAGCTTCTGTTGGTTCATCTACAGATGTAAAACCATTGTTATCTTCTCTAGGGCAATCTTCAGTTCTAACACCTACTGATGCTTCTAGTACCAATAAGGTATACTTCTATCTTGCTTTTAAAGCATGACATGAATGATGTGCCTCTCTCTCTCTCCATCTCCCTCTTGTAGTCTTCCATATTCTTGCTTTTATTGTGTTAGAAGTAGCTCTACAGTTCAGTTAAAGCTGTTAGTTTCTATTGTAACTCTTAGCTGTTGGTTGTTACATACTGAGTGTGTTTGTTCATGGATGTAAAGTGCATTCCTGGGAATGTAACATTCCCATGTTTGTTACAAGTTTTGAAAAATTATTACCTCACATAACTGTTCCCGGTAATGTATATTGCACATTGTTCGTCAACTTCCCATTCCCATGTAAAAGGGTGGAAATGAAAGTTATTTTCTAAAATAACTTCCCACTTTCCTCCTATTGTACCTAATTTATATATTTATTGAATATTTATTTTAAATTAAAATAAATTTAAAAACACTAAGGAATGTTAAGTATTTACCAGACATGCTTGATGGGAATAATTTTCCAGTAATAGCACTCCCAGAAATATTTTTCCTGGGAATATAATCAAATATGTGAAACAAATGCCGAGTTACTTTCATTTAGTTTCAATTGAGCTACAAATTTTATCACTGATTTTCTCAAAGAATACACTCTGGTTTATACTCTCCTTCAATTTCTCTGTTTCCCATGCTTTATTGTATTGCTCATTCTCATATTATTTTATACTGGGACTTAATTTTGTTGCTATAATTGCAGTTACATAGCACAGTCAGCACCTCATCAATGCTATCTTCATCTTCTCCTGGTTTTGTTCGTCCTTCCCGTGCAGCTACTTCTACCAGTATATTCCTGTTACCCATGAACAGTTCCTTCTGATTTGCCTGTAGCCATAAATATTAACCTTTATTTCTGCTTTCATTTTCTGAATGCATGTTGTGCTCCTTTGATCTGTGCATCTGATGTAGGGTTTGGATCTGCCTTGAACATTGAAACGTTGGTTGCTGCTGCTGAGAAAAGAGAAATTCCTATTGAGGTGATCTAGCCTTTTACAATAAATTGATTGGATTGGCTGCTTTCTTGAGTTCTGTTTATGGATTTATTCAGTTGTTTAGATTCTCAATGATTTTACACATCTTTGATTACAAATAGTCTTGAAGGGTGGTCCCTGTTTGACTTTAATTTCTTATACAAGTAACAAATCTAAATTTGGATTTTATTTACTTGCTGTAATTTAATCTTCATTTTTATGCTGTTAACAGGCTCCAGGGTCAGAGGTTCAGGACAAGATATTATTTATAATTAATAATGTTTCTGCTGCTAATATTGAAGTTAAAGCAAAAGAGTTCACTGAAATTTTGAAAGAGCAGTACTATCCTTGGTTTGCACAGTATATGGTCATGAAAAGGTTAGATTGAATCATAAGTCATGTATTATGTTGCTTAAAAATGTTCCATCCATGTAGATATGAGCAAGGGTATATATATTGTGCAGATAGTGAGTATACTTGGGGTTTTATGATGATTAAGTGCAGCAGGGAAGTTTAATGGACTGATGGGGTAAATAAAGAAATAAAAAAGCAGAGGGCACTTATACAGATTATAGAAACTCAGAAATTTGGTTTTGGATCTGTTCTAAGTCCTGCATTACTGCATTGTTAACCATAGTATTTTTAGGGTATGAAATCAAACGTAGTATTCTTGCATTATGGATTATGTTGAATTCAGTGTATATTTTCAATGTATAATCAGGATATATTTTACTATATACTGAACCAAGAGTTAACTGATTTGTTGACTCAGCTTAAACATGGAAATAATGAGTAGTTGATGAAACAAACAACCTATTGTTAATATTTTCCATTTCTCTCTCAAGTGAATTTTTAAAAAGAACTGACTGTTAGAAGTTGAGAGAGAACAGGAAGTCATTAAAACTCAGGATCTGAAGGGAGTTGTTTGGGGAATTGAAGATGGAGGAAGTTTCATGTTTTACTTGGTTCCCATTCATATATGATATATTGTTTTTTTTTTACTTTCAATTCCCTCTATTTTTATGGCACATCCTACACAACACAGCTTCTATATTTACCTTATCAAATTGATACCCATATTTACTTCCACTCATACCAATTGATACTTTCTAGAGCAAGCATTGAGCCAAATTTCCATGACTTGTACCTGAAATTTCTGGATAAAGTTAATTCAAAGGCTATGAACAAGGAGATTGTCCAGGCAACTTATGAAAATTGCAAGGTTTGAGCCTTGTTACTGTTCCCTGCTTGATTGAAGTGAAGATGTGTCAAAAATTTGAAATAATACTCTTGGTGTTTGCATATTCTTCAGGTTCTTTTAGGATCAGAGCTCATAAAATCAAGTTCAGAGGAACGCTCTTTGCTTAAAAATTTGGGAAGCTGGCTTGGGAAGTTAACAATTGGCCGGAATCAGGTTTTGAGGGCTCGTGAAATAGACCCAAAGTCTTTGATTATGGAGGTATTTTCCAAATTAAATATATTTCAGGAGCAGATGGCATTTCAAGTCTTAAAAATCTCATCGAATTGTTTTCCATGTTGCAGGCATATGAAAAGGGGCTAATGATTGCTGTGATTCCCTTCACATCAAAGGTATATTTATGATGTGATTATCTGTTTCATTGGTTATATTCAATAGCGTGCTATATTATTATTCAATTTTGTGTTATAGGTCCTTGAACCATGCCAAAGCAGTCTTGCATATCAACCTCCTAATCCTTGGACTATGGGCATTTTGGGATTGCTTTCTGAGATTTATTCAATGCCAAACTTGAAAATGAACCTCAAGTTTGACATAGAGGTCAGTTTTTATTTTTTTGGTTTTCTTGCTGGAGTGTCATTGGCATAATTTTGTCTCTCATCCACCTATTTATTGTGAAATCTTTGTGCTATACAGGTTTTATTCAAAAATCTGGGTGTTGATATGAAGGATGTCACACCAACTTCTCTCCTGAAGGATAGAAAACGAGAAGTTGAAGGCAATCCTGACTTCTCTAATAAAGATGTTGGGGCATCTCAATCACAAATGATTGCTGATATAAAACCTGGCCATGTACCTCCAGTAAATCAAGTGGAATTACCACTTGAAGTCACCAATCCATCCAACACAGGGGCTCATCCACATATGCTGTCACAGGTTTGTTCTTACATTCTTTTGGGCTTTGGTGTGACCCCTTGTTTTTGTTAATTTATAAATTATAAATTATTTCTTTGAATATTTCTGGGTGGATAGTATGCTGGTCCTCTTCATATTTCCTCGGGAGCATTGATGGAAGATGAAAAGGTTACACCTCTGGGATTGTCTGATCAACTTCCCTCTGCTCAAGGACTGTTACAAGCAACTCCTGCCCCAGCCCCTTTTTCTATTAGCCAGGTTTGGAACTTAAAACTTGCTCCCCCTCTTGTTTGGACCATTTCTAGCTTAATGGCATAATTGATTCCTACTTTTTGTTTTCATAGCTTCCAACACAGATACCTAATATTGGGACTCATGTTATTATCAATCAAAAGCTCAGTGGTTTTGGGTTGCAAATGCATTTTCAGAGGTATGGTGCTCTCACTATATGTTCTGCTTCTTGTTTGAATATATATGACTGAGTTGCTTTTGTTTTTATTGCAGAGCGGTACCAATTGCAATGGACAGAGCTATCAAAGAGATAGTGTCTAGTATTGTGCAGCGTAGTGTTTCCATAGCAACACAAACAACCAAGGAGCTTGTTTTAAAGGTTTATATATCAGTGAATCCTTGCTTCTAATTGCTTGGTTTTTAAATTACATTTGTCGTATTTCCTATCTTAATCTTTGCTACAGTTGACATATCTAGGATGTTATAGTTTTCAATGACACATTTTTTTAGTTGTGTTAATATCTTTTTACTGCTTGATTAGTTGTGTGGTTAATATAAAAAATAACTGAATGCCTTCAACAGACAAAGCTTGTACCCAGCTTGTTTCGCTTGATTTTAATTTATGTAATTCATTTGCAGGACTATGCTATGGAATCTGATGAGACACGCATATTAAATGCGGCACACTTGATGGTCGCTAGTCTGGCTGGAAGTTTGGCTCATGTTACGTGCAAAGTAATGCCCTTAATTATGATGTCTATCATGTTGCTTTATATCTTAATTTCTTTTAAGATTATATGCATTTAGGCTCTTTTGTTTTATTTTCTTCTCTGTAATGTATCTCTATCTCCTTTAGGAACCATTGCGGGCATCAATATCTGGTCAACTGAGGACTTCACTTCAGAACTTAAATATTGCTAATGAAATTTTGGAACAAGCTGTGCAACTTGTCACCAATGATAATCTTGATCTAGGCTGTGCAGTCATTGAACAGGCTGCTACTGATAAGGTTAGTTGCTAAGTTTGTTTGTGGTTATAGCTATTTGTGGCAGTGTCGTCAGTGGGGAAAATTTGCTTTTGTTGCTTCTTTTATTTGGCAATATAACAATAACAAATAATTTTATTAGAGAATTTGCACCATATTTTAGATGTTGTTTCCATTGTTTTAATTACTGTAGCATATAGTATTGGTATATGTGAATTACCCATTGGTCACTTCTGTAAAAATTTTGCGTTTGTAATGACTATTTATCAAATTGTTTCCTTTCTTGTATGTGATTATTTGATTACTTTGTGAAACACGTTCTGCATTATAATTAACTGGTGAAACATAGGGGATGGAATGTTTATGAATTTACAGTGATAAACATTGGTTAACCATAGTGCATGTTTTTCTTGGTAAGTCTTGATCTGTTTAATCCAATATTTACTAGCTTGTCTTTGATGCTTATGTACTATTTTATAGGCAATAAACACCATTGATACAGAGATTGGCCAACAACTTTCTTTGAGAAGGAAGCATCGAGAAGGTATGGGTTCTACATTTTTTGATGCAAATTTGTATCCACAAGGTTCTATGGGTGGTGTTCCTGAGCCTCTCCGCCCCAAGCCTGGTCAGTTGTCCCTCTCACAACAGCGTGTCTATGAGGTATGCATTTGGCTTGTGTTAAATGTTTGTTCGGATTTATCACTAGGAAGAACACTAGAGTTTAATTTCTGTTCATTTATATTAGGACTTTGTTCGGCTTCCCTGGCAAAACCAGTCTAGCCAGAGTTCACATTCTATGTCTGCTGGTGTCGCTGTTCAATCTGGGAATACTGGTCTTACTGGGACCAATGGTTCTGTACCAGGGCAGATTAACCCTGGATACCCTGTGAGCACTGGATATGAAGGAGTATCTCGACCATTAGATGATATGACAGAATCTAACCTGACTCCACATTTTAGGTCCCCACTTTTTGTTACCTATGCCTATGTCTTAGTCAGTCTATATTTCTAATTGTATTCACAATCTGCATTTAATGTTTCAGTGCTTCCTCGATTAACATTAGAGCAGCTGATAGTGTTTCCCAGCATAGTTTGGAGAAAGACTCTGTTGCCTCATTTCCTTCAGCTGCTTCCACCCCTGAATTGCTTGCAGTGGATTCTTCTGAAGTGAAAGTGAGAATTTTACATAAACATCATTATTGTTTGTGCTTCTAATGTGTGATGATCGGTGTCTAAATGTGTTTCTTAATTATGGCTAGGAATCTGGAACTTCTTCACAGCCACTAGTTACGTCAGGTGCTATGGAGCGCCTTGGAAGTAGTTTCTTGGAGCCTTCTCTCTCTACAAGAGATGCTCTAGATAAATTTCAAATTGTTGCGCAAAAGGTGGTTACTGATCTTTAGATTCTTGTGATATTAATCTCTGTATCCCGTTGTACAAATGAGTGTGAATAGATTTTCAATGTTCTGCTACATTTCATGGAGGGTGGTTCATTAATTTCAACCAGACTGGCCTTTGGCATTTAGCATGTGTTGGAATTTGGCTGGTGGTCATGTTCATTGTGCTCTAGTACAAAGCATACCAATAAGAAAAGCTTCATAACATAGTGGGTGTGGCTGTTGTGATAGCTGTCCTAGCTAACTAGGTTTTTGAAATTATTGTTGAATTGATGCATTTGATTACCAATTTTAGATAATTTCAGCAATGTCTGTTTCATGTGATTTCTTTCTCACTGTTCCATTTTATGATTAAAGGCAAATGCAACTGATAGAAATTTGAGATGGCTTGTTTGCTTATTAACTTAGGTTGTTCTTGTTAGTTTAACCTTTTAGGATAATTGAAATTGTAAATTTAACTTATTCCTGGTAGGGATATTCCTTTAACTTTTCTGAATGATACACTTTTGAAATAGATGCCACTGCTTCAATGGAATTTGCATATTATTCTTTGATTTTTGTTTTCTCTTTATTCATCTTTGACAAAGGGGGATAAAGGTGCTGTTAAGAATCAATGAGGGGACTTTGCAGAGTCCAATTTAGTGGATGAGCAGAGTGTCTCAATGTTTTTCTTCCAATGTGGCCTTGAAAACCAAACCTACAATTTTGCATGCAGAAGTGTAATATTTGAAACAGGACCACCAACTGTGCCATGGTTGTTGATTATTTTATTTAACTATTATCATGTAAAGTATGTTTCAGATGCTTATTGACAGCCTTTATGCCATTGGTTTCAGTTGGAAGCTATGGTCAGCAATGATTCCAGGGATGGAGAAATACAGGTATGCCTAATATGAATTGCCATTACTGTTATGCCTAATATGAATTGCCATTACTGGTATATTTTTTTACCTTGATATTTTCTTTTCCACATGTTTTAATATCTGTTTTGGGTTCGTACTTATGTTTAGGGTGTCATTTCTGAGGTTCCTGAGATCATACTTAGATGTGTTAGTCGAGATGAGGCAGCTTTAGCTGTGGCTCAAAAGGTGCACTTTCCTCTGCTGGGAATTTTATGATTCATGAATTTTACTAAATGTCTAATGCCATATGTATTAATCTTAAATTGATTACTCCAGTAGTTTTTCATACGCATTGTCTGTTCTATGTTTGATACTACCACTTTCAATTGAATGGATTTACAATTATTAATTTTTTAAACAGGTTTTCAGGGGTTTGTATGATAATGCGTCAAACAGCATTCATGTCTCTGCTCATCTTGCAATCCTGACTGCCATTCGTGATGTTTGTAAGCTTGCTGTCAAGGAGCTTACTAGTTGGGTATGTTTTGTTTAACTGACAAAAGTTGCATATATTCTGTATACTTGAAGCTTTTGCTAGTAAAATTGCATATTTGGAAAAAAAAATTATTGATTCTCATTCCTTAAATTAGATGGTTTAGGTATCTTCTGTTGTTTGCAGATAAAGAACAAATTATTTCAAGATGAAGTACACGATTGTGACAAAAAATGTTTTCTACTTGCCCTAAAATACTCCCTTTGGTTTTTTATACGGGAAACACATAACTAATTCATCAAAACCAGTGAAGTAGTTAACTAATTAATTTTAATTAATAATGTCATAGTTTTAATTTTTATTCAAATTTAAATTGTTTTAGTGATTATATAGTTAATGACAGTACAAGAGATAATTTTTTCTACCAATAAGTGGCTGATATTGTTATTAGGCCTATAAATGGTTTTAGTGATTATATAGTTTGTGCCTCATTAATAGATTTCAAAATAAATTAAGGATATAAATGGAAATTAGCAATTAATCCATCATAATTAGGACAAAAAAATGCATTCATTTGTTTCTTATATAAAAGACCAGATGAAGTACCATCTAGAAACAGTTATGTAGTCATTGATGATATCTTGGTTATATTATGAATATGATCAATCAAGGAGCAAATACAGCCAGTTAACAGCTAATATTCCAACAGTAACATTTGCTTGTGATTTGATTTGTTTACAAATTGTGTATTGCATACTCCATGCAGGTAATTTACTCAGAAGAAGAAAGGAAATATAACAAAGAAATTACTGTTGGCCTCATCCGTAGTGAATTGCTAAATCTTACTGAGTACAATGTTCATATGGCCAAACTTATTGATGGAGGAAGGAATAGTATGTCTAAAGAAAATATCTTTTATGGGTTTACCTTTTTTTTTTTATATTGTTATAATATTATTATAATTATAATTATAATGAAGCAACTTCACTGGATGAATGTGCAGAGGCTGCAATGGAATTTTCCATTTCCCTTCTTCAAACTCTGGTTGTTGAGGAATCTAAAGTTATTTCAGAACTTCACAATCTTGTTGATGCTTTAGCAAAGGTTTGTACTTGTACATGAGTCTCTGCATTCCTTGCTGTGCCTTCAATTCCTTAGAATATTTTATTTTTCAGCTTGCTACAAAGCCTGGATGCCCTGAGTCATTACCACAGCTTCTTGAAATGATCAAGAATCCTGGTTCTCTATCCTCTAGTAATGCTGGAAAGGAGGATAAGGCAAGACAATCCAGAGACAATAAGGTCATAAGAGAAATGTGGTTCAGCAACCACTATTGTTGGTGCAATTTTTGTCTTCTGGTTTGTTATCCGTGATTGTTTCTGGTTATTCTGAAATCTGGATTTTTTGTTGTCGTCTAAAAAAACAGGGTCCTGGTCTGTTACCTGCAAACAGGGAAGAGTTCAACAGTGTTGATTCTATTGAACCAGATCCTGTTGGGTTCCGGGAGCAGGTATCTTGACCTTGAAATTGATAGATAAGTTTGAATTTTGTTGTATTGGGAATAGGAGAATGAACACAATATTTGAGAGTTCATTATTTTGGGCCTGTTTGGGTAAACAACTTAATTAAGCACTTATGGAATACGCGCCTATGTATGAGTTATTTTTATAATTGAACGGAAAAATTAAACTTTTTTCATATAGTTAGCTGTTTTTCATAAGCTATTCTAGAGAGCTTATTGAAATAAGCTGAAAATAACTTTTGGACTGGACATATCATATGCTATTTTCATAAGCTCACCAAAACATTCACATAAGTGCTTACATTGTAATATAAGTCCACAAAAGCTGTAAATAAGCTTTTCCAAACTTACCCTTTTGAATTTGTAATGTGAAAGTAATTGAAAATCCGCCAGCTCCTCTTGGGCAAAAGAATTAGAATTTACATATTTCTGAATTTTGTTCTGTTGCTGAATGTTGTACTGTTAACAAATAAATTTTGGAAACCCTAATCTGATACTAATGCATTTCATACTACATGCTTGCCAAGATAATCTGGAATTGTTGCTAAATTAACTGAGTCATAAAAGAAAACATAGAATATATCTGCAAGTTATTGCTATTGTAAGAACAATCTTGCTCGGAATGCTGAGTATATATATGGCAATATAGTTTCAGAGTCATACTTGAAGTTTAATAGTTTTTTTTTTTTCCTTTATTGCTTGCCTTTTATTTTTTCCTTGTTTAGCATAGGGATATTAGCATACTTTCTTTCTTTCTTTATCTCTAGGTTGGAACCAGAACCTAATTTTGAACTCCTAATGATTACTTATTATGCAAATGTTGTAGGTTTCCATGTTGTTTACTGAATGGTATCGGATATGTGAACTTCCTGGTGCCAATGATACTGCTTCTGCCCACTTTATCTTACAATTGCATCAGAATGGGCTGCTTAAGGGGGATGATCTTACAGATCGCTTTTTCAGACTATTGACGGTGGCATTTCTTTCTTCATGCTGGTTACTTTTTTCCACCGATGACCAGGATTGTCAATTTAACCTCTTTTCCTTGTTTTTTTTTTCTTCCCAGGAATTAGCTGTTGCTCATTGCTTATCCACTGAGATGATTAATTCAGGGTCACTGCAATCTCAACCGCTGCAGACAATGTCATTTCTTGCAATTGATATTTATGCAAAACTTGTCTTCTCAATCTTGAAGGTTGTCAACTATATCGTTTTTGTTTCTCTTATTTTCTTTTGGGTAGCTTTAGCATCTTAGCTGTTTGGTTGGTTGTTGGAACAGGGATCAAACAAACTCTTTCTTCTTTCCAAGGTGTGTAATAAACTAAAATTTGAATGCATTCTCTCTCTTTCTTTTGTGCTTTATTAATTATATTTAATATTTCCCATTGCTTTATGGCAGATTCTGGCAGTTACTGTCAGATTCATTATAAAAGATGCAGAGGAGAAGAAGGCCTCTTTTAATCCAAGGCCACTTTTCAGATTATTCATCAACTGGCTTCTAGATCTTGGTTCACTTGAGCCTGTTACTGATGGTGCAAATCTACAGGTGTTTGTCACTTTCATTTACTTCTTCAATAGTTTTTTTATTTGTTTAATTTTTTGGGTACAGAAGTAGGTTCAACTTGTTAATACCCAATAAATGCTTGTTTTGTGAGTTTGAAACTGTCAAATTTTATCAGTAGATGCATTTATGATTGACAAGTAATCACCTGGCGATATAGTTGGTTATTTTGTTTGTGCTAATTTTGATTGCTTTTGTCAATGCATTTCAATTCCCTTCCAGCACCCAATAAGTTAATATTACAGGCATGTGTGTTCGACTAACACCATTTCATGTATTGCAGATTTTGACTGCTTTTGCCAATGCATTTCATGCTTTGCAGCCCCTCAAAGTTCCTGCATTCAGGTTAGGATTGTCTACTTGTGATTCAGAGTTGGCTGAAGTTGGGATTGTTAACAATTCTTTGTCTGAAGTCTATTTTGTCATATATATCCATTTTTAATACATGTTTTGTTTGATACATTTTTATGACTCGTTTCTTTGTGGAAATATTTTTTCAGTTTTGCATGGCTTGAGTTGATTAGTCACAGGAGCTTCATGCCAAAAATGTTGACTGGTAATGGTCAAAAAGGTTGGCCTTATATCCAAAGGTTGCTTGTAGATCTGTTCCAGTTTATGGAGCCTTTTCTGAGGCATGCTGAACTTGGAGAACCGGTTTGTCTATATCTCAGTGTCAATTATTTGCTTCCAACAGGTTCTTTGCTCACTATTTTTTCTTACATCTACACTTTTTTGTTTTTTATGATCAGGTTCGTGTCCTCTATAAAGGCACACTTAGGGTGCTCTTAGTGCTACTTCATGACTTCCCTGAGTTTTTATGTGACTATCACTTTACCTTCTGTGATGTTATTCCTCCAAGTTGCATACAGATGAGGAATATCATTCTAAGTGCATTTCCGCGTAGTATGAGGCTTCCAGATCCATCTACGCCTAATTTGAAGGTCTTAAAATCTCATACTTACCTTTAAAGACTTTTTTAAAGATTAAGGAGAATTAAGTTGACTTAGAAGATGTGACTTTCTATGCTTCTGTATGCAGATTGATTTGCTTCAAGAAATAACCCAATCACCGCGCATTCTGTCTGAGGTTGATGCAGCACTTAAAGGAAAGCAGATGAAGGCTGATGTAGATGAATACCTTAAGGTCTGTTCCTATCCTTCTTTGAATTGATTTGTTATTTATTGATGGTTTGCTATTATAATTCAGTAGAATTTGAATTTGGCGCTTGTCTATAATTCGTGAATTCTTTTTGCTAAAGATTTTCTTTATTTCTTTAATTGTACACTCCAATCGATTTTGTTCTCAGCCACTGCTATACATTTGTCTTGCTTAGCTTATTTATTTCTATATTCATGTTTTTTTTTTTTTACTTATATTTTATTTACAAGTGTTCAATCAATTTTTTTTGCAGACAAGGATACCGAACTCGCCATTTTTAAATGAACTGAAGGAAAAGCTGCTTCTCTCATCCAATGAAGCGGCTTCTGCAGGGACTCGATACAATGTGCCGTTGATTAACTCACTTGTGCTATATGTAGGAATGCAGGTATTTTAGATTGGAGTTTCAAAAATTCTGAAGTTTTTGTTCTATCCATATTAGAGCATAATACTATTAAAGTATTAAATCTTGATTGCTTGTTTTGGTATAGGCAATCCATCAGCTTCAGGGACGAACTCCCCATACACAAACATCTGCAAATGCTTTCCCCTTAGCTGTATTTTCTGTTGGTGCTGCATTGGATATTTTCCAGACACTAATTATGGACTTGGACACTGAAGGGCGCTACCTTTTCCTAAATGCTATTGCCAACCAATTGCGTTATCCTAATACTAATACACACTACTTTTCCTTCATTCTCCTGTACTTGTTTGCAGAATCAAACCAGGTACATCTATACTTGTTGCATGTTTTTTATATTTAGCTCAATCAAACAAATTCAAGTCAAAGCCCGTCTTTGTGCTATTAATAAACTTATATTTCCAATTATGTTTATATGATCCTGGATTACATATATATAATTGTATATTCTTGTTTGACACAGCAGGAAGTTATCCAAGAACAAATTACTAGAGTCTTGTTAGAACGCCTTATTGTTAACCGTCCTCATCCTTGGGGCCTCCTCATTACTTTTATTGAGCTGATCAAGGTATATTTTTTGTTTGCTCGTGTATTTCTCTTTTTGATGCATATCACAGGTTATTAACCAAATCTCTTTTCTCGTCATTTGCCAGAATCCTAGGTACAATTTCTGGAACCGGAGTTTCATAAGATGTGCGCCGGAGATCGAAAAACTTTTTGAATCTGTGTCAAGATCTTGTGGAGGTCCAAAACCAGTGGATGATAGCATGGTTTCGGGTTGGGTCTGATTGTCCATAGTCTTTTCTGCTTGTGTAGGCTAGCTAACCATGTTAGTTAGGACTATTTACAGTGTTGTTAATCTAACATGCTGTTTTTACTTTGTAAATGACGTTGTAGTGAAATTCTATTCTTTCAGATGTTGAGTACGTACTTGTTTATATTGCAAGATCATACGTACTTGTTTCTATAGCTTCATTAAGTCATCCCCATACAAATCGATGAAGAGTAATAATGATTAAGGGAATCGTTTGCTATAAATAATCCCTTCAAATTTGTAACTTAAAAAAGCCAAATGAAACTTAACTCATGGAAGAACATTATTCAACCTATTTGTTAATTGGAGAAGCATTAGTTTCTATTAACAAAAGGAAAGGTTGGTGAAGAAGCTGTAACACTATCTCTCATCCTCCAACACTAGTCAAGATATTTGGGGATGCCTTGAGAGTGGCATCTTCAGCTTCTCGGCTTAGCTAAATTTCACACATAATAAAAGTTGCCTAATGTGGTTTGTCGTATGTGTCATGGACCAATGAAGTGAAAAGCGTCCCAACATGAATCTTTTCAACATTGTCATTTGAGCATATATATAAACTCTAAACAACGATTTTTCTACACAATGAACAACAAGGGACAATCTGTGTATTAATGCTTCTGCATGGATTTATTAACATAATGGTAGGCATGAACCCTAAGAAATTTCTGAAGGGGTGGAGCGAGTCTCAGATGTTTGCATCTGTTGAAATCTTTTCATTGTTGATCGCCTCAATTTCAGCTTTTGCTTCTCTGCCTTTTCTCTCACTAGGCATAATTTCTTCTGGGTTCTGGCTGAAGCCATAAATTGTTTTCTCTCAAGCTCATTCTGCAGTAGAGGAAGGATTAATATTTAAAAGACATGCTATGCTATGCTATGCAGTTGTTTGTGTTGCTAATGTGGCATAAAATAAAAGTGACATGTAGTCAAAAACATATCAGGACCAGCGGTTTGATCTTAAGGGTATAACTTATGTACAATAATAATTTACATATTTAAATGTCATAGATGGAATAATCTTACATGCCTGAATTTTATCCATCTTGTCCATAGCTTTTCTTGTTTTCTGCAATTCCCAATCATTTATAGCGTTTTCTTTCTTTCTCAACCTATGAATCATAGATTTATCATCAAAACATGCCTTGTTAGTGTCTCAATCAAACAAAAGTAAGAGAGTTTTGTGCTTTAATTTAATTGTTCTGAGTCACACACTCACTTGAGCATAAGTTCAATATGCTTGGCCTTCTTACGTGCATCTCTTACAGCTTCCCGTTTCCTCCTCCTGACATCATCCAAAAACTCATCATAGGGTCCCATCAGTCTTGTGCATTTTGGGGGTTTGTATTTGTATGTCCAGGTAAGGCGGGTCTGGCCTTGGAAAACAGGACTCTCTTCTCTAACACAGGGTAATGTTATGTTATGAAGTTCATGTTCTTGAGCTGCAAGGTAGGTGCTGCATATTGCTGAGAGTCTCGAGTCTTCTTCTTCTCCTCGGCTTCCATTTTGCCCCGAATCAACAGATTCTGATCAAAACATTAGATTAGTATTCAGTGAGTGTTTACAATATTGATTTTGAATTAACTAAAATCATGTTAGTTGGTGTGATTCTATAGTATGCATAGTGAATCCAAACATGCTATAGAAAGTAAGTAGGGTGACATAACAAAACAAACCTGCAAGATGGATAGAGGATTTGCAGAATCTATTGCCATGTTCCAACCATTCATCAATATCAGAGAGGCAAGTGGACAAGTTATTGTTATTGTTGTCGTCGTCGTCAATTTTGCCGCATGCGATACCAAAACTCTGGTATCGATACCAAAAACCAAATACGGTAGAATATTGGAGTGAGTTCATTATCATTTTTGTGTTGAATCAAGAAAAAAATGTAGCAGCATTATTGGCAAACATTATAATTTAAAGAACCCAGAAAAGAAATAATCAAAGGGCACCAAGAAAACTTATGAATAATGTGCAACATGTGAGTGATAACAAAGTGAATATAGTAGCTAGAAAGGAGTAGTGTTGGTTTTGCTTATTATATATACGAATTACCTGGTCTCTTGGAGTGGAGAACTCAGTGGCATGGTGTGAGTGAGTGCAAGTGGTGGAGGGAGATTCTTGCAGAGCAGTCATGAGGGAACTCATGCTCCACGCTGAGTTTTTGAAACTTCTTGCTAAACAACAAGAAGAGCAAGAATCAGCTTTGTTGCTGCAAAATATTGACATGTTCATGTTGCTTTCCCTGTGTTGTGTTGTGTTGCGACGTGTGTTTCCTTTCCTGCATTGCATTGCCATTTCAATTTAGTGTCTGCAATCTGCATGCATGTGCTGCCTCTATAGTCTATAACGACTTTACTTTATTTATTATTTTGGTATAATTCTTAGGAAGATGCCATCTCAATCTCATACGTATAAATATATATGATTAGTTTTACAATATTAACAAATAAAAGATTATTATTTAGTAATTTTGTTAATTTTATAATATTTATTTAACTTAAAAGTTCTTCTTAACCTTATTTGTGATGATTAACAGTGTTTTTTTTTTTATGATCAATGCAAAGATTTTAAACTATTAATATAACATAATCTCGTGTTCTCGGTTCGGTTGTGTTGGTTTGATAATTGGGATTGAGAGACTCTGAAAAGAGAAACACTTTCATCTGGTGCAATGAGTTTGAGGTTTGAATCAGTGTGGGCATTAAACCCTAAACTGAGTCACCACCGTTGTCGTAGTCCTAATCTCAATCCCCACTCTTTATTTTATCTGGTTAATATGCAGATTGAAAGAGCTTATTAATTGTGCAAATGTTTAGGAGAGTTTATGAAAATAGTTTAAATATGTCGCTGAATTGTTTTTAGCCTATTTTAATAAATTGTCTAGACAGAAAAAAAAAAAAAAAACTTTATCTATTTATTTTTGGGTTTGTACCTTGTTTCAAATTTATCAAGTTTAACATTTCTAATGTTTTTCTGTTACTTACTGTCTTCCTTTTCACAGGGGTCACCACTTGTAACTTATTTCACTTCGTTGACCAGGTTCTTGAAAACTTGCTGTTACTTACATAAATGGTTTTATATAAGGTAATGTTTTTGGGGAATGGCTTGGTTATGAGGTGAAACCTGCTATGATGATCTACAGGCACAGAATGTTGAAAATTACATTTTGGTATGAAATTTATAAATTGAGACAGTTCTGGCAAAAATCTCAAATTGAAAACTCAGCCAACCTTATGTTTGTATTTGATCTATGCATTGCTGATTAGGTTGGAATGGAATTCTGCCCATACCTGTTCTATGTACCAAATGTTAACGCTAAGATCTTCTAAAAAATTTAGAGATCTTACCGCCATCAAAATCTTCAGGGAATCTGGTTTTCAGTTTCATAACTAAGCAATTAATTTAGCCAAGTGAAATTTCTTTAGATATCGAAAAAATGTAAATTTAAAAAAAAATGAAAAAGAAGGAGTAATCTCTTGGAAAATTTTGAAAAATATGAAAAAGGAAGTGTAATGTCTTGAAAAAAAAGAAAAAATGAAATTTTTTAAAAATCCATAGGAATGTCTTAAAAATTAAAAATTAAAAAAATGATATGAAAAAATAAAAGTAATGTCTTGAAAAAGTTAAAAATTAATAAAAAATTTAAAAAATATTAAAAACAAAATGAAATGTCTTGAAAAATTATGAAAATATAGAAATATTTAGGGTTTGTTAAATGAAACCTTAAATATTTAAGGTTTCGATTAAATGTTTTAGTTATGAAAACTTAAATATTTAAATTTTTATTTTATGCTTTCATTTATGAAACCTTAAATCCTAATTATTTAGGGTTTTGTTAATGAAATCGTAAATTTCATCCTAAATTCCAATCATAAATATTAAAAGTTTGATAAATGTAGCTTCAATTATTTAGGGTTTCATTAATGAAATGTTAAATATTGAGGGTTCCATGAATGAAAAACTAAAACTCACCCTAAATATTTATGCTTTGATTAATGAAACAATGAAATTCTCCCTAAATATTTAAGGTTTCATAAATGAATCCATAAATCAAAATCCTAAATATTAAGGGTTTCATAAATGAAATCTAAAATTTAATCCTAAATATTCAGGATTTTATAAATGAAACCATAAATTGAAAAAGCAAGTATAATATCTTTTTTTTTAAATATGAGAAAGCAAGACAAATGTTTAGAAACTTGAAAAAGAATGAATTTAAAAAAAAAATGAAAATCCAAGTGTAAAGTCTTTAAATATTGAAAAAAAAATAAAAAATTTATAATAGTTAGAAAAGTAAGAGTAATGTCTTAAAAAAGTTGAAAAAAGTGAAAATTATGAAAAAGGAAGTGTAATGTCTTGAAAAAAAAAGATATTTTTTTAAAAATTTTGAACAATCAAGAGTAATGTCTTTAAAAATGGAAAGAAATTGAAAATTAAAAAAATTATGTGAAAAAACAAAAATAATGTCTTCAAAGAGTTGAAATTCATAAAAATTTAAAAATATTAAAGAGCAAATGAAATGTCTTGAAAATTTGAAAAAGTATGAAAATATGAAAAGACAAGAATATTTAGGATTTGTTAAATGAAACCTTGCGTTTTGATTAAATGTTTTATTTATGAAACCCAAAATATTAAGGATTTCATTTTATGGTTTTATTTATGAAACATTAATCCTAAACTCTAATTATTTAGGGATTTATTAATGAAATCTTAAGCTTTATCCTATATTGAAACCATAAATATTAAAGGTTTGATAAACATAACCTCAACTATTTAGGGAATGAAAACCTAAAACTCACCCTATATATTTATGTTTTAATTAATGAAACCATAAAATTCTTCCCAAATATTTAGGGTTTCATGAAAGAAACCCCAAATTTAACACTAAAATTTTAGGGTTTTATAAATGAAACTATAAATTGAAAAAGCAAGTCAAATGTTTAGAAATTTGAAAAGGATGAATTAAAAAAAAAATTAAAAAAAATCCAAGTGTAATGTCTTTAAATATAAAAAAAAATGAAAATTTTATAACAATTGAAAAAGAGAGTAATGTCTTGAAAAAAGTAAAAATTATGAAAAAGGAAATGTAATGTCTTGAAATTTTTTTTTTTAAAATTTTGAATAATTAAGAAGAATTTCTTTAAAAATGGAAAGAAATTGAAAATTAAAAAAAATTATGTGAAAAAGCAAGAGTAATGTCTTGAAAGAGTTGAAAATTAACGAAAATTTTATAAAATATTAAAGAGCAAATGAAATGTCTTTAAAATTTGACAAAATACGAAAATATGAAAAGACAAGAATATTTAAGATTTATTAAATGTAACCTTAAATATTTAGGGTTTCGATTAAATGCTTTATTTATGAAACCTTAAATATTAAAGGTTTTATTTTTATGGTTTTATTTATGAAACCTTAAACCCTAATAAATTAGGGATGCATTAATGAAACCTTAAGCTTCATCCTAAATTGAAACCATAAATATTAAACGTTTGATAAACGTAGGGTTTCATGAATGAAAACCTAAAACTCATCCTAAATATTTATGTTTTGATTATTGAAATCATGAAATTCTCCCTAAATATTTTGGGTTTCATAAATTAAACCCTAAATATTGAGTGATTCAAGAAAGAAACCTAAAATTTAACCCTAAAAATTTAGGGTTACGTAAATGAAACCATAAATTGAAAAAACAAGTCTAATATCTTGAAAAGGTTGAAAAAAGTTAAAATTTTTAAACAAATATGAAAAATCAAGACAAGTGTTTAGAAATTTGAAAAAGATAAATTTGTAAAAGAAAATATGAAAATCCAAGTGTAATGTCTTTAAATATTGAAAAAAAAATTCTAACAATTGAAAACGCGAGAGTAATGTCTTAAAAAAGTTGAAAAAAGTGAAAATTATGAAAAAGGAAGTGTAATGTCTTTAAAAAAATATAATTTTTTTAAAAAAACTTTTTGAACAATTCAAAGGAATGTCTTTAAAAATGGAAAGAAATTGAAAATTATAAAAATTATGTGAAATAGCAAGAGTAATGTCTTGAAAGAATTGAAAATTAATGAAAATTTAAAAAATATTATAGCGCAAATGAAATGTCTTGAAAAGTTTACAAAATTTGAAAATATGAAAAGACAAGAATATTTAGGATTTTTTAAATAAAACCCTAAATATTTAAGGATTCAATTAAATATTTTATTTATGAAATCTTAAATATTAAGGGTTTTATTTATGAAACCCTAAGCCCTGATTAATTAGTGATTCATTAATGAAACCTTAAACTTCATAATAAATTGAAACCATAAATATTAAAAGTTTGATAAACATAACCTCAACTATTTAAGGTTTCATGAATGAAAATCTAAAACTCATTCTAAATATTTATGTTTTGATTAATGAAACCATAAAATTATTCCTAAATATTTAGGGTTTCAATAATGAATTCATAAATTAAAACCCAAAATATTTAGTGTTTCATAAAAGAAACTCCAAATTTAACCCTAAAAATTTAGGATTTTGTAAATGGAACCATAAATTGAAAAAGCAAGTCTAATATCTTCAAAAGTTGAAAAAAGTTAAAATTTTTAAAAAATATGAAAAAGCAATATAAATGTTTAGAAATTTGAAAAAGATGATTTTTTTTTTAAAAAAATATGAAAATTGAAGTTTAATGTCTTTAAATATTAAAAAGAAAATGAAAATTTTATAACAATTGAAAAAGCGAGAGTAACGTCTTGAAATAGTGGAAAAAAGTGAAAATTATGAAAAGGAAGTGTAATGTCTTTAAAAAAAAAGAAAAAAAGAATTTAATTAAAATTTTGAAAAATTAAGAGGATTGTCTTTATAAACGGAAAGAAATTGAAAATTAAAAAAAATTATCTGAAACAATAAGAGTAATGTCTTGAAAGAGTTGAAAATTAATGAAAATTTTAAAAAAATATTAAAGAGCAAAATAAATGTATTGAAAATTTGACTAAATATGAAAATATGAAAAAACAAGAATATTTAGGATTTGTTAAATGAAACCCTAAATATTTAGGATTTCGATTAAATACTTTATTTATGAAATCCTAAATATTAAGGGTTTTATTTTATGGTTTCATTTATGAAATCCTAAACCCTAATTAATTAGGGATTCATTAATGAAACCTTAAGCTTCATCCTAAATTGTAATCATAAATATTAAAGGTTTGATAAAAGTAGCATCAACTTTATAGAGTTTCATTAATGATTTTTTTTAAAAAAGAAAAAAGTAAGAATAATATCTTGAAAAGTTGAAAAAAGTGAAAATGATGAAAAAGCAAATGTAATGTCTTGAAAAAAAGAAGAAAACATAAATTTTAAAAAATCAACAGGAATGTCTTTGAAAATGGAAAGGAATTGAAAATCAAAAAAATTATATGAAAAAGCAATGGTAATATCTTGAAAAAGTTGAAAATATCAAAAATATGAAAAAGTAATTGAAATGCCTTCAAAAGTTTGAAAAATATGAAAACTTCAATTGACAAGAATATTTAGGGTTTGTCAAATGAAATCCTACATATTTAAGGTTTCGACTAAATGTTTTATTTATGAAACTTTCAATATTTAGGGTTTCATTTATGAAACCCTAAACCCTAATTATTTAGGATTTCGTTAATGAAACCTTAAGCTTCCCCCTAAATTGAAATCATAAATATTAAAGGTTTGATAATTGTAACTTCAACTATTTAGGGTTTCATTAATGAAAAGCTAAATATTGAAGATTTCATGAATGATAACTTAATACTCACCCTAAATATTTATGTTTTGATTAATGGAACCATGAAATTCTTCGTAAATATTTAGAGTTTTATAAATGAATCCATAATATAAAACCTGAAATATTGAGTATTTCATGAATAAACTCAAAATTTAACTATAAATATTTAGGGTTTCATAAATGAAATCATAAATTGAAAAAGCAAGACAAATGTCTAGAAATTTAAAAAAGAATGATTTTTAAAAAAAAAAAATGAAAATCCAAGTGTATTGTCTTTAGAAATTGAAAATTTTATAAAAATTGACAAAGCAAGGGTAATGTCTTGAAAAAGTGAAAATCATGAAAAACCAAGCGTAAAGTCTTGAAAAGAAAAGAATTTTTTTTTAAAAATTTTGAAAAATCAACAAGAATGTCTTTAAAAATGGAAAGAAATTCAAAATTAAAAAAATTATATGAAAAAACAATAATAATGTCCAGAAAGAGTTGAAAATTTAAAAAATATAAAATAGTAAATGAAATGTCTTTAAAATTTGGAAAAATATCAAACTATGAAAACCTCATTTGACAAGAATATTTAGGGTTTAGATTAAATTTTTTATTTATGAAACCTTAAACCCTAATTGTTTAAGATTTCGTTAATGAAACCTTAAGCTTCCTCCTAAATTGAAACCATAAAGATTAAAAGTTTGATCAATATAGCATAAACTATTTAGGGTTTCATTAATGAAATGCTAAATATTCAAGGTTTCATGAATGATAACTTAAAACTCACCATAAATATTTATGTTTTGATTAACGAACCCATGAAATTTTCCGTAATTATTTAGGGTTTCATAAATGAATCTATAATATAAAACCCCAAATATTGAGTGTTTCATGAATCAAACCCAAAATTTAACCATAAATATTTAGGGTTCCAAAAATGAAACCATAAATTGAAAAAGCAAGTCTAATATCTTGAAAAAATAAAAAAATAAAATAAAATATTGAAAAAATATGAAAAAGCAAGACAAATGCTTATAAATTTGTAAATGAATGAATTTTTTTAAAAAATATGAAAATCCAAGTGTATTGCCTTTAAAAATTGAAAAAAAAAATGAAAATCTCATAAAAATTGACAAAGCAAGGGTAATGTCTTGAAAAAGTTGAAAAAAGTGAAAATTATGAAAAAGCAAATGTAAAGTCTTGAAAAAAAAAATTCTTGAAAGATGCAAAGAAATTGAAAATTAAAAAATCAACAAGAATGTCTTTAAAAATGCAATGAAATTTAAAATTAAAAAAATTATATAAAAAACAAACGTAATGTCTTGAAAGAGTTGAAAATGAATGAACATTTAAAAAATATTAAAAAGTAAATGAAATATCTTGAAAATTTGAAAAACTATGAAAATTTGAATACTTCAATAGACAATAATATTTAGGGTTTTTCAAATGAAACCTAAATATTTAGGGTTTTGTTTAAATATTTTATTTACGAAACCCTAAATATTTAGGATTTCATTTTGTGGTTTCATTTATGAAACCCTAAACCCTAATTATTTAGGATTTTGCTAATGAAACATTAAGGTTCCCTCTAAATTGAAATCATAAATATTAAAGGTTTGATAAATGTAGTCTCATCTATTTAGGGTTTCATTAATGAAATGCTAAATATTCAGGGTTTTATGAATGAAAACTTAAAACTCATCCTAAATATTATGCTTTCATTAATGAAACTAAGAAATTTTCCGTAAATATTTAGGGTTTCATAAATAAGTCCATAAATTAAAACCACAAATATTGAATGTTTCATGTATGAAACCCAAAATTTAATCCTAAATATTTAGGATTTTATAAATGAAACCATAAATTGAAAAACAAAGTCTAATATCTTGAAAAAATTGAAAAAAAAATATGAAAAGGTAAGACAGATGTCTAAAAATTTGAAAGAGAATGAAAATTTTTAAAAAATATGATAATCCAAGTATGTTGTTTTAAAATATTAAAAAAATGAAAAATTTTAAAAAAATTAAAAAGTAAGAGTAATGTTTTGAAAAGTTGATAAAAGTGAAAATTATGAAAAAGCAAATGAAATGTCTTGAAAAAAAAAAAGAAAAAAGATTTTTTTTCAAAATTTTGAAAAATCAACATGAATGTCTTGAAAAATGGAAAGAAATTGAAAATAAAAAAAAATATATGAAAAAACAATTGTAATGTCTTAAAAGAGTTGAAAATTAATGAAAATTTTAAAAGGTAAATGAAATGTCTTGAAATTTTGGAAAAATATGAAAATATGAAAACTTCAATAGACAATAATATTTAAGGTTTATTAAATGAAACCTTAAATATTTAGGGTCTTAATTAAATATTTTATTTATGAAACCCTAAATAATGAGGGTTTCATTTATGAAACTCTAAATCCAAATTATTTAGGATTTTGTTAATGTTATCTTAAGCTTCCTCCTAAATTGAAATCATAAATATTAAAGGTTTGATAAATGTAACCTCAACTATTTAAGGTTTCATTAATAAAATGATAAATATTTAGGGTTTCATGAATGATAACTTAAAACTCACCTTAAATATTTATGTTTTGATTAATGAAACCATTAAATTCTTCGTAAATATTTAGGGTTTCATAAATGAATCCATAATATAAAACCCAAAATATTGAGTGTTTCATCAATGAAATTGAATCTTTAACCATAAATATTTAGGTTTTCATAAATGAAACCATAAATTGAAAAAGCAAGTCTAATATCTTGAAAAGGTTGATTTTTTTTTTTTGAAAAAATATAGAAAAGCAAGACAAATGTCTAGAAATTTGATAAAGAATGAATTTTTTAAACAATATGAAAATCCAAGAGTATTGTCTTTAAAAATTGGAAAAAAAATTGAAAATTTTATAAAAATTGGCAAAGCAAGGGTAATGACTTGAAAAAGTGATAATTTTGAAACAGCAAGTGTAAAGTCTTGAAAAAAAGGTTTTTTTTTCAAATAAAATTCCTTTAAAAATGAAAAGAAATTGAAAATTAAAAAAAATTATATGAAAAAGAAATAGTAATGTCTTGAAAGAATTGAAAATTTAAAAAATATTAAAAAGTAAATAAAATGTCTTGAAAATTTGGAAAACTATGAAAATATGAAAACTTCAACAGAGAAGAATATTTAAGGTTTTTAAAATAAAACCTTAAATATTTAGGGTTTTGATTAAATGTTTTATTTATGGAACCCTAAACTCTAGTTATTTAGGGTTTCGTTAATTAAACCTTAAGGTTCCCCCTAAATTGAAACCATAATTATTAAAGGTTTGACAAATGTAGCCTCAACTATTTAGGATTTCATAAATGAAACACTGAATATTCAGGGATTCATGAATGAAAACTTAAAACACATCCTAAATATTTATGCTTTGATCAATGAATCTGTGAATTTCTCCATAAATATTTAGGTTTCATAAATGAATCCATAAATTAAAACCACAAATATTGAGTGTTTCATGAATGAAACCAAAAATTTAACCCTAAATATTTGTGTTTTCATAAATGAAACCATAAATTGAAAAACAAAGTTTAATATCTTGAAAAAACAAAGTTTTGAAAAATCAACAGCAATGTCTTTAAAAATGGATAGAAATTGAAAATAAAAAAAAATTATATGAAAAAGCAATTGTAATGTCTTGGAAGAGTTGAGAATTAATGAAAAATTTAAAAATATTAAAAAGTAAATGAAATGTCTTGAAAATTAGGAAAAATATGAAAATATGAAAACTTCAATAGATAAGAATATTTAGGGTTTGTTAAATGAAATCCTAAATATTTAAGGTTTTCTTTTATGGTTTCATTATGAAACCCTAAATCTTAATTATTTAAGATTTCGTTAATGAAACCTAAAGATTCTCCTTAAATTGAAACCATAAATATTAAATATTTGATAAATGTAGCATTAACTATTTAGGGTTTCATTAATGAAATGCTAAATATTTAGGGTTTTAAGAATGATAACTTAAAACTCACCCTAAATATTTTTGTTTAGATTAATGAATCCAAGAAATTCTCTGTAAATATTAAGGATTTCAAAAATGAATCCATAATATAAAAACCTAAATATTGAGTGTTTTATGAATGAAACCCAAAATTTAACTGTAAATTTTTAAGGATAAATTGAAAAAGCAAGTCTAATATCTTGAGAAAATTAAAAAACAAATAAAATTTTGAAAAAATATGAAAAAGCAAGACAAATGTCTCGAAATTTGAAAAAGAATAAATTCTTTAAACAATATGAAAATCCAAGTGTATTGTCTTTAAAAATTGGAAAAAAAATGAAAATTTTATAAAAATTTGCAAAGCAAGGGTAATGTCTTGAAAAGGTTAAAAAAAGTGAAAATTATAAAAAAGCAAGTGTAAAGTCTTGAAAAAAAAAGAATTTTTTTTTTTTAAATTTTTTGAAAAATCAACAAGAATGTCTTTAAAAATGGAAAGAAAATTGAAAATTAAAAAAATTATATGAAAAAGCAATAGTAATGCCTTGAAGGAGTTAAAAATTAATGAAAATTTAAAAAATATTAAAAAGTAAATGAAATGTCTTGAAAATTTGGAAAAATATGAAAATATGAATAGTCAATAATATTTAGGGTTTCATAAATGAAACCCTAAATATTAAGGGTTACATTTTATGGTTTCATTTATGAAACCCTATATCCTAATTATTTAGGGTTGTCTTAATGAAACCTTAAGTTTCATCCTAAATTGAAACCATAAATATTAAAGCTTTGATAAACGTAGCCGTAATTATTTAAGGTTTCATAAATGAAACGGAAATGTTTAAGGTTTCATGAATGAAAACCTAAAACTCATCCTAAATATTTATGTTTTGATTAATGAAACCATGAAATTCTCCCTAAATATTTAGGGTTTAATAAATTAATCTATAAATTAAAACCCTAAATATAGAGGGTTTCATGAATGAAACCCAAAATTTAACCCTAAATATTCAGGATTTCATAAATGCAACCATAAATTGATAAAACAAGTCTAATATGTTGAAAAAATTGAAAATAAAAAATAAAATTTTGAAAAAATATGAAAAAGCAAGTCAAATGTCTAGAAATTTGAAAAAGAATGAATTTTTTTAAAAACAATGAAAATCAAAGTGTATTGTCTTAAAAATTGAAAAAAATGAAAATTTTATAAAAATTGACAAAGCAAGGATAATGTCTTGGAAAATTTGAAAAAAGTGAAAATTATGAAAAATCAAGTGTAAAATCTTGAAAAAAAAAATATAAAAAGTAATTTTAATATTTTGAAAAATCAACAAGAATGTCTTTATATATAAGTTGCAGTCTACCAAAGTCTTAGGAGAAGGACCATGGAGAACCCAACAGAGTTGGAAACCCCATGACTCCCTATCATGGACAAAGACAGTTGTATTTTGATGAAAAGAAAGAAAAAAGAAACAAGATAAATGTGGGGGGACTAGGTCAAGACCCACGAAAAGAAAACATTAAATAACATGGGGGGATTAGGTCAAAACCCATGATTAAAACCAATGCTAACAAAGCAACTTAATGAGCCTCTGATGTAATGTTATCTCGAAAATTGTAAGTCTTCTCACGCACTTTCACTCCTTTTTTCTTCTTCTTTTTCTAAGGTTGATCCTCCATTCCTATCATGGTCATGGAGGGGGATTCCTGGTCGGCTATATCATCCTCCCTGTTAAGGAAATACGAGATAAGCCTCATGTCCACTTGAACCTGAGGGTGCAGCTCAGGGGATCTAGCCTCCTCTTAATATAATTCCTTTGCCCAATTTCTTACACGTCTAATGCTAGGGTCAGGATTCTAAGAGGTAATAGCTGAAGTAGTATGAGAAACCTCTAAAGAAACATCATTAGCATTCGAAATTGGTGTCTTTAAACTAATCTGCGTAGAATCTTCTGCTTCATGAACAACATCCTCTGTTGCTTGATTTCCCTGATCCTTATTCTCGCCCTCATTAGCTATGGTATCCTCACCCTCATCCTAGGGGTTTCCATCTCCGTAGAGGTTATATGGTATCTCTCCTTCCGTATTACCTGTCGTACCATGGTACCTGTTGGAGTTATTTATCTTTGTGGATTTGGAAACCACCAGCTAGAATGGTTCCTCTTTTTCAGGTGAATGTTATTCAGAATTCTCAACCATGTCTGCCCATGCCTCATGGCATCGAATCCTGTAACCAAAGGTAGAGGAATCCGAATGCTCCGCCTCTGCATTTAAAACAGGGGAGTTGGGGACAAATTCCTCTTCACCATCAACACATACATGCTTTACATCACCATGGTGTGTTTCGATTCAGCACGACCGTGCTCTACTTCAAAACGGTCGTGCTCTTTTTCAGCATGGCTATGGTGCCTTGTTTTAGCGTGCTCTGTTACAACATGGTCATGCTCTACCTCAACATGGTCATTTTCTACTTTAGCATGATTATGGTGCACCTAGGGATGTGTTGGTTTAGGCACAAACTACGGCTTTGCCTTTGGTGCTAGCTACAATCGTTCCTCCTTACCCTTGGCCAAGTGTTTAGTGTGCCTACAACTTGCCAAAGAGTGACCAATGATTTTAAAATTGCTACAAAATTCTAGAAGGCGTTCATAAACCAAATCAATATAAAAAGCAAAATCATTTCTCTCCACCATGATCCTGTATCTCAATGGTTTCTTCAAGTCCACGTCAACAAGGACCCTAGCAAAATGGCCAAACGTTCTAGAGGTCGTAGCCTCATCAACAGCCAAAGGAGAAACAATGCCATAGGCAATAGCAAACAGAATACGTTGTCTCCAATATTGTTGTAGTAAACTAAAAATACGTACCCAGCATTGTGCATTGGTTTGCTTGACTAGATGAGGGTTGAAGTCTAGTTTCCAAGCAAAGAGTTTGAGAATCCCAGGAGAAAGGTTCCACAATCCTCCAGCCAAAAAGCGGCGCATATCCTCCAAATTAGCAAATGAAAATTCAAAGAATTCATGACCTAAGGAGACCAATTTCCAGTTGTCTGATGTATGCAAAATCTTGAGTAATTTCTCCTTCAAATCATGAGTCCTAAGGGGTGTGGAACCCTTAGGAAGGATCAGCCGGCCATGGAGGTTGTGCTTGCACTCAGCCAAGCCAGCAAGATACTCCTTCTCTGGAATTTGATGGTAAGGTCGTCTCCTTTGATGCAAGGCAGAGATAATTGGCTGAAAGGAATGGTGCAAGTGTTTTTTAGGGCTACAACAAAGGATTGGTGGCGGTTAGGGTGTGAGGCAGCATGGAGGGACGAAGAAAGGTGTGACGACTAGGTGTTGGACGGAGCCAAGCAGCTTCAAGGTATGGTTTCCGAACATGCTGCCATCTTTCAAAGGAGAGAAGGCAAAGCGTTTTTCTCCCAAAAGGAATGTCTTTAAAATTGGAAAGAAATTGAAAATTAAAAATATTATATGAAAAAGAAATAGTAATGTCTTGAAAGAGTTGAAAATTAATGAAAAATATTAAAAAGTAAATGAAATGTCTGGAAAATTTTGAAAAATATGAAAATACAAAAAATTCAATAGACAAGAATATTTAGGGTTTTGATTAAATGTTTTATTTATGAAACCTTAAATATTTAAGGTTTCATGTATGGTTTCCTTTATGAAACCCTAAACCCTAATAATTTAGCGTTTCGTTAATTAAACCTTAAGCTTCATCCTAAATTGAAACCATAAATATTAAAGGTTTGATAAACGTAGCCTCAACTATTTAGGATTTCATTAATGAAACGTTAAATATTTAGTGTTTCATGAATGAAAACGTAAGACTCACCTTAAAGATTTATGTTTTGATTAACGAAATCATGAAATTCTCCCTAAATATTTAGGGTTCATAAATGAATCCACAAATTAAAAACCTAAATATTAAGTGTTTTATGAATGAAACCCAAAATTTAATCTTAAATATTAAAGGTTTCATATATGAAACCATAAATTGAAAAAGCAAGTCTAATATTTTGAAAAAATTGTAAAAGAATGAAAATTTTGAAATAATATGAAAAGGAAAGTGTAATGTCATGAGAAAATTGAAAATTATGAAAAAGAAAATGAAATGTCTTGAAAAAAAAAGAAAAAAAATTGAAAATTTGAAAAATCAAGATGAATGTCTTTAAAAATGGAAATAAATTTAAAATTAAAAAATTATATGAAAAAGCAAGGTTAATGTCTTCAAAGAGTTGAAAATTAATGAAAATTTAAAAAATATTAAAAATTAAATGAAATGTCTTTAAAATTTTCAAAAATATGAAAATATGAAAACTTCAATTGACAAGAATATTTAGGGTTTGTTAAATGAAACCTTAAATATTTAGGGTTCCGATTAAATTTTTTATTTATGAAACCCTAACTATTTAGGGTTTCATTTTATGGTTTCCATTATGAAATCCTAATCCCTAATTATTTAAAGTTTCGTTAATGAAACCTTAAACTTCATCCTAAATTGAAATCATAAATATTAAAGATTTGATAAACATAGTCTCAACTATTTAGGATTTCATTAATGAAATATTAAATATTTAGTGTTTTATGAATGAAAACATAAAACTTATCCTAAATATTTATGTTTTGATTAACGAAACCATGAAATTATCCTTAAATATTTAGGGTTCATAAATGAATCCACAAATTGAAAACCTAAATATTGAGTGTTTTATGAATGAAACCCAAAATTTAACCCTAAATATTGAGGGGTTTCGTATATGAAACCATAAATTGAAAAAGAAAGTCTAATATTTTGAAAAAATTGTAGAAGAATGAAAATTTTGAAAAAATATGAAAAAGCAAGTGTAATGTCTTGAAAAAAGTGAAAATTATGTAAAAGAAAATGTATTGTTTTGAAAAAAAATTGAAATTTTGAAAAATCAATAGGAATGTCTTTAAAAATGGAAATAAATTTTAAATTAAAAAAATTATGTGAAAAAACAAGAGTAATGTCTTGTAAGAGTTGAAAATTAATGAAAATTTAAAAAATATTAAAACGAAAACGAAATATCTTTAAAATTTGGGAAAATATCAAAATATGAAAAGACGATTATTTAGGGTTTGTTAAATAGAAAATTAAATATTTAGGGTTTCTATTAAATATTTTATTTATGAAACCCTAAACCTTAATTATTTAGGGTTTCGTTAATGAAACATTAACCTTAACCCTAAATTGAAACCATAAACATTAAAGGTTTGATAAAGCTAGCCTCAACTATTTAGGATTTCATGAATAAAAACATAAAACTTGTCCTAAATATTTATGTTTATATCAATGAATCCCCGAAATTCTCCTTAAATATTTAGTATTTCATAAATGAATCCATAAATCAAAACCCTAATTATTAAGGATTTCATGAATCAAAATTTAACCTTAAATATTTAAGGTTTCATAAGTGATACCATAAATTGAAAAAGCATGTCTAATATCTTAAAAAAGTAAAAAAAAAATATGAAAATTTTGAAAAAATATGAAAAGCAAGACAAATGCCTTGAAATTTGATAAAAAAAAATTTAAAGAATATGAAAATCCAAGTGTAATGTCTTTAAATATTGAAAAAGATGAAATTTTTATAAAAATTGAAAAAGCAAGAGTAATGTCTTGAAAAAATTGAAAAAAAAGTGAAAATTGTGAAAAAAAAAAAAGGAAGTGCAATGTCTTGAAAAAAAGAAAAAGAAAAATGCAAATTTTTACAATTTTGAAAAATTAAGAGAAATGTCTTTAAAAATGGAAAGAAATTGAAAATTGAAAAATTTTATGAAAAAGAAAGAGTAATTTCTTGAAAAAGTTACAAATTAATGAAAATTTAAAAAATATTAAAAAGCAAATGAAATGTCTTGAAAATTTGAAAAAATATCAAAATATGAAATGTAAAGAATATTTAGGGTTTATTAAATGAAACCCTAAATATTTAGGGTTTTAAATTAAATGTTTTATTTATAAAACCTTAAATATTCAGGGTTTCATTTTATAGTTTCATTTATGAAATCCTAAACCTTAATTATTTTGGGTTTCGTTAATGAAACCTTAAGTTTTTTTTTTTTTTTACTATGAAATAGAGTCTAGAAGGGGAAGTAGAATTAGGATATCTCAACTATGTTAAAATCCCCTAATAGAACAACCCCACCAAACTGAATATTATTAAAAGTAAAAGAAGTGATTTGAATAGTTTTACAAACTTGGGGGACATGTTGCCAAATCCCAAGAAAAGCTAATAAGGCTAATGAGTACAAAAAATTATAGAAAGAGATTAATTAAATTTGTTATTAGGCCTAGCATTTTGATTTGCATCTAAATATCTATGCAAAAAATTAAGGGTTGTTGAAAGCCAAGTAAAAGATGATTTGTGCTTAAGGTCGTGGCTTGCAAGTGCATCAACACATTGATTTCCCCTCCCTGTAGACATGTGATACTTTGAAATTAATAGTAAGACACTTTTCCAGCATGAGATTCCAGCTTCTTCTAAGTTTCCCGGGGACAAGGTCCGGTTTTGTGAAGGCTAAGACTGTCGTGCTAGAATCACACTCCAACCATAAATTCGCCCAACCTCTTTCAATGCATATGTTGATGGCCATAATTGCAGCTAAAAGTTCTACAAATAAGGAAGAATGGAGGCCAATATATTCTGTAAATCCACCAAGGAAGCAGCCAACTGGCTGCCAGTAGTGGGCAGTTGGATGAGTTGTTGCTGGTTGATCCAGCAAAGAAATTCATCCATAGGGATTTTAGGTGGTGGATTCCCACCTCTCTTCTCATGTGAACCAGAAATGGAATTAAAATCACCAATAAAAACCCAACTGTCATGGGAATTGACCTGCAAAGCACTTAATTCCAACCAAAGAGCCCTTCTAGTGACATATGAGGTGGACGCATACACACCCACCACAAAAATAGTGTTATTATCATAGTTAATTCTAACATAGATAAACTGATAAAAAAAAAATATTAGTAACTATAGGGGTCAGGCTATCATCACATAGACATCAAAGATTAGGTATTTTCAGTTGCCTAATGTTTACAGTTAAAATTTTCAAACCAAGCTTAGATAAAAAAAAAATTAGGAAATTTTTCCATATTAATCATAGGTTTATAGAGAAATACTAAACCTGGTTTATGCAGGTGGCACAATTTGAAGAGGAATTGCTTGGTAGCCAAATTCCCAACTCCTCTTATGTTCCAGAACATTATATTCATTGCAAATGGGCAGTTTTGTCTCTTAGATTATACTTCCTTTCTGGTGCCTTTTCTGCACTGATTTTCCTTCTTAATTTCTTCTTTTTGGATTTTGACATCACAGGTTCAAAGCCTTGATCTTCAACTGCTTGTTGTTTCATACTAGGGGTCTCAGGGTCAGAGATATCTCCAGCCTTGTTAGCCCAGAATTTAGTGAACTCACCCATATCTTTATCAATTTGCTTTAACGGTTGAGCAGAGCTTTGAGTGTCTCTAACCAGTTCTAATTCAGAGTCAGTTACAGTAGTAGTTGACTGAGCTTGACCAGCAGATACTATAGCTTCAGTGTTTTGAATGCAGTTTTCTTCTTGAGTTTCCTGCTGATCAATATTTTGTGGCACAGCATTCTCCTGCACAACTTCATTATGCTCAAAATTGTTGACATTCAAGGGCTCATGTACAACATCATTGATAGTTTTATCTTGAGTTTCATCATTGTTGACAGCATTTTGGAAGCTGACATCCTGAGTTTCAGTAGTCTTTTTGCCATTAAGCTTCAAGTTATGCTCCTGATGTTCAGCAAACCTTTTATCCTCCTTTTCTCTAAGGCTAGGGGGATTAGACCTAAGGATTTCTTCATTCATACCAAGCGAACCCCTTGGGATGGGGTTTTAGACCTCTTCTTCAATTACATAATCTTGATCCTCAGTAGGTTTATGCTTCGCTTCCCATTTTGTCTTTGGTTTATTTAGCACAGGCTTGGGTTTTGTTTCCATAATGTGTCTGCAACCATCGATGTGGTGACCAATTATTTGACCGGTGACTGCAGAATTCTGGAATCTTCTCAAAGGAGAGATCAACGAAAAAGGCAAATTCAGCCCTTTCCAAAGTACATTTGAACTCAATGTTCTAACAAAGGTTTCATATTTTTATATTTTTACATCTTTTTCAAATTTTCAAAGACATTTTATTTATTTTTTAATATTTTTTAAATTTTCATTAATTTTTAACTCTCTCAAGATAATACTCTTATTTTTTTATATAATTTTTTTTAATTTTTAATTTCTTTTCATTTTAAAGACATTCATTCCTTTTGATTTTTCAAATCTTTTAAAAAAAATTTCTTTTTTTTTTCAAAACATTACACTTCCTTTTTCATAATTTTCACTTTTTTCAAATTTTTTAAGACATTATTTTTGTTTTTTTAATTTTTATAAAATTTTTATTTTTTTTAATATTTAAATACATTACACTTGAATTTTCGTATTCTTTTATAAAAAATTTCATTTTTTTTTTAAATTTTTAAACATTTGTCTTGCTTTTTTTTTATATATTTTTTCAAAATATCAAATATCAATATCTCAATGGTGTACCTTCGGTTGAAGTGAAATATGACGAGCTTGTGTTACCTTCAAATGTTTCACTGACCACTCTAGTTCCCTTTCCATTTGAAAATGGTGTCTTAGAAGAGAAACCTGTGCTTGGTAGGTTAGAGGTCCTGTTGATAGTTTCACTGTCATCATTCCTTGATCAATTTCCCTCTGCTCTTCTTAAAGCTAGATTACTTCTTTCATAGTTATTAAGGTTTAGTGAAGTAACCACTTCGTTTACATTTCGGTGGTGCAATAGTAGCATTTATGAGTACAAATTGGTATTGAAACATAAACATGAAATATAAATCTGATTTTGGGTCATATTTATTTAAGTTTAGAAGTATCTTATAAAAGATTTTTTTTAAATGATAATTAAAAAGTAGAATTATCTAAAATAGGTGAGTATATTTGTAATTGTAAAAAAAGTTCTATAAACTTATTTGTAATCATTAAATTAATTATATTTAACAAAATCTTAGTAATTGATTTAGGAAGAACTACTAATATAAAATATAAATAAAAATGATATCTTTAAATTTGTATCACGTATCATCAAGCAAAAACAAAAAATATTATCTTATAAAAATAATCTCTTCCTTTAAATTTCTAATTCTTTCATTCTTAAATATCCATTAGAATTGCATTCCAACAAAACAAAACCAATACCTCAACTTTAAAAATAGTGCAGAAAATTAGTTAAGTCATCAACAACAAAATACCACACTATTTTTTGTATGTAGATTCATAAGGCATATATAGATTTTTGGAATGAGATGAGAAATTATGAGAGGGTTTTTCGTAACCACCTTGTAAGTGTTAGCCGTGGCGGGGAAACATGACAGAAGAGAATTTCAAAGTCAACTAATTTGTTAAAGAGATAGTCAAATTTGATGGCAATAAGAAATGTACTCGATTATTAACTTGCAAATAAATTATATGGGCAAAAGAGCATTTCAAAGTCAAGAAATGTGAGCGTGTCTATATATAATGCGAATAAGAGTTTATAAAAAAACAAAAATAAATGATTTAAGCACAGAAAAAATAGACATTATTCCAGAGAAAAGGAACACAGGAACAGAAACTATCAGATAATGTTATCTGTATATTCAAATTGCTAACCTCATCCTTTGGAAAAAAAACAAACAAACATTCAAACTAGTTTTATATACTAATTTCTACTACTTAACAAGAGAACTAGGAAAGAAACAAATGAAAATAAAAAGTAAACACACTTCCTAACTGAACTAAATTAATTGTATTATTATCAGGAACTGGAAAGGAGGATGATAAACAAGGGGAGAGTTGGCTATTCTTTGTTCAAAGCATCAAGAAATGTGTGCATATCTTTGCAGCTTCTGGGCAACTTGCCTCATGCTGGGTCTGGCATTTTTCTCATCCTCTACGCATTCCAAGGCCAACGTTGTCAATATCTCCATTTGATTCATGTCATAATTTGACACAAAAGCAGGGTCAGCGATTTGATCCACCCAAGATGATCCCACTTCTGATCCTTTCATCCTTTTCTCCCTCACCCATGTCATCAACCTCTTATGATCTGACTCTGCTTGTAGTTCTGTTGTTGGACTCCTTCCAGTAATCATCTCCAAGACCAGAATTCCATAGCTGTAAACATCCACTTTGGAAGTGATTGGCAAGTTGAAAACCCATTCCGGTGCCATATAACCTCTTGTTCCTCTTATGCTCGAGAAGCTTAAATTGTTGGGGTTGTTCCGGTTTAATAGCTTAGACAAGCCAAAATCTGCCACCTTTGGTTTATAATCAGAGTCGAGAAGTATATTTTGTGGCTTAATATCACAATGCAAAATCCACTCCAAGCATTCTTCATGCAAGTAGGCCAAACCCTTTGCGGTTCCAAAAGCAATGTTATATCTCTTACTCCAATCAAGTACAAGTACATTTGAACTTGACGAAAGGTTATGAGCTAAAGAACCATTCTCCATGTGCTCATAAACCAACAACCTGTACTTTCCCTCTGCACAATACCCCAACATGTCGATTAAATTCATGTGGTTAAGCCTTCCAATGATGCTTACTTCAGCCAGAAACTCACTTTCTCCTTGGTTTGCTACTTCATGCAGTCTCTTTATTGCCATAACTCGATCATCAGACAAGACACCCTTATACACAGTACCTCCACCACCCCTTCCAATCTCTTCACTGAAACCTTTGGTGGCCTTTTTCAGTTCAGAGTAACTGAATTTCCTAAACTTCGTTGCAGCTGCAATAACATAGCTGTGTTCATCGGCAACCGAGTGTAATTTCCTATTTTTGTTCCTAAACAAGAAACACCACACCAGAAAGATGCACACAACCTCAATTCCTCCCAAGGCACTCACAAACCACAGCAAGAGTTTCACTGATTCATTTTCCTCTTCTTCCACGTACGGTCTCTCCAGTAGTTTCGCCCCTCCACTATCTCCCCCACAAACCAAGCCATTATTATTATTTTTTATGAGGAGAAGAGGACAGTTTTTTGGCAGTTTTAAGAAGATTGATCCTATGAAACCCGGTGTATGATGCCCATTTAGCAACTGCGTCTTGGGGAAGCAGATAAAGACACCATCTTGCGGCCAAAATTTGTGTTGAAAGCCTTTGCATTGGGACAAGCCCAAGCACAGATTCTCACATTCTTCATAATTGCGATTCCTAAAGACTCCGTAGTCATATCCGTAAAAATCGACTCCTGGTAAGCGCAGGAAGCGAGACTCTTTCTCTTTCCCAGTGTTGTTGTTGCAACAAAGTTGGAAACTTGATACACAACCTTGAGACCAGTCTTCACTATCAACCCAGCTATACCCTTCAATGCACGAACACTTTCTACCAGTTTTAGGATCATAACTGCAAATACTATTGGGTCCACAAATGCCGTGAATAAAACATGGTTGTGACTTGAATTGCCCCGACACTGACCATTTCTCTTCTCCGTCTTTGATGCTATACAACCTCACATTACCATCGTGATCGAGGGTCAGTCTCCGTTGGAGAATTGTCCCGTAATCGCTTGTTGTGAAAGTGAAATTATCGGTGGAAACCACACGGCCTAAATGATCGAGTAGAACAACCCTGGTGTCGTTGTAAGATAGTCTACCGTTCCCATTACCGAAATCGTTGCTCTGAAGCCAAGGATCTGGCCAGTAGAGGCTCGAGACTCGAGGGCCTTGGTACATGAGGCGCAGAACATTCTCGGAGTCAAAGAAGAGCTTGTAGTAACCGGATGAATAGTTGGTCTCGCTTCTCGATGAAACAAGGTTGGTGTTCTTGCTCAGAGGTTGATTAGGAAGAAGAGTGTCCGTTGGAAAATCGAAGCTTTGCCATAAAACAACAACATTAATGTTGGAGTTGTCGAGGAGGACGAGATTGCCGATGTCGCACAAATGTAACCGGAGTTGTTTCGATGAGGTGAGGGTGTTGGTGGACCACACCTTGAACTGGGCCGCGTCGGTGAGTACGAGGTCACCGGTTTTGAGAAGGGAGAGTGTGGAGCGTTTCCCGTTAACCGGCTGGTCCCGGTTGGCCATCCAAACAACGGTGTGAGGTGGTTGAGTGTACCATATTGCGAAGCAGTAAGCGTTTTCACCAACGCGGTAAAAACCTGCGGTGAATGTTCTTTTGGGAGATGACACTATTACGTCTTCTTCGAGATTCTCCACTGAGAGGGAGAACGAAGATGAACGCTGAAAACAGTAGAGAATTAGAGACAGTAGTAAGAATGTTGAAGAGGCCATTGATTCGTATGCTACTGATCAATGGCTCCTATGGTCATATATGTATATATATATATATATATAACTTGTAAGTATTTAAAATGAAAATTAAAAAGACAGAAGGATCAGTGATTTGGTTGTACAATATTGATTGATATGTTGCCGCGCATGCCATTAATAATGTCATGGTCATCCTTCTCCCCAACTAAGTCATTAAGCAGTGAACGGATAAGAAATTTAGATAGGGGTGTTAGAATTTTTTTTTTTTTTAAAATGAAGATAAAATTTTGAAAAAAAAAATATTAAATGTAAAATTTTAAAAAAAAAAAAAGTATAAAATTTATCAATTTTTTTAAAAAATTTATAAATAATGTAATGTAAAGATAAAATAATAAAATAAAATTTACAACATTTTAAATTAATTTATTAGGAATAAAACATGTTAGAAGTAAAAAAAATAAAAAAAATAAATATTTATTATTAATTATAAATATAAAATAAAAATATATTTTACTAATGAAAAAAAATTAAATAAATATTAATTTTAAATTTTTTTTTTTTAAAATTTTTTTATTTATTAATATTTTTTATTATATATATATATATATATATATATAGCCACCTTTAATTTTGACGCAAGATCGAGGTGAATTATGTTATTATTTAAGTTATACCTCTGCCACTGATGCATGATACACATTAATATGTGCTGGTAGGAAAAGATGGGCATTTCAAAGTCAACGACTAATTTGTTAAAGAGATAGTGAATTTTGATGACAGTCCGAAATGGGGTCTATCATTATATTAACTAACTTATCTTGTAAATCATTGGTGCTGGACTTTCTGTACGGTTGAGAGAATGAGACGAAGAAGAGCTTGTAGTTGGTCCCGGTTCTCGAGGAAACAAGGTTGGTGTTCTTCGTGAAAGTGGCTTTGGGAGATGACACTGTTACGTCTTCCTTTGAGATTCTCCACAGAGAGGGAGAATGAATACGAGTGCTGAAAATTGTGGAGAATCAGCCAAACACGAGTTTTGAAATGCATGCGATGCGACTGTGCTAACCAAATATTTTGCGGCTTTACGTAAGATATCTTAAGATTCATATATTTTGTATATCATAAATAAAATATTAATATATAACTTATATAAAAATAGTTATGTTTATGTCATATATGAATTATATTTATTGCACAAAAAAAATATGAATTATATTTAAATATGTATTATTAGATAATTAGTTAATGAAGTAAAATTAAATATTATATATATATGACATGCATAACAGTTAAAATACTAATAATAATATTAGATAAATGAAAAACATAAGGATAATAATCAGGAAATTAAAAAAAAAGCTAATCACTGAAAATATATTATTTTATTATTATATATATCATTGTAAAAATAAATAGATACGTGTGAATTGCTTAGATATACATATATGGTTGACAGATTGACATTGAGCAACAACGTAGACTGACCTGCGCGAATCACTCACCTATTAATTTGGTCTTAATTTACATACTTTCCTGTGCTTTCCTATTGTCAAATGTCAATATTCTGAAAGTGTTACATTTGAAGAGGTCAAAGATTAAACTTGTCAAAGACTCAAATAAAATAAAATAAAATAATATACAATGAAAAATATAGTTATGAAATTTTCTACTAGCTGGCTAGTACAGTATTCTTCATCATATATACTTTTTTTAATGTTATTTTCCTTTAGTATATTTAAATTAGATATTTTGACCCAAACCAAGTACGAAGGAAACTAGATATATTTTTTTAGTTTTTATTCTTTCATTTCAGATACTTTTATCGACAAGTTAAGGGGAAGAGCGAGTGGCATGCCAAAATGGCGGCTTCAACACTCTTTTTGGGTCTTCATCTTATAATTACTTGGCTGATTTTCCACAATTTTCAGCACACGTGTTCATTCTCCCTCTCCGTTGAGAATCTTGAAGAAGACGTAATAGTGTCATCTCCCAAAGCCACTTTCACCGCTGGGTTTTACCCCGTTGGGGAAAACGCTTACTGTTTCGCAATATGGTACACCCAACCACCTCGTACCGTTGTTTGGATGGCCAATCGGGACCAGCCGGTAAACGGTAAACGCTCCACGCTCTCCCTTCTCAAAACCAGTAACCTCGTACTAACCGACGCGGGTCAGTTCACCGTGTGGTCCACAAACACCGCCACCTCATCATCAAAACAAGTCCAGTTACATTTGTATGACACCGGCAACCTCGCCCTCCTCGACAAGTCCAACATTGTTGTTGTTGTTCTGTGGCAAAGCTTCGATTTCCCAACGGACACGCTTCTTCCCGGTCAAACTCTCACGAAGAACACCAACCTTGTTTCCTCAAGAAGCGGGACCAACTGTTCCTCCGGTTACTACAAGCTCTTCTTCGACTCCGAGAATGTTCTACGCCTCATGCACCAAGGTCCTCGTGTTACAAGCGTTTACTGGCCAGATCCTTGGCTCCTCAACAACAATTTAGGTAGTGGCGGCACCGGTAATGGTAGAACCTCTTACAACGATACCAGGGTTGCTCTACTAGATCATTTCGGCTACTTTGTTTCTTCTGATAACTTCACTTTCAAAGCAAGTGATTACGGGACGGTGCTTCAACGGAGATTGACCCTCGATCACGACGGTAGCGTGAGGGTGTATAGCAAGAACGATGGAGAAGACAAGTGGACAATGTCAGGGGAATTTCGGTTACATCCCTGTTACATTCATGGGATTTGTGGACCCAATAGTTATTGCCTTTACGAGCCAACAAGTGGTAGAAAGTGTTTGTGCCTTCCTGGTTATACGTGGGTTGTTAGTCAAGACTGGTCTCAAGGTTGCACACCAAATTTCCAACACTTTTGCAACAACAACAAAACAGAGTATGAGTCTCGCTTCCTGCACATACCCAACGTTGATTTTTATGGATACGACTATGGTTACTTTGGAAATTACACCCATCAGCAATGTCAGAATCTGTGTTTGCAATTGTGTGAATGCAAAGGGTTTATGCTCAGTGCTCTCTTGGAGTGCTACCCAAAGGTGCAATTGCTAAATGGGAATGGTCAATCGAGTTATAAGGGATCATTCATCCTGCGACTACCTTTGTCCCATGATGAGTATGAGAACCCCGTCCAAATTAATGATAGTGGCTTGGTTTGTGGAGGAGATAGTGGAGTAGTAAAGTTGCTGGAGAGATCGTACGTCCAAGGGGGAGAAAATGGATCAGTGAAGTTCATGTTGTGGTTTGCAACTGTATTGGGAGGAATTGAGGTTCTGTGCATCTCTCTGGTGTGGTGTTTCTTGTTTTGGAATAATAGGACTTTACCCTCAGCTGCTGATAGACAAGGCTATGTTCTTGCAGCAGCAGCAGCAGGGTTTCGGAAATTCAGTTACTCTGAACTCAAACATGCCACCAAAGGTTTCAGTGAAGAAATTGGAAGGGGAGCTGGAGGTATTGTGTATAAGGGTGTCTTATCCGAGGATCAAGTTGTGGCAATAAAGCGATTGCATGAAGTAGCGAACCAAGGAGAGAGTGAGTTTCTGGCTGAGGTAAGCATCATTGGAAGGCTTAACCACATGAACTTAATTGGCATGTTGGGGTATTGTGCAGAGGGCAAGCATAGGTTGTTGGTTTATGAGCACATGGAGAATGGTTCTTTAGCTCACAACCTTTTAACAAGTTCAATTGTACTTGTACTAGATTGGAGTAAGAGATATAACATTGCTCTTGGAACGGCAAAGGGTCTGGCCTACTTGCATGAAGAATGCTTGGAGTGGATTTTGCATTGTGATATTAAGCCACAAAATATACTTCTTGACTCTGATTATAAACCAAAGGTGGCAGATTTTGGCTTGTCTAAGCTACTAAACCGGAGCAGCAACATCGATAACTCAAGCTTCTCAAGGATAAGAGGAACAAGAGGCTACATGGCACCAGAGTGGGTTTTCAACTTGCCAATCACTTCCAAAGTTGATGTTTATAGCTATGGAATTGTTGTCTTGGAGATGATTACTGGAAGGAGTCCAACAACAGAATTAGAAGCAGAGTCAGATCATAGGAAGAGGTTGGTGACATGGGTGAGGGAGAAAAGGAAAAAAGGATCAGAAATGGGATCATCTTGGGTGAATCAAATCGTTGACCCTGCTTTGGGATCAGACTATGACATGAATAAGATGGAGATATTGGCAACGGTAGCTTTGGAATGTGTAGAGGAAGAGAAGGACGTGAGACCCAGTATGAGTCAAGTTGCTCAGAGGCTCCAAAGACATGAACCCCATTTGTGATGCATGGTTTGAACAAAGAATAATAGCCATCTCTGGCATAGCTGTTAGTGTTACTGCCTTTGTTTAATTATCATCCTTGGTTCTAGTTCCTTAAATTAACATTTTTAGTTCAGATAGGGAGTGTGTTTACGATAAGACTACAAATTTGAATATATACAATCACTGTCTTGATCTAGTCCTCCAAAATTCTTGTACATGTATACAAATTTGCATATGTTCATTTCAAAATTATTTTTGTTCAAACTTTTTTTCTCATCCCCAACCTTATGCTGATTTGTGTTTTCCTTTATAGGCAAGATAAGTTTCATTAAAAAGCACAAGCTGTGCGAAAAAACGGTACAAAGTCAAGTCTATCTCACTTTCGAATACAACTTATATGAACCCACTATCTGATGCCAATTGATCCTATAATGCAGTAATATTGCACACCATACCCACCGTCCTCTATGCCAGGAAAAGGTAACGGATCTTTAAATATACACTCATATAATGCAAACTGAATATGATGCATGTTGAAAGATTCTAAACATGTAAGAAGGCTAGCTATAACACACAATCTCACTCTCAATAAACAAAAGTATGGTATTCATCATCTTTCCGACTGAACAATGTAAATTTCAACATCATAGACAGGAATCTGATACCAAACAATTACCAGGGCAAGCATTCCACTGCTGAAAAGAGTATGAAAAATCCTTCTCATATGCTTTTAATCAAGACCATGCAAGGAATATAGTCTCGTTTTTTTGAAAAATTATTAGATGATTCAGAATCACCGTGACTTCTATGATCTATGAATCCAACCAATAACAGGCCACCAAGACGGAACCAAAAACCTCGCATACCATGTAGATGTTGCCAAAAAATGGTCCCTAGCATTATGTGACAGCAAGGTGCAGAGGTCAACTAATGAAAATATGGAATAGCATTTCTTCCAAATATTTTTCACCACTCTACACGAGAACATTATATGCAACATAGTTTCCTCCATCTAGCTAGAAATGGTTAGCAAATAATCATCATCAAGCAGTTGAATTTGTCTTTTCCGGATTTTAGTTGGGAGTTTCTTAATGATGCAGATGCTTATTGAAATGAAAATTCGTGTGTATCAAAGGAGCTAGTAAATGTCCTCCTTGTCCTCATGTAGATCGATCGAGAGGCCAATTTTTTCTTAGGTTGAGTTTCTGTCATTTTTTCAATGAATTAAAAAAACCCAATGCATAAAAGTTAAACTTGATTTTTAATGCATGTTGTCATAGTTATAATTTTCCTGTATCTTACTTTTTAATTAGTGCCTTATAAATGAAAACCCTTGTTAACAAAATCTAAATTTGTATGGTAAAATACAACATTTAATGTTAACATTGTATTAAATATTATGACTTTTAATAAATAAAAAATATATACAATTCATGAATGAGCGTCTTTAAGGATATATTTTTTTTACTGAAGGATTTTTTTTTAATAGAAGTTAAAAAAAATGAATTAACAACTATAAACTAAAAAAATTAATATACCTAAATTATAATTTTGGTTTCTCTTTAATTCATGTTCTGCAATTTTACTCTCTTTATTTTTTTCCAGTAATTTTAGATTCTTCCATTTTAGAAATTTTGTAATTCTCTTTCAGTTCTCAATTAATTGCATACGTTTATTTCTTTTATTTTTAATATCTTAATTAATTAAATTATTTTGTATGATATGTTGTTAATAAGACTCATTCTAAGTTCAAAAAGAAAGGAGAGCCTCTTTTTGGTTAAAAGAATTTATCTAATGTTTTTTTTATTGGGCTTTTAGGATACTTTGGTCTACCTTTTATTTTTATTATTTTTTTTCCTAAGGCCTAGAGTGACCAGTTAGGTCAATTGTCTTTGCATGTATTTAAATTCTTCTATGTTAAAAACACCAATCAATCAATGAAAAATTTGAAGTTTTCCTCTTTCCTTTTTTTTTTTTACTACCGTCTTATGATTTCCTTTGCAAATTTTATCATTTCTTAGTTCCCACAATAGTTACAGCCTAACAATTTGGTGCTTTCATTCTCGTTCTCAATGCCTTACAATGTTAAGGAGTCTAATGAGTCCCTTAAGGTGATTCAAGACCTTCTGGTCACACTATAGTCCCAAATGGTCACCCAAGAATCTCACTAACAATAGTTGGAAGCGAGCATGGATTCTAAACATGAGAACCTTACCTCTTTCATGAATACACTCAAGAAGCAAGTTTCTACCATCGCTACCTAGCCATTGACACTGATAACAACAGCAAGGGATTTCTCTCCCATACCAACACAGACTTTGCCTCCGCCTTTTGCACTCACTAGCATGGCAAGCAATTCTTCCACCGGACAACCCCCAAGTATGCCACACCCTTATGGCATGCCACAATCTTATGGTTTGTAAGTTTCCACTACCGTAAGCATTCCCCAAACCCTATCCTTCGTGTCCACAACCCTTAACACCCACTTCCTATTCGAAAGTTAGCATCCGCTCAATCCAATAAGTGTAGGGCAATGGGATTGTATTATAATTGTGATAAAAAATTTGTCCCAAGATACAAATACAACCACAATAGATTCTTGCTTCTCATTGTGGATGACGAAGAAGACACCATCCAAGATGATCCTACCCAAACAAAACCCAGACACTATTGCCCATCTTGTTCTTTTTCACCTATACTTCAAGCCCTCATTGGGTCACCCTCCCTTAAAACCCTAAAATTTCAAGGTTTCATCAACCATCTCCCAATGACTGTGCTCATTAACTCAGGCAGCTTACACAACATAATCCAACCTCGCATTGTGAAACACTTGGAGCTACCTTTTGTACAATCTCACCCTTTTTCTACTATGGTGGGAAATGACAATAAAATTCAATGACAAGGCCTCTACTCAAATGTCCCTATTAGATTCCAAGAAGTTATTTTCAACATTCCTCTCTATATTCTTCTTATTAAGGGTAAGGGTGGCAAAATGGACTTAGCCTGGTAGGCTAGCCTGCAATTAAGGCCAAGCTGGACTTCAAAAAATGAGGCCTAAATAGAAACAAGCCTTTTTGGCCTGGTCCATTTAGGCCGGTGGGTTAATTAAGCTCAGCTTGGCCTGATGGGCTTGAACTGGCCCGATAATTAATCTTAAAAATTAAATATATAACATATCATATAATATTATATTAATGATTCAATATTAAAAATAAAATAACATAATTGATAATTGCGTAATTAATAAATTTGTTATAAAACATTAATATGGAAACATTGTATGAATGTAATCACCCTTAAGTTCATGTTAGAATGATTATTTATGTATTTTATAATATATATGATTGTTATATATAACGTATGTAACAATTATATATACAATTAAGTTCAGTTACTTTAAAAAAAAAATATATGTTAGAATATTTTATAATATATACGAACAGGGACGGATTTGGGAGGCAACAGGGGCTTCATGCCCCCCCCCCTTCTTCTTATAATATATATAAACAATAAAAAAATGATAATAAAAAATATTTAGTATTTATTTAAATTTTTTTATTAGTAGATCATGTTTTAATTTTATACCTAATAAATATTTGATTTCATTACATTTTTATTTATTTTTGGCAAGTTTTACTCTTAATAAATTAATTTGACACTTTTCATCTACAATTTTTAAAAATCTTATAAATTTTACTTTATTATTTTACTCTTATATTACATGATTGCAGATTTTATTCTCAAATTTTTTTAAAAATTGGCAAATTTTATATCCATTTTTTTGTCTTTTTTTTAAATATAAATTTTACATTAAATATTTTTTTTTCAAAAGTTTATCTTCAATTTTTGTAAAAAATAATTATAGCACCTCCCTACTTAAATTCTTGGATCCGTCCCTATATATGAATGTTATATATGCATCATAAAATAAATATAATATAATGTATGTTAGAAAATTTTATATGTGAGATTGTATATATAATGTTAGAAAGCTTTAATGATATATATCAATGCAATTTTTTCACCCATATTATATAATTAACGATAAATTGTACAAAATTTAATTAAAATATATAATTAAAAAACCTTATAAAGGAATAGGTTTATCTTGTAATGCAATTGAAATACAAAATGTGCCAAAAAACTTTGAATAGTAATTTTGTTCTCTAAATTATAAATTTATCTTTTGAATTTTTATTTTTTTTCATTTTTTTTTTACAAAAACTTATTTTATTATTATTTATTTTTTATTTTTAAAATAGTCTATTTTGTCTTAAAAGCCTAATGGCCCAATTTAGAGTCGGGCTGGGCCTAAGAAATTGAGGCTCATAAGAATATGAGCCGGACTTGGCTTAGCCCGCTTTGACTACTTGGCCCGGTGGACCGGGCCGGCTCGCCCATTTTACCATCCCTAATTAAAGGTGTTGATGTTGTCCTAGGGATAGAATGACTACAAACTCTTGGTCTTGTTGATTTTGCTGTTCCTAGTATATAATTCACTCTTAACAACATTTTTATTATTATTGGTGACCTTTATACACCACCTACCCTAACCACCTTCACCACCTATACCATTTTATAAACCACAACTCCATTGCTTCTCTCCACCTATTTTCCATCCAACCTATAAAACCAGACCAACCCACCCAAAATGCCTTACCCTTACCACTATACCTAGATTTCTCTTTACAACCCCTATCCAAAACAATTCAACAACCCATCCTCACATACTCTTTTATATTCCAACCCCACATGGCTTACTACCCCCTAGACAACATGACCATAAAATACCCCTTCTCCCAATTGCCCCAATAAATGTCAAACCATACTACTACCCATATTCCCAAAAAGAGATTATTACAAAAATCATTAAGGTTATGCTGACAGAGGGTATCATTCAACCCAACAATAGCCCTTTCTCCTCCCTAGTGCTCCTAGTTAAAAAAAAAGATGGGACATGACACTTTTACGTAGATTATTGTGCACTTAATGTAATGACTATTAAGGACAGATTCCCTATACCAACTATTGATGAATTACTAGATGAGTTGGGCAAAACTACTGTGTTTACTAAGATTGATTTATGCTTTGGTTATCATCAAGTGCGAGTAGTCCCTGAGGATATCCACAAAACAGCTTTTCGAACTTCAGATGGACACTATGAGTTCCCAGTTATGCCTTTTAGGTTGACTAATGCACCATCTATTTTCCAATCAACTATGAATGGTTTAGTTAGACCTTACCTTTATAAATTTTTTAGTTTTCTTTGATGACATATTGATTTACAACCCTAGTCTCTCTGTTCATTTAGATCATTTGCAGGTGGTTTTTCAATTACTCTTTTCTCACCAATTTTTTGCAAAGTTTTCTAAATGCATCTTCGTTGCAAGTTCAATGTAGTACTTGGGCCACTTGATTTCAGCAAAAGGGGTGGCACCTGATCTAGCAAAAATCACAAGCATATTAGACTAGTTGAAGCCACGTTCATACACGACATTATGGGGTTTTTTAGGCTTAACTGAGTTTTATCGTAAGTTTGTGTGTCAATACGCTTCTCTCGCCGCTCCTCTCACCAACTTGCTCAAAGATAAACATTTTACATGGTCACCAGAGGCTACTTTAACCTTTACAGAGCTGAAAAATAAAATGACTATACTTCCTATTCTATAGCTACCCAACTTTGATGACATCTTTGTGATGGAAAATGATGCATCTTTAGTTGCTGTTGGAGTTGTCCTCACCCAACAGAGCCATCCTCTAGCCTACTTTAGTAAGAAGTTATGTCCTCGACTTCAAGCATCTTTCATGTATGTGAAGGAAATGTATGCAATCACTGAATCTATAAAGAAATGGAGATAATATCTGTTAGGAAGAAAGTTTTATATATATACAAATCAAAAGAGTTTGAACACCTTGCTAACCCAAACAATTCAAACACCAAAATAGCAAAAATGGACAACAAAGTTACAAGGTTTTCAATTTGAATTTTTTTACAAACCTGGCGGGTAAACATGGTAGCTGATGCTTTGTCCCGGAAGTTCAATGACGACCCTCCCATATTTGCTTTCCTCTCTTCCCCAATTCCAGCACTAATCAACCACTTATAGCAATTTTACAGGTCACATAAAAAAGGAAAAGATCTCATCAAGAAACAGATCTCAAAGAAGGATTTAAACTTAATGTTTCCAATAAGTGATGGACTTCTATATTTTCAGAACAAGCTATTTATACCTTCTCATGATGATTTTTATGAAGTCGTTCTACGGGAGTTCCACTCTTCCCCTTTAATTGATAATTCAAAAGTGAAATCCATTGTGACTCATATTGCTGCTTCTTTTTATTGACTCGGCTTATACAAAGAAACAAAAAAATACATCAGATAATATGAAAATAAAATGTATGTAAAAAAAAGAAATAAAATGTATGTAAAATTAAAAATAGAACAAAAATAATGAATTTTTTTATAACGTGAAACTAAATTCGTGCAAAAAAAAATATACAGACAAAAATAAGAAATTAAAAATTACAGAATTTATACCTAAAATTTTGTATAAAAATTATCTAAATTCATCGTCATTAATATCTCGTCTTAATATAATGATTAAACTAAATGTAGCAAGAATAAAAAATATACAAATTATTTAACCATTAACATTTTCTTTTTATTCGAATATTTTTCTTGCTTAAGATGACGTGTTCAGACCCTTCTTTGAAAAGAAGGGCTTATGGTTGCAACTTGCAAATACTACTAGTTATAGGAGGCAAGTAAACCCCTTTATGCTTTTATCGATCGATTATATATATATATATATATATATATATATATATATATATATATATGTATATACGCAATTATTATCTTAACAACTACGATTTGAACCCTTAACAAATTAGGGGTAGGTATCGTGGAGGTGATGGGAGACTTTCTAGTTTCTAGTTTCTACAACCATTGACGAATTTGTCATTTTTGCTTGTTACGTTCTTCAAATGCAACAACGTACACTGCTAACACGTGAATGAATTATTGAATTACGAAGGAGGAATGCTATTGCTAGCTAGCAATTCAATATCTATATTAAAAAGTACTGTATTGTTAATATTTCTCTCAGAATTTTCTCCCTCCTCCCCGACACTTTTCAATATTTAAAAAGAAAAAAAACATTAAATTATGAAAGATTCAAGGAAGAATATTCGTTTTCTCACAAAGGAAGACAATTCAATTAAAAAAAAAATAGTAGTAAATAAATTAAAGCTCTTTAAATTTTCTATTTTTAATTCAAAAGTAGATTTGAGTAGATTTTACCACCTATACTGTAACGATAAATGGATGATCGAAGCAACAGACACTCTCATGACATCATCACCATTTACTACCGGCACATGTTTTTCGGGTCGTTGTTTATTTAAAGAAAAGAACGACCCTTTTTATTTATCTATTTATTATTCAGAATCAGAGCAAAGCATGCGAATTTGGCAATGGCCACTTCAGCATTCTTACTACTATCTCTAGTTCTCTACTGTTTTCAGCGTTCATATTCGTTCTCCCTCTCGGTTGAGAATCTCGAAGAAGACATAATAGTGTCATCTCCCAAAAGAACATTCACCGCAGGTTTTTACCGCGTTGGTGAAAACGCTTACTGCTTCGCAATATGGTACACTCAACCACCTCACACCGTCGTTTGGATGGCCAACCGGGACCAGCCGGTGAACGGGAAACGCTCCACCCTCTCCCTTCTCAAAACCGGTAACCTCGTACTCACCGACGCGGACCAGTTCCAAGTGTGGTCCACAAACATCGCCACCTCGTCCAAACAACCCCGGTTACATTTGTACGACACCGGCAACCTCGTACTCCTCGACGACTCCGGGGATGTTTTTTTATGGCAAAGCTTCGATTTTCCGACGGACACGCTTCTTCCTAACCAACCTCTGAGAGGGAGCACCAGCCTCGTTTCCTCGAGAAGTGGGACCAACCATTCCTCCGGTTACTACAAGCTCTTCTTCGACTTCGAGAATGTTCTGCGCCTCATGTACCAGGGCCCTCGAGTTTCCAGTGTTTTCTGGCCATACGCTTGGCTTCAGAGCAATAACTTCGGTAATGGGAACGGTAGATCAACTTTCAACGACAGCAGGGTTGCTTTGCTCGATGATTTAGGTGGAGTGGTTTCTTCCGATAACTTCACTTTCAGAACAATCGATTACGGGACGGTGCTTCGACGGAGATTGACCGTCGATCACGACGGCAATGCGAGAGTGTATAGCATCAGAGACGGAGAAGACAAGTGGGAGATCTCAGGAATATTTCGGCCACAACCTTGTTTCATACACGGGATTTGTGGTCCTAATAGTTATTGCAGTAATAAACCAACAAGTGGAAGAACGTGTTCCTGCCTTCCAGGTATATTAAATTTTGATTCTTGAGAGTTTAAATTAACTTATGCTTTCTCAATTAGCTTATCAATAGAACTGATTGTAGCTTATGCGTTAGTTCAAGAAACTAACTTAGTGTAGCATTATGCTTAGGAGATTCAATTGCCAGAGTTGTGTGTTGTGTATATGAAAAAACAATAATTGGGAGAGATCAGTCTCTTCTCTCTTGAATGAATCTCACTATCTCGAGGGATTAGTTGTTAAGCCTTAAAGAAATGTTACTAGTAGCAGCATTATTAGTCCTTGATTATGTTAGCTTCTTGCTTTCCTTTTGTATAAATATAAATGCTTGTTAAGTACATAATGAGAAGTTTATGGAAACAGGATATAGATGGGTTGATAGTCAAGACTGGTCTCAAGGTTGTGTATCAAATTTCCAGCTTTGGTGCAACAGCACTGAGAAAGAGTCTCGCTTCCTGAACTTGCTTGAATTTGATTTTTATGGATACGACTATGGCTATTATCCAAACCACACGTATGAACAATGCGTGAATCTGTGCTTGGAGTTGTGTGAATGCAAAGGATTTCAACACAGCTTTTCTGGGGGAAGTGTTTCTAGTAGTCAGTGCTACCTGAAGACGCAGTTGCTAAATGGCCATCATTCACCCGGTTTCACGGGATCATTCATCCTGCGACTGCCTTTGTCCCTCCATGAGTATGATGGGAGAGCCATTCTAACTAATGGCAGTGGCTTGGATTGTGGGGGAAATAGTGGAGGAGTGAAAATACTTGAGAGACCGTATGTGGAAGAAAAAGAAAATGGATCAGTGAAGTTCATGCTTTGGTTTGCCAGTGCCTTGGGAGGAATTGAGCTCGTGTGCTTCTTTTTGGTGTGGTGTTTTTTGTTTAGGAATAATGCTGACAAGCAAGCCTATGTTCTTGCAGCAGAAACCGGGTTTAGGAAATTCAGTTACTCTGAACTGAAACAAGCCACAAAAGGTTTCAGTGAAGAGATTGGAAGAGGTGCTGGAGGTACTGTGTATAAGGGTGTGCTGTCTGATAATCGAGTTGTGGCAATAAAGCGACTTCATGAAGTTGTGAACCAAGGAGAGAGTGAGTTCCTGGCTGAAGTAAGCATCATTGGAAGGCTTAACCACATGAACTTAATTGGAATGTTGGGGTATTGTGCAGAGGGAAAGTATAGGGTGTTGGTTTATGAGTACATGGAGAATGGTTCTTTAGCTCAGAACCTTTCATCGAGTTCAAATGTACTTGACTGGAGTAAGAGGTATAACATTGCTCTGGGAACGGCAAGGAGTCTGGCCTACTTGCATGAAGAATGCTTGGAGTGGGTTTTGCATTGTGATATTAAGCCCCAAAATATACTTCTTGACTCTGATTACCAACCCAAGGTAGCAGATTTTGGCTTGTCTAAGCTACTTAACCGGAACAACCTCAACAATTCAACCTTCTCAAGGATAAGAGGGACAAGGGGATACATGGCACCAGAGTGGGTTTTCAACTTGCCAATCACTTCCAAGGTTGATGTCTACAGCTATGGCATTGTTGTCTTGGAGATGATAACTGGAAGGAGCCCAACAGCAGGTATCCAAATCACAGAATTAGATTCAGAATCACATCATCACGAGCGGTTGGTGACATGGGTGAGGGAGAAAAGGAGGAAAGGATCAGAAGTGGGATCATCTTGGGTGGATCAAATTGTTGACCCTGCTTTAGGATCAAACTATGACAGGAATAAAATGGAGATATTGGCAACCATGGCTTTGGAATGTGTAGAGGAAGATAAAGACGTGAGACCCAGCATGAGTCATGTTCTTGAGAGGCTCCAAAGTCATGAACACAATTCTTGATGGTTTGAACAAAGAATAGCCATCTCTCCCATGCTTGTCACTTCCTTTGTTTATCATCCACAGTTCCAGTTCCTCTAAATTTTTTTGGTTGGTTTTGTCTATCATAGTTGTTTGTTTGTGCTTCGTGGTAAATCTTCAATTGTTGTGCAGTTTAATGCTGCTGCTGTATATCAGATCAGTTCTAATGTTTGGCAACCTATGTTTTTACAGTTGCAGGAATTATTCAGTAGTACTACACCCACCCTGTGTATTACAATATTTCCAACAATTGCAAGTTGCAATTTTTGCAACCTACTCTTTTTATTCTTTAGCCCCCTTTCTGACTTGTGTAATTTCAACTTTATCATAAAATTTAGTTATTCGTACATATTCATTATTCAACTTTAAAATTAGGCAATAATTTTGTAGTTTTAGTTTTACACAATGTAGATCATAAACATTTGCATTAAGCTCAGACTTATATTTATTTTCTGAAGATATATGTTATCCAAATTCAATTTCTAAAATTCCAGTAGCAATTTCTACAGTGAGAAAATTGAAATTGAAATTATGATTCCTTGTACAGAACTGTTCCCCTCACCCACTCTTCAAATGTCACCTGCTGCAAAGCAGTTCAACATGGTTAACTAGTTTCAGAGTGGTTCTGATTTTTATTGTCCAAAATCTTCTACTCCAGGTCCTTTGAATCTCAAGCATCTTGAAAACCATGTGTTCATCTACCTATGGAATTGGCTGAGGAATGAGATAAAACCTCCTCTTCCTTCTTCTGAGTTCTGACAGTAAATAGTGTGCATGGATAAATTAATGGCAGAGCATCGTATGCAGAGAACTACTGACCCCGTCTGATGTATTCATATTTATTATTATGATACTGATACAAAGCATTTATCTCTATCTATAGTTAAATTTACTTGTGTTCCTGAAACTAAATTTCTTTTTCCAGTGATTAAGATTTTGTATAGTGACGAAATTGTTCTGCATTAGTGTAGTAATCGCATTTTATGTCCACACATTGGTACTACTGGAACATAAACAACAAAAAATGCTTCAAACTTGGAAGTGATGCACAAAGTTATTTAAGTCATTCAAGGTTGGCCAATTAAAGTTTAAGAGATTTATATTTCTAGCCATTGTAATATGAGTTTAATGCTCATGTATTGTCATTGTAAATAATTGTATTCTTTCGGTCAATCACAACCCACCTTTTTAAAACTTAGTGCATCACTATTTTTCTCTTATAATTTATGAGTAATATTGTATGAACAGTTTTGTACTAATTTATTTCTATTTGCTGCTCAGTGACAAGGTTTGAAGATAATCAGACTAATATTGTTTTTTTTTTAGTTGTTCAAGGGCTAAGTTATATTAATATATGGTTTCATGCATGAAAGAATTTACCTTTAATTTAGTATGTCCACAGGCAGACAAACTAAACTACAGATATTATTCATAAAATTTACAAACTGGTATAAAAAATAAAAAAAGCTTGCAAAATTGATAATTTCTACCAAAACATGTATTCTCTTTCCATGCCATATCTAACAATGTCCCCAGTTGAATAGAAATATGGTGCCAAATTTAGTAAAAGGGCATGACTCTCACTCCATATATTTATAGTGATACTTCCTCAGAAAACAAGCCATCCACTTTGAGGGAAGAAAAAGAGAACAAAATAAGGAAAAGAGATGGAAAGAAAGGATGATACTAACTAAGCCTGATGCTATGAGCCTCGAGTTAAATAGCTTGTCTCCATGCATATACCTAATTCATCATTGAATAGAAATGGCATTCCCAGAGCTTCTAGACATCTTCATGAACTTGACTAGAAACCTCCGGTTGATTATCCAAGGGCATGTATTGAGCCATAATTGCCCTGATCTCAGAGTCCATATATCGCTGCACAAAATTAGAGTTTAGGATGTCAATGCTTAAATTGTACCTTTGTATAATAACAATAATATCAGAAGAAGAAAATAAATTTGTTGTCATTTGGACCAAATTGCAAATCAGGAGAAACATAACATATGTACTTCATCTGTTTTAAAACATTTGTTACTCAGAAGTCTTTGTTTGTTTTAAATTGTTTGTTACTAATTGTTTTTTTTTTTAAATCCTATTATTAATTTTTAGTATGCTCACTAAGTGGAATGAGAAAGTATTAATGAAATGAAAACATGATTTTATAAAATGTAATTATATTTTCTTAGAGCTAAAGGTATTGTATGACTTCATTATTTCTTATATAAAACTTCAGACAATTATTTGAGACAGTATTTCATATGTGCTTCACTTAGACTTCTTTGTCGGTGCTTGTTCAGACACTTAAACTTGATGCCACCTGACCCTAGGTGACTTGCATCTTGTTCATATGTTGTACGCCCTTCTTGGAAAAAATATCTATAAACCACTTTGTGAGTGCTGCATCAGCTTGTCACAGTTTGGTCTCTAATTTTAACTGCTATGTTGAATTTTTGGTATTAACCATGGTTAGTTGACATGACACATATCAAGCATTGTAGTGTAACAATATTAGGGTTTAGGGTTAATGGAAGAGTCTTTCGCCAATACAGCATGCTACTTCTCTTCAACTTTGGGAAAAAAAGGATTTTTTTTATATTTTTAATAATATAAATTTTGAAATTATTCAAATTAACATAATAGAGTAGCTTTTAATCTATCTGCCTTAAGGAATTTTGTGAAAGCCACACTGTTAAAGGACAATGAAATCAGCATGAATCATACCCGGATTCTGTACTTGTAAAATGCATATCCCCCAGCACCAGCAATACCCAAGACCAGAATAATCATCCAAACAATGCCCCCACCAGTCACTGAAGCAGCATATTTGCCTGCATATTTGTAAAATATGACGTGAAAATTAGATAAATTTTTTTTTTTAACACTCTCAACAGTTATTCAAAGAGTATCAACATAGATGGATAGTTTGAAAGGACAAAATAAAATTTAAAAGAGACTACATATAGGATAAATAGAAATGAAATGCCAAAGTGACAAGTGCAAAGTCACGTTTTCCATGAAGATCTATCAAATTTTAACGGGTACACAAAATCTGCTAATGCAATAAGTAAGACAGTCTTAAAAAGTGGCATACAAAAAGAATTAGAAAAAACTGACCAATACACATGTCATTTTCTCGCGTGTAGTACAAGCCATCACTACATGTGCATTCATAACTTCCCCAGGTATTTTTACATTGGCACTCTGGGCACTGGCACGCCAATTTCTCTTTGCACTCATCCACATCTACAACATAATCAAAACAAGAAATATTAAGAGAAAAAACCCTTCTCAGATATGCATAATAGCTAACAGCATGACTCTTTACTACTGTAGGGATCACTCACATTCAAGCATTCTGAAGAAGTTCACTAAGATAAGTAAATTTCTCTGATGTATTATACTTATATCCTCTTACACAAACCTATCAATTCTCCTAATACCAAATAAAGTATGAGAATAAGAGTAGTGTACTGATAATATAACAAAGTTTTACATTATTAGACAATCACAACCCTCAATTTATTATAAATAAATATATTTGATATCTTGGAAACACAAAAACAACATTCAATACCTTCTTAGGAAGATTTAGAATTATTTATATTAGAACAATTCAAAAAAAATTGTACTTCAAAGTACCTTCACATGACTGGACACCATCACCCTTAAATCCAGGTGGACATTTGCAACCTTTCGTGTGGTCATCCTGCATCATCATTTAAGAAACAAGGAAACATATATCAGCATTTAAAAAAAAAAAACAGAACATACAAGCAAGATCATATAAAAGAGGATGCAAGGGATTATTACTTACAATACAAGCAGAGTAGGACCTGCTACCTTGTGTTTCCTTCCAACAACCTCCATTGTGGACTGCACACCTCAAGGCACCTGTAGCTGCTTATAAATTCAAATATGTAAAGGTGAATTTATATTTTGAAATTTATAGCACGGTGATGTTTAAATGAAACAAATTATCTAAAGATGAATGCGATGTGAAGTCTATCAAAATTGATGATTTTCAATGAATTTCAACCAATTACTAAGGGAGTCTCCAAAAAAAAGTTTTTTAGAGAATCATCTTAACATTCCTCTTATCCAAATTAACCAAAGTAATTTACCTTCACAGTGGGTGTATCCATCACCAACAAACTCAACATTTTGTATAATAGGGCATTCACATATTCTTCCTCTGAAAGTGTCCTATAATTAGGAAAACAATTAAAACCAAAAGAGCCTGACCCCACACGTTTTATAGTATTATAAAACATTTCACAAAAATATGGCTGATAGGATTGAGTTAACCAAATACCCTGCATGCAGTAATGTTAGCAGCTTTGTCCTGCCAACAACCACCATTGTTTTGCAAGCACTCATTTGTTTCCATGTCTGCAATGAATAGTCAATGGCACCTGATATCAATTCTTTTATCCAAAATAACGAAAGACAACACACATTGCACATTGCCATGTGAAAGATGAGTTGCTTGTAAGGTAGATAAGATTTATAATTTATTGGTAGAAAAGAAAAAAGGACCTGGGGTTAAACAAATTGATGGCTCAGTGGTCTCTTGGAAACCTGAACAGATTGCCTTGAGTACTGCTGGTTTTGACAGCTTACCTAAAAGCAGTTAAAAAAAAATAAATTATACAGCAGAACAAAGTTAACAAAAACCATCAAGATATCAAGAAAGTTTGCTTCAGACCTCTATATTGTCTGTTGTTTACAATAAGAGTAGGTAGTATAGTAACATCGCCACGTTCACCGTTGCCAATCTGAAACCAAAGTCATAAACCAACAGAATGACCTAATAATTAGAGAACAAGAGCAATCCTAGAAGAATCAGAATGTCATCAGATATCAGAAGTTCTCTTCCTGTAAGACCAACCTGTGCATCTTGTTCAGCATTAAGAACAGGGTTGTCAGCATTTGCACTAGGATCTCCAACACAGTCTTTAACTTTCTTCAAATCAACACCTGTAAAGTATATGAGGAAAGAGTGAACAAGACCCCAACTTAGAATAATGTAAGAACATTTCCTCCAGCGAATTTGAGATAACAAATGAGAAGATTATAGCTATGACTTGATTTTGAGGATAATGGAAGTGATATTTGTATAATGAAGATACATATTTGGTTTTGTCTTACATATTATATACATAAAAGCTCCAACCGTGAAACTTTTTAAAGCAATGACATGAGAACTAAAATCTATATTGTGCCAAAGATAAAGCTTTATATGATTTTTCTTAATACATAGATTGGAAAAGTGTGTTCAAGGAAACATGCAGTATCTAACAAGCATACCAAGAGATTTAATAACTTGATCTGAGCATTCTTCAGTGTATTTATTCTCTCTCATTGGGCAACGGATTGAAAAGTCAGTGACGTAGTCCCACCATTGCCAAGGCTTTCCACTTTCATTAGCCACTTTAAAGAAGCATGTTTGGCGTAAGTTTTGGATAACAACATCTCTACCATTGTAGCCTCTTTTGAAATCTAGCTCAGGATCTGGTGCACAGTACCTCCCATTGTTAATGCACTGGGACTTGCACTGTTCGCTTAGTATAAATGCTTCTGGGCAATACCAAGTTATATAGTGAGGGGTGAACTTTGCAAACCCTTTCTGCTCAAGTAATTGAGCTGCCCCTTTAAAACTCTTGACAAAGTTGATTTCACTTTCACACTTTGGTCCACACTCATCATTGCTACTTGTCCAAAACTCATACTCAACCCTCTCATCAGGGTGTGGAAGAGCCTCTCTCCAATCAAGATTCACGTTAACCATAGCCCCGTTAGAGAGTGCCTGCTTGATGTTATCCCCTAGTGATTTGCTGATAAGGGCAGAAGGAATGTTGATCTTCTGAATATAATCATCATCATGAGCACTATTCCCTTCTTCTGGAGTGTCCATCGTGATCAATGGTTCTATCCTATCATCTGCAACAAGAATAGCTGCTGCTCCACCTTTCTGTCCATTCCACGCCTTTAAAGTGAAGTAGCAATCTACCAATATGGAAAAAAGATATTTAACACACTTGACACTACTATTGAATGTGAGGAGTGATAGTGACACCTGCTCTCACACAAATTCTGAGTGACACTTCACAGGTTAAAATTTATTAAAAATCATCAAATTTTATTTCTTAATTTAATTGATATCAACCGAAAAGATGATATCTGATAAATTTCAATCAAAGGAAGAATCTTAAAAGAAATGTATGTAAGAGTGTCGAGTGTTGCTAGCACTGCTCATTGAAATATTTCTTGCAACCATTGATGTCAATCATTTGTCTCCGATCATCACACAGTCATGCCATGCCATAAAGTGCATAAAATAAAAGAATGCATGGCAATGCAATGAAGATTCAAAATTTCCATAACTAAAACACACCATGGAACTGCATGCCCAAGAGAAACACATACACACCCCCAATATTGTACCTGACTGACCGTATTTCAGTACAAGTTTACGTACCCTCTTAATAGAAGTCCATGTATAAAAACAAAACTACTATATAAAACCAGATATTTGGCAAAACTTGTACTTATAAAAAAACTTAATTAGATCTAGTTCCTTATATTCTTTTGGTGCAATTCTGTAATTATGAATATAAGTTATTGAAGTGAAACTCCATTTCCGATTGAGAAACAGTATTAAAAAAAAAAAAAAAAAACTTAAAAATGTGAAGAGTATTGAAATTAAGGACTAAAGGGTACGTAGCTAACCTCCCCGATCAACAAGAACAAAGGTTGGGAAGGTTCCGGGCTTGGAACTCAACGAGGCATCAAAGTTTTTACATCCATTCTGATTGGACTTGGGGTACACCACAGAGCCAATCATGGTTCCACCATACTTGGGGACCCCAAAATTCCCAATGGCACATTCATATATACCTCTTAACGTGTTTGGAGAAGTGATTTTCAAATTGTTCTTCTCCACCACAAACCTCCCCACACAAGACCCACAAAGCAAAATCCATACACACCATAAAAAGCTTTGTTTTGTCCTCATACTCTTCCAGTTCAATAGAGAAAGATGATCTCAATCAACAAAAAAGAAAAAGAAAAAAAGAAGAAGAAAGGAAATCCTGTTTTATTGGTCCAGTTAACAACAACACTGATACTCAAATAGCATATTTGAGGCTCTGTCTGATTCAAAATGAAAAGCTTAGCTAAGTGTAATGCATGCTATCGCTGATCGAGGGAGGAACAAAACCCAGATTAGGAAAATGAAAATGGAAGCCAAAAACAATGGCTTTAGTGGCTGATACGTGGGAGAAGATAAAATCATCCAAAGGCGAAAGAAATGGACAATGGGGTGGACGGGTTTGTTACGTTCAACGATAATTGCACTCATCCTAATCCTAATCATAATCATAATATATATACATATTACATACAACTTTCGGCGTATTAATTTAGATGTATGTCATATTATAAATAAATTAAGATATAAATAATATCGCTTCAACATGATCACCAAAATATATTAGGATACATATATAGTTACTAATATATAGTATGTTTAGATATTTATGTCACTAAATAATGACAGGACCGTTTAAAAAAAAAAAAAAAACTTTACAAGTACAATTGAAAAAAAAAAAAATGGAATAACTAAAATCATATTTATATGTATTAAAAATATATTTAAACTTTTTATTTTTACAAGTAAATATATTTAAACTTTATTATTCATATACATTGATGTAATAACTTACTTCGAGAGTTTTAAAAAATGTTATAACCTTTTGCGTAAAGCAGCAAGAAGTTTTTTTTTTGTTTTTTTTATTTTAAAGCAGCAAGAAGTAAAAAAGAGTAAAATTGTATCCAATTTTTTATGACTGATGACGTAATATATATATTTTTTTCTTTTATCAATGTTTTAATAGATGTTATTGCTATTTTTTAAGAATTAAAATTCCTTAAATCTGACTTAAGATCCACACTAACATTACAAAATAGATTGAATTAATTAGATTGAGAGTGAAATGTTGAAATAGATGTTCTGTTGTGTGAAGTACATAACTCCAAAATAAAACCCAATCATCTACAAGTGTTTCGGAGATGTAATATTTCCAATCTACAGTATTTTGCCAGTCAGAGTCCTGAATCAGATTATTCCACATGAAACCTCCTTCAAGTACAGAAAACAGTGAAGTTATAAACAGCATAAGGTATTCGTAGAAACTCTTGTGATGCATTAATTTCAAGAGAACAAACTAGCTACTACATAATGCAACTCACATAATTGTCTGAAGATGGGATAGCTGACCAAATTGAGGTGCTATACTTCATAAAGTGGTGATGACAGAATAAAATTTACAACTTACAAGTGTCTGTAATGTTAACTCTTTGCCTTGTATAAATAACACATTATGAAATTCAAATAATGGAAATTGAAATTAGAAATGAAAAAAAAAATAAAAAAAAGAATAACAGTCATACAGCTCACGCAAATGGTAGTGACCATCATTCCCGACACTGTCAAAACACCAAAATTAAGCTCAGTCCAATTTCTAATACATTGATCACCCCTATTCCAATTCCTCAGATTGTCCATAGAGTGGATCGAAGTATTTTTTATATCTGCACTCTGCAGTCAATTCTCTTCTTTTTTAGTCTTTTTCTCCTCATCTTTTATATTCTTTTGAAGACTTAAGTGAATTATCAAAGTAGATAATTAACATCAAGTTGTTACAAGAGGTAAAATAGAAAGTATGAATTGGATTTCAAAAAAGTAAATAAAAAGAAAGAAAAGTTCAAAAGCTAATTCAATTTCAACATACTTACTAAAGTGGAAGTATATATCAATCTCATCAGCTGTGGCGTCAATTGTGAGACAGACTTCTATCTAATTGGTGTGTTTTAGGCACATTTTCCAATTGAGGAATCGTTTTTCCATGGCCAGGTCTTTGCACATAATAATTTCGCTGAGTGGGAAAATCTGATAGAAAGTAGCATATAGGAAGGTTCATCGTGGACCTGTAATTGAGAGCGTGATCCAAGGTTAAGATTGCAGTAGTCCTGACGCACAACTTTAGGTTTGACTGAAATTTACTAATAACAACATTTGCTTACCCAAAAAATTCAATCTCACATGCTGCTAGGTTTCCTACTATTTATAAAAGGAGTTTAAAAAGCAACTTTACTTAGTGACAAAAGTGATTCAACAGTTGTTGAAAACACTAAATATATAGTCCAAATTTCAATTAGTAATGAGAAGATAAAAATTTAAACGATGATAATTTGTTATAAGAGAATGTTAAACATAATAATACATCAATATTTTGTAAAACCATATCTCCATATCCTTATATCTACAAAATTGTTACCACAATTTGAAGGATGAATGTCTACGCATAACTAGATTTTTTATGATAAGTTGTAATTATACACCAGAGAAAGGGGGTTAAAGAAGAAAAAGAGAAGGTTGCAATTGATGGAAATATTGTAATACATAGGGTGTACTACTACTACTACTGAATAATTCCTGCAATTATAACAACATATTGTAGGAAGCAACACTAGAATATTTTGATAAACTGCACAACAAATTGAAGATTAACACAAACAAACAGACAATTTATGATGGCTTAAATCAACCAAAAAAGTAAGAGTAACTGGATCCGTAGATGATAAACAAGGGCAGTGAATCAAGAATCGTGTTGGTGACTTTGGAGCCTCTCAGCAACTTGGCTCATGCTGGGCCTCACGTCTTTGTCTTCGTCTACACATTCCAAAGCCAACGTTGCCAATATCTCCAGTTGATTCATGTCATAGTTTGATCCCAAAGCAGGGTCAACGATTTGATCCACCCAACAAGATGATACCTGTTCTGAATCTGATCCTTTCCTCCTTTTGTCCCTCACCCATGTCACCAACCTCTCTACATGATGTGAGTCTGCTTCTAATTCTGTTGTGATTTGGATACCTGTTATTGGGCTTCTTCCAGTAATCATCTCCAAGACAACAATTCCATAGCTGTAAACATCCACCTTGGATGTTATTGGCAAGTTGAAAACCCATTCCGGTGCCATGTAGCCTCTTGTTCCTCTTATCCTTGAGAAGCTTGAATTGTTGAGGTTGTTCCGGTTTAGTAGCTTAGACAAGCCAAAATCTGCTACCCTCGGTTGGTAATCAGGGTCAAGAAGTATATTTTGAGGCTTAATATCACAATGCAAAATCCACTCCAAGCATTCTTCGTGCAAGTAGGCCAGACCCCTTGCCGTTCCCAGAGCAACGTTATACCTCTTACTCCACTCAAGTACATTTGAATTTGATGAGAGATTCTGAGCTAAAGAACCATTCTCCATGTACTCATAAACCAACAACCTATACTTTCTCTCTGCACAATACCCCAGCATGCCAATTAAGTTCATGTGGTTAAGCCTTCCAATTATGCTTGTTTCAGCAAGGAACTCACTTTCTCCTTGGTTCACAACTTGATGCAATCGCTTTATCGCCACAACACGATCATCAGACAAGACACCCTTGTACACAATACCTCCAGCACCCCTTCCAATCTCTTGACAGAAACCTTTGGTGGCTTGTTTCAGTTCAGAATAACTGTATTTCCTAAACCCGGTTTCAGCTGCAAGAACATAATAGATTTGCTTATCAGCATTATTCCTAAACAGGAAACACCGCACCAGAAGGATGCACACGGCCTCAATTCCTCCCAAGGCAATTGCAAACCACAGCACGAACTTCACCGATCCATTTTCTTTTTCTTCCACATACGGCCTCTCTAGTACTTGCACGCCTCTGTTTTGCCCACAAATCAAACCATTATTGGTGGGGCTCTCGTCATAGTCATAGTCATGCTGATGCAGGGACAAAGGCAGTCGCAGGATGAATGATCTCGAGAAGCTCGGTGTAAGATGGCCATTTAACAACTGTGTCTTGAGGTAGCACTGATCACTAACACCGCCTTGGTCCGAAGAGCTGTGTTGAAACCCTTTGCATTCGCACAATTGCAAGCACAGATTCACACATTGTTGGTAGGTGTGATTTTGAAAGAAGCCATAGTCGTATCCGTAAAAATCCACTTCCAATAAGGGCAAGAAACGAGACTCTTGCTCAGTGCTGCTGTTGCACCAAAGTTGGAACTTGGCTACGCAACCTTGAGACCAGTCTTCGCTATCCACCCATCTATACCCTGGAAGGCACGAACACTTTCTTCCACTTGTTGGCTCATAATTGCAAATACTGTTGGGTCCACAAATCCCATGAATCAAACAAGGTTGTCGCCGAAATATTCCTGATACCGACCACTTGTCTTCTCCGTCTTTGATGCTATATAGCCTCACGTTACCGTCGGGATCGAGGGTCAATCTCCGTTCAAGTATCATACCGTAATCACTTGTTCTGAAAGTGAAGTTATCGGAAGAAACCAAGTAGCCGAATTCATCTAGCACAACCACCCTACTATCGTTGAAAATGGATCTACCATTACCGTTACCATTACCGAAATTATTGCTCTGAAGCCAGGCGTATGGCCAGTAAACACTGGAAACTCGAGGTCCCTGGTACATGAGACGCAGAACATTCTCGAAGTCGAAGAAGAGCTTGTAGTAACCGGATGAATAGTTGGTCCCGCTTCTCGAGGAAACGAGATTGGTGTTCTTGCTCAGAGGTTGATTAGGAAGAAGAGTGTCCGTTGGAAAATCGAAGCTTTGCCACAGAACAACAACATCGTCGGACTTGGAGGCCGTGTCGAGGAGGACAAGGTTGCCGGTGTCGTACAAATGTAACCGGATTTGTTTCGACGAGGTGAGGGTGTTGGTGGACCACACCTTGAACTGGGCCGCATCGGTGAGTACGAGGTCACCGGTTTTGAGAAGGGAGAGTGTGGAGCGTTTCCCGTTCACCGGCTGGTCCCGGTTGGCCATCCAAACAACGGTGTGAGGTGGTTGAGTGTACCATATTGCGAAGCAGTAAGCGTTTTCACCAACGCGGTAAAAACCTGCGGTGAAAGTTCCTTTGGGAGATGACACTATTACGTCTTCTTCGAGATTCTCCACGGAGAGGAAGAACGAAGATGAACACTGAAAACAGTGGAGGATTAGAGATAGTAGTAAGAATGTGGAAGAGGCCATTCGCATGCTATGTTATGCTATGCTCTACCAAACTCGACTTGTGTGGTGGCTCTATACCTATGTTCATGTTCATGTTAGTATTTAAAATGAAAAAAAATAAAAATGAGCATTTGAGGTCAGTGGTCATGCATGACTCTACGTGAGGAATACTGTCTCCAGATTCTCCGGCTTAATTAGAAGACTAAAAAAGTTGCATCTTTATAACAAAATTGCGAATTCCATTTGGACTTCGGTGTACGAATAAGCTTCTGCTTACCTCACTCTCTCTACCGAATTTGCTTTTCACAAAACTCCAAACTCCAAATCCTCGAACAGCTCAAAACATAACACGAGGTTATGTTTGCCTGAGAGAATCAAATATATAACAATCAAGTTATAAACAGCATAAGGTATAAGGTGTTAGTAGAAACTCTTGGGATACAGTAGTTTCAAGAGAACAGATTACTACATAATGCAAATCACATTTGTTTGAAGATGGGATAGCTGACCAAATTGAGGTGTCATACTTCCCAAGCACATTGTCTGAATTTAGCTGATCAAATTGAGGTGCTATACTTCCCAAGGGAATCATAGTAATAAAATAGCTTCATAAAGTGGTTATGACAGAAAAATAATTACAAGTATGTGTAGTGTTAACCCTTTGCCTTGTATAAATAACACTATGAAATGCAATTAATTGAAATTGAAATTAGAAAGGAAAAAAAAACACAGATAAAAGAGTGTTAGATTAGTTACTCGTATGTTAGTTAGTTAGGAATTGTCTACATTAAATAGAGAGTTGAGAGGGAGAGGAGTTGTCTTTGGATTTGGGAAGTCTTTGGGATAAAATCATGTCTCTCGTATAATATTAATTACACATATTACTATGGGTAGAAATATAAATCTCTTCAACTTTAATAGGCTCTGTCTGTGACTTTACAAGTTTGAAGCAAATTAAGGATATGAAATGCAAACTTTCTAGCTAGCTAGCACAACATTTCCTTCTTCACATGTCCAAAATCCAAATCTTATTTTTTGATCTTTGTTTATTTAAAGAGCACATGAAACTGATGAATGGCTGAATAGAAACAAGATAAGATCAAATGCCATTCCAATTCCAACCTTCATTCCATAACATAAAAATAACATTAACGTACTTCCCTGTCCCTCGAAACATCTGTTACTTCCTAATCTAATCCTAACTCCCATGTCAAGTAATATGCTAAAGTTCGCATTCCACTCTATAATATGCACATGGAAATATTGTACTAATACACAGGGTTTACATGAATAATTCCTGCAACTGTTACAACATAGGTTGCCAGACACTAGAATCCGATATACAACAGCAGCGTTAAACTACACAACAATTGAAGATTTACCACAAACAGAGACAACTTATGATAGACCAAACCAACCAAAAAATAAGAGGAACTGGAACCGTGGATGATAAACTTAACAAGGAAAGTGACTAGTCTTAATTTTTCAAACCATCAAGAATGATGTTCATGATGGGTTTGGAGCCTCTCGGCAACTTGACTCATGCTAGGTCTCACGTCCTTCTCTTCCTCTACACATTCCAAAGCCACGGTTGCCAATACCTCCATCTTATTCATATCATAGTCTGATCCCAAAGCAGGGTCAACGATTTGATTCACCCAAGACGATCCCATTTCTGATCCTTTCTTCCTTTTCTCCCTCACCCATGTCACCAACCTCTCGTGATGATGTGCCTCTCCTTCTAATTCTGTGATTCGAACACCCGTTGTTGGGCTCCTCCCAGTTATCATCTCCAAGACAACAATTCCATAGCTGTAAACATCAACCTTGGAAGTGATAGGCAAGTTGAAAACCCATTCCGGTGCCATGTAGCCTCTTGTTCCTCTTATCCTCGAGAAGCTTGAATTGTCGATGTTGCTGCTCCGGTTAAGTAGCTTAGACAAGCCAAAATCCGCCACCTTTGGTTTATAATCAGAGTCAAGAAGTATATTCTGGGGCTTAATATCGCAATGCAAAACCCACTCCAAGCATTCTTCATGCAAGTAGGCCAAACCCTTTGCCGTTCCAAGAGCAATGTTATATCTCTTACTCCAATCAAGTACAAGTGCATTGTTTGAACCCGATGAAAGGCTCTGAGCTAAAGAACCATTCTCCATGTACTCATAAACCAACAACCTATACTTTCCCTCTGCACAATACCCCAGCATTCCAATCAAGTTCATGTGGTTAAGCCTTCCAATGATGCTTACCTCAGCCAGAAACTCACTCTCTCCTTGGTTTGCTACTTCATGCAATCGCTTTATCGCCACAACACGATCATCAGACAAGACACCCTTATACACAATACCTCCACCACCCCTTCCAATCTCTTCACTGAAACCTTTGGTGGCTTGTTTGAGTTCAGAGTAACTGAATTTCCTAAACCCCGTCGCGGCGGCAAGGACATAGCCATGTTCGTCATCACGAGAGTGCAGCTTCCCATTGTTCCTAAACAGGAAACACCATACCAAAGAGATGCAGAGAACCTGAATTCCTCCCAAGGCAATCGCAAACCACAACATGAACTTGACCGAACCATTTTCTTCTCCATTCACATAAGGTCTCTCTAGAACTTTCACTTCTCCACCACAAACCAAGCCACTGGTATTATTAAGAATGTCCCTCTCGTCATAGTCTTGGAAGGACAGAGGCAGTCGCAGGAAGAATGCTCCCAAGAAGTTGGGTGAACGATGGCCGTTCAGCAACTGCGTTTTGAGGTAGCATTGGCCAATGTCACCTCCTTCCTTGGAATAGCTGTGTTGGAACCCTTTGCATTCGCACAAGCCTGAGCAGAGATTCACACACTTTTGGTACGTGTGATTCTGATAGAGGTTATAGTCGTATCCGTAAAAATCGACATGGGGTAAGTGCAGGTAGTGAGACTCTTGCTCAATGCTGTTGTTGTTGCTGCTGTTGCTGCACCAAGGTTGGAAATTTGGTATGCAACCTTGAGACCAGTCTTCATTGTCAACCCATTTGTGACCTGATTGCATAAAGGAAAATTATCAATTCTACATTACAGAAGAAGGGAGATACGTAATGAAACATAAAAAAGTGTTAATAATGTGTTCAATATGAGATAAAATAAAAGTATAATAGATAATAATACAATTTTATAAAAAAAAGAAATAAAGAGAAATAAAATAGATTGAATGAGTGTTTAAAATAAAGAGGTGTTTAAATATGATTGCTTCCTAACCTTATGTCTCGTTGAACCCTCAATATACATGTTAATCAATTTACATAATTGAGAGAGATAAAAGAGAAAAATTATAGGTATTATAAGTAATAGAATATGATAAAAAGAGATTATAAAATGTTAGATAGACCTGTCACATGTGATTGAAAAAATTAGGTGTCGTGACATCATAGCTCTAGATATTATTAGATAAGAAAAGGATAACCACAATAAACATTTATATTAAAAAAAAAAAAGGAAATTAAATGAATTAAGTTTGTCTTATAAATATGCCATTCAAATTAATTTCCTAGAAACCATCTCATTTAATTTTTCTCTAAAGATAATTCCTGTTTAATCACAAGCCATGCGTTTCCAAAAAAAAAAAAAGTTAATTCATAAGTTAAAGCTTTTCTTTGTATCCAAAAACTGTACATTTTAATTTTATAAAAAAGGTTAGACAAATTAAAGAGCTTGTATGAAAATTAAAGTGCATGAGTTAGGAAAGAAAAAAAGAAGGTAAATTAATTTGTTATTCCTACTAGCTAGTAGTATTTTGTTGAAGTACGTACCTGGAAGGCAAAAACACTTTCTTCCATATGATGGTTGATTCCGGCAATAACTATAGGGTCCACAAATGCCGTGAATAAAACAAGGTTGTGGCCGAAATATTCCCGACATCTCCCACTTGTGATCTTCTCCTCCGTCATCGTCTCTGATGCTATACACCTTCACATTCCCGTCGTGATCGAGGGTCAATCTCCGCTGAAGCACCGTCCCGTAATCGCTTGTTCTGAAAGTGAAGTTGTCCGTAGAAACCACTTCACCGAAAGCATCGAGCACAACCACCCTGGTATCATTGTAAGTGGATCTACCGTTCCCATTGCTACCGAAGTTGTTGTTCTGAAGCCAAGCGAATGGCCAGAAAACGCTGGTAACGCGAGGTCCCTGGTATATATATAAATAAATAGTTCTATCTAAAACAATTGTTTATTTCATTTAAATAAATAGAAGCGGCCGGAATGATAAGATGTAAGTGGTGTTAAGTACGATCTTATCTTTTGGATAGGTGGGTCACCAATACAATACCTGGTACATGAGGCGAAGAACATTCTCGAAGTCGAAGAAGAGCCTGTAGTAACCGGACGAATAGTTCGTCCCGCTTATCGAGGATACGAGGTTGGTGCTCTTGCTAAGAGGCTGACCGGGAAGGAGCGTGTCCGTTGGAAAATCGAAGCTTTGCCACAGTGTAACGTTGGAGGCCGTGTCGAGGAGGACGAGGTTGCCGGTGTCGTACAAAAGTAAGTTGACATGTTTGGACGAGGTGAGGGTGTTTGTGGACCACACTTGGAACTGGTCAGCATCGGTTAGTACGAGGTCACCGATTCCGAGGAGGGAGAGCGTGGAGCGTATACCGTTTACCGGCTGGTCCCGGTTGGCCATCCAAACCACGGTGTGAGGTGGTTGGGTGTACCATATTGCGAAGCAGTATGCGTTGTCTCCTACGGGATAAAACCCTGCTGTGAATGTTCCTTTTGGTGTCGACACTATCGCGTCTTTCTCTACGGAGAGGGATAACGAAGAAGAAGATGATTGCTGAACAAAATTATGGAAAATTAGAGAAACCAAAAGAGGAACTAAGAATGAGGTGGATGAGGCCATCTCTATGGTGATCGATGTAATTGGTTACTTGTATTTAAAATGAAGATATATATAGAAATAAAGAAATGAAAAGGAGGATGCAATTATCTGAATCCTGAAAATGATAGGATGCAATTTGCTCATGAGTGACAATGACTGTAATTGTTTTCATTCATTTTATTGGTTGGTAATGGTTATATATATATATAATTTTATTTTATTTTTGTTCGGTCTAGGTTTGAAAAATTAATAGTTTGTCGGTAGTATCATTCATTCTTTCTCTTTTATTTAAGGATCCTGTTGATTATAAAATATTTAATGGAAAATAGAAAATTTTGAAAACTTTGTTTTCTTTTATTGAATATATATTCTTTTACTTATTCAAAACTAGACTGCGCAATAAAATAGTGAATGCAAGAAAATTATTCATGATAACTAATATCATACAAGAATATCGTACCCAATTAAAATAATGACATCGTACAAGAAAAATATATACAATGGGGAATTAGGAAAGCCAGAGGAAATTTTAATGCAAGAATTTTTTTACAAGAAAACTATTGAAAACAATTATTCAATATTTTTTATAATAAAATAATTGAATACACGAAAAAAAATATCATTTTTAATTCAAAACGGGAAAGCAAGTGGCAAGTGCAAATAAGACTCAATGACTCAATAATTCATTAACATGCATGCATATGCATGTTATAGTTTTTCACTTTGTCACATCTTTATATAGATATCATATTATTTTAATGTTTCGTGTGTGGCCTTTTTGGCTTTTTCTACTTTCTGCTTTATTTGATTCTAAAGCGATTTTAACTTCTATCTTACTTGAAAGTTGCTTTTCTGTATTTGACAAAAATATCATCCGAAAATGGACTCTAATGTGGAAGTAGTACATGACAACAAAATAATTTTAAACTGGGCTCCAATGTAGGAAGTAGTACTACAAACAAAATGTGAATATTTCATATTCATAATTGAAAAGTTAAATGGATATATATATATATATATATATATATATATATAGTTAAAATTGATAAAGTTATTTGGGAATTGTGATCCCTTTAATATGAATATATGACTAACAAACGGCTTTTACTTTAATGGCAATACTAATAATAATCTAGATCCATATCGACGTTTCGACTACATTTTATTGTTTGTTTAATTAATGTATTATCTGCTAAATAGCAATATCAGTTTTATATTAGTAAGTTGACATGTTGAAATGTGAACTCAACCACCGAGGAGAGATTGATTCGTTATCCCTCATTATAATCATGTCACAAATTGATGAACAAATGGCTATTACATTAATAGCAATACAAATAATCTAGAAACGTCTTGACTTGACTTTTTGGTGATTATTTTTTTTTACTACATTATCTACCAATTCTATAGGTTAGTTCAATTTGAATTCGTTGTGTCCTTTAAGTATAATAGTTTATCTACCATTTTGTAGTAATACAAATAAGGTTGCAATTTTGATTTTTTTAATTTTACAAATTTGTGATTTTTATATTTCTAATTTTTAATACCTTTTCAATTGCATTTATTTTATTTTAAAAAAATTATCTCTTTCTTTACTAATAATAAAATTAATTTAATTACCTTTTTTTCTGCTTATCATAAAAAATAATCGAGTCAATTTTAAATTAAAAAAATAAAAATGAGATTTAATTGTGAATTTATAAAAGTAAGAAAACAAAAAATACAATTAAATCAGTTAATTAATGATCAATTAAAAAATCAAAATAGTCAATTTTAAAATTAGAGAAATCAAATATTATAATATAAAATTAGATAGACTAAAATCATATTTTTAAAAAATTAGAAAAATCAAAATTACAATTAATTTAATCTGTATTGTTAACTCTTTGGCTTGTATAAATAACACGTTATGAAATTCAATGGAAATTGAAATTAGAAAGAAAAAGAAGGATAAAACACCAAACTTCAGTAATTCCGTCCAATTTCGACTACATCGCTCACCCTTATTCCAGTTCCTCAGATTATCTCTAGAATCGATCAAAGTACTTTTTTTTTTTTATCTATCCGTGCGTTTACTATAAATTTTTTTTTTTTGGTGAAAATTTTATTGCATTTACTACAAATGCAACAGATATAGATGAAGTATAATGTTAAAAATTTAATGTATCAAAACAACTACAGCACATGGTGACAGCAGATAAAGGAAGATGAAATAATTAGCATAAAACACACCTCCACTAAGCTTATTGTTATAAAGGCAAAAAATGTTTTTTTACCTAAAGTATTGGATATTTTTTTATTTTATTTCTTAATATTTAATTTTACTAGTTATTAAAGTATTTTTTTATTTAACTTTTACTTCTTTCATTAGTGAGTATTACTGTTTTGAATTAATACCACGTGTCTCATTAAATAACTGACACATGACATTAAAATAAATAAATAAAAAAATTTAAACTTTTTAATTTTTAAAAAAATTATTTAAAAAAAAATTTAATGTCATGTATCTCATTGTTTAGACAAGTGATACATAACATTAAAAAATAAATATATTTAAAAAAAAATAATACCATGTGTTTCATGATTTATGTGACATTGGCATCAATCCATGTTAGAAACGGAATTCACTAAAAATCAAACGAAAAAATAATTTAGAAATCAAGATCAGTCAAATGAAAAATGAAACATTAAAAATTAAAAATAAAAATACTCAATACAATATATTAGTTACTAAAAACATAATTTTTGCCCTTGTTATAATAAAACTCAACTCTGTTTTTTCGGCTTTGAATGAAACTACAATCTATGTTATCTTCTTTTAAGAGAAGCAACTGACGTGCACAACAGAAGAACAAAGTGAAACAGAAAAATCCAATTATTAAAGGATCTAACAACAAATTTACCTTCTGGGTGATCTGTTCATTGGATGGCTGCTATTAGGATGATAAAACAAACCAAAACAGCCAAGACATATCAAGTATATTTTTTAAGCCATTATCATAATATCCTAGAAACCGAACAAAATGGAAAGAATGGATAAAATAAATACTGAACATTGTAAACTTAAATTTATTCATATCACACATTTAGAACAAAAAATGAATACATTATTATGGTAAGAGGATTTGGTTTCAGCCCAAATACTAGCCTTCACCAAGCAAGAGGCTGTGTTATCTGATTTACCTGACAAATTTCATGAAGAAACACAAGGCTTTACCTCAATAATAGCAGATTTGGAACCAATGGAAAAAAAAAAAAAACTGAAAAACCTTAAAGAGACAGAAGTTGAATAATGTACTTTGCTTGAAAATGTCTGAATGCTTGAAGTTAAGATTACACTAATTTGTTCAAAATTTATTGTTTTTGCTTCCAATTTGGAAAGCCATTTACAGGTTAGTGAATACAATCTAGTTAAAGGTCAGCCAGTAATGTAATTTTTGTTGTGCATATGAAACTTTCATTATACTCCCTAAAAAAAAAAAATGTAACTTTCATTATTATAACATAATGGAGTTAACGGATGTGGCTTCAAGAACTGCTTTGATTTCAGCTTTCATGCTTTGCAAACATTTCAAGATATGTTGTGTTCCCTAAGCTGAAAGTGCTGAAGTGAAAGAACTGGTTTTAGGCAGAGCAGTTAATGAACATGCTGTTAAATGTGCCTGGTGGAAACTATCATGATGAGAGATCACTGATTCAGGTATTTTTGAACAAAAGTATTCTAAAATAATCAGGGGGAATCCTCTTTATGCCAAGAAATGTATATCAGTTACTATAAAATGATTTGTTAATCTGCAGATCTTGCAATTGAAATTCAACCTTCTATACAGATTTCATCATGATCTTAAAAAAGAGCATCGAACAAGTCAAAATAAGGAAGTTGAACTCAACAAGCAAGCATTGAATAAAGCACCCATCACAAATCAGCCAGTACAAATTCAAATTTGAAGCCAGATAGATGCTTTCTTGTATGAAAAACTTCAAGCTTGAAAGCTCTTGTGAAGATCACCATTGTTCTCTGGGACTGCCATCAGAGAATACAGGAAGAAGGACCTTTTCATCATTCTGTCTCGAGTCTTGCTTAATTGTCTTTCTTCCTTGTCTAATCTCCAATAGTTCAGCATCCTCTTCAAAATCTGGCGGCAAATCGTCACCATCTTCATCGCTCCAGTCATCAACATCATCATCACTCATTAAATCGTCAACTTCTTCTGGCCATTCTTCTTCCTCTTCACCACTTTCATCTTCTCTGCTATCACTTCCTCTAGTGCTATCTTCAACTATCCTGCGAGCAGGTCCCTTGGGAAACCGTGGAACATTAACCAGGGTACGGAACTTTTCCTTTATAAGCAACAACCGGTCCTTCTCCACCAACTGAGAATCTCGATAACCTTCCCTCAGAAACACAGAATCCCTATCTCCTTTCAGAGAGACATAAAACATATCGGGATGCCTTATCAACATCCCCCTCACCTGCTGAGAGAATCTGAACTCCTCACGAAAATGTGTAAGGTGATCAACCAGCGTTCGCTTCTCAAGCGTGAGGCTCAAAATCTCATGAACAACTCCACAAGCATGCTTCTCCTTCTCCCTTGATCCCGGCCTCAGTCCTGAGAAATCCGAATAAGGCGAAATATAAGACAAGTCTCTGAATTGCATAATCTTTCTCATCTCACCCTTGGAAAGATTAAGACCCTTGGGAAGCTTCACCCTATTGAACTTGGGGGCCCTGTCTATGATCAAATTCTGCTCCTCCATTTCCCTAATGCGATTCTCCTCCGCTGCTAGCTCGGCTGCCGATACCGCGAGCTCAGGGTCCCAATGAGTCAATTCCAAAGCAGGGCCACGCTGAGTTGCAACCACTTTGAAGTACTGAGGGTACCTATGACAAATGGTGTCACGAAATTCCTGTGGGAGACCCAAATCAGTCTTGAGATGTGCAATTTTCTCCAACAAAATCCGTTTTTCGAGTGACATCATCAACAACTTCCTGAGTTTTACAACCACCAACTCTTCCATCTCATTCCTAACCCTAATTTCCTCAAAATAGAGCCTCTCAGCTTCAGGGGTCAATCTGAATTTGAGGGAGTAAACCCCTTCTTCCATAATCTGAAACACTGCTGGGAATTTCTTCAATACGGCAATGAGTCTCCTCTTTTTATCGAGGCCCAAATCTCTTTTGAACTTACCAAGGCTCTTAAGAGACATAACCCTATCTGGTTGAGTCACTAGAATGTTCCTTACCTTGAGCACGAATTTGAGCTTCTTGTCCCTCTGGATAACGTTGTCGAAGGGAAGCTCTTTCCTTCTCTTCACCGCTGCTGCTGTTGTTATTATGGGCCTCACTCCATGATGGTGCGATTGTGATGGGACCCAACTCAAGTTTGTGCCCCAAAATTGGGACTTTTGCAGGGTGCAATTGAGTTTGGTAGAAAGTTTGGGTTTTGGATGAAAATGAAGAGAGTTTGAGATGAAGAAGGGTAAAGGGGTGGATGATGAAGATGAAGAAAGAAGTAGGAGTGAAGGCTCCATCTAAATTCTAATCTATCACCACCAACAGCAACAACAACAACAACAACAACAACTGGATATGTATTCCTTCACTCACTTAAGCATAAAAGCAGAAAACATGTTCTGCAAACAACAGAAGAAGAAGAAGACTGAGACTCGCTGGTGTGGGATGTGATGCAAAACCTCAGTGAGTGCGGAAATTATCTTAGGGTTTTATCTACAAACCCAGAAATAAAGAGAAGATATCATTTTTTTAAAACAATTATCTTAATTAAGAATTTTAATTTTTGCAAATATACAGGTGAATATTTTTATATATAATTATTATAGTAAATTAATTATTTTATTTATTAAATTTGTAATAATTAATTTAAAATAAAAATATAGATAACATGTTTTTTAATTTAATTTAATTAAAAAGAATTGTAAAAAATAAGTTCAATTTTATTTTTATTTTACTTTTTTTTTTCAAAATTTTTCTCCCTTCTCACTTCCTCTCTACTATATGAAATTATATGAATTTTCTTTGGGATAGAAATTTTATTTGAAATTTTAATATACATGCATTTCAATTCAATGCAACGGATTGAAAAGTCACTCACAATATATTTGGTAAAACATTTTAATTTTGGAAAGATAATTGGGTACATGAACATTTTGTCAATATAGGAACTCGGATGCAACTGACCAGGATATGCCAATATGCTTCTTTGTTACATGGAATGGACAGTGGGATCTGAAGAAATTAAGGTTGCTACTACCAACTCATGTGATTGATGTAGTCAAGGAATTAAGGCCACCTTGTAGCTCCAATAATTTTGATTAGGTGCAACCTTAAATTCTCTTGTGTTTTATGTTTTAGAATTTAAATGTGTCAGTGTCTATGTCGGTGTCCGAGTGCAAGTATGTGTTACATTCTTTCAATTTAAGTGACCAGTCAGCCTTCTTTCAGTAGCATATTAATTCTTGTTTTCTAAAAATCTGCAACAATCAAATTTGGTGAATGATGTTGCTTGGAGCAAAGTGTTTGGTGGAGGAGAAATGAATTCATCTTTCAGCATAAATGGCAAACGAATAACTTAATTGCAAACATCAAGGCCCTGCTGATTGATATTGAGAACAGTAAGCAGGTGCATAACTCATTGCATTATCCTTCTCATTTGGATGTAGCCAATGCTGATGGTCTAAACAAAATTTATAGGGATGACTATTTTTACTTATATTGTGATGGTGTTGTTTTTCGGGATGCAACAATTGCTGCCTGTTGTGCTGTCTTGAAAGATACAAAAGGAAGGTTTTTAAAGGCTACTTCTAGGAAGCTTGGACATGGCACGATTTTGGAAGCAGAATTATGGGGCCATTTTATATGGGCTACAAATGGCCGAAGGCAGAGGAGTTGAGAATATGGATGTTGCAACTGATAGCCCCAGAGCTTGTTCGAATATAAGAATAAAAATGTTTTTGATGGTTTCTTTATTAGAAAATATTTTATATATTTTTAATATAAAAACTCTCAAAAGTATTTCTTACTTGAAATATACTCTTAATTTAGTAATATTGATCAATGATTTATTATACGTGGATAGCCAATACCATGAGTTGGTTATTGAAAGTTTAGGAAAAAATGAAAATTTTGAAAGTATGAAAAAACAAGAATACCCCTAAATAATTAAAGTTTGGTTACAAAACCCAAAATACGAAAGGTTTCAATTTAGGGGTTAAATTATTAAATGCTAAATATTTAAAGTAAAATTAAGTAAAATTTAGTATTTCATTAATAAAACCTTAAATAATTACGGTTTCATTTTTTCGATTCGATTTATGTTTTATTTATGAAACTTTGAATATTTAGGGTTTTATATATATGAAACCCTGAATATTTAAGGTTTCATTTATTAAATGATATATATTAGGTTTTCATTTATAAATTCCTTATATTTATGGTTTCATTGATGAAACCTTAAAGTATTAAGGATTTCAATTTAGAATTTTATTTATGAAATTCCAAATATTTAAAAATTAATGAAAATTTAAAAAATATTAAAAAGAAAATGTAATGTCCTCAAAATTCTAAAAAAAAAATAAAAATATTAAAATATTAAAAGACTAAAATATTTAGGATTTCTTAAATAAAACCCTAAATATTTAGGGTTACATTTTATTGTTTCATTTATGAAACCCTAAACCCTAGTCATTTAGGGTTTCATTAATGAAACCTTAAGCTTCACCCGAAATTGAAACCATAAATATTTAGAGTTACATGTATGAATCCATAAATCATAACCCTATATATTAAGGGTTTCATAAATGAAACCCAAAATATTTAGGATTTCATAAATGAAACCATAAATTCAAATCATAAATATTTAGGGTTTCATAAATGAAACATTAAATTGAAACCTAAAATATTTAGGAATTCTTAAATACAAACTTAATTATTTAGGGTTGTATTAAGGAAACTCTAAAATGAATATTTAGGGTTTCATCAATGAAAATTTTTAAAAATATGAAAAAGTAAGAGTAATATCTTAAAATTTTGACAAAAATTTAAATTTTGAAAAATATGAAAAATTAAGAGTAATGTCTTTAAAATTTGACAACAATTAAAATTTTTAAAAATATTAAAAAGCAAGACTAATGTCTTGAAAGAGTTGAAAAAATTAAAATTTTGCAAAATATGAAAAAGTGAATCATATGTCTTGAGAAAGTTGAAAAAAATGAAAATTTTAAAAAAAATATGCAAAATCCTAGTCTAATAATGTCTTTAAATTTTGAAAAAAAAATGAAAATATTAATAAATATATATATAAAAAAAAAAAGCAAGAGTAATGTCTTGAAAAAGATGAAAATTTGGAAAAATATGAAAAGAAAGTATAATATCTTGAAAAAGTTGAAAAGAATGAAATTTTTTAAAAATTTGAAAAATCAAGAGGAATGTATTTAAAACTTGAAAGAAATTGAAAATTAAAACAAATTACGAAAAATAAAGTCTTGAAAGAGTTGAAAATTAATGAAAATTTAAAAAATATTAAAAAAGCAAATGCAATGTCCTAAAAATTTGAAATAAAAAATGAAAATTTTAAAATATTAAAAGACAATAATATTTAGGGTTTCTTAAATAAAACTCTAAATATTTAGGGTTTCAATTAAATGGTTTATTTATAAAACACTAAATATTTAAGGTTTCATTTACAAAACCCTAATTATTTAGGGTTTCATTAATGAAATCTTAAGCTTCACACTAAATTGAAACCATAAATATTTAAGGTTACATGTATGAATCCATAAATCAAAACCCTGAATATTAAGGGTTTCATAAATGAAACCCAAAATTTAACCCTAAATATTTAGAATTTCATAAAGGAAACCATAAAATCAAATCATAAATAGTTAGGGTTTCATAAATGAAACATTAAATTGAAACCTAAAATATTTAGGTTTTCTTATAAGCCACCATAATTATGTAGGGTTACATTAAAGAAACACTGAAATGAAACCCTAAATATTTTTTTTTCTAAAATAGAGTCTAGGATAGATAATGAAATTAGAACATCCCAACTATATTGGCACCCCCTAATTAAACCACCCATCCCAACTAATTTTATTAATAAAATAAAAGAAGAACAATGAATAGAGTTTAATAAAAGTGGGGTGACATGTACCAAACCTACAACAATAGTCCCAACGTAAAAAGGGAAATTAACTAAACCTATAATTTGGCCTCAAAGTTTGATTTATCTCCAATGACCTATACAAAAATTTAGGAGCTAAAGAGAACCAAGTATATTCTAGTCTATGCCTAAGGCCAAAGCTAGCAAGTGCATCAGCACATTAATTGCCTTCTCTATAGATATGTGACACTTTAAAGTTGATTGTTCAACATTTATCTAGCATGCTGTTCCATTGTCTTCTAAACTTCCAAGGGATTAAATGAGGATTAGAAAATGCTAAAACAATAGCACTTGAGTCACACTCCAGCCATACATTATTCCAGTCCTTCTAAATGCAAATATCAATTATCAAGGTAGCAGTTGTCAATTCAACAAATAAAGTTTTTTGCAGTCCAATGTATTGAAACCCTAAATATTTAGCATTTCATCAATGAAAATTTTTTAAAAATGTGAAAAAGCAAGAGTAATATTTTTAAAAAATTGAAAAAAATAAAAATTTTGAAAATTATGAAAACCTAATAGTAATGTCTTAAGAATTTCACAACACCTAAAATTTTGCAATATAATAAAAAGCAATACTAATGTCTTGAAAGAGTTGAAAAAATAAAAATTTTGAAAAATGTCAAAAAGGTAGTCTAATATTAGTCTAGAAAAAGTTGAAAAAAATTAAAATTTTTTAAAAAAAATATGCAAAATCCTAGTATAATGTCTTTAAATTTTGAAAAAAAAATGAAAATATTAAAAAATTTTAAAAATCAAGAGTAATGTCATGAAAAAGTTGAAAAAAAATTAAAATTAAAACAAATTACGAAAAAGCAAGAGTAATGTCTTGAAAAAGTGGAAATAAATGAAAATTTAAAAAAACAAAAGGGAATGTCTTCAAAATTTGAAAAAAAAAGGAAATTATGAAAATATTAAAAGACAATAATATTTAAGATTTCTTAACTAAAATCCCAAATATTTAGGATTTGGATTAAATGGTTTATTTATGTAACTCTAAATAATTAGTGTTTCATAAATGAAACCATAAACCCTACTTATTTAGGATTGTATTAATGTAACATTAAGCTTTACCCTAAATTGAAACCAAAAAGGGTTTCATAAATGAAACCCAAAATTTAACCATAAATATTTAGGATTTCATAAATGAAACAATAAAATTAAATCACAAATATTTAAGATTTCAATTAAATGGTTTATTTATGTAACCCTAAATAATTAAGGTTTCATTTTACTCTAGTTATTTAGGGGTTCATTAATGTAGCCTTAACCTTCACCCTAAATTGAAACCAAAAATATTTAGGGTTACATATATGAATCCATAAATCAAAACCCTAAATATTAAGGATTTCATAAATGAAACCCAAAATTTAACCATAAATATTTAGGATTTCATAAATAAAACCATAAAATCAAATCAAAAATATTTAGGGTTTCATAAATGAAAAATTAAATTGAAAGCTAAAATATTTAGGTTTTCTTAAATGTAATATTAATTAGTTAGGGTTACATTAAAGAAACCCTGAAATGAAACCCAAAATATTCATCAATGAAATATTTTTAAAATATAAAATAAACCAGAGTAATGTCTTGAAAAATTAGACAAAAATTAAAATTTTGAAAATATTAAAAAGCATGACTTATGTCTTGAAAAAGTTGAAAAAAAGTAAAATTTTAAAAAATATTAAAAAGCTAGTTAAATTTATTAAAAATTTTGAAAAAAATGAAATTTTTTAAAAAAAAATATGCAAAATCCTAGTGAAATGCCTTTAAATTTCGAAAAAAAATGAAAATATTACAAAATTTAAAAAAGCAAGAGCAATGTCTTGAAAAAGTTGAAATAAATGAAAATTTCGAAAAATATTAAAAAGCAAGTGTAATGTGATGAAAATTTTGAAAAAATGATTTTTTTTTAAAATTTGAAACATCTAGAGGAATATTGTTAATACTTGAAAGAAATTGAAAATTAAAAAAATTATGAAAAAACAATAGTAATATCTTAAAAGAGTTGAAAATTAATGAAAATTTAAAAAATATTAAAAAGAAAATGCAATTTCCTTAAAATTTGAAAAAAAAATGAAAATATTAAAGGACAGGAATATTTAGGGTTTCTTAAATAAAATCATAAATATTTAGGGCTTTGATTAAATGGTTTACTTATGAAACCCTAAATATTTAGGGTTTTATTTAATATGAAACCCTATACCCTAGTTATTTAAGGTTTCATTAATGTAACTTTAAGTTTCATCCTAAATTGAAACCATAAATATTTAGGGTTACATATATGAATCCATAAATCAAAACCCCAAATATTAAGGCTTTCATAAATGAAACCTTAAATATTTAGGATTTCATAAATTAAACCATAAATTCAAATCATAAATATTTTGGGTTTCAGAAATGAAACATTAAATTGAATGTTGAAATAGTTAGGTTTTCTTAAATGCATCATTAATTATGTAGGGTTACAATATAGAAACCCTGAAATGAAACCCTAAATATTTAAATTTTCATCAATGAAAATTTTAAAACATATGAAAAATCAAGATTAATGTCTTACAAAATTTAACAATAATTAAAAATATAAAAACCAAGAGTAACATCTTTCAATTTTGACAACAAATAAAATTTTGAAAAATATCAAAAAGCACGTCTAACGTCTTGGAAAAGCTTAACAAAATGAAAATTTGAAAAAAAAAATGCAAAATCCTAGTGTAATGTCTTCAAATTTTGAAAAAAATGAAAATATTTAAAAATATGAAAGTCATGAGGAATTTCTTTAAAACTTGAAACAAGTTGAAAATTAAAAAAAAAAAAAACATTATGAAAAGCAAGAGTAATGTTTTGAAAGAGTTGAAAATTAATGACAATTTAAAAAAATATTAAAAACCAAATGTAATGTCCTTAAAATTTGAAAAAAAAAATAAAAATATTAAAAGACAAGAATATTTAGGGTTTCTTAAATAAAACTACAAATGGTTCAATGATGAAATCCTAAATATTTAGAATTTCATTTTTATTGTCTCATTTATGAAAACTTAATTATTTAGGATTTCATAAATGAAACCCTAAACCTTCGTTATTTAGGGTGTCATTTATATAACCTTAAGCTTCACCCTAAATTGAAACCATAAATATTTAAGGTTACATTTATGAATCCATAAATAAAAACCCTAAATATTTAGAATTTCATAAATGAAACCATAAATATTTAAGGTTACGTTTATGAATCCATAAATAAAAACCCTAAATATTTAGAATTTCATAAATGAAACCGTAAATTCAAACTATAAATATATTGTGTTTCAAAAATGAAACATTAAATGGAATCTTGAAATATTTAAGTTTTCATAAATGTAACCTTAATTTTTTTCAAAATATCAAAAAGCAAGTCTCATGTCTTGAAAAAGTTCAAAAAAAATGATTTTTTTTCAAAAACATGCAAAATCGTAGTGTAATGTCTTTAAATTTTGAAAAAAATGCACATATTAAAAATTTTTAAAAAAAGAGTAATGCCTTGAAAAAGTTAAAAAAATATGAAAAATCAAGAGGAATGTATTTAAAGCTTGAGAGTAGTTGAAAAATATCAAAGCGCAAGTCTAATGTCTTGAAAAATACAGAAAATTTGGAAAAAAAGAATATGTAAAATCCTAGTGTAATGTCTTTAAGTTTTGAAAAAAATGAAAATATTAAAATATGTTAAAAAAAAACAAGAGTAATGTCTTGAAAAAATTGAAAAAAATGAAAATTTGGAAAAATATGAAAGAGCAAGTGTAATGTCTTGAAAAAGTAGACAAAAATGAAAAATCAAGAGAAATCTCTTTAAAACTTGAAAGAAGTTTAAAATAACAAAAATTATGAAAAAGCAAGAGTAATGTCTTGAAAGAGTTGAAAATTAATGAAAATTTAAAAAATATTAAAAAACAAATGCAATGACCTAAAAATTAGAAAAAAGAATTAAAAGACATGAATATTTAGGGTTTCTTAAATAAAACCATAAATATTTAGGGTTTCAATTAAATGGTTTATTCATGAAATCCTAACTATTTAGGGTTTCATTTTATTGTTTTATTTATGAAACTCTAATTATTTAGGGTTTAATAGCTAAAACCTTAAACCCTAGTTATTTAAGGTTACATTAATGTAACCTTAAGCATCACTCTAAATAAAAACCATAAATATATAGGGTTACATATATGAATCCATAAATCAAAACCCTAAATATTGAGGATTTTTATAAATAAAACCTTTAATATAATAGTCAATGTTTAGGATTTCATAAATCAAACTATAAATATTTAAGGTTTCACAGATGAAACATTTAATTGAAATTTGAAATATTTAAGCTTTCTTAAATGTAACCTTAAATGTTTTACATTACATTAAAGCAACCTTAAAATGAAACTCTAAATATTCAGGATTTCATCAATAAAAATTAAAAAAAAAATGAAAAAGCAAAATTAATGTCTTAAAAAATTTGACAAAAATTAAAATTTTGAAACATTTGAAAATCCAAGAATAATGTATTCAAAATTTCACAACAATTAAATTTGAAAAATATTAAAAACCCACACTAATTTATTGAAAAAGATGAAAAAATTAAAATTTTGAAAAAAAATCAAAGAGCAAGTCTAATGTCTTGACAAAGTTGAAAAAAATGTAAACTCCTAGTGAAATGTCTTTAAATTTGAAAATATTAAAGTATTTTTAAAAACAAGAGTAATGTCTTGAAAAATTTGAAAAAAATAAAAATTTGGAAAATTTTTGAAAAAGCAAGTGTAATGTCTTCAAAAAGTAGAAAAAAATGAAAAATCAAGAGGAATGTCTTTAAAACTTCAAAGAAATTGGAAATAAAAAAAAATATATGAAAAAGCGATAGTAATATCATGAAAGATTTGCAAATTAATGAAAATTTAAAAAATATTATTAATCAAATGCGATGTCTTGAAAATTCGAAAAAAAAAAAAAAGGAAAATATAAAAAGACGTGAATATTTAGGGTTTCTTAAATAAAAACATATATATTTAGGGATTCGATTAAATGGTTTATTCATGAAATCCTAAATATTTAAGATTTTATAATTTGGATCCCAACAGAGTCGGGTCTGCGCTGTCTACTAAGGAAGCTTAGTTTTTCTTGTCTCTTTTGCCTCAGTCGGCATCTTGGGCCAATAGACTCTAGTCTAATTCCTTTCCTCCATCTAGATGTTTTGTTGTATGGAGGGGCATCCATAATGCCCTCCCAACGGATGATTTGCTGCAAAGAAAAGGTTGCTTAATAGTTTTAACATGCAGTCATTGCTTAAAAGAAGTAGAAATTGTTTCACATTTGTTTTTACATTGTAGTTTTGCATAGAAATTATGGAGATGGGTCAATGATATCTCACCTGTTCCTTTGGAAAAGATCACACTTATAACTTTGCTGAAATCTGCTAATATTATAAGTGGTTTGATAATCGCTTTATATACGTAAATATTGCATCATATTTTGTAGCAATTATCCAATGTTTTCAAGATTTTTTGCTTAGTTTGAATTCATTTAATATAGATTTGCATAGTTTTGTTAATTCTAACCATAGGAAGCTATTTTGTGAGAAATATACTCAAATTCATGTTTTGCAAGCCTGTGTACAACAGGGAAAGAGTACAAAGAATGAAGGCAGATAACGCTTAACGCCAACTCTTGCTAAGCACATCTCTCGCTGAGCTCAAAATCGCGCTAAGCGAGACAAGAAGTTTATGCACTGCTAAGCGTAAGCTTGCGTTAAGCGAAATTCTCTTTCAAACTAAAGATGCGCTTAACGGACAACTCGCTTAGCGAAATCCCTGTATTTGAGATGAAGTTTGCAGAATCGCAAACCTGCGCTTAGTGGAGTGGCGCACTAAGCAAATGTCCACTGATAGTATATACGCTGCACTTGTAATTTTTTTTATGCATTCAGACTTTGTTAGAATTTAAGCTGCTTCTTCATCCCCTATTTTCTCTCCCATTTTGTAACCCTTTTTCTAAGGCTTCTCATGACAATGAAAGGCTAGTCCATTAGTGTTGAGGACTTGGAACTAGGTGCTGAACATGTAAACGCTTTCCTTCATGTCTATTCATTCAAATATTCAGTCTAAAGTTCATTTCTCTATCTTTACTCTTGTTATATGATTTGATCAGTTATATATGCATGTTTTAAAGTTTAATTGCCATTGACAAATGCTTTTGAACATGGAATTGAGTTTAGACTCTAATGAAGTGTATTTCTAAACATAGGATAAACTCCATTAGCTTCGTAAAGATCTCTGAGTTTCACCAAACCACTCAACTGAACTTATCGAGACATCGAAAGTGAGGTTGAGCAATTTAGGCTTTATTTGATGGGACATCACGTTTTGAGCACTTCTAGATCGAAGTTAATCTGAAATATTGCTTTTGAATGGAGAATATATTGTGTACGTTTACATGTGAAGCAAACCGGTTGAACCAAATCCTCAACATATCCATCATTCTCATCTCACACTAAAGCACGTCAACTGTTTGATCGTTGTCATGAATCAACATTATTGTTTTATTAGGTATCTTTGGTGTTATTTGTTAGTGTCTAGTTTATTTTCTGTTTTCACTTATGTTTTATAACATAAACAACTTTTAAAACCAAATTAGTGTTTAGGAATTGATTATTATATTAATAGTCAATACGGACAATTCCTTATGGATTCGATACTGGGATCTTCCCTTTTATACTATTTGTGCGATATTTGGTACGCTTGCCAAAATATTTCATCATGGTTCCCAATGCAAAGATGTTTTCCTTTCTGTATTAATACATGTTGTGTGGCTGATCTAGACCAATAGAAATCACATTAGATTTCAAATATCTCACATTTCCTTCCAACAGATTATAAATCAAATTAAAGCCAATGCAGCATATACTGGTTTCATATCAAAAGGCTCTGTTACAGTTGTAGTAGAGATAAGATTTCTTAGACATTTTGGTGTCAGCCCGCACCGATCCAAACCGGAGATTGTTCTACTTGTTTTTTGGGTCTCGCTAGCCCCAAATCTCATCAAATGTAACATCGATGGAACTGCTGAAGGATCGCCTGGTCATGCTTCAATTAGAGGCCTTTATCGAGATAATTTTGGATGTTTCTTGGGTGGATTCACTCAATACATTGGTATCCATGCTGCACTATTTGCTAAGCTTTCTGCTACAATTATGGCAGTCAATAGGTGTATTGATATGGGCTGGAACAGCCTTTGGCTTGAGTGTGACTCAAGTGCAGCATTTTTGGCCTTCCAAAAGCCAGAATTGGTCCCATGGAAACTTAGAAGAAGCTGGCATATAATGATGGATAAATGCCTTAAAATCAATTTTAAAGCATCACATGTTTATAAGGAAAGGAATCAATGTGCTGATGCACTTGCTAGTTTTGGCCTTAAGCACAAATTAGAGTAGACCTGGTTTTCTAGGCCTCCTAGGTTCTTGTTTAGCTTCTTAGATTCAAATCAAAATGGCTTACCTAGTTATAGATTTAGCAAATAATGGGGTTGGTAAACATGTAATTTGTACTCATTTTCTTGGGTTTTGGCATGATGTCCCCCTCCCCCAAGTTGTAAAATTTTCTCTTTATTTTAATAATACTTAGTTGGGTGCGATTTTTTTTTTAAGAGGTGCCAACATAGTTAGGATGTCCTAATTCCACTCCCTCGCTTGGACTCTATTTCAAAAAAAAAAAAAAACCTTAAACCCTAGTTATTTAGGATTTCATTAATATAACCAAAAACTTCACACTAAATTGAAACCATAAATATCTAGGGTTACATATATGAATCCATAAATCAAATCCCTAAATATGAAGGGTTTTTTTTTGCTGAAATCACAGTCCAAGAAGCTCAGGAAGATTCTCCACATGCCAACTAGGTTGGCAATGAAAGAAACAACCAGAGCAACTCAGCTGAATATATAAATAAAGAAAAAGGAAAAAAAGAAAGAGAAGTACACCGGGGGGGACATAAACCAAAACCCTGAAAAAAAAGGAACCTATTAACAAAACCTATATTGTGGAAGACCACATTAGTTCCTGGCCAAGCAAAACGAAATGAAACTAGGCTTAACAAGTAGCCATGTAAATACAACCCTATGTCTAAAACCATAGTTAGCTAATAGATTTGCACAATCATATTGTTGAAATGAAACTAGGCTTAACAAGTAGCCATGTAAATACCGATTGGGCAATCATATTCCTCCATTGTCAAAGAAGCTGCCATGGAACAATGTCCAAATTAAAAAAGGCTTGGACAACCAACAAAGAATCACACTCCACCCATAGGTTGAACCAATTTCGACTAATAATTAAATCCACAGCCTTAATAATAGCAAGTAACTCTACATAAAGGGCATTACGAATGCCAACATATTCATAAAAACTACCTCTATAGCAACCAAAATGATCTCCATAAATCCCTCCTAAAGAAGCATGACCAGGTGAGCCATGGGCAACACCATCGGTATTAGATTTGATATAACCTGTTGAAGGTGGCTGCCAAAAAACTGATTTAATAAGAGTAAGCTTTGCGAGTTTGCGAGATATATTGAAATGCTTCAAGAATTTAAACTCCAGCATGCAATTTGCAACTTGTCCATTGCTTAAAAGTCCAATCAAGGAAGTGCAGGCCTTAATCAAGCCAATAAGATAGGACATAGTAGGTGTGAAGTTGTGAAAATGAACATAATTTCTACTCATCCAGATTGCATGAATTGAATGAATAATTGCCAAAGAAAGGACATCCTTGGTCTGAGTTCCTTTAACCTGTTGAGCAGCAAGCACAAGAGTAGAAAGGTAAGTAAGAGCAACAAGAACAAGAGAAATACCTTGTAGCCAACCCCATATTTTTTTAGCATATTCACACTGTAGAAAAAGATGTTCAAGAGTTTCCTCATGATGTAGGCAATGGCTACAAATTGATATTATAATGCATCCTTTCCTCTTGAGTAAATCATCCGTAGGTAATGCTTTATGAAGCCCTCGCCATGCCACTAAGCATTTGGAAGGAGGAATTGCCTTAAACCAAACCAACTTAGTCCAAGGTTGTTGTTGTAGAATAGGACAAAGAAAATTATAGGCCTCATGAACATTTAGTTTGCCATTTGCAGCAAGCCTCCATATAGGAATGTCATCTTCAATAGCACATGGGACAAGGATAACACTCAGAGAATTTATAAGTTGTGGAAGGAAGTGCTCAAAGCAGAGGAGGGAGAGTCCAAGCACCTTGCTGAACCATTAAGTGAACCGGAGAGAGCAAATGTCTTCTATAGTTTATAAGGATGTCTAATTGATTTGCAATAAAGATATTAGAATACCAACAATCTAACCAAAAATTAACATTACCATTATTCAAAATCCAATTGGTGTTATCATAAATAATTGGTAAGGAATTACGAACAGATGTCCAAATGGAAGAGACATTATAAGTGGTGAAACACTAAATATTTAGGATTTTATAAATGAAACCATAAATTCAAACAATAAATATTTTCAGTTTCATAAATCAAACATTAAACTGAAACCTTAAATATTTAGGTTTTCTTAAATGCAACGTCAATTATTTAGGTTACATTAGAGAAACCCTGAAATGAAACCTTCAATATTTAAGGTTTCATCAATAATAATTTTTAAAAATATCAAAGACCAAGATTAATGTCTTCAAAAATTTGACAAAAATTAAAATTTTGAAAAATATGAAAAACCAAGAGTAATGTCTTTAAATTTTAACAACCATTAAACATTTAAAAAATATTAAAAACCAAGACTACTATCTTGAAAGAGTTGAAAAAATTGAAATTTTGAAAAATATCAAAAAGCAAGTCTAATGTCTTGAAAAAGTTGAAAAAATGAAATTTTAAAAAAAATGCAAAATCATAGTGTAATGTCTTTAAAATTTGAAAAAAAAAATGAAAATATTAAAAATTTAAAAAAAAACAAGAGTAATGTCTTGAAAAAGTTCAAAAAATGAAAATTTTTTAAAATATGAAAAATCAAGAGGAATGTCTTTTAAACTAGAAAGCAATTGAAAAGAAAAAAAAATTATAAAAAAATCAAGAGTAATATTTTGAAAGAGTTGAAAATTAACAAAAATTTTAAAAATATTAAAAAGCAAATGCAATGTTCTGACAACTTGAAAAAAAAAAATATTAACAAACAAAAATATTTACGATTTCGATTAAATGGTTTTTTCTAAAACACTAAATATTTAGAGTTTCATTTTATTGATTCATTTATGAAATCCTAATTATTTAAGGTTTCATTTATGATTTCATTAATGTATCATTAAGCTTCACCCTAAATCAAAACCCTAAACCATAACTATGTAGTCCTATTTCTCAAAGATTTATCCCCAAATAACATTCCCAAATTATAAGAAAACCCAAGGAGGCAATTATTGAAGAATTTAGATCTTTCAATTTTTTATATTTTCTAGTATGTAAATAAATCGCAAATATAATCCAAGTAATTAAAGCCCAGTTTCCCTTGGATCGCAATTCCAATTTGATCCCCATGCCTCATTAGCCCATACTGCCCCTAAAATAATACCTATCGTTAAAAAAATAAAACCTAGACTAATAGTACAATAACCCCAACAATGCAATTGTTGAATAAATTGAGATCTATAATAATTTCTATAAGATGAAAAACAATTTTTTTTTGTAAAACATTATTTTTATCATTCATATTCATGTATTTGTATTTGATTTCAACAAAAGAAAATGATTCATTTAAAAAATAGAAATTCTTGCTTTTACCAAGAATTTGTACGAGTTCTTGAAATGTGATGACTAAAATAGCCATCGATAATAATGATCCGCATAAAAGGGTTGCATAACCCAATATCATCATACTTATGTGCAATTGGATTGATATTTATAAATACAATTTTTAGTTCCCTAATACACTTTTTTAGACATATTCTTTTTAATTAGTTAAAATTGATCAAAAATCACAAAATTGGGCGAGTCCCACGTCAAATTTAGTGGACCCTACATCCTATTGAATGACCCTCTCTCATAATTTTGTAATTTTTCATTTTTTATTCCTTTAAATATAATAAATATTATTTTCGATCCTTCAACAAAAATTGTCAAACAAAAAATATTAATTTTATCATTTGTTACAGTTTTTGACTGTCATAATTTGATTTTGATTGTAAAAAAATTGTCATGAATTACAAAATCAACTTTCTTTATTGGACACAACTAATAACATTTGTGAAAAATGAATAAAAAAAACATTTTAAGGATTTGAAAGACTAAAAAAATAAAAATTTCAAAGATAAAAATAGAAATATCATAAATTTAAAGGACTAAAAACATATTTAAGCAAATAATTAATTATAGAAGATAATTTCCTCCATTTTTTCCATTAGCTTGTTAAGTTAAGAAGTTGATCTTAAGCTTGTCAATGTATTTTGTTTTCTCATCTATTACCTATTATTTATTATATATTATAAAGAAAAGTTTTGTCATGTGGATAGATGTCATGTGTTATCATCCTATTAATTTTGATGGTCTTCTTTTTTAAAATTCATATATTTACATATTATCTTATGGTTTAGTGGTCATTCTTTATAGTTTTCAATGTTTATGGTTTATGGCTTTAAGGTCTTGGGTTTATTGTTTATTATTTATGATTTTATGGCCATTGATTTAGAGTTTATAGTTCAATGTATATGTTTGTAGGGTTACATAGATTAAGTTTTGATATCAAAGTTTTAGGATTTAGTATTTTAGGTTTAGGGCTTAAGATTTATGCTTTAAGATTTTAGGGTTTTGTGGTGCATGGTTTAAGCTTTCATTGTTTAGGGGACTCAAGGTCCTATGATTTGGGATTTATCATTCCATTGTTTATGATCTAAGGTTTCATGCATACTTTAAGATTTATGATTTCATTATTTAGAATTTAGGGTTTTATTTAATGCTTAAGGATATAAGGTTTCATTAATAAGATCCTAAATTTATAGGGATTCACAAATGAAACCTTAAATGTTTGGGTTTCAAAAGTGAAACCCAAAATATTTAAGGTATCACTTTGATGAGTTTATTTATGAAACCATAAATATTTAAGATTTTATAAATGAAACCCTAAGTAATTTAGAGTTTCATTAAGGTTTAATTTGTGAAATCCTAAATTATTTTGGATTTCATTTGTGAAGCCAAAAATACTTAGAGTTTCATTTGTGAAACCCTAAACCTCAAATAATGTTTAAGGTTTCACAAACGAAGCCATGTATGATTAGAGTTTTACCATAGACATTTAGAGTTTAACAAACATAACCCTAAATGTTTGGGGTTTCATTTTGGAGTATTATCTATGAAACCTTAAATATCAGGGTTTCACAAACGAAACCTTAAATATTTAAAGTTTCATTTTGTAGTTTTATTTTTAAAATGTTTAGGGTTTCACAAATGAAACCCTACATGTTTGGGGTTTCAGAAGAGAAATCCTAAATATTTGTGATATAACTTTATGTGTTTATTTATGAAACCTTAAATATTTAAAGTTTCATTTTATAGTTTTATTTTTAAAACATTAAATGTTTAGGGTTTCACAAATGAAACCCTACATGTTTGGGGTTTCAGAAGAGAAATCCTAAATATTTGTGATATAACTTTATGCATTTATTTATGAAACCTTAAATATTTAAGGTTCCATTAAAGTTTTATTTGTAAAATCGTAAATTATTTAAGATTTCATCTGTGAAACAAAAAGTATTTCAGGTTCCATTTGTCAAACATAAACCTCAAATAATATTTAGGGTTTCACAAACAAAACTTTTTATGATTAGAGTTTCACCATAAATATTTAGAGTTTCACAAACATAATCCTAAATGTTTAGATTTCATTCAGAGTATTATTTACGAAAACCTAGATATTAGGGTTTCACAAACGAAACCTTAAATATTTAAGGTTTCATTTTATAGTTTTATTTATGAAACCCTAAATGTTTAAGGCTTCACAAATGAAACCCTATATGTTTGGGTTTTTGAAGTGAAATCCTAAATATTCAAGGTGTCACTTTATGTGTTTATTTATCAAACCCTAAATAATTAAGGTTTCATTAAAGAGATTTATTTATGAACCATTATATGTTTAGGGTTTCACAAATGAATCCCTAAATGTTTGGGATTTCACAAATGAAACCCAAAATATTTAAGGTATCACTTTATTCTTTATTTATAAAACCCTAAATATTTAGGATTTCACAAACCAAATCTTAAATATTTAAGGTTTGATTTTAGTGTTTTATTTATGAAACCCTAAATGTTAATAATTTCATAAACAAAACCTATAATTTTTAAGGTTTCATTTTAGAGTTTATTTCTGAAACCCTAACTATTTAAGGTTTCACAAATGAAACCTTAAATGTTTGAGGGTTTACAAGTAAAACCCATCTATGGGGTATCAATTTCTGGATTATTTTATTTATCAAACCCTAAATATTTAGGGTTTTACAAATGAAAACCAAAATAACTTGAAACCCTGAATTTTTAGGGCTTCATTTTAGAGTTTTATTTAGATTTTCACAAAAGAAACCCTAAATATTTAAAGTTTCATTTTAGATATTTATTTATGAAAACCTAATTGGTTAGAGTTTTATTTATGAAACCCTAAATGGTTAGGGTTTCACAAATGAAACCCTAAATATTTAAGGTATCACTTTATATGTTTATTTATGAAATCCTAAATATTTAGATTTTCACAAATAAAACCTTAAACAATTTGAAATCTTAATTAATTGGGACTTCATTTGTGAAACCTTAAATGATTAAGGTTCCTTTATATAGTTTTATTTATAAAATCTTAAATATTAGGGTTTCACCAACGAAACCTTCAATATTTAACGTTTTATTTTATAATTTTATTAATGAAACAATAAATGTTTAGGGTTTCACAAATGAAACACTAAATGTTTGGGGTTTCCCAAGTTAAACCCTAAATATTTATGGTACACTTTATGTGTTTATTTATGAAATCTTAAATATTTAGATTTTCATAAACGAAACCCTAAATATTTAAAGTTTCATTTTAGAGTTTTATTTATGAAACCCTAAATATTTAGGGTTTCACAAGTCAAACCTTAAATATTTAGGGTATCACTTTAAGAGTTTATTTATGAAACCCTAAATATTTGGGGTTTTATTTATCAAACCTTAAATATTATGGTTTCACCTAGGAAACTCTAAATTTTTAAGGTTTCATTTTAGAATTTTATATATGAAACCCTACATGTTTAGGATTTCACTAATGAAATCCTAAAGGTTTGGGGTTTCACAAGTTAAACCCTAAATATTTGCATATCACTTTATGTGATTATTTTTGTAACCCCAAAATATTTATGGTTTCAAAAACAAAACCTTAAATATTTAAGGTTTCATTTTAGAATTTTATTTATTAAATCCTAAATGTTTAAGGTTTCACAAACATAACCAAAAATTTTTAAGGTTTCATTTTAGAGTTTTATCTATGAAACCTTAAATATTTATGGTTTCACAAATAAAACATTCAATGTTTAGGAGTTGACAAGTAAAACCCTAACTATTTTAAGTATCAATTTATGAGTTAATTTTTTTTTTATCAAACCCTAAATTTTTTAAGGTTTCATTTGTGAAACCTTAAATATTTAAGGATTCATTTTAGATTTTTATTTATGAAACCCTAAATATTAGGATTTCAAAAATCAAACCCTAAATATTTAAGGTATCATGTTAGAGTTTTATTTAAAAAAACCTTTAATTTTTAAAGTTTCGCAAAAGAAACCTTAAATGTTTGGGGAATCACAAGTGAAACCCTAAATATTTAGGGTATCACTTTAAGGGTTTATTTATGAAACCTTAAATATTTAGGGTTTTATTTGAAACACTAAATATTTATGGTTTCATTTTAGATTTTTCTTTATAAAACCCTAAATATTTAAGGTATCACTTTATGTGTTTATTTATGAAACCCTAAATATTTAAATTTTCACAAACAAAAATATAAATATTTAAGGTTTCATTTTATAGTTTTATTTATGAAAACCTAAATGTTTAGGGTTTCACAAATGAAACATTAAATGTTTGGGGTTTCCTAAGTTAAACCCTAAATATTTATTATATCACTTTATGTGTTTATTTATGAAACCCTAAATATTTAGATTTTCACAAATGAAACCCTAAATATTCAAAATTTCATTTTATAGTTGTATTTAAGAAACCATAAATGTTTAGGGTTTCACAAATGAAATCCTAAATATTTAAGGAATCACTTTATATGTTTATTTGTAAAACCCTAAATATTTAAATCTTAACAAACAGATTCCTAAATATTTAAACTTTCATTTTAGAGTTTTATTTATGAATCCCCAAATATTTAGGGTTCATAAGTGAAACCCTAAATATTTTAGGTATCACTTTATGAGTTTATTTGTCAAATCTTAAATATTGATGATTTTACAAATGACCCCTTAAAAAGTTGAAAGCTTCACTAATTAAGTTTTCATTTGTAAAACTCTAAATGTCTAAGGTTCTATTATACAATTTTATTTATTAAACCTTAAATATTAGGGTTTGACCAACGAAATCTTAAATATTTAAGGATTCATTTTATTGTTTTATTTATGAAATCCTAAATGTTTAGGGTTTCACAAATGAAATACTAAATGTTTGGGGTTTTCCAAGTTAAACCCTAAATATTTATGGTATCACTTTATGTGTTTATTTATAAAACTGTAAATATTTAGATTTTCACAAATGAAAACCTAAATACTTAAAGTTTTATTTATGAAACCTTAAATGTTTAAGGTTTTATTTAAATGTTTTATTTATGAAACCTTAAATATTAGGGTTTCACCAACAAAACCCTAAATATTTAAGGTTTCACAAACCAAACCTAAATATTTAAAGTTTTATTGATGAAACTCTAAATATTTAGGGTTTTATTTTAATTTTTTATTTATGAAGCCGTAAATATTGGGGTTTCACCTATGAAACCCTAAATATTTAAGGTTTCATTTTAGAATTTTATGTATGAAACCCGTAATGTTTAAGGTTTCACTAATGAAACCCTAAAGATTTGGGATTTTACAAGTTAAACCCCCAATATTTATCGTATCACTTTATGTGTTTATTTATGAAACCCTAAACATTTAGGGTTTCACAAACCAAATCTTAAATATTTAAGGTTTCATTTTAGAGTTTTATTTATGAAACCATAAATGGTTAGGGCTTCATAAATGAAACCTTAAATGTTTGAGTGTCCACAAGTAAAACCCTAAATATTTAGAGTATCACTTTTTTTTTTTATCAAACTATAAATATTTAGGGTTTTACAAATGAAACTCAAAATAATTTGAGCCCCTAAATTACTGAGGGTTTCATTTGTGAAACCTTAAATTTTAATGCTTCATTTTAGATTTTTATTTATGAAACCTTAAATTATAAGATTTCGCCAATGAAACCCTAAATATTTAAGGTTTCATTTTAAAATTTTATCTATGAAGCCATAAATGTTTAAGGTTTCACATATGAAATCATAAATATTTAAGGTATCACTTTCTTTGTTTATTTATGAAATCCTAAATATTTAAGGTTTCAATTTACAGTGTTATTTATGAAACCCTAAATATTTAAGATTTCACAAATGAAATCCTAAATATTTGAGGTTTCATAAGTGTAACCCTAAATGTTTAGGGTATCACTCTATGCGTTTATTTATGAAACCTTAAATATTTATGGTTTCACAAACAAAACCCTAAATATTTAAGGGTTTATTTTAGAGTTTTATTTACGAAACCTTAAATATTTGGGATTTTCCAAGTGAAACCCTAAATTGTTAGGATATCACTTTATCATTTATTTATGAAACACTATATATTTAGGATTTCAAAAATAGAACCCTCAATATTTAAGATTTCACATTAGAGTTGTATTTATGAAACTTAAAAATTTAGGATTTCACGAATGAAACCCTAATTTATGAGTTTATTTATCAAGCCATAAATATTTAGGATTTCACAAACAAAACTCTAAATATTTAAGGTTTTATTTTAGTTTTATTTATGAAACTCTAAATGTTTAAGGTTTAACAAATAAAATCCTAAATGTTTAAGATTTAACAAATGAAACCTTAAATATTTGGTGTTTCATTGAAACCCCAAATATTTAAAGTATCAATTGATAAGTTTATTGATGAAACCCTAAATATTTAAGGTTTCACAAATGAAACCCTAAATAATTTAGGGTATCAATATAGTTTTATTTGTGAAATTATAAATTATTTAAGGTTTCATTTGTAAAATCCTAAACCTCAAATAATGTTTATGGTTTCACAAACTAAACCCTGCATGATTAGAGTTTTACCATAAATGTTTAGAGTTTCACAAACATAACTCTAAATGTTTAGGGTTTCATTTTATAGTTTTATTTACAAAAACTTAAATATTTAAGGTTACATTTTAGAGTTTTGTTTATGAAACTCTAAATGTTTAGGATTTCACAAATGAAACCTTAAATAGTTAATTTTTCACAAATGAAACCTTAAATATTTAAGGTTTCATTTGTGAAACCCTAAACATAGATGATTTTGTTTGTGAAACCTTAAACATATTAGGTATCATTTATGAAACCCTCACAAATGAAACCTAAAATGTTTAGGGTTTCACAAATAAAACATAAAATATTTAAGGATTCACAAACAAAACCCTCAATATTTAAGGTTTCATTTGTGAAACCCTAAATGTTTGGGGTTTATAAATGAAATTCTAAATAGTTGGGGTTTCATTTTAGGGGTTTATTTATGCAAACTTAAATGATTTAGAGTTTCACAAACAAAACCTTCAATGTTTAAGGTATCACAAATGAAATCTTATATGTTTAGAGTTTCACCTTAAATGTTTAAACTTTCACCCTAAGTGTTTGGGGTTTCAGAAATGAAAGTCTAAATATTTAAAGTTTCAAAAATGAAACCCTAAATATTTAGGGTTTAATAAATGAAATCGTAAATAGTTAGAATTTTATTTTTGAAATCCTAAATATTTATGGTTTTATTTTAGTATTTTATTTATGAAACCCTTAATGTTTAGGATTTCATTTGAGAAACCTTGAATGCTTTTGGCTTCACAAATGAAACCCTTAATTTTTAAGGATGCATTTGTTAACCCCTTAATTATTTAAAGTTTCATTTGTGAAACCCTAAACATAGAGGGTTTCGTTGGTAAAATCTTAAACATTTTAAGTTTCATTTGTTAAACCCTAAATTATTCAATGTTTTATTTGTGAACCCTTGAATGTTTATAATTTCAAAAATGAAACGTTATATGTTTAAAGTTTCACCTTAAATGTTTTGTTTACGGTTTCATAATGAAACCCTAAATATTTAGGGTTACTCAAATGAAACCCTAAAATTTAAATCATAAAATGAAATCCTAATCCTAAATCATGGAATCTTAAATCTTAAACCATGCAACACGAAACATCACAATCTTAAAACATAAACCATAAACCTTATTAAAGTGAAACATAAAAGCATAAACGCTAAACTTTAAATCATGAAACCCTAAATCTTAAAACCATAAACCATAAAAATATAAATCATTAACCATGATAAAACAATAAACCTTAAACCTTAAAATCTTAAAACAATGAACTCGAAAAACTAAATTATGAAACCCTAAACATTGAAACCTTAGAATCTAAATCATTCAACCATAAACACTAAAACTCAAATCCCTTAAACCCTAAACCTCAAACCTTGAACCATAAAACTGTGAATCCTAAACCTTAAAATTTTAAAGCATGCACAATAAATAAATCATAAACCTAAAACCTTGAAACCGTAACTTATAAACTCTAAACCATGGACCATGAACACTAGACCTTAAAACTATAAATCATGGATCTCAAATCCTAAACCTTAAAACTTTAATCTCTAAACCATGAAACAATACACACCAAAACCCTAAATCTCAAGGCATAAAACATAAATTCTAAATCTTAGATCATAAAACCCTTAATCCATAATTCTATACATCATAAATCCTAAATCTCAATCGTTAATCCTAAACCAAAAACATTAAACCTTAAAACAATGAACATGAAATCCTAAACCATGAAACATTGGACATTGAAACCATAAATCTTAGAATCTAAACCATTAAGTCCTAAACCTTTGCCGTGAATCATAAACACTAAACTTTAAACCCTTAAACATTAAAAGAATGAACCTGAAACACTAACTATAAAACCTTAAAACCTAACCCAGGAAATCATAAAATCTAAACTATAAAACCATAAACATTGAAACTCAAAATCCTCAAATCCTAAACTCGTAACTTGAAACTCTAAACGGTGAACATTAAACCCTAAAATTGTGAACTATAACTATAAAACTTTAAACCATGCACGATAAACCTTTAACCCTAAACCATGTAGACCTAAAACCTAAATATTAAACCATAAACACACAACCATAAACTACAAATCATGAACCATAAACCATTAACCTAAAACCTTAAAATTATAACATATAAACATTAAAAAATAAATTATGAAACCCTAGACCATAAAACCAAAAATGATAAACCCCAAACCAAAAATACTAAATTATAAATCATAAAACTATGAAATAGTGAACCACATACATTGAAATCTTAAACTCTAAAGCATGAAACTCAAAATCCTAAAGTCATAAAACCTTAAATTGTGAAATCATAAATTATAAAATCTTAAATTGTCAACCATGGACTTAAAAACCCTAAATCATAAATTGTATAGGTCTAAAACCATGGATCTAAAACCCTAAACTATGAATTCAAAATAATGAACTATAAATCCAAAACCCTGAAATAATTAACCATAAACAATAAATATTTGATCCTTAAACCATATAATCATAAATCTTAAAATTTGAAATCTTAAATCCTAAACACTAATGTTTAATTTACTTATACATATATTATGGTTTATTTCTACTAACATCTACTTATATTAAATTTAAAAATAATTGACAAATATATTCAAATATAATAATATAAAAAATTATAAATTGTAAACTTAATATTCATCCATACCAGACACGAGTTATTGTGTCATAGTTATTAATAAATTTTAGTTTAACAAAAAAAGAAAAAAGCACAATCATAATCCTGACTCACTTTCTTTCTTTTATGGCGTTCTATTCTCAGTTTGATCTAACTATTGAGTTTTCTATGGGTTGTCCTAGTTTTCTTTACTTTTTATGAATTTCTTTAATAAAAATCAATTTAAATATTTTAGGTTTTGTGATCTTTAGATATAACTAAAGTTTAATTTTAAGTGCTTTAGTTTGTCTCACCTAAAAGTTCAGCTTTTGTTTTCTTCTATAGAATCTTTTTTTTTTTGTGACCGTGGATTTTCAAATCATTAAAGCTTTTACATATCTTAAGATTGGAAACGTGATAGATTTTTCCCAAGATGATATTTTGTGTTTATCTCTATTAAAAACAAAATGTTATAGCCATTCGCCTATAATTTTACAATATAATATATATATATATATATATATATATATATATATATATATATATCGTCTTCTATAACATGCCTTGAATAATGGATGTGAAGAATTCATCATTACCAAGTGAAACAACACAGATTGATCTCAAATACCTATTACTTGATGTGGTGACAAAGAAAACAGACTTGATTCGTAGAAACAAATACAGTGGTCTGCATTAATTCTCTGCGCCATTAAGAACTTGCAGGTTCGATATATCTAACTACTACACAATATCAGTCACGAAAGTTTATCACATATTTCCCTGAGGAACTGCTTAAATGGTCATGTCATAACACCACCTAAAAAAAGTACAATGAAACCAAATAAAAGTAAAGCCATTTAGCCAACATATCAAAGTGTAAGCAATGATTGCCAAATTTACTTAATGATGGTTCTTCCTCCACAAAACTCCAATCTTCCTCAACATGTTGGTGTTTTTCTTCTTAGGTGACTCCTCATCTGTGTCTAACAAATAAGGTGAGCTAATCTTGCCAGTAACAGAATTGAAGCTGTTTTCATGCGAGCAATTTCGGTCTACAAATTTCCCATTGTTTCCAGCAGAAAGCATAGAGGCAGCTGCTTCGGCTGCCTTTCTCCACTGGTCTGACTGAACTTTCAGTCTCCTTAGTTCGGCCTCCAACTCTGAATTTGCAGCCTGAGCAGCATCTAACTGCTCGGTCACCCGAGCCACTCTTTTGTTGCTTTTATCAGCCTCTTCTGTTATGCGGCCAAGTTTTGTCAAAGCCTCTTGCTTGGCCGCCCTGGCTGCTTCAGCTGAAGCAAGGGCTTCATCAGTGACTTTACTCCTCTCCAACTCCTTTATTTCCATCTTGAGCATACTGTTTTCGGCCACTATATTTTGCAGTTCTGTCTCTCTATCTAATAACTTTTCCTTCAAGTCTTCAATATCAGCATCCAATTCTTTTAGCTCTATCACAAGTTCAGATTGCCTTTTAGTGGATAGATTTTCCATTATCTTGGAATTGAGCTCCTTATTCTCCTCTAACACACTAAGCAACTGAGATTCCTTGTCCGTCAGGCTTGCCCTTAGCTCTTCAGTGTCAGCTTTAGCTCTCCTTAATTCCTCATATAACTCAACCTCTCTCTGACCAGATTCTGATTTTGTGTGTTCCAGTTGTTCAAAAGCACTTCTAATCTGCAATGTGCTCTGGATATATTCTTCCTGGTATCTTACCTCAGAAATATCCAATGCGGACTTCAACTGCCCCACTTCGGCTTTTGCAGAGATAAGCTCAGCTTTGAGATGATTTATTTCCTCATTTTCTCCATTTTCCTGAGAAGGTCCATTTTCATAGGCTGGAGTTGGACCTGATATACTTTTGTTTGCACTGCTAAGCAAATCAGCCTGAAGTTTACTCACAAGTTCTTCCAATGATTTTGCTTGAGTTCTTGATTGCTCCAACTCCAAAGCTAAAGATTTGTAAGCTTCTGCTGCTTTCATGCCATCTGACCTAAGTGTTTCCACAGTCTGATTTGCTGTTTCCAATTGCATTTGCATTTTACCAACTACTTCCAAGGCCCTGGATTCAGATTCTTTGCAATCACATACCTCATTTTTTAGTTTTTCTGCCAAAGAGAGGGTTTTATCAAGCTCCATCTTCAATTCCTGAATCTCAGCATGAACTGATTCTGCACTGTTGATCTGACTAGCTTCAGACTCACATACTCTTTCAAGTTGAATTTTTAATTTCTGTATTTCATTCATGGCAGATGCCAAAGCAGCTGAATCCATTGCCTGCTGCTTTTGGACAGCCTCCAGTTCAGATTGCCATTCTCGATCCCGATCCTGAGAAATTTTGCGCAGCTCTTGAAGCCGTGCTTCTTCAGAAGCCGAAAAGTCCAGAAGTTGCTGATGGGATTCCTCCAGCTCTTTCGTCATGTCTACAAGCTGCTTCTTTGCCTCTTCAGCCTCCTGTTGAACTTTTCTCTTCCATGACTCAGATGAGTTAAGTTGATCCTTGGCATTCTTCAGATCTTCTTGAAGCCGAGCAATCTGAGATTCCAATTCCTGGACCTTACTAGGCCGTTTCTTCTAGAGCCAGATGATAAAGAGGAAGATGACTGGGTGAATAATAAAATTATGAACTGACAATAACATAATATTTCAGATTTTATATATATACATATAGACAATGGATGTATGAAGTGCTTTAAATAATTGTACTAAAGATGCAGTAATTCAGCTCCAGACACGAGTTAACTTCACATACCTCAGATATTGGACTGTGAGGTGACCTGCGTTCAATGACCTTTGGACTTCTATCTTTCGGAGTCTTTTTTGCAGCATTTGGAGAGGAGACAGAGTCTCCATCAGAGTTTGGTGTCTTCAACTGACGAGCAGTTCGAGGGGTTGCAGGAGATTTCTTTTGCGGCACTTCTGAAGTACCAACTCTGCTTACAGTCAGCCATAAGCCAATTAATATTAATATGCATAAACAAATGTAAGAATTAGAATGTGGCTCAGAAAGCATCTAGAGATAGCACACTGAAGTGGTCAAATCATGAGAATCCATCAATTGGATGAAGATATGCAACACTATTTTCAAACATCACCATTCAAGTAGGTGTTGCTTTCTCGAGGATAAACCGGTAACAAATTCAGATTTAGCTAAAGCTGAGGCCAAATAACTTTATGATCATGACCTGATGGGAATTGCTAAAGGACAAGAATGATATATTTGTAGCAAGAAATAAAAGACATTCCTTCAGATTCATCTTAATACTAATACCTTTAGTGTTAAGGCATCCTTATAACTAGAAGTTTGTGTGTCACCCAAGCCAAATAACAACGTTATATTTTCCAACCTAAGTGAGTGAAACTAAAACTTAGGAGCACATGAGCATAATGGATCAGAGTCAGACAATGAAGTAGAGAAGCATAGAAGATTGCCTCGGGCACAACAAGAATTGGGAGAAGTTCATTTAAAGAAATTATTTTTCCACTTAGCAACAAAGAAAAATTACTTTACAAATTTCTTTAAACAGCATTAGTAAATCATAATGTGGTAGTTTCGGAGTTTAATCAACTACAATTAAATAAATGCATCCATAACTATTTTTTCATGCTTCATTTTACAAACTAGCAATCCTTAATTTTACACATCCAAATCAAATAGAAAGCAAGAAAAGCGTTAGATAATCCAATCTTACCTTGCTTTTGGTGTCTGCATATTTTAATCTCCCAAGTCGTAAGGTATACAAAGGAAATGAAAAGACCACTACTTTAACCTCCCTGACCCACTATTCCTGCAATAGGAAACTGAGTAAGAAATAAAGACGAAAAGAAATTTGATTTATAACATGACAAAAAGAAATAGTTCTCAGCTGATGCCCACCACGGATCAGCATTTAACTTCACAAAAACAACAAAAAGGTGAAAAACCATAACAAACAAACAAACAGCATATAATCCCTTCAAAGAAACTCCAAGTAAACTAACTCCACTACTACCTACCAAATCCAAAATACAAAAAAAAAAAAAAAAACTTGCACCAAAATCCTTAAATAGCTATCATTAACTCCACTCCGGTGTGTCCATAAGCATACCACAGCCACATAATGCTGCACCAACATTAAATTCCGTAATTAGAAATTATTTGACACAGACCACTCATACAACCAAAGATTCAAAACACTTTCAAGTTTCAGCATTTTAGAAATAGTATTTCATTTTTTCAGTTTCTCTTCTGCAACGTAACCTAGAAGCCCTGTTGCTAACAGTGAATTTCCAGATTCCTTGCCAAACTTTTCAAAACAAAAGAAGACAGATGAAGCTGAGTAAAGTATTAACAGTTTTTTTTTTTTTCATTTTCTGACCCCTTTTTTTTTCTTTTTAGTGGAGTGAAAGTCCAGTTTGGAACAAGACACAAAGTTGAAGAGTCCAATGACAGCACACGAATCTTTGACTCTCAGAAACCCAGATCTACATGAAATGCACTCCAAAACCAAATAACTATTAACTAATCCGAATGAATAATAACATAAACACAAAGACAGCATGAGCAGAGATCCTGCACCTACCTCAGTAAAAACAAGCTACATGTTGCGTTGCAACTTGCAACGAATAATCTTTTAACAACAACAAAAAAACAAAAACTCAACTCAAAATTAGTCTCCTAGCAAATTGCCAAGAAAAAAAAAATCACAACTTGATAATGGGACATTCGAAAAACTAAAAAAAAAAAATTGTAAGTGAGAAAGTTAGAGAAGCAAAACAAACACAGAGCAACCAGCAATCAAACTGAGGAACGCTAAAGCAAATTACCCTAGTGAAAGAAATGACATTGTTTGAAAAAATCAGTGCATAGTGAGAATGGAAGGAAGGAAAAGAAGAAGAAGCAATGTGGTTGTGGAGTAGCAACAGTTGACGAAAGAGAGTGTAGTAAGTAAATGAGAGTCTCACCAAAATGTTGAAATGGCAATGTGAGTGTGAAGCCAAGAAACCCTAGTGCCAGTGTTGTGTTGGAAGGAAGAGAAGAAAAGAGAGTGAGGTTGCTGAAGGTTGATGTGTGGTGCTCAGTTCCCGAGTTTGTGTCATTGTATTTTCTGTGTCAGTGGCGAAAGTAGGAGCCAACACTAAAAATACGTTTCATTGATAACAACGCTCTTTGGCTTCCACGCGCTTCTTTCCACTTCAGTTATTATGGGGCTCATTCGAGGTGGACTACTCCAACAATTTGCCATTTCTTTCTCCATTTTCCATTTAGTATTTTCTCTACTAGTAATCATTTATTTATTAGGTTTTTAATTGAAAAATGCCCCTAGAAGCACCAAAACCTTTTAAGATAAATTTCTATTTTTAATTGAAAATATATTCAAATATAAGAAAAAATTAACTAATTTAGCCCTATTAATGTTATTATTCTGAAAATATCCTTAAGTTAATTCAAATATGAGCTATAAGAAAAATTAGCATAATAACTTATTTAAAATTATTTCTTATTTTTATTAATCCGGTTAATATATTTTTTCAACTTACCTTTTTTTCAATTTCTTTCTTTTTTTTAATTTCTTTCTTCGTTCAAATAAAGTATAGATATTTTCAAATTTCAGGATTCAAAAAGAACTTATATACACCACACTTAAATTTCATGAATTTAAATTATTTCACGAGATTCCAAATTTCACAATTCACCGCAAAAATGTTCATCTTACTACTCAGATTCAATATTTTAGAAATCACTACTTTATTTATCTTTTTCATTTATTTCAATTTATTTTCATAGAAAAAACTCAAACTTGAGTCTTTAGTGGGAAATGTCATTCCATATATACAAAAGAATTCATCTTATTACTAAGATTCAATATTTTAAAAATCATTACTTTATTTATCTTTTTCAACCATTTTACTTTATTCTCAGGGGAAAAAAACTAAAACTTAATTTAGAGTAAATCTAATCATTCACCTTAAAAAAAAAATGTTTGAGATGTTTTTTCCAAACTCAAATTAGGAATAACACCTGCAATGTTAACTCATTTTTGTAAGGTTGAATATAGGGGTATATAATTATTTCAGATTGGATTGACTTGAGTTTTATTTTCAATCTAACATCATTAAACTTAATAGAATTAGATTGAGTTAGATTTATCTTTTGTATTTTACAATTCACATTACAAGAAAAAACTGTGTTTCACTAAAATAAATCCAACTCAATCTAATTAACTGACTCAATCCACACAAATATAATCGGATTGGGGCGAAGAAGAAAATGAAGAGATGAAAAGATACACAAGTAACAACATAAAATAAAAAGAAAAACAGAATCCCAAATTTTGCTTGGAAATTGCATTGACAACATTCATTGGTAATTCAATGTATGTTTTTATTCACTGCATCATAAGATTAACAAAGTAACAAATTTAAATATGAATCTTTCATTTATGTATATCCATTTAAAGTAAGAAACAAATTTAAAGCACATGCTGCATTCAGCATGAAAGGACAACAGATAACTCAAAAAATGGTTGAACATAGCAGGTTCTTCATTTAATTTGAATTCACCCCAATGTCTCAAATTGTACTTTCAAATACATCGCTTTTACACAATTATGGCCTAGTGGCGAGAGTAACACACAAATCCTTACAAAAGTCTTTCATTTGAATCAATGTAATAGTAGAAGGTATTATGTACTACATTGAACATTGGGTTTCAATAGCAGCTAGCTTCTGTAGATGTCCGTTCATGGAAGTATAAAAACATTGAAGAACCACTATTTCAAGAATTTTGGCAACTATTGATTAAAAAAAAAAAAAAGAGAGAGAGAATTTTGACAGAGAGATATCATATGGCAGGTTTCATATACCCTATCTTCTTTGTGTATTGCTAGCTGTTATTATGTTGCTTGTTTTCGATCATTATTATAATTGCAATATACTATTCTACTATTATTAGTTGTCATATGCTCGATCCTTCTGTGGTGCATGCCTGGATTTGTTTCTGACATTATTCCGCAGGCTAAATTGTAGATTTTGGAACTTATTTGAAATAAACAGCATACTTTATTACATATCAGTGACATCTTTGAAGATCAAGGATTGTTAATTTATAGAGATGCCATTATGCTTCTTTCTATTGTTACTAATAGCAGAGTTCAATTTTTTTTTTATCTACTTGTGTGAATCTTACGTTTCCAATTTCAATTATAAAAACAGGGATTGGACGATCGAGTGGTCCCACCATCACGGGTATTGCCACTTGCCAGAGGCAGTAATACTAATATCCAAATGAGGGCCACTTCTCCTGTTTCACAAGTAATGTTTCTGTTTCTAACACGGAATGATACGAAACTGTTAATATATACAAACTAATTACTACGCTGGATGTAAATAACACAAAACAGGCTTCTCCGATGCATGGTAATTGATATTCTTTTGAGTAACATTAAATGTTATATTTTCTGTAGCAGCTTTACAGTTTTAATTATATTTTCATTTCTTTTATCATGTTCTCTTCATTTCAATTTGATTTTGCTTTTTGGGGTGTGTATATTCCAAAGGAGTTCAATGGTTCAACTAGTGACCTCTCTTATTTTTTTGTAAACAAAATGGGAGAGAAACACGTGTATGTGCAGCAGTGCAGGTTTCTTTATAGAACTATGTATCTCTACACACACATGTGGCGTATTCCTTAAGCGTATAAGAATACCAACATCATGTCAACACAAAAAATTTCTTTCCTCACGGGGGAAGAACTTTTTCTTTTTCAGCTGGATCATGGCTTTTAAAAAAGTAAAGGAAAGAGATATACAATAATACTAATAAAAAAATAATCGGTTAATACACTTCCTGTATGGGTGTAAAGACCAAAGTAGAAACTAACAGGGCACCAGAGAACCAAAAGAGGGGGTAAACAAAATACAGTAATAATGAAAGGAAGTGGTACTGGTAGTAATGATGAAAGTAAAATGCTTTGGTTTTAAGCCTTCTAGGTTGAGCATTTTAGTCCCTACGTTTTTAGAAACCTAAATATTCATTTTTATTTATTTTTCATTGTCATTTTGCAGTCAGGACTAATAAAAGGTTTCAAAAATCCCTGGCACAAAAATGTGTGTAACTTGCAGAATGTCAATCACTAGGAAAATCCCTAATGCTTGATTGTTTTGTTCTATTATTTATAAATTTAAGTTGAAATTCCCTATCTGGAAAACAGACAATGTACTTTTTCCTACCCATAACATATTCTAAAACAAACCGAAAAATTCATATTTAGTTGGCAAAAAATGCAGCAGTTAACATGAAAAAGTATTGTGATAGAGGGAGAGATTAGGCATAGGCTAGTACTAAACTACTGATGAGTAGGGAGCTTCCATCAGAGTACTAGTATGAGCTGGAAGTCCCCACTTCAACCACCACTGATTAATGAAATACGTATCCCCAACTTCCACACCCAAAAAGGCAAAAAAAAAAATGAGGTTAAAATGGCAATAAATAAAATAGAAATGCATGTTGGCATAGACCTTTTCTATTCCAGAGAATCAGATTGGTGAGGCAATAAAAGTAAGATCCAACAACATTGTTCAGTGATGCTAATCACGTTTACAAGGGTATTATTCGTTTAAGGTTCTTGCTTTATATCTGGTCAGTTCCTTGATTTTAATTTTCAAAGCAAAACCTAGTAGCATCAATGAAATGAAATTCACATTTTTTATATCACAACTAAGAATCAAGAATCAGAAACTTTGACCCGAATGATACTTGATTGGGAAAGCACAGAAAGAAGAATTCGGACAGTTCATTTGTCCTTCGGTCATCTGATTTTGACCATCGTGGCAAATAGTGTGAAACTAAATGAAAATACAAATTGATAAATATAGTAAGCAAAACAATTTTCACCCCAAATCAAAAGCCTCCAAGAAACGTTAGGATACACATAAAAATATGAAAAATAAATAAATGGAACACTCAATTTAAATAAACTCTTTTTGTTTTATTTCTTCAGTGATATATTTTCAATTCTACTTTAATGCTTTTCATCCTTTTACTTGTATGATCAACTGTCCACACCCTTGTCCACAGCTAACTCTGCATTTAAGGTGCTGCTTTCTACCTTTGGTGGACCTGAGTGGCGCCTCGGCCTGGAAGGTGAAGCTGGGAAAGAAAGCCGCTTCTTTGCACTCCCAGAGGATCCTTTCTCAGATTTTCCATTTTCTGGGGCTAATGGACTTTGTGTCCTGGACTTGGCTTTTGCAGATTGAGTTGGCACCATGTAGCTTGGAAGTGCTGGAGAGCTAGCAAGGCTCTCATCATCTCTCACCGATGAACCGGCAATGGAGTGCCTCCGGAACCGGTCTGACTGTACACTGACCAAGCTTTTGGAGTCCTCGTCCGTAACCCAGCTACCCCTTGGGCTGGGGCTTATCTTCTTTGGTTTCTTAGCAGATCCTGAAGCTGGCTTGGAAGGAGTGGACTGAAAGCTAGGCGAGCCAGGATTCTGACTGGCTGTTGGAGACTGCTTTTCCGAAGAATTGAGCTGGAAACGAGCGAATGACTTGCTGATTTCTCCACCGGTGATGCTGCGGCTTGAGCTTCTCACGGATGAGTGGTCATTCAACTCTCTATCCGTATGGCTACGGCTCTCCCAAGGTCGGGCTGCCATCCATCGTTCCAACCAGCTCCAACCCCAGGTCGGATTGGTTGGATCCATGAACATTGGATTTACAGATCTTGATGAGTTCTTCCAGTTTTGCTGCCAAATATCAAACACTGAATTTGTTCAAAGCGTCGAGGAACTTAAACTTATGATTGTAAATTATATCATAGGCAGACATGCTATTCATTCAAAATATGTTAGGCACGCACATGATATAGCATGCCACTTTATTTCAGTAACTAAAAACTGCCATTGGCAAAATTGAGGAAGAACTCATGCTGCTACTTAACAAAGCATTAGCATATCATTGGATTATGCAAAAGATCACAAGATATGGCTCTGAAGATAGTGACGAGATAGAAAAGGACTCGTGCACTTATCAGGACTAAGTTTCACATAAAAAAAGTAACAGATTCAAGAGATAAGGAAATAATTAAGAGTATACACAATAGTATAATAAGGATGCTTGATTTCTCATTCTATAATATGTGATATTTTTGAAAGATTTTAATCTCATACTAAATTTTTTATCCATTTCCTCGCATGTGTAAATTGATGAGAAAAATAGAAAAACCTGATGAGTGAATGCATAAGCCAGTGCTCTTTCTCTTCTCACAGTAGCCTCATACTTGCTTAGTAACTTGGCTTCGATTTGTTCTTTTGATTGTAGGCTGTCATCCCATTCCTCTCCCATCTATTATGATAAAGCAAGTTAAAAGCATTCCAAACACAATATGTTAAAATATCAAACAAGATTAGCATTTCAAAATAACAAAATTAGGAAATGAAACCCGGCCAGACCCACCCTCAAGCTTTCAAGCTCTCTTGCATGCTTCTGTAAGAGCTGTCTCTGCAGAGCCTGATTCTCCTCTAACATTCTGATCCTCCGGGAACGAATCTGAGACTGCAAGCGAGACAATGTCTGCATCGAGCGGAGGGTACTTGTGGCTTGGCGTTTTACAACCGGACCTTCCATCAATAATTTCAACCTGACCAGCCCCCTTAAAGCTCGCAATGCTCTTCTTGCCTAAATGATTTCAAAAGAAACTCTAGGTTCAAATTCAAATAACAATTGCTTTTGTGCCAATTATTGATTCACACTCACAGCTTAATAACTGTGTATAAAGTGTACATTTAACAAAGGTATTGTGTGGGTTCAAACTTGAAGAGTCAAAACTCGATCTACTGTTACAATAAAACTTTAAATCAATTACAAGACATTGCACTAGTAGACAAGACATTGGCAATGTCTTGTTTACAAAGATATTATATGGATTCAAATTTATTAGGGAGTTTTGTGTAGGATTTTTTTTTTAAAATAAAATGACTCTATGTTGATTTAAATGAATTGTAAAAACATACCAAAAATAAACAAATTGTGAAAAAGAGAAGTGGGTGAAGGATAATTAATGAAGTAATTTATATTGCTTTAAATCAAAATTGCAAGCCATACCAAGTATCCACGAAAAGCTGTTTGAATTTTGATTGCTGCCACTTCATCCTTTGGTTTACCAGCAAAACGAGCAATTGGGGCAGCTTCAACCCTAACAGGTTCTATCTGAACAACAGATGGAACAGGTTCCTCGGCAACCATGGCAGTTGCAACTTCAACAACATGATCGTGATCATGTTTGATTTCATTTTCAATATCAGTTACTTTAATCTCTTCTTGTGGAGGAATAGGAGGTGGTGGTGCCTTATCAGCTTCCGAGTATGAGACTGAAGTCTCCAATTTTTGCTTCCCAAACCATTTCTTCTTAGATTTACTTGATTTCTGCAAAAGCAATTGATAAAAGTATAAAACTATAAGGAACATCCCAGAAAATTGAGATAAGTTGTGAATTAAATTTCACCCAGACCTGATCTTTCTTCTCCTTTGAGTCAGGGCTGAGTGCTTTCTTCACACTGGAAAACCAATTTCCCTTCCTCCCCATTTTCTTGGCATTCCTTAATTTGATCCTTTACACCAAAAGAACAAAAAGGAAACTTTTTAAGATCTGAAACCTCACAGACCAAAACTATTTAATTTCTTAACAGAAAATCAATGGCATCTGGTGATATTATTAAATGTCATAATTTATTTTTAATGTCAAAATTAGTACTACTACCAAATTTGACAGTGGAAAGGGAGAGCCTCAATAATTTTGTAACACAACATAATTATTCCCTTCTTTGTTTTTTTAATGGAAAAGAACAATAAGCTTCGGCAACACAAATTTGTCGTGAACTGTGAACTGTGAACATAATAGGGAAACAGAGGTAAAGAAAAAGAAAAAGCTTTAAGCAAAAAAACCATTCAAGTTCCTAAAAATCCTAGTTGTGTATCAATTCTGCATTAGTTCTATCTGGGTATCTCATAAATGAAAGTAAATCACGTTTCCAGAAACCAAACAAGAGGTTTCTAAACCTCGTTCACGAAATAATATTGAGTCAAAAAAGAAAACCGCTGAATAAATTTCCCCTTTTGCATTTTCAAATAGAAATAAACGCACGAGAATTCAGTTCAAGTGGCTAAATTAGCTGGAACAGGCTTTAAGCCAAAGCTGAAGCTGAGGTTTTCACCAAAGGAAAAAAAGGATGAGAAATCGTGAAAGTGTGAGATGGGATAACACAAAACAAAGATGAAGTTAAAATTTTTTGAGAGTCCAATGAAGATATCGAATGAGAGAGTTACCTGAACTGAAACAAAGTGACAGATCTCAAATGAAGATGTTCTTGTTCTTCTTCTGACCCTGTCTCTCTCTCTCTCTCTCTCTCAAGGAAAAGAAAGAAAGAGTGAAACTTGAAGATCACACCTGCACCAAACTACTACTACGTCTCTATCTCTCTTTCTCTACTTGTGAAGAGGGAAATCAGATCTTGCCAAGTGCTAAGAGAGGATAGTTTGAATTATAGGAGCAGCTGTTTCTGCTAATATTGAGACCTTGCCACTTGGGTTGCTCACAGTGGGCCCTGAGCTGCTTTTACCATGTTCAATGAATCAAATCAAATTTAACCGAGGTGTCATGTGATGTGTGAACCATAAATAATGCTGCAGTTAATCAGTTTTATAACTTATGAAACATATATAATAAGAATAAGAATCTAAAAGTGATACACAACCCTAAATAGTGATTAATGTGGTGATGAATAACAGTTTTTAATTTTATACTGTCATGCATTATTTTAAAATTTTAAAAACAAAATAAAAGTATTAAGTAAAATAAGGCATGTAAATAAGTTGTTGTAAAATGTGGTATGAAATTTATTGCTATCATCACTCACGAGTGAACCATGTAGGTGATTATGGCTAACGTGGTGCTCACAATTCGCATTCACGCCTTGTACTACTAATTCATAGCATTTTTAAAATTATTTTTCGCTCACCTTACTTATTTGTTACTCTTTTAGTAAGTTTTGACACGGTATTAAGAAATAAAATTTTATAAAAAAAATCATGTCACTTTTTAATATTTTTTTTATCTTTCTAATTAATTACCTAGTAACAATAAGAGTATTTCATATTCAGCAAAAAAAAAAAAAAAAGTATTTCATAAAACAACAAAAAAAATGTTTCCTTGATTTTGGAAAACAATAACTAATTTGAAACAATTTTTTTTTACTAAAATGTCATGTGAAGTGAAACAATAGAGGAAGTGCCGTTTAGTTAAGTTAAAAATTATATTATTTTTTGTGATATTTGTGTGAAATATTCCACAATTTTGTTATTTATTACTTTTAGTAAAAAAAATTCTTCTAATTACATTTTTTTTTTTTTACAAAACTCAAATCTAAAACTTTACTTTAAATATCCCAAATTAATTTCACTTATGCTTTGTTTGGTAGAAGAGTGATAAAGTGGGTGATAAGAAAAATAAAAAGGAGTCTGTTTTTTTTTTTTAATGGATGATAATATAATGTTCAGTTTATTTATTTCTAATTAATGAATTATTCATAACATTAGTCAATGTTAATAATGATTAATTAATACGTACTATTTTTTAAAACGAACTTATGTTTTGGGAGACTGGTAAACTGATTAAATCCAGTTACATTTACTATTGCTGTCAATTGGCCATTTTCCAAAACAACAACTAATCTTCCATTAAGACTAGTAGTATAATGGAGAAAAAAAAAAAAGGATATTACATATATTTTTATACCAGGTTTAATTTATTTAGAGATGGCAAAACTTCTTGAACAAACTCATATATCTACATGTCTAAACAATTCCGTAAATTGTGCACCAAAAATGTCCGAACCACATCCCTTTTCCTACTTCTTGAATTGCACGAGCCATCAAATCTTTAACATGTTTGTGCAGAAAACTAGTTTTATAATAACTTTATTTGATTAAAGTAGTAATAAATTAAATGAAGTTGGTAATCGAGCCTAGCCAAGTCAATTTCCTTTTAAATATGGTACTAGCAACCAGCAAGAACGTTTTAAACATCAGTGCCTAAATTGCAATTTCCACCGTTACGACTTTATGAAAACTTAATAAAATACGTCATCAAATTATAGTAGAAGCGTGATAGGGTTCATCACCATTTCAAATTAAAAGTTTTATTTCTCGTTAATTTTATAGGTATCACCTTCTTCTTCTTTTTTATGCGCTTTATAGGTACTCCTATTTATGCATTCATTTTTAGGTGAATGTTTTAGGCATAATAAATACAAGTTACTAATTTGTTTTAGTTATAGTAGTGGGACACAACACAAGGTGCTGACTATAATTAAAACAAGAGCAATAATTCAACTAATAAAAACACTCCATTTTCATTTTTCGTTTTCCATAGATATTTTATGGAAAACCCGTTTAGTTTAATAAATGATAAATAAATATTTTTTATCAGCAAAAAAACATTGTATATTAACACAATCGGGTATAAGTGGTACCCAAGACCATGTACATAATTAAACAAAATTTAAAATAATATTATTTAATTATAATTGTTTCAACTAGAATACTCAAGTAACTTAACTTTAAATTATCTTCCTAATTTATTCATTGACAAATCTGATTTTAAAAACCTTATAAAAATTGTGTTAATTAATCAAATAATGTGATGCACAACGGGCTCATAATCTATGTGTGAAACTTAAAAGACTAACTTTTTTAAAGACCCGTGATCAAAACAAAATCTATGGATAAATAAATTAAAAACATATTGGAATGGATAAGAACACCCATCTGACCAAATTCGGTGCCTTCACGTCTAACACTCGCTCTCTAAGTACCTGCATCTAATATTTGTAAAAAAAAAAAGTACCTGCATCTAATTAACATTATTGCAATAAAATATATTATTAATGGATTAGGTCAGAAATTGGGGCCATTATTATTTTGTTTTATTTGTGAATTTTAATTAGTCTGACTTAGAAAAAAACTTGGTGGCTTAGCACAAGCAGCAGCATGTCAACACTAACGAGTTGTTAAATATGCTTGAAGGTATTAGTAAGATGTTGAAGGTTTAACCTCGTTAATTTGATATCAAACGTATTTATGAATACTATGTTAAACATGCAAGACACACAAATAAATTAAACTTTAATACCGTTTTATACTGATAATTTATAATCTTATATTTAAATGACTTTTTAGATAAGTTTATAAAAATTATCTTACCTACAATAAATCAAGAGTTGTCATTTACGATATAAAATTATAGTTTATCATTATTAAACTCAACAAACTAATCTCAATAACAATAATAATATGTAATGCGTTAAAAAAAAAAAAAAGACTAATGTAAAATATTATTCGGGTGTGAATAATAAACTTGACTCTCCTCTCAGGCTAAACATGTGAATCGCATTAAAGGTCGATATCTCTCACGTGAACGACCACTAGAAAGCTATGCTCGAATTTCAATTCTATTTCATTTTTTCTATTCAGTACTTCATTTGTTTAGGTCTGATATATCGAAAAAAAAAAAACTTAAGGCATGCCACGTCATATTTAAGATACTTATACCTGAATTTATATTTATTTCAATGGTATAAAAATATTAAGCAAGTAAAAGCACCCAAATCATTTTTTTTTATTTTTCTAAAAAAATAGTTAAAATCCTTCTTTTCTCGTTGAATTTGGATCTAAACATTATTTTTTATTCTTAATAAACCTTGAAGATGCACTGTTTAAATAAGATAAGAATCTTAAATTTAAGAAATACACTTATGTCACCTGTACTTGCTCCAACTACAATAAAAAAAACCACTCTTATACTGAGAATTCGATTAAGCAATTGTTGATAAAGTTGTTTAAGTACCCAACCATTATTAATTTTTTTTAAAGTAATAGTTTAGTGAGTGAAAAATGATTTATTTAATGAAATAATGTGTAAAATTATTTTGAATCAGTGGCTCTGTGATAATACATTACAAGTAAAAATAATCTTTAACTCAAATAATTAAGAGACATTTTTAATTCACAAAAAATAATACTAATAATTTATTAAAGGTTCCTTTTGACTTTTTTCTATATTTCCTTTTTTTTTTTTAAGTTCCGTATTTATGTTTTAAAAAATGAATAATATTGGGTGCATTTATTTATAAATAGACAGACAGAAGTTGTATATGGAAATTCAAACAGACATGAATATTTCCTTTTCAACCTACATGTTGATAATCGGATGATGGATGCACGTTAACCATACCCCACATCAACGACCATCGTGATATTTTAGGAAATAGGAACAAATACGAGAATATATAAAACCCTTTAAATAGAATCATGATTCATAAGCGAATATTGGTTATTATCTTTGGATAAGATACAAATATTTCAAATCAATTTGCGAGAATTTTATTGGTGTATTTGGTGGAGAGAGGAAAAAATGTCGTTATTGTTATTGTATTTTTTTTTGTTTACAAAACATATTTTGTTTATTTGATTAAAGAGAAATTAAAAGAAGAAAGAAAGAGAGGCTATTTCTAGAAAAAAAAAATTCTTTTACTTTTTCCAATTTAAATTTCAATATTTTTCGTCTTTGTTGATTTCTTTTCACGAAACCAAACATATCCGTTGTGTTAGAATAAAAACAAAATCCTACGTGAATAAAAACTTCCAAATGATCTACCACCAATTGTATTTTTTTTTTCTTATGAAGTATGTTATTACTAAATAAGTTTACTTTAAGTTTGAGTTGAGGCCATCAAAGTTTTATTCAGCTGAAGTTATTTACAAAAATAAATACTCAAATCCATCATTCAGATCATAGTAACACTTCTTCGTACATAAAACTCAAATTCCTCGTACAGCCACACAGGAGCTTGAGTTTGAGCTTGATCTTCAAAGAGTTGCATGTTCGTGTTATTGGCTTTTCCAGGCTTATTATTTTCTTGGGACAATTTTTCTGTGCTAATTTATAGTATGAAGCTTTATGTCCACAGTAGTACCTAGATATTGTCTTAAATTGTTTTCAGTGTCTTAAGGGATTTGTTTCACCGAAGAAAAAGACACCATTGTTTTTTTCTTTCTGAAAATGATTTATATGTCACAAGCTAACTACATACTTCCAGTGAATGCAGCGAAAGCTTTGTCCTCACATGGGCTTCATCATATTTTCTTACTTCTATTTGGGTCCAAAAGAGCAGGCCCAAACCCAATCTTGATCCCGTTGTTTCATGAACAAAACATTAGCATATCCTCCAAATTTAAAAATAAAATAAAATTGCCATATACTAAGGTTTTCTTTGAAAAAGACCATATATGCTTTAAATGTTTTTGCTTCATAGCAGAAGAGCCTCTCACTTCCATAAGCTAACAAAAATTTGAAAACAGGAAGAATCAATAAAACTATTAACAATTAAACATAGGGTAAATTTGCGCAAGAGAAAAAAAAAATGAATAAATTCTATATAGCAGTAGGAAAGTAATTCCTGTACTTCCAATTTCTATATTGCTTCAACACTCGTTATTTCATGTCTTTCCTCTTTGCCTTCGACTAAAATCTAGAAAAATCAGTGACTTGAGGTGGTTCGAGCACGAAAATTGAAACGCCATAGCAAGATTTTGGAGCAATCCTCTGGTGGAATTCCCTTTATTTTAGCCTCATCTTCTAGAACTACTTGCTTCACGAACTTGATTGAATTCTAGTAGAACCAACAAAAGAGAATACACAATAATAAGGACAAAAAAATAATAAAAAAAAGCAACTAAACTCGTTGGTTGAGATTATTTCTCGAATGATAATGATGCATATATATCTTGTCAGTTTTAATTTCAAATGGACTACGTTTTCTAATTGAGATTATATTGAAACTTGAAATTGAAAGTGGATTCTTCTATCTTGGAGTATAAGGAAGCATGATGCATTATCAATGGTATTATGCCTGAGTAGAAAACACTACATATATAGTTAGTATTGTGATTAGTTCAACTGGTCAATCAAGGTGTCATTATATTACCTAATATCTTACTCTTTTTTTTCCTTTGGTTTTTTCTTTCTCAAGTAGGTGGAGGTTGGCCAAACGTTAAGTAACATAAGCAAAATCTTTATTTAAGGATGCTAGTTTTTGTGGGTGGTCAAAATTTAGGGGAATGTAAAATGTATTTAAAAAATTAAAGAAATTAAAAGAAAATATTAAATATTTTATTGTTAAACTTTTTTTTTTACACAAATTTTATTGTTAAACTATTCATTTACTAAGGTACCATTTTTATTTTTTAAAAATAATTTTAATTTTTAGATTTTCAAATATTAAAAAATTTGTTTATAATAATGAAAAAATTGAAAACTAAGTTGAAAAACTTGTTTCCAATGTTCACATTTGAGAAAATTTTTAACTGTGTAGAATCTCTACAGAAACATTCTAGCAGTAAAAAATTGCGTAGAAACTAAAACTTAGCTAAGACACAAAATGGGACACTATAATTTATACAATTTCTTAAACAGTGTTGGACACTATAATGTATAAATCATAGTAATGTTTTACCTGAGAAGTGTCTTGAACAGAGGAAGTGCGACCCCATCTCTCAGGGTCCCAAAGGATGGAGCTATTAAATGCAAAACTTGAAATATGAATGGGGGGAGTGATTGTATCAGTTTCATTATTCATATTCCTTAGATGCCAACCAATGACTTGTGATGAATCGCATACAGGTCCTTCGATTTTCACTTTCTTCCTGTGTGCAGCTAACAATGCTGTTGGCCATGTTCCAAACACCCTATATGAACACAGGAATATAATGCGTGATTGTTATTACCACCTCAAAATTGTTTATGTTTAAAACTACACCAGTGACTAGACACTAAAAATTGGCCCCAAAGAAATAATGCCAATAATAGATTACTAAAATTAGTTTAGCAAACAGAAAAGGGGAAAAATCTTACTCAATATCTCTAAGCTGATGGAAGAATTGGAGATCATAAACATTGGAAAGGCCAGCAAAGTGTACAATGCCGTTGAGCCTGTGGTGTTCAATGTGCTTAAGTGCAAGATTCCTCTGGTGATTCAGTTCTGCTTCTAATTCAATGAAGTTTTCCTTGAAGACCACATGCCTATACATGATGCCACTTTTTCTTAGTATCTCTGGCAGTTCTGTGGAATTGGTTTTAGCTTCCACAACAATCCACAGCAACGGTTGAGGAACCAGCTTTATAGTATTTGCCAACCTTCTCAAAAACACAGCTTGGTGGGGTAGTTTTGTGCTTGTTGGAGTCACAATGATTATGAGCCTTCTAGGCTTCAACTGGGTCTGTTCTTGTTCCTCTACATGCAACTTTGTTGTTGTTGTTGTAGTTGTTGTTTTCTTTTCATTTTCAAGGATTCTAGGCTTCACGGGCATGGTATCTGGCGTTGGAGTTATCCAACTTCTATTGACATTTGTTGAGAGGTGTGACATTTGACTAGGTTGTGGTTCAGATTCTGTCCTATTTGAGACAGCAACTTTGGTGGAAAAGAGAGAAGATTTACCTGTTGGAGCTAAGCCTGTGAAAAAACCCATCACAAAACATAGAGAAAAATGGAGCATGGCCTTCTTCCATAGAAGAACTTTCTTCTTTGATCTCTCTAGTGAACCCATCTTTCTCAAATTGACCCACCTGAAGCACACACAATCTTCAGAGTGGAAATGGAATTGAATGAAGAGGAAGAGAGTTGTGGAATTAATGTAATATAAACTTAGATGCTTTAAAGGTACCACATTTTTGTTAAGGAAAAAATGTTGAAACTATTGAGCTTATTATGATTGGTACTGCCAAACTGATTGCTTAGCTTTTTCGTTTGGAGGCATTTCATAGGAGGGTGGATTCACTTGGTTGTCCCTTGAAGTAAAAGTAATATAATAAACAAAGCTAGAGTGAGACCATGAGTTGTTATCTAACACCAAATTGCAGGTGAGATGGCACACATCCATCTATAAAGAATGTGTTGTACCAGGCCATTTAGAAATCATGCTCCTGCTCGTGGTGTTAGGAGTTTCATTTTTAATCAGAGGTTGACTAGTCCAATATAAGGAATCTCAAGAAAAATAAATAAGTGAACAATGACTATGGAATTACTTGTCAGAATAATTATGATTTTAGACAAAAATTATGGATTATAAAAATATTTATTATTAGCATAATGAATCTTTTGGCAGTTGGTTATAAAATTATTGTAATGGGGTGGGTGAGGGTGAGAAGTTCAAATTTGTTCGTATTGTTACCTGATGTCCGTGTCCACAAAATCATACTTTGGGCTACCTGAAGCAGTTCATTTTGTGGACCATCTTTCACTTAGGCCCACTACAAAAACATGCAATTTTACTTAGACCAATTTGATCAACCATTACAAAAATGTAAAATTTAATAAGAAGAAGAGTGAAAAGAACTCATTTTTTTTCGAATAAAAACTGGAGAAGAAGAAAAGTAAAAAATTATCTTTTTGAGTGTACTCTGAAGAGTTGCTTGATGATGTCTAGTCTGTATAACAGAGACTAGAGGTTTTTTTGTTTCTAGGTACGTTATTTTCCGTTATACTGTTTTGTTGTAGGAAAATTAAATTTGGATGACGAATTTTCTCTATGTTTATTTGTTAAACTATTTTTCATGTATGTCACTGGTGCGCATACACGCTTTTCCAAACTTCTTGACTTGGAATGTTAGAATGCAGTTCTTTTGCATACTAGCTGTTCGAAAAATGGCCACCAAGAGCTGCTAGGAAGATATTTTTGCAGAATCTGTGTCCTGTGACATGGCCCATTTTCATCTTTCACGCATTAACATTTGAAAAGTAAATACGAGACTTTTGTTAGTTGCACAAATTTAACGAGGTATATTAGCTAATTGGCCGTTTTAGATTGATGGGTTTCTGATTTTTATGTAACAGTGTGTATGTAGAATAATCTTATGCTTTTGTTTGGTTCCTGCAGAGAGAATCTCTCCACTTGGTTTTGATGATGGATTGGATGAAGTACCATGTCAGTTTGTCTGTCTAATCAAACAACATAGGTAGCATCTTTGATTATCGGTGTGGCTTAACTCATAGATGATGTTCTTGGATTCGTGGATTCCCTTTAGTGTTTTTTTATATCATTGTTGTCAGCAATGAAATTTCTGACAAGAGAACATCAAACTCTAGATAGAGATGGTAGATCATGAAGGAGGCTTTAACCAAGGGTACTACTTCAAAATCACGCAGTTTATTAATTTACACTTAATACCCAGCTTTACAGAAGTACTCCCAATGGATTCATCCAGTTATTCATTTTTTGTTTCATTAATGAGAAACACTCATTTGTGACCACTTTACTGTCCTGACACCATATCACCCAACAAGGTTCTCAACTATAACAGGAGTTTTACTTCACTTGCTTTTTAAATATCCTTTGTCAATGATCATTCAAAGCCATATTCGATGTATATATAATTGTGTGAGACCAATTGTACCAACAAGAATTGTCTCCTGTCTCAGTAGAGAGTTATCAACTGACAGTTACATCAACTTGATGTGCAAGCAACAGCATTACAGAGAAGCGCTTGACACATTCAATGTCCAGCTAAAGAATTCAAGTATCCAGCTAGAACCAAGCACCTATGTGAATTTAATCTTTGCCTGCACTAGCGTTAGATCTCTTAAATACGGCAAAAAAATCCATGATCACATTTTAAAGTCAAACTGTCAACCAGACCTTGTCCTCCAAAACCATATTCTTAATATGTATGGAAAATGTGGTTCTTTAAAAGATGCTAGAAAAGCTTTTGACACAATGCAGCTGCAAAATGTGGTCTCTTGGACTATAATGATCTCTGGATACTCACAGAATGGTCAAGAGAATGATGCTATCATCATGTATATTCAAATGCTGCGATCAGGTTATTTCCCAGACCAGTTAACCTTTGGAAGCATAATTAAGGCTTGCTGCATTGTGGGGGATATAGATTTAGGCAGGCAGCTGCATGGTCATGTCATTAAATCAGGGTATGATCATCACTTGACTGCACAAAATGCTCTTGTTTCAATGTATACAAAGTTTGGACAAATTGCACATGCCTCAGATGTGTTTACTATGATTTCTGCAAAGGATTTAATATCCTGGGCTTCCATGATTACAGGGTTTACCCAGCTTGGTTATGAGATACAAGCTTTATATCTTTTTCGAGATATGTTCAGGCAAGGTGTTTATCAACCAAATGAGTTTATATTCGGCAGTGTATTCAGTGCTTGTAGAAGCCTTCTTGAACCAGGATTTGGAAGGCAAATACATGGAATGTGTGCTAAATTTGGTTTAGGGAGGAACGTTTTTGCTGGATGCTCCCTCTGTGACATGTATGCAAAATTTGGATTCTTGCCTTCAGCAAAAAGTGCATTTTATCAAATTGAAAGCCCTGATTTAGTGTCATGGAATGCAATTATTGCAGCATTTGCTGACAGTGGTGATGTTAATGAAGCCATATCTTTTTTTTGTCAGATGATGCATACGGGATTGATACCAGATGACATTACTTTTCTCTCCTTACTTTGTGCTTGTGGGAGCCCAGTGACACTCAACCAAGGCACACAAATACATTCTTACATTATTAAAATAGGCATGGATAAGGAAGCAGCGGTATGCAACTCTTTGCTGACTATGTACACAAAGTGTTCAAATCTACATGATGCATTCAATGTTTTCAAAGATATAAGTGAAAATGCCAACTTAGTTTCTTGGAATGCAATTCTATCAGCATGCTTGCAGCACAAACAAGCAGGAGAGGCTTTCAGATTATTTAAGCTAATGCTTCTTTCTGAAAATAAGCCTGATAATATCACCATAACTACCATATTAGGAACTTGTGCAGAATTGGCATCTCTAGAAGTTGGCAATCAAGTCCATTGCTTTAGTGTTAAAAGTGGGCTCGTGGTTGATGTTTCTGTCTGCAATAGATTGATTGACATGTATGCAAAATGTGGATCACTTAAACATGCTCGATATGTTTTTGATTCAACCCAGAACCCAGATATTGTCTCATGGAGTAGTTTAATTGTGGGTTATGCTCAGTTTGGACTTGGACATGAAGCTCTTAATCTCTTTAGAACGATGGGGAATCTTGGTGTCCAGCCTAATGAGGTCACATATCTGGGGGTTCTCAGTGCATGCAGTCACATTGGATTGGTGGAAGAAGGCTGGCACTTGTATAACACCATGGAAATAGAACTAGGGATTCCACCAACAAGAGAGCATGTTTCTTGCATGGTTGATTTGCTTGCTCGTGCTGGATGCTTGTATGAAGCCGAGAATTTTATTAAGAAAACGGGCTTTGACCCTGACATTACTATGTGGAAAACTCTACTTGCTTCTTGTAAAACTCATGGTAATGTTAACATTGCAGAGCGGGCTGCAGAAAATATACTAAAACTTGATCCTTGCAATTCTGCCGCTCTGGTGCTACTTTCTAATATACATGCTTCTGCCGGAAATTGGAAAGAAGTTGCCAGGTTAAGGAACTTGATGAAACAAATGGGTGTACAGAAGGTTCCTGGTCAAAGTTGGATAGAAGTTAAGGATCAGATCCATGTGTTCTTCTCAGAAGATAGTTCCCATCCACAGAGGGGAAACATCTACACAATGCTTGAAGATTTGTGGTTGCAGATGCTGGATGATGGTTATGATCCTTGTCAGAGGTTATGACCCTTCCAAAATCTATATTGATTATGAACTACCTCTAGAGTCTAGATAGTTTTGATGCAGAACAACAAGAAATTTTTGTTTTGACTGGTCCCAAGGGTTAGTGACACTGTTAATTTTAAAATGTAAAAATCTTAACAGCATTCCCAGTTTATGTAATAGTTATTGGTGGTGTTTTTTTGTGTGATTTATTGGCATCTAGATTTAACGGAACTATCTATTATTATTTATTAGTAAGTTCCTCCAATTTTCTATTTTTTAGAATTTTGTTCAGCAAAACCTAGTTACTTTTAATCCTAAAAGTTTTTTGAATATTGTGTTTGGCTTAATTTTCCTTTTAGGAAGATCTCCTACCTTCTAACCTAAAAAAAAATAATGAATTCTCCATCCTTTTGGTCACCTTATTTTGCATCTTGAAAAGCTTATAATTAAGAGAAATATTTTAAACATACTCTTTTGGACATTTTTTTTTATAATTGGTTAAAATTTATTGAAAATCACAAAAAATGCAAGTCTCATCCTATTTAATGACTCTCCCTTTTGATTTTATAACTTTTAATAAATTTTAACTTAACAAAAAGAGTGTTATTATAATTAAAATATATTTAAACAATTTTTTTAATGACAATGAATTAATTTTGTTAAAGTGACAAGTAATTTGTAAGGACCCGCCAAGTTGAAGCTAAAATTAACTTTGAAAAAATTAGATTAATAATTTTGAACCAACTCAAAAAATATTATAGAGATACTAAGAAAATTTTTCACGTTTGGAAACAAAAATGTTTAGCTTTAAAATTCGGAACGATGTTCCCGTAAATGAATTTCATAACTCAAATAATAAAATCAGTTTTAAAACATGTTATAAACTTATGCAACGTAAAATATGAAGTGGGAGGGGGTCAACAAGCACCTGCTAAATATTATATAGTTAGGTATATAAAAGTCCATATAATTTTAAAATTTAATAATCAATTGATTTAGCAACTCACTAAAATAAAAATGCTATTATAGCATAAAATATTTAATGGCTTCCAGGTACCAAATGAATCAATTATAATTGAGAAGATTTAGTTTAAAATTCATAATAGAGGCATTAGGAAAGTAATTTAGTGTGTATTAGTTAAACTTAAGTTCAAGCATCCTAGTTGTTCAAAAACCTTGTTAATACAAGTTGATGAAGATTTCTATAATATAAACAAAGACGACTTAAAATCACAGCTTTCAACAAGGCTGGTCCCCCTAAAGTAGCATATATAAAAAAAAAAACATGGCAGGAACAAAATCAAACAAATAAAAGGAAGATTCTCAAACTACTAGATTCGCTTCTAGTATCCTCTTGCTGTTCTAGATTGCAGCTCCTTCATCTTGTCTACTCCTCCTACTGACTAACAAGTAGTGACTTCAAACAACACAGAGAAGGAGGGTGAGATTATGGTAACATATAGAAACAAGCAACAGAGAATAATAACAACAACAACAACAACATAGTCTTATGCGTATATACTCCTATATCTTGTTGGGCCATTAACACAAATCAAAGCTCAAGATCTGAGGGTTTATTTATATTCTGGATCAAGACAGTGTACTTTTAACATAAATCAATTACAATATTTCAAGTTTATACAATATATGCATCCATCACATGATACCCATACTCAAGCACGTGGCAATAGAAATTCTCAACTTCAATCACATAAGTTAGTCACACATTCTTAAGGTATGACATGTATTCATGTATGCAAGTTAGTATCTTTCTTTCAATTACATGCAATGTGTATTAATATCCGGATTTATATGGCGCCAAAGCCGTTATGGGCCCAAAAGTTGGCATTTAGCCAATGGTTGCACCTAACTGGGATCTAGCGCTAAGCATAGAATCCCCTGGAAGCATGAATCACACAGATTTAGCCTTAAATGGTGTAACAGCTTTACAAGGATCCGCACCTAGCTTGGATCCACAAATGAATAGGAAGGACACAGAGCTCGGGATGCCATGATGCATGAATCACTTTTCAGACTTTTATCTTTTCATTATAAGGATGAGATGGATTGGACAGACAAATGGTATTTCCCCAAGATTTGTACACTAAGTATCCATGTCATAATTACAAGACTTTTTCCATAGTTCAAAACTGATTTTCTCAACAGCCTTATCCGTCTCCAACCTCATCTTACACTATTCATGGGGAATTCCTTAAAAATGCAAATGGAGTGATTCCAGCTTTCAGAGTTCAACAAATTAGTGAATTCTGTACCATAAACTGTTCTAAGTTAAGTTAAGAACCTTTAGATATATTACCAAACATGACACATGTTATTGGATCAATACACATAAGTTACTTGCTTTACAAATTCACAGTTTACACACTATGTACACCAAACTCCAACAAAACTAGTTTAAACTCACTGCATTAGAAAAATTCCTATGAATCATACAACATTGAAATGGAATGAATCCAAAACGGTTTTAAAGCTAAGACTTAACTATGTACTATATTAAAAGGATTTAAACAAATACCTTATAGTTTGGTTAGATAGCAATATTTACTACAAAGTTATTATGAGGTCAATTTCATCATGACCACTAAGTATATCTTTTTCTCACAATTCAGATACCATTACCATTTCCAATGGAATTTAATCTATTATATAATGAAGGTTACATACAACACTTCATGGCCCTCAAGAGAAATAAACTAGTTCCAATTCAAGACATCATATCCAATTCAAGTAGAACAAAATACATGCATCACACCCATCTCAACACCACATATATTATACTAGGCACCGCACTTTCCATGCACTTAAACAAGATTTAGGGTATGCTACATGATATGATAAGGAACTTTAAGGTAGGTTGGGGTGGAATAAACACTTAAAGTAGGTCACATGTGTCTCACAAGTCATTCACTACTCACACAACCCCATACACTCAATATTATCTCAAGTTTTTGCCTCACTAGACCTATTTTAGTGTAAACATCACCAAAAATTGTAAGAGACTCCAAATTGGATGAGACCACTTGAATTTGAAAGCTAAGACACAAATCTAGAGAAACACCAAAAGGTCTGAACTAGTTCATTCCAGAATAACCCCAATTTTTATTCAGACACAGAACAATTCATAGACAAGAATTTGACATTTACTTCGAGTGTAACTAAACTTCCAACGTATATTAAATATAAGGGGGTTGGGTACATAGGCAAGTTTGACTTTTGACTTCTACAAGACTTATAAAAACAAGGGGAAGCAAGTCCAGACAATGATTTAAGCAATACATCTCTCAAATTGAAGCAAACAGAAGAGGTATACAAATCTGTCCTTCAAACACTCACCAGAAATCTGCTTTGCCAAAATATTCATCAAATATTTTAGGTGGTTCAAAAACTCATGAGATCAATTGCCAAGGGAAGAGGAAATCTAAAACCAGAATATTGAAGAAGGGCAAGGTGGGCAAGGTCTGGTTCAGTATAGTCTGTTCTCACGAAATAATAGAAGGCGGGGTGGAATCATTATTAATTTTTAGCATGCTCCCTTGTCATGTTTCTAAGTTATCTAGTTTCCAATTGGCTGGACATATTGGAGAGCTTGGAAGAGTTGGATTTGGGCTTTTCTATGGTCTATGGAAACAGGGAAATACAATTCTAATCAATGACTCTAACCTAACAGCCTAGAAATAAACACAAACAACAACAATACCAAAACTGTCTCTACACATAAACCTACCCAACCTGTCTAGCCAAAATATTCACCAAATATTGAGGCCACACATAAAAATTGTGAAACCAATCAGGTTTGAAAGAAGACATTTAAAACTAGAAAACCACCAAAGAACTTAGCCAAATGCAAAACGAGCAGTTCATAGGAGTTGGTCTAAAACAGAACAAAATCTGTCCCAAATTCCAACAAGTAATTTTCAGAGTTTTAGAATACTACTCAATTCCAATCTCTTCTCATGCCACCCAGTATTTAAAGTCACTCAGTATTTGAAAGCATGACTTGGTACATGAACAATCATTATACACTTAGGTAGATAAAAATAGAATTCTTGATTCTAATTTGGTGGTCATAATCAAATACTTGGATACACTCTCTTGACTTACTAGAAAAGATTAAGAATAAATCTATAAGCATAATGATCATCCATTTCATAGACTTCTCCCATAAGATTCACAAGGATCACACAAACATAAAGATTCAAGGGATTAAACTCATTACACATGTGAACTTTTACATCAACAATATATCTAACTTCAATTCAATCACAAGCTACCAAATAGAAAGTATTTAAATTCCTTTTACTACAAAGATCATATTCAAAACAAATCTCATACGACATTAATTTCACTAACTCAAGCATGCATAATCTATCCAAGATGCATTATTTGGACAATCACGCTAATGACTCATGAAAGTGGGGTTCATCAATTTACAGAGAATATTTAGAATCTCTCAATCATACCAATTTACACCTCACATTATAGAAACACACAAATACAATCATAATAGGAAATCCCAATTTATCATATTACGAGTCAATCGGTGACTCGACAACATAGACACCAAAGAAAGTTAAGAGTGGAGAGTTCCTAACTCTCTCCTACTGCTGCTGTTTTATATGCTACCCCTCATCCCCCTTACCTGAGGCTTGCACCATCAAAATTCGGGTTTCAAAAGAGGAATCTGAATTTGTGCGTTAAAATCAAAAACGAAAATGTGCTCAGAACCTTAAAAAGGGGTTTGCAACAGAGATTATGAAGGTGAAATCAAAACCATTCTCTACAGGCAAAAAGGGGAAAATAGGTATTTGGAAAAACAGAAAGATCTGAGAGAGAATGGATTCATGGGTGAGAGAACTGAGGCTACTAGAGAGGAAAGCTGATACCTTGAGTCGTTCACGATGGAGCAAGCTGAGGTTCGTGTGACACATGCTCGTTGTCTTTGTACCAAGCGGAAAAGAAAGAGACTAGAGGACTTTGTTACTGCTGATCGAAGAGGAACAAATGGTGGAAGAAAATGGGAATCAAAAGATTGGTTGCATGTTGCTGCACTGGAAGCTCATCTTGAATGGGAATGAAAAATGGGACTCCGTGAAATTTGGAATGGAGAATAACTGAAAAAGGAGGTTCGTAAATAGAAATTGTGAAATTATCTTACTCTTAAAAAAGAGATTTAAAGAAAATAAATAAATTAAGGGTTATAAAACTTAAATAAAGAATTTACTATTTAATAAAATTAACCAATTGGAATGAAAATGAGAATAGAATAATAAAGTAATTTAGGATACAATGGTATAATTCCATTCAGGAACAAAGATAATTATTTTAAAATATTAGAGATAATTATAGTAATTAATTTAGATGATAAAATTAACAAAGTAGACCATAAAAATTGCAGCAACATTTGATGACTTTTTAATTTAATTTAGACATACTAAAATTATAGAATAAAATTGAAAGATTATTGAAATTGGTTGAATATTTAAAATTTGAATCATTTAAGATACATGAATTATGTTTTATAATTGACCACTTTACTTAGAGTATTTAATCTTTATCATAAATATTAATCATTATAAAATAACTAATTTTAGATGCATGTCTGTGAAACTTAAACTTTAAATTCATAAACTTAAACTTTAAATTCATAAATATAAGATACCATCAATTATAAAAACTAGCTTATTAAAACAAGATGTTACATAATTAATTATTCTTGAATTATGAAAATGATAGAACTATTTATTACCTCTCAATTCTGAAGGTAATTTTTAATATATATTGTAAATATAAATATATAGATACAGATGTTTTCATAAAAAAAACCCCAATTCACCCATGAGTTCACCATTTGACTTCTGTATTGTGTTTTTTTTGCCATAAAATTCTCAGTATCTAATATGTATATTAGACCCAAATTATTCTGAATCAAATTGAATTCGATAAACTCACGGCTTATTTTTTTGTTCACAAAATTCAAACTTTCTAAACTGGATATATATTGCAATGCATGCACTAGCATCTGGACAATCTACCAGAGTAGTGAGGAAAGCCAATAAAAATAGAAACTGAAAAACTAAAACTAAAATAAAAATTCTTATAACACTTGATTATCAAAATAGCAGTATCATACTTCGCAATTAAAAAATCATTTAATGTAAAGGAATTTCTTAAAAAGTTTATCAAATCAGACATTCTAATTTCTACGGCTAAAAAAAATTCCAAGTTCACTCACTACAAGGAGAGGCACAAAAATTCCCATTTCATGAGATTACACTTCGGAATTCGGATGGCTTACAATGAGGGTTGTGGATGGTATTATGATACCCGTCTACAAAGAGTAGACACTCGTGATTTAAACTATAGGCAAACATTGCCAGCAGCCTAAAACGTGATTCTCTCTTTTTCATCGTTTTAAATTTTTGGGGATGGGCAACGTGTTCCCATTCTCCGCTGTTACAGGGTCATAGGTCTGGTTTCGCTGAGATTGATTCTCTTTTGGGACGGTGCCTCTTCCACTTCTTTTTGCGCAACTCCATGAGCCAAGATGGAACCTCACAGCCTGATGCTGCCATAAGATTAGCAACATTCCGCAGGAATGGAATGTCGTCTTCTGTGTAAAAAGTAATCGCTTCTCCACTCCTCCCTGCTCTGCCAGAACGTCCTAATGAAAAAATCAACAACATTTTCTATTAGCAAATAATTATTATTATTCATGGATATTGCAAACAAGAGGCCCCATGAGAGAATAATACATACTATAATCCCTATAAATATCTTTTTCTCAAATCTAAAACATCATTAAGATAACTGCACGTACCAATTCTGTGGACATACGCAGAAGCGGAATCAGGGAAATCATAATTGATCACACAGTTTACACCTTTGAAATCCATGCCCCGGGCAACTACATCAGTAGCAATCAAAACCCATGTTTTGCCAGCTCTGAAGTTATCAACAGCATTTTCTCGCTATACACAATGCAAGAGATCAGAATTAAGGAAATCACAAAAACTGCTAATTAAACAAGTATGCTTTAGCATTAGAGTACCTATTGGTGATGATTAACAGAGATTAAGACAGAATAATGATAATCAGAGTAAGCAGTATGAAAGAACAGAGGTAAAAAGGAATATCGTAATTTGACATCGTCTCCATACAAATAGTATGGACCATATCTTAAGTCACACTCACACACTTTATCAATTCTCTTTTTTCTTTTGGTGTTCTATTGGAGGGGAGGAGAAACATTTCGGATTTTCTTCTTATTTTCCAATATAAATATCTTATGTTGTTGGAATGGGTTGAGAACTACCTCTTCTTGAGGCAAATCAGAATGGATGACATCAACTCTAATGTTGTCAAATGCAAGTTCGCTGTACAGCTCCTTTGCTCGCTCCTTGCTTTGGAGAAAAATCAACACTGGAGGATTTAGACTCTACAAGATGTTGCAGTAAATAAAGAGGTCAGCAAAGGCAACCAACTTAAAAATACTAATAGGAATGAGTCAGGAGGGAATACAACATGACATGCTTTCCACAAGTTTCAAAGTTAAGCCAAAGGTGATACAGCAATAAGCATTCTAAGTCATTTTATATCATGCACATGACACATTATCTAACACCAAACCCAGAATAAACAGAGTGCTTAATTATATATACGCAGCACATAATCAGTAAAACAAACACCAGGCTACAAAAACAGATATTAGGAAATACATATATAATAGTAAATTGTCATGAGTCATGACAATTCTAATTTCTTTACAAACAGATACACCAACAAATGTTTGTGAAACACAACCTCTTGATTGATGCATAAGAAAATTGGACTGACTAGTGTTATTTATCAGAAGCATTAGTATTAGCAATTTACCTCGGCAAAGCTTTGACGAATTGCTAGAAGTTTTCCTTCTTCACTTCCAGTAAAAACCAACTTTTGCTTTATTGTATCTGAAGCCATATTCCTGATGAACATAAAAGCATTGGACATCAACTATAAAATAATGTGAAGGAATACTATAGTAACTAAGAATATGTTCAGGAGCACCATGTTTGTAAATGTTTTGCAACAAACTTACTTTCTGCCAACAATTACACGAACAGCATCATGCATAAGTTCCCGAGCTCGATCTTCAACAAAATCAGGTAAAGTAGCACTGAACAGTGAGCGTATTATTGAGGGATTTGAGCATGCCTTGATAATAGAATCAATTGGCTTGAATAATTCAGGCTCAAATAGCTTATCCGATTCATCCAGGACAAGATACTCAACTCTGAAACACCCAAAATAGTTGTGGAAGAAATAAAAGAAATCAATGCATTGAGCTATGTAATAAATCACATCACATATCTGCTACTGACTTTGTTTGTAGATACAAATGTAAGATATATCATACATCTAAGCATCTTGGAAAAATGTATGATGTGCAAAGCATTATAAGTAGTTGATCTATTAAGTGAAGCCACACCTGCAGTTGGGACCATGCCACTTTAATTGACATGCACAATCAAATTTGTAATTTATCATTACATTACATTATTCACATAATACCTAATTGAGGGGGAAAAAAAACACCAAATAATTTTTGTGGAATATTTAGTTTTCCAGACTTGTATGAAAGTACTATTTCAGTCCAGGGATACCTTTACACCACTAAAATGACATTAAATTAACTTTTAAGTGGACATTACACAATACAGCAGGCCAGATCCTAAAATTCAATCTTGTTTGCATGGCCTTATTGTTTGCAAGTCAACTGAATGATCAACTGGTTATTTGTGTCTAGCGTCATTTAGTGCATAGGCTCAGATCAAAAAACGAAAGGTAGAAGTGCAATTAGTCTGGACGGTTTAACTTTAACTAGTAGTGGGTACTAAGTACTAACATTTCATAAATGTCCCTCAAGTTCATCATATGTGCCATCCCAGGAAACAATTTCATATCAAGTATGCAATTGATTGATAGTGAACAAAGTAAATTATAGTTCAATCAATTATTTATGATCAGAAAACTGCAGTATGAGAGAGAGAGAGAGCAGCTATAAACCATCTACACAAGCAATCAAGGTATTCCTCATGGATAAAAAATGCATGTAATATAATGATTACATGATTAGAATTTCATTACAAATTTAAATTGAGACTAAATTCATCATCACAAACCTGCTGAGATCAATCTTCCTCTTCTTCCTCTTGATAGCCTTGCGTAATCGAAGTGGTGTGGCTATTAGTATATCACATGGAAATTTTGAAAAATCAGCATTTTCTAAAAGATTTTTAGTCATCAACTTGATACGAAATTTTTTTCTCTTAGCAAGCTTTTTGCACTCTCGATATGTTTGAGCAGATAATTCACGAGTATGACAAAGGATAACAGCTCGAATGCCACCTTTTTCTGGTTCCTGTAAAACATAGTTGATTATATGAACCAATAACATGGAAGTTGGGAACTGCAAACACGGTTGGAGAAAATAAGCAATACCTTAAGCTTCATCAGCATTGGACACACAAATGCAAGGGTTTTCCCAGAGCCAGTCGGTGCACAAGCAAAGCATTCACGACCCTATCCAAATAATTGAAGAAATACAGCAGCAAAAAACAATATTATGTTAATGCCTAACTCAAGGACAACATAATGTGCATATAAATCATGATCAAATTTCAGTAACAACTTTCTAAAGACTGAAAAACCAAACACAAAACAATTATAGCACAGACAGAAAATACGTACCTGTAGAAGTAGTGGAATAGCTTGCCTTTGGATAGGTGTAGGTTCTTTGAATCCAAGCTCCTTCAGATTGCACAACAAATACGAAGGACAATTATATCTGCAAACAATTCAATAGGATTACAAGATGTTTCTCGGAACTGAGATAAAACAGTATTCTCATGAAAGATACCTTGATTTCAACTCATCAAAGCTTTGAAGCGGAGACGGCACATTATAACCAGAGATATGAATGTTGTGCTGCTTTCTGAATATTGCGTCCCGCTGAAAACAGATCAAAATATGAAATCATTGCATAAACTTAAAAACACTGAGAATTATACACATTGCACAAAGCATGAAGAGAACCTCGAGTTGCTTATTTTGTTCCTTTTTCTTCTTCTTGTTCAGCTCAACGGACTCCTTATCAGCTCGAACTTCATCATTCAACAGCGCTGCAGACGTTGAACTTCTGAACACGCTGAATCCTTCAACTGCTTCTGTTGTGAGTTTACGAAGCAAAAGTAAGATACAGAACGTTGAGTGCAATACATAGCGTAGTAGTATGAATAAAGCACGAGAATGTGAATATACCGGAAGAGGAGGTTCCCTTGCGCTTCCTCTTCTTCGTCGTTGACGCGACTTTCTCTTCTTCCACTGGTTCTCTCGTTTTATCGCTTTCGTCTCCGGCGGCGCTCGAAATCTTCGCCGAATCGGCATCACTGTCTTTTTTCTTTTCAAATTTAATGGAAAAATACAGTTATTATTAATATGTGGCATAAGAGTGTGAATAGGTGAATGAGAGATTGGTACCTGGAACCTGGCAATATCGGCGCCGAACTTCTTTCTATCGAAACGAATGCCGGAGAACAGAAACGACGAGTCGTTAGCCATTGGGGATCGGAAGGAAACAAAAGAATTAGGGGTTTATGTGATGAGCAAACGAAGGAAGGCAACCAAAGCCAACCAGCAAAGTTTTTTTTTTTGGGCCCAGCCCTTTTTTTGAAGAGCATAGTGGACTTGATCCATCCCTTTTCGTTTTTATTTGGGCCTCGCATGCCTCACTCCAAGGAGTTATTGTCACACTTCCCTTTCCTCTTCACACTTATTATTTTTAATTCTTTTGACAAAAATACTATTTCCATCAACTAGATTTTGAAATATATTTTTAGAAAAGTGTAACGCACAACTAATTGCAATGAAGACATAAATGTATTATGGAAATTAGTTCTTATAATTTTTAGACACTATTGCCAAGAAGTAATAAGGCCAAAATTAGACGAGGTGAACTTCATGAGTATCTTCTCTTCTCTTTTATTTGTATAAGAAAGTTTTCTTCTTTTCTTTCTTCAGCTATCGTTTTTTTTTACTATTTTTGGCCCTTTCTTTTTGTGTGCGTGACAATTCAGTTAGTATCATCCCATATTCCTATTTATTTCTGTTCTTTCCAACGTGCGCATTCAAGTTGTTTATTCCTTGATTAATATACTTTAGTGTAAACTCAAGTTAGATGTAGAATATTCTATTTTCTTTAGAAAATTGATGGTTTGTCTTCCTAGATTTGTTTTTGTGCAGCAGAATTCTATGATTCATGTCTCCTCTGATCAAATTTATAAATCTGCTTGCTGCCTAAATGTTGTGATCAAGTCTATGATTTATAGTCCCATTAATATTGTAGCCACATTATACATATATCTGATTTTACCTATGATCTCAGTTTGGGTATGACCAAAGAACTCCATTGCAGGTTAACAAATTTTAATGCATGCAACAATTAAGTTGCAACCCATGAAATGTAATACTGTACTCTGCAGTATGAACATGTGAATATAGTAATTCATCTTGAGGATTTCATATTTCAACGTTTATTTTCCAGGGCTAGATATTGGTCTGTCTCAGATTTGGTGTTGTCTCGGGGGCCATAATAATAATAATAATGCCATTGCTTTTTGATTCACAAGGAAAGTGAGGCTGCTGAAACTGAAATATTTTTGACTTTCTATGCTCTCTTGTTGGGAGATACACACTGAAATCACCAAATTGCATCCACATTTTGCGTGGTTCCATGAACTGCCATAAGGATAGGATCGTAAAGAGACGTATATAGTAACGGAATCTTGAACATAATCTGTGTGAGACAGTACGGAAAGGCGCGAGAGACCATGGCATTAGAGGATTGCGTGTTTCTCTTATAAGGAAAAAAATAATTCATGACAACCCATACTCAAAATTTCGCAAGCCATTTTCACCACACCTTCCTTTTGTCCCCTTTCCTAAAATGATAATAATCTTGATAAGAAAAATGCTGCAGATGGCTGTTCGTTGTCTTCCCTGGGCTCTTGCAAAACATTCGATCGTGATTCATGTAGAGGCAATGCCCGAATGGAAGCAGGACTCAAATACGGAATATCTATTTTTCTTAGGATGCGTGTTTCGTGAAAAGGACATGTAATGAACACAAGAAAATCACGACAAACTATGCTTCCACGATGTTGGAAATAGCGTTTAAGGCTAACTTCTAACTTCGAGAAGCACTTTTTTTTTTTTTTTTTTAATTAGTATAAGAGCTTCTCATCCATCAATAATATACCTCTCCAAAATTAAACAACTTAATATAATATAATAATAATAATAATAATAATTAATATAAGTGGATTGGATTGTCTGAAACACTTGCCCTGTTCCTTCTGTTTTTATTACTTTTTTCTTCGATCCCGACTGTGTATCTTTCCTTTACAAGATTGTTCATCCATCAATCTACATCTGTCAAAGCAAACCTCATGTCACAAGTCGAGAATAATTGCCTCGCAACATTACATAAGAAAAAATAATCTATATCTTTTTTTAAAATATTTTTTTGATGATAAAAAAATATTTAAAAGTAAATTATTACGAAACTTTCTAGAATTTCAAGATATCTCTCTCGTTTTTATTTAATATTTTAGGTACTCTCTTTTTAATCCATAATTGTAAAATAATGCGATTGATTAAAGTCAATAAAAAAACAGATTCAGCAAAAAAAAAAAAAAGACTTTAATATGTTTTTTTTTCTTGCAAACTTGAATGTCATTGGTTGATAAGTTTGGACATTTTATAATTTGATTGTTAGTAAAAAAGAAATCAATTTTAATTTTGATAAGTCTATGTAAAAAAAAAATATATATATATATATATGATAACCAACTGGAATCACAATTAAAAAATAATAATAGCCAACTGAATCACAATAAAAAAAAATATGTGATTGAAATTAAAAGGACAAATTTTAATATTAACCACATTAATTTAAGAGCTAAAATAATTTGTTTTCATATTCTCTTGGTTTCACTTTGAAACATTTTATATATAAAAAAGCCATTTCAATTTTAATCCATTTTCTCCGCTAACATCCCCAACATCAGTTTTGTTCTTATGCAACAGAGCATGGTTATGAAGTTCCGTAAAACGATTGTATTGCAAAATGTAACGCGTACGCTGTGAGGGACATCAAGCGACAACGACTGGTTCAAATGGCTTGCTCACCTTTAATCAGATTGATTTTTATAGCCATGTATACATGATTAATGTAATTTAGGCAACTGGCACAAATTTTTTTTTTTTTTGGCAGTTAACTGGTACAAAATGTTACTATTTAGAAAGTAATGTTTCAATAGTGTTATTATATTATTTTTAAAGAGGAAATAATATATATATATATATATATATATTAACCATTGCAAAAAGAATATGATAGTATTATTGAAATAAAAAAAAATAAAATATAAGCGACCTAGAGAGGAAGGACAAAAAGAAGCTGAAGGCCTGAAAATAATAAAATAATAAAAGATCTTGACAGTAAAGCCGATGGATTCACCCATCCGTGCGAAGGAAGATGCAATAAAACTTAAAAAGTCCACAGCAAAAAAAAAACAAAAATGGGAAAAGCATTTTGCAGAAAGCAAAGCTCTCATCTCGTTTGCGTTTCACAACAAAATCCGGTTGTAGTAGTGTAGTTAGTAGTAGCAACACACCAAACTCACTCTCTCCACAACCATGAAGCTATCCGCGAAAACCATTTCGGCGAGTCCGGGTCGCACAGACAAGTTCCCTCCCCCACTCATGAGGTTTCTCAGAAGCAATGCCGGGAGCAGAAGCAGAAGGTCGTCAAGGTCAAGCCCAATGTTCGTCAGAAAGAAAAACACCGCCTTCGAAACCCAAACCCAGGAACCATCTTCCCCCAAGGTCACGTGCATGGGCCAGGTCCGAGTTAAACGCGCCACCACCAAACGCGACTCAGCTCCAACGCGGTGCCGTCGCTGCTGCTGCTGGTGGTTCCGAAAGCCCAACCCCTGCTGCTGGTGGCCCAAATGGCCCGTCTTCTTCCGTCGAAAGCCCACCAAGCTCAAACAGGACTACTCCGAGTCCAATTTCCACTACGACGAAGAATCAGAATCAGTGTTCCAAGAGAGAGTCAATGTGAATGCGAATGTGGATAAGGATGAGAATGATTTTGCTTCCAATTCCAATTCAAGCACGCCCCCGAGAAACGCTTTTCTTCTAACTCGCTGTAGATCCGCGCCGTACAGATCCTCCTCTCTGGCTAGTAGGTTCTGGAGTTCCCCCGTCAAGGACCAAGATACGGACTTTCCAAACACTCCCCAGGAACCCCAAAAAGAACCCAAATTAGGGTTACTCACCGAACCAGAGAAGAAGGTTGAGGAAGTCGAAACAGACTCTGCTTCACGTCCTACTGTACTCACTAGATGCAAATCGGAACCGGCGAGAACCGGACACAGACTTGACCCTCTGGTAAATAATTTGTTGAATCAAAGAAGGTTGGAATTTGATTAATCCATTATTTATTTTAATTATCATCATCTTTACTAATTTTAGTATGCTGTCTTCTTTTTATATATATTGTTGATGATATAATAATATTAGAACTGAATTGAATTGCATGTTTGACACCTGGACTGGAGTGTACGCGTTAATCGGTGGGGCTAATTGTTGTTGGTAACATAAAAAAAGGTTTGAGCGTGTAGTAGTAGTAGTAAATAGAAAGAAGGAAGAGGAGAACGTGAGAAGTGAGAAGTGAGAAGTGAGTTCAGGTACTTGTTTTCGGTCATCAGTAGTTAATGCCTTTCTTGTCATTACATACATACACATGCCTGAATTTCTTTTTCTCTGCCAACGATGTTAAGAACCTGAACTCGCTGCTTTCTGCAATTTGCTTTCACGTGCTCCTCCTACTTTTTGTTTTTGTTACACTTATCTCTATCTCAAAAATAAAAGGCTCAAATGAATTGGGTTTAACCGCAATTAGTTGGTTAATGATTGCAAATGCACAGATACTGTTTGGAGTAAGATTTTGAACTCGTTTTTTTAATGACAACACAGCACTCATCCCAACGTTGTTTAAGTATCCTTGGATGCTCTGACTAACTTTCCAACTGGGTGGAAAGTGGAAAGTGGAAAGTGGAAAGTTAATTTGGATTGGAAGTAGTAGTATCTTATCTTTACTCTTTAGGACTTAGGACTCTGCCGTGAACCCCATCTTATTTTTATTTTGAATCAGCACATGGAACATAAATTTATTGGATAGAATTCCTCAACAAAGCAGCAATGAGCTCTGAAATGTGGAACGTGAAATGTGAAATGTGAAATGTGCAATCGGAGCGCACACTACTAATTTGTTTTAAATTTAATAAATAAATTAATTTTAATCAAATTATATTTACAATTATTTAACATAATTGAGACGTGTGTATCGATTTTAGTTATAATCTAATAATTTTTTTAATTAAAAATGTATTTTTTTTCTTATTAAAAAGTGGTCGAAATAATAATAAAACAAAACCACTACAACTCTGGTACCAATAGTTGTGTGTCCTTTTATTTGAATTACGAGACAAATATCAAGTTTACTTTTGTTCTTTGGCCACAAAAAAATACACACATGGTCTTTGCTCTCCTTAAATAATTAATACAGTTTTCGATACTTTTCATGTATAAATAATATTTTGTCATTTTTAAATCATAGTTGATCATTTATTTTTTAGGTCTGTGCATTATTATATTGAAATTTTCTGATAAAACAAGTATATTAAAAAAAATCTGATAAAAAATTATATTTACTACGGTATAATTTTTTTGTCTGCTACTATTATTAATTTATTATGTGACCTTTATCCTTTCAAATTAGCTAAAAAAAAATACAGGCAACCATAGTTATAGTCTTATAGATTGCCACTACAAAACTTGGACATTTTCATCTTAATTAGGCGTCCCAGCTCACAAATGGCTTACCACTAACTTGTATGAATTGTTTCCCTCTGAAATTTTCAACTCAAATTTGAAGGGATACTGTCACACTGGGAATGGGTTTGTTAATTCGTGTAATAATTAACGGCACATGTAATGTAATTGTTCGAAGTGGTTTTCAGTATTCATATATAGAACAATAAGACAAATGAAAATGGATGTGCAAGGCAAGGGTATATATTGTGAATCTAGTATTCACCTGTACGTACATATTTTCACAAACTCAAATGCACGCAGTTGCTAGTATTTTCTGCTGGAGGCATATACTACTGTATATATTCCGCGGTCCATAGGAGGAGTAAAATGCATGTGTGGCAGTGATCACAGTTACATTGAATTGTTGAATTTTTCCGTTTGTTATTGTTAATGACATGTGACGCTGTGGAGTTGCATTTATAATAAGATGAAGTGACAGCAAACTTGATAATTACTAGTGGTCCATCTTTGTCCCTGCTTCTGTTGTTACTACATTAAATCTCTTTCATTTCTAGTATTATGATGGCATAGTTAACAGAATATTTGAACCTAATTAGCGATCGAAGCCATGTTGTAACTCGCTCTATTGTTTTACTTTTCCCCTTAGATTGAGGCATTGCAACTCATGGGAAAGTTCAATATTTGAAAACAAAGAAAATAAAAGTTAGTGAAGCAAGCAATAAATTCAAAATTAAATTAAGGTTCCCCCCAATTATTGCAGAGCTTTCAAATGTCCAGCAAGGTTGTACTATGGTTATATATGTGTGATGTGTAGAGTGAATTGCAACTTCAAAATTTTTGGAAAAGTGTTTGAAGATATATTATATTAGCATGTATATGCCATATGCCATATATTGTCAAAAAGAAATGTCATGATCAAGGAGATTGGTCCCAGAAGTGGTTTGTACCAATCTCGGTTTTGGGACCACTTAATATCTAAAACCTTCCAGCACCTGCAATCAGCTGATCAAAACGCCAAGGGAAAAAAATACAAACAAACAAACTGCCAATGAGTGTTTACTTTGGATAAATAGCAATTTCATTTCAGGACAATTTGTCTTTATCCGATTTCTATTTTATGTGGTCTTTGTTTCATATTCTGAGGATGAAATATGGAAATCATATACATATTCAATTTTATTTTGAAATACTCCATCGTGAACTCAAATATAAATAATATTAATTAACTTTTTTACACAATTATAGCATTGCTTAGCACAATTAAGAACTTGTTGTCTTTTACAATATAATTTATATCACAGTTAGAACCTATTTTCATATTATGTAAGAATGACAAAACGGGTTATGCTTCACAAGTCAACCCGTCGACCCCGTCAAAAAAAGGTGGGGTGGGGGAGTGTCCCAACCCGTCCTGTCCCAACTTGTCAATCAGATGGGTTAACTTGTTAACTCGTTTTTTTTTTAATTTTAGTATTTGTGATTTAAAATTAAGAATAAAAGAAATTTTTACACTCAAATGTTAGTTGATATTATTTTTTTTCGTATATACGATTCTTAATTATTTAATTAAGATTTTATAATAAAAAAAGTTATTTAATTAAGAGTGTTAACAAATAATAAACAAATCATTATGCATGAATAATAAATTAAATAATAATATAGTAAAAAATTGTAAAAAAAAAATGGATTAATATTTTTTATTGTAAAAAGAAAAAATTAATTAATTAAAATGAAGTAATATCCACATAATTCTTTAAAAAAAAATATACTCTGTATTTATTGTCTAATTTATCTTGTTGTTATAATAATTGAAAATAAACAAATTATATAAAAATAAATTTTTAATTTTTTTTGAATAAAAAAAAAATTAAAAGTTAGTGGGGCAACCCACTTAATGGTAGGGTGGGTTGGCTCATTTAACCTGCGCCAGCTATCCCTAAACGTGGGTCCAACCCGTCCCACCCCACCCCACCCCATTTTGGATAGGTCAGCTTATTTTATCACTCATAATATTACGTAGAATATAGAGATGTCTTCTCTCTTAATCTTGGATTTTTATACAATTGCTATTGCAACAAAATTATATATCCCCAAAAGTCAATAAATTAAATGGTGTTGTTGTAGTCAATAAATTAAGGTATTGTTGTCTCTCAATTATTATTTTTGATACTAGTATTATATCTTTATCAATTATATTGGAAACAAATATATACAAATGAGTTCGAGATAAATACTGATTGGTATTAAATTTAAAGGAATTACACTGAGTTGTTGATAAAAGAGAGATGTGAAGATCAAAGGAAGAAATTGCTAATGAAGCCCAAAGGCCTAATTTGTTTAAATCACATGACTTCTATGTAATTTTTTTTTTATATAACTTTTATGTAAAATTTGAACGTCTTGCAACTTGCAAGGATGAAATCAACTTTAACAATGTTCTTTCATGAGATGATTTGATTAACTTTTCAACATTAGTAGTTGACATAAATTAACACCAATTCAATTAGTGAATAATAAAATAAAATATCACCACTGATAAGTAACCAAGCCAAGAAATTCTAAATTTACAATTATTTGTTCTTTGCAATTAATTTGACTTTTGATTCATCTGAATTAAACTTTAAATGGTCTAATTCTATAACCATGACCCATTCGTCTTTTTTAAGTCATTCACGAGGCCCAGAAAAATGTATTGGCCAAAACTGTTTGGACTTGGACCCAATCACCTCAACCATGACCAGCACAATTTGCGACTCACCCAAACTATAGGACAATCTATTGGAAATGGACCTAAAGTCATAACGCTAGTTTGATTTCAGTAGTAACATTTTTAAGACTTTACCTTTGTTTAATTCTAACAATAATTTGTGTTTTGCAATTCTCTATGTCATAACATATTTTTTTTACTTAAACCCTTTTTATTTCGTTCCTTGTCATGATTAATTTTAAAAGTAGTTTTTTTATTTGACTAATTTATCAAGAAGACATTTTATTTGATTAAAATGTGAATAATAATAAATAATAAATATGAGTATAAAAGTAGATTGGATTTGGAATGGTGGAGGCAATCCATGGAAGGTATCTTATTAAAGAAGGAAGAGATTAGAATAGTAGCGCGTGTTTAGTGGTTGGGTGGCGTTGACGTGGTGGGAAGGAGAAAAGAATAAATAATTGACGCGAGGTAATTAAAAGATATAAGGAGAAGAAGTCGACGCGGGGAATCTCCGGTATCCACCGTCACCGACATCCCTTCTCTTTTATCCGTGACCGTGATCCTATTCCGTTTGGTTCAGCTCAATGGCCGATAGTAAGCAAAATCACGAGGACGAGGAGGCAAGTCCTCTTCTCCACGAACCCCAGCCCAAATCCGCCGAACCACCTACGCCACCGGAGACTCCCGAGTTTCTCCTCGGATGGACCGCTGATGGGCTCCCGCTGGGCCACGGCAGCGTCGTGGGCCAGCCCATGGGCCGCTCCCCCTGGAACTCCTCCCTCTGTTCCTGTCTCGGCCAAAACGACCACTTCTGCAGCAGCGATCTCGAAGTTTGTGAGTCCTTCCCATTTCCCTTTCTCATTTAATTCCATTTTCTCTATTTATCTTACCTAATTATCACTTTCCCCCTCATTTCCATTCTCCTCTCATTCCGTTCATAAAATAGCCTAATCACTTTTGTTAGGGTTTATTTAGGGGTGATTCCGATTCATGTTTGAAAATGAATGCTGTGTTTTTCAATGAATTTTGCTGCAGAAAGATCATCCTCAGCTATGACTAGTTTCGCTAGTTATATTTCTAGATTGTAATTTTCTCCTAATCCTAAACCATTAGGACCAGTGGAAATAAATATCTTTATACCATGTATTAGTTGCTTTTGATTTTAATCGGGAAGAAACCAAATTAAACAAGTGCTATTCTTAAAAAGCAAAAATGCTTGTGGATTTTGAGTCTCTCGTTCCCTTTGATTTGTCTACGATCTGGATCCATAAAACGTTTATTCAATTTCCTTATATACTTGAACTGATGTCATTGGATAGGTCTTCTTGGGAGTGTGGCTCCTTGTGTGTTGTATGGAAGCAATGTTGAGAGACTTGGATCTGCTCCTGGGACATTTGCCAATCACTGCTTGCCTTATTCTGGACTCTATGTAATTGGGAATTCCTGCTTTGGTTGGAATTGCCTTGCACCCTGGTTTTCCTATCCTAGCCGTACCGCTATTCGCCGCAGGTTCAATTTAGAGGTATGTTACTTTTTTATTCCTTGCTCCTTATTTTCTAGTGATAACGTGTTTAGAAACCTCCTATTTGTGAGGGTGTATGCGAGGAAGAAGAATTGTAGGCAATCACAGCCCTAATTGGGCTAAGGATTTGGCATGGCTTGGTGTAATTAACTGCCAGTATGGTCGTTGGAGGGAAATTTTGTAGCAAGCTACAGTAAAATAGAATGAGAGAATAATAGAGAGGGGAGGTAAGGAAGTAGTGACCAAGGAGTGCATAGGAGAGATCAGGGTGTATCTCAAACACCCTATGCTACTGTATCTTTTTTCCTTCTGTTCAGTCTTGTGATCCATTGTAAATCCATCTATATTGTTGCTTCTATCACACTAATACCAGGGATTATATTGAGATGTTACCTTACATACCCTTTTTCTGTGTGATCCGATCCAGTTTATATCACAAGTATTTTATGACTCAGTTGGCCCCAAGAATGTTGTTAGCTGGACATGGCTATTAATTGATCAACCTGTGCACTTTAAGCCTCTTTTATATATTGGCTATAAATAATTAACACTATGCAAATTAGGTTGTCCACTTGGTCAAGATGGAACATTTGGGCTCCCCATCTGTTTAATGTATAGGATGATCAATCCATATAACTCAGTATCACTGTTTAAGAAATATTCCAAACTTCTAATTCTAATGTACACCTTGTTCAATTAGTTTTGGTACAATGAGGTGTATGCCAAGTGTGATGAAGCTGTATTGAGTCATTATTGTTTGTGATCTGTATTGAGAAAATAACTAATCTGTAGCCTTTTTGTAAAGCTGAAAATATGTTATTTATGAATTACCAAGAAAATAGTCCTATTATTAGGAGGTAAGTTGGATTAATTGAACAACTTCAGTATTTTGTATGTAGATTTTGTAGGGAGTTGATAGTCAGTTAGTCACCAAATGGTATGCTTTAAGTTTTGTTCAATTTAACTTCAGGTGTATTCAATATCAACTTTGTATTGCCTAAAATTACTTCTCTAGTATTTCATATATGATGCATGTTTCATAAAAAAAGCCTGTGTAAGTGTAAGTGAGATTTGCCTTTGCTTATATCTGCCACTCCCTCAAACACAAAAATCACATCCCTATATTATGGTAAAAATCAAATCTCACATTATTTGTATAAATTATTTATTGTCCTTGGGATTCAGGGAACCTGTGAAGCACTTAATAGATCATGCGGTGGAAGCATTTTGGAAGATGAGGTGCAGCGTGAACAATGTGAGTCAGCATGTGACTTGGCAACTCATGTGTTCTGTCATGTATGTGCTCTTTGTCAAGAAGGTCGTGAGCTCCGTCGTAGATTACCTCATCCTGGCTTCAATGCTCAACCAGTACTGGTTATGATTCCCCCAGGAGAGCAGACCATGGGACGTGAGGCTTGAAATTTTTCTCCTTCGTCTTGGAAGTGCTATTCCTTCTTATGTTACTGTTGCCTCTCTATAATTTGATGCTGCCGTTGAGCCGTGTTATATGACTTTATCAAAAGAGGGTCCTGTATTTCTTATTTTTTATTTTATAAATAAGAACATGAAACACCATCGTAGTTTCTGTTTGCTTCCCTACTATTTTGTAACATATCATATAGATTGGAATCATATGGGAGGAAATTTTCTCCTAGTGTCTATGAGTATTTACCGATTACATTTCTTATATAACTTGCATTGTTATTTCTCTTTCATTTATAAAAAAATTGTAAAGTACTATAGTTACAAACTTATGAAGAAATAAAGGCATAAAATAGTAACAGAAGGATTATCTTCATTACTTGATGGGCTCTTATGTTTTCTCCCAACTCCTTTCCTACTTCTGGTTTTAACGAAACATTGGTGAACTCTATTGGTGGCTATGACATTTTATTACCAATTATTGAGGACAATCAAGTGAAAGAGCTTGATTTTCTATGTAATGTCTCGTGTTTGAATATCATGAATAGAAAGTGTTAGATTTTTTTTATTAACTCTAAATATGTTTATCCACTCTATTTTGATCGGTCGTAATTTAAAATGACTTTAGATATATTAAGAGTCTCATACCAAAACAATTCTAAGTTTTGATTTTTTTTTTTATAAAAATATCTGGATTTTAATCACAAGGTTAACAGTTTTTTATCTGATTTATTTTGTAGCCTTAAATATTTTTTTTTTATATCTGCGAAAGACATAAAAATTCCGTTGAACGATAAGAATTTCCCCTAAAAAAAAACGATAAGAATTTAAATGTTCTTATTATTTTCATAAAAAAAAAAAGTTCTTATTATCAGGCTTCTTTTATGGCCCATTTACAAGGTGTTGGTAATTCGGCCCATTAGTGAAAAGAAAAGATGCCTCTTCCTTCTTCACGTTAGTGTTAGGGTTATTGCAGTCGCTGCTTATTCTTCTCGAAACTGTGCGTTTTAACCACAAAAATCGATGGCTTCTTCTCGGCTCGATTTCTTGTTCTGCCATTTGTGTGGGACAATGCTCATTGTCCCTTCCACTGAGTACGCACAATGCCCCTTGTGCAAAACTCGCAGAGACATACAAGGTCAAACTAAAACCTTCTTCTTTCTTCTTCAAATTAATTCGCACGTTTGTTTTTCTTTATAATAACGTGCTTTGCGTCGTTACGGAATATCTTTGTCTTTTCAGATATTCGTGATAAGGAAGTAAGTATCACAATTGATGCCGAGGTATTATTATTGTAGTTTATATGACAATGTTCTGTTTGGTGTGTGGAGGTTTGGGTAGGGGTATATGTTCAATGTCTAATCACAAACCATGATAAACTAACTAATAGTTCCTTATATGCAAGTAAATATCAGGTCTTGTGTGTGTTTGGTTTAGCTCATATTCAAAAAATAATCATTTTACCTTTGTCAACTTCCCAAGACAAGTTTTGAAAAATAAGCACATTATTTCCTTGGACCTACTTTGATTAAGGCTCTCTTCTCCAAAAAAGACTTGCAAAAGCTAAATTGTAATATGAAAGAGTTTTTACAAATTAACTAATGCATAAGCTATTTTTAGCTGTGGGAAAAGTTATTTTCATTTTTTCTTCTTTTTTTCTCATCAGAGTTCTTATGGAGAAGTTTACACGAACAAGTCCCGTCCAAGAGGGAATTGGTAGAAAGACCACCGTTTTGGGAGTTTGAGTAGTTTAGCCATTTTGAAATTTGGACCCAGGTTTAAGATTTCAATATTAATGATAGAAAACAGAGGTGAATGAGAAAGTAAGCGTGAGAGGAAAAGTCATGCGGGAGAACATCAAATTTGAGTGTGTTCTGTTTCTGAAAATTGAATTATCAACGTGCAAATAGGATCAGACACACATTTCTAGTTAACAATGCTAACTTTTTAATTGCTAAACTTCGTAACAGTAGTTGCAACTGCTTAGCTTACTCGGCATGAGTTCTTTGACAGATACTAATAGCATTCATACGAACTAGTTCCTTTAAATTTTAATAAGCAAAATTTATGATTTCATTCATTATGATCATGAACTTTATTCACTTTATGTAGACTATTGGCAATTGTTCTTGTTCCTTATGTAAACTTGTGCTTGGCAGGATATCAGAAAAGAGCTTGGAATGGAAATAATTGAGGAACAGAAGATGGAATATTCTAAGGTAATGCATCCTCTGCCATGCATATTTAATGGCTTGGTTTTTTTTAGCAGATATTTGTTTGTTTGTTTGAATGTTATTGTTTCTTGACAGGTCAAGAAGAAATGTGAAAAATGTGAACATGATGAAGCTAGCTTTTATACCAGACAGGTATCATTAAACTTCATAATGTAGATTTGCCAATTCAATTTTAAACTTTAAAAAAATAGTCCCGATTTATTTATTTTAATCATTCTAATTTCAGATGAGATCAGCAGATGAAGGGCAAACTACTTTCTACACATGTACCAAATGTGGTCATCAATCTCAGGAGAATTAGTGGGTTTACTTTAAGACTAAGTTTAGTTTCGGGGAGGAAAGTAGAAGAGAAAAAAAAAATGAGAGTAAAAAGTGGGATGATTTTTTGGGTTATTTTGTAAAAGAAAGTTAAATTTTTTCTTTCCTCTTATTTGATTGTGTAGAGAATGAAAGGAAAGAAAATAACATGTATGTGAAATGACATTATTACTTAGTTGAGATGTAACAATTAATCTTTTTGGTAAAAAAAATATATTTAGAGTATTTTTTATTTTATTTTGTTGTACAGAATGATTTTTCTATATTTTCTCTTGCCAGTTACAATATAAAAGAATACAGTGAAATTTTTACTAATTACTTCATGTTAACTTTGAATTCTTATTCTCGATACTGATCAAATCATGTCATTTTATAAAATAAAAAATAAATAAATGAAAGGTGATAACATTTCCATATTTTCTTTAAAGTTTTAAAAGATATGTCTTATTTCAAGGAGAAATATAACATTAAATAAAGTTTCTACATAGATGAACAAGTTTTTAAAAAATATTATATCAATTCGTAGTCTAGAATAATGAAATGTTGTCGAAGAATTAGTTTGGTATAACGGAAAAATTTTAAGAAATTAAAATGAAACCTTTTAAACAAAAAGGACCATAGAAAAACATGAACGACTAAGTTAAAACTTAATGGTAGACAAAAAAAAAAAAAATCAGCAAAAAAAAAAGTAGACAAAAAATCAAAATTCTATTTTAGCCTAAAGAAAAAATACTAGGTAATCTTGCTTTGTACTTTGTTGCCAACGTCCATACTATTAAACCTCTATATTTTAAGAGAATGGCTAACAATACATTTTTTATTCTTTAATACTCACCTTGATTAACACATTCTCTAACATTATCCTTCAAACACCTTATTATTATTTAAAATTAATTAAAAATTACAAAACAATTTAAGACTCATGAATGAGGTAGAGTCTCAAAATATTGTAAATTTTAATAAATTTCAATCAGTAATAGAGAATAGAGAGTATGTTGCCCACATTTTCCTATTTTTAAACCTCCAAATTCCAAATAAGGAAATGTGCTTCTCTTTCCTTCATTTCCTTTCCACTCCAAAATTGCCGGTCATCCAAACATTATGTAAGAATAATAAGTGATTTAACCATAAAATAGTCTGTCCCATATATTAACTAAAGTCTAAAGCACTAGTTTATGTGGCTAATCAAGACACCATAGAATGAGAAAGTTCATCGAAATAGTACAATTTTAAACTAAAAAACATAAAGTGAGTACAAATTCTACTCTCCAGGTGCAGAGACACCTTGCTTCATTCTCTCCTTTTTCATCTTCTTCTTTGAAACAGGCTTCTTTTTTCTAGGAGGGAGGGTCTTCTGTGCATATGTGTAGAGCACATAATTTCCAATGAGGAATGTCAACAACAACCCACCAATAACCAGGAGGACAATTAATCCTGGATTAAACCCTACATTTCCCTGAGTATAACAATATAAGGCACTTTAATATGGCCATATCAGGGAGCACTAAGCAAAAAAGGAATTGGAAAAAACAATAATAGACATGCAATTCATCACCAATAACATCAATTATAGTTATCTCCAATCCATATTCATTTGAACAATTGAAGAATGACTACAATGTGCAACTTCATATTGCTCGCAGTGCAAACCCCATTTCATTGAGATCTGAGACTGAACTTATCAATGGGTGTGCAAATCATTAAGCCATTTCGGTCCGATTTAAACCACATGTGTTTTTTGAAGTTGAACCCAATCACAAACCATTGTTCTGTAAAATCACTATCATCTAAAATCCAAAACATGGATTGGCATTAACATATGCATTTAACCTAACACTAGGAACCATTGTTCCATCACATCACAATAGTAATGCAACAAACCATAAAAATCAACAATCCAAAAATCACAAATAAATCGTTAAATCTGAACATGAACATTGACCAGATCAAAATCCTAGCTGAAGGAAGAGCAGATCAATGAATAAAATTAAAAACAAAAGAGGAATCCTAATTTCATTTCCACCGAATCCATGACATTAGAATCACTAAGAATTCGTAAGATTGAAAAACTAAGCAAAAATGTTAATGATCCGAAGAATCTGTGAATAAAACACAGACGGCAGGACCAGATGCAAGGTTCGATCTACAACTTGAAAACGTGGAATCGATTAAGAAGAGATCTAAGTAAGGTAATAAAAGGTATGCAATTGAATGAGTGAGTGTACCACGCGATCGAAGGAAGGAGGAACTTTATCTGCGAAATCGAAGTCATCAGCCATGGCTTCTGTTCTGCCAAAACAAACGGAGATTCGGATTCAACACTTTGCGCCACGCACGCACGCCTTCCACCCACGGATTTATTTATTTAACCCAACCAAATCGATACGGTATGTCTGCGTGAGCGTGATTAAAGCGTTAAGTTAAAGAGTACTCTATGGATAATTATATTTTTATTAAATATAAAAAGACAAATAGTCATATACTACGTAGTACTTTATTCTAAAATGTATTGATCTTAATTTCTTTATTCATAACAAAAAAAATATTGTTTTAATATAAAATATTTTTTTAAGTTCTTATAAATATATGATAATGTATATATTTAATTTTTATAAAAAAAGTTATCTATTTTTTTTTACACCTCTAATTTTATTTTTTTTACTTTTATTTTTTCATCTCTCATTTTTTTAAATTAAAAATAAGAAATAAATTAAAATTCAAGAATCAATAATCAAGAATTAAGATATAAAAAATTCAAGAAATCAAGAATCAAGAAATAAAAAAAAAATCAAGAAATAAAGAATGAAAAATGAAGAATCAAGAATTGAAGAATTAAGAAATAAGAAATAAGAAATCAAGGATCAAGAATCAAGAATACAAAATTAATTTTTTTTCCCTCTCATGAATTAACAAGATATTTATGGCTTGACCCCTCCAAAATGGTAGAGGCAAACAAAAAAATACAAAATAATTATTTGTTATTATAAATATAAGGTGGTGTGTTTTTATTAAATTGTCTAAATTATTTTGATTTCTTAGTTTCTTAAATATATGATTTTAGTCTCCCTAATTTTAAATTGATAAATTTGATCTCTTTAATTTTAAAAATCAACAATTTTGATTCCGGATCAATTATTAATTAATAATTATAATCAGTAGAGTCATTAAGTTAACTATAAATTCATTAAAAAATATTAATTATTTAAAAAGGTTAAAAATTATTTTTATTTATTAATTTTTAATATTAAAAATAATTTTTTTAATGTTAAAAATGATTTTTTATATTATTTATTTATTTTTTTGTGTAAAAAATTATTACAATTTTTATAATAATTTTTAATTCATTCAACAATTCTATTAATCATAATTATTAGTTAATAATTTATCAAGATCAAAATTGTCATATTTTAAAATTGAAAAAATTAAAATTATCATTTTAAAACTAAGGATCAAAATCATGAATTTAAAAAAATAAGAGATCAAAATTACAACTAAACCTATTAAATATATATGAACAAAATAGAAAATTTGAAATTCATTTTTGTTTCAACATGTGCAGACATGCAGCAGAAGCGATGATGACAGTGTTTCTTTCATATAGGTGGGTAAAATGGTGACGGTGGTAATATAGCTATTAGCTGGGGTGAGTAGTTGCTTCGTTATCGCTTCCGCTTTTTAGGCTGAGATGCTGGTGTAGATTGTGACCGTGAGTTAGTCTGTGACCATGGGCCATGCAAAAGCTAATTAGTTAACGGTGGATTCAAATCACAGCTTGACAATTTTTTTTCTTCTTATGTCAGTGCTTCTGAAAAACAAGTGTCACAAATTTAAAGGTGCAGATCAGCTGATACCTTCAATTTTGGTGCACTTTTGTTTATTTTAAATAGCCTAAATAAGTCTCTCTGTTAGAAGCGTGTTGGGTGTAGGGATATGGCAAATTTTTATTGGATCTCAGAGATATCTGTAAAAAATTATTTAAATTAGTAGAGTGTGGAAAGAGATAAAGACCACGTTGAAAATTTACCCACAAAAAAAAAAGTGTGGAAAGAAAATGAATACCATATAACGTTGAGTTGAACAATAAAATTTTCTATCCCTCCCAATATTATATAGACTAGAATAATCTCACGAGAGTAGTTGATAATTACCATTGAGTAAATTATATTATAACCAGCGAGATTTCGTAAAATTACACAAATTCTTCTTACTTTTATCTACTCTTACACTATTCTTCTTAATTTTTGAATAATATACACTGATAATCCTTTACACGTTATTCTAACACTCCTTAATTTTTTGAAAGTGTAATTTTTTTTATTCTTAGAATCAAAGTTAATATCAAAGAGTTTGTAACACTCATGGATGCTGTTCAATCAATCAAGGTAGATCGCAGTTGTGCAAATTACTCAAAAATATTAACCGCTGCTAATTTTGTTATTCATAATTGATATGTTTTTCTTATTTGCTAACTTTTATTTCCAGACACAGTGAGTGTGTGGACAAGCTAAATATATAGATAGGACAGGATAGGATTGAAGTAGGTGCAAAACCATTGTTCCATTTGATGTAATAAGAACAAAGAAGCCAGACATGACACGAATAACGATTTCTCCGGTCATATGTGCTAACAAAAAACAATGGAACACTCTGATGGGGCTGTCGATTGCTATTGCTATTGCTGAAACCCCACTTGTGACAGTAGGGTCCCTCTAACTCTAACTTCAGTTGTGTTTGTGTTTATCTTCTTGCTGCCTTTATCTACCTAACTCCTATTCCTCACGACAACAAACTCATTAACTAAGCAGCACCCTCCACATTTGGTTTCGAAAAAGAACCTTCCTAACTCTCTCCCCTTTTATTGCCTAGGAGACAAAAAGGAGATCGAAGAATTCAGAAATCACATTTTTGCTTGCACCACCTTCCTCTCTCATTATGCTTTTATTAAAATACAATTATTTTCCCATGGTCATGACATATACTATATCTCACTTCACATATGGCGGCTGCTCACATCACATGCAACTATGTGCATGTTTAGTTTAAAATTTGAAATGTTGTACGCAAGTGTTCTAATTTTAATGTAAATTGAGCGAATAAAAGTAAAATGAAAGTAGGAGCGAGAGTCATGATCATAGGAAAAAATACTTTTGCTTGAAACAGGGTTGAAAATCAAACATGCTCTATAACTCATTCTTGGTGGATTTCTGAGGCCACTGTTTTAGCCCAGAACCGTAGATGCTTCTTCATGTTGGAGGATGAACAACGTTTGGGAATTTTCAAATTTAGTAGCGGTGAATCGGGTCTCTTTATAAGCCATGCCTCGGATAAATATGGTCTCATGATGGAGTCTCTCTTAATTTCTTCCTCTGCTTCTTCAATATGGTTTTCTTCAACCGTTACTGTGGCATCCATTGCACCAAGTCTCTGCAAGCCTGGGACCACGCTCATCATTCTTGGACTAAGATATTCTTTATTGAACGTGAAACCAAGATCCATAAAACCCTTTACTTCGTCAAGTTCTAGCTCCCCAAGTGTTCTGCAGCTCATGGACTTCTGCAGTTTCCTTGCACAAGTGGTAGTAGCTGCAGGTTTTCTCAATAATTTTCTGTGACGGTTTTGAGTTGATGGTGATGATGAATGTGAACGAGTTCTGTTATCCAAAAGGTTCATTCTTGTCAACCCTTCCTTCGTTTCTTCTTCGTTGTTGATTGAACCATCACCATCCTTTGTGGCAGTAAAATATAACATAAACAAAAGAAAGAAGAAAGAAGAAAGAATGTTCATGACATAAAATGGAACACATAATAGAATAATAGAGAGAATGTTTGATATTTGAATTATACCTGAAGAGACACAGATATTGACTCTGATGAGAGTTGTTTCTCTGGAGAAGGTGATTCGAATTCATCTGTTGAAGTTTCTTCACCTGGTGGAGGTGGTGAAGAAAGAATGGATGATGAGCAAGACACAGATTCTGATGATGTAGGAACAGGTTTTTCTTCATGAACTGATGATGATGTTGGTAATTCTGAGAAAAGAATGAGTTGGTGAAACCAAAGCCTATCCATTTCTTCTATAATGCATAGAAAGTTTTTGTTTTTGTTTGCCATTTCTTTTGTGTGTGAGAGAGAGAGATATTTTTGGGTATTGAAATTAAAGCTTAGTTAATAGTTGGTGGCTGAAGCTAGGGAGTAGTGGCTTGTCGGCAGGTGTGGTGGTGGTGAAAAGAAAGAGAAGAGAAGCGAGTGAAGGCAAATGAACGTGGAGAAGTGTGTGGGACAACCTTAGACAACTAAGGATGTGGTCACTCACCATGGACATGGGACATGGATTCTAAACTCCACACATCTTCAATGCCTCATAAAATGACTGTTCTGTCCATGCTTCAAAAGGAGAATACGATGCTCTATGCATAATGCATTGCATGTCAAATCATATGCTATAACAAGTTAATTAGAGATCTACCAAGTTGAGTATAGTATAGTGGATTCATGATTCATCACTAGCAAGAGAGAAAATTAAAAGGACCCCAAATAAGTTGTTTCTTGTCAGTAAATCCAAAAGTTTCTTAAAGTTTGTAAAAAAAAGAGCAAATAATAATAATCGATCCAAATATGGATTCGAGCATCTTAAGATCATTACAGTTGTCATACCAATTACAAAGTCCGATTTGCAAGCTGGTTAAGTTCAATGGGGTATACCGACATGGAAAAAAAGTACTTGTGTAATTGCATGATTGGCTTCACCCCAGAGACACCACTTATGAGTTAAGACCTTAGTCAAGTAATAGTGACAAAAATCAAAATTGTTTTATTACCACTTGCAGTCTTCTCATTCTGAATGTGTTCAGGTGACTCTGCTTATTGATCTTTGGAACCTATTAAGCAAATTCATCCTTGCATATGATGACTCCCTGTCCTCACCAAATACGACAACTAAATTCACTTTACAAGAGGATTTTCCTGTTTATATGCTTCTAAAAAAATCCCCTTCGACAAAATAAATAAACAAAGGAAAAACGTTTAAGGGAATACGGTTTGGTTATTGTTTAATTATTAAGTAGAGTTATGGTTTCGAGCTGAGATAATATAATTAGCTTTCTACCCAATACACGTTGTTTAGTAGTATAGTTGTATCCACATTAGATTTTACTATATTAGCAGTACAAAATAATGCATGGATCCAAGAGATTGAAACCTCAACGCAACTTACACTACTAAAATCGGAAGTTATTAATTATGCCCATAAAATGAATCTGACGTGCAACAGAATCAATACTATTTTAAGTTGTAAATTTTACTAATTCATGTACCCCTCAGATTTGGCAATTATAATTAGACAACACTAACACTAGGTGGATCAGTTGATGAGCTCTTCGCCTTTGTTTTCACCGTAGGCTCCAATTCTTCTTCCACAATTTCTCCTTCTTCATCAGAAAAATCAGGGCCACTCTTAATTTCTTGGCTCCATTCTGAGGACATAATATTAGTGTGCCTAAAACTAAAAGACTTGAGTTGTTCTCTGTTCCTCCTTCTCTCCCTCTCCTCAACATGGCACTGCTTCAGCATTTTACCCAACGCTTTGCTCTTCACTTCTGAACCCATCTGTAACATTAATCCAATGCCAAGTGTTTGTTTGGTTTCACTATGCAAGGTATCAAAATTTAATGTTGATTCATGTCAAACTTGATTTCAGTAAAGATACAAAAATGTATATAGTTTTGTTACTTGTTAGGTAAAATTAGTTGTCTCCAAATTTTGTTATGTCTAGAAGTAATAAAAAGTGACTTTTGCATAATTGTCTAAGTAGAGTTTACCTGTGCCACTAGTGCATAGAGGGGGAGTGTAACATAGCTACACAGGACTTGAACTGCCACCCTGAGAAAATAGTAAATGAATATGTCAGCGAGGATTAAAAAAATTCACATTAGGAATGCCAAAAAAAAACTTATAATAAATTGTAGGCTGTCATTACGCTATCACCACCCTTATGACTGTAAATGATCTGTGTTCGTGGTAGCAAGAATTTATTCCAAACTGTGTCTGGCAATCAAAAAAATCATACATATAATGAATCAGTATTTCTAATAATTTTATTCTTTTTGAAAAAAAGAAGCAAGTAGAAAGACAACTTACTGATACCCATATAAAGAAGGCAAGCTCGAATGCATTCTGTCAATCAGGATCAAATTAAAATATGTTAGTTTACTAAGTGATTAAAATAACTATGTCATCATATTCATGGATATCACTACTATTATATTCATGTACATAGATAGAAGAAGGTTAATTACCACGAATAAAGTGTAATGTAGGAGGGTTAACACAAATCCTGGATGGCGAAACCAGAAGAAACTGTCACTTGGACAAACAAGTGGGGTCCCCTTGGTTACATTATTGACATCTTTCATTTTAAGAGCCATTTGGTCGACAATGACTTCAAGTTTAGCCCCCACAACCAGAACCAGCTGTAAATAAATAAAAATGCAGGGATTAGAATTTAGAAGCCATGTAGATCATTCATTATTAAGACAAACAAAAGAAACTAGCAACGTGCTTATTACTCACCAAGAGGGGAACATAGGATAACCAGAGATATACATGCCAGCCTAATAATATAGTTCACAGAGAGAAACAATTAACTAACTTAGACATATAATGGAAATTAATGAAAGAGGGAAACATATATTCTAACCATGTACATCCACGAGCAAAAAAATAACAACTGTGAACCACATCACAGGGCTGCCAGAAAACACACATAACATGTGATTAGATGAGCACAATAAAACTATGATCACTCTGATTGGACAAATTGACTGTGATTCACATATAGTGTAAAACAAATGCTCACAATGATTTTTTACAATTATCAGGACATCACCATTAAACTCGTATCTTAATTGATAAAACACAACATAATTGAGTAGGCAAGTAACAACCTAATGCTCACAATGATTCTGAAATCTTCCTCTAGTGACTGTTCAATGTAGTTTTGGAAATCGAAGTCGCTGTTCTTAGCTGAAAAGTGAGCCTGAGTGGTGCATGAAACATCTTAATGCAAGTTTTAACTATGATAATAATAATAACAATAATAATCATAAGAGTTTGACGCTTGTTGGCTAGGGAAATAGGATGATGTGTTATCAGTTATGTGTACTCAACTGATATGAAACCATGCCTGAGGGTGAGATAATCAACTTTTTCTACTGAACGGAAGAACTGTCTGAAAAAACATTTCTGTCCAAATTTCACAAATTCATGAAATACGTTAGCTAGCCATCAAAAAATTAACTCCGCCCCATAATTATTTATTTGAAACCAAATCAATGAAGGAGAATTATAGAAATGTATCAAATCAGAAGTTAGTTAATTAGGATAAAGGCTTACAATCCAAACATATAGTGGTGATGCCGTACTAGTGGTAGATATGTGGCGTCTTCCGAATGTTGTTTGCCTTGTATATCTGAATCTATTAGGGTCTGATATCGTCAATCATAAATGTTAAAAGGGTCAATTTGCCAACAAAAACACGTCATAGTATGAACCACGTTGTCTATTCTATTCATGAACATGAACATGGAAATGAAATGATTGATAATAAAAACGAAGAAAAAGACAAATAACCGATTGATTGATATGATTAAACCATGAAATGAAACAAATTACAATATGGAAGACGTTATTGAAAGTTGATTTTAAGAATGCCAGAAGCACTTGCCTAATAATTCTTTGATTAAACTTTTTAAAACAAAGTTTAGTTATTCTTTATTGGTGAAATCAATATGAGATATTAATAAAAATAAGTATTGATCGATAGCATTTTTTATGACTAATTAAAATTCAATCCAGATGCAGAGCAATGTGTATCGCTATCAATATCATCACTAATTCAACGTCAAAGTCTTGACAACAACGTACAAGTGGGAATTCTAGAAAAACAGCGTCTCCATGAGTCAGTCACCCATTAAAATCTTTGGTCCAGAGGTGGACTTGATTTTAGAAGTAGTTTTAACGCATCTATTACGGTATTTGGACATAAGCTTATAAAATAAATTTAACCAAAAACACAACATAAAAGAAAAGAGAGAAGGTTAAATTAAATATGAAAATAATGAAAGACAAATTGTTTTTTTTTTAATAAAAAAAAATATTTCTTTATCTTTCTCCAATCAATACTGAACAAGTGTGTGTTTGATTTTATATAAAAAATAATAATTAATTTGATTGGCTCATGATCAGGCATGGCACTCTCAAAGTGTACGTGGCTGCTGAAAGCCTGAAACCAATTGTAGAATACTGAAAAATCTTCTATGTTTTCTTTTCTTTTCTTTTCTTTCTGAAGTTATCATATATGCACACAAAAGCAAGTACTTGGTTTAAGTCTACGAATATAATTTTTTTTTAAACTTAATTAGATTATAAATTTCATGGTAAAGTTTATCAAAACAAGTCATAAACTCTCATGTAATATGATCTTATTAAATAAATATTTAATTGGGTTATTTGTTCAAAACAGCTTTACCGTTGGCAATTTCATATTCGACTGTTTGAGTCTCTTCATCCCAAGTTTTCCAGTTCCTCATCTGCACGTGTCATTCAAACGATCGATATTGGAAAGTCATAGATGAATTAATTGGGGCAAATTAAAAAATATGGATATTTATGAATTACAGTTTGATATTTTATGTGGATATTTTAATCAACAAATAAGCTTAAGTTTAAGTAAGAACACATAAATAATTTCATAACTAACACGCATTAAGGTTTCTGAGTTTGAATATTTAATATTCAAATGTAGAGCTTTGCTAAACAATGTTTCAAAACTCTATGATAAATTTTGTAAAGAGCAAGCTAATCAGTAGTTCATAAGTGAGCTAGAACGTCTGAATTATATGTTAGAAGCTACTATTTTGATCATATTCCTTTCTGTATAATTAATCTTCTCTTTTTGATTATTAGTAAAATGGCATAATCTTCCTTTTGTACGTATCAAGGTGTGATTCTTACCTTAGCCCTTGCCAGAGACACGGTGAGAAAACTGTACACAATTTGCATGACAGCTAGAACAAAAATGAACATGTGAAGTTGATGGATTCCATGTTTTGATACTAAAGCAACTTTACTAGCCTGCATGCAAATTAAATCGGTTCACTTTGATCAAGGGACAAGAAATTAAATCGGTTCCGACACTCACGGTATTATATATATATATATATATATATATATATATCTGTTATAGTACATTTCTTACTTTAGGATTTAAATGATTAATTGATCGGAGTATACATACATTTTTGGCACTGCAAGAATCCAAAATTGCAGTATCATTGGTAGTAGTACGTTTACGACATGGAAGCATAGTATCTGCAGCCCTAACCGGTATGCAGATTTCTATTATAGCGTTTTGAGTTACTGTCAACAAAAGTGACATGAATCCTAAGATCATCAACTCTGCAGCAAAATAACACCCAACCAGGGTTTCAAATATTATTAATTATGCCTAATTTATTAGATAAATCATATATTAATTAATTAATTAACCTGATTTAAGCCTCTCAAATGCTTCAACCAAATCGCTCCTCCGATGTTTCCTCAACCACTACAACCATGGAAAAATTATTAAGGTAACTATGAAACAAAGCAAATTATTAAGGTAAGTATAATTATATATATTAAGGAACATTAAGGTTCTGACTTTGATTGTAAGATGAATGAGATGCTCCAAGATGATTGAGATGGAAATAAGAATGAAAGAAACAAGGGCAATTGCCCATGTTGGAGTGTGTTGTAGAGAATAACCGGATTCGTACCCTGCTGCCATGACCACCACCTAGTTAGTTCTTGTTTTTTTGTTGAATCTATATGTTGTAATATATAAAGTTATTATTTAAGGGACCATGATTCTGTCTCACTCATATTTAGTTATCAAGGTTGAACAAATTTTCAATCCACCCACATGCTACTTAATATGCGCCACTCAAGTCTTTTCATGCACATTGTTGTCGATCGATCTAAAATCATTAAGTGAGGTGTATGTATACGTGACTTTTTTCCTTTTATTAATTCCTGTTAGTTTTGTCATTCTGTGAGAATTTTTTCCATGGAAATTAACACCTTAACACGGTTCATGAGTTCATGAGTTCATGAGTACAAGACTCTTGTCAACAGAGGAAACTAATTGGAAGGAACTTTTTGCCTTGTAAAGACAAAATGTCAAATAATAAATCTTTCAACTTGATCAACGCCATAATGATTGTCATTGTCAACAACTACCTAATTAAAGGGAAAACCAATTATATAAAAGCAGTTCTATTGTTTAAATATTTAATTATTAATCTGCATTTGTATAGTGTAGTGGTATACCTTTTTTTCCCTTATTTTTTTAATCTTTTTTCATGCATACACACATTTCAAATTTTCTTTTTCAAGAATCCCTTTTTATTGTAAACAAATATTTTCCTTAATTACAAAAAAAAAAAAACTATGTTTAATTACACTTTTATTTTCTCATATTGTAATTTTTCGATTGTGGTCTACTAGTTTTAATTGTGCAAATCGAGTTCCTCAACTATCTTATGATTTGCAATCAAGTTTTTTTGTAAATGATATTTTAAATTATATTTTAAGAAATTTTACTAACTTAACAATTGATGTGTTGACATCAGCATGACATCATAATGATATGGCTACTTACATGTTTCGCATAGCATATATATTGTTGTAGCATATTGATATATTGATGCAATGGTTAATTGAGTGTCCTAATGTCAAAATTTGAGAACAAATTCACAAAGTGGTAGAGGTATCTAATATCTAATATTTATAACTAAATCCTTTCATCAATTATTTACTTCAATGTTTATTTAACAAATTTTGTATGCTGATTTATGTGTTTAATTGACACATTTAATGTCACATTAATATGTTGACATAGTGGTCGAGTGAATAAGTTGACGTGACCCACAAAAATTGAAAAGAAAATCACAAAAATATGTTTAGTGTAAGAAAAATAGTATTAAAATATCAAGAATAATGAAATATAAGTTCTCACATTGCTTCTCTTTGGTATTTAAATGTTTAATTAAAAGAAAAAAATGTTTCCATTTTCACAAATAGCTTTTTACCTTGTCTACTTTTAAATATTTCTATAGAAAATTATGAAAATAACATTTTTAAAGTAAGGAAAAGGACATAAAAAAGTTAAGAGTAAATCAAATCCATTAAAAAAATGCACATAATTTCGAAGGCTTCGCGTAATTGAGATCGAAGCCGAAAACAAATACATTGACATAAAGAGTAGCAATCCCTGTTACAACATTTCCAAAAGCAAGTTTTTTTTTCCCTCCATTTTGAGGGATGTCCAAATATATACACAAAATGAGATTAATTAATGAGAAGTTATTTATTCTTCGTTTCCTCAGGCAAAGCAGATACTTTGCAGATAGGACATAATTTCTTCATAGATAACCACTTTTTAATGCAGCTCACATGGTAGTCATGTCCACAACTTTTAAGTGTTCCAACATCGTCCATGTTCTTGTATTCTTCCTGTAATTTAATTTCAATACAATAAAACTCGTAAGCACCCCATTAAAATATTTATTATGAATGCAAGAATAAAAACATACCAGACATATTACGCAGTTTCCTTCGTCTTGACTTTGCTCGGATGAACAATATATTGTTTCCGTCAAACATTTGGAAAGCGAATCCTCAGAGATTCCCGTGTTCACATAGCCAATCCTCTCACCAAGTGCAAGTAGTTCCTGGTCAAAGCAAATCATCAAAATAATTAAAAAAATCTGAGAGTAGATAATATTAATTGCAACACAGGAAAGAGGAAACAGTAATAAATTAATAATCACCTCATAACTCATGTTATCTATGTCCAACCTCATCTCTCGGTGCTGATCAAGCATATTCCTAGAACCATACATTGATGCACGCTCAACAACCAGGAAACCCTGAAAGCCAACAAAAAATACAAGAAAAAAAATTAGAGTCAACCAGTGGTAGTAATGCCAGAAAGAACAATTTCGCTGTTCTTAATGAACAACAATGCAACTAGTAGTTCAAAAGAATAAATTGGAAGTAATTTGCTTAGACTTTGCAAATAAACAAAGCAATCCCATTTAAGGTTTACTAGTTCACAAGTGAAAAAAATGAAAACAGGTGGTTCCAAATTCCAGACATTCCGTTAATACTGACACAAAAATAGAGTTCCTTGATATACTGGCAGAGATACCTCAGAGTTAAATCGATCATGGAGACCACTCTCCTCAGTCAATGATCGATATCTTTCACTAGAAATTCTTGACCTCCCATTTCTATCACCATTCCTCCAGCCAATGGTGCTCAATGGCCTTGGATGTCTAGAAGGGTAACTTTCAGCTACCATAGGCAATCCATCATCAGATGTCACATGTCCCAAGCGCAAGCTTGAAGAAGCCCTAAATGTTGGAGTGGATCTCTGAGTATAGTTGCTTCGAATTCCCCTAGCAGTCTGAGTTTGATTATTATGAAAACTTTGAGGAGCTGCAGGATTTCTGCTTGCACCAAACTCATGATGGAAGCCCCCAACATCTACAGAAGCATTGCTAGCAGTAGCACCACTTCCAACAAGGAAGGGACTTGTCTCAAGACCAAAAGCGTTTGGATCTGCATTTTAAGCCATATTTTTTAGATATAAAGTAAAGGCAAAGAGAATGGCATGTGTTCGTACATATTGATACTAATATTTATTAACAGCAAACTAACCTGATGATAACACCCTTCCATTAGCTGGAGATATGTTCATTTGGCTCCAATCCCTAGTCAGTGTAGCAGAAGTTTGACCAGAAAGATCCACCATGCTAGAATGGTCAACTGGTGGGACAGTAGGGTAGGAATTGTGTGGATGACTACTTGATAAATGGGTCCTAGCCGGGTTGGAATCCAAATCAAGTGTAGAACGGCTCCTCACATTGCGCAAAGAACCCTCACCCTTTATTGAAAGGCCAGTACCTCTGAATGTGGGTGTCATAGTAAAATGATCCCAGGGCATATATTGAGAATCAATATTTGGCTTTTCCTGCCATAATTCTGAAGATGTAGGAAGATCAGTTGAACTCCCAGCAGCATTAAAGTATCTACTAGTACTGCCTCTCTCATAGGCTGAAGGAATTCCAGGGCTCTTGCGCTTGTGATGCCCTTGTCCACTTCCCATTGTAAGATCAATAAAACCACCATCAACATGAAATGTTTGTCTGTCATAATTGGAGGAAGAAGGCTGGTGTAAATAATTTTCCGACACTGTAAAGAATGGTCCAGCTGCACTAGACGAATGCACAAATTGTTCATTAGAAGTGCCTGATGCATCTGACTGATGAGGAGGTACATCAATGTTGTGACTTGAGGATGCATATCCATTTGACCTTGTGGATGAATTCCAATGAGAGGGGAAAGAAATGTTATCTATGGACATATTTTCTGCAGGATAAATAAAAGAACCATTCTCTGAAGTGATAGTCCTACCTGAAATAGAGGCCCGTTTAATATAAGTAATATGGTGCTGATGCAATCAATTATATTGGTTATAATTAAAAAATAAAAAGACTAATGAACCAAAATACAAGCAAAAGTGAGGCATATATATTTAACAGTACCAAGGTGCACATATTGTTGATCAGTATGCATATGATTCCAATTCTGGTCAGCCTCACCCTCAAACAATGGAGATGTGTTATATAAGTGCCTATGCCCCATAACTGTCACTTGCAATCTTGGGTGTCAAAAGAGATACTAGTTGAATCAGATCTGCAAATAATTCACAATCTGCAAGGCAAAAGAGCATCTGAACTGAAGAAACTCAATATAAAAATTAAAAATAAAAATAAAAATTAACAATCAAGCAAAGCTGCTTCCAATTCACAAAAACATTTGCAAGAGACTAAAGCTTTATCATGACTGCAGTATATGCAATAACATTAAAACAAAAGTATAACTGTTATTAAATACTCAGTAGCATCTGGTTAAAACATGCTCAATTGAGCTTGTCAGGCCCTGCATTGTCAAATTAATATGTACCATACATATCACTCATACAAACCTATTCAAAATAATTATGTAAAAGAAAATCCTGATGCATAACCTAAAAATTTTCCTAGATGCTAATTCAATGCAGACACAACCCATATATTGTAGAACTATAACAAATAGCAGATATGTTGAATCAAGCACAGTTGAAAATGAACCTAATTTATCGGTACGCATTTGGATTAGAATTTGCATATTTTATTTTGGTCAAAATTGTGTTTGGAGTAACATGATTTATATTTAGATACTTTTATCTCAGATGTGAATTTGACAAAATGAATGTTGTTAGGATGATATAAATCAAAATCTCTTTGGTTGTAATTTAAAAAAAGATATGCATATTATAATAAAATATTAATGGGATGATATAATACTAAGTTGTAAAGGTATTTTTGTCAAAAACATAAACAAATTTTTTTTTTTCCTAATGCAAAAGTAACAAAAATGTTGCTTCTGCATTTAAGGAGCCAAGCCAAAACTACGTCTGAGAACAAACTTAATTTTGCCTCAAAACTACTTTCTAGGCCTACAAAATGACCCACAACTGGACTATTTAATTTTCTTGAGCAAACAATAACTAGTTTATATATGCTTATTTGACATCAAAATTCAAGATGATGTGTCTAATCAGTCAAGAGGACAATGCTCACAGCATGTACCAATCCATTGACACTGCCAAAAATTGCATGAAAGATGAAGACTATAAGCTTGGTTAGTTAAAGTGCCATCAAAAGGCATGCATAGAAATTGAAGCATATAATGGCCATTTAAATTTGGCCAAAGAGGAGAAACACACAACGAACAATTATTTCAGGAGGGAAGGAATTCATAAACAATCTAAAGAACTATCCTGTAAACACTAAATACTTGGAATTCATGGTCTCCTTGGCAGTAATAAATTACCAACTTCCCCAAATAAATACACTCACTTGAAGCCATTTACCCATGCCTCTATCCACTGATACAGAAAGAGCACCTTCTAGTCTGAGGCAAGAAAACAAAGAGGACGGAAAAAAATAAACACAAGGAAGAAAGAAATGGCATCGCTGAGATTTAAATTAGAAGATGGATCCACACTCTAGCTTCTCATGAATGGCAGCAAGAGTTAGGATTGACTTAATAAAAAGAGGAAGGATTGGAAAATAGGATGACTAACGTATCAGATATTACCTGAGTAAGGTTTACCGAGTATTAGAAGGTGTTAGCATTTTCTAATCTTTTCCTGCACTTGAAAATAATAGTCAACTATGCACAGACATTGAGCACATAGGGGGGAAACTCCTATCCGTGCCCTCTATAATCAGTAATCAACACACAACCAAAGAAACATAAAAATTGAAGTACATCCTAGGAACCTAAAAAAAAGGACATTTTACCCTACAACTTCTTCTCATGGGAAAAAATAGGCTGTCTTGAGATTTTTTTATTATAAGCTTCTTTTTTAACACAAAGTAAGATAAATACAAACACACTACAAAAATAATAAAATCTCAACGTTGAAGTATTATTAAGCTATTAATTATTGAAGACATCAAACATCAGAAAATAATATACTAGACAGGCCTCAGTTAATATTAAACTTTGGTTTCAGAATTCTCTAAAATCCAAATACTAAATGATATCCAAACATCAAAACAGACAATCTGTCATTATGCTTTGAAAGTATAAAGATTTCACTGTTAAATAATATTTTACAAGATATTTTATTTCAACCAAACACATTCCTATTTATGTTCTTCTTCCAAGTTATGATCATGGGGTATATTGGCTTTACATAAAAAAATGGAAACTTTCAAATTAGTACTAAAGCTTCAAATACGATAGTATGACTATCTCCACATAGAAACTTCCCGTTTACCAGAATATTAACAATTGAAACATGTTGCCATATCCAATTCTAATCAATTTTATTCACAATCAAACATAACTGTTTGTCTTTTTAAGACCATCCATTGCCCCCAGTAAGGCATGACAATTCAAAATTAGGATGTACAGGCTCGAACATGGAAGTAAAATGTTTTCCATCTCTATAAATAGGTAAAGCAAAAGTAAGAATGCCTGCAATCTGGTTAGGCTATCAACACCTTGACATTAGTTTCAATTCATTCCTCAACATTTAGAACCATGAGTGAAGATGATATCACCAGCTCATGCCTATCAAAAAGATTCCATGTCAACGAACTCATAGACTCACGTCAAAATAAAGAATCATCTAGCATTACGCCCATCATCATCTCAGCTATGAATTATTGCATTATTGGAGAAACCATCATTTGCTGAACCAGAATCTGAACTGACACAGAGGGCAGCCTATATCATTTAAGAGAGGATGCATATCATTATAGCAGCCTCCTCCATCTATGGTATGCCCTAATGGTTCAAAATGGCAGTCTGCATAGTGCATGTTAATGTGTTGTGAATGCTCTATGAAAATTGTACTCCTAAACTCATTATACCAGCCCCTACTAAATAGCACCACTTCCATGGCAGATTCCACATTAAGAGAACAAGCATTCAACAAGAAAATTAGACGTTATGGGCAGATAGTACTGAGGATTACCAAGATCCATATTTTAGCACCTCAGAGCACCAATTAGAACGATAACAATGGTATATGACAAGTTCCACAACCCTCCCTAAATTTCCTGTAACAGCTCACAAGTGAAATCTTGCATCACTAAACATTGGGTGTGACCAGTCTATTGCCACAATATCCTCAGAACAATTGTTAAGCCATTTCACACCAAACAATCATCCAATCCCAGAAGAAGAATGACCATGATCTAAAGGATACAATCAGCTGAACAAGGCCTATACAACTCTTCCAATTAACAGATATTCTTTGGCACATTATACCTTCTTCCTATATGAAAGTTGGCTAAAAACACTCCATAACTGCGGCATATCATGCTAATATGTCCTGAGAAAACACAACATGCCAAAGTAGTCACTCATCAGATCTATTGTCTCCCCATTAATCCGTGATAGAAAGGACCTACAACACCATCTGAAATTCAGACAATGTAATGGAAATAGACCAAACAAAGAAGAAATCACCCACATCCGTAACCTGCACAATGCAAATGCAAAGGCAAACCCAAATTTTGCCAATAACTAATAACAATTTTAAACCCACAGGTATAACGTATAAGTGTGCATATAAATAACCCTTTTTTCAAAAGATTTATGAAGAGCAAATTATTATTTAAAAAAGATAGGAAAGAGTGAGAATGAAGGAGAATTTCCAATGGAAGTGCATCTACCAGAACATGTAGGATAATAATGTATAATGTACTATACACCAACAGCACCAAGAAGCCTGCATAATAAAAAACCATCTAAACCCAATTGATTCTAAGGAAATCTGATTAAAAAAAAGTCAGACCAACAATATCTGCCAAAGCATCCATCCAAAATACAAAACTATAATTCTCGACAAACAATTAGTATTCAGCATGTTAGTTTAATTCACAAAGACAAATATCAAAATATATGTGGATACATCAATGTTACGATGAAACATACGTGGACTCACGATGTTTTCTACCATTCTCACCAAACACTTGATATGTTCCTGTCACGCAAGCCAAGGTACGAGAAACACAAACAAAACCAGAAAAAAAAAAAAAACTAATCAAATTATTTTTCAAACAAAAAAAATTCCGATAAACCATAGAAATTCCCAAGGGAAATCCAAAACTCACAAGCAAACAAACAATCTGAAGAAGATCAGTAGCATCATAAAGAACAAACACGTGGCAAAACCAAACAACGCACGTGAGAAACATAACAAAAAAACTTGAAAACTGGAGAATCGGGTTGAAGATGATACATCAGAAGCAAATCAACGAGAAACTGATGAAGCGAGTGCATACCGAAAACCAAAGAGAGAGAAAGCGTATATGATCGTCACAACAGAAGCAAGGAAATGAAACGAATGAACATAAGAATACGGAAGAATTGATTATAAAGGAGAATCAACCAACCTGCTAAACGTGGCTTAGGAATCGGAGAGGAGACGGCGGCGTTTGAGTGAGGATCTTGAACACGCAAGATGAGAAGAGAGAGAGAGAGAGAGAAAAAAAAGAGTTGCAGAGGAGAAGAAGGAGAAGGAGAATGGGTTTGTTTGTTGTGAGAAGGAGACAATGAAATAAAGCGGCTGGTAGTAAGAAATAACAAATGAAAAATAAATAATAATAATAAAAAAAAACAAGAGGATGAGAAATTCCCCTTTCTCTCTCGACTCCCACGTTGTTCTTACCGGTTACCGAGCAATCCCTATGCTTCATTGATGCCAAATGAAATATTACTACATTGATTGATTCATTAATGCTTCCATTTTGAATCGTTTCTGCTTTTCCTTCTCCCCACTCTCTCGTGACTACCTTACTCGACTCAATCGAATAGTATTTGTACTCTAGATTTGGCTTATAGAAAATTAGATTCACTTATTTATTTAACTGAGCTTAATTCAATGTTTGACATAAAACAACAATATGAAAAAAAAATCATAGTTATGCAATAATTACTTTATTATCCTCGTTTTAGGTAAAAAAAAAAAAACAAAAGACCTTATTTTCTTTTATACTATTAAGATTAAGATAAGATACACAATTATTCATAAAACTTATACTTCAAAAAAAAATACAAAATATAAAATGGATTGAAATGACCTGAAATATAATTGAAGTCTGAACCTACCTAAAAAAATACATCAAATCTAATTTTAAAACTTAACACATGTTAAAATCAACTTCTAACACTGAATTCTTGAATGCAAGCTTGCTTTTAGGTAAACAATAAACTACACCTCTCTTAAATATGAACCTTTCTTTTATTAACATTAGTTATCAAGTCTACGTGATTAAAAAATAATAATACATGTACTGTAAGTACAAGTTATTTAATTATATATGATAAATTTATTATTTTTTACGATATCTACAATGGAGGTATAATTGATGGGAACGAGTCACGAGTGGAAGTAGTTTATTCTCGTGGATTTTAATTTAATTACCGTGTGTGTGTGTGTGTGTTTTTACCATCCTTCACAATGATCGACACGTAATATTCTGGCCATGGCATGTGGATACAATGCTTTATCTCTTATTAAAGTAAAATCATCTATTTTTTCCCCTTGAACCCCATCTTTCTTTTGATCAATAATATAAAGGAAAGAAGAAGGGACGCAAAAATGGACTTTTAGCATTGATAAAAAATCACTCTAGGGACAAAAAGGTGGCATGTGGGTAAATGAATAATATATGATGTAATGCAGTGCAAGGAAAAGACAGATAAACAAAGGGCCATATGTGTAGACAGTGGACCTAATTCACAAAGAACAATCCAACAATATTTTTGAGAGAGCATATGCATTGGCTTTGGTAATGCTTTCATCGATCGATGGACAATAGTTTTTATTTATTTATTTATATGCAGCAAGCATTAATTCACTAGGTCCCCACTAACTTTTTTGCAATGTGCTTAGTGGTACACGAATTTAGGCGATCAAACAAGAGAGAGAGGGGGAGACACATTAGAGTATTTCACCATATAACTTCAAAGAAGCATCTTAAAAAACAACAAAAGAAAATATGCATTCTCGTTTCTTTATCCTCCATTTAAACACAAATATGCATTTCTCTTAGTACGTGTTAAATGGGCTTATTTTCTCAACAATATTCAAATTCCAATCCTTTTCATGAATACTATTTGTTGGACCTTAGAGTTAGAGTTGACGTGGCACGAGAAATTGTTGCACGATCAATGGGAGAAGAAGTTTGGGTCCCTCCACCATTGGACTTTGGAAGTGTTCTATAGATGAATGATGAATCTCTTAATCTTGATTATTATTATTATTATTATACTATATTATTATTATTATACTATATTGCAAGAAGGGAGATAGAGAGGAAGTGGTTGATTGATTGCTCTATGACTTGTGAGTTGAGAGTGTGATTCAACTGGTGTGGTGTGGTGGATGCCTTTCTTGTTGGAAAAACAATTGTTGTTGTGCCTTTGGTTACGGAATCCTATGCCAATGGATGGTTACGCTACCGAGAGGGAGTGATTCAAGATGTTACAAACTGGAATTCTATCTAGTACATTTTTCATATTTATTTATGCCTGCAAATTAATAAAAGCCTCTTGTTCCTTGTCACTTGTCAATGCACTTGCTTTGCTTTACGGGCACTACATCCCTTTAGAGACTTGTTTATGCATTGTCACTTGCAAGTTTACTTTTTTTTTTTTTAGTTTAATTTCACTTTTAGTCTTTAAACCTAATTTTGGAATGACAAAAGATGTTTTCTCGTTTTAGTTTAATTTGAAAGTCAATAATGACATAATTGTAATATTTTCACTTTTTAAAATTATAAATTAGTCAAACTAAATACTTTCTTTAAATCTTAAAAAACTAAAAACTAAAAATTATTTTCAGAAAATACAAATAGAAAATATTTTTTACAAATCAAATGTAATCTAAATTTCACATTTTTTTTTACGTATTCATACTTAATATTTTAAAAGTCACTGATCTCTTAATATATTTCCTTCTTATAAATAAAAAAATATTATAAAATTTAGATAAAGATAAGTATGGTATTTTATTTTTCATACATGATGAAATTGAAAAAAAGTTGGGTAATATATATATATATATATATATAAATTTTTATAATAACTACTTAAAAGTAAAATTATTTTATGTGCCAACTTGAAACTTGAAGATGTATAGTTTTGTGGATAAATAATGAAGTGGAATGAAAATACTAAAGCCGAACAAAAAAATAGAAGAAAAAAAAAATGAGGAATGGATTTCTACATTGAAAAAATTCACTGCACTCCTACCTTAACATATTTCATCACATATTTTTTTATTATTAATAAAAAAATACAAAAAAGTATGTAGTATAAAATGTCATTACATTTCCTGCGGTTAAAGGTTAACTACAGATGATCTGAATCCATAACAAAAAATTGAGAAAAATATTTGACCATTTATTTAGATGAATAAAATAGACTGAAAAGAAATAAAATTATGTAAAAAAGTTTTGTGAAGGAGGGAGTTTTGTTTTGTATCTTGATGTTATGTTATTTTAGTTCTGAATACAAATTTAATAAATATATATTATCCATTTTTATTTTTAAACAATTTAGACAAAAGACTATGATGGGCGCTGTACTATGAAGCGAGAAGTTGGTGTTCATAGTTGTTACAGGCTGGATGGTGGAACGGTCTTGTGTTCAGTTTAACAAACGGATCAAGCTGTCGTGTGCTGTGTTGTATTGTACCCACTGATCTGTACCTGTGGACTCGACGACAACAACAATAACAACACTATAGTATTATTTAGAACATAAAAGATCCCAATCCCAATCCCAATTAACAACGCCACCACGCCATGAGTGTGATCGACATTCTCACCAGAGTTGATTCCATTTGTAAAAAATACGACAGATATGACGTCGAAAAGCAAAGGGACTCCAATCTCTCCGCCGACGATGCATTCGCCAAACTCTACGCCGACGTCGACGCCGACATCGAAGCCTTACTTCAGGTCACACTTTTCTTGATAACTCATTCATTACTCGTGGCGAATTTGTGCCCTAATTCGTGTGATAATATGTAAAGTCAATTTTGTGCAGAAAGCAGAAACCGCTTCCAAGGAGAAAAGTAAGGCTTCCACTGTAGCGATCAATGCCGAGATTCGTCGAACCAAGGCTAGGTTGTTGGAGGAGGTTCCCAAGTTGCAGAGATTGGCTATGAAAAAGGTTCGTTCGTTCTTTGCCTTGCCGGTTTCTATTCATTTTGTTATTTTTTTTGGATTTAGGTTGGAACTATGAATTGCATTCAACACATAGAATATTGGGCTGTTTGGCTACACTATTTTGGAAAGGATTTCGAGGAGAAAAAAAAAATATGAAGAAAAAATAAAATTAGTGTAAATAGAAGGCTTCTCTCATAACTAATTTGCAAAAGCTTCTCCATATAACTTCTCCTAAAAGATGTGAGACTAATACAAATTAGCTAATAGAGAAACCAATTTTAACTTATGAAGAAGCTAATTTCATTTTTCTTTCTCTTAGAGGTCCTTTTTAAAGACATTTATCCAAACAAACCCATTATTTGTTTACTTTAGTTGAGGTTTATAATAAAATTTGACAATTATAAGGCAAGTTAAAAATAAAAAAATTCAACTTCTAGTTTTACTATTGCATCTATCCATGTGGGAATGGACTAGGTTTGTTGTTGATTCAGTATGTAGTTCTGACTATTTCCATCAACTGTTGACTTATTTTATTTGGCATGTATGTTCTCTCAATAGCTTGACTGGCACTGGTATGCAAATTTTCAAAATTAATGTATGGTACAATGTATTCACAGGTAAAGGGGCTTTCATCTCAAGAATTTGCTTCCCGTAATGATTTGGTTATTGCATTGCCAGATAGGATTCAAGCTATCCCTGATGGAACCCCTGCACCACCTAAACAGACTGGAGGTTGGGCAGCTTCAGCCTCACGTCCTGGAATTAAATTTGATTTAGGTAAGAAATTTTCCATGTCTCAGTGGGAACTAGTGATATAATCATAGAAGTTCATCAATGGGAGACTTCTTAACTGATGGTCCTCCATTCATTTTTTTGTACCTTGTCAATTCCAGATGGGAAATTTGATGATGAACACTTCCAACAAACTGAAGAATCAAGTCAATTCAGGCAAGAGTATGAAATGCGTAAAATGAAACAGGCAAGTAATTTTTAGCAGTTGTGACCAGAGAGACTGACAGTTTTTGCTGTTGAATCATGAATGTTGTTCCAGACATGGTTTCAAATCTAATTATATGGACCATTTTTAGGATCAAGGTTTGGATATGATCGCCGAAGGATTGGATACTTTGAAAAACATGGCACATGATATGAATGAGGTCAGATTCCCGCTGTGTTTGTCTTTCATTCTTTTTGTGTTTTTTTCCCCACATTTAATTTTATTATTTATGTACCAAATACAGGAACTGGATAGACAAGTTCCACTGATGGATGAGATTGATACTAAGGTGAGATTTGTCAATTTTTGCCTGTACCCTTAAGCCAAAAAACATGGAAAGGAAATCAAAGTTTTCAAAACCGGAGTTAGTAAGTTAAAGTTAATAGGGCACTGTTTTTTGTTGTCTTTACAGGTGGACAGAGCATCTTCTGACCTTAAAAATACCAATGTTAGACTTAGAGACACAGTGAACCAGGTTTTTTAACTGCAACTCTTAGTCTTAGATTTTCATCAATTTCCAGTTGCATCAGTGACAGATTTTTATTGAATCTTATATGGTTTTTGGTTCTCATCCAGCTTCGATCCAGTCGAAACTTTTGTATCGATATTGTTTTGTTGATTATAATTTTGGGAATTGCTGCTTATTTGTACAAGTAAGGTTCCTATCTCTCTTCTACAAATTAAAATATATGCTAGTCCCTTCTCTTTTCTTGTGTGGATTTATAACTCAGTTTGTATTCTAGCACTGCCTTGTGTGCCTTTTTTGACCTGAACACTGGAAATTTGTGTTGAATATCTGAGGTTGATATTTAAATCTTCCTCCCATGTGTAGACTTAAAAACGTCAAATTTCATTTCATGTCCTTAAGCTGCATCTTAGATTCGAAAATGGTGTATGGTTTCTTAATAAAAGCATTCATCACATGTTCCTGTTAGAGGGAGTTGTTTATTCTTTTCAGGCCTTTAGGGTATGAAAAAAAATATTTGTTGCTTGGTAAAATTACTGGTAACATCAAAATACAAAATAACACCAACACAGTTATTTTGGTTACTTTGTATTATGATTATTATTATTATTATCATTATAGCCACATTGATAAGTATTCTGTAAAGCACATCGTCAAATTGTTGCATAGCAAGAGATTGGCATAAACAGAGTGCAAAGGGGAGCTACCCTAGATGAGTCATAACCAACATTTGAATACATGCATGCCATAGAACATGGGGAACTGGAGATTTGAGGAGAAATTTATGTGGGAAATACGTGGCTATTTTAGGAGTTCTGAATAAAAGTTTTATTCTCATTACTACACATGGGATGCATCTTTCCAGACCTATCGTGTGAGAATGGAAATCCATTGCCACTTGGGAACCTTTTTTTCCCGAGAATGGCTTATACCAGGGAATAATTTTTTTCTAAACTCAGATCAGACAAAGGAATATTTATTCCCTAACCTATATTCATGACAATTCAGCCTTTACTGTATAAATTATTCTCCTTATATTCCCTTCGTAGCACAGCCCCTTTTCTTAGTTTTCTGAAATTCAATTCTCACCTATCTTTTTTCTTTGTGATCCATATCAAGATATCCTTTATCTCTGCAATAATAATAATAGAAAAATGTTTCCCTAACTCTACTGAAATTCTTTGCTTTAATTGGGGGGGAGATTTGGTCTGCTTTAAGTTTGATTAGGCATTCCTTTGAAATTAGAGGAGTATATGTTTATGCAAGGCTTTATTATTAAATACATCCGAGTGGAGAAGCTCAATGTCTTACATAAGTGCATTGATTATATTTTTTTGCTGATAAATGTATACTTAATATATATATATATATATATAAGATCAATTGACACCAAAGTGTCAAATTGAACTTTAACACCAAATCTTAAATTAAATGATTATTTTTAATAAAAATAAAATTATTAATTTCAATTGTTAGATTAAAATAATTTAAAATTTAAATTAAAACCTTGAACAATAAAATATCTAAAAGATTTAATTTATCATAGTGATGACATAATAGTGGTGACGGTCACTATAATAATGAATTTTAAATATTTAAAATGTGATAAATTAAATTAAATATTTTTATTATATCCTAGAGAATCTTTTAAAGATTTTATTATTAAATGAAGTTTTAATTTAAATTATTATTTTTTAGTTAATAAAAGTCATTAGATTTAATTAAAATGAATGGTTGACATTTTCTGTCAATCCTGACTCCCCCCTCTCTCTCTCTATATATATATATATATATATATATAATGGAATCATTTTTAACTGAAATTCTCAAATTTCGGAGGTGGTTGCTTCTTGTTTCTTTTTTGATAGCATCGTCAAGAACTTTAATATCATAGCATGAGTTTGATTGCATTGAGATGGCTTTGACTTACTAGTCTTGTGTGTTTCCTTTTGCTTCTTGAGATACCTTCTCTGACTTGCCGTTCTTTTTTTGCAGTGTGCTAAAGAAATGACACGGCAGAGAAGCCCATTGGATCAATTTGTATGCCTTATCTGTATTTCTTGTATTTTCTTGGTAATGTCGTGGTGTGACTCGTGTATTTCCTGCTACTTGAGAGAGCACTTGTCCTTTATAAACAAACTCTATATGCCGCTATATATTATGTCAAACAGTGCAGATTTGTATTGACACTTGTGTAACATATTAATTCAGTGTTTTTCAAGTAATCTATTTTCATTTCTTCTAAAAAAAAATGTAATCTATTTTCATTTGGAGCTGAAGAAACAAAGGGTTGAGGGTTGTTATTGTCTTACTCTCAATTCACCATTTTTAAACCCATAAAAAATCACGATGTGGGTAAAAATAATATAAAGCGATTGGTATTAATTTTATTGTCATTTGTTCGGCCTGCAATCATTGTTTTTCTACTGAGTTCATGTGATCTTGTGGAGAATTCCATTGCACATTTCTATGTATGTTGATTACATGTAACAACTATCATGGTTTTAGAGTATGAATTAAGTGATGATAAACTAACAATTCAGGCACTGGTATAAATAATGTGTAGTTTACAAAACCCCATTATTAATTTTAAGGAGTTGTTACTCATTCGGACCAAATCGGTTGATAAATTGGGCCATTCCTTTATTGAGCTTAACATATAGCCCAGTCTTGAATGATCGGGTGTGTTTTGAAGAGAAAGAACACAGGATAAAATTTTCATTTCAAATAAACATTTTTTAGTTTGATGTTTTTTCAAGCAAAAAAAATGATAAATCAAATAGAATTTAATGTATTCATTTAAAAAAAATATGATGTGATTTTCTTAATTTAAAAATTAGCATAATCCCTTTTTCAGACTGCAATTTTTTAAATTTTTACATCGGTTATATGATAAACCGATGTAAAAGTTAAAATACTCGTGTCATGTGCATAGATTCCATATGAACCCATTTTGGTCAAAAAGCCTGTCTACTCTAGAAAGTGTTGCCTTGGTTTCTTTAGTCCTAAGTCTTGGTGAGGTCGCTGGCCAATGATTCCTAACTTGTCCGTTTAAGATACATATTCATCGAGAAAGTTTGCAGGATGCGTAGTTGCAGCTGAACTCATCAGTCCTTATATAAGATATTCCCTATGTCGCAAATCACATTTCTCATCAGGCTCCTTAGCTTCCTAGATTAAACTACTCTGCACAAATCTTAGTTCCTAGCTTTTAAAACTCTAACTAGTTTTATAGGGCAGGGGATTTTCAGTATTTACAAATAACGTTTTTATCGGTCATGAAATAAGAAAGGATTTGCAAGTAATACTTTATTCCATAAATATTTAATCTCAAAGCATAATAATACAGTCACCAACTCAATTGCACTCTGATGGCACTTTATTCTACCTCTCTCATACATCACCTATACACACAGCTGAAATAATATCGTATAACTAATTATAGCAAATGCCTTACCATTTCACCTTTATACATCTTCTTACTGAAAAGAATAATCACACTGCACAAACAAAAACCAACTGCATTCATTCTTATTTACATATATAGAATTCACTCTCTTCATCCCATGCAGAAAGAGCTCCACAGGTTCTACGTATTCACACACAAACAAGCATGTACACGCACCTAAACTATTCATGCATACAAGTCCACTGGTCAAAGATATTGAAGTTGTAGCCTTTGTTTACATCTTTCTAATGTCTTTGTTTCCCAACATCAACTTCTTCACTTAGTTTTTTATTGAGGGGAGCATACAAGTCCAACTCATTCTCTTCAGTGTTTCTTCTCTTCAGAGGATTAAACAAGTCCTCAGCTATTATATTATTTAAGTTGCCATCATGCCATGAAGCATATAAAGTATTATATGCTTTTACATCATCATTACAACCAAAGCCTGAGCTTGAGGTCATGCCAATAGAATTAGGCAGAACACTCTTAGAAGCCAGAATATAAGGTAGCAATGGATATTCATTATCCACAGAGTTTTTTAATGGTTCAGGGTTTGAGTTCTCACTCATTTGTTGAAAGTGGTTTGTTGGTTCATAAATAGGTTCATTTGAGTCTTCCCAAATGCTTCTTGGGCTGCTAATCTTTTGTCTAACCCGGCACAGCACCCACTCATCCAGCTGAAGCACAGGGAACAAAACAAAACAAGAAAAAACAAAGTGTCAAAACTTCAAACTATCACCATAAAAAACGACCAAATTGAAAAATTGAACTTATGCAATTGACCTACTCTCATGGACCCTCTTTGCTTTGAATTAGTGGAGATCATGGAATCATGCAACCTATACTCATGCATGATCCAATCGGTTTTAGATCCTTTTGGTGGACGACCCTTGTAGAACACAAGGGCCTTCTTCACTCCAATGTTCTTCATCCCACAGGAAGTGAAAATGGGTTTGTCAGCCCCAGTAGCCTTCCAATAACCAGAAGCAGCTGCTCTATTAGGCCTTAATCCATTGGGATACTTTCTATCCCCAGGAGTAAAGAGATACCACTCATCCTCTCCAAACAAAGCTTTACCTGTTCAAAATGAAAAGCTCTATATATATCATCCATTTAGTATAACTACTACTACTTCAAGATAACATTGACAACAACAATAACAACAAAATCCTTATACCACTAGGTGAGTATATACTATGTACTACAAGAAAAGAATGAAACAAAAACTAAAACAGTGCGAATGCTAACACGGACTTGGGAGCTCCCATGGATTATACTTGTAGAGTTTTATTTCTGCTATGAATGAAGCAGGAAGGGGTGATGATGTCACTTTGTTTCTCAGATAGTGAACAATTAGCTCCTCATCAGAAGGGTGGAATCTAAATCCAGGAGGGAGTTGGATTTCTGAATTAGTAGCATCTTTGTCCATGAACATGAGGGTCCGGAGGAACAACCTAGGAAATGTATCTATCAATCAGTTACCGATATTATCGATCAAAATGGATGTAATGTAAGCTTGAAACACTGTGCATGGATTATATATGTATGCTGCTTGGTCATGCAGAGAGGGACAATTATTCTGCATATAATACTAAATTAGTGTGGGAAAAGAGAAGAGACTGAATGCAACCCGTTTGTCCCATGTTGTATGACCAACATTCTTCAAAGGGTGTACCATAATTTCATCAGCACGGTTACTTTGCAATTTAGGCAAAAGATTGAGTTCTGTCAGGTTGAATCACACATAGGATACAACTTGGTTTGGGGATTCAACGGCTAAGTTTGTCAACGTTCTGCTTTAAACTATTCAATATTTCTAAATCAAATTGCTTGTGTACCTCAAGTTGCAGGTAATATAGTTGTATTTCAAAATTAAAATATTAATGCTAGTGATTGGTTCAGAACTTCAGATGATTGCATATTCATAGGAATGTCCGGGGAGGTCATATTCATAGAGTGGCTAATTAACTAACCTATCCATAGTTAAACAATTTATAACTAGTTTTGATTATGAGTTAGTAGTACTAAAATTAAGGAGAAACAGCTACTGATGAAACTAATCTGGCACCTTGATAAGAGGAAACAATCAAGATTAAGTGTACTCCTTCTGAACTTAAATATAAACAGAAATACCTAATTTCACACTAATTAGATAAGTTCATTTAATTTTCTTGATTTCAAGATGAGTGGCACGAGCAATATCCAACTTTCCTATGTAGCATTTTCTTGCAGCGAAGTAAAGGGGCACATCACTGGAGCTTATTATACTAAGGGATAGAGTAATGTTTTGGTGGCTTTCTCTCTTTTGAAATACTTCTATAGTTACAATGGGAACCACATAGTTGATGTACTAGTCAAGCCAGAATGCTCTGCAGATTGGGAATACGGCTCTGATTAAAATATTAAAACTGAGAATGAATTGAACTAACTCATAAGTAAGATGTGGGAGAGGATTACCAAATAATTACAAGGTTTGCTCAGGGAGATTCACTTTAGAGGCGAGTCACATATTGATGAAAAAAAGTGATGTACTTGCTATGATAATCATTAAAAAGTGATGTAGAACTATTTTATGTTATTTGTATATCATCGTTAAACTCATGAACCATTAAACTCAAATAATAATAATAATAATAATAATAATAATAATAATAATAATAATAATAATAGAGGTGCTACTGTATTAGTTAGATTTAAAAACAATGGGAATCAGGGGGGAAGGATGGTTGCATTTGGCGTCATTCGTACCGTATTGCACAAAACTCCAACGAATAAAACAATGAAGACCAAGTTGATTCTGTAATTTGGTTTCTTGTTCTTGGAACTAATCAATTGAATTCAATGTCCCAGTTTTTGTTCTCCCCTTAATAGACAGGGCTGTTTTGACACAACTGTATGTCACTACAACACTTTCAATCAATGAATGAACTATTAGTCCTTCAAGAATTAGTATGTTTTTGTTATGTTTATTCATTTATGTTTTTGTCCAGTCCGGACTAGGTCCAATAGTGAAAAAAAAAAACATAATTTCTTAAAATAAAAGAGAATTAATTAATTAATAGGAAGATAGTATTATAAGAGAATTTAAAATTATTTATTCCAATTTGTTTACCTAAGAATTATACATGTTCAAACCGGGGCTTCCGATTTGTCTTGTATATAATGAATGGCGTCTAAAACTACGCAAGGTTTTAAATTATATACCTAACATTACTTAAAATATGTATGTGTGAAAGTTGCAATCTGTTTTGTGTCGTGTGTAAACTGTAACGTTTGCTATTGTCATGATACAGATTGACATAACTTCCTCTATGATTGTGATATTGTTGGTATAAAAGCTGAGTTTTCAATTTCGTAAAAATAGTTTATCGATAATATAAGAAAATGATAGTACTAATGGAAGTATTGAAAATAGTACATGGCTTGAAAAATGTTGGAGAATTACGGTAAAATATTAGGGGAAATGTCCATCAATCTTACATCTAACCTAAAATCTTGAAACACTGAATATATGGGTCACATTTTTTTATATATATTTGAAGACCAAAATTCAGAAGATGCAATCAAGAAATCGAAGAAGACATCAATATGGTTATTAGTTTTCAAATCATATTGAGGCTTACATCGATCTATTTAATATATATATTGTCTAAAACCACGAACTGTTATGCTACCATGTCAACCTTTTAGCTGGCAATATTTTCACCATCTCGACATTTTCACTGGGTTGTCACATTCATGTTTCGGACCTTAAAGTATAAACTTATGGATTATTTTCTCTAGTACTTCAAACCATATCTCATTATTATTAACAAATTCTAGATATAAAAAAAAATGGTTTCTTTCAAAGAAGAAAAGTATTCTTAAAAAAATGTTAGAATTGACTTTGATCACGTCTCTGAAATGAGATATATTCACTTGTGAATACGTTCATCATGCATGTTGTCTAATGTATATAGTTCCTAGGCTCTTTGAAAATCTTACACTAAAACGCGTTTTGGCATAATAAAATGCATGTTATATGAATTTAACAATCAATATTGAAAGCCAGATCTACTTACATTAATTAATTAATTTGCAAGCATATATATAGCTAGATTGAAGGGAATTTTAATTTTAATTATGAAAGAACCATTCGAATTAATTGTGTAGCTTGCGGAGAAGATGGGGAATCCATAGAATAATAGAATGGACGGGTGCTCCGAATGTCGTTATCTGGTCGGATATAATATAATTTTTAATTGCACATGTTAATTATTTATTTATTGGCACATGTGGGGTTTTGAATGTGTATATGTGCAAGGTCTTGTCAATGTGTTGCGGAGTGAGCATAGGATACCGATTATGGAGATGTGGAAAGATACAATATAGTATATGAATATCGATTGGATGATAAGCTCCAAATGCGTAAAGCCAAAAGTTGTTGAATTGGCTAATAAATAATAATATTATTATAGAAAGAAAGAAAAAAAGTAGTAAATTATATACATTTTCCTCTAAATTAATTAATTATGTTATCCCACCTTTCTTTCTCATTTAACTATATTGTGAGATGCAGCTCAATCGCCGGCACTGCTTTTATTAAATCTACAGAGTTCATCATCTATCTAAATATATTTTAAATTAATTTGTTACATGATTTAGTTGTACAAGTTTGGGTATCGAAAGAGATGACGTAGTTACGATTAAAGTGCACTGTGCCCTAGCTAGCTATATTCTAAACCAGTAAATTGCCACATTAAACCAAAACTCGTAATTGCTAATTAGAAATTTAACTAAAGTTGGTCATTACGTTGTTCATCAAGGACACAAAATTTGTCTTTTATATATATACTAAAATAACTAAATATATAAGTGATCACATGCACATTACTTCAATTAGTTGGGGCTATGTTTAAAAATTATATCATAATATATATATTCTTCCCGTGAGCGTGTGGATTTAAAGATCAGCTCCAATATGGAAGGATATGGTCCTCCTATAATTGTATCATGGCTAGTTTTTTGGGCATATGTAATGTAAGGGTGACAAATTAAGGTCAACTAGTCTATGTATATAAGTAATTGATTAGGACCAAGTCCACGAGGATGTGCGTATAATCTATAAATTAATCATCTATAGAAGAAAACTAAAAACCTTTTGTGACACTTTGTGCTAAATGGAATTGCATGTAGTCTTCGTATTAAGTATTAACATTAGTGGCAGTGGTTAGTTGAGGTGGAAAATAAAAGGTCAATGCTGTTACTTGTGAAGGCAAAAGTTGTTCATATGTGAGACCTGCAGTAGGATGTAGCTAGGGTTGTTGGAAACCGAGAAAGAAAAGTTATTACGAGGATTCGAGTAAAGTAAACTAAAAATATAAGGTAAATAGAAAAATTCGTGTTTAAAAGTCTTAAAAATGTAAAGGGATGATAAATTTATTTATGAAAGATGATAAATTAAAATTTAGTTCCTGAATGTATAAAAAGTATAATATATTAGACCTGTTATCAAGTTTTGTATGTTTTGTCTAATATTTGTATTGATTTTATTTTTTTTGTAAACTATATTAATAATAATGTTTAGATGCAAAATAGACGTGAACATTATATATAACTGATAAAACTTGATATTAAGATTAATTTATTGTATTTTTTACATATTCAATGAATAAATTTTAATTTATTATATTTTAAAAACAAATTTTTTCACACATGAACAAATTTGGCTATTTAAATATATATAAAAGCATGAGACGATTTCAAATATGTAAAATGGATAATTAAGATTAAAATTAAGTATAATAACATAAATTATTTATTTATTTTCTAAAAAAACATAAATTATTTGTTGTATATAACTGTATGATTAAAACTAACTTCATCTCTCTCTCTGTATTGCGTTGTTAAATTCTCATGATCACATTTAAGTGAGTAATGCCAAATCCAGCAGACAAGTAAAAAAATATCTACAGAAAATGCATAAATAATTATTAGAAATAGAGTACGTAAGGAGATTTAGAATATTATCTCGTTGAATTGTAATCAATCGCACATGATCATATGATGAAGAGTTGTAGTGGAACGAAATTAGAAAGAGAAAAAATAAATATGAATCCACAAAACCACATGGGGTCAATGATTATGATCAGGTAATAATGTAATATCTTGGCTTGGTGGTCATCTAGTTATACATATATCATCAATTATGAGCGTGACTGTGAGGTAAAATGTCCTATCACTCTTGTAATCCTCAACTCAAGTCCATTTTTAATCAAGTTCATCTTCAGTATCGATCCAAGACAATTCTAATTAACTACGTACATACACTATTGTTCACAACTTGATAGAAAGTAGTAGTATTTCTCGACTTTTGAAAATGAAATGAACGGTTATTAATTAATCATCAAGATTTTCAACAAAGCACTCGTTAAAGAATTCACAATACAACTTTTTTTATTTTATTAAAAAGCTCATTATTTTAATTCTTTAATCACACACACATAACATAACATATGATTAGTTCTTCAGAATCACATGTGTTCCTTATCTAGAACGCTGATTGGGAACAACAAGTAGCCAATACCAGCAGGACAGCTAACTGAACTTTATAATGTAACGTCGTCGTCTTGGTGACCAAACAATAATACCAGCATATTCTCAGACATATTTGTGCCACTCTAACGTAAATGTACGTCACGTACTGTAGACACGTTTGTACGTACGTAGTATGCTCGTACTTTACTACAGCATTGTAAAAAAAATAACACCAAGCTACGCTCAATTTGTGCGACATGGACAACATATATATATTGTTGTTGACTTGAATGAATGGAAAGTGCACAGCCGAATGATTTTATCACCGTAACAAGGAAAGGCTACCTTGGTAAAGTTAATTTTACTAACAAAAACTAACCTATTAATAATTACTATTCACCGATCAAATTAAATCACATAGGACTCTTTAGCATCCTTAGATAAATTTCAAGTTTTATTTGATCGTTAATACAAAAAAATGTGTAATAAAAGGAATATTAAAAAAACATTTCAGTACAAGGAAGGAGTGGTTTATGGACGGTGCAGCGGGGGACCCCATGGTTCAACTACGCAGTGACAGAGAGTATCACGGACGGTCCTATATATCCTATCAGCTTGCATCGGAAAAAGAGAACCTCAAACACTGCCCTGCCCCCACACTAGTGTTAGTGTATTGACCCCACACTTTCTCTCTGTATCATATCAATGCTTCTCTGACCTGCCTCTTACAACAGTCTCTCGCATGCCCTCACTCTAATTATGGCTTAATCATTCAATACCAACTAAAGCCAGCCATGTAACTTTTCTTCTGTTACCATCATCGACACCATCATTTTTACCTTGATTTCTTCAATTTCACGTGTACATCCTTTTTCCTACAGTTCTACTAATAGTACTATTCAGCTCTAAGCGAGTCAACGTATGTATATAATAAAGTAACTTTTTTCACTTCTACCAAAGGTGGTACTACTACTATACTAGCATTTAGTAGTACTAGGAGTTTTGCTTAAATAGGTTCTCTTATGATTATTTGTGATTTCTTATATTTATCTTGTATTAGTATTTTTTTATGATCATATCATATTTTTTTTATCTTTCTCCTCTTTTTTTTACATAAGGTTTATACAGTACTACAAGTAAGATAATCTTTTAAATATCATTTTTTATTTATTTACTACACATATAAGGCAGAAGAATGACACACATTCTTCTGCCTATGTGCATGTGGGTTGTATCTGTTTTCAAAAAGTTCAGGTCAAGTCTGTGTATGTGTGTGTGTACGTGTGTGGTGGCCCATTAAAATTTATGACTGACTGTCACTATGAAGATGCCAGTAATTAAGATGTTAAGAAAGACAGCAAAGAGCAAGTGAAGGAGGGTGACGCCAAGACGTAGAGCTGACATACTATAGTTTGTATACTTTTTTTCAGAGAGAAAATAATTCAGGTATGACATAAGATATATACCTCACATAATACTAATCTGTATAAGTTTTATCTTATGATTAATAGAAATACTACTATGAAAGAAAAAGAAAAAAAATATAAAACTCGCTATCTCTCTATATATTACCCATTGTCATATTATGATTATATATGTATATGAGCTTTTGGTTTTATCTTTCAAGTGTTAAAGAAATCAAAACAAGAGAGCAGACACCAGTTGGAAGCCCTTATACAAGTTTCGACTATGGCTTTTTCTTGTCCTTTGGCAGAATAATCACATGAAGCCAGCCACTCTCTCTCTTACAGAATATGGGTACCCTCCAAAAAAAACCTTATATTATATTTCTTGGCTTTAGCTAGTCTTCTAACATCCCTTGTTTTCTTGCTTATTGCTTGTACTGTCTGAAAACCATTGAAAGTTAGCTGTTTGCTTCTACTTCGCTAGAAAGCAAAACCTTTCCAATATTATAGCTTCACTGCTGACTGCTCCCCCCTTTTTCTAATATGCAAATGATACCTGGAGATCCCTTTTCACTATCCACTTCCCTCCCAGTTCTTCCCAATGAACAAAACACTATCACAAACCCTAACCCTAATCTCCCTCCACCCTCCAAAAAGAAGAGAAATCTACCAGGAACACCAGGTAATAAATTGATTTTGCCACCTTTCAAATGGGTTTTAAGTTTTAACTTGTTTTGAATTTGGATTGGATTATTATTTATTATATATGCAGATCCAGATGCGGAGGTTATTGCTCTTTCGCCAAAGACACTCATGGCCACGAATCGTTTCGTCTGTGAAATATGCAACAAAGGGTTTCAGAGGGACCAGAACCTTCAGCTTCACAGAAGGGGACACAACCTTCCTTGGAAGCTACGACAGAGATCAAACAAAGAGGTTGTTCGGAAGAAGGTGTATATCTGTCCGGAGAAAACCTGTGTCCACCACGACGCGGCAAGGGCTCTCGGAGACCTCACCGGAATAAAAAAGCATTTCAGCAGAAAACACGGTGAGAAGAAGTGGAAGTGTGAAAAGTGTTCCAAAAAATACGCAGTCCAATCTGATTGGAAAGCTCACTCCAAAACCTGTGGCACCAGAGAATATAAGTGTGACTGTGGCACCCTCTTCTCCAGGTACTTAATTAATTCATAGTATACACTTTTTTAATGAATATTATTCTTATGTTGATTTTTTTCATATCACATGAATTGATTCCCAGTTACAAAGTCACGTAAAAATCCACCTTAATTCATTCTCGTTTATTAGTTTAACTACATATTTATAATTAAGTTTTTGCAATCTTTGGAAGCTTTTTTTGTGGATGAAATAAATGCTTATACTACATGTGTAAGGTATTTTCGTTGATTCGTGAATTCAGTTTGGGATTTAATTAATGAGTAATAATTGTGTATATATAGTTTAAATGATTAGGTAATTAATGGGGGATTTTCATTGAACTTTTTGCACACAGGAAGGACAGTTTTATTACTCACAGGGCCTTCTGCGATGCCTTAGCTGAAGAGAGTTCGAGACTCACCTCAATTGCTTCAACGAGCCTAAATTTTAAGAGCGAAGATGCAACTATGATGAACACACTGCAGGCTGGTTTTTCGTCACGTGGATTAATGCAAAGTTTTCCACAATTTGGTCCACATGGGTTTCGTTTACAACGACCAAACCTGTCACTTTGGTTGAACCAAGGAAATCACCACATTAACAATCCACTTGATGTGGCATCATCAAGTTCTTCTGGTTTGCCTGAGGTTGTGCACATGGCACAGCAAGCTAGTAACAATGCCTTAATTGGTTCTTCTTCAATGTTCTCCAATTTTGGAATGCCTACTCCTTCCAATTCATCTAATCCAAACCTTCCCCTAATGGGGAAAAAGGTAGAAGCTGGAACTTCAGATTTGGCATCAATTTATTCCGAGAGTCAAAACAAGAATAACTCAAACTCAACTTCTCCAATGTCAGCCACTGCTCTTTTGCAGAAAGCAGCACAAATGGGTTCCACCAGAAGCAGCACCAACCCTTCAATTTTCAGTGGAAGTTTTGGAGTAATGAGCTCATCTTCCACCCAAAGCACTAGTCTAAATAGCAATGCAAACCAAAGCTGTGACCAACTTAACCAAGCCTTTCATCAGAACATGAACCAACAACATGATCAGAAATTTAATGCAACAAGCAGTAGTGGTGCAACTATGTTGGGAATTAGCTCTACTAACACCTTCTTCAGCTCATTGACGCATTCATCAAACGGTTTTGACCAGTTTCTGATGCAAAACAATCTGGAACATAACTTGACAAGAGATTTTCTTGGCATGAGTGGAAATGGAGGTGGACATCACCCATTTCTACCACAAGAGCTGGCAAAATTTGCTTCTTTAGGCTTATCAATGGGTTTGAATCAGTTCACTGCAGGCCATCAATGAATGAAGTCCTTTCTGACTATAATTAATTAACTCATATGACATATCTAGTGGTCCCATTTATTCATGTGTATGAGAAGAGAGTACTGTGTAAAATAACACCAAAATTATTGGGAAGTAGAGCGAGAGTTCGTGATCAGAAATGGTTCTTTGTTTTGTCAGCGGTTCGGAGGGTAAAAGGGACCCACTGCATGTTTGAGATCAAAGAAGGAACAACGAGTTCCCCGAGCAGTGCATGTTCTCCAACTAGTAGTTGTTGTTGTTGGTTTGTCTTAACCTTGTTATCGTTTTTGGCTTCTCTTCCTAGAGAGAAATGAAAGATTAGAAAATAAAAAACAAGAAAAAAAAAATTGAAGAGCAGAAAAATATAAAAAATAAACACGTTACTTTACTACTACCACTCTACTAGTATTAGGTACTTTTATTATTGTTGACTGTGAGTCAAAAAAATTCGATTACCACAACACTTGTTAGGATTATTATTTTATTGGGATTTATCGTACAATAATTAAGTAAGAGATACCATCACACATCCAATAAAATAAAACACTAATTATAAGAAAGTAATGTTTTAAAACATATTCGTACTTATGAGTGAGAGAAAGAACAAAACATGATTAATAAAACTATAGAATCATGTTTCTGGAAAGAAAAAATGTGAAAGAAGTGATGTTGAAGATAATTTGTGATGAACAGAGAAAACAAAAGAGAACAATCGTGAAGCATATACACAAAATAAAACATAAATGCAAAGGAGAAGGGTTTATGAAGAAGAAGAAAAGAGAAGATAAGAACATGAGTGCAAAGGAGAGGGGTTTACGAAGAAGAAAAGAGAAGAGGTGGGCGGTGAAAGACTGATATAATAGATTATAGGGATATACCTTGAGTGAAAAATAACATTTAAAAATGGTATTACATGAAAACATGAGGTAGGAAATAGAAGAGACAGGGTGTACTTAGGAAACATAAGGGTGTGAATAGCAATTGCCTTCATTTTATTGTGTGTACTTTGCATAAACTAATTGATCCAATTCTTTTTTAGGCGAAGAAGGATAAACTGGGCCTTCACGGTGTTGTACTTTGCATAAATATATATATATTTTTTAATTTTCATTTGAATTTAAATGATATAATTAATTTTATTTTGAAGCATTTATCTATGCGTATGGTTGGGCGGAAAGAAATGCACTTTATGCCTCTCAATATTATTAGATAATGACTAATTATAAAAGATAATTATTTATATTTATATTATATAAAAATATAATAGATATAAAAAAATAGACTTTAGACAATTAAAAAAATAATATTCCCTTTATATATGTTATATACTTATATGTCGTATAAAAACACATTTAGAATTGGATCAATAGCACACTCTCTTTAATAGATGTAAGTATTGCACTAAAAAAAAAATTGATTGGGCGAAGACGAAAGGCAAATCAAGGAAGCAGTTCTCCAGTTTCCGTTAGACAGTGGAGCAAGCAAAGTTTGATCGTCTTTGGTCTTTCCCTGAATCTTAACATAATAGTAACACACACCCGATTGCTACGGTGCGTTCCCATCTCTTCCTTTTTAGATCTACGATTTTGACGCCGATGCAATGCAACCGTTTTCGCTCCCGCTTCTCGCGTTTTCCTTTTCTCATTCACCGTTTTCGTTTCTTTACGTAATCCATGCTTCTTCTTGTCATCCATTTTGTTGTTTTGTTTGTACTTATACTTACAGCAGGTCGTGCTACTATTTCGTTCGAAATTTCTACATCGTGTTTGAGTCACTAGTGTAGATACATTGTTGATTTTTCTATTGCTAACTCGTCATTCTTGTAAATATTCTCATTCTATTGGACATTGCGTTCGGAATTGTTGTTTTTTCTTCTTCTGTTCCTGAAACTGATGGAGAGAGAGGTGTGCATCTTGATCTGCTTTCACCACAAAAGTAAAATTAGGCTTTCAATTCATATTTAAGTTGCGTGGTATAGGCATAGGCATAGGCATAATTTTAAAATTGAATCACTTCACCAAGGGAGAACATAAAGAAATGAATGGATACATACCTTTGTAGTAATTTCATTTAACCATATTTTGATAGTTACCAACAGATTTCATCACAGAATGGCATCCAACAGGGGTCAAGGTGGAATTCAACAGTTGCTGACTGCTGAACAAGAAGCGCAAAGGATTGTCAATGCTGCAAAAAATGGTATTATTCTTCCTATTTTTGTCTCCCTTTTGCCTTTGTCTTTTCATTTTCACATATAGGTCTGAATCAAATTATATAGGTCTTTCTTATTGTTTTATGAGGGGCTTGGGTTCGCTTGTGGTCCTCATACATCTGAGAACAAATTTCTGAGCTATTATTACTATAGAAATATTTGGATAATAAATTAAAAGTAAGAAGAAAAAAATGAAATATACTTCTTAATAAATTAAAATTGGTTTCTCCTATAGCTATTACACGAAGAGAAGATCTATAGTATAATTTCTGTAAAAGATACAAAACTCTTACAAATTAATTATTATAGAAACCAATTTTAACTTAAAAAAAACCCATTTCATTTTTTCTCTTATTTTCTTATCCTAGAATCACTTCAGTATAAGTTTGCCCAAAGAGACCCTATAATAAGCTAGTACCCCGCCCCCAGCCCTTATTGTGTACTCCTATTACTTGTCGAATCTAGATAGAATCTCTTTATTGGTAAAACTAATCAGTATCACTATTCTGGATATACTGATAGAAAAACTGGCTAGACTGAAGCAGGCCAAAGAAGAGGCTGAAAAGGAAATTGCCGAGTATAGGGCTCAGTTGGAGTACGAGTTTCAAAAGAAACTGACACAGGCAAGTTTATGATTGACTACACTAAAAAATTAAATAAATGTCGCTGTTGTACCAAAATAATTAAATGCCTTAATTTCACCGTTAGATTACCACTACTACCCTACAGACATCTTATTCTAAGTTTGTATGCATTCATTCTTGTGTTGTGAGTGCAGAGTAGTGGAGATTCTGGTGCTAATGTGAAGAGACTTGAGCAAGAGACTGAATCAAAGATCCATCACTTGAAAACTGAGGCTGGGAGGATATCAGGGGATGTTGTCACCATGCTCCTCAAGTATGTAACAAGTGTGAAGAATTAGAGAAATATTGGTGCTGCTAAGAACTCTTTAAGTTATGCAGAATAATATTATCTCATTTATATTGTGTTCATTGTTGACTCTAGATTCTTGCATTTTTGGCTATAATATGTGGTCTGCTATGAATTAAAAATAATATCGAGTTTATTAAAATAAACAGATAAGCATTCATAGACAATGCCTACATGTATCATAATCACCGTTTCAACATAGGTCTGAGTGTGAGGAAGCCGGAACGAATGGTTTATTCTTTTGTAAACACAATGATAATTGTATTGTTCGATCATTTTTACCGATTGAACGATTGTCAATCTATCAAAGATCGATTGTTTCAAATGAATAAACTTAGCCTCTTTGTGTTTTGAATTCAAGGCTAGAGGAGTTGTGTAGATCATTTTTATTGATCAAATGATTGTCAATCTACTAAAGGCCGACGGCCTCAAAGGAATAAACTTAGTCTCTTCGTGTTTCGCGCTCAAGACTAGAGAAGCTGTGTATTGTTCGATCATTCGATCATTTTGGCAATCGACGATTTATCATATGTTGAATAATTCAAGAATGTGAAAAGATAAATATATTATATTTATCTTAGAAAGTGGGAGAATAATCCTATTGGATAAATGTGAAAAGATAAAGATATTTATTTTTTAGATTAATTTGTTATTTTATGTATGATAAATATTATATCTTTATCTCTATTATAAAGGATAAAGATATGATTGTTTTCTATATAAACGAAACTTGACCTTAGAGTCAGACAAATTTGGACCCACTCTTACATGTTCTGAGTAGTCTTTTTATCACTCTAGAATTTCTAAACCACAGCAATAATAATATGATATTCTCCTATTAAACTTGTCTTTTGGATGATGTCTGTTCAATACAAGTTTTTACCGTGAGCTCTGCTTTCTAGAAGAAATGATATTTACTTTATATATTGTTATAGATAACAACTTATTCCACCATGTGATTTAGAACTTGTAGGTCATTCTAACAAGGAAATGCAGCCGCCAATCACATTCACATGGAGGATCGGCAGACTTTCTTGTTGTTGAGTGAGGTATAAAAATGAATGGAAGGAGATGAGAAAATGTGAATGGTAGAAATGAAGGAAAATAGAAAAAAGATGAAATATTTGAAGTAAAGTGGTTAGGTATGTAATAAAATAAAGCATATATGAAATCTCAGCTTTATTCCCAATCCTAGAAAACAAAATACTCACTTTTTATTGCATGAAAGCCTTGGCATAATCGATTGTATGCCTCGTAAGTTTTTTTTTTTTTTTTAAGAAACAAAATGAAATTGAAGGCCTATAATCGATTATACCAGCTTAACATCTTTTATTCATATGCCAAAACTTAAGTGTAGTACCTGACATCTTTTTGTATTGTTTTCCAATTAAAATTTGAATTTTATATCAATACTCAATGTCACTATTCATAATATACTGGTTATTTAAATCAAACTCCAAATTTAATTCGAGAACATTATTAAAAGTACATAAAAGTACCTTATGTTTTATTCTTTTCCCAAATAGAAGTTAGGCCTAATAAGCTCTTTTTTAGTATTTCGAGAAGTTTCAAGTTCAAAATGAAATCAAATAGAGTAAAATTCACGTGATATGTTATATTAGAACTCATAAATTAATATCTTATCTTGTTATATCAAATTTGTGTCTGGCAAGATAATTGAGTAGCATATAACCTAGTTCATTAGCTTATTTGACCAAAAGTAAGCTAGTAGAGGTGTTTGTCAAGGGTTTTGTTTGTTTTTTCTTTCAAAGCTCTAATTTGATAAACTAATAGAGGTAGCGTTCTGTACAATTTTTCCCCCTATCTTAACCCTCTTAATTTTGAAAAATGGGAGCTTTTTATTTTCTTCAGATTAATATCCTCATTCCAATAAATTATACGTACATTCTTACTTTCTTAGTCATTTTACTTTAAAATAAAATTACTTTACCTGATAATCACAATATATAAATTTATTAAAATTTTCTATTTAACGTGAAAGGGATATTACAAAGAATTCAAAAATAATGTATTAAAATATATGATCAAATAATCATAACTTCCATTTAAATAAATTAGTTGATTTTTATAAAATTATTTTAAAATTTATATAAAAAGAAAGAGTTATAATTGTAATTGTACAACGTAAAACTAGTTTACTAAATATGCACAAAATTCTGTTACAAAAGATGATACAGGATATATATATATATATATATATATATATATATAGACTATAGACGATAAGTAGCAACCTTTTTGAAAATGGTGAATCTCATCCCCTACCAATACAGCAATAAGGTTTGCTTTCACAAGAAGACAAAGAAGTGGAGGTGCAGGATTGAGAAGAGAGTATGGATGTGGATAAAATAGTAATTTGATCGTTGCAACATTAAAATAATAATAATAATAATCTTGATTTCATTATCTGATACCTCCAATTTAGAGAGGAGAAGAAAAATGTGAGTTTTATACGAGATGAAAGGAAACATTTTTCATTTCATTATATACTATTCAGTTTTATTCTATTCTAAAATCTAAACAACGTAACAAGTAATAAATTCATTTGATTCGGCTCCATAATTTCACTTTTCTAACTTCATCCACACAAACAACCTTGAGATTTAAAAAAAAAAAATCAATTTCAAATAATTTAAAACTATCAATCAGCTACCAAAAGTCACAGTTGCTGTAGTTGGCAAAATCTTTCTTGGTCCACGCAGGAGATAAATAAGTGAACCCACATGAAACAAGTTTGGGCTAAAATATTGGAACTTATAATAAACCGGTTTATACAATACACGCATGATGATGTAACACGTTGTTCAATAGTAATTTATTTAATGCAGTTAATGTGTTGGTCGGTTGTCCGTATGGTCATTTAATTTGAACACCAGTAGCTAGTACTAGTAGCTAGCTCCTCCTAATGATTTGAAGTACCAATCACTGTGAAAATCAAAGAGGACCACTCCACTCACCCCTCATTGCAGTGCAAATCATACTGTTTTGTTTTTGTTTTTGCCAAATAAAGTGTCACCACAATTTAACGATTTACCAATATTGAGTTAACTGTGTCGTGTTTCATGAAGCTCATATTGCTATGGAAACTCAAGGAGAGAATAGAGGCAGGGCAGTTAAGTGTGCACATAAAGAGGTGTTGAAATTAGATGAAGCGAACAATGTGAACTTAGTTTTTATTTGGGTAAGATTAGAGTTTATTGCGCTGTCACGTTAATACTAGTACTTGATAATAAGAAAATTTTACAAGTCATCTGACTTAAATGACAATAGTATTATTATATGTTTAGAGATGTATTAGTCATAGATGGAGTTTAAGTAACTAATATTATTTTTTATTAGTAGAAATCGAATTCAATAAAAAAAAATAATTTACAATACTCAAACATTTCCTTGATCAGCTGAATTAATTTTTTTTTTACTGAAATTAACTTGAGTTAAATTTCTTTTTATTAAATATGCAATATTGAACCTCCTAAAAGATTATTTTTAAATTTCTTTAGTTTCAACGAGTAATATGTCAACTTTTTAAAAAGACATTTTTTCTTGAACCAGGTTGGATTCATATGTTTTTTTTTTTTTTTAACATTTCATATAGTTGCATATCAAAAGACTTCAACTCAAGATCATTTATTGAACCGGAATAATTAATCATATACTATTTGGTTCTACAATGGAAAATTCTTCTATAAAAAAAAGTTATAAACAATTGAAGTTTATTCTTATAGAATTAACATTAAACGGTGGAAAGTAAGTACTTGTAATTAAAATATAAGTGTGAGGCAGAAATTAGACATTGGAAGGAATGTAAAAAAGTAGAATGCATGTGCACAAGAAAAAAGCAGAAAGAAACAAGAGCAGAGAGTATAAAATCTGCAAAGGGAAGAAAGGTTATTCCAAACACACAGATGTTGCCAAAGGAGTGATATAGCTCATACTTGAATTTGATGAAATAAGCTTTTGTAAATATTTGTCTTGTCGAGTATTCTCCACAAGATTCTGGGTATGGAAAAATCTGCAGCTTTATTTGCCAACTTGAACGTGTTTGTTTCAGGATTGGTTCTGGTCCTACTTTAGATTCCTGTCTAACTACAAGGGAACCCCTCCCTCCACTTTACTCTGCTTTTTCCTTTCATAATTGCATGTGCCTTTCTTTTCTTTGCCCGTCCGTGACTTTTTATTTGTTTTTCCATCGGTTGGGTGGGGGCATTGCCTTCATTCCCCTCAATTTTTCTATTTTTCTATTATTTTAATATTTATAGATTTTTAAGTAATTATTTTATGATCGTTTCATACAAAAATATTTGGATATTTTTTTATTTTTTTCATTCATAATCCGATATTATTATTTTAAAAGTTAAAAAAAAAATTCAAATATTTTTGTCATTAAATACTTTATTTGTTTTCTATTTTACATTGATTTAAGAATTAAATGTTATTTATAACTTATAAATGATACATAAAGGGATTAACCATTTGAATATTGAGAAACATCAAAGCAAATACTATTTTTTAATCATCATTATTCTAAAATACTGTATTTTCTTTCTTCTTTTTTCATTCTTCTTCTTATAATACATGTTTTGTTATATATTTTATTTATTATTTAAAAATATATAATTATAAATATTTAATATTAAATTTAATGTTTAATTAATTATTAAATGAACTTAAAGTTTATATTTGGACCCAAGTATTCAATTCTGGCTTCGTTCCTGTATCATGCAATGCAATTCCTTTCACCAGATTAACAATTTAATACCTTTCATTTTGTCTTTCCTTTTTTGAATAAAGTTATGTTCTATTCTATGCCATGGTTTCACTTTTAATAATTTCGTTTTGGAGTTTATCACTTCTTGCATCCGTGGATTGAGGGACAATATAGGTTTATATAGTTTGGTACTAACTACGAAGAATTCTGATTCAAAAGCATTTTGCAACCCAAGTTCACAAGAAATTGACAGATAACTGAACATTTTGTAGTCACAGTTGTTTGCTGCTCTAGAATTTTTAATTATTAAATAATCTAATTGTTTTTGTTTTTTTTTTTTAAGTTAATGTGTCAGTTCATGTTCACATAGTGGACCACATGTTACTGAATAATGAGAATCTAGTCATAAGCCGGAGGAACAAACTAAGAAGATGGTAGTAGTGCTAATTTGCAGTTCCCTGAGTTAAAGAAAAAACAATATATGTTTGTGCAGTTTCTTCTTAGTTGAACTGCTCTTATCTTGCAGCAATTATAAGTGATCACAGTTTATTTGAATGAAAAGAAAAAAGAGAGGAAAAAAAAGCAAAGAAAAGAAACAGGAACCTAATAAGTGCTCTCTAAAAGTACCTCCCTAGCTTGTTAAAATTGAATTGTAGGTTGTATTCTTACATCATGTATACCATACCAAAAGAGAAAGGGAAAAGAAACACCACAAATACAAAGTGAAAAGGGAAAAGGACAAGAGGGGGGAAATATCTTGTTCTTTAAAGAAACTCAATGGTGTAAAGGGAATAGGAATCTAAGGGGATCCAAGCACTTACAGACAAATTAGTTTCTCAAGATAAAAATGACTTGCCCTTTATGCAATGGAAAAAAAAAAAAACAAGTTGAACCCTGAGACATCTCTAGAGCCATCCCAGCCAATAGTAAGCAGGACAATAAGACTCTCGTTTTCTATCTCCTCCCCACTCATATATATGTAACACTATCTTCTCTTCAACATGTTTGAAACTCTCAAGGAGTTTGAAAAAGTAAAGTAGGGAACAGAAAAAGAGAGAGAGTGAGGGAGACAAGGTAGGCTCAGGTAGAGTTATTTACAAAGCTAACTTTGCTTCATGCCAAATTGCTAGCTTCTTGGTTGTTTCCCAAGTAAAAACAGTAGTGTAGCCAAAGGAGCTGAGGCCTGAGGGGTGTTTTTGTCTTTTGGGGGGCCTTGTCTTCCTTTATGCTGTATATATTCTGCTTAATTGCTTCTTTATATACCTCATCATGGTTGTTACTTGCAGATCACTTCTAGTCTCAGCACCACCAATCATCGAGAGTTATATCTCTACACATCTTACCATCTTCTTCCATGGTAGAGAGATGAATATAGCTAAGTTTGTATTTGTTTTTTTTGTGTTAGTATTACCATTAGCATACTTGGCGTGCCTGGCTCCCTGTATGCCATTTGCAGAGGCCATCAGGATAGTGATGGCCTTAACGAATGGCGTGCGAGGAGCCATGCATGCTGTGTGTTACTAATTAAGGAAAAAACTATATATATTAACTAGTTCATTATACATGTCTCTCTTCAATTCAGTTTTGATTTCCTATTCTCTTTGTTTCTGTTGGGAGGGATGGAAAAAAGAGGTTTGAAAGGTCTTCTAGTCTCCTATAGTTTCTGATTAATGATGATTAATCTGTTAATTGTGTTTAATATTGTGTTAGGTTGTGAATAGCTTACACCTGGTTCAAAATGTTATTGACTTGGCTAGATAGTAGAGAGGTAAGGTAAGTGTCATTAGCTACAAAGAAAGAAAAATATAATAATATTTTTTGTTTTGATGATATTTGGTTTGTTTTATTCTTATCATTTTATAGGTTAATTGACATCTTCTGTCCTCCCTACAGTATAGATCATTGTCACCTTAAAAGTTGACGCATCCACCAATCGTTTTCAATATTGTGTTGTCATTTTTTGCTGTAAATGACTAGTTAACATCTATCTTGGCTACATTTACATTTGTTTATATTCACTACAATATTTCAACTCAAATCGGGCCTGGTTTTGAGATATATTTAACTAGTTTGAATTCGTTATCAATTAGTGGCATCATTGTCTTTAAATTATGATAAAGCAAATTTTGACTGTGAATTGAGTACCTATCAATATATGTACCAACTACCAAGTTATAAACAAATTTATTATGTCTTTTAGTTACTAGATTTTTTGTTTAATTATTTTCTGTCCTTTTCCAGCTTTTATTACCCTTTGGAGCCACACTGGTATACACTCTTGAAAATTGGACTAATGAGCCTATGCTGGTAAGATCGATAATTGTTGCAACAGCCCTAGCTAGCCCTGCGTAATACACTTTGTTCATTCAAGTCGAGAGTATTTCAGTGTTGCTTAATTAAGTACCAATGTGTTTTCATTTTTCACTTTGTACAATGCAAATGGTGCACACCAGTAGTGGTAATGCACTTCAACAAGACTTGTATAGCTACCAAAATCTTGGTTATATATCGAACTTTTCCATTGCTGTTTGCAGTTAATGATTTTCAAAAGTAATACAAGAATAATACGAGTTATATGTTGAGCAAATAAGTACTAGTAATAAGTAATAACCATTAACCGTGTTAATTAATGTTTAATTTGTTAATATGACTCGCACGTGGATCTGGGAAAGATTCGTTTCTAGTTACACTTACATGACTTACATCTCTTTTTTCAAAACAAATACTGATTGGTCAACAATATATATATAATATAATATAATAGTACACAACTGCAGGAAAAATAGGACGAAAAAGACGTAATATAAGAGACGCGCTTGATAAAACTGGGATTTATTAATTGATGCAATAATCCACACGATAAAATTGGGAGATTTACTGATATACTTAACAAGACTTTTTAAAGTCAAATTACACTAAAAAAATATTGTTGTGTTCAAACATATTACCATTTGTCGCCATCAACCTACGCCAGAAATTTCAACTTTTGGCTATTTGAAGAATTCTTTGGCCGTTTGAAGATTATAGACTGTGGCAAATGTTTCAAAATAAAACTTTATTTACTAGTTTATTTATAGAAAAGTATTATTTTAGCAAATGTTCCAGAGAAAACACAAAAGCAGTAGCCAACCGAATGCAAATCCATCAAAGGCGTGATATGTCAATTTTAACGTGTATAAATAATGTTCTGAGTTCTGACCTTTTGGTTCCCTGCAAAACAAAAATAAAAGGTATTAAATATGTTTTTAAACTATTATAAAGTTTTATAAATATGAATTATAAAAATAAGATCACTCAATTAAGGTTGTCAAATGGATAGATTAGATAAAATTTAAATTAAATATTTATACATGGTACCACATGATATATCCGCAATATAATTTGAATTCTAGAATATATAGTATCAACAAAACTTTTATGAATCCCAATTAATTAATATTAATATTGTAAATCTAACGGGCAAGATTGGTGGTACTCCATCCGGAGGAATCTGCTGCAGTAGCAGTTGATTCTTGTGATGGATTCATTTGGCTCGTGGTTCTGGCACTCCTGAGATCAGTGACAAATCCTGGATGCGAAATACTAAACTCTCCCATCTCAACGTTGTTATTGCTCAACATCTCTACAACCTCTGACATTCGTGGCCTATGCCTCGCCATTTCTTGCACGCAGCGCAGCCCCACCATGAGGAACCGTTTTGCTTCTTCCACCGGATACTTGTTATACAGCACTGGATCCACCATTCTCAGAACATCATTAGCCTCATACGCTGCCCACGCCTGCAACACATGTTCACAATTCACACATGCATGTCCAAATGAGAGAGACAAATGTGTTTTCTTACCTTCTCGACTATGAAACGATCCACGTTTTGATGAGCATCCACCACTCGTTGGCCACTCACAATTTCTAAAAGTAGTACTCCAAAGCTATAAACGTCTGATTTTCGTGTCAAGTGTCCAGAGCTAGCATAGTCTGGAGCCAGATAACCCCTGTAATGTAATGTAACGTTTTTAAAAGATTAGTCGTCACTCACTGGATAAATAAAAAAGGGTTTTCAGTTTTCACTCACTCACAATGTGCCTGCAACATGGGTTGTGACGTGGGACTTTTCGTCTCTTAGTAGCTTGGCCAACCCAAAATCTGAGACTTTTGGTGTCAAATTTCTATCAAGAAGGACATTGCTGGATTTTATATCTCTATGCACTATATGGGGTTGATGTTCCTCATGGAGAAAGGCAAGCCCACTCGCCACACCTATGCTTACATCCCTCCGAGCTTCCCAGCTGAAATTCATCCTTTTTTGCTCCGAACCTACCAATCCTTATCCATCAATAGATAATCACATGCATCAAGCCCTACTTGTATAAATCTAATTGGGTTAATTTCTCGGGAAACATTTCTAGGTGAAGATAAGTTAAAATCAACTTCTACGTTAATTAATTTGTAAGTTCTCTCATTTTTTTTCTTCTTATTTTCTCCTTTTATCTATAATTCTGACACTTATTTGGAAATTAATCATCTGATCGAAGATCACCTAAGAAAGTGTGACGAAGGCTATTGTTTTCCATGTAATCGTAGACTATGTATCTTTGAGCTCCTTCTACACAACACCCTCGTAGAATGACAAGATTTTGGTGCTTGATATTTGCTAGTGTATTCAATTCTGCCACAAACTCCCTCTCTCCTCTCAAGGAATCTAGCTCAATCGAAAGCACTTTCACGGCCACAAAAGTTCCATCCCGAAGCTGCCCCTTTACAATTTACACAAACAAACCCCTTTCAGATTCAGTTCTCAATTCATTCATTACTAGAATTAACACACAGCATCAAATTGTACATTTCTTCAATAGCCACATGAAAATAATATGATAGTAGTATATAACCTTGTAGACAGAGCCAAAGCCTCCTTCTCCAATCTTTTCCGAGGGATGAAAACCACGTGTGGCAGAATTCAATTCTCTATAAGTGAATATGCGAAAGCTGCCATCATTATTATCTTCATCTGTTGCCTCCTCCTCTGTTGGGTAATTATTACAGATGCAATCCATAATTCTATGAAATTAAGTTCAAATGTGATGAAAAACCAAATAGGTGAAGACTGAAGATGAGAGGGAGGGTAGAAAAAAAAAACACATTTAATTTAACATGTTTATACCGTGCTTGGTTTGTTCTTTGACCGATGCTGAGAAACAAGTACAAAAAGAACAAGGATTCTTCTTCATGTTCCTAGGATGTTGGATTTGGGTGGTGTGGTTCGTGAAGGTTTTGGAGATGGCAACCGTGTGAAGAAATTGAGAGAGAGAGAGAGAAGAGAGAGAGAGAGAGAGCAAGTGGGGGGAGTAAATACTCAAGAAGCAGTGGCACACCAACGTTGTGATTTGAGCTAAGCTAAGTTAAGTCTTTGACACGTTGACTAAATCTTTTTATCTTAATTTTCTCTGCACCATGATGCAATCTCCTTCCATTGGGAAGTTTCGTCGATTTTGTTTCTGGTTTTGGTGGATCACGGATGAAAATGATACAAGCTTCAACTATTTTTCCATGTTCTTTTAAATCTATAGCTTGACTCTGCATTATTTTTTAAATTTAAAGTTGAAATTGATTGCTTTTTAAAGTCAAATCTTTCTAAAAGTTTTAGTAGATTTAAGAGTTTATTTTTTTAGAGGTGATTTAGGAACTTGCTTTATTATAATTAAAGCTTTTTATATAAGTTAAATGATATGTTTTTAAATAAATAATTCTAAATATATATATATATATATATATATATATATATATATTTTTTTTTTTACTTGCTAAAAAAATATATTAAATATTTAACAAGTAAACTCTGCTGTCCATTTGCTCTCTTTGTACTGCCCCAACAATTTCAAAAATTAATTAAATAGAATAAACTGCATTGACATATATATTGATATACCTGAAGTTTTTTTATATTACACATAATTTAATGTTCTTTCAATATATGTTTACATAGTCTTATAAGGGTATTAGGGTGTAATAATTTTCAAACAATTAACTAATAGATGTTAGTGTAAAGATGGAAAAATGAGAGGTATAAAAAAAAGTTGTTGCACTTCACAGAACATTTCCATCATGAATTCCTATATCCTTGACCTTGAAATTAGAATATCTCTAGAGCTGATTTGAGCTAAAAAGTAAAAATTGAATATATTGTTATATCATCTTGTGTAGTTATTAAAATATAGTTTATGAACAATCATAATTAAAAATAAAGAATGTACAGATATTCAGTTAAATTCAAAGTAATCATTAAAAATTAAATTAATAGATAAACTATATATAATATATATTGTTGAGCATAATTACAACATAATCAAATTAATGTAAAATGTTTAATTGTTATTATAAATGATTTATTGAGTGAACACAATCGTATATATCGAAATTAAGATTAAGGATCGGTTTTGTGATCTCTTACCAGCCTGTAATGCAATGGATCAAACTAATAGAATAGAATAGAAATATAGAAATTAAGAAAACGTAACTAGCTAACTGTGTCATCTGAGTGGAGTATGCAGAATTTTTTAGTGCATTGTGGACGACAGCGGGAAAAGTAAAATCATTAAATATGTAAAAGTTTAGGGTTTAAATAAATTTTAATATATAATAAAATTATTTCTTTTGATAATACTTTTTTTTTGACAGAGATAATAATTTATTTAAAAGTCCTATTTAAAATACTTACAAATTAATGAGATATGAAAAATAAGTTATTTATCTTTTATATACAAATTAATAAAGAAAATTATGCCATCCGTCGAATATATTATCTTATAACTGAAAGTTATTATAAATTCTTATTTAAATTAAACATAGTATAGTAACTATTAATAAAAATTCCTAGACACTTAAAGGGTGTAGATATATCTCAGAGTATATTATGAATTAATTGAAGATTGTTTTAGTTTAATTAATTACTTTGCATTTTAGTTGTGAATACTTTTAGAAAAATCTGTCATCTATGATATTCTATTTTTAATTTTAACTTAAAAAAAGGGATTTTCTTTCATAAAAAGAAATAGTACATTCCCATACCAAACAAAGGTTATTAACATTTAAAGAGATATAAGTAGAGAGAACTGTAAGTAATTAATATTAAGTACTTTCTTTATTCCAAAATTATTAATATTTTTTTTATTCTAAAATTATTGATGTTTTACAAATTACAAGTCTAAATTGATTCTTTTCTTCACTTATACCCTTGTTTAAAATTGATTTGATCCCTACCAGAAATACTGCACTTATAATTTATTTAAAAGGCACTTCAACTGACAACAATTACATTCATATCTTATACTATTAAAAACAAATATTTTAGATTAAATACACTAATAAGGGTATTTGTAAATCTATTAAATTCTCTTTAATTGATGTATACTCATCATAAACATAAGTTTTATAAGAGATGGAGAAAAAAGAAGAGATTATTTAGTGTTTGCCTGTTTGGGGATCTAAAATTTACTTATTAATGTGTCAAGATTAAAACAGAGATAGCTTAGCTTGCTTTTTCATTCTCATCAATGGCACTGGCAGTTCCATTATGCGCGCCATCTAATCTAATCTAATACAACATCTCTGTGTGTGTGTATTTACTTTATTATTACAAATTGTATTCTCTTCTTCATTATATCTTGAATGCTCCACGCATTCATTATTCTTACTCTTCATAACACCCTTTCGGCTCTTAACTTTTCGGTTCAGCCTTCGATTCATTCCCTCGCTTTTTTTATATTTCTTTTTTTATTTTAATATATAAGCTTTACTTTATTTTCACATAATTTTTCATCGAGGCAAGTGCGCAAACCAAAACCACCACCACCACCGGGGGTGCACGGAGCGGAGAATCAAACACCGAAACCCATAATCGTTCAAATTAGGGCTCCGGTTTCGTATTTTTTCTCCTTTTGATGGGAAACATCTCAAGCAGCGGCGGCGGTGGCGGCGTCGGAAATCCCCGTCGCCGACAAAACGGAGGCTTCAGGCGGAGTCACCCGCCTCCTCCTCCGCCGGTGACGCCGCAGCCTGAGATCGGCGCGAATCAATTCATGTACCATGGTGGTGCTGCACCGTACCCGAACCCTCCCCTGCATTACCCACAGTACCATTACCCCGGTTACTACCCTCCGGTGCCTTCTCCTATGCCTCATCATCATCATCATCATCATCACCATCAACATCACCATCAACATCCACACATGGACCCGGCGTGGATTCCGGGGCGTTACCCATGTGGACCCATGATGCCTAACCCTGCACCTTTCGTTGAGCATCAGAAAGCCGTTACAATAAAAAACGATGTCAATATCAGGAAAGAGACCCTTAGGCTCGAACCCGATGAAGAAAATCCTGGTCACTTCCTCGTCTCGTTTTCCTTCGATGCCACCGTTTCTGGGAGGTAAGCTTTGCTTTCAATTCGTTAACATTCATTGTGGATCTGTGTTCTTTGTGATTACCCAATTAGCTTGCAGTTATTCATCAAAGAATTCAATGAAGAACCAACATACCTACTTTAATTAATATACTAAAAGCTCAAATGATATTAGAATAACTTCAACGAGTTTTTTCTTTTTTCTTTTTTAAGTTGTTATTTTGATATATCTTGAGTTTTTTTTTTTTTTTTAGGGATTATTTAAATTGTACTTGCATGCTTGTCTTGTTATTTTGTATTGTTAGGCTCTTTCATTTGAGCTATCATGGTAACAAGAAATTTTTGGAATGTTTTGTTAAATTTTTTCAGTTACCTTACCAATATGCGATCCTATGGTTTCTACTCCAGTTAGCGTTTTAAGGTGTAAAATAGGCATGTGTTGTAAAGGCGTGCAATTAACATCATTCAAAGGAAAAATGTAGACATACCAGTAACTGCATTAAACTAATTGATGCTCTAGTAGATAATTAGTTTTTTTTTTCGTAGTAGTAGATATAGTTATTGTTATGAGTATCTTGTTTCGCAGGTAATTGTTACTTACGATTTATTAGTAAACAAATTTGTGTTTCTTCTTACTAGGGTTCAAATGCTCAATTACCTTTGACAATGTAGAGAATCAATATTTGTGTTTCTACTTTCTAGGGTCAATTACCTTTGACAATATGGAGAATTAATTGGAACATCAAAATCTCTTACTGCTATAGATTGCCAGAGTGATGATATGTCTTCATTTGATTATATTACATATTAAAACAATGTTTTAAGCCACTAGGATTGGATTGGTGGTAAAAGCTTTGGGTAGTTTGCATGAGGTTTTATGCCCAAACCTCAATGCACACCATTATATCGGGAAAAAAAAGCTATTTGTTTACTTCTCATTTAAATGTATTTTTCAGAGTGGCTTTCTAATCCTTTCCTTTTATTGGGGAGGTTGGGTGGGGTTTGGGGTTCAAGAACTTGTTGTCTTCTGTAAGTTATGCTACCCTTTTAAGGAATGGTTAAAAGAAGTTGAGAAATAGTTGTATATTCAGAAATATAGTTGCCATTTGCCAATAATGGTGGTCAGTTTGAAAGCCAAGGTTCTTTTTGTCTGGACATTAGCTTAACAATCTTGTAGTTTCCTTCTATAACTTTAAGCTGTTATTGCTGTCAAACCAGAGATGGACATTTTGTTATTTGTGTTATTTTAATTTAAACTTTTGTTCAAGAATGGAATGAAGCCATATCAAAGGAGGAGGTGGTAGCTCCCCAACAGTTTGACTGTTTAGGTTTTTGTGCTGTTAGGGGTGGTTTACAATACTAACATAATCTTCTTTAATTTTGAAGTTTTGTCCTTTTCTATCCTTATATTAAAATTGAAATTCTAATTTTGATGTTTGGGATATAGAATAACTGATAGACTATGGTGCTACTTCCATTTATTGCAGCTCTAAAATTATGGTAGTAGCTATAAAATAGTGGCCTATATTTCAAGGTATAAGTAGAAACAGTGCCTATTTTTTTTCTCTGTTATTGAGTAGCCATAGCAGATCCATTTAGAGATCGGGAGTAGTTGATTCAGTGCATGTTTCACTTATGCTTCTTAGTTTTTACCAATGTTCCACAGAAACTGGTTTTAATTTTAAACGTGTGAAAATGCCACTAAATCACTATCCGTAATTGTAAGTACTTTGATTCCTATATTTAGATTTGGAACATTGTAAGCAGCTTAATGGGTATACATTTAGCTAGATGTTTAATACTTTTAAATGCTAATGTGCATTTGTGAGTGTGAGGGTTGTCATCAAATCCTGATGATGGTGTTATGAATGTGAACATTTTGTACTATAACTCTTCAATTACTTGTTCTAAAGGTTGTGTTTCTTTTTATCTGTTTAACAGCATCACCATATATTTCTTTGCAAAAGAAGGTGAAGGCTGCATCCTCACACCAATGAAGGAAAACCATCTTGCACTGGTGACTGTGCATTTCGAGCAAGGTCTTGGCCAGAAGTTTAGACAGGCAGCTGGAACTGGTATTGATTTTTCAGTGTTTGAGGAGTCCGAATTATTGAAAGTGGGTGACATGGTTATCTACCCTCTAGCAGTGAAGGCAGATGCATCCCCTGTTAATCATGATGAGTCAGATAGATCTCCAACATCTGGTAGCACAAACTCTCAGATTACCCAAGCGGTGTTTGAGAAGGAGAAAGGAGAGTTCCGGGTGAAAGTTGTTAAGCAGATATTGTGGGTGAATGGAATGAGGTATGAGCTGCAGGAGATATATGGTATTGGAAATTCAACGGAGAATGACTTGGATGAGAGTGACCAAGGAAAAGAATGTGTCATTTGCTTGTCAGAGCCTCGAGATACAATTGTCCATCCCTGCCGGCATATGGTATTTGCAGCTTCCCTTTTTGAATGATTTTTTCTTTGATTAGTTATTTAGTTCATAACCAATTTGATCAAATATTTATTTTTCAAACCGTTTCCTATTTCTTCAGCTCTTAATTTATTAGTCTGTCACCTTTTGGTCTTAGGCTCTTCGCAAACTCATCATTTCACCTAATTTAACTTTTCAAAACTAATTATTGGTTACTTGAGTCCTTGATATACGTTCTCTGGATTCCTTTTGTATTTGCAGTGTATGTGTAGCGGATGTGCAAAGGTTTTGAGGTTCCAGACAAATAGATGCCCAATTTGCAGACAACCAGTTGAGAGGCTTTTGGAAATAAAGGTAGGGTCTGAGGTGTGAGGAAGATGCATTGTTAACTCCTCAAGCTTCATGTACAGCCCAACTGTTATACTTATCTGTATTTTCACGGTGTCACCTTACTTATCTCTATTTTCCAATAATCAGAAAAACAAAAGAAAATGGAATTTATATAGGACTTTCGATTCAGCATGAACGATAGGCTGGCATTGCACATAATTTGTACAAGACAATGCCTCCAATTAGCTTGTTTGTCTGTGCTTATAAATGGCTTCCATTCTATAATATGATTATATATATCTCTTGGGATGATGGCATTTTTTTAAGAAGGGTTGGCATGTACCTTAATATTTGTATGATTGTATCCTACACTTCAATCACTTTCCTAAAAATAAATATTAAGAGTTTAATTTATATGCATTTTCAATTTAAAATATTTTTACATGACATTTAATATAATTTGATATTATAAAATCGTATTACTAAATAGTTTAAAACTGTTTACTGTTTATAATAATTATATCAGTCCATAAAAAAAAAATTATCAGATGTCTGTATAAATAGTTTGAACTGTATATTGTTACACTGTTATTCAATAACATTTGGATAAAATTGAGCCGAATTCCTCATAGGAATGCATTACTCATAAAACTAAAGTTAGTAATTACTAATTACAGACATGAGACATGTTAATACTTAATATGCAACAATGTAATGGCAAATTTCTTGCAGGCAAGGGCATTTCATATTTTAATAATTTTATAAATCAGTTAAGTATTATATTATAGAAGAATTTGACCTTAAATTACCCTCCTCGATCATAAATTTATGACCGGATCTATTTTATAATTGGCCACCGTGTCTCTGTTCATAAGACAACACTGACGTCTGACGTAGTTGAGTTGATCAAAATCCAATTGACCCATATTGCTGTGTCTTTCAACGCTGCTTTCAGATCGATGTCAATAATTATAGAAAGAAAACTGATCATTGAGTGAAGCATATAAACCACCCCACCACATTGAAAATGAATATTTTTCATAAAATTTTTCTATTTTTTTTCGTAAAATATAGAAATTCTTCAAATCAAAATACAGAGAATTAAAGAGTTGCTGATCTTATATTATTTTTAGTGGTATGAACAACGATGGATCAGGTATGGGCGTATGACAGAAATCCATGATCCCATTCGTTCTGTATGAAATTCATTATAGCTAGCTTTGCAAATAGTTTCATTTTTCTTTTTTAAATGAATAATTGTCCATTTCTTATATTATTTACTAAACTAATCCATTTCTATATTATATACTAAATTGATCTCCTTTTCATTGTAACTTTTTTACTTAACAGTTTAATTTTTTTTTTTTTAAATATACAATTGACTCATTCTTATATTATTTATTAAATTGATTTATTCTCATTATAATATCTCATTAATTTTTATTATTATAATGAATAATTATTTGATTTTTTTTATTTCACAAAAAAAAATAGAGAATCATAGTTTGTTGATTAAAATATAATAATTTTCATAAATTAATATTTAACATACATAATGAAATAATACAACAATTTAAATAATAGATATTTTAAAGTTTATATTTATATTTATAAAATTGATATTCCTTTTATTAGTTTAGATTAATTTCCCTTTTATTATGTTTACTGTTACTTTTTATAATTATGTTGACTGTGTAATTTAGTTAAAGATCTTCTTGAACAGTCATATTTTAGTTTGTTAGTAAATTGATTTTAATTAGAGAAGAATATGAACTTTCCTTTTGACTTGGAGAGAATATTACACCAAATATTTTGGATATCAAAAACAACAATAACATTATTCTTATTTTCTTTTTTACATAAAAGTAGTTTTTTTTTTCACATATCACTTATCATTCAAAAAAATAAGCCACATCAATCGGAATCATCAAGTTAATGAAGTAACATGTTATTTAAGTTGTTATATTATCTCATTATGTATGTTAAATATTAATTTATGAGAATTATTATATTTTAATTGACAAATTATGATTCTCTATTTTTTTTTTCTAAAATGAAAAAAAAAACAAAGTAATTATTTTTCATAATAATAAAATTAATGAGAAAAAAAGAATAATGTTATTGTTGCTTATGATATCCAAAATATTTGATTCAATATTCTCTCTCAACGTAATTATAAAAAAGCAACAGTAAAGATAATAAAAGGGAAATTAATCTAAACTAATAAAAGTAATATCAATTTTATAAATATAAATATAAACTTTGAAATATTTATTATTTAAATTATTGTATTATCTCATTATGTATGTTAAATATTAATTTATAAAAATTATTATATCTTAATCAACAAACTTTTTTTTTGTGAAATAAAAAAAATAATTATTCATTATAATAATAAAAATTAATGAGACATTATAATGAGAAGGGATCAATTTAGTAAATAATATAAAAATGAATCAATTGTGTATTTTAAAAAATAAAATTAAACTATCAAGTAAGAAAGTTAGGACTAATTTAGTGGATAATATAAAAAAGGATTAATTTAGTAAATAATATAAAAAAAAGTTCAATTGTGCATTAAAAAAAAAAATACAACTGTTAGATAAAAAAAAATCATTTTTGCTTTGTCTGTCAATTCCTACCCGCTCATTATAATTTATAACCCAAAACCAACCACCAACCAAAAATAAGAAGAAGCTTAATTACAGTTTTAATTTTACTCATCCAATTTGAGGTCTTTTAAATTTAAATTTATTTTTTTAATCACTAAATTTTTAAATGACTGTTTTTAGTTCTTCATTTAATATATTGACGCTTTGTGTCGGTTTTAATATACAAATTCTAACAACTAAAAAAATAAAAAGTCATTTATAGCGGCTAAAATTGACGCCGCAAATTGAAAGAGTAAAAATAAGAAAATGTAAGGGACTAAAAAAAAAAAAGTGAGACCTCAAATTAAAAGACTAAAACAGTAATTAAGTCAAAAGAAAACTTAACACAACAACACGGAATCATCACAGATTTGATTAGCAAACGAGAACGACAGTGGTTGTTTATTTAGTATTAAGAAGCGCCCAACCATAATGCACTCAGATGTTCATAGCATCCTACACACTTTGACAGACAACAAACACAACACAAACAACACAGTTGGACCATAGTCAAAATACATCAAACACAAGAGAAACTTATTGTACCTAGTTTCTCTTACAAGTTACACCATACCATAACAATCATCATAGATTCAATTGCAATTCAGTCTCCCCACCATTGATGGACATAGACACCATTGCTTCGGAGACCCTTGTAAATATCCATGCAACTTTCCTTCCTGGTTACGGTTTTCTCATCCCCTCCCCTCTCGGGACACTTGAGAAACAACTCATCAACATAGCATATAGCTCCATTTTCAAATATATCCGAAAGGAACTTGAGTTCAACACTTGCTGCATTCATCTTGAGGACCACAAAATCAGCATATTGCACGGTTTCTTTGAACCAGGCAAGGAAATCAAACTTCTCCTCCTCCCCAAGTAAAGAATCCATGTCATCATCATCATCAACACCAATAGTACCAAGCTGCTTATTAGCATTATTGACCTTATAACCAATACCAGCCAACCCAGGGTGGTAAACAAAGGTGATACCAGGTCGCTTCACATAGGACAACATAATCGAAGTGTTGTAGTGAACAAAATACACATTGAAATCTTTCTGATCAATGGGGTATGATGGTAGGAACCAATCACTAACATTGGCATCAAGAAGCTTCTCTGCCCCAATATCAATATACACCATTCTCTTCCTGGTGGAAACATCCACAAACTTAGGCAAATAGGGAATATTCCTCTTGTGAAATTCAAGCGGTGATTGTTGTTTCTGTTTCTCACTCACGAGAGGCTCCATCAACTCTATGAGGGGTTTGGTGAAGGTGAGGCTGGGACAATCAGCGGGTAAACCATGTTGTTGGTAAAATGAAGTGGCGTTTTCAACTCGTTTCTTGAAAACAACAAGGTTGAGGTCGTTGACAGAAGCAACATGAACAACATTGGAGGACCTTAACAAAGAGGACACTGGTGTTGCTGCTCTTATGACATCGTTGGGGTGAGAGCTAGTGGTAGCTACAAGAAAGGCGCCAATTCCACGTGGCTTAAGGACACGCTCGACCTCGAGAACGAGCAAAGCGGGGACAGAAACCTTGTCTAGGTCCCTAGTAAACACGAAATCGAAGGAATTGTCCTCGTACAGGACGACGTTGTTCTTCTGCTCGAAACGGTGCGTTTGGACGGAGCTGACGCTGGAGAAGCCTAATTGTTTCATTGCCGTGACGGCCATTGAGGAGCCTTCTCCGACGCAGAGGCTTTTCACTCCGGGGTGGAGTAACCGGTTACCCATTAGCTCGGTGACCACAGCGACGGTCAAGTTGGCGTCTTTCTCGCAATTCGCGGAGGCCCAGAAGCGGGTTCGGAGTAAGTTGGAACCGGGGCGGAAGGTGACGCTCTCGAAGCCGGAAACGCAGTCGAAGTAAGTGGCTATTGGAGCGAGGGTTCCGAAATCGAAGAGTGATTGCGCGCGGTAGATAGAGACAATTGAGATAGCGCAGGCGAGTAGGATTGAGCGAATGACGACGCGCCTCGCGATGGAGCCGTTGAGGATCTGGAATTTGAATGCCTTGGCGTCCATGGATGGAACAATGTCGTTGTTGAATAGGAGAGTGAGACCGATAAAGATGTTTCTTTTTCGAGAGAGATGCAGCAGTAGTAGCACTTTACTTTGAATGAACAAAGATTGAAAAAGAGAGAGAGGGAGGGGGGGGAAGAGAAGGGGATTAGCGAGTGCAAAACCTGGATGAGGTATGGTTTCCACCCACGAGGACACCCAATGAATTTTGGAAGCTTAACCAGACCCTTTTGGGAACTCTCTTCCCCTTCAGCGTCGGCTTGTACCGGCCCCCACCCATTTTTCCCACTCTAGATTACTTCATTACTTCATGTTTCTGGCTGTGCACGCACTGTGTAATGAAATTTAGGAGGTAGATCTGAAGCAGAGTATGTAATGAGGGCTCGCTCGATACAAAGAAGAAGAGTGTTAAGTGTGTGGTGCGTTGGGAGTGTAGATCCAGTGAAAGATATAGCAATAATACAGAACGATGCGGCAAATGCGAAGCCAGTGGAGGTGCGATCTGTGATGTGATTGTGAAGCCGCATCATCGTCATTGCCTTTACGTGTCAACACATGGAAGCTTCACTTCTGTTTCAATCATTCACACACATACTTTTCACTTTTCACTTTTCACTTCCTCTTTTTTAATTGCTTCCTAAAAGCATACGACTATTAATTAATCAATAGCCACTGGTTTGTGACTTACAGTCCAAACAAGCCAAAACTAGGAATCAAAATGTTGTTATTCTTGTTGGAGTTTAAATGTCAGACCAAGCTAGTTAAATTTACTATTTTTTAAATAAGAAGCAATTGAAAATCCAATACTTAAGGAATTATTTTGGTAGAGAATCATTCAAGTCCTAATACTTAAGGAATTACTAATGCTACCATTAAATTAATATAATTGGTCAAAAACATTTTTCTTCTTACTACTTGTTTACTTTTTTTCACTCATTACTGCCTCTCATTCTTGTTATAAGGTTCACTAACTAATTCAACGAGAAATTGATTAATTTAGTTGATAACATTAAACTTTTCCTAAATTAATATTTTCTTCTAAATTTACCCATGTTAATAAACTAATTAACATCAATAATTTATGTTTATCTCACTATATTTTCCTAATTGAAGGGAATGTGCACTACGCGTTAAGGGGAATGTATACTACACGTTTAGTGGTTTACAAAATGTCCCACGTCATTTTAGTACATGATTTTTTTTTTTTTAAACATCTGAATTACATAAAAGCAATGGCGTAAAATTTTATGTTCATACAACTGTATAAATTATAAAATATAAATATGAAAAATGTTTAAATGAGTGTCAGATTCTATTTTAGATATTCTTTTTTTATTATTGGCTAAAATTCATTAAAAATCATAAAAATTAATAAATAATTATTTAATGTATTGTGAATTACCAAAATTAATAAATTTTAATAAATTAATTAAAATTTAAAATATATTAAAAAATTTGAGAAACTCTCCTTATCATTTCTCATTAAATATTAGAGAAAATTAAGAATATTACTACTTAGGGATGGTAAAGCGGGCCAACCCGTCCAAAATGAGGTGGGACAAGTTGGACTCGCCATAAGCAGGGCGGGGCAAGCTGGGGGTGACTGGCACGGACCAAACGGGCCAACCCGTCCCGCCATTAGGCGGGTTGGCGGATTGACCCGCCAACTTTTAACTTTTTTTTTTTAAATTAAAAATTTATTTTTATATAATTTTTTATTCTCAATTATTATATTTTAAATTATTATAACAAGATAAATTAGATAGTAAATACAAAGTATTTTTTTTTAAGAATTATATGACTTTTCGATATTTACTTTATTTTAATTAATTAATTTTTTTTTTATAATAAAGAATATTAAACTGTTTATTTTTTAGACGATTTTTTACCATGTTATTATTTAATTTATTATTCATGCGTAATGATTTGTTTATTATCTGTTGACACTCTTAATTAAATAATTTTTTTTTATAAAATCTTAATTAAATAATTAAGAATCGTATATATGAAAAAAAGAAGAAGTAAACTCATAGTCTCATAAATTTATGTGTTAAACTAGGATATCAAATTACAAATTAGTCTTAAAAGTAGTGATATTTTTACACCCCACCATTATCTCTTGTTTTTTTCTATGTCTCTCTTCATATCTCATCATATCACCTATCATATATATATTTCTCTTTCTTTTTTCTTTTTCTTATTAGATGTCAATTAGTATTTGACTATAAAAATATTTTTTTATTCTTAGTTTTAAATCACAAATACTAAAATTAAAAAAAAAAAAATGGATTGGCTGATTGATCCACTGAGTTAGCATGTCGAAACGAGACGAGTTGTGATAGGTTAGGGACACTCCTCCACCTTACCTTTTTTTGACAGGCCGATAGGTTAATCGGCGGCCGCAACCCGTTTTGTAATCCCTACTACTACTTGGTATTTGCTAGTGCAATGGTACTGACCACCGTGATCTGTTCACCATACACGCACATTGCACCGACACACTGAGCCAATGGGAGAGTGCCACGCAGAAATAATAAATGCTGAAACTAAAATCGTAACATTTTTGTAAACATTTAGAATTTTATGTGGTTTGGACAAATAGGAGCTGCCATGTACCGAATCTGGCAGGCTGGCACGCAAAAAAGTGTGATAGAATGAGCAATCATATTCATAGACCAACACCATGCGAGTCTAAAGAAATGTATGAGTATTGTAAACTTAAATATTAATATGCCACCTTCAAAGAATAGAATTTTATTTTTATGTATGATGATGATTATTATATGAACATATTATTATAGCAGTTTGTTTTATGAAAAAAATAGTGTAACGGTATTGAAAATTTTGAAAAAAAAAAAAATTTTAAAAATAGGAAAAAAAAATATTAATATTTTTAATTTTTTTAAAAATATTTTATAAAAAAAGAATGAAAAATCAAGTTAGTCTTTAAAATTTGAAAACAAATGATAATTTTCAAAATATTAAAATATAATTGTAATATTTTGAAAAAATTTTAAATAGGAAAAAATAAGATTAATGTCTTCAAAATTTGTAAAAAAAAATATAATTTTTTGAAAATATGAAAAAACAAAAGTAATGTTTTGAAAATTTGAAAAAAAAATGTACAAAATGAGAAAAAAACAAGAGTAATGTATTGAAAATTTTAAAAATATAAAAAAATAAGTATAATGTCTTGAATATTTTGAAAAAAAATAAAAAATACAAAAAAAGCAAGTCTAATTTCCTCAAATTTTGAAAAACATGAAAATTATAAAAAAAAACAAACAAAAAAAATAATATGAAAAAAAGCAAGAGTATTGTATAACTTTTTTTGAATTTTTTTTTTAAAATAAGAATAATATCTTAAAAATTAAAAAAAAATGTTAAAAATATGAAAAACAAGTGTAATGTCTTAAAATTTTTAAAATAAGAAAAAACAAGATTAATTTCTGAATTTTTTTTAAAAAATGAAATTTTTTATAAAACAAAAGTATTGTCATGAAATTTTGAAAAATATGAAAAAAAGAATTGAAAATGAAAAAAAAGTATATGTTTTGATTTTTTTTTAAAATGAATAGTTTAATTTTTTTAAAAAAAACAAGATAAATGTGTTGTTATTTTGAAAAATATAAAAAATAAAAACAAGTCTATTGTCTTGAAAATCAAAATTTTGAAAAAGAAAAAACAATAATAATATCTTGAAATTTAAAAAATAAAAGATTACAAAAATATGTAAAAACAAGTATAATGTGTTCAAAATTTGAAAAAAATGAAAAACAAGTCTAGTTTCTTGAAAATTTTGAAAGAGAAAATGAAAATTTTAAAAATATGAAAAAACAAGCCTAATGTCATGTAAATTTTTATTTTTTTTTGAAACATATGAAAAAACATGTTTAATGTATTGAAAATTTTGAAAAACATGAAAAAATAAGTTTGATGTCTTGAAAATTTTCAATTTTTTTTAAATAAAAAAATAATAATGACTTGAAATTCGAAAAAGAAAATGAAAAAAAAAACAAGTCTAATTTCTTGAAAATTTCAAAAAAAAAAAATCTAAAAAAACAAATATAATATCTTGAAAAACATGAAAATTTCAAAAAAAATAAAAATCTAAAAAAACAAATATAATATCTTGAAAAACATGAAAATTTCAAAAAAAATAAAAATATCTAAAAAAACAAATATAATATATTGAAAAACATGAAAAAACAAAAGTAATGATTTGAAATTTTTTTAAAATATAAAAAAATAAAAGTAATATCTTAAAAAATTGGAGTCAGTATTTTCATGACATAAATCATTATTTTTTGTATTTTTATTTTTCTATTTGTTTTCATCCCATTCTTTCATTTTTTTAAGATATTTCTGTTTTTTTTTTTATTCTTTTTTTTTCACATTATTTTTTTAATTTTTGAAGACAATGCTCATAAATTTTTTAAGACATTACTATTGGATTTCATATTTTGGGTTTAAGTTTCAAGGTTTAGGATTTTATGGTTTAATGTTTCATGTTATTATTTTAAGGTTTTCAGGTTTAATGTTCTCATGGTTAAAGGTTGGTGTCTATGGTTTATGATTTAAGATTTAAGGTTTTATAATTTATTGTCTAGGATTTATAGCTCTTGGTCTAGAATTTTAAGGTTTTTTGTTGCATGTGTTATGGTTTCATATGGTTTATGATTTAAAATTTTATGTTTTATGTTTTATGATTTAGGATTTAATTTCATGGTTTAGAATTTGATTACATTAGGTTTTCACTAATGTAACCCTAATTTCACCCTAAATATTTAGGTATTCATTAACGTAATCCTAAATTTTACCATAAATATTAGGGTTTCGACACATTATATACTTAAGGATTCATAATTCAAACCCTAAATATATTTAGGTTTTCAAAATCCTAAATTTTAAGAGTTTTATTGATGAAACCATAAATTTCCGCCTTAAATATTTAAGATTTCTTAAATAAAAACATAAATTTCATCTTAAATATTTAGGATTGCATAAATAAAATCATAAATTGATATCTTAAATATTTGGGGTTTCATAAATTTAGACCCTAAATATTTAGGATTTCATTATTGAAACCATAAATAATTATGATTTCAATTTAGGAACAGTAAATTAAAATCCTAAATATTTATGTTTTCATAAACAAAACCATAAATATTTATGGTTTCAAAAATGAAATACTAAATTGAAATCCTAAATATTTAGGATTACACAAATAAAACCTTAAATTGAAATCCCTAAATAATTAGGGCTTCATAAATGAAACCATAAATCAAAACCTTAAATATTTAGGGTTTCATAAATGAAAATCTAATTATTTAGCATTTCATAAATGAAAACTAAATTTGAAACCTTAAATATTTAAGGACTCATAAATGAAACTAAAAATTGAAACCCTATACATTTATGGTTTCATAAAAAAAACCCTAACTATTTAATAATTCATAAATAAAACCCTATTTTTTTAGGATTTTATTAATTAAGCCTTAAATTTCACTCTATATATTTAAGGTTCTAGTCATAAATAAAACCCTAAATTAAAAACCTAAATATTTAAGGAATATTAATGAAACCTTAAATTCCCACATAAATATTTAGGGTTTCATAAATGAAAATATATTTATTTAGCATTTCATAAATTTCACCCTAAATATTTAAGGCTTCATAAATAAAACCCTAAATATTTAAGGTTTCATAAATGAAACTCCATTTTTAGGGTTTCATTAATTAAACCATAAATTTCACTGTAAATATTTAAGGTTTCATAAATGAAGATTGAAGTCTTTATCTTGGCTTTTAGTATCTTTCATGCCTCTTTATCTTGTCTTATTTCTTAGATTAGTCTATTTTCTATTAAGCCAAAACATGTATGGATATTGGCTTTGTATTGCTTATTTTAAACTAAGTCTATATGTGCTTTAATTATTTGTTTTTACTTGGAATCTATGATAAACTTTTATCTTTGCAGCTCAAGTTGATTTTGTAATGACTTTACATTTTTGGGTATTGCAATCGATTACAATATCATGTAATTGATTACAAATGTGCACATCTGTATCAGATTGCTCACTATCATCAGGACAATCGATTACATGATATAGGAATCGATTACAATAAAGTATATCTGTATTAGATTATTCAAAATCATCGGGTTAATTGGTTACTCAATATGGAAATAGATTACCAACACTTTGTTTTTACTCAAAATTGGCTTTGTTTTAAAAACAATCAATTACCAGTTTTATGCAATCGATTACATTCAGTGACAACAACTTAAAATCATCTTCAAATTCACTAGACAATCGATTATCAGTGATTACAGTCAATTACAACTGTTATAATTGTCATTCTGTTAAATGTCCTAACTGATTCATTATCATATCTTTTGTTCCAATTTGCATTAACCCCAATTCTCATCTTTCACCAAATCTTTGATATTCCATTGATGAGAATCCATTTCTGAAAATAGCTTTCCATTGAATCAACACCTACAATTTGGTTTTAGCCAATACAGAGATCAATTCCATTTTGTATCCTTCACATATTCTGTATTGAAATCATAAACACCTTCGTTAGCTAGAAGAACCTTTCAAGATTGATTACATTTTCGCTTCAGCTACACATGCAAGCATAGGGTGTTATCAGTTCAGATCTTTTACTGTTATATTTGTACTCTCAGGTGTATTCATTCCATAATTTTTCATTCTTTCAATTTGTTTGATTGAAATTTTGTCTGCTAGGATAGGGTTTCCTAGTTTGTTAATGATTTGTGATAGGTTTTCACATTCATGTTTAGAATCTTGTTCGGGTTGTGAACAAGTGTAGATTGCTTTGATTTTGTATGTTCATGTGTTTGTAACCTCTGCAGAAATCATAGTGGAACTCCTCAGGTTAAGAGGAAGAACTCGATGTAGACTAAGTTGAGGTCGAACTAGTATAAAAATCCAAGTCAAGTTTTTTAATCCCTAATCTCTATTTCAGTTTCTTGGTTATATTCATTTGTGAATCAATTTGTAACAAGAACATTCATATTGTGCTTTATGTTTTGTATTCCTATCAATAACATAGTTGTTCAAAACTCTTTGTGAAAAACTTCAAGAAAAATGGTGGAAAAGTTTTTAATCTGTAAAGAGTAACTTAAATTTTTTTAAGAATCAATTCACCCCCCTCCCCCCCCCCCCTCTTGATTAAACTCACTATTCCAATAATTGGCATCAGAGCGGATTCTTGAATTTTACTCAAGGATTCATAAAATAGCCAAAAATAAATTGTCATTTGTTGAATGCGGTTCAATCAATTGACCTCCTTTGTTTTACGGAGATAACTATCTGTTTTGGAAAGTCTACATGAAAATTTTCTTGGAGTCAATTGATCAAGGCGTTTGGCAAGTAGTTATTAACGGACCTACACTTCCAATTGTTGTTGTTGATGGTAAAATAATGTTGAAACCCATTGATGAATGGATTGAGTTAATATTTAAGGTTTCATAAATGAAAACATAAATTAAAACCCTAAATATTCATGGTTTCATAAATAAAACCTTAAATATTTAGGTTTCATAAATGGAGTGCTATTTTTTAAAGTTTAATTAATGAAACCCTAAATTTCACCCTATATTGAAAACTTAATATTTATGATTTCATTAAGGAAAATATAAATTGAAAACCTAAACATTTTAGATTTCATAAATGAAACCATAAATCGAAACCCTAAATATTTAGGTTTTTTAAACTCTATTTTTTAAGGTATCATAAATGAAACCCTATTTTATAGGATTTCAATAATGAAATCTTAAATTTCACTCTAAATATTTAGGATTTCATTACTAAAACACTAAATTGAAAACCTAAATATCCATGATTCATTAATGAAACCCTAAATTGAAAACATAAAATATTTAGGATTTCATAAATGAAATCATAAATCGAAATTGAAAATATTTAGGGTTTCATAAATAAAACGTAAATATTTATCATTTCATAGATGAAATCCCAAATTGAAGCCCTAAATATTTAGGATTTTATTTAAAAAATAAATGAAACTCTAAAAATTTAAGGTTTGATTAATAAAACCTTGAATTTAAGACCTAAATATTTATGATTTCATTAATGAAACCATAAATTAAAAATTTAAATATTTAAGGTTTCATAAATGAAACCATCAACTGCAAACCTAAATTTTTAAGGTTTTATAAATGAAAATCTATTTTTTAGGGTTTGATTAATTAAACATTAAATTCAACCTTTAATATTTAGGGTTTCATAAAAGAAACCCTAAATTCAAACTATTAAATATTTAAGTTTTCATTTATGAAACCCTTAATATTTAGGGTTTCATAAATGAAAACATAAATTAAAATCCTAAATATTTAGGTTTCATAAATGGCGTGCTATTTTTTAAGGTTTAATTGATGAGACCCTAAATTAAAAACTTAAATATTCATGATTTCATTAAAGAAAACCTAAATATTCTAGGGTGAAACCATAAATCAAAACCTTAAATATTTAGGTTTTCATAAATAAAACCCTATTTTTTAGGATTTTAATGATGAAACCTTAAATTTTACTATAAATATTTAGGGTTTCATTAATAAAACACTAAATTGAAAACCTAAATATCTATGATTCATTAATGAAACCGTTAATTGAAAACCTAAATATTTAGGGTTTCATTAATGAAACCATAAATTGAAAACTTAAATATTTAGGGTTTCATTAATGAAAACGTAAATATTTAGTGTTTCATAAATGAAATCCCAAAATTAAGCCTTAAATATCTATGATTTTATTTAAAACCCTGTATTGAAATCCTAAATATATATGATTTGATAAATGAAATCATAAATCAAAACCCTAAATATTCATGGGTTGATAAATGAAACCTTAGTTATTTATTGTTTCATAAATGAAACCTTATTTTTTTGGATTTTTTAAATGAAACCCTAGATTTTCTATTTATTTAAAGGATGTTACAAATTAAACCTTAAATTGGAAACCTAAATATTTATGATTTCATTAATGTAACCCTAAATTAAAAATCTAAATATTTAAGGTTTCATAAATGAAACTAAAAATTGAAACCCGTAATATTTGGGGTTTCATAAATGAAAACCCTAAATATTCATAGTTTCATGAATGAAGTGTTATTTTTTAAGGTTTAATTAATGAAACCCTAAATTGAAATCTTAAATATTTATGATTTCATTAAGGAAAACCTAAATTGAAAACCTAAATATTTTAGGTTTCATTAATGAAACCATAAATCAAAACTCTAAATATTTAGGTTTTCATAAATGAAACTCTATTTTTTAGGTTTTTATAAATGAAACCTTATTTTTAAGATTTTATAAATGAAATAATAAATAGAAACTATAAATATTCATGGTTTCATAAATGAAACCCTATATTTCTTAAAGAAATTTATAAATAAAACCCTAAATTTGACCTTAAATATTAATAGTTTCATTCATAAATAAAATCCTAATTTTAAAAATATAAATATTTATTATTTCATTAATAGAACCATAAATTAAAAACCTAAATATTTAATGTTTCATAAATGAAATCGTAAACGAAACTCCCAAATATTTATGGTTTCATAAATGAAACTCTATTTTTTAGGGTTTCATTAATTAAACCCAAAATTTCACAATAAATTTTAAGGTTTCATAAAAAACCATAAATTGAAAACATTAAATATTTAATTTTTCATAAATGAAAGCCTTAATATTTGTGGTTTTATAAATGAAAACATAAATTAAAACCTTAAATATTTAAGGTTTCATAAATGAATCCCTATTTTTTATGGTTTCAATAATGAAACCTTAAATTTCACCATAAATATTTGGGGTTTCATTAATAAAACCCTAAATTGCAAACCTAAATATTTATTAATGAAACCTTAAATTAAAAACTTAAATATTTAGGGTTTTATAAATGAAACCCTAAATATTTAGGGTTTTGTAAATGAAAATTTAAATATTTAATGTTTCATAAATGAGATCCTAAATTAAAACCCTAAATATTTAAGATTTTATTTTAAAATCCTGAATTGAAATCCTAAATATTTAGGATTTGATAATATGAAATTGTAAATCAAAACCCTAAATATTCATGGTTTCATAAATGAAATCCTAATTCTTTATTGTTTCATAAATTAAACCTTATTTTATAAGATTTTATAAATGAAACCCTATATTATTTTTAAAAGATGTTACAAATTAAACCTTAAATTGAATACCTAAATATTTTTGAATTCATTAATGAAACTCTAAATTTATAACCTCACTATTTAAGGTTTCATAAATTAAATTATAAATTGAAACCCGTAATATTAAGGGTTTCATTTCATAAATGAAACCCTAGTTTTAGGGTTTCGATAATGAAACTTTAAATTTCTCGCTAAATATTTAGGGTTTCTTTATGAAACCCTAAATTGAAAACCTAAATACTTATGATTTATCAATGAAACTTTTAATTGAAAACCTAAATATTTAAAGTTTCATAAATAAAATCATAAATTCAAATCTTAAATATTTAGAATTTCAAAAATGAAAAATTAATTATTTAATGTTTCATAAATGGAACCTTAAATTAAAACTCTAAATAATTTAGGATTTTATTTAAAACACTTAAGGGTTTTATTTAAAACACTTAATTGAAACCCTTAATATTTAGGGTTTTATAAATGAAATAATAAATTTAAACCTTAAATATTTTTGATTTCATAAATTAAACCCTAATTAATTAGGGTTTCATAAATGTAACCCTATATTTTTTTTAAGGATTTTATAAATAAAACCCTAAATTTCACCTTAAATATTTAGGGTTTAATTTTTGGATGAAACCTTGAATTTAAAACCTATGTATTTATGATTTCATTTATGAAACCTTAAATTTAAAACCTAAATATTTAAAATTTCATAAATGTAATCATAAATCGAAATTCTAAATATTATGAATTTTATAAATGAAACTCTATTTTTAAGGTTTCATTAATTAAACCTTAAATTTCACCGTAAATATTTAGGTTTCATAAAAAAAAAAAATCAAGAATTGAAACCATTAAATATTTAAGTTTTTCATAAATTAAACCCTAAATATGTAGGGTTGCATAAATAAAATCATAAATATTTAAGGTTACATTTATGAAACCCTAAATTGAAACTTTTAATATTTGGGGTTTCATAAATGAAAACATAAATTAAAACCCTAAATATTCATGATTTCATAAATGAAACCCTAAATATTTAAGATTTTATAAATAGAGTGCTATTTTAGAAGGTTTAATTAAGGAAACTCTGAAATTTCACCTTAAATGTTATGGGTTTCATTTACCCTAATTTAAAAACTTAAATATTTATGATTTTATTAAGGCAACCTTAAATTTAAAACCCTATATTTTTTTAAGGATTTTATAAATAAAACCCTAAATTTAAAACCTAAATATTTATGATTTCGTTAATAAACCCATAAATTGAAAACCTAAATATTTAAGGTTTCATATATGAAACCATAAATCAAAACCCTAAATATTTAGGATTTCATAAATGAAACCCTATTTTTTAGGGTTTCAATAGTGAAACCTTAAATTTCACCATAAATATTTTGGTTTTCATTAATGAACCCTAAATTGAAAACTAAATATTTATGATTTATTAATGAAACCCTAAATTGAAAACTTAAATATTTAGGGTTTCATAAATGAAACCATAAATTGAAACCCTAAATATTTAAGGTTTCATAAATAAAAACTTAAATATTTAGTGTTTCATAAATGAGATCCCAAATTAAAACCCTAAATATTTAAAGTTTGATAAATGAAATCGTAAACAAAAATCCTAAATATTCATGATTTCTTAAATGAAACCCTAATTATTTATTGTTTCATAAGTTAAACCTTATTTTTTAGGATTTTATAAATGAAACCCCATATATAATTTTTTTTAAATGATGTTACCAATTAAACCATAAATTGAAAAACTAAATATTTATGATTTCCTTAATGAAACCCTAAATTTAAAACCTAGATATTTAAGGTTTCAAAAATGAAACTATAAATTGAAACCTGTAATATTTAAGGTTTTATTAATGAAATCTTAAATTTCACCCAAAATATTTATAATTTCAAAAACCATAAATTAAAATCTTAAATATTTTTTGTTTCATCAATGAAAACTTAATTATTTAACGTTTCATAAATAAAATCTTCAATTGAAAACCTTCAGTGGAACTTGGTTTCATTAAATAAAACTTTAAATATTTAGGATTTTATAAATGAAACTTTAAATATTTAGGGTTTCATAAATGATACTTTAAATATTTAAGGTTTCATAAATGAAATCTTAAATCCTTAATCACGAAACCCTAAATCATGAACCATGAAATGAACCTTTAAATTATAAATCACAAAACCTTATTTTCTAAACCATGAATGGAACCTTAACTTTTGAGCCATGAAACGAAACCATAAATTCTAAATCATGAAACCTTAAACCATGTACCACGAAACCCTAAAATCTTAAAGTGTAAGCCCTAAACCCTAAATAATAATCCTAAAACCTTAAACATGTAACCATAAAAACCTAAACAATGGAAATTTAAACCTATATTATTGACCATAAAATCATAAATCATAAACAATAAACCTTAGACCTTAAAATCATGAACCATAAACATTGAAACCTAGAAAGAATGAACACAAACCATAAATCATGAAACCTAAACATAGAACCTTGCCTTACTATAAACCCATGAACCAAAAACACTAAAACCATAAAACATAAACCCTAAATGATGAACTATAAACATAAAATTGTTGGCATTAAACCCTAAAACTCTAAACTTTGAACCTAAACCCTAAAGAGGCAAATCTTGAACACTAAATCATACATCTTAAACAATGAACCATGCACCCTAGACCATAAAAGGTAAATTGTTTTTACAATTTTCATATTTTTAAAATTTTCATTGTTTACAAAATTTTTAAGACATTACTTGTTTTTTCATATTTAAAAAAAAATTCATTTATTTTTCAAATTTTCAAGACATTAGAATTGTTTTTTCATATTTTTAAAATTTTCATTCATTTCAAATATTCAATATATTTTTCTTATTTTTTCAAATTTTATAATTTTTCTATTTTTTTCTTAAATTTTGAAGACATTACTCTTGTTTTTTCATATTTTAAAAAATATCATATTTTTTCAAATTTTCAAGACATTAATCTCTTTTTTATTATTTTTAAAATCTTCACATTTTTAAAAATTTAAAAGATATTATACTTGTTTCTTCATAATTTTTTTAAAAAATTCAAAATTTTCAAGACATTACTTTTGATTTTTTATATTTTTAAAAATTTCTATACATTGACTTGTTTTTTTTTATATTTTTCAAATTTAAATTATTTTAAAATTTTCTTTTTGTTTTCAAATTTTTAAGACACTGCTCTTATTTTTCACATTTAAAAAAAATCAATTTTTCAAAAAATTAATTTTATTTTTTCATATTTTAAAATTTTCATTTTTTTTCAAAATTGTTAAGACATTACACTTGTTATTTTTTTCATATTTTTTAGATTTTAATTTTTTTAAAATATTTCAAGATATTACTTTTTTTTCATATTTTTAAAATTTTCATGTTTTCACAAAAAAAAATTAAAACATTAGACTTGTTTTTTTATATTTTACAAAAAAAAAATTATAGATATAGAAAAATAATATTGTCCTGAAGATTTTGAAAACATTAGATATAAAAATGGAAAAAATTTAGAAATATATAAAAATAAAAGTAATTGTCTTGAAAAAAATTTTAAACATTTGATGCATCTACGTATTTACGTGTGTGTACATAGGTACTCAATGAGTCCAGCTATACCAAGATTAAAGTTGTTATCCAGAAATATATAAAAAGGGATACAGGTATTTTTATTAAACGAAAGAGAGTAAAGTCAGTTGGTATCAAATTATCAATTTCACATAACTTTTTACTTTTGCATGTGTGCTTGAAGCTTTTTATGCCACTTGTCTTGTCTCCTTTTTCCAAAATTCCCTTTATGCTTCTTTCCTGCTCCAATGATCGAAGCAAGATTTCGCCATTCTTTTCTGTAAACTACTGTCAACTCAAACTCTTTGTGGGTTTTTCCGCTGAACCCCTTTTTATATGGCAACTGAAGCACATGTCTTTCCCAAGATTAGTGACCAAGTAACTTGTAGCAGAGCTGATAACCCAATTCAAAAGGTACTTTTTCACTATCATAGATGTTCTCCACTTTCCCCCTTCAGTTTCTTATTTTTGTTTAACTCTAAGCTAATACTTTTCTTTATAATATGCTAAGTTGTGTCAAAAAAACTTTTAAAACATTGGTTTCTTGGCTAGAATTCATTAGTATTGTGAGTTTGTTATCAGTTCATACCTTTATACACTGATCATTGATCAATGATCATCATCTCCATTGGTCATCTCTATATGCACACAAAGCTGCTACATTTGGCCAAGCAGATATTGGTTCTCAAGAGTTTTTCCATTGAATTTATGGAAGTAATACTAATAGGAATTGCAGAACTAGCTCAGGCTGAAAATTTGACCAATCAAAGCATCGAATTACTCATTAAGCACAGACGATATTATCTTCTAAAGTTTTTCATGATTTTGTAGTGTCTGTTACTATGTGAGCTTATTGAGTTTCCCAAACTATTAGTAAAAGCCTCTATAGTTATATTGAATGCAATTTATTGGTGATTTGTTCAGAACACACGATGCCTACATACTTAGCATATATCTGTACACTAGTAAAACATACATGCATAAGCTAAAAAGAAGGAAAACTATGATTTGTGAGAGAAATTTGTGTATAACTATGAGATTTACTATTTTGCAACTTGGTGAGTAAAGTTTCTCCTCTATTTTTTTATACAAGTTCATTTTGGCTTCTTGGGGTGTGTGTAGGATGTAGTGCCATCCGAAATAACTGAGGAGCTTCCTAGTAGACATTCACATGGGAGAAGGAAAAACCTTATCTTGGAGATACCCACAAGAACGCTGGATGAAACAAGAGAGGAATTGTTTAGAACAAACCAACCTCCAACTTCATCTCTTAGAAGCCAAATCAATGAATTCCAAGGTCCCTTGTCAACCAAAAATATTAAATTTCACAACACAAGTTCAGATGTTGAAGAGGCTTCCATCCCAGAACTTGAAGGTCCACCCCCAGAGCCACTGCAAGAGCCTATGCTTTCAAGAACATTATCACCTAATGTGAAGAAAATATCATCCTTACCTGTCACCCCAATTGCTCAGTCATATCTGGAGTCTGAACACGGAGGGAACATTGCATATCCAGCAATACATGTTGTGAGTGTCTTTGCAAATTATACAATGAAATCCATATGTTGTTGTTTCATCTCAATTCTGATTCATTGTTTCCTCCTTCTACAGAAAAAGGACAGCAGTTACTGATGCATCGTTCCCATTCAGTTCCAGTGCTTACCAAATATGGAAACACATACGTAGGTGAGATGTTTCGTATTGTTCCTACCACACCACGGTTGGCAAGGATTATTGCCACAACATCTACGAAATCTCCACCTAAGGATACCGGTAATTAACTTCTTTTTTTTCTTGCTTGTGTAATAAAGTGTGAAACCTTAAAGCCACTTGTGTGGCATAAAAGTCAAAAAGTGATGGATGCAAAATCTACCTCAATGAATGCTAGGCCTGTGTAAATTGCTAATTTCCACATATGAAAATATCTGTTATATTGGTTTGGAGTTGGGCCTTCGGATTAAGCTTTATCAAATCAATAACCATGTTGTTGTGCTTCTGAGTGTGGTTCAGTTGAAAATGAGGAGGGGGAAGATATTCCAGAAGAAGAAGCCGTGTGCAGAATTTGTTTTATTGAATTGAGAGAAGGTTCTGATACCCTTAAAATGGAGTGCAGCTGCAAAGGTGAACTTGCACTAGCACACCAAGAGTGTGCAGTTAAATGGTTTAGCATTAAAGGAAACAGAACATGTGATGTGTGCAAGCAGGAAGTTAAGAACCTACCTGTCACACTTTTAAGACTTCTAAATGGCCATACACTACACTTGACAAGGAGCAGAAGTCAACAACAATACAGGCAAGGGTTTTAAGTATTCTTTATCTGAAAATATTTCTATATTATTATCTAATAATGATTTCTAGAACTTTCACAGGGTTTACCTATATGCTCCCATTCTTGTGATTATCAACATGCTAGCATACTTTTGTTTTCTTCAGCAGCTACTTGTAAGTCTTAATATTCTTCTTTGATAATGTTCCCTTTGGTTGGTGTATATAAATTCCTAATGATATTATTGTTGGGCAGTTTTCAAGTATGGGATCTGGTGCCGTTGCCATTTCTCTTCCTTTGTCATGTATAATAGGCCTACTTGCCAGCATGACATCTACATTCATTGGTAGGAGTAGGACTTTTTCTACTGTTAGTCTTAGACAACACTAGATATTTGAATTCTGCCTTTGGTATTGCACTGATCCTCCTAAATTTGTTCTTAGTGCCATGTGAACATGTTTGGCTTTATGCAATTGCCCAGTTTGTTATGGTGGTGCTCGCTGGACATCTTTTCTATTCACTGGTAAGGAAATCTTGTGTGTTTTTGATACATGTCTAAAGCAAAAATTGTCAAAATGTTCCATGTCTAATGTAAATGATTTTGATACATTTGTGGCATGACAGCTGAATGAGCAGCAAGCTGTTCTATCTATCCTACTTGCTACATTTACTGGGTTTGGAGCTGTGATGTGTGGAGCTTTCATTGTTGTCGATTTTTTGAAGTGGAGACGATGGATTGGTCAATTGAATCAGCAGCATGAGGTGGAACTGCCTCGTTAATCAATTCATCTGCCACCCCTCACCAAGCTTTGACTGATTCTCGAAAATAATACACTGCAGTGCATGTGATTTGACCTAGATTATATATACTTTAAATTTATATTGATGGTGTTTAGCTGTACATAAAAATACAATGTATGGAGTAAGTAGTTTAAGCACATTGCTGCACCCTTTACAATTTAGGGGAACAAAAAGGATTTCGTACTGTAAAGAAAGATGGTTGAAGAGACGAATACACATGTAATATGTCTATTTTGGTTTCAGACCTTTGACCCAAGGTATTTCGACACACAGTTTCAGACTATATGTTAAACAACCAGAAAAATTAATGATGGCAATAAAGCAGTATATGGTGGTACTTTTCAAATAGTTATCCCCGCTTAATTTTATGAAATTCTAAACACTTATTTTAAATTCTTTATTATTAATATTTCACTTCATGTCCGAAGTTTCTAATCCTAAGTTTTTCGGCTTTGCGATAAAAATGGGTTCATATAGAAACTATTTACATGGCATGGGTTATTTTAAGTCGATGGAAGCCAAATATTTGTTGTCGTTTACATTTATTGTGAAAATGGCCGATGTAATAAATTAAATTTTACATCAGTTATATTATTAATCGATGTAAAATATTACTATTTTTACATGACTTATTTTTGAAACCGATGTACATAATTTATTATATTACATCAGTGAAGAATAAAACCGATGTAACACATCCATATAAACCCAATTTCATACATTATTTCAAATAACCCATTTTGGTAAAAAAAAACCTAAGTTTTTTCTTCTAATTTTTACAGCGTATTTAATTCAATAACATAATTTTATTAAAAGAGATGAGTGGAAAAGAGAAGGGAAGTTGTGGGAGAGATTTTTTTTAACAAACAAATCATTCCTCTTTCCTTCATTTTCCTAACAAAACCACGCTCTCCCTCTTTCTCTTCATCAACTGGGTTACCTTGTATCGTTAGCACTCTTATAATATACTTTTTTTTTTTTAATTGCACTATAAACTGTTTGTGTGAATGAAAATAATGAAAAAGGAAACAGATGAGCCATGAAATTAAGAAAAAGAAGTGTTCCGTTGCAGCATTTATTTTCAAGAAAAATAAATAATTTTTAACAATGAAATTTCTAACCACATTTCTTTTCCTAATTATTTATCACTTAAATTTCACTTGTAATGCAACAAAAATCTTTCAATTCATCACATTTTGAGCTTCATGCAATTCACGTTGATGGAGTAACAATTAAATGCCAACACAATAAATAATGGCTTGTATGTATGGACTTCAAAAGTAGTACCCGATCTCTAAGGACCAATTTCACATTATTCCTGTAATGATCACTAATCAGATATCCTCCTAGTAACAGCCGTTTTATAATTACAGCAGGCAGCCGGAGAAACTCTCTCCCATCCCCTCAGTGCCATCAATGGCATGCTCATCCGTGAATAACTGAATATACAATAGACACCAGTTGCTTCATCTTTTTACTTGAATCACTATGTTAAAACTAGTAAACCAACTGGATTAAAAGATAAACAAACCATATAAAAAAATTCCCTTTAGATTAATATTTAGTCATTGCTTGTAGCTAGAATTGCTGCTGATCTTGCTTGAAAGTAAAGGCTTCTCCTTCAGACTGGTAGCTAACAAGTTTTCAGAGTTGCTTGATTGGCTCTCTGCAACCCCTGGCCTCATCCAGACTTTAATATGCCCCTCCCGACAGGCAGTGAGCACAGACTCCTGGGTAAATACCAAGCCAGAGAGTGGTTCAGTATGCACACGATGAGCAACTAATGGAGTGATTTTTGGAACATCCCGCATACTCGGAGCAGGTTGCAAGGTACCCACTGGGACAACATTGTCCCAGTGCGACGACTGACTTCCAGTACTGTAAGTTGGGGATCCACCAGGTGGCCGCCTCAAGGGCACTACAATCTCGTCCATTTCCAGATCCCATAGAAGCAATTGTGTATCCTGAAACCAAAATTTGACCAAACATAAGAGCTTGGAAGGCAAAACACATTCATAGACAAACAGTTGGGGAATTAAGTCAAAAACCATTCTAATTACAACCATATTTTTTAGAAAAAATCATCGTCTGACATTCTAAATGAAGCCGGACAGTTTCCTTGTTCCCTCTCCATCTTGGTTGGTAGGGGATGAGTGGAGTCAATTGTCTAACCTACATCAGTTTTATAAATAATACTAATATGTTTCAAAATAATTATACAGTGGTATCTTCTTACTCAACATTCTGCAACATATGTTTTGCATGAACTAATTTTGATTTTGACAGATGCTCTGAGAAATTAGAAACGCCTAACTTAACCATATGAAAACTGAAAGCCACTAAACTGTTGTAGTCAATTACTATGTAAAATATCGATATATAATCTATCTAATTAAAATTTTGCTCTTTCACAGTAGCTTTAACTAAGTATGTTGTTGATTGCTAATGCTAGTATCTACTAAATTCTTAGAAACCAGCCCCAGATCCAATAATTGAAAACCATGAATGAATCTGAAAAATCACCCCAGTCTATCAGAACATTCAAAACGAAAAGCATCTGGCAATCAGCTAATTTCTAAGCAAGCGGATACATCAACTTCATTTCAAAATTGTCAATTATATCACAGACCAATGGGGAAAAATCATGTGGAAAATTTAAAGAAGAGAGCAAAAGCTACACACAGATCCATGTTAGGTATACCGATAGTTTTATGTAGGCTGAAAAGCTACACAAAGATAAAGTAAAAATTATAATGACACATTTTTTAGTACCTGACCAACAGAACCAAAACGATACATAATAGTCTCTCCATTGTCATTTGAATTTGGTGATGACCAATATGAATCGAAAGCAACTCCACTGACCTGATCACAGCATTTGATACAAAATACATCAGTCCAGTGGTATCAAAGTTTGCTACAAGTGCACAACTAAAATTAACATGCAACTTACCCATGAGTTATGTCCCTCACCCCATGCGACAACCTTGCGATCTTCCATGCTCCAAACTTGAACTAAATCATCTTCCCCTCCCGTCAAAATATATTTTCCATCCATGCTGTTAAAGCAGTTATCATTATGAAATTGTATTCTCAAAGTATCATTTACCCAAAAAATAAGAATCACAAGCTAGAATAAGATACATATTATTATTTTACATAAGCTCTAGAGTAAGAGCTAGGGAAATAGGAAACAGATGCATAAATGCCGATTTCACTAATTAGTTAACCAGAACCATACAAGACTAACCTCCAAGCACAACATAACAAAGCACCATAATAACTTTTCCCACCACATATAAGTTGTTCTTTTGAGTAATCAAACACTCGCAAATAACCTGGATGCAATAAGTAAAATAATAGGAGATGTTATCTTTGCAGGGATATGAAAATAAGTAGAAATAACGCACAGTGAGGATGGGATTGGATTAAGAATATACCGTCTCGTCCAACAGTTGCTAAGTATGCCCCATCCATTGAGAAAGAAATACTATTAATTGAACCCTGGCATATATGCCATCTGGCTATAGGATTACTCTGCAAAGACCAATATTTATTTTTAAAAATATTATAGATATAATAATACAATATTCTCCAGAAGGGCCAATTGTAGAATTCATCATTTCATCCAAAAACTAATTATGCCTTAGATGTATTAATTGTATGGTCAATCAAGTGCTCAGTGAGAAAGCTGCAAAATTCTACAAAAACTAAGCAATCATAACTAATAAGTGATCAAAACTGAATTTAATTACGGTAAAATTAAAAAGATAGCCCAAAAGAAAGAAAAAGGTAAAATAGAAGTTGCATAACAATAAGTTGTCAATAAATCAAAAGGTCATCAAATTTTCAATACCTTACTGTAACGTGCATGGGCAACCGAAAATTGAGTTTGATCCTTTACAACTGGGAAAGAAGAATCACCAGCACCATCTTTGTTCTGAAATGGGAAAGAAAAAGTAAATATCTACTTAACTCATCATAAGAAAGATCATCATAAATGAACCATAAAATAAGTTTCCCTCTTGATCGAGACTTGCCTTTTCATATACATACAAATTCCCATCAGCATGAGAAACAACAAAAGAACCATCACCTCCAGGCACCCAAGCAACACAAGTACAACGACTGTTGAATTCAAAATACATCAATTAAGATAGGTTCCAATCGGTGTCTTTGACATACCATTCCAAATTCCAATACATTTAAGTTCTAGAATGTAAGCTGAACAATTCAAATCACAATTAACAATTCAAGAATACCCAATGGCAAGAATTATAACCACTGAAGTCAAATACATATCACATGAACACATTATACCCAGTAAAAGAAACACACTTGAGAGAAACAAGTAATATTCTTTCATACAATTAAACTAATTTTTCCACTGACTAAGAACACCATGTGCTCATATTTGACTCAATTCTGAGCTTTTATTGGGCCAACCAATTAGAAGAGGTGTCTGAGCTAAATAAATAAATAATAACAATAATAATTGCAATGTGATTAAGGGGTATCCGACAGGTGACAAAAGCGTGTCCAACAATTGTCGTGACCGGAAAAGGTCTGACACACCAACATGTTATTGTATAGAGGTGTCTGTGCTTCCTAGATAATAAATGCTAAGCAGTTTCATAAGGAAAACAAAACTACGAAATATCAAATGAAAAGGAAAGCATTTATTAATTATTATATCAAAAACACAAAAATATTTCATACTTACTTTTTAAGTAATTGAAAGCATTTAACAGGATCATTAAGTGTTCCTTAACTAGTGTCCTTAAAACACTCATTAGCAACTAGCAAGACCAATAACTTGCTCATTTTGATTGCTGAGTGACAGTCAATGCATATAAATTATCAAAGTTGGACCATCTGCACATAACATTAACAGCTCTTTTGTTTCTGATAATATATAATATTAATATATGCTTCAAAACTGACACTAAATGCTCAATCAACATACTGGAATTTCTACAGAAAAAATGCTTTTGTGTGTGTGTATATTAACATACATGGTAATCAAAATTCAAAACTGTATGTAATTACTAGCACTAGCAAATTAAGCCATGCAACAATTCTGAGAAAAGTTAGCACTCACAGTTAATACATTACAATGGATCGGATAACTAATCTTGCCTGTTATTGACAGAACCATCTTTGTTGTAATGCAGGGCCCCGACAAGCTTTTTACCAACATCCTGTAATTGCTGTCTCAGTGACACTGAGTAGACTACAATAATACACACAGGAACAATAAATTCATAACGCTTATATTTTCCTCACAACATCAAATGTTAAACTTTAGCAAAGACTTCTTTACCATCGCCAGAGTTCAAACCTATGAGCAAATCATGCCCATCCTTAGCATCCTGATCAAACGCATGGCACACAGGATTTGAGTAACTGAAGTGAATAGACTTTATGGGGTCCTACACACAACAAGAAATCTCTCATTAAGAAAATTCAAAATTCTAAAGATCCATCAAAATCCAACCAATATACCTTGTCTTGTGAATTCAAATCACTGATGAAAATTGCATCCCCGACATTGAATATCAAGTACGTTCCTTTCCCGTCAAAATTCGGATTCGCCATTGCACTACTTGCACTCGAAGCACCAATGGAACCAATCCTAGTATTCCCTCCATTACTCTTGCTGCCACCATTGCCTCCAACAAAACTAAGTGCCCGGCTTCCATTGCTTCCTCCGAGCAATCTAGCTGCTGCCGACCGTACCCCACTGCTGGCACTGAAACTTGACGACGACGCAGTTGGGGTAGAAGGCGCAGGCTTGTCCTTGAGATGTGCCAGGGTTACCTGCTCATTGAATCAAACCAACAATGCACTCATAAGCCAAGACAATTCCATTATGACTCAATAGAGAGTAACAAAAGGAGAAGCATTATAGAATTCCCCGAAACTAATTCTAGAAAATAGCTGAAAAGACAACAAAAGTACACGTGGAACTGAATGCAAAGGTCAATTAACTAATCCAAGAATGCCAACATTCTCTACAATTGAATTCAGAAGAAAAAATCAGAACTCAGAGGAGTCGATGTTAGAAAAGACGGCAATGAATAACAAGAAAAACCCTAGCAATGAATGAATCAGAACACGAAGAAAGACGATGTAAAAGTAAAAGGATAGATGATTAGATTACACGTGATGAGCATTGAAGTAAAAGCAATAATTAGAACTAACAACAAGAATAACAGTAAGTATCATGCCATAGAGAAAAAAGGGTTTAAGGCGAGCGAACCTGAGTAACGGTTTTGCCATGGGCGTAATGAAGAAGACCGGAAGGGTGAGTCTTCTCGTATTGAAGCTTATATCTTCCCTCGGGGGTTTTGAAATAGGTCTTCAGTCCCGGCGACTGTGCCGGTCCCGATGAAGTCGTCGGTGACATCATGGTGCCGTTCGCTGTGTTCATCATCGTGCAGTGCCGCCTCAAGTGTGCACGATCATCTCATCGCATCGCAATTAAGTGCGTGGCTCCGCTAGGGTTTGGAAGGTCCAGCAATGGCTTCTGTGCCAGCGTGGATCAGAGGGGACACCAACGAGAAGAAGAAGAAGAAGAAGAAAGGAAGGGTTTGCGGCTGTTCGATTTGATGTGTGCGCTGGCGATGGCAATGGGAAGTGCGAATCGCGTGTTTTTGATATTCATCGGTCAACGGAATGGACGGCCACGATTGCAGGTGTGGTTGCTAATTAGTTACTGCTACTTGTTGTTTTTGTTTTTTGTTTTTTGTTTTGGCTGTCTTCTTATCTTATCTGATCTCGTTCGTGTATCAGTTTTGCAGTTTTGAACTAAAAAACGCGATTCAGGCAGGTTCGATGCGCCAATTCCTGCAAGAAAGAAAGCTAGTCTAGTCTCACAACTACAAGTCTACAACTAAGCAAGCACGATACCGTTCATTCAATGTGTGCTGTGTTCTGTCTTTCACTATCCGTTTTTTCTTTGTTGTGACGTCGCCAGCCCGCCCACGCCAAAGGCCCATGAACACACTTAATGGACTCCACCATGCGGCTTTTGGGCTTTTCTAAGTGTTCGGTCAGCCCATAACACACGATTTGAGTCCTTACTATAGAGTAAGAATTTCTCTCAGAACATTATGGTATTATCCCTCTTAATGTGTCACACAGTGTGTGTAATTCATTCAATTTGGTAGGTTAGGTTCTACAAAGAAATAATATTTTTTTAGCAGATGAAAACATGTGCTAATAATAATAAAACCTTTTATTGCTAAAACAAATGTATTTTTTTTAATATTATTATTTGACATAAAAAATATAAATATTAATTATAGAAGTGGTCGGTGCCATTTCTTCTCTAACATTGTTGAAATAAAATCCCAAGTCAATATCTCTCTAGGCTGCCATTGTTTCTGCCTCCCAAAGCAATTCCAGCTCCCATTTCCTCCCTGTAACGTTATGATTGTATGAGGGCCTCTTGCCACCTTATACTAATTGCAACCTTTCACCTAACCCATTTACAATTCTAATCTCCATGTACCTCTTCTTAACAAAGACATATATACCACATCTCCTCCTTCCACTTGTAACAAAAATCATAGACTTCTTTAGCCTCCTCAAACTGAAACCAATGGCAAAGCTATTCCATTTCCTGCCACTCCTCTTGCTCAACCTCTTCATCCAAACAATTTCAGCCCAAACACAAACACAAACACCAGCGGGCCCCACCAACATCACCCAAGTTCTAGAGAAAGCTGGGCAATTCACAACCTTCATTAAACTCCTCAAGGCCTCACAAATATCTGATAGAATCAATTCACAGCTCAACAACTCAAACCAAGGCCTAACCGTGTTTGCACCCACTGACAATGCATTCACAAGCCTCAAGACAGGAACACTAAACTCCGTAAACTCACAAGACCAAATGCAGTTGATACAGTTCCACATTCTCCCCACTCTCTACACCATCTCACAGTTCCAAACCGCGAGTAACCCTTTGCACACGCAAGCCGGAAACAGCGACGACGGCGAGTACCCTTTGAATGTCACCACCTCAGGGAACCAAGTGAATGTAACAACTGGGGTGGTCGATACAACAGTGTCCAACACTATCTACAGTGATAGCCAGCTCGCAGTGTATCAGGTCGATAAGGTGCTTCTTCCTATGAAACTTTTTGGCACCACGCCACCGGCGGAGGCTCCGGCGCCGAGCAAGCCGGAGAAGAATGTCCGGGCAGGGGCAGCTGATGTGCCATCTGGGTCATCGGATACATCTGCTGATGCTTCGAGTGCAGTGAGTTTGAATAGAAAGACGGTTGAAGGTTTTATTTTTATCATAACTGTGGCAACAATCGTTGTTTCTTGTTTGTGGATGTAACTGTAAGTCTCAAAATGGCATTTTTTGCCCTGTATTTTGTTCTTTTCTTCTTCTTTTTTTTCTCTTTAGTTTGAATTGATTGATGATGGAGATTTCTTGTACTTTTTTGTCGTTGCCAAGTAAAAATTTTGGGTTCCATGTAAATGATGTTTTCTTTTCTCTTTCAAATTTGCAATTGATTGCAAAGATGAATTTTTGTCCATCCAATCCAAACTGTGTTGGTACAAGAATGTCACAAATCTAAGTCACAACTAACCTTTTCTGTTAGATGATGAAAATACTCATTTTGCCTTTAAAATAACTGATGATCAAAATGTAATTGACAATTCTTTTTTCAAAATTAAAAACATATACTAAACAATCCCCGGTAGCATCAATTGTTGCGCGAGTAGTAACTACTAACTAGTAAAGCCACTTGCAGTTGGAAGGTAACCTCATCATTTTCTATCATGGGAGTACTAAGGCTACCAATTGGGATCATCCTTTTTTTAACCACAACTGGTCACAATCTACGCTGAAATGTTCAAACATAAATCCAAGGGTTGGAATATTTGAGCAAAAATTCGTTCGACTGCACGAGTTGAAATTTAATGGTGGCATGGTGTACTTACTTACAAGGACTCTGATACTTATTTCATTGTTTGTAAGGTAAAGGTTAAAATGTCAAGTTGGAGAGTATACCTAATGCCTCTATGAACTATTTATATGTTCTTATTCAAGTTATAGTAGTGATTCTTACGTGATATTTATAATGTTTGTTTCTATTAGTTTTTGTTAAATAAGTACTTGTACATTGTTTCATTATTTTGGGTGAGGTGAGGTGAGGTGGTGGTTCCTCGTTTGTCAAAGAGGGAAGATGCTCCAAATCAAGATCAAAAGAGGAATGGTCGTGGACTCTTTCAAGAATGGTAGTTTGGTCTAGTTGGATCATCCTTGATGAGTGGATTTGTAGAGTTGCAAAAGGATTCCCACAGATGATGTCAAATGTTCAACAGGATGAAATATTCAAGCAGATTCTCCTGTTGATCAGTTATGAGTCAAACTTCGGTAGTATACTTTGTAAGCACTCAGACTCAAACATTCATGTTAGTGTTTATAGGTGGAGGTATGTAAAGAGTGTAAAATTAAAGAGTATACATAAGGCCTCTGTGGTCTATTTGTATCGTTCTTACTTAGACTATAGTAGCTACTCTTATGTGATGAAGCATAGGAGGTGCCTCTCATTCTCAAGGTGAATCGTGATATTTTTTGTCTATTGCTAACAATGAGTCAAATCTTATGCTTCACAAATCCTATGTAGAAGTCAGTTTACTTATCTGCATCTGAGCTTAGTAGTATCAAGTCCATATATTGTCTTTATTCATTTTTAGTCCTCGAGACGGGATCCAAAACAACAAATTGAATTTTCTCTAGCCTTCTCCAACACAAAAGAGAACTGTATAGCAGCAAGAAAAAAAAATTATAAAAAAAAAAGGTGAATGATAGAGAGAGAGAAATATTAGAGAGGGTGGAGAGGGTACATATTAAAACAAGTGTATTAAATAAATAAATAAACTTTTAAGTTCCCATTTGTAAATTATTACTATAATTTTCTTCATGTATTTATTCTTTTTTGATATCTTACTAAATGAACAGAGTAGTTAGTTTTCATTGTACACCAAAAACAGAGTACTTAGTTTGCAACATCCAAAATAATACTATCAACGGAAAAATACCTAGGATTCAGAGAATTAATGAAAGGTATGCATACTTTAGACAGAGAGTAATTAATAATTATATTTGAAAGCACCGATACCATTCTTTCACTCTGTTTCTTTCTTTCTTTTTTTCATTATATATCATCACTTATTATGTTGTATTTTTTTTTAGTGTACACTAGCAAACAGTATCCATACATCATTTTCCATATATAAATGACAAAATCAACTTCTTACGGCAATTGCGTATAGTAGATGAATTTAAAATTTTACGAGTGACAGTTGCAGCTAAACATGGATGGACACTCGGCACTAACTAAAATTTTCATAGCGTTTAACACTGTGTATCAATTCAATTGACACAAATGTGTGAAAAAACTGTTACGATTACCTGGAATTTAAAGTCATCTCGTTACGTGGTAGTAGTGACAACCACCACATAAAAAGCAAACGGGACAACATCAAAATGCGCCTCCTTAACTAACATGTAACATCCAACTCATCATCACTTGTTCACAAAGCAAAAATTTCTGTAAAGCACCACATTTGCTTATCTTACAAGTTACAAGCATCTTGGGGTTGGGGATGCCTTATTACGTATTTACCTAAACAAGCATTAGCAATGAGTCAATATTATTGCCGTGGACCCTTCAGCAAAAAAAACAATTTTCTCTAACAAAATCATCACCTATTTTCCTATAAAAAAAATGCATTTTCCCTCCCTGTAATGTCATGCTTTTAGAAAGAAAATTGATTGCATGAGGGCCTCTTCCCACCTTCTACTAATTGCAACCTTTCACCTAACCTTTTTACAATACTAATTTCCATGCACCATCTCCTTAATATATATACACATTACCACATCTCCTCCTTCCACTTGTAACAAAAATCTTAGTCTTCTTCTTAGCTTCCTCAAACTCAAACCAATGGCAAAGCTGGTTAATTTCCTTCCTCTCCTCTTTCTCAACATCTTCATCAAAACTATTTCAGGCCAAGTAGCACCAGCACCAGCGGGCCCCACCAACATCACCCAAGTTCTAGAGAAAGCTGGGCAATTCACAACCTTCATTAAACTCCTCAAGGCCTCACAAATATCTGATAGAATCAATTCACAGCTCAACAACTCAAACCAAGGCCTAACCGTGTTTGCACCCACTGACAATGCATTCACAAGCCTCAAGGCAGGAACACTAAACTCCGTAAACTCACAAGACCAAATGCAGTTGATACAGTTCCACATTCTCCCCACTCTCTACACCATCTCACAGTTCCAGACTGCGAGTAACCCTTTGCACACGCAAGCCGGGAACAGTGACGATGGCGAGTACCCTTTAAACGTTACCACCTCAGGGAACCAAGTGAATGTAACAACTGGGGTGGTTGATACAACAGTGTCCAACACTATCTACAGTGATAACCAGCTCGCAGTGTATCAGGTAGATAAGGTGCTTCTTCCTATGAAACTTTTTGGCACGGCGGCACCGGCTGCTGCACCGGCAGAGGCTCCGGCGCCGAGCAAGCCGGAGAAGAATGTCCGGGCAGGGGCTGCTGATTCTCCTTCTGGATCGGACACGTCAGCTGATGCTTCGAGTGCAGTGAGTTTGAAAAGGCACACGGTTGAAGGTGTTACCTTTGTTGTTGTTGCTGCCATGGTTGTGTCTTGTTTCTGAATGTAAGTCCTAGGATGGCTCATTATTCTTGGTTTTTTATGTTGTTGTTTTTTCGCTCCAGCGAGTTTGGGTTGATTGGTGATGGTGGTGGAGATCTCGTGTGCTATTGTTGCTACGAAGTTAAGAAATTTTGGGTTCTATATAAATGATTTTTTCTTTCCTTTCTAATCCATAATTTAGAGTTGGAGCTATTTGTTTATTATTGTTAAAAGATATGCTTGATATATCGCTAAATGCTCATCCAATCCATATTGCATTGGCCATTGAATTCCGCATATCCTAAGTCATGGCTATGTTTTTTTTTCCATTTCACAGTGGTAGACAAGTTTTCGTGTATACTGGGGGTGTTATTTAACTTATTTTGGGTTTAACTCAACTTGTAAATCGAAGTATAGAACTATAACAAAGTTAGTTAAAGATTAATCAAAACAAAACATGGATCAAACGTGTCTAATTATCGAAAGAGTATAGAAAGGCTACAAATTAATTGGAAGTGAATCCCATCTTTTACTTGTGACAGGAGTAGGGTGGTCATGGGTCCTGGTTGGTCCAATGACTCGATCATTCTGAACCAAAGTGAAGGTCGAAGTTCAAATTGATTCAAAGCCATCAGTTTGTTTCAAATTTTAAAATTGTAAGGTTGAAAATATCGGTTTAGGTGTCATGTTTAAGTGCATGGAGTCCAAAAAACACTACCCGAACCTATACCTTTTTAGCCTATACTTTAATTTTATTATGTAATTTTGATGCATAGGAAGAATGAATGGCAAATTCAGCTAATGTAGAGTTAGTAGCCACGTAGGACCAAAGTATAGCAAATAAATTTAAAAAAATTATTCGATATTGCAACTAAATAGAAAGACTTAATACAGCAAGTCAAATTACCACGGTCTTAAATCTTAATTGTGAAGCAATTCAATTGATTTAAAGTTAAACCCGTCAAATCTATCAAAATGTATTATGGTTGCCTGGAATTTGAAGTAGTCGTTATTACATAGTGACAACCACTACATAAAAGGAAATATGCTACACCAAAATGAATGTGGCTCCTTAACTAACACCCAACCCCAACCCCAACCCCATCACTTCTGCATAAAGCAAAAAATTCTCTAAAGCATGCTTCTTATCTTACAAGCATCCGGGGATGGCCTACGTATTTATCTCAACAACCGTTAGCAAGTGATTAGTCAAATATAGTTGTTGTGGACTTGTGGTCCCTTCAGAAATTCAAAAATATGGGGAGTGCATGCGGCTTTCCCAATCAAAAATGGAACTCATACCCACCACCACCACCACCAGGAAAGCCCCCTCCAAATCCACCACCAGGAAAGCCACCCTCATAACTATATGTAAACCCCCCACCACCAAAAGGGTTGAAACCGCCACCGCCACCACCACCCATTCCTGTCTCTTCAAGGTCCTCCCCTCTGTCATATCTTACACGCTTGTCTTCATCACTCAGAACCTAAAACATATTGCAACATTCAGTTATTCAACAAAATATTCAAATCCATATTAATGTCCATAACAACAAAATTATGATTGTGTAAGTATGATAAATATCCCAAAAAGAGAAGTGCTAGTAACTACACACTCTTCTCAACACACTTATTGGCTGAATTTGGTATAAGTCCCACCAAACTGGATGTAAGACAAAATTTAATAGGTCCCACTTAAATTTCACCTAATATCAAAATATGTGTTAAAAAGAAATGTGTTGTTAGCATTTCCCACTCAACAATGACAAGGCACGTCCTAATTAGAGACTGGTAGGGGAAAGGTCAGGTAACCAAAAGACAATAATAAAAGACCTCATATGCAGCAGCGATTTCTCGGAATTGAGCCTCTGCTTCTTCCCTTTTGTCGACATTCTTATCTGGATGCCATTGTAAGGCAAGTTTCTTGTAGGCACGTTTTATATCAGCAGCAGAAGCTGTTTTTGAAATTCCCAAAATTTTGTAGTAGTCCTTGCGTTTGCTTATCTTTAAGGCTTTCTCGGCCCTCATTACTGCTTCCCGGATATTCATATCCTGCAATTATAGATCAACTATTACTCAAACACACAGAATAGACAACAAGTTTTGTTTAGTTAATCTGTCCACAAAACACTAAGTTCTAGGATGATTGTGTTTTGTACCTTTTTCAAGGATTTCTTATCCTTTACTTCTAATCAAGAGGAAGGGAATTCAACATTAAATATTTGTTCCTCACAAAACTCATCCTAAATTCTAATTTATTAGTGATCTGAAGCATGCTATATGAGTACAACATATATAACAAACCTGAGGAGATTTTTGAGCAGCTGATCTCATATCCTCCACAGCTCCCTCCCAATCCTCTGTTAAGAGTTTAGCTTCTCCTCTCTGAAACAAATAACATCAAGATAAGTACTAAGTGCAGCCTACACTACAGCATAATTTACTGCAATTACATATTTGTCCCATTGCACTCAACAAAGCAATCAAAAAATGAAGAGACAAATTGCTAGCAGACTATTGCCCAAAAAAATACAGCTAAAAGTCAAAACAAGCACAAATGCACAATGATGTTTAAGATTATAGTGAACCTGAACAAGAGCTTCCACAAGCTCCTCATCAATCTTAAGAGCTTCACCACAACTGTCCAAGGCATCTTTTCCTCTGCCAAGCTTGACTAGCACTTTACATAAGCCAAGATGAAGATGTACATTGTGTGCAAGATGGTTAGGGTCGACAGCAAGTGCAGTTTTGAATTCCTCCACTGACACACGTAGTTTACCCTTGTTTGCATTATCTTCAGCCTTTCACATAGAAATCAAAAGGCAACCAACCATTTTTCAACACCAAAAAGAAAGAAGAAAGGAAAATAGACTTCAGATGTAATGTAAAAAGAAATTTCCACAATAGATCCGTGCTTACACTTTTACTCTTTTTGAGAAGATTTTTCAATCCAAAATATGCCTTTTTCAGTTCACTATGCTCTGGATCTAGACGGAGACCTTTCTGAAAATGCCTGGATATATGTTCACATACAAGATAAATAATATAAAAAAAATATTAGAATGCCATACGAATTTAACATCATTTCCACAAGACAAACCTTGTGGCAACATCATGATCACCTAAATAGTAATATGCGCGACCACGTAACAACAATGCGTCTAAATTATTTTCATCTTCCTTGAGAAGAAACCCAGACTCAGCAATAGCACTCTCATACTCTTTATCAGCTATTAACACCTTCACTTTAAGAAGCTTAGCCTGCAGAAAATAATGCATATAGAGTTAGCATGCTGGTTCCACACACCAAATACCAGCCCAAACCCAATGCTTAGGCATTCACTTTAAGACTACATAGTGTAACTAGAGAGACACAAAACAGAAAAGATATTTATGGAACTAGAAGAGCATAAAAGAGTTACCTTATTGCAATCTGGAGAAAAAACAAGAACAACTTTATCAATATATTCCAAAGATTTTGAGAAGCTGCCCAAATCATAAAGGGACTGAGCTGTTTCTAGGGCACTTTGAGCCTGCAATAGTTGAGAGAGCTCCTTTTCTGCAGCTGAATCTCCGGGTTTTAACTCAAGAAACTTTTTGTAGCTCCTCTCAGATTGCTCATATCTACATTAGCCAAAAAGCACCTGAATGATATAACTTCCCAATTAGGAGTTTGAGAGACTTGGGATGAAGGGGATGATGAGAGATGGGAGGTGAGGAGAGGAAAGAGACATATGATGGTCAGTTTCTGAAACTATTTGAAAAATAGGGGCTCTGTTTATGTCTCTGCTAACTTTAGGAAGGAATGCACCACGGAGGAAAGCAGTACTTCTGTTTTTCACAATGCTTGATTGATAATAAGAAGGTTTGGGATATATCCCCCTCCCTCAATAATTTTAGAATACTAATAATTTTTAACAAGTCAGCATTAAATGGACAAAAGAACAGTCTAAAAGCACTTCGAATGTGTGTAAAGAAATGCTCAAGAGGAAATACACTTTAGGAAATAGAATATGGAAATCAAAATAAGATGTGCTTAATTAATATTTTTTGTTAACAATTCCAAAAGCTTAACCCAGCATTTAACAAGGAATGTTATCTGAGATTCAAACACAGGGGAAGCACACCTGCATGACTGACGAAGAATTGAGGCTCTGAAAAGGTATGCTTTTGAAAGGGTTGGGTCTGCTTCTATTGCAGCATTTAGGTCATCAAGTGCCTCAGTATAATGTTTCACTTTTATGCTCTGTGATGCCCGCTCTAACAACTCAGCAGCATTTTCAGGGTTTCCATCTAATCACATCCAAAAAACAAAACAAAGACTTTCAGGCAACAGCAACTGCCATCAAACTTGGAGATAAAACCGCTGCAGAAGATCAAGAGAAGTAATAAAAACTGTATGCAACATTCATTTTTCCAGGACCCAAGACACGATAATGAACAAAGATGAAGCAAAGCTGTTAGAGTAGTTACATAATTAGTTAAGAGTATTCATTCTGAAGTGTTAATATTGGAGAACTAGCTCACTTAATGGAACCAGCCATGGAAGGAGAACTCACTCCTTTTCTCTGTTTCTCATTCAATCTACCATCACAGATATGAAAACTTTCTCTGTCTTCTCAGCTCTCTCTCAAACCTCAGATTCTGTTTGTTGGGTTCTTATTTCCTAACACTTATCTACCATTAAATCCAATGGCACAGCAACACATCTTGTTAATCTACTTCAGTTTCTAATATTGATAGTACTCTACACTAAACATCCCCCAATGAAATTACCGCGCTAAAACCCTGAATAATTCACAGTGGATAACCATGTAACCGTCTATTGATAACATTGATACATCCTTGGCAAAAAAAATGAGTAACTTTCCTATGCAGAGTACCAAACTATAATAAATTAATTAAAATGTACTAAAAAGCAAAAATGAAATTTAATGAGAGAAAGATGAAAAGGGAGAGAGAAACAACAAAGAGATCAGGGTGTACCGGAAGCAGAAACGAGAGGTTGAAGGAGAATGAGTTGGCAGACCAAAACAAAATTGAGTATGAAGAATGTGTAGAGCAATCCCCTATACGCCACCGAATCCATCGTCAACAACGAGAAACCTATGACATTGAACATTGAGAATTGCGTTTGTTTCGTTTCAAATCCTCTTTTGGTTGTTTTTTCACATTCGCAGAGGAAGGAACACTGTTCGCCAGAATCACCAAACACAGACTATTTATTTTTATTTTTCTAAAATAAATAAAACGATGGAACTGCAGGAGTTGAAACAGGAACGAAACCTAATGGCTTTTGCCTACGAGGCACAAACGTTCTTCATGTCATCCCACGTAGCTTCTCCAATGACCAGTCTACACGTGGACTTAAGCACAACGCTGCAAAATAGGACAAATAAAATTCTGCCACGTCAATTTACTACTCTTAATCGCCATGTCATCATTTTTACTACTATATTATATTATATTTTAGTTTATTTTTATCTAATAGTTTAGAACATGATAATTGTTTTATTTTATAATTATAACGCAGTTTTTTACTACTAAAATTTAATAACGATTAAAAATCATCGTAAATTTTGAATTTATCAATTCTTTACTTTACTTGATGCTCACTATTGACATGTAAAAAAAGAGACTGAAAAAATATTTTTTAAGGAATTAAAATATAAACTTTAATTTTTACAACTCCAAAATAAAAAATGATACCATACAACTAAAATAAAAACTTGTGATATAAAATGATGTTGATTTTGAAGAGAGTAAATATATATTTAGTTTAATGTTTATCGTTAAATTATAAATTATAAATTTTTATTTTTTACATAAGATGTGTCTGTTCAATCTAACATTAAATCAAACACATATAATTAAGAATATTATTTCAAAGCTTTAATCATTTGTTTAAACCTAAAAAATGTTTGAAAAATACCTTAAATGTAATTAGGTATTTTAAAAAATCTCTCTTTTTTAAATGTTTTTTTATTGATATTATATTACAAACACTAACGCATAACGCATAAGTATTAACGGGTGTCACATAAAAGTGGGAAAAAAAAAACTCAATTGATTTTTGTTAATAAGATTCAATTAACTAATTCAAACATATTAAAAAAATTAAATTTATCTTAAATTAGTATGTTTTCCAAACTATTCCTCAAATGAAATTCAGAAAAATTAATGGGTTATATTTTTTACTATCACGTCATTCTATAAATGATGTTGATGAGGATATTTTTGTAAAAAAAAGAAGAAGAAGTAATTAAGACATGATAAATTATAGATTGAACCTTATAAAAAAAAATCTAGCTATATTCTTGTCTTGGACCTTATAATAACTATAATTAAATTTGGTTAATTTTATACATAGTACATTTAAGGGACTTAATATGCTAGTTTTTTTTATTAGTAAAAGGAAGTCACTCATGTTCTTTTCCTTCTTCTTTTCTTTTCAACTATTCAATTTATCTTATAATTTTTCGAGAGTTAATTAGTTGTGGTAATATTTTACAACAAGGGTCGATAGTTAGCTCATGTACCATTACCGGTGTGTTTAAAATCGGTTAAATCCAATATCAGCAAGAAAAACCATACATTTCCAGGGTAAGAATAAAAAAAAAAAACTATGTTAGAAAAGTTAAAAACAAAAAAAAATTGGTTACGTTTCCAAAAACACACACACACACACTAAGTGGTAATTAAGACTTGGGTTTTCAATTCAATCACAAATAAAAATAGTAGGACTATGTAAATGTGGGTCGAGTTTTATTTGGGCTTGGGAAGTGTTTAATCGGTTTTGTGACAACTCAATTAAAAGTGTTTAATCGGTTTTGTGACAACTCAATTAAAATGCGTGTCTGGTACTCTGGTTTTTATAAATAAAAAATAAAGATACGAACACCAAACCAAGCATGCAAGAGTTATTAATGTTAATTAAATACTTGTTGGATTTACCATTGCCGGTTTCCCGTATGATTTGATGGTTTGGAATGCATTTCCTATGCTACAAGTCTTCGGTTCGAAACCAGCAGAGAGAGAGAAGAAGAGAGGAAGAAGAGAAAAATGAGGTATTCCAAAATACCTCTCTTTTATGATGGTTTTTTTCTCAAATCATTAGTTTTTAATTGAAACCTATTATAACATATGTCTGAAATTGGAATATAGGATAAACCTTTTAGTTTTGATCGTATAATTCTAATTGTTAATGAAAAACCTAGCAGGAAACTATTCCAATAGTTGTGCCAGCTGTTTAGCTTAATTGCCACATCAATCGGTGAAGTTTGCTAATGATGCTTGGATTTGCCATCGTTTCCATTTTCCAAACATCTGAAAATGAAGCAGTATATATACCTTACAGTTTCTATATATATATGCAGAGCAACAAGTAGCAACCATGGACTGTCTTTTAGTAATTCAGTATACCCACCAAATAAAGAAGTTTGACCTGAAAGCAACAGTCAACAAAAGCATAATTTAGGTAAGGGGGTTAAAAGTTTTTTTTTCTAAAAAATTGAAGATAAAATTTGGGAAAAAAAATATATAAAATGGGTAGAAAATTTATGAATTTAAAAAAAAAATTGAGAATAAAATCTGTAATAACATGACGTGAGGATAAAATGATAGAATAAAATTTGTAAGATTTTAAAAAATTAAAGATAAAAAGTATCAAATTAATTTGTTAAAAGTAAAATTTATAAGATTTTAAAAAATTAAAGATAAAAAGTATCAAATTAATTTGTTAAGAGTAAAATTTATCAAAAAAAAAGAAGATATAATTAAACCAAATATTTATTACTATAATTATAATTATAGGTATAAAATTAAGATATGATTTACTAATAAAAATAAATAAATATTAACTTAAAAAATTATTTTTTTAATAATTTTTATTATTATGTATATATATATATATATATATGAATGAGGGAAGGGAAGAGGGGCTGCTTGCCCCCTAAAATGCGTCCTTGATTAAGGACCTTTAATTCAATTTTAATTACTAGAAGTAGTATATAAAGTTGTTGTATTTGACATATCAAACAAAAATTCCATTGGTTTTGGATTATGATCACATTGGTGTGGAATATTTTTTTGATACATTCATTGGCGTGGAATATATATCTACCGATTATGATTTTTTTTTTTTTATCAGCAAACCAATTATGATAACAATAATTTTAATCAAAAATCTTAACTTATCAATTTTGATAGTATCTTCAATTCCAATCACATTTTTCATTGTTCAAACTCGAATCTAAATCTTCTTTTTAAGAATATTGAATTTACTCGCACTAACTCACTTATTATTATTAAGACTTGTTAATAACCACTAACTAGAGTTTTGGTTGTTATAATCAGGGTCTAAGGAAAAGCGCTAGCCAAGCATCTATATTCTCCCTGCATAAAATAAATTTCGTCAATTTAATTTTAATTGTAAAATTGGATTATGATTTTAAAATATATGAATTTGATACTTCCATCTATTTTTTATGGTTGATTGTTTGTTTTTTTAATATTAATCATCAACACCTACTTATTTGATGTCTTTTTTTATGCGCATCTCTCATTTTATTTATTTTATTTATTGCACTTTGATTTTGTTTATTGCACCTTTTATTTTATTTTTTTTACTTCATGTTTTTAATTTTTAATTTTAAAAATAAAAAAATTAAAATTAAAACATAAAATTTACAATTCTCGTATTTATGTTAAGATTTGACATATTCATTTTAAATCAAATCATGATCATGCTTATCTCTTTTGATGTTAAACATTTATTGAACATAATTTACATCATCTCCTATTTATTTCTCAAAATTATGAATTGAGTAATGGAAAAACTATTGAGTAATTACTATCTTATTAGTAATAATTTAATTTCTTAAAGTAAAAAATTGTATAATACTAATAATAATTATTAATTTTAATATTCATATACATTAAATAAAATTTGTTTTGGTGTCCCTCTAAAAATAAAATTCTGGACGGTCGTTCACCTCGATTATGCTCAGGATCATCGTCGAATATTTATCTTTGACATCATGTCACCTCTGTCGAATTCAATGAAATTCCAATTTTTCTATTTTTTTTGTCTGTTTATGTAGAAATAAAGTGAAAAATAACGTAAAAGAGAAAAATGAAATATTGCTTGAATGTTAGGAGAAATAAGCAACGAAGTTATTTTGGTAAAACTTACTGGAAAACACTTGTTCAGTTTTCCCAAAATTGACAAGAAGTCGTTGTTTCTGTGTCCGACTTTTTTTTTTCATTCTATTGGGCTGAACCGCATAAGTTCGATGTCCTTTATAACCCAATCTAATTTGTTAAGGACAAATCTGGTATAAAAATCTAAAATGGGTTGTAAATAGCAAGTGCCCAGTTTATCCAAATTACTTCCTTCTGGGACCTTTTTTCACATTAATGTGAAGGCCCATACAGTACTGATAAAAATATATAAACAAAACAAACATTTTTTTGTTCTGAATGATAAACAAAACAAACATATTACAGTGTCAATAATTTTTTTAATTCAATGGGATAAAAATAGAGTATATTTTCAATAAAATGAAAGTATATTTTTCCTTGAGGAGTGAGGACTGATATGATATTATAAAATTTTAGAAAATTAACAATAGATAGTTAACCATAAATCTCTAAACTTTAAAAAAAAAAATAGAGAAAGGAGAACGTGGAATGAGAAGCAGAGCACTCGGGTTCTTTCTCAAGCAGTGTCAATATCTCTGGCACTGTGGATTTGCTGTCGCGGTCGTCAGAATCAAATTCACGGAGACAGCAGCAACTTCAATATTCTTTTGAGAAATTGTTCTTTAATAATAATAATAACGCTGAGATATGATTTTAATTCTTGAAATTAGTTATTTATTTTTTTAGTGTCAGAAAAATAAATTTTATTTTTTTAGTCTTATCTTTAGTCATTTTGACAAAAATTGTCAAACATAATATATAATATATAGATCTTATAATTTTTTGCGATTTTTGATTGTAAAAATTATAAAATCTCTATAATTTATTTGATAATTTTGAATATAAAAATTAAAAAAAATATTTATCATATTTAAAATATAAATTAAAACAAGAAAAATCATATATTTAAAGTATTAAAAATATATTTAAATCTAATTATATAATAATAATAATCACTTTGATCTGCACACTATAATTCCACCCCTGTTTCTCATCATTTCATGTCTTTCTTATCCAAATTTCTGTTGTCTCCACCCAAATGCCAAAATAATAGTTTGTCCACTGTCAAATTATACCAGTACAGTTTTTTTTTTGGTCAGTAACCACTTGCATCAGTGCATGTGTGCTACCTAATATTTTTTTAAGCTGGACAACTCATCCATCATCTTTGATCGATGAGTAAGTAAGCTCAAATGCTACGTAGTCACGCTAGAGGACCTTCAACCCAACTGTCTTAAGAAGAGAAATTTCAATTGTATGATGGGATTGTACTCTTTTTTTCATAATTGAGAGATAAGAAAGATAAAAAAAAAAAAAAAAAAAGTGACATAAAATGAATAATTTGATAGAAAAGTTAGGGAAATAATATAATCTCCTCGTGGCATGTGACCAAAATCGTTGAGCTCGATTGAAAAAGAAAAGGATATATATCATTACACGCTGTATTATAAACTTGCAACAAATAGTCGCAATCGCATCGCAAGACAATCTTCGTTAAAGACACCATAAGTTGCATGATGGAAATGTTTTGTTTTATCGAAGGCTAAACCTAATGGTCCTAATTCACGAAACTAAATTTGTCCCATGCAGATACTTGCCCCTGTATACTATAAATCTCCATCGTAAATAATGGCAAAAAGGGCCACGATATATATGAAGCTCTTTGGATGGTGGGGCAATACGATGTGTCCCGGCCCTCTCCCTTTCTTTTCAAGGTGTGTGGCGTTCATTTTTCATCTTTTGCTGGCTATTTTCTTTCTAGCTTGTTATAATGGATTAATTTAAGAAAGAAACGGTTATGTTTGGAAATGAAAGATTTTATCAACAACTTATTTAAACTTACCTTATATTATAAGTGTTTGTGAGAATATTAAGAAGAATTTATAAAAATATCTTAAAATAATTTATAAGATATTTTAAACTTATTTTCATAAGTATAGTAACTTATTTCTAACTGCTTATGCATCATTTTAGAAAAGTCAAGTTTCGAAACTTGACTCTAACAGACCTAATAGAATTATTTCTATTTTTTATTTTTGGTCCGTTCTCCTCATATATATATATATATATATATATAATATTTATTATTATTTTTATAGACGTCCACACCGATATATGATTAATATATATATATATATATATATATATATTTTAAATGATATATTAATATATACTAAAATCCTAAAAAATGAGACTTTTTAACACTGGCATATATTTATTTATTTATATAAAAGTTTATAAAATCATAAGCGTTTTAAGGTAGTATAGTTTTGAAAATGTATTTTACACCATCATTTGTTTAATAGGTAGATTTATTAATCTTAATTTGTTATGAACTAAAAATAGTTACGTAAATGATGTTTAGTATTTTTTTTTTTATGTATAATGTTAATTTTTCATTATCTAATTACTTTGTAAATATTATAAGAAAATTTTGTTTTATCAACAAAAAATTAAGAAAATTTGTTGTTAATAAAGATAGTGACTGAAAAAATCTATTACAAAATCTCAAGTCGTTAACCGTTAGTGGTCGAAATATGATTTAGTTGTTATACAATGACCAGAAAAATTGGTGGCTGAGTTTTATATTTCGATTTTTGGTGACTAATTTGATCATTATATTTCACTTATGGTATTGGGTCACTATCATCCACTATTAATTTTTGTCAGCTAATTTTGGCCACTATTAGTCACTAATTATTTCGATTGCTAAATCATGATTTTTTAGTAGTGAAGTTTTTATTTTATTTTTAAGGCTAAATGTTACTTTTAGTCATTTATGTTTTAGTATTTGTTTAATTTGGTCATTTATGTTTTAGAAATCTTAATTTTGTCATTTACATTTTTAAAATGAGTTAAAATTGTCATTTTAAAACAATGTTTATTTTTAATTTTGTGATGCAATTTTAAATATTTTTTTAAGAATTTGATATGTAAAAATTATTTTATTAAATTCACTTATATGAAAACTGTGGAACTCAATTGATGTACGAATAAAAAGAAGGTCAAACATAATGAAAATTGTATGAAAAAATTGACTCTCACAAATAATTAGAATAACTTAATATTATATTTTTTTTTATTAATTCGCTTGTTTATTTGATACACTTTTTATGAAATTTATATTTTGTTTATTATCTTTTTTTATTCAAACATTTGAGTTTCATAGTTTTCATGTAATTAAATTTAATGAAATAGTTTTAATGTTTTGAATTAGTCAAAAAATATTCAAAATCATATTATAAAATTGAAAATTATATTTGTTTTTAGAAGGGTCATTTTGACTCATTTTTAAAATATTAATGATTAAATTGAGTCATTTTAAAAATATAAAGAATCATAGTGAGACTTTTAAAATATGAACCACCAAATTAAACAAAAACTAAAATAACCAAAATTGACATTTAACCTATTTTTAATGATTATACACTAATGTTATCGAAATACTATAAAATTATGTACGCGTTTTTAATATATATATCCAAACACACATCACGTAGCGAATTTTAAAGACTTATAACATATAACATAAGATCTTACCTAATAAAAATTTAATAAATAAGATCTTAATTAATTAAGTTATTTTTAAAACGGGCCCAACAATTAATAATATATTCATTTTTTTCTAGTTTAGGAAGTAAAAGATATGACAAATAATGTGATATATATGAATATGATACAGATATATGAATATCATTATTATTAATTTAAAAAGCATGTTTTCTTTCTCTCACTCTTAATTACTTTCTGTTTATCTTTGAATGACTGGTTTTGAATTTGGTATAAATTCATACCAAAACTACTAGTGCCAAATTGCAAAGTTGTTAGTAATTTAACTACCTTTTTAATTTCCACAAATCAGACATATAGGAAAAGTTTCATGCGTTAAGCATCACCGTTTTTCTAATTAGGTTTTAACTAAACTATGAATAGTATATATGGATGTATACTATTATCTCCAATTAATTAATTAGTGACATTTTAAAATAATAATTATTTTATTTTATTTTTATTAAAATTTAGGGATCTTTTTGTAAATTTTATTTTTTAATTTTATATTTTTAAAAAGATAATTTAATTCTATTGATTTTAAATTTTGTTTTTTTTTAATTCTTTAATCTCTAATTTTAAACTCTAATTTTAATCATTAATCTCAAATTTTGCTTTGTGCCCTCAACTTCTCTCATTGCCTTCTACCATGATCACCTGCGCGCGCTGCCGTGAAATGACACATACATAAATGAAATTAGAGAAAATTAAGGACACGAAACAAAATTTGAGATTAGAGATTAAAATTAGAATTTATAATTTATAATTAGGGATTAAAAAATTGTTTTAAAAAAATCAAAATTAAAAATCAATAGGATTAAATTTTTTTAAAAAAAATTATAAAAAATAAAATTTACAAAAAGACTCTTAGACTTTAATAGTAAAAATAATAAAATTATTATTAAACATCATATATAACAAGATATTACTATTACATATCAAAATTATTATCATTGAAGGATAAATAATATACATCAATATTATTTATAATATACATCAAAATTAAAACCTGATAGTTATATGAAGACAAGTATTTTGAAAAGTTTAATGTTGCATCAAGTTGTATGTAATTTTGCACATTTGATTTCAAACTCCTTGCAACCCTACCCCTATGATAAACACAGATTCTCCTATGAACTTTGGTCCCCAACACATACCAAGGAAATACACTGATACACACTATCATCCCTGAGCTAAGTCCCATAAATATCACACAGGACCACACTCCCTTTAATTTCATAACTGAAGAATGAAACAATCATGGACCATCTTGGAGTAAAACAGTGACCACACCAATAGAAAAATCCATTAAACGCGACAGGATTAAATAGACACGGCACAACGATCTCGCTCTCAGGAACTCTTCACTACACGTGATCCTATCATGTCTCAACATCGCACGATATATCATTCCAAAATTCCCAAAACAATCGACAAAGAAAGTTAAGTAAAACGACATGGGAGCGACCAAAAAATTAATTAAACGCGATCGAGAACCACAACCACAGCCACACGACATTAGTGCACATGTAAGATAGAGTAACACTTAAAATAAAATACATACAGAAATGAACATGTCTGGTTGAGATGGATGTTACCATGCACAAATAGTCGTAAACATAATAAATACACACATAGTGACGAGGATATACAGATTCCAATCCATCACCGATCACCATGTGTAAGGAAATTAAAGAACACAATATTAATTAAATGAAGTGGCGCGCGTGGCCGGATTACAGGGTTGAGGAGCTCCTGAAAGAGCCGAGAGCCTTTGCCGCCTGGGCCCTCAACACGTACTGGTGGTAGATTGCAGCAATAGCAGCACCGACGAAGGGTCCAACCCAGAAGATCCACTATTAATTCAACCAATAATCCAAAACATTACTTTTTCAGAACCCACTTAAAACATTAATTAAATAAATAAAAATTAATTTCGTTTTTGAATTATATGCATGCACATATACCTGGTCATCCCATGCCTTCTCGTTGTTGTATATGACAGCAGGCCCAAGGCTTCTAGCTGGGTTGATGCCAGTGCCGGTGATAGGGATGGTAGCCAAGTGAACTATGAAAACCGCAAACCCAATTGGAAGTGGTGCCAATACCTTCATATAGTTATAATTGATTAATTAATTAAATGATTTGTAAGAACAAAGTAGAAATTAGAATGAATGATACGTACGGGAACATGGGAATCTCTGGCTTTTCTCTTGGGATCGGTGGCGGAGAAGACGGTGTAGACAAGAATAAAGGTGCCAATAATCTCAGCGCCCAAACCGGTGCCTTTGCTGTAACCATCAGCGAGCAAGTTCACGCCACCTTTGTACCTGTTGTAGTAGCTCTTCTGAAAAGCCTTCACAAGCCCTACTCCACTTATGGCTCCCAACACCTGAGCCACTATGTACGCAACTGCTCTTATCAGCGACACCTTCCTCGCCAGAAACAACCCGAACGTCACCGCCGGATTTATGTGACCCCCTATTAAAAAGAATGATGAGATATTATTATGTATGATAATTAAGTCTGTTCATATGTACCTGATATGCCGGCGGTGCAGTAGACGAGGACGAAAATCATGCCCCCGAAGGCCCAAGCGATGCCGAGGATGCCGACGCCATTGCAGAGGTCGGGGCCACCGGCGGCGGTCTGGTGGTTGTAACCGATGACGGTGAGGATGGTGATGTAGAGGAATAGAAGGGTGGCGACGAACTCGGCAATGACGGCTCTATAGAAGGACCACTTGCGGAGTTCAGCGGGGTCGTAGAATGGGGCGGGGGGAGGGTCGTAGTAGTCCTTGTGTGGCAACCCACTTTGAACCTCCGTTTCAATGTCTTTCGCCATTAGAGAGGGTTCTTTTCTGTTCTGTGATAAGATTCGGAATAGGTATATATAACGGACATGCGATATGTGCTGTGCTGTGCTGTCTTTGAGTTTGACGGGTTAGCTTAAACACTATGCTTCTCGATCTGGCCCACTGACCCCACCTTTTTTTATTTCGTTTCTCAGTTCTGCACCAGTCCTCGATAGGTCAAATTGAAGAGTAATTCAGCGTATCCTGCAATTACCATAATTTTGGCCCTCTTGCCTTGTTTTCGTATGTAAAATTAATAATCTGAATGATATTTAATCATTTGAAATTAATTTTAAAATAAACAGATGACCAGTACTAAAAATAGAATTTATTTAAATTTGATGGACAAGAATTATGAAGAATATAATTAGTTAATAGTAGTTGTATTGACGCAATAATTGCTGTTATTCCCTTTGTGACTTTTTGCTCTGGTCTTGTCAATTCTTCGGCGGCACCTACTACTTCTGAAATCTGAACTGCTAGTCCTGTAAAACAAATTTGAAAGTACAACAAGGTAGTTATGGGAGAAGGATAGGTGAGATGATGCGATCTTTACATTATATATCTAAGTGCTTTGTAGAAATAATAGGAAATTGAACGCCAAAACTGAAGAACAGTCATCTCAGCATGGGAATTAAAAAAGAAGGAAAGAAAGAAATGCATCATGCATGGCGAGAAAAATAATAATTAATTAATAATAAAAGAGTATGTCATGTTTATTTTTTTCCTACGCGAATAATGACAGAAATTCTCCAACATTCTGCACAGCCTGACTATACAGCTCATAATTGAATATTTTCCTGTGATTCCTTCCTTCCCTTGCCCCCCCCTCTCTCTCGCTGCATGCATGCATGCCCTAGTATCACCATCAAATGTCAAATGTTCTTTTTAACATTACATCTATTTCAACTCATGCATGCCAAAAAAAACATTCTTAAATTCTTACAGTCATTTTTTGTAGTAAAATAATTGAGCTACCATTAGCTAAAATTTAAAGTGGTAAACTTCGGATAGAGTTTGGTGGTAGTTGGGGGGAAATGGTTAAATGGGTATTGGGAGGCTTGATTTAAACACTTTCATTTTTTATTTGACACTATTTATAAGTAATAAATATAATTTTTTGATTTTTTTGATTATTAATTTTATCTACCATACATTTTTTTTAAATAAAGGAAGTCTTGAAAATAAAATTTAAATTTATAATATAATTACATGTATTTATTTTATTACTTTCTTAGTGATAAGTAATGTTATTTATAATCAGGACTAAAGGTGAAGGTAGAGGCAGTAGTTGGCGCATTGGAGTTTCCAATCAAGACCTGGTGAGTTACGCATATTCTTTTCTTTTCTTTTATGCATGTGTATACGAGTGTCTCCAACTCTGGCATTAGGAGATCCAATTCATTTTAATTTTAATGAAGAGGCAGAAATTTTTTTTTGAGGTAAATGTCATTTTGGAAAAGAATCTCCATCCTTTTTCTTTCTTGTGTTCATTTTATGTAGACAGTTGAATTTTATCTTAAAATTCATGCACAACTTACCCAAACATGCTTTTAGATTTCGTTTGATTCAGTTTATTTTTTAAGTAAAAATTAAAAATGAGAGTTTAAAAAAATAAGTAAAAATTAAAAATAAAAATTTATTAAAATTTTAAAAAAAACATAAAAATAAATTTCGTATAAGTAACTTATTATAAAGCTCTTTAATTCTATTTTTTTTTTTATTAAAAAATAAACAACTTTTATTTTAAAGAGTGGTGTTTAAGTTAAAAATAAACTGGGTAAACAAGGCTTAATGTATTTATAAGCGTCCAAACCCAAGTTAAGCATCAAAACATCAATTTAGCAACGAGTTAACACCTTTAATTAATCACATTATTAGTTTATTTTGATAAAAAGGTATATTCTCATCAGAAAAGTGACTACCGGTAGATGTACATGCATGTTGACTTGTACGGCAATTTAAGCTATTTTCTAATAATTTATTAAGTTGTTTTAGTATTCATCTAACTGATTAAAAAGTAAATGTAATTTCACTATGATAAACGAAATAAAAATTTTCAGAACGTCAATTAACAGATATTAATAGGAATAATTTCTTCAATTTCTTCGGTTTTTTTATATCTAAAAAAAGGGAAGAGTTTCATAGTTGACAGAGCTTAATAATTAATCTTTACCATAATACTTAATCAAAAGGTGCAAATGATCAGTTACCCTCAATTTTAAAGTAAACTCTATATATTTTCTTTTTCTATTCTACCTTTATTTGTTTTCATTTTACCAAAGGAAACAAATTTAGTAACAAAATTGTATCACCAATAAAACTATATATATTTGTTTTTTTAAACTTCCGACAATTCATTTGGATATGACATGTGTTGCACATGTGGCACCAAACAACCGAAGCAAGGTTTTTTAGATAATAATGCACCACTACCTGCATTAAGCCCATATTTGAATTTGTTGGGTATGCACCATTTATTCTAGCCCAGGAAGTCATTCTCAACTACATACCACGGGCTTCAATTTTATTGAGAGTGGGCCCAATTTGTGTGCACATCAAAGCTTCTTCAAGCATTTTTTTCATTATTTCTTGTAAGGGAATTGCTATTCACATTCCCTAATATTTGTGCACTTTTGAGGGCTAATTTACTAAATCGGGTGAAAATTCCAAAAAAAATACATAATTGGGTATAGATGGATTTTATTTATCAAAATGGATGATTCTTGAGTAGGTATCACCAGATTAAGCATCAACTTCCAGGTGTCGTCAGATTGTCTGCACAATCAAAGAGGTGTCGCCAATCAATGCAGTATCTTTCATTTTTCGGTCAATGCATCTTCCTTATGTGGTCAGGTGTTGCCAAATAGAGAAGGAGCATTGATGTGCATGTTCCCTACGTGATTAGGTGTTGCCAGTCAATAAAGAAGTATCAAAATTTATATTGCGCCACTTCGTTCTGCAATGCCTATTTAACCTTCCCCATCCATTTCATCTTCCCACACCCATGCACATCCATTTCACCTTCCCACACCCATGCACTAGGTAAGTGACTATTTCAATTTTTTTTTTTAAAAGTATGGTTTTTTTAGAGTTAAAGTTGAAGGAGAAGGTTTAATTTTGGTAATTCTTGGAGATAGTAAAGCCACACATCACATATGAGAAGATCCTACCATTTCTTGTATGAGGTTATTGATCGTTGTATTATTTTAGTTAGTTCGATGTTAATAGTAGATATATTTTATATGTAGATTTTTATGTTATTATTTATATTTATTTTTACATTTGAAAATATATTTGTCAATATCATGTAGATAGATTAGTAATTGTGGTTTATATTACAATTAATGTCCCATTATTTCTAATTTGAATATAAATTAAATATAAATTTGGTTTGTTTAAATTGATCTTATTTATTTTGATTGAATATGTAGGAGATTGATTGTAATAGAATAATGCATAAATACTGAAACGTTAAAAGATAAATATATTAGAAAATAGAAAATCAATAATATTTGCCTTTAATATAAATCTATATTAATAAAAAAAAAATTAGGATCTATAAAAAAAATATAGGAAATAAATAAATCATAATTTTAATGTTTTTAGAAAAAATAATATATAATAATTGAAAACTTAAATATATATGATTTGTTTGGATTCAACATAAAAAAAAAATAATTTACTTGAATTTTCCCTTTTTCCCTTTCACACGTAGGCCTAGGCCAAGGCCCCTGATTTTATTTTATTTTATTTAAAATCCTTTTCTATGTAATTGTGTAACATGTATAGGATTTTCTCCTCATAATTAATTTTAATTGTTATTTATTTGTTTTATGGTTTTTAAACAAGATATTATATCTTCTTTCTTTTATAGTTTTATTTTTAAAATGATTACAATGTTTTCAGATAAAAATCTAAGTATCATAAATTTTTATTTTTAATAGTATTTTTCCTTTATAATTTTTTATTGTTATTTTAAAAACTATAAATAATTACATTTGCATTTAAATAATTTTATTAATCACTCATTTATATTGATTTGATTATAATTTCAATACTGTTTATTAACAAGTGGGACCAACTTAGAAAATTATATAAGATTGATAGCTTGAATTTTGAGGTAAATCAGCAAATGTTCTCTTTCTATTTTTTTTTGTCTTTTCTTTTTTCTTGCCATTGTTTTTGATTAAAATATTTTTTTTCTAATTTAATATCTTTTTAGAATATAATTAATAAGATATTTTTTTAAAATATTATGGTTAATGCATATATAATTGTGTGTTATTGATTCATACACTCATGGTGATTTTATATTATTTTCTTAATATAATTATGAATATTTTGTTAAAATGTCCCCTCTATTATTTATTGTCCCAATATATTTTTTATATATATACAAGAGAGAGAGAGAGATTAAAAAAAAATACAATTTGATTGATTGAGATAAAAAATAAAATAAAAAATTGCTTAGGTAAAATAATAAATTGTTAAGAAGGACAAGGTATATATAAACAAGTAGAAAAAGGACAAGGTAAAGTAGGAAAAAAAAAAGAGTATTCAAGTAGTTTCTTCACTTCTCTATTTTTTTTTAGTATATAGATGCGTACGTGACTTGCATTCAAGTTCAAGGTTATTTCTTTCACTTTGTCTATTCCATATTATTATTTTTTCTTGTATCCATTTAAAGTTTGAATTAATCTTCGATTTGTTAGTTTACACCATGAATGATGTTGTGTTGTAGATTTTTTTAATTATATATTACATATGATGTGTTTTTTAAAACTTTTTTATGTATTGAATTGATGTCAAATTTATATATTTATTAATTTATAAAAGATGGCAGATATGACAATTCTGCATCCTAGTCCGCATGACAGATCTTTACTTTGTTTGCAAAATGTCCATATATCAGAGCATGTATGGACTAAAAAACCAAAGAGAGTCCTACAAGTATGTCGTGCACGACGTGACAAACAAGAATTGAAAGTTGTTGAAGTTGAATGTCCTCCACAAGTTCCAAATCAGATTCGACACTTGTTGTCTACTGTTTGGTTTCTTATAATTATTGATTTACCGTTCTTTAAGTATGTATTTAATTTGATATCTGCTTTTGTTGAACGATGGCGTCGAAAGACACATACATTTCATATGTTTGTGGATGAGTGCACAATCACACTGCAGGATGTGAGTATACTATTGGGATTAGCTATCGATGGTTTACTAGTGACAAGCTATTGTAATGGTCAATGGACAGCGATGGTTTCTAAGTTGTTAGGTATTGAAATTGTTCAAATGGATTATAAGGGTAATAAGTTGAAAATGAGAGTACTAAAAGAAAATTTTACCAACATCACTAACAAATGGATAGACACCATAGAACATTTAGAACAATTTACCCGTGGCTATATTATGTTGTTGTTAAGGGGGTTTTTATTTGTTGACCATTCTGGAGATTATATGACACTTAAATTCCTTCCTTTTTTGCGTGACTTGCATTAATGTGCTACATATAGCTGGGGATTAGCAATGCTTTGTAATTTCTATTATGAGTTATGCAAGGCCACTAACCCTAAGTATACTGAAATTGGGGGGACATCCATTTTGCTACAGCTTTGGGCATGGGAAAGGTTTCCCTTAATTGCACCAATTAATCGACTAGATCCGGTCAATGGTGCTATTCTTGGATACTGGTATGTATTTTAATGAGTTAAAAAAATTGTAGATTATATACATATATATATATATATATATATATATATATATATATATATATATATATTTATATTAGGTTGTAATTGGTGTTGTTATTATTCTAAAATAGGTACAAGGATAGAAAACATAGTAACTTCGTTGCTCGTCGAATGGATTTATCTACTTACTGTGACAAATTGGACGGTATGAAGATAAATGATGTAAGTTGTGTTATCCTTTGTTTTTTTTTTTTTTTGCTATGCATATATTATTACTTCTAATCCCCTTTTTAATATAGGTGGTGTGGGATCCTTACACACAATATTCCACTTTGTTTCCCGAGAGTTGCTTTAATGAAAGTGACATTTGAAGATCAATTATTCCATTAATTTGCTTCCAAAATATTGAATGGCATCAATCGGATCGTGTTCTATATCAATTTGGCATGGATCAACCAATTCCAAACGCACCTTTCCAAGATGATGCTTTACATGATATAACATTGAAATGGAAGGAAACAAAAGATTGGGGTGTATTTCACTCCTTCTTTGTTGAACTGTGGAATGCAAGACAGGCTAGGATTGTTTCTATCACGCTCATTAGCAATCCATGTTTTCCAATTAGTTGTGCATACATGAAATGGTACCTAGCTTATACTTGACGTTGGATTGAACTTGATGGTGCAAAACACGGTTTTACGGTAAGATATGCAAGATGAATGTCATTATAATATTTTTACTTTTATATGTTGACATTTATTTTCCTTATAGGCTGATACGATGGAGAGACTATTTCACAACACAATTGACCAGCATTGGAGTATGGGATCCAATGAAGAAGTTAGAAAAGGTGCCACCAATATTTTACAAGCCATGGGGGAAGTTGAACGTATAACTGTTCCTTCACAACAAGCACCGCCATAAGTGGATCCACTCCCAATTCCCCCATATAACTTGAATATTGGACCACGAAGTCGGGAGGGTAGAGGACTTAGTAGAAGAAGAACGGTTATAGAACATGTGTCGTTCCAGTTTGAAGCTCCTTCACCACAACCAACCGAGGGGACATTTTTTTGTGAATCCCAGTCAATATTATGGTGATTACACACAATTCACATATAATACTCAACAAGTCCCACCATGTTCAGCCATGCTTGCCTCTGGCTCATATCAAAATCAAGAATTTTATATACTTGAGCCAGCTTCAACCACACATGCTTCCAGTTCATATCAAAACCAATCGTGTTATGTATCGCAACAACCTCAATCTACCATAGATTATTCCTAGTATTTGGATTTGACACCCAGCCATATGGAAGTAAACTTAAATACACCTAGTGCACCAGGACGTGATGGACAATTTTATGATACTAATGTTTCGCCTTCTGGTTTGTTTGGCATGCACGGACCATATCGAGGACGACATCAAGGTCATAGTTCATCCCAAAATCTAGGGCAAGGAGTTAATTTGAATTCAAGATTTGGTGATGAAGCTGATGATAATCAATGATTTTATTGTTTTCTTTAATTTGACATGGATTTAATGTGTTTTATGTTTTAATTTTTATTATTAAGTCAATTTTTTTGAACATTAATTTTATTGTGTTCTTTAATTTGGCATGGATTTAATGTGTTTTATATTTAATTTTTATTATTAAATCAATTTTTTTGGACATTGATTTTAGGCTTAATTGCAATTTTAGTCCCCCTGATTTTATGAAATGGTGATTTTCATCCCTAGTTTAAAATCCACAATTTTGATCCTTACTTTCAAAATCAAACAATTTTGGTCCTTCAATTAATTTTGAGACTTTGATCGTTATCTTTGACATAGATAATTTTTTTATTAATGACATAATGATCCTTTGACTTATATAAATTTATTTTTGCATTACTAGAAGTTACATACATAACTTGAGATAAAAAAAAAAAATATAATGTTAACTTAGAGATAAAAAAAAATTCATGATATTTCTTAATATCATGACAAAAATTATATTTATACGCAACATTACTTTGTAATTTCTAATACTAGATGACATTGTTTTTACAATTGTATTATTCAAGGGTCGGATGAAACCAATTTATAGAAACTAAGATGAGGAGTTGGTCCTGCCCAGGTGACGCCACTCTATGAACCACTTTCAAGGTGTTGCCACTTTGCTAACCATCTCTTGTAAAGGTGTCGCCACTTTGTGAATCACTTTAAAAGGTATCGCCAGATGATGGAGCAAGTTTAGATTAAGTAATAGCAAGTTTAACAACTGAGTAATAGCAATATTGGTGATGCCACATAAAATGGCACAAACAGTAGTGTCGCCACTTTAAGTGGCATCACCAATGGATGTGTCGCCAGATGATGTGGCATCACCAATGGGTATATTGCCAGATGATGAGGCATCACTAATGATCCATTTGAAAACTATTTTTATGTTGTTTTTGCCTTTTACTTGTATGAACCCACCTTACTCCATTTCTTTTTTATGCTTTTTTGCATTTCAATTGTGGTAACTTATTTTGTGGTTGGATTTTGCACAAAGCATTAAGCTTAAATTTTGCTTGCTATTTTAATTTCATTTTCGAAAATGGCTTTTCAAATGATTTTTGTTTATTGGAATGGTCGCAAATTTTTAGGACCTCAAGGAATCACATTTGAGGAAAGCAAAAAAATGCTTAAAGTTAAACAAAATATTACTTATGCTGGTTTGAAACAAAGGGTTAGTGAAAAATTAAATCTTTCTATTCATCAAAGCATAAGTAAGTTTACATGTCAAATTATGACTTCATCAAATCCCATAACATTTGATGGTGTGGATGTTCATGATGATGAAGATGTTGAATGCATGATTAGTGCAATGAAACAAAATGTATTTAGTAACTTTATGGAGCTATACGTGGAGATTGAACAAGCCGGTTCTTCATCACAAGCGTTAATTACACAACATATTTTACCCTCCAATGAAGATGGATATATAACTGATGAGGAGAATTATCAACGTATGGAAGCGGATTTTAAAGATGATGAAATTCCAGACAACGGAGGTGAAGACTAGGGAGACCCATCTGATCATTCTTCAGACTCGGAGGATGAGGTGGCAATTCCAAGTAAGTATGCATGGATTTTTATCTAAATGAAATAATTATCGCCAATATTTTTTTTCAAATCTTACTTTTGGTGTTTCAAAAATAGTCCAAACCATATTGCCGCAATGGAATTCCTCGACCCATTTCTCAAATGTCAATTGGGCTCACCCTGATCAAGAAATGCTGTCCTCGGAGTTCAGTGGAAACTTGGAAAAGAGTTGCATTAGGGATTAACTTTTAAAACAAAAGATGCAGTAAAAATAGCTATTGCATGTTACAATATGAGTGTGTATCACTCATATATGATTTTAGAAAGTCACTCAAAAGCGGTGGAATTTAAATGTAAAAATAATCCAAAAGGTTGCTCATGGAGATGTAGAGCAATGGTGTCTCGCAAGACAAGTCTGTGGACAATAACTAAATGGGAATGCCCTCTTTCTTGTCTGCACACAAACTTAACTCAAGATCACGTTAATTTGACTACGTAAATTATCGCAACTTTATTCTAGGTATAACTTTATTTTTCGAAATGTTTTTAATCTATTTGGTTTTTATGCACCTTAAATTTTTTTTCAGGGGTGATTAGAAATGACCCCTCAATTTCAATTTCATTGATTCAAGAAAAGGATGGTTAGTGAAAAATCATATAAAGTTTCGTACAGAAAAGCGTGGCTTGCGAAACAAATTGCTGTAGCAACAGTGTATGGCGACTGGGAAGACTCATATGATTTATTGAAAGTGTGGTTGGAGTGGATGTCTTCTAAGTGTGAATGATCGACATTTAAAATTGAAACAACTTTCAAAATGGATGACATAATTTACCCTGAATATAGACAATTTAAATGTGTGTTTTAGACATTTAAACTGACGATTAACGGATTCAACTGGTGTAAGCCAATCATTCAAATTGATGGAACATTTTTGTATGAAAAATACAAAGGTACTTTGTTGATTGCAACAACCCAAGATGACAATGGATATGTATTGCCAATTGCTTTTGCAATTGTAGAAGGTGAAACATTGGATGATTGGGAATGATTTTTTTCCAAAATAAGACAACACGTAACCATGAAACAGGGGATATGTTTTATATCAGATAGACATAAAAGTATAATATTAGCAGTTACAAGATCAAGACTATGGCAACCACCACATGCTTTCCATGTGTATTGCTTTCGCCATATAGCCAACAACTTCAATCACAAATTAAAAAATGTCAACCTGAAAAAAGAATTGATAAGCTTGGGTAAGTTTCTAGTATTACTAAATAATTACTTTTACAATATTACTTATTATTACTTGCAAAATGATAATGCATTTGGTAATTATAGGATATACAACTTGTATGCATCGATTTGAGCAAAAGCTTGAAAAATTTCATCAAACTTCAGAGGATATAGCGGAATGGATTGATGATATTTCGAAGGAAAAATGGAGCGTGGCACATGATGCACATGGTCGTAGATTTGGTCATATGACAACAAACTTGTTTGAGGCCATAAATAAAGTCTTCAAGGGTGCTTGAAATTTGCCAATAACAGCCTTGGTTAGATGTACTCACCACAGATTAATTGAGTATTTTTTCCAGAGAGGAGTGCAAACAAAATCTGAATATGTCAAAGGTCAACGCTATTGCAGTAAATTGCTAAAAATCATTGAGAAAAACACCCAAGCGACTTGTACTTACACGATAAGAAGATTTGATATTCAACGCACAAAATTTGAAATGGAAGAGCCTTTCAACCATGTTACTCAGAGGGGTAGAAAAACATGGGTTGTTGTTTTAAATCGTAATTATTGTTAGTGTGGTGCATTTTAGGCTTACTAATATCCTTGCTCCCATGTTATAGTTGTATGCGCTCACATGAACATCAATCTATATCAATTTGTAGATAAAGCCTACTCCATGGAAAACATTATCCAAGCATATTCAGGTGATTAGAATCCACTTGGAAACGATGAAACTATGCCTAAAAGGAGTAGGCTTTACATTACTCTTGATTTTTACAAATTACGTGGTAAAGGTCGTCCAAAGTCAACACAACTTAGAAATAAAATGGACTTGACAGAATCACACCAAAGATATAAATGCGGTCATTGTAGACAAGAAGGACATAATCGAAATAATTGTCCACGTCGTTTTCAAGAGGAAAATGATTTTTTCTTAGCAACGAAGATAAAATTGAGTACACATACAAGGTTTAATTCTGTTGTAAATAAATGTTTGTTGCTTCTTTATTATATTGTCTTTACTAATATTTATTTTAATTATTTGTTTATTACATAATTGTATGACCCCAATTTAATTATAACAACACCACCTAAAAATTAAAATCTTAAACCATAAACACCAAACAATAAATAAAATACCAAAACCCAAACCTTAAACCTCAAACTAAAAACCCTACCCCTACACCTACACATAGCTCTACCGCAAATGAAAACAAACAAAATGGGAAAATCCTTATTGATTTAGCGACACCAAATATGTTGTATGTGGAAGATGGTTGTTTGACTAACAATACCCATTGATTGGTGCAAACAATTTGACAATACTTGGAAGATGCTGCATTGACTGACGACACTTATTTAATTGATGCAGACAATCTGGTGACACCTTGAAAGCTGATACTCAATCTGGTGACACCTACTCAGAAATCATCCATTTTGATAAATAAAATCTATACATATCGAGTTTCGTATTTTTTTTTGGAATTTTGACCCGATTTAGTAAATTAGCCCATTTTGATACCCAAAGTACTATTTCTCCCCATTCTTTCTCCCATCATAACTCTCCAACTTAATACAGTTACTCTCATGAGTGGGATGTGAAATTGTTGGACAATATTGGCTCACTGATACGCGTTGCAATTTAGCATATACCCAAAATGGCCACAAACGTGGCCATTACTTAAAACTTACGTCAAGATCTCAACCACCGACACAAAAAAGGAAAAAATATGCTAAAATTAAACTTCATTAGTTAATTACATGTTTTTTGTAAGTATCACACCATCACGTCCATTAGGTGGCATGGTTGAATGTCTTTAAAATTGGTTTTGTTAATATTCTTCTTTAGAAGTGTTTGAGTTCGACATCTTTACGATAAATTGTAGTTTAATTTACCATTTTTTTTTTAAAGTCTAAGCTCTGCCAATTAGAGAGCATCATTGTATGTTTAATTGTTTTATAAAGTTTTCTTACAGAAATTTTATAAAGTTAATACTGAGGAAACAAAAAAACACCCAAAAAATCTTAGCGTTAATTCAAGATTCTCTTTTTTTTTTTTTTTTTTTTTGTTACGGTTCATGTATGCTGCGTTTCGGAACCAACAGGGAAGAGACAAGGACATTTTGGAGACAAAGAACATCTAAAAAAACATGTGTCAATAGAGGGATATTTTATAGAGACAGTTAACACTATTTTGAAAGAGGGATGCCATGTGTAATGAAAATGTAAAAGTCAGTGAAATTTATGTAGAAAGAAGAAAAAGAAGGATACCTCATGTAATATGAATAAAAGTGTAAAACACATGAGGTATCATTGTAATTTGTTGCAGTAATAAATATTGTAATTTGTTGTTTTTTTTTTTTAAATTACCATGATTTTATACTCACGGTAAAATAAATTAAAAAAAGAGAGGAGGGGGTGAGGTGGGGTGGCAATACACACAAATGCTTTTTTAAATGATTTGTATTATTATATAATATACATATACACACTAAAAAACGAAAATTACATAATTTACAAATGTACAAAATAGTTGCGAACTCGCGACGAAGCTCACAACTGGATTCTCTTCAAATCATGTGTTAGACGCGAGATATATGCATGTAGCCCTGTACCACCGACCAAATCTTCCATGGATGATCGATGTGTATATCCTCCGACATCTCATTATTATTATTATTATTATATTAAATTGAGTGAAGAGAATAAGGTCGTTTAGTGTAATTGAGCTTTACCATTTTCGAATGATCCCCGGCATCTTCTTCGGTGATTGTTTCTAAAGTGGGTGTATTGGAAGGTTTCGTAGGGTAAATTATAGGTTCTGGTGCAACCTCTATCCATGAACTTAGCTTTCTCATTCCCTTTGCCATTGCCCTTTTGATATTATTGCTCCTCTCCTCCTCCTGGGTCTAGAAAGAAGAGAGAGATTGAGAGATGTATATTTCACAAAAGGGTTTTTATTTGCTTATGAGATCGAGAGAATCAAATAAGAACCAGGATTTTTTTTATTTTTTTTTTTTGGTAGCTATGTGCGTGCGTGTATGTATCTATAGGTAGTGGAGATTGTAATAAGAGGAGGTAAAGTAATCAGAAGATAAAATTAGACAAGAATGTCGACGGTTTTAAGGAAATACACGTGGACTCTTCGGAAGCTTCGGTGGTTGTGGAAAACATTAAATTAAAAAAAAAAAATCTAGGAAAAGTTCCAGGAATATAGCGCGGCTAATGATCTAACCACAAACGAATTGCCTGTTTGAGAGGCAAAAGAAAATGTCAATAACACCTCATTTTTCTCATCTCCATGAGATATTCGTATATTCTTAGCTATTTTGTTGACAATTTGGGCTTATATAGCCCCTACCCTCTAAAATATACTGGAATGTAACAGAGAAACAGAAAGGATTGAAATTTAGTAATTCCTTTAGACATGTTACAACATGTTGTACCAATATTTTGTGCAACGATGTCCTTAACAAATAACAAAGCCATGAAAAGTCCAATTGAGATTGGATCCAGGCCTTTGTTTTCTTGTGGTCCCCTATTGGACTCGTTCAAATATTTATACCTTAGCCCAATTAAATGAGCTCATAAATTGGTTCGACAACGAACTTTTCTTGGTTGATGACTATAAGGCTATGACCTATGACTCTATGAGCCTATAAATACTAATTAGGGCACGATATAAAACTAGTTGACACCCAATACAAGAAATTTCGATCCACATTAATTCAACCCATTTTTTTTGCTGATCAAGAAGTAAAATAAACAGTTGCAAATTAAGCCACCGTTGAATTCCCCATGCAGTCAAATTCGTTAACAAATTGAACTGTTCTACTACTACTGCTGTGAACATATTCATTTAGTCGAGGTGCATTTTTAAATGATATAAGGTCCAAAGAAGCTCATCCTTATCTACAAAACAATAAAAAGACAAACGTGGGTTAATTATATTTTAATTTGATAGTTAGTGTACAATGTTTGCATCCTAAATTCTAACCTAACTGAATTGACAGAACCGCAGTAGATGTGTGCGCATGCGCGCAGCAACTTGTTTTACCTTAATTATAAGACAGACAGACACCTCATAATGTTACATTATACTACCTGCAAATCAGATATATAGAAGAAATACATATACTTAATCTCAAACACATGTTTCACGGGTGATTATTAATATACAGTATATACTACGGTGAAGCATTATTAGGCCTGGTTCGTTTTCCTAAGCTCTTTCGTTGGCGGAATTAATAATTGATACTTCAAATTAATTAACATATGGTCTTCATAATTTACAAGCTAGCGACTTTCTTTCTTGATTTCCTAGGAGGAGTTAATTAATTAACCTCGTTAATTACTGTTAGCTAGGGACCATCCTTGTACCTAGCTCCCTCAAGTAGGCAGCAATCAATCTTAATAATTACTTTGTTAGTATATGGTTTAAGGGGAAAAAATGAAGAGATTAGTTTAAAGTCTTTCTCTTCTCATTTTTGTCTAATTGATCTCCATCATTAAAGGGAGGGAAATTTGTTCCGGATAAGGATGCATAAAATGTTAATATTTGTCCATTCTCCCTTTACCAACCAAATAAATAAATGAATCCTTCTCTCCAGGACCGTGCAACATGACTTAGGTTAGGTTGAGTTTAATATCACTAGAATAGGCTGTTTTTAAGAAAACTATCACTAGAATTAACTAATAGAAAGCGATCGATGACTTATGTTTATGTTGAGTTTAGTTAATCTTGAGATTATGAATCAAACTGAATTAACTAAACTAATAACAGGTTGGATAATAGGTCTGAAAACAACATTTCTCTCAAAGTTCTTGTTCTTGTGCCCCGAGTTGTTCAAGTCTACTCAGTATGAAGTAGGAGTATAAATTAACACCCATACTTCCTTAACCATCTTTTTTCGATCTCTACTTCAAACAAAAAAAATCTTAATTTTCTGAAGTACTTACTATCAATTAGCCAACTTAAAATTATTTTCTTAAAAAAATAAAATAAAATTATATATATATATATATATATATATATATATATATATATATATAAACAATACATAAAAACTAATTACGTGTTTATTTTAATTTATATAAAAATGATAATAGTTACTCTTAATTAAAAGTTTTATCCCAACAGACATTAATAGAATTTATGTGGATCGATATTAATGCTCTAATTAATGCCCATAGCCCATACAGGGACAGCGCAATTATCAATCCCCATCCAACGACTTATGAATTAAGATTTGTCAACTTGGTTAAACTAAAAAGTAAAAACAACAGTTTATTTTACCTTTTTAAGTACATTACACTCACATGCATATGAGTTTTCTTAAAGATTGCATATAATTAATATCTCTCATCTTTCTATCCTTACACTAATCCTCTTAATTGTTTGAAAAATATTCATAAGTCTTGAAAGTGATTTTCCTTGAATGAAGGAATTTTTAAGGATTGCAGTGAAACAAGAACAGACAGCGTGTCGTGGGATGAATAAGATGATAACTACGGTATTAATTCAAAATTTAATAGTTTATAGAATAGATTGTTCATGCATGTCATTAATTATGTATATAAATGCATGCTTTTAGATTTTTTTTTTTAATTACCCTCTTCCAAAACTTTAAAAAAAATCATGCTGATACCCTTGCTTTACATGTAAGATGGATTTTTTGTTTGTTTGTTTATAAAATGGTAAAAGATCATATATCAAACAGATTAATGTTAATAATAAATATATATGTTGTGTAATGACCAAGGGAGATCGATTTCGTGATCCCAATAATACATGCTTAAACTGCAAATAATTTTATTTGAAGAGAAAACTCTGTCAAACAAAATTCAAAGGAATTCAAACCTGTAACTTGTGGACTTTAACTATTTGTATCAAACCACGTAGCATTGAACATGTATTTAAAGTCAGTTCTTTTCAAAGAAAATTAAACCAACAATTCGACTGCGTGGTGAGCCATATTGATTTTGATTTCTTTGTTTTCTATTGCAGTTTGAGCAACTTATTCGCGTATCAAAACAAAACCCTTCACGCCTTGAGGTTATGAACGGCCATTTTCTTTGAACAAATCATTGAGAAAAACAGTTTCTAAATCATACATTTTAATTGTTATTAAACAATAAAAAATGTATTACTTTTTGTGAGACACCTATAAAAGTAATACAAATCGCCTTTATCTTTTTGGGCATCTTTCATTATTAGTATAATATTATAATCATGGGAATAGTTCAGAGCATATATTTTTAACTGAATGCTATTTTTAAAAATATAGAGTAATAATCTTCTCTTTAGTCACGCACGCTAATATGTAAACCTTATCTTCTTTACACCTATAAAAAGCTAAATCGCTGTTCCTTTGCATGAGCAAAATTGATGTGAGCCACGTCCAATGTTAAGCGTATCATATGCACCAATGGGAAAGGATTATGGACCATAGTTGAGATCAAAAGTTTCCTTCTTCGTACAAGATAATAATGATGACCGCGTCGTGACAAAAGTCTATGATTACGTGTCAAGATATGGACATCTTGATCAATGATCATCATGGGATGGAACCCACAGCTTTATATCCGATCAGTTATATTTTTTAAATTAATAATATGTGATAAAATGAATAATTTATAAGAAATAAAATAATATATAAAGCATTGTATTAATAAATAAATATATAAATAATCGACTATAGGTTTTTTCATGACTTTATTTAAATTACTTAAACTCTTCGTAACTAAACGGATCCTTAGGAAAGAAAAATACATTAAAAAAAATGGTAGACACATAAAGTTATGATAACAAAAATAAAATAGATAGTATTTGTTATATAAAAAAATCCATATATCATTGTTCAAAATACGTTTACACAAGCTAGGTACAATACAACGAAGGAAGAATTCTACGATAAAACGTGTGCTGCCGTCTTAACCTTCATTAAAAAGGCATTATAAATATTATTTTATTTTGTTTGATTTTATTTTATTCAGTCGCCGAACAGAGATCCCATTGGTCCAAGTGTCTGTCTCATGGAAATCGCATCACTCTATCCATTTTCCCTATCCAGACTAGTAAAAAAAGAGTATGTAACAAGAAAGGAGAAAATTATAGGATTTTTGTTCTGCGGCTCAATATATATCACTAACACATCCTTGCATGTTTGTTTTTAAAACAAATATACAATAAAAAAATGTCTTCAGTTTTATTTTAAATATCATAATCACAAGTAATATGAATGGTTGAATTTTGAACGTTACATAGCGATTATTTATAAAGTATTTTGTTATCTCATGTGTAGAATGTGAATGTTTTCATATGGTGCATGCATAATCATAATCATTCACTCCCTAATGTGCCACTTTTATTTTGTTGTTGTTGACTAGGTAAATATTGAATATGAATCCGAATGATCAGCAACGGTGCATCCCCATGATAAAGCACGTGAGGCCCCTTACTAGTTATAGTTATAGTTGTTGTTATTTGTTAATTGTAACGCGTAGAGTAGAGAAAAAGCGGATTGGCTTCATCCATAATAACCAACCAAAAACAAATTATATAAATAAATGACAAGCTAGAAAGAAGAAGGAATAGTCAAGTGTGTGAAGCATAGCCAAAACAGAGAGAGAGTGAGAGAAATAGACACAATCAATTATTGAGTTGAGTTGATCTGAATTAATGGCTTCTAGGAAGGGCTTCCTTTCGAAAGTCAGTTCCATGTTTGGATCATCATCAAGCATCGCCGATTTGGAGCCGAAATCCACAGAGGGTGGTGGTGACTTGGAATTGGATGAAGCTGAAGTTTTTAACTGGAATAACGACAACGGTGTGATGATGATAACAGACTCGTCGAAGAAGAAGCCACGATCTGGTAAGAAGAAAGTGAACCCTGTGGCCTCATCCTCAATGCCAGTGGGTATTCCCGATTGGTCGATGATTCTGAAGGAGGAGCAGAAGAAGAAGAAGAGTGATGTTGATGATTACGATCGAGTACCTCCTCATGAGTATCTTGCTAGGACCAGAGAGGCTTCTCACTCTGTGCAAGAAGGAAGGGGAAGAACCCTCAAGGGTAGGGACTTGCGCTGTGTCAGGAATGCCATTTGGAAAAAAATCGGCTTTGAAGATTGAAGATTGATTCTTAATTCCATTCCATTAAGTATATAGTGTCACACATATATGAGTTTATATATCATCTGATTCCATAACTTTGGAATTTTTGCTTAATTAGGTGATCATCAATTTAGTCTAATTAGGGACTATAGTATCATTATATTTCATATCTATGCTCTGCTCTTCATGGACATTTTTATCTTTTGGGTTTCTAAGAGAAGGGTCACTCACTCCTGCTTGTAATTAAGTGCCTACTTATATATGCTTAATGATCTTTGGAGTTTCATGTTCATCTTATACCTACTTGTTTTTTTACCGTTAATTTGCTTGTATTTTTTTTCCCATTTGTTAAAATCTTCTGGGTTTGAAATTGAATGAAAAGAAAAGGGGTATGGTGTTAAAACAAACGGCAAGGCGTGAATGAATGGTAGGAAGTTTTGATGGGATGGAAGAAAACAAAGTAGAAGACGACGTCATGCAAGAAACGGAAGACGACGTCGTTGGCGGAAACGCGGGTAATAGTTAACGGCTTAACGCACCATAGTTGGTCTGGTCAGAAATATTATACCCAGCAAACAGTTCATCATAAACAAGTTACCTTCTTTACAAGTTTTTTTTTTTTTTTTCTAATAAAACAAATACATTTTGTCTATACCTTCTTTCTATTCTATTCTATTCTATATGTTTCTTATTCCAACAAAAAATGTATAAAACAAATGTAGTATTTTTTGCTTATACATATTATTCTTCGTAACAAGCAACAAGGTATTATTGGCTAGGTTCTTATTAACACAAATTCCTTGCTTCATTATAGTTTAATATGAATAAATAGTGATATTTATACATTATTTTTATTTATTACACTTTTATAATAATGAAACAACAGCATGTGTGTGTACGAGAATGAATCCTCTTCAACTGACATTACTGTTGAATGAGTTTCTAGTTTTTTAATAAATTTTATTACTATAATATATATATATATATATATAAAATAAACTAGAGATCCAGAAGAATAAACGGTTAAGTAATAACAGGCAACAGCAAACTATTTCAACTTTTTTTTTTTTTTACCAGAGAGATCCCTCTGTCTCTGTGTAAGTATATGTTCTAATATTTTCTTTCTTTATATTTTGGAATAATTTTGTTAGAATTTTTTTTAATTTCTATCGGAAAATTAATAAAATGAGGGGATTTTAACTTGAATATCAGAGTCTAACATAGTTTGGGAGATAATTATGTTTCTTAAGCATCTAAATTAAAATTTACGTGCATAAAAATATTGCTACTATTAAAGAAACAACTCATCCTAGGAGGCATTATTAAAGTAAAAAAGAAAGTCATCTAAAATCTGATAATCAATACGAATTAATTATCTCCCTTAACAAGCAATAAATCAAAGTCATAAATTTTTATTAAATGTTGCCATGACTATATTACTAGTGCCAAATAGATAAATAATTTTTGACTCGTTCACAATGTGCCAAGTGATACTAAACCATCTATTAATTAGTTATTCACACACACGCAAAATCTATTAATTTTTTTTATTTAAAATGTCTTTTTTACATTATTGTCACGTGTCTTTAAATTCTAATTAACTCCCTGTTTTTATGCTACCAAGATCTCTTTCATTTTCTATTGGTGTAGGGAAGGTAGAAGTTATCATATTCTCTTTCCTTTTCTTTTTTTAATACGTAATCTCAATATATATATATATATATATATATATATATATATATTTTTTTTTTTTAAATATAAAAATGATTTCTTAACTTTCTTATTATTTTGGTTTTGTTCTATCAATTTTTTTATTGATCGGTCATTCCGTTTGAATTTTAATTATGTTATCTAAATACTCTATTAAGTGTTGACGTGACATTTTTTTCTTTCTTCCTGAATCCTTAATTTCCAAATTATAATTCTTCCGTTGATTTTGGGCATCTTTCGCAAGTCGTTTCAACTTTTCCAAATTGTTCTTTCATTGTTCAATGGTCTTCAAAATTGAATTAGGGATTTTGTTTCCTATGAATAAACAATCAAAACACATGTATGCTTGATTTCATTGCTTAAGTTGCAAGAACAAAACGAATATTCTCATGGATCAAATGTAAGGTGGTGATGGTGTAGGTAGAACGATGATGGTGGTGGTGAAGATGACATGACGCTAATCTCGGATCTCCTAGATGGTATTCGACGTTGACGGAGGGAATGGGGTTCGTAGTGGGAATGTGGTTCGACGGAAGGGATGAGATTCGTGGTGGAGATGTGGTTTGACTGAGGAGAGGGGTTCGACGGAAGAGGAAAGGTCCGATGGTGAGGATATTCGATGAAGGGAGAATGCTCGACAAAGAGGATGAACTGACTTGACGAAGAGATGAATTTAACAGAGCATATGACTGAAGGACCAAAATCCCAAATGGAATAAAAGTTAAAGAATTAAGATCAATCAACAAAAAGTTGAAGAACCAAAACAAAAAATATAAAAAAATTGAGGAACTAATATCACATTTTACCTTTTTTTTATTTATTATTATCAGTAATCCTAATAGAATCCCATGGTAGTTGAGTGTAAATTTATGAAAACATCTGTATTCTTTCTTAAATTTTTATCTCACAAATTTCTATCTTTACGCTATTTCCTAGAGAGAAGAGAAATAGAATGAATGAAAAGAAAAAAAAAATGAATAGAAGTGGGTGAAAAATTAAAGATATAGAAAAGCCCTCGAAATCGGCGCACACGGGAAACCCGAGGGGGCCAACGCTTCTCGAAAAAAGAAATGGGTGCACGCTTCTTGAAGGGGATAAATTTGGAAAATTAATTATGATAAGAGGTGTATAAACAAAAGTGTAGGTGTTTTTAGCAACAACCTATATTTATTTTCAAAACAACAAGGCAAGTTAGCAACCTTGGGCCAAGTCGGGCCAAACTGGAGTATTGTTAAAGTTGTTGCAATGTTGGGCCAAACATAAATTCATGATTTATCAACTGTTTGATTTATGACATGTTTGGAAGAGTGTGCAATGTTGATGATCATAATTCATAAACTAGTATGATTGAGGCTATAGTTTGGTGAGAATCCAGAGTTATGCAATTCTCTAGTAACCAAGTAATACAGTACTATGTATCGTTTTGTCTCAAATTAGAGCAGGATCCTTTTGGTATTGCAGGCGATCAAGATTCAAGACTCAAGAAGAACAGTATGCATATTGATATTATTGTATTAGTGGCTATTAAATCATGCACTCTTCCAAGAAAATAGTAAATGAATAATTATCCCACACTCGATCTTCACCCAACACAGGAAAGGTTTAAAAGAAAACCATTATATTGTCTTTCATCAAGAATAACTTAAGAACTATACCTCCTGAAATCAAAATGTGCATTTGGCTCCTATCTGTGTCGTTACCATAACAATTACTACATGTATTGGATTAGCAACAACAAAAAGGTAGCAGCATATATGGTAAAATAAAAGCAAGACTGAGAATTAAATACAATATATTCTTTCTGTAAGCAACATTAGCATCAGCTAAAGGAAGTATTGAAGGAAGAACATCTTTATTGATTATGTCGTTGTAGTTTTGAAACAAAACATGATTGCATAAACTGAAAAAACACTATAACCTCACCCTGACCAGTGCAATAGGCTGCTCATTTCACCATTCTTGGAGTTTCTTTATCCGAGCTAGGTAGGGTAACCACTAAATTGATTTGCTTCTCATGATGCAGATGGAGGCTTGCAGCATTACTACTTACGTCACTAACCCTTTTATCAAGATGAATGATTAAAAAATAGGAAGAAAATGGCATCGTTACTTCATACTCAAAAAGAATTTCCCATTGTCAATCTTCTTCCTATCAAAATTAAGTGTCGTAGGCCTTCCATCGTATCACATTGAAGCTATACTCGAAATAGCACTTATTTTTTACACTTGTTACACGCATTCTCATGTGAGGTGCAAAACCAAACATATATAAGCATAAGCAGTGACGGATCCAAGATTCTGCATGAGTGTAGATAAAATATAAAAATAAAATTCAGTTGATATAAATATATAAGTTTACATGAAATAAAATGTAAAAAATTAAATTTTATTAATAATTTTATATTAAAACTTTTGATTTTAAAAAATTGAGGGATGCAAGTATCCCTGATGGTAAGGTAGATCCGCCACTATGTATAAGAGTTTTAATAACTTGTAAAAAGATAATTTACAAACTTTGAATATTTGAAACAAAAAGAACAGGACCAAAATAATTCAACAGCTGCTTGCTAACTCAAAATAAAGCTGATGAGTTCAAATAAAAATATGCATTCACTTACAAGTTAAGATGATAAGAAAAGGCATCTTCAGTTTCACATCTTGCAGTGTAGTGAACCTGTAGTGCGAATCAGTTATTTACAAACAGGACAAGACAACAATGTGTAACTAAAGTGTTTGTTTGTGTGCAAAATAGAATTTTGAATAAAAAGATTCCAAATTTATCTCATCCAAAATCAATATAACAATTTTTAAATAAATTTTTGTTATTTTGAAATTATGCTAAATATGTTACGTTAATACGTTCATTTTTAAAATGAGTACACTGATATTTTTATTCACTTAATTAAAATTCTTACATTGTTTTTTATTTTTATTTTTTCAACTTTATTGTATTATACTATAATATAAATACTGTACTATATATTTTTATATTACACATTTTTTAATGTTTTTGAAAATTATATATTTAAACATTTTAAAATATTTCTCTTGCACTCGGTATATATTTAAATTTATAAAGAAAAGAAAAAGAAAGAAGGGTAAAGCAGAGAAGTCGTCTCTCAAAAAAAAAAAAAAAGCAGAGAAGTCGCAGTCCAAAGCGGTCATGGGATATAGAGCGTGTCCGTGAGACAGGGTTGGCAGGTACTATGAGTGTGGGGTCCACCGCACGAGGCTGTAATAGTGCCGCGTCATCCGAATCTCTGTCGTGTTTGGATCACACTTTTCCTTTACTTTAGTTAGTTACAATAAATAAATAAACATGGACTTCCTCCGTAAATTGCCTTGTTGTCACCAACTCTTTTTATATAAGTTTAGATTAAAGTTTTTATAAATTTCTATACTGTGTCTAATTTTCATTTATGACTCTAATTTATAATTGTCACTCTTGAGGAAAAGGAAAATTTCAGAAAAAAGAAATAAAAAAACTTGCCTTCGTTGCAATGGAAATTTGCGCTGAGCAACCTTTAGAACAAACAAATTATAAAAGGAAAACTTACAGCATTTCATTCTGATTAACATTTGAACAAAAAAACGTTAACAGCAATCTTGTACACAAATTATGATATTATGATTTGAAGCACTTTCAACCACAATTCATACACACCGTACCCAATCAAACAAGTAAAAAAATCTGTGTTTCGAAGCTGACAGTTCCGTGACGCAATTGTAAAGCCATGCACAGGTTTTAACTAGGTAAGGTATTAGACACGACACGACACCCATTTACATAATAATGTGTCGTTCATTTCTAGATAGAAACCTTGCCATTTTTGGTGGAAACTGCGTCCTGAAAACAGAGTAATTTTCATTTGCTGTCACTTGAAAACAAGGCAATTGAAATTGAAGACAGCTTTGTAAACAGTGTTTGTTACCTCTCTCTTCGATCCTACTTTGACCATTACATTACATATTCTTCTATTTTACTCTTCAAATTGGAGGCTAGGATTTTGGTGGAAATTCGAGACAAAATTACGATTATTTACTGTCCACGTAAAAGATACGGAGTAATATAAAGACTAGTAGTAGTAGTAGTAGTAGTAGTATATTAAAATAGAAAATCAGCATCATAAATCACGATGAGTTTTATTAATGAGGTAAATTTAATACCTGTACTCCTTTTAATTTATTAAAATGTTTTAAAGCTGTTATTTAATAAAAGTGAGAACATATTATACTATTCATGACTAGTAACATACTCCAAATTTTTAAAGAGACTATTTAATGTGTTACATATATAGCTTAGATTTATTAAAACATTTCTAGACATTAAAATTAAATTTAAGTTAATTTTTTAATTTATAGTTTGTATATTTTCTGCGAGGCCGACAAGAGATCGGTGTCGTTGATAAGACGGTTCCAAGTTGCAAGATCCAACCCAAAATGTTACCATATATGGGGATCTCCAAGGATTTCAGATTGTGTATTTCTCACTGTGGCTGATATTAATTTATACATGTGAATTATATTATATTATTTAATTGCTTTGAACATGGAAGGAAGATTACTTGGTTTCAAGGAACTTTTTGGCGAATACGTTTGCAGTACTCCTGAATAGACCATGCACCATGTGAGGATCAATAACTATAATGGCAAAGGAGGTTGAACATGTGGATCCACACATCCACCCACCACTTGTGTTCATAGATCAATAATGTTTTCTGCTAGCTAGCTAATTCAAGTCTTAAATCTGATTAAGAATAGTTAGACACTTAGACTAGTGGAGTTTATATATATTTATAGTGAAAATAACCTTCAAATTAGGTGATGATAACTAACCAACAATAAGCTATAGGATAATCATAGAACAGTGATGATAACTAATGAGGCCCAGCTAGCTTCGTGTTCTCCATTGTAGGAGTAAAAAAATAATGCAAACTTATTAAGTACTACCTAATCTGCATTATATAATGAAAAACTATTACCTAATTTGCATTAACTGTAAATGGCTCTTTCTGTAAAAAAAAAAAAAAAAAGAAAAAAAAAAGCTGCAATAGCTCTTGCAATAACAGTGGTATATAGGCTTCGTGATTAACTTAGGTTAAGCCTGAAGGCATAAAAAAAGAAGACAGCAACAAAACAGTGCGGTCGCCAACACGCCGCAACACATGCGTAAACTCACCGCCGCTGATGTCACCACACGTTAACTCTGTTCTTAGTTCTTACCTTTAACTTTACTCTACCAAGCCAGACCTGGCCCCACTTTTTCACGTGCGCGCCTCATTTTTAATGGTTTAATTTATCAGTTCCTCTAGCTATTCTAGTATTGTGTTGAGACTCAAATTTTTTTAAAAACTGAATTAATCAATTCATACTAAAAATACTTCACTTGTTTAATTATTTCCCAGTCTCGTATTACTATAGCAGTAAGTCAGTGAGCAAATCAGATGAGTCAAAAAGGAGCATGTCATCTCCTTTTTACCAGCTCCGACTTGTGATTGTAATTGCATTGTACTGTCACTGTGTGTGGTTTGTTGTTTTGTTTTTGGTACTAACAATAGTGACATGTTATGTTATTGTTACGGGTGTCACACTCCCAATCTAATCCATTATTGACTTTGTGTTTCTTTGACAACTGTGTTTTGCAATCCCGATAAACCCCATCATCATTATTTACATTAACCAAACTGCTACTTTTCCTTTTCCTCTCCCCCACACTTTGCGGCATCATGATAGCAACTGTTTTTGCTTCAATTCAGGTTTTCTTTTCAGAGAACAACCTCGAACCGTATATTATTTTTATTATCATAAATTCATACTGTACTAAATTATTTCTTCTCCTATGATACTGTTATTAGTATTTGTCATTGTCTTCCATGTGGCACCTTATTACTTGCTGCCAATTTTGGCTCGCCATCTGTTGCCGTGTGTGAAAACATCTGATAAAACTATACAACACTGCTGATCAAGTCAACTCTACCTATGTTTCTATCTGCTGATTAGACTTTCAACAAACTTAATCTTCTTGTCTTTTTTTTTTTCCTACTCTTTAATCTTCCGGGTCAAGCAAGAAAAGTTTTATTTGGACGACCAAAAATGCGTCCAACTACTTCTAGAAAAAACATAATATGTCTCACAACACAACTTGTTCAACTTTTTTGTTGGCTAATTGTTAATTATGTCCTGTTGCTATTGTCACATAACATTTGGAATTGAATTGCAAGTCCGAATCCTTCCAGAGAATGATGCAACTACGAACGTATTTCTCACCCACCGTTTCCATTGAGTGTTTTTGGGTACATGAGATAAGCCAATTTTGTAAGTGACCCTCATAAAATTTTCAGCCTTACAATGTCATTTATGCAAGATGCAACAATAGTGATTGCAAATAAATTGTTAGTCAATGCGTATGACCCAACTCATCTGTATACGAAAGTCACAAGAAAACAATGGTACAGTTGCAGAAAAAAAGATTAGGCAACTACTGTCAACAGAAGAGACTCTTACTTACCCCTAATTTGTCGCAATAACCATTAATTAAGCCTAAATAATTTTTTTTACACTACAAAACCATTGTCATAGAGTTTTAAGTACACAGGAAATTCCTATAAACCAATCATATTCATAGGAATATATGATCACTAATCTTTCTCTCCCTCACTTTTTCTCATAACAAAATTATTAAACAAGCCTCAAGTAAACCATGCTATAATCCAAAAAGAGAAGGAAAAACACGAGCTATCATCACTAGAAGAAGAAAAAAACAAATCCAAATTTTCCCTTCAAGAGAAACATTAATTAATATCCAAAAATTAGATGAGACTCTCCAGTGAAATTGATCAACCAACTGTACAATTGAAATGATGATGGTTTATTTCCTCCTCTACATTCCTCTACGATCGCTGTTGGAACCCATTAGAATGGTCAACCTTCTGGCGGTTTTGGTGAAATCGCTGCAATAGCATCAAAGACACAATTAGGATTTGAAACTCTAAGATGGGGTTTGTATTTGCAACACAAGAGGATAGTGTGACATTGATTTGTACCTGAATGCTTCATCTCCAATGTGCTTGACTGCCCCAGTTGTATCGCGGTAAAGCACGTGACTTAGCACCACAGATTTTTCTATGCCAAACATGTTTGCCAGCTTTCTATACAATTCCTCATAAGATCCAAGCATTGTGAGATCCATAGTCCGACCAACATCTTCTGATTCCATAAAAACTTTACAGTGACCTGTCTCCAAACTAGCCACGGTTTCTTTGTGTTGAACAGCAGAATAGGAACCATTTGAGAACTTGTTCATCATTTTATCAGCATTTCCATCAAATGAACTATTTAGCGTAGGGTCCGTGTTAGCAGAGATTTGCTGTTCGGTGAGAATTGTTTGGCCAAAAAGCACCAATTGGGGTGCCTTCACATTGTCCAATTTCTTTGAAGGTTGAGTAGTAGCAGTTGACATGGATAACAAGCAAGAGACGTTGTCACTCGTGCCGCCGAGGACCTTTTGCATTGTTACTGCGTGGTTGTTGTTGTTGTTTGCGTGGTTGTGGTTGTTGTTGTTCCTCAATATTGGTGAAGCAGTGTGATCAAGTGGAGGGGAACCGGCTTGAAAAAGACCTGACTGCAGTTTATTGAGGTGGAAATTTGATAGGGATATGCCATAATTAGCATGCCTGGCTCCCTGTATGCCAGCAGGAGTAGTTTCAGCTAGACAACCAAAGGGATTGCTTGGACCTAGAAAGTTGCTGGGAAATGCTGGCAATGAAATCTGGCCTTCGAGGGAAAAGTCCGGGTGTTGAGGGAATCTCAGCTTCTTCTTCGGTGGCGCTGTTGAGAAATGGGAAAGATGAATGGTAGGCATGTTTGATACAATTTCAACCAGCCAAGGGCTCACCCTTTTCACATTTTGAAGTAACTCTGGTTCATCCCATGTTACCTAAATAAAAAAGTATCACTTCAAAACATTATTTAAGTAATGTGTAAACTAACATCATGAAATTTATTGATAATCTAATTCTCTAATACAGTAGCAAGTTTACCATGCAGGGAGCACCAGATTAAAAGCACAGTTCACAATTTTGATCAATACCATGTAATAAAGTATGTTCAAAACTCTGGAAGGAAGATATTAAATTAAAGAAACATGGTTATACCTGGAGAAGTCTCCAAGGAGAATCAGGCCATCTTGGATCAGCAAAGTTAACAGAAGATATGGTTCCCATAAACCAACTTATCCGCGAGGAGTCCTCGGTTTCAAAGGGCATCTTGAACCTCATTCCAGGACACCACCTAACCTGCAATGCTGCTCTAACTAAATTGGCCTTCACACAAAACTCAGGACTACTTGCCCGAGGATAGTAAACAACCTCAAAAGGTTGCATATTGGCAGCAAGAGTTGCAGCCTCAATAACTGCTTCAGGCCTCACTTTACCCTTTGCATTTGGACTTAAGCCATTTCTCAAGAGCTGGCTATCTTCCTCCCTCAAAAACGGAGGAAATCCTCCGTAAGGCATAGGACGAATTCCCCCAGCTGAATTCCACCCTGAAGGTGTCTCAGGCCCTCCACCAATTCCAATTCCCCTCTTAGCCCGCCGGATTCCAACACACAGATCGCCGTTTTCGGCTCTCAAAAACACAATTGAATCCCCTGCCACAAGCTTCTTGTGATTCACAAAACTACTCCAGCCGGTGGTTAACAAGTGCCGCCGTGGCGTGCCCCTATAAATGTGCCTGAATTTCCACGTCTCGCCGTGGACATCCTTGGCAAGGATGTTCTGAACAGGAGGGTCCGCAGAATAGTCCAACCGAGGGAAAATTGTCTCAGCACAATATCTGGGAACAGAAAAGCCCCCACCATTGTTAGCATCAGACTGTGTCAAAGTTTTTGCAAAAGAAGGGGGTTTATCCTTATTTTCAGATCCATTCATGGCTCCAACAACAACACCATTAGCATCATCCTCAAAATCAACCTCGTTGCTGTTAAAAGGAACAAGTCTCAGCTTCACAAAAACCTCATCAGTTTCAGGATCAGCCGTGTATTTGATAGCTCCGACTCTGCATTGAATGAAAGGTGGGATTTTGGGGTAAGCCCTGAAGTCCACGGGTCCACATGCATGTTCAGCATGACCCTGAGGAAAGTAGAACACCTTAGCATTCACCACTGGCATTTGAACCATCCCTCCTGCACACGCATGCCATAGCTGAGAATCTAAACACTTCTCCTCATCTTTCAATTTCTCCTTTGACTCCATCATACAGTAACCTCTTCTCACTGCAAATTCCTGCAACCACATAAATTTCCACAATTCCCCTTTTTAATTAAAAAATATTAAATTCCAAACCTTTTGAGAATCAGTGAAGTGCACTCTGTGAATTTCTTACCTGAAATAGCATATATATGATCAAAACATAACAATCCGTGCCACTTATCCACAAGAGAATTTTGGTAACAGACCAATTCTGAGTTCTGACTGACTTATCCACAAGAAGAAGGGATTTGTTTACAGAATTGAAGAATCTCAGAGAGGTTCAAAGATGAAACACGCCATGGATGGTTGAAGCAGAGAAGATAAGTGAAGGGAGAGTTGGGGGGACAGTGAAAAAGGTTATAATTGAATCATTGCGAAAATCACAACATGTTTCAGAAAACACAGTTCGAGATCGTGGAAGAGGCTACAAAAACAGTTTCAGAATTCAGACTCAGTCGCTGTCTTGTCTGCGAAACAGGATAAGAGAGAGGGATAAAGAAAGATGATAAAACCACAAAACAAACACACACAAAAAATAAATACAAAAATCTGTAACTAATTACACGATAATCTCTGTAACAATATCTTCACTAAACTCCGTAATTGTAGTTCAAAATCCGAAGGAAGACCCAAAAGTTGTTTTTTTTTTATTGAAAAAATAAAAAAAATTGAATGCTGAGAACCTTTGGCGTTCATGGATTCGAAGTGATGCTATGATGAATTGTATGACCGACACGGATGCGCGGATAAAAAGGCAGAGACATAGACCTACACTCTTACATAACAAAGTAGAGCATAGAAACCTTTTTCTTTTCAATTTTTAGTTCATACAATACAAGTGTCCTAGCAACACACATAAGAAAAATAACGAAAAAAGCCTTTCTTTAACTACAACGACACACCAGTGTGATCATAGTAATAATACCGTGGATACCACCACCTCTTCTTACCTTTATTTTATTGTATCGTAATTGTTCTCGATAACAGAAATAAAAAAAGGTAATGACATTTTGCTGAGTTGGATCTGAAAAATCATGTATCTTCTTAAAAACTTTATTTCTAATTATATGTTGATTTTAGAATGGTATAATTACACTTTTTGATCACTCAAATATTACAATTGCACAAAGTGAGTCATCTATAATTGCAATTGAGCAATTTTGTTCTTTTATTAGTTTTTTGCTAAATATTTAGTAGATTGTGACGACATGACAATTGACATGTTTAACACTTAGATTAACGTTGTTTAACTACACTTTTAATTTCTTACGATTGTAATTTCACATAAATCAAAAGTATAGTTAAACAACTTCAACATATGTTAAGAACACATGTCAACTATTAGAATAGAGGTATTGAAATTGTACAATTGTATTATCTGAATGATTTAATTGTTGAGTTGAAACTTAGACAATTAGAATTCCGAGAGACAAAATTGCAGTTAGAAGATAGTTTAGTCTAATATTAGTTATTTTTGAAATAATACTAGTTAGATGGGGGAAAAAGAAAAGGCGAGTTTAAGGGGAGTGTAGTATAGTAGTTGGACATCTTGCGGCTAAAACAGTGGGAGGGAGGGACTGAAGCTGTTAAATAATTAAACCTTAGTTAAGTTGAGTGAATCATAGTTAAGTTTAACTGACTCTATTTGGGGCAGGCGGGTTCAAACTACGAGATAACCGGCCATTGTTCGTTTTACCATTTGGGGGCACAAATGGTTGTTGTTAATATTAGCCAGCTTCACACTCCTTATGGGCGCGTGAAGACACACACGCCTTTGAAGTCAATGTCGACAATGGCCATTATGGTCCATGGGTTTGAGTGTGTCACGTGTGAACAGGGACAACGTTAAACCAACTATAACATCATAAACTGTGCTGCTATTTATTATCGCCCATTTATTTGCTTTTAAACGCAGTCTCATCACTCATCACTCATCACTCATGGTTGTAACTAACTTGTAAAAAGCTGCTTTTTGTATCTTCAACTTTAAAGGTTCCACCCAGCAAACACGTACTTTAAGCCAAATCAAACATCTTACCATTACTGTAAGAATTTCGAAATGTGTTTTCCAGAAAGAAATTGTATTTTCCTTTACTCACCCAATTTTATTTTATTTTTTACTACGGAGTACTACTTCTTTGGTCATCTTGATTTCATTTCCAGTACCGTATGGTCCACATTCCAACGATGTTGGAAATGTTGCATTTCGCGGACATTTAATCAGAATTTAACATCTAGATATAAAAAAACATGCATTCTCGATTTTTCTTTTGTGATCAGCATGTGCATTCTTGATTGATCATAAGTTACAAACCCAGCAACTCTGTTTTTAGTTGTTAGATACAATCATACAATATTAACCAAAGCCAGTTCATAATAAGAATAGTAATTAATTATAGAAAAAAATTACAAATGGTAACTTACATGCAAATAATATAATAATAACCATAACAACTACACAGATGAAATTACACGAATACAATTTCACATAAATAAAAGTAATACAAAACCAAATCATATACTAACCAATAACCATGAAAAAAAGAATAATAGCAGTAAAAGAAAATAACCAAAACTTATAACAAATATTAAAAGAAAAAGAGAGTAGAACATATAACAAGAGAGTAAAAGAAAAAGAAAAAAAGAATAGAACATATAATTATCTTTGATGTTTTTGTAGAATAACGGTGAAGAGAGTGCAGAGTCAAAAGAGAGAGAAAAGCGTTGATATTTGATGTTGCCGAGATATGGTATAACGTCTAAGGAGAGAGAGCGTAAAGGATTGTAAGAATGAAAATATTAATGTATTTATGAAAAAAAAAAGTCATTCTAAGAATTCTAGATTGGTTGCACTAATTAAGAACTAATCTAGAAAATCATTTCTAGATCGATTCATACTTCAATTGATCTAAAAATCATATCTAGTTAATTTTTTTATAAATAGAACCGAATGTAGTATTTTTTTTTACAAGACTACTCTTTTATTTATCCCTAACAAAAACTTCATGTGGTTATTCATTATTATTGCGTACGCTGTTTTTCATTTACAGTACTAAATATTAGTATAATAATTTATGTGTACTTGTTTTTTACTGGCGTACGATCATTTGTTGGATACTATTCTCATAGTACGCATATCATAAACTTTTTAATACACGTCTATATATTATAGAATCTTCCGAAAATTTACTGCCTGTCGTAAACTTTTTATTACTAATGGGTAAAATAAAAAATATGTGGTTTATTATTCAGGTTCAAAGTTTTAGATTCATCATTAATGGTTCAAAATTTTGAGGCATCTGGTTTTATGATTTTGGGCTTTAATTTTATGATTTTATGGTTTAACAATTAATATTTTATGGTTAATGATTTAATATTTTAGTATTTTGGGTTTATAATTCATTATTTTAAGATTTTATGATTCATTATTTTTTTATTCATGGTTTAAAATTCAGGATCTAAAGTCATAAGAGTATATGATTTATGATTAAATATTTTAGGATCTAGAGTAATAGTTCATGATTTATAGTTTGAGATTTTAGGATTTAGAATTAACATGGTTCTTGATGTATGATTTTTATATTTAGAGTTCATAAATCATAAATCATAAACTTTGAATCCTAAAATCATCAACATTGATCCCTAAAATTATAAACCCTACAAACATAAATCTTTAACAATAAATCTTAAATCATAAATCATGAAAACCTAAACAATAAACCTTTAACCTTAAAATTCTAAACATTTGACTATCAACCTACAACCCTAAATCATAACATATAAACCCTAAAATGTAAAACATCGACCATTATGCCATTAACCACAGACCCTAATTGACCTATTTTCAATAACTTGTAATCATTTTATTCATAAGGAGTCTTATATTTATACAATAATTGCTTGTTAAAATCTCCTAATGACATTATAATAGTAGTAGTATACAGTAGTTCATTAACTCACTGTGATCATTAGACAATGTTAACGGTGTGTCCATTACCAATTTGGGTTTTAAAGAAAGTTGAAAGACACGTAGGAAAGATCCATTTTCTACCTCAAAAGTCTAAAGGACCTATTAATTAATATTCCAGTGAGAGCATAGTAATATGATAAGTATATATATTGTACGGTTTAATTAATATAATATAAATTTAAATTAAAAACTTGAATCCAGTGATGAAATTAAGAATTAGAAGAAGAAAACTGAATAATGATGCTATATACCTCAAGATAAAAGGGCGCAATCAATGAATGTCTATTATATAGGCTCATCTATGGCAGTTACTTACACACACGCGCACACAAACAAATTCACCTATATATATGTATAGAACCTTTCATCACTATTAATTTAGAGAAACAAAAATGTACCTTGCTATGCATACATGTACACCACAGACAAGGACAAGGTGGGATCGATGGATATTTATTAAGTAGTAATAGTATAGGTTCCCCCATCCCCTTGGAGTTAAAAGCCACTGGCCACTGCTGTTGCCAAATGTAGCGGCGCTTGGCACTATTTAAATCTATTATTTATTCATCCATATTTCTATTATTCTAATGTTCATTACTAATATTGTTATGAGAATGAATTGATCGATGTCCTACCCAGCTGGACAAATTGATTGAAGAGAAGAGAGAGTGAGTTAAGTGATGATCTCATGACTCATGGAATGGAAACTCCACCACTACATGACCATGACGCTGACTCTGGCATGATTGAACATGAAAAAACACAAACATAGGCACTTGTTCCTCTTTGGTACCCAATATTACAGGCACCCTTCGTCAATTATTTATCTGCATGCATCACACGTTCATTCTTCTTCTTATTTGTATTATTGGATGGGATGGGTATTGGGAAGAGAGGGTGAGTGATAAAAGAATCTTAAATGCGTCAGAATGTTATGTCCCGTTGACGCTATCGCCATTATCACCATTGCCATCATTGTGGTGTGGGACTTCCACTTTGCCAACAGCACCTTCTTGAAAATGCCATTTCATCGTGCTGACTTTGGTTAAGTAAAAGAAATACGGCATGATGTCGGATCATCAAAGTCACATAATTTAAGTAAATCCACAACAAGTGACAAACACAACCACACGTAACAGTTCATTTCTGTGCACGGTATCAAACGCGAAAAGGTCAAAGAAATATTTAAGAGGTTACATTCCATATACTAAAATGGTGGCAGGGCCTGTAACCTTCTGAAATTGACCAACAGTACTGATAGTAAAAATTACGAAAAGTAAAACCCTAAATGGGCCTTAGACATTGTTAGTTCAAAGGCCCTCAAAAAACCGAATGTGGTCTTCAAATGTCTCCCCATGTCTTATTTTGCTCAATGATCCATCATCTTCAACCTAAAATAATTTACAAAATAAAGTAAAAAAAAAAAGTTTTAGAACAAATCAAGATGAAGTTAAAATTGCTTTTCATGCAAACTTCTCCATTAGGATTGTGTTTAAAACTTGAATGGGATTCTACAGAAGGAATAAATCTAATAAGATTATTGCCAACAACAAATGAGCTATTAAATATTACAACTTCAAATCATTAATTGTATCAAGCAATAGCCTTATTTTGTCTAAAAGCAAAAACTTCAAGTGATTTTACCAAAGACCTTAGAAAACAAAAACAAAAATGATTAAAAATATCTTGCTCAAAAAGGTTTATACTAATAATACAGTTTTTTTTGTTCATTAATGATTTACCAAAATTTATTTTCACTCAAAACCAAAAGGAAAAAGGAAATTCCATACCCAATACTCAGGAGGCCGCATCTTTAGATTGTAAGTTGATGCCATGCTCATGCAATAAGCACCAGCATCATGAACAACCAAACCAGTACCCTGTGACAGTAAAATTTAGATGAGATAGTTTAAACAAGTTGCCATCATTGTCATAATAGTAATTTTGCATAGACTATGTATGTATATTGTTGTTAATATTTAAGCAACTATAACATAAGATAAATATATTATATTACCTTGGCTGGAGTGGGAAGTTCTCTTCCTTTTCCTAAGAAATCTGCAGACTCACAGACAGGGCCAACCACATCAAAAGTTGCTACCTCTGCATTTGATGGAGCAGGTGAAACCAGCTCTATATGCTGCAACCATACAATGAAATGTCATTCGACATTCATGAAAACGAATATTCATACAGTCCAGTTGCATTGAAGGTAGAATCAGGTAACCATGATGACCTTATGCCCTCTCAACATCCTAGCATTTTCTTTAGAATGCATATTTGTTCTTTAGATGACAGCTTTAGATAACATCTAACTGAATTCATTTTTAATATTCTTTCCCATCAATAGTGTCAAGATTCAACCAGAATTGGAGAAACAGAACCAAAAAAGTAATCACATTCTTTGGCAAGGAGAGATCCAAATTCCCAAAACCATAATACGCTATTTTCCTGTTTTATGTTTTTTACATTAGATTTAGCACACAGAAGGGGATGGGGATTGTGGCACCCAGCCAAACCATAATATATTAATAAGTTGAGCAAGTTTTAAGAGTGCATTATATGTTATTAGAGGGCACATGCAATCAAAGGATCTAGAATCCTTCATTAGTTTCCAACGTAATACTTAGCAAAAAGGAGACATCAGACACAAACTTCTCTATGAAAAAAACTGTTTCTGTTATATATCTGCACCAATATTGATGTATTGGATGACAACTGATAAGCCATAACACACTTAGGTTCTTATAACATTTACCTGGTAAGCATCATAAAGACTAGGGCGGATAAGTTCAGCCATACTTCCATCAATTACAATGAAGTTTTTAGATCCGTTAGTTTTAACACCTGTCACCCGATTAACTAAGCAACACGTGTTTGCAATGAGTGATCTCCCTGGTTCAATGATGAGATTAAGACCACGTGAAAGAACAAGATCCCGTACCTACTCCAATCATGAAAGAAAAAAGGAATTAGCAGGGATACCAAGTGCACAGTTAAAACATAGTACAATTTGCTTATTTTGAGATAAAGGGGTAGTATAACAGGTCCAAGTATATGACATAAATTGGTAGTTAAGAAAAAGCAGATGCTCCTCTATGATTTATAAAATGCACATGTGTGAAAAACCATTCATAGTTATGCTATTTCTAGGACTGAAATAAATACCATGTGTAGTTATATTCTACTATAGAAATATCTTGGTTGGTAGAGCTGTGAGACATAAAATGAGAGTGCTTGGGTTCAAATCTGGCAATAACTTGTGCTCATCTAGGAACTTCTTTATCAGCTATTTGCCACAAGCAAAAGGTCCAATGGTTACTTCTATAGATATTCAACGTACATAAAAATTTCCATCTCAATAAAGAAGATAATTGCTAAGAACTTAAGATCACAATGGGCAACTGAAATCGAGTAATTTATATGAGATGTTTTGATCCTTTGCACTATGCATCTTTCATCAACTATAATCTGCAAACATGAATTCAATAGATGACATTGATCTAGTTCCTCAAATGCTGCAACAAAACATATATTTGTGTAATTTATAAAAATGTAATAGTTCTCAAAAGGACTTATTTACCACATTTCTGTCCATGTCATAATTACAAAAAATGGTAAATGCTACATTTAAATTGTGTGACATTGTAATATTGACAACACCCATTTATCAGTCATTAGTACTCATACTCAGCAGTGATATTCATTATGCGTGTAAGCAATTGCAAACTTAATGACATATAAAATGTAAAGATGAAGTAAGATATGTGGGCAGAGTCCTCACAGTGTCAATGAGATCTCTAGGTGTAGGAAGGATGGCACCAGTATGATAATAATCTATCCCAAGTCCTCCGCCAATATTTAAATAATCAACTTCAAAACCCTGAGCTCGGATTTCATCAATGTAGTTGATCATAATGGTGGCTGCATCCCTGAAAATGTCTACCTGATAAAGAATTTTTTTTTCAACATTTATTTTAGAAAAAAGATTAAGAATCAACATGCAATAGTGCAAAACTACAAAATGAGCTAAGAAAGCATGAATGTTGAGCACATAATAAAGGAAGAAAACATAAATAAATAAAAAATCTATATATTAAAGTAGCAAAGCAAAAAAGCAGCAGAAAAAATAAATAATTCCATCTAACCTTGGTAATTGTTGAACCAAGATGGCAGTGGGCACCAACAAGTTTGAGCTCATTAGGATGCTCCTTCACTGCGTCTAAAAACCACTGCAGCTTCTCATTTCTAATACCAAATTTAGAGTTCTTATTCCCAGTGGCAACATAAGGATGGACCTAAGGATGACAAAGATAAAAGTTTAAATATTTTCAAATGACGTTAGAGCCAATCCATTGTGATGACAAAGATAGGTGTATCGTTAGAATCAAGCTTCTAAGTAAAACTTCACTACTTATGTACCAAACTTGTGCAACAACAACATACCTGTGGATCAACATCAGGATTAATCCGAAGTAAAACATTGACCTTCTTGCCAGCTCTTTTTGCAGCCTCTATAATGTTTTCCAAGTCAAACTCACTATCAATGTTGACAAACACACCTTCCTGGGCAGCCAAGACCAAATCCTCCAAGATTTTCCCATTCCCATTAAAGATACACCTATCCATCCAACCAACCCAAAAAACAAACTAAGAATCACATAAGAAAATCCACAACAACACAAAATACAAAAAAAGCCAAACAAATTATTGGAAAAGAACACAACAAATTCATGATGGGTTGAAGCATGAGTGTGTGACTAAACCTTGTGGGATCAAAGCCAGCACGAAGAGCCAACCTAAGCTCATTCCCACTAACAAGCACAGCACCACAACCCAAGTGCCTCAAATGTTCGAGAATCTTCAAGTTATTGTTGGCCTTAATGGCATAACCAATAACAGAGTTCAACCCTTCCAATGCATCCTTATAGGCCTCAACATTCCTAGTTATCTGGGGCTTGCTGTACAAATAGAAAGGTCTTCTCTCAACAGATTCCATGATGTCATGCACCTTGAGGCCCTCACAGTGAAGATACCCATCTTCGGATTTCGTGAAACAATGCTGAAAATGAGCATTCTTTGTGTCCTCTACCGCGGTTTTCGCAGCGCTCTGGGAGAGAACCGCTCTGAGAGCACGCGGTTTTGTGGTGGCTTTGAATTTGAGGGGCAGAAAGGGCTTTTGGGAAAAAGTGTTTTGGTTTAAGGAGTTGTTGTGGCTGTAGGTTTTGGGAAGAGAAGGAGAGTGAGAAAGAAGGTGTGAGCCTGCCATGGCGTTGCTTGAAGATTTTGCCGACAAGACAAGGAAAATCACAAGTCAAAACCCTCGTCCATGTTCTAGTTTTTTTTTTTTTTTTTTTTTTTAGCAATTTAGCAAACTTGAACTACAATAATAATTCGGGCTTCAGTGAGTGCTTTTCTGGGCAACTGCTTCCTGTACCTCCTTATTTCTGGTGCAGGGGCAAAACAAAAGGTGCAGAAAGTAACTGTCGCTTTTCTGTTAGTTTGGTCCATTACAGAATTTTTTCTGGTCTAATATTTACAGGTTAAATAGAACATGTTGATTTTGTCAGCCTATTAACCTTTTTTTTTTTTTAATTATTACATCAGCAGGAATTTTTATTAGTTTAACAATGCGTATTATAATTGAAATTTATTGGTGTAAAAAAATGAAATTTATTGCAAATTATATATTTTTTATATAATTTGTAATGATTTTTAACCAATAATAAAATAATAAGAGTGATTTAGAAAATGGGTTACTGATACACTTCTATAATTTATTATGATCAAGAGTATTGTTTGGGTGTTGAAAGTGGTTAAACATACAAAGATTTACGCGTGCCCCAAAAGTGGGCTACATATATTTTCTTTCCTTTATGTCTTTGATTTTTTTATACTAATAGATTTTTTTAACATTACTTTGATTTGGTTGGGATATTGAAGCTATTCTTCGTCAGAAGTGTTTTTCTATGAGTTCATACTTTTAAGACCAAAAAGTTAATGTTAAAGATCAACTTTATTTAATATTAGTTGAACCATTTTTTGACTGTGATTTTTTGTTTTTTTTTTTGTATAATAAAACAGGAGGTCGGTTTTCTTTCTCTCTCATTTTTTGATATTATCAAATATTTTTATGACACTAATTAATATTCTTTTACTTTACTTTCTTGCCCTTAAGGTACTTCTTTTACTTTCTTGCCATAAATGACCTCCTTCATTTTATTCAGGATATGTGAATCAAAATTTATGTAAAACTAAGACCAACTTTAGTTCAGGCATTTTTGCTGAATTCTCTTTCGCGTTGATCTTACTTTTCAGGGTTAGTTAGTGTTATATAAGAAGTGAATGAATCATAAAAATTTATTTACTCTCTAGTCTCTCGTAATGATATCATTTAAGTAATTAGCGTTAATTAAAGTAGTATGTATTAGCCTTTTAAGATGATTTTATGTTAAACAAAAAACCCAATCATAGGTTCATGATAATTTTAAAGAACAAAAGTGTCCAGGCATATGGGCTAATTAATGTCATTAAACATGGTCATGATTAAGACACCCTTGATAACATTAACATATATACATTTTCTTTATTGAAAAACAAAAAAACAAAAGGGGGGGGCCATTGTCGGTTAAGAGAAAAGGACTTGCGAAAAGAAGAGATAATTGTCGACATAATTTAGACTAATGCATTTGCACATACAAAAGTAAAATTCTGTATATGGTGAAACATGCTAATAAAATCATCTGATATCAAATTTTCCTTATCCAACAGACACGGTTTCAGAATCGTTACAACGGAAAATTTGGCAATGTAAATGCCTGTCCTTTTAACTTGAGAAAACTGAAAACAAACGTTGAACCATAATATACAAACTATGTTACCTAACATAACAATAAAATATTCCTTGAAAGCTGCTTTCACAAGGTGGTGGTCCTAGACATAGATGTTTGCCAAAACTAGCACTACATAATGCACAGTCAACCGTTTATATTATAGTCAATATCCAAGACTAGCTCTTTCTCACTCTCTTTAATTTAAACACAAGTTGACTGATACATAAAAAGGACCTTTTCCCATGACCCTATCCTTTTCCCTTTTTTACTCTCTGGTTAAAGATGAAGAGCTTTCCATGTCCTCATGTACTATCATATAACTTTTTCCTCCTCCATCTATTATCACATTGTTTTTTTCTTCCTTCATTTTCACACATTTTGGATTTGAATGCCCGTGAGGGAAGGGGGGGGAGAGAGGCCTTACAGCACGGAATTTATTCAACACATTATTTCATCAACTCCTCCTTTATTCTGTTACATAATGATGGAGACATTTTTTTTTGTATTTGAATCCAAGGTATCCATCAATTGAAAGCAGAGAACTAAGTTTTCCGAGGCTAAGATTTATTTAAAGAGTTAACTTCTCTAAACAAATGTTTTTTCATAGACGAGTTTAAGAATTGAATCTCAAATCTCATACTTACAAAATAAGTTACCAGTTAATTATGTCACACAATATCTTGGTATATATGTTTTTTTTTCCTAAAGTCAATTCAAGTAACAACTTCTAAAGGAATCAAAGATGTTAGGCTGCAAGAGGTTATGCGTATGCAAAAACATCTTAGGTAAGAAGTTATTCCTTTACATAGATCTTAGTATCTTGAAAGATTAATCATGTAAAGTTGATGTGAGCTGTTTCCTTGAATACCTGTTTGTTTGCAATGCCATGTTACAACTTTTCATCATTTAAAAGGAAAAAAAAAAAAACATGAGAACATGAGAAGAACTCATGACTTCTACAACACAACACAACCACTCAAAGCTTCCGGAGTTATCTGAGAGGCAACTGTAGAAAGCAATTCTTAGAACCAACCGGGGACCAAAGATGGCCATGATGATGTTGTCCTTAGATGCATGTGCCACATGACCACCCCTTTTATTAACTTTATCTTTGAAGTTGAATCCCATGTGGCACTGTCCCATTCGCTGGGACATTAAAGGGTCCTACAAACTTCACTCTCTCTTGGTCCAACATCGACCTGAGAAAAATGCAACCCTTTTCTTTTCCATTGCACTTCCACCCAAAAATTGGCCCCGGTTACCCAGTACTGCTTATTGGTCGAGTGAGTGAGTCTCTCTTGTTTGTTGTCTTTAGTTCTGTCACTCTCCTACACCTCTTCAAACTCATTTTCCACTTACTTACTCCAGGAACATATCTGTCTCATTTTTGGACCCATTCTTAATTATTAACACTTGCCAACATTATACTGGACCATACTTCTGAATGTACACTACCCCCCCCAATCCAAGTCATGTACTGTGTTCTTTCTTTATTTCTTAATCAACTGTCATCTATGGAAGTATATTTTGTGCTTCTTTCATTACATTTAAGAATAAGTTCTAGTGTACATATATGGATAATTTTCTCCTCTCTTGGCCAGTCATACGTAAAAATTAATTGCCATCGAATAATAACAATAATAAGTCCAGAAGTACTTACAAATTCAAGAAAATCAAAAGTTTCACGAGGTGATAACTAATAAAGCATTATCACATATTAAGGTCAATCCTGGTAATTTACACAAGAAAATTAAAAGGATAAAAAGCAGAATAACGATAGTCAATCGAAAATTATATGGTCTCATGTTCCGTGCACGTGAAGCAACCAACCCAACTACCTCGACATGTCATAATCTTGAGGGTAAGCAAGCTGCTGTTCTATCTGCCAGCTCAACTTGGAAGCAACACCCTCATGGCAGGGCACGTAATCCTGTGAATTAAGCACACAAATATTTCACTTTCTTCATTCATATTACACAACTTCATAGTTTTGCACCAGAAAAAGTTGATTACGTATACAATTTTTATGACATAAATGTGCATATCCTCGGACATCCAAGAAAAAGTTGTATTATGTGTGTGCATCTACACCTATTTACATATGCGGTACGAAATCAGAGAAACTTTTTGTTTTGATGTGATGTGACTTCTCTAATGAAATCAGAGAAAGTGATTTTATTATATATAAGACAGTTTAGTTGCTTCAAATAATCAAATTGTGAGGAGAATCAAACTGAAAAGGAGTTGTAATATGCTCACACACACAGGCACAGCCTTACTAGTCTTTTCAAAAGGGCAAGAGTCAACATCTGTTTTATTAAAACAAGATGCAAATATAGTTTAGTACCTCCAATTTCTTCACCAACTCTTTTGCAGTTGGTGCTGATACAATTATGTGGCGAGCATTTGGACTGATAAATCCCTCTTCCACAGCTTTGTCAATAAATGACAACAAGGAATTAAAGTATCCATCAACATTTACTAATCCCACCTACAATTTTTGGAATGTTAATGCTAATAATTAGGCTTCAAAAAGCACAAGACAACTAAAGGGACATGAATTAATTGATGAAATAGTAGTATTATTACCGGCTTGTCATGAATCCCAAGTTGTGCCCAGGTTATGACTTCAAGAAGCTCCTCTAAAGTCCCATATCCACCTGCATGTAACTTCCATGAGTTTCTTCAGGAATATTGAAGCACAAGCATAGGATATAAATGAGAAGAGAAAAAAGTCAAATTGAATAGTAGTAGTAGTAGAGAAAAGGAAATTGAATAATTTGAAAACTGTATTTCACTTCTTTTGTGCTCTTAGTTTTGCCTGTCATGGATTTAGCACACTATCAACTTCTTGTTAAAATAGCAATCATGGATTTGGCAGTGTCAAGATAGAGTTCATTAGAGATTATGTATTGACCCTCCTGGGGAATCAACTTTCGTACGAGTGATCCCAAGATAGAGTGAATGACAACTTAGTCTTTGCATGCATTCTCTTTCTCTCCCTCTCTCTCTCTCTTTGTGTCACTAATTTTCAGCATTCAATTATTCACTGAGGATGATAACAACGACCAGTTAAAAAAGTCTTTGAAAAAAGGGTCAAGCGTTATTCCGTGTCAGGTGCAGGTGCTAGATGGAAACGTTATCTCGTGAAAGTTCTTCTCTTGCTTCACTCACTTTCCCCTCTTTATCAAAGAAAGGAAGTTTGGTAGAATCACGTCACGGTTCAAACCAAAGATGAGGGGAAAAAATGGTATATATTCAACCTGAACCATAACCACAGTGTCTCAGCCGCAGAATGCTCTAATTTTAAGTCCAACATATATTAATATTAAGATTTCATGTAAGGTCAACATCATTTTCAGCTATAGCTTTTGAAAGGGTTGCTCTCTCTAATCATAGCATTGGGATGTGCCATGAAAGTTGGTTTTGCAGCAGTGTCAACTGATTTGAATTGAATCATTAATAAAAGAGTCACACAGCTACACAAGATGGTTTGAGATTCTTTTTTAGAATTACTAAATTCCTGTCCTATCCTCCATGCCTCAATGTTTACTTAATAAGTGGACAACTAACTAGTCAACAATATTATCCATTACGTGTCGTGCCTCCATAATTAGGCGTGGTAAACACTTTAAAATTCTTTAGCCAAAAAGGTTTAGCAAGGAAAAACACCAAAGCCTGTGTGTCAGTTTAAAAAGTTTAGAAACTTTTGTAGACAAAACCCTTTTGCTGAAAAGCAACACTAGTATTAGTAGTAACACCGAGAAATCAACGGGAAACATGTCGTTTAACTAGCCTCGAAAGAATCAAACAGAGATATGGTCATTGCTGCACTGCACAACTATAACCAGGACAAAAATCATTTTAAATTCACTTACAACATATTTTTATCAATTCTTATTTGCTGAACAAAAACCTTAAAGCATTTCTTATATATTTTAGATATCAAACACGTTTAGTTTTTTCATTTAATACTTAAATTACACAATATCAGCACATAACATTACTAAACAAAATGAAGCACATATTAATGGTTAGTGGTATGACTGATTCTAATGTGCAAACAAGTTATTACTCTTTTGAAGGCTAACCTGGTAAGGCAATAAAGGCGTCTGAATGCTTGGCCATCTCTGCCTTCCTTTGGTGCATATCAGCAACAGCTTTTACTTCTCCCACTGTTTCACCAGTTAGCTGCAAAGAGGCATAAGGGAAAGCAATTCAAAGAAAGAGCCACTTAGTAATGATGAAAGTTGCAGGAATATTGGTAAAATCCGATACATCATTTAACCTATTTCTATAACATACTCCTTGATGAAGTTGAGAAACAAATAAAATACTACTCAAAAAACACAAGTAGGAATACTTTAAAGTTTAAAGTTAGAAGTAAGAAGAGAAAAAGAGGTTAAGCTTTATCTACCGGCTGAAGCAGATATGATATACATACCTCTCGAGGCATGAGCGTCTTGGGAATAACTCTGCAAGAGACAACAACATGACAAATATAGCATCAATGGTGAAAGAGACCAACAAAAGCAAGCACAGTGGTTACTCATTGAGTATGAGTTCCTGTTTCTTGCCTTTTTCCCAACATCTTTGTGGGAAAAAAGAGAAAGGGGAATTCAAAAGTGAGGAAAAGAGAAAAAACAATAAAAGAGTGTTTATCTGATTATGTTTATGTTTATGTTACTTACCCAATGACATGGCGACCCCCATCATGAACAGCTTGTGAAACTAAACCCATTAGACCAATGCTTCCTCCTCCATAAACCAGATCGATGTTCCTTGAGACCTTCCAACACCATTCAAAATAAATAAAAAATGTTAATCACCCTTCTTGAAATAGTAAACAAAAGTGGTTGGTGGCTATGATTGTGTATGATCTCAAAAAAATAAAAGAAGCATGAGTAATGAATGACCCTTTAGAAAACAATCCCATGAGAGTACATTAATCACTGTTTGAAATGTGTAAGACTGAAAGTAAAAGGGAAAATGATTCCTCAGCGCTCACTCGACAGAGGGCACTTGTAAAGTCCGTACAGTGTTGTTCACTTCAGAGGTACTGAACCAAAAACAAATAACTAATAATAATGGAGGCTTCAAGCTCCAAACACATGAAGAGAAAAAAAAAAAAGCATGGCAAAATGTTAGAGTTTCGGAATGTTTTTGAGGTTGTTTTGCCAGTGATGAAGAGACATGCTGGATGCAAACTCAAGCAAGACACAAGTCATTGTTATGAAGTTGACAATGGAAGCAAAACATTAAAGACCCCATAAAAAAAATTAAAATAAAAAGAAAAGAAAAACATAATGTGGGTGGAAAAGGAAAGCATAGGCATGAATATATATAGTGTGGGTACCAATTCGTTGGCAAGTTGAACGGCAGCATCTTGGTAGCTACTCTTTTTGCCCGGGCTACTGCCACAGAAGACACAAATCCTCTTGAACTTTGAATGCATTATTATCTCACTTCGTGTCTCCATTTCTTAGTTCTAAGGTAGCTAGCTAGTTATAAGTTATATATATTAACTTGCACACACACAAACAGAGAGAGATTTATCTGAAACTGAAGAGTGAAGAATCGGACTTTCCTTTTCCTAACACTCACAACTATCTGATCTTCCCCTGTTTCCACTTGTTAGAAAGAAACAAGTGCAAGTGTCACGGAAGCACCAAACTACAGAACAGAAGAGAAGAGTCTATGCTTAATGCTTGTGCTTCCTTCGCTACAACTCTTCCCAGTCTCGTGGCCTTATATAATAAAATCACGTTGGTCTTCGCACGTGACCACCTTAGCAGTTGGCACGCGCGGACTCCTACTCATACTCTCCCGCTCACACTCTATTTATTGTTTATGCTTCCTAATTCTTGACTATTATTATTATTGCATTCAGAAAGTAATAACATTTTCTTTTACAACAACAATTTTACTCTTTTTTTCTAAATAAAAAACATTTTTATTTTTCCTATTACAATATATTTTTAATGTACTATCCGAAATATTTTAAATTATATATATATATAGTATAGTATAATGTTAAGTTTAAAATTTAATATAAAAATTAATAATATTTTATTGACTTATCATGTCTTAATTTTGAAAAAAAAATAATCAAAAAATTGTGAAGATGACTTATTCTAAAAAAATCATTCTTAAAGAGTTGTTTTTTTTATTATTACTCATTTTCTTAATTGAATAATTAAAATATGAGTTATTCTTAAAGTATCTCTCAGAACTATGCACTCAGGAATATTTCACACTTATATTCAATCACAGATCACATATATAATAAATTTATTAATTTTTATAATAGTTATTCTAAAAACCATATTAATAATAAATTATGATCAGACGACGGTAGGTGTTGCGTAACCATCAAACTCATCAAAGTTTATATATTGGTAATGAAATAATTACATATGAACTTCGAATAAAATAAAGCCGTATTAGAATTTTGCATTTAAATGTGAAAATATAAAATAGCATGAGGTCTCTCTCTATAATGTTTGGGTTTTTTCTTTTACTATCGGTAAGAATAGACATTATTTTTTTATTGACAATGTTTGTTTGTTCAAGAATGGAATTGTACTTTCCTCCATTTCATGAAGTGACATGAAATAAATTTAAATATGATTTTAATTAAAATTTATATATATATATATATATATATATATATATATATATATTAATTGTATTATTTATGATAATACTATTAATTTTTAAATAATTACTTTAAAAATTATATTTAGGACAACATATATTTAGTTGATGGCATAAAATCTTTACATTGATTATGTATCAAAATTAAATTATGTAAGTATTTTTTTATGTTTATATATTTCCTGACAAATCATATTGTACCCTTTCATTTTATTCAATTTCTATGTTTGGATAAGGGGGTTGATCACCCAAAAAAGGAATATAAAATACAATTCAATTATTATTATTATTATTATTATTATTATTATTACTTTATAAATAAAAAAAATAACAGAATAATTTTGTGGGGATTATTTTTTAATTAACATCGAATATTTTTAAATAATTTATTTATTTTTATTTTTTCTTCTATTTATCTAAATAAAACTTTTTTGTTTCTTCTTTATTTTACTTCTAATCTAGAAATAGCATAAGGGAGTTGTCAATTTTATGCAGAAACAAAACGCTAAATGAAACAAGAATATATCATTTTACACAAAAAAAAAAAAAAGAAGAAAAAACCCTTCATCCCAAATATGCTTCAGTGACGGCCATTAATTGGCATATATATTTTATTGTTTAATGAATCTACATAAAATGGGATGTAGTGGAAAGTACGTTGTTTCATAAAGGACATGTGTTCGATTTTTATGTCAGTTTTTATGAGGAGGACCATACCTATGTGGTTCCAAGACTGGGGGTGGTTCGGGATATGCCAATCTGACCTCTAATTCACCTAAGACACGAATCCATGTTTCCCTTATCTCTTTCCAATTTCCTTTTCTTTTCTTTTTCTTTCGGTCCATGAGAATCATTGAATTCCACCACCTGAAATTTGATCATGGGTGTGGTGTGACTCTTTAATTTATACCTGTGAATGTGAGGATTATCCAACAAATTAATATGTTCTCATTGCCAGCCACGAGATATATTGGTGTTAATTATGAATTTATGACTATGCACTTGTTCTGTTTTTTTAGTTTTGGTTTAGTCCTTACCCAAAAGTGTTACATCAATCAACAAAGTGATTCATTCATCCATAACTTTTTCAACTAACCAAAATAACAATGTTTGCTTAACTAACCACCATATATAAAAGACTTAAAAAACAGTTAATAATTCTTCCATGGAAAAGAAAAGCATAGTGGGAACTCACTGTCTTTGCTTTACCCCTACAAGTCCACAATGAAAAAAAAAATGACATACATTACCCTTGTGCCTTTGAATAGGTTTACCTCCTAAAATGGAAAAAAAGGATCACCGTCAAATTAAGCAAGGGGAAAAACAACAATTTATAAAATAAAACTTAAGTTTGTTGTCAAAACAAAACATGAGAATGCCACAATTAATTAATTGTCATGAATGGGCACTCCTGACAAATTTTTCTTGTGTCTGTTTAGCAACTAGCAACTTTTATTTAAACTGAGCAAAGTTATGGGTAATAGCAGAAGTTACTTCAGATTGTGCTCCCATTGTGCATTGATGATTGAGAAGCAAAGTTATGGCTAATAGTAGTGTCTAATATCAGCTTGTGCCCTCATCCACCTTCTCTTACTCGACACTCTTGCTGTACACAAAGGAAACATTTGATTTTTATTTCACACACTCCTTTCCATTCCCCATAGGCCATATCCTTTCTCCCTCAATTCTTCAAGCATCTTGTCCCAAACCCCATTATTTGTCTCTCCTACTCATTGCATGTTCTCTTACATGTATGGTTCTAATGAAGTTAGTTTCAATTGAATGTAATAAATAGTAATTAGTTTCTCAATATAACACACTAACTATACTCACTTGAACTAATTAGTAATTAGTTTTACTGAAGCATTTTTCTCAGGTGATGGACTTTATGATTTTTTTTTTGGCATTTTGTTTATATCTGATATGCCTGGAGGATTATTAGAACCGAACTCATGCCTTTTAAGCTAATGGTTTGAGTTCCAATCCCCAAATAGCCTTTTTGGCTGTTGTGGTGTTAGCTTTATTGACACCTCTGGTTTGTCTACTTCATTGGCTTCCCCTATGTTTAGATATTATAAACTCATAATCACTCTCTTAATGGGGGATTGAGCTTGTGTATAAAAATTCATGTGAACCTCCTGCATGCTCGCACGCGCGTTATTCACACCATGTTTTTGCGTGTTAGTGATCGAGTTTACTACTTGTCTTACTATAGTACTGTCATCATATACATACATGCAGATATAGTAATATGATTAACCTCAAGACCCAAAAAAAATGAAAACTATATATTCAGCTCTGGACTCTGTCAACCTCTACTTAATTTGATTATGGTACTACATAGATGCACAGTAATTCAACGCATATACTTGGAATTTTCTGAAATTCTTTCAAGTCTACGCAAGTTTTGAGGTTTTTTCTGTGGACTAAAAAATTACCAATATGGGAAATGATTCCCCAGGAGAAGATGTTAAAAATTTTGGTAAGAAAAGGTACATATGTAATGATATCAATATGTGTTCTCTTTAGATTGAATTTACTTTTGTTCTTTATAGTTTCCTCATTTTACAGTTTTAATTTCGTAAGGAAATTTATTGTTTACTCTCTTAGTTTTTTAAATGAGTTTAATGGTTCTGTTTATAACGCTGATCATTCATAATTTTTGTAAAACAAAATTAAAAATAATACAAATGATCAGTTTTGATTGATGGTTAATATAAAATTATTTTATGTTGTTAATACATCATTAATTTTTTTTTAAAAATTTAACGATTTTGACTAGTTAAGTTTTTAGTAAAATTACGAATGTGATACTGACATGCTGATACCATCATCCATATGTGAGATTAGCATGTTAATGTTAAGTAACTAATTTTCATTCACATTGATTATGGATAAAAAATACTAGCAAATGTGCACAAATTTCGAGCTGAATTAATGGACTTAGTGTAGGCAAAGACTAGACAGCAGCAGCAGCAATGTATTGCATAGCTGTAGTAAGCTGTAAAGTGTCTTGCAAACCGGTGTCACAAAATCGTGCATGCAAATAGTAAAACAGGGAACAACATCATGAATCTCAGAAGCTTACAATACATAACAGTATGAATGTATGTAGGAGAATGCGAACGTGTTACTATGAAAATCTCTGAAACCAGAGAGAGTAAGGCTGAGATCTACATTCGTTTTCCAATGCCCCCATAACTCTCTGGCTCTACTCTAAGAGTATGGTGAAAAAACTATACCAGGAGATGAGACACGTTGTTGCCTTCTTCATACTGTTTCTTGGTCAACTAGTGTTGTACAAATTAATTTGTTCTTACTTATAAGATGGAGGGTTGACTCAATTGATTGAGCTAGATATATATACAAAATATTGAATTTTGCTTTGATATATGATCATTGGTAATTAGAAGCAGCAGAAAAGAAGGTGTATCCTAAAATTAAGGGGATGTATTCTTATACATTACTATTCAATTATTGACTTATATATGTTATATTGTTATTTTGAGGAATCAATAAAATCATTGATCTAACTATACAAATAGTACCTTAATCTTATCGAATTATTAAGTGAGGTTTAAATATGTCATTTAAATGTTTTAAAAATATTATTTAATTTGATATCCTCCAATATATATTTTGGTCTCCTCTTTTCCTTTTCAAATATTAAAAAACATGTTTAATAAACAATAAGTTTTGTTTGGAAAGTAATAGAGTGATAATAGAAGTGCAGCACATGTAGTTTGATAGGTGATTAGAAAAAGAGATAGTATAGTATAGTAATTTTGTAAAGCTTGTAATGATGCATAATGATGAGCGTTGAATGAGACAGGGAGCAGCAGGGGAAGTTTAATGCTCCGTCAGATTCAGACTCATTAATTAATGCCTTCTCTTGTGTTTAGTCACACCTGGCCCCGCCGGGGACTCTTTCTCTTTACAAAAATTCAATTATTTTAATTAATGTGTCTTATGAAAATAGAACACATGAGAGAGTATTTTTCTTTCTTTTGTTTAATTGTATAAATCTTAAACAAGATGATAATTTCATGGTCTCGTAAAGGTGGAGCTGTTCAATTAAGGTAAGGGAAGGTCCCCTTTATTGAAATTATTAGCTAACAAAAATGACGGCTTCTGTTAAATTTGGTGCTTTTTGACGACCTTGCTCTGTTCCTAAGTGATGCAAAAACTGGGTGGGAACGTGATGGGATGTGGGTAATGTTTTTCCAAAAGCAGTATATATGTGTTGCGCTTCACTTTTGGAGCGTAATTACTCAACTTGTCCATTCTTGTTCTTGTTGTGATTTGAAAAGGGGTTTTCATGTGCCTGAATGATAGAAGGGGTAGTTAAGGTTACATTTCAACCTTTCTTTTCTCTATTACTACTCCATTTCTTCGACCAAAAGGACAATTTACCTTTTCTTCTACAGTTTTCCCGCCTCATGTTTTCTATGTATTTCGCTTCAAAAAAATCAAATACTCCAAACCAAAACTATATATATGCATTCATCCTAATAATTAACTATGTAATTTTACTCTCTCAATTATAGTTATTAATAATGTGATTATGATTACCTTTCAATAATTTATCAAGTCAATTTCTCTTTATTTCTTTCCATCACATGAACAGACCATTTTATTATGTACTTCTGTTTTTGTTTTGTTAAATTTATTTATTTTTTACAAAAAAATGTTGTACAGATACATTTCCCAATATATATGGCTTCTATAGTTGGGAGAAATTGCATTTATAGCCATGAGTCGTGGCTATTGATAGGCATAGTCGGTACAATGATATCCAAATAATAAAACATTGTGAAAATGATATAACTACCAAAACTGTCATATTCTAACTAACATTAATTGTCGCCAGAAACCTCTCCCTGATCATGTCATAGACATTCTAATTTTCAAACATATCATAGAACAAAGATAACGCGTTATTTGCTGGAAGTGACATATTAGGGGACAACAATAGAATGATACTCCAATCTAAATCTATATCTATATCTATATATAATATATAAAATATAAAATATAAGGTCTTTCTTACACGGTAAGGAAGACACACTCCTGGACAAACTTGTATAGAAACTTCACCTTTAGACTATATGGATATGAATATTTTTTATATATTGGAATTGTCTTAAAGAGTAAAGACAGGATTAACTTGTGAAGCAACATCTACTTTTCTTAAATATAAGGTGAAAAAATCAAAACTTGGTCGGGAAACGACTGGGTTTCGTTCTACGCATGCTTTATCCTTAAACTGCTGCGAGCGACAATTTGAAAAATTCGCAGCCGAAAGTTTACTGAGATTTTAAAAATTAGGTCAATTCCATCTTTTTTAGAGAAGATCCTCCTTAAATATAATGGCGGTCGTTTTCTGTCCCCTCACGGCTTAATGTTCAATTCACAGTTCATATGCGTGTTGGCACCATTGTAACTCAATTAATACTACTGTGTTTCTCTTGCTAAAGCATTAGAATTGATTTTATAAATGTTTATCAAACACACCTGAATTGAAAGCTCTAACTTTAGGTTATCATGTAAGGGGCTATTGTTTTTACATTAAAAATTGAATGAATAAATAAATAAATGAAGAGCAGGCTACCCGATATGATGATGAATGGTGATAATGTATGTAGCATAAGGGTGTCTCAAATCCCTAGAGTTTATTTCCTGAAAAATATATGGACAAAGATAAGGTGGGTGAAAGTCGCTTGGCAAGGAGTGTTTAGCACATTACGGTGGAAGAGAGAAAACGACAAATCCTCATTCATTGATTTTGACATTCAATTCGGGTCCACATACCCTCAGAGTAATATGCCTTATGCCATAGTAAAGTGTGTGAGCAATAAAACCCTATCTAAGCGTGATCAATCATTCTCCATTCAATGGGGTCGTTACACGTGTCATCCCTCTAGCTTGGACACACCCCTATCTAGCTACTATCACCCTATGCCTCTGCCATCGTGACCTCATTCATTCATTGCTGCTACAATCATGATTCATGATTTCTTATTTCCTTCTTGCATGGAAAATGCAGGCTGCAGGGTACGATCTATTCCCATTACCTGCTGCATCAAAATGAAGCTTTTCTTTTAGTTTAGGACAATCTAGATAAGGTTTGTTTTTTATTACTATATAATGTTGTTTGATTTACTAATGAATAATCTTAATTACTAAGATAGGTTTGTTTATTGTATTTGTTACCATCTAGCCGGGTTAATTTGGGGTGGAAAATTAGTGATTTTACTCATTAGTCATGAGTAAAAGACCCAAAGCCTGATTTCAAGGAGTGTGACCTGTGCTGTGTGAGTGAATTAGTGAGAACATAATCTGGATTGCATTGCTTTTTGGAGCCACCTTGGTCAATTTAACTAGATCAATTTCAACTATAAACAATATAGGCTTTTAATTTCTAGCCGATTTTAGTGTCGACAAAAGGCATGGCATTATATGAAATATTGATAAAGTTTTACTAGATGATCCAGACAATACAAGGACATAAATGCATGCATTCTAAAGTTTCTTTGTGCAAAGATGCAGGGTACATAAAAACACTTGTATTTTCTTGAAGATACATAGCAACAATTAAAGCTTATAATTAAGGGCAATTGGTTGAATATTCGGTCCTTTAACTTCTTCTATCCTTCATTGGAAAAAGTGTGAGCATTTAATGCTATCTCTATAGCTTATCTTTTGAATAATATGGAACAACCACCCCCCTTTGTGTTGCAAACTTCTCTGTTTTTCAAACTGAAATACGCAAGAAGCTTCTTTAAATTCTGGAAAGTTAATTGGGACGGGGCATCTTTCCTATTTCTATTCAACAAATCAACAACTTTTCGAAAGAAAACATGATTATGAAAAGTATTCACAGATGATTACTTTGTTTCTTTTCCCTTTTGTTTCTATTTAAAATTTCCAGATAAGTAAACCATCTTTGAATCGGCTTTAGTCAAACAAAGTACTCAAAAGCAACGAACAATGATATGTAATCAATTGGGCAGCATGTGCTTTTGATTGCTTTATTAACATATCCCTTTGCATAACCACATTTTTGGATCAGAAACTATATAGCATGACCCATCACGACTCAAATTAATTAATTAAGTGCATCTCTCAGTTATTTATCAATCCTGTTCCTTGTATACTTTACCACATATATATATGCATGCTGCCTTTTTATTAATTGTAATGGAAAAATTGTTGGAATTTTTTAAGGTTTAGTCCCATTTATTTTATTTTCGTGAAGTTTTGAACTAGCTATCTTGTCCTACAGCATGAGATATATACATATAAACTCGTTTGCCAATATGGCATTCAAAGTCGCAATGATTGTTGTAAAAGGTGACATGAAAAACAACATAATAATACTACTTGTTATATAAAAGCCTTGCCAATTTGGGAGAATAATTAAATAAATGCACAATGAAAAGCTCAGCCCATAATTGTATAAACTATAATGCCGAATCTGTCATATAGCACTTATTGTTTAGGGTTAATAAATTAATCTGTCTTATACACAATGTGAAGGGAATTATACCTAAAGAGAAAAAGTCAAGAGAATGATATATCTCTATATGAAGAGCGTTCATTGAGGAAGTAAAGACAAAAGCAAAGGGGTGCATTTGAACATGGAATGCAGTTGATATGGCAACCTTAAAGACTATTTGTCACCTATTTTTGAGACAACGTGATACTTAGACTGCATTTCGGCACCACTAAAGCTGCTTCTCGGAACTTTCTTTCTTTTCTTTTTTCCTAGTTTTCTTATATGTAACATGTTTTATATTTTTGCCTATAATTTTAACCTTAAACCAATTGGCAAGCCCAGTGATGAAATTATTGGTTTGTAAACGCTGCCATTTATTTTATGGTTGCACTAGATATGAAATTATTGTAGTATATTACTATGAAATTAAGCAAGCATGGAAAAGTACTATAATGTCAAAGCATAGTCGTCCATGATAGTAAATGAATGAGTTTGTTGGCACTTTGATTAGCTGAATGGAAGATTATGTTGTAGGAGTTAATATATATTTCTTATTGGCTTAACTTACAAGACAGGTTTCCAATTTCCAAAGGTATTTGATATATTATTAGTTATAGGGAGTCTAACATGTCTTGGGTGTACTCGTGTCTTACATGCATGCACTCTCTAATCATTACATTTAATCAAATTATTTCAAAACATATATATGACTGTGGCAACTCTAATGCTATTAACGATTTGTTAGTTAGCAACTAAGTAAGAATGATATACTTTTATTTATTTATTATATATCACATTTATTTAAAAAAATCATTTTTTTCTTTTTGTTTACTTATTAGGTATATATAAATGATCACTTTTGTAGGTGGAAAATAGATTTGTATTAGTTAAATAGAAAAAAAGGGGTGGGGTTCGCAATATCCTCTACAACTACAAAGGCAAGGGAAGTTTGTTGGAGAATCTTTGGTTGAAGTTGTGGTTATGTCGGTCAAAAGAATATGCTCATGATTTCCATGCCAGTCCACTGTGCTGATTCCATTTATTCATTTCTTGCCACCCAAACTTCCTCTCTCAACTACTGTTGGGACCCACCTTACCCATTTCTAAAATTTTGATCATCATTTGTTAAATTTCATTTCTTTCATATATCTCAACTCATTATCATTAGTTCAGGGATGATAAAGGAAGAAGTAAAAATTAACGATAAATTGTGGGATTGAGTTTCTTTCGTTAATATTTTTAACAAAAATTAATAAATGTTGATAAAAAAAAATAATATTGTGACTAATTCCTTTTTATATCATTCTCTTTTCCCCACCTTCATTAAGAAAAAAAAATCAGTGATTAATAAAATGTAAGTTTTTCCATTTCGAATATAACTCAAGTAACGAAGCTTAGTGTTTACAAAGTCCTGCTAAGTAAAATGCATTTGCAAAGTCAGGCATAGACCCATTAAAAATGTTTAAATTTTTTATTTCAGTGGGTTTCTAAAACAAAATTATGGCATTTAGATAAAAATGTAATTATGTTTTTTGTCCCTACTGAAAGTGGAGTCCTGGAGCCACTTGCGCAGGTACCATAGTTTACTTTTATTTTGCTTTTCATTTAAAAAAAAAGTTACAATAGGTTTTTTTTTCCTCTTTCGGTCCATCGGAATGTATTCATAAACTTTATATTTGGGATACACTTGTGTCATACTTAAACTAGGCTTTTACTATTTACACATTCCAGTTCATTAATACACTCCACTTTTTTATGTTTAAGTAAATTATTTAAATACCCTTATTTTCTCTCCTTTGATTTCATGGTACTCCCCACCTATGGGTTTCACCACACTTGCTCCCCTCTCATTTCTCTCCTCATGAAACATTTTTTTTCCAAAAACACCACATTTTAACCATATAATCACACAACACAAAATTGATCAATCTACTTAACGTTTAACATGTGAGCACTGCGAAAAAGAAAAAAAAAAATCAATTAAAAGTTACCGCATTATCCTAACTTTCTCCCCCACCTTAAATTCCAAAATTTTGACTCTTTCCCATACACTTAAATGTAGTGGGGTACCCTATAACCCTACATAATGCTCCACTTACAATTCTCACCATTATCACAACACGTCAGTTCTTGTTTCCTCCAACCATGGATGACTCCCCCACAAGATAGATAAGGTTATTTAAGTAATTTTTTTATATAATAAGGGAGTATATTTAACATATAAGGAGAATATAAATAACAGAAGCTCTTAAACTATAGGAACCACTTTGGTAAAGATGCGAAAAATGTTAAGAAAAAAAAGTGGAAAAGAGAAAGAAAAGGTGTGGAGACAAAAGAGAAGAAAAAAACAGTTAAGCATGACAAGAGGGAAAGTGGGGTGCTGGGAAGTGAAGAATGAGGAGTGAGGGGGAAGGGGTGTAATAAAAAAGGACAAGAATGTTTTTTTTACACGATTTTGAAAAAGTAAAGGGGGGGGGGGAATAACAAAAGTGGGATGAGAATGGCAATTTATGAGGAAGAATGATTTAAATCAACTTGAATACTTGATGTATTGACAACTGCCAAAACCTCACAGGCCCATGAACAAAACAAAAAGTTAAAAAAATGGATTTTTTTTTTTTTTACTAAATTACAATTTTAGTTTTTTTTTTAATTTTCAATCCTTAAATTTAATCTCCTTATTTTTTAAATCACAATTTTGATACCTCAAATTTCAAAAATTACATTTTTTTATTTATTCTATTCATTGAGTGTTAATTAACCATGATACTGATGAAACAGATGACATGAATGACATTAAGTGTCATGTTACTGTCAAATTTGAATTAGACAGATAAAAAATATCATTGGGATGATAGACTAAACTAACTGACAATCAATTTTTTTGACAAAAAAAATTATCAACAAAACTAATATAAACTACATACTAATATAATGCTAACTAGAAATAACAATACATTCAAAAATGTGTATTCTAATATTCTTCCACTCTGGTGTAGATATGTCAAGCAAGAAAAATGAGAAATTGGTGATGCATTTTCCCTTTTCCCTGTGGTGGAAGTAACAGGGAAGAAGTACGAAATGGCGTGAAAGCTAGTGGCAAAAAGCATAAATAAAAGGGTGAGGAAAGTCAGCATCGATCATGTGAATTTTCTTTCTCTAACTTTTCTAACTTTTGATCATTTTGATTTTGATGCTGACACCCCAAAGGAAAGATATAGAATTTCTTATACTCTTATACGTTATACGAGTGGTAATGAATTCACAGGAAACTAATTATAGCTCTAATAGAGATTAATCCTTGATAAAAGAGAGAATTTTACTGAATAATTATATATATTTTTTTATAAAAATTATTCATTGATAAAATTAATAAACAATTAATACTTCGTAACAATAATAGAATTAAAAAACAAAGAAAACACTCACAAAGCTGCCATTGGCGCCAGAAATTTGGACTTATGCTCGAAATGGTCAATCTTTGTTTCCTCTTTTTCTATTACTTGTCATGGTCATCCTCATGCTATTTCCTATTCGACTCTGATTACACTTGTTTTTCACCCAATCACTGCATCTTTACATTATATGTAATTTGTACATTTTTAACTTTAATTTATAAATTATAAATGAAATTAAATTTTCGTAACAAACCATTTTGAAAACAAAACATTTGTTGCAGATGGATGGAACTACGTCCAAAAAGATTTCCACCAAAATTTTGAAACCCCACCCACAATTGACAAATGAATAGATTCGGAATAATATAGTATTATATTGTCAAGATAAAGTCATCAGACTATTTCATGTTCAATCACTATCATCATCATTTTTCCTTTTATGGTTTTTTTAACTCTCTTTTCAGCCTTTTGATAAGAACAAATTGCATTGCATTCAATGAGATCTTATCCCCATTATGTATTTTATTGCATCAGTTATGATATGATATGATATTCATATATCAATTTATTGCTCTAATTGACTGACACATAAGCTTTTTTAATGGAAGAAATTCCATATAGGCCCTCTTCTCCTGATTAACCTCATCACTTCCATCCCTTTCTTCCCCAAAATTAAAGCCTCTCTCTCAGACTCAGTTTTCTTTTTTAAGTATTGTCATTCTTTTCCTTTTAACTGAGTCAAGTAAGAGCAACTCCAAAGTCTAACCCAAAACACACAGCTCATAAAAACATCACAAGTCACTTTATTTGTAAGTGGACACAAAAGCATTTTCTGTTGACTATAGTCACTTTACAAGTTTTAACTAGAGCTCGTTTGTAAAATTGCTCTTCATTTAGCTTAATCTAAACTAAAACAACAACAAAAAACAAAACAAAAGTTGTCAAATTATTTGCAGGATCTATTTTCTACATGTTTATTTGTTTCATTTACGACTTTATCAAATGAAAACTTCACATAAAAATAATTCATCTTGACCATGACTATTTTGAGTTTCCTCTCTGGCATTACAACTACCAATTTGACTTTTGTAACTTATTGGTAGGAAATAAACTATATCCACCTTATTTAAGTCATTAATACACAAATGAACTTTAAGCACAAACATTAAAAGTATTAAAAACAAAAATCAACATAAAAATGTTTCCAATATATATAGTGTGTTATGGATCAACATTGAACATTAACAACTCATTTCTACTTTAAAAAAATATGTCAAAATTAAAAATAAAAAAAAGACAGGAACTAATATATTTAACTTCCACATCTACTTTGAATGAATGTCTAAACATGCAGATATATAGATTGCTCGTTATTGGTGAAAGGTTTCCTTAAAATATGGTAAAAATTGTGAATAAAATTAACAACTGACATTATATTGGTATGAGTGAAATTGAACTCTAATTTTTTAAATAAATTTTTTTAAGTTAATGTAATTAAAAAAAAAGTTAAAAAAAGACTAATTAGATTCGTTAAGAGAAATTAATAACGATAAAAGTCAACGGATCGTATTTTATTCGTCACAAAACAAGTGTTGTATTTAAAAAAAAACATCTAAATAACTAATAAGTGTTATATTATTATTTTAATATAATACTAATTATTATTTTGAGTATATCACAGTTAAAGAAAACCATAAATAAAATGTCATTTAATAGCCAATGGACATTTGATAGATTTGGAGAATAAATATTTTTGGATTTTTTTTTGGATAAGGCAAAAGAATAGTAAATATAAAACATATTTTCCTCTTTCAGAAGAGAAAAGAAGTGAAGTGAAGTGCCAATCAAATTCAATCAGCTAGCAATAAATGAATATTTATTTTTAACATTAACATGTAGGAAACGGTAAGGTAACTGTCCTTTTTAAGAGCTTTGGAGTTTGGACTTTGGAGTTACCACCCTCCTTTTCAACACTCACTCTCTCTCTCTCTTCAATCTTCATAGGTACAAATAATAATACAGTAATACTTTACAAATAATAATACAGTAATATTTATCTGAGTGTATGAATGGTCGTGTGAGATCTACTTCGCAGTAGTGAATGATATGATAGATGAAGGAACAGAGAAGGTAAAGATTTCTCTTCAGAACCCTAACTGTACGGTCTTCATCATCGACCTTGAATTTCGTGCAGAATGTTCCTAACTTCTGCATTAGATCCACGCCAACGTTTTCAACTTTTCATTGCCTTTGTTATCTCTCTTACACTCGAGCTTTTCCACTGAGTGAGGGTTAAGGATTCTTCTCCTCGGGATTTCGGTTCGCGACTTATGTTATGCTTTTTTTTCTGTGGAAATTTTCATGTGCGTGCTAGTATTTGTTATCAGTTATCACTTTCGAGGCTTAATATTAATGACTAATGACTAATGATTAATAACTAATGAAGAAAGTGATGAAAGAGTTCCTATTATTTTCTTGTTCTGTTTTTACTTCGGTGCTGATGTTGTTACATTGGTCAATTTGATGATGCAGGAGCTGTTTATGAACTTTGGCACCAAATTGGATTGATTTTCTTTCATGTTGAGGAGATGAATGGAATTGTTAGTAGTGGTGTTGAAAAAAAGATTTTGTGATGGTATTCGGGTTGACTTCATTGAAAAACCTCTGTTTTGTATCTGATGGTTGAATATAATTGACTGGGTGCTGGCATACACGGATGATATATATATATATATATATATATATATATATATATATATATATATATATATATATATGTTAAACTATTTGCAAGTTGCAAGTGCTTTTAGGCTTTTAGGAGCTTAGTTTTGCTAGAAGCTAACATATCTACGATTGTAATTAATAAATAGAATCTTTTGATAGAAATATAGTTAAGTTGCAGTAGTGAAATTGTCTATGGGTCATTGAGTTTTAGCTACTTCAAAGTGGTTGTCCTGTCCTGAGTCTCAAAGTGGAAGATGATATCAAAGAGTAAAATGGAGGCAGAGACATTGAGTCCTAACCACCCTCCTCCTAGCTTTCTTCGTCAGTCACTTCCTTCTGTTGTACCTATGCTTCTGATTTCAACAGGATATGTTGACCCTGGAAAGTGGGTAGCGACTGTTGAAGGTGGTGCACGGTTTGGGTTTGATCTGATGGCTTTCGTGCTTATTTTCAATTTTGCTGCTATCTTCTGTCAGTACATATCTGCAAGGATTGGTGCAATTACAGGAAAAAATCTAGCTCAGGTATTTTGTCTTCCACCCCGGGGATTTATAAATTATACTGTGTTGTGGAGGTAGTAAGATTGCAATATTTGAAAAGCTTCTGCACTCTGAGCTGCTTTTTAGAGAAAGAATGAGAGACGTAGGATGATTCTGTGTCTAATTTATAAATGAGTGGTAAATACAATGAATGATGCTTTCCCTAATTTACTTAAATACATACATACGACTAATATCTCTTGAAATCCCGAATTACAAAATTTAAAATTACATAATCTCGATTTGTTGAGTTGATTACCCTCCTCAAACTCACACATGCTGCTTACAAAAGCAAGCTCAGATAAGACTTCATGCATATACTTAATTGGTGTGTCTTGCTTATAGACTAACATTACTTTCTTTCTCCAAAGATTTGCAGTGATGAGTATGATACATGGACATGCATGTTCCTTGGAGTTCAAACAGAACTTTCAGTGATAATGCTAGACCTTAACATGGTAATACTCTTGATTAACCTTCAAAGATTTGGCTGGCTCTTCAGCAATGAATTTGATTTTCACATGTTCATTTTTTACATTCATCATCAAACTTGTTTTGACTTGGAGCTATGATTTTACCTGTTTTGCAAGATCTTGGGCATGGCACAAGGATTAAATCTTATTTTTGGGTGGGACTTGTTCACTTGTGTCTTTTTAACTGCTACTGGAGCTGTTTTTCATATACTTCTCTCCGTTCTACTTGTAAGTATCATCATTGGCTTATTCATAAATCTCTGTTGAACAACACTTTACTTATCAAATTGTTTTGTCTAGGACATTGAGAAGGCAAAAATCCTAGGCCAGTTTGTTGCAGGTTTTGTATTGCTCTCTTTTGTACTTGGACTGCTTATCAATCAACCGGAAATTCCATTTTCCATGAATGGAATACCAACAACGTTGAGTGGGGAGAGTGCATTCGTGCTAATGAGTCTTCTAGGAGCAAATCTTGTACCTCACAACTTTTACCTTCATTCGTCTATTGTACAGGTATTATTTCCTCTTGTTTTTAATTTTCTTCTATGCATATACAATGAAATGTCTGCATCCTTCGCATGCTGCAAAAAACATATCTTTAATGTGTTTGTGGATATATTTGCACCTCATGTTTTGCGTGTTCATAAAGGAGAAACTTGCTTCTTGCAATATGGTAGTAGGCTTGCATGGGCAGTTGCCTTGCTGCTGGACTGCTGGAGGTTTACTAACTTTGATAAATCTTTTGCTCAAGTTGACAAGCATGTTGAAATTCCAGCCTTTAATAATAATAATTTCCTCTTTATTATAGTGATAAACTTATAAATATTCATTATTCTTACTTGATTTTGTATACTTGTGGCAAAAACCTTGTATTGTGACTGGTTTCTCTACTGTTACATCATCAGATGGTTGCTTTATCTAATGAAGTGATGAATATTATATAGCAATGTTTGAACACTTTCTGATTTGAATGATCAAAACCAAAATGTGCTTTGAGTTCTCTTGCCTAAAAGCTCTACAAGTAAATTTTGGTGTCCTCCTGGGTGTCTGATGTTTGGTTTCATTAATTACCTATGTCTTAAGTTCCCGCAGTTTAATGTTATTCTTGCAAGCACCCTTATGAAGGGAAATGAGGGCATTTATACTAGTTCTTTGAATTGGTAATATGATATTACATGTTTGGAAGTTGGCTCAATGGGATTGCACTGGGGTATTTGTTTCCATGAAGCAGGCATTGTTTTAAAAAGGGATTTCATGCAGAAAATAAAGTTAGCATTCTTTATTACTAGATGTCTTGTTGGGAGAAATGTATCATTTAGCAATATGCTAGTAATGGTTTTGGAGTAGTAACTGTTACCTATTTCTAGATAGGTAGGCCAAGCCCAATTCTAACAGAAGGTTTAGTAACTGATAGTTTCTCATTGATAATATGGTTGTTTGGGCAAATGCTTCATCCAATCTATGTAACTTGCATGAGAACCTGTACATTTTCTGTGGTATAAAGTGAACCTACTGCATTGTAATGGCACACTTTAAATGGAAAGAAAAAGGTGTATTACAAATTCTCAAAGTGATATTCTTTTACTGATATTGTTTATTCATGTATACAAAATTTACCTGTAGTTCCTCAGTAGGTTTCTTAAGTTTAAGCTATACAATTGCCTCCTGATAAAAGTAGGGCTTTCTTAATGTTGTATTTATGATTTTAGGTTTGTCTCTGATCAATCATCACTTCCCCATACAAACCTTTCATCATTTGTGCACCTAGGTGAAAAAGATTGTACTCATGTTATATATCAAATTGGGTGCGTCTTTGAGTTTTGTCAATCTGAAATTTCTTTTTCTTTTTCTTTTCCAGTGGCATCAGGGATTGAAAAGCATTTCTAAGAATGCTCTGTGTCATAACCATTTTTTGGCCATATTATGTGTTTTCAGTGGTCTTTATTTGGTAAATAATATGCTGATGACCGCCTCAGCAAATGAGTTCTACAGTACAGGTCCTGTTCCGCTTACTTTTCAGGATGCATTGTCACCAATGGAACAGGTCTCCTTTTCCTTTATAATTGATTGGTTTACATCAGAATACTTACAACATTCTATTTGTCATTCATGATTTGAAGTCTGAAAAAATATATAATAATCCTATGATTCTTATGCAGGTCTTACGTGGCCCAATAGCTCTGGTTGGGTTTTTGCTCATTTTGTTTCTTGCAAATCAAACCACAGCATTAACTTGGAGTTTAGGCGGAGAAGTAGTAGTGCATGGTTTCTTAAAATTGGATATACCGGGTTGGCTTCATTATGCTACAATTAGAGTGATTGCTGTTGTGCCTGCCCTTTATTGTGTCTGGAGTTCAGGAGCTGAAGGGATGTATCAGCTACTATTATCCACGCAAGTTTTGGTAGCTCTGCAACTTCCATCTTTTGTGATCCCCCTTTTTCGAGTTGCTACATCTAGATCAATAATGGGTGTACACAAGATTTCCCAGTTTCTGGAACTTTTGGCATTGATCATATTCATTGGGATGCTTGGCTTGAATATTGTCTTCGTTGTAGAAATGATATTTGGCAATAGTGATTGGGCGAGTGATTTGAGATGGAATGTGGGGAGTGGTGTGTCTGTCTCGTATTTAGTTCTTCTTACTGCTGCTTTTACATCGTTATGTTTGATGCTTTGGTTAGCCGCCACACCTTTAAGATCTGCTAGTGTCCAATTAGATGCTCAGACATGGAACTGGGATATGCCAGAGACTCGGCCAAATCCATCAGTTGTTGGTGAGGAATTGTATTTAACTGAAACAAAGTGTCCTGAAGATGTATCTAAGCATGTGCAGGAACCCACGCCAACTGTAGCAAAAATCTTGGAGTACACAGATGTATCACTTCCAAGTGTTCATCCTGATCTACCTGAATCTATAATGGAACCTGAACCCCATGTGAATGCTGTAAGGGATAATCATTCTATTGCATCGACTACCACATCAGAGTTAGAGGCAGTATCAACTATAGTTAATGAGATTTTGGATTCTTGTTTGGAAGACACCAAAACTATAACAATGGAAACAAATACCCCAACTGAGAAAACTGTGGAAGTTAAAGGAGATTCAAATGCTGAAAGGGATGATGATGATGGAGATTCATGTGAAGCTGAAGAAACTTCCAGAGTGGTATCAGCCAGTGTCCCATCTTCAGCCTCAGATGGCCCTGCATCATTCAGGAGTCTAAATGGCAAAAGTGATGAAGGAGGGAATAGCTTTGGAAGTCTTTTGAGAATAGAAGGCTTAGGGCGTGCAGCAAGGCGTCAGCTAGCTACTGTTCTTAATGAATTCTGGGGACAACTATATGATTTGCATGGACTAGTACCCAAGGAAGCAAAGGCTGAGAAAATTGCCCTTTTGCTGGGAGTGGGTGTAGATTCAAGACCCACCAGTTCCTTACAACAAGTGGATGCATGTGGAAAGGACTACTCTGAATACTTACTATCTATAGGAGGTAGAGCTCCTGCCACTTTAATGAACCCCACTTCATATGATTCTTCCAAGCAGCCTACAATGCGAAGTAATTCAGAGTCTTCTTATGGCCTTCAAAGGAGTTCTTCCTCAATGCGGGCAAATCCCATCCAATTATTGGATGCACATGTACAGAACTCTAGCCACAATATCCTTAATTCTGGTGAGAGGCGCTGTTCCAGTGTGCATAATCTACATTCATCTGAGGCTTGGGATTATCAACCAGCTACCATACATGGTTATCAGACTGCATCCTATCTTAGCCGGCTTGGTAAAGACAGAAATTCTGCTAACTTAAATGGTCAGGTGGACTTGTCATCACTGAAATCCCCTTCCATAGTTAATACAAAGTACAGGGATTCACTTGCATTTGCTTTGGGGAAAAGATTGCAAAGTGGCTCAAGTGTGGGCCAACCCCCAGGGTTCCCAAATGTAGCTGTCTCCAGAGATTGCCAATTACAATCTGAGAGGTCTTATTATGACTCTGGCTCTTCTGGATCTGCAGATAATACAGTCAATTCAGTTAATACTAAAAAGTACCACAGTTTGCCGGACATTTCAGGATACTCCATTCCCCTCAGGGCTGGTTATGTGTCTGATAAAAATGCTCCATGGGATGGTTCTGTTGGATATGGATCTTTTGCTAGTAGGACGTCTTATGATCAATCATCATATTCAAATTCTGGATCAAGAACAGGAGGTCATTTGGCCTTCAATGAACTTTCTTCATCTCAAGTTAACAACAAGGCACTCTCTTCACAGTTGAGTTCTGGTTTTGATACTGGATCCCTCCGGCCTAGACTGCCTTATGAGCAGTTTGGGGTAGCTGAGAAAATTCATAATGTTGCAAAGGAAGCTTTCGGAAATAGGCCTAATGCAATTGTTCAAGAAACTACTTCATTTGTGGATATAGAGGGGAAACTTCTTCAGTCTATAAGACTTTGCATTGTTAAGCTCTTAAAACTTGATGGGTCTGATTGGTTGTTTAGACAGAATGGTGGAGCCGATGAGGATCTGATAGAATCTGTTGCTGCAAGGGAGAAGTTGTTTTATGAAGTTGAATCCAGGGAGATGAATCAGGTCATTCATATGGATGAAACTCATTATTTTCCTCCTGATAGGAAATTTGGTTCTTCAATGAAGAATAATGAGGCACATTCTTCAGGTTTTTCAGTGTCTTCAGTTCCTAATTGCGGGAAGGGATGTATTTGGAGAACAGATTTAATAATAAGCTTTGGAGTGTGGTGCATCCACAGTATTCTTAACCTCTTACTTGTAGAAAGCCGGCCAGAGCTCTGGGGGAAATACACTTATGTTCTCAATCGCCTCCAGGTAAATTATCTAAATTGTTTGCTATCATATCAAAATAATTCTAATTATATTTCAGCTGATCTCTTCATTTACATTTAAATGTGGATGATAGTCATTGAAGTGCTGGCCATCATCTTCTAACAATTCTAAATTGTCTTCATTTCTGTGTTTTCCTCCAGTACATTTGGCATTTATATATTTCATTTATCTTGATGAGCAGGGAATCATTGATCCAGCATTCCTTAAGGCTCGTAGTCCCTTGGCTCCATGCTTTTGCCTTCAAGTTCAAAAAAAGTTAAGCCCCCCTCATCGGTCAAATGGGATGCTGCTACCCCCAACTACAAAACCAGGCCAGGGCAAATGCACAACCACAAGTGCATCAACGTTGCTTGAACTTATCAAGGACGTGGAGCTTGCCATCTCTAGCCGGAAAGGACGTACCGGAACTGCTGCAGGTGATGTGGCTTTTCCTATGGGGAAGGAAAACTTGGCATCTGTTCTCAAACGGTACAAACGGAGGTTATCTAACAAGCCCGTTGCCACTAATGAAGGCACAGCTTCACGCAAGCACCATACAACCAATTAACTTAACAACAAAACCAGTGTTAATTGGACTGTTTTGTAATTTACTTTCTATATAGCAGCTCATACTATACTACTACTGTATCAAAGAATGTTGTTGTCTGTCTCCGTGTATCATATTCATATTCATATTCCACTCCCTGATGACATTGTAGGGCATGATGTACTATATTAAATTGCAGCAAAATCGACGTCAAAAATTAGTTATACTGTTTTGTTCGCTTCTCTGCATAAAAGGCAAGGAAACTGATGTAATGTTTTGAAATAATTATTACATCAAGAGAGAGGCTTTTCAAGTGAGGTGATTGTTAAAATTAATAGGATTAAAAATATTTATTTCTATTATTAAATTTAACGTTAATTTTCAACAATATGTGCATAGCACGGAAAACAAAACTAGTTGGTGTAAATTACTCAATCCTCATGTTGCATTTGATGCAAATTAGAGTCGAGCTGCCTAAAATCTTCTTAATTAATGATCATCCGAATTCCAAAGCCAAAGCATGTTCACGATCAAGGATGCATTATTATTTTGGACAATAGTGCATTAAAACCGTGAGAAATATTGAATTTATGCGTTTCAAAGTGTCCAACCACCTCGTGACACGTGTCATAATCATAATTTCACCTACAAACCGTGTTACCAGCTTCAATCTTAGGCTATTCCACCACTTTCATTCACATAATCTGATTCTGATCGCATCTATTCCTCCCTACAATCTTACCTCTAAAATTAAATATTTTCCCCTATCCCTCTTCAGATTCTGTGTTGCAGACTGTGCTTCCTACTCTAACATCATCGGTAACAGGTAAATTAGCGATTTCTTTCTTCCGATTCATCACCTTTTCAATTTGTTATCTGAGATATCCACAGAAATTGAAATTTAAATACTCAAACAATATGCGGGAAATTCCAATAAACTATAATCATATCTGTAAATTGTTAATTACTATTAACTTATTTGTAGTCAGGATTTTTTTTTATTTTAATTTTTGGAATAAAATTCATCTATGGGCCAATCCTGTTTTAGTTCCATTTCTCTAGTTTGGATAATTAAATTGGGAATCACGAATATTAAAAGCTATAAATATGTACCCATATGTATATGTATATGTTATATATAAATTTGGTTGTTGTGACTTTGGGTTCTGAGGAAGGAATGAAGATGTCATGTTGTACTTGTAGGTATAAATAAAGTAAAGGTTTTCGAGTTGAGAAATGGTGTTCGAGTTGGTGATATCGTTGCCCTTAATATTGTTCATCTTGATATTGGCTTTGGTGTGTTACCTATTGGGCCGGGCTATGGGTCGACGAAAACAACAACAACTTGGCCCACCCGCTCCTCCACAACCACAACAGGTCTAACACACATTCACATAGTTTTGTCTTTGGGTAACATGGTGTTATCTACATATATAGTTGATGAAAGAAAAACTAGTGCCATGGTATATTCTTACTATTCATGACTTAATCTTGAATAAAATATTAGAGCATTCAAAGTTGTTTCCCCATTAGTGGGTATGTTAGGTGATTCAATTCAATTCATGCCTTGAGGAGCTTCAACAACAGCAAAATTTTACTTCAGAAAAAAAAAATTGCATCAATGGTTGGTGCTTACTGTTGAATTTGTAGATGGGTCTAGTCTAGCTGCCAATGAAAAAAAGGGTAATGCATAACAAAAATATACAGTATTACATAGTTACATTCTTTTATTTATAATAAATCAATTAATTTTTATAAAATTATTTTAAAATTGATATAAATAAATGGTTACGGTAAGTGTATAACCCTTATTTGAAAAAAAAAAATACTGAGCAAAGCGTTATAATTAACTTGATTTCTATGCTCTGTCACATATCCAAAGACGCGAGGCAGCAGTAACCATATCAAAACTGGGTTATTAATATCAGAACAGTAGTAACCAATTAAGAATGTTGTTAATATTAGAACAATAATAGCCGATTAACAATATTGCTATTACACTTACGCACATTGTGAAAAAGTGAAGAGAGAGGAGAAGAAAAAGGTTGCAGGTTTGATATTTTTTTTTTGTTAGATTATATTATTTACACCTATTTCATTAAGTACATATTTCATTTTTTTTTTAATGTTTTTAGGGGACTATATTTAGTAAACCGGCTTGAAAAAAAAAAAAAAGTAGCCAAATTAGAAGCAAAATGAAATGAAAAAGTTTCATGGGTACTCCATGCTGCTGACACTCCAAGAGAGCAAGAGATAGAAGAGGGAAAAATGCATAAGTGATAGGAGATAGTATGAAGTAATTAAAAGGAAGAAATAAAAGGAAAATATAAGTGTTAAATGAAATATTTATACTGTAGCAGAAGAGGACATTTGATGCAAAATAATTGTAATCTATTCCATGCAGTAAAAAGAACACTTAGTCAAAACAAAATTAATATATTCCAATTGTCATAGCAGAAGAGGACATGCATTAATTAGCCCATTCATATTAATTATGTGAATCAAACTTAGGTAATTTAGGTAGGCCAATTTATATCTGTATATGGGGGGATCTACCCTCCATCTTCCTCTCCCCATTTTTCTCTTTAATTAGATCCTCAATTTGTTTTTGTTTTTTTTTTTTTTTTTTACAACTATGCCTTTCTTATAATTAAACTGAGAAAAAAGGTGAAATTCACCAAAGAAGATAATGTACGTTTGGGTGAAGGAGAAGGTTGCAAGGGAGGGACAAGGAGATAGGAGAGGAAATGTTGAGAAAAAATAAATAAAGGGAGAGGGAGAGACAAGGGTTTCAGAGATAAAATTATAGTTGTCTCTTGTGATTTATTTATTTATTTATTTTAAAATCCATTGATTTTCAGACACAAGGATATATTTATTAACTTTTATATAAGTAAGCAATTCTACTAAATTATGCCTAAACTTAAAGTGCATAGCATGTTAACACTATCTTAAAAGGGTTTAATTTGAATATTACAGTTATCTTAAGTAGAATGAAAATCTGAAAAGAAAAAAATATTAAAAATTAGAACATTTAATATTATTAATATATTTCTACTGTAATTCTTATAAAACTCTTTATTAATTTATTAATTTTTAATCCTAAAGTAATATATAATTAAGTTAGAATGACAAATTTAATTAAAATGAATAAATCTAAATCTTTCTGCTGTATCATCTAAATGAAAGAATATTAATATTTTTTTTGCATTTCAAAATATTAATATATCTATTTTTATTTTTTATTAATTACTAAAAGTGACTCCTCTTAATGTTCACTAGTATATATTGTCAAATTTCTATCATGATGCATTAACTTTAATTTTGCCCTTCTTCGACGAAGTGCAGAGGGAAATATCAATTTCTATCATGATGCATTAACTTTAATTTTGCCCTTCTTCGACGAAGTGCAGAGGGAAATATCCTTGAGTTGACCGTTCTTCCTTCGACGATATTAATCACAAGACTTTCTAATTATATATGTGTTTTGTTTTTTGAAAACTTCCAAACACTTGTCATTCTACTGTTTATATTATGAGAAAAAGATTTAAGTATCATTACTGTAAAATTATTTTACACTGTCAAAAAATTATTATAACGATATATTATAATTAACTAATTTAATATAATTATTTTACTATTATATTATTTGTTTTTCAGCCGGGACCATATGTCTCCAAAATTGTGTTCTGCCTTTTAATAATAAGTATGAACTTGGTCCATGCATGCTTTTGGGTCAATAAAGTTCAGCACTTCAACTGGTTTATTTCTTAAAACATTATCACAAACGTACAAAATCGATATATAGCATCCAACTAGTTCAAGTGATATAATATATGAAGATTTTGAATTTCAACTTTGTGTGTAGAAAAAAAAATTATATATTAATAGAACTAATTAATCTCGCCACTTTATAAATGATTCTGATTTAAACAGGCCAGCATAATACTGTACGTTAATGTGAAAGTTTAATATTGTCTTTTTCTTATACATAATTTTAATATTGTCTAATACTTTAAATTTTATTTTTAGACCAATACTATAATATTAAATGAAGGAAAATTATATATAATACTTGATATATATTTCTTTCTTCGTTAGTAAATGAATTTTGTAGTTTTAATTTCTGGTGACTTAAGTCTTTGTGGAAGTTAGTTAAGAACTTGCGATGGAGAAATTAAAGACCTAAGCTTTACGGAAAGCTATGAATGGACAATAATTAATGGCTAGTGGATATATAATGGATTGGAGAACAAGACTAAAGAAAAACTTTCTTTGTGTTTCGTCGAAAGTGAGATATATGCAATTATTTGTTGCTATTTGTTAATGTTAATTGTTGGATTTTTTATTTTTTTTGTATCTTTGTTATTAAAATATCAACACAAATTAGAAAAAGAAACATAAATTTCCAACAATATTAACAAATAACTTTGTTGACATAAATTTTTTTTTACATTTATCAATACATTAAATAATGTCAATATAATACTTGTTAGGATAAATGTAATTTTTGGTTGTTTTATGTTTTAGTTTTGCTTAGTTTGGTCTTTCAAGTCTCAATTTTGTCATTTTTTAAAATACTCAATTTGGTATTTATATTTTAGAAATGAGTCAAAATGATCATTCTGACAACAAACATAATTTTTAATTTTGTGACACGATTTTGAATCATTTTTTGACTAATTCAAGTAAAAATTATTTCATTAGATTCATTTACATGAGAATTATGAAATCCAATTAATGTTTGAATAAAAAAATGAAAATATAGTATAAATTTCATGAAAGTGTATCCAACAAACAACCAAATTAATGAAAAATATAATATTTAGATTTTTTTTAATGATTCATGAGACTTACTTTTTCACACAATTTTTATTATATTTGACTTTCTTTTGATTCGTATATAAGTTGAATTCCATAATTTTTTTTTTATATAAATGAATCTATTAAAATAACTTTTACATATCAAATTCTTCAAAAAAATGATTTAAAATCGTGTCATAAAATTATAAATAAATATTTTTTCAAAAGGATATTTTGATTTATTTTTAAAACATAAATAAAAAAATTGAAGCTTCAAAAACGAACAAATTAAACAAAAATTAAAACATAAAATAACAAAAGTAACCTTTAGCATACTTTGATACTATAATATTCGTTTTAAATATGTATATACTACTAATTTAATGTTTGTTAAAAAAAGGTTATTATCACAAATAAAAACATTACATGACATATTTTGATAGTGGCGATTTTAAAATTATTAGAAAAAAACATTTATGTAAACTAACCAACTAAAATATTAAATAATTAATATCTTGTTAAGATTGGGTACAGTAGAAAATAGCATAGCTAGCATGCATGATAATGACAGGTTTTATATCGCAACATTTAATTTTACGTGGATATTAGTTCTACAGAGCATGCATGGAGTGATTTTCGTGAAGAAAAAATAGAATCGGAGCACATAACATAGTAACATAATCAGTATTAATGCAAAATGCAGAGGGGTAGGTACGTAGGTGGAAATTAAGTAACTTGTGACATTGTGTTGCAACTAAGTACAGAACATGCACATGCATGTGTTTTTTTCCTCACCTAATATCAAATTGGACTTTTCTTCTCATTGGATCAGTGGTCAGCGTTCAAATCGGGTGGCTCTTTTCTTCTTTTTATCGAGTCTCATCTGATATTCTGATGGATACTTATCTTCAACTCTCTTTTCTTTTTTAGTATTGTTCAAGTCTCTTTTCTTGACGCCAGCAAAGGGAAAAAATTAATATACATGTGTGACTATTATTATTATATTTGGAGAAATACGTTAAAAACATACTCTCCATGTTGGTTGTGATTTTAATCTATTATATAGAAAAAAGAATGTGTTAGTGAGAATATGTTAGAAAATATCTTCCAAACACTCCTTTTTTTTTAATACGGAACCTAAAAAAGTATAGATAATACAGAGATGGATATCTATGGTTGAATTTCATTTGGGCCATATGTGTGAAATGATAAGTGAAGAAGAATTTCAATCCCTTCATCAATACTAGTATTAGAGAGTTCACTGGGTTGATGTTGACTTGAATTCAGAGACGGATATGTGGGGGCAAGAAGGGGCTTCAGTACCCTCCCTACAGTTTTTTATTTTATATATATATATATAATTATTTTTAGTAAAAAAAAAAAAAAATAAAAAAAAAAATAAAAAAAATATATATATATATATTATTTATATATTAATAATATTTTAAATAATATATGTTGATATATAATCTAATTTATTTGCATCAAAAAAATATAATCTAACTTAAAATTATATAATATACTAATTAATAAATATGATTATAAATAGAGATGGATTTACGAGAGACAAAAAAAAAGGTTTTTAAGTTAATATATATTAAAAAATTTTTTATTAGTAAATCATATCTTAATTTTATATCTAATAAATATTTGGTTTTATTACATTTTTATTTTTATTTTTGACAAGTTTTACTCTTAATAAATTAATTTGACACTTTTCATTTACAATTTTTTAAAATCTTATAAATTTTACTTTACTATTTTATTCTTACATCACATTATTACAGATTTTACTCTCAATTTTTTTTTTTAAATGGCAAATTTTATAACCATTTTTTCTTTTATATAAATTTTATATTAAATATTTTTTTTTCAAAATTTTATCTTCAATTTTTGTAAAACAAATTCTAACCCCTCCCTACTTAAATTCCTTGAATCCGTGCTTGAATTCATGATATGTCACGTATCATAACATAGTTGTACTGTTCATGGTAACATGGTAAGATGCAAGTGCTCTACCATGTGATCCATATACTTCTTGACTCTTATGATTTATAAATCTCTCACCTTTTATTTTTAAGTTCAGGATTTCACATAATTTTTACGTGAGGATCGGATAATGTTATTGTTGTTTGCTACAAGTTCTTCGGCCAAAACCATAGGTATATTATGGACAGGTTTTAGACTCTAAGTTGGACCTTGAGTTAGTTAATCGTAGACCAAGTTCCGTATGCATGGGGTCAATCTTTGTATTCTTCCAAAATTAAGCTAATTAATTTACTTATGGGTTGACTTTATATCCTTAAGTAGGACACTAAATTTTTAGAGGATAAAAGCTAAAGCATTCGGCCGTAATTCTCGCTTGCAATGACCACTTGAAAAAGAAGCACTAGTACTATGCAGGGAAATTGTAACATCTCAAAACTGGTAAGAAACTAAGAATTAGACAAATTAATTGGGTTAAAATCGGTGCAGAAAATCCTTTTAAATTAATTAGTATTTTTATTTTTTATTCCGCATAAGTATAAATTGTAGGAATAAAAATAGAAGCTATAATATACATAGGAATACAATTTTTCTGGAAATAAAAGATATCCGATTTTTTTTTTTTATATAATAACCTCTAAAAAAACATTGGAATAAGCATTTTCATCTTCATATTTCAAAAAATATAAGATGATCTGGCAAAACAAACTGCACTTTATATATAATCAAGAAATTTCCTCGATTAATTGTTTTTCAGCCCCTTCAATACGTATTAAATTTGGGGCAGTGTAGAATTATTTTAAACCTTAACTCTCATATATTGTTATCAAACCAATCTGTTATATATATATATAAACCAATCTGGTTTCTCTTGTGCCTGTCTTGGTGTCATTCAATGAAAAAAAATAAAAATATCAGTCAATCTCATCCTACGTGCTTAGACTGGATATTTATTATTTTTTAGAAATATAGAGCAAAGTTATCTTATAAGCAAGACATCATAAAAAAAATATATCCTATAAACAACTGTATACATATCACCAAAACAAAAGGCTTATACAACACTGCTGATCAAGTCAACTCTACCTATGTTTCTGCTGATTAGACTTTCAACATACTTAGGGTGGGTTAATTTCAGTTTTTAATTTTTAAAAATTATAAAATTAATTTAATTAATCAATTTTTAAAAAATATTTTCTATTTTAATTTTTAAAACTAAACAAATTAAAATAGTTTTTTTTATTTTGCTTTTCTATTTTATTTTTTTATGAAATCCCACGTATTTTATTTTCTCTTTTTCATAAAATCTTACATATTTTGTTAGTAATTTTACATACAAGTTCTATATTTTTTATTTTATCTTTCTTACGTGAATCTTATATCTTTTTCATACATAAGTTTCACATCTTCTAAATTTATTTTCTCCGATAATAATTTTTAAATGTCAAATAAATTTTCTCTTTTTAAAATTATTCTAAAAAATAATTTTTAAAAATAAAAATTAAAAAGTCTTTTAAACAGACCTTATATTATCTTATATATATGTGACCGAAAATTATATATAAGATGGAATAGAATAGTTACATTTGCATGGTTTATTTATCATGTTAGAATTTGTATGAGTTCTTGAAATGTAAATATCTGTGTTTTAAATATGATTTTAAGTTGGTTAAAATTGGAGAGAACTGTTTATTTTGTATACAATTATTTTTATTTTTTTTTATGAATTTCTTAATATTTGTATTAACTAAAACAAAATCGGAGAGAACTGTTTATTTTGTGTACAATTTTTTTTTTTTGAGTTTCTTAATATTTGTATTAAATACAGGAGAGTGAATATAAAACTTCATTAATTTAGTAAAAAATGGAAATTAAATTTTGTTAGAGAAGTTTTAAATTAAGCCATTTGTTAATACAAAATTTCATTAATTTTTTTTAATTAAGTTAATTAAGGTGTATTGCTTATATGAAATAGTTTTTAGAAACCATGATACACACAATGCGAAAAATATTTTTCTTCCAATGCTATTTATTTTCATATTAAGGTGAAATTCGAATTTTCTACTCCTTGATCGAGATTGCTTATAGAACAAAGAACATGAATATTAGATAGATATACACATAGTAGGTCCACCAAAATGAATTATTTTCTCATAAATTAGTGAACAAGATTTGAATATTTATTTAACAAGATGAAGGAGGATATTTCTATTTTATTTTTGTCATTAAATGAAGGAGGATATGTTGTCGAAATTGTAGTGCTAAACGATTAAGAATAACTAATTAATGAATGGGAGGATACAAAAGGGTCGGGGATAATGTGAGTAGCGATTGATTATTGACCAGACCATTTTGAAGTACCAGTGAGTGACTGAGTCAGAGTAGTATTATTCATGCACTCTAATTGCTACATAGTATAGTACTCCCATCATCTACGTTTTGTTTTGTTTGGTTTTGTTTGGTCCACTCCGTTGGGCGCCACGCCCACCCCCACCCAGCTACCATTACACGTGCCACAATCCTAGCCGCCATTCAATTCGACGGCCCTCGTTAACTATCAACAAACCCCCCATTTTCATTTTTCCTACCAAACACCACTGCATGTCACAACACACTAACCTCGCAGCATCTATATAAATGCCCAAATCAAACTTGTTTCTCCTCAGGAAATCCTCAAACTAATCAACTCTCTCTTAATATATACAAAACTTAGCTCTGTTTTCAATTATTCCTTTAATTAAGATGGAAGCAACTACCATTGCCAATGGACACCAAAACGGTAATTCGTTCTGCATTTCCACTAAGAGCAGTGATCCGTTAAACTGGGGAGTGGCGGCGGAGGCGATGAAGGGGAGCCACCTCGACGAGGTGAAGCGCATGGTGGCCGAGTACCGGAAGCCGCTGGTCCGGCTCGGCGGAGAGACTCTCACCATCGCTCAGGTGGCGGCGGTGGCCGGACACGACCAAGGAGTGAAGGTGGAGCTGTCGGAGTCGGCTCGGGAAGGAGTAAAGGCGAGTAGTGAGTGGGTGATGAACAGCATGAACAACGGCACTGACAGTTACGGCGTCACCACCGGCTTCGGCGCCACCTCTCACCGCCGAACCAAACAAGGTGGTGCTCTTCAGAAAGAACTCATCAGGTAACTAACTAACTAACTACACTACGCTCGGTAATCGTATGCATTTGCTACTTTTTCATTTTCACGTGTGTCGCATAATGAATCACTACCACCTAATCATGTTTATACAACTTAATTACACAACTTTATTCAAAAACTTGCATCATTAAGATCCTCCTTTCAAATATTTTGAATAATTTATCATCTTAAAAAATAGGATAGCAATTTAATTTTTTTTTTTTTTGTTATAAAAGATTGGTTAAGATTTGATTATTTTACTTATATAGTTTAAAATCAATTTCTTAATAACCTTATATTGTTTAAAATAATTTTATAATATTTAAATATTTTCTTAATAATTTAATTTTAAAACAAAAACAATTTTTTTTTTATTAACTTTTGTTGAGTGATCAAATATTGAATTAAAAATAAAAATAAATTATATAATAGTTAATTTAAATAAAAAATGATGTTACAATTAACTAAAATAAATCCATATACCAAACAAATAAACTTATCCGTCTAACTAACTTACGAGCTACTAAAGTGTCTTGCCAAACACACTATTAAATATATACCACCAAATTGATTTAAAATAAGCTCTAACATTGTTTTTCTCTTTTCAGTTATAATTTTCAATTAGTTGAATTCATTTTTATTTTAGTGTTTTAAAATAATCATTGCAATTATATATGCAATTTTCGTTCTTCAAGATCGATTTAGTTTAACATTAAATTTAAACAAAAATTCCTAATCACGAATTTTGTTCTTCTTTTATTTCAGGTTTTTGAACGCCGGAATATTTGGAAATGGAACTGAATCAAGCCACACCCTGCCACACACTGCAACCAGAGCAGCCATGTTAGTGAGGATCAACACTCTTCTTCAGGGATACTCTGGCATTAGATTTGAAATCCTAGAAGCCATCACCAAGCTCCTCAACAACAACGTTACCCCATGTTTGCCACTTCGTGGTACAATCACTGCTTCTGGAGATCTTGTTCCACTTTCTTACATTGCTGGTTTGCTAACTGGCAGACCCAACTCCAAAGCTGTTGGACCTAATGGAGAAGTACTTAATGCCAAGGAAGCTTTTGAATTGGCTACCATCAATTCTGAGTTCTTTGAATTGCAACCAAAAGAAGGCCTTGCCCTTGTTAATGGAACTGCTGTTGGTTCTGGCTTAGCTTCCATGGTTCTCTTTGAGGCTAATATATTGGCTGTGTTGTCTGAAGTTCTATCAGCTATTTTTGCCGAAGTGATGCAAGGGAAACCTGAATTTACTGACCATTTGACACACAAACTAAAGCACCACCCTGGTCAAATTGAGGCTGCTGCTATTATGGAGCACATCTTGGATGGAAGTTCCTACATGAAAGATGCTAAGAAGTTGCATGAGATTGATCCTCTGCAAAAGCCAAAACAAGATAGATATGCTCTTAGAACTTCACCACAGTGGCTTGGTCCTCTCATTGAAGTGATTCGTTTCTCAACCAAGTCAATTGAGAGGGAAATTAACTCTGTGAATGACAACCCTCTTATTGATGTTTCAAGGAACAAGGCATTGCATGGTGGCAATTTCCAAGGAACCCCTATTGGAGTCTCTATGGACAACACACGTTTGGCCCTTGCATCTATTGGCAAGCTCTTGTTTGCTCAATTCTCCGAGCTTGTCAATGACTTTTACAACAATGGGTTGCCTTCAAATCTCACTGCTAGCAGAAATCCTAGCTTGGACTATGGTTTCAAGGGAGCTGAAATTGCCATGGCTTCTTACTGCTCTGAACTCCAATATCTTGCAAATCCAGTAACCACCCATGTCCAAAGTGCTGAGCAACACAACCAAGATGTGAACTCTTTGGGTTTGATTTCATCTAGGAAGACAAATGAAGCTATTGAGATCCTTAAGCTCATGTCTTCCACATTCCTGATTGCACTTTGCCAAGCAATTGACTTGAGGCATTTGGAGGAGAATTTGAAAAGCTCTGTCAAGGACACTGTGAGTCTAGTTTCCAAGAGGACTCTTACCACAGGTGTCAACGGAGAACTCCATCCTTCAAGATTCTGTGAAAAGGATCTTCTAAAAGTGGTTGATAGGGAGTATATATTTTCCTACATTGATGACCCCTGCAGTGCTACATACCCATTGATGCAGAAACTTAGGCAAGTGCTTGTAGATCATGCATTGGTAAATGCAGAGAATGAGAAGGAAGTGAACACATCAATCTTTCAAAAGATTGCAACCTTTGAGGAGGAGTTGAAGACCCTCTTGCCAAAGGAGGTTGAAAGTGCAAGGGCTGCTTATGAGAGTGGCAAAGCTGCAATTCCAAACAAGATTAAAGAATGCAGATCTTACCCACTCTACAAGTTTGTGAGAGAGGAGTTGGGAACTGGGTTGCTAAGTGGAGAAAAGGTTAAGTCACCAGGTGAAGAGTTCGACAAATTATTCACAGCAATGTGCCAGGGCAAAATCATTGATCCTCTTTTGGAATGCCTTGGAGAGTGGAATGGAGCTCCTCTTCCAATCTGTTAATTTTATTGTCACTTCTTCATGAAATTATTTTCTTTGTACCTATTCAAAATAATTGTTGTCATTACGGTTGATTATCAATAAAGACAGGTTCATCTCTTATTTATTAGTATGTTCGTCTATTTTTTGTCTTTGGTCTCAGCAGTTTTGTTGGACTCATTTTAGTTACTAATTTGTTTTCTGTCCTTACTTTAAACTTCAATAAAAAATACTAAAAGTGAAGTAACGTTGACTTAAAAATAAAAAGGAACTAACTATAGATTTAAAAGAAAAAAATACAAACCAGAAGACAATACTGCCTCCATGTTTAAATATTATAAGACTCTTTAAATTAATTCACATTATTTGAGAAAATTGATTGATTTAGTTAGTAATATTAAATCTGTTAACAATTTATATTAATTTTCAAAAATTATCCTAATAATTATTGAAACTCATCATCTCTTTTCACTTAATTATTTTCTACCTAATTAATTAATGTGTGTTAGTTTTCTTTTTCAATCCTTATAAGAGAGAGTGTGTTATTGTAAAGTGATTAAGGGTATTTTGATAAAAAAAAAAATTAGTGTAAAAGATCATTTGAAAATAGTCTTATAAAAAGAGATAAACAATTTTTTTTATAGAAAATAGTCTAATATTTAGGGGGTGTATTGGATTAGGATTTTAAAAGATTTTTTGGCATAAAAAAATTTGAAAATTTTTAAGATTTCATAGAAAACTAAAATTTTTAAGATTTTTTTAAAAAGATTTTTGTGATTAGGATTTAATGGATTTAAAATATAGGATTTGAAATGATTTCATGGATTTATAAGATTTGAAAATACTCTATGGACTTCTAAAAAAAGAAAGCATTCAAAACTACTAAACAAAAATCAATAAAAGTGTGCTTGAAAATATCATTAAATACAAACTAATTACACGTCATCATGAACTGAATCCTCTCATTTGCTAATATTGTACATAAATTTCAAGTTAAATTAATTTGTCTATTTTTTTATAACATCCCAAACATTATTTTTTGTTTTCTTTATTAAGTTGTATATTTTTTCAAAATTAATTGTAATAATTTAGAAAGATCTTTTAAAACTTTGACTTGATTGTTTGTCTCAACTGAGTTAGAACTTTCTTTACTCATATACTTCTCTTATGAAGACATCGTAGTGATGATTTGTAGTAATTTGACATGAGTATTAGAATCATATAAAAAATCTCACATTGAATTAGATGTGGGTGAGAGATCGTGTCTAAAACAGAGAAAATTAAATAAAAAAGTCTGTGATGAGAAAGAAAAGTCTCTCGTAGTAGGATAGGATTGTTTGCTGGGTTTAATATTTATATGATCAACTAAATAGTCTATAAAATCCATCAAAATCTATAAAATCTCTATGATTTTAAATAACAGATGACTTTTTTTAAGTTATTTAAAATCGTTGCCCTCTAAAAAAAATCTTGATAATCTTGATTGAAATAGCATCAAATTGTTTTTTTATTATTTAACACCTGATTGAATACTCCAAGATATTTTTACAAAAAAAAAAAGTCATTAAAATCCTAAATAATCATAATCCAATACACCCCTTAGATTCAGAAATAATATTTTTTTTTTTAATAATTTTTTCATTTTACATTTAATTAAAGTGAGTGAAATTATATATATATATATATATATATATATATATATATATATTTTCATCATAATATTAGTGTTATTCATCAGTTTTGCTAACCACTTATCTTTGTTTAGTGGCAACCAAATCCAAATATATAACATATCTAAGTAAGTAAAATAATAGAGATTACCATTCATATTTGTATAGGTACAATAACAGATTAGTATGTTTGAATTTTTATTTTCATTTTATACTTGGAATATTTGTGATATAATTTAACTTTGACGGTAAAAAAATTTTGTTAAGACTAAAAATATAATTTTTAATTTAAAAATTAAAATAAAAAAACATTATATTTTTATTGATGAATAAAGAAATTAAAAAAACGGAACTAAGGTCTACAAAAGAGAGTGCCTGAGGCATCAGCAACTAAGTAATTCGAAACTGAAGCGACAAGAATTTAATAAAATAAACGGGGAGGAGGATTTGGCTTCTGACTAATGTCTGCTACATTATTTCCTTGCCTAAGCGTATGCTTGAAGCTAATATTCCAAGGTAGTTGTACGTAATCACGAATGGTCGAAACCACACTTGCATGAGGATGAACAACGTCGAGCCCCCTCAATGATGAATTTCAAAGAAGTGGTGGAATCCATGTCACAAATAACATTAGAGAAACCTTTTGTGTGGGTAAGTTTAATGCCATAGAAAATAGCATACAACTGAGCGGTGATGTTTGAAGTAAAATCACAATTGCCCATATCCAATTGCTTACAAAATTTCGTAGAATACCACCAAAACCTGACAAGCCAGGATTACCAAAGGAACTACCGTCCGTATTGATCTTAATGTAGTTTTGCGGAGGAGGTTTCTAGTTAACCAGTATCCTATTTATTGAGGATGAGCTGGTCGAACTGGTCGAGCTTGTCCTTTGGTTAGTTGTAAAAGAGAACTTATCTGCTTATGCATATATCAGTCTGACCAAACTATAATCGTTGAAAACCACTCATTCTTCGTACGCCAAATCATCCAATAAGTAATGTCGAATAGGAGCTGAAAATTTCCTTTGAGCCATAAAATCATAAATAAATAAAATCCGGGTTTCCTCTGTATCTGTGTTATTTGTGTTGCACGCTAAGTACTAGTGAGTAGTAAGGACAGAACATGGAAACTTACCATCAGCGCACGTGACTCACCTAATATAAAATTGGACCCTTTCTCATTGGATTAGTGGTCAGCGTTCAAACGGGGTAGCTTTTTTCTTTTTTTATAGATAGATATTATTTTTATTAAGTCCAAGGCTGATAGGTGGAAGCGGATCTACAGCAGTGCATTGGTGTGTTTCCACCACACAATCTTTATTATCAATTAAATAAATATTAATAAAAAATAAAACAAAAAAAAATACAGGATGTGCTATAAAATGTCACTGCACTTCCTCATGTGAAATCTTGAGTAAACTTATTTAAAATTATAATAAATATTTATAAAATAAGTAATTATAAGATAATTAATTATTTTATAAATAAATAAAATTTATTTTTTAAAATAAATAAATAAAATTTATTTTAAATTAAAACTGTTTAAATAAATATATTAAAAATATAAATAATTATTTATTTTATTAAAATAAATAATCATTTCATCAAATAAATTTAAACAAAATACCCAACTTCAGAATTTGTGTATAGTAAATAAATGAATATTGGGGCAAAAATATATACATATGATGTTCTCTACTAGAGTAATATTTTTCTGAACTTGATTTTTTTCATCACACTATTCATACTTCTCTGCTCTCTCCCTTTCTTGTAGAATTTCTGAATTTATTACTTTAAAATAACGACATTAAACTTTGAATCTCAACGTCGCTATTTTAAAGAAAACTTTACTTAGCCGTCATCTCTAATATTTAGTGTCTACAGTGATTCCCTTCCAAAAATTGTGCAGACCGCCACTAAATAAAAAGACAGATCATTAGAGTCCAATCGGTCGTCACATTGCTCAACCATGTCATCCATACTTCTTGTTTCATATCAATAATGTTCCCAGCTATTGTTTTTAAGTTCACACTTGTTTTTACAAAAAAACAAGCTTTATTTTGGAGCTTCTATATACTTCCTCATCTGTTCATGATTCGTAAACCATAATTAAGAAGATTAATTCTAACTACTCCTAAACTAGGACATGTTACTTATTTTCAAACATGACGGACTATATCATTATTACATGAAGATATTTAAATGATTTTTTTTTTTTGTGTGTGAATGTATTTAAAGGATGGTGTACTATCAAAAAAATGAATTTTATAAATTTAAACAAACAACCATATATATGTGCAATTACCTTAACTGAAAAAAATTGTTACTCTGTATATAACTATACACTTATTATTTCCGGTGCCGGTCTCTAGAGGGAAAACAAATGAAGCACAAGCTTCAAGTCAACCAATAAAAAAGTATTTTTTTGTCAAAATATATTTTAACCTTTTTGAAACATATGTTTTTAAAAAGGTTAAAATATACACTCGAGGATAGACTAAACTAAAATTCTAAAATTTGAGACTTTAGAAATGAATTCCTATTGTGAAACTTAAATTCAAAATCAACATGGACTATGAAACTTTTTGAAATATTCTAAAATAAAACCAATGAATTCCTATATTATGGATTTGAGGCTTTAGAAAATGAAATAAAAATTGAGAAGGGTTTCAAATAGTATGAGTGAACATCATTACATTTACGACAGCCCAATTAATGGTTAATAATATGATATTCAAATTAATAACTTAGTTATCACGGAGTAATTTAAACTATTCTTAATAGAATAGTGCTTTTTTTACTTGTAAAAGTAAAAAATAGGAACTGAAATATTTACAACAATTCTATCATATCATATACGTAGTATGTTCAACTAACTAAACTATAACCTTGATATAGAGAATAGTGTATTTTAGCCGAAGAGTTTCAGGCCATAGTTGCTTATGGACCATTTAAGTATTAAGTTGGAGGTACGCAGAATTATTTAAACCTTTTAAAGTTTAATCTGAATCGATTGAATATTATCTGAGTTGTTTTTCTTTTAAGATATTGTGCGAGTAAATCTATAATACCTGAATTCAGCTATGATAGATAAAAAAAATGAAAAAATATATTTTTAGACTCTTGGATATTGAATATTTTTATTTTTAATTCTTAATATTTTATTTAATTGATATTAATTTTTAAAGTATTTTTTTTTGTCATTCTATAAATTAATTTCATCAGTACATAATTTAATTCTTATATATAATACGCATCTCATTAACTAAGTGATACGTACTAATAAATAAATTAAAAAAAATAATTTTATTTTATTTTATAAAATATATTTTTTTAAAAAATTAATGTGATATGTTTTATTATTTAAGTGATATATAACATTAAAAATATATTTTTTAATTTTTTTAAAATAATATCACGTGTCTTATTATTTAAATAAAATGTAATATTAACAAAATTTAAAAAATAATTTTTAAAATTTATTTTATTTTTTAAAAAAATATTGACATGTTTTTTTTTATGAATAAAGAAATTAAAAAATAGTACTAAGGTCTACAAAAGAGAGTGCTTGAGGCATCAATAACTAAATAATTTGAAGTTAAAACTAGACAAGAATTTAATAAAATAAACGAGGAGGAGGATTTAGTTCTTGACTTAACAAGAATATCTGCCATAGCATTTCCTTGCTTAAGCATATGCTTGAAGCTAATATTCCAAGGTAGTTGTACGTAATCATGAATGGCCGAAACCACACTTGCATGAGAATGAACAGCGTCAAGGCCCTCAATGATGAATTTCAGAGAAATAGTGGAATCCGTCTCACAAATAACATTAGAGAAACCTTTTGTGTAGGCAAGTTTAATGCCATGGAAAATGGCACACAACTCAACGATGATGTTTGAAGTAAAACCACAACTGTCCATATAACCCGTGATCCAATTGCCTACAAAATCTCGTAGAATGCCACTAAAACCTGACAAGCTAGGATTACCAAAGGAACTACCGTCCGTATTGATCTTGATGTAGTTTTGCGGAGGAGGTTTCTAGTTAACCAGTATCCTATTTGTTGGGGATGAGTTGGTCGAACTTGTCCCTTTGGCTAGATGTAGAAGAGAACTTATCTGGTTATACATATACCAGTCTGGTAGAACTATATCGTTAAAAACCACCTCATTTCTCGCGCGTCAGATCATCCAGCAAGTGGTGCCAAATAAGAGCTGAAAATTTTCTTGAATATTACTTCTGAGCTAGTATGCAGCATCATCAACGAAGAAATCAAGATCATACTACAACTGGATGTATTGCCACACTTTACATGCATAGAGACAATCGCGAAGGATGTGAATCCATGTTTCATTGACATCTCCATACCTGCAACAAGAAGAATCAATAGTAATATACCGCATGAAGCAGAAAGAGTTAGTAGGAAGACTCCCTCTATAGGTGAGCCAAATAAAGTGTTTAATATTCTTAGGTAGCTTGGACTTCTATACCCACGACCAGAACTTAGCACAGGTAAGATGAAAAGTAGGCTCTTAACTTAACCACGCATAGGCGGACTTGGTATCATACCTTCCCGAGCTAGATGTACTCCACCTAATAGTATCTAGCATAGAAGGATTAAGAAACAAATACGGAAGGGTGTTCCGAATGTCTTGGAGCAAGGTTGTAGTAAGGACATCAAAGTGCCATCAAAATAGACATCCTTAACGCGTAATTGCATGTCCCTCTCATGGACCTCATCCACCATGCCATACAATGGTCCCTCCTCTAACCAAGGATCAAACCAAAAGGAGCAATCCCCATCCCCAATCTTGAACGTGAAACCTTGCTTGAGATGAGATAAGGCTTTCATAATAGAGGACCAAACATATAAGCTACTTGTGAAATTCTTAAGGTGAAGAATATTCTTTTGGCCAGTATATTTCGCATATAGCAAGCAAACCTATAACTTATCCTTGCCGTGCAAAAGATCCCACACATGCTTGCCAAGTAGGGAAATGTTAGCTTGACGGCATCGACGAATGCCCAAACCTCCTTTGACACGAGTTTTAGAGATTGTAGACCAATCTACCCAATGATTGTGATTCCCTCCCCAGATAAAACACCTTAACCTAGAGTTAATTTTATTGCAAATTGCCTTCGGATCCATAGGTTTTGCATAAAGTAGGAGGAGATAGTAGATATAACTGACATAGCCAAAGTTACTTTGCCAACACAGCTAAGGAGTTGGCCCTTCCAACCTATAATGCAGCTATTCACACGATCTGTAAGGGAGGCAAAATCTGCCTTAGTGGTCCTACTTACCAAGAGAGAGAACCCCAAGTATCTGCCTGGATTATAAGTGTGTTGGAACTCTAATATAGTGGCGAATTGTTGGATTTTGCTACGTGGAACATTCTTAGAGACGAAGAACTTAGATTTTTGACTGTTGACTTTCAAGCCAGAAGCAAGACAAAATAGCCGGATAACATCTTGGACCAACTGCACTTGATTTGCCAACGCCTTAGTGAACAACAGACAATCATTGACAAAGAATAAATGTGATATATTAGGGTCACCTTTGGAAACCGTAACTGATTGTCAATCCCCACTACTCACTTTCTCTTGAATAAGAAGCGCCAGCTTCTCCATGCATAGAAGAAAGAGATAAGGTGGCATTGAGTCTCCCTGATGAAGACCACGTCTTGGCGAGAAAGAGGACAATCTCTCGTTGTTTCATTTTAATGCATGTTTATGAGACATGTAACATCAATCAATACCAATAACGAATCTAAAATCCAAAAAAAAAAACACTTTAAAAATCTAAATCCATCAAATAAAATATTAAATACTAAAAATAAAAAATTTCAATACTTTTACTTTAGGACTAAAAATATATTTTTTCCAGCCAACAAAATGCTATCAACCAATCTCATTCGGTCTCATCCCACGTGCTTAGACTTAATATTATCTATTGGAAAATATGGAGCAAAGTTATCCTATAAACAAGTCATCTTTAAAAAAAAAAAAAAACTAAAAATCCTATAAACAAGTCTATACTTATCACGAAAACAAAAAGCTCATATTATCTTATATACATTTGACCAAATATTATGTAAGATGGAATAATATAAATTAAACTATATCATCAATGACGTTAATTTATCACGTCTAATAAAATGGAATTAAGTTAAAAAAGATATTTTTTAATATCTTATAGTGTCTAAATTCTAATTATGTTATGTAAAAGAAGAATAATCTTAATGATAATCATCGTATTATTTGATTTCATTTGATGTGGTGAGGCAATTACGAGAGGAAGGATAAGTAATGACATGGAAAAGGGCCTCGAAATGAAATTTTATTAGTTAGTGACATGGTATTGTACCATCCAACTGTCTCGTCGATTGGACGACTGTTAATTAATTATACATCATAAATAAAGGAAGAAAGATCGATCGCCTCAATAGAATAAGACTTAGCTTCTCCGTGCTTCGCTTTCAAGACTAAAGAAGTTGTATATCGTTTGATCGTCTCGTCAACTAGACGATCATTAATCAACTAGACATCGTAGATTAAGGAAGAAAGATTGATCGCTTCAATAGAATAAGACTTAGTCTCTTCACGCTTCGTGTTCAAGGTTAGAGGAGTTGTATATCGTCCGATCGTCTTGTCGACTAGACAACTGCCAATCAACTAGACATCGTAGACAAATGAAGAAAGGTCGATCGTCTCAATAGAACAAGCTTAGCCTCTTTGCACTTCACACTCAAGGCTAAAGGAGATGTGTACCGTCCGATCATTTTCATCGACCGGATGACTGTCAATCTACCAAATGTCGATTGCCTCAAAGGAATAAACTTAATCTCTTCACACTTCGCGCTCAAGACTAGAGGAGTTATGTATCGTCCAATCATTTTCATTGACCGGACGATTGTCAATCTACCAAAAGCCGACGATCTCAAAGGAACAATCTTAGTCTCTTTGTGCTTCGTGCTTAAGACTAAAGGAGTTGTGTACCGTTCGATAATTTTCACCGACTGAACAATTGTCAATCTACCAAAGGCTGATTGCCTCAAAGGAATAAACTTAACCTCTTCGTGCTCAAGACTAGAGGAGCTTGTGTATTGATCATTTTCATTGACTGGACAATTGTCAATCTACCAAAGGCCAGTGATCTCAAAGGAATAAGCTTAGTTTTTTTGCGCTTCGCGTTCAAGACTAGAGGAACTGTGTACCATGTGATCATTTTCAATGACCAAACAATTGTTAATCTACCAAAGACTAACGGTTTCAAAGAAATAAGCTTAGCATTTTCACACTTTGCACTTAAGACTAAAGGAGTTATGTACTGTTCAATCATTTTAGCAATCGGACGATCGACAATCTATCAAATGTCGAATAATCCAAGAATGTGAAAAAATAAAGATATTATCTTTATTTTAGAAAACGAAAGAATAATTTTATGGAATAAATGTGAAAATATAAAAGATATTATTTTTATCTTTTATATTAATTTATTATTTTATGTATGATAAATATTATATCTATAATAAATGATAAATATACTATCATTTATGAACGAAACTTAACTTTTGAATAAGTAAAATTTAAACTTTAAGATTTCATTCTCACGTATTCTTATTATTTTTTTAACACCCAGAATTATTAAATATAAATTATTATTAGTGACCTGACCTGGTGACCATTTTTGAAGTAAATGATGAGTATCTGAAGGTTGACCACGCACTATTCAGTAGTCAGTGCTCACCAACCACCTCCTTCTCCTGTTTTGTTTGGTCCACTCCGTTGGGCGCCAACCCCACCCAGCTACCAAGAAACTACACCACACGTGGCACAATCGAAGCCGCCAAACAGGGGCTACAATCCGACGGCCATACTTAATTTTCAACAAACCTCCTTCAGCTACCAAACACCATTGCATGAATCAGTTTACAACGTCTATATAAATGCCCAAACCAAACTTCTTTCTCCTCAGGAAATCCATAAACCAATTAACTCTCTCTCTCTCTATACAAAACTTAATTCGCTCTGTTTTTTTTTTAATTATTCTTCGCAATCTCTTGTATTGTATAAAGATTAATTAAGATGGAAGCAACTACCATTGCCAATGGACACCAAAACGGTTCGTTCTGCATCTCCACTAAGGCCAGTGACCCGTTAAACTGGGGAGTGGCGGCGGAGGCGATGAAGGGGAGTCACCTCGACGAGGTGAAGCGCATGGTGGCCGAGTACCGGAAGCCGCTGGTCCGGCTCGGCGGAGAGACTCTCACCATCGCTCAGGTGGCGGCGGTGGCCGGACACGACCAAGGAGTGAAGGTGGAGCTGTCGGAGTCGGCTCGGGAAGGAGTAAAGGCGAGCAGTGAGTGGGTGATGAACAGCATGAACAACGGCACTGACAGTTACGGCGTCACCACCGGCTTCGGCGCCACCTCTCACCGCCGAACCAAACAAGGTGGTGCTCTTCAGAAAGAACTCATCAGGTAAACTAACTTACTAACTCTACTCTACTACACTGCGTATTCATATTCGTATTCGTATGTATAACGTATATTTGCTACGTACAAGTACGGGTTTCGTTCTTTTTTCATTTTTTCATGTGTCGGGTGCTTGCTGGGTACGGTACGGGTTACCTAAATTTAACAACACATCACAAAATACTACCAACCTATTCATGTTTATAGTAAGACTTTAATTTCATGATCAACATTCTTTACAAAAGTGTCACTTAAATTTTTGCAACTTTCATATTTGTGACAAAAAAAAAAAATATTGTTTCACTGTTTTTTTTTGTACTGTGTGTGAAAATTAGGAAAGAATAATCATTTTCACTTTGGTAATTATTATTGTTTGTCAATAGTAGAATTTTAGTTTATCATTAAGTGGTCTTATTTTGTACTTAAAATAATTTACAATCAAATTTTTGTTAAAAGATTTTTTTTAGTAAATAATTATCCAAATCCAAGCGTAGAGTGTTTTTTTTTTTCTTTCTATTTGTTTATAATTCCCAATAAAAAAAAAAAAAAAAGAAGAGGGGATCGACTGAGTTAACACTCCCGGAAAATAATCATATTTTTCGCAAAATGTGAGTTTTATGTCAAAACAGTCACTAAACGGACGTTAATTTGAAAGGGTTTCAAAGGAGAAACAAGCATACATACTATATTTTATTAGCATCTTAAAAATAGTAATATACAGGTTTGGGAGTTAGGAGAATTGTGACAAAAATAGTAATTTAAACTAGACAAAGGGTTGGTGTGACTGCATGCATCTGCATATATCGCCACCTACCACTCTCCATGTCTGACTTATAAGTTCTTCCTATATATGTCATTTTCTATTTTTTTTATTTATTTTAAGTTGAACGGCATTTTATGAAATTCCCTGCCTAACTAAACCGAGTTTGGAAATGGTTATCACACAATATTGATTTATATTTGGAAAGCTAAAAAGATATCAGTTTTATGTCAACTTGATTGGTGTATACTTTTTTGCTATTGTTACATTATTAAGTGATAAAGCATAAAAAGCCTTTACACTAAAAGCATATTAAAATTCAATATTTTTCTATACCAAAAAAAATATTTAAAAATAAGTTCTTACTTTCTCACACTTTTCTAGTTATGAATTCTCAATTAACTGAATTTATATGTATTTCAGTTCAGTATGAATGTTTCTTATAATATTTATTACGAACGTATGAAACATGCTTTCTTCAAGATGGATATAGTTTATTTAGCATTAAATTTAAACAAAAATTCCTAATCACGAATTTTGTTCTTCTTTTATTTCAGGTTTTTGAACGCCGGAATATTTGGAAATGGAACTGAATCAAGCCACACCCTGCCACACACTGCAACCAGAGCAGCCATGTTAGTGAGGATCAACACTCTTCTTCAGGGATACTCTGGCATTAGATTTGAAATCCTAGAAGCCATCACCAAGCTCCTCAACAACAACGTTACCCCATGTTTGCCACTTCGTGGTACAATCACTGCTTCTGGAGATCTTGTTCCACTTTCTTACATTGCTGGTTTGCTAACTGGCAGACCCAACTCCAAAGCTGTTGGACCTAATGGAGAAGTACTTAATGCCAAGGAAGCTTTTGAATTGGCTACCATCAATTCTGAGTTCTTTGAATTGCAACCAAAAGAAGGCCTTGCCCTTGTTAATGGAACTGCTGTTGGTTCTGGCTTAGCTTCCATGGTTCTCTTTGAGGCTAATATATTGGCTGTGTTGTCTGAAGTTCTATCAGCTATTTTTGCCGAAGTGATGCAAGGGAAACCTGAATTTACTGACCATTTGACACACAAACTAAAGCACCACCCTGGTCAAATTGAGGCTGCTGCTATTATGGAGCACATCTTGGATGGAAGTTCCTACATGAAAGATGCTAAGAAGTTGCATGAGATTGATCCTCTGCAAAAGCCAAAACAAGATAGATATGCTCTTAGAACTTCACCACAGTGGCTTGGTCCTCTCATTGAAGTGATTCGTTTCTCAACCAAGTCAATTGAGAGGGAAATTAACTCTGTGAATGACAACCCTCTTATTGATGTTTCAAGGAACAAGGCATTGCATGGTGGCAATTTCCAAGGAACCCCTATTGGAGTCTCTATGGACAACACACGTTTGGCCCTTGCATCTATTGGCAAGCTCTTGTTTGCTCAATTCTCCGAGCTTGTCAATGACTTTTACAACAATGGGTTGCCTTCAAATCTCACTGCTAGCAGAAATCCTAGCTTGGACTATGGTTTCAAGGGAGCTGAAATTGCCATGGCTTCTTACTGCTCTGAACTCCAATATCTTGCAAATCCAGTAACCACCCATGTCCAAAGTGCTGAGCAACACAACCAAGATGTGAACTCTTTGGGTTTGATTTCATCTAGGAAGACAAATGAAGCTATTGAGATCCTTAAGCTCATGTCTTCCACATTCCTGATTGCACTTTGCCAAGCAATTGACTTGAGGCATTTGGAGGAGAATTTGAAAAGCTCTGTCAAGGACACTGTGAGTCTAGTTTCCAAGAGGACTCTTACCACAGGTGTCAACGGAGAACTCCATCCTTCAAGATTCTGTGAAAAGGATCTTCTAAAAGTGGTTGATAGGGAGTATATATTTTCCTACATTGATGACCCCTGCAGTGCTACATACCCATTGATGCAGAAACTTAGGCAAGTGCTTGTAGATCATGCATTGGTAAATGCAGAGAATGAGAAGGAAGTGAACACATCAATCTTTCAAAAGATTGCAACCTTTGAGGAGGAGTTGAAGACCCTCTTGCCAAAGGAGGTTGAAAGTGCAAGGGCTGCTTATGAGAGTGGCAAAGCTGCAATTCCAAACAAGATTAAAGAATGCAGATCTTACCCACTCTACAAGTTTGTGAGAGAGGAGTTGGGAACTGGGTTGCTAAGTGGAGAAAAGGTTAAGTCACCAGGTGAAGAGTTCGACAAATTATTCACAGCAATGTGCCAGGGCAAAATCATTGATCCTCTTTTGGAATGCCTTGGAGAGTGGAATGGAGCTCCTCTTCCAATTTGTTAATTTTACTGTAAACTCTTATTAATATTTTCTTTGTACCTATATATGCAAGTGCAACCATAATCATTTGGTTTGCCAATCCTTTAACAAATCAGTATGAAAAGCCTAATTTTAATGTTCCTTCAATGTCAAATAGGACCTTGTAATTTAATATTTTAATGAAATTTCAGTTGTTTTCTGGAGCTTTTGTTCTATTATATACTAAATATCATTTTTCGACACTTACTTTTTGTTCATCTTGCATCTTTCTCTCCTTTTTTTAGCCATCACATTTATTACATTTTTTCTTTCTACTTATATCTCCCATTGGCATATGCACCATTTAGCATCGAAATTGAATTTGACAGTATTCAAAGGTGGTGGGTTTCAACATGAAGGGGGAGAATTTGGTTGAGCCGCTGCTACAAGTGATAAAACAAGAAGCACAGGTCTGAAATGGTGCATTTGAGAAAGGGAAAGAAATAGAGCAGGTAACCAGTTAGCAAAATTAACTTTTAATTTGTCTGAAATGTTTTGGATGGAGGATTATCCTCAATAGCATCTCTGTTATGCTGTCTGATGTATAGAATACTCATTTTGAGTCTGATTAATAAATTCAACACTTTTTCTCCACGAAGTTAAAATAAAAAAAAAAATATACACCATTTAGGGGTGTGAAACTATCTCTGTCTATTATTCATGCTTTTGACGTAATAATACTTTCTGGCAGTCTCCAAGCAAATAGGTGGTGGGAAAATCAATTACTCTAATACCCAGATTTTAGTTTTGGACTACTAACCTCAAACACAATCAATTTAATTTCGAAGTTTGTTAGATGTTATTCTCTGCCAAAGTGCTATCACTAAATATCTTGATATGGTAAATAAAGTTATCCACATAACCTTCCAGAATCTAGTTTTCGACTATTAACCACAAACACAAGCAATTTAATATCAAAGTTTGTTAGATGTTATTCTCCCAAAGAGCTATCACCAAAATATGCATAGCTTGATAGTTATCCACATATCATATTCCAAGCCAAAATATCTGATACATTTGACATTAGTGGAATCACTACAACCTTGAATTATTTGTCTACCTTACACACTTTGTGTACACATTACCTTGTACCTTAGCATTTTTTTTTAAAGTAGATTAGTTAGTAATCGTGTGATACACATGGGAGTTACATGTGGTGCAAGTATAAGTCATGGGATGCACAAGAGGACACGAGAGGTCAAATAATGAAGAAAGAAAGTGATAAGTAAAAAACTATTAAAATATATTATTTTGTCTTTATTTTTTTAATTTGCATTTGCAAATTAAGATGAGTGTGACTTGTGAATGTGTTACATGAAATCTGACCAAGCCAAGTCTCTCTATTTCAATGTTTATTGTTTGTTTTTTTATATATAGAAATCGAATTTACCAGGAATATTAGTCATATTGGAAGAAATTTACAGTAACAAGTTTCAATGAGGGTTGGTGTAATTAATTCTATAAAACAAGATGAAAGATTGCCTCTTGAGCATTATAGATAATTATTTTTAGTCACTTTTATCTTAAATGTCACAATGAACGTAATAAATAAATTTTCTCAAAGTTGAGATAAATGTGTTTCGTTGCATTACATTAATATGTATGATATAGTAGTACCATTTAGTATAAATCATTATTTTGTTGTAAACTTTGTGCATGTATTTTTTTTTCCACAAGTTACAGGTCTTTTTCTTTATATAAATCATTAATATTAAGAAAATTTATTTAGATATGAGAAGGGTGGTAGAGAAGTATAGCTTGTTAAGTGTTGAGAGGAATGTTTGAATTGCATATGGTGCCACCCATTTAATTTATTTACTTTTTCTCTGTTTGGCGCACCGACAATGGAGGTTGTCCCTAGAACCAGGTTTGCCTTTCATCCATTCGCATCTCTTGCTTTGCATGTTCATAAAAAGTTGAATTTTAATGTAGTAATATAATAAGAAGTATGATAAACTCTAAAAAAAAAAAAAAAAATCGCTTATATAAGCAACAACGCTTTAATAAGTAACTAGCACACGGGTATTAAATTTATAATTTTATTATTTTATTATATTTTTTTAATATATTTGTGAATTATTTTCAAATTTAATATAAGTAAATGCGAGTAGAAGTAAGTCATAATATATGTAAAAGTAAGTTAAACATCGATGTTTATTGTTTAGAAATTTAAGATTTTAGGTTTTAGGTTTTATGATTTATGATTTTATGTTTTAATGTTTATGATTCAAGCTATTAAAAATAATTGTTTAAGGTTCAAGAATTAGTTTTTAAGGGTTAAGGTCATGGTTCATTATTTTTTTAAGGATCCATGATTTTAGGCATACATAACTTATGATTTAAGGGTCTAGGAATCAAGGTTCATGATTTATGAATTTATAATTTATGGTTTCATAATTTAAGGTTTAGGATTTATGACTTTAGGGTGTTGGGTTTCATGTATTATTTCATGCTTTATGGTTCAAGAATTTATGGTTTAGGATTTAGTGTTTTAGGGATTCAGGGTTTAGGATTTAGGGTTTATGATTTTTGGTTTATGATCTTCAATTTAAGATTTATGATTCATGGGTTTATGATCAATGGGTTAATTGTTTATGGTTTAGAGTTTATATGTTATGGTTTTAATGTTTTAGGGTTTTAGGTTTATAATTCATGGTTAAGTATTTAGGTTTTAAGTTTACATCGTTTAGGGTTAAAAGTTTATTGTGCATGGTTTATAGTTTTATGGTTTATGATTCACAATTATACGATTTAATGTTTACCATTTAGGATTTTAGGGTTCTGGGTTTTAATGTTTAAGGTTTCAAGGGTTAGGTTTTAAGGTTTAAGGTTCCATGGTTTAGTGTTTTGGGTTCATTATTTTAAGATTTTAAGGATTCAGTTTTATTCTTTTTGGTTCATGGTTGAGGATTTATGGCTTCATGGTTTAGGATTTCATGTTCATTGTTTTAAAGTTTCACGATTTAGGGTTTAATATTTTTGGTTCATGGTTAAGAGTTAGAGTCTATGGTTTATGATTCATGGATTTATGCTTTAAAGGTTTTATGGTATGGGTTTAGAGTTTATGTTTTATGCCTCATGGTTTATAGTTTTAAAATTTAGGATTTCATGGTTTAGATATTATGGTTTTAAGATTTTGGGTTTGGTGTCCATGATTTATTGTTTTAAGGTCTAGGGTTCATAGTTTATACTTTCACATTTTATGGTTTAGCATTTATAGGTTATGCATGTAGGGTTTTATGTTTATGGTATATATATCATCCATGGCTTAAAGTTGTAAGGTTTAGGATTCATGTTTCTATGGGTCAAGGTTTGAGGTTTAGGATTTTAGGAAACCAAGTTTCAATATTTATAGCTTCATGATTTATGGTTTCATGATTTAGGTTTTAAAGTTTCAATGTTTAAGGTTTCATGGTTTAGTATTCTGACTTCATTGTTTTAAGCTTTTAATTAAGGTTTAATGTTTTTTCATGGTTAAGGGTTGGTGTTTGCGATTATGATTTAGGATTTTATGTTTTAAGGTTTTAGGATTTGGGTTTCATGAATTAAAGTTTATGGTTTCTCGTTATGATTTATAGTTTTAAGGTTCAACATTTTAGGAATTAGTAATTAAGGTTTATGGGTTATGCTTCAAGATTTTATGATTTTGTGGTATATAATTTATGATTTTATGGTTTATAATTTAGAATTTAAGGGTTAGGACTAAGGGTTTATGGTTTCATGGGTTAAGATTTAAAGTTTTATTTATGAAATTCTAAATAAGAATTTATAGCATCACTTAGGTTTTTAGGTTTCATGATTTAAGATCTGGGTTTCATTTAGGATTTAGGGTTCATAAATGAAACTCAAGAGATTTAGAGTTATATAAATGAATTATAAATCCTAATTTAGGGTTTCATAAATGAAACCATAAATCAGGAATGAAACCTTAAAATTTAAGGTTTCATAAATGAAAATCTTCATCATGAAATCTTAAATCATGAGTGAAACGTTAAAAAAATTAGGGTTTCATAAATGAAAACCCTAAATAATAATTTAAGATTTTATTTATGAAACCCTAAATCATAAATAAGCCATAAATCATAATTGAAAGTTTCATAAATAAAATCATAAATTAAGACTTAAATCCAAAAGATTTAAGGTTTTAAAAAAAACTAAATCCTAATTTAAGGTTTCATAAATGAAAACATACATCATGAAACCATAACTCCTAAATGAAACACTAAAGAATTAAGGTTTAAAAAACGAAACCCTAAATCATGAATGAAACCTTAAATAATTAAGGTTTCAAAAAATGAAATCTTAAATCTTAATTTAAGGTTTCATAAATAAAACCTTAAATCATAAATCATGACTAAAATATTAAGAATTTAAGGTTTCATAAATCTTATATCCTATATTAGTGTTTCATAAATGAAACTCTAAATCATGAATGAAACCGTAAAGATTTAGGGTTTTATAAATAAAATCCTAAATACTAATTTAGGGTTTTATAAATAAAATCCTAAATACTAATTTAGGGTTTTATAAATAAAACTCCAATCTTAATTTAAGGTTTCATATAAAATCCTAAATGGTTTAATAAATAAAACCCAAAATGAAATTATAAATCCTTAGAGATTCATAAATGAAAACCTATATCATGAAACCTTAAAATCTAAATTAAATCATAAATTCAAATTTAGGATTTTATAAATGAAACCTTAAATCATGAATGAAATTTTAAAGAATTGGGGTTCCATAAATGAAACCATAAATCTCAATGTAAGGTTTTATAAAAGAAACACTAATGATTTAGAGTTTCATAAATGAAACCCTAAAGATTTAGGGTTTCATAAAGAAAACCCTAAATCTTAATTTAGGGTTTCATAAGTGAAACTTTAAATCATGAAACCATAAATCCTAAATCATGGAAAGAAACCCTAAATCCTAAAGAAATTTTAAATCTTAAATAATGAAATGAAACCCTAAATCTTAAACCATAAATCATAAACATTAAATCATAAAACCCTAATCTTTAACCCATGAAATGAACCATGAAAACCTTAAAGGTTAACACATGAAATGAAACCATAAATTATGAATCATGAAACCTTATATCCTAATCAAATCATAGATCATATACCATAAAACCCTAAATTCTAATATATGAAATCATGAATCCTAAATCTTAAACCATAAAACCATAAACCTTAAATCTTGAAACCCTAAAACTATAAACATTGCAATATGAAACCCTAAAATCTTAAATCCTTAGTGTTTCATTTACAAACCCCTAAATAGAAAATAAACCCTAAATCCTAATTGAAAGTTTCATAAATAACACCATAATTATTACATAAATCCTAAGGATTTAAAGTTTTAAAAACCTTAAATCATAATTTAAGGTTTCATAGATGAAAACATACATCATGAAACCATAAATCCTAAATGAAATGTTAAAGAATTAGGTTTCAAAAATGAAACCCTAAAGAACTAGGATTTAAAAAATGAAACCTTAAATGATAATTTAGGATTTCATAAATAAAATCATAAATCATGACTGAAATATTAAGAATGTAGGGTTTCATAAACCTTAAATTTTAATTTAGGGTTTTGTAAATGAAACTATAAATCATGAATGAAATCCTAAAGATTTAGTGTTTTATAAATGACATCATAAATACTAATTTTTAAGGTTTCATAAATAAAACCTCAATCGTAATTTAAGGTTTCATAAATCAAACCCTAAAGACGTAAGGTTTCATATAAAACCCTAAATGAAATTATAAATCCTTAGGGTTTTATGAATGAAAACCTATATCATAAAACCTTAAATCTTAAATTAAATCATAAATTCAAATTTAAGGTTTTATAAATGAAACCTTAAATTATGAATGAAACCCCAAAGAATTAGAGTTTCATAAATGAAACCCTAAATCTCAATTTAAGGTTTCATAAATGAAATCCTAATGATTTAAAGTTTCATAAACAAAACCATAAATCATGAATGAAACCGTAAGGAAATAAAGTTTCATAAAGGAAACCCTAAATCATAATACCTTAAATCCTAAATGAAAACCTAAATCTGAATTTTGGATTTCATAAATGAAACTCTAAATCATGAAACCATAAATCCTAAATCATGAAAAGAAACCCTAAATCCTAATGAAATTTTAAATCCTAGACAATGAAATGAAACCATAAATCTTAAATCATAAATCATAAAAACTAAACCATGAAACCATAATCTTTAACCAATGAAATGAACCACAAATCTTAAACCATGAAATTTGAAACACTAACTCATGAAATGTAACCATAAATTCTAAATCATTAAACCCTAAATCATAATCATATCATAAATCACATACCATGAAAACCTATATTCTAGACCATGAAACCGTGAACCTTAAATTTTAAGCCATGAAAACCATAAACAATATAACTTGAAACCTTAAAACTATAAACATTACAACATGAAACCCTAAAATCTTAAATCCATAGTGTTTCATTTATGAAAGCGTAAATCATAATAGAGAGTTTCATAAATAAAACCATAAATTATGACTTAAATCTTAAAGATTTAAGATTTTAAAAACCCTAAATCCTAATTTAAGGTTTCATAAATGAAAACATACATTAAGAAACAATAAATCCTAAATGAAATGCTAAAGAATTAGAGTGTCAAAAATTAAACCCGAAATCTTAAATAAAACCCTAAATCATGAATGAAAACCTACATCATGAAACCCTAAATCCTAAATTAAATCATAAATTTTAATTTAGAATTTTATAAATGAAAACTTAAATCATGAATGAAACCCTAAAGAATTGGAGTTTCATAAATGAAACCCTAAATCCCAATTTAGGGTTTATGAAACCTTAATGATTTGGAGTTTCATAAATGAAACCCTAAATCATGATACCTTGAATCTTAAATGAAATCCAAAATCATGAAACCATAAATCCATAATCATGGAAAGAAATCCTAAATCTTAATGAAATTTTAAATACTAAACAATGAAATGAAACCCTAAATCTTAAACACTAAACCATGAAACACTAATCTTTAACCTAGGAAATGAGCCATGAAACCTTAAACACTAACACATGAAATGAAACCATAAATTCTAAATCATGAAACCCTAAATCCTAATCAAATCATAAATTCTATACTAGGAAACTTTAAATTTTAAACCATGAAACCATGAACCCTACATCCTAATTTAAAGTTTCATAAATAAAATCATAAATCATCACTAAAATACTAAGAATTTAGGGTTTCATAAACCTTAAATCCTAGGGTTTCTTAAAGCATGCATACAAAAAGGCTAATAAGTGTGCAGGTGCCAACTCTCAAAAGAAGCTTATTATTTGGCAAGCTTGCTCGTATGAGATTAGCATCCAACTTCTTTGTGATGTTGCTGGTGTGACTTTCTCTAGGGGCAACTAATTGCTTTTGATTTTCTTTTTTTGTTGCTTGTTCCTTTTCATCTCTTATTCATTAAAAAAAATCATGAATGAAACCCTAAAAAATTGGGGTTTCATTTATGAAACCCTAAGGATTTAGGGTTTCATAAAGAAAACCTTAAATCTTGAATGAAACCCTAAATCTTAATTTAGGATTTCATAAATGAAACCCTAAATCATGAAACCCTAAAATACTAAACCATGGAAAGAAACCATAAATCCTAATGAAATTTTAAATCTTAAACAATGAAATGAAACCCTAAATCTTAAATCATAAATCATGTAATCTTAAATACTAACTCATGAAATGAAACTAGAAATTTTAAATCATGAAACCCTACATCCTAATCAAATCATAAATCTTATATCATGAAACCTTAAATCTTAAACCACGAAAATCATAATCCTTAAATCTTAAAACCTTAAGACTATAAACATTACAACACGAAACCCTAAAATCTTTAATCATTAATGTTTCATTTATGAAATCCTAAATTCTAAACAATGAAACCATAAATCCTAAAACTTAAAACCTTAAATCATACACCTTGGAACGAACCTTTAACTCTCAAACCATAGAATCCTAAACCCTAACTATTAATCATGAAACAATAAATTTTAAACCATAAATCCATAAACCCTAAATTTTGAAACCTTAAAACCATAAACTATGCAACATGAAACCCTAAAATCCTAAACCATAAAACCTAGATACCAACCATTAACCATGAAAAAACATTAAACATTAAACCTTAAAAGCTTAACACAATCAACCCGAAACCTTAAACCTTAAACCATAAAACCTTAAACACTGAAACTTGAATCCCTAAAATTCTAAACTTCAAACCTTGAACCTTAGAACTATGAATCTTAAACCTTAAAACTCCAAACCATACATAATAAATATATCATAAACCTAAAACCATAACATATAAATCATAAACAATAAAACCTTAAAATATAAACCATAAACCATACACTTTGAAACCTGAAACCCTAATATTTAAACCATATAACATTAAAATCTTAACATTAAATACTAAATTATAAACCTTAAAAAATGAGTCATGTATCATAAACTTAAAGTCATAACCTACAAAGCATAAATCATAAACCTTCACCATAAATCATAACCATAAACCTTAGATTTCAAATATTGAGCCAAAGTTCATAAACCATAGACCAAAAATAATGAAACATAAATTATGAACAATAAAACCTTAAACCTTAAATTATAAAATTTTAAACCTTAAACCTTAAATTCTCAACCATAAAACATGAAACTTTAAACCGTAAATCATAAATAATCCTTAAATCATAAATACTATACCTTGAGACCCTAAACAAAATTTTTAAACTTTAATGATCTTTACACCTATAATTTTTTTTCTAGTCTCTTCTATAGTTCTATAATCATTTAATTAAATAGAATAACTTATTTATATGAACTTAAAAATAAAAATAAAAATCGTTAAATTTAAACAAATTAAAATAAACTATATGCACATTATAAAAAATATATATTTTATAAAACTTAAATAGTTAATTACAATGGTATATAAAAGCAAAATTTTAAAACTAAATGATTTAATTTTGTTGATTGATTAAATCAAAATATATAATTATTCTAATGATCTAAATTATTATATTTAAGATAATTAAGTGAATATATGAATTAAAATAAAATAAAATATCGATAAAAATAAATATGATGATTACATGTGAAAAAACTTTCTTTTTTATAATAGATAATAGAGAGATTTCAAGTCACTTGTTTTCATAGTAAATTTTGTTAACTAATATTATTTAATTTGAAGCAACCCTTGTAAGTTGTAAGTAACGACATTAAAGATGACCTTATGTGCTCAAAGTGTAGAAATATTAAATAAACCTTTTTAAATAATTTAATTTTCTTATATAAATCATCCATTCAATTTGTTATATATATTTTTAATATAATAAGTATTCTTTTCTAATAACTATCTTGTCTTTTTTTTATTATTTCTTATCATGTACTTGTAAACACAATAGAAGCTTCTTTCTAATTTTGTTCACTGGTGTATTATCTTTCAATTTATTTTCTCCTTTAGTGTCTTGATGGTAAATTATTTTTACATTCATTTCACCAGATGACGTTCAGAATTTGGTATACAGTACATCAGCCATGCGAGGTACCGGGCACGTCCTGCCGCCATGTTTTTACCAGGTGGTGCGATTGCTATTTGGAACGAGAGGTACTGAATAGGATGAAGCAGCAGCTGGAGACAGGGCTAGTAAATCATAGCCATCAATGAAGATTGTTGCACAACTGAATCATCTGGATCATCAAAGCTTGCCCTAACAGGGATTGGCCATCACCATAGGAGTGGACAAGGATGGGTGAATTATGGGTCTTGAGCATTCGTATGAGAACTAGGCATTGCCTCTGCAGAGGAGAAGAGAGCAAATAAGTTGGAAGAGCAATTAAGATTTAAGAGTTGCATATCCATAAAACAGAATTATAATAGAAAGCATGCAAAGGCACATTCATCACATTAATAATTATGCCGTTCAAGAATATAAAACAAAAAATATAAAAATCAGTGTTCCTATAAGCTAAAAAACCAATGTTGGAGATTGTAATTAACCTAAACATGTGCCTAAAGCTCATGGTGTACTATACTAATATGTTGACACATAAAGATCATAATTCTGTGAAGTGAGACAGTTGTGACTTTGAAACCTAAAGCAAGGTAAACATGAGTAATTAAATGAAAAATGACGAAAGAGGCAGCAGAAAATAAGTAAACAATGAAACATTGACATTGTTAATCAAAATCTAACGTCTAGAAACAATCACGCAGAGTGTCTTCCAAGTTCCATCCTCCAGATCAATTCTAATTCATATACATATATTATCAAGGTAGAAAGACCAATGATAAACGAAGAATTTAGCAGAAATTGAGTGCAAAATTACAAGAATCTGACATTAAAATAGAATAAGCATACAAATGTACAATAAGTGGATAATTAACATACTCAAAAAATTACGCATGATCCATACCTTGTTCTGCACACTCTACCACAGGTCTTTCACAACTATCTGAATTTAGCAGATTATGGTTCCAAACTTGAGCTAATACCTTATTCCTTAACACTAATTTACATTGTGTCTCAAGTTCCATTCTTTTTAGAGCGACTTCAGTATCTACATTCTGAAGCAACATCCTGTACTTTACACTCAACTTTTCAACCTCCTTTTCATAGTCAGATTTGAGCTGCAACATCTGTTTCACAAAGAAACAAAAGGTAAGCTGAAAGTAGAAGGAATCAGAATCCAAAGATGATATTAAGAAAAAGGTGGGTAAAGAAAGAAATGGATTTGCTGTTTGTACCTTTTGTTCATGTACCTTGAAGGCTTCTTCTTTCTCCTTTTCAATTCTCTCAATTCTCTTGGTAGTGGATCACTGAAGGCTTCTTCATTCATGTTTTCTATTATCACCATTTCACCCAGTAGTGGGTCTGGGTAGGCAAGGTGGGACATTTCAGATGTCACAGAGTAAGCTTGAAAATTATCAATGTTCATAAATCCAGGAACAGTAATGCTGACAGGTACATGTGTCGGATTTTCATTCATGGGCACACAAGTGAAAGATTGCGGTATCACAGGTGAAACAAAGGAAGTGTTAAGGTCGTTTGGTGCTTCCAATATTACTGCAGCCTCACGAATGTAGCAATGATCCTCACCACTATGACAAAAAATATCATCTACAGGCATGACTAAACTAGCTGAATTGTTCTCCGGAAAAGATGGAATAGCAGACATTGCCATCTGGAAGATACAAGGAGCAGGTGTGAATCCATATGATGAGAATAGTTTCAAAGCACTCCAACTAAACATCCCATGAAAATATTACTTTATTTATTAAAATTAAATTAAAAAAAGTTATATTCTATTTCTATTAGAATAAAAAATAAAATAGTAACCTTGCAAATAAATAATTCAATGGGAGGGCTATATTCCAACATCCACTACACTAGAAAATACAACCAAGTCGGAGAAACAATATACAAAGGAAAACTAAAGATCAAAATAGGAATGAACACTATTGGGAAGTGCACACTCCTCCCTTGCCAAAGCCACATCCACTCTCTAAAGTCTAAAACACTCTCATACACGTGGGTTCATTCAATGGCCCATCAATATGATTCATAATAATTGAACTAAACAGAATACACATAAGTCAAGTGTACATCTGATGCCAATGCATAAAAAATGTAGAAATTCCCAAAGCACTCTAGTAAACGAAGAGTTTAAATCATATGATTTTCTGCATCTTCATATAATGAATCTACTGCTTTTATGCTAGGTTCTGAGACATTTCATATAGCAAAAGATAAAGAGTTCAATGTTATTATAGCAATGTTGTTGTCAAGATCGCAAGCTAGAGCATAAACTTGCATGATATTACAATCCCACACCTGCCCCAAGCTAGACCAAACATGAAATTGCTCCTGGATGAGAGCAAAGCATGATTGCAGCAAGATCATGGGATTAAGCGAGCTTCTCGATCCTGCAAGTGGAGTTTCTGTCAACTAACCTGGTTCATCCAAATCCAGTTTCTTAACCCTAATACCTCATGAGTAGGATTTTGATCTCTAGTCTTGACAGCATTGGATTATAGTTTAAAGGAAGTGTCCAACTATGTTCATACAATAGAGCTGTTAATGTGCTGTTAGAAGAAAAGTTTACCTCTAAACAATTTTTAAGTTAAGAGATACATTCTAATAGTAGTTGCTTTTACATTACTAAATAATGACTAAAAAATCTATATCACGGTTGCTCAAATAAAGACCATTTGGCTAAACAATAGTTAAAAACCACAAGCTCACCATAATCATCCAATAGAAATATAAGTGGAATACTTAAAAATGTTTGGTTAGAAACTAACATCATGCAGAAGAACGAATCTAAAAACTTAACCTCCCAAGTGATTTACATAGTGGCTTTCAAATTTGTTGCCATGCTCACAAACTCAAAGCAACATGAAGTTGACCAGAGTTTGTTGCTTTGTGCAATAAAACAGATTATAAATAAACACTAAAAAAAATAGCACCAAAAGGCTTCTTGTACAAAAACTACTAACCTGAGGCAATGGCCACAAATTTGAATCCGATGGTTGCATATATGCTAAGGTAGTCTCAGGAAACTCCAGAGCAGTTGGCTCAACACATACAGGACTGTCAGGAACAGCAGTACAAACAGAAGTTACAGCATCTGCCTCAACACTGTCAAGCTTCACAGAATGAGTGGACATATTCATAGCATTGTCAATGGCAACCACTTCATTCACTAAAATTAGAGGATCTTCAAAAACTTTGCCATCAGATTGTGAAATATCTGTACTTCTAGCAGGACTCTGTCTTTCTAAAGAACCTGTAACAGGGTTGACATCATTACTCCAGTGCTCAAGGGATGAATCTTCTGCTGTTATTAAGGTTGTAGCATTCATTCTATCATCTTCTGAGACAGATTCCATGGAGATAGCATCTGCTTCCAAAGGAAAACTACCGGGTGTATTTGGAGATAAACAAATTTCACGAGTACAAGTCTGGTCTTGTGAAACCACTGTTGTGGGAGATTTCATTTGAAGATCATGTTCATTTGTGACAGATTTTACAAGGTTTGGAACACAAGTACCCAGAAAATCCTTCTGCTTCTCCTTCTCTGCCAAATCATTCAGCTCAGGCGTGTTGGAGTCCAAAGCACCATTTATATCACATTTCTCAACACAAAGTCCATTTAGTACACAATTAGAAAAATCCTTCTCATGCTTCCACAGTTCTGAGTAAACATCAGTGGCTTCCTCTTCCTTGCAATCAAAGTTCAAGTACAGTTTTGCAAGAGCGAGTGAATCCTTTATATCAATCTCATGTTTCAACAAAGAAGCTGCTAGCCAACACTGAAGATACAGATTTCATTACACAAATATGGTATAATGCTTAAAGACTAATAATATTTGTTTCATAAAGGTATAAAACAACTATTATTCAAACATGTAGATACTCATATAAACACCAGTGTACAAAAAATGAGCAACCGAAAATACATTTTACAACATTGGATCACTGATCACTCAATCAATTATCTTAATTTAGCAGTCAACACTTTCATAACACACAACTTTCCCCAGCAGTTTTCCAAATCCTTAAAAGGTAAGTAGTATGGCTATAAAATTTAGAAACTAGAAAACATTTTCTCAAGAACTGACTAGCCATTCCTTGTTTGAGGCAGACAAACATTATGAACAACTAGGAGCTTAAACCAATCAACACAGACAAGCTAGCTAGAATTCAAATTATTGACAGAAGAATTAAAATATATATGTATATAATAGATATCAGTTCTAGTAGCTCCTTTCTTTCTAAAAATCTGAACAATGATTCATCCATAATCTAAACAAACATGTGACCAGCTACTTTGTTTTCGATATAAAAAATTAGAGCAAAAACTAACCACAGATATTTCAAAAGCCTGTATAGTAGAAACTTCTTGGCAATTAACAGTGTAATGTTTGAATATGTGCTCACGAATCTTCACGGTGACGGCCTTGACTTTTTTCTGCACATGAAATTAACCAATCATGCAAATCTAATAAGTATAATATTATTATAATTCAAACATTAAACATAATCCAATGCTAGAGTGATACTAACAGTAACAGTTTCCAAGCAACTAATGGTATATAAGTTAATAATAATACAATTTTTTCTACTTCCAAATTTGTTCCAAGCAAGGCTTCCTCGGTATAGTGTGAGGCTACCCTGTCTAGAGCATTGAGTGTAATCTACCATAATCCCCCCTTGAGAAGGGCTTTTATCCTTTGTGTAATGGGTCTGGGAGCCAACCCCACTAATTACGGCGCTGCCTGCCTTCCACACTATTAGGTTGTATTGTCATTGTATAATCTTTCCTATTAGGCCTTGTGTGGCCCAATCTAGAAGCATCACACCACTCCGTTCAGGAACCAGACCGATCTGATCGGGTCCAGGAGGGTACAGAATTCTTTCCTTTTAATAAAATCCCTCCTTTTGTTAATAAAACTACATAAATGGTTTATAAGATTAATAATAATACAATTTTTTCTACTTACGAATTCTTTCCTATTAACAAAATCTCTTCTTTTATTAATAAAAAAAACTACATAAATGGAACAAATATGCATGCCTACTCCATCAGTGTGAAAACTTCTCAAGACAAATCCAATTGCAGTAATGTCAAGTTATAAGTGTTGGTACACTGAGTGTTGTTGGGCTGGTCATATACAAGATGTACTGTACTAGTAATTAACCAAGATTATTGATGTAAATGCTGTTGTATGAGGTATAACGTCAGTGTTTAGAACTGGACTATTTTAGATGATTATTAATAATATCATATCTTCTTTGCCTTCCATCTCTATGTTTTGCATTTCTTTCTCTCCCTCAATATTTTTATCAAAACAATACCATATGACATGACTTATACCGTATCTCCACTGTATATGTCCCCAAACCTGGGACCCACCTTTTTTTGTCCTTTCTTTATTCTATCTTTTGTGTCCTTGTTCACTACCAGATAATTCTCCTCCCAGTGTCTTTCTTTTCCACTCATCACTATTCTTGTTTTCCTAGCTCATCAATGAAGATCTAATGAAGTTGGCAACATTAGTTGTTGCATTTGTTTCCAATAAGTTCCTACTTATCTAAACTTGTTGTATTTGTTTCTTTAGTGATCCTTTACCATGATTAGACTTTCATATTCAGCCTATCTACAACATCAGATTGACCCTCACCAGAAATTACTCCAACAGCAAAGAATGCAAATCTAGCCACCTTCAAGTATGGACTTTAGTACAAATAATTGTCTGCTTCGAAATAGTAGACTTAGCTTACTTTTGAGAATTGGTGAATTTTGGAATAGATTTTCAGTTTCAAGAAGTTGTGGTATGGAACCCAAGTTTTGATTTTAGTTGACATTTCATTGTGACTATATTTCACTGCCAACAGAGATGATATAGGAGTTATACGATGGTATGTCAGTTAGTGTACCTACTGACTGACAGCTGTCCTAACAACTAACAGCTATTACTCTAATACAAATGGCTAGGCTATGGGAGTTGTGCCCAGTTCATTTCTAATACTTTTAAAAGGAGAAAAAGACAAGACTGGTTTGGAGTGATGCAGTGTATTATCATTGTTGAAAGTTTGAACCAGGAGTCCCAAGGAAATGCACTTGCACCAACTTGGGGAGTCGTGACTTCCACTTAAAGGTGCTTCAATGAAAGTTTTAACAAAAAACATGCATGTTTAAGCAAAGGTTAGTGAAGCATGTATTGAGATCCTACCAATAAATGTAGAATGTCACAAAGACCTGATATATCTGGCTTTGGCAATAATATGCTGCTATTTGGTATGTCAAGCAGTTTCTTTTTCTCTGAAAATTGCATGTTTGTTGCAATCTTTCCTGTAGTTTCATTGGTCAAGGGATGCCCTGTGGAATTAAGTGTATTAGACAAACCATTTGAATTACCTAAGGGCATGAAAATGAACTAGCAGTAGCATGTACCTTTTCAAATCATTTCCACCAAACCCCCACACCCCCAAAAAAATAGTTAAGTCATGAATAAACCTAATGCTTTGCAAGTAAAAAGTTGGTTGAAGAAATAAATAAAAGACTATAAAAGTAGAAAGAAAAAAATCAGCAGTACCATTTGATTTACTTGCTCTATTGACAACACTTGGATTCTTCTTGCTCTTCAACCTTGTTTGTCGATATTTGGAATCAACAATATTCTTGGACACTTTCCTGACCTTAGAATCAACAATATCATTCGACACCTTCCTAGTCTTAGGATCAATGGTTTGATTTGACACTTTCCTCCCCTTTGTTTCAACATCACTGGACACCTTCCTCCTCTTGTGATCAAATTTATTCGTGGTCAATTTCCTACACTCAGCATCAACATTATCCTTGGGCACTCTTCTCCTCTTGGGATCAACACTATCCTTGGAAACTTTCCTCCTGTTGGGATCAACATTGCCCTTCAACACTGTCCTCTTTTCTATAAAGGTACCTTTTTCACATTCAGATTCTTTAGTATGTATCCAAAATGTTTGACTGTGCTCCTGATCCTCTGAGATGAAACAGGCAAAAATTTCCATTGAGGATGCCTTCCTTCAAGATCACTCCAGGAAAAACCACATGACTCGCTGCCTAATTTTATTTTTTTTTCTCCTAGCAATAAAATGTTCCTCACATATTCCCCTCCATTCTGCTGCATTCTTGATATGAATGACCATCTATCATTGGCACCACAAACCAATCGGGATGATAATTCACAGATTACATCACATAGAAATGACATATCTACAAGGTCTGGAGTAGAAACAGCTCTGGCATGCAAGTCACCAAGCTTATTGAACAGATAGGAGGCACCCCATCTTAGCAGGGAGTGACAAATACTCTGGCTAAGCAACTGCACATCGCTGTCGAGAACTATACCCTCTTTTGCGAGCAGTAACAACTTTTCTTCAACAGTGAAATATGAGTACAATCTGAAAACAGTAAACTGTTTAAACTGTGAGCTGATAGGCATCCTTTGTAAGCCTCTTAGGTCATTTTGTGGGTCCAAATCACTGTCAAACAATATAACAGTGTCCACTGAAGAAAGCTTAACACTAGAGAGACAATCATGGCTTTCCATCAAGAAGACAAATTTTCCACTTTCTCCATCATTAAATGTGTCTAAAGCAGCTTGCTTTGTTTTAGGGGTATAACCTCTATCATATCATACATAGCAATCTTTACCAAATCTCTGACAGAGAACATCATCCAAAATATCTCCAATCGATCCAGAACCACAAGTTGACTGCAGTTTTTTAAATGAAAGAGAACTAACTGAATCCTCAAGAATCTTAAAAATACAACAGGTTACAACCATGAAAATTAACAACCACAATATGATACATAGTTTTATGAGAACAGCAAACAATTCTCATATTTCTAAACCCTTGACAGGCAGTAAAAATAATAGCTAAAAAAAGCCACGAAATTCTTATATAGGAAGAGACTGTTTTCATATCCAATAAATCAACATGGAAATAATACGAACAAAGTACTTGCATTGCCAAAGTATGAGACGCTGCTTCAAATTGGTGCATTTCATGGAAATCATATCAAAATATCATAGTAAAAGATAAAGCAATACTCACAAAGCATCTGACAATCTACTTTAAAGGAACTTTCTGAAATTTCAGTAACAAGAGATAAAAATTGGATGAGAAATTTGATATGCCTGGCAAACTTAAAAGAATGCTAGCAGGGTCTGACTCTATCAAAACTCCCAATATTATTCCCGACAAGTTGGGCTGTGCCAACAAGCATCAAACGGTAGCCAGACGACTCCTATCACAGTTTACAACTAAAAGTGGCAGTGACAAACTGAAATACATACTATATATCTTATTGTTAACAATTGTGTGTGCTTTTATTTTAAATTTAAATTTCAAACTAGGATTCTAGAAGATTTGTGTAGCAAAGATCAAGATCAGATTACTCAGATCTGAGTTTACTTAATTCCTCCTTATATTTAGTTTGTAATCAGGGTGGTTAGGACTTAGGATCTCAAATGGAGAAAACATGGAGCAGAAGGGAAACTGAGTCACTCTCTTTAACTAAGGAACAATAGGAGCACTTGTATAGGTTCTCTTCAACTAAAATGCCAGTTAATCCATCTCCTTCTCTAGCCCAAAAAGGTATTTCTTTTTCTGTTTGTCTTCTTAATACCAAACAAAATTTTAAAGCTCCACGGATAATTGTTTTTAAGTTTTTAAAGCTACTGACATGACAAACTGTTCAAAATTATTCTCCACTGCAGGTAAGCAAAATTCCCCAACAAAGTTTAGATGCAGTGGTAAGCAAGCCACTCACCCAAGGAGAGGACTAAAGTTCTTACCCTAGAAAAGGCAATTGTTGGAAGGGCATCCTACTCACAACAATACCCAAGGTATTAATCTCACAGCAATACAAGTGGAACTGGACATATCCCAGCCAAAGACCAAAAAATAAAATCTTTCACTTTAGGTGCTATGTAAAGGAGTGAAATTTGACCTTATTCCTTACTTTTGGTGAAAAAACTGGTTGCTAATTGAGCTATTGCACTTCCAGCTTCAAGCCACAATAACAATAATAAATATTCAAAAAATAAAGGTATGGTATAAGTTAAAATCTATAATAAGTATATTAAAATAATGCCTTGACAAGTTAACTAAATTAAAACAACAAAAAACATGTAATTTTTACACATGCAATAGCAAGAATATTATCAAATCATCCCATAATTTTGCTCTCAATATAACAAATGAATAAACACTCCCAAAAATACAAGAAATACTAAAAAACAAGGGATTTCAATAGATGACTACCTGAAATAATATTAACACCCTTAACCCACGACTTTTTGCTTCCGAAAGGATTTTTTCAAGAAGTTTCAATTTTCCACTTGCTTGTATACCATATTTTAAATGCTCTTCAACAGGTAGACCTTTAGTAACAGAACTATGCAGTGCCGGGTCCAGCAGATAAGGGTGGTCACAGCACTGTAAAAATCAACCACATATGCAACTATCATCATGATGTCTTATTGACAATGCATTTAGTACTATAGATTTTATACAAATTGAAGTATTATGATATAAGGAATGTTGAACTAAAAGTTGACTATAAAAAATGCATGATATATGACATTTTTATCATGTCTACCTTCCTTATTGAGATAATAAGGTCGTGGAGGGCATCAACTGAGTCAGACTTTTGGCCTGAGCATAACAACATTAAGTTTGAAAGCAGCAATGAACAATACTGCTCAAGCTGTAAATAGGAAAGGCAGGCTGGAACCCAATACTCTACAAACCTAGTGGAGCCAGATTTGCATTTGAATACAACATATTTGTCCAATTGACTCTTCAAATTGGAAATGCTAACAGAGGAATAAGGGGACGTTTGAGCAATACTTGACCCATGTTGTCCAGACTTGAGGAATGAAAGCAGTTTGATGTAATCATCTCGATCTTCCTGAAAATCATCATATAAAAGTCAATAGGATGGAAAATATCAATATTTAACACAAGTAGTTTACCTTGATTTGTCCACTAACAAGAAGGAGCCTCATTTCAGCTTTTAGAATCTTGATATTGTTCAAGTATCCTGAAATTCTGGATTGTTGGCATTCATCAATTATTATTGCTTTCCATGTAATGCATCTTAGTTCTTGCAAGTCCTACATATCATAGTAAAACATAATGAGCAGAAAAAGAAAATTAATAATTTTACTTTGAAACTTATTGTAGAATTTATAAAAGCTGAAATTGTTTCTGAAGTCACTTATCATATGAAGCTGTTAGATATAAGAATATACCTTAACAATAATATGAGAAGATGATAACAGTATTTGAAATAATATTCCACCATCTTCATTAAAAAACTCTAACGCCCTGATGCCACTTTGTACATCTCTGTTTCCCTTGTAAACTACAAGATTGGCAGATGGTGCCAAACGTAAGAACTCTGTTTCCCATACAGAGAGGGTAGTAGAAGTTGAGATGATGAGAAAAGGCCTCTTCACATTACAATTCAAAGATAATATAAACAAAATCACCTTCATAACCCGCTCCTGCAAATGTAGTTTAACAATAAATCAGGCATTCTGATATGCATAATCAGAATAATTGACAGGTATTGCAACCTCCATACTTCTTAAACATTTGACATTTTGAAAATGAAAGCAATATTTTCCTTATAGCACATCTTCACATTAATATTTCAATTTGCTGACACTTTTTTTACTTTGAATATGTACAAGAGCAAATAATAGCTACAACATTTGGTTGATTTGCAACTCTTCCTCCCACCCCCGCGTTGTGCAAGTCAATGTTATTTGCAAGCACAAATCATACAGAATATCTTCAAACCCAAGAAAGCATAAAACATTTTACGCAAATTACAGATCACATGTTCATATAAGGTTCTTCCACAGATGTTTGTTTATCATGTTTCCATTATCATGGTCATGCACAAAAAACTTGTTTTCACCATTTCCTATACAAATCTTTGAAAATAGGAACAAAGTGAAAACAAGGTAGCATTTTTGCCATTATTTGTGAAAAAAGAAAACATTCTCTCAAATTAAACAGATACTAAAGATTAACTCACATAGCTTTTTTGGATTAATGTGATTTAAATGAAGTACTTCAAACACCACAATTTTTATTTAATAGCAGAATATCTAGAGATAGGAGAAAAACAACGTAGCATTTTTGCCATTATTTGTGAAAAAAGAAAACATACTCTCAAATTAAACAGATACTAAAGATTAACTCACAAGGCTTTTTTGGATTATGTGATTTAAATGAAGTACTTCAAACACCACAATTTTTATTCAATAGCAGAATATCTAGAGAAAGGAGAAATTACATATTTTATACAGAAAACAAGGATGTATACTGAATAGCTAAGAAATGAAGTAATTATATATAACATCAGTATATGGAGAAAAAAATGACCCGCTCAATTTGATCATCTACAATAAGAGCACTCTGACATTTGTGCCAACACATGCGAAGCTTGTTCACATAAGCCAAATGCTGGTTATAAAGTCCTGGTGAATCTCCAGATGGCAACACTGATAATTCAGCAAAGGAAGCTTTTCTCTCCTGAAAATTAACTGCTCTTAGAGAAACATCTTAGGTATAAATCTCGGACATGTTTCATAAAGGCTGTGAAGATCCATTTTTAGCACAACAACTGTCGAGATTTTGCTTGAGTATCAGAAGTATCATCTCATTCATGAGTTTAATTCTAATAATAAATTACTCAAATCTCCAATCACAATTTTTTCCAACTTGACTTATTATCAATGAGTAATTATTTATCTGAAGAGAGAGGGAGAAAAAAATTGGCACCAAGTAGCAACATTCTCAAACTAGAGAAAAAAAAATTGTACAATATATAACACATTTTGCCATCCCTACCATTTGACCAGGGATAGTTTTCATGCAAAAGAACCCTCATTTCTTTCATTCACATGGTAACCAATAATTTTTTTTAATATTTAGCCAAAACCCTAAACCATTAGGCTATATATTGTATGTCATTTGGCCATCATCATCAATGAAAAAATATGAAGTTTATTTTACTCTCTTAGCTTTTCTTTGTAGTTTTAATGGCAGATTGATAGGAGTAGAAGTAGAATAGTGCTTTTCTACTTCTACTCCTATCAATCTACCATTAAAGCTACAAAGAAAAGCTAACCTGTTTTCTTTTTTAGGCGTGTATAAAAATCAGTTAGTTTATTAGTTGCATCATAGATAGCACCCCAGAATGGTCTATAAGGAAACTTCATATTAAAACTTGAAAGTTAAAATTCATAAAAAATGGCATTGTATTATACAATAAAAGTAATTTTTTTATATATAGTTAAACTAAAAGAAGCACCTCATTAGCTTCAAAATGATTTTTTGACAGTCTATCTGCTCTCTTGCGTCGACTTTCGTAATCATTTATGAGTTTCTTGCCTTCTGGTGACATCAGAAATGAAGCATCATCTAACTCCCACGTAGCATTATCATAATCAAGACCGGTCCATTTGACAAGCCACTCATAACGGCAAGTTGAACCATTGCCACCATGCCCATCAAAATGTTGACTATTTTGTTTTGAGAATACAATTTCCCTTTTTAGAAGCAAACAGTGAGGTATACTCCAATCTCTTTTCCACCTGGTAACCTGGTAATATGGCATCTAAAGAATAATTTGTTTTCAGTGATACCTCCAAAGAAAGTACAGACTAACAAACCAAAAAAAAATTGTATTGTCCTAATACTATGAAGGGTAACTGAACCTGCAGTTTTCTCTTAAACTTAGGAGCCTCAAGACACAATTTTAATTCTGAAATCCAGCAGTTGTGAGCATGAGCGAGACCGTGATACTGGACAAAGTACTCCCTTTGCACCACTAGTAACATGCTATTTATTATCAAAAATCACCTCATATATTATCTAATTAATATACATTTCATGAACACGAAATGTATATGAAACATAAAAGGAGTAAACTCTCATTTTAGTCCTTGAGATTAAGCATCAGTTACATTAGTCCCTGACGTTGTAAAACAACAATCAGTTTAGTCTTTTATAATGCAAATTGAAAATGGAAAAGGATTATAGGGTATGCTTGGGTTTGCAGTGGGAGTGTTCAAAAAGTATGTTTGGGAGTAAAATCAGTAAGGGGTCATGTTTGGTCACCCCAAAAGTATGCTTGAAAGTAAAATTTTGAATGAAAACTCAATTTGCAAACTTTAATCCAAACAAGCACTAAAATAAATTACTTTTTTGTAAACCAAAGGGCTAGAGTGAGGATTCTTTGAAGTTAATTACTAAATTGACCAACACTTACAATCTCATAGACTAAAACAGGAGGTCTACTCGTTAGCAAAATTGGGGCGGGGGGGGGGGTGTTATAGACCTTACCTTTATTGTTTGAAACCACTTCTCTTGAATCCAAGATGGATTTCACTCCTTTAGAAACAGAATGCACACCAAGCTCCATCTTTTTCTTAGTGCACTGGATACAATGCCAAAACCCCAAAGGAATGTAATTGAGAGGAGGATCCACACAAGAGGGATGGTACCTCCTTTGACATCCTTTTCCAGAGCAACATCTAAAATATAGTTCCACATTAATAAACAAAGGCAACTAACAAAAAAAAAAAATTGTCTCAATAATGCCTAAGTACATTTTAAACAAATATAGATACACAAAAAAACATTTTCCATTACTTGTTATAAAGAAAAGTGGAAATAGAAAAGGAATTATTTCAAGAAATGCTATGGTGCTGATATCTTTTGAGGTTAAATATATTCTTAGTCCTGTAAAATTGGTCAACATTAATCCTCATCCCTATCTTTTAAAACCTAAGTTCAGTCCTCTAATTTTTGAAATGCACAAAAATTAATCCATCATAGTAATTAGGTGCCTAACACATGGCCACATGGCAACTACATGGCTACCATGTGGCAAGTGTTGCATGTGTTACTTTAAAAATGTTTTTAATCTTTAGAAAATTTTCAAATTATGATTTTAGTTCCCATAAAATTCAAATTTTGATTTTAATCCCCATAAAATTCAAAGTTGCTCGGGTTTAACCTTATACAATTTATACAGTTTATTTATAAATATGAAAGAAGAAAACAGTGATTGAGAGACAGGGCAAGATTCATCTGGTTTTGGTGCGACAGAATCAGAGGCTCAAATTTGCATCAGCTTTGTCCAGTCTCTTTGCATAATAGTAACAGAACTCCTCCTAAATCACAATGAGCAGAAAACCAAAGAGAAGCCAAAAACCACAACCAAACCATATCTCATAAGTGAGAAGAGACATCCTTGCAACTATGAGCATTTCTCTCCAATCAAATTCACCTTAAAACCAAAAAAGCTACATCCAAGGACACAAATTTTAACATCATACTCTTTCCAAAACCTTCAAAGTGTATTATAATTCATAAGAAATCACTCCTTCATAAAAGAAGATATCCAGTGCCAAAATGTCACAAATTTGAAGTTGAAATAAATCTCACAAAAGCTCCAAGTTACTATAAACTGGAAGTAACTAACAAGTCTCATATCGCCTGAAAATCTTTACCACATAAGTCACTTATCCTTATAGAAAAGTGAGGCAGGTATAGGGAAAAAAATCAACAGAATTGCATCTTTGGTCAAACAGGATTTGTTTAACTCTCCTTCACTTAAATTGTAAAATGATTCATTTCTTGAATAGCAACTCTCCTCTTCCTACTATCAAATAATATTGTGTCTAAGTATAGTAGGTTAAAATCATTAGTTGATTTTAGCAAGTGCTTCATTTTGACCAAAAGTGTCTAATACATTGTCAGGACCAAAATATAACTGAAATATCAAAAAGCAGAGATTCAACATTATCACCACTCATCATGAGTATATAAGATAGCATTTCATATTACACCAAATATACCATATTACACCAAATAAATTGTTAATATCAAATTAGAAATATCTACATGCAGTTCTGAGCATGCAGAAGCACACTGACATCTTGTAAAGAAAGGAAACAGAGAATGCAAAATGACTTTATCTAATAAATAATCAATAAAATTATATAGATATAATTAAATTAAGACAAAAGCAACTTGAGAGAAGGAACAATTTAGTACAACATGACATTAACAAAATTTGTGCATTCCTGTGTTCTCCTGAAATCTCTGTAGTTGACCAATTTAGGCCATTATAACCATAAGTTACAAGAACTAACGTACAGAAGAAGTTACACAGGAAAAAGCAGGAAATCAGCTTGTACGTAGCAGAACATTTATGAAAAATGCGAAAAATACCTAATCTACAGATAGAGATGAAATCCAGAAACTCACAAAAGTACTCCGCCTTGCATGCAATTGGAACATGCAACTTCCTCGCCACCTTGTTTATCTTTCATAAGAGAATTTATCTGTGCATTATCTTTAATTTCTTTAGTCAATCATTTGGTGCACCTCAAACGGGCATCCCTTCCATCCTAGCAAGATATACGAGACAAATCAACACAACCTCTTAAAATAAACAGTCTGCTATTCTTGATTCCAAATCAGAGATTGACAACTAAACTCATTGCATATCATCCCAAGATACTTTGTATAAAGTGGCAGACCTGTGTTGAAGTAAGGGTGTGCATCACTTTGAGAAAATTACAAATATTTATCTGGATTTGAACACATTCCATTTTTAGCTCTCTAGGCAGTTCACACTTTATCCAATTGGACATTTCATTCCATTCCATCTCACATTTTATTTCATTCCATGACAACAATAATTATTCAAGATCCTGGATCCGCCACTATTTGTACATTTAGATGTGATTAATAGAAACAATGGCAAATTAAGATACTGTTCAACATGAGTGGAAAGTATTGATCAAAATGCCAATTGAAATCACAAAACATACTTCATCCGTAACAGGAGTCTTGGCATTCATGTCACAGACAACAACAGTTCTCTCTGGAGGAGTAACTATCAAAATGTACAGATGCTTGATCACGAACTACCTGAAACATTAAAGGAGAAGAACCAGTAAAGTCTACTGTATATGCTACGTATTAAATGCATAACCTTTGGAAAAATAATCCAAAACTCAAACCACGCTCTTCTAACTTCATTTCTTCACAGGTAAAGTAAGAATAATCAGCACCACGAGACCTTATAGAAAATCATTTTCTTGATTTTGGTAAGATCATGAAGAAAAAAAGCTCACCAGTAAGAAAAACAAAAAAGTTGGAAGTTCACACAATAGTTTACCGAACAAGTTCTCTTAGGGCACGGTGATTTCACGACAACTAAACAGAACAATCACCAACCCAAAACCCTGCAAGGTCTTTAAACAACAACAGTAATAACAACACAATCATTGCAGTAATCACAAGCTAACTTTTGGTATACCAAATAAAGTGCAAAATAAAAAATAAAAACTACAAATATTCCACCTTGTAAAGTTGCTATGCTGCAAAATGTGACAAAAATTAAAAAAGAAAAGAAAACCTGTATTCTGTAGTACATTGTATATACACTACTGCAAGTGAGTTATCAACATCAACGTTAACTAAGTAGTCAAACCCTGTGTTAGTTTGGAGTTAGAAAACAAAACATAACATTAATTAAGAATGAGAATAGCATGCAGAGGAAAAATGACAGTGCGCAGACACATGAAAATAGAAGAAGAGGAACTGGGCACTGTGGTGCTTGGCCATGGCGTCACGTGATTTTTTCTCTCACCTTGAAACAACACTCTGACCCCACTAGCTTCCACTACACGTTTCACAAAACACAATGAAAAAGTTTCATCACTCACGGTAAAGGCTTTTTCTTCGAGATGGAATGTAAAGAGACGAATAATTATAAAATTGACATTCTTGTTTTTATTACGTAGTTTTTCCGGAATTATTAACTCTAAAGTGTTGTGTAATAAATTTTGAAGAATGATGAAGTGTTAATTTTAGTACATTGTTTAGTAGTTTTAATAATTAATAATTACTTTGAGAGAATGAGAAAGTTTATTTTAAGGGGTTAGAATGAGAAAGATTAATAACACGTTTTTTAACTCTTTTTTAAATCAGGTTATTATAGGTGCAAAATATTTACATTCTTTTATAGTGAAAGTCTTTTTTATTGATCGTTTTCTTTTCATTTACAAAATTCAAATAATCGTTTTGATTCATTTAGACCGCTCACATTGTCATTACCAATAATATGCCCCAATCTTAATTGCCAAGGTCATGCAAACCCACATCATTTTTAATCACACAAAATTGCAGCAAAGCTTTGAACAACATTGAAATAACATGCAAAACCTCTAAAATCAAAAAAAAAATTAATACTTAGATTAGATTAGAGCAAGATCTCCATAATTCTCAACTAAAAACATCTCGTTATAAGAAGACATTTCAATATCATCAAACGAGTATGATTAGGTAAATAAAAATCAAATAACATATTTTAAATGGTGAGAATTATGAATCTACCTCAAGTTCTTGTTACTGTGGTAGGTATGCCAAGTAACAAACTAAAATTTAATCTCAAAATCACAAATTGTGTTGATCCGAACGAAACAATACCAGAGTTAATCACAAATAAAAATAGTTTAACGGTGTGTTTGAAAAAAAATATGAATAACTAGTCATGCGGTTTCCAATTACTTATAAAAGTTAAGCAAATATGTTTTACAAAAACTCAATAATATATCTTAAAGTGGTGAGAATTATGATTTTACCTAAAGTCTTTGATATTGTTGTAGGTAGGCCAAATCACGTACGAAACATGAATTAATTATAAAGAAAATAGTTTAACGATGTGTTTGGAAAAAAATGTGAATTAAGAGTTTTTCTTATCACAACTAGCAAGATTACGAGGATTAATTAAAGAAAGTTACCTCATTATCAATTATGCATGTATTTATTGTATATTTAATGTGTGTATTTATTATGTATTTATCGAAGGACGCGGATTCAAACATCCACTATAACATGTGAAGATTAGTCATACCGTTTCCAATGACTTGTTTTTTTATTCATATATTGTATTACCCACTTGTTTCTCAACAATTAACGAATACAGCTAAGTAACTGGGAAGTAAATGTTTTCCCTAAAAAACAAAACTATAAAATAAATGTTAAATATCACTTTGGATCATTTAGTTTATATTCGTATTTTATGTTATAAAAGTATTACTTTAATTATTTATGTTTTAAAAATTAATTAAAATGATGATTCTGAAAATAAATATTATTTTTAATTTTGTAACATAATTTTAAAACTTTTTTTATTAAATTTAATATGTAAAAATTATCTTATTATATTAACCTATATGAAATAATTAAACTCAACTAATATTAATGTTTGAATAGAAAATACAATAAACATAATAAAAGTTGTATGTCAAACTTTTTTTTTTATCTCATTTAATACATTTTTTATTTGTTAAAAACGGTTATAACTTTATTTAAAATAAATATCGATATGATGATTTTCAATTAAATAATAGACAAAATCCAACAAATAATCTTATCAAATCTCGAAAGATTTTTCTTTATTGTTATAGACTTTTTTATTTCATTATCTTTCCTTTAAAATGGGTGGTATAATCTCTCATCTAATCTCTCATTTTTCATATGATTATAATAGTGATACATTCATACCCCCATTTGAGCACAGGAAAGTTCTACCAAAACATAATTTATATTATTTTCATTTGTTATCAAATTTTGATAGATATCATTGTAAATCAAGAAAGAAAATCCTTAATGGATAAGTAGAGAAAAATCACATTCTATCTTGTCATGTTATGGTTCTAACCCAATTTTCCCTTGGATAAAAAATACACTTGTAATGACATGATAAAATAAATGATGAGATATCATTATTATATTTATTGGTATATCAAATAAAAAATTGTCGAAGGATATAATAATTATCCAATCCTACCTACCAAATGGACCCTTAAGGTTTGTAGTTCACACTTTGAAACTTGATAGTCCATCATTAAAGATTTCAAGGTTTAGTGTCTATGGTATATGGTTATGAGTTGTAGGATTCATTGTTCCATGAGGTATGTTATGATTTAAGATTTTATTATTTAGGGATTCAATTTGCATGTTTACATGATATAGGTTTTATAAATTATGATTCATTCTTTTATAAATTATGATCCATTCTTTTATGAGTTATGGTTTAGGGTTCAACGCACTTGATGTGTCATGGTTTATGTCATGGGTTCAATGCTCAAAGGGTTCATGATTGATGACATAGAATTATAGAGTTTAATGCTCATCATAAACTAGTTTAAGTTTTATAAGGTTAGAGTTTATGGCAGTGTTGTGTGGTGGTGGTAGCTGGGGCCTGGGTGGGTGGTTGGGTGAAGGTGAGACTTATTGTGGGAGACAAGAGTATATTTGTCTTTTTGTTTTGAGGTGCAAGAAGTAATCGGAGATTCTGGAAGTAAATCCCCAAATTTCAACTTATGGGCCCAAGAAAGATACACCACCAACCAAGTCCAAACAAACTAGGAAAATAAAAAAATGTGGAAGCACCACGTATAAAATGACATTGTTATTGTCCTCCGCAGCAGATCCGTGTCTCTGTCTCACTCACTTTTTGCCGCATTTCACTTGTTCATCTTTATCATCATGGTGTCCGAAGGCGTTCTTCTCGGCATGGGTAACCCTCTCCTTGACATCTCCGCCATCGTCGACGAAGACTTCTTAAAAAAGTACTGTAGTTCCTCACTCACTCCCACTCTCACTACCTTTCTCTTTTCTATGCCGTTTTGCTCCATTCTCATCGTCGTCTATTGGATGGTTACACGAAACCGTAAATTGTTCAGTTTTCTTTCGGAGTGATTTTTCATTTTTGACTTGTTTGTTTTTTTGTGTGTTTTTTGACAGATATGATATCATCTCGAACAATGCGATTCTTGCTGAGGACAAGCACAAGCCTATGTAAGATATTTATTTCCGTTCACTGTTATGCGTTAGTGCTTTACTTCTCTATTGTGTTGTTCATGTTTGACGTTTTTTGCGCTACTATGCTGTCGTTTTGGACAGTTGAGATAGATTGGTGGAATTTACGATGGTTTGTTGATTTGCTTTGGCATTGAGGTTTTGATAATTGGATCATCGTGTTTTATTTTGCTTCAAGCACTCCAGTTTTAGTGCATGTTTGTTTTAAAGTTGGAAATGCTTTGCCCTTGTTCCAATGTAAATCCAAACATGATCCTTTGACAAAAGTACTTTTGTCCCCAAACATGCTCTTCATTGCATGTCTGGATTAAAGTTTGCAAAAGTGCTCAACTCTTCTATAAAACTGAGTTTTCATATGTAAAAGTACTTTATGTGTTAAGTGTTAACCAAACATGTCACGAATTTGAGTTTACTCTCGGAGCTCAGTTTGGAACTCCCCAAACGGAAAACCAAACATAGCCCAAAAGAACCTATAGAACTATATATACGTTTTGTCCTTATTTTTATATCACTTAACTATTTTATGCGCTGCACCAGTCCTGATAGCTATATGTATCATGTTATCTATTGAAGGAATTCTTAGGTTATGGGTATGTCATTCACTAGATACCTAGTGTCAGTGTGTATATCTTTGCATGATTGTTAAGTAATGACTCGTTGCAATAGTGATTGGAATATCCAGATTCCAGGCCAGGCTTCTATGTTGATAAGATTTTAGATCTATCTCCACCTTTCTTTAATTATAGGTTAATTTTTATGGTTACTTGTTAGATAATATATCTTGTGAGTTCATTTGATGTGATTGGCACAATCATTTCAGGTATGAAGAATTGGCTGAGAAATCTAATGTGGAGTTCATTGCTGGAGGTACTATTGCACAAGATCTGGAGTATTGGATTTCAGATAATTGCTTTAACATTTAATATCATAAGCAAACTTAATATAAAAAAAAAAAAAAGAAATCAGCAGTGGAAGTGCATATTTCATAGTGACAGTCTCTATATATTTTTTTGTACTGGCAGGTGCCACTCAGAATTCAATCAAGGTTGCTCAAGTATGTACCTACCTGTACTCTGCTAGTAATATTCTGAATCTGTAGTAGCTTTGGTCAAAGTAATTTACCATTTACGTTTGCCTCTTGTAGTGGATGCTCCAAGTTCCTGGTGCAACAAGTTACATGGGTGGCATAGGAAAAGATAAGTTTGGGGAAGAGATGAAGAACAACTCAAGGCTTGCTGGTGTAAATGTAGGTTTGATCTTCTGATTCATCTTCTCCTTTCGTTGTCATGTGCTACTGTGTACTGGCTGTTTTAGAAAATAACTTATTTATTCATCCACCAGGTTCACTATTATGAAGATGAAACTACCCCTACCGGAACTTGTGCTGTTTGTATAATTGGTAGTCATAGGTAAGTTGATCCAATTTTAAGCGTGCTTTTGTTGTTTGTCTGTCTGTTTTTTTACTAATTGGAGTTATTTTTTAATGTTGTTTCTAAAGAAAGTATATACCTTCCAGCCTGATGTTCACTTGATTGCAAAACAATTTTTTCAAGCCTTACATTTGATTGCATTTATACAGGTCTCTTGTGGCGAACTTAGCAGCTGCAAATTGCTACAAGGCTGATCATTTGAAGAAACCAGAGAATTGGGCACTAGGTACCCTGTCGATGATCTATGCTTATGCTCTCTTTTATTTATGTCTCCACTTCATAGCTGAGTAATTCATTGGACTGACATTTTTTATTGGGCATTTTTTTCTGACACAGTTGAAAAGGCCAAGTATATTTATATTGCTGGCTTTTTCCTCACTGTATCACCAGATTCCATCCAGTTAGTTGCTGAGCATGCTGCTGCAAATAACAAGGTTAAATATGATTGAAAAATTGCTGCTTACTATTAAATGGAGGTTTCTAATACTTATTCTATTCCTGTATGCAGGTCTTCTCAATGAACCTTTCTGCCCCTTTTATCTGTGAGTTCTTCAGGGAAGTACAAGAGAAAGCTCTACTGTAAGGATCTATCTCCAATAAATTAAAATGAATAAAGTTTTACATGTTTGTTCTTAAGGATGCCCATTTATGTGATTCAGGTATACAGACTTTGTTTTTGGTAATGAGACTGAAGCAAGAACATTTTCTAAAGTCCATGGATGGGGGGTATGCCTTGTATATCAAATTTGTAGGCTTGCAGTTTTGGTTTTGAATGTTAAATTGTTAATCCCTGACATATTTTGATCCCCCTCCTTTTTTCTAGACTGATAATGTCGAGGAGATAGCTCTAAAGATTTCCCAGTGGCCAAAGGCATCAGGAACACACAAAAGAATAACAGTTATCACACAGGGGGCAGATCCTGTTTGTGTTGCTGAGGATGGGAAAGTTAAAACGTTCCCTGTGAAACTTTTGCCTAAAGAGAAACTAGTTGATACAAATGGAGCAGGTACTGTGCTACTGCTCTTTGGAGTTCAAATGTAGAACTTTTAGTCTTAAATTTGAGAATCAGGTCAAGCTTAGGCAAATAACAAGGTTAAAGCCTAGTGTAGCCAGCCAGCATATTCTCACTCTTAGTTGTTGTTGTTGGTCTTCAATTGTGACATTCGCTCTAAAATCCATGCTTGCTAGATATAAAGCTCTCACATATGCACATACATACAAACACAAGTCCTCTTTGCACTTCTTTTTAATGCCGATTTTGTTTCATGATTCATCCCTTATTGTTTTATGTTTGTAGGAGATGCATTTGTTGGAGGATTTCTTTCTCAATTGGTTCTGGAGAAGCCCATTGAAGAATGTGTGAGAGCTGGCTGTTATGCAGCAAACGTTATCATCCAAAGGTCTGGCTGTACGTACCCAGAAAAGCCTGATTTTCATTGAGTGTGTTCCCTAGATTCTGTTCTGTTCCCATTTGAATGTTAGGGAACCTTTTTGTTGTATTTTGATAGTTGCAGAGTATAACAACTTCATTTGGATTTTTCAATCTCGACTGGGGAAAACGATGAAAAACTTTCCGTGAAAGGAAACAAATTATCGATCTGTTATATTGTAGTACTTTCTTTTAGAGCATCGTTTCATATTTTTGTTGAGTTGTTATCTAGTCTTTTTTTTATCGTGATATTAAATCATGTAATAGGATTAGTCTTTGATCAAGGGAATTGAATGATCGGTCTTCGACCTTGAAAAAGAAAAAAAAGACTGATCTAACTTCTCATGTAAAGTATCATTGAATGAACTATTGTTTGAGAAAGGTTACAAATATTTTTTTTACAAAGATATTATCTAGTTTACGAAAAAAAAAATAACAAAACTGTTTCTTATGAGAAAAAGTTGTATAATTATTATTATAATTTTTTTTGAAAGCATTTGTAAAGTTTGTAGTTACATATGCTCCACTGGAATTTCCTAAAACTCAAAAGCTAGTGAAGTCTGAAAAAGAAATTGCATCCGGTGAAGAGTGTAAATAATATAGTTTTAAACCTGTATTTTGTTATTACAAATAAACAGACAAACAGTATTTTGTCTATTTGATGTCATGCTTTTTATATGGACCTCATTTATCGGGCAACAAGAGTCAGACAAAAGCTCACAAAGGATTTGATTAACGTGAAACAAAAGATCATGTCTTTGTTTAGACCAAAATTATCATTTGATTGGTTCTCTTGAACTTGCTAACATAGCAGCTGGCTTGGAACACAGACAGCTTTATGTAGCTGGATCGCTATAACATCGTTCCTTTACTGAATTGAATTTTTGATACAATTCAACTTTAATTTCCCTTTAGTTAGAAAATGTCACTATTCCATGCTAACCTTCCACTTTTCGCCAATTAAGTTTAATATCGAAATTATTTAATGAGTCATTCATCCGTTTTCTCAAAAAACATAAAAAAAAATTGTACTTATTTTTACTCTCATTTTAATAATAAATAAATAATTCTCAAGTCTTCGTAGATATTTTTTATTTTTGTGAGAATCCTCATGGAAAGTTACAAAAAGTACTAGATTTGTTTTTCCTTAATTTTTAAAACCGTTATGAAAGAATGGGACTGATTAATTAAACCATTTATTATATATTTCATACGTACTTTTCATAATTTGTGTTCCTTTTCTTTTGCTAGCAGTGTTTTTGTCGTCGCTTTTTATGTAAAATGGTTGTTCAATTAATCACTATAACACTTCAAACAAAATGACTGTACTAAAACTATTAGAAACAAATTAATTTTGTTTAGCTTGGAAAGAAAGGACAATCGAGAGCGTGAGTTACTATTCCATGACCATTATTTTATGGGTATCACTGTTCATTTTTTTTTAATCTAAACCAAACATAAATAAATAAAATAAAATAATATACATTTTGGTTTGATTCAATTTAAATATAATATTAAACTCAAATGAAACCAAACCATTTTTGGCAGTTTAGTTTAAATGAATAATTCGCAGTAAAAAAAAGTTTACATCAATAATTTGGTTTTCTATTTTTTTATATGATTTTTTTAATAAGTCTAATAGAATAGACGTACATTCAACCAATAAAAGATTATTATTATTATTGATGTAATTTTTAAGATAATTATTATAGAAATTAAAAAAAAAACTACTAATAATTTATAATTAGATGACAGAGTAACTTTTTCCGCATATAAAAAATGTAAAGTTTTTTTTTGGTAATCAAATTGCTCAATTTCCATATTTCTTATTTAGCAAATGACAGTTTTATTGTTCCTGGCAAAGTAAAAAAGGGCTGTGTCGTGGAAGAAAGCCCAAATCCGCGATCCACCACGACTTGTGATCTCTTTCTTGATTTTCAACATGGAGCGTAGGTTGCACGGCCCTACAGTAGCGCGTGAAACAACCTCCCACACTCATAGCCAGCCAGCCACCACCACCTTTCTCTTACCTTGTTGAAAGAAAATAAAGAAAATAATCGCAAGAAGAAGAAAGAACGAACCAAGAAACGACCCTGAAACTGAAACGAATCCGCCATGAGCGACCACCACCCTCGGTTGCAGCACCTGCGTTCAACCTCTAACCTTTTGAAAGAATCGTTTTCCACTTTCTCCAACAATTTCCTCACATTCCTCTTTCTCTCTCTCTTAACCCTCTCTTTCCGCACCCTCGTCGAAACCGGCACCGCCCATGTCACCTCTTTCATCGACCGCGACCCTTCCCTCCGCGCCCTCCTCTCCCGCCTCGACCTTGCCGGAAACTCCAACAACCACCACAACAGCAACAACAACAACGGCCACGGCGGCGGAGGCCACGACCTTCCTTCCCCCAACGGCCTCCGCCACCGCCGCCGCCCCTTCCTCCACCTCACCCGCGTCGGAACCCTAGACGACGACTTCTTCTCCGGCGACGACGACGACGCACGCTCCCTCTTCGGCTCCATCCCCAAACCCCCCGCCAACGCCACCCTCCTCGCTCTTTCCCCCTTCAAACCCATCTCTGCCTTCTCCGATCTCCCCGCCGACGACGGAATTAGGGTTTCCCAGGTCATCCGCTCCGGCACCACCTTCAACACCCAGGGATTGTCCGAAGAGGAGAAGGAGGAAAAGGAACCGAAGAAGGAGAAAGTTGATTTGCAATTCTTCGTCAAGGGGATCGAGGTTGGCCGGCGCGACGCAGCGGCGCTGTTCTTTCTGGTGAGTTTCCTCTCCGCCGCCTACGGATGGGTGATCCTCGTTTTCCTCGTGACGTATTCGTGGGTGTTGGGCGTTGTTTTCGTCTCCGTCGTGAACGATCTGTTAGGTAGGTTTAGCTCCGTCACCGTTTTGATTTGGGATGGTTCGAGATTGGGTCTGAAGAGGCTTTCGGGGTTTATTCTGATGCGTTGGGCTGTGAGGGATGCGTTGACTCAGCTTCTTGGATTGTGGTACTTCGGAGAAATTGAGGATCAGTATTCCTTTTTCAAGCTATTTGTTAGGTTAAAGTTGATGCCTTTCTCGGTTATGTCCCCTTGGGTTAGGGGGTTTGAGAGGGAGATTTCTGGGTTCTTGTTTACTTGGTTTCTGGTGGATACTTTTGTGGCTTTTATATTCTCTGTGGATGCTTGGGTTGCCATTGTGGACTCGAGGAAGAGTGGGAGGGAGATTGTGAAGGAAGGGTGCTATTTGATATCCACTATGTTGAACCAGGCTATTCAGGTTAAGTGCTTGGAGGCTATACTTTGTGGCTCGTTTGTGAGGTGGGGTTTGAGCCGGGTTTTCGGGAGGTCGTTCGGGAAGATCTTTCAGTCCCTCATGGAGCTTTACTTCATGGTGACTTGGCTTTTCTTTTACCTTGTGGCGCGGTGTAAGGACGCTGAGCTTCATGGTAGAAGGTTCGGGCAGAGGGAGTTGGAGGGCTTGGTTGAAGGTCACAGATGATACCTGGTGGTGGTGGTTGGGTTTGGATGGATGTGGTTTTTTCTTTTAATTGTGATGCACAAGTAGCAGCAGCAGCAATGTTTCACAGGTTCTTTGTGTCTCCCACTTTTGCAGTCCCTGATGATCGCCATTCTATAGTTTTGTCACCAATGATGATGCGTTGAATGTGTACTTCACCAGAAGGCTGATGATATACTTCTTGTGTATATTCTGAATGAGGGTAGTTCTTATGTATATTATTCAAGGAATTATTGAATTAGTTCACTTTATATGTGTTGGGTGATGTGATAGTCACAAATTACAAGGTTTGAGAAATGAAGAATGGTAATGATTTTTCTCCATGCAACGTGGGGTTATGTTGTGATGAAAAAAAGTAACTGCTTAGCACTTCTGTTTGTTTGGTGTTATACTCTATCCTTTATGGACATTTGGTAGCTTGCCTTGGACATCATCAACAAACAATGAAAAGCACTTTAATCTGCAAGAACAGGAAAGATTACTAGTCTGATTTATGCGTTGTTTTTTCCCCTTTTAGAAATTCTCCAAGAAGGATGTTCATGCTAAATTAACTTTTTATTTGTTTTGTATGATTATCTACAACTTTTCCAAATGAGCCTTTACATATGCTGTATGGATAGAAATCATCTTGTAGAAAGTTCGTAAAACTTGTTTTGCATCATGGAGTTGTCCAAGTTTGAATGAGGAAAAATTTAGGCTGATAAGTGATAACACATTTAGGGTTATAAGGGAGGGGCTTTCCAAGTGTTGAAGAGCTTTGTGTTTAGTTCTGCAAGACTGATGTTAGTCAGAGTAAATACTTGATATTTTCTGCTTGGTGGTTGGTACGTTTATTTTATGTTCATTTGGCTTCCTGAATTTACAACCTTTTTTCCCTTTGACTAGCATTGAGGAATGTGGTTTTTTTTATGTATAAATAATGTATAACATATTTTGTTAGCTGAAATGGGATTACCTAAAAGGTGATTTGTGATATAAAAACAGTATGCAAATGCATCTTGATTGCAATTTAATGAGTGATACTCTTCCTCCTGGTTGTCTGTGACTGAAAGGATTCCATTTATTTTTTTGTTTTTACGGATGAGTATAACAGTTTTGGACAGTATTGGCCTTGAAATGAGTGAAATGTAAAATCAAATTGGAGATGTGTGAGTTTCGATTATTTGTTTCAGGATATACTGTCCGTAGGATTCCTGTGTAGTCTTGAGCTTTAAGTTATCAATAAAGAAAAAGAGTAAACTCTTATTTTTCTTTTCTTTATATTGACTCTTCAACTAAATGAAACAAACACAAAAATAAATCCTTATTTGTATTTTTTGCCCCCACTTTTGAAAATACCGTAATAAACGTGCGTGTAGTAGGAATTCTAAGGAGAACAGTTTCCAAACACAAGCCCGAAGCAAAAAAAAAAGAATCGAGACAGCTTCAAGTACAGATCCGCGGCATTAAAGACAATAGTTCTAATTTTGTGTGGTATGGACAGATCAAAGTATGAAAGTAAAACTAGAGATCTCAGTCAGTATTTATTAGTACAAAGAAGTTTTTGCACACTAGAAAGAAAATGTACACACTTCTCTCTGCAAGTATTGTAAGACATGAAATCAGGCCAAGGCTAAGAAGTAAGAACGAAGAAGCAAGCAATTAAGTATCATGATCATGCACACCTACTAGCAGTCTAGCATTCATACAAAGCATTCCATCCCTGCAAAAGGGTCAAAGCATGGGAATTGGGAAGGGAAAGTTATGCTCTTCCTAACCAAAAGGGCGTACAAAGAATAAAATCTTCCACGAAGCAAAAGCAACACAAATTCATACAAAACAAACAGGGAGATAAAGACCAATTGTTGAATGCAAGACATTGACATCATTTTCTGGAGGCCTTCCTCAATCTGACTTATTAACGAAGACCAGTTGCATCCATGCAATGGATCAACTGGTTTTCCCAATAATATCCTAAATTTTCAATACCTTAATACATTAACACCAAACTAGAGTTGCCTGATCATAGGATATGTTATTTGATTTCTCGTTGACCTGCCTTATTGAATGTATGTTTGTATTACTAAACTCACTTTTAATAATATGATTGGTTTCCCATTCAGTAATTTTGCACACTATATTTAGTTTTACATCAATAGTGTTAACAAACCGATCAAGTTCAATTAAAAAATTGAATAAATCTCATTAAAAAAATCATTGTTTTATAAGAATTATATGTTTTTAAAAAGCTTAAACCAAGTCCTTTTAATAAACAAGTCATGAGTTACGAAGAGAGATCGATCTCCATCCTTGGACCAGACTCCAGAGGATCAAGAGAGTAACTTGTTATTGGAAAACTAATTTGCTCAATTCACTAATTAACCCTGCATTGTCCCCTGATAAGAGCAAAAAAAAAAAAAAAACAGAACAGGAACTTCACCATTCCTGAATTGATTTACATGACAACTCTACAAACAAACATAGTTGTTGTTTGTTAAAGGTTATTGAATGAGTCTCAGACAGACACAAAGGGTCGTTTATTTGCTGCACGGCGAAGGACAGTGAGGAAAAGATGCTCAGTGCAAGGAATGTAGAGTTTTGAATCTGCAATGAAATCGTACTCATCTTTAGCTTGGTCAAGCAAGGTCTTGAAGAGTGGATGGTTGAGTAACGTTATCTTGATGACATATCTCTTATGCTGCTCTCCCACGTACACAACCAAGTGACCCTTTGGCACATCGTTGGGAATATTTGAGTCTGAGTCTGATTCTCCTTCATGCATCATGGATGACCATAATTTCCATTCACAGCAGTAACTGTAATGAAACACTCTACTCCCCATTTTCTTCCACTTGTTAAGGCACCCTCTTAGGAACTTTCCCTGCTTCATAGTTGTTTCTATTGTAACAGCTGAAATTAGTATTAGTGAATGGGAAAGGGAGAAAAAGTACATGGAGTACATGGAAAAGGAAAAAGGTTTATATAATTGCGGCATGCCAAGTACAAATGCTCTGCACCATTATGGGGTGTGTTTGCTTACTCGTGTTTTTTTTTTTTCACACTAAACACACGTTAAGTGTGTACAATATCTTTAACTTTAAATCAATCAAACATGCACTTAATTAAGTGTGTTTAGATTAGAATTTACCTACTGAGTTTGTAAAAACAACTCAAGTCTTACTTCTACAAAACTCATTTTTTTAAACAATTTTAATGTGTACGTAAAACCTACTAACCAAACAGAAATTGAGTTTGCTCTCCAAAAGTATGTTCAACTTTCGAAAGTACTTTTTGAATTGAAAACAAGCATATATCCTTAACTATTTATTCATGTTCATTACTCAATCTCAAAGCAATGATTAAGTTTAAAACGTTCCTGATAATTGGACACTCTCAAATTACAAATACTCCATCAAAAACCTCTAATTTTTCTCTATCTCTCTCTTGTTATTACATATCACTAATCAAATTAATCATTTATCATTTATCATTCCTCTCTTTCTATATCTCAAACTATGAACATCTAAAGGGTGCTAAGAAGAATGCATTTTCGTTACTAATAAGCCAATGCTTGTGTCATGAGAGAAAACATGAAAGATTTTGTTTTTATATTTTGTTACATTCCGTTACGTTCTATTTGAACTAAAAACCAAATACACAGTAAATGGTTGACATGATACATCGTAGCTTTTGCCTACACAATTATCGCGGAAACATCAATATCCTATATTTATTATTCTAAGTTGTGTCAGATACTTGGATACATCAATATCGATCCAATATATATTATTCAAAAGCGCGTCAGATGCAATTAGCTTCTGTATAGCATCGCACCGAGCGAAATTATACCACCAGCATGCAATTCAAGTAGGTTAGAAATTAAATAATAGAGACAGGAAGAGTAAATTTCAGTTATATAATAATGCATAGTAAAAAACTAGCTTGTATTATGTTTTTTTTTACACTCTCACTTGATATGTATATATATCATATACAATGAGAGTACTGTCTTGTTAACATGTGTTTAGTTAGTTATATATAAATTTAATTTTAGAATGTTTTTATTTGATAAACTTAACGTAAGACTAAGTAAAAGTGAGTTTAATGGTACGTAGTGTCTTTCTCTGTAATTCTTGAGGCCGGTGCTGGATGATTGACCTTTTGAAGTTCATGAGACCCCACAGCTTGGGGAGGAAAAGATAAGATATGAATGGGGAATGGGATGGATAAAGTTTCTTGGGTGAAGTGCGAACCCACTTATTATTTCTCTTCAATTTCTATTTGTTTTTTTTTTTCTATATTAATTTGTTACAAGAGAGAAAAATACAAAAAAGTGAAATACACAGGAAACATCGATTAAACTCTGGTATAATTATACGAGAAGCCACAACATGTATGTTAGATAGCGTGATATGGAGAAATAATTAGCCACTTTCTATATACGGCATTTTTCTGGTGATACTCAATTTTGTTTCATAATTGGATTCTACTGTATAAATATCACTCTTTTTACCTTTTCAATCCAATACCTTTATTTGGGTGTTCAATTGGATTTCACCAAAAGTTTCACATCTTTATTATTATTATTTTATTAATATAACATGAAGCTAAACTCACTAAAATGATTTCAGAAGAGTGATCAGACGAGAATCTTAAAAGAGAACTAATACTTCTTCGATGGGTATCCAAAAATTAACATTCCTATATTTATATCAAATACCGTGAATGAAATTGAGATAAACATAATTTAAAGCATTATTTTGGATATATTTATTTTGATAATTAAAATTTATTAAAAAAATCATAAATGTAAGTGGATTTCACATAAATTAGATGTATCTTATATTCTATTTAAATTCTGTCTCATAATTTTATAATTTTTAATAAATTTTGACTGATTAATAAAAATATAAAGAAAAGAGTGTAATGGAGAGTTTTATGTATCAATGTGAATCTTTTATTCTTACCTGGACCGATTTCAGCTTAATACTTGTTTTGAATAGCCTTGACTTTGTCATATATGCCAAATCTTGCATTTTGAATGGAGTAAGGACTAAGGACTGTACTATATATCCGTACAAAATGGTTACTTATTCAGTCTTTTAGGAACATGAGTTTGTGATTAGTTAGTTTAATTGTCCCTACGTAGCTTTCACAAATTTAGAAATGATGGCAAATTTTATTTCCCTCAATTTTTTAATTTTTTTTCTTCTATAATTAGAAATTGATGATAAAAGAAGAATAAGGTAGAATGAATAATGTAATGGAATTAAAAAAGAAATTAAAAGTTATGAAAATTGTTATTATTATATTATTATAAGAATAAAATATCTCTTTAAGGAATATGGGCTTATACATTGTATAAGACTATAAGGAATGGAACGGAAGAAAACATGTACAGTTGCAGACAGAAGAATGAGTGTTACAGTTCTTTACCCTAAAATCTTTGACCCTCGATAGTTGTGACATGTTTGACTTGATTCCCGCATTCCGGTTTCTCATACAAAGTTCACTGGTCTTTAGGGTTTATATATTTTAACTAGGATATTGATTTTCAATGGTTTCAGATTCTGTTTTCAGTACTTTATTATTGAACTTAATCTTAGCATTATAAACTGAAAAACATCAAAGAACCATACAATTTGTACCAGGACATGACAGTTAATTTTAGAATCTTACTTTTGATTGTATAATTAGAAAATTATTAGGGAGTTGGAACACTATTTTCTATGAAGAATGAAATAATTGTAGATGATGATGGGGTTTGAGATCCCCTTTCTCCTGGTCTGTGATGCTCAGTATACTACTCTGACCCTTTAAGACAAAAGTGGGCCGTGCTTAGTTGTTTGAATTAATTAATTTGACACAACCTGCAACAGTTTTCCAGATATGAGAGGGACCATAGGGGCCAAGTATGTGTTTTTGAAAAGCCCTTTTGTGGATCTTCTGAAATGAATTTTGTAATGGAACTACTATGTATTCAATATCATATTGCTAATGCAATTAAAGTGCTAACTAAATAGAGCACTGAGTCCAAATACAAGAAGAATGAACACAAACAGTTAATGCAAATCAGTGAAAATGATGAAGAATCACCAATTGTGACAAATGAAAATCAAACTTCAATGTTCAGAAACTTAATTTGATAATATTATAATTAATGCTTCATGATCCCTGATTTCACGCTAATTTATTTTCCTCTTCTTACAACTGTTATCTTCTTTAATTTGAGTTAAGAGGGTCTTTTATTTTTTGGTATTGAGTTCTATTGTGATTATATACTCAGTGCATATATACATTGCAAGATATTGGATAATATCTGTGCAGATGTTGATGTAACAGCTCTACATACACCCGAATCCAATGGCTACTTAGATGAAGCAGTTGTTCAATTCAAATTGAGATATGATAAGGATCATTGTGCTCCATATATATATGTTAATTACACCTCAAGGCACTCAATACTCATATACTTGTAATCCACCATCCATTTTGTACATCTAAATTATTTGATTTGACTTGCATTTGTTCCCATTCCACGTGCAATTCTCTGTTCACATGTGCTGGTGCTACAGGCAACTTTATTATTTTTGTTCCTACATCTTCTTCCTAAGTGCCCCACCCACATCCCTCTATTAATTCCTCTCCATGCTTCCTTTTAGGGGGCAATGCCTCTCTGTACTCTCTTACTGTGGGGATTTGATTTTGCCACAATCGTGTGTCAAATTTTAAATTTAGTGTCGGTTGAGTATCTGGAAACCTTGGTTTTAGACTATTTAGTGACTTAGGCTAAAAAATAATCGATACTATTGTCTTTGGGAGAAAAAAAGGGTCCTAGTCTTTAGATGTCATTCCACGTATAAGAGTTTTAAATAATGTTTTAGAGCTTGATTGTCAGATCTAAGGTTTGCAGAATGTCCTAAAACGGAAGACAGAATTATAGGAAACAACAATAGATAGCATCTCATTTTGGATTTTAAATTGCATAAGCAGATGTGATGCATCAACATATCCACACTTGACAAACATTGTTCATAAGGATGACATCCTAGGTCTAATGATGAGGTGTTACAAAGTTTAATTTAAGACAAAACTTATGTGTTTTTTTGTTTGTTTTTTTTTTTTTTTATTACGAAGAACTTATACGTAGTTTGGTTAAATTAAAATTAGAATTTTACTTTAGACGTCTTCTATTATGGATCACTATAATTTTATAATTTCCTATGCTCCATCATTTTAATACCGTTCGATATAGTTTTGAAAAAAAAATACAATAGTTTAGATTTGACACATTAATTTTATTTATAATTTTTTTAGTGTAATTATTTAATTAAAAAATATTACATTAGTTAATATCTGATCTATGCTTTTGTAACAAAATGTATGACAATGTTAAGTGTTAATCACTTTGAAGCTTTCAAACTCAAAGGATTGATACATTAGTGGTATAAGGTTTCACTGTATTCACACGGATAAAAGTAATTAAGGAGACACCCATAATCTTTGATGTCGGAAAAAAAAAAAAAAACCTAGAAGCTTCTATAGTTGTTCTGAACTTATGAGGAAATTGGTTGAGAACAAGAGTAATTTGTTCTCGCTAGTATTGGCTCTTTATATTTGTTACTCTTTCATTCGTAGATATTGTTTGACCATAGTCACTTTAGAATAGGCATAAAAAAAAATCGGATCCAAACCAAAAACGCAAAATAACTAAAGGCAAACTATAGAGGAAAAGGGGAACAATCAAAGTAAAAAAATATATCATTTCTGTTAGTATATTATTGTTCGAAAAGGAAAAAAAAAATCCATCCCATCTTGCATCTAGCATTTGCACTGTTTTCATAAGGGTATTCACTCATACCATACCATCTATTTAAGATATTAATGTTCACCTGGTTTTATGTTTTAACATTGCTCGTTTAAATCTTCTTATAACCTTACTCGAGAAATCACGTGCTAAGGTTGGATTTGCACTGGTATTGATCTCTATTTTGCAACATTTTCGTCCCTCCTTCCATGCTTTTGGTGACACAACATAATGTGGTACTCAAATAATGGTTGAAAGTCCGCACCACATACTGACAATTGTATTCCGTACTCGTAAATCTTACTTCCTTTCATCAACCATTAGAAATAGAATTCCAGTTACAGCACACAGCCGAGCCTATCAAAGTTTTTAAGTTTTTTTAAGTTGTTGAGAAGCTCGTAAAGCTCCATGTAGTCAAGTTCCCGCTTTGGGTCTTCAGATATCACAACTTAAGATTCTACTTTGATTTCTTCATCTCCAACTGACTCACCATTCGGTGTCAAACCCCGAATTTTAACATCATAGTAAACTTCTTCTACTTTTCTCAGGTCATACTTCATGCCTGCAAACAGATGGTATGGTATGAGTGAATGCAACTCCCATATGAAAACAGAATATATGCATGAAAACTGTGCAAATGCTTTTCGGAAGGGATGTAGTAATCCTCAGCTGTTTTATAGGAGTGTATGCAATGCTAATTAATAATGTTACCCATCACAGTTAGTAGACCAATCCTGCTTTCAGAATGCAATGTCAGTAACAGTAACATTATTTGATGAAGGTAATGCAGTGACAATAGGAATTAGGAAAGAAAACAAATAATGCATAAAACAAGGTACAAATAATAACATACCATCAAACTTCTTCCGCAAAAAATCATTGCGGAGATTAAGCATGCGGAATGCAGCATGGAGATCTGTTAAGAACTTTAAGACCTTTCTTGGACAATCATAGTCCCCACCTGTCACTTGATTCACCACATACCTTGGCTGCAAAGTCAAAAGAATTGCAAAATAGGGTGCATGCAACTGTCATGGTGTCTGTGTACTTGCAAAATTACAAACATACTGAGTGTAGACTAGGGAAATATCAAATTCTATTTTCTACAAGTTGATATGTAACAGTTAAGAGGAAAGGGGTTCTGACCAATTCATTAGACATAAAACAGACACCTGCACGGTAAAAATGTATCAATATCAGTATATATGGAAAAATTATGAAATCAAAATTGGCTATATAACAATCTGTTATTGCAAAAAACTAGACTTATGGCTCAAATCAAATGATGGAGTAGTGGGTTGGAGGGTTGGAGGATTTTGGTTGACTTCTTTCATCACAGTAAAATAATTAAGCATCATCTGTACTAATGAGTAATAGTGTGACTAAATATAACACAACTCATTTGGTTTTTAAGCTCCTTTGCTCTGGAAACCCTATTGATTCTAACTGCCATACCCATTTTCTTAAAAATGATAATCGTGTATTAAATTGGTCACCATTCCCTGAAACAACTATGCAAGTACATATGTAGCAGACTCACCTACTAAGTAGTCCTCAATGTCTAGGCCAAAGTCCAAACTATTCACTGCAAAATTGGTAACAATAAGCATGGAGAACAAATAAACATGTGACTAAGAGTGTGCAGAAAGTACTTGACATTATGGCAAAATATCAGGGAGAAAAAAAAAACATTTTGTTTCCACTGATTCTGAGTCACAAAAGACATGAATGGGTATGGTGCATATAGAAGAGAAACACATAAATTGACAAACTATCAACTATTTGCTCAATCATATAAATTGGCATAAACTATCAACTAAAGAAGTTTATTAAAACATAAGATCAATCACAATTCCCTTTATAATATAAAATAAAATAGCATTGCAAAAAAGGTTGGAAATTTTAACTGCCCAGAAGATGTTCTGAAGCATAGCTCTCCCATTTAGATGTTAAACCCCTTGCTAATGGAAATTTACATGATGCCAGACTCTTAAACTTAAATCAATGACTTCATGGTAGGTATTTCAGATTATATAATTGGACCTTCATACATATGTACAGCATTTTAAAGTATGGAGTTGATAGCTACTGACGGAAAAATCAATGGTTCAGGTTTTTATAACTTACAAGTACCTAGAACAGTAGCAAGTAGCAATTGACAAATTAGGCAGGACATTTGTTACACAAAAACAACAATGGCTGTTTCTCCTACACAGCAGCATCCATCCTATATGGTGTTCTTCAGAACAGCCACATGAAATGCCTAAAATATGCTGCCTAGTTCTGCCCATATGTTTGAGGTTCCTTTCATTTTCCCTTCTCCATATTAAGAAGTAAGGTTCGGATTACATTGGGGTAAATGCCAAGTCCTTCAATACCTTGATTAACCATGAAACTCTACAAAAGACACTAGTTTGAAACCCACATTCCCCTGCTGCTTAGAAACTAGGAACTTCATAATGTATTCAATTAGTAAAGTAAATAGTTATCAATAATGCATAATGACATCAACATAAGCATGCATGCATACCTAAAGAATAAAACATTGATTGATGACATGCCAATAAGTAACGTGAGAGAATTAAGACATACACCCAAGTTTTTCCTCAGCCTCTTTGTGCTCGAGAAGGCTTCCTGTTTCAAGCCAGTGCATAAAAGTCAGCATCGAAACTACGGACTGCGTCTCACTCCTCCAATCACCATGATACCTACATCACACACAAATAAAAAAGTTACATACACAAAAAAACACTGGAAAAAAAAAATAGATAAACAGTTCCTCCGAACTTAATCACCTATAGTATTGCCCAGTGCATCCTCCAAGAACTTCAGAAAGTTTCTTATACTGCTCCTTTAACACATTAACCTGAGACTTGGCCTTCTCTAAAAGCTCTATTTTTCAAACCCAAAAACAAAAAACAGATACACATCACACGAGATAACGAGAAAACAAGTTGACTTGCTATAATAAACTAAATCATAAGAAAAACATAATACACTTCCCCCCAGAAAATGCGGAACACAAGTTTAGGTTTTGACGCTTTCCATTTGACACTCAAACCTTATAAAACAAACCCATTTACACGAAAGGGAGCATAGTGTGTTTGGTAGTACCGGGAGTGGGGCGAGACTGGTGAACGAGAAGAAGTGTGGCATAGATGAGTCTAGTGGAGGACTCAATCTCTGAAACCACGCTTCGAATTCGCTCGCGCAGGGTTCCGGATTCTTCGAGCTGAACCCTAAACTCGTCGAATTGCTTCCCCAGCGACGAATGAGGCGCCGCCATTGAGGAGGAGAAGCGCGAAACGAGGCGAAACGTTTCGGGTCTCAGAAACGGGGAAACGAGGATGAGAGGGTTAGGGTTTAAGGCTAAGGGGAGAGAAAAGACGTGGCGGTAGTAAGCCGCGTTTCGAAACGCTGGTTTCATATATTGCATGGTATCTTAGGTGCTTGCTTGCCAAACGAGGATTCTTCTAGGATTTAATATCTTCTTCTCCTTAATTATTATTATTATTTTTTATACCAAAATCATAATTTTTAAAATAAAATGACTAAATGTCTCAATTAAATTTCAAGACAAAAATAAAATAAAATAAAATTCATCGAATTAGAAATCATAATTACAATTTAGCATATTTTAACTAAATATCCAAAGTTGGGAGACGCAATAAGAAATTAAAGTGTGATTTGGATTGTATCCATTCACCTTGACTTTGATGATATTGACCACTCAACATTAACCTTAACACACGCTGGTTGTTCCGTCTCACACACGTCGGTAGTGCTTATTGTTATTGGAGTCAAATCCTAAACCCCTTTTCACACTTCTTTTTCCCTCATAATCCAATGAAGGTTTGATTTTAGCACAGTAAGTACTTTATGACCAAGCCAGAAGCTGCCGTGTGGAAAACTTCTCTTTCCGAGCCTGGACTGTGAACTGTCTTTCTCTTCTTCATTCTCAAAAAAGTCTCCACTTTTGGAGACAAATGGGTTATGTTGTGAGGGTGGTCCTGCTCCTCCTCTTCAGAATCGGTGAATCCTATTAGATCAAAACTTTTCATTGCACCAGAGGTGAGTTTCAGCCTCAAAATCCCTCCTTTTCTTGTTTTTCCTTTCATTAAAATAAAAGGGTGCAACTGATCCCATATGACCCTGAACACGTTTCGAACGATACTGGGTTCTCTTCTTTCAGATTGCAGTATGGATGGCCAATTTGGACACTTTCTGTTCTTAATCTATTTCCCCCAAAACAAAAACTTTGTTTCTGTTAGCAATTTCTAACTTTTTCTAGTTTTAAAGTTTTGACTTATTTATTATGGCTGGTTTCTATTAGTATGGAGGTTTAGTATTTCCCAGAGACAAAAAAATGACTTATTAAGTACTTCCCAAAAACAAACCTTAGCTTAGTTTCTATTAGTATGGAGTGCTATTGACTTGTTTAGCTTTTGTTGGGGGGGGGGGGAGGGATATGAAAAATATTTCACTGATTGAAAACATTTATGTTTGGGTTATCTGAAATTGGAGATTTTTTATGATAGGGGGAATTAGGTTGATAAGGCTGCTTTTGAAGGTGTTTGTTGATATGGTTTTTTGATGCAAGTGGGTGCTTTTTTCTTTCTGAATTCAATCAATTTGAGGACTCTTCATCATATATGCAGTGTTGTTTTTTAATGACTCAACTTCTTTTTTTCCCTTCTGAAAATGAAAATGCAGTCCGATCAGCAGCAATGAAGTGCTTTCCATTCTCCTATGGAGAGAAGAAAGATGAACCAAAAGGCTTGCAGTTGCAGTCAACATCGGGTCGATCGGACAATTCCACATGTGTTGAGGCCGAGGTTAGAAGATCTGGTTCCGAGTTAAACTCTCAGGATGTTTCAGACAATGGAAACTCAGAATCCAGGAGGAATGCAATTCCCAGTTTGCCCCAGAGACCGGGCAACCTCAAAGTGTTTACTGTGTCTGAACTGAAATCAGCGACAAAGAATTTCAGTCGCTCTGTTATGATTGGAGAGGGTGGGTTTGGGTGTGTGTACCTGGGATTGATAAGAAGTGTGGAGGACCCCTCCAGAAGAGTTGAAGTTGCTGTTAAACAACTTAGTAAAAGAGGAATGCAGGTAAGAGTTTGCCTTCTGTTTTTATCTTAGTGAAGGTATTGCCATGCACTAGTATGTAGTTATTTTGCTCTATGATATACATTTTATGTGTTGTAATATCATAATGCAAGTTACAATGTATATATTATAAAACTTGAATACTTTGAATTGTCACATTAGTTGCTTCATGTAGACATGATCAGACGTTTAAATAATATAACTCTGTTCGACTGTTCCGATATGTTAAATTTTACTGGGGAAGAACTTTCAAATTGTTACATTTTGATTTTGGTAACTTTACTAGAGGCTAGAAGATTTCTGTTGTCAAGTAAGATGCTCTGGTTGCTACACAAGATAGGAATTTGTTAATCGTTTCTCAGTATTTTTTCCTCCACTTTAAATTTGTTACTCTACTTTTGACTTGTAGGGCCATAGGGAATGGGTGACAGAAGTGAATGTTCTGGGCATTGTTGAGCATCCTAATCTTGTGAAACTAGTGGGCTACTGTGCTGATGATGATGAAAGAGGAATCCAGCGGCTTCTAATTTATGAATACATGCCAAACAGAAGTGTGGAACACCATTTATCTCACCGATCAGAGACTCCTCTCCCATGGAGTAGGAGATTAAAAATAGCTCGAGATGCAGCTCGTGGGTTAACATACCTACATGAGGATATGGATTTCCAGGTATAGTTTTATAGCAAAACTTTCATCAATTCCTATTCAATTTAATAAGCCTGCTCTAGATTTTTTTTTTCTGCACATTTATATACACCACATCCTAAAAGGAAAAGGGAGAATTACTCTCTCCTCGTCCGAATGATGCTTATGTTATACATTCCTCTCTAGTATCTAGCCATCTCTTATTTTAAGACTTACACCCCCTCCCCTAAGAGATGAAATGCGTTGATCCAATTGAATGTAAATGATCTTTTTTGTAATGATGAACAACTATGAATGAGCCCCTTAGGGACATTTTTCTCTACATGCAACTTTTAGTTTAGCAGGACCTGGGGCAGCTAATTTTAAGCATACTATAATTGATTTTAGGACTATAACAAAATGATGTTTTAAACACCCCTCTTAATGTCTTTTAAACTTACATCTTTATTTCATCTTATAAAATTCCAAAGTCAGTAGCGAAGGTTCAAAACTGGCTACGTATTAAGAAAAGGGTCACAAAGATAGGAAAACTATTTGTAAGGTAAGAGGCTCGTTCACATTAAAATAGACTAAAACATAACATATATTAATATCTTGGGAAAGGGAGTGTAATTTTGTAAACTAGAGAAGAGGGCGGTGTAATTTAAGCATACAATATATTACCAGAGAGAAGTGTAATTTAACCAAAAAAGAATAATGGGATCTGGGAGGAATTAAAATTGAATACTTTGACCATTGTCATGCTAAATTTATTTACCATTCAGATCTGTGGTGCAGTTGGTTAATGTTATGCTAACTGTGTGCACTTGCACTGTGTAGATAATTTTCAGAGATTTTAAATCTTCAAATATCCTATTGGATGAGCAGTGGAATGCAAAGCTGTCAGACTTTGGGTTAGCAAGGTTGGGACCATCTGATGGTCTTACTCATGTATCAACAGCGGTATGGCTATGTGTATTAATCTATGATTTTGTAAATAGATATTGTTAACGCATTGCCTTTAATCTTTTCTAGTGATTATTTACATAAGGAAGTAGAGAAATTCAACATAAGACTAGGGTAGGGGCCTGAATCTTTAATTGTCTGTAAAGCTGCTGCTGATCTAATGGGTCTGAATAAATGATCATGTCAATTATTTGATATAACAGAATGTGAATCATGATTCAGTACAGAAAATCATAAGAAACACTCTGGGTGTCTTTTGTTAATCATCTATGAAAGCTAAATGTATGTCAAAACTTGGGTTCATTTCTTAACTATAAAACATTACTCAATCTAAATTCATCTTTCATTTTATTACTGTTATTTCAACATGGGCATATAGATGGTTTAATCACCCCTTTGTTGCTAGCTCTTTTATTTTTCAAGTCTGTAGCATATTATCCAAACAGCACTCAACCATAGATAAGTGGAATCCAGTGACTCATTATATTTCTTGTGTTCATATGGCTATCTATGTTTGTCAGGTTGTAGGAACAATGGGATATGCAGCTCCTGAATATCTTCGAACCGGACGTCTAACATCAAAGAATGATGTATGGAGCTATGGTGTCTTCCTTTATGAACTCATCACCGGTAGGCGCCCTTTAGATCGAAACCGGCCCAGGGGTGAGCAGAAACTGTTGGAATGGATAAGGCCATACCTATCAGATGGGAAGAAATTTCAACTAATATTAGATCCAAGACTCGATAAGAAACAAATCTTCAAGTCAGCCCAGAGACTTGCTACGATAGCTAACCAATGCTTGGTAAAAAATCCAAAGAATCGCCCCAAGATGAGCGAGGTATTGGAAATGGTGAATGGAATGGTAGAATCTTCATCCAATTCTAGTCCACAATTGCCCTCGAGGAGTGTGGCGACATTGGAAGCTTCCCAGGTTACTGAAACAAATAACAAGAAACGAACCATGGATCAGAAGCCTGGAGAAAGTAATTGGTTTGTTAGGATGTGGAGACCAAAGCTTGTAAGAACATGTTGATTATTGTAGCTTTAAGCCATCAAGCCTGTTACTTGGGAGCAAAGCTTCTTCATGATAAGGGAAGAGCTCCAGCATGTTTCTCAATGCCATGCTGTCACAAACAATGTGCAACTTCTCCATCTCTTCTAAGGATGTGTATAAATCTGCCATTACATGTAGTACTTACCAACTACCATAGTTTTTTCTTTCTTGTCAAGGTATTTGAGGAAATTTTCAGGGATGATTTACTAATATAAGGAGAGATGATAGGTTTCTAAGGATATGCTATTGACATATGTTGGCTGAGGCTGATGCTTCTGTTTGTTCTGGTTCTCAGAGGAACCATAATGCTGGAAATTAATTACTCAACTGAAATGGTTGTAAGATAGTTTAGCTATAGTTTAACAGCATCTTGTACTTTTGCTACTTTTATTAGAGTTCCATGGAAGTTCTGCAGGTCTTGAATCAAATGCATGAATGATTCTTGCGTGGTAAATGAGGAAATCACATTATCCTCGAGCTTCTTTGGTTGAACCGATGTAGTTCCATGGGCGTTTTAAAATGAGGCGAAGTTGTGGTCTTAAAAAATGCATGATTATTATGATGTGAGTTTAATTTTGATACTGTATTTGATATTTGTCTGTAAATTTTTCATCTTATTATAAAACCATCATGTATACACTTGTTCAACTATGGTGTATTGACACTTGTTCCTAAGCCAGAACACAAGTGTCATTAGAACAACATGGGTATTGTCACATTTTTTTTACATAATCTTGACTATAAGTTAGAAATCATATCCTTTCAACAAAAAAACAAAAGTTTAAATCATATATAAAATTAAATAACAAAAAAATTATTATTCTTCTCGTTTTAGTTTGAACCACTATTTTTAAAAGGTTTAAAGAAACAAAAATTCTTTCACTTTCAACATTTTTTTTTTATCAGACTAATTAACTTTTGTTTGAATGTTAACGAAATAAAATTGAACACACAATCTCTTTTTCCTTTTAACTCTTGAACTTTCTTCTTCAACTTTCAAATCAAGTATATAACAACATTTTCAACACTTATTTCTTCAATTCATAAATTTTCAATCCAAATGTTTATTTAAGCAAAATAAAGTTACTCATTAAACAGCTGGTTTAATTTTCTAAGAAAAATGTTCATTGGTAAAAATTTAAATATGTTTTTAATTTTCCAAGAGTTATTTTTTTAGTCATTTAAATAAAAATTATATTTATAATCCTTCAAAACTAGAAAATATTTTCAATCCTTCCCTTGATAAATGTTAAACAAAGAATATAAAATTTATAATTTGTGATGACTTTTTAGTCACAAAAATTTGATTTTTGATACTTTGATATATTTGTGACAGTTAAAAGTTGTTACAAATTACAAAATTTTTATTTCTTGTTTAACATTTATTAGGGGAAGAACTAAAAAAATGTTTTTTCATTTTAAAGATTAAAAATATTAATTTTTTATATGGAGGACTAAAAAAATATAACTTATATTTAAATTTAAAGAATAAAAACATATATAAATCATTTAGAAATTAAGATAAAACTATATTGTATACTGGGATGGAGGTAGGTGTTGGGCTGGGGCCTTGCCCCCCCTCAATTTTGATTTTTTTTTTTTATTTTGTTAATATTAATAATAATATTGGATACCTTTTTTATTATTCTTAACTTAATTATAATTATAATGAAAAAAAAAATTTAATTATAAATTTTTTTAATTTTCTAATATCATAAAAACAAGTATTATGAAAAATATGAAAATATAACAAATCATCAAGATAAATTTAATATTGCTACATAAAATAAATAAACACATTGCTAAAAATTTTTTTGTTATTCTATATTTTATTATTTTAAAGTGTAAGCATTGATTAAATTTATCTTATATGATGTGTTATATTAAATTGAATTTTTTATTTTGTTTATCTATAATTATTAATTAGATATATAAAATTAAATATCTTATATGATGTGTTATATTAAATTGAATTTTTTATTTTGTTTATCTATAGTTATTAATTAGATATATAAAATTAAAATTAGATTTTCATCATATTTTATGAATTTTATATGTATATATTTTTATTTTGACACATCATATCTTATATATTTTTAGAATAATATTATTATATACATGTTATTATGTGTATTATATTTATACATAGAAAATTATAATATAAAAAATCTTAGACATACATAAGGTAAATTTAATTTTTTTGCCCCCCATCCCTAACATCCTGCCTCCATCCCTGATTGTATATTATTTTTTTATTTATTAAATCAACAAACTATATAGTGTTTTTTTAACAAAAAAAAAAAAGTTAACATAATAATAATAAGAATGACCTATTTAACCAGAGGTTCCGTATTTAATTTTATAAATTATTAATTCATAAAATAAACCACAGAAATTATTAATTTTATATGTTATATTGAAAATATATTATTAATGTTTTTATTAATATATGCTGGATATTCGCTTTCTATCAGCAAAAATGGAGAAAAAGGAAATGAAAACTCTATTCATTTATTATTTTTTTTTAAAAGTCAATTATTTTTTATGAGAATGCTACACCAATCAGAGACATTGATTCTATGCTTTCTTCACTGATCTGAGCCGTCATTTTCTTTTCCCAGTCTGAGATTCGATCCAGACACCCAACCCTACCCCTTAATCAACGGTCATAAGTACAGAACTTCTGCAAGATCCCCGACACACGAAGAGCATTACCATTCGGCGGAGATTTTCAGGATCGGGAATTATGCCAGCGATTAAAACAAAACACAAAAAACAGTACTTACAAGTTACAATTAACACAACAACTTAAGTAGAAAAGAAACAAAGTGTGATAGACATTTAACACAAGTACTATTTACAGTTAACACAACCTAAGTATATAAGCGCGTGAATTTAACTGCGTTTGTTTTTTTTTTCTTTTTCTTTTTATAATAATTTATGTTTTTTATCCCTTTTTATCATAAATATTCATTCAATTCAATGCACCCATCGTCATCATCTATTGCGAATGTACCTTCCCTATGTAAACAGTGATTTCTCCACAACAACCCCCATTTATTTTCTTTGTGCTGGGCTTTCTCAATAGAAGGTGGGAAAGTTGAGCGAAGGTGGGAAAGTTCTTAACTTTTCTTTTTCCTCAGTTAAATTTTGATCGTTCAATTTCTAGTAGTTTTTTTTTTTTTTCTCTGCATGTTATTGGATTATTACTTGGCGTCATACTACTATTCAATTTGTTTTAGATTGGTGTAAGTGGTAATCACGAGGTAGTGGTAATGGTTGTTTGATCTTAAAATAACTAATGAAGATGAAAGAAAGTTTCTACTTTTGTGTTGTGAATTTTTTTTTTTATCTTCGGAGGAGGCGCATTTTAATTGGTTTTCCCGAGAAGAGCGAAGAGGAGGGACATTTCATTTGATCATACAATAATATTAGGTGGTGTTGAAAGTTGAATGTGATTATCAAATACTTTTATAAATTCCAATTTGTTAACTCCTTATTCAACAATATATTGAAAATGTATGTTGGTTTGAAGTTCAAAATGCTGCTGGCATGTTCTAATTTAAAACTAATGGATAAAAATAGAATGAAAACAAAAATAAAAACAATTTCGATTCGGTTGACAAAAGTATTTTGGTCTTAAATATACTTTTGCAATTGATATTCAAACATGCACAAGTTGTCCTAATGACATTATATATAATTGGAGTTGAACTTCAAGAATGCTTTCAATTGGGTTTTTTATAAAGGAAATATGCTATACCTACTTGGTTATTGCATTGTTTAGCTTAACTTTTGTTCATTAGAAAGGTAGCCTCTTCTACCTATCATGCTAGAGCATGTAGATTGTATTTGGAAATGTTAAGGGGATTCTCAGCCGGTCCAATTAATGTGAATTAAAATTTTGAATTTCAATTTTCAAACATGAAAAAGCTGGAAAAAAGTTATATTATCATGTTTGATGTACCAAATATAGGACATGACAAGTGTTTATTTGATAAAATGTAAATGTCAAAATTGTTATTGTTTGCATGTACACTTTCAATTTAGATCTTAATGTTAAAATTCAAAGAATTGTACCTGCTCTGATAACTATATACCATATTTTGATTTCTTCTTAACTAGCTGTTTGTCATTTTCTTTGTTACATCTCATGATCCATCTTAATCTACAAATTATTTGTACAGGTGTATTCTTTCTGGTTTTCGAATCATTTCAATTTTCTCAGAAGAAGATTCATGATTCCTTTTCAAGATTAATGTTTAGAGATGGTTTTATATGAGAATTCAGATGTTTTTCAGTGGGGTCTTAATCTTCTGAATGGTGACCCTGCTTATAGTCCTGGATACTATGGCAACATGATTCAACATGATACTGGTGACATCTATTATGGACACTACTTCAATAACCATTATGATAATGAATGTAACAATATAGAGAATGATGAGATGATTGCCCGTACACTTCAAGAAGAGTTTTCGCAGCTAGAGATTGCTGAATCTTCAGGATATGTACAGGCAAGTGAAGAACAGTTCCATGTTCCTGAGACTCAGCCTACATATGATTGGAATAACTCTTCAATGGTGAACTATTGTTCAGGAGGTATCATCAAAGATGTAAACTGATTTTTCTCGGTTATATTTGTTTGCAGTTTATTTTTTTAACTGGGCATTGATTTATTTAATCAAATATGTTACACATGCAGGTGATGATTATGCCCAAGAAGGAGTTGGTAATGGAGAACCCTCTGATTCATGTTCTAGTCCCTGTGAAACAGAGGAATATTCGATAGAGGAGCTAACGGACAATTACCCACTTGATGATGAATTTGGGAGGAGATTGAGTCAAATGATGTCAATTCCTGTATGTTAAGCCTCATTTGCTTCTGTAGATTCTTTTTTTTATCAGCTATTGAAGCAATAAATAGATATACTTAGTGTCATTTTAATGTTCATTTAGGTACTAAGCAGGTAGTATTTTTGTTTCTTCATAATTTTAAATTATCAGTTGCTGAAAGTCTGAAACATTTAGTATTTTTCATGTTTATTGATGAGTGAAGCAACTTCCCGTTTAAGTCATCTACTGTTCAGTGGTCTTTTTTGGCAGTAGAACAAAATAGACACTGAATTTATCTAGTTTTATTTTTCCTTTTCATAATGATGAGTTTTATTCCCTTATTGTATAGGTTTTAGAAAGTTCATGTCTTTTGATCCGTTGTAAGACTTATGCATTCTAGTGCAGTGCTTAAAATGCCTTCATTTTCTTGTTTAGCATGTTCCAAAAATTAATGGTGAAATTCCTTCAATTGACGAAGCAACTTCAGATCATCAAAGGCTTCTCGATAGGTATTAGTCTCAAATGATTTTCTTTCTGAGTAACTTAATATAATTGCTAAAAATGTGAATCATTTTTCTCCAGTAACCAAATATTCACTATTTTCTTTGTCTTTTGTTGTCAAGCGCCACTTTTGTTTCTTTCTATCATTAAAGCTTAAGCTATTGTCACATGGGTTTATTTTGAAATGTTTTGTCGTTTTTGAATTTGTAAATAAATTACTAGTTGAAAAATTATCTGTGTGTACATTTTCTTTTATCAGACGTATTTTTGTCATGCCAAACTAAGCTGTGTGAATTTTTAAACAGATTGCAGTTGTATGACTTTGTGGAGCACAAAGTACAAGGTGATGGTAATTGTCAGGTATGTTGCGTCTAATGTTCATTCATTTCCAATTTTCTGAAAATCCATGAGCCAGAGTAGATTTCATTTGTCTTAGAATGTTATTATTGAGAAATATCAATTATTATTATGTGATTAGGACATTATTTAGAGTAGTTTTGATATAATAATTCTTCTTTGTTCATTCCTCCCTAGTTCCGGGCTCTATCTGATCAATTGTATCACGCACCTGGTCACCACAAGTTTGTGAGACGACAAGTTGTCAATCAGGTTTGTTGCTTACTATATTATCTATTTTTATTTTTATGCTTGTCTGGCTTTATAATATCTGCTATGATTTTGTGCAATTATTTTCAAATTCTTACTGTTTGTGTTTTTAACCAGCTTAAATCTAATCCAGAGACTTATGATGGGTATGTTCCCATGGAATTTGATGACTATTTGGACAACATGTCTAAGTAATAATCTCTCTATCTTTGTGTGTGCGTGTAAATGTGTTTTTGGTTAACTGACAGTCTCCAATGGAACTAGGAGTGGCGAATGGGGTGATCATGTCACTCTCCAAGCAGCTGCAGATTCGGTATGGCTTTTGCAACTTAACTACTCTTCCATATATCCTTTTTTATATAGCACTTGTCTGGTTATTATTCAATTTGCTGTGGAATGACAAAATGTTTTGTCAAACATCTAGAAATAATTAATTAAGTAACTATTGCTTAACAGTTTCAAGTTTTGTTGTTGGCTTTATGCTTGACCATTATTTTGTTTCAGTCATCATATTTAATTTTTCTGAAAAGAAGATTATTGAATTTGGCTATGGACAACCTAGTTGTTGTATCTGCTTATAAAAAGTATCATTTGTTGGATGTTGTAGTAGTTTCTACTGTCATACCCTTCTAATTACAAGGGTGTTAATAAATAGAGTTTATGATATCAATGCAGGTTTGTAATATTTAAAAAATAAATAATGAATTTAATTTAAGAGTGGCTATATCAATTTTCAGTGGTAAAGTTTGTTAACCTTCTCTCCATTTTTAATTCTCCCAGAATTACATGTTCAATGGTTATATTGTATTTGTACCCTATATGTTTTTGGAGATAATATCATTACAAAGTTTAAAATAGTATTTGGATTTAGCTATGAAGTGATATGGTTTTTCACTTGTATTAATATATTTGATTTTGTTTTCGTCTTTTTCCTCCAGTATGGTGTGAGAATATTTGTGATGACTTCTTTCAAGGACACCTGCTGCATAGAGATACTTCCTCATTTTGAGAAGCCAAAAGGAGGTTGGTTTTCTTTGTGATGAGTTGAGGCCAATTGGAAGCTGGATTTTTTCCTCTGCTAGGACTTCTCCTTTCTTTCTTTCTCTCTAAATTTTCATTTTCCATTCTTTGTTCTCTAATATATCTGTTTTGTTGCAGTGATTTTCCTGAGTTTTTGGGCAGAAGTGCATTACAACTCCATTTATCCCCAAGGAGGTATTTTTCAAATTTTGCATTTGAGAAACATACAAGCTCAGAAATGATTTTTTTGTAGGATTTGAACTCTCTCTGGCAATTAAAATTCCATGTAATGGTTGGCTAATAATGTGTAATGATCTGATCCAGATATAGCATCAAGTGAGTCTAGAAAGAAGAAAAGGTGGTGGAGCTTTGGCAGCAAGCAATTGACTTAGAGTCTTAGCTGGCCGGCCTACTGGGCACACACCCATTTCACATTTTCCTTCTTCAGGCCCATATCTTAGCAATACTCATTTTTTTATAATTATTTTTATTTATTTATTAATAATTATAATTATAATGATAAATCTGGGTGGGTCTGCTCAGATGACACAGTTGCATCACCCCATTGACATTTCGGATGCTTTGTGGAAGAATCCAATTTTTATACATGAATGAAATAATGGATTAAACATTAAAGCAGAATGCTTGGGTTTTTATTTACATTACTCTGTTTCCATCTCGATTAGATAATGTGTTGTTGACAAGCTATCGACAGGGTTTTAACTTTTTTAGTTAGTAGTATTAGTCAAATATTTTTAATGATGCAATAACACATCATTATATGAAAGAGTAGTATTAAGGATCGTTTAACATAATGATTTGTCCTTTCAAGAAAAAAAAAACATAATCATTTGTCTTTCAAATATTATTCCATGCTACAACTAATTTCGTGCTCGGACGAATTTGTGGATAATCCTTTTTTTGCGCAATCTTAAGAGTGTATTCTCTCCTATCATGGCGTAAATATACACATATTTTATAAGAACTAAAATTAGTTATTATAATTAAATCAAAAAGATTATGCAAACATAAAATAATGCATCGACGTGTATTTGCCTCAAAAAAAATAAATAGACGAGTATTTGGCACTAAATTATACTATAAAGATGATTATGTATGAATATTTTTGTTAAATGAAAATAATCCAAAGTTGTGAAGTGAAAAATGCTACCGAGATTGAATTTAACGACCAGGCTGGGCTGGGATGGTCTGGTCTCTAGGAAATGAGTTGAAGTTTATTGGGCCAATTTGAATTGGGCTTGATGGTCATGAGTAAAACTGGGTCCCAGTGAGGGGCATTGTTTTAATTTAATTTAAAAGAAAAAGTAAATCTGTTAGGTTTGGGGCGAACAATAGGGTAATGTAGTAAACAGAACAAGAAAAGAAATCTTGGGTTCCAACTACGATATTTTTAATGTCAAACTCAACATTATCTTTTGCAAATGCAATTCCTCCCTAGAAACTGGAAATTGGACACGTCGTCCTACACGACCACCATGTTTTCTTCGTCTCCACCGTTTCCTTTGTCTTCAGGTAACTTTATCACAACTACGATGTATAGCATAGCTGTTGTGTTGAAATAGTTTAAATTAAGGGTTTTAGAGGTATTGTGCATTATGCTAAGAGGATATTTTCCTTCCTTTCACCGTTTATGGGATTTCATTTGAGGTTGAAAACTGTGTGCAGTTACGAAGCTTCCTGAACAAGCTGCTTCTGCAGTTGCCTCATGGTCTTCTACTTCTGCAGCTCAGCATTTTCCTACTTCGGTTCTTCTACAAGAGCAGCGTGATGAGTATAAGCCCCTACTTCACGTGCATAATAATAAGGAGGTTCAAATTTTATTTATATAATAAGAGTCTTTATATATATATATATATATATATATATATATATATATATATATATATATATATTTATTTTTATTTTTATGTAAGGATTCCATTTTGTTATCGATTAATTCATCTCCCCTTCCCTTTGTTTATATTAAAGGCAACATTGAATACAAGGCAGATGGATATGACCTCAGTTCACGAGAAAGGTAACGTGGGCAATGACGATCAGTTAGCGCATGACTTTGTGCAGCAGTTGCATCTCTGGTCTCATTTACAGAACTTGTAAGATAAATTGAATTGCAATTTCTTGTTAATTTCACAATTCATCTGTTCCTGTAATTGCTAAATTTTTGCATATCCAAGGTTGTCGTCTCCTTATAGGGTGCATGTGCGGTGGTCTATTGCAGATTGACTTGTTCTCCGACAAGGAGAATTGCTGCTTCTTCTTCGATTCTGCAGTCTGTTGATATTGATTCTGAGAGGCCTGCAGATGGTCTGCCAGGGAATGCCGTTTCTCTTGCACAGCAAGCTTTGTCAGCCTCAAAGCAAGCAGCTTCAATAACTGGAGAGATAAAATTATTTGAAGCTGATGACGATGATCCACTTCCTTTTGGGTTAGTTTTTATCTTTTTTGGTTGACTCTGACATCCTCAATTTGTTTATTCATAGGATAGTTTTGCTTTTGAGAATAATGAAAGCCTAAAATATGTCATTCAGTCTGGCCTCCACAAGTATGGCCGACTCTTCTTCACTCAACAAGAATAAAATTGTGAGGTCAACACGGATTATTGAAAGACGGTCTAAACAAAGAAAAGCATCAAAGTCAAGAGTTCTCGACGAAGAAAGTTATCTTGAAAGAAAGTCTGATGTACAGAGAAGGTCACATTTAGAAAAGAAGATAAAAGAAGGGTTTGATCTAAATGACCCCCTGCGCTTGTTCCTGTCGGGTCCTGAATCAAGGCAACTTTTGACCCGTGAAGAAGAGTCTCAATTGATTACTCAATTACAGGTGTCACTTGGAATTCCATATTTCTTTAAATGCATACTATGCTCTATGAAGGATCTTTTGCCATAATGCGGAATATGTAACAGGACTTATCAAGATTCGAAGAAGTAAAGATCAGGCTTCAATCTCAGTTAAGGCGGGAACCAACTTTGGCTGAATGGGCTGATGCCGTGGGCCTTTGTTGTTATGCCCTGCAGACACAGCTTCATTGTGCTAAAAGAAGCAAAGAAAAGCTGTTTCATGCCAATTTACGCATGGTAGTTCACATTGCTAAACATTATCAGGGACGTGGTCTCAGCCTTCAGGACTTATTTCAGGTAGCCTCCGAGAAATTAATAGTCACCATTCCCTGCTATCAAAGTTTATTTATATTTCCTGAGTTGCATAGTTATTGTTAATACTTAGTTAACATTATTTTGAACAAAGATAAACCATAAAATAAATATTTGGCTAAAGTTGGAGCTGCAATTTGGATAATAGAAGACTCAGCTAAAGGATCTCTATTATTTCTTGAGAATTGTTGCAATTATTACCTTAATACATAATTAGCAGCTACATCTTTACATTCCTTTTCTGGTGATATTATAGGAGGGAAGTACAGGTCTTATGAAGAGCATCGAAAAGTTTAAACCTGAAGCTGGTTGCCGGTTTGGTACTTATGCATACTGGTGGATAAGGCATGCAATAAGGAAGTCCATATTTCTACATTCCAGGACAATCCGTTTGCCGGTAAAAACAATTTGTGTATTTCTTTATAATCTAGTTAGCCAAATTTAACCTTCCTTCTTCTGAAGTGTCAATATTCATGAAACTGTTGCATTTTGACAAAGAACAAACTAATGTTACTTGTGCATTAATATTTTTAATATGTTATGTTACTCATCTGTATAGCAAGCATCAATTCTATTTCTGTAACACGGAATGATCGTATTATCTCCAGGAGAATTTATATACCCTTTTGGGCAAGGTCATAGAAGCAAAGAAATCATACATTCAGGAAGGAAATCTTCACCCCACCAAAGAAGAATTAGCAAGAAGGGTAGGAATTACCATTGAAAAGTTGGACAATTTACTATTTGCTTCAAGAAATCCAATTTCGATGCAGAAAACTGTGTGGGCGGACCAAGATACAACTTTCCAGGTATGGCCTTCAAGCAAATTTGTTTTTCTCCTGCTGTGATATGATTTATTAGATCTATAATTTGAAAACAGGGGAAAGGAAAGCTCTGTATTGATATAATGATTATTTAGAACAGCTGACGCAATGCTTACTAAGCCTCCAATTTAGATAGGCGATTTTCTGTAGCAAGTCTTTTGCTTGTGTTGATAATTGTATAAACAAATTGGTAGAAATCAATTTGCAAAGAAAACCATAATTTAAATGTAATTAACTGCATGAATCATCTCAAATTTTCATAATTATTGCATTCTGTTGTGCACGATGGTAGTGAATCAGCAGCAGCAGCATCTAAAAGGTTTTTTATGGTGTGAAGGAGGTCATAGATCTTGTTCAAAAAAATAGTGTAATTGACTGCATGAATCATCTTACATATGTTTCTAAGTTAATGTCATATATATGCAGACTTATAGACTTATTACTTCATTAGTAGGATTTGGATCACCAATGAATTATGGATTGTGAAACTGTGAAATAAAGGTTGAGTGAGGCTGATCCTCATACTGAACTAAAGATTGTCGACTAAACCACGATCACCCCTAACTAAATATGTCAGAAATAGTGATTGGACTCATGTCACTAAACTCAGTTCCGTACTGAAGTTGGATTATTTAGATCTCCACCATATACGGGCTTTTGTTGACTTATGGAGACCACCATGTCTAAAATTCTCTTGTATTGATTAAAGTGGTTATTCATTTTGGCCTTGTTCGGGAATATTTTAAAATCTTATTCATGTTTGTTATATTTTGTTTTTAGCTTGTGTGCTAGTATTCTTGCAATGCACTTCCACATTGAATAAGTTATCGTCATACTTCTTTGGTGTAAGTTTCTGTTAAGATGCTCACCTCCTAATGTTGGAGAATGTTGGGTATGGCCAGAAATCCTGCTAGACCCTCTGCCTTTGTTGAGCAACATAATATTATGAATGTCCCAAATTAATCACAATTTTATTACAATTGCAGGAGATTACTTCAGACTCAGCAATTGAGATCCCAGATGTGACTGTCTCAAAACAGCTAATGAGGAGGCATGTGCACAACCTCCTAAATATCTTAACCCCAAAAGAAAAGGGCATAATCAGGCTAAGATTTGGCATTGAGGATGGCAAGGAGAAAACATTGTCAGATATTGGCAAGGTGTTTGGTTTGACCAAGGAGAGGGTCCGACAGTTGGAGCGCCGAGCATTGTCCAAGCTCAAGCAGTGTCTTGAAAGTCAAGGGCTTGATGCATACATAGACATGCTTGTATAGACCAGTAGACACCAAGAAGTTCATCTTACTTGGCTGTGACTTTTTTTCTGGCCAAGTGCAAGAGCAATAATTGGATCGAGCTTTTGATGAGAAAGCTGAAACTCAGCCATGGTAATTGAGGATGAACCTGGGTAGCTAACTGGGGATAAAGAAAATTCAAGAACCAAAAAAGCTTGTGTAGTTTGTAAAAATGAGAAGCCAAATTAAAGCGAATTTAAAAACCATATTTTGATTTAAACTGCTGTTATATATTGATGTCATCTCATTTGATTTTTTTCATTTGCTTATAAACAAAGAGGTATGTATCTATATACTGCAGTCAAACAGCTAAGCTGTAACTTCTTACATAGGAGAGGTAGCACTAAACCCAGTAAAAAATATATAAATTATAGCACATAGAACATTTCCATATAAATTATGGAAAAAAAAAATAGATAACTTGGACAGTAGAAATATCTTTCCATTAATTCATAACGATTAGTCATTAAATTTATATTACTTGTGCTAAAGTAATACTCTATTTTAGTAAATAGGAGCAACTAAAAGAAATAACTTGATACGAATTTTATAAATATAAAAATGAGTTGGCACACAAATAAATCCAAGCGTTAATTAGGAAAGAGACATTTTCAGAAAATAAGTTGATTATTTGCTTATAAAATTAAGTGCCGTCGAGGCCCAAGCCACTTTTGGGACTAGTTTATTTGTATATGTAGGAACCGAAAATAGAATTTATACATCTTGTTCAACCATATGAACTATGAACACTTTTGATATTTTTGAGAGTAGTTGAATTTGATTTTGCAAATTTATGTGAAGAGATATATTTGTATTTGCGGATCTCTTCAACCCGTATTAACTACACCTCTACAAATACATATGGTAGAGTTTATAACTCTTTGACTAAATAGACTAAAAACTTTATACTAACCGAATTTTTACACGCCACTTTTTGTGCACCAAGTTATCCCAAAAAAAAGTTTCAGCCGAAAAGCATTTTTCTTGTAAAAGCAATTTGCCAGTTACCGAGAAACGATATATGCTGATATATATTTAGTGATATGCACATGCAGAAGAACACGAATTAATTATTAAGTGCCTCTTAGATTTAAAGCTTGATAAAAATGATTTCGAGCCATTGAATGTCATTGACATATGTACTTGAATTAATAAGAACCACATACTTGCGTTAGAAAGTGTACTTTTTATTGAAAAATATGACATTTTTTTTATTATTATTATTTTAAAACAAACGAATTAATTTGATACTATATGATATACCACATGAAAGAGACACTTAAACGACAAAAGGATGCATGTGCAAGGAAATGTAAAAGTGGTTTGCAAATAGCACTAGTTGGTTTATTTTCATGTATATTTCACTAGCTAGAACTAGGACTTATCTTACGTCCTCAAAACGGAATTTTACAAATCTTTTTCAAACGATGACGGTGGTCATAAAGTTTAATTGAGTTAGATTATGGCAGATGAAGACCCCTCATAGAAAAAAGGTATCTTCAAACCCAAAAAAGGTGACCCAAGACAGGCTTAACACAAGAAGATAGGTCCCGTGAAGGGGACCTCTGCTTAATTAAATGTTAACGTCACGAAATACAACCATAGCTCAACTTGTACACATCTAACTTTATTGTCAAGTTCCACGTTCCCATAATCTCTTTAGCAAAAAATAGTAAAATCGGACGCTAAGTTCTTAATCTAAGTATAGCTACGAACCTGTCAACATTCACCAATCCCTTCAAATTTTGCTTTTATGATATCATCTTAGTTAGGGGTACAATGCAGGCACGAAAAGGAACACGGTGACCCAAATGAAGCTATAATTAAGTTCATCAAACATCAAACTTTCATCTTTCTTTTTTTTTTTTTCACTTTATAGTAGAAGGAATCTGGAAATGCCAAAATATGAATAGTTTGTGCACACGTTAGACATGATGTAGCAAGTGTGTGAGCAATGACCCGGACATTACATAGTTGTATCCTTCATCGAGGAAATTTCATGTCACGATTTCCACAAACAACATTGAAACAAAGAAGAAAAGATAAACCTCTATTATGCTTATACCCACAAGATTTTAAGAACAAAAAACAATCCTTAGGGGCCTTATAGGCACTATATATTGGTAGTTTCCTCTAGCTCTGTCTGTCTTGTTGCATATATGAGGCATACACATAGGCTGGGCCAGTAGTTGCATCCTTCCCAGTAGGCAAATGTGTTAGTACTTAGTACTGAATAAAACACTAGCTTTTAATAGGAGAAATCTCACTCACTCGTGAAATAAGGGATATATTATATTATTGTCTAATTTAACATCACATTCTTGTCTTGGTCTTTGTCTTGCATCTAATATTTAGAAATAATATAAATCTTAAATGGGAATTAAATTCTCTTTCTTGTATATTTTATAGGAATGGAATTTGATCATTATTAATATTAAAATTCTTCAAATATTTAATACGGTTACGTATCCAAGACTGAAACTCAAAACTATTAGTTAAAATAAAATAATTCTACGCGCTAAGTGAGATTAATTTGTTCTCTTTCTAACTTTACCCTGTATGTCCCTCCCAAAATATTAAATAAAAAGATTGACATTGAAGGAATTAGAGTAGTACCTAGGAGGGTAAAATATATAGCAACCTTGGCCCATTCTACTTTGATATGCTTCTGACAACTGGTGGTTTTGTAATAGTAACAGTCCATACTTGATCTAGAAGACCCAGAATTACTACTAGCTGCCCAAATAGATGGTTTAGTCTTTCTGCTTCTATATAAATACCAAGTGGAAGCCGTAGCTACCATGTTTCCACCACTATTATTTACTGCTTTATATATATATGGTGCCAAATCAGGGTCAGCACACTACAACTTGCCAGAAAATCATTCATGGCAGTGAAGGAAAGCAACACAAGCCAAAATATTCAGCAGCAGCAGCAACAAGAAGCTTGTGATCCTTGCAAGTCTTTTGGTGAAAAGTGCAGTCACATTGTGAAGAAGCAGCGTGCAAAATTCTACATTCTTCGCCGCTGCATCGCCATGCTCTTGTGTTGGCATGAGCGTGCTGACACATAATCCTTTTCTCCTCTATCGATCATTGTAACATAAAGAGGGTACTACTACTACTACTGCTGCTGCTATGTCATAACACTGCAAATTGTTATTTTTTTTCTAATAGGATTATTGCATTGTGTGTAATTACTAACATATGAAAGAGATTAGATCTGTTTCATCTTTCAGAACTATTATTATTCAGTAGATCTTCTTTTTCATGTGTCAAGATCAGCCTCCTCTCAAACTTGCATATATATATATGGAGTATTATATATATTAGTTGAATTCATTGGAGAGCTAGCTAGCTAGCTTAATTAAACTGATATGCTTCATCAGCATCTTTCTGCTTCAATTCAAATCATGAGAGTAGTTAATTTGTTCTATTTTTTCAGTTCCAAATGAGAAAAAAAGGGCGTCAATGATTGTTGAAATGATCGATGAGATTTACATTTACAATCTATTTAATGTTGGTTTCTTTGTTTGTGGAGAAACATATCTTTATGATAATTTCATCTGCCAAAATTATGGTGTATAAATTAGCTTTACCATTTATAGTCACAGAGATCTCCGGGGGTAGGTGAGTATCAATGTAACTAATTAATTATTGTTCCTAACTTTTGCTTCTTTTATGCATATATAGTTCTCACGGACGATGAATTAAAGTAGTAACTAACTGAAACTAACTTGATATAATGTTTGTCTCAACTTTAATTTCTGGTGACACTATTGCATGTGTCTGCAGACTGCAGAAATATATTTATTGACTTCATTTTATTTATTTATTTATTTTTAAAAGGAAGAAATTAACCATGTGGCCTGCCAAGCTTTAAAAAAATTGGAAGTTAAAAAATGTTAATTATTGATTGGTTGTGGTGAATGGTGATACAGGGTGCGTGGTTAGCAGGACTCAGCTGCAGAGAGGTTCAAAACTCATCAAAGAGTAGTAGTAGCAGGATATATAGTATATGATGAGTTATTTATGAATCAATTATATATCATGCAACCCACACCTTCAAAATCCAATATGAATATATGATTAGTCAATTTTCAGACAATGGTCCTCGTGCTAAGGAAACATCAGACAAGATCAACCCTCAATTAATTTTATTTTTTTCTTGGGTCCATCGCCATTCCCTTTTATAACTTTCCACTTTTTCTATGATACTACCACACTAGTTTGTGTCCTCAAATCCCACACCGTCGTCTTTTGGTTAATTAAATGTTGCGATCCCAGCAACAAATTAATTGTAAAACTCAACATGTATATGCATCTTAGTCCAAATTAACTAATGAATTTTTCAATACGTAATAGTAGTAGTATTGCAATTAATGTGTGCGAAAAAAACAAGAGCACGTGAAGTTACGGAAATAAAGTTAGCTATAGCTAGGTTTGATTCGATTTACGTGGGTGAAATTCAGTTAATCCAGAAGCATTTGTTTGGTTAGGTTGAGGAATTTGGGGAGAAATAAGAAGGAATGACTCAGCATGAAACAAACTTTACGTGTGGTTGCTTTCTCAAATCATTAGCATAGCTGTTTTTTTCTTTTCGAAAAGAAAAGAGAAATTATGTTCATTCACACGTATTGATAATGATAGCAAAACTGTTTTTTTCACTCGATCTCTCGCCCGCCATGAAATTTCAACGAAATTTCCCTACAACACGTGCCAGACTTTTGAAGCCATGAAATATATAACAGTTTTCTTCATGAATGTGTTTAACCTTAATTTTGACCATTAGGCATAGTGAGATTAAATAAAGTAGGTAGGAAAAAGAAGAAAGAAAAGACGAAGAAGGTTAGGGGTAGGGTCCGTTAGAGGAGACAGCAAGAATCGTAATGAGAAGAAAAGATGAGTTGTGGGTACGACCCCGGTGCTGTGCCAAGCTGCTCCCCCTGACCCCTGACCCTCGTGCGGCCCTCTCTGCACCCCTTTTTTGGTCCCACTCACCCACTCCCCCTACCCTTCACCTTCACCTTCACCTTCACGCGCTTAGCTAATTTTACTATTGTATTACCCTTACACTCACTCATTCATTCATTCATTACTTCACTTTTTCATTAATCAGTGATTGGTTAAGTAGAAGATTTATTTAACAAAAAAATCTATGTTTTAAACACACAGGCTTTTAGACAGAAACACACGTTATAACACGAGTGAAATTAATCATTAATCCGACAAGCTAAAAGATACTTGAATCGAATAAGTCCAAAAGAAACTCTTCTTTCACAGCATATAAATCTATTTCTCCAAACATTCTTGTTATATACATAAGTCTGTGGTGATCAAATAATAGTTATTTGTAAATTATATCACACTAAATTGGAAGTAGTTACTAACTTATTTCAACTATGATTTGTTACTAATTAAAAGTGTGTGAGGCTCTCAGTTTTAAAAAGCAATCTATTGGAATATCACAATTGTAGCTCCATTTGTCCCCAACTTTCTACAATATCAAGAAAGATGACTAAATTACGATCGTGATCACAACCTTTTTAAAATTTTGAAGGTGTGTATTTTTAATGTTCAAAAAAATAACTGTAAGAACGAAAAACATACTGTGGATTGTGACCTGGGGCTAATTAATAGAAGAAATAAAATAAAATTGAGATGAAATAAGGTTACAAGAAATTAATACCGTTACTTAAATTTATCAAATGAAATTGAGTGGTGGAGTCTGTTTCTCTCCACGCTACGCTGTCTTGTTTCAGACATCTTTTTCTTCCCTCCAAATGAACGTGCGTGTAATTAATGAAATCGTGTAAAGTCTATTGACATAATAATTATAGAATGACAATTCATCATTGACCCTAAAGAAAGTGAAAGAACGACTCAATAGCATGTTAATGAAGTTACTCCGGTGTTGATATAACTATAAAATGACGATAACTTCATCATTAAACCTAAAACAAAAGTCAAAGAATGATTCTATAGCATCTTATTCCATCAGTTACCAAAGAAATTATAGAGCAGGTTCTGTGTTTACTATCTTGACGTTACTCTTTCAAATTAATAAAATATATTCAATGATTCTGGGTCAAAATGATTGTACATGCTGCGCGAGTATGTGAAATATAATTTACTGCTGACCTGAAAGTTTTAAAAGTAAAAAAAAAAACAGGAATCTTTTCTCCCAAACACCTCAGTACTGAATATGCCACACAAATATGTAGTCTATATATCCCTATATAAAGGAGTATTTCTTTTATAGATTTTCAATAGTAATTTCTGGATAGGTAGATTTTGTGTCACGAACTTCATCTACAACGCAGATTATCACATTCTCTCTAAGCTATGTTTGATAAAGGAGAAGGAAATAGAAGAAGTGGAAATAGGTAGATACTAGGAGAGAAATTAATGAAGAAACAAAAAAATAGATAAAAATAGAGTGAAAATATAAGAGGTTTAGTTTCAATGAAATAACAGAAAAATAAAGAAAAAAAATAATGTTATAAGGTTGTATGGTTTGAGAAAAATAAAAAAAGAAATAAATTATATTATATTATTAAAAAAAAAATAGTGATGCATAGTGTGAAGTTCAATCAATTGCCATCATTCATTTATATTAAATCAGTAACTTTTTTTATAAAAATTATTAAAAATATATATATATAAAACAAGAATAATATCTTAAAATTTGAAAAAATATCAAAATTTTTAAAATATGAAAAAACAAGATTAAGTTGTTGAAAATTTTAAAAAAAAACTGAAATTTAAAAAAATAATAGTAATATCTTGAAAAAAAATAAAAAATTCTAAAAAAATAATAGTAATGTCTTGAAAAAATAAAATAAAAAAAAAGAATAATATCTTAAAAAAATTTAAAAAATGAAAATTAAAAAAAAAAACAAGAGAATATCTCGACAAACTAAAAGATATTTTTTTAAAAAAGACAAAAAAACAAAAATAATATCTTGAAAATTTGAAAGAAATATAAAAATTATATAAAAAAAAAAGAGTAATGCCTTGAAATATTAAAAAAATGAAAATTAACTGTGTTAAAAAATTCAAAAAAAAAATGAAAAATAAGAGTCATAGTTTGAAAAATTGAAAAACAAATTAAAATATGAAAAAAATAAGAATAATGTCTTATAAAATTGAAAATAAAAAAAACAAATAAAACAAGAAAATTGTTTTGAAATTTTTTTTAAAAAATAAGATTTTAAAAGTACTAAAAAACAAGAATAATTTCTTAAAATTAAAAATAAAAAAAAAGCATGAAAAACAATAACAATGTTTTCAAAAATTTGAAAAAATGAAAATTATAAAATGTGAAAAACAAGAATAATGTGTTGAAAAAATATTTAAAAAATAAGAATAATGTCTTGAAAAATTGAAAAAATAAGAATAATATTTTAAAAATTTAAAATAATATAAAAATACAAAAATAATATTTTAAAAATTTGAAAAAAAAATAACAATTAAAAAAATATGTTTTTTTTCAGTATCGAAGATTCTGAGTATCTCACAAAACTTAATGAACATAGTAGGGTCTTACACTACTACGTAAATTCATTGGGTTTGAAAAGAGTATTTAAAAGCCATAGTAATGTCTTAAAAAATTTTAAAAAATGGAAATTAAAAAAAAATAAAAAGAATGTCTTGAAAATTTGAAGAAAAAAAAAATAAAAATGTCATGAAAAATCATAAAATAAATATAAATTTTAAAAAATTAAAATACTAAAGGTATGTTTGAAAATTTTCAAAATAAATGAAGATATAAAAAATATTAAAATACAAAAGGAACGTTTTGAAATTTTTTTAAAAAAATATGAAAACCTTTAAAAATATGAAAAGATAAGAATGTCTTGAAAATTTTTTTAAAAAAATAAAAATTTTAAAAAATATATGAAAAAATTAAGAATAATATCTTGAAAATATATAATAAAAAAAACAAGAATAATATATTTAAAAATTAAAAAAAATATTTTTTTAAATATGATAAAACGAGATCAATGTATTGAAATTTTGGAAAAAAAAATTAAAAAATATGAAAAAACATTAGTATATCTTAAAAAAAATTTAAAAAATGAAAAAACCAGAGTAAGTTGTTCGAATTTTGAAAAAAAAAATATAAATTTGAAAAATATGAAAAGATTGAAAAATTAAAAAAAAAATAATGGCTTAAATTTTTTTTTTTAAATATGAATGGAGTATGATTAATATTGAGAGTGGAGTATTTTAAATAGTAACAATAATTTGATATCTCACTCTAACGTCAACTATATATACTTGTTTGCCTAAGAATACTAAATCTTGCATGAATTGAATTGAGTGTGAGGGGTAAATTGGTTAGTATTGTCTCCTTCAATGGAGTTTGCACACTTTGGTAGGCTCAAATTAAAACACGTTCCTCCGTGGGAAAACGGAGTTCCCAACTAGCTAGCAAACAAACAACAATGTAGAATGTAGACCATGCATCCTGAGCCGTAATATGTACGTGCATGCGTAATCCTTCTAAGTCCTACCTATTTATAAATGTGTCCATATGTAAAAAAACTAATGTAAATCCACCTTACACTACTCTGTTTTATATATAGCATGGATATGTATAAACAAACTATAAAGTAATCTTGTTCTAAACTCGATCACTCTATCTATTGTCTTAATTCATTAGGTCACTTTGAAATCCTTTTTCGTAATTTTATTTTATGAATAAATAAATAAATAAGTATATACAATTAAGATCGGTTTAATTTTATTTCTATAAATATAACTTATTTTAAATTTTGGCTTTTAATTTTTACTATATATTTTATCTTAATTTAAAATGGAGAAACAAAAGTCAAAGAATCCAACTGCATGCATGACTTGACTAGTAGAGGTAAACACGTGCAATCCTGACAAGGTTGAAATGTAGAGTGTTACTACTGTGTTTAGTGTTTACCCAAAAGCAAATGAAAAATGAGAGTGCCCATCTCGTGTTTTATTCTGTACAATCCACTCACAAGTTCCCACGTGGAGACGCACGTGTGGGTGTTCATAACTATACCATCATTAAATACTTTATTTATTCATACAACCTATTTTTAGGTTATCTTCTCCAACAACTTGTCAGTGCGCCATAATTCTCGATTCCAATGGCACTATCAATGTGTGAAACCAAGGACTTGTGTTGTGTCATGTGTGTACTGAGGATTCTTTGTTTCTCCAACAATTGAACGAATTAAACGAAGATTCACCCATAGGGAAAAATATATACAAAGTAGTAAATTAACAATCGACTCTGTACTTTCCATGTCCACGATTAAGAGCAAGTAGAGGAATCCCTTGAAGCCTCGGTTTTTAAGATATATAGAATTAAAATTGATTGTTTTTTATTAATCATTCTCGACGGAGATAATATATAATAACATTTCAATAGACTTGTATATTTAATACATTTAAAAAAAACACTTAAGATTTGTAAAAATAAAAATAAAAGTCAATGCTTATAGTATAATGTTACTTAATTTATTTAATAATAAACAATACTCCTTGGTGTAAAAAAAAAAAAAAAAACCCTTTAAATTGAATAAAATCCATGGTTCAGTTTTTCTTTATGAGCAAACCCATTGTTTTTATTCATCTATTTATTTGTATAGGCATAAAATAAAAATGTAATGAGTAAAAATAGTTATTAGATTAAATTAATCGTTGACATATAGTAAAATTTTTAAATCATGTTAATAAGAAACAAAAATAATATTTTTTTTATACGCAGAGTTAAATTAAAATCCAAGAATCTAAATAATTAAATTATATTTATGTGCTTAAAATATAAAATATTGAATATAAATAATTATCAGATTAAATTAATTATTAACATATAATAAATTTTAAATGATTTTAAATGAAGTAATATATGTTTTTATTCAGTTACTTTAGAATATAATTTAAAAATAATAATAATAATATTAATAAAAAAAATAATGGTTTTATATACTCCAAATTTGATAATTTAATTGAATACATTATTGCTTGATTATTGAATCATTATTAATTCATACATTAGTTAAATTAAATTATAATAATATATGTTTTCCAAGAAAATTATATTAATGTATTCAAAATAATAATTATAGATAAAAAAAAAAAAAAAGAGATTACATATAAATCTATAATCATTTAAAATATTATGCAAAAAATACTTTTTTAAAAATTGATATTCAAATAATGGCCCATGCAGGTTTCGAACCTGCGACCTTCGCGTTATTAGCACGACGCTCTAACCAACTGAGCTAATGGGCCAATTGTGATAGTGAAAAATAATAATTTTAAATATAATAATATACTATATTATATTTCAATACACATGCTAAACGACTATTTCTGATCTAATATGTTTTTAACACATATTTTATATAAAATTAATACATTTAATAAATAAATATAAGATCATATTAAATGTTCTAATTTAATTTGATGGGTGTTTTTCAGTAACTTTTTCTCACAACTAATCAAACCTAAGGATCACAATCACACACCCTTAGTTAGATCTGTATCCTGCAATTGAGAACTCATGGAAAATGGGAAACGAAAAAGGGAGGGTTGTAATAAAATTGAAGGAGGGTACAAACCTCTCTTTCCTCTGCGGCATAATTGTTATCTACGTGTATGATATGATGGTTCTTTCTCCATTATTATTTCATGGTAGCTAGTAATATTATATGATATGATTTGATGTGCTTCTCTCCAATTATTGTGCCACTAATGCACTAAATGATTAATCGCCAACCAAGTCACAGAAACAACGCTGTCTCCGGTTCACAATATAATTGAAAATGGTACTTTTGTGTATCAAGTTTCCTAATCTAAATAAAGGTATATACTACTAAATAGTATCTCAGTAGCTAGTGGCCAAGCTTCGAATAGGTAAAAAACAAGACGCATTACTAACTCTTGTCATTTGTCAATATCAATATGTACTACGATTTCCCTAGACTTTGATAGTTCTAAGTTTTAACACATGCTTATTAATGAACCTAACTTATGAAACATAAATCCGTGTCTTGATTGTATATATGCGGCTTACTCTAGGCACAATTACGTAACTTTATATGCATCTAGATTCTAGACATATCTTTCATATACATCTATAAATATATTTGAAGGAAAAAAAAGTAGCGTGACTAGGCTTTGTCGCACAAAAGATTATAAATTAAGTGGTGACGTGATAGAGGAACGCAAAGAGGAATCATCACTAGGACTTGAGTTTCCACATGAAAAAGTCATTTAGTCTAATAAAAAAAATATTTGAAAATGGTGTACCACACCAACCCTATTGAGGAAAATGAACCCTGTTTCTCCCGCAAACCTTGACTTGGTAATGGGCCATTGTGGGTGCAAGTCCCATCGTTAATTTGAATCAAAACAAATATTCCAATCACTAACACTAACCCACTTGGAATTTGGAATGTAAGACTGAGAGTATTACGAATTACGAATACGACAACATTTTTGCGTCTCTTAACTTTTAATGATAACTGCACGGGGGCTTGCGGACAACGGGAACCAAATAGTCGAAGAAAAATAAAATGCCAATAAATAAATATAAAGGTACCAAAATTGTACAATTTGCTTTTTTTATTTTCTTCTCTTTTTGTTGGCCCACGTCTTTATTGTTTCGTATTGGAAAGAAAAATTGTTTCAAGCGACAGAAACTTTTGAATAGAAATCACGGCTCCACTTTGGTAATAATAAAACTAAAGGAAAAAATAATAGTAATAGTAGGAGTAGGTATTAACAAAGTATGTACTTTCGGGCCCTGAACAAAGCCCAATTATGAATGTGAAGAGCCCATCGGGCCCACTGGAGGACGGTAAATCACGTGTGACATTTTCTTAAGCCCAAAGATGAAAATATTGAGACTATAAAAATGTACGGTCAGATACTTGCCTGTCCTTAGGTTTTCTTTTTGGTTACGGAGAGATTGAGGTTGTTTTATTGTGTCTTAGATTTGCTCCAATCTGAATTAGATTCGTTAGCACTTATTAGCAGTAAGTAAAGCATGCTGGTTTGGGATGTTATTTTTATGTTGGCTTTATTGTATTGTATTACTAGGAGGGTTTCTCTTGGGCCCTTGTTTTTGTTAGTGGCCCGTGTTTGTTCTTGCCGTGTTGCACTGATGCACCTGTTCTTATTGGATAAAAAATATCAGATTTGACGGATGATAAATAAGCACCAAATGTACTACTTATTTGGTTGGTAATTTGTAAAAATTGTTTTTTGAGTAAAATATAGATTGTATTAGCTAAAATACACAGAATATTTGAATTATATTGACCTAAAATACACCAGAATAAAAAGTTCAATACCTTGTTTTCTCAATAACTATCATGCTTTTAAATGAGAAAACAAAACCAAAAAACAAAGACCATGCATCATAGTAAGAGGGAAAACAAAAGCACAAGAACAAAATGAGAAATGCACGGTAACACGATTTTTACAATTCAAAGAAAAAATAAATGATTATGCTTATCCGGGAGGGACATGCATGTCGGTCTTCGCAAATCCGAGCAGACAAGCATTTATAAAACCAAATAGTGTGTTTGCCTGGAATATGTTCTGCGAGTATTTTTTTGGTACATTTAAAAAACTAGTTTTGAGTTCTGGAAAACACACCTATCCCTCAAAAAGATGTAGAATGTCATCCCAAATTCTGCTTAAATGATTCTTTCATGCATATTCAAGTATTCAACAATCTCATATAATTGAGTTTTTGTCGAATAAGTTTTATTGAGGCTACTCTGAATTGGTGTTTCATTTTGAGAAACAAGTAATGTAGTTTGATTTGTTTAATTTTTTTTACCTTTTTTCGAAACTAACCCTCAAGCTAAGATAACAATAACAATCAAACAAAGTAGGTGAATTCAGTCCTTACTTGGTACTCAATCATTAGTGTACAAGGACTAAACTCAGCTTTATTTTTAAGTACGGAGACCAAATTGATCAATTTGAAATTAAAAAGACTAAAATCAAGTTTTATAAAAAATAAAAAGACAAAAATCATATTTTATCCTTAAAAATATTAAAGGAGAAAGTTTTATAAAAAATAAAAGGTATACATTTTAAAAGAGTAAAGGAAAATTTCTAAAAAATATATTGGGTGAAGAAAAATAATAAAAATTATAACCTCAGTTAATCACTTCTGACCATCCACAGTGCTATGTTAACTGTTAATAACACTTGAACAAAAAGGCACCAACAAATTTCCTATACAATATAATTTGCATGGGATAATTTTGGTATCCATAAAAATCTCATGGCACAAAAAATGAGCATAAATTCGTGTGTAAAATTATGTTCATATGAAGTGTTATACACTTGGGAGTTGAGCAGCAAAGCTTCAGAAGCTGTTAAGTAATAATACAATAAAACTGAAATAATCGGTCAACTTTCGAAGAGGCTCTGGCCATATGAACAAATGCCGTTTGCAAAACAATGACAATAATAATCCAAAGGAAGCCTTTAGGGGACCTCATTTGCATACACAAAATGAGAAGTACATAATTAAGAGAGCACGGCATTCACGAACAAATAACAAACATGCAAGTTAACCTAACTGTAAAGATCATCTTCATCAGCTCCACCAGCAGAGGCAAATGGACCGGATGCAGGGGCAGAACCACCACCAGAGCTAGAATCTGCAAACTTGAACTCACTTCCAAAGCCTCTTGACTGCTGTAATGTTTGGGCAAATGCCTGGTACTTGCGAATGTCAGCGTCACTAACACTCCTTCGAGCGTACTTCATTGATTCCTCAAAATGAGCTGCTTTGATTTCGGCTATATCATCTTCAACATCATCTTCTTCCATTGCTTCAGGGTTATCTCTTTTCCTCCTTTCTCTTTCAATGTCCTGCCAAGAGTGATTGTTAAAGGAATCTTGATTAACTCAATGTTTACAACAAATTTGATAGTTGTCAAGTGTCTTTAGTAAATAGAAATACAGAGAATGCCTAGAACAGTACCTTCTCAATGTTCTCTCTAATGGCATACTTGCACGCACGCTGGCAAATCTCAGTAATATCAGCACCGCTAAAGCCTTGAGTGTACTTTGCAAGAGCTCTAAGATCAACATCTTTTGAGATTGGGGATTTCCTCAAGCAAGCTTTAAATATCTGATGACGGGAATCCTCATCTGGAAGGGGGATATAAATCAACTGATCAAGACGACCTGGACGCAGAAGAGCTGGGTCTATAATGTCTGGTCGATTAGTGGCCCCAATGATGAACACAGTTTTCTTTGCTGACATTCCATCCATTTCTGTAAGTAGCTGGTTCAAAACCCTATCAGCGGCACCACCAGCATCTCCAACACTACTACCCCTCTGCAAGACAAAGCAAGGAAAATAGTTGCAAACTGATAGCCATAATAGACAATAATAGTTGTCTTAAGCTTGCTAATATTGAGTGGTACAAACCTGAGTTGCAATAGAGTCAAGTTCATCAAAGAATAGGACACATGGAGCAGAACCACGAGCCTTGTCAAAAATTTCCCTCACATTAGCCTCACTTTCTCCAAACCACATTGTGAGTAGCTCAGGACCTTTGACACTTATGAAGTTTGCTTGACATTCATTGGCAATAGCTTTTGCCAGAAGTGTTTTACCACAACCAGGTGGACCATAAAAGAGAACTCCCTTTGAAGGTGACATTCCAAACTTCTCAAACTTTTCAGGGTGTTCCACTGGATATTGAACAGTCTGCAAAATAGAACAGCATTAAAATCCAGAAGCAGAAGAAAGAAAACAAGTACATCAATGCGATTCAACGTAAGAGAATCAATATCTTCTCAGCTTCAAATGCTCGGATTACCTCTTGGAGTTCCCTCTTAACATTTTCAAGACCACCAATATCTTCCCAGCTGCAATTGGGAACTTCAACAACCTGGTTCAAGAAGCAAAGTTGAAATTAGAGAAACATTGAAATTAGAAAGATGCAGTCACAAAAAGTTAGCAAAGTCAGCTTAATGGTTAACTTTCATAAAAGAAACATTTAAAATTGCTTATAAAACTTACTGTTTCACGGAGAGCAGAAGGATTGCTTGATCCAAGAGCAGTCTGGAAATGCTCATTTGTCACTGCCATAGAGTTCAATATCTCAGCATCAATTGTCTCGTCTTCCAAGTCAATCACATCCATTTTCTCTCTGATGCATTGAAGTGCAGCTTCAGTACACAAAGCAGCAAGATCAGCACCAACATAGCCATGTGTGTCCTTGGCTATCCTTTCCAAATCAACCTGCAAACAACAAAATGGACAAATATCTTTAAGGATTTGCAAGATAAAATCAAGCCAAAACTTAAGGGGAAAGGAATTTCAATATTACATCTTCTGCAAGTTTCATGTTTTTTGTATGAATTCGAAGAACCTCAAGACGCCCAATTTCATCGGGAACACCAATATCTATCTCCCGGTCAAACCTTCCAAACCTCCTAAGGGCAGGGTCAATGCTGTTGGGGCGATTTGTGGCTCCCATAACAATTACATGAGCACGTGATTTAAGACCATCCATGAGGGTCAAGAGCTGGGAAACAATTCTCCGCTCCACTTCACCATGAGTCTTCTCCCTCTTTGGAGCTATTGAATCTATCTCATCAATGAAGATGATGGATGGTGCATTTTTCTCTGCTTCCTCAAATGCCTTCCTCAGATTGCTTTCACTCTCACCAGCCAGCTTTGACATGATCTCAGGTCCATTGATGCAGAAAAAGAAAGCACCAGTTTCATTTGCAACTGCTCGAGCAATTAAAGTCTTACCAGAACCAGGGGGTCCATACAGCAGAATTCCTTTTGGTGGCTTAACGCCAATAGACTTAAATAACTGTGGGTGCCTCAGTGGCAGTTCCACTAATTCCCGAATTTGTGCCATTTGCTTTCTAACACCACCAACATCATCATATCCAACCTCGTCTAACCTATTCTCATCTTCCCTTTTAACAGGCTCTCCTTCACAGAAGATCTCTGTGTCTGGGGCAACAACACAGTACTCAGAAGGGTCAGTTTCAATAACCTTGAATTCAATGCTTCTCATCCCCCCTCTCACAAGGAAAAGGTCACCCTTTCTCACTGGTCGATATGCCTCCAGGAAATAAGCTAGAGAAGCAAAACTGAAGTTAGAATTCAAAATAAATTAGAATGCAACAAGTTTAAGTGTCAATGAGTGTGGTAGATGCCAATGAAAATATCAGAGCAGAAATTCAACAATGTCCTGTTTCCATTTTAACATCAATACTTACAAGGGAAATTTTCTAGAGAAACCAATGTTTAGTGAGACACTAAAATTTAACCCTAGATATTTCATAAAGAAAATACTTTCTTCATCTACATGATAAACATTAGGGGTGCTCATAATTTGGTTGTTTTAATAACCATAACCATAATTAAGAATAACTAGTTTAGAAATGGTTATTATAACTAATTCAAAATAACTAGTTATTATTTTTAAAAATTGGTTATAAATATATATAACCAGTTATTATATTAAAAACAAGTTATAAAACCAGTTATAGACAAATAATTGGTTATAACTAGTTTTTTCTTATTTGAGTATTTGACAAATAAGTTATTAAAAAATAACCATAACTAGTTTTTAAATAAAAACAAGTTATTTGAAATAATTATAACTATAAACTAGTTATAGTTTTATAACCACTTCTATATAATTAGTTACTTTTAGTTATCGTTATTTTTTTCATAACTGGTTTTTTTTAGTACCCCTAATAAGCGTGGAGTCTGTGCAACAACTCAAGATGTACAATCACATATCATGCATCATGTATATAAATACATTCATGATCAACTCATTCTATGGGGATTGTTGATTGTTGATTGTTTGATAATTGGGATAATGGAAATTCCTTCAGTGATCAATTATTTATCAGTCTTTCCAATGATGGTGTAATGTTTGAGTGGTAAATGTCCCCAAAAAATAGAGTATTCTCTTGAAATGCAATTAAGTTATTACTGTTTAAGACAAGGATTGCATCAAATTCAAAACAGAGTTTATCACAAAAAGAGATCAAATGTTAAATATCATTATAGGGTCTACCAAAACACAATGATGTAGTAACTCACGTTTTAAGTAGGCATCAAAGAGGTTTCCTGTTACTCCTTCAATAGTATCATCCACAGGAAGGATGTGTACTCGCTTTCCATATTTGACATCAGGACACTGATGCACCGAAACAACATCTCCAAGCCTAACCCTAAGGTTGTTTCTCACAACTTTGTTCATTCTTATTTTTGGTTCCTCGCACGTCTCATCAGCAAGTGCAATACAGACTGTATCTTTCCTTTTCTTTCCCTAAAGGATCAAGCACAGAAAATAAACATAATGATTATATAGGGAACAAGTTATCCTAAAGAGAAAAATGAAATCACCAGAGGTATTTGCATATAAACTAGTTACAACTCAAGACAAGACATTTAGCACAGAAAGTTAACAATCTGTTTTAAGCCACAATAATCAGCACTGTTCTCTCTCGGTCAGACCCCTCTCTACATACGAAAGAAACAAACAAACACGGCCTCTCATACGGTCATACCATGCAAACAAACATGAAAAAACAGATACTCTCTCTTGTGCCCAAACCCTAATAACTAACATAGTTGGAAGTAAAGGGAACATTAGGGTTACGTGTTAGCTAACAAACACTGATAAACAATAAACAATACAAAATAAAGAACACATTTTTTTTATCCCAAATAATCAAATACTTCCAGTCTAAAATCTATAATAACAACCTAAAAACCTAATTCTCTCACACCCAAACAATAGTAAAGCGCCATATCACAGCACCAAAATCAGCAATACCTTAATCAAGATGGTGTCACCACGGAAGAGTTGCAGCTTCTCCATGGTGTCAGGATGAAGAGCGACAACAGAGTTGTCATCGTTGACGGCCTCGTCAACCACGAGCCGATTGAGAGCCTTCTTACGCTCCAAGATCGCAGTGCTAAAGTCTTTCTTTGTTCCCTTACTGAAAAAATTAAATTCAAACACAATCATACAACACAAATAAGCGCAATCAGATTCATCAAAATCCAAAACAAAAATCGCAGTTAACAGGAATTGAAGAAGAAGAAGAAGAATCGCGGAAGAAAAAGTAAAAATTCATACGCGGCGGCGTCAGAGGATTCAGGTTGATTGGCCATGGCGGAAAGAAACAAGTGTCGGAATTTCTTTGCTCTGCAGAAGAAGGATGAATCCGCAGAGACGTGTAGATCTGAGCGTGCGAGTTTGGTTTGGGAGTTTGGTTGTGATATTTATAGGTGGGTTTGCTCCTTTCTTGTTAAGAAAGAAATACCTTTTTCTTTTTTCTTTTTTTTTTTTTCCTATGTTTGCTTCGGATTAAGTTATCGAATCAATATTGTATTTGGTTGATCCAAGGATACAATATCTTGCAAAGATTTTAAATTTGATGAGCTTTTTCCATTTAGATTTATGGTATAAATATTATTAATTTTTGTATTTTGTTTTTATAGTAAGTGATAATTGATTTATTTGAAGACAATAAAAGATAAAATTTTGCTACGTATTTATTAAAAATATAGAACAAATAAAATTTGTATCATGTTTATTCAAAGATTGTATATTTGCATAAAGGATAGATGAGATAAATAAAATATTTGGCGTTAGATTAATAAAGGATAGCCATTTGCATAAAGATTGTGCGTGTTTTCGTGTTTAGTTTGATTTTTGGATAAAAAATCATTCAAACATAAAATAAAGTTGCGATTCAATTTTAACATAATATCAAATCTGAATTAAATTAAATTAATTTTTTATGATTTAGTTCGATTCGATTTGATAATTTTTTTAATCTATTATTATAATTTAATTTTTTCTATTAAACTTATATAATTATTATGTTATATTATTTTTTTATTAAATTTGGTTTTACATATTTTAATTTTAAAAATATTATTTTTATTTCTATTTAGCATTATTATAAAATGATATTAATATAGTAACTCATGCTCAGCACGGACAAGTTTTTTTTTTTAATGATTGTTATATAATTTAATTTTTTTAAAACAATATACACCTGAAAAATAATTTTTATAATATTTTTTTAAGTTATAATTTTAATTTATAAAAAAAAGTGATTATTAAAAATGTAAGACAAATACTTTAATCATGATATTTTTTAAAATTAAAAGTTAAAATATGTAAAGTATAAATTGAATAATATATACTCGAGTATTATTTAAAAATATATAATTTAATTTTTAACAAAATAAAATATTTATTTAAATATTTTTAAAAAATTTGTACTAAAATAAAGAATTTAATGTTCACACATTATTAGTATAAAATAATTTTATACTTTTTCATGCTAATTATACTTATGACCAAAAATGACCAAAACATGTAATTCACCTAAACAAAAATGGTTACAAAAATATTTATATTGAAAGTTTATACTTTTCAAAATAATAATCTATTTACTCATAAATATGTAATTTCAAAATAATAATCTATTCACAGATAAATATATAATTTAAAAATCATTTTTTATTTAAATTAGATGATAAATTTTATTGAAAACAATATAAAATAAAAATTATAACCCTAAACGAAATCAAACTAACGAAATAATAAATATTACAATTTTAAAACAATTACAATAATTTCATGATAATAAGCAAATTTTGGCAAAATTTCATGATAATAGAAAAAACATTATAATTTTAACATAATTACATTAATCAATTTAAAATACCTTATTACACTTTTTTCAATTTTTTTAATTATCAACTATTATTTAAAAACTATGATTTCTTTTTAAATTTTAAAATCTAATACTAATATTTTTTTTTTATTAAAAGAAATATAATTCAAAAAATGAAATTAATACCGCATAATTGATTTAAATTTAAATTAATATTTGATAAACCCCTTTTTAGTCTTTGTTTTTAAGGAATTTCTCACACTATTTTATTGATTTTTGCATACCATAATGAGATATTTGATTCAAATGTATGTTGAGTTGCTGAAGGACAATTGAGACATTGGAAAAATAACTTTAAAAATCAAATTTGATCTTATTTTGAGTATGCACGCCTCAAGCGTCAAGGAGTGCAGAATGACCTTTGTTTCATAAAGCATGCACAACCTTAAACATCAGGTCATGCATAACAGTCTCCATTTCATAAAATATGCACGACTTTGCACTTGAGGCAGTGCATACCTCCACCACTTTATTTTCTATAAATAACTTAGTTTTCATTTTTTTAGGATGAATCTTTTTATCTTTTTACATACTTTTCTTTGAGGTATTTTGAGAATTCCTAAGGGAACTACAAAGTAAGGAACATTGCGATGAATAATTATTGTAAAGTTCTTTTCCTTTAATATTTTTAATGCTTTCTTTTGTGGATTGTTACTTCCCTATGTTTATGATTAGCTAAATTCATAATCTAGGGTTATGATGTAGAACCTATCATGTGAACCACATTTGAGATTGATCACCCCATGATCTAAATTGATTAATTGTCATGATCAACATTTTTAATTGATAGATCTACGCATAGATTGAATTCTAGGGATTTGCATGACCAAACTAATTCTTAAATTCCCAATATGATTAATATTGGTTTATGAATCTCTTTGCACTTAAAACCTCTTTTTAATTTATTCTTTCATGACCAACAAGGGGATAAGTTAGAGAGAAAATGATTTTCACTGAATGACCAAACTTTGATTATTATTTTAAGAGGCATAATTGGTAATTGAACAAATAATTAAAGATTTAATTGAAATAGGGAAAATGTAAAGATAACTCTGAATTCACAACCCTAGGTCTTTTAATCTGTTAGAACCTTCATCAATTCTCAATTACTTATTGTTTTATTTCTTTTTACAATTAAATTGCAACTTAACCCAATTTTGTGGTTACTTGTCCTTTATAGATTTATTATTTAGGAATCACTTCTAATCTTTAAGGTATGATATCCGGACTTAGGTCCACTATTACTACTGCGTAAGGTACACTTGCCCTTAGGCGTTCGTATTTTACGCAACAATATTTATTTAAATTTAAATCAATTTAGACTTGTTACATTTAATCTTTAAATTTGTTATATTCATAAGATAATTATCATAATAACTTAAAAGTGTCATAAAATAATAACAATGGGACAAATTTAAAAATCATTTTTTATTTAAATTAGATGATAAATTTTATTAAAAATAATATAAAATAAAAATTATAACCCTAAACAAAATCAAACTAACAAAAGAACAAATATAATAATCTTAAAACAATTACAATAATCCTAAGATAATAGCAAACATTATAATTTTAAGATAATTATATTAATCAATTTAAACAACCCCATTACATTTTTTTTATTATCAACTAATGTAAAAACCATAATTTCTTTTTGAATTTTAAAATCTCAAATTAATTTTTTTTAAATCTAGTTAAAAAAAGAAATTAATACCAAATAGTTGATTTAAATTTAAATTGATATTTATTTAAATTTAAATCCATTTAGACATGTTACATTTAATCTTTATATTTTCTATATTCATAAGATAATTACAATAATAATAATAATAACTCAAAAGCGTCATAAAATAATAATAATGAGATAAATTTGAAAATCATTTTTTTATTTAAATTAGATGATAAATTTTATTAAAAATAATATAAAATAAAAATCATAACCCTAAACAAAATCAAATTAACAAAAGAACAAATATTATAGTCTTAAAACAATTACAATAATCCTAAGATAATAACAAACATTATAATTTTAAGATAATTTTATTAATCGATTTAAACTACCTCATTACTCATTTTTCAATTTTTTTATTATCAACTATTATTTAAAAATAATAATTTTTTTTTTGAATTTTAAGATTTCAAACTAATATTTTTTTAAAATATATATACAGTTAAAGAAAACAAATTTAATATCAAATAATTGATTTAAATTTAAATTCATTTAGATTTGTTATATTTAATATTTAAATTTTTTTATATTCATAAAATAACTACAATAATAACTTAAAGTGTCATAAAAATAATAACTGGGACAAATTTGAAAATAATTATTTATTTAAATTAGATGATAAAGTTTATTAAAAATAATATAAAATAAATATTATAACCCTAAACGAAATCAAATTAACAAAATAACAAATATTATAATCTTAAAATAATTACAACAATTCTAAGATAATAACAAACATTATAATTTAAAGATAATTATATTGATAAACATTATAATCCTAGACGAAATCAAACTAACACAAGATCTCTCAATATCTCAATTGTTAATAGAATGATGGTTGATAACTTCTAATATGATACTTGTAAACAATAATTATTAGTAAGCTTTGTCATTGTTGTTGTATAATATTGTCCATTATTAGACTTTAGAAACTTGGATTCCCGATGAACATTTGTTATTTATATTTTTCTTATTCTTGAGTTTCATGGTTAGTTAGAATTCCAAGTACATTTTAAAAAAATACATAAAAAATGCAAAAGTTATAATATGTAATTATTGAAACAAAAAGAAAAAAGAATGCAAAATATGAATTAGAAAAAAAAATATAGGAGAAAAAAAAAACACACAAGGCAATAGAAATAATAAGAAACCTTGTTCCAATCGGTGATAGCATAGCGGAAGAAAAAATAAAAAATGAAGTAATTAAATGATAAATAAAAAAAAATGATCATAGAAAAAAATCTACTGTCATGGAGGTAGAAAAAATGAATATATAAACGCAATTGATGAGTGAAAAAAATAAAAGAATGCAGAAAAAAAGGAGAATAAAAGAAGAAGAAAAAATCTAGATGAGATGGAAGAAGAAAACATGAATATATAAACAACATGAGAATGATAATATTTGAATTTATAACTAATTATGTTAGTAGATATAAATAAATAATTTTAATAATAATATTACTTTGAATACTCAAATTATTTTAAAAATTGAATAAATTAATTTGTTAAATTTTTTTTTATTTAACATAATAAAATGTAGAATTAATATGGGATTGTCATGTGGTATCTAGCAACATGACAAAACCTTCTTTTATAATATATAATAAATAATAGATTACTAACTTTTTTTTTGTAACATAATAATAAATCATGTTTTACTTGATATTTAATGCTATTTAGTAATATCAATATATCTTTTTGTAAATATGAAAGTAAAATATGTATCATATATTACAAATTTATTATAAAAAATATATATTATAAATCACATATTATGATCATAAAAAATTAAAATATTATTAGTTGGATAATACTAAACATCTAAAAAATAGATCAATATAATTATAATATATGGTTTGGTTCGGTTTAGTTCGATTTTTATAACAAGATCTGAAAACTAAACTAAATCGCAAAAAATATGGCGATTTTTGAGATTTTTGGTCCATGTGATTTTTCGATTTAATTGGTTTTTAGTTTTTTTTGGGAGATTTGACGATTTAGTTTGGTTTGGTTCGATTTTTGAACACCCCTATAAAATATTAGGATTAATTGTAATATCAGAATACTAGGGAATAAAAATTGTAATTTTCATTAATTGTAATTTTCATTCCCTAATTTTCTGATATGACGATTTTTATTGCCTAGTTTTTAAGTGAATAATTGGGTCTTTTATTTTCAAAAACGCACAAATTTGGTCTCTCCGTCTATTTTAAAGAGTTCATCGTTAGTGTTTTAACAATGATCAATTTAGTTGCGATTTTCATCCCCTTGTTTTGAAAATTGGCGATTTTCATCCCTGATTTTTCAAAAACATGATTAGTCCTCTACTTTTATGTTTGCTATCAAATTTTGTAGTTGTTGTTAATTTTGTTACATTACATAAAAAAAAATGTTATTAATGTCAATTTTTAAATAGAATTCTTAGATGAAATAAAATATGAATACCAAATAGATGAAACCAAAATGGATATAAAATTAATATTTGAAACCAATAATACTCTATAGGCATTTGTAGTAATTCAACTAAGAATGCAACAACTTCATCTATAACAATAAAGGTTTAGTATTTCATATTTAAGAATTTCATGTATATATTCAGTTTCGTAACTTAGTTGTTTCATATTGCAGAAATCAAAGACGGCTGCAAATTTTAAGTCTGGACTTGGGGAAACATCTACATCATCACATGAAACAACTCGATCAACTGTTTAAGTTCCACCTATAACTACTCGGTCAAATGTACGTTCATCAACAATTGTACCTCCATTGAGTCAAGTCTCACCAACAACTACATCAACCATCGCATCTATTAATGTTTCAACTTTTGCATAAGAGATCCAACAATCACAACTATAAGATGTGAAATGAACCCTTGAATAGAGGCTTATTTTCATTTTGAATTTGGTTATGTTTTTTGGTTATGATTATATATTTTGGATGTATCAAACTTAAGATACTTTTTTGGAATATTACATATGCCTTTTTGGTAGAAACTTATGAGTTATGATTTTGGGTTACTACATATATTTATTTATTTGTAGAAACTCATGAGATATGATTATGGATTACTTCAAATGCCTATAGAGCATTATTTGTTTCAAATATTAATATTATATCTAGTTTAGTTTCATCCATTTGGTATTAATTTATATTCATAATTTGTTCTATTTAATAATTCTATTTAAAAATTGACATTGGTAACATTTTTTTATGTAAGATAAAGTAATATAAAAAAATAACAGCAACAACTACAAAATTTGATAACAAACATAAAAGTAGAAGGTTAATTGTGTTTTTGAAAAATCAAATGATGAAAATCGTTAGTTTTCAAAATAATGAGATGAAAATCATCAATTTTCAAAATAAAAGGAATGAAAACTACAACTAAATTGATCAATGTTAAAACATTAAAATTTAACCATCTAAAATAAATGAAATGACCAAATTTGTGCATTTTTTAAACTTGGAATCCAACTGTTCACTTAAAAAACAAGAGATAAAAATCGTTATTTCAAAAAATGAGGGGATGAAAATTACACTTAAAGGCAAAATATTATTCACTTTGTTCTTTTGGATTTTTTTTTTTTATTACAGATGAGTAACTACTAGAGGATATTTTGTGTGCACAGTATTAAATTCAAAAACAAAATTATGGTTGTCCTCTAGACGTTTTATTAAATTATACATATTTTTATTTTTATTTTTATATAATAATATATTTTGAAGTTTGAAATCATTATATTTATTTCATCCAACGAAATGAATGTGGAGTCAAACTTACAATAAGATCAATATTTGTCCATTCAACCAACACCAACAACAGAAAATTAATAGCATGGATTAAATCATAAACAATATCCATATAATAACTAAAATGTAGAGTTTTTATTCATAATAAAGTTTGGCAGAAGTGATAAATAATATGAACCATTTAAATATATGTCGATCTCAAACTCTCTCTTATCAAAACAACACATGTAACTTAAGTGGTACCTTATTATTCAAAATGATCAATTTCATAACTTTGGCCTATTAGAAAAAAAATGTTGAGTTTTAAAGCATATGAACTATAACAAAAGGTTTATATAAAGAGAAAAAGGCTTATACATAATGTGTATTACACAGTCGTTTAATCATAATCTTTCATATATGGTAAGATATTTAATTTTTATAAAATTATTTCAAAAGTCATTGCAATGGTACGTTATGATTAACCAACTGATAAAATAGTTTTACACTGACGATATATGAGTATTTTATTCTTATATAAATATAGGGATTAAATGATTATTAAATCGACTAATCATCAATAATTTTATATTTTTTTGTGTTTTTTCTAGATTATTTTTATTTTTTTATATTTTTAAATCTCATATAATTCTTTCATACCCACTTTTTTAAAAGCATTTGTAAATAATTTTAGAATGTGTTTGAATGAGACATTTTAACAATTTAAGGTAATTGAAATGTTTAGCAAATAAATTACTTAAAATTAAATTTTTTTTCATTTTATAAATAATTTGTTTGAATAAAGTATTTTAAATTAATTGTATTTAAATTTATTTGTTTGGATACAGTAATTCAATTTTCTCTAATTATAAAATTTTAATTTTAATATAATGTTTAAATATTGAACTTTATGAAAAAAAAAACATTATTTTTCATTACAAAAATATATTAACATTATTTTTCTTCTATAAATTTATAAAATATTTTAGGATTACATATAAATATTTATGATATAAATTTATAGAAGAAAAATAGTGTTAATATATTTTATGAGCTCATTTTAAATTAGAACAGATACATTTATAAACTCATTTTAAATTAAAAAAAATATATTAAAAACTCATTTTAAATTAAAACATATACATTTACCTAAAATATATTCCAAAAGAATTAATTAAAATAAGTAATTAGTTTTTTGTATTTTAATTTCCTAGTATTAATAAACAAAAATATTTATTTTAAAGTATAAAACTCAAAATTAAATTTAGCCAAAATATAAAAAAAAATTGTGAAATTTAAAATATCTAATAATTAAAAAAAATCACTTGAGAGAGAGAGAGGGACTAAGATGGGAGAGTGAGCTATTTTTTGGTATTTCAAAAGAATATTGGCTAAAAATACATTAATTTTAATTTCTTTAAATTACTCTATTCAAATAATTCATTTTACTCATGAGTAATTCATTCAAATTCCTTAAAAAAAAAAAAAAAAAAACCTCTCTAATTCTTCTATCCAAACACACTTTAAAGTTTAAAGAGTATATTTGGATTGGATAAGACATTTTATAATTTGAGGGTAATTTATTTGGAAAGAGTAATTTAAATTCTTTAAAATAAAATGAGTTATTTGGATAAAATATTTTTAAAAAAATTGAAATGTGCTTATTTTAAAAGGGTATTTTAGTTAATTAAAAATAATAAATTTAAAATTCTTTAATAGAGTTGAAAATTTTAAATTCTCTCTCTCCCTCTCTCATGTTCATTCATGGATGTATTATTTTGAAAATTTACAAATTATATAATATTAAAAATATTTTTGGACATTATTTTTAAATTTAAAAATATGTATAAGTTTACAAATGATGTAATATTAATTTTTGAAAGAAATTCAATTTATAATAATTCAAATGTTTCATCTAAACAAATCATTTATAAAATGAAAAAAATCCAATCCCTAATAATTCAAATGTCTAGAATTTTAATTAGCTTGAATTTCTGAAATATTCTATTCAAGTCCACCAATAAATTAAACAAACTAGTTCTTATTTAAAAAACAAATTTTCAATAATTTTTTTATATGTTTGTAAACTATTTAAAAAATAAATAAATTTATGATTCTTTTAAGAAGCAAATATTGGGCCATTGTTTAAATTTAGAACATATTTTACAAGAAAGTGAGTTTTTTTAAGAAGTAGATGGACACGTTGTCAAAAGAGAAATGTAGATAGACAAATACATTAAATTGTTTTTTCTTCTTTCAAATAGCTTATTTTATTAAAAAAAAAGTTTGAACAACTATTTTTTCTTAAAGCAGTTGAGATAATAATAAAAAAAGAAATAAAATACTTATTTTTGAAAAAAAAACTTTTTTTAATAAAGTTTAAAAAAAAACAAAACACTTATTTTAAATTTAAACAGCCCAAAAGAAAAAGAATCTTTGAAGCTGCAAGAATTTATTTATAAATTGTCAGTAGTTGATGACACACAAATTACAATGTATCACATATTTTTTCTTTATTTTTGTTGTTTTTCTTTTTTAATGCAAAATATACACGGTATCGGGTGAAACTGGAATTAGGCCAGCGATTGAACTCCATCATCCTTGTAGATCAGATAAATGGGTCTCGCTATGGCCGTTGGACTCGTCGGCGCTCTGATTCTATTTCACGCCGCTTATTCAACTATTCAGTGTATTCATTCTTATACTACTTGTGTTGCTTTCTATTATGCGTTTCAGAGCTAGGGCTCATGGATCTGAAACTGGGTTTGTTTTTTTTGTTGCAGACAAGGGCCTCTTGAAGATTACGGAGGAAGAGTTTTCAGGGCCTCCATTTAACGTAATTTAATTACTGACATTTTTCAATCTAGGGTTTCAATTTCATGTAATCTATATAATAATGTTTTTTGGGAATGTCGCAGGTGGTGATTGAGCTGTTTCTTGGTCTGTTGCTTTGTTTTTGGGCTGCGCTCACTGTGCCTGGGAAGTTTCTATCCATACACCCTCACTCTGAAGAGAACAGGTAACTAACATAATGCTAGAATGTTGTAACTGTATCAAGATGAATATGAATTTGAACTGAGGAAACTGATTGTGAAAATTGAAATAGCATCTTTTTTTCCTGTGTACTTGTTTGGATAAGAGGTGGTGAATTGTCTTCTATGGGAATTGATTTTTTGGAACTATCAGTTTTGGAAGATTGAGCTTTATGTTAGGAAATATAGGGGCCTATTTGGATAAACTTCTCTAGAAGAACTAGGAGAAAAAAATGAAATTTGCTTCTCCATATAAGTTAAAATTGACTTCTCCTATAACTAATTTGTAGAAGTCCCACATTTTTTTAGAGAAGTTGTATGATAGAGTTTCTACAAATTAGCTATAAGAGAAGCCAATTTTAACTTATGTAGAAATTAATTTCATTTTTCTCTTAGAAGTTATTCTAGAGAAATTTACCCAATCAGACCCATAGTCGACTAACTTAAGTTGCTTGTATTAGGTGTTGTTTTGTTTGTGGGTAATTTTGTCCTTGAGCATGGGAGGATTGAAGCTTTACAGAAATCAAAATAGAGAAGGTGCTTAAGTTAAGAGGAAATGAAAAAGTTTCACTGAAAACCTTATGCTTCATTAAGTGAGAAATATTCAAATCAACTTTGCTCTACCTTACAGGTTAGGTGTTTGGAAACAGATGGACTTGATATTTCTAGGCTTGCAAATATTTGTTTTGTTAGGGTTAAAATGAATGCAAAACAACAATCTTATGTTGGTAAATACGATGATTACATTATCAGGCAATATGGGCTTCTGAAAATTTATTTAGTTACTTTTGTGTATTTTCATCTCAGACTCAAAATAGAGGCATAATAATTTGTTAAGATTATGATTACCTAATTCAATTATTCCTTTGTGGTCTTCAAGTCTTATCTGTACCGATCAAATCCACTGTCTTCTATCATGCTATATGAAGTTGATGCCTTACTTGATGGTTTAGAATGGAGATTCTGGGAGGGATAACATTCTTACACCCATTTTTACTTATGCTTTTTGGATACCACTTTTACACCTATCTTGTTATTATTGGATCTTTTGTTGTTACTGTTGAGTTAATGTCTAAAAGTGAATGTGTAAGTGAGATTTGATGATAATATATTTTTTATAGTAACATGGGACAATGCCTCGAGAGTAGTGTGCTAAACAAAAAAAAGTGGTGTTCAAAATGTGTTGGTATGGTTCATTAATCCATAGGTTCCTATACTTCTTTGAAAACTTTTAAAATTTGTCCATATAGATTCAATTTTTTCTTAATGTAGTTCCTTGAATGAAGCCTACTGTCAGAGTTCTATAGGGACTCGAATAATTCATTTATAAATTTTAATTTAAAAAGGACCTACTTGAAAATTACCAAACATATAGTGAGCTATGCATTTAATCAAAGGGACTTATTTGAACATTTCTTCTTGCAAAACATTGTAATTCTGTCTTTGGTTGTATTGTTCCCATAGTTGACGGATATGACTTCATAATGTTGTCATCTACTCTGACTCTGGTAGCAAATATCAAATGTTATGGAACTTTTGGATCCCAATGACCAGAGTTTGTCTCCTTGGATGCAGGATTGTCTCTTTACCTGCCAACCTAGACTTCATGATCTTCAACCACCGAGGCAAGGTCTTTCCTGTGGAAGTGGATTTGAAGCTGAGACAATGAGAACTTTTGGATCAAGTGCCTTCATCCCTTCACACTGGAAAATTAAAAAGTTGGGATGTACATTTTGACTGTTGGTTTGATGTATTATGTTTTGCTGCTTCTTTTTTTCTAGCTTGGTCACTTGCCATGGTAATTTTGACAGGATGTTTATTTACTTGAGCCATATATGAAGAGGTAGCTTTGCACTTCAACTAATAATTACTCAATTGATATGCTTAGTTAACTTTTTATAGGAGTTATATAATTATACTGTCCAAAATGAGAGCTAATGAACCCAAGGTCAAGTTCCTACCCTGGTCAGTGAAATACCTTATATAAGTATCCAAAATTTCCCTCCACTGCCGTTAGCATAAAACTACAAAATGTGTGGCTGGTCCACTCCTCCCGTGTTATTTTTCCCTCTTAAACTATCAGCTTAGTTGCACTCTGATGCTACTAATTTCTTATATCCATTAGAAGATCATGGCATGTGAACTAACAACTTTATGTAATGAAAACTATGATCAAAAGTTAAACATGCAATGAACAAACAAATTGAACCACCAAAAAGAGACATCAAGAGTGATTGTGCCGGAAACTAACAAAACCCTCGAGTAATATAGGTCGTGTCAACAAACAAATCAACAACAGCAATTTAGAATATAATAATGGACTGATTTATTTAAGTTTATTTAGTGAAATAATTATTTATTTTAATAAAATAATTAATTATTTGTGACAAATCAACAACAGAGATTTAGAATATAATAATGTAATAATGGACTGGTTTATTTAAACTTATTTGATAAAATAATTATTTATTTTAATAAAATAATTACTTATTTGTATTTTTAATATGTTTGTTTGAATTATTTTTACTTCAAATAAAAATAAATCTCTATTTATAAAATAATCAATCCTTATTATAATTTTAAACAAACTATAAATATGTTCAAACTTCTACATCTAGATTTTCCTCTTTTCTTCGCTACCAGACAAAGATGCTCTTTGCAAACTGCAACATATTCTTCTCCCGATGTCTGATGTCAGGACTTACCAATAAGAATCTTCCCAGTTCTTAACTTGAAATGAGTAAAAGAAGGAGTAACTGCTTTTGCTACTTGACAAACAATCAATGTCTAAGCTTTTGGTTTTTTCATCGAAGACAAGGTTGGCTGGGTTGGTATTCTTGTTGTCACTGTACAAAACCAAGGACACATGAAGATCAATAAGGAGGAAGAAGCTTATATAGTCACTACAACACAGGATGCAGAAGCTAAAACTCTATATTAATCTGCTTCTGAAGAAGATATACTTAACAGCAATTGATTGTTTCTTGTTATTTCTCGTCACAATAATAGGTACAAGGAAAATCTCTTACTCATACTAAAACTAGACTGATTCTCTAGCTTTCATCTCACATATATAAGATGCATTATACAGTCTTAAATACGAAGTACCTAGATACATACTATTGAACAAGGGAGTTTAGTTCATAATGCCATCCATACGTAAGTTTTTACCATTGCTTACAATAAACAAAACATATATGATCTTTTTTTTGTTTATTGTTTTTTTTCCGACAAAAATATGATATTTTTAATGTAAATTCTGATGTTTATAAAGCTCGCAATGCCATGAAGAAACTTGCTTCTGCTGAGGGGCCTTTTTACATTTGGAAGGCGAAACATGTCGTCGCTCCCATCCACAAATGATCTAAAGCAAAGAAAAACATTAGAATTAATTTCTTTTCAGAATTTATGAAGTGCAAGAAAGAAATTAGTATAGTATAAACAAGTAACTAAAGAACATAAGAAAGGGGTCAGAAATATTAATCAATTAGAAGTTCAAATTAGTAGTTAGTACCATGCTACCTTTCTAGAATGTTGTGTAATTCTTGAGGCCTGCAAGGAACTGCAAGAGCTCCCTTTTGCTTGAAACCATACTCCTCTCGAGCCTGGTTCAGTAGTTCCATGAACATTGGATCAGTCAAGTACTCTAACTTAACAACAAACCTTTTCATTTCTTCACCCTTCATGGCAACAACGGCAAAATGTCCCTCCATAACATCTTCTAACTGATCTTCGTTGGAAGAGTGAACAAAATGTAGTGAGACACTCTTTTGCAACTTCTTAACACAAGACCTAAGCATCTTCAAAGTAATTAATTCTCACTCTAGCTAAAGCCTTATTAATTTCTAAAATGCATGCATGGAATATGGTCTCTATATGAGAGTTAATTAGACCATTTATATTGAAACACGCATGTAGTGAATAGGACATATATATATACATGGCATTCAATGCTAATATAGTGATACTTGATGGGTCATTGTCTTCCTTCTACATAATAGCTAGATAAGGGCCTAGAACTTACTCGCCTTGTCTTTATTATTACTCCTATATTTTGCCTCTTGAAGTAAAATGACAACACTTTCCGTAATTCTAAAACGTGTTGTTATTTGTCTTCTAGTTCATATAAGTTTAATCATTGGTGAAACCAATTTATTTCCTTATTGAGATGCTAATCATTAATTATTTGAGGAGTGGGTTTTTTTTTTCCTATTCTTTGTTTTAGGATACTACTAATCTACTATGATACTATCAATCTTGGAAGCACTACTTGTGCTCTATAAGGTTTTCACATGCAAATGCAAAATACACATTTTATTATTATTATTATTATTATTATATAAAAAAGTGGGACACTTAAATATTTGAGAGCATGCCGTATGGTCAACATCCCCATTGTTGAGCTTAAAAGAAAGGGAAAACAACACCATGTGATGCTTAATGAGTTGTAAGTATCACTGTTTGCTCTTTTCTGCTTGAGTGTCATTGGTACATTATTATTTATTAATTTCCATTTTCTGAAATCTGAATGGGCTCTACCATAAAACGCTTTTATCATACTGTATGGGTCTGGGCCTGGGCCTGGGGGCCTGGGGCCTAGCATGTGAATGCAGGTCCATAATTGCCTCCTACACCTAATTTGGTCTCATTTGTGATTGGGCCAGCCCAAACTAATTGACTTATCAAAGCAGATGACATCAAAATCTCACCGTTTATCCTATTAAACCTAAATTTTAAAAAAAAAATTTAAAAAAAAAAAAAATATATATATATATATATTATATTAATGAAATTCATTGAAGAATTAAAATGACTCTAAAAAATTTATTGTGATCAAGGTAAAAGACAAGACAAGGATTCTCTATCTCCTGGTGTTCGGCAGGATCATCTCTCTAACAAAATCTCAACCTTAATCACATTAATTTTCTCTCGCATCTAGTAACTGTTATACTAATTAATTAGCCATACCTTTCAACATATAGTTAATTAGGATTTTAATTCAGCAAAAAAGAAAAAAGTTAGTTAGGATTTTGCACGACAGTGACTGGAAAAAAATATAGCTGGAGGGGATCCAATTTCTCAAGGTACACATATTATTGTAATCTAATTGATAAGATGGGAACGGAGACTTAGTTAGCTTGATATATAGCTTCAATTGTTTCGAGCTTGCACTTTTTTCATGATTTTAACGTGGATAATGGATATAATTTTATTTTATTTTTATATGAAAAAACATATAGCATGATATGGAGAACATAGTAGTATAGTAGCTACATGAATTTCTTCATAGGCGGTGTGTCTGCCTGTTGACTTAGAAACATGTCATTTAATGCAATACGTTCATTGTTCAGTCTTGTTTGCAGTTTGCAATTTACGCGGTACTTCGTACGACCTATAATATATGGAGCAAGTTTTTCTTATCCTTTTTTTTTGGTATCCAAGCTATTGCTTCTTATCCATGATCCATAAGTTGCTCATCATTTTCTATTATATTTTTTTTTATACCAACAAGTAATTAGAAACATCCAATTTTGATTTTCCTTTCTGTTTAATTGAAATTTGACCACAAATGTTCAATTATTGTTAATCTTTCTGGCCCAGCAATGATATTTCAGTCTCGTTAAGCTTTAAAATATAAATTTGTTGTGTTTGACTTTTCCTCTCATAATTAATGATAAAAGAATTTTCCTGCATTTACCTATTTCATATATTTATTTATTGTGTTTATTAGATTTGTATATTTATAACACTTATTAGGGTTAGGATTGAAGTACTGATGTAAGATTTTATTGTGTTCATGAGAGTGTGAACAATCAATTTAATGTGTTTGATTTTTCCTGTGTTAATGAGAATCATCTCTCACCTAGTAAGTTGAGGAGAACCATAATCTCAGTCCTCAAAAAGAAAAAATATATTCATAATACCTTATAGGTATAGGGATGAAAATAGACAAAAAAAAAATATAAAAAATACATTAGAATATCACTTTTCATGCTTGTCTAAACTTGCATAATCTGTACAAAAATAAATAAATAATAACTTGCTTAAATAATGTCCACATACTTGTATTCCCTATAGTGCATACCTTTCTTTATAGCCTTTCTCAGTAATGAGAACATTTTTCTATAACTTTACGACGTGACTTAATTTCCTTATTTATGTCATATATTAATTTTATTTACGGGTTACTTCGTACCGACAATGTATAGAGTAAGTTTTTCTTATCCATTATTTCCTTTTACGGTATCCATTATATCCAAGCTGTTATTCTTATCCATTCTGAAACATAATTTGCTTTGCTCCCCTTTATATATTATATTTATATATACCAAGAACTAATTATAAACATATCCAATTTTGATTTTTCTATCTGTTTGAATTGAAATTTGATCATGGATGTTCAATTATTGTTATTCTTTAGTTATATCATGCATGTTAATTCACTATCTTGGAAGGAAAAGAGCATGTAGCTAGAATCGCGTGCATGCACATAAAAACGTACGGTTTTACGTTTCTGATTGGCCTTTACGTTCTCGTGCACCCTCTGACATGTTGCTATTCAAGAACGCTCGAGACGTGGTGCGAAGACGTCAACTCGTGGGCACCCTGTGTCTTCCATTTTCATATGCTTCCCAATTTGGATCAATTTTTGGTATTTGTGTTTTTTCGTTTTGGACTTATTAATCCTAAGCCCATAAAACCCCATCTCCCTAACCTATTATATTTATCAAGAGTCACATTATTAAAGTAAAAAACTAAAACACTACTCACGGACAGCTACTCAAGTTAAATTGTTCAATTTCCCACATTCAAAACTCACACACGAACACCCCTACCACCCCTTGCCTTCTCTGTTAGTGCAATATTTTAATTTGTTTCCTTCTTTGTCATTTACTTCTTTATAAGTTTTTTTTTTTTTTAAGTTTTAGTCATTATCATTAACTTATTCCTTATACAGTTACATTATGCTTATGGATTTGCATTATTTGATTATAGATTTAACTTTTAAGCTTATTTAAATATTTATTGTATGATATAAATATTTTTTTTTATCATAATTTTATTATGTTAGATGTGTATATATAAGAATTTGTATGCATATATTTTAATTTTATAAGTATGGTAAAAATTACGTTTCAAGTTACATTCTCACGTTTTACGTTTTTATGATTTTTTTTAAATCAGGATAAAATGCCGAGTTTAACTACCATGAAAAATAACTTTGCTTTCTGGCCTAAAAAGGATATATTCCGGTTTTGAGAAATTTTCTGTATAACTATTGGAAGTTGGAACTAGCTAGGATAATTTTTATGTATTTATTTATTTCATTTATTTATATATTCATCATACCTATTGTTATAGGTTCAGGGAGGGATAGAAAGAAAGAAGTAGAAAAATGTTTATTAAGCTCAACTATCTCGATCTCTACGTACAAACTTTAATATTTTAATGATTAATACCAGTTAATTCTTAATTAATCCAAAACTTGGTCACACATGTTCTTCTCTCACAAACTCATTACACTTACACCCATGTTCAAACATGATTAATAAAATAGAAGCAGTAGAGTCGTACTATACAAAAAGATAATCCTCTGAAATGACAACTGGAGCTGGATTATTGACTTTGCAATGATTGATAACTAATTTCGAATCAATAATCTAAATATTCTAGTCTTGGTCTCTCCGCCGGTGTCAGAGACAGAGAGGGCCGAAATTCATCACAGTTCATTTATTTGGAAAATTCTGTGAAGTTTCATTTCATGTGTGCCAACTGCGAACAAATCATAATCTTATACTGTAGCTTAAATTATATATATATATATATATAAAAGCAGAGTAGCGAGTACGTACGTACGGGCAACTCCGACGCGTAAGAGGAAACCGTTGCATGTGATGTGATACAGCAGCCAGCGTTCAGCAAGAATGGAACAGTCGTCATTGCCAATTATACATCACAATGTCACTCTCAATAAAGTGAGTTGTCAATTGTGATCGACCACAAATGTAAAATTACTCTATATCGAGTTCAAAGGCATTAATTATACTCCTAATAATTTATCTATTTATTCCTAAGTGTCTACATCTAAGGTCTAAGGAGTAGACACCAATCTTTTTCCTTTCTCATATAATAATATTTGGGGAGATGTGTGACTTCACGTAAAAGGTGTGTACTTTGTCAAGTATAAATTAGTACTTGATAACCATATGATATATGACTTAAATCAGTTAAATGTCATTTTATTTTTACATTTTCTATTATTTTCATGAATAAGCTTACTTAATTATCGGGAATGCATAAAAATTATATACGCAATTTTTTAACGAGATAATTTTAACACTTAATTTTTGTATCTTCTATTTTTTTTTTTTATCAGCTAGCTATATCTTCTAATTAATAAATCATTTTCTTTCATTGATTTTATTTTTCCTTTTGCCCACCTCTGTGATCTACATTCTAAATTTCTAACTGCTGCATCCTATGTAAATATGTAATATACCTGCACTTGCTTAGTTCTTCATATTAATTGTTTCTGAATGTCCTTGTCAGAATGATGAATGCATATCATATGCATCCACTGTAACATGAATAATAATAACGCAGTACTCATGCATTAAATGAGCTAACATTTTCATCTTAACTCATTTTTCCATAATATGCAACAAGACCAATTGTATTCCTTTCTCTAATAATTCTGGAATATAGTTGTCACAGAAACAATGTCATATGTTCAAGCTAGATTTAAAAAAAAAAAAAAAAAAAAGTATTGGCAATAGGTATAGCTATCCCTTTTTAATTAGCTAGATGCCATACCTTTGCAAAAAGTATACATATTGTTTATCAAGAAAAAGTAAAAAAGTATGAATAGATCTGTGTATAACAGCTTATCGTATATTTGTTAATTACGATGATTCTCGATAATCTTCTGAAGTTCTTGGGGGGTGCAAGGAAGTGCAAGTGCACCCTTGTGTTCGAAGCCATACTCTTCCCTTGCTTGCTCCAGCAGCTTCAAGAAAGCAGGATCAGTTAAATAATCCAACTCAACAACGAACCTTTTGGTTTCTTCACCTTGCATTGCTATAACCGCAAAGTGTCCTTCCTTAACATCTTCTGGTACCTTTGTTGTTCTTGTCCTTTCATTATTATTCTCATCATCAATGTCACTCAAATAACAAACTCTTCTCGTACTACGTGCTCTTTCTCCATTGGGTGCCAAGAATGGAACACCCTTTATCACCTTTCTGATCAAAGACTTGAGGAGCATCTTCTTCTTTCCAACCTCCATGATATCACTATATAACTCTTTCTTTCAATAATATTGCTCTTGACAATGACAATAGTCACAATATACTGTGTGGTTCAGTTAGTGTTGAAACTTTAGAAAACTGGCTTCTAATTTGAATCTTTCAGTACTAGTGATCATTGTATATTTATATATGTGGATTTTATAAAGCTTACTCTATTGAAAATATTGGCTATAGGAAACAGACACGAAGTTTCTCTCGTTTTGCATGTGGAGCCATGTCTATTTTTCCGCGTGTTGCAGTTAGCAACATGACATTTAATGCAACTTTGACGCGTCGCTAATTTTATTTTCCTAATATTTCGTATAGCTCAAAGTACGCAATAATATTTTAGGCCAAATGTGCTGTTTGTATGACTGTACCATGTATAATGTCTTGCAGCCAAAGTAGTAATACTTTATCCTTTTGAGGCCTTATTTGCTGTCTCTATGACTATCACATATTTTAATGTGTAACTATACGTACTAACAAACGTACACAACGAAAGTGTGAAACCAAATTTCTCGAATAAAAGTGAGAAAGTCATCGATTACATAATTTTCCAAGGGGACATCCGCGGCCATACAACAAATCATGGTTTTATTGACGGTGTTCGTAGATACTGTTTATGTCGGCGCAAAGATTTTTCCAAGAACGTGTTCATACATCAATAACACACTTTATTCTCTCTCTAGCGATGATTGAACACTCCCCTATTCCAAATATGCATGAGTTGTCTAATTTACTTTCAAATAAAAACGGGGTTAATTACACAAGAGTATAGTAGATTATTAGCATGCATACTTTTTTATGTACTTAGAAATTATAATCGGTACAATTTTCTTATTTGCACTGCTTTATTTAATTGCACTTATAATTTACGACGAGATCGATTGTTTAACTTCATTTTATTTGAAATAAACTAGACAATACTAACATTAGTTTATCAGAAAACTCTCAAATTAGAGGCATGTAAGAGTGGCTCAAGCTGTATATAGAATATATATAGCAGGATAACCATTTTGCATTCGTGAATCGTGAAGGCCGAATGGGCAGCAATCAAAGTTAAAAGCTTTTCTTTTGTTTTGTTTTGGTGGAATCAAAGTTAAAAGCTACTAGGACGGGACAATTATAGAAGAAGGACAAAGATGCACATGTAATATGTTGTATGTGTGATATGCTTTAATCGAATGAGAATAAAAAAATGTGCGTTATAATAATAATAATAATAATAATAATAATAATAATAATAATAATAATAATAATGTGCCTCAAATAAGTATTTGTAATATGTGAATTAATATCCATAAAAAAAAATAGTCAAACACCCAAGAAAGAGTGTGTGGATCGAACAGGGGAAAAATAAAAACAAATAAGATAAAATTGGATGTGATGGGTTTATGTAAGTGACTCAGTTGAATGATGATATATTTACCTCATTAATTAAGTATTATATCTTACCAAAATATCAAAAATCATTGTTTTTACCTCATTTTATCTTGTTTATTTTTTAAACACTGTTTAACCTATTTTTTATACTTTATTATCTCATTTTTCTTTGTCTATTCCTTTACTGTTTTTAATGTTATTAGTTACTCATGATAAAAAGAGAATGCAAATAAACTGAATAATGATTCATATTATAAACAAAATGAAAGGGAAAGAGAGAGTTTTATAAGAAATGATGACTCTTGATCACTCCCAAATACTGTACTTGCAGTAACAAAAATTAAAAAAACTAATGAGTTTCTATGAAGTTCAAAATCATAAAAGATTGTGTTTTTTCTAATGTTCTATTTTTAAATGAAAAGTTCAACACGGTTGGGTTGCAAATCAACATGGATGTGTTACAATTAAACTGACTAAAATTAGGATCAACATGGCGGTGTGTAAAAATCACCACAGCTGTGTTGAAAGTCACTATCATCCTGTTTTCTTGTATATCTTCTCTCACATTATGTATGGTACATGTAGTAGGTGCGTGTGGATCAATTGGCTATATAATGACTTTTTCTTACTATACATAAAATACATATATTATATGTCAATTTGCTTTGCTTTAATTTGTTAGGTAATGTTTAGCATTATAGTCTTTTATATATATTTGAAAATCACCACGATCGTGTTGAAAGTCACAAGTTTATCTCGAAACCTTCCAACTCTACAAACAACTTCATTGTCACAGTGTTATCCGAAAATGGGAGTGACTAACGGAAGAATAGGGGGGTAAGGGTGGTCACAGAGGAAGAAGGGATAAGGACAATGGTGGAGAAAGAGAGAGAGAGTAAAGTATTCAATGTTCATAGAGGAAGAGAGATGAATGAGGAAGAGGGGTTAAGTCGCGATGGAGAAGGAAAAAGAAATAAGACTACAATAATCATATTAATGAGAGGAAGAGGAGGTAAGTAAAAAAAAAATAAAAAAAAATTATTAATAAGAGTATTTAAGAAAATTCATTAAAAAAAAAAAGAGGTATGTTTTATTTAACAACAAAAGTATGTGTATCATCAATTTTGTTGTTCTGGACACACACACATACGTGAGCCTTTTAAGGGTCCAATGAATTCAAATAATTTGGCCCAATAGAAACCTAATTTATTTTGACATCTCAATTCTGGTTATGATGGAAGTCAGTAGCCACTAGCCATGTCTGTTATTTGTTAATGAGATTACAAGTGGCAGGTTAACGATATCAATTGACTTAATCTTACCTAATTCATGCCACCCAATGCTTAGAAATACTAGTAGAGATCATCATTGTTTAGGTATATACGATTTGTACTTAAATTTTCCAAAACCTTTCATAATTAATTATATAATAATTATTAAATGTAAATTCAATGGCTAAGATCACTGTTGTAGAGGCTGCAACCGCTAAAAAAGGATCCAAACACATAACATAAGGTTTACTGCCTTGTTATTACTTTTGCTTAGACACAGTACTCTACTTTACGAAAGAGTATCTTAATTCAAGTGTCTCAATTTCCACATCATTTGTCCTTTGTCCTGAGTTGCCTAACCTTACCACCTTTAGAGACACTTGTGCCAAACAACTGATCATTTCAAGCATTATTCAGTATAATTGATCAATTCTTTTAAAAATTTAAGCCACAACAAAGTCCTTATCGCCTAAAGTAGGTTTCAAATCACACCCATTATAAGATCAACCGGTTAGAAATGAACTTTTTTTATTTTGTTATATCATCAACATGTAAAAAACACAATCATGACACGAAACAAATTTGTGTACTTTCACAGGGTCCCTATCTAATAGCAAAATATACAGGATGTCGGTTGTCTCACACTTGAATTGGAAGTAGCAGTACTTTCTGTCCAAATCATATGTAACTGTTCCCATGTTCTTCCCTGCTCGATCAACCCTGGGGATAGAGACTGGAATCTAAGCTTTCATATATAGCACGCCACCTATCATTGATATCAATTGTTCCTATTCACATGGGCTATAATTAACACTGTCACTGTGTGCATGAAATAAGACAAAAACGGTATATGTGAAAATATTTACAAATTTTCCCAGGGTCGATCCTTGCCTTGTCTTACACACCAATTACCAACCACGTATTAATCTGATAGGCAACATATATGTGTATGTGACTCATTTTCTATATATTTTTTTTCTCCATCATGATATATATTCTTCTTAATTCATACATCATAAGTCATAACTTGTAAGTATAGCTACAATATCTTTTATATAAATCTTATCGATCATCTTCAACAGCGGTAATAAGTAATAACTAATTACGAAATTGAGCATAATTAATGAACAAATAACATATACTGATCGATAGACTTCCTATGCAAATAATGAACATAATTAATCAACGTGAAGGTGTTCATGCTCCACGTGGTGTACAGAGTACTGGTGATGAACGTGGCCCTGGCAAGCTTGTGTAATTAAGTGTAACATATTTTTAGGTCTGAAAAAATATCCAAGTGAAACTGTTAGAACTTGATCGTGAGAACATTTATAACAGAATCTAACCTAAAAGACTAATCTATTGGATAGGAGACTCTTGTTACTGTAAGATTTAAATACAAGAAAAGAACCCCAACCTAAAATACTAGCTAGTCTATTAATAATATTTTAAGAAAAGTATAACAATATTTATTTATAGTGAAAACCAATCGATCGAATAATTAGAATTCATATTAGTTTTCGAAAGTCAGGAATTAAATAGTGTTTTGTTTTGGTCGGATTGAGTCCTTTAAATTCGATTCCGACCACATCCAACCAGTGATCGATTAGCCGTGGAATAGACGGACAGGGAGTACCCCAAATCTTGAGCTGTAAGATGTTACTAATCAAATTTTGTTATATTTCTCAACTGACCAATTCCCTATTAAGGGATAATAACAAATTCAGTTTTAATCTTATTAAGGGATAATAACAAATTCGGTTTTGATCTTTGTAATTTTAAATTACTGTTTTATTATTCTTAATTTGTTGTTAGTTCTTATCTTTAGCCTAGTTTAGTTGGTTGTTGAGCTAGTTGTTACAGCTGAAACAAACTTTCTTTATGTGTATTCTCTTTCTATAAAAAGGATGTTATTCATCCTTTAATTAATAAGAAGTATTACCCTTCTCTTATATGGTATCAGAAGTACACGATCTAATACCTCTTCATCATGGCTTCTGAAAATTCCATCATTCCAAACCCCATTGACCCTTCCACACCTTTCACTCATATCCAAGTCCACAATGCTATTAAGCTCACCTCCACTAACTATATTGCATGGAAAACCCAGCTTCAAGCCACCTTACTTGGATATGACCTATGGAAATATGTTGATGGTTCTTATCCTTCCTCGCCGCCATTTGTCACTGATGCAAATGGTGTCCTCACTGTCAACCCTGCTGCCTTGTCATGGTTTCGCCAAGATCGTTTGATTTTTGGTGCTATTGTTGGCACACTATCTCATGATATTGTTGCTCTTGTCTCACAAACAAAGACAGCAGCAGAAGCATGGAACGTACTTGCTACTACATATGCTAATCCATCTCGTGGTCATTTCAAACAAATAAAAAGCAATCTCAGCCAGATTACTCACACCACTCAATCCATTACTTCGTACATGCAATCTATTAAGCAGTGTACTGATCGTCTTGCTTCCATGGGCAAACCAATGGATCACGAGGATATTATTGAAAAGGTACTATCTGGCCTAGATTATGAACAATATAAATCTGTTATTGATGCTGTTAATGCTCGTGATAACCCCATCACCTTTGAAGAACTTCATGAAAAACTCATCACCAAAGAAATCTCGGCTTCTCTTAAAGTTCTTCCCTCCAACTTCCCTGCCACTGCTAATGCTGCACAGTATCATGTTAAAGCATCATCGCCTCCCTGGTTCCTCTCGCCAGCCCATATCATCAACCTCCCGATGTTCGTGTTTCTAGGCGATCACGTCCTTATCTTGGAAAATGCCAATGGTGTAGGGAACAAGGCCATTCCCTCAGTAACTGTTCTTCATTCAAGAACAAATTTCCTACTATCACCATTCCTCCTGTTGCTTCCAATCGTCCGGTGCACCAAGGTTATCAACCACGAGTTCATGCTCCACAGGCACATATTGCCACTACTATGAATCCTTCCTCGAATAGTTGGCTGCTTGACAGTGGTGCCTCACATCATGTTACTAATGATCTCTCAACTTTATCACTTCATGCACCCTATGACGGTACTGAGGAACTGGTAATAGGTGATGGTTCCTCACTTCCAATCCAGAACACAGGTTCCTTTGATTTATCAACTTCTTCTACAAAATTCACTTTTTCAAATGTCTTGCATGTCCCATCCATTGCTCGCAATATTTTATCTATCTCCAAGTTTTGTCAAGAAAATAACACTAGTATTGAGTTCTTACCATTTTTCTTTCGTGTCAAGGAGCTTTCTCAGGGTCGCATTCTCCTCCAAGGTCCAACTAAAGATGGTGTTTACGAGTGGAATCCACCTTTGCCTCGTGCTTTTGTCTCAGTCAAGTTACCTACACATGATTGGCATCATCATCTAGGGCATCCTTCGTTGTCTGTTCTTAGGATTTTGAATTCTAGCTTTGGTTTATCAATTCCGCAATTTCCTTTGTCTAATTGTAATGCATGCAATACCAATAAAAGTCATAAACTACCATTTTCTCTTTCATCTCTTACCTCTCAACGTCCTCTTGAACTTATTTTTTTGGATGTTTGGACTGCACCATTATACTCATTTGATAACTATAAATACTATGTGATATTTGTTGATCATTTCACCAAATACATATGGTTTTATCCACTCAAAAGGAAATCTGAAGTGTTTGATATCTTTGTTCGGTTCAAAGCATTGGTGGAAAACTTCTTTAACTGTAAGATTAAACAATTTTTCAGTGATAATGGTGGTGAATATCAAAAATTAACTTCCTATCTTTCCACTAATGGTGTCACTCACCTTACCTCTCCTCCCCACACACCAGAACACAATGGCTATGCTGAGCGACACCATCGTCATATTGTTGAAACCGGTTTATCATTGCTCACACATGCCAAATTACCTCTCAATTTTTGGTTCACTGCTTTATCCACAGCCACATATTTGATCAATCGTTTACCAACTCCCACTCTTCACAATATGTCACCTTATCTCAAGCTCTTTGGTCATGTCCCACATTATCAAAAACTTCGCAGTTTTGGGTGTCTTTGCTATCCTTGGTTACGACCTTACTCATCTCACAAACTTGATCCTAAGTCTCTTACTTGTGTCTTCATCCATCTACTAACCGTATATATACATCAAGACATGTGAAATTTGTAGAAGATGTTTTTCCTTTTGTTGACTTATGCAGGAATGTTGACTCATCCCAATCATCCTCTATTGAGGATTGGACAGTTCTCAATGTTCCTATCATAACCACGGTGCAGCCTCCTGTTGCAGTTTCTTCAGCACCTTCTCCACTTGCTTCTTCAGCACCTTCTCCACTTGCTTCCGCTACTGCCTCATCATCAAATCAACAATCTCCCTCCATCTCCAATTTGCCACCTCAAATCTCACATTCTTCTCCACCTCCACCCTCAAGGACCATAGTTACACGCCTAAAAAATAACATACACAAACCTAATCCCAAGTATGTCAACACCACCACACTTCAGCCTTCTCCAATCGAACCATACAACATAACTCAAGCTTTTAAGAATCCTCAATGGCGAGATGCCATGACTGCAGAATACCAAGCTCTCATTCACAATCAGACATGGGATCTTGTGCCACCACATCCTTCACAAAATTTGGTTGGCAACAAATGGGTTTATCGCATCAAATACAAACCTTCTGGTGCTATTGAACGCTACAAAGCTAGACTTGTAGCAAAGGGGTTTCATCAACGAGCAGGTATTGATTTTTCAGAGACCTTCAGTCCTGTTATCAAGCCAACAACTATTCGCTTGATCTTGTCCCTAGCAGTAATGCATGGCTGGTCCATTAGACAACTTGATATTAATAATGCTTTCCTCCAAGGATCTCTCAAAGAAGATGTCTATATGTCATGACCCTCCTGGTTTTTCTGGACAAAGATCATCCTACTCATGTGTGCAAGCTTCGTAAAGCAATCTATGGCCTTAAACAAGCCCCACGAGCTTGGTACAATGAGCTTAAGTCTTTTCTTCTTTCATTTGGGTTCACTAACTCAATTGTCGACACTTCTTTATTCTTGTATCATAGACAAGGTCGGACATTCTACTTACTTGTTTATGTAGATGATATAATTATCATTGGGCCTTCACCCAATGCATTGCGGGGAGCTCATACAGTCATTAGCTTCACAATTTTCTTTGAAAGACTTGGGTCCATTGTCTTACTTTCTTGGAGTTGAGGTTTTATCTCATCCTCATGGCTTGTTTCTTAGTCAATGAAGTATATTGGAGACCTTCTAGCTAGAGCTAATATGACTCTTGCTAAATCGGTCTCAACTCCAATGGTAGCTCATCCTCCTCTCACTGCCGCAATCGGTATCTTGCATTATCCAACCCCACTGACTATCGTGCATTGGTTGGAAGTTTGCAATATTTATCTCTCACTCGTATGGATGTTGCTTTTGCGGTAAACAAACTCTCTCAATTTATGCATAAGCCAACTGACTTGCACTGGGCAGCCCTTAAACGCTCGCTACGTTATTTGAATGGCACCATTGATCGTGGACTAGTTCTTCATAAAAACTCACCACTTTGTCTTCATGCCTATACTGATGCGGATTGGGCTGGTGATCGTGACAATTATCTTTCCACTACTGGTTACATTGTTTATCTTGGCCGAAATCCACTATCTTGGAGCTCCAAGAAGCAACAAGGTGTTGCTAGATCATCCACTGAAGCTGAATTTCGTGCTGTTGCATCAACCACTGCTGAGCTTCTTTGGCTCCAATCCTTACTAACTGAGCTTCGTGTTTCCTTACCATCCTTTTCAACAATCTATTGTGACAACCTAAGTGCTACACAGTACTCAAAGAACCCAGTTTTCCATTCAAGAATGAAAGCACTTAGCCTTAGCTTTTCATTTTGTGCGTGAACAAGTTCAACTTGGGAAGCTTCGAGTTCAGCATATTCCTGGTGATGATCAGCTAGCTAATGCACTAACTAAGCCTCTTGCCTTAGCTAGACTATCAACGTTGTTGTCCAAGATTGGCCTAATCTCCAGACCGTCCATCTTGAGGGGGGATATTAAGGGATAATAACAAATTCAGTTTTGATCTTATTAAGGGATAATAACAAATTCAGTTTTGATCTTTGTAATTTTAAATTACTGTTTTATTATTCTTAGTTTGTTGTTAGTTCTTATCTTTAGCCTAGTTTAGTTGGTTGTTGAGCTAGTTGTTACAGCTGAAACAAACTTTCTTTATGTGTATTCTCTTTCTATAAAAAGGGTGTTATTCATCCTTTAATTAATAAGAAGTATTACCCTTCTCTTATATTCCCTTCTCGACAGGGAGTGTATGGAGAATCACTGTTGATCGAGGAACTAATCATTTTTATGATCTAATACGTAATTATACTTATTGAGAAAAATATAAGATTGGTCTAATATGGCTAGAAAGAAGACTTAAGAGTGAAGAGAGAATAGATGGAGAAGAGATCGCGAGTTTAAATCTCAAAGTAACATTTTTAATAAAAACTAGCCAACAAAAATAACTTTTTTTTTATTTATAAAAATGGCCTTCAGTATTCACAAATCATAACCATTCTTGTAATTAAAAATAGGAAGTTCCAATGGCTATTTGTGGTATGGAATCTTATGGTACGTTGTACTTGAACAGAAATCATATTAATCATCTGCATTCTAAATTATGATGAAGACATGCATGAAGAAGCATAGAAATGATTAAAATTAAAAGTTAGTTATAGAATAGATTAAAGGTAGATTTAAGAATGTTTCATCGATTAATTTATTATGAATGGTGGCTAGATCCATTATCTTGTTCATCTTTTTTTTTTGTGTGCGTATTCTGTAATGAGTAGGCTAAAATGTCATCTTCTGTTGTGAAGATATTGATTAATGTACTTCAACGTCAATACATTTTGCTTCGTCACAAGAAACAAGTGGTGTCATCCCCAACGAGGTACGTAATTAACAGTACTATAAGTATAAACCAAAATAGCAATCTGGCCTTCTCATTACAGGCATATATAAATACAGCACCAAAATGACTAACTAACTAATATTATGTTTTCGCTGTGTTCTTTAATTACAAACAGTTAAAAGAAGAAAACAAGTTGAAAACAAAGTGACAATTAAGCTTGTTTGGGTAGATTACTTAGAAGAAAAAAAAAATATTAATTTATCTAAAAGTTAAAATTATTTTTTTAAATAATTAATTAATAGAAATATTCTCATTTAATATTTTTTTTTAAATATAAATTTTTTACATATTAACTATTAAAAAATACAATTTTAACTTTCATACATCAGACAACTTTAACTTGGTAGATTAAAAGTAATAACAGAAAAATCATGGAAATTGAACTTATCCCTTTAACCCAACAACGTTGTTACTGGCTATATATTCTTTTTCCTTGCAATATTATTAACGATTCTCTTGAGGTCATCTGGTTGGCAAGGAATTGCAAGTGCTCCTACCTGAGAGAACCCGAACTCTTCTTCAGCTTGCTTTAGCAACTTCACAAAGTCAGGGTGATCCAAAAACCCCAACTCAATAGAGAATCTCTCTGGCTTCCAACCTTGTGTTGCAATCACCACAAAATGTCCCTGCTTCACCCCTTTTGAACGTGATGAGAAAGTTGTTCGTAGTTTCCTCATCATCATGGGCACCACTACTCCAAACCCTCCCTGCAGCATCCACAATCCCCAAGAACAACTACTTCTACTGCTACTGCATGTTTTACCCATGCTAGCTTCTTCAGAGGAATTAACAAAATATATTAATAACCTGAACAAGTTTTCTTTTGAAAATTCTTACATGCAACGCTGGAATATATATTAGTAGTGGCATGCATCTATGCATGTGTGACCAAAAGATAAATGTCAGATTATATAACATTGGAATATTATTCAATTTGATAATTTGCGTATAGCGTGGGGACAATTGCATGTGAGCTTCCATTATATGTTAATGTCACTGTTCCCTCCCATTTTGGTGACGAAGTTAGCTCCGTCCTTTGATGCATCGTCTTTCAAGTTTCTACTCACTACATGCAAAAAGAAAAACAAAAAAAAAAACATATGCAAATCAAGGAGGACTAGACAAAAGGTACGACACTTCAGTCATTTCAATCAAGACATTGTCATTTCAATTATATATCTCGTAAGGACAAGAGTTGATGAAATCCCATTGTCATTATATATAAGAATATATAGAGAACAACTAATTAAACTTGAATGTATTTGTATATATATAATTTATAAGAGACTTAAATTATTCAACATTGACCACTTATGAGGAAGCATCTTTTCGTTGCATGTTGGAATCATGTGAGCAATAATTAACGTGAAGGACAGTAAAGAATTAAAAACGCAGGTTTTGCATTGCAATACGCATGTATACTTTTATTCTTTTCCCTTGGCCAAGAGTGTCATCGACAATTGATAGCACACTACTGCTTTGACAATAGTGGATACAGGAAGTAGCAAAATTAGGAATTATTGTGATCGTGATAGCGACAAGTAGCTACAGTGTTTAGAGGCATAATAAATAATTAGCCAACATTATCTGTGAATGATTTCACCATGCATCAAATTCTCCTTTTGCTTTCACGTATGTTTTCTTCTTCTTCTTCTTCTTCTTCTTATAAACCTCACACTTTTGGGATAGCTTGTAATTCTCGATTTCACCTAATTTTACCGAGAGAGAAATTAAAAAAAAATTATTTAAAAAACAATGATTCTGCTAATTTGGAAGATGTTCCAAACGCATAATATGTGGGAACTCAAGATATAAACTTTGCAATTAGATTCTAACACTAGATGGAAGCAGAGCAAAAAAAACAAAATTAGGCAATTTGAGACTTAGACATACGAACAAACATTTGTTATTTCAATATATATATATATATATATAGCCAGAGAGTGCATGGCTCCTGCAAAGTGCAAATTAACTACTAGCTAGAATCATATGGTGGTGAAATAACAAGTCTATCCTCTCTAATTAAAACAGAAATGTGGTCTCTCTATCCAGAAAGATGGTATGCAAAACTAAAACTTTTCCAATAATATTCGAGAAGTGAATGAATTAAACTATTAAAGTGAGGAGGAATGCATGTGGTTGATAATAAATTATGTTTGTTCTCAACACCTGCATGATAGTAACCTACCACCACAATACGAAAAATAATAATTGCAGAGAAAGAGGTAATAAGTTAGTACATTCAATTCAAGTTTTCTGAGAACCCTGGACTGGAGGACGTGAAAATTGTGTAGAGAGTAGATACATGCAAAGTGAATCTAGCAGAATAAGTAAGTAATGGTACAATAAAAGTGATAGAGACAGTTAACGCGGTCCATGCCATCACGATCTCAGATATCCCTACAGGTAGGGTTATGCGTCGTCTAAGTAGGGGTTTAATTAGAAACAAGATTAATTAATGAAGGTGGGGTTTGATGACAAATCAAACAAGTGCGTGTGAGGAGCCACTTCTGCCTTTTTTTTCTTCAAATAGAAAGATGAAAACAGTACACGAGGTGTGTGGCCCTCGTGACATCCATCTCTGCACATGCTTGCTTTCACCAGTAAAATAAATAAATAAGATCTAATTTTTTTTAACATGTGATTCTTTTGAACATGTGATGTAATAGTGATTTGTGTCTTTTAATTAAGTGATCAGTTTAAATATGAAATCAATTGTGTTGGGATGACAATGCTGTATGTGTTTGTAATTTCTAATGAAGACTAATCATTGTACTTTCGACCATCATTTCACACCAATATCATAGTTAAAAAAAATAATAATAATAAAGAATGCATCGATTTAAATCAGGATGTAGAAGATAAGGTTGGTGTAAAGAATGAAGGGAGGAGGAGGAAGATTATGGAAATGGGAGAGACTACAAACACCAGCACCATATCATTGATTTGACTTTGCTGCTAATGCTATGCTTCCCCAATTATTTCATTTCATGGATGGATTGCATTGCAATTTGCACTGCAAGTCAAACCTGCCAACTACTTCTTTCTTACCTTTTTGGAGGTGAGAAAGCAAATGTGAAGTGCAGCAAGTAAAAGCCTGTATCATAAAATATCTCGGCCCATGGTCGCTAGCAATTGAGCCTTAGCACTATATTGACGGATGCAAAGGCACTTGCTATTTATACTCACATTTTTTGCTAAGTACACCCCCATCCATTATATTTTCCCTTCTTTTTCTATAATACCCTTTTTTAAACATTATTTTACACCCCCGGACATATCCTCATAATCTGTTACATCTTCTCCTTTACCCCCTTCTTTTCTTTTCTCTTCTCTTTTCTTCTCTTTCATGAACCCCTCTCCTCCTTTACGTTCTACCTTGCACCTCGATTGTTTATTTGTGTCTTCTCTGTTTATCACAAATGTCTTTAACTTCACTTCTTCCTCAGGTTCCATTTTTCCTCTTGGTCATTGTTGAATGTATCACTACAATCAACAATATTATTTTTTTTTCTCATCAATTGATTCTTCAGACATCTTACTAACATAATAATTTATGATTATATAAAAAGAAAAATAGAAAAAGGTAAAACACAATATATATATATATATATATATATAAAAGTGAATGTGTTTCAAGAATGACATATACATACCGAAAACGTGTTTCTAAAATAAGAAAATAAGAAATGTAATAACATATACATACCGAAAATATGTTTTTGGAATAATATATACACACTGGAAACATATTTTCGGAATAATATATACATATACCATATCAGAAAGAAATATTTAACATATACATACTAGAAATGTGTTTTTGAAATAACATATAACATACTGGAAACATATTTCTGAAATAACATATATAAATAGCATACCAGAAAGAAATGTTTAACATATACATACCGGAAACGTGTTTTCAGAATAACATATACATACCGGAAACAAGTTTCCGGAATAACATATGCATATACCATACCAGAATAACATATACATACCGAAAATGTATTTTCGGAATAACATATACATATATCATCTAAAATCTTATTTTATAATTTTGAATCATATCTAAACTTTCATTTTTATTATTCTTTAAACCCCTAATTTTGCATCCATCTTCATCTCATGTTATTTATATAGTATTGTATTTTTCATCAATATTACATCTTTTTTTCAATGACACTACGTTTTAAGGTACATGGTCATTAATTTCTTATATAGATGTTTTGATTTGATGGTGGGTTCTCTTATTCTTTAAATGCATTCAAACAAATCTTTTTTTCTACAACATTAATGGTTTGTTTGTAACATCATTTTGGTATGTTAAACATTTCTTTCTAGTATAGTATATGTGTACGTTATTCCAAAAACATGTTTCTAATATATATATGTTATTCTGAAAACACGTTTTCAATATGTATAAGTTAAACATTTCTTTTTGGTATGCTACATGTATATGTTATTCCAGAAACATGTTTTCAGTATATAGATGTTATTCTAGAAACACGTTTCCAGTATATATATATATGTTAAAACATTTCTTTCTAATATAGTATATATATGTTATTTTGGAAATATGTTTCGACGTATATATATTATTTTGAAAACACATTTCCGGTATGTATATGTTATTACATTTCTTATTTTCTTATTCTAGAAACACATTTCTGGTATATATTTGTCATTCTTGAAACACATTTACTGTAAATGTATATTGTGTTTTACCTTTTTCTATTTTTCTTTTCATGTAACTATGAATTATTATGTTAGTAAGATTTTTGAAGAATCAATTGATGGGGAAAAAAAAATAATATTGTTGATTGTAGTAATGCATTCAACAATGACCAAGAGGAAGAAGTGAAGTTAAAGACATCTGTGATAAACAGAGAAGACACAAATGAGCAATTGAGGTGCAAGGTAGAATGCAAAAGAGGAGAGGGGTTCATGGAAGAGAAGAAAAGAGAAAAGAAGAGAAGAGAAGAGATAAAGGAGGGGGTGTAACAGATTATGAGAATATGTCTGGGGGTATAAAATAATGTTTAAAAAATGGCATTATAGAAAAATAAGAGGAAATAGAAGGGATGGGGGTGTTCTTAGCAAAAAAGAGGGTGTAAATAGAAAGTGGCAATGCAAATAGTGAATAATGCCTTTTTATGGCCCAATAGTATAGCGGATAAACAGTAATAATCAAAGTCTATATAAAGCCTAGTAGCTAGCGCACGAAAATTATTGACGTTGTACAGAGCTTTATCTGTATAATACAATACTAGAAGGAATGTCACAATATGAATAATCTCCACGGCTCTCTTCAACATTTATATTTTATTAAGATAGAGATGATTTTATCTTCTTTTTAACCCCACATTTAAAATTCCTTCCATTTTTGGAACTTGGGAGATTTGTCCACCCTCCGATTCTTCTTCTACTTAATTGACATCGTCATGTTACTCATGTACCTACTACCCAAAGTTGCATACAATTCTTGCGTCGTCAAAAATCAAAATAGTTGAAAATTCAGACAGTGGGAAATGGAAAACAGAACAATTGAGATTTTATTTCGTATTCTTATCCATACTGCCTCTAAATGTCAAATATTGAAACAATGTGTTGCCCATTTTTCACAAAATTTAGGATAATTCAAATCAAGCTGTGCCCATAAAGTGGGGCAAATTTTATTGTCAAGCGAATGGAAATTGAGTTGCGACTAAAGTTAGATAGGTGGAATGATTTTGTGATCAATGCACGCGTTACGTGTATTTCGAACGAGAAAAAATCGGGCCTTTTAGTTAGGTAATGGAGATTTTCAGCATAAGGGAAAAAAGAAGGCCTTGCGTTAGTCTCTACCATTATATAATTTTACATATTTTAAAATATACATTCTTTGATGAATCTAGGGAAGGGACCCTTAGATAAGAGACGTGTCAAAGAGGAAAACCCCACTCGTAGCGTGCAAATTGAAACTCCAACACTGCGCCACGTGTCGATGACTTGTAATGGACCCACCAAATCCGAATCTTGTCTCATAATGGCTAGGCTTAACTCAATTTATTTATACACAAGTAAAATTAATTAATTAAAATCAAAATATTAACTTCTCAAATTCCTTGACCTCTTCATCCAGAACATTCCAAACCCCAAATAAACCCTTTTCAGACTCGGACCTCGCCAATTATTAATATTCCAATTGTGACACTACATGATACATTATGTTATGTATGTCCATGATACCATAGAAAAATCATGGCCATGAAAATTGCTAGGAGTCACAAATCACAATCAATGATGACTCACACCTTCCTCTTGATTCTCAAGTCTCAACAACAGAACATGGTCTCATTTCGCGTCTTGTATTATTTCACCAGAATGCTATTGGCAAAATCTTCTTTAATAGTAACCATCATTGTCTTCGGTTAATGTAAACTAGCAGCTAGTCCCCAAAATCAAACACATGTAGAAATCCACGTGTCAGTAGTTGGGGGGGGCCTAGCAGTACAGTACAATGAATAATATGCAGTTTGTGTTTTCTTTTCATCACCATTCACCTAATCCACGATCCTTCGTACCAGAAACAGCTCTTCTTTTTTAAATGTTCTACCTCACCCAAATTTGGGTTTTTAAAATGAAGTTCTTAATCTCCTGTTTTTTTTAGATTTTGCAGGCTAATTATAACTGTGTACGTAACATTCAAACCCGCCGTGGTAATTAGATGCTGGCGGTCTGTGAAATTTATAAATATATGGATAATAAAATACTCTTAAATTGTAGTATATATTGTAAAAATATTAACCTTTGCAAATTGCAATTGCTGTCACAGTCCTCGCACATAAAAAACGGTAAGGCAGAGGTCATTATTCTTTTCGGGGTAGATAAGATAAGGTAATTTATTCATAGCAGGCTACGAATAAAAAATAATTATAAACTAAAAGACGGAACGAGGCATTAAAAAGTTAAAATACAATATCGTTGAAAAAATACGCGATAACATTCGTATGTATATGTCCTCTATATATAAGAGTAGTATTTTACCATCTTTAGATTCTTTTTTTCAATTATCATTTGAGTTCTATAATGTGTTTCAAATATGGTCACCATCCCCCGACAGAGCTCATCACAAGATTTCAAAAGTTAACATCATGAAATGAAATATTTATTGTGTACCTGGATTAATTTATTTTTAGTGATTTTTACAAATACAACTTCTTAAAAGTGTTATTTAAAATAAAATAAACTGTTTGTCTTATGTTTTTCACTTTTAATTTAAGATATAAAGGTTGATCGAATAACACGCAGAAGATATAAATAACTTTATTCTTTTAATATTTTGAAGTGGCGAACAACTGAACAAGCAAGGTTATGTTTGACAAATTTTCTAAAAAATTAAAAAAATAGTTAAACGTTTAAAATTTAATTGAAAGCTAAAAATAATCAAGCTAACTTTAATTAAACAAATTGATGAGTTAGTCCAATAAATTTTAAATTAACTAAAATTACTTACCAAATATACTTGAAATTAATAGTGTGCACAATTCAAAGAGCAATTTAAAATAGGTAGGTGTGAATGAATACCAAAAATGGCAGTTATTGTGATGTTACAGAAAGGAAACAAATTTGGTTTGTAGCTAAATGTTTTATATGCTTATATTTACCTAATTGATTAGGTCATGGCGAACAGTATCCACCTGAGACTCTTAATTGTGGTCACAATCACAATTAATCAACTTATAGTCTTAGATAATTTTTTTCCACTTAAAAAAAGGAAAATCATACAATTATTTTAAGATTTAAAAAACAATGGGTTGAGCTGGATGGGCTTGTAGTCGTGGCTTCTAGGCCCACTCCACGCATTCATTTGCGAGCCATGACACAGAAGCTGACGCGGAACGCAAACGCATCATGACTCAGCTAGCAGCTAGCCACCGTCGTCGGTGGAATTGGAACGTTGTAAATTGTATTTTTAATTAGGAAACGTGAAAGCTGAAGCATACGTACTGTACGGTGTGCGTTTTGGAGAAACTAGAAAGAAAAGCCATGGTGCCTGGACCGGTGGTGTCAACATGCAGCTTCGTGGAACTTTCATACTAACCACCACTTTGCCATAGAGAATGTGTCTTTCCTCTGATCAGACAAACGGACAAAATTCTACCTTAGCCTTGGAATATGTCGACAATGTCTTGGATTCTTTTTAACGTGGTACGTGGATGATTGTTGTTGTTGTTACTTCTTGGTGCTTTGCGCGTTTCCGATTACGGAGGGTGTTACCTTCCTATCGTGATTAACCAACAAAACTTTTACCTAATGCAACAGTTTCACTCACAATAATTCAACTATCAACTTAATGGTTTATCTGTGTAATTGGGTTGAGAATATATATAATTAGAGTCTTTTACTGATATAATCAAAATAATGTATAAAAGTGGGAAATAATTCTTACCATACAAGTCATTTTATATTTTATAAGATTGAGTTAAATTCAAATTTAAATTCTAATACAGTATGCAAGTATTATTGTTGAGCCTATCAAACCATATAATATAGAGATGTTATTGGACCACACGCATATATTGGTGTATTGGAGGTCTCCATTAATCAATGATATGATTATAGTAATGTAAATTAACCAAAGACAATCCTCACCTCACAAGTTTATTTTTTTAGAGTTAAATATAATTCATACTCTAAGAGTTTCAAATTAAATAGTTATTAATATAATTAAAGTTCTTTATTGTTATTTTGTTTCGGTCTTAATAAATAATATATCTTTTTTTTTTCATTTTAGTTCTTATTTTGTTCATTCTGTATGATTCTCTTTGGAAAATATTTAACAAGGGTTAATAATAAATTATCTGCTTAAGTATTTCTTATTTGGCTTGAGTATTACAAAATCGGGATCAACTTTTTGACAAAGACATTCAAAAATAATAGTGAAGATACAGTACATCATAATGCATTATTGGAGGCTGCGAGAGATATCTATGGAAAAAAACGAACATGGGTTGCCATTGCCAAAGAGAACAAGAAACAGACATGGAATGGTAGACTCGATAAGGAAGATTGGGAATGAAATAAGGAACTGATCAAGAAAGTAAAGAAATTGAGTTGCTAAGGGTTAAGGGGACATACAAATGGAGCACATTTCTCTCTACAAAGGTACTAGTAATTGAATAGTGACATGAACTTATTAATTGACTTGGTAATCATAGTTTGACAGAATTAACAGCTAACCACATTAGGTAACAATCTGGCGAATAAAGATTCTCTACCACAATACAATAATGACGTCTTTCCACCCAGGCAGATGACCATTTGGAGCGAAACCATAGGCTCAATCACTTAAAAAAATAACCTACTTTGACAAGATCTGCGAATTTATTTACTATAACTTTAAAAGTTGCTGGAAATAATTTGTACATTAGTTTCCATACTTCCATAATAAAATAAATAAATAAAACACAAAAAGGAAGCAGAACAAACAGAAAGCCTACAACTACAACTCCTTTTTTTTAAAAATTAAAATTAAAATTCCCTGAACCGGATTTGTCCAGCCAGCCGGCCGTACCGCTCTTCTCAACGTCATTAACCATGCGGTAATAGCAAAGTTGTACTACTACATTTTTCCTAATATATTTATATTAAAAAAAAAAGTTATTTACAGCCTGCTGCGTGAGCATGACTATACTACTATACATCAAAATAATGATAGAATATTGAGAAACAAGATGTTGGCTCACATCACGGAACACGCATTGGGATTCTCATCGCTGAACATCTGTGGAGGAGGATGGTGAGGATTCAAGTAGAACGGGGTTTGTACCGGTGGTTGTGCCATGTAATTATTGTTATACCCTTGGTTCACATATCCATGTGTCTGGTAAGGGTAATTCCCGTAATTACCATCATACCCTGGTTGTTGAACCTCTACCGCGTAGTTACTGCTGCTACTACTACTTTCACCAGGTGCGTATCCACCACCGTACCAATACATAGGGGGAGGTGGGTACGCGTACCCGTAGTGCTCCATTTTGTTAACCTCAACCTTCGCTGCACCTTCACCACCCTCTTTTTTCTTATCACCACCACCACCTTCCTTGTTCTCTTTCTTATCACCACCACCTTCTTTCTTGGGTGGAACCACTTCAACGTTCCGCTTTAACTTCTCGTTCAAATACGGTACCATTTCCTTCAAGTCCATCGTCCCCTTCACTGTAACCAAATCCTTCCCCCCTCCCTCAACGTTCACCGATTCAACTCCTGCACACCAAACACGTCACATTAATTAATTAACTGTTTATACTTTATAGTGCCGCTTAATTATAAATTAATCATCCTACGAATTTAATTTTATAGATTAGAGTATTAGAATATACTAGTGGGGTCCGGTATCATCATTCTCACTGTATTTTAATTAATTAACTAATTAAATACTTTGGAATTTGGATAACGATTAAAAATGCAGGTCAAAATACACGCACGCCTAACCTTTGGTTCGGAGAATAATCTTTCGAATTTTCTGAATGCAACCGTCACAGTGCAATCTGACCTTCAACACCACCGTGCTCTGAATGAACAAATTAATTAATACAAAACTCGACGATTAATTAAATTAACTCAATCAACACGGTGAAATTACGAGTCAATTGGAATGGAATTCGAGTTTTATTTCGCCAACGCTAACCGTATTGACGAAGGCGAGAAAATTTGAAACTACGCACCTCTTTCGGTGTTTTTTCTTCGGGCTTCTTCTCTTCGGATTTTTTCTCTTCCGGCTTCTTCTCTGGTGGTTTATCGCCGGCGGAATCTTTCTTGGGCTGAGGAGAAACGAGTTCAACCTTCTTCTTAGTTTTATCCGCTAGTTTATCTCGCACTTTGGTAGGGTCGACTTTTCCAGTAACCGTTAGTTTGTTACCTGGTAGATCGGCCTTGACGTCTTCCACACCTGCATCCACAATCGATTAGGATTTAAGAATATTCTATTCTCATTTTCAATTCTCTGTACGAAGTTGAAAGGAAAAAAAAGTCGTAATCGAGATCTGAACAATGATCGTAGTACCGTCGAAATTGCGAACGGCGCGTTTGATCTTCTTCACACATCCCTCGCAATGCATGTCGAGTTTCAAAACGACAGGGACGGGACCGTCGTTTTGCTTTGCTCCCGAGTCGGGCTTCTTATCGGACTCATTCTTCGCCTGTTCTTTTTTCTGCCACGCACGACAATGTCAAAAAATAAAAAGGAAAATAAAATCAGCGATAACAGAAGTGAATTGGATTCGTGAAACACTGAACAGCGAGATTGGAATAAAAGCTAACCTCTCCCATGTTATGGTGTTTGTGTTTTGAGGAACAAGAGTTCTGAAGAGTGGAATTTGCGGAAGAAAAAAAAATGGAAGGAATGCTTATAAAGAGATGAAGAGTCAAGGGAGTGAGGATGAGTCACACTTGTAAGGGGTTGCGTCATGTGGCATGTATGTATGTATGTGAACAAGGATATTGACATGACATGGGATGATATTTCGTTTTTTTTGTTTTCTATCCTGATTTATTTGGCGTTTGGAGGAATATGAGAATATGCTTATGTGAAAACCCTAGCTTCCGGTGCTGGCGCGTGGTAGGACTTGTAGTTGTCGAGAAAGTTATAAATTTGACCGGACCCTGACTTTTCAGCGAAGTGACTGATTTGCCCTTGGCTTTGCGGTAACTGAGAAAAAAGTCAGTGACCTTTTGAGGATCCGTAGGAGCCGGTGAAAAATAGAAAAAAGAACCGTTGGGTTGGCGATAGGACGCAGATTTTGAAAAAAAAACGGAGTAATGTGCACTGTGTAGCAGCAGCAGCACCCAATTAATAAAGGTCAGTCCCGTGGGCTTTCCCCTAGGAAAGGGTCACCGTTTTTCCAGTTCTGTCCCTTTGGAAAATGGCCAAAATATGCTTCATTTTTAAGATAATAAAAAAAGAAAAAGAGAAAGAGAAATAAAATAACGAATTAATAAATAACATATTTTCACTTAAAAATTAAGGGGATGCATTAGATTATAATTATTTAAGATTTTAATAACTTTTTTTGTTGGTAAAAATGTCTTGAGGTATTTAATTAGGATTATTAAATAATAAAAAATAATATAATAGTACTCTATCAATATTATTAATATTTTTTTTAGAAGGTAACAAAAATTTTGTGGTATTCGATTGAAATTTTGAATAACTTAAAAAAAGTCATCTGTTATTCAAAATCATAGAGATTTTATAATTTTTTTTTAATTGAATTTTGATGATTTTTATGAACTTTCATTCTCTTTGTTTTGGATATAATCTCCTATTCATATCTGTTGGTGTATGATCCTAATACTGATGTATTCATATCCAAATCACTACGAATTAACTTACAAATCACTATCTCATTCCCCTTTGGGTTCATAAGATCTGAGTCTGGAGGATGCTATAAAAAGAAATCCCAAATTTATTAATATATAACTGGGAAAATGTTTATTTTGTATATTTTTCAAGTTAGACAAATGATTAATAGCAGTTTGTAATTTTGATTTGAAATTTATGTACGATATTAGCAAGTGAGAGGGTTCAACTCATGAAGTTGTGATTAATTTATATTCAATTATATTTTTAAGCACACTCGTTGATTTGTGTTTAGTAATTTGAAATGTTTTTTTTTAATCCATCGAAATCTCATGAATTCTTTCAAATCCTATATTCTAAATTCATTAAATTCAAACTACAAAATCTTAATTACAAAAGTCTTTTTAAAAAAATCTTAAAAATTTTTAGTTTCCTTTAAAAATCTTCTAAAAATTTTTTATACAATTTTTTTTAAAAAATCCTAATCCAATATACCCCTAATAGGAATTAAACTATTATTCGTCTTCACTATTTTTCTTTAAGTGTAATATGTTAGATTTAAATTTGTCTTTAAAATTGTTTTTTTAATGTTTTTTTTTAAGAGGGTAATTTTTTTTATTTAAAATCAACAATTCTTATATCCATCTAAAAACACACTTAAATGTCAATGAGTATAACATATGGATAACAAGTGAAAAAGAGTTAAACATGCGAATATATTGAATGGTTGAGTTGTCGTTATCATTTTGTTTATAAATGTTTTGGTAATATCTATATTTAATTTAAATTATATTCCCAAAAAATATAACATTTATTATTTTCACTTTAATAGTTTAATTTATAGCCAAAACCGAGCAAATTGAATATTCATTTATATTGGTATTTTTAATTGGACAAGCATTAAAATAATAAATGTCATGTGAATAAAATATATTATTTTTAATATGATACCCCCATTTAATTTATTTTATTTAGTATTAAAAATAAGTAATTTTATTTCAATAACAAATAAAAATATTTCTAATAAATAAATAAACAATAATAATTATTGAGTGATTTAAAAAAAAATAGTGAGATCTTAAGATATTATTCTATTACGTGTCACAAAATTCACGTTGGTGCGTGTTAAATACCACATACTCATTGCACAATGCTTGTTTTCATTTCGTTATCATGTATGTCGTGTACAAGGCTTATGTAACAATATATGCTGGTATCCATTACTTGAATTTGAAAATACACACGAAATACTTATCACTTCCCTTTTCTTAACACCCCCCACCAAGCAATTTAACTACCTACCTGCCCTTAAAAAATATTTTTAGTTTTTGTTTTCATTTTCTTTTTTCAAAAAAAAAAATCCATTTTCAATTTTCATTTTTTTAAAACATGTTTATTGGGTTGTTTACTTGTTTTAATTTTGCAACTCTTATCTTCGCTCATCACTACTAATTGGTGGTCATGAAACCTCTAGAAAAGTATGGATATTAAACAAAACAAAAAAACAAGCATATGGAAAGAGGAAGATCCAAGACAAAAGAGTAAGACGATCTAGCAAATCCATAATGCATTTTTTACGTAAAAGAAAAAAAAATATATAGCAGCTATGAATGATCTTAAAACCTTTTAAATAATTTTATATTTCAAAAATACTACTCCATCTTATAGTGAGAGATGTATTGGTAAGCAATTATTCAAGTATATTTATGGACTCTGAGCCTTTGTCCCCCGCAACATGATAACAATTGCTCTAGACTCATAAAAACTCGAGACAAGTGTAATGTGTAAATATCAGATATCTAACACCTGCAACCATTTTTCCTTCAACAACTTAATTTGCGTGGACACATTGAATTCTTGAGAAAACTTAATGCACGAACAAAAACTATAAGGAGCGAGGACCACTAAACTATGTTGCAATTGAGATCGATCATCACAATTTTTGGGAAAAACTCATCCAATATTTGGATACAGTTAAGTTTTTTCGCTTACGCGGAGTGTCAACTTTAGGGATTGGCCCATTGCGCTTATGATATACTCCAAATTCTAGGATCGATGACCATTGATCCCAAAAAGCCTCAATTATATTAAAGTTTGACATGGACATGAAAAGAAATACGTGTTTTTTATTTTATTTTTCTTTCTAGTGCAACCTTGAACAGAAACTTCGACTAATTAGCCTCGTAGGTGTAGTAGGAAAGGCAATGTTCACATGCAAGAACGACGGTTTGAACTTTGATTTCACGCTATCACAAGGCATGAAGCTATTAGATCGTATCATACATAGAGATTTTCCTATATTCAGTAGTTCATCGATCTATTTGCATAGTTATAGCGTTGGAAATTAATTTACGGACCAAATTTCATCCTGTGTGGACTTAAAACAGACACTATATATGAATGAGAAAGTGATAGTAAAACAATAACACTAGAAGAATTAACATTTTCAATGTGAATAGTAAGGAATTACAATATTTGGTTTAGAAAAACTGTTCTCACTATTGAAAGTAAGACTACAAGATCTCTCCTAATAGTAGAATGATATTTCTTTCTTTCTCTTGAAGAGGACGATTGGGCATATTTATGATGCTACTTACCTTAATTCATTTTACCACCCTATTATGCTTTTCTTAGGTGTTTTGTGTTTTATTAAGTAGTAGGTCCTAGTTAAATTAATATTCAAAATATTTGTTAATTTCAAGACATGTATAAACTCAGGCGAGCAAAGGGGACAACTAGTCGAGATATTTATGTACATATAACAATAGTCGTAGCACTTACAACAACCGTAGCCACTTCTATCACCACTTAACCATGACAATGACTATTTCACTGGTGATTATAAGAATGACTCAATTCTTTTAGTTTTTTTTTTTCATATTATATATTTCATATATTATCAACCATTTTAGTCATAGAAAATGATGGGTTTTTTTTTTAACAATAGGGATAAACTTAATAGAATAAAAAATATAAAAATCGATACTAATCTTATAACTAAAAGTCACATTGATCAACATTAAGTTATATGAGTGAAATTAAGCTTGGATCTCTTAAATTAAAGTATTGAATTTGAGTTTTGCATATAAAAAAACATAATTTGGATTGGAAACACAACTAAAAGTGTGGTTAGTCAAGTTTTGATTACTTTTGCTAGTTTATACTTCATAGTTCACACACAACATGTAAAAAAACCCTAAACAAATACATTGAAAGTTACGTAATTTCCCCTTTTTTTGTCCACAAATAAGGCAATTTATAAATATACCTCCTTTTCCTTCTGTTATTCAATATACCTCCCTTTTATATATTTGTTTCCAAAAATATCCTTTTATAGTTTATATACCTCTTTAGCTCCTTCATACCTCGTGCTCTGCCCTCTTTCTTCACATAAGTGTTCCTCTGTTTGTTTTTTGATCTACGTTAATTGTGAAGGATAATGACAAGTTAACTATAATTGAAAAATTAACCCATCTAGTTGTAAACCGACAAGTCTAACTTGCACTCCATAGTCTTATAAAGAGGACGATTAATTTCGAAAGTTTCACATACATTTTCTTTGCAAATTAAGGATGAAAGTTCAATTTATATGTCGACAAATTATTAAATCAAGTGTATAAACATGCCCCCTTTCCAACAATCCTGCATCACTCACAACACTTACTCTTTTGAAATGGTAGTGCTATAAGTGAGTTGGAAATAGTTTATGAAAGAGCTAAGAGAATCGTGATTGATTTTGGTCGCCCTCGATTTTCCTATCTCTCAGGGAGGTAGGTATTTCAATTGAAGGTAAGTGTGAAAAAAAATACTGTAGGAGGTATATTTAAGGATAAAGTATATTTTTGTTTCTTTAACTTTTTCAATTTAGTTTTTTTGTCTTTGATTTTTAAATTTTTTTAAGTTTGATTTTAGTTGTTGGATTTTTATTATGATTTTAGTTCTTTTTGTTCGTGTTCCGTTAAATGTTTATTTTTTTTACACATTTAAATTAACTTTCTACCATGTGAATATTTTTAATATATTTTTTTTTATTTTCTCCAATTTTTTTAATTATATTTTTTTTTGTTTTAAAAACTAAAAATAATTAAAAAAATATATACGTGAATTAATTATGCTTTTTTAAAATTAAATTTTATAGATGTTAATGTAAAATATATATATATATATATATATATATTTTTTTTTTTAATTTAACTTTTTTTCCCATTAAAAAATTGAGAAAATTCAAAAATATTAAAAATATACATGTAACATAAAGTTAATTAAAATATAAAAAAAAGACATTTAATGAAACATGAATAAAAATAACTAAAATTTATTACAGAATAAAAATGTAAGAAATAAAATTACACATAAAACAAATCTGGAGACCAAAATCCATGAAAAAAAGTTAGAGCACACAAAAGGTTACTTTACCCTCTATTTAACATTTGCCCACAAATAATCGAAAATTGGGCCCTTCTTGAGGAGTGGAAGCAGCATATGAGGCCCAAAATGTAAGGCCCACTATTATCATATCCGAACGTCCTTGTCCACTATTACCATCCAGCCATGCTGAGCTTCATCTCTGTGAGGAACACCTGACACAAAAAATAAAAAGACAAAACAAAACTAAGCTTCACTGCCATGCCTGCAACGCCATTCTCGTGTTCGTTCCTCACTCTGCAACCACGCTTCAACTCATACGTTAGCCCTATCTTCCGTTCACTCACCTTCCAACTCTCTTCTTCGCCGCTCCCATTCAATGCCAACTTCTCCACCGTTAGATTCCACTCTTCGCTCTCGCGAGCGGCGGAGACCGATTCTCCGACCGGCGGAAGGTCCGGGGCATTAACTCCCGGCCCCGCCGTCGCCGGCGACGTTAAGAAAATTGACGTGAATCCTCCCAAGGGAACGCGTGACTTCCCGCCCGAGGACATGCGCTTGCGCAACTGGCTCTTCAACCATTTTAACGAGGTATGATTTTGGACTCAAATTGCTCAATTCTGTTCCGCACCTATGCATGCTTCAGCTCGATTATTATGTTTTTATTTATTTATTTTATGCTTTAGTCTTTTACCGTGTCTTCGTTTATTGTGAGGATTAAGGTGTCGCGGTTGTATGGATTCGAAGAGGTTGATTATCCGGTGCTTGAGTCGGAGGCATTGTTCACAAGGAAAGCAGGTGAAGAAATTAAGGACCAGGTATCTCTTTCGCTTTATCGTTTTTGTTTATGCATTGACATGTTGATTGAGTATATATACATATTTATTCATTTATAGGATATTATAGCCTGCTGAATATACTGGAAGGATTTGTGCGTTTAAAATAATTGTTCATACAGACATCTTGTTTTTAACATCTCAACATAGCAAAAGTCTCGGAACTACTTAGGGTTTGTTTGTTTGGGTAAACTTCTTTAGCAATACTTTTAAGTTATACCAAGAGAAAATATGAAAAAAAAATGAAATGAGCTTCTCTAATAGATAATTTGTAGAAGCTCTCTCATACATCTTCTCTAAAAGATGTGTGACTTCTACAAATTAGTTATTGGAGAAACTAATTTCAGTTTATGGAGAAACTCATTTCATTTTTTCTTCATATTTTTTTCTCCTAGAAGCACTTATGGAGAAGCTTGCCCAAACAGACCCTAGTTTCCTATTTTAATTGGTGTGGCTGTGACATAAATCCATTGGCGATTTTGCAAAGTTTATGTCAGTGGACAATGGGTATGATTGTTGTGCTCCGTTTGTTGGGTTAGTGTTGCTAGTGTTGAACTCTAGTTGTAATTTGTACCTTCTAGTAAATAGTGTGGATTACTCTATCGGAAAGTTTTCTTCACTTCATAGTTGCAATGTGCTTGAGGGCAAGCCCTGGCGCAGCGGTGGTAATATGTCATTTGAAGTTTATTATCAGGAGTCTCAGATAGACATGCTTCCTCCTTCCCTGTCTTGTAGTTTTAGTGGTAGTCTTGTAGATAAGCCTGGAGCAGGTCTTTAGTATGTCAGTGTAGGAGCAGTAGAACTGTGGAAGGATCTAGGTAATAGGCATCATGAATCATGTTGGTCAACATATATCATCAAGTTAACCATTTACTATTATTTAGTGTTTCATAAATTCAATCGGAGAAATTCATTTATGTTTGATTAACTTAAAAAAATAAATAAATTACATTGATGTTTCCCTGTTTCTGCAGTTGAGGCTTCTCTGTTATTATGCATACTACTTATGGACAATTAATACAGTGAAAATTAGACAATATACTATGTATGCTTTATAGTGAGTCTTGTTGTCACCATTCTATTCCTTGACTTCATTAGGAATTAAGCCATGATGTGGCTGTAAGATGTCTAGAGGTTATCAATTTAATTTTCCTAATAATAGAGCAACCATAATTAGGTATATGAGACCAAGACATGTATGTTTGATTAAGTGTGTGAGACAGCAATAGTTTTCATGCAATGCTAGTAATTGTGTCACACAAACAACATGCCTGTGATGTGCTTAAAAAATCAACATTGTAATAAAGTATTTTTTTAATGAAAAATAATTTTTTATTAAAAGAGCAGATAATGCAAATAGCCAAATACATTAAGGATTTTTTTTTTTTATAAAATATTAAATATTAAAATATTAAAATATATACATTCAATTGCAGCTTTATTGTTTTGAAGATCGAGGCAATCGCCGTGTTGCGTTGAGGCCTGAACTTACTCCTTCTTTGGCAAGGCTGGTGATACAGAAAGGGTAAACTTCATTTTTATGCATATTTTAGATTTTCCTATATTTGCAGTTTTAATGTTAAGTTTATGTCTAATAGGGCCTGTTTGGGTACATTACTCTAGAAGGACTTCTAATAGAAAAAAATATGAAGAAAAAATGAAATTAACTTAGTTTATGGAGAAGCTAATTTTATTTTTTCTTCATATTTTTTTTTCTCTTAGAAGTCTTTCTAGAAACATTTATCCAAACAGGCCTATAGTTAAACTTTAATCTACATATCTTAAGTCTTTTGTATGTGAATGCCAAATTCTCATTATCACCTCTTTTCTTTAATTTTTAGGAAGTCTGTGTCATTACCAATAAAGTGGTTCACTATTGGACAATGTTGGCGGTATGAGAGAATGACAAGGGGGCGTCGTCGTGAGCACTACCAATGGAACATGGATATTATTGGTGTTCCCGGGGTTATGGTATGTGCTGCCTGATATACACACTTTTTGAAGTTATGGATTGTCCTCTTTCTGGTCAGATGTTTCATGATTGATATTTGATCCAAAAAGCTTGGCATTAAGGTGTCATCAGTTAATAGTCGTGCCACTCTAATTATGTTTGTGTAGCAGTTATGGTAAGATATCCTTTGATTAGTGATTGCCCTCTTTTCATTCATTTTCCCTTCTCCTATAACCATAAACACCTGTTTCTTTTGCTTGTAGTTGAGTCAGAAAGTAATGAGAATTTCTGCACGATCCTTGTAATTAAATCATGATTTTTTTTTTTTATAATTATATTATATCTTTGACATGCTTTTGGGTAAATTTTTATGGTTGGTTCACATTATGTACCTTATTTTAAAATTTTGAATGATAGTACTTATAATATTGTTGAATGCATTGGACTGTAATCTTTTACATGCATCTTTTCACGATGCTTCTTTTTTATGTTGTAGGCTGAAGCAGAGCTTATATCTTCTATTGTCACTTTGTTTAAGCGAATAGGAATTACAGAATCAGATGTTGGATTTAAGGTTTCCAGTCGAAAGGTGGAGATTTCATTTTCATTGTATGTGTTAGATAACATATTTAACACATTTAAATATGTGAATAACTGTTACTAGAAGTTGGGAATGCAATTATCATAATTTTACTGATTTGATTTATTCTTATGTATTTATGATTGACGATTGATTCCGTTGTACCCTAATATGTCATTATAAACAAGACTCATGTAAGCATACAATATATAACATTCAAATATATTTCTTCTTCTATAATGGTATCAGTAGTTTAGGTTATTCTTTTTATTTTTTCTAGATCTCTCTGTCATAGCAAGCCTCTTTTTCTCGGTTGAACAATACCTGTGCCACTATGAGCCATTTTCTCCTTGCATGGAGATGCTATCATATGCATTCCTTGATGCACTAGGATCATATTCATTCCTCAATGCACTAGGATGAGGAAAATTATATGAAGATGCAGGCAATACCAAAATCACTTGTCACCCGAATGTTGACTGGGCAAGATCATCATTAGTTAGAAGATCCACTTATGGATATTGTGTTCTTACTGGAGGAAATTTGATTTCGTATTGGAGCAAGAACCAAAACATAGTTGCCAAATCTAGTGTGTGAGTTGAATATCATGCTATGGCAGCAACTGTGTGCGAGCTTATATAGCCTAGGCAACAACTCCAATAGCTTAGGAGACATTTAGGATGGAACATATTTGTGAGACTGTGTTAGAGAGAACCAAACATATAGAGATAGATTGTTACTTTGTTAGAGAGAAGGTTCTTTTTGGGAAAATAATTGCATTCCATATTCAATATATGAAACTTAAGAAAATTAAGAACCATAAATGCATTTTTGCAAGTGGTAGTAAAGAAAGATAGGACTTGGGATTTAGGACCACATAATGAAAAATGACATATATCCTCCAACTTGAGGAGTGTTAGATAGCATATTTAACACATGTTAAATATATAAATAGTTGGTTGGAGGTTCATTTCTAACTTCACATGTTAAATCTTTGTTAAACTGACTTGGCTTGGTTTGGTAGTAGTAGTAGTACTCAGGAGTACAATAGATATTGTTAGAAAGCTATCTTAATGTGGGTGCCTTAATTACAACCTCAAGGGTGGTGGTTTAGTCTCACATCGACTATAGATGTCTTAAATACAGTTTATAAAGCTTGGACAACCTTCACCTTACAAGCTGGTCTTGTGAGTTTGAGTTATGCCCTAAACCCAAATTCTAAGAAATGTATACCCTATACTTCTGCACAATATTACAATTTAAGTCCTTGCTATGTTTGTTATGAAGGATTCTTTTTGGCAGCATGGTTGTTTTGCATGATTGTTTTATCTTCATGTACTGTTGCAATTAATTTATAATATTTTGTGAAGTGTTTTTCATTGGGTTAATGCATGTAGTTTGTTTCAACTTTGTTGGTAAGTAGTGTTTGTGGACCGTGTTTAGTGCTTACATTTAATATATTCATGTGGCTCTCTGTATTGCTTTGGTTTATGATAGCCTTTCACTCTGTTGTATATCTCTTTGCTTTGCAGGTTCTACAGGAAGTATTAAATTGTTATTCAGTGCCAGAAAATTTATTTGGCAAGGTCTGCGTCATTATTGATAAAGTGAGTGATGCATCTTGTTGCTCTTTTAGTTTATTTTTCTAATTTTTGATGGTGCTCTAGCATTCTTAATCCTTATTTGTTCACCAGAAACAAATATGACAAGGGATCATGATAGCTTTGATTTGTTCTTGTAGTTTGTTAATGACAAATAAACAACAGAGTGATATTAATTGGTATGATCTATATACATGGTCCACCCTTTTCTATGGCTGCTTCTAAAGGTAAAAAATATGATATAATATCTGCTATGCAAAAATAGATTACAAGTGCATAGGTTCATGTAGAAGTAGAACCAAAAGGCTAAAGGTAACATCAAATGCCATTAAATTTTCTATGACTATAGCTAGCTTGTGTTTATTGATAAAGGATATTTCACATCACCCAACATAATGCTAAAAAAAATACAAAATTCAGTCCTAATACAGAAGATACTTTTACTATATTTGTTGAAAGGGAGAGAAACAAGAGGACATGTGATTAAATCTACGTGTGTGAATTACAAAATGAAGCAAATATTTATATTTAGTGTCATAAATACTATTGATAAAGGTGTGATCATAATATCAAAGCAAATTGTTGTTAATAATTTTTTTGTTATTGTTAATGTGCAGATTGAGAAAATTCCAGTTGATGAGATAAAGAAAGAGTTGAAAGCTGTGGGTCTATCACAAGAGGCTGTCCAGGAGCTATTGCAAGTCCTTTCTGTGAAGTCATTGACAGAGTTAGAAGGTTAACCCTTTACAATTTCCTGAAAATCTTATATTTTGTACTAGCCGATTGTAGCATTATGCATGAGAGTAGGTTTAGGAATATAGGTGCTAGCCTTTGATGCCAGAGGTATCATTTCCTATGTTATAGCTTGCAAATAATGAAAGATTCATTCCGTTTTCCTGGCCAATGCCTTCATGTTACCAGAATATTGTGAATGTATTTTTGAAACTTGGTTAGCTTGTTAGTCTCATACTATTTGACCCATTTCTTCTTATTGGCATGATACTTGACATCATTTATTCTTCACAAGTTTGTCCTTAATTTTCTATCAATTATTTCCCAATTTATGTCTTGATTTGATGTTGTAATAAATCTGTTCAGAATCAGATTTGAATAAAATCTCATTCATCATCTATTTATTGCTTCCTGATTTTTTTCCCTGATTATGGCAGATTGGTTTCCACTTCGGGACTAATTCTGTCTATAAAGCAGTGTTTGTATTATTAAAAAATAATCCGAGAAATAAAATATTTCTTTCTTTATTCTGATATTTATGCTTCTTCATACTTGAAGGCTGTCAATGGCACCATGAATTCATGTACTATGTAATAGTTTGTAAAAATCAAGTCATACAAGTTTCAAGAAATATAAATTTGGTTGTATTCAGAGAGACTTGGGAGCAGTGGGGAAGCAGTTGCTGATCTGAAACAGCTATTCTCCCTTGCTGATAAAATTGGTTACTCTAAATGGCTTCAATTTGATGCATCAGTTGTTCGAGGTCTTGCTTACTACACTGGCATTGTATTTGAGGTTAGAATTTCATGGTTATCACTAAATAGATGTTATAATTTACATGAATATAAATAGTTTATGAGTTACATAATTCATTTTCTCATTGGACTGATTCTATGACAAGAGTGTATAAGGTTCATTCAAATATTGAGAAGTTTCTTGGGGTTTGTGTTTTCAAATTTATACTCTTCATGCTTAATGGCACTGAACCATTATTGTTATTAATGGCCTGTGTAGAAGCATTTGTGATAATTGAGTTGGGCAAATAATGGCTGAAGTGCATGATGAAAAGCATAATCTTGGTTTAATGCAATTTTTCATAGGCTTGATGATATCAAAATAATACTTTGTAGTTTTTAATAAGATACTGTGAAGTCTGTACATACTTATGTAACATGGAGGCAAAGAGTATGATACATTCAAATTCATTGCGCTGGAGTCTGTGATTATGCAAGATCCTTGGTGATTATTGGGATTTGGGAAAAACCCAAGTCCCACATTGGCTAGAGATAAGTCCAAGATAGAGTATATAATGGGAGCCAACCCTCACTCCATTAGCTTTTGGGGTTAAGTTAGGCAAAAACTCAAACCTACATTCTAAGAGTGATAAAAGATCTGCAAGAGGATAAAATGCATACATGGAATCCTATCTTCCCACTCTACTTGTTGCTCTTAATGAATCCTTTTATATAAAACAAAAAAAAGAAAAAAAGTATACTATACAGGGAACAAAACTGTCATGTTGCTAATGCTTATACCAAACTTTTACTGGCTATGTTTTACTTCAACCAAGTTACATTCTTTGCTATGCTTTCCATTGCTGTTAATATGTTGGCTGTTGTATTACTTTCCTTCAATTGATTAAATTCTTCAGTAGGGTTTTGACCGAGAAGGAAAGCTGCGAGCTATCTGTGGTGGTGGCCGATATGATCATTTATTCTCAACTTTTGGCGCTGATGACATTGCTGCTTGTGGTTTTGGATTTGGTGATGCAGTCATAATGGAAGTAAGTCTATAACTTGAGTAGCAAGAAATATTGGTAGCCACAACATCATGTATATTAAACCATCGTTTGCAATTTTATAAATTCCTTTTGCCTTAATCCTTGAAATCTCTTCATGTTTAGGACTAGGTAGTAGGTGCAGTGAAGCAGAATTGAAAAAATTGTTACCTGATAGGTCCATGAATTCATGATAGTCTTGAGGATCATTTGGCTCTATTATACATAAATTGTCAGCAATGACTTTTTTGTTGTTGTTTTATGCATCGCAATTATGCTGCAACCCCACCATCTGCCATATTTGTAAGGTGGATTGTTGGCTGGCTGCCATAATCTGCCGTCGGTAAAACTGTATAAATCAATTGTAGAAATAAATCTCTATTAAATTATGATTATTATGCTCCACAACACTTTTTCTTAGTGCTTGATGTCTGCCTTTTGTAATAGTTGCTCAAAGAGAAGGGTCTGTTACCGGAGCTTACCTTGCAAATAGATGACATTGTGTGTGCCTTGGATGAAGATCTTCAAGGATGTGCTGCTATGGTTGCTAACATTCTCAGAGAAAAAGGGCAGAGAGTTGAGTTGGTTTTGGAAAGCAAACCACTTAAATGGTATAATTTTTTTTTTCATTATTTTTGTTCCTTTTCTTAAAGCATACTTGAATATTTTATAAGTCTTCTGATATGATATATAAATCTTATTGTTTATTCTCCTCTAGGGTTTTTAAACGAGCAGCACGAGTAAATGCTGAGCGGCTTGTATTAGTGGGAATTCTGAATGGCAAAGGGGTGTGGTTGGTGTAAAAATTCTCTCTACTGCTGAGCAGTACGAGGTTAAACTGGATGATCTGAAGTAAATCATAATTTAAATTTTTTGTGGTGCATGTATTTTTTCTTTACTATTGGTACTAATTTTACCTTTTTTTTTTTACATAGTCCTTGAGACTTGAGTACTTATTTTGTATGTGTACACTCACCTGTGTATGCAACTGTGAATTGTGATTATCCGTATACCAAAACTTTCACTTCTGTTTACATTATTTGTCCAATTAAGTTCTTCACCCACATTGTCTGCTCCCCTCCTCCATTTCTAATCTGTGTGTGTGCAGGGACAAGGCCATGATGTAGATAGATCAATTAAGAATTTTCACTTGAAATGTTAAATCGAACTATTTATTTGATAGAAGATCCTTTACCTTACAGTTGAAAACTTTTCTCCTTATTTTTACCATACGAAAGATGCTTACACTTGTAGGATAGTTAGTGAAATCAATTTTCTTTAAGCTTTTAGACTCCTGCAATCAATATTGATAATCCATCTGATAATATTTTCAATTTATCAGTACTTCAGGCATATAATCAAATTTTTGTAAAGTTGATCTTATCTCTTTCAAAATTTAGAAATGCATTCTCTGTGAAACCATGCTTGTATGATTTGTTTTATTTGAAGTTGAAATTCAATGATTTTAACACACACTATGCGAAAAACTGAAAATATGCCTGTTTGATGTTTTATTTGTAGAAGTTGAAATTCAATGATCTACACACGCAACACACTGTTAACAGGAGAATATATAGAAAATAGAATACAAGAGACTTCTCATAGAAGCTACTAAGTCACCATCAAACTGACAGACTGTTAGCAGTCTTAATGCTAACAAAAAGAGTGTTGTTCTAGAATATTACAAACAAGAGTACAACTATACAGTATACTTATTAAAGCTAGATATGGTGAATGCTACTGCATGCTTCACTGTGAAGAGGATAATAGTGTAAAGGTTATGCTTGTTACAAGTTACAACCACACAACTTTGTGGCCTTTCAGCAGGAAAAGTTTCAGCAGTATTACTGACGCATTTGATGTGGCATAATTTGCTTAGAGGTTACCAAATTACTGACAATGTATGTTTAGGTGAAGCTGCATTCCTTTATGCTCCTTCTAAATGCATCACTGTCATATGAGTACGGTTCTTTCTTTAATCTGTTTATACTTGTGAGGATTACAGATTCATTGAGAAGTATGTATCACGTATCAGCTTTTCTAAGTTGTCATAGGTTTGCATGTATCTGCAATTTAGATATTTAGATATACTATTCAATTCATAAACTTCCCCACGGATATTAATGGCTTGGCTACTAGAGTGTTCCCTCCTATACCCACATATACCCACATTTAAGAAACCTGGATACATACTTGTGCAGGTAGCAATTTTATTGTCTAAGCTTATACTCAATGGGAACTTATATGTCCATACTTGCATCTATTAGTATGTGAATTGCTGTTGTGATTAATTAAAGAAACTTCTCCGCTCTTTGTATATCCCACTCTTGACAATTGTCATACACCTTGTACAACCTGATGGATTCAGATAATTTTGTTATATATTCATTTGGTCTTACCTGTCCACTTTTCGTTTGCACTATCTGATTCTCCCCACTTTTAATCTGTGTTCCACAGTTTAGCCTATATTCAGATTTTTTTTCAGGAATTTAATTAAGATGCACTGATAGTAATTTTTTTTTTTTTACATTTTCATCCAATTATGGTTTGCCATGTATGATAAGATTGCTGACTTTTGTAATAATTTCTCTAAGAGTCATATCTAGGATCATTTCTAATTGATTGACAGTGTAAAAATCTTTATACTATCAGAGTATCAAAATTAGACTCTTTATTTTAAGGCACATATGTATCCTTAATATCACTATGCATATTTACCTTTCCATGTTTTCATGTTTTCCCAAGTGTGGACCAAAAAAAATTGTGCTTGTTTCATTTTTTGTCTCATGTTATATAGATAAGCTTGCTGATTAATTTATCTTGAATTGCAAAATCTGTGTATTAAATGTGGGACAGATCTTATTTTCTTGCAAATTGGATGGCAAATCATGTGAAGAATCTTGAATAGGTCTGCATGTGTTTTCTAACCCCTCATTAGGGGTTGTGGAGTGTCATTCCCTATCATGCCACTTCCTAGGGCTTGCTCCCTCTTGAATTACACACACTCACAAACAAAAGGTTATATTTTCTTGTTTAAAGCATGCATTTCCATGTTCTCTTTCCAGAGGTGATTTACATGCATGGTCAAGAATTTGTCATATATAAAAAGTGAGTTATTTCTTAAAGTACAAGTCTGTTTGTTTTGCCAGTGTCAGCAATATGTTGTATTTATTTGTTTGTTTGTCATAACTTTGTTTCTATTTCTCTTTGCATGCATGATTCAATTGAGTTGGCGTGCTTGTTTTTTGGGTCTTTATGTTGGTCTCATGTAAGGAAAGCATTTATTGTTTAATGACGAGTCTGTTTAATTTTCATTTTGGACTCGGTAGAGCTGTTGAGCATGTAATAAAGGCAGCTGACCAAATTCCTCTTTCGTTTTCATTTAAGATGCGTCTGCTTTGCTTGTTTATATATATACTTGCAATGTACTCTGCCCTCTTTTCATATCCAGTTTCATTTGCCCTCATGCGAAAGTATAAAAACATTGCATAGATTATATGACAAAGTAAACTATCAAATGAATGGTGTGCATCTAGTCATCTACTAAATGCTAGTTTTTGGTTGCAGCAGTACATCCAAGGATGTCAGCTGCATACTGCGATGGATGTTTTATATTCCCAGAAACATATTTAATGCCATTACCAACGTTTGGTTGCATTGGCATATGGTAGTTCACGTACTATTAGTAATCCCGTACGTGTTTTGGACTTCATTAAATGCCATGCAATCTTGGTCGACCTTGGTTAGACGTGGTTGATCAGCACTGAACACTGAACAGGATATTGGAAACAATGAGTTATCGTCATATATGATAGTGTCAGTTTCTTCCTGCTTATTGCTAGAAATATTACCAAGTAGAAGTGTATTTACTGTTCTAGGGCGTGACTATTATAATCCTCGATGTGCGTTGTGTAAAAATATAAAATGATTGACTTAGCTCACAGCATGTCCGTAGTATGTTTTTCAATTTTGTATGGATATGTGAGATTTATGAATGTGTAGGGTAGAGTCTCTAAAGTTTATATCAGTTGGCAGCTTAATAACATTAGTAAGGATCATTTTAACATTGGAGGGGAATTATATAAAATTGCATTGAGTAATGAGTTTCTTCTAGTAAGTTATTTTTCTTTGAAAGGTACATATTAGCTAATTTGCGTATTCTCTCTTTTGAAGTCCATAGTGGCTTAATTTTGGGCATTTTTTTGCAGCATCCAGGAAAATCACTCAACACTCCTCTTTCATTCCGGAAGGGTTAAATTGCCTTTTCAAAATGTAATGGGTTGTTGGTTGATTTTTTTGGGGTGCAGGAAGAAGGATCCCTTAATTTTTAGCAGAGGAAGGGGTCCATTAAAGCTCTGGTACAAATACACAAATAAGTGAATAACAGATACAAAAGGCTGGTAACTCTCCATTTGATTTCTAGAAAGCTCCCAATTTCTTTGTCTCTCTACCTTCCTCTTATATACGAATTTCTTACACTTTTTGAAGTGTTTTTAGCTCATATTTGATTTAGAAGAAAACCAAATGCAATATAAAATGACACTTGTATAATTCCACTTTTCACCAATCCTTAGATACAGATTATAGATTTGTCTAGTGTAAAGAAAATGATGGGCCCAGTTTCACATTCTCAACTCAACTTGATGCCGCTGAAGTAGCTACAGGGAAGGCTATACTACATATAACGGACAAAAGCTAATGTCTTTATTATTTACTATCCCTTGTTTTTTGGGAAAGAAAAAGGGAGGGGGAGGGGTGTTTCAGAAGCTGAAGGCTTTGTATTTGATGGAAGATAAGATTCATCAACGCCATCAATTTGCTTTATTAATATGACATGACATCATTAGCTATTTATAAAATCTCTGTTGAGACTATTAAATATTAATAGATGCACCATGTCCACAAGCAATTGGATGCACCATATCCACAAGCAACCGAATATTTGTTATGAATGACGCACAACAAGGAAGGAAGAGGCTTTTGTCCTTAAACCTGGCCCCAGCAACCGCTCTAGCGGTGGCATTTGTTTGGATTCGGAATTTGGCTGGTTAATTCACGTTACCAGGTAGTACCATTTTACTTTATGACATGGCTATGCAAAAATTATGCCCGAAAGCAAGAAAAAAATATAAGACGGTCAATACTCATCTGTTACTACTGATCAAATTAATGATGAATTTTTTAGTTCATATAAGTACTCTTAAATTGGTAGTTACCAAAACTGCAAATAATATTTTTTAGTTATTTGGAGATCAGCCTCATGGATGTCGATTGCAAAAAATACCCTACATCTGTCCCTAGTAAAAAATGTCATGTTGAAAACAATTCAATATATGAGCTAAACTCATTTCCAAAACACATAAGATTTAATTTTTAAAATTTGAACATGTAAAAATTAAGTTCAGACTGGGCTGGGACGAAAGGCCCTGAGACTTGATGTGAGTACCGAGTGATCTACAAAATCTTGGAAGGAGATATTCTATAATGAATGCTTTGATTGGGTGATAACAAGTTGTCTATATTGCTGGCCGAATGGCACATATAATATCATGATTATCAAAGTATATCAGTCCCAGCATGTGTTGCTGTCCCAATGTTTGTCGTTAAGCAAATGCTTACCTTACCTTACCCAACCCAACTCACTATCATGACCCTCTTTATCGTACCATGGACTACGTCCATGCATCCTCACCAAGGCAAAATGTTGCTATTTGAAACCTTACTTTTTATTTTATTTGAACAAAAATGAATTAAAGCGACCAAAGTTTGGTCCCCATTACGGATAGCATGCACACTCCTCTTTTGTGTCATTTTCCTGTGCCGTACTTCATTTTTTATGTCACGCTTGTCCACATACTCATCCCACATTTAGATCCTTCTCCGATTCTCACCTCTTGTCTACTTCAATGCCATGCACGTTTGTGCCACCATCATGTGATCTTTGTCCCCTTCATATATATGCAGTACTTCCCATCCCCATTGGCCATTGGGATCACAACCAATGAATATTTAGAATTTCCTTGAAAGGGATGCTGCATCATCTTCAGTACCTGATTGTGATGTGTCTCAAATGGTCAATAAGCTAAAGTAGTGCTACTACTACTACTCTAAACTAGACTCTTGGCCACCGCCACCTGAGTGTTGGAAAGTGATAGAATTTTAATTGGACACCAAGCACTTTTTTATGTCCTTGTCACTGTAGTTCATTTTACACCTAGCAAATTGCTAGGGTATTACTATTAGGTATATGCATACAAAACTCACTCTTGTTTGTATTTTGCATTAAAGCAAAGAAATTCACCCTGATTGACACTTCAATCCTTAATCGCTCGTATATACTACAAACTAACCGTTGAATTGGTCATTAAGGTATAGAGAATAAGAGGTGGTGGGTGGTGACCCATTGGTGGTGTTGATTCTTTGAACAAAAGTGGCCTTCAATAAATTAATAAGGATGAGCACCTATTCATCCATTTCAATCTCGTTCCTGTAATTCGTCTTTGTCATTTCCTTAGTAACATTCATAAAGACAAGAAGATACATTCTTGAATAGGAAGAGAAAGGGGAGGTAGGGATGATACACAAACTATACTATGGTCAAAACAAAAATGCCAATAATTATAATGGGTATATGGCTTATAATCCTGTAGCTGGTAATTTCATTTGAATGGCTGGCTAGCCTTCTCTTTCATCATCTTTTGGTCTTGTTGAAGAGCTTGAACCTGAGGCCATTCCAATGACTTGGCTGTGTGTGAACCTTTGTAACTGAATCATGCGCGCATAAATCCCATCCGGGTGGTTTTTCAACAACTGTGAATGTGAGCCTTGCTCAGCTACTTTCCCATCATCAATCACAGCAATCAGATTTGCATTCCTGATTGTTGATAGCCTGTGTGCAACAATGATAGTTGTTTTTCCTGAGGAGGCGCGGTCTAGAGCCTCCTGAACAGACCTCTCAGATTCGGCATCAAGTGCACTCGTGGCCTCATCAAGAAGCATAAGCTCTGCCTTCCTCACAAAAGCCCGAGCAACGGCTATTCTTTGCTTTTGTCCCCCGGACAGTTGAACACCTCTCTCCCCAACAAATGTTTTATATCCATCTGGCAAACCAGATATGAACTTGTGTGCATTGGCAAGAGTTGCAGCTTCAATGATCTCAGCTTCAGTGGCTGACTCATGTCCATAAGCAATGTTTTCATAAATAGTAGTGGCAAACAAGCATGGCTCCTGAGGCACCACAGAAATGTGCCTTCTTAAGGACTTGAGGTTGTATTTCCTGATGTCCTTGCCATCAATCATGATCCGACCAGATGTTGGATCATAGAATCGCTGTATCAGTGCAATAACTGAGCTCTTACCACAGCCACTAGGTCCTACAAGGGCAAGAGTTTTACCAGCCCTTGCACGAAGACTGAGGTCACGGAAAACTGGCATATCCGGGCGAGTTGGATAAGAAAAGTCTACATGCTTAAATTCAACTTCACCACGAAGACGATCAGGAACAGGAGTGGCATCTTGATCATCAGGCTCAATTTCAGTTCTGCGGTCAAGGAGTTCGAAAACTGACCTCATGGCTCGGCCTCCTTTGATAAAGTCAGGAGCCAGTGTTAGAGTTTCAGCAGCACCATTTGCAGAAACCATTAGGACCATAAAAACTCGGATTGTTTTAGAGAAGTCAGAGATGCCATGCTTCACTAGCCAAGAAGCATACCAAAGACCAAGTGCATAGGAAGCATAAAGTGCAAACTGAGCTACACCATATCCACTTCCAGAAATTTGTCCCTTCCAAAAACAACGCTGAAGTGGAGCTTGGAGATTGGAGGAGAAAAGGCCAACAATTTTTGCTTCTGAATTGAAGGCTGCGACAGTCCTTACATTGGCTATAGCTTCTCCTGCTAGTTGTGTAGCCTTGGCATGAGCAGCTTCCAGGTCACCAGAGAAACCAGTCATGAACATTTTCTGTACAACACCCAACACAATACAAATGAAAACACAGAACTGAATAACAAAACATGCAAGAAAGAAAAGTACAAAAACAAACCTGCAAAACTGTGGCTGCAACTACAACAGGAAAGACAGCTACGAGCACAAGGGCAAGGCGCCACTGCAACACAAACCCTGCAGTACAGGCAACTAGCATAAGTGCAGTGTTCTGCACAATTACTGAAATTCGATCTCCAATGGCTGATCTGACATTGTTGGCATCAAGAGCCAGCCTTGCAGCAATCCTGGCACTCTCATTTTCCTCCTGATCAAACCATGCCATTTCATTTTTGAGCACTGCCGTCAGCATTTTCTCCCTCACACGTTTTGTAAGATTTTCCCCAACAATGTCCCAGAAGAAGTGTTGCAATGTGTTGAAGAGAAGTGCAGTTGATGAAAGGCCAATCAACAAGTAGCAGTACTTTTCTATTTCGTGGATCATGTATCTGTGGTCTGGATTGTAATACACACTAAGGACAGCACTAAGAACATAAGCAAAGAAGGCACTAAGGGATCCACAAACAACAGACCCTATAGAGCCAATTAAAGCATAAAGCCATTCGGGAGAGTTCATTTTTGCAAGCCTCCAGAAGGAACTAGCTTGCTCTTTGAAAGCAAGCTTTTCAAGCCTGTAATTTGGATGTGATGCATCAAGGGACAGACTAAAGTCAGATGTAGAGAAATCAGATAGCCTACGTGAGTATGGTGACCGTCCATAAGAAGAATTCCTAGCAATTATTGGTGAGCTTACAGAGTTTCTGGCACTTGAAGGCCTGCAAATGAAAATGACATGTGAGATGATATATATGGATATATGATGTATCTCAGATTGGAATATATAGTGGCCAAAAGATGAATAAACTTTCATAAACAACGAAAATTAACTTCAACCATTTTTTTTTCAAAGAATGCCAGTATTGAATGTTAATGAAAGCTACCTTGCACTACTCTTTCTGGCATTATTCATGGCAGTTTCATGAGCCATCTCCTGCATCTTTATAAGCTTGGCATAGACTCCATTTTCACCTTTTGAGAAGAGCTCATCGTGAGTTCCGATTTCAGAAACACTTCCTTGCTGAAGTACAGCTACAAGGTCAGCTTTGCGAATTGTGGAGAGGCGATGGGCAATTACAAGAGTTGTTCTGCCAATCATGAACCGGTCAAGGGCTTCTTGCACCAGCTTTTCCGACTCCGAGTCCAATGCACTTGTTGCTTCGTCTAGGAGAAGAATTGCAGGGTTTTTCAGCATTGCTCTTGCTATTGCTATTCTCTGTTTTTGCCCTCCAGAAAGTTGCAGCCCTCTTTCTCCCACCTGTCAATACAACATAGATTTTAACTTGATCAGATATCTGTTTAACAAATTATCATTTCAAATGCTATATTCAGCTTGATAAAAAGGGCTGGAGCGGAATGGAATGAAATTAACTGATGTTAGTTATTGCTGTTTAGATTGTTTAAAAGGCAATGAAATCTAATGAAGTTTATTCTATCCCATTCCATATAATATTTCTTCATTAATTTCTTTACTATTCATTCCATCCACTTCCCAAACAATTGAATGAAAACTTTAGTTTAATCTCTGTATCATAAAATATTCAAGCAATGATATGATATTTTTATTCCATTCTGTTACATTTCCAAACTACTCCACCCATCATTTGCTATCCAAACATAGGTTCAGACTCTTCTTGTTCCCAGATGGGGAGCAAGCTTATGCTCAGTCAAGGACTAAAATTGTGAATCTATTATCAGTTTCTGCCCCGCCATCTTTAAATTATCATATATTATATGATTCCTTCGGTCATTGATAATTAGTTTATTAAGATTCTTATCCATAATAAATCATCTATTCTTATTCTTATGGAGGCTACACAATTGATAACGATTTTTTTCCGTGCTCTTCATTTTTTGTCATATTCTGAGCATTTCAAGGTTGGTTGGTTGATTGCCCAGTCCTTATTTAAGAATGAACATGCAACTTGACTGAAGCACGTTACCCTCTTGTCCTTTTTCAGATGCAATGCATGAACATGCATTTCCTGCCTTTGACTTCTGAACAAACAAATATCATTAAAAAAATGAAAGACAAGTTTTACTTTTTGACCAAGTAAATAAATAGTCGAGACAGGACCCTGTTTCTGTGTGGTACTAATTACCCATTGTAACAATTGCAGGGATAAAGACATTGATAATTTTATTAACAAGTTTTTCTATTTTGCAAATTATATTTTATTTTATAATTTTATAATAGTAGTATTGAAAAGTGACTGACAAGTGACAAGCATGAAACAATCCAATGCTTCTTTCTGTAGTTGCACACGCCAAATATTCAAATCCAATGATATGACTGGTTTTTAAAGGGTCATCATCAATTCATCACATCACCACACATGCAAATTCCTGGAGCCATTTTCATAAAACACAAATGACTAACCTGTGTTTCATAGGCATCAGGAAGTTTAATAATGAAGGAATGTGCATTAGCAACCCTTGCAGCTTCTTCAATCTCAACCTGGTCTGCATCAGGCCTACCCAACAGTATATTTTCTCGTATTGTGGTAGCAAACAAAGCTGGCTCTTGGCTCACTAGTCCTATCTGCTGCCTCAGCCATCTAAGCTTCAATGTTTTAATGTCATGCCCATCTAGCAGAACTTGTCCTGCACACAAATTTTGTTCTCAAAGTTCAAACAAACAAGTAAAACTTTTCATAAATACACTAAAAACTTAAACTTTCAAAGTTTACCTGAAGTTGGGTCATAGAATCTCTCAATGAGGGAGACAACAGTGCTCTTGCCAGAGCCACTGCTACCAACTAAAGCTATGGTCTTGCCAGCAGGCACATTCAAGGAGAAGTCATTGAGGATCTGAACATCTGGCCTAGATGGATAAGAAAAGTCCACATTTTTCAGCTCCACAAGTCCAGTAACCGTGTCTAGTTCAATGCCAGATTCGCTATTCCGATCAATACTCGGCTTGTGATCAATTATACGGAAAATCTTCGCAGCAGCAACTCTTGCTTTAGTAAATGCAACCATGCTTGGTGCAGATTGCCCCAAACCCCTGTGTGTATCACAATCAAATCCTTAAACATGTCACTAAAATAAACCTTAAATGAGTGGTTGTTACAATGACTATAACACGAAAATGCACACTACTCACAATCCACCAATCATAACAGCAAACATGGTTGCAATGGCAAGTCCTCCATTGGTGGCGTGGTGCCTAACCAGATAGCCTCCATACCACAGCAGAAGCGCATAACAGCAGAAGACAACAAAGTAAGTAGCACCCAATCCCATTCCCTTTGCAAACCCATTTTTGTAGCCAATCTTCTGTGCAACCCTCAAGGCTGATGAATAAGCCTGCAATGCTCTGGAGTCCCCAACAAAGGCCAGCACCACCCGGATTTGCGCAATCGTCTGCAATGCACAATGCCAATTCAAATGAAATCAAATTCAATTAACAGTTTCTCAACTTTGTTGTTATTATTATACTCTGAACTCTGAAGTCTGAGTCTCACCTGTTCCACAATGTTGCCAGCTTGAGAAAGAGCCTCCTGGCTCTTGCCGGAGAGCTTGGACAAAGTGGCGGTGTGAATGCCTCCAATCACAGCTATCATAGGGACAACAGCAAGAGTGACCAGAGCCAGTTGCCACACAGCAGTGAAACCCACAACGAAACCAGAAACAAACGTAGCCATGTAGTGAATGAAATTCCCCAACTGCACAAAGAACCATCAAAATAAGAAAACTAGTACAAATCAAACAAAAATAGGAACTTGTTGAACTAGGCAGTGCACCTTCTCACTAATGGCATCTTGGACCATGACAGCATCAGTGTTGATGGCGAAGACAACATCGGACGTCCGAACCTCGGTGTCGAAGAACTGAATGTCCTGGTTCAACGCAGCCTCCAGATACTTGATTCTCATCTTTGTCGATTGCCTCTCCCCGCTCCACATCCAACAAGAAATCTCTGAAGCAACAACAACATCATCAGAATCCAAAGCAAAACAAAGTGAGACAATTCAATTAAATTGACTGACCTGCCCATGAAGAAACCCATATAGCAGCCCCTACCACCAGGAAGTATAATGCATACTGCAAAAACATAACACAACTCTTGAGTCACCAAACTCTAATAATAAACAAAGAAAGAAACAGTCATTAGTTAATTGTTGTAGTTACCTTGACGACTTCCTGAGTCATCTTGTCGACATCATGAACATTGGAGCCAAAGGAATTGACAAGATCCGCAAAGAAGCGAAGAAAGAGAGGGAGAGAACAACCGTGTACAAATGCTCCAGCTGTTCCAATTCCCATCAGAACGTAATCCAATCCATCAGCGAATCTAAATAGCTCTCCGAACCCAACAGAGGGAACACTCTCTTTCTTGGTATCTGCTGCTGCTGTTGCAGAAGAAGAAGAAGCACTAACAATAACATCTTTGTTAGTGTTGTTGGGTTCAGAAGTAGAACAAGTGTTGTTGTTCATTTCCTCAGGAACAAGCTCAAGGCCTTGCATTTCGGACCATTTCCACTGCTCAATGGTTTTTATCTCCTCCTCCTCCTCCTCAGAATCTTTTGACATTTGCAACTAAATTTTGTTTATGCACAACTTCCCACCACCCTGCCTCTCTAGTCTCTACTTTACTTTATTGTCTCACTCTACCACTCCTAAGTCCTAACGAACTCTCTCTCTCTCTCTCTCTCTCTTAATCTCTTTCTCTATTATTTATTATTGTTGTTATTTTGATCTAGCTAGGTGAGTATGTGAGAAGTTAAAGGTTCTTAATTTCACTCTTTTTATTCTTCATTCTTCTTGTTGTTCGTGTGAGACTGAGGAGTGTTGTTGTGGCCACATTCATTCCTAACTATCTTCTGGGACACGAGAGAGAATGAGTGTTAAGTTAAGTTGAGTTGGTTAATGTTAAGTTTTTCTTGTTCTGTAAAAAACACCGAAAGTGACACATGGTGAGACCCTAGACAGAGAAAAGTTTTTAGACATTCATTGAGATAGAGAGAGAAAGTTTTCATTTTCAATTTCCACCCGACAATCAACACTGTTCTCACTAAACTTCTAGATCAATTTTTGACTCACTCATGTTCAATACATACTATAGTAGTACCTTTTTTACAATTAATAATGTATGTATATACTACTATAACAATTTTATTCCTTTTTATTATATTCATTTTTATCTTTCTCTTAATTGTAAAAGTAATTGAGTCCATGATTGATTTTCTTAACATGGTTCTTTTTTTAATGGAATAATAATTGTTTGGTAAAAAAATAATTAAATGGCCACCGATTTGTATTCTTCAGCCTTGGCTTCAACTTGAAGTTAATAATTTGCCAAAATTAAATAAAAAAAAAAGGTTGTGAGGAGAATTTACATCTACTTGTCCCAATCACAACCCAGGACTTTGCTTTGCACCTTTGTCACACAGTCTCTCCTCTTTGTGCGCCACTTTTCTCTACTCCAACCAACAAAACAAAAAAAAAAAAGAAAAGAAAAAAACGAAAGCACGTTCATTTTTTACAAAAGAAAGCATTTATGCACATGATCTACCACTAATATTTTACGCTTTTATTAATAAATAACTTTAAAAATCTATGTGCAATGCAACAACCAGCTAGAACAAAAACATGGTTAAAAACCTGAAACGTGTTTCTTCATAGGCTGCAAACCTAAACATGGATACCCTTATTTCCAGTAACATTAAAAACCTTGAAGCATTTTAGGAATCTTATGTACTGAAATTCAAGAAAGCCAAGTACTTGCATTGCACCACTTTGTCAGGCAATCCTTATCGTATCTGGGGATTCTCCAAAATTTCAGAATTGTTTAGTGAAAAAGACAGCAAATAATGCTTTTTTTTTTTTTATATAGTAATAGTTTAATTAAAATATTAATATAAATACCATAATTCATATTCATATTTTAAACTTGAAATAGTAAAATTATTACTAACGTCAATTTCATGGGAGACTGTATAAAGCAGCATAGCATCTTACATCACGCTCTGGGTTTGATTAAGATCAGCAACAGCAGGTCAGCTCCTCTTTTTAGCTTAAAAACAATAACGTGTCTGAACTTCTGACACTGTTAAATTCCTTTTAGCTTTTCAATTTTTCTTCTTTTTCTCAAATTGTAATATTACCACAGTGACACACTTGTGGCAATAATTAGATCAATATAATAGTAGTATTAATGTAAACTTTACAATAACAATTTTCTTTCCTTTTTTAATAAAAAAGTTTGACGTGAAAACGAAGGAAACTAAACTAGTATTGGAAAAGAGTAATAAAAATAAAAATAATACATGAACATGTTGGATTTTCTTTCTTTTCTTTGTTTTCACGTTTACCGTACGGTCTTCGCTTAAGGTTCTGTTCTTTCTGCTGAGAGGTCAGTACCCTCCATCCACGGGCACTTGTCGAACCAGAAAAAGAGTCTGAATTGTGTAAAATGGGTCAATTGACAATGAGCATCACCACTGCAGTTCCTTTTATAAATAGTAATTATTTTTCTCTTGTTTTTTTGCTCAAAACAGTTGTGGGTATTTACTACTATACTATACTTTTATTCAATACGTTATCTACTGATCCGATTGTTTTGGTTTGTAATGAATTTTGAGTTTAATGATCATATAATATTTATTGGTATAAAAAAAGTATTCTGTCAATAAAAAATATTTTATATTTTAAAAATAATTATTATTAACATTAATAAATATATCTTTTATAATTCTTTTTATTTTAATAATAATATAAAATTATTTCATACTACTTTTACTGTATAAAAAAAATATCATCGATAAATTATATTAAGTACATGCAAAAATATCAATCTACTATTATTTCGGATATTTAATTATAAATTTTAATTGTAGTATATTGTACACTCTCAAATAAAACATTTATTTTACATTAAATTATACTATTCATATCATGTCTATTATAATTTTTTTTTTCTAAATCACATCATCCATCTAGTCATAATCATAAGGACACTATTAATAATATCGAAAAATTATTCATTAGTATTTAGTTATATATATTAATGTGAGAAACCATTGGTTACTAAACAGATAAAGTGTGTGTGCCACACAAGCATGTACTACTAGTACTAATTATAAACATTATAGAAATTATCTTCGAAACTAAGGAGAGTAATAATTATACTATAAATTTAATTTTTTTTTAAATAGAGCGAATATATGATAAATAAACTTAACAATAAAAAAAACAAGGGTATAAATAATGTTTTACTCAAAAACAATCTTTGTTGCCTATAAATTAGAAAAAAAAAAGTAAAAATATTGCTTATAGGAGCAAAATGAAGGCAATATTTTTTTTTAAGGTATTGTTTATTTTGATTTTTTTAATAATAACTATTTATTAAAAAGAATCAATTCCTTTTTTTTTTTTTTTACGGAAAAGTGTGTTATAGGAAGAAAAGAAATAAGCAGAAATAAAAGTAGAAAATAAAACAGAGTGAACGGAAATAAGTAAAAAAAAAAAAAGAACATTTCAATTTTATAAAAATGAGAAATGGAATAAAAAAAATTGTCAAATAATGGATCTTCTCATTCAGCAATCGATTTTTCTCAAATGCATGTTTGTTTGGTTTGCTGTTTGATTGAATTTATAGTTAATTAAACTTAATTTTGTTATTAATTATTATGTTTGGTAATTCTTTGTTAACGTGATTTAGAGGATAAATTTGAGTTTAAATTGATGTTATTGAAAATAATTTTTGCATTTATTCAAAAATTTACAGTAAATTTTAATTTAAATTTGATTTTGTATTACCAACATACAAGCATAACTCACGTCAATACAAAATAAATTTTAATCAAATAAATTTTATAAAATCAATTTCATTAAAAAATCAATTCTTTCAACTAATCCAAACACACACATAATAGATTATAAAGTTAGTTATGTTTTTAGTCTTTTAACTTTTTTAAATTTTAAGTTTTAATCCTTAAACTTTTGTTTTATTAGTCAAAGTTTTTAAATTTTTTTTTTGTTAAAATTTTTTTCCTAAACTTTTGTTTGATTAGGCAAAGTTCATAAACCTTTTAAAAAATTAATTTTTAGTCCCTAAACGAAAATTTAAACGATATTTTTTTATTTAATGAATTTTTCAGTGACTAAAGCCTAAATTTTTTAAAATTTAGGAACTAAAAACCTTAATAAAAAAAAATATTTAAAGATTTTGACCGATCCAACAAAGATTTAGATATTACAAATCTAACAAAAAAAAAAAACATGTAAAAACTTTAATTAGTCATACAAAAATTTAGGAATTAAAAATCAAAACTCCAAAATTTTTAAAACTAAAAACATAGTTAAACTTAGATTATATGTGTATGGACTTTGGCCTCTGCTCTTTCTCTTAATAAAACCTGTGGTTGTAAAAAAAAATGTTGATAATTAATTATCAACAATTATTGATCATTGAACCAAGAGTGAAGAAAAAATGAGAGAATAGGCCCTGGTGGTTCGACTGATACTTTTAACGAAATAAATAAATTAATATTTGCAAAAAAGAAAAATAGTTATTGATTATTTTTGTGATGATCATCATCGGTATTACATTACTGTGCTGTTTTAAAAGAAAATAATAAAATGAGGCTCTCACATCTTTCTTATTTCATTTTCCTTTCTCTAGTATTAAATCAAAAATATTATTTATTCTCTCTCTACTATTTGTTTACCATTTCTATAAAAACATGTTGTCTGAAAGGGTCACATGACATGGATATGGGCATATACATGTATAGAGAGGGAGTTGAAAAAGTGTATGTATTGTGATTATTAATGGGAAATGAGAACACAGCAGATATGATATATATGGAAATGTGGAAGGAAGACTGAAACTCAAACAGGAAAGTCGTAAATTGCAAATGGAAAAAGTCACTTCTCAGACACACTTGTTTCGCCTTTTAACCACTTCTTGCCAACGCCATTTACTGCTCTCTCTGCATGCATCAAGATTCAATGCCCACCCCACCCTCTGCAACAAGTTATGTTATTCACTTCGCCAACCAGGATTATTTATTATTATTAACAAATTAATTAAATGCTATATATGTATATTTCTCATACTCTGTTTCTTAGTTAATGTTTTATTTGGTTTAAGGAAACTTATTGGTCACCATAAGGTTAGCTTGAATTTTCTCTTTTATTTTAGTGCATGTTTGGAAGGAAGTTAAGTGATCATTTTTAGCACAAAATTAATCATGATATCCATATAAAAAAAACGTTGATTAGTAAGACGCGACGTGAATGTAAATGTAAATGTAAATTGGATAGTTAATTTAGACCCTTGACCAACCATAACATTTAAGTCTTCTTAATTGTAATTCGACTCAATGCATTTAATTCGACTGTTTGATAAAAATTAAAATACTTTCGTTCAGCAACGCAAGTCAGAATGGATGATCGATCTAAAATCGTAAATAGCATAGGCTTCGATATAATATATGATTTGGTTGATTGGCCTAAATTAAAGGTTAATATGAAATCAGAAAATGCAATATAACATAACGTCTCCCAACTCAAAAATTGAGGATTGTGTGATTTGGTCCCACTAATAGATAGGATTTGTAGGACACACAGACACATATTAATATATACTATGGCGAAGAATTCCACTTTGAGAACAATTTTATCAATCAATTCCTTGTCTTGAGCGATACATTTATTATTTGTAAGTAAAGAAATTAATAAAATAAGGGGTTGATGATAGAGGGTATGGCCCTGCCATTTACACAAGAAGTCCAACATCCAATGAGAATGAAGAAATGAAATAAAAAGGGGAAAAGTCAAAGAAATTTCCATATTGTTTGTTAAAAGATTAGGTAAAAAGAAAAAGGAGTCGGTGATCAAACTTCCATAAAGAAAGCAAACTAATTAAGTAAACAAGTTTCACAGCAAAATCATATTTTATTTCACAATGACATTGAATTGAAAAGTGCAAAAAGAGGTAACTATCTCTCTCTTTGAGAAGGGTAAACTATAACTATCATGGCTGTAAGGCCTAAGGGTGATGTCCATAATGGGTTTTGCTTACTAATTATGCCATAGGTTAGAGGATTAAAGCTATAATAATAACCCAAATACAACAAATTAATACTCGAGTATCCACTCAAATACTTCTCTCAAAAGTGGTGCTTTGTGACACTAATTATGCCACTCCATTGTCTCTCTTGTGGTCAGCTTAGCTGTGCACAAAAAAATTGTGTATATTTAATTAAACAATATTCAAAAGAGATAGATCATGTGATCTCAATTATTAAGTTATATATGTTGATTCCATGCGTTGCATACACAACTTCTATCACAAGATGGTTTCCAATGGCATCCCTAACTACTAACTGAACTTGTGACAATAGTGCATGCTCCCGGCCCCACCCTTTATTCAATTTCCTTGCAATTTCATACCCTTTTTCAACACCTTTTATTTCTTGCAGTTTTCAAACTTATATAATATATATATAGTCTAGTCTTGCGTATCTATGTAAAAAAATCATTTTTCGCAAATAAAAAACAAACTTGATTAACAAAGATTTATAAATTATAGAAATCATGATTGTAGGGACTAGGGATCATTATATATTATTTTTTAGATGAATACTATGAATGAGCTCCAAGTTAAGACTTAAGAGTACAGCGCAAGCCAACTTTAGCAGAGCTTTTCCATTTCTTGAGCAGTGCAAATCAGAGTTGAATCTCATTACTGGTCAAATTGATTAAGATAATGTCTGAAAATGCATAAAATATGTTTGCAATTATATGTATCAAGATTATTTGATAAGCAGGGACGTTAGAGAAATATGATACTTATTTTTATGAGATAAAAAATGTATTGTTTGTGTGGTGTTTTTTTTTAGCATTATTATTTTTCTTTTGGTAGAAATAATTTTTAAAAAATTATTTTAAAAAATTTATTAGAAGTAACTTTTAAAAAATTATATTATTTGAGAGATTTAAAAAATAATAATATTTGTATTGGATAAAGGAGAAATGAATGATGTGTACACGTGAAATATATCACAAATAATTTAAAATATAGTTTGTCAAAATTTCATAGTAATTATCTGAATTTAAATTAAATAAAAATAGAGAAATGGTATAATTAACTTGGTCTTAATTAATTAAAGATTAAAAAGGAATTAAATGATAATGCATTAAATTATTTTACATCAACATTAAATTTTCAAAAATGATATCACTTGAGTCAAGTTAAATACGCATTCTAGTTTTTATATCCAAATTAAATAATTAAATGGAAAAGAACACCGATCTATTTCTTCTTCTTCTGATTTTGATTTCTCGACCAGACACAAACCTCGTTTCTTGTGTGATATTTTTTCCCTTGTCCTGCTCATGTTATTGTAGTAGACTTGAAATTTGGCAAGGAGTTCACATCGAACAGTTGACAAGTAGAGGGGTGTTTGAAAATCCCAAGTTCCGAACCTGGCTAGCCATGGTCCAAATTCTCAACATTCAACAACCAAGCATGACTTTCCAAACCCCTCGTTTTGGTAACTTTCCCTCAGATCAGAGGCAACTTTTGGCTTTCATAATTCGTTTAATTTCAACCTTTTCTTTGATTAAAGCGCTACCTAATCATGCCAAATAATGTCAAAATCGATATCCTAGCAGTCATCAAGACTTGGATTTTGTAGCCTAATTTCTACCAACAGACATGCATATGGACAACTTGTCACAAGCCTATATCTATAATGTTAATTAATTAGTTGCTCTTAATTATACTATATAATTAAATTGATACATAGTTTTTTTTATTGTAGCTGCAGTGAGGTAACTTGAATATAATTATCAAAGTTTATTATTGTAAAATAAAATTAAAATGTTGACTACATATATTCCCTAGCTACACAAATAAGAAAGTCAGGCCATGTTACAATTATAAGAATATTCTCTTCCTTCGTGTCATGAATAGCGTGTTCGATAATTTTTTAAGTCTCCAACTCTATAACCATCCTTTTAAGCTAAATGGTCCATGCATGTTTGATCATCCCCCTTTTCTAAAAAATACCCATGTTCTTCGAAGATAACGTTCGTTTGTTTAACTATCTAGTTGAAATAATCTAGATAAGATATTTCTTCTTATGTGCATGCACTTGAATCTCTCCTTTAACTAGTACTTTTTGATAGTCGATATCTTTTTCTCAAGAAATCTTTTAGTACTAAGTTAGTAGTTGAGTAGTCATTTTAACGGAGAAAGAAGAAAAAAATCTTAAAATCCTTGCTTTTGTTTCTCCACAATTAATAGGAATTAAGCATCCTACATACGCGTAGTATATATCGGAATAACCTATCATTACTAGTACTATACTCTTGATTAAAAAAAAATCATTAAAAAGTATCCATGAAAGTAGATTTGTGCGAAATCATAAATTACTCCAATTGGATAAGGTAAATCACTAAATATTGATGAAAAAGAGGTAAGGTAACTTACTCATCGATCAATGTGCTTATTTTATAACCAAGAATAATTTAATCCTACATATAAAATTGAAAGTTATGCAATGCGAGTTCATTTCACTATCACAAAAAAGAAGCGATTAGTTAGTTAATTAATCAAGCAAAGGAATATTCCAGCTTGTTGTGAGTTGCCTCAAGTATAAACCCACCAATGGGTCACTGAAAAAAGAGCGATTCAAACTAGGATACAAAATTAAAGATCTTGATCACAATATTGAAGCTTCCATGCTCTGTTATTCCATATAGCTGCCAAACAGGATAAAGCAGATATCATGATTAAAGAAATTTCATTTACAAATTTTAAAAAACAGAAGATAACACATTATTACCAACTCATTCCCTCCATTTGTCAGGATATGCAAAGGCATCGTATTAAAGTAGGTCACCCCTTCCCTTTAGTGGGTGTAACAACATATTTTTCCAGCGTGGTTATGAATTATGATTGGTTCATATGCTAATATAATGCAAATCGTACACAATATTGTTATGTAATATGTACTCTATCATTTGCTTCCACGCAAGAAAAATAAAATAAAATCTCCCACTCGATCCCTTGCCATTAGGCTTTTCAATTTGATTATCAAATACTTCAAAAAAAAGCTTTGGTGGATTCCAATTGTCAAGAATCAAAGAAAGGTACTTCTTTTTGTGTAACAGGTATCCTGAACAACAGAAAACTACATAACGATTAAAGAAGCTAACTTTCTTTTTGAGAAAAATCCCACATAGGATATTTCATTCGCCCTAAAGTGCTGTGTCCACAATATATGTGGTTTTTTCATAAGATGGGTTGGGGACATAAAAAATGTCGAAGCCACATGGCTCATCAGGCATCTTATTTAATTGTTGCAAATACAGTTGTTTCATTTTAAGCGGATGTTTAGAATTTAAATTGCTTTATTGTTGCACATGTCTGTCTGTCCTTTTAATTTAAGGTAATCTAATATAGACTTCTGTTTCAGTTTCTCTTGTTTACACTGATAAAGATTAAATTCATCATTAGCAGTAAATATGCCATTTTTTTAATCAGTTTTAATTAATAGCTGAAAATCAGAATAAAGTTTATCATGTTTGAGATTTTGACTTTGATAAAACTCAAAATAAGTAACTGATTGTATGTATTGAAATTTAAAATTTTTTAAGGGGTTAATTTTTCTCAACAGATGATTTTTCATAAACACAAGTCATATTTAAAGGATAAGATTATCTATTAATCATATCAATCCATTTTGGTATTCCACACTTTATTTTTAGAATGAAAATGTTTAAGGAAAAAGAACATTCTCTTCTAATTAATGTTTTCAATGAACAAAGGACGTCTTACGAAAATTGAAACCAAGATCGTTGAGTTGATATTCAATCATACATGTTGTAATTATAAGTTACACACACATAAATAAAAGGCATGTCAGGGTGAAGGGGGTATCAAATATACGTACAAATAATTGCATATTGGTATTCATTCCTTTCCTTGGATGCCTTGGGACGCAGTATTAAAAAAGGGGGGATAGTTGGGGTTTTGGTGGGATGAAGGAGGGTTTGAAAAGGGAAATTACCAAGAAAAAATGAACAAGGTTAGGGTAATTGAAGAGTAAATTTTGGCAGAAAAAAGGGGGGGTTAGTTAATTTATATAATGGGTACGAATGCATGCTTGGTGAGGTGAGGGCAGAGGGACAAAATAATGTGAAGATGACAAAAGGTAGGGAAAACCCATGGCTGAGTGGAGGTGTGAATCACGGGTTTGATGTAAGTTGACCTTTATGGTAACTTGAGTGACAAAAAGGGTGGGTGCTAGTGTTGTTCATTTTAATCATCACAGTTTATTTGTTTGGTTTTGGTTTCCATTTGGAGTGATGCTATGCTACTCAATACTCATCGTATGCATGCTGCTTCTGGGCCCATGTCCTTCAATTTCATCCCTTCTTTTGCTTCTTGTATGTTCAATTTATTTACTTCTTTTCATCAATCTTGAAAACATACTTTTTTTTTTTATCGTAAAAGACAAATTGACAAGGAAGCTTGCTACTCTAGCAGGGAGAGAGACTGACTTAAGGTTGGCTTATACAAACTCACAACTCACAAGTACCAACTCAAATAAGGAATCTGTTTATGATTTTGTTAAGCAGAGCTGGCGGCATGGGAACGTTCCATCAATGAAAGTTCTTAGAATTAATTGCAATGTGAAGCTTCCATCAACTGATGTTTTTAATTTTTGTGATGCTTGTCAATATGCGCAAATGCATTTGCAATTAACCTTTTTAAAATCTCATATTCTCATACTTTATAACCATTTGAGTTGATTCTATTGATGCACGAGGCCTAATTCAAATGAATTTCTTTCCAATGTTCATTTCAATATTCTAAAACTTATTTAGACTAATCTTGTTATAAAAGGTTCATGAAAGTTTTTATTAGAAAGCTTGTATTGAATTTTAAGAAATCATAACATGAGTTCTTATATAATAAAAATTTATTGCAAAAGATGCTAGTTAAGGTAATTTTTCAAACGGTCATTTTCCTTGGATTATCTAATTTTGAAAAGATTTTTATTTAGTCACCCTGATATTAATATAGATTATATTTAACAATTTAATCTCTGTCAACCATAAATCTAATTGATCAATTTTAGTGAAAAATTCAAAACTTTGTTTAAAAAATCGAATTTAATTTCATTTAGACTGATAACTTATTTTTATTAATATTTTATTTTGAATCACTCATTATAAATTTTAATTTATGTGATAATGTTTTGCTGTAAAAAAATAAAAATAACAACATAAGTTATTTTTTTCTTTTTTTTGGAAAAAAACCATAACTTCATTAATATCAAAAGACGGAATAACAACATAAGTTAATGCGTATACTATATATAGTAATTCTTATCATAATAATGCTTTATTTTTAATTACTAAAATTAATAGTAGTGACAAACTTTTATTTTTCTTCGATCAACAACTATATTTATAAACTTAAATCACGATTCTTTAAAATTGCATATACGTTAGTCTTCTTTTTTTTTTAACCACCTGGTACTCATGTTTTGATGAATAACAAACACAAATTATTTATAAATTACCATTAAAATAATATTTCATTAATTAAACCGTTTTATATTTTTTAAAATTAAAAAATATTTATGCTTTACATTTTGTTAATAATCAAATATGTTTGCTTAAATATTTTTATAATTTAAATATTCTATAAAGTGTACATGGCACGAGATATTTACTATTTACTTGTAATTTTGAAATTTTCAAAGATTGCGTCCTTCAGAGGCACCATATATACTTAAGATGTGAAGCTCATAAATTTTAAAAGGGGTGCATCAAATAAAGCCAGCAAAAATGGTCCCTTGAGACCATCTCATTCTGATAGAGGCCATTTCTTTCATATTTTCCTTTTGAATGAGTTACCCATATAATTTATACCCCCATCCCCATCTCTTTTTCATAAGTCATGTCATCATCACACTTTCGATTACATAATAATAAAGAATAACAGTAGCTTGAAAATGACGATCACATTGATAATTTTGCTTCCTTTTCCCTTTTTTTCCTTTGTTGCAATTAAGCAAGATAGTAGTGTACATGGTCATATATATATAAAGTAGGAAGATGTAACATTACAAGGCAGCTATCTACATCATTCAATGAGAAAAACAAGGGTGGCCCTTTAATATGTGGTGGAAGAAGACATGTGCGACCTACAAACAACCCATGATTAGGTTAAGATTCATATCACTCAGCAGGGACCGATGTAAAGAAGAAATTGAAGGGTTGATGTGGGAGATATATATGAAAATGATGTTTAAGAACACAAAAACATAATTGATGGCAGAAATAGACAACTCTAGTACTTTGGGTTTACTAGCACCAGAAAATCTTGATAAGGTTTCGGCCCTGAAGGATCCTTATAATAGAGAAAGTCTTGTCTCTACATTTAAGTTTTCTGATAGCAACTGAATTGAACCATAACAAATTCAAAGCATGTAAATTCACCATGGAGAAAAAATTGAGTACTTTGGGGAATAAGTGAAAACACTAAGATGGAAAAGTGTGTTACACAAAAACTAGCTTAATTTGACTCATGAAAAGGGTGTTACTATATACTGGGCTGAATGAAAATTGAAAAGGGCTTCCTTATCAAATGCATTGCTTACGTACAAGACTGGAAAAATCTTTACATGTTAGGTTTCTCCAACAACTAAGATTTGGCAAATCCTGACTAGATTTTTTGTTTTTTTTCTATTCTTTTTTAATCATAATCATAAAATACAGCATGTTTGGTTAGTTAGAGACGAAAGAAGTTAGGCATTTTCCGGCTAAGAATTACTGCATGCATAGATAAGAAAGTGATTTTTTAAAAAAGTAATTACAAAAACAACAATACATTATTATCTTTGTTTCTTTTGTAGCCAAATATTTGTAAAGAAAATGATAGAAGTAATAACATGATGGTATTTTGGATGTGTATAAATTGTTAAAAACAGAAAAATGAAAATAGAAAGATATATATTTTCGTATCTAGTAAATAAAAATGAAAACATATATAAAACGTAATTATCAATGAGAAGTGGAATTGGACGGTACACGGAACAAGTTAGTTATAGAGTGTGATGGGATTGACAATTAATTTGGCGGGGCCAAGGCTTGAAAAGCTGAAAAGTTTGGGGTCACGGCGTGGACTATGGACATTTCAATCGGGCAAGAAAAAAAAAAAAAAATGGAAAGAAGGTGCCATGTGCTAAAGCTAAACTACTGAATTATTGAACCATAGAATAGAAGAAGCTACAGGGACATGGCGAAATAGCTAGCATTTCATGTCTAATAAGGTGGGTGGGGAAAACAACCCTCAATTGTGTGCTACAGTACCTTCTTTTACAAATCAATCAACTTGTAATGTAACTTAAACCAGCCAGGGCCATTTTGAACTTGAATTGATGAAAATTATTGTTTTTAGTCAACGTAGGTATCATCTTTTTTAGTGTTTTCTTTTTTTCTTTTCTTGTTTTGGATCTGGGCTTAGACAAATTGGTGCAATTTCGTTTAGGCCCATCTCCTTAAAGCTTGAATCAAGATTTGGTCTGATCTAAAAAAACAATTCTTTAGAATTAGGTTCTCAATGTGACTTTCTGTCCAGGCAAAGCAATTGATTTGAGAGAAAAAGAACCGATAAGTGCAATACATGTCTAAGAATAATGTGGTTTTTCCATGTACGGTCTATACAATTATGCATTCGAAGTTTGGCATGTAAACCAAGAAACAACAAACAGATTCACACATGTACAGTATTTGGATTTTGGATGAAGCTTTTATAGATGTTATTATACGGTAAAATAGCAACAAAAACTGTTAAAGAGATACAAATCATATATCTAACTAAAAACTAAAAAGCCACTCGTTGTTAGTTATTACTGTTCCATGCACGGGTGGAGACGACACGACACGGAGAATGTTCCATAATGGTGAGTCTGAGAGATGAGGCAACAAGATGTCAGAGAATGATGGCAAGAATGCTAAGTGAAGAAGGCTTATTTGAATTTTGGAAAGGTGTCTTCTTCTCTTCTCCATCACTCTTCCTTCAAAGCCTAAAATGGTTCTCCGACATTGCATCAGCCTTTTTGCTTTGGTTCCAATTATTCCTTGTTTCTTTGTTGTCTCAAGGAATATTATTACCTTTTACCATTACCTTTTACATCATGAAACCAGCGCATACACCATCAAGGAATTTGTACTCTTTTTATCGGATGTCGGACGGAAACAACAACACTCTTAAAAACAAGTCTCTTGAGCCCGATAAAAAGTTCAATTGAGACCAAACTTTGGACCCATAAATTATAAATAACAAAGTTCTATATCAGCCCAATCAGAAAACCTTCATCCTTTTACTACTACCAAGCAGAGCAAAGCCCGCACAAATGCTAAACCCACGAAGCATACGTTTGCAACAGAATTTCCCTTGTGATATTCTTTCATGTATGCTGCATTTGGCATGTCTTAAAAAGGTTCTATCATGATTTTTAATTATTATTTCTTAATCATTATCCTTAATGTAATGGTTAGTAAAACCGAATTTCCAATGCAACAAAAATGGTTTGTGATGATATAATAGAATCACCCACGTATTACATATTTCTCAAGTGAAATGTTTCATTAATTGAGAACTCCTGTAAAGTGAGATATTTTTCCTCCTTTCTTCCCTTTTTTTTTTGTTGATACAGTGGTGTGAATGTGAGAGTATGCGATGCTGAGGTTAGTTTAGGCCCTTTTGGACTACGTCACCGTCACAAGAATTAAGTAATACTGAAAACATGAATTGGTCTATGCAACTTTAATTTGTTAGCTGCACATTAAAATTATTGAAGACCTGAATGTACGGAAACAGACTTTCTGGGAACCCAATCCAGGTAGGTGACGGGCAACGGAAAACTTTGACATAGCTACTCCTTCAACCACAGTTTCGTTTTATTTATCCTCTTTGCCAACACAAAAAAACCATTTTTATTGTTAAATGTAAATGATTAATATGTTAATTATTTTTAGTGAAAAATAGTGGAATCTACCACTTCATCTTCCTTATTTTCCAACCATTTAATTTATCCTATAACTTTATAACTTCGTAGGGTTAGTAAAAAAGAAAAATGCAATGATCAGAGATGATGGAACCGAATAACATTGAGGTTGGAGATGTGACGATTTTTTATCTGTAAAATCTCATATGAACGGATGAAAATCTGGTATCTCTGTACCTTTTATATGTATATTAATTAATATAATTATAATTTTATTATTTAAATTATTTTATTACCTATTGATAATTTAAATTATTTTTTTATATGTTAATTTTAGTATTTTTGATCAAGTTTTAATTTGTATTGCATTTGTGAATGAAAACCATACATAAACTAATTTATAATATATAATTATAAATTAATTTTTAAAAAAAATTATAAACTAATTAATTTCAATATATTATTTTTTCAAATCTAATTAAATTTTTTTTGTTATGATTATGATTATTTTTATAATATTATTTATTTATAACTTTAAACTTGAAAAAATCAATTTTTGTTTATATTAATATTATATATGATTTTTTTTATAATTTTTAATTTTAAATATAAATAAACTGCGAATCGTGAGTACATTAAGATACGAAAAAGAAGATTGAAATTAGTATCCATCCTAATATAAAATCGATAACTTACCAAACACTAATATGGAGACGGGACAGTACGACCCTACTATTTTTATCCCTCCTTGTCCCTACTTGACCCGCGCTAGGAACTAAAGTTTTAGAAAGAGATCAAATCATTGGTGACGGTCAATAAACATTGCATTAATTATGAAGTATGAAAGAGCAGCACACTATACATTCACACATGCATTTTCTTTTGGGGAGGAGCGAGCTGGGTAAATGACATTGTCACTTTTTGTTTATTGATAATTTAACTCTCTTTTTTTTTCTTTTTTAAAAAAACATCTGAAAGTCCAACTCTTTGAAAACTTCTTTCCCTTGTGTATTAAGAAACACGAAAACTTAAAGCAACTGGGGAAGCCAATTCACATGAAAGCAAGAATACACTATAGTCATTAGTCATAGCGGAAATTTTTTGAGGCAATAAGACTGGCTATGTATATAATTTGACATTTGCACACTCCACTAGAAAAGTTAATCCTTGAAAAAAATCCTCGCTCCCATATTGCTTTAAGGCACTTAGTTATGTGATATATATTTTAATTCCTATTCTTAATTGATCAATATAATATATCTCAGAGGAAGCAAACAAAATGGTGGAAATGGTCAATGCGTATAATATCTTCTATATTTCCTTTGGAAAAATAAACTAATATATTTTCTCTTATAAGCAATTTATCAAACGGCATATCCAAGTATCATTATCCTAAGATCATACATTTCTAGACCCTTTTGGACTCATCTCCCAAAGCGATTTCTTTTATCAGTTGAATAATAATGTCTGCATACTTTAATTTATTAATTAGTATAATCTTTAATATCTGTCGTTCACCTAGTTGGATTTGTTTATAGATAACTCACTTTCATATCAAAACTGACATCCCGTATTGATCTTAAAAAATAGTTTGATGGAGGTGATGTATTGTGTTGTCTTATACTGATGATAATTAAACCATAAATAGAAAATCACTTCACTGATCAAGCCAAACCATATGATTTACTAATCACAATTCTTGCCCCCCCCTCAACGTACAAAACATTTTACAATTAAAATTCAGATAACACCTGTAAACACTACTTTCCGTATTTCATTTGTATACTTCTTGTCAAGCTTGTATTCTGTTTCCTCTCTTGTCCTAATCAGTTATAGAAACAGTTTCAAAAATTGGTGAAAGGAAGGTGACTATAACATGTTCAAGTTTACAAGAAACTTGAACTCTAACTTTATGTTACGATCATAATTTTCTTATCAAACACTTCAATAATTGAGCTAGCATGGAGTATTTTAGTTGAAAAAAATTATGAGAAGAAGATAATCATTAATTATTGTGGTATATATAGTAGCATTAAGCACATTGATCTTTATGCTTTTAGGTGCATGATTGATTTTACGGAAGAAGAAAAAAAAAAGAGAAGTGAAATATAATATTAGATAATGCATAATGCATGCGATACACGAAAAATAATAGTGGACTGCTGAAGATAAAAGGATTACATACAGAGAACTCTAGCTAAGTGTATCAAAGCTTCTTCGTTCCTCTTTTTTTTTTTTTTCTTTATCTTCCTAAGTGTATGGTTTGAATGTGAATGGGCAGGGTTACCAAAGTAACTGCAAAAAGGAAACTTTTACAATGTACTTTCAAAGACTAAAAAGTAAAAAGTAAAAACCCATCCCACAAAAGCACAAACAAACTGAATCCAAGTCACAAAGTCTGAAATCTTCTTAAATTTTAACTATCAGTAGTACGTGACTCTTTCTTGTGTCTTCTTGTCATAAAACAAAAAGTTGTTATTAGAGGTAATTAGCTGTTTAATTTCCTCTGGACCATAATCCAATGGAGGATTTTGTTCCCACAACAATCCATTCTGTTGGTTTGTCCACCCACTACCAGCAGCATTGGAGAACATCATCAACTTCTGAGTATTATGATCTTCCAGTTCCACCCCACTGTAGAGATGATTATTATTAGCCCCACCAACAAAACTTGCATCACCAAACTCTGGCTCCATCACATGGCTGATCTGGTTGTTGCAGCTTCCATCAGAAGAGCTGCAACTAGTAGCTGTGCCTGTGCCTGTGCCTGTGGCTTCACTCCCAAACACAAACATGCTATGATCTTTGAATTGGCACTTCTGATGAGTGGGGTCCATGAAACTCTCTCGTGCTTGAAAGAATACTGCATCAGCAGAAGCAGAAGAGTTATTTCCACTCACAAGACTTGACGAGTAGGAAAAGGACCCAGTGGGGTGGTAGTATGACAATGGTGAAGATGGTGCTGCTGAACTTTGAAGCATGGACAAAAGGGTAATTTGTTGAGGAGGCTTCCTTTGGAGTGAAGGATTCATGGCCATCATTTTCTTCTTAAGCTTCGTGTTCCAATAGTTCTTTATATCATTGTCAGTCCTCCCTGGCAACTGAGATGCTATTATGGACCACCTGAACGCACTCAAATATCTTACACTAACATTCATAGCACATCATGCATATTCATATCTGTATTGTACTTAACAACTTATATATATTCTGTTTCCAAAAAGTGAAAAGAAAAAAAGACTCTTAAATGTTTCCTACTGTATATATATATATATGTATATCCCTTTGATTGTTTCTGCAATTGGAAATTATTAGTACGGTTTTCATGTTTATATATAGAAGCTTCTGACAAGTGTGACATCAGAAGGGTACGTACCTGCTTCCAATACTAGCAAAGAGACTGCAGATTATTTTATCTTCTGCAACAGAGAATTGACCGTGTTTAAGGTTGGGTCTAAGATAATTAAGCCACCTTAGTCTACAGCTCTTGCCACATCTTTTCAAACCTGCGATAAACAAATTAACTCAATAAGAAACAGAATAGGTAACATATGACTTATGAGCAGGCCATCATTATTATGCACTTACCAACTTTTTGTGGAAGCGCAATCCAATTCCCTCCAGTGCCATGTTGCTCTATGTACTCCTTTAACTTAGCATCTTCTTCTGGTGACCATGGTCCTCTCTTTACATTTGCCTTGTCACAACAAGGAGCTCTACCCATCTCTCTCTCTCTTTTTGTGTGTGTGTGTGTGTGTTAATCTCTCTTTCCTTGGTTCAAACTAAAAGGATACTGAAGAGTGGATCGTGGAGCGGGGCATCAATAGTTATAGAAATTAAGATTGTTTATTGAGAGAAGAAATGAAACAAGTCAAAGGGAACAGCCTCTGTAACTTCAAATGTGTTGTCAGTTTCCCAAAATTATATCATTGATTAGCCAAGAGAAGGTTCTATATATCACCATATTTTAAGAAGGGGTTTAACTTGGTCACATTTTTAAGTATCCAAAGTCTGCTCTAAGTTATAACGTGTATGATATTTTTCCCCTTGAAAACGATGGTCTAGTGATACACATTTTCAAGGAATGGGCCAAGTCATGAGAGTAAACTATTGTCAAGTTGAAGGTTCAATTATATGCTAGCTAACTGCTTCTTGCACTGCTCATAGCTCTTTAGACTCGATCTTTTTTAATGGTTCTTTCATTTCATCTATTGCGATCGAGAGGTGAATGGGTGGTGTAAATTCTTTAAAATGAGAAATCTAGGATAATTTTATACTACGATATTAAATATTGTTTCGAAAAGGTTGGACTATATCCAAAGATTACGGATGAAAATTGAATTTAATTAAAATATAGTCGTATATACAAGACAAACTTTGCGACCATCCCGTGTTATAAAATAATAATAAATATTTCTTACAATAAATAAAATAATAAATAAACATGATAACTCTTTGTCCTATTCTTTTAAATAAAACAATCATGTAAAGAATGATAAATTTAAAGTATAATTGAAAACAATAGCTTAGGGATTCCACAATTTCTTCAAGTTGTTACTGTAATATTTTTGTTTATATGAACAGTGGATTAAACTTATCTTAATATTTCATAAGATCCACTTAGAGCATATTTGGGAATCAACCATTTCAGCTGTTTTTGTAGAATTTCAGCTTTTATAGAAAAAATAACATGTTTGGAGATGATAAATTATAATCTGAAAAAACATTTTTCATCAAATTTAAGCTGTTTTTTACAACATCTTCTCTATCCAACTGTTGAATTATTTTGAAAAGCTTATTTCAATGTAAAAATTGTAATCCCAAAATTACCCCACGATACTTTGCTCGGTAGCATGCGTGCAGTGCCTCACGTTTTCATATAAAAAATTGATGCACCTATTTTAAACTTTTTTTTTTTTTTTTTCTGAAGTACATGAGTTTTTTTTTCGACTACATTGTTTTTAACTTGTTTAGTAACAAACAATTGTTTTGGTGGAAAAAAAAAGTAACAAATAATTGTTAGTAACTTGTTTTATATTTTCTTCAGAAAAAAAAACTTGTTTTATATTTTGTTGTCTCGCACTTTTTTTTATTCATTTTTGTTTAATTTATAAAATACAGTTTTTTTAGAAATTTGTTTTTTTTTTTTTGTCTCACGCACTTTTATTATTCATATTTATTTAATTTATAAAAATTCATGTTTTTAACAAAATGTGAAATGAATAAATTTTAAATAATATTTAGTATTAGAAATAAATAACTAAATACCATCTAAAAATTATTTTTGTTTTGTCCAAACGAAATTAATTATTTTTAAATTATTTTTCAACAAACTTATCCAAATAAAAATTAATTCTAATCGATTATTAAAATAATTTAATTTTTCAGTTATTCCAAACACAACCTTAATATAAAAATCAACATAAAACTTATCTTAATTGCATGGATTCACAAGGTAAAAGGGGATTTTTATTCTAGAAAATAAGTTATAAACTCTAAGTTGATATTTATGATAATTTTTTTTATTAAACGATAATGTAAATATATTTTTTATATTATCGATGTGACCACTAAAAGTCTAGCTTACTTAGTTAAATATGCGACACTTAATTAAATATGATGTATAAATATTATAAATTTTTTATGGTATCGTTTGATTTCTATGAATAAAAGAAAATAATTAATATCACCATTCAACTTTTTTTAATCTTAAAACCTTCCTAATAAAATTAATTTTAAATTCTAACTCATTTAAATTAAGTTAAAAAAAAAGTAAAACCTTTTCAAAATATATTCATTTTATTTTAAATTGAATTTTTAAGGAAAAGTAAACTTCTTATCATTTGAATTAATTTAATAAAAAAAATCTATCGCTTAGAATTATATTACAAGTTATTTTATTTTTAAGAAATCAACGGTGACCGAAAAAACTAGTATGCAGGTTTTATTTTCTCATTTAGTTGAAAATTAATAAACTAAATATCAATATTTAATTGGTCGAATGTTTGCAAAGTTGATCCTTTCAATATATTTTTTCGGTGTTATTGATCCTTTCAATAAATGTCTTGACAATGGCATAATCGTAAAGGAGAATTTTCACTATGGACCAATCCAAAGTGATAAACTTGTCAATGTGTACCTTTGCCATCGACATCATGTTATTAATGCCCCGGTTTGTGGTGTTGCACAAGTCTTTTCACAGCAACTTGAAGTTTTTAATTTCAAAAAATAAAAATTTCCCGGACTTTCAACCTGCATTAAGTTCAGTTTGACTGGGTTATATACAGTACTACTAGTTGGTTTGATGGTAAGAAGGAAATGAGTATTCACAAGAATCAGAAAACACAAAACCAGAAAAACCCGTAATTAAATCTAAAAATATAAATCATACCCAAAGATCTAAGAAATTATAAGGTTGATTTGATGGTAAGAAGAAAAAGAATAGTAAGATAGGTGGTAGGTTTGAGTCCCCCGTTAATAATTAATCATTATAGTAATTATATTAATAACTAACATTTGTAATAAAAAAAAAAACACTAAAAAGACCTGGCTACCAGCAGATTAGGGTTCGTTAATCTTATGGAAGATACAATTCAATAAGACAACAACTGAGACAAGAACAAGATCACACGTGGTTGGAAGCAGTTTGCCAATTGCTGAGACATTAGTCACACACGATTGTGAAGATCGTATTTTATACTTGAGTATTTATACATTCATTCAGATTTAAGTATTATCATGAAAAAACGATTAGAAAGAGAAATCTTAATAAAGGCAGGCAGCTAATTAAGTTTTATGATAGAAATTCTGTTAAAAAAAGTTTTAAGATAGAAATTAATTATCCACGGAACTAAATACTTCAAAGCCATAATAGCCATCTGTTAGTTGTATTGAATTCTGGTTTTCTCCTCTTTAACTTCAATTTCTATTAAAGAGGAGAGATCTAGAGGACAGAAAAGACTACATGATTAATCTTATGCTATTGTAAAAGGATTAGTCATGTTGCTATGGATAATGTTTCGTGAATAATAAAATGAAACAAATTAAGTTATCCCTTTTAATTTTCGGCTGTATTTTTTAGATGCATATATGCAAAAATAAGAATAAATGAAAATATAGATAATTACACCGACGTGAGACGACTTTCAATATAAATAGTATATATTTTTTTTATATTCAAATAATGTAACACTAGTACTACGCTAAGTTAATCTATAAAATTGATGTATTGCGGTAAGGTTTCATATGTCTTTATTAAAGAAATGATCCGTTTTAACGAAATAATTTATATTCAATTTTTTTTTATATATAAAATTTTTTGGACAACAATAATCACATGATGTAAATGGATTCAGTTTTTTAAAAAAAAATTATTAGTATGAATGAAATTTGATATTAAAAAAATTGACATTATTCTTACACATCCCATTTAACCAACTTAATTATATTTGATCAAGACAATAATTAAAATACACGTAGTATCCGACCTAAAAAAATAAAAAGAAAAGACGTTTAAGTTTTTTCATTATATATAATGGATTAATCATGCATTATAGATGGATGTACCTAGCAAAGTGATAGTACCACCTTAAAAAGCATATTGTGTTTTGGAAGATTGGTAGATAGTAAGTAAAGTATTCTAATCGATCGAGAACAACAAATCACTTGACGGCAAACGAAAGAAAGTTGGTTCACAAGTTAAGATCGGTTCCCATCATGAAACAAAGTCTGGGTGTTTTTCTCGTTCTTGTTGGATTCTTCACTTAAAATAATCCGACAAATCAAAAGTTGTTTGTGATGTTCTGTGTTCTACAAATATTCTTGCTGGGGACCATAGCTAGAGGTGGGAAAAAAGCCACGGGGCTTTATACATATAACTTTTCAGTGCGTTAAATATTTGAAAGATGAGTTATAATGGTCTTAAAAAGCTCGAGCAAGATACCTTGTGATTTATATTAAAAATATACAATTGATTTTATATCAATTTAAATTTAAAATATATCAAAATATCTTTTTATCATGAATTAATTCATGAAATTAAAAAAATATATATTTCGTGTACCAAAAGAAAAAAAATCCATAAAATTGAAAGAGTTAAGACCGGAAATTTAAAATCGATTAAATGGATATAAAACCAGTAGTTTAGTGATTAGATTCCGTTGTTCAAACTTCACCAATTATATTTTTGTACTGATAAAGAAAACCAAATGTATTTTGAGCCGATATATAAAAGTTTAATTAATTAATTATCAAGCTTCAATGGACCACAGGCCATATGGCATATATATATAAGTAGGGTATTGTATGTTTAGATGTTTTACACATGGACATGTGATGAACATTTTTATGATAATTTAAATTTTACCTAATCTAGCAAATTAAAATTTCCTAACATATCAAGCTTTAATGACCACAGGCCATATAAGTAGGGTATTGTATGCTTAGATGTTTTACTCATGGACATGTGATGAACATTTTTATGATAATTTAAAATTTTCCTAATTCAGTAAATTAAAATTTCCTAACTTAACTTTTTTATAATTTTATGTTAATTAGTTTATTGTTTAATATTATTCAAAGTTAATTTTCGATTATGATTGGACTAATAATTAAGAAAACAGACACCTTTATTTATTAATTCAGTTGCTCCTTTTTTTATAATTTATTCTTATTTTCTTTGTTTTTCATCTGCCCCTCCCCTTTGCCCTGATCCTTGACCCTTATCTATCGGGTTTGATCTTTGATGTCTTTACCATATCAGTCGTAGCCCGTAGGTATGTTAGGCAACCAGATTAAGTCTTCACAAAACAAAATAAAATGCACTTTGTGCTTTCTGGTGGTGAATAATGTACACGTTGAATTTGATTACCGTTATATATAGTTGTTCATTTCCTACGCAATCCGTGTTATTAATTAATTACAATCTTCAAATCAAGCTAGGATTAGAAAGTCTTGTGCTTCCATTGAAAAGGCTTGTTCCTTCATTGGTATAAAAAAAAAATGGATCCGGAGCTTAAATTAACATATTAGTTTTATTTAATAATTGTAACAACTAACAACGGATGGAAGTCTGTAGTGGTTAGTTGGTCAATAATACTTTATTGTAGGGATTTTATTTTTTATATATAAATTTCATGTACTTTTGTCCTCTTTTTATAAACAATTATCCAGTTTTTTGTTTTTTTTTTGTATTACTTAATTCTCTTCAACTTTTATTAGTTGAAATAAAAATGATTAACTTTAACCATAATTTATTATTTATTTCACTAACTTGCAGACAAAGTGCAACAGCTGATGATCATCACGTCTAATGATGAAGATACAAAGAATTGAAACCCTTATGATCGTTCCGATCGACATGCATGCAAACAAATTGTTCTATATATAGTTTTCAACACTCGTATTTATTCACATGATTTTATAATAAGACAAGCATTGACTATCATCAATCGTATACCGAAATCGAAAAAGAAGACAATCCTCAATCTCTAACCAGACCGAAGCGCCTCTTTGACCAACACCAGTTACATACGTTTTTCATACACTTTGCGTTATACAATTGAATCCGTATATATTTGGAGTATTTCCATCTTCATTCTGATTTTGACAAAAGAAAATTTAAATTAATTGAGTATGTGTGTGAGTTTAGATTTTGTTTGTTTAAGAAAGTTAAAGACACATTTGAGGTCAAGAATTGTGATCTATGTCCTGTATCCACACCCACATGTTAATATAGTAAATTATATAAATATTTTAAAGTAATTTATCTATTTATGACATAAATCATAAGTTTAAAAATTTACATTAAATATTAATTTAATTATATTTATTATAAAATAATATTTTTAACTTATTATATAATAACTTTATATATAAAAAAAAATTATTAAATAATATTTCTATTGATAAAATAAATGAAACAATTTGATTTATTATGAGAAATAGAAGTGTATTATTTGAGGTGTCACGCATAATATTTGTGATAGTCATGTAAATTATTTTATGATTTGGGACTGTCATGTGTATGGGAGTTGAAATAGGATTAGAAAATCCGATTCCCGACGAATACGGGGATAAATCAAATTTTTAAGGATTTGAGAGACTAATTCTGTTCCCGCCTTACCCCACTGCGATATCTACTTTGCATTCTGGGTTGTCTAAGTGTTGCGTTGCATACCTGCGAGCATTCCGATCCTATTATCCAAACCTAAACACACACGCACACCATATGTTTTATTTAAATCTTCACTGAGACCAGTTGTGATAATCGTAACCAAAGACAAATAATTAGATAAAAGAGAAAGAAATAGAGTGAATGGAAATAAAATAAAAATAGAGTAGAAAAAAACTAGAATGTTGAGTTGTTTATTCGTTTAAGATAAATAATACAGTAACATTTATTTGGTTTTGAATAAATTTAATAAAGATATAAAAATACTTTTATACCCCCAGTGGATATATATTTTTCAAGTTATGATATAAAAATAAATGTTATTATATATTTTACAAAGATTTTGTCTTCATTTATTGTCTATTTTATATAAATATTTAATTTTATATTAGTGGAAGTAAAAATATTTCTTATTTTTAACGACTAACTTTTATTTTATTTAATATTTTATGTTTCTATAATTATTACTTCATATATATCATTAATTTATTTATTCAATATATAGTAAAAAGGCTACACAATAAACATGAAAAAAAAATTTGAATAAAAAATTAAGTTTTAAAGTCTAAACTATATTAATCTTAAAGTTAAGAAATAGTTGATTAAGTTGTCAAAATAAGCTAATAAAATTAGTTATATTAAACTCATTTTAGAATTATCATTATTCTGAGGCATTATTTGCAATAAGCTTAGGGCACTTGCTATTTACACCCCGTGTTTGCTAAGCACGTCACTCTTCATCCATTTTAGATTTTTATATCAGAATTACCCTTATCTTATATCTCATGTTTGTTAGGTGTTATTTTCATTTTATCTTTATCTTTCTTTAAACCATATTTTTGAATCTTATATAAATTTTTTTAATTTTAAATTCTATCTAAAATCTTATTTCCTAATTTTAAACCCTATCAAAAATCTTATTTTATAATTTTGAATCATATCTAAAATTATTTTTATTATTCTTTAAACCCCTAATTTTACATCCATTTTCATCTTATGTTATTTATTAGTACTATATTTTTCATCAATATTACATCTTTTTTTCATTGCTGACACTATGTTTTAAATACGATAATTAATTTCTTATACAAAAGTTTTGATTTAATGGGTGTTTATCTTCTTTTTTAAATGTGTTCAAACAAACATTTTTTTTCTACAATGTCAATGATTGTAGACTGCAGCATCTCTTAAGAGAACTGATTTTGATGGTGACTTCTTTTCTTTAACTGTGATCTAATAGTTCTATCAAGTTAACGAATGAAGGTTGTGACTTAGTGCGTTGAAAAATTTTTAAATATAAAATCGACGACTCTTCTTAAGGTATGGTTTATTATTATTGAAAACGTATTTCCTTAATATAACACACACACACACATATATGTTATTCTTGAAAAACACATCTACTATGTATATTTTGTTTTATCTTTTTTATTTTATTTTTCTTTTTATGTAATAATGACTTATTATGTTAGTAAGATATCTGAAGAATTAATTGTTGGAGAGAAAAATAATATTGTTGATTGTAGTGATGCATTTAGCACAACAGAAGTAATGATATGATCATGATAATGATTAATTAATTTATGTTATTGTTGTCGAAGGGACAACCTTTCTTAGTTGGCAAAAGTAGCATCCCTACGAGTAAAATGAAGAATGGAGTGTGAGGAAGAAATGAGGTTAAGGATGCCCGTGATGAATAAAGAAGATACAAATGGGCAATTGAGACATATGCATAAGGTAAAACACAAAGGAGAAAAGAGGTTTATGGAAGAGAAGAAAATAGGGTTTTATGGAAGAGAAGAAAAGAGAAGAGAAGAGAAAAGAAAAGAAAAAAAAAAAAAAGAAGGGGGGTGAAGGATGAGGTGTAACATATTATGAGAATATATCTGGGGTGTAAAATAACCTTTAAAAAAGGGCATTAGAGAAAAGCAAGAGGAAATATAAGAGATGGGGGTGTATTTAGTGATCATGGAGATGTAAATAGCAAGTGCCTAAGCTTAAATTTACAGAAAGTGCAATGGTTAGGTTACACATCCAATCCAAGCCCAAGATTTTGGGTCGAATCTTCAACGCATGGGCTCAGCCATGTTTAAAGGGTTCTGTTCTGATTAGGAAAAGAAACGACAATGGAGGGAAGCAACGAGCAAGATAAGGCAATGAAAGGGTTAGAAGGCACTGGCATAGATTTACCCATCAATCGTCGTGCCAACTTGAAAAGCGCTACCAGCGACGACGACTTCACCAACATTCTCGGACAAATCAAATCCTCCAAAACCCCCGTAATGATTCCAACAACCTCGTCCCTTTTCTTTTTCTATTGCTTTGTATTAGGATATATGTATTTGATTCTTTATGTTCCCTCACTAAATTGTTTGCAGGCTGTTATCAAATATGGCGCTTCTTGGTATGTTACTACTTCTCTTCTAATTGTTTTGAACACAGCTGTTCGATGTTGGATCTGTTCGAATCAATGGAAAAAAAGTTCATTAGAGAGTTGTAACGTGTGAATTATAATAAGTTCATATATATCAACGCATTCCGCACCACCTTTATTAACTATTGTTTCCTGGATTTTCAGGTGTGGCGTTTGTAGCCAAATTCTCCCTGAATTCTGTAGACTGAGCAATAATTTTCCAAAGCTTACCTTTGTATACACAGACATTGATGAATGCCCGGAAACAACTCAACACATTCGGTACACTCCCACCTTCCAATTTTACCGGAATGGTGAAAAGGTAGATGAGATGTATGGCGGTGTAGAAGAGAGGCTCCATGATCGCCTATGGCTGCACTCTTAACTCCTGTGTATGAGAAAAACATTATGATGCTTGCAATTTCTCTATCTATCTATGTAATTAAGTAGCATTGTCAATCGTGAGAAATTGTCTATTATCAAATCGACAACATCCTTAGTTTACACCAATGGGCAAGGTTTGGTCGCAATACAAATATAAATTTTAAGTGAGCTATAAAACCAAAGGTAAAAGAGGTAGCTAATGATACATCATACATGCTCTCCTATTGTGCTAATAATGTCTACTCCCTTTTTTTTTTTTCTGGTGCAAGCTGTGAAACTTATCTTCAATAAGAGATGTACGCATTGGAGCTTCTTTATTTCCCTTTTACCCAAATTCTGAAAGATGGCTACGATGATAACCACCTGTAGCAATGAACACCATAATGGGTGGCTGGCTAACTCAAGCCTTAGGCTTGAGGATCTTCACAGTCTCCCAAGTGAAATCAGAATCATCACGTCCAAAATGCCCATAAGAAGCAGTTTTTTGGTACCTGAAGCTTCCTCCTCTCATGAGATCAAGATTGATGGCAATCATTCCTGGCCTCAAGTCAAAATTCTCCTTACTAAGAACTAAGATGTCCTTGTATGAAATCTTTCCTGTTTTGTATGTGTCTACTACAAACACTGAAAGCGGATCTGGGACTCCAATTGCATAAGAAACCTGCACACTGCAACACGTGCAAGCCCTGAAGCTACCACGCTCTTAGCTGGTTGCCTAACAATGTATGCACCACTCCGATCAACCTTGGTTGGATCCTTGCTGGAGAAGGCACTGCCACCATGACCACCCAACCTCCATAGGTATCGATAATGATCTTTCTTCCTGTGAGTCCTGCATCACCATGTGGTTCACCAATCACAAACCTACTAGAGGGGTTGAGGTGGAAGATAGTGTCGTCATCAATGTATTTAGCTGGGATGACAGGTTTGATCACATGCTCTTTCAGTTCTTTAGCAATTTGTTCATTTGTGAGTTTCATGGTGCTGAGTTGATATGAGAACTGTGTGGACCCTGATAGGTATCATGGCTCCACCATCGTTCTTGTACTCAACTATGCAGTTGTCAGCATCAAGACCAACATCTGCTGAAACGAATCCAATGCCTCTGAAAATGTCTCGAACTATTTTCTCGTAGTTCACATTGGCCTTGGTTGTAATCTCACCAAAGACCATAACCATGTTAGTTTTTGTACAAGTCTCACACGCAACCTGGCTTTCCTTGTCTTGATCCAAGCATGCATCCAGGATGGCTTCTCAAACCTGATCACACAACATGTCGGAATGGCCTTCATTAACTTGACAATATGGTACATATTCTATTGCATTATAGAAAACCACACAGAAGCCATGTTTCAATTATCCTTCCTATAAAATTGGCATTTTCTTTCTTTTATCTCCAAACGATTCAAACGTAAACAAAGAAGCACAAACACAACAAACATAAAATACATGACATGAGCCAATATATACATCTGCGAGTGCTGCACAAACAAGAGCAGCATACCATCACATCAATCAACATTAGTAATTTTGCATACATTGAATATATATATATATATATATACATTTTCAAGAAAACTAGCCAATGAAAATATATATAACAATAACATTTACTATTAAGCGCTAGATTTAAACCAGGATGCAACTATAACAAATTCTAAGAGGCAGGCATTGATCCAATATCTGATAACTACGAATGCTGAAAGGATGAATGGTAGAAAACTGAATTGTATGACGTGAAAGTAAAAGATACACATCAAATTACTCTCTTTTTAGGTTGTTACGTATTTCATTTGTAGAATTTTTATATAAAAGAATACTCAATCACTAAGCCAATTTGTGATTGAGATTAATTTCAAAACATAATGTCACACCCATGAGGATGTTATTCTACTGAACTGCAAAGTAACAATACAGACATAAAACTTATATTCATGATAGTTTACAAAACAGACTAACGAATTCAGATATAAAAAAATTTACGACAAATTTAAATCTTACTTCACAAAGTTGCCATTTAACTATACAGTGTGTATATATATATAGTGACATGCCTCACACAATTTATATCATATATTAATTCGTACATAAAGCTACAACAGCAAAGTGAGCTGGCCTTCTGTACCACTGATTATTGTGTTTAGTTAGCCACGTAACAAGTTGCACCGAAAGATCATAAATAGTAGTGCGATTGGAATCTTGAAAACCACTCACCATCTAACTTTACAAATATTCATTGTAGTACTTTATTAGTTTAATATTCAATTTTTTTTTTTACTGAATTATGAATTAGTTCCTCTTATTATTTGAGTATTTCATTAAATCATTTTATTATTTAAGCATTTAATTAAATCATTTTATTTGTAAAAACTATCAAATTGAAAAAATATTGTACACAAAACAACATTGAAAACTATCAAATAAGTCTTTTTATTTAAGCATTAGATGAAAAAAACATTGACAACAATAAAAAATTTATAAATATAAAAAAATAAAAGTAATGTATTGAAAATTTTGAAAGAATTAGATGCGTAAAAATATTATTTTTTATAAAAAAAAATGAAAGAAAAGAGTTATGACTTAAAAAATGGAATGCTTTGGATACATTTTTTTAAAAAAAATTATAAAAAAATAAATAAATTAAAAATATTAAAAAAAAAACGAGTAATGTTGAATAGATGTAAAATAGTATTATTTTATATCGATTATCAATATAACCTATCAAAGATATTATTTATTACATTGGTCATTTGTCAATAGTTTCTATGTGAATCTATTCTGGTTTATTGTTTAAAAAAAAACTATTTTGGTAAAAAAAAAACCAAAAATAAGAATAATGTATTAAAATTTTAAAAATATTGAATGTAAAAAAATATGATAAAACACGAGTAATGTATTGAAATTTAAAAGTTTTGCGTGAAAAAAATAAAATTCTTAAAATATATAAAATCAAGAGTAAGGATTCAATTTTTTATTTAAGCATTGGATGAAAAAAAAACATGTAAAAGGTGAAAATTTTATCAATATGGAAAAAGAAGGGTAATGTCCTAAAAAAAAAAATAAAAAATAAAAAGCAAGAGTATGTCTTAATAACTTGAAAGCTTTGGATGCAAACAAATGAAAAAAAATGAGAATAATGTCTTAAAAATTTGAAAGTATTGGATATAAAATAAAAATGAAAAAAAAATACAAAAATAAAATTAATATCTTGAAAATTTGAAAGCATTGGATACTAAAAAATGAAAATTAAAAAAAATCTAACAAAAAAAATAAGAGTATTGTCTTGATTTTTTTTTTGTAAAAAGTAGATACAAAATAAAATTTGATGTTTTTTTAAAAAAAATATAAAAAACAAAGAATAATGTCTTAAAAATTTAAAAGCTTTGCATGTCAAAAAAATACGAAAACTTAAAAATTTTGAAAAATCAAAAGTAATCTCTTGAAATCTTTAAAAATATTGCATGCAATATTCTTTTCTTTTTTTTAAATATAAAAAAGTAAAAATAATGTCTTAAAAATTTGAATATTTGCATGTCAAAAAATAAGAATCATGAAAAATTAACAGTAATCTAATAAAAAAATTTAAAATATTGGATTAAAAAAATATGAAAAAAGAAGCATAATATTGTGAATTTTGAAGGAAAAATTAAAATTAAAATTAAAAATTACGAAAAATAAAAAGAAAAAATAATATCTTAAAAATTTTGAAAAAAATATGCAAAAAGAGGTTAGTTTTTATTAAAAAAAAAGAAGAAAAAGAAAGAGTAATGTTTTAAAAATTGGAATGCTATAGATGCAAAAAAAAAAAAAAAAAAAGAATATTGGATGCAAGAGTAACATCAAAATTTTGAAAGCATTGGATGTAAAAAAAAAAAAAAAAATTAAAAAACAAGATTAATATCTTAAAAATTTGAAAGTATTTAATACTTAAAAAAAAGTGAGAGTAATATCTTAAAAATAAATAGGATGGAAAAAAAATAAAGATAAAACATTTAAATGTATCAAAATTCAAGACATTGACTAATGTCTTAAAAAGTGAAAATTTTAAAATAATATGAAAAAATAAGGGTAATTTAATGTTTTTTTAAATGAAATTTTTCAAAAATTTAGAAAAATAAGAGTATTATTTTTTTTAAGAAGAAAACAAGAGTAAGGCTTTGCTTTATGATTTTATCTAGGAAAATATAAAAATTTATGGTTTCAATTTAGAGTTTTATTTATAAAATCCTAAATATTTAGAGGAAAATTTAGTATTTAAGGTACCATAAATATTTAGGATTTCATAAATGAAATCCTAAATTCAAAACCCTAAGTAATTAGAATTTCATAAATAATCTTAAATGAAAACTTTAAATATTTAAGGTTTTATTAATCAACCTCAAAATTTAACTCTAAATATTTATAATTTCATAAATAAACCCCAAAATAACCTTAAATTGAAACCTTAAATATTTAAGGTTTCATAATTGAAACCATAAACTAAAACCCTAAATATTTAGGATTTCATTAATGAAACCCAAAATATTTAGGGTTTTATAAATATAACATTAAATAGGTTTTCATAAATGAAAATATAAATCATGAAACCCTACATATTTAACCATGAAATGAAACCCTAAATTCTCAAGTTTCGTGATTCATGATTTCATTTATTAAACTCTAAATATTGAAGGTTTCATAAATAAAAATATAAATATTTAGAGTTTTATTTTAGGATTTCTTTTACAAAATCCTAAATTTTTAGAATGAAATTTAGGGTTTCGTTAATGAAATCCTAAACAATTACGATTTCACCTATGAAATTCTAAATACTTAGGATTTTGATTATTGGTTACATTTATGAAAGCAAAAATATTTAGAATTTTGCTTTATGATTTTATTTATGAAATTGAATAAATTTAGGGTTTCAATTTAGACTTTATTTATAAAACCTTAAAAATTTATATTTAAATTTAGAAATTAAGGTACCCTAAATAATTATGATTTAATAAATGAAGCCCTAAATTGAAACATTAAGTATTTAGGGTTTCATAAATAATATTAAATTAAAATCCTAAATATTTAGAGTTTCATTAATGAAACCCCAAATTTTACTTTAAATATTTTGGATTTCATAAATAAATCCTAAAATAACCTTATATTAAAACCTTAAATATTTAGAATTTCTTAATTGAAACTATAAACTAAAATCCTAAATAGAGTTTCATAAATGAAAATATAAATCATGAAACCATACATATTTAACCATGAAATGAATGCTCAAGTTTTATGATTTTGGATTTCATTTATTAAACCCTTAATAGTTAGGGTTTTATCAATAAAAACCTAAATATTTAGGAAGAAATTTAAGGTTTCATTATTGAAACCATAAATATTTAAGGTTTTACTTATGCATTCGTAAATATTTAGGGTTTTGATCTATGATTTTATTTATGAAACTGTAAAAATTTAGGGTTTTATTTATAAAACTGTAAATATTTATAGTGAAATGTAGGGTTTAAGGTACCCTAAATATTTAGGTTTTCATAAATAAAACACTTAATAGAAACCACAAGTATTTAGGGTTTCATAAATAATCTTAAATTGAAACCCTAAATATTTAAGGTTTCATTAATGAAGCCTTAAACTTCACTATAAATAATTAGGATTTCATAAATAAATCCCAAAATAACCATAAATTGAGACCCTAAATATTTAAGTTTTCTTTATTAAAACCATTAATTAAAATCCTAAATAGTTAGTATTTCATTAATGAAACCTCAAATATTTAAGGTTTTATTAATGAAACCCTAAATAAGGTTTCATAAATGAAAATATAAATCCTGGAACCATACATATTTAACCATGAAATGAAATCCTAAATACTCAAGTTTCGTCATTTAAGATTTCATTTATCAAACCCTAAATCTTTAAGGTTTCATAAATAAAAATCTAAATATTTAGAATTTAATTTACAAAATCCTAAATTTTTAGGGTGAAATTTAAGGTTTCATGAATGAAATCCTAAATAATTAGGGTTTCACCTACGAAATCCTAGATATTTAAGGTTTCGATTATTAGTTTCATTTATGAAAGCATAAATATTTAAGGTTTTACTTTATGATTATATTTATGAAACCGTAAAAATTTAGGGTTTTATTTATAAAACTCTAAATATCTAGAGTGAAATTTAGAGTTTAAGTACCTTAAATATTTAGTTTTTCATATATGAAACCTTAAATTGAAACCATAAGTATTTAATGTTTTATATATAATCTTAAATTAAAATCCTAAATATTTAGGATTTCATTAATAAAACTCCAAATTTCACCTTAAATATTTAGGATTTTATAAATAAATCCCAAAATAACCCTAAATTGACACCCTGAATATTTACGATTTTATGAATGAAATCTCAAATATTTAAGGTTTTATAAATAAAACCCTAAATAGGGTTTCATAAATGAAAATATATATCATGAAACCTTACATATTTAACCTTAAATCCTTGATATTTAGTGATTTAGGATTTCATTTATTAAACCCTAAATATTTAGGGTTTCATAAATAAAAATCTAAATATTTAGAGTTTCAATTTAGGGTTTCATTTATAAAATCCTAAATTTTTAAGGTGAAATTTAGGATTTAATTATTGAAATCTTACATAATTATATGATCTCTTAAATATTTAGGTTTCGATTAACAGTTTCATTTATGAAAGCCTAAATATTTTGGGTTTTGCTTTAAGATTTTATTTATGAAACCGAAAAAATGTAGGATTTTATATATGAAACTCAATATATTTAAAGTGATATTTAGGGTTTAAGGTACCCTAACTTGAAACTTTAAATATTTGGGGTTTCATATAATGTTAAATTGAAACCTTAAATATTTAGGATTTCCTTAATGAAACCCTAAATTTCATCTTAAATATTTCAAATTTCATAAATAAATCCCAAAATAACTTTATATTAAAACCTTAAATATTTAAGGTTTCCTAATTTAATCCATAAACTAAAACCCTAAATATTTAGATTTTCATTAATGAAACTTTAAATATTTAGGATTTTATAAATAAAATCCAAAATAGAGTATCATAAATGAAAATATAAATCATGAAACCATACATATTTAGCCATGAAATGCAACCCTAAATATTCAAGTTTCGTGATTTAGGATTTCATTTATCAAACCCTAAATGTTTAAGATTTCATAAATAAAAATCTAAATATTTAGAGTTTAAATTTAAGGTTTCATTTACAATATTCTAAATATTTGGGGTGAAATTTTGGGTTTCATTAATGAAACCTTAAATAATTAGGGTTTAATTTATGAAATCCTAAATATTTACTGTTGCAATTAATGTTTTAATTTATGAAAGCTTAATTATTTAGGATTTTGCTATATGATTTTACTTATGAAACCGTAAAAATTTAAGGTTTTAATTTAGGATTTTATTTATAAAATACTTAATATTTATAGTGAAATTTAGGATTTAAGGTACCCTAAATATTTAGGTTTTCATAAATGAAACCCTAAATTAAAACCCTAAGTATTTAGTGTTTCATAAATAATTTTAAATTGAAACTTTAAATATTTAAGGTTTCATTAATGGATCCTTAAATTTCATCCCAAATATTTAGGATTTCATAAATAAATCCCAAAATAAGATTAAATTAAGACCCTTAATATTTAGGATTTCATAATTAAAACTGTAAATTAAAACCCTAAATAAGTTTCATAAATGAAAATATAAATCATGAAACCGTGCATACTTAACCATGAAATGAACCCTTAAATCCTAAAGGTTTCGTGATTTAAGATTTCATTTATTAAACCTTTAATATTTAGGATGTCATAAATAAAAACATAAATATTTAGAGTTTCAATTTAGGGTTTCATTTACAAAATCCTAATTTTTTAAAGTGAAATTTAGGGTTTCACTTATGAAATATTAAATATTTACGGTTTTGATTAATGGTTTCATTTAAGAAATATTAAATAATTACGATTTTTCTTTATGATTTTATTTATGAAATTGTAAAAATTTTGGGTTTCAATTTAATACTTTATTTATGAAATCTTAAATATTTAGAGTGAAATTTAAGGTTTAAGGTACCTTAAATATTTTGGTTTTCATAAATGAAATCCTAAGTATTTAAGGTTTCATTAATGAAGCTCCAAATTTCACCCTAAACATTTAGGATTTCATAAATAAATCCCAAAATAACCTTAAATTGGAACCCTAAATATTTATGATTTCGTAAATAAAACTATAAATTGAACCTAAAACCATAAATCATGAATCCCTAAATATTTATACATGAAATGAAATCTAAGGGGATTCATTATTCATGATTTCATTTATCAAAACCCTAAATCTAAAGGAATTTATAATTAGGAATGTCTTTAAAATTTGAATAAAAAAAAATATTTAAAAAAGATGAAAAATTCAAAAGTGATGTCTTAGTTTTTTTTTTAAATATGAAAAAAAAGTGTGGTATCTTGAAAATTTAAAAATAAAAATGAAAAATGAAAAAATGAGAGTAATTTCTTGAAAATTTGAAAAAAAAATGAAAAGAGAAATAATTTAAAAAATATAAAATAAAAAAAAGCAAGATTAACTTGTCTTGAAATTTTTTAAGAAATTGGATGTAAAAAAATAAAAGGAATGGAAGGCAACAGTAATGTTTTGATTTTTTTAAAAACATTGGATGTAAAAAATAAATATCTAAAAATATATTTTTTTTAAATATTGGATGCAAAAATTGAAATAAATTTTTTTCAAAAATATCAAAAAGCAAGACTAATGTCTTGAAATTTTGACGGTATTGGATGTAAAATAAATTGATAAAAAAAAAAAATGGAAAAGCAGAGTGATGCTGTGATAATTTTGAAAACATTGGATGCAAAACATTAGAATACAAGAAAAATTGAAAAATAAAACTTTTAAATATATCAAAGTTCAAGACTAATGTATTGGAAAAATTGAAAACATTGGAGTTAAAAAAAAAATTAAAACATAAAAGAAGCCAGAGTTATGTTTTAAAAAATTTTAAAATATTGGATCCAAAAAATTGAAAATTATAAAAAGGCAAGACCTATGTCTTTAAAATTTTAAAAACATTGGTTGAAACAAAAAACATGGAAAAACATCGGAAGTAACAAAAAAATGAAAAGGATTTTTTTTTTAAATATCAAAAAACAAAGCTAATGTCTATTAAATTTAAAAATAAAATGAATATAAATATAAAAAAATTAAACCATGGAAAAGTATGAGTAATTATATACAGAATATGTACACATTATATAAAAACATTCTACAAAACTTAATAATTGATTAAAACGTTATACAAAACTGAAATCTATTTAAAATTTAATAATTTATAATAATTGATTAATTGAGTCAGACTATATACCCATTCTATTTATCTAAATTACTATGTTTAAAATAAATAAGAACATATATGAATTAAGAAAAAAAAAACATTATTCATGACATTTGTCCACGTGCCTAAGTGTTGAATGACAAATAGATAGATAATACCTGAAAATTCATGACTGAATGACAAATAATGCCCAAGTGTTGAATGATTAAAATTATTAGCAAAATGGTTCATACACCAGATGGCCTACTTCTTGCTAACTAGTAACTATAGAGCAAGTATATTTTAATCAACATAAAATCAGGTATATGGCAGCCAAAGCTGGTGATGCCATTCGCCCTGCTAAATAAAAGATTTAAATGCTGGATTTTCAATGAAAAAACCTGTATACTTGTAAAGTGGTAATATAGATAATTTAATAATAATTCTATAATAATCAATAGAATTGAAGCAGTTAAAAGTGCTGTGTTTGGCAATAGAATTGAAGCTTCAGCCACCTTGTACCATTGTTCTTTCTTCTACCAACACAGCAGCACCCTTGATTTTCTTCCCTCTCCATCTTTATCCCAATGCATGATATATTTGTAGATAATATGAGAATGATATGATCCCAGCCATGAAAGGTTTTCATTCTGCTGGCATCCAAAAGAAATGGACCATACCATTTAGAACATCATCCTAGTTCATCTCAACGAAAGCACCGGGTTGAAACTTCTTGTGTAATGCTTCTATAGCTGATTCAATGCGAGTTAGGTCCTGTGACAAAATTATAATTCAGAATGGCTGACATATATACATGCAAACTTATTTTTCTTAAAACAAAGACTAGAATAGGGAAGTTTCATTGTACCTTTCCTTTGAAGCTTACCCTAAGAGATCCATATCTGACTTTGCGGTAACAACCTAGATGTTACAAAGAAGAAATACAATTAAAAATAAAGATAGAGGTTGTAAACTTGTAAACGTCACAACAACTCATAAACTTCATACCAATATAAAGATCTGGAAATTCAAGGCAAAGCTTTGATAGAGGTTGAGCAATTTCAACCTGCAGTTTAGATGTCATAAAGTAAAATCAGATGAGCTCGGGAAGAAAAATTACAGAAAAACAAGGCAAAAACAGTATATGGATGCTGGATACTCTCATCAGAATAGATTGTCTCCTACTGCTACTATTTAATAATTTCATCCAAGATATTTGAGTACACATCAATTGCACCTCTGATCATTTTTATATAGGCCAATCAGCAGCAATTAAAAATTAAAAAGGATGGGGCACATGATGATTAGTCTCACCATAGATAAAGCCTGCAGAACATGTGCTACAAGTAATTGTGTCCAATATTTATTGAAAGAAAACAAAATTCCAAATAATCTTCAAATCACGGAATGAAATCATGCCAGATGTATCATGATATATGAAAGTTAGTACATACATCTGATAGATTAGTTGTCACATGCTTTGATACATATGGTTCCAGCAATGCTAGTAGATCACTAGATTTTGCTAACTCAATCCAACAGTCCCACTGCCTTTCCAGCTCCGAAACATTTGTTGCACTAAGAATTATTACATTTTGGCACTTGATCTGCAAAAAAAACAGTAATTATCTCAAACAGTTAAAACCAGTATTGCTTCAATATTTTCATCATATACAATATAGGAGTTGGCCATAACAAATAAAGTACAATTTTTTTTTTTCAGTTTCTCCTTAATGTAAAAGTGAATTTCTGGTAAATGACATATAAGGAAACAATTTCCGTTAATGAACTTCTGAATACATACCAAGGGCACAGACAATTTGTCATGATGCCATAATTCAGTTATGCCCTCAGGCAATTGAGCCATCTGAAAGGTGAAAGGCAAGGAAAGATCAGTATTAACGAACTACATACTGCAATATGTTATGGCATAGTATATTGTGTGCAATGCAAGACAAGTCTGAGAAAGTATATTGACGTCTTGCAGACACAAAAGGAAAAAATATTGAAATCGAAATATATATGACTATATGATCTTATTAGAGTATTTCTCATTGCTTCCAAAAAACAACCTAGATTTTCTGAAGTAAATTACCTCATTCCGGTCACCAGTACACTGATCACCAATAATATGCCTGAGATATTCTTCAAATTCTTCATCTGGAGCCTACATTAAAACAGCATTATGCTGGGCAGTTTCAACTACTTCTAACAACAGAAGTATTACTACACTTGTAGAAGACTAACGACTCCAACAGATATGGATGGACAGAGCATATGTAGGGAATGATTATAGTAGCCTCAAATTAAAAATATAACAATTGAAGGAAGTAACAGACCAAACGAACACCAAAAGCTTTTGCAATTCCTGCTATGGTAACATCTGAATGCAGTGGACCTACACCTCCAAATATAAATACCTACAAAAATTAGACCAGGTAAATATCCTGAACCATCATTTTATCACCAAGAAATTCATGCGTAGAATCTAAGTGTGTTGTCTTTACCATATCACTTTTAGATTTTTGTCGCTCAACTTCTTCAGCCACAGAATCTATCTGGTACAGAAGTCACAAACCATGAAATTATAATATTAGGTGAAGAATGCCTAAATTAGAGTTTGCATGTGGGTCATTATCAACAGACTTGTAATAACACTTTCAAGTGCTGATGTCAGCAAAGCAGAACAGTTCATATAAACATATATAGGACTTGTGCAGAAAAAAACTTACATTGTTGTGCACAACAGAATGTTGAAACACAGACCAACCAATGGAATGCAGCTTCTTACACAAATAAGGTCCCAACTGATCCTCAACAATGCCAAACCTGAGCTATGGAACAGAGTAAAGAAAAAGAGAACACCGATACAGTTAAAGGATCAAACAAAATTAATGAGTTCACTACACAGCAATGACAGCATGCATGATAGATTTTAAAAATTTAAATTTATTTCATTTAATCTTCTTTCCTCAAATGAATATTGAAAAGTTAAATTGATTTCTGAGGTGTTACTTTCTTCACATAAAAAAAAAGGATATTGTTTGTTCAAGATTAATGAAAGAGCTTCTATGTCAACGTATAGGAAACTCAGCAAGACGGCAACAAGTCATCCAGCACAAGTCAAGAGATTCAACAATAGCTTAAACCATTGTAAATTGATACACCAAAGCTTGAAAACTGGGTAAATAGTCTGACAAAATTGTGAAAATCTCCCAATGGAAAATTATAAAGCAGGGCATACAAGTTCATACAAGATAGAGTTTCCAATATATTCCATAAAATCCTACTATCCATGTGATATCAAGGTACTTACAGAATCTCATCTCCCACAGCAATGATTGATGCTGTGAGCATGCTGTTTTTATGTGAATCCAGGCTAATCAAGCCATTGCTCTCTGCAGAAAGTTGTCCACCAGTTGAAGGAGATGGCCTTTTAGCCCTCCCTGCCCTCTCTAATCTTCCATCAGCAAGTAAATATGCAGGTTTGAATTTATTGGAAGAATTGCTAATGCTTAATAATGAGTTTGGAACAGTATCGTATATGCTCCCAATTGAAGTATAACTGCCACAAATAATAAGGAAATAATAATACATCAAAATTCCCCGAATAAACACAGACATCTAGAATCTAGAACTTAATGTCAACCATGATGAACCAATTATTAGATTCAGCAATAGAATGTGTATCAGTCAAGTTATTTAGTGAAGTCTTTTTGCAAATGATGATCAGATCTTCATCCAATTTTTTTTCCAACTGTCCCCTATTCTGGGGAAAAATGTTAAACAAAAAAGAAAAGTATGGTAGGCAGATATAATAAAATCCAACAATAAGGTTCATCATATTTATTGAGTATTACCCTTGATCATAAAGGCTGCAATAGTTCACCTTGCAAGTTAAAAGGAAGGCCCACACGTCTCTGTGTAGAAATATAACCACCATAAGTAAATGAAGCAATTAACATTATCACATTCCAAAGCATCAACATAAATAATCAAAGAAAAGAACAAACACTATTTTCCATGTGATGGCACTCTCAAGTTAACATGCAAATTGAGGGAAGGAAACCAAATACATTCCCTGAGAAAATTAAGTGAAGGCTACTTGCTAAGAAAATTATTGTCCCTGGTGCTCTCAAGTTATAAAATATTACAACAACTAATTCTTGTCCCATTAGATGGGATTGACTACAAGGGTCAAATAATGCCATTGGGCTATATCAAGAAAATAAGGGCCCGTTTCCTGTGTTTTTGTTTCCTATTTATATTTTCTGATTCCACTTTTTAATTACAAAATTGTCACTTTGTTTTCAATATGTTTCTTTTTTCAAAGATTTATATGGGAAACATGGAAAACATTTTTTTTATGTTTTCTCGCCTGTACAAATATTTAAAAATAGGAAACAGATTGAAAACATTGTAAGTGAAAACAGAAAATGACAACAAAGGTAAATGAGCCCTAATAAGTTTTCAAAAAGTCCATTTAGATTAAAGTTTTTTTTTTTTTGCTATTAGCAAGCTATCCTTCAGCTTTTACCTGAGGTTTTTTAGTTTTCTCTAATTTTTCATTCAAATGGCTAACCAAACATGAAAGTCTGTATATTGCCAAAAGGTTATAAATCTAAGACTAATTGTACCAAGGACAAGAAATAACCATAAATACTGATATGGCTGTTTTCAAAAGGGAAGAGTTAAGATATAGGGAAAAATATGTCAAAAAAATAAATCAATTTGGAAATGTGGTAGTCTATTTATTAGTGGCACTGCTAACACAACTAATAACCACAATTCTGTCTCTCATACTAATGTTTTAGGGACATTAAACATATCATCCAACACTAACAAGTATGGGACACAAGACCTTGTAATGTCAAATTTATTACAAAATGAAAAGGATTTATGTACAAGTTGGCACCAACCACCAATGTTTTTAAGAGAGAATTCTATTCTTTCAGATCTTTCTATTGCTTGCTCATCTAGATATGAGTTTAAAAGAAAAGCACTATTTATAAGCACTGGTTATAATTTTACTTAATCAATAGCATGAAGAACAAACTGCATAGAACAAAGAATCAAACCTGTATGACCAATCTAAAATGGGATTCACCCTCATGAAAGGTGGCCACCCAGGTGAACTAGGGGAGAACTGTTCTTGACCAACCTGTAATGTAGGAGCACACATGTATAAATATAATAATAAAGGGAACCTCAAATCAAAAACAATGTATACTGCCAAACTTCTTGATTAATGTCTCTATTAACAAGCATTTGATGCTTTTCAAATTAATGATTTTGCACATGTGCCCTAATTATCCTCTCAACAGCTTAGAGTGATATATTTTCAGCAATATTCTGGTTATCAGCTAGTATTCTGGTGATTTTCAAACTAATAGCAAGTTTATACAGAAATTGGGGAGCCTAAATTTAGATTGAACTTTCTCTATGGGCAAACTACAGTGATTTTGAGCATACTACAGTGTAGCGTGAAAAATTCACAGTTTAGAAATGAGATATTTAATGCATGTTGACATTGCTGAGGTATTCTAGGAACGTTTAGAAGTTATAATGAGTTAATGACATGTGCCATTTTATACTATAATAAGTATGGTCCCTTTGAGGGTTTAAGCCATTTTATCTTTACTAGATTGCAATTTATTGAGTAATGATATGTAGCTTAGCTTTCTCCTTATAACATATATCTATGAATAGTTATATATGTGTGTAGTTTTTTTAAAGATGTTCATATATTGTTTGTAAAATCTTCACATACCGCAGTAGGGTCTCCAATTCGAACTCCAAGGAAGAAAGCTCGAATAGGTTTTTCCTTTAGCAAAGCCTCCAAACCAGACTTGAAATCTAAGGTAATGGTGTCAATTTGCAATCCATAGCTGCTCAAGAAAAAATCATTAGTTGCTCCACCTTTAAAGGAGGACAAGCCTCCAAGATTAAAAATTACAAACAATGGTAGAAATTGAGACAGGAAAATATCACCTCTCCATATTATCTAAACTGCAATGACAAATAAAAATAAATTTAAAAAGTAGAAAGGAAGAAGAAGCTTCACTCACATGGCAGCAGTATCATAGGTGAATGAGTTGATTTCTGGAAATGCACAAGGACTCTCAAAATATATTGTTCGAATTGGAAAATCTTTTAGATCCCCATTGTCACTATTTTGCCCCTTTTTATGCAAGAAATGGCCAGCCCTGAGTATGTGCAACAAAACCTGCATGCCAAAGCTCAATGTCACCATTAATGAGCCCATAGATTCTGATGGATCATAAAAGATTACACACATTAAAACTTACCGTTGAATCCTTTCCTCCATTGAAACTAAAGGCAACCTCCTCAATACTGTAGGAAGAAATTAATACATGCGACATAATAAGACAACTTACATTAACAAGGGCAATCAGCATTGAGAAGATAAAATAGTCATAAAAGATCATAATTTCTTCTCCGTTCATAATTTAGAGCAGATATGACTTATAACAAATGAAGTAACAAAAAGACACCAAAAAGTAGCGAGACATCACTCTATGATTTATATGCACTTGTCCCTAAAACAATCAAATTTCAAATCTCCAATTCGGCCATCATCCAACGTAAAATAGTCTTCCTATGAATTTGTAAGAGTCCTTAAGTTGTTTAGAATATGAACCCTATTAAAAAATTGACCGATGGAGTGCATATCGTCCTTTCTTCATAAACTAACATAGAATTACAGATATCAAAATAAAAGTTATTTCCAGTAACTTAGATCAAATGGAACATCATCACAGACCTTCATTCAATTCATTACATCGCTGTTTCCAGATAACACATTTCCAGCAATATTTTCAAGTTAACAGACTTCTAAACATTTTAAGAAATGCTTGTCCTTGAGACAATAATAATCAAGGAACGAAAATCACTATCACCCCAGAAACTCATAAAATGGATCCAACATAAATCAACAATCCATCCTCATTGAGCACCTATTCATCTTTCCAGTCAAAACAATAACAAAAATCAAGTCAACAGCAAATAACACCCTTCTCCTCTTCTGATTTACACTAACCAGCAGAAAAGGGGCAAATCCAATTCCTAACACACAAAATTCAAACCCATCTCATGAAAAGGTTTAAGACACCAACCCCACAAATTGCATGTCCCAGTTCATGGGAGACAGAGAACAACTTACGAATACAAAGCCAAAGCTCTCTGAACAACGTAGGTGGCGTTGTTGTACTTGGTCTGAAGTCTTCGATCGTCACACTCTCTAATTGCCTTATCGATCTCCATATTGAAAAGGCTGAGCAAGAGAAAAACAGAATCAGAGCAAAGGGGGTTACGAAAAGAGAGGAAATTTAACGCTGTTTCGTCGTCAAAATGGTAACTGGGAGCGAATTGGAGAAGGGGTGTGCGAGTGTGTGAAGTGGTTGAATAAATGATTGTGGCGTTTTGAAAAGGGGATTAGATTGGAGTGAGAGAAAAAGAAGAAGAAGAATTGGGCATACATGCAGAATGTGGTTGGTTGGTTGGTTGGTGTTATGTGAGAGAGAATGAAAAAAGGCGCAGAATCTGAACAAAAATAAAAGCAACGATAGTCTTATCTTCGTTGTGTTGTCGCAGCGCACGAAAATGAAGTGGCTGCTCTCTCTGCTCCAACCGAAATTTTAAGATAACCGGATCCAGCCAGCCTCACTCACACTCCCTCCTTCCCAAACAAAAATAAATAAGGCAAAGATATTCTCCCAATGGCAAGAATTTTGAGGTAATTTTCTTCGGAAATGGATCCTAAAGTGTAAAAATATTTTCTAACGTATTCAATTTAACTAGATTATTTTTTAAAAAATATTTTATTATATTGTTAGATTTAATGAATGTATCATGTATATTTTATTTTTTTTACAATATATTATGTATATTTAATCGAATACAAAATTTTTCACTAAGATATATTCATGTGATAAAAAAAATATTATTATTTTATATGTGAAGTTAATTTAACCACTAATTAATCATAAAAAAAAAAACTATAGAATTTTCATATCACTTTAACTAGCATTAAAATTTAAATTCTAAATATACCGTTATATTGCATATTTAATAAAAATATTATAATTTTATTTGATTCTAATAAATTATTTCATGTAAAAGATATTGTGCAATATATGCTAAAAAAAATATAAAATCAATTTAATTCATTATGGTGGACCTAAAAATAAAAGTTTGAATAGTTTACACGTTTTCACCTGTTATGTTATACTGAAAAGTAATCTAAAATTAATTATAAGTACTAGTAATAATTAAACAAGTATTTAATCTTTTATAATAGGATACTTCCTATTATACGACGAAGATTCACAAATATTTTTCTTGCCTACCATGTCGTTGAAAGAGATCCTAAAATAAAGAGAGATATTTTCGGAGTAAGCAAAAACCGTAAGGAAATTATTTATTTATTTTCTTACAATACTCTGACTCTGTTTCCTTCCATTTTGGTTTGGATGTTTAGATTTGCAGCATGTAGATGCTTGTAAGGAAACAATTAGGAACTTTAATTTTGATGTTTGACCATTTTTATAAGAAAAATTATTTGCAATTGATAACGAGTAAAAAAATGCCGAAACATGTAAAAAAGAAAACACTAGGTAAAGGCCAATTTTATTTTATTTTACAGAATAAATGCCTATTTTTGGGAAACATTAACGTGAATTTTCCAAGTAAGAAAACAAAAAATGAATCAATTTATATATGATTATTTTTTATAAGTTTAATTTCATATTTCACAACATCTTTTCATTGATTTAAAATCATTTAAAAAACTTTTATGATATCTTTTCAAATTCATAATAATAACTAAGCTTTTTTATTTGATAAAATAAACAATTTTGATTTTTTTTAATCAAGCATTTAACAAAATGAACTTGAATAATTTAGCTCATTTATTAACATTGGTTTCGGGTTTTACTTGATTTAGGTGCAACGAAGGAACTTCAAAGTTCAAAGTTTGGACTAGTCATCGTGTATAAATAATCTATCGTGACAACTACCCAGAAGGTTACAAGATGCACGATCTGCGTGCACCATACTGCATGCTTTAAAGCTTTTAGACCAATAACTCACTCCAGTCTCTTATACTACAAAAATAAATAACAATTTATTTTTCTATTTCACATCATCTGTATTTCTTCCTCTATTTCCATACACCCAAAAATAAGGTAAGTATCTATCACTTTTTTGTTCTACAAATGCATCTTTTCTGAAGCACGAGATTTCAACAAAGTAAACAGAAAAAGAAAAAAAAATTATAGCAAAAGTTATCCCAAGTCCTAAAAGGTGAGTAAGGAAAAGGATGGAAAAGTGGATTATACGGAAAGCAACGGAACATGTCACATAGTGGTTTAATGACTCACATTGCTATTTAAAATTAGGAAAGCTCACTTATATTCCGAGATCCAAGTTAGAACGTTTGTGAATACTTACTTAGTGGTGTTAAGTGAAATAAAATACTGTTTTTAATAATGTTCTTAGCAAGGGACAGGAGCACGGCTGTATTGACTGAACAAAAATATAAATGTACTGATTTCGTAGCTTCTGCCCTGTTAAGAGTGAATTTCTTCCTACATCTCAAATGTTTCCACCAACACCTTTCATATGGGCATAAATAAAACTGCGAGATTCTCACTTAAATTGGCAGTAGAATCATCGAGATCTTCTTCGTGCCAAATTTCAAAAAATAAATAATAATTAAAAAAAAAAAAACTTACAATCTGTTGAAAAGGTTCTTTAGATAAAGCACATCCTCATAAGTCCGTGTCAGGCTGCAAGAGAATAATGGTTTCCAAAATCCTAGAGGATGGATCGCAGGGTAATTTGAAGTCTAACTCTAACCTGATTGAATCTTATTATAATGAGGATTTTTCTTTTCTAAACGAAGGTAAAAGTTTAATTAAACCATTGACTGAGCACACGCATATTGTGAGAATGTGAGTGTGAATATTGGTATAATGTATATTAGCATATACCTTATAGTTGAACCTTAGGTGGCCTCTGTAATCTTTTTGATTCACCACCAACCCATTCTGTCCTCATTTGATGCCAGTCTAACTCAGCTGCATGAGAAAATTAATATACGTCAAATTATAAGTGGACTGCATTTGATACTGGAAAAATTGATCACTAAAAGAGTCTCACTTAAGTCAATATTAAAGGAGAAAAATTATATTTTGTATTTTATTTGAGGTTTCAGAGAACTGAAAAAGGGTTAACACCAGATATTTTCCATAAAATATCTGTTTACATCTGGCTAAATTAATTTAATAGATGCTTACAAACATTTATTTGTAAGTTTGAATTTGTGTTTGCCTGTCATATTGAATGAAGTGTAAACAACTAATATAACCATATGCCAAACCATGTAGCTCAATTAATTTTACATTTTCTACTTTTTCCTACTCGCAGACCACAGGGTATGAACTATACGCAAGTTGTGTCGTAACTGACCTAAGAAACAAAAAACAAAATTCTAAGTAAGGAGGAAAGCAAAACTACTTAGGAATTATATTTTTGGTGAATAAAACTACTTATGAATTTAAACATGAGTGAGTATACCAATCTTGTTGTAGAGCCAAACCTATTTGAAGTTAAGCCTGAAAACTACATATGAGTATTATTTACTGGATACTTGAGAAACTTGAACCATGAAGGAGAAATTTGTTGTTATTAACAAATGCAAGCTATTTTTTTTTTTTTCTAATGTAATGTAAAACAAAAGGTGTCAGAAAAGTACATACCATGGTTTACATAGACTTCTTTCTCAGTCAAAATTCTCATTGCAAGCATTGCATGGGCCCCCTGAAGAGTGATTCTAATAGGGATTGACATTTGAACCACTACCAATTAGTACCATCTTTTTTGTAGCAGTATAACATTGTCTTCTAAAATATTAATCTGCATAAAAAGCATATGAACAAAAGACTCTCTATAGGGAAAGCCTTTCATCAATTATAGGAAATTAAGAATATAAAACCATTCCCAGGCCCCCTCCTAATAGCTTGAGCTTAAAGGAGATTTAGTACCCATGCAAAGAGCTTCTAATTAAGCAATTGAAAATGCAGATTTAGGCCTTAAAGAACTTAACTGTACACTAACTGAAGGCCAAACGAAATAATACTTTTTCAAATTTGAAGTATAGATTTTTATACCAAACTTTTTCAAGAATAAATAATTCCATAAAAAGGTTATCATTGATTGACAAGCATCGGTTACTTACATTAGGAACATTGCATTAGTCAACCAAATAAACAAAGTTCCAGTAAATTTACCTACAGATCATGCTTTATGCAAAACATCCCCTCCCTCTCAAGGCAAAATGATAACTACGAATCAAACCAAAAGTCAAAAGTTGGGTCCAATTTTTTTTTTCTTCCCAATTTATGCCATTATAAAACACATGTGTTTGCTAACAATACATTTCTTTCCCTTTGCTTCATTTACTTAAATCCTATTTTCCGGTTTTCATTTGACTTTTGTATTACAGTCAACAACACCAACTCACATTTACCACAAAACCTTGCCACCAAAATCAAACAACGCAACAACATTGATTTCAATAATCTAAAGAAAACCTGAGTGACTTCCAGCAAAATCATGTCATGCACCAATTTATCTTCCCTTAATTATGGCAATAATATCCAATATATTAAGTAATTTAAAATGAACTTTAAATAAATAAAAAAATTACGAAACAACTTTTACTTTGTATTTTAAGTTGAAAAAAAGTTGGGTCAAACATACCCTAATTCATACATGGAATACCTGAACAACTCAGTCCTGGACTAATTTTACTGGAACCAGGTATCTTCCGCACTCTCCTTTCCCTCATCTTACTTCTCACAAGGCAAACATCTATCCATCGCTCTGCTGCTGCATAGATGTCAGACAACAGCACATAATTAGCTGCATTTAGAGGCTCAAGCTCAAAAAGTCGATTAGCAACAATCTCTCCCAACTCTGAATCACCGAATAGTTTACATGCCCCAAGAAGTGCACCCCAGGCACCTGCATGAGGCTCCCCAGGGATTAAGTTTATAAGTTCATAAGCATCCCTTATGTGGCCTGACCGGCTTAGAAGATCAACCATACATGCATAGTGATCAGGCAAAGGACTAATGCAGTATTTTTGCTTCATCAACTGGAAGTAGTTCCGTCCCTCATCAACTAGCCCAGCATGACTACAAGCTGTTATAATGACTGTGAAGGCCACCTCATCCGGGGTTAGCCCTTCCAGCAGCATCCTGTTAAACAGATTCACAGCCTCTTCTCCATGCCCATGAATTGACAACCCCTGTATCATCGAACAATACAAGACTATATCCCGTTTAGGTTTTTCCTCAAACAATTTCAACGCCCTTTCCATGTTTCCACACTTTGCATTCATATCCAGAAGCGCTGCAGTTACATGGTCCTGCTGAAGATCAATACAGCTCTTGCTTACATAAGAATCAACCCATTGAGCCAGTTCTAAATGACCCAACTGCGCAGAAGCCGACATCAAGCTGACCAATATGAACTCATCAGGTTTCACATTCATAGATTCCATCTGGAGAAACACTCTCAACGCCTGATTAGGCTGCCCATTCTGGACATAACCCGATATCAAAGCAGACCAAGCAACAACATCCTTCTCTGGAGCACGATCAAACAAGAACCTCGCGGCCGCCATGTCACCTGCCTTGGCATACCCATCAATCATGGTGGTGAAAGAAACAACATTCTTCTCAGGCATTGCGTCAAACACGCCTCTAGCACTGCTCAAATCCCCCACCTTGACAAAACCCTGCAACATTGCGTTCCAAGACGCCACATTTCTGCGAGGCATCTCATCAAACAGCTTCCTGGCCTCCACAACATCGCCAGCAGCAACGTACCCAACAAGCATAGCAGTCCAGGAAACCACATTCCTATCAGACAATCCATCAAACACCTTGCGAGCATCAGCAATCTCCCCGCACTTGCCGTACATGTCGATCAAACTGGTGCCCACGTAGAGATCCTGGTCGACGCCGCACCTGAAGGCGGACCCATGAAGCGACTTTCCTTCCCGTGCCTTGCACGTACTGGAACAGGCCTTGATGACAGAAGGGTAGGTGAAGCTATCGGGAAGAGCCCCATGTGCCTTCATGCGAGCGAAGGCGGAGAGGGTGTGGGAAAAGAGACTCTTTTGGCAGTGGAATTTGATGAGGGTGTTCCAGAGGAAGGTGGAAGGGGAGAGAACGCGGTGGAAGACGGAGGAGGCGTAGGAGTAGGAGAGGGTGTTGGCGGAAAAGAAGAGGGAAATGAGGAAGTGGTCTTGCTCGAGGCCTCGATGGATGATGCAAGCGTGCACTTGCTCCAGGTGTTCACTGCTCTTGCAGGCTTTGAGGAGGGTGGTGATGCTTGCAGCTGAATGAAGACGAAAAGGAGAGGACTGAGAGATTGGACGCATGGAACTGGAAATCGGAATGACAGGGAAAAAAACCCGGCATTTGCAGGGACGGAGCCAGCCCTGGCTAGTAGGGGGCAACAATTTAAAAAAAAATAAAAATCAATATATACATATGCATTAATTTTATAATTTTTTTATTAAAAAATTAATATAATTTATATTAAATTAATAATTATTTTATTTACACACCAAAAGGAAAAAAAATATTTTATATATAAATAAAATAATTTTACATTGAAAATAAATTAAAAAAATTAAAAATTTGTTATTTATTTATTTATTGTTCTTTAAGAATAATTCATAAATTATAACATCATTTTAAGAATCTAAGCAGGCAAAGCTTGTTTGTTATTTATTATTATTTTTTAAGGCCTTTCAAGTACTTCATTTTTAGTAGTGTTAATGAAAGAATAAGTAAATCCAGTGTGTTTATAGGTTGGGTTAAATTCATATAAATTTTAATCTAATCCAATCAATTTTTAATAGGCTGGATTGAATTTGTATTATTTTATTTTCAAACTCAACTTAACTCAATCATGAACGGATTAAATTATTGGGTTAGTGATGTATTTTATTTTTAAAAAAATCATAATAAATTTTCAAATTTTACTATTTTTTAGAATAAAAATTATTTTCAATCACAAATAAACATAATTATATATTAATGCATAAAATAAACTAAATATAATAATACCTTTAAACTTAATTGTTGATCCCTTCGACCTTAATTCACCTAATCCAAAAAATTCAAAATAAAATTATTATCAACCTAAATAACAAAGTTCATTTAAGTTAATATACTTGAGAAAATTCAAATAATATTGTAACATTGATACAAAATAAACTAAAAATAAATAACAAATGAGGAAAATAGGTTGAGTGAATGAGACTAAAGTGTTGAGTGACTGAGAGTTTGAGAGACGAAAGTATATTTTTTGTTTTATTATTATTATATGTAGTTCGAATTGGATTAGGTATAACTCAAATACTCTATTAATCCGCTCAAATTGGGTTAAATCAGATTAAAATATGTTGGATTCACTGTTATCTATACTTATAACACTCCTAAGTAAATCAAACAATTTTTTTTTATTGAAAACAAATTAATTTTGATACAATTAACTCAATAAAAAGAAGTTATCGACAAAAATGGTGAATTTTATTTTAATATAGAATAATAGAATAAAAATTTATTTGTTGAGTCAAATTTGATAAAAAAAAATTATAAATCCGTTATTTAAAATATAAAAATGGATCAAATATTTGTTTATAAAATAAAATTATTATTAATATTTTAAATATTTTTTATTTAAAGAAAATAAATAAATATGATATTTTTTCTTTTAATGTGTTTATGATATTTATTCTTAAATATGATTTATTTATAATTTTTTTTAAAATTAACCTAAATTTTGTGTATATATATATAATCAAAAACAAGCAGGGGCCCTGATCTCCGGAGCAGTGTAGCTCCGTCCCTGGGCATTTGCATTTCCGCGGTAGCTTTTGAGAGCAAAATGGACATGACTACTTGACTAACTCCCTTTAGATGAAAAAAAAAATGTAATATTTTTTAACATAAAAATAAGGCTTAAATAATCTTTTCCTCCATGTAAAATATGAAATTCTTAATAAAAAATAAAAATTCATTTTTACACAAAAATAATATAAATATGATTATCATCTCATACTCATGAATGAGATTGTCATATCATACTCATGGATGACATGATAAGTCACTGGGCCATTAATATTATTATTACGTCATCCATTTTAATTGTATGTTTTAATATTTTAAAAGAAACAACAAAATTTTAGTTTCAAAAATTTTAATTGTAGACTTTAAGAGTGTTTTTGAAATGATAATATTGATAATGACAATGTCAAATAAAAATAATAATGTTAATGATAATATCAGGATCATAGTATAATAATTACGACAACAAAAATAACAATCATAATAACAATGATAATAATAAAAAATCAACTGACATAAGTAATACTTGTGATGGTAGGTAGTGTCTGGAGTATATATCAACTTTATTAACGGTGGTGATGCAATATCAATAAGGATGCCAACTTTGTTAATGGTGATAATGAGAGTACCATCCGTCACCCTTGTGACTATAGTTAAAAGCAATTTAGTTTATTTTATTTTGTTTTGCCAAAACTCATTTTCTATTTTTTTTTTTCAAAAATTGCAATTAGAAACCAAAATATCAAAGTTGAGCTAAATCGTTACTCGTACATGTTATCGTTGCTTATGGGTAATAAAATATTCTTACTACTAAAGATCATTTAAGGAGTTGATTACTTTAAATTAACATGAGATAAATATATCAAAATAGGTGTTTAAATTTCAAAATTAGAGATGCTCTAAGCAATCTAAGTGATAAATATTTTTTCATTTTATTTATTACTCCCCATTAGTCCTCAAAATAAGAACATGTTAAATAAGTCCTCAAAAATGTAAAATAAGTTACCAACTTTAACTACTTATTATCATTTTAATCTCTAAATATATGTTAATATTATTTATCAAATGACTTTTATGGTTTCATTCTGGAAGGGGTTCAATTCGGTTCGATCTTTGCATTAGAAAGCAACTGCACAATGCGAAGGCAAATGCCATTTTCTTTTCAAATTTCATTACAAATTTGAGTGAGATATCCCACTAGTCATTATGGAGAATGCATTCTAGTTAAAAAAAAAAAAAAAAAAACCGTAACTAATCGGATGAATGTTTAGCTGCTGCAGCAGACACAATTTGACAAAAAAATCCAAGGTGTCGCAGACATAAACCGCTATGAAGCTTACCTGTGCAGCTAAGAGAACCAATTATACAGTCATTCAATGATTTCAATCAACCTAATAGTAAAGGGTTTGTATGAACAATGTGCTTCCGTGGCATCTGGGCATAAAAAAATCTGTGCTAGTGTGCAGTAGAATTACCTGTAAGCTAATCATAGAGACCTTCCTCGTACCAAATTTCAACCAAAAACCTTACCATCTCCTGCAGAACCCACCCAGCATACCATAATTCTTTTTACATAAGTATTCCCAAATTTGAAAAGAAAGGAATGTATCTTGAAGAACTTACAGATAATGGTATTGGTTGTTTAAAAGGTGCTGCAGATAGAAGCACCTCCTCATAAGTACCTTTGACTCTGCAAGAGATGTCTTAGTTATGTTTGGCAACATATAAATAGATAATTGTTTCCAAAATCCTAGTGGATGGATTAGGCAGAACAATAAGAGTGATCTTGGACCTCCCATTTTATAATAAGCAAGAGTAATGAGCTATTGGCTAAATTCACAGGCTTACTGAAGTAAAAAAAAAATTCCACTCCAACTTTGGCAAGGGAGTATGATAAAAGCATAATATATACAAACAAATATAATGCAGTTGGAAACAAGGTAAAAAGACGTGCCTTTCTTTTTCTAAAATGTGGAATAAATTCACAAAGTTGTTCAAAGCAACATTCTTGATTGTGGTTTTATTTATTTATTTAGAGCCTATATTTCTGTTAGTTGCATAAACAACTTATACGATTCAGTCATTCTTTGTAATGTAGCTATATATACTAGGAAATTTGAAGTCTTACCTGATTGAATCATATGAGGATTTTTCTTTTCTAAACATAGGAAAGAGTATAATTATACCACCGACTGAGCAGACCCCAATCATATTGTGAGAATGTGTAAGTATTGGTAGAGTGAATATACCTTGTAGTTGAACCTTTAGGTGGCCTTCGTAATTTTTTTGATTGATCACCAACCCATTCTGTCCTCATTTGATGCCAGGCTAACTCAGCTGCATGAGAAAATTAATATACGTGAAATTATTCCACAAAGAGGCACACAAGTGGACTGCATTTTATACTGGAAAGTTTATCACTAAAAGAGTCTCACAGCAAGTCAATATTAAAGGAGAAAAAATATATTAATATATTTTGAATTTTCTGAGAGGCTTCAGGGAACTGAAAAGGATTGGGTGTCATATTGAATAAAGTGTTACAACTAATATAACCATATGCCAAACTATACACATTTTGTCTCATAGCTTACCTAAGAAACAGAGCAAAAAATATATGATTCTAACATATCAGTGAATAAATTTACAACGTTCTAAGTGAGGAGGAAAGCAAGACTACTTTTGAATTTAAACATGAATACATCAATCTTGTTGCAGAGCCAAAACTATTAAACCTGAAACTACATATGAGTAATTACTTAGCCCACCCACATTGCCACGTGCTCTCTGGATACTTGAGAAACTTGAACCATGAAGGAGGCTCTTAATCGTTATTGTAGAGTGTTAACATATGCAAGCTAATTATTTTTTTTTCCTAAAGAATAACTAAAATATACCTTGGTTTACATAGATTTCTTTCTCGGTTAAAATCTCATTGCCAGCATTGTTTGATCCCCGTAAATAGAGTTTCTGATGGGGAACGGCATTTGAACTACTACCAATTTGTTCCATTTTCTGGAGCAGTATAGCATTGCCTTCTAAACTATTAATCTGCATAGAAAGTATATGAACAAATCAATGATAGGAAATTAGTAATATAAACCCATTCCTATTTTCTATGCCACCACCTTATAGTTTGAGCTTTAAGGAGATTTGGTACCCAGGTTCTAATCAAGCAATTAAAAATGCAGATTTAGGCCTTAAAAAACTAAAATGTGCACTAACAGAAGGCCAAATGAAATAATACTTTTTCAAATTTGAAGTCTATTTTTCGAGACCAAACTTTTTCAAGTATAGAAAATTCTATAATATATATATCTCACATTAGGAACATTGCACCAGTCAACCAACTAGGCGAAGTTCCAGTAAATTTACCAACTGTTCAGGCTTCATGCAAAGCATCCCCTTCCTCTCAGGGAAAAATGATACCCATGAATCAAATCAAAACACAAAAGTTGGGTCTGAATTTTTATTTTTTCCTCCCATTTTATGCCATAATAAAACACATGTTTTTGCAAACAAAAAACATTGCCGATGAAGCACTGTGTTTAAAACTCCGTTTCATTTCCCACATATCAGCTTCACCAATTCACAAGCACAAAACAGCACAAACCTCCAATCAAACACACAAGAACAGAAACGAATAAATGAATTAATAACCCTTTTTCCCTCTCTTTCTTTTATTTTCAATCATGTTTTCCAGTTTTCATTTCACTTTTGCGTCACAGTCAAACAGCTCTAAGTCACACATTTACCACAAAATCTTGCATCAAAATCAAACAACACAGCAAACATTGATTTTGATCACAAATAAAGTATCACTCCAATAAATCACTTAGTCTTCTCCGTTCACCACCATGGCACCATTGCAATAAAACAGTAACAGTGAGAAATAGTTATCACAATCGAGCCAAATATAAAACCTTAAAATAATAACAACAATAATCAACACCAAATAAAACTGCAAGAATTGCAATATTGCATCAAGAAAACAAGTGGTTACCAAAGGAATTCAAGATTTACAGTGTAGACGAAAACGACGGCGTTCTTTACTGAAAGAGAAAAAAGAAAAAAAAGAGATTAGAAAAGAACGAAGATGCAGAGAAGGGGGAAAAAACCTGTAGAAGAAGAAATAGTGCGAGTGCGGAGAGTAAGAAGCAGTGTAGTGTTTGTTTGGTGTTTTAGCTTACGAAGTAAGAAAGATCTTTTTTATATTTCGCTTTCGCTTTCGCCATCACAGTATTTAAAGCCAGAACAAAATCACCGTACACAACCTCAGTTGAATAGAGTTTATTTTTCTTCATTTTAAGCTGGGGGTCTGTTGAAAATTACTGAGGAATTGGTACAAAAGCCATTCGGAAATGCGTTAATGGATGAGGGAGGGTATTAAAGATTTAATTCGAACAAAATCTATTAAGGAGAAAGGATATTTTTGTCCTTTTAACTTTTCTTTGGGCTGCTGGAAGAAAAAACAAAAAGAAGGTGCAGGAAGTAATTGTTTGATCCATTGGACAACATACCAATAGTTAGACGGACTAAAGGCCCACTCAAAACATTGGACCTTTGCTTACTTTTTGTGTCTACAAAATATTGAACAACGCTGATATTTTTTTTTTATATCATGACATTATGTTTTAAAAATATTATATTTTTAATTCAACTATATTCAATGATAGAACTTTTTCATGCCATATTTTTTTTTTATCTTATTTTATGTCACAAAGTATTAATTTATTTTAACCAACGTTGCATGCATTGTAATGCTTTTTTCTTGTGTCTATTGTTTGGATTTTAAGGTAATGAGATGTTCTTGTCTCTTTACCTAGTGTCATGTTCAATCCTCCTTAAACTATAAAGATAAAACAAGACATTTCTCTCTGCTATTTGAAATTATGTGTATTTAATTATTTTTATTTCTTATATTTATGTGTATTTTTTTAGTCTCAAAGTGAAGCTCGTTCTTCATCAAAATAAAATATTTTGATTTTTTTATATAAAAAAATATTCACCATACACTAACGATATAAAACACTTTTTATAATATCATTCAATCAAAACTTATTATAAATTTATTAAATTTTATAATAACTATTAATTATTTTAAAAGTCACATCAGTAAAATTATTTTACATTAGGTCAAGAATTACAACAAAAATTCAAAAAAAAAAAAAAGAATTACAACAAAAAAAATATCTAAAAGTTTTATTTACATTAAAAGGAATTCTAATATATTATATATCATTTTCAAGAAAAAAATTATATATATTGGACAAATGAAAATGCCTTTACACTGATAATGAGTTGTATCTAATGATATTGGCCTTGGAGCTTGGTCCCTATGAACCCTTCAAATATATGAAACTCTAGAAGCTCTAGGCACAACTATGCATTACAAATATGAAATATGCATAACCATATGTTATAAATTTATGCAAACCTAATCGAGTGTCGGTGTGGGACAATCCTCTCAAAATGTCCCCAAATGGGAAGGGGGTAGTTCCATGACTGCAAGGCTTTTAGCAAAGCTTTTCAGATGCTTTGTTTTTCATTCTTCTCCGATGCCAAATGCTGTGGATGATGTGATAAGCATCCAAAGGCTTTGTAGAAAAACCAAATCCCATCTTATGATGTCTAGTGCAAATGTGCAATCATCCCATGCTGGATTCCGTTTACATTTATATTTATATCAATCAAATTAAATATTCTAATATTTATATGCATGAAATATTGAAAATAATTATTCTTACTCTAGACTTATTTAATAAATAAAAAAATTAATTATTTCGATTTTATTTTTGGATAATAATACTCGTTAAAACTATGATCCGATTAGCCACAGCGGATCTTGCGGAAAAAATTGGAGTAGTAATTAATATTTTTACACCTTTATATATAATTTTTTTTTTAAAAGTTTCTATAGCTAGTTAGTTATTTTGAAAAAGAATCATAACCTTTATTTTTGTTTTTATTTTATTTTGATAAATTAAATTTATATTAGAGTGTGTGTATAATATTTTAAACTTTAAATCAAAGATATTCTAGTATGCATGAAGCCAAGCCATATATAACACCAACTAGAAAAATAGATACATTTCATAAAACAATCAATTTTGCGTAGTATGAAACTACAAAAATTTATGGCCCCTCGCTATGTCTTGTAAGAAAATTTAGTTATATTTTATCTAGTTTGGTCACAAATGTATGAGCATAATCTGACACTAACCAATTCTTGTAGGCGAGCCCCCATTTTAGCAAGATAAAGAGATGTGATATTCTGTCTTCTACGGTGAATATCTGATAGTGTCAACAACAACATCTGAGGGTTTTAATAGTTAGGTGGCATGTCGGAGGCCAAAACAAAAAATCAAAATCAAAAGTGTCAATGTTATCGACTTCAACTAATTTTAATATAAATTTTGGTAAAGCATCTTTTATTTCTTATGAAAAAGTAATTTGCACAAAAACATATAGCATTCTGACTGATTTACCTGCTTTTGGGTACCAAAAACATATATTTTTAACCATGTCAAATTTCTTAAACTTCGTTTCCATTACCATTCGTCTCTGTTATCAAATAACAACTTTAATTAATGATATAAAAGTTGTATTGACAACCAAAGTCTATATAATAACCATAAGTAACTTCAAAATTGAAATTTTAATCCATCGCCAGCTAGTGTAATAATTATTTAAGGATCAAAAGTAATATTTTTATAATAAGGATAAAAATTAATTGAATTCTTTAATTAAATTTTATAATAAGGATAAGAAGTAATATTTTTTAATTAATTAATAATGTTATAGTATAAATTATTATCTTTTTATAACGAGATGACCAAAAGCATATAATTATATTTTTTACTAATGATTAAAAGCGAACATTACATTATTTGCAGGAAATATAAACATATCTAATAGTCAAATTGTGATTAAACGAATTTTTAAAATATATTGTTTATATAAAATTAAAAAATATTTAGTAATATTTTAAGTGATTAAAATTATTTAATAAAATATATTTAATATTTTTTAGATATTACCACTATACTCTCTTAAAATATTTATTTACAAAACTAATATATTAAAATACATTTTGTTAACAAAACTCAGATATACCTTGAGTGAGGAAAACTCAAATATATATTTTTTGGTACAAAAACTAAAATATATCTAATACTTTTTTTTCCTGAATGAATATATCTAATACCTCTTACTCAGTATCTTGAAAATAACAATTAGTAAGCCTAAATACATTAGTAAAATCACTTTTTTTTAGAAGCATTAGTAAAATGACTTGATCAACTCTATAATGCAATGTCATGATTCTGACCACCAGGGACATAATTCTCCTAACTTCACGTGACTTATAAGTGACATCTCAATTACGTGACAAACAGTAAGACTTAAAAACAAAGAATGATAGATCATTCAAACTGAAACAATTATTGCAATCAGCTCCAGAATCAAGTCGCATTAACTTATAAATGCTAGAGATAGAATTTAATCATCAAATGTAGATTTTTTTTCTTAAATAAGTTTTGGTTTCAATAAAATACATCTTTTTTATTTTGATCTCTAAAAAAAATTATATATTTTAAGTTGGGTTCCTGTAATTTTTATTTTTTTTTATCTATGTCATTATCTTTTCTCAGTTTTAATTTATAATTTTTTTTTTGTGAAATACACTGAAATTCTCAATTATTCTCTAAATTTGACGAACTCAAAAGAGAGAAGAAGTTGGGGCTTTACATCATTTTCATTGAGAGTTAGGGTCGATTAAGGTGGTAGTTGTGTGGAGGGTAGATGATGATCTGACTCTCCACGAAAACAACATAAAACTTTAGTCTCTTCTTCCTTTTGAGTCCGTAACATATTCAAAGAAGAAAGAGAAATTTCACTGTATTTCACATAAATGATTTCTAAATTAAAACGGAAGAAAAATAATAACAAGACTTAAAACAATTTTTTTTATAAGGATCTAAAACATATATTTTTTTTTTATAGAGATACAAAGTAAAAAAAGAGATATTTTATTGTGATGAAAAAATTTAAGCTTTTTTTTTTTTAATATTGATTGTATAAACTTTACTTAACTGAACAGATCTGAATTTTCATGTTTTTCAGTGTGAATGTCAATTGCCATTTAACTATCTAACTTTGTGTTTGTGCAACAATTTTATTCTTTGATCTATTTTTCGTAGCATCTAACATTTTAATCTGTGCAGCAAGCATTATTCTGACATCACTTACCGTTAATAATTGGGTAATAGTTAGTTAATATTATCTTCAACAAGTTACGTTGACTTTCAAGGTCTGAGTCCAGCACATAATGAAGTTTTCCATCCATTATGAAAATATGACAGTTGATTAGTGTTAGATAAAGAATTAAAATAAAGTATTAACATGAAAAAATAAAATAAAGACAATATTATTAAAATCTTAAATATTTGATACTTTATTTTAAAGAAATTCTGTTAAAGATAATTAATATTAATTTCTAACATATATACTAGTATATATGTCTTAAATATACACATGACTAAAATTCATATAAAAATATAAGAATATAGTAGCAAAGTCTACAAATGGCTAAGCATTAGAAAATACATATTCAACCGAAGGCGCCAATTATATGCAAAACCCATGTTGGTGATTTCAATCTCTCAAAAAAATTAATCATTTACTATTAGTCGGTGATTATTTGTATCATTAATTGTAACTATTAGCAAGGTTGGCTTTTTAGCTGGATATTATTCTTTTGGCACTTGTACTTTCTAAAAAAAACTATTTAGTCGGTGGATAAAAATAAATCATATTTGATGTATATATATAAAAAAAAAAAAAAAAAAAAACTCATACAAAAAGTTTAGATATGCTTTATCTCAGAAAAAGGGAAATCGATCTCATGTGATAAACATAATATATATGTAGAAAATGAGAAAGCAGTTTACTCTTTTTTTTAATCAGTATTAAAGCATAATTATCATTTAATTTAATTAATTTGTACTTATCTTTTTTTACAGCAATTACTTTTTAATTAAACATACAATAGTATTGTGAATATATACCTATAATCATCTGTATATTCACTTGTAAAATTGGATGTCAGTTGTTATCTATAAGTTTGTTTAAATTTATTTGAAGAAATAAATATTTATTTTAATAAAATAAATAATTGTTTATTTTTAATGTGTTTGTCTATTTTTGTTTAAAATAAATAATTTTTTATTATTTAAATAAACAAATTTTATCTACTTATAAAATAAATAATAAATATTTAATAATTACATATTGTATAAATAATATTTTAATTCTAAACAAACTTGAGGGATAATTTATTTCAATGAAATTGAAAAAGGACACGTTCCATATCTTAATTTGAAGATTCGATAGTACTGCAACTGATCATTTCTCACATAGATCAACTAGAACTTTCCATTTTAAAGTTAAATTAATATAAGAACTGTGTTATGTGCATAACTTATTCATAAATTACAATGAAAGACGTACGTTACGTCCTAAAGTATATAAAATATAGCATAGGAAAATACTTTATACTTTAATCTTTAATTTTCAAGATTATTTAAGTGTATATCTATTACTAAGAACACACGAATCAATTGTCATGAAGTTGTCTAGTTTAATTAGTGATCTCAAATTCAAATGGTAAATATAATACATTAAATTATACCCAAGAAAAAAAAGATGATATATTGAAAGCTATTTGAACAAAAACTTTGAGGAGACTAAGTGTAATGTATATTTATGATATATATACTTGTAAAAACTCAAGTGATTACGCTGCTTTTTGATAAAAATGGGTTTTTTTTAAAACAATATATCAAAATGGGTGTATGAAAAAAATAAGGGATTTCACTTTTTACATCGGTTATATGTTTAAATGTCAAATAATTTATTGTTTTATATCAGTCATATATATAGCCGATGTAAAATAGTAATATTTTACATCGTAGCCGATCTAAGTAAGTGAGTGTTGCTTTTTCATGTGAACCCATTATGATATATTGTTTCAAAAAATAACCCATTTAAAAAAAAAAAACGATTATGCTATTCATGTGAGCATATAAAATAATAATAAATTCAAACATTAGCTGTTGACATATTCAGGGCAAAAGCAGAGGCCTAAACCTACTTATTTTACTTCATTGAAAAAAGCCTACGGTAATACGTGTGCCAGTGAGAGTGTATAAAGCCTATGATAGTAGCTTGCCTAGTATAACTGTAATTAAAGCAAAAGCATATGCATTTAGACCACAAATCCCACAACAAAACCTTTTGATTATTGGTTGTAACACACCTAATATGTGTAATGGCTAGTAATACAAGATGTGCAAGTAACTGAAGTAAGCATCAATACATGAAATTGAAGGTCCATTTGATGATATGGCAAGGCAGAACAGAAGAACCAATTCATCAAATTGAACCCTCTTGTGACTTGTTTTACTTGTCGACCAAAGTGGCCCTACCACCATTCCCCACCATGCTCCACGCAATTCCTCCGTGCGTGACCGACAAAATAGTGCATACCCCAATCTTGTAAATTTTTTCTACACATATAAGAAGCTCTCTTGCAAGTTGTAATTGAAAATTCAGAATGCATTGCACAAGTCCCTATTAAGCATATGGACATTCATTATTTTCTTCACTTGAGTTGAGGCTGCGCGTATGTGTGTTATGCTCAAGCGGTGTGTATTTTGCTCAATAATAATAATAATGCCTCCGTGTCTTGTGATTTTGTGGTTTGCTTCCGGGGAACCATGCCTTAAGTTCATGCACTTTGACACCTCACACTTAAATACTCTCTATGTATTCTTAGATTCATGTCATGGGGGCACTGATCCACACAATATCAATTTCAAAAGAGCTTCGAACCTTCTTCTTCTTCCATAACCAGACAAAAACCAAGATCAAATTATTTGCTTCATCACAATGTTCTCTAATATATATGACCGAGAGCACTTAATTAACGTTAAATCCACTATGATTAGTGTTTCTCCCTACTAATCTCCATATATAGTAGCATCCCCAAACGATGAACGTTAAATGTTATATTTTGAAGGTTTGTTAATACCAAAAATGTGCATTGCATGGGTTGCAATCTATGTTGTGATTGATCAACATATATTAAGATTATAAGGTATACTATTCGTACCATATTTAACTAAGTAGGATTACTCTACGCGTCATTCAATCAATCAATCATTCATTTGCCCCCACCATTTCCAATCAAATCAAGTTTTGGGGGTCCATTAATGGGTAGCTACTGACCCACCACACCACTCTATTGATGAAGTTCACAGTCACAGGCTCTAACACACCGTTACTTACTCTCTTTCTTTGATTCTCATGAGAAGAATTGACTAAATCAGAATCTGTCCCACATTTCCTTTCCTTTTAACTTTTATCTGTTTTATCATTTTATTCATTGCCTCATTTTTGACACAATGAAAAAAGGGAACACTTGTGTGGTGAAAAGCACCAAACGTTGGGGTTAATCCAGCTATTGCTTTCAGAGGCTCAGACAAAAATACCTGTAGCCTTCAATGAAGACGGAAAAGCCTACAGAGCACAGACACAAACCTAGGTTCTAGTTTGAATCTGAAAGCCATGCAACACTAACATTTAAGACACATCCATCTACCCCCTTCTGGATCCCATCACTTGTTTTAAGCCTTTCCAACCAGGCTAACAGATTTTGTCTCATAAATAGACGAGGGAAAAAACAATAAAAAAATAAGTAGTAGTAATGGGAAAAAAGGAAAGTTACACACTTACACTCACTGATGACTAACCTAAGTGCCTATGATGCAAGTGCGTGCAAGGTACTATAATTGAATGTCATGATCCAACAATTTAAGACCTCCAATTTGTCTCTAATGATGTATAAATAATTATTGTATGTTTAAGTTTAATTCATCCATAATTGCACCATCAATTCTCAATTGAGGACCCACTATTTTTCTTATTTATATCAAACTGACTACCATACTATTCTTCCATATGCACCTTATAACCTTGGGCACTTTCCCTTGGTCTCTCTCTCTCTCACAGTCACACACCCTTCATAATTTATTTATACACACAAAAGAATCATTCTCCTTTCTACTAACACTTTAAACTTGCTTTTTCTTCATGGCTCTCTTTCTCTTTGCTATTTTAATCTTGATGGCCCCTTCTAGCAATGCCTATTGGCCACCTTCACCTGGATACTGGCCAAGTTCCAAATTCAGGTCCATGAGTTTTTACAAAGGGTTTAGAAACCTCTGGGGCCCTCAACACCAAAGCCAAGACCAAAATGCATTAACAATCTGGCTTGATAGGACCTCAGGTCTGAATCTTATCACTTTCAATGCTCTCTCACTCTTTCAGTTTCATAATATCATTAAAATTTAATCTTTGGTAAACAGGAAGTGGCTTCAAATCAGTAAGGCCATTTCGATCCGGTTACTTTGGTACTTCCATTAAGGTCCAACCTGGATACACTGCAGGTGTTATAACAGCTTTCTATGTAAGATATGATATAATAACAAATGTTGATTGATTGGTTGCTTATTAACATTAATCACTATTAGTAAATATATTAATGATTTGATTAATGGCATGGCAGCTCTCAAACAATGAAGCACATCCTGGTTTCCATGATGAAGTGGACATTGAGTTTCTGGGAACAACATTTGGAAAGCCTTACACTTTGCAGACCAATGTTTACATAAGAGGGAGTGGAGATGGGAGAATTGTAGGCAGAGAGATGAAGTTCCATCTCTGGTTTGATCCTACACAAGATTTTCATCACTATGCTATACTGTGGAGTCCCAAGGAAATAATGTAAGTCACTATACATAATACTACTAGATTGTAACTGTACTTCTGAATGTATGTGTGTGTGACTGTGACTATACGTGAAATTGAATGCATACATTTTTAGTACTTGTCTAAAAGAAAAGGATAGATAAGGTTGGCACTACTTCGTTTTCTCCTTAAGTAGATAGGTAGGAGTGAAGATAAAAGGAACTGTGCAACATTGGTTTGATTGGTTCTTATCATCAGGTATCACAGTTTTCACACGATTGATTGGCTAGACATTTTCTATTCCTTAATCTTTTTATTATTATTTTTCCACAACTCGATTAGATAAGTCATATGTGATAATAATGTCTCTAGAAAAATGTGTATAGGAATAGTATAACTAGATTGATATTTTGAAAGATGAAAGGAAAATCTCGTTATCTATGAAGTTAAGGAAAACAAGTAGGGATTTGACAGGAGTAGTAAATCATGGAGAAGAATTGTAGAATCAAGATCACATAAATGGCACAAAAAACCTTAAGCATTCAAGTGTGGGGTAAACAAAATCTCATCACACCCAAACTAGTGAAAAGTTAAAAGTAACATTTAATTAATTGATCTACTAACTCCTCTACTAACTATTTAGGAGTTCAAGTGTTCAACTGTATCATATAGTAAGTTTTGTTTTGATGTGTCAGATTCCTAGTGGATGATGTGCCAATAAGGAGGTACCCGAGGAAGAATGGTGCAACATTTCCTCTGAGGCCAATGTGGGTATATGGTTCAATATGGGATGCATCATCATGGGCAACAGAAGATGGAAAGTACAAAGCTGATTACAAATACCAACCTTTTGTGGCAAAGTATACAAACTTCAAAGCTGGTGGTTGCTCAGCCTATGCTCCTCGTTGGTGCCATCCAGTTTCAGCCTCACCATATAGGTCTGGTGGGTTGACTAGGCAACAATATAGGGCCATGAGATGGGTTCAAAGATACCACTTGGTTTATAACTATTGTCAAGACTCCAAAAGAGATCACACTCTAACACCTGAGTGTTGGGGCTGAATTGAAGTATTCAAGTATTCAACAACATTTGGAACAACAACACTTAGTTTTGGTCCCCAAAAAACCAAACTGTTCTCTTGTGATTTGTTTTGTTTTTTTCTTTCAGAAAGTTTTCTTTTACTTTATGGGGGTCACTTGAGATGGGGCCCCACAAGCTTGACAGCTACATTATGCAAGTGTACGGGGTTGTGCATCCAAGGCTCTCAAGACACGAGAATATTTGGAAGATTGTGTGTGTGTGTGTGTGTGTGTGTGTGTGTGTGTTTTTCTTTTTTTCTTTTAGACAAAGGAAAATAAAAAACAAGGGTAGAGGGAGGGAAAGGAATAATACTAGTAATAATAATAATATCTATCTAGCCATGTATGTCCAATGGAAAGGAAAGTGGCCAATATGTATGGGTCGGTGAACGTTGCACCATTGAGTGCGAATACTAAAAAGCACACTCTTCATTTAATAATGTTATTGTCATTTTAATGATGAAAACGAGAACCTGTGTGTGTGGACTAAGTTATGGGGGAGGGGGGTAATGTGTTTTGTTCCAGGACTTTGTGTCACGTGAAACTTGTTTATTACCACCATGGAAAAGTTTATTGCAATGAAAAAAGATCTCATGATTATGTAAGAGGTTGTGGACCATCATTGGTTTGATTGGAAAGCAAGTGAAAAAGTAATGAAAATAATTACAAGATCAAGCAAGTAAATCATATGAAAAAGTCTTTTTATGGATAAGTAATTTCAATGGTAATCTCAAAATTATAAAAAATATCACTCTTGCTCCAAATAATATCTCAAGTATGATTGGTTGTTGAAGATGCTCGAAGACGATAATAATGCGAAAGATCAAACAAATGAGGACGTTGGAGGATAGCTTTTTAAACCATTAATAGAGTGACAATGATTGAATGTTTTTCAAACGAGCATTGCTGAATGATAAATCCCTTCTAGTCACTCCACTCCCTTTCTCTGCGTTTGGCAGTTTTTAAGGATTAGTTATTTGATGTGAGATGTTTTTATTTTAATAATTAATTAGAAGATGATATTGGCCCCAACGCATGCGGGCTTATTTGGCAAGTAGTTAGAATTAATTTCTTTCATTTTCACACATATTTTAATATGAATTTTATAGTTTATTTTTAGCTTCTTCTTTTTTTGACAGTAATGTATATTTATAAATTAATAAAACTCTTAACTATTTCCTTTGGTGTTCACCTTCGAAAAAATTATTTATTTAGAGAGAATTTGTGTTTGATTTTTACAGTAGACAAAAATTCCCTTGCAACAACTACAATTACAAAATGCAAAAAAGATTAATCGTTAACCTAATCAATTACAAGAAACTTGGATAAGGACAAGAAAAAAAAAAAAAAAAAAAAGCCACTTTTTTTCTTTCTTGGCGTCGTGTACGCCAGGGCATTATGTCCAGGTTTGATCACTTGAGAACAATATATACAGCTGTTATTGTGATTTCAACTTCCGGTGAAATTTGTCTTACTAAGATTTCGAAGGTATTCAAGCAGAATTTGAATGAAAGATTTGATTAATTCTCCAATGCCAAAAAAAAATTAAAAATATATATATATATATACATCCACATGTAAAATCCCTAAAAGATAGAAAAATATAATTAATCCAATTTTTTTTTTTATTGCATGGAAGTTAAGTAACTTCAACGGAATCAAAGTTAGTTCTTGGTGATGACAATAATGTATATCTTATTTTTGTCACATAATTATCAATATCAACATTACTGCTCTAATTTACAAAAAATGGGGAATGGGGAATGGGGGGGGGGCAACAGAGGTATTTATAGGCTAGGGGCAAAAAAACTATCCCAACTACATTGACAGATAAAATTATATGATAGAATAACTTGGAAAACAAAATATCAACGCCATGGATCCTCCTTTTTCTTGAAAGGCTGCATTGTGAAATATACGAATCACCACCTTCCCTACGAGTGTTTGGAATTGAAAAGCTGCAATGTGTTCTCACTTAAACAACCAAGTATTCCATGGCTAGGTGAGTACCTAAGATCACGGGCCTGCGCTGCCATTTTGAATTGCTGGAGAACTCTAAAAGATGGCAACTCATGCAAGACCAAATCACATGCAACTTCATCCCAAGATGCAAACAATCTGCTCTGATTCCCTTCTACGTCTATAATTACACATTTTGGTAATCGAATTTTACTTACATTCGCATATGAGGAACCTACCTTTTGGAAATCATGACTGCCCATTCTATTGAACAAGACATGAGTGCCCTGTACGGAATGTCCAGTACTAAGAGGGGTGGGTGATGGTTGAGAGAGATGCACATCCATGGACATGTCAAATTTCGGTCGGTATGAAGCAACAATGTCATCACTGCTTCGGCAATAGGCAAGGGATATGCAAACTCCTTGATTATCGGTTTCAGGAACCATAAGCGGCCTTCATGTTAAAAAAACAAATGAAGCATTAGGAGAGCTAATTACAGCAATAAAAAATAGAGCATTACAACATTTCTGAATGATTGCTTGCAAATCACCACTATCCTTAAGGAACCAAGTTCAAATTATGCAGAGGAAAACAGGAATGGTTCATTATATACTATCTTGTAAATGCCGGGAAATATTCCAAAGTCCATCTGAAGCTAAGAACTAATCTAATTCAATTTATAAAAATAACGTGAATTTCCAAAATGCAAAGAAAATAATAGGAGCAAAAGGAGTGGAGAGGACAAGAAAATAAAATAATCTAAACATTTTGACAATACAAGTTACGACATAGTATACATATTACACTATCATTCAACCTGAAAAATAATAGGAGCAAAAGGAGTGGAGAGGAAAGGTACAAAGATGGACCAATCATTGGAAATGTACATTATTCTTAATGTTAGCATACTTAGGAAACTAATTATACCCCACAGGTATTTAGAAGGAAAATGGGTACAGAATCCAGTTGCCTGTCGTAATTGAATGATTGCCATTTTAACTGGATAGTGTCAGCCGGGAAAAGTTTAGTACAGTATAATATTTATAAGGCAATGATAATGAATATAGATAAAGCAAATATATATAAAATGTAAGCAGCCTACCACTCTTCAGAATCAATGTTCCACTGACAAAGGCCAGTGGCAGATGCAGATAGGATGTTTTTAACACCAGAAGAAAGACTTGAAGTTTGTGCAAGAGACTGTACAGTATGCACAGGGTTGCTAGTCAAACCAACTAAAGATTTCATGGGTCCTGCAGTTTGGCGCATATCAAACACCAAGACAGAACCATTCTGCAGGAAAGTTATATGAAGGTTAGCATTTGAAGTTCCCACGTCAAATAAATACAAAACCAAACTACTCACCTGTAGTCCAGCATAGATGTAATGCGAATTATCGAGATCCCATGAACAAGACCATGCAGGATCCTGTAATACAATTCTAGTAAAGGTGAAAATACCCAAAGAGGGACTAGTAGACTCTGAGTCTCTGACTTGTGACAGATTGCAATCTTTGAGCATAAAATTAGTACAATGGGGAAAAGAAAATTATTTTAAAAATCTATTTCTACAAGTAGTTTGGAGAATTTTCTCTTATGTCATTTCTGAGGTTTTGGAATCAGGGGAACTAATGAGGGCCTTGCCCTCCTCTCATGAGTTATTTGGTGCCTAAGGTTGGAGAAAAAAGCTAGACTTTCTGGGATGGCTACTTAAAACACTGCATCCTTTATGGGATTCAGTGATTTTCTTATCTTCTTTATGGTGTTCAGTTAATGGTTACTTTAAAAGGGCATCTTTGGAAAACATGCAGAGATTGGAAACCTTTACTTAAATGGCAAGCTGTCTTTTTGGCCGGTACAATGGTTTGGTATTAATTCGAGGCAGATAACAATTTAATATACAAGCAATACAAATCTAAAAACTACAAAGCATGGCAATTGTAAACTATTGCCAACAACTTTATTACTACTAATTAACCAAATCAAAATAATGAATCAAACTTCACCTGTAGATCATAATTGATAACAAGGTTGCCGCTGTCTAAGCTGTAACAAAAGGAAATACATCAAAGACCAATTTTTTACTATGTCAAGCAAAATGAATCAGTACTTATGCTACTATACCTGAGCACTGATAATTTCTTCCCTATTGAAGAAAAGAGGGCCAGGCTAGTATTAGAAGGAGAAATATGGAGGTCTTTAATACCATTTGTAGCAGAAGGCAGTAAGATGTCTTGCATCTCAAATGGAGACATCAAGCTCATCTACAAAGCCAAGTTTCCATAAAGGTTAAATTGAAATGCTTCTTTGTATAAGAGATACTAAAGCCACATACATATACACATAAACACTTCAAATTGAAGAATCTTACTTTAGTTAGCAAGTGCATTCCACCTACTGCCTTTGGCTTTTGTGCAATTAATACAATTTGATTAGAAATGTCCATATCAAAAGCACGAGCACCATCCAGATGAAATGATTTCTAAAACAGGCAAACAACTAATTAAATAAAATTCAAGTCATCGACAAAATAGACAACACCATATGAAAAAAAATTAACAAAAATTACAAAATAAGCTTATTATAAGAGAGGATGGTATACCTGCAATTCGAAATTCCAAATGGATCCCTTTCCTTTATACTTTAGGTCATAGTTGTGGTCTACAAGTTACATACAGTTAAAGCCAATGTGCTCAAAGCCACAAATTAATAGGTAAAAAAAAACTAGACTTATCAATGAAATTAACTACAATTTTTTTCTTGTTGAAAATGAGTTTTATGTTTTTGTTATTCTGGAAAGGAGGTGAAGGTGGGTGCTGGGGGAGCAAAAGGAGACAAATTTTATGAGGCAAGGGTTTGTCATCTCATGAATGCTGAAAGGATGATTACCAGATCCACATCTCCATTGAGAGTTTCCACTGCCAATTATCGATGAAGATTGCCTGCTCTGCATATCTAGTAGCAGCTGCTCCAAATAAGTGTTTCTCTACAAGACCAAACGTACTAACTAGAATTATTCAAGACCATACATACAACAATCCAAAAGCATAAAAAAGGCTTATATGATTTGCACCAAATCTTTATACAGATACACATGCTTAAATTTCTGTCCCTTATGCCCCTCAAGCAAATACCTCAATTTTTAACTTCCAGTTGTTAGAAACTAAGAAAATAGTTTGTTTAGAGGTAAGAAAATGTGGAAGATGTTAAATTCCTGGATCTAAAGAAGGAATATAGGCTTAATCACAATGGAAAGTGTATTATCTAAATGATCTAACAAATTAGGCATTAGGGAAAAGGATGAAACAATGTTTGCAAACATGACACACCTCTGTCATCTATTTCTTATAAAATAAAATATTATCAGGTACCAAAATGTGGTTCAAACTGGAAAAGGGTTCTAATTTAATTTTAGAAAACCACAGATTTACCATTAAACGATTTGTACCATTTATACTGTTACTGTATAGTAATGTATAAGGGATACCTCTGTAAGCTTCTGAACTTGAAGATTCAATGCAGCTTCTCTCTTCCACCATCCGGCTTCTTTCTTGTGAAAGTCACTGCCCTAAGAACAGAACCAATATAATGTTCTTAACCAAGAATAATAGAAACACAGCCTCATATTCCAGAATATTCAAAGCCCACACAAAGCTAGGAAGAAAATATAGCATGTACCTATGGCAGAAGGGGGAGGGGGAACTGTTTTTTCTATTCTAAAAAATAAATGCACCGAGCAACCAAAAAAACAATCTTCAATAGCATCCTACCTTACTTTCAAGGGAAGCACATTTGGCCTCAAGAGACCGAATTCTCTGTCAACAGAAAAAGAGTACTCAGGTAAACTATTTTGTCAAAATTTCCCTTTTGAGTTTCCATATATGTAAAATATTAAATACACATAAAATTTAACCTTCTGAGATTCTTCCTCGACGGAAACTACTCGAGAGGCATAGAGTTTCCTGACATCCTTCAACGAACATCTCCTATTGCATTGAGGACACTACAGTAAAGAACACAAAAAAGATAAGAATCAAGGCCATGCCATTTTTTGGGTACATAAATTTCAAAAGGCAACTTGAAAGTCTCAACCAACCACGGTATACACTTACCTTCCCGGAATTTTTGCGCTGTTGAAGCCATTTTTTTATGCAAGACATGCCATATATGTGTCCACAAGGAAGACAGCTGAACTCATTCACCCCACAAAAATTCAAACTAATCACCACATTGTTCACAAATACTCAACAACAATTTCATAATAAACACATTCAATTAAGAAAGAATCACACACAAGTGTAAATTAGGGTAATTAAGTAGGGAGGGGTTAGCGGTTGCACCAGATGTGATGTTCGCCGTTATTGGTCCAAACGTCCATACAAATAGGGCAAACGAGACCGTCAACGTCGGCGCGATTCCACTCGTTCCCTTGGCTACTGTCACTCGCGAAGGAGCACGAAGCCTCGCCACCTTCGGTTCTGCGGCGCTTGTTTCCCTCTTCTTCGTCGGGGACAACGACTGCGCTGCTGGACGTAAGGGCACGAGGAGCGTCGTCGTGCGAAACCCTAGGAGACGCCGCAGCGGGAACATACTCTTCGTCCTCGTCTTCTTCGTCGGTTTCGTCGTCGTCGTCGGATAATCCAAAGTCGGCGGGGTTAAGGTTTCCAATGAGATGTGGATTTGCTTCCATTTCGATTTCGTTGTAGTCGTTGAATAATTCATAGTACGGAGACGCCATTACGAGAGAGGAGAGGAGAGCGAAAGTGTGAGTGAGGCCAGTCAGTGGCCCCAAACCTAAAAACGACGCCAATAAGGGCGACTGTTTTATTTCAAGACTCAAGGAGGGAAACAAAAACAGGGAGGCGCGCAAACTAGGTGGTTTTATTTTATTGAATTTTCAAATAATTTAATTTGAGAAATCCTTTTAAGTATTTATTTTCTTTAAAGACATGAATTGATGTTATAAGAAGAATTAAAATATTAAGAGGATTAGTTTAAATATTAAGTGTTAATTGCTAATGCACTCCCATTAGGATTGACATTAGCAATTTCTATATATGCGTATAAATATTTAAAAGACTCATTAGCATAGTTGAAAATATTAATATGTATATTTTATATTATTTTGATTTATATAAATATTTGTTTCCAGATTATCTTTATAAATATATTTTCATTTGTATATAATTTAGTTTAGATTTAAATATACACAAAAAAATAAAGCTAATAATAAGAAAATGTTATATTTTATAATTATTAATTATAAAAAAATATTTGTATTATAGAGAAAAAATGACAAATATAAATAATATATAGCATATAAGAAATGTTTGTAATACAATTTTTGTAACTAATGTTGATTGATAAATTTTAAAATATTTGAAGTTTTATACTATTTTTAAATAAAATAAAAGAATGTTCAAATAATACCTATTATAAAAGAGCTTTCATTTTTCTTCTCTCTTTTAAGATTATATTGCAAAGGTTTTTTCATCTCAAAATGTTAAAAACTTAAATGAGTATCTTTCTTCCTTTCTATTACACCTCTTTTTTTTTCTTTCACACTTTTCCTTTTTTATTCCTTCGACACCCATGGCTACATGTATCACAGCGGATGGAGAGGAATTCGAGTTCATGATTAATAGTGAACTTGGACCACTTTAAGATTGCATTTTACATCTAACAAAAATCAACTTTAAATGCAAATTTAGCACCAATTTGGTCTAAAGACTCAACTACTATTTGGCAATCGACACTAAGTAGCGTCATATAGTTAACATAGAATTAGAACTAAAAGATTACAACAAAAAATAAGTACCTCTAGTGAAGCATCATCCAAAATATTAGTAGAAGTTAAGAGTAGCAAACAAGTATGATGATCCAAAAGACTAATCATCTTCCATATCGATCATCCAAAGAACCTCCGCTCCAAAGCTACAATCCAGGGCCCTAGGAGCCTGAACCTCCGCTCCACATTTGCAATCCACGGCATCAGAGCATCCATTATTTGCTCCAATGTATCAATCCTCTGTTCAACATTCATTTGCTTAGCTCTAGCAAGTCTCTCCCTGAATTCATCAATGCTCAATGAAGGAATTTCAGAAATCTGTCTCCATAATTCTGCAGCATCGCAGACCTCCTGTCCTAGGCTCTTGTCAGCAACATCCTGCAGCCCAATGTCAAGCTTAGCCGCCGGCCAGATTTAAGGTATGTTCGATTTGGTGGAAGAAAAATGAATGAAAGTGAAATGAGATGTAAGTTTTTAATAAAAGTAGTGTAAAAATATGGATCTGAATGGAGCCTTACCAAGAAAATGGTTTCTTTTTATATCATCTAATGCATGAGAGATAATAAGTACCTCTGTAAGCTTCTGAATTTGAACATGCAAGGTAGTTTGTATCCTATTCCATTCAGCTTCTTTCTTGTGCCAATCATTGTCCTAACAACATATTTGAAAATAATAATAATGTTTTAACCAATAGTAATATACAATGGCGAGATATGACAGAGTTAGCCTCAATAGCATCCTACCTTACTTTCAAGGGCAGTACATTTGGCTCAAGTAACCGAATTCTCTGCCAACAGATAAAAAAAAGTAATAAGGCAAACCATTTTGCTAATTAAAGTTTAAAGGTTTCTTTTTTATATATAAAAATTGACCGAACCTTCTGAGGCTCTTCATCAACGGCAACTACTTGGGAAGCATAGAGTTTCCTCGCATCCTTCAACAAACATTTCCTATTACATTGAGGACACTAGGACGAAACAAGACACACAAAAGATAAAAATCAGGGCCATTTTTGAGTACATGAAAGTATGAATCAATCAACCAAGCACAGCATACTTCATGCAGTTACCTTCCTGAAATTTCTGCGGTGTTGAAGCCATTAGTTGATGCAAGACATGCCAAATATGTGTCCACAAGGAAGACAACTGAACTCATTCACCATCCAAAAATTCAAATATATCACAACATTGTAAACATATGCTACTAAACAAAACAACAATTTAATTTACAATAAACATAACATATCCAAATAAAACACACATAGAGAGAGGGAGAATATAATTTAGGGTAAGTAAGGCGGTTTGCGATTGCACCAGATGTGATGTTCGCCGATATCGGTCCAAACGTCCATGCAAATAGGGCAAACGAGAGAGTTGATGTCGGAACGAGAAGCAGCATCGTCTTCTTCTTCTTCTTCGGTTCTGTGGCATTCTTGTACGCAATTCAGCACAGGGGTGCTTCCATGTTCTGCTGCTGCATCTGCAATGTCGGTTACGTCTTCGTCAAACGGTGTCTCCATTACAATCGATCGCGCGGGAGAAGAGACCCAAATTCAGGTGTGAGGTCACTAAATAAGTAGTAACCCCCAACCTTAAAACGACAATAGAAGCCCGATCGTTTAAATATATGTTTTTGAGGGAGAAAAAAAATAAAATTAAAGAAAATGTTTAAAATTATAATAAATATTTATTAAATAAATGATTATTTCATCAAATAAATTTAAATAAATCGGTCTAAATTTATGATAAATACTAATGATAATAATAAGGAATTCACCAATTAATAATTAGCATTGACTGATAGGCAACGCCTAGAATAAACCTATAAAAAATATGATTGATGGTGAAACATTAATTTTATAATGTTGGATAATAAATTTAAAAAATGAACAGTCAAAATTTGTGATTAATTACCTTTATTTTTTTTTAGATAAGATTTGATTAAATTTAATACATATGGTCCATTATCAATTTTAAATCTATTTATTAAAAGATATTTTTTTACCAAAAAAAACCAAATTAAGAAAGATTTGATGTACAATTATTAAGAAAGATTTTTTCCCTAAAAAAAACTTATTTTTTAGCTGAATTAATTTTCTAAAAATTTATTGTTTTTTATTTATTTCAACAAATTAAATTCTTCATGATATCTTATAAATAAATATTAAAATAAAATGTTTATTATTGAAGAAGAAAATAAACTACTTTTATTTAAATAAATTTATAAGTTGTAAGTTAATTTTATTTATGAAGAAAAATAATTTTTTTAATAAAAAAAAAGTGAAATGTTTCTTTCACAACTAAAATAATCATGTAATAAAGTAAAAAGAATAAGTAAGCGTGAATCTAAAAAAATGTTATAATTGATAAAATGATTATAAAATAAATCATAAAATTAAAATATACAAAATATAAAAATTACAAAGATGTTATTAAATAAAAGTAATAGATTATATTATAATTAAAAATATCAAGTTAATATTATATATAAAAGATATCTCATATTCTCACTTTATAGTAATACTAATATTAATACAAGATGATATTATAATGTAAAAAAAATTAATATTATAATTTACTATTTTTAAAAATAGATTATAAACATTTATATTAAAATAAATTGTGAAGAAACTAAAAAAAAAATACAATTAATTATCATCGTAATTTAATTTAAAATAGGTGATTAGATAAAAAGAAAAATGATTTAGTTGTCATTTGCATTTAAAAAGAAAAAAATTAACCTAATAATTTTTTTTACCTACTATAACAGGTTATTTTATTTTCACCACCAGTAAACCATTTGGTTCACTTCTTCACCACCGTATTTTTTGTTTTAATTAGATATATTTTAATCAAAAAAATGATTAATACAACGGAATATTACTTGCACCAAAAAAAAAAAACAACGGAATATTACAAATTTCATCAACTAAAAATAACACTATTTTTACTTTGAGTATTATAAATAACAAATTAACAACAATGAAGTGTACTGGACCAAAGTCCAAAGGTAGTAAGGTTTTACGAAAACACATTTATTCCACACTAGTTGTAGAAAGCATCAATAAATTCGGACCATTCAATGGATTCCAAAGCAAAAAAAATATTCCTGGTGGGGACAATTTTGTGCCTCACAAGTCACATCTCAATAAATTACTCTTCGATTTAAAATTTTACTATGAATTTCGTTGTTAAACAGTTAGAGTATATAAATAAATGTTTTTAAAGTAATCTCTCAATATTAACGAAATACATCAGCTTTATTTTATTTTATTTTGATGTTTACATGAGGAAAGAAACATCAACTTAAAATCCAAATCATTAAAAAGTCTAGAATATTATCAAGATTTATTATGTGATGATGTGAGTTGGGTAAAATGTTGAAAAAATTTAGAATTGGTGTGTCCTATTGAAAATATAGTAACGAAAAAGACGTTAGATTTGAGAAAATTAAGGAACAAATTAACAAACCAATTTCAGATTATGTAATTGAACAGCATTAAATAATAAGATAATGCTTTAATAAAACATTCAATGAATAACAAAAAATTTATAAGTAGAACTATGAAAAATATACAATTTTTTGTCCTATTTTTCTTTTCTTGTTAACAAGAATGTTAACTTTTGTAAGCACCTCCACACTTTCGATATTTCAGATTTGATTTTCCATTTCTCCATAACTCATATGGGGTTTTTGCATAGTTTTTATAAGGAATTTTATTCATAATATATTAAGTAGATATTAAAGCTTCACCCCACATAATCTTAGGCAAACCATAACTAACAAGCATAACATTCACCATATTAAGCAATGGACGATTTTTCTTTCAGCAATACCATTAGATTGAGATTTTAATATATGATTTGAAAACTACATATAACAAATTCAATTCAGTAAGTCAGAATTTCATTTGTTGTTGTCAATAGAAAAAAATTTTACTCGTAAATTTGTCAGACTTACTTAAAATGGACTTAATCATATTCAAAACAGACATTTTAAAAAAAATTCTTATGAAAACAAAAACTAATGACTTGCAAAAATAGAAGAAAAATATTTTTTTCTCTATGAAATTATTGGAAATATAGCAATGAGAAAGACACTAAACAATAAAAAATCAATAAACACGTCAACAAAACAATTTCAGATTATGTGAATGAACAATATTGAATAATAAGAAAATGTTTTAATAAAACAATTCAACAAACACAAAAATAAATAAACATAGAGGAAAGATTTTAAAAATAAATAATAAAAGAATGTTTTAATAAAACATTTAACAACCACAAAAGTAAATAAATATACATTTTTAATGTAATCTAGATTGAAATACTTTATGTATTATCTTTAATATCTTTAAAGAGAAAATGTCTTCATATTCTTATTGTAATAGAAAATCGAATGCTCTTTTTCTTTTTCCAACCTTCCGAACATTAATATTCTTTCTCTTTATTTAGTGTCCAATTTTTCATATTAAAAAAAAATATATAGACAAAAATCATTAAAAACAATAACTTCTTTAAAAATTTAAATTACAGAATAAAATAAATTAATATATATTAAGAGTACCTCCCATAGAGTTAAATTAGAAATGACAAGAGTGGAGAGTAGGTATGAGTTGATAATGGCTCGCAGTATATCTTACATAACAGGATCGCAGCTTCTCTCTCTGAGACGCCAACCAAGCATCGCCATCGTCGATGTCAGGGACGATGAGAGGAGCCACGACGGACACATATCGGGCTCTCTTCATTACGCAAGCGACACTTTCTCCGATAACATCTCCAATCTCATCCACACAGTTAAAGGCAAAGACACCCTCGTCTTCCACTGCGCTCTAAGTCAGGTAGCTAGGTCACTCTTTTTCAATTCATTTTACATCTTTTCTACCACTTCCGATTCTACTGAGTCACTCAACCCCGATCCATTTCTCCGTTGAGGAATCTGATTGTGCTTTTGATTTACCATAGGAGTTTCGTAATTGCTGCCCCAATTCTTCTAAATGATCAAATTTGTTGATATTGTCTTTCGACTGTTTTGTATTTGTTCGATTGGCTATGCTAAAGTGTGACATTGACTTGATTAATTTTCCTACGATGATGGTCTTGTCATTTAGAATTTCAAATTCCACACGATGGATTGACCAGCTTCTTACATGAATACGCTGATTTGCTTAAATTATTTCGTCTTCCCGTTGCTAGTGCCTTTTCAGAATTTGCGTATTGATGTCAATGCTTGACACAGTTGTTAACTTGTTATTCAACTTATGTTACAACGCAAATTCTGTATTTGAGTTGGTTCCAAGAAACTATGGTTATGATTGACATTACCTTTTTATATATACTCTCTAGTTACATCTTAAACCCTAAAAACTCAACTTGATACTGATTATGACATTTGTTAAACTTTTTGTAATGGGATATGTGTCTTCCTATATCCTTTTTGTATAAGTGTTTCATGGTGAATAAGTGATACACCAACAGTGTAGATAGTTTTACGATGTCCGTGCATCACTATTAAACTACCAGAACATGGCTGTCTCTCTATACTGAAAATGGGATAAACTATCTTGTAGGTTCGTGGCCCAACTTGTGCTAGGAGGCTTGTCAATTATCTTGAGGAAAACAAGGAAGATACCGGGATAAAGAACATTATGATCTTGGAACGTGGCTTCAATGGCTGGGAAGCTTCTGGTAGACCCGTTTGTCGCTGCACTAATATTCCTTGCAAAGGAGAGTGAGAGCCCTATAATCAAACACATATTTGTGGTTGTTGGATGGAATTTTTGAGGCATATCATCTTTATTCTGATATGTGCAAGCATTTGTATGCAAAATGCAAAAACAGTAGGATGACATATATGATTGCATCTTATATCTATGTAAAAACCTATGTATCATAGGTAAACTGAATATCGTGTTTCTGTTTTGTCCATCCCTTAATAATGTAAGAAATCCTTCGACGGAGACTGCCAAGAATTACGAAGTTACTCTTTTTCTTTCTGAACTTCCCTAATGTATTACATACCATAATTTGATCAATGATTGAGGGATTCTGCTTTGACAGTTTCATGGGCTAGTCCTAGGGAAGACTGGCATTTTGGAGAGTTCCGAGAAGCTCATTTAAAATGGTCTGTAACAAGTTTGCTAAATGAAAATAGATGTGCCCAACAGTCATATCAGCCAATTTCAAGGTTGTGGCGTCATGGTGCAATATTTTTAGCCTTTGACATGCTATGAATTTTTGCTTGTGTTCCATGTGACAGCCAAAAAAAATCTCAAAGCTGCATATAATCCTTAAACTACTTTTGCTATGATCGAGTTATTGTTCACTGGCATCGATTACATTTCCAAAAGGATTTCACTTGTTTCTTATGCTTTAGAATTGAATTGGAATAAATGCTACCGATGTTACAATGGTCAATGGGGATACAAACATGCGCTTTATCTTTGGTCATCAAAATCCTTAACACCCTCCCTATGTTGGGCCTTTGTCTCATGCTAGTTTGGAGGTGCTTATGAAATGCTTGTGTTCCCTCTGGGTCTCTAATGTTGCAGTGCCAGGAATAACAAGTTGAAGATGTTTGCTGTTGGGATGTTCGAAAGCTATAATATGACCCAAAAAGTCCAATATTTCAAATCATTTTTTTAAAAGAAATTTCAAATTATTTTATTCATAAAAATATATGGAGTGAATTCTGTTTTCTAAAATGTTAATTAAGTGATATATATTGTACTTCTTAATTGGGAGTGAGGAAAAAATTATGAAAAATGATAGATAAGATAATTTGAAGAATAGAAATATAAAATGGCCTATTAGCTCAGTTGGTTAGAGCGTCGTGCTAATAACGCGAAGGTCGCAGGTTCGAGACCTGCATGGGCCAATCTATTTATTTTTTCACCTTTTTTAAGTCTACCTTGTCTTGTTGGGCCTTCGTACTCATTTCTTCAAGCCCTAAATTAGTCTAATGTAGAGTTAAATGATAGATAAGGTTACCTCACAGTTACGATACTAATGACTGATTGAGTGCTTAATTAATTAACATTAATTATCTTTTTATACTTGACTGCCAAGGAATACTAAGATTCTAGAAACGTTAAGTTACGAGCTGCCCAAATAATAATCAGATGTGATGTATTTGATTGTTTATTTAGTGTCGTACATCTTTGCTACGTCAATTCAATATTATATATAATAATTTATTCTGTATTATTATACACCCTACACATATTTTATTGACTATTGTCATTGAAAGTCAAATTAAAATTATTGAACAATATCACACATGCACAGAGGTAACAGTATGTAAATTAAATTCGTATTGACAATACAAAAGTCTTTTAGTGTTTAAATTATCATCTAATCACAAATCATCATCTATTTTATTATGTAAAATAAGTTTATTATTTTTATAATAATTATGCTAAAACTAATATCAAGGATTAATTTTAACTAATTTACTGTGTAAATTTTTTTATATTGATAATATAATATATACTTGTTAAACTCAATTTTTTAAATTAAAAAATACTTAATAAAAAAAAGTATCACTTTCTTATGTTTTAAGATTTCACCTTCAACCTCTTGATTTTGTCCAGATATATTTTTCATTTTGCAAACAGGTTTTGAAAATCGTTAAAGGATCGTCTCGTCGTGCATGTGTTCGTTCTAAGGTTTCAATATCAGAATCTCGAAATGTCATAATAGTAGGGAACGAGAAGCATAAATATAAGAAAAAGTTATTAAAAAAATGGTATCTTTGCTTCTTATTTTTTTCAACCTGAACAATTTGACTGAAGAATCAACCGTAAAGAGCACGTTACATAGTGATACCTTGGCGACAAAAGAAAATGGGGGAAATTTTCCAAAGGAAAAAAGAACCACTACAGCACAAGTCGTTTTTTGTACTTTGAAAATAACCACTAGAAGTCATTAGTCCACAAATATGGTACAAGGTTAGGAAATTTCATGGCTATCAGCCATGATTCATAGATACGATACGATACGCTTTCATATTTCTTAGTAACATTTTAAGAAAGTAACAAAATCAGGTATAAAATATTATATATTTCAAAATTTAAATAAACCCACTCAAATGATAGGGATACAGGATACTCCTCGGTTTATTAATTGTTTGTTTATTATAATTTAATATAAAAAATAATCATCTGAATAATATTATATGAAAATAAACAGGGATAAATTACTAAATTTTATCAATAAGAGGCTTTCTAATTTATTAAAAAAAATTATAACTTAAATTAAATTAATAAAAGTGAGAAAAAAACATTCATATTCTAACTTGTACAAACTCTAACTGTATTTAAATAGTAGATTGATATAAATTTCATTTATTTATTTTTAATATGAAGAGGATAATTGGTCTTACTCTGGTTTTATCTCATATATAGTTTTTATAACTTTTTAGAATAGTTCAGATACACGGATCTCGAATATGAATCTAACACGAAAATATTAAGTTAAAGCAAATTGCTAATATTTCATAGGTTCAGTTCAGAAAAGGAGATTTGGTTCAAAAACAATTGGGCGTGAATAGAATAAGACCATACCTGCTTTACTTTATTTGGTCAATGGGCATAGTTTAATAATGGATGCCACTCTTTCACTTGGTGGAAAGCACCGCCTATGAAACGAAATATTAAAAAAAAAAACATCCGTGTTTGATTTTTTTGTGTATAATTTTTTTTTTTTTAGCAAAGCTATACACTACAAATAAAATATATACAAAATTTTCCCTCTCTCATACAGTTAATAATACGAGCATATAGAAAAAGTTTCTTTAGAAATTATAATTAAAATTAATTAACTATTCTAAGTGGACTAGTAGTAGTGGGAGTATTAAGACGACAAAGCATGCTGTTTCCTATAAGTTTCCTCCCAAACGGGGGGAGTGGGTGCATACTTCGTGTTATCCACAATATAATATAGATACGACACGGATCACACAATGGAATCTATTTTTTGTTTTTGTTTGGTATCTAATGGAATCTACTCTTAATAATAATTACTTAATTCATTGCATACTTTTTCCACTTCAATAATACAGTATCATATTTTATTGTTCATGTCTCGACACTGGTTGTTTCTACCACACATGTGGAAAATAGGGATTCCAGATTGAATGCTCGTAAAATATACTGACATCAGAACATTGTCTCAATAAAAGATTAATTTTAAACAATTTTTATTGCTCAGCACTAAACCATCTTTTTTTTTTTTTTCCTATTCACGAGTATTTTTATTTGGAAATCATCATATTCAATATATTTGTTACTTCTTTTGTAAAAGAGACACTTCTTTTAATTTTTTTAAAAATATAATTGCATTTTTCTTTTTATATATAAAAAAATCTCTAAAAAATAATCACTGATTTATTTTATCCCCAGATTACTTATTTTAATTTTTAACCGCTCTAATCATCAAGTAATCAAAATCAAACGTGTAGAAACATTAAAAATGCAACCTTTTCATGAATACAAAACCATGTAGTTTTTCTTCTTAAAAAAACATGTAGTTTTTAATAATTCAGTGTTTAATTTTCATACGATTCTTTTTTTTTTTTTTCCAACGACCCTTAAATGAAAGAATAAAGCTGAAGAAGAAAGTTGAAATTTTGGACTAAACACTAAACAGTATGCGTGGACGTCATTGCGACGTTAAGGCACGACGTCATCTTCTTTTCCTTTTCTTTTATTATTAGGTGGGATGCTTTTAATTTATTAATCATTTTTTTCATTCATACGCTCTATCCAAAAAAAGACGTATTGTTTTTCTGTATATAATTTTATGTAACCAAAAAAAATTATAGATATTATATATATATTTTCCACTCTCTGGATAATGAATTGAGTTTATTATTTGTCCAAACTTTTTTCTTGAATTAATCTCCTCACTCTGCAGCCTGTTTTTGTTTTAATATTGCTCCTATTTTATTTATCAAATAAGTGAGTGGGGGCAATTTGCTGGATGGAGGGCTTTTCCTTTCTTTCCATCGTGAAATCAAAAGAAGCCCAAGAAAACAACAATGTCATAAATCATAATTAAATATTGTTAGATTGTTGTCTTAGTTCCAAAGTTCCACATCGCTTGTTTTGTAAAACTTATGTCTCATTAGTGTTATATATAGAGACATCTTGTAAGCTTTAAGATGTAAAAAAAAAAGTCTTTCTTAGTGTAGCCGTGGACGTAGGTACATATATTGTGTGCCGAACCACGTAAATACTTTGTGTTTTCTCTCCCTCTCCTTATTCCTTTTTCTTGTTATTGCTCTATACTAACAACTGGTATCAGAGCTTTTGGTTACTCCACGAGATTTCCTTAGTTTAGAGGAATTAGTGGGAATCTTCTCAGCTTAGAGGAGGCAGTGGGAGCAATGGCATTGGAAGAGGGGAAGGTGAAGATCGAGAAGTTCGATGGCAGAGATTTCAGGCTTTTGGAAGATGCAGATAGAGGATTATCTATATCAGAAGAAGTTGTATCAACCCTTATTAGGGGATAAGCTAGACGACATGAAGCAAGAAGAATGGAACTTGCTAGACCGGCAGGCTCTTGGCGTGATCAGATTGACATTAGCCAAGAACGTCGCGTTCAACATCGTAAACGAGAAGACTACGCAAGCTTTGATGAAGGCGTTATCGGATATGTACGAGAAGTCGTCTGCGGCCAACAAAGTATACTTAATGCGTCGCTTGTTCAACCTCAAAATGGGAGAAGGTATCTCAGAATCGATCATATTAATGAATTTAATATTATTCTTGCCCGGTTGGAGTCGGTCTGATTAAATTTGAGGATGAGGTGAAGGCATTGATTCTATTGTCATCACTACCAAATAGTGGGCTGCAAGAATCATTATCTGCAGTTAGTAGTTACGCAAGGGAGAACACATTAAAGCTTAGTGACATCCGTGACTTGATCTTAAGCGAAGATGTTCGCAAGAGAGATTCAGGAGAACTTTCTAGCCATGTTTCCAATTCAGCATTGAATACTGAAGGCAGAGAAAGGACTACCCAGAAGGGTCAGAATGGTCGAGGCAGATCAAAGTCAAGAGGAAGAAGTCAGACAAAATTTCGAAGTGATATTATCTGTTGGAATTGTGACAAGAGAGGTCACTTTACCAATCAGTGCAAGGCGCCAAAGAAGAACAAGACTCACAAAAATAAGAAGTACGATGATGATGAATCCGCAAATGCAAGCAACTAATGAACTTGATGATGCATTAATTTGTAGCTTGGACAGTCTGTTGATTCATGGGTTATGGACTCAAAGTGCGTCGTTCCACACTACTCCCTCTAAAGATTTATTGTCTAACTATATTTAGGAAGGTTTGGGAAAGTTTACCTTGCAGATGGAAAATCTCTTGACATTGTCGGAAGAGGTAATATTGACATCAAAACCTCCGGTGGAACCCTATGGACATTGCACAATGTCGGACATATTCCTGCCTTTAAAGAGAAATTTAATATCTATAGGGCGGTTGGATGATGAAGGGCATTACACCACTTTTGGAGATGGAGCTTGGAAGGTAACAAAAGGCAATCTCGTTGTGGCTCGTGGAAAGAAGCGAGGATCTCTTTACATGATTGCGAGATGAGGATATGGTAGCGATTCTCGAGGTGTCAATAATTCAACCCTATGGCATCAAAGACTTGGACACATGAGTGGAAAAGGAATGAAGCTTATGGCGGCAAAGGGTAAGCTATCAAGCCCGAAGCATGTTGATGTTGGTGTTTGTGAACACTTTGTATCTTTGGAAAGCGAGAAAAAGGTTAGCTTCTCAAGGGCGGGGAAGACTCCTAAAGTTGAAAAGCTAGAATTGGTACATACTGAGATGTTTGGGGCCGGCCAGGTGAAATCTGTTGGAAACTCACGCTATTATGTCACCTTTATCGATGACTCCACCGAGTAAAGGTATGTGTTTATTTTCTTAAAAATAAATCGATGTGTTTTCTGTGTTTAAAAGGTGGAAAAAGCAGTTGAAAATCGGACAGTCTAAAGGTTAAAAGTCCGAAATCGACAATGGCGGGGAGTATGATAGTCGGGAGTTTAAGGACTTGTTCGGAACATGGGATCGGAATGATTAAGACAATACCGAGAACACCGAGCAAAATGATGTTGCGAAAGGATGAATAGAACCTTGAACGAGAGAGCGAGGTGTATGCGGATCCAATCGGCTTGCCTAAAGCATTCTCAGGCGAAGCAATAAGCACAAAGAAAGATATCTCATCAATAGAGGACCATCGGTTCCTTTGAATTATCAACTGCCCAGAAGAAGTATGGTCTGGAAAGGAGGTAAAACTCTCACATTTGAGAATTTTTGGTTGTGTTTCATATATATTGATAGACTCCTAATAGTAGAGATAAATTGGATGCGAAGGCGAGGAAGTGTTATTTTATTGGTTATGGATCCGACATGTATGGCTACGAGGTTTTGGGATGACCAAAACAAGAAAGTTATCGAAGCGTGAACGTCACTTTTAATGAGAATTTATTTTATAAGGACAAATTTTTTGCAGAATCTACATGTGTAGGTAAACTCTCGAAATTCCCTGAGAAAGCAACACTTGAAGAAATTTGAGAAAGTGATGTAGCCAATAGAAACCACAGTACAGGGCGTAGAGGTTGAGTCAAGCACGGAACCATCAACTCCTCCAAGAAGATCTAACAGAATTTCAAGTACCACCGGATAGGTATTCCCCTTCATTGCATTATTTATTGTTAAGCGATGCGGGTGAGCCGAGAATGTTTCGGTGAGGCTACGCAGGGAATGACTCTATTGAGTGGGAGCTAGCAATGAAAGATGAGATGGCATCCCTTCGGAAGAATAAGACGTGGTCATTAATTAAATTGCGAGGAAGGAAAGAAAGCTCTACGAGAATAAGTGGGTCTATAGGCTAAAGGAAGAATCGACGGAAGAAGAAGATACAAGGCGAGACTTGTGGTGAAAGGGTTTCAAAGCAAAAACAAGGAATTGATTTCACAGAGATTTTCTCTCCAGTTGTAAAGATGACTACCATCAGAGTTATTCTGAGTATTGTAGCTGTAGAGAATCTTCACTTGGAGCATTTAGATGTTAAAACTGCATTCTTGCATGGGGATCTAGAGGAAGACATTTATATGACCAAACCAGAAGGTTTTGAAGTGCCAGGCAAGGAGAATCTTGTGTGCAAACTTCATAAAAGTTTATATGGTTTGAAACAAGCACCGAGGCAGTGGTACAAGAAGTTTAATGAGTTTATGAGCAACTCAGGATTCAGCAGATGTAACATGGACCATTGTTGCTATGTTAAGAAATATACTAATGACTATATTATCCTTCTTTGTGTATGTTGATGACATGTTGATTGCAGGGTCTAGTATGGCAAAAATTAACAGGTTGAAGTAGCAATTGACAGAAAGCTTTGAAATGAAGGATCTTGGTCCAGCTAAACAAATCCTTGGTATGAGAATTCTTAGAAATAGATCAAAAGGAATTTTGAAGTTGTCTCAGGAGAAATACATACACAAGTTGCTTGACAGGTTTTACCTTGAAGATGCTAAGACCGAGGAATACCCCTCCGGGATCTCATTTGAAGTTTTCAAAGGAGCAATCTTTGCATGACAGAGATGAAGAAAAATGTTACATGTCAAGAGTACCATATGCATCAGTGATCGGGAGTTTGATGTATGCTATGGTGTGTACCAAACCCGACATAGCACATGCGGTGAGAGTTGTCGGTAGGTTCCTATCAAATCCAAAGAAAGGAGCATTGGGAAGGCGTAAAGTGGATACTCGGATATACGAAGGGTACTTCGAGGATGTGTTTGTGCTTTAGAAAAAGCGATCTCACTTTACTGAGGATTCTCGGATGAGACTTGGGAGGAGATTTTGATACCAAGAAAAGCACCACAGGCTACATTTTTTTCTTTGGGAGGTCTTCTTGTGAGTTGGAAGTCCAAACTTCAACATAGAGTTGCTCTCTCAACCACCGAAGCCGAGTACATAGCTATCTCGAAGCGGCTAAGGAGATGATTTGGCTAAAGAATTTTCTCAATGAATTAGGGAAAGAACAAGATAATGCTTCAATGTTCGGTGATGAGTCAAAGTGCTATAAGTCTTGCTAAGAATCCAGTCTTCCATTCTAGATGCAAGCATATTCAATTAAGATACCATTTTATCGGGGAGTTGATAAATGATGGAGACTTATCTTTCTTTGAAGATCTTAGGATCGGAGAATCCAATGAGATATGTTGACTAAAGTCAGTTATAACCGATAAGCCGAGGCTTTGCATTGCCTCGATTGGCCTTCGAGGATAGTTGAAGATGAAGGCGCTATACTAGGTGAAGAGTTGATGAACTCATTGCTTACAAAGGAGCTCTGAGTTTGGAACTTAGACCCCAGTGGGAGAATTGTTAGATTGTTGTCTTAGTTTCAAAGTCCCACATCGCTTTGTTTGTAAAACTTATGTTTCATTAGTGTTATATATAGAGACACCTTGTAAGCTTTAAGATGTACAAAAAAAAAAAAGTCTTTCTTAGTGTAGCTGTGGACGTAGGTACATATATTGTATGCTGAACCACGTAAATACTTTGTGTCTTCTCTCCCTCTCCTTATTCCTTTTTCTTGTTATTGCTCTATATTAACAAATATAAAAGGTATTAAGAAATGATTTTTTTAAATTAAAATTATAAAAAATAAATAGTGTTAACTAATTTTTTTTAATAAAAAATATTATTTTTTCCTTATATTTCAGAAACGGAGATTACATTGAATGGAGAAGTTTGGAAGATTTGCTTTAGAGAAAATTACGTTTGAGGGTTTACGATATTCCAAACAGGGTGAAAACCCCGTTTGCGTTTTACTAGTCACGTGCTGAACTTTCTTTGTTGGAAAAGACACGTGATGTGGCTGTGTTATTTATTTTCAAATATATTTTTTACTTTTTTAATTAATTTATATTTATATTTTAATAGCGCTTTCTGCGCGTGCACGACATGGCTCCTTCCAACTTCTCCGCACGAGTTTATGAAACTTCGAGGAAGCCACGCCATTGTTCTCACTTTTTGAGTTTTGAGCCTTTTTATCACTCAATTTTGCAAATAGTTTTTTATACATTTTTTTTTATAAAAAAAGTTAATATTTTTTTAGTGAGAGTAGGGTTTCTTTTTTAATAGAGAAATATTTTATAATTAATAAAATGAAATAGTAATAATTATTTTTTCAAATTTAGAATATTTTTTTGAACAAAATTCAAATTTAGAATATACTTTTTATATAAAAAATAAAAAAATTACGTATGATATTTGCATATAATAGTTTTTATATTAAATAATAGAGTAAATATACCAACTATAATTGACATTTGTAAAATTACACAAAGTTTTCTATTTTAAAAATATAAAAAAAAAACAATTATGTCCTTAAAATAAATCAAACCAAACACATAAATGATAAAAAAAACACACACACACACATCGTCAATGTAGCACAACTTGAGTTTTAGGCTATTTTATTGTATTTTATAAACAATATATTTTAAAAAAATATCCATAACCATACAAGTTTTGTAATAATACTGTATTTTTTTATTCATATCACTCTTTAATTTTGTATTAAAACAAGAAAAAAAATACATAAAAAATAATGAAATATTTTTATTGATTTGCATCCAAAGATAATCAACGTATCACCGAACCTGCACTAAATAGTGAATGAATGGATAGATTTAACAAATCTTACTAATATAGAATTTAGTGTATTTTAAAAAATATATTTAATTACGACTTAATTCTTCGATTTGTAAAACTAAAAATGTATTTCACTTAAATACAGTATTTTGATGATATATTTAGATACGAAAATTTTCAACATCTTAAATTTTGTGAAATTATAAATTTATCATTTTTTTTATTATTTTATTTAAACACTAATTATTTTAACTATTTAAATTAACACATTTTTATACATTTCCATGATTAGACTAACGTCCCACTGTTATTTATTATATCGATTATATTTTTGTTGATAAAATGATGATTAGACAATCGTTAATTTATCGATAATGGATGATTTTAAAGAAATAAATATAATTTTTTTGTGTTTAAGGTTAGAAAGTTGTATAATATTCGATTATTTTTGTTAATTGGACGACCATAAATCTCCTAAAAATTGATCGTTTTAAAGAAATAAACTTAATTTTTTCATGTTGTAAAAAGATAAAAATATTATATTTATTTTAGAAAATGAAAAAATAATCCTATAGAATAATTATAAAAAGATAAAGATATTATCTCTATCTTTTAGATTAATTTATTATTTTATATATAATAAATATTATATTTTTATCTTTACAAAAGATAAATATATTATTATTTTCTATATAAACGAACTTAATATCAAGAGAAAGATTTAAACTCTCGTATTTCACATTTTAATAATTAATATTCTGCCTGCTCTTTCCATCACCTCGAATTTATAGAAAAGAACATTTATAAATAATTTACATATAAAGGAAATTATTGTAAATGTTGAATGCAGTACTGATTCTTGAATCTTGATGTCACGTTAGAATCGAACAATTGCGCGAAATAATGGCAATGAAGTGTGAACTGTTGCGTAATAACATTACATGTGTCTGTCTCTTGTTATGCGTGCAAAAGGTATTATTAGTAAACAATAAACACGTTTAGTCGGCATTTACTGTTGGTACTACAACGACCGGTAAGTAACAGTAGTTTGTTTTTTCTGTTAAGAAAAGTGAGCGTAATTTGAAGACACTGAAAAGGCGATGAGTGTAATTTCACATTATCTTTTTTCCAGTAGTCATAATCCACTACCACTCTCTCACAAGTCACAAGTCACAAGTCACAACCGCCGCTCAAATTCTGTAAACCAAGACCGAAACAGTGACAAGGGGAGTTCCTTCTCTCTCTGTCTCTGTTTCTGTTCTGTGTCGAGTTAGTAAGTAGAATCAGAAACAAACAACTTTCTATTATGGGGATATTACACGACGACGTCGTGATTATCGGAGAGGCAGAGAAAGAAGGTGAAACAACCGTCATAACCGTCAATTGCCCCGACAAGACCGGTCTAGGTTGTGATTTGTGTCGCATCATTCTCTTCTTCGGTCTTAGCATTGTACGAGGAGGTAACCCCTTCCTTCCAATTTTCTTCACTTTTTCTGTTAATAATAATTGTGTGAGACTGATTCGTCTGTTTGTTTGTTTGCAATAATGAAGACGTTTCCACCGACGGAAAATGGTGCTACATAGTATTCTGGGTGGTGGGGAAGCAGAGGACAAGGTGGAGTTTGTTAAAGAAGAGGCTAATTGAGGTGTGCCCTTCTTGTTCCTCAGCCTCTGGAATTTCCTATTACCGTTCTGAATTGCAGCCTCCTAAACCCCCAGATGTTTTCCTTTTGAAATTTACTTGCCACGATCGTAAAGGCCTTTTACATGGTAATTTTTTAATCATCCTACTCTTCTTTTATTACTTACTGCTCTACACCTACCTGGGGCATTAGGGTTCTCTTTCCTGCTTCAGAAAATCATGCTTAAAGGCTTATGACATGTTTTCTAGATATATTACTCCTAAAGTAAAGCCACGTTTTGTGTTATTCATGACTTGACAAAACAACTGAATGCTTTTATTATTGGGATTTGGGACAGATGTTACAGAGGTTCTTAGTGAGCTAGAGCTCATCATAAACAAAGTGAAGGTGTCTACTACACCTGATGGCAAAGTGGTGGATCTGTTTTTCATCACGGATACAAGGTTCTACATCTCTATACATTCCAGTTTTGGAACATGCTTTGTGTTGTAATTTGGCACTCTTTTATTGCTAGTCCATGTCCATCGAATTTTAACATATAAATTGCTGATGTATAATGTGCATTTACACTAACTAACCTACTGCTTAATCTTCTATACGTATGATCAGGGAACTTCTACATACAAAGAAGAGAAGGGATGACACAATTGAACAGTTGTCAGCTATTTTGGGGGATCCCTTAATTACCATTGACATTGATTTGGTTGGCCCAGAAATCGCTGCTTGTTCTCAAGCATCTTCATTCCTTCCAAGTGCAATCACAGAAGATATGTTTGATTTGGAATTACCTGGTTCAATACAAAGTGGAACTTCCACATCAGATTCTGTTTCTATTGCGATCGATAATTCGCTGAGTCCTGCTCACACACTTGTCCAAATTATATGTCAAGATCACAAAGGTCTTCTTTATGACATTATGAGAACTCTGAAGGACTACAATATTCAGGTATGGTAATTCAAGAGCTGAATAGTACAATATTTTCTAATCATGCTTTTAAACTGCTATTAATTGGATAGTGTTGTCAGCAGAAAGAATTGATAAGCCTATACACTTCTATTACATATTATATGTGAAGTTTTTTGTATGTGAATACTGTGTTGTGTGATTTCATATTCCTTTCAACATGGGAAGTTCTCTTTGTTGTGTCAAGTTACTAGAAACAATTGCATTCCTTTCCACTTTTCTTGATCATCTTATCTTATCAAGTATTCTAAAACTAGACCTAATTTGTCGTTTAAACAGATTTCTTATGGGAGATTCTCAACAAAACCCAGAGGAAAATGTGAGCTTGACTTGTTCATTATGCAAGCAGATGGGAAAAAGATAGTTGACCCCAGCAAGCAGAAGTCTTTGTCATCACGCCTAAGGATGGAACTACTTCGTCCGCTCAGAGTAACTGTTGTAAGCAGGGGTCCGGACACAGAGTTGCTGGTTGCAAACCCTGTGGAGTTGTCAGGCAAAGGACGACCTCTTGTTTTTTATGATATTACTCTTTCTCTCAAAATGCTTGGCCCTGGCATATTTTCGGTACTTACTGATCTGATCTCTATGTTACTTCCTAGTTCCTACTGTTTATTTTCACACTTAATTTTTCAGTGAAGTCATATTCTCCCCTAGGGAACTAGCTCAATATGAATTTTCTCATTGTTCTCATTTCCCAATTTCTAGAATTACGTTCACAAAATTATATAGGGGCAGAATGAAACAGAGAGGTATGCTGAGATTCTGAGAATGATCATTTACAGCATGTCAATATTTTTTATTTCAACAGGCTGAAGTTGGAAGACATGTGATTGGAGATCGCGAGTGGGAAGTTTACAGAATCTTGCTCGATGAAGGGGATGGCTTACCTGTTCTAAGGAACAAGATTGAGAAAGGGGTTTGGAAGATGTTGATGGGTTGGGAGTAGTGATCCATGGCTGGTGGCATTGTTCATCTTGGATGAACCTGTGCCCGTGTACAGATAACATGGTTATCATGTAGTTATGATATGTAACTTGTTGTAATTATGAAATGTATATTGTGCAGATGGTGATCCTTGCCATGCTATATTTTTCAGAGCTTTTGTAATTTAAATTTTAACCTAGTGTAGAAAGAAGGGCAGTAGCAACTAGCAAGTACAGGAAAACAAAGGAGAAAGGCAGGCAGTTTGTTTAAGAGTATTTTTATGAACGAAAATGAATTATTGTAAAATGTTAATATTCAGTTCTTTCATACTATATGTGGATGCATATATAAACTTTTTATTGGTTACATCCTACTTGAAAGTGAAAAGCATCATTACAAACTAACAGTGTAGAAGCAGTGACACCTTAAAAGGAATTCAACCAATTCAAACAGTGATATTTTAGAATGAAAGACTCTTTATGGCCAAGCTACTTTGCTGCCATTTTTAGCATATAAATTTTGTCAGCTACAGCCACTGAATTGGTTGGTTTCCTTAGTATTGTGCTTTTATTGCACCCAACTACTGCTTCTTCATTTCTTATTATGTCATTTTCCTAAGATACAGCTTCTACGAGCAAGTTGCTCCCTATTGTGATATTTTGTCTGATATTTTAGTTCTAATTAATATGTTAGTTCAACTTAGACTTCACCGGATATCACCTACAAGGATATCTGATTCTGTTTAGTTTTTAGGCACATGTTCAACGGTCTTTGGTCATTGTTTTCCGCTGCATTTTTATAAGGACACGTTCAGTCATTGACATAGACATAGCTGGATCATTGATCAGTGTCAGGGATTCCATGGTCATTGCAAATGGAGAAAGAAACACTAGCACAAGTTTTGTTGGCTGTCTCATCTTTTGGGAGCTTCTGGTGTTTAAATAGAATATATCTGTTAATCTCTTTTTTAAATTATTTTCTCTTAACATGTTAACATCGAGAAAAGACCCCATTTATTGCTATGCCGTAAAAATTCTCCACATTTATGTCACGGACTCATATTTTAAGATTTTGATTGTTGTTATTCTCATTTGTCATCATCGTATATAGAGTCCGTGAGGAACAAGATTCAAGGCATACTTGACAAAAAGAAAATGTTGTATTATATTTTATCTACTGCCACTTACAGTAGATAATGTATTTACATGTGGTGTGGTTCTCTGTTTTTACTAAAATAAAATAGAATGTGGTTGCCTTTTAGTTGTCCTTCTCGGTGTCGTGTTTTGAAATGGTGAGGGAAAAAATATAGAAAAAGCATTATCGGTGCAATGCAGGACAGTGTCTTAGATAAATTTGGTTTTTGAGTTCACATTTTTATTTTAGTGGAGCAGTTCATCTGTCAATGACAAATGGGTCTTTTTTCCTTCTTTAAATTAGACTTATGTTATGGTCGTAGAATTTGTTTTTGTTACTGCTTAGTGCTCCTTATTAGTTATTTCTTATTTTTCCTATATGAATCTTTTAATTTATTCTCAAACATTTATAATTTCAGATGTTTTGAATATTTTATATCACCGATAATAACTATATATTTTGCAGGAAATGAAAAGGAAAAAGTTATATAATTGGATCCTTAACATATACTAGTATTTTATTTCATTATCAGGTTTTCTCTAAAAAAGAATATGATCTAAGCTTAAATTCCAATAAATAAATGATGTTTGGGCCTATACTCTATCGAAATGTGAATGCTATATATCTTTTCTTCACTCGTGGGATTTTGAGTGGCTTTGCACTGAGTATTGTCAAGTGTGTGTCCTTTCGTTTTTATTCCTTTTGGACCACAATACGGAAATTTTGGAGTGCTTACTCTCTTTGGCAAAATTGAAGAGAAAGTGATTAGGACAATATGGAAGTCGAGTACAATGAACCAAATTAAATAGCAAAAAGAAGAGTATAATAGAGCTGATTGACCAATAATTAATATTGTTATAGATAGGTAATAGGTTGCATTATTAGAGTTTCCAATATATTCCAAATTTGTGTAAGACGCCAGCAACCACACCCCAGAAAGTGATTTCTGCAAAGATGACATATAAGATGGTTCCCACCCTCTCTGAGTTCCAAACATTGACAAACACGTGCTTCTTGATCCAGTGTACCTGCAGGTTTATTTATTGAATTATGCATGGTTAGCTCCTTCTTGTCCTAGCTACTTTAATAATTAGCTAATAAAAATGATAAAAAAAAAAGGTTAATTAATTAATGAAGTGGTAATTCTTACTAGTGAGTTACGTGGATTTTCATAAAACCATCCATTCACAAATGCTGCAAAGATGCCCTCGGCTGCCATCACAAACACTAGCATAGCATTCATTCCTATCCACTCCAAGAACAAGAATGGAGTGCGGAGCCCCCAAACATCGATCTGTTTAATTATGTTAAAGAAGAATCGCGATGTGAGACTGAGAGATATATATAATGTAACGAAATGAAAAAAAAAAAAAAACAAATAAAATTATTACAACCCAGAGAGAATTTTTCTACTTGGCATATTCTATACTTGTACCTACCAATATGTAGAGCCCAGAGAAAACAATTGCAGCTGCCCCAGCTGTGAAACACACATAGCTGAAGCTGTAGAGTTGCTTGTTAATTGGTAAAGCTGAAAAAATTGTCAATATTATTTATCTTGGTATGTTTCTTAAATGGATATTTTATTTGAGGTGCTTATAGTTAATTATATCTTACTAGCTTAATTACGTACCATCTGTAAAGTGAAGGATGATGGCTATGATGAGTAACACAAACCCCATTGAGATCCATTGTTTTAGTCTCTCCGAATGACCCTGTCAATTTTTTATACAATTAAATTGCATTTTATATAATTGATACGGGTGAAAGTTTTGTAACCTTGAAGTGAATCAAGACGTGCCCATAATGGATGCCGATAGTGCCAGAGAGGATAGCTGATATAGAACTGGTTGTAAAAAAAAATAAAATTATTTGTTAAATATTTCTGATAGATAGATAAATAGAGATTATTATTTTGATTAAGTAAAACTCAATGTAAAACTAAAACCTCAAGAAGCCTTCGGGTTCAAAAGGAGCACGACACCAAGTTGGAGCATCATCACGATAAGGACCATCGCCTGGAGAACTCAATGTACACGCCTATATATACACAAATTAGAAAAGTAATTTAATTAAGCAATAATCATTTTGTTTAGATTATTAATTAATACCAAAATGAAGAAGTATTTGAACAAATTAATGTGGAGTAAGAGTAATTAAGTAAGTACCTTCAAGCGTTTCCAAACAGGTTGAGAATAAAGATGGTTGACCCCCCAAACTTGTCGGTCCACGTACCCAACAGCATTACATGCTGGCCCTAGGTGTCCTCTCATCCCACATATCACCTAATGCAAGGAAAATCAAAAATCAAAAACTATGAAGATAGAACAAAGGAATGTAATATAAAGAGTATCTACTGTGTATCTCTTTAGTTCATCGTCGTTAAAGTGATCTACGAAACTCCAATCTGGAACGTAGAGGGCGAAGGTTGTGATCATATAAATGAGAAATGCTACGAACCCACCAAACCTAATTAAGCAACACGTTCACAATTAATCAACAGATTTGAAAGTTTGAAGTTAACTAATTAAATATAATATGCATTTTCTCACCATTGCCATTTATAAGCAGTAAAAATGGATAGGTGTCCAGAAGCCAACGTAGTGGGTCTAAGCTTGGTGGTAAATGTCTCTATTAGAGCTACAACACAGTACACAAGAGCTATTCTCTGCACACAAAATTAAAGTTCAGAAATAACGTAACGCGGTTAATTATTCCATTATGGGCTAATTATCCCATATACGTACGTACACATTTAATTTAATTTTGAACCATACCTGGAGAATGCCACACCATCGTATAAATTTCATGTTAACTCCATATTCAAGATCATCAGGGGCATGAGAGTAACCCCCTGCAGTAGGATGTTATACGTACAATATTAATACGAGTTTTGTATTTTTGGATAACTCAACAATGTGGGTTTTTTACCTTGCAAAATTATACCCCAGAAGAGAAGCTTCAATGTCCTAAGGACTATCTTCTTTACGGCATCTTTTATCTTGGGGATTCTCTGCATTATTATATATAATCAAAGTTTATATATATACACAAATAAGAAACATGACTTGAAGAAATTAAATAATAGAAAAAAGAGAAGCCCTACGTACCTTGAGTGCAAGGGCAATGGCAACCCCAACAATGAAAAGAAAGAAAGGCATAACGAAATCGGCCAAAGTACATCCATTCCACGGGGAATGGTCAATCCGTGGATAAGCTTCACCAGCATCGTCTACCAGTATCATCAACTACACATGAATTATCAATTAATAGTGAACAAAATTAACAATAATTAATATGAATGACAATATATATATAGTTCTAACCACTATGGTGAGACCCCTAAATGCATCGAGGGTTGCAACCCTCTTGGTCTTCTGCTTAACCGGTGGTTGCATTTGCATATCCTGCTGTGTGTCCTCTTTGTCGACATGCTCGTTACTGGTTACCATCTTCTTCAACACCCCTTCTTCCATTCTCTTAGCTTCCTCATCCATTTTTCAACAAAGTTCAAACCTCTTAATTGGGTGGAATTAATAGAACAATATTTATATATAGGAAGAGTATATAGAATTAATTAATGAAGTAGTAGAAGGCCGGCTGTGTTGGCATCGTCATCAAGGTCGGAGCAAGATATAGTAGTTAACTACTGGTTACATCAATTACAAACATAAGAGACAGATGAAGGACTTTGGAGAGAATGAAAAAGGGAAGAGGTCAACACTTGATCATTTGTTAATTAATTAGTCCACTCTTTATTTTGGTTCTTCTGGTTGGTTACGAACTAACTTTGAGTACGTATAGAATTGTTTTGTTATATATGTCTTTTATAACAAAGATTCCTCTTCAACTTAAACTTTGACCATATATATTATCAAAATGGAGAAATACTTCTTGTGCCTAAGTTCAAATGATTTCTTCCCGATGTGTCCGGCTAAACAAAGTAAAATATAAAAGAAGGAAGATAAACAAAATCAACTAAGTAAGCTAAATAAATTGTTCACACCCTTGTGAACTCAATAAAGCCTTATATTATTACGCAACCCTTTAAACTACATAACTACATAATTTAAACTACATAATAAGTATTTTGATTTGTAACTATATATACCAAAATTGATGTTAAAACAATTTTTCTGAATAGTTATTATTATTTAAGTGAGGTGGTGGTATACATGCAATATTAGCTTGTTCCTATATATTGAGGATAGCAAACATTTAGTTTGATAATGCAAAACAAAACGATTTTACTTTGATATAGTATCTAGCGATAGCAGAGGCCAGCCTAGCTACAAGGACCGGTCTTGATACTCTTGGAACATTCTAGCAATATATGAACGGCGTCTACTGTGTAACAAGGACTGTTCACTACTTCACTTCAGATACATATATATAATTAAAATCGATCTTCTTTTAGATTTGAAAATTACAATTGATCGTAACAATGCAGCATCCCAATATTTTGTGATTGATACATAAAATTAACTATCTAATAGTAGAATATAAAATAAAAGTCTTCTTTAACATGTGTGTCAAGTGATTAAAGCAACAAAAATAAATGGTTCTGGGATGATAATGACACACACTAAAATGCAAATGCAGAGAAACTTTTCATGATCCAAACTTTCTAAGGCATATGGCTTAAAACTTATCCAAACTACTTTAATTTACAAAGGCTTGAATTTGTTGTTATAAAAGTGTGATGCTTTACATGTGAAGAATACACTATTAACATTTTCCATATATAGCGATGGCGGGTCTCCTCTCCTCCGGCTGATATTGGTTGGGTCAGAAGCACGCTTGGAGTGCTTGTCACTTTCTCCGTCATTTTGGGTTCCACCATTATATTATTATAGTAAGGCTATCTTCATTTACACAGATACTCATCAACTAATGACTTCAACTCTTCTGCTAGCTAGGATCTAACCTTCTTTTTAATAAACCATAATCATTTATTTATTCCGTCTGCAACTGTTTTTAATCCACACATCGTCCCACCATGTATATATATACATGCATTCTGCACCATTAATAATGAATATATCCGATCACAAGAAAGAATGAAGACCTTGAGCTACAATGTTCTCACTGGGCGTTGGTTCATGCTCTTTGCATCTTTACTCATCATGGCTGCAGCAGGAGCAGCTTACATGTTCGGCATGTACTCCAACGAGGTAAAAAACTCTCTGGGCTACGACCAAACCACTCTCAACTTGCTCAGCTTCTTCAAAGATGTAGGTGCCACCGTTGGAATCATCTCAGGGTTACTCAATGAAATAACACCACCCTGGGTGGTTCTCTCTATTGGAATCATCATGAACTTCTTCGGCTACTTCATGATATTTCTTGCTGTCACTGGCCGCATTGCCAAACCCCAAGTGTGGCAAATGTGTCTCTACATTTGCATTGGCTCAAATTCTCAAACCTTTGCCAACACTGGTGGCACTGTCACGTGTGTGAAAAACTTCCCAGGAAGCCGTGGCAATGTTTTAGGCCTACTCAAAGGTTACGTTGGTCTAAGTGGTGCCATCATAGCACAGCTCTACCATGCTTTCTATGGCGCTGATAAACCCCAGGCTCTTATTTTACTCATTGCTTGGCTCCCTGCTGCTGTTTCCTTCCTTTTCCTTCCAACTATTAGGATATTCAAAACCCTTCACCAACCCAACGACAACGAAAACAAAGTTTTCTACCACCTTCTATATATTTCACTCGCCCTTGCCGGGTTTCTCATGGTTTTGATCATCCTGCAAAACAAGCTAACTTTTACAAGGCCCGAATACATAGCCGGTGGGGTTGTGGTTGTTTTCTTTCTTCTTCTCCCACTTGTTGTGGTGTTTAGAGAAGAAATAAACCAATTGAAACCCAAAACGCAAGCTTTGACTTTGATCGATTCAGCTGTAAAAGTAGTAGTCACACCTCCAAATGTTGGTGCTACGCACGAGAAAAGTTCTTGTTTTGGGAATATATTCAAACCCCCTCAAAGAGGAGAAGACTACACCATCTTGCAAGCACTTTTCAGTATTGACATGCTGATTCTGTTCATTACAACAACATTTGGTGCTGGTGGAGCATTAACAGCCATAGACAATCTTGGACAGATTGGACGCTCGTTGGGGTACCCAAGAAAGAGCATCACAACATGTGTGTCCTTATTAAGCATATGGAACTACCTGGGAAGAGTAGCTGCAGGTTATGTCTCAGAATTCTTCTTAACAAAATACAAAGTTCCTCGTCCCTGCATGCTCACTCTAGTTCTGCTTCTCTCTTGTGTTGGTCACATTCTGATAGCCCTCGGTGCCGCAAACTCTCTCTACTTCGCTTCCGTCATTATAGGGTTCTGTTTGGGAGCTCAATGGCCACTCATGTTTGCGATCATATCAGAAGTATTTGGCCTCAAATACTACTCCACGCTGTTCAACTTTGGAGCCGTGGCGAGCCCTGTTGGGTCTTACATTCTGAACGTGAGACTCACCGGTGTTTTGTATGATAAAGAGGCTTTGAAACAGTTGAAGGCCAAAGGATTCACCAGAGAAGAAGGGAAGGAACTAAATTGCGTCGGAGTGCAGTGCTACAGAATGGCTTTTCTCATAATCACGGCGGCGACGCTGTTTGCATGCGTTGTTTCGTTTATTTTGGTGGTGAGAACTAGAAAATTTTACAAAGGGGATATCTATAGAAAGTTCAGAGTACTGGAACATGAAGGACACGGCACCACAAGGGATCAAGATAAGAACAATAGAAAATGAAGTATATAATATTCAGGCTATGTTTTTCTCAAGATTAGCTTATAAGCTATAAGTTAATAATTGAATAGTTTAAGGGGCATTTTTGAACCAGATTCAGAACAAGTATGTATTTTCTGCAATTATCACACAGAGGACTCTAATTATTGCTTCTCTGCTCATATTTGGAAAGCTGTTGTGGATTGGATGGGCTTCTCTGTTTTGTTTTATTACAGCATTTATTAGACGATTTTACACAACATATAGCATTGCAACTTGTTATACTATAAACAAGAGTCTATTTGTTTTTATATAAAACTTTCAAGTCCAGACAACTTAAAACACTTTGAGGATTTCCAGTTGCAAAATGAACAACTTCAATTTGTTTACCTGTTGTTACCCGGTGATCAAATTGATGCCTCATTCGTGTACCATTTCAATTTCATTCACAGCTTAAACCAAATAATTTTTTTTTTTTTTTTTAGTTACAGTGTTTTTGAATTATCAGGAGAAAATATGACAGATGAAATAAGTGAGTCTCACACGGGGTTTTGACTTACATTGCCATTGGCCTACCAAAATCAAATCGTCTCACTATTTTGTTACGCGGTGCAGCATTAGAGTACACGATCCGAATTTAGGTATTGTTAAAAAATGAGGTTCATGAATCCCATGTTCTATTTTCCTCCTTTTTGGTAGTGGAGCGAGAATCTCACGTGTTGCGTGTACAAATTAACGAACTAAACAGAGAAAAGAAATTAATCATACAAATGATACAATGATTGATTGATCAGGTGACGATATATATTAGAAAGAAAATTCGAAATAGAGAAAAGAATAAGATTAATATAAGCAAGAAAAGGTTTCAAGCAAGAGATGATTAATTATTTGAGTCCATTTAATTTTATGTGGAAGTCAATCTTATATAATGTGTTATATGTAGGAGGTAAAAGAATTTAATTTATCATTTTTCAAAATTACACTTTCAACAGATTAAATTGACTATTTTTTTTTATTGTTATTCTTTTAGAATTGAAAACAGTATTATGAGATTAACTCACGCATAGTCAATTGACTGACATAGAGTTTTTGTACGTTTCCTTGTCTAAAAACATATGATAGTGCTACAGAGTTTATCAAAATAATAAAGTTGCAGATTTTATTAAGAGTCGGAAATAGCAGCAAATGATAGTTTTACAGAAGTCCACCCAAAATAAAAATAAAAAAGCTAAATGTTAATTTTGAAAATTTGATGAAAATATATTACAAATAATTGAATTAATAAAAAATTTAATATTCAATTTTTTTTAATGGTTGATAGACTATTTTTTTAAATCATTTTCATTATGTTTTATCTTATTTTAATTAGTGCAAGTTCCAAAGTTTTTATATAGGTGAATTTTACATCTCAAATTCTTTTAAAAAAATTATTCAAAATTGTATCATAAAATTAAAAATTCAAAAGAATCATTTTGATTCATTTAAAAAATATAAAGGATCAAATTAAAATTTATAAAACATAAATTATCAAACTTAAGGAAAAAAAAAAACTAAGGCATAAAGAAATAAAAGTGATATTTAGTCAAATAAAAATAGTGTTGCAGGATTCATTCAAAGTGAAATTGCTCCAAATTGATGGAGTTGCTGGATTTAATCAAAGACGGAAATTGCTACAAATATAGATAGCTACTAAAACAGTAAAACATTCAAAGCCGGAAATCGCTATAAAAATGATAAAAGAGTTGCAGATCTAGAATTGATTCAAAGTCAGAAAATGTTACTAGCTACTTTTATAGAATTCATTAAAAGAAGACACAAAAAGAGAAAGAAAAAATGTACAAATTGCAATGTCGATTACCATCACGCATGTTCTATTTTGCTCCTTTTGGGCAGTGGAGACTCTAGAGAGGGTACAAACGAAGAAAAAGAGAGAAAACAAATTAAAGGTGACAATATTAGAAAGATTAATATAAGCAAAAAGAAGAGGTTTGAAGCAGCTAGATAGGGACGAGACGCCGAGTCACTCATTGAAGAAACTCTAAGTGGATTTAAGAAATATATGGTATATAAATTGGCCTTAATCTCGATTCTTAAGCCTTGTTGGATTATTTTGCATATCCTAACACGTTGGATTTGGCATTTTTCATATATATGATCATCTAGTATCCCATTGATTCCCGGCTCTTCTCCGATAGTGGCTGGTTAGGACCACCACTTAGACCACTTAGACTTTGAGTGCTAGTCACTTTCTCAATTCATATAATTGCACATTTGCACTAACCACAAAATTATTATGACACCTTCCCCTCGTACCACCACCCTTCAATTATTTCCTAATCGTAATCATTTATCCCGTGTGTGCAACAATTTTCTCCTCACATGCATGTAGGGAAACATTAATCTTCACACACTCTATATATCCACATACATGATTAATTCATTAGGGATTGACCTATAAATACATAGCCTCACTTCAGCACCCTTTAATCCACACAACCACAAAAAAAAATTGTTTGGTTTGAGAGGAATGAAGACCTTGAGCTACCATGTTCTCACGGGGCGTTGGTTCATGCTATTTGCATCGTTACTCATCATGTCCGTTGCAGGGGCAACCTACATGTTCGGAATATACTCTAACGAGGTGAAAACCTCATTAGGGTACGACCAATCCACTCTCAACTTGCTAAGCTTCTTCAAAGACCTAGGTGCCAACGTTGGAGTCATATCCGGGTTGGTCAACGAGATAACACCACCTTTTGTCATACTCTTAATTGGGGTCATCATGAACTTCTTTGGCTACTTCATGATATGGCTTTCCGTCTCTGGCCGCATCGCAAAACCCCAAGTTTGGCAAATGTGTCTCTACATTTGCATTGGTGCAAATTCTCAAACTTTTGCCAACACTGGTGCTTTAGTCACGTGTGTCAAAAACTTCCCTGGAAGCCGTGGCAGTATTATAGGACTACTCAAAGGTTACGTTGGTCTAAGTGGTGCCATCATAACACAGTTCTACCATGCCTTCTATGGTGATCAAAATTCTGAAGCTCTTATCTTACTCATTGCTTGGCTCCCTGCTGCTGTTTCCTTCATTTTCCTTCCAACTATTCGGATATTCAACACCGTGCACGTGCCCAAGGACAACAGAGTTTTCTACCACCTTCTGTATATTTCACTTGTCCTTGCTGCGTTTCTCATGGTTCTCATCGTTGTGCAAAACAAGCTCAGTTTCTCGAGAATTGAATACATAGCAGATGGCCTTGTGGTTTTCTCCTTTCTCCTTCTCCCACTCGCTGTGGTGTTTAGAGAGGAGATAAAACAAATGAAAGCCAAAACGCAAGGTTTGAGTACTACCGATTCAGCACTACCCCAGTTGAAAGTAGTAGTCACTGATCATCAAGCTACTCCACCTCAAAACTTGGAGGAAGAAGTACCCGATGATCATACCACAAGTAATTCTCAAGAGAAAAGTTCTTGTTTAAGGAACATATTCAACCCCCCAAAGAGGGGAGAAGACTACACTATTTTGCAAGCTTTGTTCAGTATTGACATGCTGATTCTGTTCATTGCAACAACGTTTGGAGCTGGCGGAACATTAACTGCCATAGACAATCTGGGACAGATTGGACACTCATTAGGATACCCGAATAAAAGCACTGTAACCTTTGTGTCCTTAGTGAGCATATGGAACTACTTGGGAAGAGTGGTTGCAGGTTATGCCTCTGAAATCTTCTTGACCAAATACAAAGTCCCTCGTCCCTACATGCTCACTCTAGTTTTGCTTCTCTCTTGTGTTGGCCATGTTCTGATAGCCCTTGGTGTCCCAAACTCTCTCTACTTCGCTTCGGTGGTTATAGGGTTCTGTTTTGGAGCTCAATGGCCTCTAATGTTTGCAATCATATCAGAAATTTTTGGCCTTAAATACTACTCCACGTTGTACAACTTTGGAGCCGCGGCTAGCCCTGTTGGGTCTTACATTCTGAACGTGAGAGTGGCTGGTGTTTTGTATGATAAAGAGGCTTTGAAACAATTGAAGGCCAAAGGGCTCACGAGACAAGAAGGGAAGGACCTAACTTGTGTGGGAGTGCAATGTTACAAAGTGGCTTTTATCATAATCACGGCTTCAACGTTGGTTGGTTGTTTTGCTTCGGTCATTTTGTCCATGAGGACTAGAAAATTTTACAAAGGGGATATCTATAGAAAGTTTAGAACGGAACACGATCAGACTGCAGAGAATGAGATGGGGATTACCACCACAAGAGGCTCGGAGGAACAAGACAAAAAGTACTGTAGTAGATAATTAATGAAGTGTGTTTAAGTTTTAGCTACAACTAATGCCTGCCTTTTTTTCTTGGGCAACATTATTAAGTTTGATTCTGTATAATTAGTAAAGCAGGGTGAATGAAGGGTAAGAAGTGCTGTTGGAGCATTTTTTATATCTAAGGAAATAGTTGTATATTTGTGTTTGTAAGGGGAGAAGTTAATTATTATCGTCTGGTTCATGGTAATTATAACATCTCTAGGGGTTCCAATATTCAATTCTCACGTTACAAAAAAGCAATTAATTGATAAAACATGGTAAGGGTTATGTAGAGATTGATTAGGATCGATGATCAACACGTGGTAGTTTTGAATCATATGTATAGTAATTTATTGTATAAAAATATATAATGAAAATGTTGTGAATTAAAGATGGAAAATGATAAATAGTACACATGACACAACCATTTTATCTGGTCATGATTGGAGTGAGAATTCAGGTCTGACCGAAATGCAACTTGTATCCAAATTGATTTGGGGGGAATAGGTTGTCCAAAATTCGAAACTAGCTTTGTTAGGAAAGAAAGAGAAGCACACTGTACCTGCATACCTGTCGACACATTAAAGATGAATCATCAATGCGCGCGACAAAGATGAATGGCCTAGCTTTAGTAGTGAGTGATCACTATTCAGTAGTCACTTGTGCCTAATATACGGATATTGAGGTTTGAGAATTGAGAGTGATAACGTGGGTGGGACCAAACCGTGATCGTGAGCGTGTTAAACCGTACATGCGCCCAAGGAGAATGTTTTTAATTTGTGTGTGAACAACAAAAGGTTTTTTTGTTTACAACCGCAATAAGGGAAGGAAAAGGAAACAAAAACTCCAAAAGGAATAAAAACAAAACTAAATCCCGTTTCATCCGCCTTTACCATGATGAAGATAACAACAACTTATAACTGAGAAATGTAAAAAATAAATTAATATGAAAGACAAATTTTTTGCAGGTATAATTAATTTCACAAGATCGATAATGTCATCTGAACTTCAATTTAGTCACATAGAATAGAAGTGGTCATCAAAGTTGCAATTAATTATGCTGATGCATTGTGGTAGGGACGTAGGACACATACATGAACAAGATGAATGAATAAAGTTATCATGCAATTGCAACCAATTATGGCGTATTTTGGTCGGCATTTCACCCAACCAAACGCACCTTCGTATCCTTGCTCAAACTTTCTTTTATTTGGACATTCATTCCAAATTTAAAATGATTATTTGCTTTTCCATTTAATTTCTTTGAGAATTTATGTCATCTTACTCTTTAATAGTACTTTCTTTACTTGAGCGTAAGTTAAAGCAATATAAACGAAAGAAATAAAATAAGATAGAAATACTAATTTTTTTACTATTTTATTTAAGAGAAAACAATAGAAAAAAAAAAAATGAATGATACCTAACGCCACGTCATAATTGGAGAGTGAGTGAAAATGCTAAAGTCGTTCTGGAATTCGGCATCCTTACCTCAAGTCCTCAACATTTTAGCGTTGACGCACGGTCTTATCATCTGTTGACTTTGTTTTTTTATTAGCGCATCATTTGTTGACTTATTATTTATCAATGAATCAGTATTCAGATATTAGACTTTGATATTGCTTCCGAGTCCTATATAAATATGGGAAATTCATTTATCATCCAGTATTCATATTTTAGACTTGTCTTTCGTAATGTTAGGAAGTAACTTATAATTTCATTTGACTCATTTATAAATTTATTTCATTAAAATAAGCTTGTATTTATATTTGTAGCTTTTTTTTTTAATAAGTTATCCAAATATCTCATTTTATTTTATCTTGATAAGCTATTTAAAGTAACTTATGAAAAATAAATTAATTTTTAAGTTATTAACTCTTTTATTTTCAATACTATCTTAACTATTTTATTTAAAATTATATATTTTTTTATTTAATTTAAAAAATATCATCTAATTTAATATTTTTACACGGATACAACACTCAAATTATTTATTATTATTGTTACATTGTTTTTTTAAGGCTTAAAAATTAATTTGAATCATATTAACTTTATAATTATTTACTAAATTATTAAACATAAATTCAAATATTAAAAATATATTTTTACGTTATTTGATATTTATTAACTACTTTATAAGATAATTTTATCAAATAATTTCAATTAAATCAACTAATTTATAAACTTTTCGTTATATAAACCTTTCAACTCCTAAATTATAACTTATAAGCTTCCACCTAGTTTTGCCAAATATAACAATTACTTGCTAATCCTATATAAATATAAAATGTAGAAAATGTTCTAAAATAAAAACAATTCATCAAAGCAAATTAGTAAAAAAACAATTCCATCCCAATTTTTTTTTTTTTTTATAGGCGGTGAAGAGATAGTAAAAAAACACAATATGTGATACGATGTGAGATGAAATATAAGATCCTCTGTTTTAAAATAAAAACAATTCATCAAAGCAAGTTAGTTAATTTTAATAAATATTATTTTAAGAATACTCATAAATTATGTAATCAAAGTAATGAGAATATTTAATGACACTACACGTAATTCAATCAAATTGCAATGAGAATAAATGAATATCTTATTATTAGAGTTTCCAATAAAACAAGTATATGTCAACGTTAAATAAAAAAAAATACAGTTTTTTGTTGGTTTTTTTTTTTTTTTTTGAGGGACATTGGTGTTTGGGTCTTTCTCTCAATCACAATACCTTAAGTTCTTCAAATGTAATATCCCTCAGATCAGTAGTTTACTTGTTTAAAAACACATTTAATAATATTTAAAAGTTCTAATAGTTAAAGAAACGAGTTTGAATTCAAAGGAGAATAATTGATTGTCATTATTCTCTACAAAAGTAGATTAAGAGAGTCAGATATATAAATATTACTATTACTCTATAAATATATAATCTCATATATAAAAACACTTTTTGTTTAGGTTTTTTAAAAACTGGTTTTATATATCGATATATAAAAAAACGATTTACTTTTTAGGTATCATACAAAAAAATGCTTTTTACAAATATAAAAAATATAGTAGTATATTATAAATTAGAATATTTAACTTAGTGTTACACTTTCACTTTTTCAATTAGACATTCTTAATAATTTCATTATTTTCTTTAAATGTTCCTCTATACATCACTTCTATAATTAACCAAAAGTTTTTTTTTCAAGCATTTCAAATTACTCTTGTTTTTTTTATTATTATTTTGGTATCAAATTACTCTTATTTTATCTCAACTTAAACAATTTTGTTTCAGGTAGAAAATACATGTAGCCTTTAAAAAAAAAAACATTTAGCCTTATACCAAAAAATATATATAATAACTTATTGTATACTGTATCTGGTTGGGTGTTGACTTTAAACTTTAAACCTCTTTTTAATGGCATTGATGACGATCTCGTGAAACATATTGACGTTTAGTTGTTTTCGATCAAAATTATTTTCATACATACTATACTAGGGTCGGTTTAATAGGGCTTCTAAAGTCTGAATGGATTCTTGAATTTAAGTTTCATTGTGAATATTGTATTAAAATAAATAATTTTTTCCTCACAAAAATATTTTTTTCTTTAAAAAAAAATCAGAATTTCTATTTATTAAAACACGGAAGACAAGAAGCGAATACAAGGTAAAATTTGCGTTAATACGAACATTTTATAAAGTTTGGATACAAAATTAATTTTAAAACAAACATTTTCAAATATAAACCACTTCTCTTTTAATTTACTACATACCAAAATTATTTTTATAAAATAATTAATGATTGTTCAATATTATGAGTGACAAAGCAAACTCGACTCGTTGAGCTACCTTGCTTTAATCTACTTTATTAGGCAAGTAGACTTTGATATTTAACTTATTAGTCCATTTGCCCGTGTAAAAAAAGAACAACAAACTTGCAAGTTGCAACAGGATGAGATAGGGTAGCCTACTGGGCCATTTTTTTTTTTTTTTATAAAAATTATACAGTATGTAACAAATAATTAAATGGTAGACTAGAAGTTAGATAGATTAATGCAACTACAAATCATCATGTGAATGGATATGAAAGGGATAATAGCCAGTGAGAATTAAAGTATTTTCTTTAATAACTTTTTAGTTTTATAATCTTGTAATTTTTAATTTTATTATTTGTATTTATTTTTTGTTTTGGATGGATAGTTTTTCTATAAAACAAAATGAAGTAAATCTTTTACTTTGTATTATTTTTTATCCATAAAAATAAAAAATGATACAAAAAAAATTATAATCCTCACACATTCTATTTAATTAATTGAATTAAACTTCTTTTAAGTTTTAGTCCATATATCTAAAGTGGACCAACCCACACTAACTCTATATATATATAAAATAAAATAAAAATCAATCAAACATATAAAGGTAAAATATATTTCAAATTTAGAAGAATAAAAAACATCAACATTTTATAGTTAAAGAAAAAAAAAAAAAGCAGCAACAAATATTAGAGGAGTAAAACTAAATTTAAAAAAAAAATAGATTTAACAATTTGTTTTTACTCGACATATAATTTAATTTTGCTACATCGTATAAGTTACTCGACGTATAAAATATTTTTATAAAAATAATTTTTTTTAAAGTTTAAACAAATTCACTTGTTATTATTGTTATTATTATTATATTATTACCATTAGTTATCATATTTTCATTTTTAATTCTAATCTATTCTCACTCGAATTAATTACCATAAACATAGTTTTTCTTAGGACAGCACAAAGTTAGTTAAACGTGTTTATTTGAAGAGTGACAATTGAATTCAATATTAAAAAAAAAAGAAAGCAAGCAATCTAATCGAAAAAGCTGAAGTTGAATTCAATATTTCAATTGACAATTAATTAAGATGATTAAAAATGGCTCTCAATCTCAATTCTCAAAAGAGAGTCCTTCTTTCTAAAATTGTTTGATTGATTGATTTTGATTATTATGCTAAATTCGTAATCTACAATCCCTCACTTTCCTTTCCGTTACCCTCTAATTCTAATTCCATACTCACTGTCTCGCACTCACTCCCACGCTCTCTCCCTCCGTCGCCGGAACGCGTCTCCGATCAACCAACCGCCTCCATTCCGGTGATTCGCCACTTCGATCCTCCAGCAGTACCCGTCGATTTCTCAGATCCGTGGCTGTGATGCGAAAGTCGTTGGAGGCGAAGCAGCAGCAGCAGCGGATTAAGAAGATCCTACTTCTTCATCTTCTTCCCAATTCGTTAGTCTAGTTTTTATTAGGGTTAGGGTTTTCAGAAATCGTTCCCCGAAGAAATGTTCAAGCGAATGATGAAGGGAGGAGGGCAGAAGAAGCCCTCAAAGGACATGAACGATCCGTCATCCTTCGCTCCGGCGGGGGCGGTGACAGACACTGCGGCGGTGGTGGTTCCTCCGCCATCGGGCACCATAGAGCCGCTCCCTCTCTTCCGCGATGTGGCGGTCTCGGAGCGGCAGAACCTCTTCATCCGGAAGCTCCAGATATGCTGCCACGTGTTGGACTTCTCTGACACGCTGAAATCCGTGCGAGAGAAGGAAATCAAGCGACAGACTCTAATGGAGCTGGTGGATTTCATTCAATCGGGCTCCGGGAAGATAACAGAGACTTGCCAGGAAGAGATGATCAAAATGGTGTCGGCCAACATTTTCCGGTGCCTCCCGCCGGCGTCGCACGAGAACACCGGCCAGGAGGCCACCGATCCGGAGGAGGAGGAGCCCTGCCTCGAGCCCGCCTGGCCCCACTTGCAGCTCGTCTACGAGCTTCTCCTCAGATACGTAGTTTCCTCCGACACTGACACAAAGGTTGCGAAACGGTATATCGATCATTCCTTTGTTCTCAAACTGCTTGATTTGTTTGACTCTGAGGACCCTCGCGAGCGTGAGTATTTGAAAACCATATTGCACCGCGTCTACGGGAAATTCATGGTGCATCGTCCCTTCATTAGGAAGGCCATTAACAACATATTCTTTCGGTTTATATATGAGACGGAGCGGCATAGTGGTATTGGGGAGCTTCTTGAGATTCTGGGGAGTATTATTAATGGGTTTGCGCTTCCGATGAAGGAGGAGCATAAGTTGTTTCTTGCCAGGGCGCTTGTGCCTCTGCATAAGCCCAAGCCCGTTGGGATTTACCACCAGCAGTTGTCGTATTGCATTGCGCAGTTTGTGGAGAAGGATTTCAAGCTCGCCGATACGGTTATTAGGGGCTTGTTGAAGTACTGGCCCGTCACGAATTGCCAGAAGGAGGTTCTCTTCCTTGGGGAACTGGAGGAGGTGCTGGAGGCAACGCAGGCCTCCGAGTTCCAACGCTGCATGGTACCTCTTTCTAGACAGATTGCCCGCTGCCTCAATAGTTCTCACTTTCAGGTTCGTAGGAATTAGTTGTTCATTACATTTTCTAGAATTAATGCAAGTTTTTTTTAACATTTCCTTTCCTTTGGATGATCGGGTTATGAATTTGCAATGCTACTTGTTAACTGTTTCTTTCTTTCTTTCTTTCTTAATGAAAATACTTATAATCCGGCCTGTATATACGGTAATACAAGGTTCAGTCACCTAGTTACTAGTTAGTAAACTAAAACTGTCACATATTTAAGGTCCTACATTCTACTGTGATTATATTGAATCCATTTTTTTTTTTTGTTAGTTTTGTGGATACTTCAGTTGTAGTTTTGCAATTTGCATGTTAATGATTTGTTGCTTTTTGGGGAAAAACAAAAATAAAAAATATTAGCTATGAATGTAATCTGTCTGACTTAATTGGCTTCTACCCTAACATGTAGAAATGCTAAAATAGCTATTCACATGGGTTGAGATCCCACATCAGTTTTAGATATCACCAAAGTAGAGCTTAAAAATGGCTTGGACAATCCTCATTTCATGAGGTTGCTTTTGGGGGTTAAGCTAAACTCAAACTTAAGATGGTAGTAGACCTTGTCATAGATACAACCCAAATTCAAGAACATGCATATACTTTTCTCACATACAGAGGTTATAAATTCATTTTTTGTTCTTCTGCTTGAAAGCTTAGTGTTGAACTTGCAAAGTTAACAAGAATTGAGGTTCAACTGATGACCATTATTTAGCTATTTACTTTATGAAATTTGTATGTGTATGCTGTATCATTTAAATGGTTAAAAGATTGGTTCAAGTGGTACATACTTGATTTCCATTGACCAAAGTCTTGGGCTCATGCCTTGTGCATGTAAAAAATCCACGTTAGGAGAGCTTGCCTCATCATGTTGTGGATGTTTCTAACTTGAATAGAATTGTCTCTTATGGAGAGTACTTGTTGTCTAGACCAAACAAGTGGTAGAAAAGCCCCTAATATTAAATTAAAAAAAAAGATTCTGTGGTTAAAGGCTTGCACTGCAATTGTAGTAAATTTTCTGTTTAATAACTGTAATAGTGAAGTTTGTGGTTTGACTTGTACACTATTTAAGAAATATTAAGGCATGGATATGTGGTTTTCTTAACCTTACCTACCATTATTATTATTTTGGTGAGGTTCATGTTATGATGTTTCTAGAATGACAGTGGAACTGAAAGGTGAAACTGAATTTTGAATTCAGCAGAACTGGTTATTTTTTAGGGTAAATTGCATAAAATGCCTATATTTACCTTTAAATTTTAGAAAGCCTGGTTTTGTGACATGGCTGAGCTTTTAATATATGTGAATCTAATGATTGCTGGTTTGGCATATTTGAATCACTAAAAGCTAATATGCTTTCATTTCACCCACATCATTTTTATTATTTGGTGGCTATGAACACTCATTTTCCTCACTACCACGTGCCAAAAATACTGTTAATTATGTTACTGAAGTCCTGCTCTAGAGAAAGAAACATAGCTCCCGATTTACTGAAATTTTAAGCAAAACAAATATAGCAGTGATTCTATGATGGGTTTTGTTGAAACTTACATCTGCTAATTGTTCAAATTATTATAACTGCCAAGCTTGTAAAGCAAATAAAATTCTAAAACTTGAATCAGAATCAGAATCAGAATGCTGAAATTTGAATCCTTGAGGAAAAAATTGAGACAAATAAGAAAATGTGATGTGAGCTGACTTATCAGATAATTTGTTTAGGCTCATAAATCATATGATTTGTACGTGACTCCCAAACTGTAAAACTCAACACTTGATTTGAATTATTAGTGACCCATTGCAGTTTGTGTTGTTAAATCAAGGTAATAAAATACATAATTTCTTAAATCAGGAGGACATTCCAACTGAACCAATTAGTGTGGGTGCAAAGCACAAATGACCTTTCAACTCCTTTTTTCCTTCATCTACCTTGTTCTCAACAAGGTTCTGCTATGGTAATCAATTTTCCAATCGTGTGTTTTCATTCTACTAACAATATATTGAATTGTCTCTTGGTTTCTTATAAATGCTTGGTTGGCAATATTGTTTTTGGCTCAAATGCAAATAATATTTGCTTTAACTTTGACCCTCTGCTGCTCACTTAAAACTCTTTCCATTTAGCAAATATCCTCAATTTTTGTTAATTACCAAAATTGTTACAAAATTTCAAAGCTTAACCCAAATGCAATTATTCAGATCTCAGAATATAATCAAAAGAAATTTTACCTAAGGGTACACTTGTTTAATCAAAGGTCCATAAGACCCCCCTCCCTTTTTAGTGAATTACAGCTGCTTATTTGCTGGAAATGATTTGAAGTAGGTCCTTTGTGTTTTGGCCATGATTTATACTATAATGCTTTTGAATAAAAACTTTAGTAGGTATCTGTTCTAAAAAGTTGTGCCCTTCTCTTTTCATTGAGATCATTAAGACGCAGTATCAGCATGTCTTTTTATGTGCAGATAATACTTTTAGTGCACTGCGTCCTATCTGCAGTTGAAAAGCTATTGATGTAGAATCTTGTCTCTTGGAAAAAAATTATAGATTCTACAAGTTTGTCTATGAGTTTTTATTGATGTGAATGGTAGTAAGGCTTTTTCAATTTAAGGCTGATTGTGTGGTTATCTTTTACAAATGTTATCTTTGAAGTCATAATCAAAATATGGGAGTGAGAGTCATGATCCATTGGCATTGTCTTTTATTTTTTTAAATATAGTGTTATATTTCTTGCTTGGTCTATTGATATAGTTAGTTTTAAATAATCCTTCAGAAGTCTATGCTTAGGCACACCTTGCAATGCAGGTTGCAGAACGAGCTCTGTTTTTGTGGAATAATGAACACATTGTCGGCTTAATGGCCCAAAACAGGACTGTAGTATTACCCATACTATTCGAAGCATTGGAGAAAAATATCAAGTCTCATTGGAACCAGGCTGTTCACGGGTTGACTGTGAATGTTCGAAAAATGTTCATAGAAATGGATGCAGAATTATTTGAAGAGTGTCAGAGACAGTATGCAGAAAAGGAGGCCAAAGCAAAAGAATTAGAAGAGCAGCGAGAATGGAATTGGAAAAGACTGGCAGATGCAGCTGCACAGAATGGGGTGGATATGGTCACAGCTTAGTGAAATTATTATTACTTTAAAACTGACGATGAATTGGATAGGTGAAGGATTATATGTGCTCCTCGCCATTTTGGTGCCATTATTTATTGGTTTCTTTCTTTCTTTCCTTCCCACTTAATTTCTTTTTCCCCTCTATTTTTCTCAGTTGGATAATTAATCAGCAAGTTGAAGAAAGCAGTGATTAATGTAACTTAAAAGTGCAGTCGGACGTTGTTAGCAATGTCTGCAGATTAAGAATGTTTAATGAAATACTTTCTTGTATTTTTTTTTTCTTACAGAGAGAAATACGGATCTTTTTTTTTCTTCCTTCTGGAAACAAATACGGATCTTTTGATGCTTGTTTTCTATAGGGCAACGTTGGCTTCGAGTTCAAGGAAATCTCAGCAACGTTGCCCCACCTCGGACCAGCATGCGGCAAACATGTTCGATGTCACCCACCATTGAGCAATTCTCACCTAATTTGGATCTCCGATCAAAGGGGTTGGAGATTTGGAGCGCCTACCACCACCTCTCTTTCCGTTGATGTTGATTTTCCTGTTTTAGTTTGGTATTTTCTGTCTTTCTTTCTCATGGTTTGACCATAAAAATATTATTTTAATCTTAAGAACCTGATTCCTGCACAGCAATGGTTCTTTCTTACACTTCATCGGGGATCAGCCTACTGTTGGTGCACTGTTCCTTGGTTCTTACATTTATGAACAACATAAATAACTCCCATTAGCTTTTACAATACTTTAAAAAAGAAAAAAAAAAAAAAAAAAAAAAGAGAATTCGGGTTGAACATACCATTTAATAAAACCTTTAAAAAAATGTGTTTTCTTTAAAATTTCTAAGAAACTTCAACTTAAAATGATCTTTAATACTGTTATTTTTATAGTTTAAAAATATTTTTAAACAAAAAAGTATAAAATATCAACATAAACATAATATTTTAATTAAAGAGACTTGAGTTTATTATCACTCAAATCATTAACTTGTTGATTGAGTGGTAAGTCTAATCATAGAATAATAAATAAATTAACAACGTAATTCTTAATATAATTTAGTTTTTAAAATTATGTATAGATGACTAATTCGTATTAACCCATTTAAACTGATAAATTTAGTTATTTTTGGTGAATTATTGATATAAATGTTACAAAGTCAAGGGTGGGTAGGTTAACGTGTATATATAAAATTACATTGTAAGAAAATAATAATTTCAGAAAGTAATTTGTTGGTATAAAAAAATGTTTATGAAGAGATCAGTATTTTGTGATGGGGGTCAAACGAACAGAATTTAAGCACAGTTTATTGACATAGACGACATGCCGTTTATTAGTCTGGACCAAAATTTGAGTTTGAATTAAAAAAGATAAAATAGAGAATAGACTATACGTGAAGAAAATCCAATATTTGTGTTTCTGAGAGCTTTGTTTATCGCATGACATGTGTGTGTGAAGAGGAAGGTGGAAGTGGAAGATGTCGAAAGGGGGGTCTTCTTCTTCGTTTCAAAAGGACGTGCCATGGAGAGCATCGTCTCCTTCTGCGAAGCCCGTCCCCAAAATTCACCACACTCCACTTCTTCGCGTTTCCCAAACACCCGTTTCCGATTACGCTATCTCTGTCATGAGGGTATCTCTCTTACTCTGTTGTTATTTGGTTTTCATGGTTGCATAGCATTTAATTAATTAATATTCTGTGTCAGCATCCGGACCCTATTGGGGGTGGATTGGGTGATGAAGCCATAGTGGAAGCAGCTGGTCCTGATTGCCTTGTACCTGGCCAGAAAATGCCCCTTCAATTACTTGGCCTTCAGGTTCTTTCTCTCTTTTTTCTATTACTACAAATCATTTTTTATCAAGTTAAGTGCTTTTTGGGGCTCTTGTGACATTCAATCTTTCCTTTTTTTGTTTTATCGCTTTCTGTTATTTTAATCTTGTTTTGGGGGGATTTAGCATCACTCCCTTTTAATTATAAAGGACTCCCAAAAGAAAATTTTCAATCAAACTCAACACTTGATTTGCTTGTGATTGGTCCTCCATGATATGTATTCTAGCTTTGCATTTAAAACTAATGAGAAGGACTGAGGGTTATGCCTAGAAAAATCCTTGATTGATTTTTTATTTTTACTGATAATATTTTTACATTTGGGGATGCATGTGTCTGGGAAGTATTTGGCTCCCAAATCTCAAACATTTATCAAAATACCCACACAGTTAATGCTCTTCTTTGAGTTTTTGTACCTATTACTCTTTGATTTGGTTTTTTTCCGTGTCATAGGAGAGTTGACTGTTGTTGAGAAAGGATGCTGTGCTGTGTTCATTAATGTTATTGCCAAGCTGTGCTTCTTCTCTTACATTGCGATTACATGTTTTCCCCCTTTTAGTTTATGTTTACATCTTCTCTAATATTTATTTTCTATTTTGGGGTAATGCTGTTTAGAAAGATTATGTTTTTGGCAAAGAGATGCACTTTAACTTTCCGCCTTCTTGTTTGGACAGGTCTGGCCAATCCATGTTGACCTGAAGTTTTTGGAACCGGTTGGGCGAGAACTTAAGATGCTTGGAAAGGTGAGAAGGCTTTTTTTCTTTCTTATATTATGCTTTTCATGTATGCAAGGAAAAAAATGGCACTTCTTGAAGTTGATCTGAATGAGTTATTTGCATTTGATATTTGATGAAATGTGGAACATAATAGATTTACTTGCATATTTCTCAACCGATTTACTGCATTCAAATTGAAATTAAAGTGATTTGTATTGCACCACTTGATAACAACTACATTAATTAGTGTTGGGTTTAGAGGGAGGTGATATGAAATAGCTTGAGTGAGTTTTCTTTCTTATGAAGTATACCCTTAATGCAGAATGTCCATAGATGTAAATTCATTACTGTTTCCTGGAAATTTGGCTACAATGTCTACCCCCTGCGAAAAAAAATGCATATATTTGGTTTAAGTGCATTCTTATTTCTTACCACTTCCCGGGAACTGGTTAAACTTAAAATACGTAAATCCACTATAATTTGAAGTATTGCAGTTGCTTGTGTACAGATTAATATGTATTGCAGATTTATAATTTGCCTGTTTATTGTTTGTGATACTAAAGGTGAAGTGTTCAGGTGAGAGACATGCAATTGTTAATATGCGATGAACTGAAGTAGTTGTTTTTACATTTTATGCATGCAGTTCATGGATGACGCGGTTGAGCTAATGAACAAATCATTCATAGAGCGTTGATAACATGGGCTTTGTGAAGAGACGAAGTAGCCGCAATTTGTTTTTTTTTTTTTTTAAGGATGACAAGTATAGACAGACAAGCAGAGTGACTGGATTATTCGACTCGTTTTGTATTTAAAAGATAATAGCAATGCGCGATAGTTTTGTTCGGTAACTCATTATAGTACACAATTAGAAACTATTTCTGAGAATCCAATGTTTCTCCTCTTTCTTTCTCAGCCCCATAGCTATGCTGCGTTTTGCAGTTCAAATTTGAGCAGCGATTTGGCTTCCGACGAAGCAATCGAAAAGAGGTTAAATTAAATGATGAAAGTGAAGAAGAAGAATATATACTAGTAGAGTATTAATCTAGCCTGATCCTATAGTTGAGAGGATCAGGCAGTTTTCATTCCAATGAAACACCGTCACGTTACATTCTGCGGACGCTTGATAAGTGAATCGTTATAGAATAACCGTCATGGTGTAGGAAAAGAAGAGAAGAAGAAAAGAAGATGATGGGGGAAGAATTGTTGTAGTGGTGGACATTTCGTCGGTGTATTCTATTCCGGAGCTGTCCGTAGTGTCGTCATCATCAGCAGCAGGTCCTCTGCTCCACATCCCGAGGTTGTTATCCCTGGCATTACCGAGAACGCCAGCGGACATGGTGAGAAGAGTGATGCGATCAGCGGACTTGGGTTCGACGCTGTAGGCCTTCTCGTACTTAACCTCAAGGCCTTCACCAGAAGCGACAAAAAAGGCGCCATTGAGAAGAACATCACCCTCGGATCTCCAGTTCCAGCCCTTCCAGTTAGCCTGTTCCGATTCGACTCGCTTGGTGACCTCCTTAGCGAAGGGGTTATGGGGAGCCATATAGCGGTTGCCCTGGCTGTTAATAGTAGGGTCACCGCTGCCACCAATGGCGTACATCTCCCACTCTGTGAAGTCGTTGTTGACGACGTGGATGTATCCTCTACGGCAGCGGGGCATGCGCTGGACGAGGTTCTGGCCAAAGTGGTTGAAGGCGATGGTGACCTGCATGCCGGAGTCCGGGAGGTAGTCGTCGCTGTGTCCCAACAGCATAACCTCGTTGTGGTGGGAGAACAAGTTGTTGGATATAGTTATCCCGGTGGACCCCATCACCGCGTCTATCAGCCCGTCCTTGCACCTCGACAGCGTGCAGTGGTCTATCCATATGTCCTTCGCCCCGAATATCGATATCCCGTCCCCGTCTGATTCTGTCCTGAAACCGTAGTGGTCTGGGCTTGATCGAACATTTGTGTTCCCTGCAACATAATAACCCATGCTAACTTCTTATCCAAACTAAAAGTATTCATTTAAATATCTAAGACAACAATTGCTTTTTTAAAGTTAGTTTAAACATAAAATAAGCAGCTAATCTTGAAACAAAACAAACAAGCACACAGCTTTTTTTCTGCAGGATGGACCTCAAAAAAGAATAAAAATAACAAAAACAAGACTGACCTGAGGGATGACAATGATGGATATGAATGTTGTGTATGATGACATTGCTTATATACTGCAACGTAATGCAGCCTCCTCCAACAATGTGGACATCAGCGCCGCGTCCATCAATGGTCTTGTTGCTGTTAAAAATGAGCTCCTGAGACAGCTTAATCATCATGTTACTCGGGAACACGATCCACAGAGGCTCGTTCTGTATGACCGCGTATCTCAGGGTCCCGGGTTTTGGGTTCACAGGGTCCTTATCTGAGGAGTCTGTGACAACGTAAAACTCACCACCTTTCCCTCCCTTTGCATACTGACCGAACCCAATGGCGCAATCAGCTAGCCTCTGCCGGTTATTTGGCCAATCTGGGTCACATTTCCAACAATCATCGATAGGGTTCCCCGTTAGGCACGCATCTGACACTGTTAACATTTCCCTTCTTGCAATTGAAGCATTAACCTTTCTGTATATACACACAAAAAAACAAGGGTCAATACAATACAAGCTAGTCATGGAACGTGACCCTTTTGCCAGATCTACATTAAATTTATGTAATAATGTAGGTTAACTAAACTATAATATTGAGATCAACTATCAACTATCAACTATGACAATGAACACAGTACATAGTATATAGTATGTACCTATGAACTTGGTGGGCAACAGCTTCGGGGTCTGGATGAGCTCCGGGAAGAGTAAGGTTGAGCATTGCTGTTCCAAGTGGTGAAAAAGAGCTGAGTACTGAGAGTAGCAAAATGCAGGTTGTTTGGAGCATTGTTAATGAAGAATGGAGGAGTTGCTTTCTTTTTTGCTGCTCAATGCTCGCTCGCAGTTTCACTCACTCTTGGAGTTCTTAATTACTGTGCCATGGGAAGTTGTCCAAAAGTGTTAGCGAGTGTTTGGTTAGGATAATTAATAAGCAGAAAAAGTGAGTGATTACTACAGTATGATGTGATAATAACGAACGAGGTTAAGTGTGAACAGAAGCAGGGGATAATAATCTATATATGTAGGATTATACACGTTCAGTTCTAATTAAGCTAACAGTGTAACTGGGGGTACGGTATGGTATTTTAGCATGCATGTATACAATATATTCGGTGGTGAATGATAATGATTGTAGAGGTTCTTTTGATTAATTTAGTGAAGGGAAAGGCAAAAAAGGGAGCGGAGAGTGAGAGGCATTGTCAAGGAATCATCCTACTCTCGAGGAAATTTGCTTGCGGGACAGTCAGACAGACCGTGCCACTGCTCCAAATAAGGCCTTATCAATATTTACACAACCGAATTTGGATATCTCTTATTAAATAATGCAGCGTGCAGAAAGTAATCTTTGAATTTTGAGGTATGTCAAAATTTCAAGACAAAAAAATTAAACATGTTACTGGTAATACCTTTTTCCTTTTCCGAATATTGTCAAGAGCTTTCGAATTGCTTTGTTTGGAATTTGCCCATGGAAATCCTTAGACTATTTATTCGGTGGTTTCACAAGTGTGATCAAACATGTCTAAACTGAATTTTATTTTTGTTATTTGTTTAAATTACTGCTCATCAATTTGTTTGTGAATTGTTGTTAAATTGAATTTTGGTATTAATAAGGGTGGTCTAGATGAGGAAAATGAGGGACAGAAAGTGAGTTTAACTCTTGTTAAAAAAAAAAAAAAACTAAAAACAATTAACATTGGCTTCAGGGCTTGTTTTGGTATTTAGTAAAATCAGTTGATGGCAATTACAATTTAAACATCGTAAAGGTTAATCGGTGCTCCTCCCCCAAATTTGCCACGAGTTTGTTTTGCTATTTAGTAAAATCTGTTTCTCATTTAAACAACCACAATTATGAATTAATGACAGTGTTTAAAAACTTCTATAGAACCGTTAGATTTACTCATCCTACAGCCTACGGCTCACCAAAGTCATTTTTCATGGTAGCACTCGTCTATTCTGAGGAGTAACATAACATGACTTCATGAATGCATCGAAGAAATGACAGAGAAGGATAAGGCAAAAGCTATAGTGAGAAAATCACGTTCTTGTCTTGCAGTTGATGAAGTAGCCTTTTGACTTTTGGACCTACGGCTACACCTACGTATCAGCACAGCACTGGCTACGACATTTTGGCATGGTTTCAAGCTCAAGGATCCATGTAACTAACAGGCCGCTCATTTTGAATGCTCACAAAAATATATGTATTTTTTTAAAATAATTATATATGCTTGTCTTGTTTTTCAACAAATAGTATTAGTAGTATAGTACTTCCTCTGATCTTGATTACTGTATAAAAAAATAATTAAAAAAGATAAAATTATTTAGTTAATTAATTTTATTAAATTGTGTTAATCTCAATTAAAAAAAAGAGATTAAATGTGTCTGTTTTTTTTTGGATGTCAAACTTCAAGTTATATTAGATCTTTTTTTTTTTTATCATAATTTTTTTTTTGTAAATAATGTATTTATTAAAAATATTAAAGAAAAATTACCTTATTGCACGCTAGTTGCATGCAATTAATATAATCTTTAATTTTGTTTAATAAAACAAGAAAGACATGATTATATTTTTTTTTCTTACACAGATTGGCGTGAAAAAAAATTGCAATAGTAGTAGGTTCGTAGGGTTTTCTTAGAAATAAAAAATTGTTCAAATGGGTTCCCACTATTAACGTGATTAGAATAATGCTTTATATAAGAACGAAGCTTTAACATTAAAAACTTACTCCACTTGTCAGACCCAGCCAAAAAATATATATAACGACGTGAGGTTCGATGTTAGACTTATTAATTTTATATTCTTAACTCTCAAGGTTATACTACTATTGAAGTAAAAACATACATTATTAGAATTCTTAAATTTTATATTGCGGTGTAGAATCCACTAAAAATAAAATAAGAATTCATTAGGAGATGAACTCTGTATTAGCCAAATGAATTAGAGTCTGTGTCCTACGGCTAACGTTCATCTATTCAACCTTTTCTTTTCATGGACATTGTGGCCCCAACATTAAAGAAAAAGGTTACATGGTGCCACATATAAAACAAAATTGTAAGTTGTATAACTATAATATATATACGAATCTATACGAACTAGACATATCCATCTTTATAGATATTAATTAACCACAATATATACCTTTGTAAATCGTTTGTAGTTTTAAAGCATAAAATAGCTTTATTCAATGTCTGAAGTACATGTTTTGCAAGAGAATTATCCCTGCATTTATGCGGGTTCCGGAAGATTGCATGTTAGGAAAGGATTAATGAGTAAAAAATATCTGATGCATATTCCATTCACATATATTCTTTTCGTCTCTTACATGTAAAGTTGAAAAAGACCTCTATTGCGAGCCTCTTTAATTATTAGTATATATTTTGTTATGATTTGGACAGTATGAACCCTTTAGTCTTTGCCTTAGCAGAAATGTGGGCCTACCTCATTTACTAAATTTCAAAAGGGATATCTATTTTCTTCCATGACTGGAAATGTGTTTTGACAATTGGGTAACTCAATTTTATTGTTGTGACGTGTCAAGTGTCGAAAATAAACATAAAACACTCCAAATAATTGAGTATGGACCATTTTCATATTTAAAGGGGTTTTTTTTTTTTTTCCTGTGCAAACCAAAAACAGGTATATATCGGGCTAACTCTCCAGCACCGCTTCACCTCCACCTTCTCAAAGATTGATCATATATAAGTCACTACCAGATGCTTTTCTTCCATTGAATTATAGAGCTTTCAAAGATCCAATGTTAAGATATGATCGAACAAAAAAAAAAGATATGCTCGAACATTAATTAGAAGTATATGAATAAGATAAATGTCATCATATACAGACTATTTTCTATTATGCATTATGCAATGACATTTTAAGTAAGACGTGATTTTAAAATTCGTGAACCAATCTTGAATATGCATTTACCAACATTAATCTTCAAAGTCAGTTCTCAATTAATCTTCGTTTGAATTACAAACCCACTAAAAGAATACAGGACCTTGGTTCTTTGTTGGGGAACAAACTGACATTTGAAGCAATGTTTATGGGGGAAAAGTGATAATTATGCCTACATTATCACGTTAATATAATTACCATACTAATCACGTACTATAGTTATTTATAACTTGACCATAATATAAAAATTGGTATACAAAACTGAGAAAGATTACAGTTGCAGTTTTACGAGAACAAGATGATTGATGTGATTTGAAATCAGAAAAAAAATAGTATCACGTACAAAATATTTAATAAATATCATAATTCTATAAAAACTGCAGTAAATATGATAATAATAATTAAAAATGAGGTGAGACGAACATGCAAAGCACTGCTACACACTATTATGTGCACCTTTTTGACTCTATAGGCTCACACTATAGAATAATATCCCCAATTTCAGCCAGGTGGGGTCTCCTTGCTCCCCTTGGGTCAACATTGTCATCAACAAAAACGATGTAAATATAATGACCTATGATTTTATGCAATATTATGTCATAGTTCTACTTGTCTTCTAATTGGAATTGGAAGGTTTCAACCTGTTTTTTTGTTTTTTGTTTTTTTACTACATTTAATTTTCAACAGAAAAGATAGTTATCCCCGACTGTGTCATCAATTAATAGAAGAGAAAGACGACTAAAAAGTCATAAACCTTTTTTGAGTTACATAGGCACTTAATTAATACAGAAATGACCAAAATATGAAACAAAATATACAGATCTCATACCAGTTATACAAACTTACACCCTCTTTTGGGGGATGTCAGAGGGATAAGATGTTTTTCGTTAGTTTTTTTTAAAGATACATATCACCTTTAGAAAAGGGTTCAGAGGGAGTGTACGTAGGTCACAACTTGGTTAATTGATCTCTATTTATAGTTTCTGGTATTGTTAAATAGTAAGTAACCTTTGTTGTTTTGTGTTTTTTCTCTGTGGTATGATTGTATCTTTTTGTTATCTTAATCAACTAAAAAAATTTGAAAGACCAAAATCACACAAAATTTAAACTAGATAAACCAAAAGTGGAATTTAAGTCTTCTTAATCAATAAAATGTGTATACCTAATATGAAGGAATGCCTTAGATAAACCTTACGTTCTTCCACTTGGTACAACACTTATTATACGTAATACGAATGAATTGAAATCAAATTAAAAGCACCTAAAATAAATTTAAAACTAAAAATACAATAATGCTCAAATTAATACAGAGGTTTATCCTTTGACTTTGGGACATAGAACTGTATCTGTCGCTGATTCAGGGGCTGCAGCGGCCTTGCAGTCCATTTGGCATACTGTGGCAGATCGAGTACGCAATAAAGATTAATTAATTGAAGATCAAGTCCAACAAAAAAAAATTCAAGAAATGAAAATGAAAGGCTTTCATTTTTTAAACAGTAGCTTAATTTGAATTATGAGATTTATACGAGTTATAAAATCTTAAGCTGTATTTGACTGTTTTTGCTTAATCTCTTTTTTTCCCTTCTCTAATCTCTCCTATATACTAATTCTTAATTAATTTGTGAGCTTTCTACTTAATGGATCCTTCGTTCAAAGAAAAGTAAATCCTTCAGAATCATGCAGTTTACTTACATATTTAAGTACTGTATCCTTGAGCAACTTCACTTGTCCCCGTGAAACAGTTCTTACCTATTGAATCCAGGTAAAAATATATGTTAACTAAAAGGTAACCATAGTTAATGACGATCAAGAAAATTAAAGAAACTAAATTATTCATCCTTTGTGTGTGTGTGTGTGTGTATAAACTTAATATTAATGAATAAGAAGGATTATGTATAAAAAAAAGTATTTAAGTATACCTTTCTATGAACGGTCCAAATGATGCCTTCGGTGCAAGGAGGTGCAGTGAGTGATCCCATGTACCTGTAATACATCTTGCTGCCCTTCATTATTTCTGAAGGATCAATCACCCCTACGCTTTTCTCTTCATCCTTCTCGGGAATGTCCATTATGTATTCTCCCAACTGAAATTAATGAATAAATATTCATGCAAGATTAATTTATACATATATAGCTGCATATGCCATGCTTATTTTTCTTCTCATCTGTTCTTTAATTTTGATTGTAAAATTATTGCACGTACCTTAAAGAGCAATGGATCGGGGGAACCGTACTTGTACAGAATAGCAACAACAGCAGTCTTGTTTGTTCCATCAGGCTGTGGGCTAACATGAACCATGTGCAACTCCAAGTCATACCTAATGATATATTAAAAACGAAAAACTTAATTAAATGAATCAAGTAAGTACGTACACAGTACACTACTACTTTAGTTTTTAATTATGTGCATGCATGACATATATAAGAAATTATATAACCTGCGGCCGTTGATGGTATGTTCAGCAGGCCAGTGCCAATGAATTTGTTGGAGGAAGAAAAGTGTTCCATCTATGTTTATGGATCCAGCATCCCCTTCCCAAATAACCTATTAATCATATTTAATTCATATATTCAGTACTTATATATGTGGGGGGATTTATGACCAATATTCCATTAACCACAAAAATTGTGAATGAATTAGAAGAGTTAAATTTGAGTGTTTTAGATGACGTTAATTTGTACTAACCAAAACATTTTGACCCCTGTTGGAGACAGTAGCATGTTGAGGCTTATAGTTCCAGTACTTTAGTCCTCCTATCTTGGGAATCACTTCCACTCCATTACTGGACAAATCAATAGGAGATTGAGTTTGCCCTATTTTACATGCTGCCCATTCTTCTTTCAGGTCACCCCAGTGTTGGGGCCCCTTTCCACTTTTTTCATTGTAACCATACTCTGCACAATTGCACTAACATATTTACTTACAACAACAATAGCATCAGTTAATGATGTTTATATGTTGACCAAAAATAAAAATATGGTTCTATATAGTATTTTTATGTTTTTTTTTCTATCCTCTTCAGAGAACTTAATTGCCAGTAAAAATCCATCTGCAAGATTTTCTTCTTCTAAAAGTAAATTTATATATACAAGCTTAGCGTAAGATTAAAAGTTTCAATAGCTTGTCAAAGAATAAGCTTCAAAGCTTAAATTAAGGGAGAGAGATTATTTATAAAGCTTTGAAGATATGAGGGAGGGAGATTATGCGATTTAATTTAAGCTTTGAAGATTTATTCTTCGAAGTATTAATGAGGGAGAGAGATTATTGCAAATTAAAGTATACCAGGTTCCGGGAGAGCTCTAGTTAATGTGGAACAAAATAGGATGCATATTAGCGAAAATATTGCAATCGAAATGTGGCTTTGACGCTGCATGCTTCAGATGGTAGCTTGAGAGATTTGGCCTCTGTGAGTAAAATGTCAGGTGTCACAGAGAGTATATATTATAGTTAGTGCATGTGCTAGGTTTTATACACTGCCAAGGATATATGGAAGTTTTGGTCAGGTGGTAATTAAATAATGGGAAACTTTGAAGTTTTCTTTATATGATTATGAATGTCACCAACATATATTCTTTCTTTGATTAACTAATTAATCTGTCTCCTTCAAATTTTCTTCTCACTTCTGTGCTCGTTAATATTGCATGTTCCGGATAGAAATCAACTAAATTATTTTCTTATGATCTAATGGGGAAAAAAGAGTAGACCCGGTTCGATTTTCGTTTATGTTGACCTAGTTTGAGGTTCAACCTTATGGAAATACTGATATCGAGATGAAGTGTACGTAATTTTATTTTATTTTTTTTAAAAAAAAGTAAAATAATTGGAGGGTTTTGGGCTTTTGACCGTCTTCCTAAATTAAGAAAATATTTTAATATGCCTATGTTTGGACATAATCATAATGATGTCAAGTGCAAAGATTATCAATTTTGACTTTGATTAATTGTTATTGCACTGAATGAGTACTTACAAAAACATTAAAAAAAACACTAGTTATGTAATTTAAGTTCATGATCATATTGTTGTGGAAGGTGATCTATAAACATGTTGAAGGAATCAAATTGTTTAACGGGTAAATGTTTCATAAATTAGTATATATGGATGAAGAGATGCATTTGGTCATTTGATAACTTTATGAGGTGATTCACTTACCCGCACTTAAACTTGTTGAAGGTGTCAAATAGTTTAACAGGTACATGGATAAATATTTCTTTATTAGTATGTATGAAGGGATGTAATTCACGTTTCTCTCTCTATATTATTTGCAAACGTTTGTGCTAACATCACTAACATTGGGTAAAATTATCAACCTTCCTTCCGTAGACCTAACCACACCTTAGTAATAAACTAATAATAAATTACTAGTTAAGTTTATCAGGCGGCTAATGCATGACGATAAATTCTATGATTCCAATGAATCCAATCTCATCAGACACCGAGATAGTTTTGGCTTGTTTTTAAATTACTTCACCTTTTAAAATTTGTCCAAATGAAATTTTTGGTATTTTATCCGATTTATTTTGTTAAATTTGTTCCATTTTTAAAAAAATTCAAAATATTTATCCTATAGATATAAATTTAACGTTTTGTGTTACAAAGGTTTTGTAATGTTGACTCGCAGGGTTAGGAACGACTTCATATATCACAGTATGGTTGAGTTTTGTGAGCGAAAATTCACAATATACTTAATTTTATAAATACGAAATCATGTACATAAGTAATTATATGTAGACAATGAGAAACATGAAAATGAACTAGTACATTGAAAAATGAATTTTGTCAACAATGTAAAAGCAACAATAAAAAATGAGGTTATACTTCAAATATATTGAGTTACGAAATAAAATTTTATATTAAATTGGTACTAACAAAATAATAATTTTAAAAAAATTTCTAAACATACAAAATTAAAATAAATTTTTAAAAGATAAAGAATCAAATTCAACCGAATAAATAGGATAAAGGATAAAAAAAATTCATTTAATCTGTGCATATGGCAGCATTGGTTTTTCTTTTTCTGGTGTATATAAACTCGAGAGATTAAATTTTGGGAGGAGCGAGCACAATCATATTATTGATTTGCAAAATATAATATAATTAATTTGTATAATATAGTAAGTGAATGACCACCAAGCTGATGGCCGGCAGCATGCAGGCAAGTGACAACGATTGATTAATGAAATTTTCAATAAATATCAAATAATATGTAAAATAATAATTATTTGTTTATATATATATATATAAACTTGTATTTGTTTCTCACTAATAAAATCTATCATGACATTATCTCTAATACATGTGAGATTTGAATATTTTCCAATACTATCAATAAAAGCATAATATTATTATATATATCGAGGAAGAAAGTAATTTTATTTAGACCCTAAAACGTACAATTTATACTAGCAGTATGGCACTTACATCTTGCTCTGTGCTACACAAGGAGTTAAATGTTAACAGAGGACACTTACGAACTAAATATATATAATACTCTTTCTCCCATAGATTAAAACTATTTTATGCACCTAAACTCTCTCTCTCTCTATATTTTTTTTTTATAAAATCATTTCCTTAACTTCTTAATAAATTGAAGTAGTACATAAACTATTTTTAACTTGTTAGAGAAGTTTATGTTGAACTGATTTTTTTTTCTCTAAAAAATTACTTTAAATTGAAATCTTAACAAAAAAGAGTTTTAAAATAAAATAAAAATTGTTTAATTTAATACTTAAGTTAAAAACTACACTTCATTATTCTAAAGTAAGTGATTTATATAATTTGTTCAGATGAAAATAAAAGTTAGGATATGCATTTTTAGAAGCTATTTTAATTAGTTTTTTTCTTTAAAAAAATAATTTGCTCCCCCTTTTTTTATATATGAAAATCAAGGTTTAAATTTTTGTCTTCAGTAGATTTAGCCAAACTAGTCAATAGTAGATTTTGTAATAATTATAGTATTTAAACACCTTGTTTAATAGATGGTAGAAAAATAAAATAGATGAGTAGAATTATAAATTAAAAATAAAGTAGAAGTAATAAAATTTAAAAGTGTAGAATTGAAAAGAAATGAAAGAAACAAAAATAAATAAAATGATGTAAAAATAGTAATAATTTTAAAAAAAAAATCACTCTACCCAAGAAGAAGAAAATGAAGGAAATATTGTAATAGATATGATATGATAGATAAAAAAAAATAGAAACCAATTAAAAAAAATTGATGAGATGGTTGATATTTAAAAATGTCAAAATATAGTTACTTAATGCCGCTTTCAAGGGCATAAACTCCATAATACTTTATGGTTTGCTTGCAAACTAAAAATTGATAATTGAGTTAAAAGCCGCGATGCCATTGATGGACCAGCTAGAGTTGTAAACAAGCCGAAACAAAAAGAAACATTTGATGTATTCGATTGGAATATGTTAAAGGCAAAATGCAAGGGTTTTTTTTTTGTATAAGCTAGTGAGATATTAGAGTTCTTTATGAGGTGTTTAATTAATTAAGTATAACTTTTCTTTAAAAAAAATAAAAATTACATGCAATGGCAAATAGAAAAGACATTCCAACTATGCTGCTGACATATCTCTGGCTAACTACCACCCTCAACTAGTCCAAATATCATAAACTTAGAATATTTGAGAGGCTAGTTATTAAGTACTTCTCCAAACGGTGAGCCATAGCTATATCATACCAAAGTCATTTTATTCGTGCAAACACAAATAAAAATAAAACATACCAAAGTCAAATTTAACACGAGGTCTAAAGGAAGTAATCTGAAACGCGATAGTTTTTCTTCCCACATGAAGATAATAATTAAAAATGAAATTCAGCAAATAGTTTCAAATAAGCATCTTGCAGATGTTAAGAGTCAAATCATGTAACCATCTGTTCAATCCTCGATGAACTAGGTAGAAGCAGGTGCAGCCTAATTAGTCTTTCTGGTGTTATAGGAGCTGCACTTAGGGCACTTGAGCCCCACAACATGAAACCTTACTTCAGATGTTTCCAAGCAGTCGTTGCAAAGAATATCAGCCTAATTAATGTCACGTATAGCATAATTAGCAGATTGAGGGTTTTAGAAATTAATAAGCTAATTAATTAACAGAACTGTATGTAGCAGCTATAGACAAATTAAAAATATAATTAGCAAACATTTATTTATTTACCTTCTTATATCGATAGCGTAAAGGCAATGGCGTTGATGCAATCTGAAGCAAACAAAGAAAAGTTACTAAATAAATAACAAAGGTAGAAATGCTTTTATGTTAAATAAAATAATTGACTACTTATATAGGGATTAATAGGATAATAATTGTAAATATATATTGGGACTAGATTTTGACACAACTTACCTCTTCATCCAATGCCCTCCAACGTACAGACATATCACAATATGATTTTGAACAAAATGCGCATGCAAACCTACAAAGTGCAAAGATTCAAATCAAGATGGAGAAATTAATATTCACCAACATGCGTATATATAATAGCCTTTAGTACTTAGTAGTGTAAGTGTGTAACTAACCGTTGATGTTGATACATTTTCCCCACACAATCCATGTGTATGTGGTGACCACATCCCATTAAAGCAACGGGTTTGATTGAATTAAACAGAAACTGCACAGATGAAAAGAGTAGATCGAGATATATCAATTGATTTTATCTATCTACATATTCTAAAAAAGAAAAATCTCTCTACGGGTTAATTATTTCCTGGCTCATGCCCTATCAATATAATTAATTACCTCGAAGCAAACTGGGCAATCAACACGCATTGCATTTTCCATACATTTGTGTGTATCCTTCGTAGCTAATGTATAGCAACATCCTAGGGACATGAAGAGATCATATGTATCAGATCGAGTTTTGAATTAATTAATTAATTAAAGAAAGACTTTGAGTTTGAGCACTGAATAATAGAGGCACACATAAAAAGGGTTTATTGCTCAACGGAAACAGTGTTTCATGATCAGAAAGCTTACCACATGTCTTACAGTGGTACATGTTCTCTTTACCACCATTTCTGTAATTATTGAACATAGGCAATCAAATAAATACATAGAACTGATAAATTGTAGATATGAAATGAAACAGTGAATATATATAACGAATTAAAGGAATAGTTTGGACCTGCAGATGCCACATTCATCACAATGGAATGGCATTTTGTGTAGCTGGATATACAAATAAATCATTTTAGTTATGCAAAACTTCATTATCTAAAGAGATCAAAGCACATAACATTAGGAATAAAACGAGACAAAATGCTTACCTCGTCGTCGAAAATCTTGCATATGGAGCAAAAGTATTTACCCATCATAACACCACATTTAACGCACACCTGTTGAACCTGTGTGTAAATTAAGCAAAAATATAAGGGTAAATAAGAGGCGATTAACCCGTGTAATTCGTTGTGTGCCCCTACTGTAAATTTTAACTAGCAGTGTGACACTTACATCTTGCTCTGTATTACACAAGGAACAGATGACCTGAAAATTATATATATGACAGCAGTTATATTAACATATATAATTAAGTGCTTCCTTTTTCTGGTTGCATGCATGATGAATGGATGCTAGATTAAAAAGGAAAACGAAAATTAAGTGCATCATCAAACAGTGCGATATATAGATCCAACATACCCTATTATCCATTTGTCTATATTTCAATAAGCAAAAATCCTTAAAATATATCATAAATTAGATATAGTGCAGAAATTGAAAACGAAATATATATGTAACATGAACCCAAAACAAAATAAGAATAAAAGCTTATATTTTGGGAACCCCAATTACGTACACAAAGATTAATGTACACACATGCACTAAAATAATGAAAACAGCAAGTGCACTACTTGTAATTAAAAATTGGTGCGTACCCTCTTCACATCATCAGGAGGAAGATCATGCCAGTCAGCAGGATTGACTTCAGAAGAAGAATTCTGTAGCAAAACCCATGAAATTAATTAATAAATGGTTACATAGTTAGTTCACAAAATAGGTGAAAAATATCAGAAAATGAAAACGACATCCATCCTGCAGGAAAAACAAACATATAAAAAGGAAAATAAGAATCACAAGATACAACCTTTTTCTCATTATGACAGTGAATGCAGCTAAAGATTTCATTGCAACAGGGCGCTACGATCTTGCATCTCCTTTTATAGTGCCCACACCTAAAATTAACAACAAATAATTTCCCTAATCAATTTTTTAATTACTTTTAGTTTCTTCCTTAATCCAATAAAAATGTATAAAATTGATTCTATCGGGTCGATGAGCCGAGAGTAAATGATAAAATACCGGAATTTCCCAAATCCGGTTTTGGATGGAAAGTCACCAACGCGGGGTTTCTTGTTCTTATTAGAAAGTTCATTATTTAGATGCTCATGGTCATGGGGTTCCATTGGAGTGAATGAAACAATGTCATCAATTCTGAAATGAGACAAGAGAAGGCTTATATATTATGATGATGTTGTTTCTTGTGTGTGTCAAAGTCAAAGTAGTAACGTTCAGGATGACGTTCTTGTTGTGTTAAGAGTGTCAATGAAATATTAAATGAATCCGGCTTTTCTGCATTCTTTCGGCATGCAGCTTTTCTGTGCATCTCAAATCTCAACCATTCTTTCCTCTTCAGTTACTCTGATCAACGGTTGAGATCTTGTGGTGGGGCGGATTAATTAATTAAGCTGGAGAGGATCCGTGTCTGAACGCTGATGAATGTTGTTTTCATCTTCACCGCTATCACGCGGCGACACGTCATCGCTCTTGCTCTTTACTCTTGACGCCTCACGACAAAAAAATATAAAGAGATGAAATTTGAAAAAACAAAAATAATAAAAAGGAGTTAAAGATGATAGAAAAATATTGAAAAAAGTAAGATTGCCCCGTTAAAGAGAAAATATATTTTAATTAAAGTAAGAAATAAAGAGAATTTAATATTAAATAAAAAATTTATTATTATCATTGTTTTATTATTAGTATTTATTAGCATTTATTATTTGCTAGCAGTATTCAATAGCATTTATGATTTTATTAGTAGTATTTATTAGCATTTATTACATTAATAATAATAATAATAATAATAAGATTTGATACCCAATTTGATTTATTTTAATTATATGTTCCAGCAAATCATTTTAGTTAGCTTTTTTTTCTAAGTAATTTTTCATTTAGACTATGTTTGGTAAGCTCAGGGAGAGCTTATAAACTCTTTTGATTAACTTATAAGTTCTTTAGGCCAAAATAAACTTGTTTGTTACGAATATTTATTTTGATAACTTATTTTTTTAGAAACTGCTTGAAGTAGCCTATAAAAAATAAATTAGCTTTTAAGTTATTATCTTTTTTTTATTTTTAATTTTATCTTCATTTTATTTATAATTCTATTTTATCCCTTTTAAAAAATATATTTAATTTATCATTTTTACATGCGCAGCTACCTAACTACCTAACGTTCTTACACTAAAAGAAGTCAGTTTATTATCATAACTACATATTTTAAGAGATTATAAATTATCATATTAATTTAATATTGATTTGTTGAATTTTTTTTTAAAATTATCTGATCTAATTTGATTATTTATATGATTTTTTTATTTAATTCTGAAAAATCTTTTTTATTTAATAAACCCTACACATATCAAACATCAAACGGCGATTCTCGTACTAATGAATCGATTCGTACTAATAAATTGATTATGTGCAGTTGAATGATGCACACTTCACACAATTGTATTTTTTTCATTTACGATTTTTGCTTTGTTCCATAAAATAATATTATTAATAATATATTTAAATGTTCAAAAATAATTTTAAACAGCTTAATTCTAATAAATTTTATTTAATTTAATTATAATTTTCAAATAAAAAAATGATTTTAACCAATATTAGTAAAATCACTAAAATGTTTTACCATTTCTTATAATACAAAATTTTAATAAAATTATTATCCAAATTTTTAAAATGATAAATTATTAAAAATAAATTTAAATGTTAAAAATATTAAATATTTTTTTTACCTCATTTGATATTTATCTACTAGTTTATCAGTTAATTTTACTGAACACTTTTAATTAAATAAGTTACATTTACCTCATTTGATATTTATCTACTAGTTTATCAGTTACATTTAACTTTCAGTTCCAAACGTAGCATTAATTTGATTGTTCAATAAATGAATTTTTTTAATAGTTTCTAACATTTTTTAAAACGCTACATAGAATAACATATTTTTTAAAAATGATAGCTTCTAACATTTTTACATTTATTTTATTTTTATCTTTAAAACATTTATTAGCTTTTATTATTACTTTTTTTTAAAATAAAATGAGATTATATTATTTATTTGTTTTTATTTTCACTATTTTTCCTAGTAATTTTGATATTACATGCTTATTTTAAATACTTTAATATTTATAATATTTAATTTATTATTTTTTCTTATAATTAATAAAATTAAATATTATAAATTTTATATTTTTTTTAAAAATTTGAATAAATTTACATATTAGACAATTTATTTTAATTATTATGTTAATTAAAATTGTAAAAGCATAATGCTTGCTTAAATGTTTTTTACTTTATTTTAAATTTGATTAATAATAAAATACATGACATGGAAATGTAATATGTGAAACTAAGAAATTAATCAAAATAATTTATAGGTAAATAAAAAATTATAAGAGTTTAAAATTTATTAAAATATTAAAATCATATCACCTCAAAATATACTTTTATTTATAAAATAAAAAAAATTATAAAAAAAATCATATAAAATAATATGCCAATTTTTTTCATTTCATATTTTTTTAATTATTTCAACTTATAATTTACCAAACACTTATGATTTAAAAATTTTAATTTAAAAGTTTTTAACTACAAACCTTTAACTATCAACTAACTTTTTCGACTTTCAGATATACAACTGAATCTTTTTATTTTAATATTTATTCAATTGAGTTCTTTAATTATTTGGATATTCAGTGTACTTTTAAATTTTGTACCATTGGTTCTTTTCTGTTAATTGATTTAAATAACGTTTATTAATTACTTTATGCATACTCATAAAATGAAAGATCCAATTCAGCAAGTTTTAAAAACAAAATGATGAAAATTAAAGATCTAATTGAGCAACTTTTTAAACAAAATGAATCAATTGCATACCCATAATATTAAATAACTCAATTGAGCAGTTAAAATAAATTAAAAAGATAAATTGTATATTAAGCCTAATAATAATAATAATTAAATAATTTATATATATAATATTATTATCATTATTAAATATTACTAATTAGTTAATTAATATGCATAATATTACTGTATCTTGGTCCTTAATTTTTATATACGTATATATGTATATATTTCCGTTTTCTATACGTGCATTACATCTAGAATTGTAAATGTATACTGAATGTTATAGTAACCCAAGAATTCGGTATTTTTTTAATAAGATTTTGTATTAATGTTATAGTAAACAAATGATTCAATGGTAAAATATTTCATAAATCGAGTTTATTATATTACAATGAAGCATTTTACATGCAATCACACTCGCCACCACAAATTTTGCAAGTGACCCATCCCACTTTATCTTGAATATAGATAGTGTTACATTTAAGTTGAACCACGTGGCAACAAATAGATGGACACGTAATAATAATAATAAGTAGTAAACTTTAGTAAAAGCGTGGAATAAAAGAGAAAAAAACAAAAAGAGATACTTGTAAAATGTGACTCGTCGTGAAAACGATAAAGAGAACAATTAAAAGGATAGTTACTAATAGATGCGAAGGTGAAAGCTACCCTGCGGGGCACAAAGGAGGGAAGAAAAAAAAACTCTTATTTGGTTTGGTTTAAGAAAAGAAAAATGTTACGTTATTTAATTTATAGACAAGGACAGAAAAATATGAATAATATGCAATTTATTTTTTATAAATAAGAATAAAGAAAATAAAATAAAAATGATAGTTTATAATAATTTATTTTGTATGTTTAATAAATTATGATTAAATGCACAATTTTTCTCACTTTAGATTTCCTAATATTAGAAGAAAATAGAAAAATAATGAGTTTTTTTTTTTTATGAATAAAGAAATTAAAAAAATGGCACTAAGGCCTACAAAAGAGAGTACCTAAGGCATCAAAGCAACTAAGTAATTCGAAGCTGAAAGGCTGGACAAGAATTTAATAAAAAAAACGGAGAAGAGGATTTGGCTCCTGACTTAGCAAGAATGTCTGCCACATTATTTTTTTGTCTAAGCGTATGCTTGAAGCTAATATTCCAAGGTAGTTGTACGTAATCACGAATGGCGAAAACCACACTGCATGAGGATGAACAACGTCGGAGCCCTCAATGATGAATTTCGGAGAAGTGGTGGAATCCGTCTCACAAATAACATTAGAGAAACCTTTTGTGTAGGCAAGTTTAATGCCATGAAAAATAGCACACAGCTCAGCGGTGGTGTTTGAAGTAAAACCACAATTGCCCATATAACCCGTGATCCAATTGCCTGCAAAATCTCGTAGAACGCTAACAAAACCTGACAAGCCGGGATTACCAAAGGAATTACTGTCCGTATTGATCTTGATGTAGTTTTGCGGAGGAGGTTCCCAGTTAACCAGTATCCTATCTATTGAGGATGAGCTGGTCGAACTAGTCGAGCTTGTCCCTTTGGCTAGATGTAAAAGAGAACTTATCTGGTTATGCAAATACCAGTCTGGCCAAACTATATCGTTAAAAACCACCTCATTCCTCGCACGCCAAATCATCCAAACCAAATGATGCCGAATAAGAGTTGAAAATTTCCTTGAATGTTACTACGAGCCGGTATGCGGCATCATCAATGAAGAAATCAAGATCATACCGCAACCGGATGTATTGCCACACCTTACATGCATAGGGACAATCGCGAAGGATGTGAATCCATGTTTCATTGGCATCTCCACACCCGCAACAAGAAGAATCGGTAGTAATATGCCGCATGAAGCGGAAAGAGTTAGTAGGAAGACTCCTTTATAAAGGTGAGCCAAATAAAGTGTTTAACATTCTCGGGTAGCTTGGACTTCCACACCTACGACTTAACTCAAAGACAAGTAAGATGAAAAACAGGCTCTTGGCTCAACCACGCATAGGCGGACTTGGTATCATACCTTCCCAAGCTAGATGCACTCCACCTAATAATATCCGGCATAGAAGGATTAAGAAACAAATACAGAAGGTGTTCAGAATGTCTTGGGGCAAGGTTGTAGTAAGGACGTCAAAGTGCCAATAGCCATCAAAATAGACATCCTTAACACATAATTGCATGTCCCTTTCATGGACCTCATCTACCATGCCATACAATGGTCCCTTCTCTAACCAAGGATCAAACCAAATGGAGCAATCCCCGTCTCCAATCCTAAACGTGAAACCTTGTTTGAGATGAGATAAGGCTTTCATGATAGAGGACCAAACATACGAGCTGCTTGTGGAATTCTTAAGGTGAAGAATATTCTTTTGGCCAATATATTTCGCATATAGTAAGTGAACTCATAACTTATCCTTGTCGTGCAAAAGATCCCACACATGCTTGCCAAGTAGGGAAATGTTAGCTTGGCGACATCGACGAATGCCCAAACCTCCTTTGGCACGAGTTTTAGAGATCGTAGACCAATCTACCCAATGATTGTGATTCCCTCCCCAGATGAAGCACCTTAACCTAGAGTCAATATTATTGCAAATTCCCTCCGGGATCCATAGGTTTTGCATAGAGTAGGAGGGGATAGCAGATATAACTGACATAGCCAAAGTAACTCTGCCAGCACGACTAAGGAGTTGGCCTTTCCAACCTGCAATGCGGCTATTGACATGGTCTGTGAAGGAGGCAAAATCCGCCTTAGTGGTCCTACCTACCAAGAGAGGGAACCCCAAGTATCTGCCTGGATTATGAGTGTGTTGGAACTCTAATATAGTAGCGAATTGCTGGATTTTGCTACGTGGAACATTCTTAGAGACGAAGAACTTAGATTTCTGACTATTGACTTTCAAGCCAGAAGCAAGACAAAATAGACGGATAACATCCTGGACCAACTGCACTTGATTTGCTGATGCCTTAGTGAACAACAGGCAATCATCGGTAAAAAATAAATGTGATATCTTAGGGCCACCTCTGGAGACCGTAACTGGTTGCCAATCCCCACTACTCACTTTCTCCTGAATGAGAAGTGCTAGCTTCTCCATGCATAGTAGAAAGAGATAAGGTGACATTGGGTCTCCCTAACGAAGACTACGTTTCGGCGAGAAAGAGGGCAATCTTTCATTATTCCATTTTAAGGACAAGGACGTAGTAGTAGTGCAGTTCATAACCAAATCTATTGTGCGGTCCGGAAACCCAAATTCCTTCAGAGTCAATCTCAAGAAGCTCCAATCAACCCTATCATAGGCTTTTTCAAAATCAATCTTGAACATAACATATCCAGTCTTTCCAGTCTTCTTATGCATACTATGAACAATCTCTTGGGCGATGGTGGCATTATCACAAGTTCCCCTCTTGGGGATGAAGCTACTTTGAAGGGGACCAATGATAGAATCTAGGTGTGGCCGAAGGCGATTCACTAGGACCTTGGAGACCAATTTGAATAGAACATTACAAACACTGATCGGTCTGAAGTCCCTGATGGACGTGGGATTCTCCGACTTAGGAATGGGAACTATCAAAGTGTTAGTCATTTGGGATGGGACAACAGTTGTGGCAAAGATCTCAGCTACCATGCGTGTAATATCATCCTTGATATGTGGCGGAAGGTTCTGAAAAATATAGGTTGAAATACGTCCGGCCCGGGGGGGCTTTGTAAGGGTTCATGCTAAAGAGGGCATCCTTCACTTCCCGTAACGTGCCCGGTGAGCGGCTAGGCCGAGGAGGCATGATCCTCTAATCAAGGAACATGCACTAGCTGTAAGCAATTGAGAAGACATCTAGCAGTAGATTGGAAGAGACCTTGGTAGAACGATTGAGCTTCCTTCTTAATAAGGGATGCATCAGTGCACCAATTATTATCGATAAACAGGCCAAAAATGTTATTCTTGCATCTTCTGATAACCGTTTGAGTATGAAAGAATTTGGTATTCTTGTTGCCAAATCTTACCCAATTCTCACGGGACTTCTAGAATTATAACATTTCTTCGTGAAAAAGGATCTGGTTGTACTAGTCCTGCAAGGCTTTCTCGAACTGAATCAAGTCGGAAGTAGCCCGAGTCTTTAGTTCTCGGTGGACTCCTTTGATACGAACTTCCAACTTCTTTTTGTCCTAAAAAATATTCCCAAAGACCTTTTTATTAAAGGTGATAGAGCTGTCACGAACCTTATTAAGCTTATGGAAAGTGTCTCCGGTAGTTTGACCCCATGCTTGTGTCACAATATTTGCATACTCCCGGGTGAGAAAGCCAAGATGCTTGAAAATGAAAGGAAGGGTTTATGCGAGAGTCAGCTTTTCGACAAGAAAGAAAGAGAGGATTGTGGTCCGAGTTGTGAGGGAGAAGAGTTTCCAACAACGCATTAGGGTAGGCAAGACGCCAGTCAGCGTTAGCCACGCACCTATCGAGTTTTTTTTGTATGAACCCCCTTGCTTGAATATTCCTACGCCACGTGAAGAAGCTCCCTGTGGTTTCCATATCAATAAGGCCACACTGGGTGAGAACGTTGTAAAGAGCATTGGCCCTAGCTTGGTGGAAGGCTCCCCCTGTGACCTCCGATGGTTGAGTAATCTCATTCCAATTTCCAATGACTAGCCACGGTCCTTCCATGTCATTACCAATCTCGATCAAGTGGTCCCAAAGAATAGCCCTCACCGTAGGAATAGGGGAGGCATACAGCGCAGAACAGTTCCACCTACTATTCGCCTTCTCTAGCCTGAAGGTAATACATTGATTCGTGGAGTGTAAAAGAGTAAAGTTGACATCCAGCCTTTCTAACAAGACCCAAATACCTCCTACATGTCCTCTAGCCTCTTGAATAAATACCTTCTCATACCCCAATGACTTCCAAAAATTTTCAACCCTATGGAATTGAACATGAGTTTCATAGATGAAGAAAAGGGAAGGTTTATGGGTTTTAATCATATGTTTGACGTGCCGTTTCGTACAACGGCCAACTGCTCCTATTATGTTTCATGATATGATTAATATATCTTGTAAACAATTCATGACAACATAATGAAAAGAGAAGGGGAACCTGAGCCATGGCCCTACGTTGGCATGGCTTGGCTTACAGGGACTAACTCTTGAGCCACATTGGCCACCTTCTTACCTTGAGAATCTTCAACCATAACCATATCAATATTAAGGTTTGATGCAATAGCATCAGCATGCACACCAGGTACCGTGGTATTAACCCCATTTTGATTTACATGATTATTCGCATGAATATTGAACATGGACGATGATGGCGTTGATGTAGGGTCCGGTGGAGTAGTATAAGCTGGAGGTAGTACCTTTTTATTTGTCTCATGTGAATTCATGTTGGTCTTTGCAACATTTTGAATTAATTGTGTAATAGGGGTAGAAAAATCTGAACGTGATCTTTTATGAGTAGGTGTGGCCACGTGGCTAGATTGATTTGCATGATTACTTTTTAAATTTCCCACTTTCTCTTTCTTGCCACAAATATTGGGATTCTGTTGTGGGAGAGAAAATTTATTCTTATCCTTTTTAAGAATAAAATCCCGAGCCATCATATTCTCTTTCTTTTTTGAATTTGAATTATTGTTATTCTGTTTCTTCCTTCATTGCACAACAAGCCAATCACCATGAACAGGATCATGATTGGCATCTGTTATTTTTGTTGCGGTTTCCACTTGCTCTCCTGAATTAATGGGGACATTAATTTTAATAATTGAAGACGGATCTATTGTTGTTGCGGTGGTTACAGGAGCAATTGGCAAGACTTGTTCCTTGCGAGGTTGATAGTGGGGTTTCCAACGGAGATTCTAGTTGCTTCTTAGTGCACTCCCCTTGTAACATGGTCAGAACAACCACATGTGGAGCATATACGATGGAGACCTTCATACTCCACTCAAGACAAAAACCTTTCAACCAGTCCTTCCCAACAAGCTGGTTTAGTAAGATCGATTTCAATGCAAACTCGTGCAAAACTCGTCTCACCTTATGTCTTTGGTATTGGAGTCCACCTTAACTAGTTTCCCAATGGGCATTGCTAAAGTGCAAGCAAAATGCTTTCATCATAATAAATAAGGTTGAGACCCGTAAAACGAATCCACACCAAACATTTTTTCAATCTTCGCAGATGGAGAGATAAACTCGGGAGACCAACGTTGCAATTGTAAGGTAATGATCAAATAACATCCGAGGGCTCTTCATCCATAACCTTTTGGCGATCACTGCGTTGTCAAACTTCACCATGAAATAACCATTGCCAATGTCCATAATTTCAAAACCCGCAACTAGCTTCCATAGTTTATGTAGCTTATCCCGCATCAAAGAGTAGCCTATACTTTTGCCCAAAAGCTTCACCACTAATGCATCTTGCTAAGGAGCACATAGCCTATCGAACACCTTGTCAGAGATATGAACCATTGGTTTGTGGGGATTACCGTCTTCATATTCAATTCTTGTCAATTGCTATTGGATTAGATCCACCCTAGGCCTGGGTGCCGGAATGAGTCTATCTCCCATAAACATATCACGGAAGGATGATCGTGGAGGTGGAGTAGGAAAGGGATGACCGCCGCCACCATCTGATAGTTCGTTGCCGGAGCTTAAGGCCATTCATTAAACCTGCAAAGAAAACAAAGTCTTGAGCCATTAGTCCTCACTGATCGAAAAATAATGAGTTTAATTTTACATTATGGTTGAATCACACTCATCTAATTACATTATTTTTAAAATAATTTTACAAATATTAAAAAAAAAATAGACTGTACTTGCACTGTAATATCAGTACAAATCTATTTATTTCTGTAAAATTATTGTTAAGCATCTGAGTCAAAGTAAATTAAATTAAAAGATTTCTTCTCTCTTCCATTCCTCCATTTCTCTTTAATCAAATATACCAAAAATTAAAAAAAAAAAAAAAAAAACAAAGTCAACGAGTCAAAACGAAACCGAAGCCACTCCCCGAGTTTGGGTCAACTTAAGGTCATTCATTTAGATTTTGAGTATCGGTAGTACGTGTCAGCACTGAAACTGCATATCCAATATCTGGTCAAAGTTCAAAACACACACATATATACTATAATTTTACTTCATCAAATTAGGATAAGTGTATGTAATTTCAATATTTCTTTATACTAAAATTTCAGAAGAAACGATAGTCATGGTACATTATTTTCATGAAAAAAAAATGGACTTAATAAATATTTTATTCTGAATCTTTTTCATGTCACAATCGAACACAATCTTAATAAATATTTTTATAGTGTAATTGAATTATAATTCATTATTCATAATAAGTTGGTTAATTTTTATATAATTATATTTTAAAAAATTATGTAAATAGTAAATTATAATTAAATAATAATATAAAGTTATTTTACATTATTAATTAAGAATAAAAATAATATCCTAAAAATGTAATAAAATTTCACACTATTTTATCATCACAGTTTTATTTATATAATTTTTAAAATAATGGTATAATAGTCCATTGGTTTATAATCAATAAAATAGAGGTGGTAATTATCTAATCGTTTAAAAAAAAGTTTGACAATGCAAAACTCTTTTATAATTAATTTGCTATATAAAATTTTTTTACACTATAATGCATACCAATTAAATCCTTTATTTTATTTGTAAAGACTAGAGAGATTTATGTAAGTGCTAATTTTTTTTAATAAATTTGATTATATACATACGAATTTCACGATGGAATATTGGACTATATGTTTTTTCTTTACAAAATCTTTGACTATATGTTTCAGACACGTTATTGTTATTTTGAATATAATTCCAAGTTGTTTATTATTAACTTTTTAAGGCCATCATCAATGAGAAGCGCAAAAATATTAAATGAGTATTAAATTTATTAATTGTTATTGAGTTTAAGGTTCATTATATAAAATAATTTTATATTATAACATTCAATTACAATTCACTGTTTTTTTAAATTATATATTACCATGCAATTTTTCTGATTGAGATATATTTAATTTTCTTACTATTAACTTTTATTAAATGTTCTATATTGAATTAATTTATTGTCTTCAAGTTCCTTGAAAAACATAATTTTATTATATTTTTGGCCTCTGATGGTCCTGGTTAGTTGTTCCTGGACCTGGTTACTTTGTTCATGTGTGGCCCGTGTAGGGACCATAAACTTTAACTCAGCAATTCAGCACCAGAAACAAGAAAGGGTTGATGTCACCCACCGTGCTTATTTACCACGGTTGGTAGTAAAACTGTAAAAACTCACTCTCACCAAACTAGAAAACCAAATCTAATCCAAACCTTAAAATTTACTTTGCCAGTTGCTGCTACCTCAACATCCCCAACACTGTTTCTGTTCTTCTTCTTCGATGGCGGCAACCTCAACATCACTGGCTTCTCAACTCTACATTGGCCTGCGCCGCCCATGCCCTAAGCTTGATTCTTTCAATTCGCAATCTTTCTCTGTCTTTGACCCCAATCTTCGCCTATCACTCTCTCCTCCCAAACCCTCACGCGCCGTCGTCGCCATGGCCGGCACCGGCAAGGTGCTTTTCTTCTTCTTTTATACATGATACTTGATTGTTATTTTATACCCTTGATCGTTAAATCAAACGTGTCACTGTGATTTCGGTGGGGAACGTAATTCTCCCTAATGGGTATGCAATTGTTAGTATCTATTTATCATTAACCACTCAGTAGCCGGGTTGCTTCATTCATCTTTTTCCATTTTGTGTATTGATCTTTTCCTTCCTTTCTTTGTGGTTACAGTTCTTTGTTGGTGGCAACTGGAAGTGTGTAAGTATCTACTATCTATCCCTCAGTTTTTTTTTTTTTATCATATTTTATTATTGTTGAAATGCAATGTTTATTTCAGGTGATTGAGTACTTGACTTTGTTTTAAAAATTATACATTTTAACATTAGAATCTTTTAGCAGCACACTATTGGAACTTCATAACTCTCCGCCTATGTTTTGGTTTAGAATAAATAACCTTTGTAATCACGTTTCCTTATAAGTATTAAACATTTGTTTTTGTAGTCTGCATCTGGTTCAACTCACCACACTTTGCAACTTATGGCCTGTGACTTGTCTCTTTCTTTAACTTTCTATGCATCTCCCTTTGTTTAAGCTTTCTATTCATTTTTATTTATAGCACTACTGTCCTTCACCCATTTCTTTCCATCTGCCATACCTTGTTTATATCTGAGAAATCTACAACTCTGCATTAAAGGACTAAAGGAACCCTCTTTTCTTTTCCCTTGATCACTATTTGGAGCAGGTAAAATTTGGATGATAGACATTATCCTTTTTCATTGTCTTGAAAATTTTAAGAAACAAAGTTTCCTGTCACAACTTATCTGGCTGTAAGAAGAATTTCCTTCATAGTAGTACATTATTAAAATAATGAAATTATTGTCTCTTGCATTCTTACCTGGTTTTTTGAAAAGGCACTTCCTCCTTGCATTGTTCAGTAGTTTTTGTTCTTTTTGTTTTATGTGCTCAACCACTTATAAGTACAAATGAAGCATTTGAAATTTTGATTGTCATGGCTTAATCAATTACTAGTTCAGTTGACTCTGCATATTTCTCTATTTGATTTTTATTACCTTTGTTGTTATCTCTAGAATGGAACAAAAGACTCCATCAGTAAGCTTGTCGCTGACTTGAACAGTGCAAAATTGGAGCCTGATGTTGGTGAGACATGTTCAATCTTTATTTATGTATTACTAGTTGAAAGCTGTAGAAGACTACAAAAAATTATGTTATGTTTCTTCCCAACTCCTAAAACCTAAAATAAGTTGTTGAGATTGAAAATGTTTTTCCCCATATGCTGATGTAGTGACACATTTGGGTTGGGTTAGCAAAATGCTGATGAATTGATAAAATATATTCCGATTCTAAATCTTGTAATACCTCAGACTCAGAGTGCTGTCCACCATATAGGTGGTTGTAAATGCTCAAATCATTCACTTGTGTCAAAAGGAATTCAACCTAGTTCTTTATTAATTATTGGTCACCCCAGTACCAAAAAATGGAAAAATGCAAGGAACCCCCCTCCGACAATGGGTCATTTGCAGATGACTCCATTGTGCTTTGAAACTCGGCAATATGATTTCATTGAACTTACTAAACTAAGCATAATGACTCCTTAAAGGGGGTTTTGGTGCATGCACAAGTGAATTGATATGCATGGTTGGTGTGTTTCAAAGCATTAGGAGATTTGCAGCATGTGATTCACAATTGAAGGGTTCCTTCTTTTTTATGTCCCCAAAAAAATTACATTGCGTACGTGCAGTATGTTCAAAACTCTTTCAGTCTTTCTTAATAACCTTGTAAATTTATCTTGTATATATTTGGCCATCATAAGCTTTTCCGTTTTGTGAGAAGTACAGATGTTGTTGTCGCACCTCCCTTTCTATACATCAATCAAGTGAAAAACTCACTCACTGAGCGGATTGAAATATCTGCCCAAAATTCTTGGGTGGGAAAAGGTGGTGCTTTCACTGGAGAAATCAGGTTAGCTCTTTTTATATTTTGAATTTATAATTTATAATGTTTAGCCAGTTGGATGATTGCAGATACCATCCTTTTTTATGTTCACATTCTCCTTCTTGTTGTTCTTGATGTGATTCTGATGTTTAAACTTTAAACCAAACATGCTATTATTTTCTGGTGGTCCTCAACTATGCTAATTTAACAAGTTGAATTCAGTCACTTAGTTATTAAAATCTGACTCGTGTAGCGCGGAACAATTGAAAGATCTTGGATGCAAGTGGGTTGTTCTTGGACATTCTGAGCGAAGACATGTTATTGGAGAAAATGATGAGGTAAAGCTAATTCATAAATCATTTCTATAGTAGCTTTGCTAGAGAATAAGATCATTATATTTGCAAGAGAGAATATTGAAGATATTAACTGAATATTTTCAACTCCAGTTTATAGGAAAGAAAGCTGCCTATGCTTTGAGCCAGGGTCTTGGAGTGATTGCATGCATTGGAGAATTGTTAGAACAAAGGGAAGCTGGGAAAACTTTTGATGTTTGTTTTCAGCAATTGAAGGCTTATGCAGGTAGGTGCATGCTATTTTTCTTATATAATCCATTTTCTTTAGGAAAAAACAAAAGGGGGGAGGGTTTGCTGATTGCTTGCATAACATCTTTATGTCATCGTTTGCAGATGCAGTTCCTAGCTGGGACAACATTGTTATTGCGTATGAACCTGTATGGGCCATTGGAACTGGCAAAGTGGCCACTCCCCAGCAAGCTCAGGAAGTACATGTAGCTGTTCGGGATTGGCTAAAAAAGAATGTCTCGGATGAAGTTGCATCTAAAACGCGAATTATTTATGGAGGTAAATTGTTTATTTTACCTGTAGTTGCATTGTGAACTTACTACGGTGTCGTGGAAATTTAAGATACCATTTAATAAGGTTGCATGTTTTATTTAATGCCGTGTTCGTGTATTCTTCAGCAAAGTAAACAACCTTTGCAACCGCCCCACTATTTTCCATTCATGACCTTTCTTTAGATGCATTCTATAAGTACAAAGGGGATTCATTTTTCATTATGGTATATAAGGAACCCATTTATGATAGATGAATTTAATGGAATTTTAGAGGATTATAGCTTACACAAAGAAAAAATGTATTCTTACAATCAATGAACTCCGTGCCATTCATTTGATAGCTGTTATGCTAGATAGGAGTAAACTTATACATGCACAAATATCTTGTTAACATTAAGATTGTCCCTGACCATGTGGATTGCAAAATGTTAGTTTAGGATTAGTATATTTGATCACTTGAGAATATAGTTTTCATTTTTATTTATTATGTAAATGTTTTACATACATCACAGCAACATCTAGATACCCTAACATTAAATTGATCTGTTTTCAGGGTCTGTAAATGGAGGAAACAGTGCTGAGCTAGCAAAGCAAGAAGATATTGACGGATTTCTGGTTGGAGGTGCTTCATTAAAGGTACATACATAGTTTCTTCACAATTTGTTTGACCAAAGTGAGCAAACCGTGAATAATACTTACAAGGTGATTTTGTTGAGGTGCAGGGTCCTGAGTTTGCTACCATTGTCAATTCAGTCACATCCAAGAAAGTTGCGGCTTGATTACTTTACTTATTATTGTGATTTTGGCAATAAGAGAGCATGCATTAAGGATATAATGTGGCAATAATGTGGGTGTATAATAACCGATTGGCTTTTATTATCAAAATTACTGCACCAGTTCTTTGCAATCAGTAGGAATAGCATCCTGAGTTTTCCAAAGAGCCGGTGTTTTCTTATAGCAATTAGAGATGCAGAGATGGTAGAAAGCAATAAATAATAAATGTTTTTGACTTATCGTTGTTTTCTTCAATTGCATCCATATTTTCCCATCGTACGTTAGATTTTATGTCTATCCATAAATAGTAACGGATCTCTTTCCTTATTTGCTTAGTTGAAACTCGAAAAGTATTATGTTTTTACTCGTACTACTTGCTGAATAGTAGCATTATGACGTAAAATTATGTTTTTTATGCCTTTTTTGAACGCTATGGCTAGAAAATTAGCAGTTTTAAAGTTAGATACTTAAGCAGAGCGGAAAATAACTATAATATGAATAGTAAAACGACATGAGATAAATATTTTCATATTTTATTTTAATTAAAAAAAATCATTTGATTTTACTTTATCTTATTTCACTCCACTCAACGAAGTGACTATTTGCTATTAGTTGCGGTCAAGTGGTGCATGTGATAAAATTGCTCATGATCAAATCCTGTTGTTCAGACCAGATCACTGCAAAAGCCTCTAGAGTTATTGTACTGATATATATATATATATATCCATCTAAATGTTCATTTTTACCTGCAATTTGCAGAAAGTTTCACGGTGTTGTGATGTTAATGCTCTGATTGAAATGATGAAATCGAAAAGGACGGAAAAAAGTGATATATTTATTCTTTCTCCTTTTTGCTATGATTGGCTTAATTACTATTTAGTTTTTTTACTTATTTAACTTGATCTTCTTATTATTCAATTTTTTAATTTTAAAATAGAATTTAATTATGTCTTTTTTATTTGTACAAGTTTTAATTATTTACGTTATGTTTAAATGCAATTTTTATTTCCAATTTTTTTTTTAATTTTACTTTCTATCATTTTATTTTTTTTAGATGAATGTACATTTTTGATAAATTTTATGTTCAACTTTAATATTTTTTTGACAAATTTACCCTAACTATTATGTTTATTAAGGGTCAAATGACATGGGATAAAATTTAAAAGATTTAAAAAAGTTAAGATAAAATGCGTCAAATTAATTTATTGAGAATAAAATTCATCAAAAATTAAAAATTCAAGGATAAAAATTACAATTAAGATTTAAAAATATATTTAAATTAGTCTTATTTTTTTATATGTTTTGATAATTTTAAAAAATAAGATCAAATTTAATTTTAAATAAGATTAAATTGAGTCTATTTTTATAAAACAAAGATCTAAATAAAACTTTTAAAGGTAAAATGACCTAAATAAATCATTAATAAAATTTAGAAAACCTAATTAAACCTTTTAATAATAAGATGACCAAATTAAACATAAAAAATTAATTAGAAGACTAAAATATTTAAACTTTAATTTATTGATTGGATTAAGAGTGAAATGAAAAAGTAATAAGAATTATAAATAAAAGAAAAATAATTAACTTTTAATTCAAATATTTCATCTCTCTTTTTAAAGTTTATTCTATCTTATCAAACAACTTTATTTTTCTATCTCTTTCAACTTTTTAAGTTAAAATATATTTTTGTTTCCTATAAATATAAATATGATAATATATAGTTTTAGTTACTACAAAATTTTAATCTATTTTTTTATTTTAATAAATTTGGAATATGTATTTTTAGACTTAAAGTTAGTTTCAAATAGTCTAATTTACATGTTTGATTTTTTTTTTCTTCCAACACTCCTCACTTTATTTCTTATATTTTTAAATTATTAAAAATTAAAAATTAAAAAATGTGGAAGGTGTAATAAAAAAAACAATGAAACTACAAAAAAATAAAAGTAAAAGTTGTTAGAAAAAAAAAAAACAACACATTTCAAATCGATAAAAATAAAAAATAAACAAAATATATGGTAGGATTTAAAAATATATATTACCATATAGTTATAGCAATTAAAAACGTATTTTTTTAACACTTTAATTAATTCATTCATCCCATCCAAAAGGCATAAGATTTTTGTGAAGTTAGTATAATGACATCTCCAGGCAATCAAGGCCTATGTGGATAACACGCGCCCTCACAACCAAACACAATTAAAAACAATACCAAGCCTAATCATTATAAATATTTTCATTTCCTATGCAATTTACTAAGGGTACCAACATACGACGAAACTATAACAGAGGATGTTAGTTGTACGTTCAGATTGGATGCAACTATAGAATGTCAATTTTTGTGGAAAAATAATGTGCTAAAAAATGGAAATAAATAAAGTATGAGATGATTTGATGAAGTTGAAGAATATATTATTGCCGACGTTAGTTTCTTATTAACTCTGTGGGAAGGCCCACGGAGCATTTTATATATATTTATTGTCAGAGAAGACCTAACAACTATTGAGCCCATTTAAAAAGCACTTCTGCAAATTAAACAAAACTTGTCTCGCGAATTAGTTTGTCCGGAGTATTATATAAGAGTTAGTCCAATAACACTATTTTACACGGTGGTGAATCACCATTATCGGCGTACCTTATCCTTATCGTGTTTCGTAGCTTAATTCAATTTTTTGAAAGAAAAAAGAAGAAGATGAAAATAAATTGTATTTGTGGATTTAATAGTACAAAATGTACTTTTATGACGTGAAATCAATGACTTTATATTCGAAACAAAATGAACAGCTGTGCTTTGGGGTATGCGAGAAACAAAAAAGCGATAGAACAGAAGATGGTTTGGATCGTAACACAAAAAAGCAACCAGGAATCACGAACACCACCAATGAATGAATTATTGACATTGCTATGTTTTTTTGCTTTCTACATTTGTCAATTAATTACCTTGCATGTGAAACCCAAAATAAGGGGCCCCTACGTACAATCTATAGTGATCTACGGCTCCTGTCTTATTCATTCAATATTAATATTGTAACAGCGCAAAAGACAGAATTACACAGTCCCGCCGAATCATTAACATTAACTAACGTCGTGTGATTAGGCACATGCAAAGTCTCCCATATTGTTATGTGCTACTGTATCATATATCGATTCTATACTCTTCACTCTAAAGCTTACCTATCGTAATTTTATGTGAAACTGCTGCTCCTTTACCGAATCTATACGTAATAAGGCTTCAAAAGTCAAATGAAAAATAGCTTGAATATATTTATAAACTCCATACGTCACGAGAAAGGATAGGCTTCAACTACTTTTCTTCGTTTTTTTGTACTATAACTCATTTCGGACACACAAGCATCTAACGTGGGTAGGGTTGTGCGAATTATAATAAGAATGTATTTATATTTTAAAAAAATGCTTTCAAATATGACAAACGTCAATCTAAATAGTAATAGTAAAAAAATATATATACACATTTAACATCCCAAGTGTACTCACTATTAGCTTTTAGCACTGTTAGCGCGTGGTGATAAAGTTATTGCATTTTACCATATGGCCTAATAAGTAAGAGATTTATTAGGTTTCTAATTCTGTTGATTATTAATTGTTAAAGGGTGTGGACCATACTCCATTTAAAAAGTGGCTAGCACAGGACAATATGGCAATGTCCAATATTGAATAAAGTGAAAATGCCTGTTTGGTTTGGAAACTAGTCTTCAAACGCTTTCTTTCACGTGCCATGTTACCTGGCCAATATATCATCATTAGTGTGGTATATTCGTTACAGCATAAGAGCCCATCCCATGAATTAGCTCCATCAACATCCATCTATCTACCCATGTTTAAGACAAAACCATTTCTATCACAACTTGCTGCATTATGCCATTCTTTTCTTTTATCCCAATTAAACGATGGCTCTCCAAATAGGAAAATAATACCTTTACAATCATCTAGTATTCTCTACTTTCTTTATATCCTTATCAAATCATATCGTAGGTGATAAAAAAAAAACAGAAAGTAAAGACATCACTATATGTTCATGTGGTGATAATTAATAGTACTCCCTAAATGATGCATTCCCCAACTTGAACACACATAGTTGTTATTCTCACTTGTTTGTGATTCATTAGCACGGAAATACAAGCAATGTGAGATGCATATATCTATATGATAACTTCAATCAATGTTCAACATTCATTCTTCATCGCATTTATTTTTACTGTACTGTGGTCGGTACGTTTACGTCTTCATTAGGGAGGTGAATTACCCATCGACACTGGTGTACCCACTCTTACCATGTGCTCCAGCGATTCTATCATTAAGATACTTTGTCGCATACCATGATTAACTGTTTTTTTAATTTTTTTGTTACCTTCTTCTCTAGAATGTTCATTGCCGGGATGATTAATTCAGAAAAGAAAGAGAAAGGTTTTAATTTTAATCGAGAAAGGAGGCAGGAAAAAGTAAGAAGTAAGAGTGAAATGGTACAACCAACCATACACTCAATTCAATGGTGGACCAAGTGAGAGCGAGAACGAGAGCATGCACAAATGATAATTATAATAAATTAACCTCATGATCATCAACTACGCAACCAAAGATAAACGACCACCGATTCAACACGAAAGGAACAAGTACAACCCTCGAAAGAAAACACAAGGAAGGAAAACAATACACAGATTCCAGAGAAATTCAATAATACACAATTTTTTTTTTTGTTTGTTTTTTATTTAGAGTTTTCCCCTCTAGTATTCAGTGGTGGGAAGTTGCTCGTGGGTGTGGCTGATGAAGACAACCTCGTAGACAAGACCAGCGATGCCACCACCGATGAGAGGCCCAGCCCAGTAGATCCAGTTGTTGGTCCAGGTCCAGCTCACGACAGCAGGCCCAAATGCCACAGCTGGGTTCATAGCTGCTCCAGAGAAGGCCCCACCCAACAAAATGTTAGCGCCAACAATGAAACCAATGGCGATGGGTGCAATAATTCCCAAATTGCCCTTCTTGGGGTCAATGGCAGTAGCGTAGACAGTGTACACCAAACCGAAGGTCATTACGATCTCCAACACCAAGGCGTTGCCAACTCCAACTCCAGCGGAAAGCCCGAATGCTGGAACAGTCTGCGATCGATGAGTAACACCAGTTAGTTAGTTAGTCAAAACATAAAATAAACGTGGAGGGTAAATAACGGTGATAACGGTCTTACCGAGGAGGTGACGAAGGCGAGGAGGAGGGAGGCGACGATGGAGCCGAGGAGCTGGGCGATGACGTAGACGATGCCACGGAGGAAGGTGATGTTGCCGCCGACGAAGGCGCCGAAGGTGACGGCGGGGTTGACGTGGCCACCGGAGATGTTGGCGCCGACGGAGACGGCGACGAAGAGGCCGAATGCATGGGCGATGGAGGCGGAGATGAGGCCGGCGGGGGTGGCGGCGCCGTTGTCTGTGAGCTTGTTGTAGGCGATGCCGGAGCCCGAGCCGGCGAACACGAAGATGAAGGTCGAGATGAACTCAGCCAAACCCGCCTTCAACGTGTCGGGGTGAGTCGCCTCTTCAGGCCTTCCGATGGCGATGTTTCTGATTGGCATCTTCTTCAATCGACGCTGATGATGATGATCAAGGAAAGAAGGATCGCTCACTCAACTCAACCACTCTCTGTTTCGCTTCTACTGGTTTTCGCTTCGTTGCTTCTTATATACCGTGACTGCCTCGGATTCCACTGCCTGTACCCGGTTGCCGGTTATTTCTATTTAATTTATTTTTTCATGTTTGGAAAATATATGCGTGTGTGCAATACTTCCAAAACTGACAGAAATCAAGTTTTTCAAAAACACCAAACCGGAAAAGAAAGAATCCTATTTCGTGACAGGCTGTGGCATGTTCTTCATTTCAAATTATTAATTAATAATTAATTTTTTCCTTTTCATTTTTATTTTAGATAAAATAAAATATAAAAAAATTGGGGTATATGAATATGAGTATATCCCCACACCCCACACCACTACCGTTGCTCTTAAAACAGCGAAGCGTTTCGACGAGAGCCGTCCCAGGGCTGACACGTGGCCGAGATGGATAAGAGCCACGTAGGTCGATGATAAGTGGAAATTGTTTGGTCTTTTTTGTATCTGGATAGTTCCGAGAGATTAGAGCACTTGCAAATTCAATTGCACTCTAATGATTTTATTTAACCTTTTAAGTTGTGAATGACGATTGCTCTAGAATTTTATATTATATAGCGTGTGCAATGAAATAATTGAAGGAATTGTGAATTATAAGTTTATAACTGCAAAGTATAGTAATTAATCTACAATTATAATGAATGAGATAAGAGGATAAGCACTGTGACTCTGTCAGTGACCCACCGGAAAAAGCAGGTATTATTGGAAGACCGCGACTGACACGTGGGTAAACTGTACTTGTTTTTTATTTTGAATATAAATGCATGTACAGTAGCTTCTTTTTACCAGAAAAGATAATTTGAGAATTTGCATAAAGTTTAACTTTATATGAAAAAGAATCTCATTGAAAAGATTATTAAAATTAATCTCCCGCTAATGATCCCTGGTTTGGATTAGCTTTTTGGTCCCCTCAATTATTTCGTGTTTTTTAGCAAACAGGTTACAGGCGGTACCGTGCACCTTGAATCACTGCTATATTCTGTTTCCAGGCATCTCAATTCTCATCTCATCTACTACCCCCAACAACTTCAACACTTCAATCATGTACATCACAAGCTTTTTAAGCCCCTTTTCTTCAACAAAAGTTAAAAGTTCACTATTATGCATATAAAAAATTAAGTGGAAAGTTCATTTGAATTTTGGCGTATTATCCTCATTATTTTGCCAGGCTTTATTTATTCAATGTAATTACAGTAGTAATTTATAATAACTTCAATGGCTCTTATTCTAGTTATAAATGAATATGTGATACACTGATACGTAAATAATTAAATCCGTTACAAAGTCATATTAGAGAAGTAATTAACTTAAGAGTTAAATTGGAACTAAAATCATAATAAAAGTTAATAACTTCAAAAAATGAGCATTGGATGCATTAATGTATCGTGTCTATTACGAGTTTCCCTATTGGAAAGAAAGTGAACAAACGGATATGGACTATATAATATGCATATGATTTGCCAACTTAGTCACAATCACAAGTTGTTGACGATTGCATTATATCAATTTAAATACGTTATCATCGAAATATTTTATACCTAAATGTTAAAGTTGCTCTTTTTTTCTTATTGACTATCTTAATCTTGGTTTGTGAATGTCTATGAGAATTTTGAGAAATAATTATTTGTTTTTTAAAAGCTTTCTCCTTGAAAAGTTAAAAATTTAAATAGTGATTGTTTTTGGAAATTAAATTGAATCGGATACTCACTATTCTTGTCGAGCTTTGGGATAAGTTCGAGTTGTGGAAGAGGTATCTCGAGATCTTGATGTGAGACCTTGAATTAACTGGTATACGATAGATCTTAACTAGTAAAATGATGAATAATGCATACCTTTTCTCTGTTGAGTTGAAATATTTATAGATGTAGATGAAGCAACCGTATAACTATTTATTCTCCATGATAATAGTGGGTTGTTGAGACTGTTCATTGAGGATATGTTGTGATTGTTAATTGGTACCAAATTCTTTGCTAATTAAGATCTTTTGTTATTGCTAAGTTATAGGGTCACCTTGGTGATAAGATTAAGAAATTTATGATTGGTTCATCTTTCCTCAATGATCGGATCACATTAGTCAGAATTTCGACTTCTTCGTTTGTACATCCACTAAATAAGAGAATTAAAGTAAAATTTAATGTTTTTTTTATCCAAATTATTCAACAAATATAAACAAAATAAGAATAATTTTAATTTTTACTGTATTCTACTTATTGAATAAAAATTTATTGAATATTTTGTTTTTAACTAACATAAAAACAATATATATATATATATATAGTCAGAGGAATTCTCATTTTTGGAGTTCGACTCTGCACAGAAGATTAGTATCTTACTAATTAGAAAAGAAATTCCACATCACTAATGTTTTAATATTGACTTTATTCATATTTATACAAAAGGACGGCACCGTTTTTCAAATTTTTAAACATCACCAAATCATGGATAATTTTAGTGGTTGGAATTCGATATTATAAACAACAATGAGTGGATTATGTAAGCCCAGATAAGGTTGCTGCATGTCAATTTCAAACAAAATATTGCTAATGAAGTTAATTACGTAGGCAATATGGTTAATATGCTAATTAATGAATCTGTTGGACCTGTTCAAGTTCTTCATATAAAGTTGATTTATAATTTGGCCTTGAGACTAGTGTTTTAATTTGATACAGTAGAGTAGTGTATTGTGAGAACTCGATTATTATTGGCTACAGCCCCATTAATTACTAATTAGTACATTTTGGTACAAAATGTAGTTCTTTTCTTCGTTTGAGACTTTTGTGCTTGCATGATTTGCGTGAAGCAACGCAAATATCATCAATATCTTTCGGTGATAAAAGTATTTGTATATTCAAAACGAGAATAGTTGTTTTTCTTCTTCTTCTTTTTTTATCAGCAAAATAAACAATTATGTTAATAAAGGTACAATATGATTGGTATGGCGGAAGAAAAATATAGAGATATATAGAAAATAAATTTTGAAATTTGAATACAAGGAAAAGTGGAAAGAAGAAACATTTTGAATTTTTGTTTTCAGCAATCAATTTTTCTTTTTTATTTCTTTCAAACCAATCAGAAGAAAGTATGTTATTATTTGTGTTTTCTTTCCTCCAATTAAACATTAAGGATAAATTAACAGTTATATAGTTTGTTTGTTTTCTTTTTTAAGTTTTATATAGTTATAGATAAACATACCACTTAAATATATAATTCTTTACAAATAAATTTTCATATATGAAAGATTAGTCTTTAATGAAAATATGTTGAGCACTCAAAAAAAAAAAGAAAAATTGAAGGATATCCCGTGGCATATGCCAGCTTCAATTATCTGTTTTTCATATGATGAAAGCAAATGACCCACCCATGGGCTCCAAAGTCCAAACCTCTTATTATTATTATTATTCACCATCTTGCATATCAAAACAAAAGAGCAAGTTATAGCTAGTTTTCACTTAGCGCCTTCAACAAAAAAAATATTCTATGATTTTGTTTGTCAGACATACTAATGTATAGTGTATATTTTATGAATGATTAGGTGTACCATGTATGCAGGAGAAGTTGAGGCTGAGATTGATTTCGCGCTCGCAATAACAGCAATTTTATGTATAATTTATATACATCAACGTGCTAATACAAACAATTAAGCTAATAGAATAAGAATATGACAGACAATGACTACTAAATATTAAAAAATAAGGCACATGAAATTAAAGAAGAAACTAGGTGAGAATGTGGAGAGGAAGAAGGTGTATACTGTATAGTGTATGGACCACCACAATGTGTAGCGTTGTCTTTGTCTTGTCGTCACTTACAGGGTAACCGTCCAAAAGCACCACAAAACCATTTGCAATTGCATCACTCGCCAACCTTTTTTCTCATCTTCTTTAACCTAAATAAATCTTTTTAGGTCAATTGTTACTGTTATTTCTGATGTTACTGTTCACAATTCACACTTTTATATTATTTTTTTCCTATATCAAAATACTACAATGTCTTCTAATAATATCATGGATATGTATTAATTTTTTGTGTGAGATTATTTCCTATATCAAATACTACGTGTCTCATAATTCAATAACTCAATGAATCATATATTAATCTTTTGTGAGATTACCGTTGATGGAAAAAAATTTGCATGCACAGTTAACTAAGTTCGAGTGTTAAATACTTCTTTAAATATCTGAAAAAAAAAAAAACTTTACTGCTCATAGTAAATTTATCCAAGGGAGCAACGTTCCATTAACAAGTAAATAATACATGGGTTCTATGTAAAAAAAGAAAATTTGTGAGTGCAATTATGTTTGTGAAGATTTCAATGTAATTTTGTTACAAAGGAGAAGTGCTGGTAGGAACATATGTTTTATTTTTTTAATGATAATTGACATGTTTTCAGATTGAAAAAAAAAAAAAAAAAAAAACTAAGAAATCTCTTGAAAACCAAAATATAAAGATTATGAGTATTATTTTTATTTTTATTTTTAAATTATGAGTATTAATTTGTTAAAGTGATCGCATGTAACAAAACGAAACAACAGTGGACAATAGACAGTACAGATATGAGAAAGAGAAAGAAAACGTGGCAATGGCGTGGAAGTGGGCACAACATGTTAGTTTACAGGCTGCCACTGTGATTGGTCAATGCAATATGAGAAGAAACAATTACAGCTGTACTGAGTGGGCCATCACGTGACTCAACATTAGGATTTGGGGCGCCACGCCACTCTATCACTGGCCAGAACGCGCGGCGCGGCAGGTGATCTTCAAAATGTGGCTCTCTAAATTAAATTAATATCAGATATGTACAACTTCTTTTGCCACGTCATATCCTTATAGTTTTTTTTTTTCGATAACTTTTATAGTTCTCTTTCAAATACAGCATAAATTTGAATGTCATGCTTTATGCAAAATTTAAACCATGATTTATTATTGAGTAAATTACGACATACCATCAATTTTTTGTGTAATTATACATAAATATTTCCTAATTTATTAACTATTATTTTTCTCTCTTTTCAAGAATATTAGTATAAGGTGCGAGAAAGTTTTAAAGGGGTGTCATATATTGTTTTTAAACATGTAGATAGTATTAGAATAATGATTTCAAGCATAAAATATAAAATGAATGTTAGTATAGAAAAATAAAATAAAATATAAAATTATATGTAATTTGATTAAAATTAATTGTTCCAATTTGCTCTTTATTATTTTATAAGAGCTCATTACTTCCATTAGATTAAAACCTTGTTTGGTGTATAAGATTACATTTAAACCTTGTTTGTCAAATTTTTTCTATTTATGGTTAAATAAAGAACGTTTTAAACAGCTCATAAGTTTTAATTAACAAATAAAGAAAAATAAGTTTTAAAGTTTGTCAGTGTTTAAACACGCAATGAATCAATCATCTTACTGAGATTATAAACAAAGTGCATTGTTTTTCATCTACTTGCATCGATCGTCTCGTCCTACAAATATGCTTTTGTATGTATAGCTAGTTTCTTTAAGAAAACAAAAGATAAGAAGCAATGTCCTTATCAGCTCAAAAGTAAATGAAAAAACCTCAGAAAGTTTTTAACAAAGTCAAGTGGCTCTAACATAATTACTTCATTAAAAAGATGTGTTAACGTCAAAAGAAGGTATAACAATGTACTATTCTAAACAAAATGGACTTTTATTCTCTGTTTCACGACCCTAATACGAGAAAAAGAAAGTTAAACACTTTATTTTATCTTTTTTTTTGGTAACCCATTTTATTTTATTTCATAATTAGAATGAAAAAAAAAATTAAATGTTACATTTAATGCACTAACATTTATATTTTCTCAAGCTAGAAGAATGAAGTCTCTTACAATAGACATTTTCAACTTGCCTATATATACTAGAGAATTTAATAACAAAAAGAATTCAATAACAACCTTATATTTTCATAAATTTTACTTGTAAATTCTACAGGTGTAAAAAGAAAAGACTTAAATTTACATTTGTATATCCTTTGTTAAGGACTTTATTCTTTACTTTTTCTTAGTGAAAACTGATATAAGTTTGATTCAAATAAGTATGATAATGTTAGGATTTAGGGAATATTCTCAAAAAGAATTTATATAGTAGAAGAAAAATTGAAATTATTTTGAATTAAATTATTTTATAAGTTATAATTACTTTTTGAAGGAGTTAAATAAAAAAAATATAAATTAATTTATGCATAAATTCATTAAAAAAACTCATCATGCCTTATTATTTTAAAATAAATATCATTATAAAAAGAAAAGAAAAAAAAGTCAGAAAAGTGGATTTGCATTTGTTGTGCAGAATCGAAAATTAATTGTGGGAGCAAACAGAAGTGTCCCCATTTTCCACCGGCCGCGGGCTGTGTGTATTTAAACTAAAGTGCCAGAACAAAAAAGACAACGTTGCTTCATCTATCATATGTATGTATGTATTATTATTATTATTATGAAAACCATAGCTGTACGCTAATTAGATGGAAAAAAAAAAATGTCGTATGAGGTTATCCTACAATAATGAAATTTGAAAATTACAACCGCTCATATGTTGTTCTGTTCCACCTAATCATCAAAACAATAGAATGTTGTCGTTTATCTGTGATTTTGTCTGCATCCATTCCGATGACATTTAAATAGCTAAGCGATTACCGAAAGCAAAGCAGCAATATTTTTGTTTTCTTGTAAAACTGTTATGAGTTACTTTTAGTTTATTACTGATGAGAAGCGCTCCAATAGAATTCAATTTCGTTTATCATTGGCAAAAAAAAAACACAATTTAAACAAATATTTGATATTGTTTAAAGCCTACAATTGTGTCGTAATCGTTTTGGGGTCGTATATCATCAAGAAAGGGAAAGAAGTTTACAGAAACATGTCACCACATTCAGCAATCAATTCATTCGGGCGAAATTAAAAAAAAAAAGGGCTAACAAGGGCCCCATTGATTTTTCACAGGGCGAAGATTATTCTCAACCACACACATTCCATCATATATTATATATCAAATTGTAAACATGTTTAAAATGGTTGTGGCTTGCAAAAGTGATGTAATTTATAAGCTGAAACTTAGACAGAGAGTGGCTGTGTGTCAAGGTCAGGGTTCTGGTCCAGGATAAATGGTCGGTCAGGTCGGCCACACACACATTATGAATCTGGGGCAAGAAGCTAGCCACCATGTCTTGGGTGCTACTGTTACATGTTCAAGATATTGTTCGGATTTGTGGGGCCTTACGTTCCACAATATTTCCACTCTTATTCTGTTTGTTTTGCATTATTGTGAAACTATCAAGGGTGTAACACCAAATTTGTGTGTAATTGACGCTGGCATTCTAGTTTAATTTGTTTTTTTATAATGTTTTTCTTCAACTTAAAACTCACATATAAAGTTTACGATTTTAATTTAAGTTATATATAACTTCTTTTATATAAGTAAGTATATTTAAATTTTGTGAGATCAGGTTCATTCTACCAAAATGTAGAAGGATCCTACTGGTCAAACATGGCAATATCTTTTTATCCTATGAACAATTCGGTTTGAGTCACTAGGACGGGACCCTCCTGATTGTTGTGATTGGTTGGGAGTGTCAAAAGTGAGAAGATTTTTCATAATAGGGAAAATTTAAAGAGTTAGATAGCTACTTTTAGAAGTAATCCTTAATAGCCACTTTCTCACATAGATCCTTAATAAAAGATTTAGATGATGTTTTGAACTTTTTCTTTTCAGACCCAAGATCGATAATTTATTTTATTTACATTTAAAGAAAAATAGCTTTATTATAATAATAATAATTACAAAAGGGATTATAAATTTATTTGTATTTAAAATAACTTATTATCAATAATAAAATTAAAAATAAAACGTCAAAAGTAAGTTGATGCTTTTAAATATAAATTTCAAAATTTTGTTTAATCAGAAGTTCCTTTATTTAAAAAAATAATCCAAGATTTAAAAGCTTGTTTTTACACAAAAGTCAAAGATGGTTGAACAAGTTGTTTTAACACGTTTTTAGCAGCAACAAAAAAATATTTTTCAATTTTTATTATTATATAGTCTTAGCCAATCATATCAATTTGTAAGATATGCTATAATGTATCTCATTTTGTTAAAAATCAAATGTTTTTTTATTTAAGGAAAAAAAATATATGCATATAAAATTATTTTTCACCGTCGTCGGTAAATCATAACTTTTTCATTTATGATAAGATAATGATTAAATTTTATAAAAATATTTCAAAAATTATTATAACGGTGGATTATAATTAACTGTCAGACGGTATAAAATAATTTTATACGATATATAAGTATTTTATTCTTTATTTATTATATGGACATTTTTAAATGTTAGATTTAAATTTGAAAATAGAAATTAAACTATATTATATAAAAATATTATTATCATCATTAAATAATAAAAAACTTACCTAGTTTATGAAAAATAAGGTTTAAAAAAGAAAGAAAACCAATTTCATAATTAATAATATCAGATAAAAATATATTATATAAGGTGATAAATTTTAAAATTAAGTAGAAAATATAAAAATAAATTATTTTATTTAGGATGTATTATTTTCACTATTCTTATTTATAAAGATTGATAATGACTACATTTTGAGCACGGCAAGAATTTATTCCTTTTGCGAGTGTCGTAGCCCGTAGCCGTGCATTATTTTTGTCCATTGGGCTCTTATATTCTGTTTGCATGATCCAAGCCCAGAATCAGATAACCCTCAACTGGTTTATTTGACCCTTCTCTGTTTCTTCGTAAAAAAAGGAGTTGAGGATATTTTTAATTTTTAAAAAAATTGTTTTAGTTCTCAATTTTTACAACATTTTTTTTAATCTTTGTATTTTTTTCAAATAATTTTTGGTTTCAGTACAAGAGGAAAAATGTTAGCTTTAATGACTAAATATTAAATGAAGAAAGGACCAATATTAAATTGGTCTCATTACCTTAAAGTGTTCCATATCCATAAAACCGTAGTTGGTACATGGTACCATATTTGATTGTTATTCAAGCCAATTTTCTATTTTCTTTCACTTTCCGGCCAAATAGTGACAAAAAGAGGTAAAGAAAAAAAGGAGTAAATCCATGAATGTTGGGTGGATTTGGCATAAAGTCGTTATCTTTGGAGAACTATCAATGTCTCTAATTGCTGAATTGCCTTTCCTTTCAGCTGGTAAAGTGCTGAAGATGCGCAAATACTTATTTATTATCCTGCTTTCTACTGCATTAGAAGTTCGATCGGGGAGGATCAACTAAGAGCACCATATGTTGAAGATTTATAAGCTATAAAACCATTAATTTCATTGCAACATTTAGTTACAAAGTTTCTTGAGAAGAGTTTAATGATAAAAAAATTCCTAGGTATATACTTGTACGTTAAGGAAATGGAGAAAGATAGTTGGCACGCCTTAACTGGCTAGTTAGTATTGCTTCTAGAAGAAAGCAGTAGCACTACACAAGAGTAGTAGTTTTGCCATATTAATGAAGTTGCAGGAAGAAAGTGAGGATAAAAAGATCACCAAAGTTATGACTCCTACTCCAACCAATGTACTTTGCAATTTGCATGGACTTGTTCAGAGGTCCTTAAAGTTTCTGTGGGGGGGCACGTTCTTTTTGAATCTTTAATTTCCTTGATTTCTTTGGCTTTGAGTACTCCTGCACTACTACTTTCAACTTTCAAGTATCATGCTTCTTAAGTTCTTAAATTGTATGTATAAATGCAGATTTCCTATATATAATTAAAGGTCAGATGCGTACTGCTGTTTATTTAGCTAGTTAATTAATTAATTGACTATGCCATGTAACTAATTATAAATGTAGGAATAGATATATATCTTGGTTGGTGTGTCAATGATTAAAATGACTGGTGATATGGTTTCTTCATCTGAATTACTGAAAACAGAATCATGGTTGTGTTTGACACAAACTATGTAGTGACCGGCAAGAGAGTCGCTTTGTCTCTTGTCTAAGCAACATTATATATATGTGTGTGTGTGCACGGCTGCTACAGCCATTAATCTTCTTGCTTAGTTGCTTTGATCGAGTTTTATGTGCACGTACGCACTGAGGAAGATGCTTTGCTTTGAGCCCTTAACAGTACTATCAAAATTCAAAACCTAAACTTGATGCTGAAATATTGCTGGCCAAGAAAGACCCTTTACGTGCCTCTCTCTCAAACTCAATTCATTACGCTAAGAATATTATCTATACTACTCCTTCTCTTAATTAATTCGCATAGCTTACACCACGGAACCTCTACCTCTACACCACCGCCGCAGCAACGTTAACCTCTACCTGTACTACACCTTATTCTTTACTTTTCTTCACTCAAGGAAATTCATTCTTCTGGAATATCATGTTAACTAATTACTAACTGCTACCTAGGCATTCACTTTTTTTTTTTTTATATATATATATATATAATGATAATGATTTTCATTAGATAAAACGCGCACGCTCATATATATTATATATACTAACATTTTAATTAGTTTATGCATGCTAAAAACAATATACTATGTTACACCAACAAAAGTTATCCTAACGCTTATACATGCTTTAACATATAATAAAGATGTTCACTTCGAGAAACACACCTTTCAAACTACGTTCAGTTTAACGACAACTAAGAAATTATTGCATTTAGTCAAGGCCACAATATATATTAGTACTTACAGTCAGGTCAGGTGGCATAGCGAAATTCTTTCACCAAACAGTTAGCTGCACTCTGATAAATAAAAAAAATACACAACCTAACATTTTCTTTTCCTCCTCTGAATATATGACAATTTTCTTTCAGAGATGTATGACAATTGGCATAATTAACTAATTAAAATCGCGTGAATGTACGTATAACAATGATATAGAGATTTTTGAAGACCAATAATGCTAATTAATATATCTTGTTTCTTAAATAAAATAATTATTCATGTTCATATTTTCTTGCTATTAAAATGAGGTGTAGTAGTGCTTGAAGTGAAGGAAGCTAAAAATGAATTAAGGGCAAAATAAACACAATACATGTGTGGTTCCAGGCTTGCAAACCAATCCTCCAGAAAGGAATCGTGCGAAAAAGTAATGGGTTTGCTTCAAAGCCAATCGAATCTCACTCGTTTCCTCGCCTCCTCCTGATCTTTTTGTCTCTCTATCTATCTATCTATCTATCTCCACACTTCACACCTATAATATAAGACTTCCAAGTTTGGAAACGCTACTCTGTCAAACCCAAAACACACACGTTACTATTAGACTTTGAGGTGCATGTTCCCTACTTCAAAACCCATTATTAATATCCCAATACTCTCTTCATTGCTCATCGCCACCATGCATAGGCAAGAGGATGATCACATGCAAATCATGAATTGCAAGGGCAAGCGCACAAAGCGTCAAAGGCTTCCATCCCCACTTAGGTTAACCATGTCAACAACAACATGTTCTAGTTTAGGAAGAATAAGCAGCACCGACAACTCCTCCTCCTCCTCCTCCTCCTTAGGTGCTTTTGATCTCCCAACAACCTCAATGAACCAAGAGGATCAGGACATGGCCAATTGTTTGATTCTCTTAGCTCAAGGTCAAGGTCACAACAACAACAACAACAAGGGATCAGGGTTATATCTTTACGAGTGCAAGACTTGTAACCGATGCTTCCCTTCATTTCAAGCCCTTGGTGGCCACAGAGCCAGCCACAAGAAATATTCCAAGGCAACTACTGCAGAAGAAAAGCAAGGAGCTAGAGTTGCAACTACTTTTGTGAATCCAGTAGTGGATAATAATACAAATAATCATCCTCATGGTCATTATTGTGACCCTACCCTCACCTTACAATTACCAACGGCTTTGTCTAATAATAGCAGCAGCAGCACTATTAATACTAATGCTAATAAGTCTAAAGTTCATGAGTGTTCCATATGTGGGGCAGAATTTTCATCTGGGCAAGCCTTGGGGGGACACATGAGAAGGCATAGAAATTTTCTGAGTACTAGTTCTGCACCAACGAGGACTGGGGCAATAATTAATGCAAATGGTGGTCATGGGAGCCATCAAATTCCGGAAGCCAGGAAAGATTCTTTGAACTTGGACTTGAATCTTCCGGCACCTGATCATGAGGATCATCATCACAGATCAGAATCCAACTTGTTTCCTTTTCAGGCTAAAGAAAAAGTTATTGTCTTCTCAGCTACTTCTTTAGTGGATTGCCATTACTAATTAACATAGTTCAAGTCTGTCTTTTTTTCTTTAAATTAGACTCACCGAGAACTTCTCTATCTGTTTTCTTTAATATTGTTTTTAGCCTTGTACTTGTACACAACAATTGTTGATTCTTTCCATTCATTCTATGGTACACAATTCAATTTGAATTTATTCGATTAAAGCGGATGTAAATACATATATATATGTTCAGTACAATTTCTTCTTTTCTTTTATTTTTATTGTCATTCTATATTTTTGGGGTTTTAAATATATAGTTCATTGGCCCTTTTTTTTTTAATTATAAGTCCCATACACCACCGTCATGCACGTGAGAAAATTGAAGATAGAGAGAAAGTAGGGAAAATATTAAAGCAAAAGAGAATAAAGCTACGTACAGGTATGAATGAATAATGTGGTAGAAAGATAAGTTCCATTCCATCAAACTGATCAGCAGAAAGCGAAAAAAACCGATGGCAAGCAAAGCAATTGCCTATAACTGAAGATTTTTGAATTATCATTCAAGGTGGATTAAGCTGTTTATCGCTGTGGGGGGGAGTTCAGTCGATCATCCAATACTTGCTTCTATAGTATAGTATTTACGTTAAGTTAATTAATTGAATAAATGTTACTGTGCGATAAAAAAAAAAAAAAAAACATGTTTCTCTCCTATCAATACTTCATTTAAGTGTGTTGGAATGAATGTTTACAAAAACAATTTTAAATAAAATTTATTTCAAAAGTGATGTAATTTATGTTTTTTTTTATTAAAAAACAAATTATTATGAAAATTTAATATGAATTCAAACATGCATTAAGTATATATTTGAGTAAGTGTATACAACATTTTAAAATGAAGTTATTTATGTTTAAATATTTTTATTTTGAAAATAAGTTAGTAGTAATAGTTTATATAAAAAGATTATTTAACACAAATTATTTTTAAAGTTGTTTCATTTTAAAATTAATTTTAAACATATAATCAATTCTTCCGTGTGAAACTAAATATATAAATTAAAGATTATCTAAATTTAGGTTAATTGTCTAGTACTTTTAAGTGTAATGATTTTTAGATATCTAATTTTTAAAAATCTCTTTCAACCTCTCGTTTCTTTTTATTCCTAACTTCCAATCACCTAATATTTCTTATTATACGTATATATATTTTTTTCATTTCTCTATTTATCTTTTAATTTATACATATAATTTTCAAATTAAAACATGCACAAAATTTGGTACACCCACAAGACACGACACCTTCCAGCGTGGAAATTAAAGTAACTCTGACTCCACGTCTGCAACACCAAAATAAGTCTCACTCCCCGGTTTTTTAGCGTTGTCGTCAACTATGGGAAATTTTGTTTGAAAAATATTTGACATTATTTTTCTTTCTGAACTTGATTTGTAGCTAGCTAGTTGATATTATACAAATGTTGTGAATGAATAAGTAGCTCTATCCCTTGTCATTCATCGATATCATTGATTTACATAAGTTGGAGAATTTTGTCTTTAGCGGTAGACGCGTGTGTTTGTTTGTTTTCAAAAGTAGAACTTGCCATTATTTTTATTAGTTAGGGAAGAATAAAATATTTTTATACTCAAATTTTTCTTACATACTATCTATGTCTCTTATTTTTTTTTTCTAGTTCTCTTCATATTCTATCATCTCATTTATCATATTTATATTTTTTTTTTCTTTCTCTCATCAACAAACATTTAAATGTAAAAATATCTTTATTCAGACTTTGGTCAAAAGTTTTTTTTATTTATTTGTGTGGACATGAAACACCACAAACTTTGATGTTAGGTTGTGAAGCCATTTCTTTGTTAGAAAGTAGAAACTAAAAATATGAGGCTTTAAATAGGTTTAACATGGCATTTAAAAAATGCGAGGCATTTCCTTAATTGTTGGAGAATGAATTGACATCACTATAATATAGTAGTTGCTTGAACAAAGAATTTCAACACGAGATTTAGGTACACCACCAAATAGCCCCATGAGAATATGCATTATTCACAAACTGATGCACATAACTTGAATTTCTATACTACTTTTGACTTTTTAATTTATCATGCAACCTCAAACCATCAAGATCAGCAATCTTGATTCAGCCTACAACAACAACAACGACCCTAAAACCAGCATGGCAGGTACTGACAAATTATCATGTGTTCGCCTGGCATTGTGGAATATAGTGTTGTATATAGTTTGCAAATGCAAACTAGTAATTTTCTATTGAGGAAGAAACTTATCCAAGGATCTAAAAAATCTGATGTAGCTGGACATGTTTAGGAAAAAAATTTATAATTTCATTTTGTCTAGTCAGACTAATTATTGTGAGATGCTTGCACAAGCTCACTGATGTAGTTGTATTTTAAATTTTTCAAATGCAATAAAATATTTTAAAGAAAGGTAGAAGTTGGGGCACCGACCCAATTGTTTGCGAGGAATTTATACCACAAAAAGTTGCGTACAAATTTGTAATGATATTTGCACAACATATTCTCAAACCTGTACTGATAACATAGCAGACTAAATTATGAACTTAAAAGAGAAAACTGTTAAGTGGGGCAGCATTGTATTCTTAGACAAATCCATCTATGTAGTTTGTGACCACATGATTGCACAAGTAATCATTACTCGGTTTACAAGTACCAAGTTTGTGTTGTACCTTGCAATGCCAATCTCCCAAAGCAGGTTATAAGTTTAAGTAGAGCTTAAAATAGTACTTTTGGAGTAAAAATTTCATTTTGCCTTTCAACCGGGTTAACCAAATTGTTGGATTAATTATTAGGTGTAGTGTGAGCAATAGAAAAATTGCATGAAACTGCAGTTGTACTTGGGAGCAACACAAATGATATAGTCATTCATTCATAGGCAAACAAATTTACACAAGCTAATAGACGCCATTGTTGCCAATTTCCCCATTTCAGTAATACAAAGTAATTAAACAATCAAAAGACAATGGCAGCAGTAAGAAACTAAGGAAGAAGCTTACATATACAAGACTGCTAGTTAAGAAGACTCAATGTCCACACCACCACGTATCATTTTAAGAGCAACAACCACCATTTTGGGATGCTTGGGATTCTTGTTTTGGTTTTAAAACACTCCTTTTAATTGCTGTTGATCCTTCTTCCAAAAGACTAGGAGCATCCATTATCTAAGAAATGATGGCACCTTTGTCATGATAAGGAAAACAAACCACAGCAAAAAAATCACTCATTCAAAATATCGTGCTGTTACATACATTTTCCAAGTTATAGTTATTTCTTATAATCAAACAATTAAGCTTTTTTTAGAGTATTAACCTAATTTCATAAAACCAGATAAAGTATTCACTCTTCACTATTACATCTATTCTTACTGATAACTAATACGGGTAGGAAATTCCGCATCAACATCTGTTAATGTTAGCCCAAGAATTACTAGCTAAAACACCTACACTTCACACAAATTTTTCAATTGAAATATTATATTTTTGAAGGAGATGTTTAAGCTTAGGTTAATTCATGACCCTATTGTCAGTTGATCAGAAATTTGCTTATGCACAGAACAGAAACGGTATTGAATTTGAAGCAAACTTCTTAAAATTGTACCTTTAGAGCAAGCTCCTCAAAGCACTGCTCCACATTTTCCCTTGTTTTAGCACTACATTCAAGAAGCAAACACCCCAATTCTTTGGCAAGTGCTAAACCCTCTTCTCTGCTCACAGCCCTGTCAGTATCCTAGAAATAGAGGAATAAACCATTAAGAAATTAATGAACTGTATAAATTAAGGGGACAGTGCTGCCTGTCATGTGAAAATTCATTCCTAAGAATCCTAGAAAGTTGAAGCATCTTATAATCTTAACCTATCCTATATGCATTAGGAAATGAATCGATGAAACACAAGGTCAATGTCAATCTCATAGTTCATCTATCTCCACAAGGTTCTTCATCAGTTTCAGAATGTCCACTAAATTAATTGCTGGCTTAATTAGGTTGCTTTTACAATATGGAAGGTTCCAGATGACAGTGCCGCATAAAGTGCATGCATGTAATAATCCAGATATTCATGATTCACTGAATTGACATTGAGTTCAAAAACAAATGCTACACGATTATGTAGTGAAAGTGTTAGGGCTCTATTTTCCTCTAATCTGGCTGGGCAAGGATCCAGTTTTCTGATGAACATCATCAGATGGATTATAGTGGCAGAATAGTATGGAGCTTTGGTATGAGGGTCATATGCATATCCATGTGTATCGACCATAAGCTAGACAATGTCTTAATTTGCTTCAGATGGAAAGACAAAACTTGAATTTTGCTTCATTGTCTTAATGCAGATAAGAATCATAAAATTAGAGTCACTATTTATTTTAATGAGAAACATTTCATGACAATTACAAATTCATTGCCTTTGTTCATACATTCAGGCCCAATACTGGAGCATAAAACTTACTCTATCAACTTTATTTCCAACTAGTATCTTCACACACTCCTGATTAGTTGAGTAGAGTTGCACTTCCTTAGACCACACTTCTGATAAGTTCGTAAAGGTTTCTCTCCTTGTAACATCATAAACTAGAAGTGAAGAAAATGAAGAACTCTATAAGTAGAAATCATTAAAATTTAAAATATGTTAACTAGCAATAATTCAAAAACATGCTTTATCCACCTGAACTATATTACAAAATTATGCTTTCAGAAGACCACCTTAAGCCCCAAGAAAATATGCTTACGAAATTCTTCATACCATAAAAGGGACATGAAAGACAACGGCAAGAACCGTGATACTACCAAAAAGATAAAGCAGCAGGGGATGTCCTTGAGAAAGGCCTTGTCTCCCTAGTTGCAAATGTAAAACCTATCTAATAATTGATAAAATTTGCAGAACTTATTTTACTACAAACGTTTAACCTAAAACACAAAAAACATACCTTGAAACCAAGGTTCGTAATAAATGTTAAAATTCCTTGCAATTGCTTGGTTTTAATCCATCTTTATCAGGCATCACACTTGAATGACAATATGAAGAGCATCGATGGAAGTATAATGTTAAAACTTAAAACAGAGAATATTAGTTGCAAACACCAATTTCTTCATAAGGAAATTCTAGACAAGTCTCTGATATGGATGAATCAAATCATCCTACATTCTTATGAACATAAATAAAGTTAGCATACCGAGAATGATTCCTTGTGCTTTTCTATAGTAAGAACTGTTTAGAGTCCTGAACCTTTCCTGCCCAGCTGCAATAGATGAAATGTTATTTCAAGTCAATGTACCACTCAAGCTAGTAACTCTGGTCAATTAATAACTAAAATACTATCAGAGACATTTCATTCTATCTGTTCGAATCACATGCTACTGGCCATTGGGATTGAACAAAAGGTCTAATTTCAAGAAGTGAAAGCACAAGATTTGACTATGTATTACCAGTATCCCAAATCGTTAATTTCAATCTCTTGCCACCTACTGTGAGGGTTTTGATCTTAAAATCAACACCTACATATCATAGAAACAACATTAGATCATATCAAAACTCAAGTCAGACAAACAGCATAGCCAATAGAAGAAGAACAAAATTCAATTGCTTGTTAATTCTAGTAGGCATATAAGAACCATAAAATAAGAATAACTGATCGGAATTGGATGAGCTCGAAATGTGATTAAACTGGAAAATCATTAGAAAAAATCACAAATTTAACGGTCAAAACTTCAGCAGTGTCACTGTAAACAATAGATCGACAAACAATGTGTGACACCTAAATTCCAAGTATGCAAAGGTTGAAGATAAAAATGACAGAAGTAAATGAATGAATTAGAATGAGAATCATACCAATGGTGGGGGAAAGATCTTCAACAGAACTTGAAATAAAGCTGACAAGTAGGCTGCTTTTCCCCACCCCGGAATCTCCGATCAACAAGATCTTGAAAGAGAGATCAAAGCCACTGGTCTGACCTGAGGATGAACTCATTCTCTCTTCCTATGATGAATGTGCTACGTGTGCCTCAAAAAGTACAGTGAGAGAGAAGAAAAAAAGAGAAAGGCTACGCTGTAAGGAAGTGCAATGGGACAACCCCTTTCATTTATTTGTTGTGTGAGAGTAAAGACAGAGAGAGAAAGTAAGAAAGAAGATAAAAGAAAGGAAAATGGCCACCCTTTCCCTCTGGCTGAGTTTGTAGTGTATAAGTAATACACCAAACCGTATATGTTGAGTTGAGTTTCGCAACTTCATGCCCCACGTGCAAGGTACTACTACTCTCAACATTAACAATGTTCCTATGCTATTCAAAATTCAAGCACTGTAAAACCTGTACATAAATCTACAGTATTATACACTATCTTGTTTCTTTCTCTTTTTGATATGGGCGTGCTCGTCCCATCTGTCAAATCTGCAAACCCAGATATTTTTTTATAATTTAGATTCATATCTATTAATATTATCTACTAATCTAGGTGTAACAGTGTGTGTTTCCGCACCAACTAATAAACTGTCTTTTTATATATGTAATATGATGATTTTAGAATTCGTACGACTAAAATTAAACGTGGACGCAAACATGTTATAACATGTGACTAGCAGGCAACAATGATAATTCATCGGGATTTTTTTTTCTTTTCTTGTTCTTTCTTTGTGTGTGTGTGTGTATATATATATATATATATATATATATATATATATATATATATATATTAATAATAATAGAGTAATACACATTGATCACAAGGAGTGAAAAAAAATCGATCTCAGTCCTAGAGCCATATACAAAAATGGTTTAAAATTGGTCTAATTAACATGCTAACTATCATATTTTAAGATTAATCTAATTCAAATTCTGCTATAATACGATAAAATTGGGAACACAAAAACAAAATCAATTGAGATGGGATATTGCTTTCTTTACAACTATGAATAATTGAATATGGGTCTTCAGGTGAGGTGCTGAAGGAAACTCCAACTCCATGGCCGAGACACGAGGTGGGGTGTCGCTATCAAAACAAGGGTGGCACCAATTTCAATGGCCCATATAATGGGCCCATATCACGTCAACACGAAACTTCCATTGTTGACATTGGGTAAGTAAGAGGTCTATTCCCTTCCTTCATTGCATATTTTAAAACCAAAAACACTTTCCATCCTCAGAGACTGTTTAGACTTTATGAGTTAGATATTATTATTATTATTTTTGGACGAAAATGTCTTCTCGCATATAACCTTCATTTCTTCTCTAGAACTAGAAGGGTTGAGAAAAGACTTGTCAGTTTCTCCTTTAAGAGTATTATTTGGATTTTCTTTAAAAAATAAATCAAAGAAATAAAAATACAAACATAAAAGATTATCAATGTGACCATTAAACCATATTAAAATAGGCAGCTGATGGTGATTAAACCTAATAAACTTCTCTTTTGCTTTAATAAACTGAAATAGTTTCACAAAAAAAAAAATCAAAAACTAAATGAATTAGGTCAATTATATCTTTGATAATGATAGACTATAGTAACCGATCATTGATTAACTAATGATTATTTGTTAATTAATAGTACTAATGTGACTTGCTTCTACATTTATGTAAATATTTTCCATAGGTATCACCACTACTCTTAACTGGAATTTCCATCCATCATAGTATCTGTTTATTTAAATTTATTTTTTAAGAAAAGACGTGAATTATGGAAGCTCATAATGATGGTCCATTGCTTTCTACAACTAGAAAACACTCTTGGCATGACAAATGGCCACGCCACGCATACTTAAAAAAAATGAATTAATTATTTATTAAGTGATATGCCCCATGTTTTGATGGCTGTGTTATTTTGTCTTGCCAAGTATTGCTGGCTATGCATTTATATATGCGGCCCAACCTCCCTCTTTAGTCTTTGCATATATAGAAATGAAATACACATTGTTCTGATCAACACGAACATCAGAATATGAAATCATGTGGCCAAAGATCCTTATAATTTCATGCGCAATCATCTTTGGGAGCTATGAATGCAATCTTAGCTAGCCTCACTTAAACATTAAGCAATTACAAAGGGCACCATTTTTTTTTAATTAAGGTTATTTTGTGAATTTTATTCCTAATTCCTTAGATAAATAAACCTTTATTCTCGATTAATGATTTTAATTCCTTAATGAAAATAAAGAAGAACAAACGTGAAGATCAAGAATTTATTTTATATCTTCTTTAAAAAAAATTATGTACAAAGGTCGCACTAATATTAGAATTGGTTAACATTATTAAATACTCTAACTTAAGTCAATAATAGACATAACAGTTTATATATATATATATATATATTTACTCACTTTACATGAGATAAATCTATTTACCTCATTATTCACTTGATTCCTATTACCATCAACAAGGTGCCGACGTGGGCACGTACTATAAAAATTCTGGGGCAAGCATGAAAGGTGCATTATTCACACTTTCTAAATAAAACTTACTGGTTAAAAATATAACCCCAAAATGTTGATTAACCTGTCGTTGTTGCATTTGGTGGAAACACCTTCTGAATAAATTCCAGGAAGCGATGAGAGTAGAACGTAGGGTCCACAGCTGAGATAGACAATGAATCAAACTGAAGAGATTTATAAGCGTGTTCTATCTTCTTAGTCATGTTGTAGTCCTGCAATATGTCTATTATTCCCAGGTACAGCACCACATCGTACACCTCATGGAACATCTTTTGCTTTTGCTTTTCTTCTTCTTCTTTTCCTCCTCCTCCTCCTCCTGATATCTGCTCTGCCCTTGATGGCATGTTTACACCAAGCTGAATTTGGAATCTGCTTAACAAATTGGTAAAAAGAAAAATAAAACTATACACATTACTCTTCAATATAAATTGTGGTGTAAATGAACAATTTAATCATTAATATCCTGAATGAAGTGCATAGAATTATTAGAATGTATGGTGTAACAGTAATCTGGTAGTCTGCTAGGTTATTAACAGTTACGCCAACCAATGATCTTACTTTCTGAGACAATTAATTATTTTTTTATGATTTGCATAGTAATGAATTTTAAACTTTGAGGTCTATGCGTAATTAATACTATGTTGTTGGTTTTTTTTTTTTTTTGTCTTTTTCTTGTGCTTCTTTTATACAGATATATAGAAGCCTAAGGCTAAGGAACCCGCAAGAATGAATTCAAGGCATCGTCCATTGCACACTTGTGGAGTCTCCATCTTAACAATTGCTGACAATGCCATAGAAAAAACACAACATATCAATGGACCAATAGGTTCAACATTGAGATGGGTGACAAATTTGGCCAAATTTGCCACCCCTTTTATCTACGCCATGCAAATCCAATGGCTAACAATTCTCTCCCTCATGGATGATGCCATTCTAGCAATTGAAAGATTTATCGAGAAATTGTTTCCCCCTTCAATCCGCGTGTTCAAAAAACTTGATGAATTTGTGCTAATGATAGTGTTCCTCCCAGAAAAATTTGATGGTGCGGTGAACAAGTTTCCTTCAATAATCCACCAAGTGCCATACTTGGATTGGGCACTGACCCTTGTGGTCTCAAGGTTGAACCGTTTGGTTTCCATGTTGAACCGTTGGGGACATGAAAATTCAAGAGGAAACGAGAGAACAATAGGTGTTGATGGGAGTTTCAATGAAGGGTGTTTGGATACCTTTCCTACTATGTTATCAGAGTGTGAACATAAAACGGTTCATGACATTGCAGTGTCGAGTCAAGTGAAAGGGTCATACAAGGAAGCATTGGAGAGAGGGAAAGAAGAGACCACAGATGAGAAAATGGAGAAAGAGTGTGAGATTGATGAAAATTGAGATTTTTACAAGCTGTATTATAATAAAATATTTTAATGTCTTTCTAGTTTTTGTGATTGCTCGTAAAGTTTGTTGCTGTGTATATTTAGAAAAAGCTAGATGTAGTTGCAGGCTAATGCTTTCTGTTTAGCTTAGTCATGAGTGCTTTTTACTTTGTACAATGAGGAGCTTTCATAGCATGTGTATATTTACTGGTTTCTAATTTACAACCTTTTATTTTTCTGTATACTCTTATGGTATTATAGCTTAGTTTGTTCAATATTAGATTTTTTTTGGGAAAAATTGAAAATTTAAGATTATTTTAATAATCGATTATAACCATAATCATTTAAATAAGTTTTTTTTAAAAATAATTTTAAAATAATTAATTTTGTTTGGATAAAAAAATATTCATAGTAAAATAATGTAAAAATAGTTGGAAGAAAAAAATTATTAAAAAATAATCATAAATTATAAAGTTTTAACTTTATTAAAGTAATTTATTTTTTAAAAGAATATTTCTTTTCATAAAGCTATTCTTCCAAACATTAAAGATTATTTTATAATATAAAAAAACTTAAATTGTGCTTTTTCAGATACACTGTTAGACTCTGATCTTCTAACAAAGATCAACGGAGGTGATTGTGAGTGTGAAGGAACAGAGAAGAATGATGGAAATAATGAAGAGAGTGATGATGCTATTATGAAATAATGTCAAGTTGGAGGAAGCAAAAGTGTAAAGGATGCTCTTCTGGAATTGTGTTAATTATTATGCATAGACTTCAAAGTTTAATTTTTATTTCCCACATACATCTTCATTGGGAGACAATTTTGTATTTTGTTCAAGATACGGTCTAAGATGTGTACACAGTTATGTAACCCTGAAAGGTTAAACAACCAAGCCAAAAACATCAAGAAACCATACCTTGCTGTACCAGGTAGAAGTAGATCCACCTCCTCATCACCAGCAGATGAAGCTCTCAACCTGCTACCCCTCATGTGTGAGCCAACAACAACACTGTCATCATCCGATCCTCGAGGAACTAGAACAAGGCCTTGTGGATAGGATACCTCATCCTCCAAAGGGTCTATCAATTCATGGTTAATTAGCATAGCAAAGTTTTTAAATTAATCATCAGTTTATGTAAATAAATTCTACTAGAAAAAATAATAACAATATAATAAGTCAATAAAGGAGACAACAGATTCACCTTCTTCTGCAAGTATTGCTAATCCATCCACATTTCTACTTTCGAGAGGACGCAGATGCTGGGGAGCTCGATAGTGAACACCTAGAAGAAGGCTGTAATCCATAATATGTTGTGCTTCCAAAAATTTGCTGTCTATTTCAATCTGCCTACATAAACGTATTAGTAGGAGAAAATATTCAGTTTTTGCAGTGCATTAGAAAAATCTCAGGTTGCAAGGTTGAGATATAGTATTTGCCAATTAACACAAATAGTTATATGTAGGCTGCACTATATACATCATAAAATTTTGGGTTGCAAAGCTCATCAAACAAAATTTCAGCATCAAAACAAAACATTAGGATTCACTATTTCTAATAAGTAATTCCAGACAAATATTTGCATATTCATAGAATAGTACAGAGTCAAAACAAAGGTTTGCTACATGCTTTAGAAACCAAACCAGTAATGTACTAAACAAAAGATAGCTTCCATTTACTTTTCTGTTGTCACCTTGTCTAAAAGAATATCTTATCTTCCTTTACTTTATATGAATCTTATAATAAAATTTCTTCTTTTATCATATATAAGAAACCCGAATGGAAAAGAAAATTTATTTGTAATTGCCACTTACTTTAATAAAGATTCTCGCCAAGATGGTTCCAAGTAGAAACAGTAGTTCAAATCCAAATCTTTGAGTGTGGTATTCTCGTCAATTTCTATCTTGTCTGATGACCGTCCAAGGGACGAACCTTTTAAATCAAATCTCCTATGGATCCTTAATTCTGTGCAGAACATATTTCCCATAACAACAAAACGAAACTGCAAGACAGAAAGTTATATCCAGATATTAGCCTCGTATGTGAGGAAATGTGTAGTATTATTTAAGTCTTTTCTGGATGAAATTAAAGATGCAAGTTGTGATGGAATCAAATATTTGATGTCGTAAATTTGCTTTATGATAATTTTCATTTTCATACTTTATATTTCATACTCAGGCTCTGAAAAATGCTGCGAGGCAAAATGCACATTACCTTTTGACCACTTGAAGGTTTAATCCTGTGCAGGCCAAAAATTTTGGTGATAAGTGTATTCTCATATGACTTCACATGATGATGATAGTCTGGAAGCATTCTTAGAAGAACCTGCATGTCAAAATTTTGGACAAGGAAATTCGCATTTTATACTGAAAAGCAAGTAGAAAATAACAGGTGAATACTAAGATATCATTACTAAAACATTTAAAATTTGCTTCAGTAAGTAATAGCTAATGCCTAATAGCTTGATTTCATTCAGTAAGTATTAGTTAAAAGCAAACCAAGAGAACTTAATTAAAATTAAACATTCACTGTTTCCTTTATTTATGTATAATTACATCCTGAATTTCTACAAAAAAATTGTTAGCTTCAATTTACTATGACTCTATGAGTAAACTGGGTGTACACAATAGAATCCACTCAGAATATAAGAGAGATTCACCTGAAACATTTGCAAATGTTATTAAAATACTAAATGCAACCTTTCAACCTTCTATTTGTCTGAAGTCTTAACTGAAACATTTATTTGGACGTACCTTGACTTCAGATCTTCGCAGTGTCTTGATCATGAAACGATCATCCTGAGACAGGAAGAAGACACTACCACTTTTGCCCGGAGAAGATAGTTCCCTCAGAGTATCGTTTCCACAAATTGACATCATGTAGTCGGCAGCGTCAATCTTGAACAACTCTCTCAAATTTCTGCAATAGGTCTCTAGAAGGTTTATATCTAACAAACTTATGAAAAGTGAAAGAAAGAAAGACAGGAGAAAGATAAAGCTGTAACAGTTGTGTTGTGTGAGTTGTCCATGATCATATATAGTGAAACATGAAAGGTAATGTGCCGTTTGGTTTTACTGTTTTCTATTTTCATTTTCAGATAAAATAGAAAATGTATTTGAAAATGCAAAAATCTCCCAAAATCAAACGCCACCTAAACTTCCATAATTGCAAGTAACTCAGTTTTCTTTGCCTGTTTTTTTAGTTCATAACAACTAGCACTTAACACGAGGAGAACACTCACAAAATGATGGCTAGAACTAGCTCTTCCAGCGATATTTTTTTATCCATACACGTTACTTGAATTTAAGACTTTGCTTAAAGAGACAGATTTACATGCACACCTAGTCAGTATAAGAATGAAACAAGGGCCACATGAAAGAAACAAATAATAAAAAAATAAGCGTTTACTACTGACCTGAACACCATGGGACAATAATCTTTCCATTTAAAATCATCTGATTGATGAGTAGGTGTTAACTGAGAACCTTCTGTAGGAAAATTCATCCAAAAGCTTGCTTTGGGACCAAAATCTGATGCTCTAACTCCTCGTGTCGGTATAGGTGTTATCTTGCCCACAGTATACCTAACCAAATTGAAGAACATTTACATGATCAGATAAATCCATGTAGATATTTGCAGAGAAAAATCATACATCATTGTAACATGATAACAAGTGAAGCAAGCAGCTTGAGTAGAGTGTGCTACAAATCAAAATAGTGCTCTTTACCTTATTCCAAGCTGCAAACTGAGCATGAGATCATAACTCCTGTGACCTTTAATGATTGCTTCACCAGGCCTTTTGATCTCTTTGACAAGCTTTTTTTTAAGTTTCCGTGCCCTTCTGGACATTGATGAAAACATATTATTCAACACAACCTCACTTATCAATACACCTTGCATGTACTCTCGTTCCAAAATTGGGATCATTGCATCAACTTCTCCACCATCTCTTCCTTCTGCTAATCCTAATGCTGAATCATATCCAATCACTTTCTCAATAGACACCTCAAGACTCCAACGCCTTTCAAGAGAGACGTTTCTCCTATTAGACTGTTCCAGATTTAACAGGTTTCCTTTATTTGCAAGCTTATCAGATGAAACATGGTGACTTGACATCTGGTTTTCTTGTGCCAGCTTGACATCTCTCACCTGTTTCTGTTTTCTCAAATCTGGCAACAACCCTCTTTTTCTCAAGGCACTGAGGTAAATCTCTTGCACTGAAGGAAGACGACTACCTCTTGGGTAAAAGGTTCCTTTGCCATCTTTTAGACCAAATGTCCAAGTCCCAACATAGCTTCCTCCATCACTCCATGTATAAACTCCAAAACCATGCATCATTCCATTTAACCAGTTTCCTTCATATGAGTCCCCATTTATCCAAGTAAGAGTTCCTTTTCCTGACATGGCTCCACCTTTCATGTTCCCTGCATACACATTTCCATTGCTCCAGGTATACTTGCCAGGCCCCTCTGGTGTTCCTTGCAACCAAGACCCTTCAAAGGTGTCTCCATTTGGATAAACTTGGTAACCCAAACCATGTTTGAGATTCAACCTCCATCTACCCTTATATGTCAATTTATCAGAACGAATATATGTGCCTGTACCATGGATGTATCCACCAGAGAAATCACCTTCATACACTGCTCCGGAAGGCCATCTTAGCTTTCCATACCCATTTCTTATCCCTCTCCTCCATTCGCCTTCGTATACACAACCATCACACCACGTGTACGTTCCATTGCCCTCAGAAACATTGCCATAAAGGGACCCAGAATATGACTCTCCATTAGAAAGTAAGAGTTGCCCAACACTAGAGCCATCGATTTGATCACCGTTTGTCAATATAGACAGATGGTCTAATTCGGAAATGGCATCAACAGATTTTGTTCTCTCTGCACAGGAAAGTGCTCCTCCATTTGAAAATTCAGCTATGGCCACAGGGCCAGACATGCATAAAATGTTCAACAGCTGCAAGACAAGGAGATTTGCGTATAGGAATTCTTACCAAGAGATTCACCCTTGAAACTCTTTAACCAGGGACAGAAATATCTTGCTATTTGAGCTAGAATATAGAATATACTCAGTGTGTAGATCAACTTATATGAGTTTTTTCTGGCTTAATGGATGGTTTCAAATTTGAGCCTCAGCTATGATCTTAATGACTCGAGCAAAATTGTCTTTCATGAAAATTATCTGTTGTTTGTTTCAAACAAAAGAAGAAAATATATGTTATATTCTAGCTATTATAAAGGAAGGAGAAGAAACAAATATGACCAAGAATTCAGGAATCGAGATCATATTTGAGCATGTATATAAAGAAACAAGTTTAATTCAAAATCGCGGTATCCAGGCACACTATGTTCTTCATTGAATTTTGCAGACCGCAAATTACGAAAGAAAAAAAAAACATGGCAAAGCACAACGTAGGATCATAGCATTAAAATGGAGAGCAGAAAACAATTAAACATTTTTTTCCTCAATACGAAAGCATCTGTCAAAGAAAGTAGATAAAGCAATATAGTATACAAGACAGAGTAGGTGTTTGGGGAAATATTAAAAGAACAAGAGAAGACTAATAATAACAAAAACTTAAGCAAATGAAGCTCCTCATTATATAGATAGGTTCCGTAGCTTTGAATAATTCAGAAGGAAGAGCTTAATATCATAAACACGCAAATGACAGAAGAGAATGGAAGGTGAAGATAACAAACAAAGATTGTGAGATACGACATTAATGAATATGACGTTAACATCCATTAACACAAGAGAGGAGTTTACCAGAGAATTATGAGCAGTGATGATGGAACAGTAAGTAGTGGTGGTTGACGGAGAATGGAGGAGATGGAAAATTATTACTAAAATGAGCTTGTATTTGACATTCATATATAGTTCTTTTAAAATTCTTAAAATTGAATGAGTTCATTTCTTAAAATACCTTATTTTGATTACAATTTAAAACTTCAAAACGTGAGCATGGGTTAGGTTATTTGATCCAAAAAAAAAAGTAATGATATTGATACGTTAGCTAACTTACAAGAACTGTTTTTTAAAATATTAGTAAATCAGCATATTAGATTAAAATGCTAGAAAAGTAAAACTAAATTGTTCCCATTTATTATTTGATATGATTGTCAGGAGATCAAGTGCTTAACATTAATTTTATATATATATATATTGTAGGGCATCTTTTTTTACATATTCTAAACTAGTGATAAATTTTGTTAGGAGAAAAATTAATTATATTACTCACAACTTAGTTAAAGTAGCATAATTTTATGTTGACATTTAAACCTTTGATTATATTTCAAATTATATTTACTCTATTATTATTAATGAAATAAATTAATATTTTTTTCTAAAAAAAATAGTAAGTAAACTACTTAGTATTGATTCATTCAATAAAATATGGTTGAGAAATTAGTTGCACAGATACTATAAATTGTCTTTCTTTATGTACCTTGAGAAATTGACCTTGAACAATATTTGTATACAACAAAGAGACAGAGAGAACTGAGAAAAAAAAAGATAGTAACATAATTTATAAAAAAAAAACTCATACGTGATCACCACCTGGCTATATTGAGAAGACAAGATTATTATTGACAAAAATAAATAAAAATGATCCGCTTTTAGTGGTTGAATCAGACTTGGTAAATGCTATAAAATAAGAAAGGTTAATTCTTATGCATTGAAAGTAACATGCCAAAAAGTTTCATTTGGTAGGGATAGAAGTTGTCCAATCTAAAATATTAAGTGTAATCTATCCTCATTTTTCTCGTGGACGAGCCTTTATACATATTTGTTCTTGGACTTAATATTTCCTTACTCTCTTAGCGAGGCCCACTCTGTCAAATTTGACGTTGCGACACTATCTTTATTACGTTCATTCTCTGGTTTTAGTAGGAGTTGGGTTTGGACCGACAAAACTGATTGAAATCCTTTAGACTAAAGCTTCAATGCTTAAATCAGCAAAACTGATCTAGAAGGATACACAACTCACGAGTCTAAAGTTTAAAAGGTGACAAGACTTTGATGTTTGGATTGGCAAAATTGATCTAAGAAGGTACACATAGTCCTGGAACCTTAAACTTAAAAGACGACAAAGCTTCAATACGTGGATCAACAAAACCAACCTAAGAAGATACACATAAAAGTAATAAAAAAGAATATCTTCTAATTTATTGGATCAAGAATTAAAAAATACAAAGAATATTCAGTCACATGATAATTCTAACATGAAACTTTTGATTAAATATATCATTTCAAAACTAATGAACACTTGATGCATTACTGTATAAATATAAATATAAATATTATTTGACAAAACTAATTAAATTATGTATATGCTTGAAGTGGTCTTTAAGAATGCTTTCTAAAAAAAAAAAAAACAGATAATTGTTAAATTTTATTAAAGAAAGCTAATTATTTAGCGTTTAATTTTATACACATTCAATATAAAAAAAAATTATGTTGTGAATCAATACAAAAAACTATTGTTATTATAATTCTTAAAATAATTAATATATAAGACAACAAAATTGATATATATGATTAAAAGATAGTATAAAAATATTTATATTATGAATACGCACATTGTATATTCATTAGTTATAAATACTAGTTAATTAATCTAATTGCATTGTAAGTGTAATAATAACTAAAATACAAATATTTCTAAACAGGCATTCTAAGACAGCTGAGCGTCCTGATTAAATCTTATTCATTGTCCGTAATTTCAAAGACGGATGGTGAATTGGCGTCCCCCGCAGTTACCTAACAAAATCTTATTCAGGGACTACGTTGTCCTTAATTATTTAATTTTTTAGAGTCTCTGATTAGTATATTTATTTATAGGTTAAAGAATTATTAATAAACTTTTTGTACTAAAAAAATACTTCAGAGATTAATTAAAAATAGTGAGTGAGAATATCTACCAGCTTTAGTTTAGATACCATATTTAACAAATTTGAAACACTGGAGAATCTGATTAATCAGTTTTAAACTTTTAATAGGTTTAGATATATATGTTTATAGGAATTAAAATTATAGAAACGCAAATTTAGAGAGATCAAGAATGAAAAATAAATTACACAGGGACCAAAATTATAAAAAAAAAATGCAAATTTATAAAAATCAAAAACATATTTAAATTTATATTTTTTTTTCATATCATTTGTAGGGCCTTTTACACAATGTACATGATAATGAATAAAATAAAATTGTTTATTTGTACGATGAAAACTAAACGGATCCAGGTCATTTTGTAAACAAACTTATTGCTAGATTTTTTTGAGAGGAACTTATGATGCTAGATAATAATAATACAAAATTAAGTGGGCGGGGTTTAGCTGTCCATTATTTTTCATTTTTTCTAGGTTTCTTTCCTTCTCATTTTCTCTTCTCTCTGCTCCTACGCTATTATACTAGGTTATCTTTTTCCGTAAGACAAACTTGTTGAAATGATCAGCGAAAATGACTAGATAAGCATATCAAGAAGATAATGTATTTTTGGGAACAACGTGCACTCTGAGTTCCAATTGTGCTTTCATGGAGGAGGAGGCTGTATTTCCCCACTTTTTATACTGTATTATTGTCATTAACATAAAAAATTATATGTTTCATAAAAATCTTTATTTGTTTTCTTTTCAATTACATGTGCATATAATTGATTAACTTTAGTTCATCTATTTAATCACTTAATGTCTAAGTGCATGGCTAGTAGCACAATAAAAGCTATAGCTTAATTCATGAATATTTAATTTCAATAATTAAAAAAATTATCCCGAGTCAATAGCTTATCCATTACTAGTAATTTTTTTCCATTAAAATAAATTATCGATAATTTGAATACACGTTCACTTGAAGTTATGAAGAAACTTGATAGATTCAGCATAAAACAAAAATATTTTATTTCTTTTTTCTTAAAGTCGCTAAAATATATTTTTTGCAGTACTCAAAGAATAATATATTCTCCTCGTACTACATGAAAGTAGAATATACTATACCCACATAGTATAACCAAGAACTAGGTCCAAAATATGGGTTAAATAATAATGCCCATAAGATGTAAATGCATTGTATATTATCAAAATTAATTGCAGGAATGATTTTCAACTAGGGTGGGGAGGGTGGAAATAGGGGGAGTATAAATAATGTTGATTTTTTTTATTGAATAATTCATTAAGTCTAATAATTATCATTACTTTTATTTTATCTATCGTTTAAGGTTATATATAATATGAAGTTTAATTAAGAAACACAATTAATATTCTTATTTATATTTATATTACCTGAAAAAAAATTAAGCCAGCGTTGAAACTCACATCTGATATTTGATTTTTTTTGTTGACAGAAGAGAACTCGCAGTTGAATACCGCCGGATTATTGGAACAGAATGATTTAAAATCATGCGGAAATACGACATGCTATGTGCCATAGTGAGTTGTGACTGAGTACTATATTACACGTGTGATGTTATTATTGGTCGGTTGGGGCTGAGTAAGACGTATGGAAGTGGCCAATTTAAGCTTTGCTAGTGATTCATAAATTCGTATATTAATTAATGTCAGGGCTTATTATGATCATAACTTTATGATAGCTAAGCCCCACTTGCCACTTTCAACATCTCATCATCACGAATTATTGTACCAGACACTCAAATGTTGGTATTTATTATTACTCACTTGCAATTTGGTTAACTATTTTGTAATAACGTTTGTTCCTTTCCACTTTTTTTTTTTTTTTTTTATATCCAGTTGGATAATTACGTGGATTTTTTAATTTCTATGGCGGCAACCGTCCCCTAATTTTCCTTCATTTTGTAATTTTGATTTCTTTGGCCAAGCTGGTTGATTACTTACTTAACTCTTCATGTGGTTTTCATATTATAAAGTCTGAATTAAAAATAATTGAAGCTAACTCTCCTTATGTCCTCACATAATTTCAAATTGTTTCTATGAGTATTTTTTATTTTATTTTTGGGTCCATTTGGTAATAGCAATGCTGACGTACCCTTTTCTAGGGTCCACCCCACGTTTGATGTCGTAACATGAATTTGTAGTGTGTTGGATCATGGATAGCTACTCTGAGACCTATACGGTGTATTTATTGGTGGATTTGTTATCAAATTTCCACCACATAATTGGTCAAAAGCACGCATGGGAAGAATCGAAATAGTAGTACTGTAATACAGAAAACGTTAAAGAATAAATTATGCATGTGCACTGCGTTTGCATTTTAGAAATTTGTCTCAATCAAAACAAATGAGTTTTCCAATTATGATTGGAATATGACCAGCTTTGTGGATAATTAATTGTCAGTGAGAAACTTATTTGATCATAACGATTCGGTAAATCATACTAAAAGAAATACTTTGACACCATTTTATATTTCATTAATATATGACATTCTTTATAATATGTCTATTAGTATTCGATGTTACAACTTACAAACCTTTTAAGTGCTGTTATATGCATTTTTTCAGGTTAATGATGATATATCCACTATATATTGTTAAGTTAGTGTCGTGTTGACTTGTGAGATGAATTATGTGATCAAGTTAGTGGCCCTTAATTAAGGGAGTGTAATTTGTGGGTTGTTTCAAGATTGGGGGCAATTTTCCCAAAAAAACGTCTTGCTGCAATTATAATTTCGAGACTTTGTGCGAGTATTTTCTTATAGTCAGAAGTAAAAACACTATTAACAAAAGTTGGCCTCGGAAGATTGATGAATAACAATCTCTCAGTATGTGTTGGGATGAATGTGAAAAAATGATTTTGATATGATGTGATTTTATATTTGTGTATTTTTATCATAAAAATTAAATTAAAAATTAGATTTAGTATAAATTTAATAACACAAAAATTAATTAAAAATACTTTAATCCGGAATGAATTTTGCATTCAAAATCGACTATGAAATCTTTTTCAAACATGAATCTTAAAATATAAAAATCTATCTAAAATCAATTATAAATTGGGATTTGGGAATCAATTCTCAACATCAAATAAATCATACACGTAATTAGTTTATGTGGTTGATATATGCTTTTTTGTTTTTTGTTTTTTTTAAGTTTGAAACTCAACTACATGTTTGGGCTGAACCCAGGCCCAATTTTCTCAGGCTGAATGATAAAAAAAGAAGAGATGTAAAGACTAAAGAGTCCTCAATCTCATATCATAAACCCTGCTCTTAAACCTCTCAACGCTGATAGAGTCACCGCAGCAACTATGGTGAAGGCCTACCTCCGATACGAGCCGGCGGCGTCGTTCGGTGTGATAGCGTCAGTGGAATCCAACATCGCATTCGACAGCTCCGGCAAGCACCTCCTCTCTCCGGCGCTCGAGAAGATCGGCGTTTGGCACGTGCGCCAGGGCCTCTGCACCAAAACCCTAAATCCTTCCTCTTCGTCGCGCGGTCCATCCCTCGCCGTCACTTCCATCGCCTCCTCCACTTCCTCCCTGGTAAATATCACTATCACAATCACCACCGAATCTCGATTGTGTGAACGTGAATTTGCGATTTCCTTAAACTGTTATTATGTTTGCGTTGCAGATTGCTGGTGGCTACGGTGACGGTAGCATAAGGATTTGGGACTCTGAAAAAGGAACGTGTGAGACTACCTTGAATGGACACAAGGGAGCTGTCACTGCTCTTCGTTACAACGAGTCTGGTTCCTTGCTCGCCTCTGGTAGCAAGGATAATGATGTTATTTTATGGGATGTTGTTGGCGAGACTGGGCTATTTCGCCTTCGCGGACATCGCGACCAGGTTCGTTTTTCTGCTGTTTAAACATCTAGTTGAAGTTGAACACAGGCTGTTAGTGCTGTATTTGGTTAATGTAGTTATGTTCTTTTTGGATGGTAGGTGGATTTCTTGTATCTTTGGATAAGGTCCTGTTTGGCCTTACTAAACACTTTTAGGGGAAGAAAAAAAAAAAAAAAAAGAGAAATGAATCAAATTTCTTTCACAAGTTAAAATGAACCTATGCACCTCATTTTTTAAAGAAGTTAGATTAGTGAGTTTATACAGAAGTTGGAGTGAATAAGTTGATGTTAACTTATCAGAGAAGTTTAATTCATTTTACCTTCTTATTTCCTTCGCCTGTGGATACTTATTGAGAAGTTTGGCGCTTTGGGCCTTAGAAGAGTTGCATAGTGCCCGGACAAGTGAATAAGTGATACTGGAAGGACTTGTGATAGTATATCATCTTATTCATTTCATTCTAAAAATTCTTAAATTAGAGAATAATTACAGAATAGTAACATGGGTCTTGCTAATTAGTGGTCCTGGGCACAGGTTAAGGATTTAAAAGGAGTTAGTATCTATTGTGGAAATCATAAGGGAGCGCAAAAAAAATCATGGGTAGCGCAATTTTGCACACCCCAATAAAAATGTTTATACTTTTAATTCCAAGGCACTGGCTAGCATTTGCCTAATAACATTTACCTGAAATGAGACAGCTACCTTTCCTTTCCCTCTAAAACCATCTGTCTCAAACATAGCTTGAGAGTTTTTAATATGTATTTCTCATTCATTTGTGGCAGGTGACTGATGTTGTCTTCATGAGTTCTGGGAAAAAGCTTGTTAGTTCCTCCAAAGACAAGTTCTTGAGAGTGTGGGATCTTGATACCCAGCACTGTATGCAAATTGTTGGTGGCCATCATAGTGAAATATGGTCCCTAGATGTTGATCTGGATGAAAGATATCTGGTCACTGGTTCTGCGGATAATGAACTTCGTTTTTATGCCATCAAGCATGAGTCTGTGGATGGGGAGTCTGTAAATGGAGGTGAAGAATCTTCCGTTGAAAACAAATGGGAAGTGTTGAGGCATTTTGGTGAAATTCAGCGGCAAAGTAAGGATAGAGTTGCAACAGTGCAGTTCAATAAGTCAGGAAGTCTGCTAGCTTGCCAAGTTGCTGGAAAGACAGTAGAAATATACCGTGTATTGGATGATGCTGAAGCAAAGCGCAAAGCAAAACGAAGGGTTCACCGTAAGAAAGAGAAGAAACATAGTAAAGAAGCTTTGGAGGGAATAGAAAATGGAGAAAAGAATAATGAGAACAAAGGAGCTGATTCTTCTGTCACTCATGGGCCCATAGAAAGTAGACACACAGTTACTGTGCCTGATGTTTTTAAGCTGTTGCATACTATCAGAGCTAGCAAAAAGATATGCTCCATTTCTTTCTGTCCAATCACCCCAAAGAATTCACTAGCTAGTTTAGCATTGTCCCTGAACAATAATCTACTTGAGTTTTACTCCATTGAACAAGGAGAAACCAAAAACACACTTGGTATTGATCTTCAAGGGCACCGTTCTGATGTTAGAAGTGTCACGCTTAGTTCAGACAACAGTTTTCTGATGTCAACCAGTCACAATGCTGTAAAGATTTGGAACCCAAGTACTGGCTCTTGCCTAAGGACCATTGATTCTGGGTATGGACTATGCAGTTTAATTCTTCCCACCAACAAGTATGGACTTGTTGGAACTAAAGATGGAACCATAGAAATTATTGACATTGGAAGTGGCACTTGTGTTGAAGTAATGGAAGCTCATGGTGGTTCTGTACGCTCAATTGCTGCCTTACCACATAAAAATGGTTTTGTCACAGGAAGTGCAGATCATGATGTGAAATTTTGGGAGTACCAAATTATGCAAAATCCTGGTCAAGTGTGTCCTTCATATCATTCACTTTTTTTTTTTTTTTTAAGAGAACAAGAAAATCTTTCGTTTTTAGAAAATACTCAAATTTAACATTTTTGTTTTACACTGCACATAAAACAGGTAAGAAATTTAAACTAGTAATATTCCACATTTTTGCTCTCATACTAAATTTATCACTAAATTCGCTTGAACTAACATTATAAAAATTAATAGAGAAATTAAATCAAAATTTCCTCTCTTATCTTCAAATGTTGATGCACTTAACCTACTTCCTCTCTAATAAATTTCTTTATTGGGGTTCCTGCATGAGAACGGTGACAGAACATTTTTCTTAATGTTTAAACTGGCAATGTTCTTGTTTTCTTGGATTCTTTTTTCCTTAAATTTATGTGCTTGTAATCCCCCACTTTTGCAATCTCTTCTGCTTTGTTTACATGTCCTCTAATTAGTTCCAATTTGATGCATATGAAATCATCTCAGTGAAATGATTATATCAATATCTTATTTAGTAACCTTATTTGTTCTGTTTCAGGCTGCTAAGCAACTCATTGTATCAAATGTCAATACCATGAAAATGAATGATGATGCTCTTGTGGTTGCAATTAGCCCTGATGCTAAATATATTGCTGTTGCTCTCTTGGATAGTACTGTGAAGGTTAGATGCCTTAATCTTGTCTCTTGTGAGTTTATAATCCTTGATTTCCAAAATAAAAAATTGACATTAAGTATAATCCTTGGTTTCTTTTGAGTTTATAATCCTTGCTAAATATATTTCACTTTGTTTATTGTCATTTTCACTTCACCTGAGTGCCCAAAAAATGCCCCAAAAATGCATATTCACAGAGCATAAGTTCTTTACCATATCTTGGTGAACTGGGAACTTTAGCATTATTTCAATGAGCACAGACATTGGGAGACTGGGCACACACACATATATACACAGAAAGACTTGACGAGAAATAGGAGTAACATAACAAAATATCTAAATTGATAATCATATCAATTTATTGTATATTCAATTTTTTCCCCTCATGATAATTAACCTCATAAAAGAATATTAAGAGACATTAAGTTACTGGGTATAATGAGAGACATTATTTGTATTTTTTTTTTTTTTCGGCTTAAATATGTTTTTTTGTCTCTGTAAAATAAGTGAGTTAATTTTTAGTCCTCATAAAAAAATTTCTCTCGGTTTCTTTCCTCAAAAAGTTGAAAATTTCTTTTTGGTCCCTTGCTATTATGTGACACTCATTTACTTCTTATGGGTTTAGCGTAGTCAAGTGACCATCCTAGGTAATGCTAGTGTCCATGGTACAATGTCCACATGTGACACCCAAAAAAAATTTAGATCTCTAAAATAAATGCTATTTATCTAGATAAAAATATATTACAGGGACCAAAACCAAAATCCTATTATTTTATAGAGGGCTAAACTATTTTTAAATTTTGAGGGATAAAAACAAATAATTTTTTTATAGGGACCAAAATCAAATACACCATTATATTATATAGGAACTAAAAACATATTCAAGCCTTTATTTTATATTCTAAGCTGAATTTTCTAAAAAATTAAAAAAAATGTAAGAGCTTGTGGTGACTCATTTATGAATTAGCCCTGTTTTACTATTTCAAGTATTTTTCTCATTATAATTTCATTCATTTTTCAGGTTCACTTTGCAGACACATTCAAATTCTTCCTTTCATTATATGGCCACAAGCTGCCTGTACTGTGTATGGATATCTCATCAGATGGAGATTTAATTGTAACTGGCTCTGCAGATAAAAATATAAAGATCTGGGGTTTGGACTTTGGTGACTGTCATAAATCCATCTTTGCGCATGCTGACAGGTGTTGTATAATCTGTTTCTCATGATAGTTGTTACTTTTTTTCTTTTCTTCATTGGGCAGCATGGAGAATCTGTATTTGAAGTATCTAATGCGATTTCTGTGGCAGTGTTATGGCAGTGCAATTTGTTCCCAAGACACATTATGTATTCAGTGTTGGAAAAGATCGCCTAATAAAATATTGGGATGCTGATAAATTTGAGCTGCTGTTGACTCTTGAAGGACATCATGCTGATATTTGGTGTCTTGCAGTTAGCAATCGTGGTGATTTTATCGTTACTGGATCTCATGATCGTTCTATTCGCCGCTGGGATCGCACTGAAGAGCAGTTTTTCATTGAGGTATACACAACTTGTATGAGATGGGCTACACTTGTTATATGCAGGACAAAGGAACAATCCTCTAATTACAAATTTGTAACAGGAATACTTTTGATAGGATGTTGTTCTTCCTAGATTAAATTTACTTCATTGGAATAAGATAGACCATTTCAATTGCAGGAAGAAAAGGAGAAAAGGTTGGAGGAAATGTTTGAGGCTGATATTGACAATGCATTTGATAACAAGTATGCATCGAAGGAAGAAATACCAGAGGAGGGAGCTGTGGCTTTAGCTGGGAAACAAACCCAGGAAACCCTTTCGGCAACTGACTTAATTATTGAGAGATTAGACATTGCAGAAGCTGAACAAAAGCGTATTGCAGAACATCAGGTTTACAATGTTTTCCCACTTAGATGACAACTGTCATCTGAACTGATGCTTTATCTCAAAAGTGATTTTGGAAAACATGCTTGCATAGTTAGATTGTATACAATAGATGGATACCCATGCATAAACACGTGTGTATTTTTAAACAAATATGCTAGCTTGTGGTTGAACTTTAATAACTTGACCACTAGAAGCAGTTCCAGAATAGAATGCATCCACTTTTATCCATGAACACCAAGCAAATTGTCCCATTAAGCAATGTGATGACTGTGAACTTTTACCAAGTTATTTGTGTTAATACCTATCAAGTACCCTAATCCAGACAAAAATCTCCTCTCTCTTGATTTCCTCAAGTAACCATCAAATTACACATATGTACAAGTAAACAACTTTAGCCTTGGAAATCACATTTCACCCTTGGGTTCTATCAAAAATTAAAATTTCAATAAATCCATTTAATATTGATGATCAGCAAATATCTCAATTCATCTTGAGCGTGACAGGTAACAGAAAGTGCCAAGGAAGACTGTCTTGTATTTAATAATGCCTAATTTTGTTGCAAATTATTTGATTTTGCATTCAGGAGGAGAAAAATAACAGAAATGTTGCTGGTTTCCAAGCAAATCCGCTTATGAATGGGCTTTCACCTTCTGACTATCTTCTAAGTGCATTTTCAGATGTTCACTCCAATGATTTGGAGCAAACGTTATTGGTATGTCTGGGACTTGCATTTTTATTCCATGTTGAATATAAGGCACTTCAGACTACTGTATTTTGGCACAGTTCATTTTTCATTATTCTTAAGTTAATCTCATCTCTAAATCATTGCTCTGAATGAGCACTAACCTAATGAGTAGGTTGGATTTCTTGATCCAGTATTAGTTAATTTAGTTTTTCATGTCTCATTTATTATCTCTGTTAGTTATTACTTATTAGTTCCTTTTACCTTTATATGCAAGCATTTATGATGAATGTTCATTATATTTGACCTTTTCTATGGTAGTGTTACTTGATTAATTTTTCTCATCAATTCTATTTGGTTACAAAACAGTATATTTGACATTGATTATAAAACTCACTGATTAAAAGTTAGCTATACTTTATTTGATTAGAAGTGGCACAAAAACAACCACTAGAAAATGGTAGCTATACTTTATTTTTAAAAATTGTAAACATTCAGTTTAATCTCTACCATTTCTTTATGCAGGCTTTACCATTTTCAGATGCTTTGAAGCTTCTGTCGTACTTGAAAGACTGGACCTCATATTCTGATAAGGTTATTCTGTCTGCCTTGTAGGCCTTGTAGAAATTTGATTGTTCTTTAAAATAGTGTTGTGTATATATCTCCTTTTCTTTTCTCTTGCTGCTTGGGGTCTGCAAAATCTTATTCTCATTCTCTTTGTAATCCTTTCCTTCTAATAAAAAGTTCTTTCAAAAACAAAAATTGTATGCACATATTTTCTCATGTACTGAAGTAAGTTGTATTGTGAATCTCTTGTAGGCTCCTTTTCCTTATTATCACCCCTTTATCCCACATGTATTATATGCCCTTCATATTCTAATTACCATGTAGGAAATATTTATGACAAATTACATTATAATGATGATGATAATTAACGTATCAGTAACAGATGTATAGAAATTTACTTAAAAGTCAGATTTTTCCACAAGATGTGAGTATTTATGTTTTCCTGATAATTTTGCAGGTTGAGCTTGTTTGCAGAATAGGTACGCTGCTGTTGCAGACACATTACAACCAGCTTCTTTCCACGCCAGCTGCCCGACCTATCTTAACTGTTTTCAGTGACATTTTTTATGAAAGGGTCAAGGTAAATATGCTACGTTTTTTTTTCTAAATAAAATTGATGCTTTGACATGATTGGTATTGTATATCAAAACTTTGCTGCCAGAAAGCAGGTTATTGATGTAAAATTGTTTGTTATAATTATCCTCAAATCCATGGTGTCTTGGATTAATTAATAAATTCTTTAGGTGTAACATGTCCGTGAGTGTGGGATCTCTGGAGAAATTGATGGTACTTTTTGGAATATATGTATGTTTCTTTGGTTGCTGCTTTGTTATCAATTTGAAGTTTTGAACTACTTACTTTCTGGATAATTTTTGAATTTAATTTATCATGTCACCGCTGTTCAGCTTTTACTTCAGTGCTAGAGAATATTTTCTTCCATTAGGCAATTAGTCCTACTCAAAGGATTTCTATTTTTAAATTAAATATTTCTGTTAGTTCCATTATTTTTGGTATAAATAACTGCTGAACTTCACTGTATCATTGACAATTTGGTGTCTGAACCTTGTACCAGGGATGGAAAGACATCTTTGGTTTTAACCTTGCTGCCATGGATCATATTCAGGTTTGTATCAAAGTTTTTGCTGAACTGTCACTTACCATTGATAGACAGGCTGATTCAATTTTGAAACAAACTTTCAGCAAATGATGGCTTCAAGATCGGATGCTCTCTTTCAAGATGCAAGATCAAAACTGCTAGAGATGCGTGCTCGCCAATCCAAACGTTTAGAAGAAAGATCTGATACTGGGGAAGTGAAGCGGAAGAAGAAGAAGACGACATAAAGTATGTGTATATTTGGACTTGGTTATGCACTGGATTATGTTAATGGCGTGAGTATTCAATCACGGTGGAGAAATTGGCCTCGACTGGAATATATGTGATTGATGAGGCCTGCAGATTCAGAGCAAAGTTGTCATAATATCACCTTCAACAAATAGGAAATGATGAGTTGAGGTTAGATCACCAGAAAAGGCTTTTTGACTTTGTTAACGCGATAATTGCTGCTTTAATCTGCGGCTTATGTCAAGATGGCGTCTTCATTTGAAGAGCAAGTTTTTTCACAGTATACGATTACTGATGTGGGTAGATCAGAAAATGTCATTACTTTTTAATATTGTAATGTGTAACATTAGAAATTTTGCATAAGTTTAATACGTTATACAGCTTTTTTCTCATAATTTATTTACCCTGTTGGTGAGTAAAATTTTCCCCATGTAATGTAAGTGCTTGCTCATGTTTTAAGTTTCCACAATCTCTCTTTATCCCCTAATGAATGAATTTGATAAATAATAATTTGATAAATAATATCCTAGCGTAGCTAAAAGGAAAAATATGGTTGTAGATAAAAACAGCTTTACAACTTACAAGTAGGCGCTGCTAGAATATAATTTTAATTATTTAAAACAGTAAATTATAGATTTAAATAAGTTTTAGGTTCTTATAAAATGTTTATTTATTTATATTAATTTTTTTAATAAATTAAAAAAATATATAAATAATATATATATTTTTTGTTTTTTAATAATGTGTCACTTAATTAATAAGATATGTAATATTAATTTTCTTTTAAAAAAATAATTTAAAAAAATATCTAAAAAAATAATAATTTTTTTAATGACACGTCTCACATCATTAATGAGACATAGTCCAAACTTATTTAAACATAAATCTAAACATGTTCGAGGCTACTAGTGATAATTAGTCAATACGGTAATTAAATGTTCAAAGATCATGCGAGGAAACATGATCGAAAAGTTTATAAAATTTAACATTATTGAGTTATGAAATTTTAGATTGTATATAGCAAATATGGGAGAGATATTGCAACTCAAAATTGTTTTAACCAAGTAACTAGTAAGGAGTGTTTAACTTGGACCTTTTGATACAATGGATTATTTTTTGAAATAATATACGAAGATATTTCAGACAAAAACTATTTATGTATGGGTTATTTTCAATCTAGAGGGCCCATTCAATTTATGTGATTTTACATCGGTTAAAGAGTGATTGATGTAATAAATATATAACTGATGTAAAAAAGGTAATAATTTACATCATTTATTAAGGTGATGTAAAAGAAAATAATATCTTACATCTTTTAAATAGATAACCGATGTAAGTATTAAAATAACCATGTTCCCCCCAAACCAATTTTGGCCAAAAAGCCGTTTAACTTGCAAACTAAATACTGTAAAATTTTGCATCATTAGTCGACCTACAGAAATTGAACTAATAAAAACTAAAACAAGTTAATGAAAATATGTATTAAATAACAAATTTATACTTATATATAATGAGCTTCTAAATTTATTATTTAGTATAAATTTGGATTCCTAAATAATTTCTGAAATTACCGTAGCTAAATTTTTTCAATCTTTCAATATGCTAAAAGCTTAAAAGGATGAAATAAACAATTGTTCCTGTGAATTCATAAAATTTACATTTTGGTTATTACAGTTTTTTCCCCTTAATTTTTGTATTTGTACACATTTTGGTTTCGTTTTTTTATTGTTGCGATATTGATTTTATATTTTCACACACTTTGAATTTGAGAACAAACAGTTCATATTTGTTACCTTTTTACTTTTTAATTTTCATGACGTTTTTTCTTTTATAATTTGGAATTAATGTTGTGAACATCACATTGCACACTTTAATTTTTTATTTTATCAATATATATTTGCACACTTTAAATTTTTGTGTTAATTTTCATGAATAATATTTGTTCAAACATATACATCTTATATATACTTTAATGGTATATTTCATAAAATTTATATAATTTTTTATCAGGAAAATCAATTTCCTCAAAGATCGAGAGTCTTCACTCATTTAGTAATTATGATATAATACTTTTTAGACCTAAAAGTATATCACATTATTACACATTTTAAATTTTTATTTTCATTTTTATATAAATATGTTTTACCTTATGTACTTTTGGTATTATTAGAACAAAATCCCATGTAGGACAAGGTAAAAAAGAAGTTAACACCATAAATAATTGTTTATGAATGGGTTAAAAATTGGGATATTAAAAAAAGACCATGACCTAAAGGTGAAAGGGTTGATAAGGTATGTAATCCAATTTAAAATGAAACTTTGATATTTATTCATTTTATTTTCTTCCTTTTTTATGAAAAAAAATATAGACAAAAAATTAGCAAAAATTATTTAGATTTATGTATAGTTGGAATTATAGGTAACTATTAGAATATAGAAATTGTGAGTCAAACCTTTGACATTAAGGGAGAATGAACACATGTTACTACTGGTCTCAAAGCTAATTAGTAATAAATTAATAATAAATATAATATTTATATATTTAATGAATTTAATTAAATAAAATAATAACAAAATATGACCAGAACCTACGACTTAAAAGCATGTATAAATAAAATATTATTAACAAATTAATACTAACAAACGTAATATTTATGTATATATTGGTTCTGGGGCTCTTGGCGTCTCCCACATCAAACAAATTTATTTCTTACATCAATTGTTAATTAAATTAAAAAAAAATATTATTCATACAGTATCTCAAAGTACTAGTTAAATTTAAGTTCTACGTGGGCAAGCTAGGAAGCCGCGATGCCTAAACCATGCAAGCAAGAAGCATATATGTATGAATTTTATTATTAGAAGTTTTTGCCTTCAAAGGTTTGACCAAATTGCCAATTCTTCGGGACAACAGAGTACGAGGTAGAGTAGCTTCCATCACTGGTTTTCACCCTGAACGTCAATGTCTCTCCCACTAACATTGCATTAGTCTCCCATTTCTCACCCCAATTTCTCTTCAATTTTGTCCAATTTATCAACTTCTTGTCACCCTTCACCTGCACTTCTGTTACGTCCCCAGCTCCTCCCACATTCCACACTTTTACTAAATTGAAGTATGGATTCCCAGTTATTGTGAACTTAATCCCTCCTCGCTTCTTGCACGGTACCCTGCATATTTTTAAATGAAAAAAAAAGTAATAATTAATAACATTTGTATTTTATATTAATTTGATATGAAACCTTTTAATATTATCAAACCGACTTTAAAATGTTTTGTTAATACTGTTTTTGTATGATTAGGAAGACCCTCCCTTTAACTTGTAGCATGCAAATAAGGTATGATATATAGATATATGAACATTCATATATTTTTTGTATGTAATAATTACCTGCGATATTGGACTGGGACGATGCCACCCTTGTACTCTGCTATTTTGAGATACGCAGGTTTTGCTAAATCGAAGTGCACGCGTGGAGGGTTGCACCATCCTCCATTGTCACTTGCTTGAGCGTAATTGGGAGGGCAAAGGTTCGTTGCCGTCACAAGAATAGAGGGTTGCCCTGCCTTACACCACTGAGGAGAGTTTACACATTTGATCTCGTAACATGCCCCACATGCCTCTCCGCTGTTGAACAAAACTGAGCTCACCGCCGCCGTGTCAAGTCCGTAACCGTCTTTTACCACATCTTCGAACCCACAAGCTCCTCCTGCAATTGCATGCAACCATGTTATTCTTGTTCATTAACAAATCATGCATGCATGCATAAAATGATAAGGCACTAAAGTTTTTGAGTTATAAGCGGATTGTGTGGTAAAAAAAAAAAAAAAAGGAAAAAAAGGGGAGGGATAGATTGCGGGTTAAGTCCTTCCCTCCACCGTTCATATATACCAAATGTTTTAGTGCTTCCCTCATAGAAGGTAGCATGAGCTAGCTTCCATGGGCCAGGTCCAAAAGCGGTGTGATGATTCGTTGCATTGGCATTAGGAATTATTAGTGAAAATAATAATGCAACAAGAAGAAAGAACACTGTTGGTGTGGCCATGACATGCACACTGCTTCTCTTCCAATATGGGATCGATTTCGATCTTTGGTGTTTTTTTCTAGATTTCTTCCCACCAGGATTTCTAATACTTGTGCATTAATATAGATTTCTTGGGATCTATTCTAGGTTAGGAGGTTTGATGTTTTAGGTTGCTATTTTGTGACACGTTGCATTAATTATTAGGACGAGCTTTTTCTTCTGAGCATGATCCTTTCATGATCAGAAAAACAATAAGAGAGTCATGATCCTAACATTTAGGTATGCTGAAATTTAGGCAAGGGGCTAGAATTGTTTTTTTTTTTTTTAATTGAAGATAAAATTTTGAAAAAAAAAATTAATGTAAAATTTATAATAAAAAAATACAGAAAATAGGCACAAAAATTATCAATTTTTTTTAAAAAATTGAAAATAAAATATGCAATCATGCGATATAAAGATAAAATGACAAAGTGAAATTTGTAAAATTTTAAAAAATAAAAAATAAAAAATATCAAATTAATTAAAAATAAGAGTAAAATGTACATAGACCATCAATGTAAAATCATTTTATACAATTAATTAATCATAACTCATAATAACTTTTGAAATAATTCATAAATGAAGGGTTGTAATTGAATGAAATAAAACCTATTTTTTAAATATTTTTTCTTTATTAATATATATAGAGAGAAAACATTTAAAAATTAATATACACATATTTTATTTGATCTCTCTATTTCTCCTCTTCAATGCATTCAAAAATAAAAGATTTACTAAATATTCAAAAGAATTATTTTATCAAATCTTTTTATCACGCCATCAAGAGTTGCCTCATTATCATGACTACCGTTACCATCATGGTTATCTCCATTGTTGTTATTGCCACCACTGCTGTCGATATGATTAGACAACCATGATGATAGCGGTGATGATGATCCTAGTAGTAGTGGTAATCATGTTAGTGGTGGTGGCAACGGTAGTTATGGTGATGAGGCAATTCTTAATGGTGTGATAAAAAGATTTGATAAAATAATTATTTTGAATATTTAGTAAATCTTTTATTTTTGAATGCAGAGAAGAAATAGAGAGATCAAATAAAATATGTGTATGTTAATTTTTAAATGATTGCGTTAATCCTTACCGTTTAATTTAAATAATATTTATTCTCATTCTCACATAAATAAAGGGAGAGGACATTTCAAATGAGAGAACATGTTTATTATGAGAGATGAAAAGTTTAAATAATAGCCATTGATTAAATCTTAATAGTCCATATATAATTTTAAATTAAAATTAAATGTGATCTTCACCTTATACAATCATATATTTTTTAATTATTATGCATTTATTGTCCTATACCATAACCAGTGCCACCACAACCACCACTGTGATAGTAGTGGTAGCGACAACAACGGAGACGACAATCATGATAATGATATTGTTGGTGGTAGCGGTAGTAGTCATGATGATAGGACAACTGTGTAAATACGCAATAATTAAAAGAGATATGATTGTATAGGATGAAGATCACATTTAATTTTAATTCAAAATTACATTTGGATCAGTTAAGATTTAATCAATTATTTTTATTTAAACTTCTTATCTCTCATAATAAATATGTTCTCTCACGTTGTTTATATATATATATATATATGGGAAGGGTGGAACAGGAGCCTCAAGCTCTTGCTTTGCTTGCCCCTTAAATTCATCCCTGGTTGTCCCTCATGACTACTCATGGAATATGTTTAAAAAAGTCATCAAACATTTTATCCTCAACTACTAATTAATCTCTCTCTCCTGTAAACTGCCATTAACTCAATCCTAATTGCACCAAAAAAAAAAACTAACTCAATCCTAATCGATTAATTTAATTTAAGTTGAATTAATTGATATTATAAAAATAATGATTAAATCAATCACTTCAAATTTAGTTCTTAGTTTAAAAATATTATTAATTACAACATTAAAATTATATTTTATGCACGAAATTATTTTTTTTTTGTAAACAATGAATATTCATTCTTCCGTCTCTTGTCAATGTATAACTGATTTAACAGACTATTCAGATCGGTTAAGATTTTCAGTTTTCATAACTATTGGTCGAATCGCCACTTCGAATGGAGTCCGATAACACTAAGATTGTCAACAAGTTGTAGTATTTTATTTATTTATTTATTTATCTTCTGGTGTAAATAACTGATGTCACATATAGTGTTTTTTTCCCTATCTCTTAGTAATTTTTAACACGTAAACTATAAACACAAAATTTAAGCATGTATCCCTTACTGTTGGAATTTGGAAAGAACATGTCCCGTCATGTTATTATTATTATATAAAAAAAAAAGAACATGTCTCGTCACCAGTGAGTGAGCAGCGATGCAACTGGCAAGTGTCAAGTTTAAGGTAAGGGAAAATTGTTTTCGTCCTAGAATTCCGATTTATGTTGTTGGTACATACTGATACTAGGATTAAGGAATAACTAACGACGTGCGGAATAGGTGGCCCCCATCTTAATTCATCATCCGTAGTTTCAACTTCGTCAATGCCACCAGCCCACCACAATCTTTGTTGCCAACCTTCTCTTGCCTCTAGGGTTCCTCTGTTTCTTTTTTCACAGCAACAGCAATGGCAAAGAAGAGAATCACACCTCAGAAGAACAAAAACAAGACCCAAATGATAATTCACATCCCAAAACATTCTCAACAGCCAAGAAGCTCACCTCCCAAACGCCGCACTGATTTCTCTTTCTTCACGCGCTCTCCCTCCTCCTTCTCCAACCCTACTTCCGGTACTTTTTTATTTTTTGTGAATTTCCCTCCTTCTTGAATTCTTTTCTGGCTATGGAATTTAATTGTTCACTTTGTGGGTTTCTTGTTGCCAGTTGATTTTGGTGATTGCTTTTTCTTGTGGGGATCGTTGTTTTTTTTTTTTTTTCTTTTGAATTAATCGTCAACTGCTGACAGCAAAGCTAGTGCCATTCGTGCAATTCCCCACACGGATATAACACTGTTTTTTTTTTTTTCTGCTTTTTGTTCGGTACATCTGAAAACGAATTGGATTGTCATGTTTTCGTGTAGAAAGACAAGCAATTCTTAATGAAATTATGAAATTCCCTTTCCTCCTTCCTTGGTCGGTGGCAGTGTGATTTCGTGTTTATTTTGTCACGTCTTCATAGATGATGATGATGTTCTTTTAAAGATTTGTTAGCAATGTGGTTGAGCTGTGAAATAACCATGTCTTTGACAAGTTGGTGCTCTGACAATGGAATGAAATCATTGTTTTTTAAGAATGCTGAATGGTTTGTGTATACTGAAATTATTTTTAACTGTTTGATTTCAATCTTCCAGTTATGTTATTTGTGTTGGAGGATTTTTTTTTTTGCATTGACAAATAATGAACAATTGTTGAATTTAGCTCCTTGGTTTTGTCTTTTGTCATTTACAGTCCATATCCGAAGTCACGTGCATCAATCTTCTAAGGTTGAGTGCCTCATTGAGCTAATATGTTTCTGATAGGCCCTGCCAAATTTTAAAGGAATTAATTTTGTTTCTTATACCCATATGCCAAGCATGGAGGTTTGGCCAGTAGTTTGATCTCCTTCTTCAAACATCTCACTATGTGTAACATGTGATTCAAATTGAATTAGTTATTCTGTTAGGATTTAAATTCAGTCTCTGTCCTTCATAAGCAAACTTTTATTGAATTTTTTAGGAACATATGAGTGATCTTTCATCTGATCAATTCTTTCATGCAGGTTCCTCACCAGGTTCATCTTCCGGTGAAGTGAGGTTGTCCAATGTCACTGCAAGAAGTTTGCAGAGGAGGAAATTGGCAATGAAACAATTTTCTGAAGATATGCTGGTTCGATGCAGCTTTTACCAAGAGGGCAGACCAGTATGTTCATCAGAGTCTTTTGATACTCCAGTTGTGGAAGTTGATTCAGCTGTTCAAGATGAAAGTCTTAACTTTGGTGGACATAGGTTTGTTTTGTACTAGTACAAATAAGTTGAGTTGGAGACCTTTCGGCTTTTTTGATTCTTAGTGCTGAAACTTTTAAGTTTCTTGTTTCTATACAGGGATGCTTGCAATGAAAAAAATGATATTCCCAAGATGTCAGAATCTACCCCTATTGAATCATCTGTCAGTGATAGCAGTTCTCTTGCTGCAACTCCTGGAAGTGTTGTATGGGCGAAGACAGATTGTCAAGTGTGGTGGCCTGCTGAGGTATTTGCTTTATATTCTGTAAAATTTCTTGTTTTCTGTCCCTATCTATGTACTGGTTCATGAGTCAATATGACATATGATTAGACAAAAAGAATCCATAGTTACAAGCCCATCCTCTCTTCCAGGCATCCTTGAAGAATCTCTTGATTTTACAGAAAATACACAGGCATCTGGATATTGTAACAGGTCCTTGTCTTGCAAATTGGAGAAATTACTTTGAAATTTAAAATGACTTTGATATAATCAATAGAATAAGTTATATGTCAGTTTAAGCCTCATGGCCTTTGTCTTTTTCCCTTTTTAATAATCAATGTACCATAATGTAAATGTAAATATAAATATAATTCTTTCTGATACAAATACAGGAGACTATCATCTTTATCATCTTAGCTGCAAACCTTAATAAATCCTTGTTAAACTACAACAAAGATGATGAAAACCAATTCCTTGAATGCTTTTATAGTTTACAATATTAAAACTAATGGTGCAAATGCCATACTTTTGATGTTAGATGTTGAATCCAACCTTCTAAACATACTAGTTAATAAAATAGATTAACTTATGACTTTGGTGTGAAGTTTATTTCCATGTGTTGCTATTTTATTTTGAATTTCATAACCCATTTATCTATATTAATTAAGAAAATAAACTTTTCAGATCATGGAAGAAACATCTGCGTTATCCAACCCTGGCAGTGATGGACACGTTTTAGTGCAGTTTTATGGAAATCTTCCAAGGTATTATAGCATATATTTTCCAGATGGAAGTTTCTTGGATTTGCCTGACCTGTCTACTTATTGTACTGAATATTCCTATGTTCCTTAACAGTGCCTGGATTGATCCAATGACAGATATTTCAACTTTTGAGGATGTGAGTTTAATTTTTTTCACGCAATATGCTTATGCGCATACAAGTTCTTGGTGTTTACAAATTTAGAAGTCAAGCTACTATCTTGTATTTACATTTTGATAAAATTTAACATCTAAGTAAAGCCATGGTCGAAGAGAAGGCAGGTAGAATGTCTCATCCTCAACCTCAAAATGAAGAACGGAGAGGGTGGAGAAAGGCTTATTTTTACCAATTGTAAATTTGCTAGTATGTTTCCCTGCAGCATCAGCATGTCTCATAATTTTTGTAGTAAACTATAAAAATAGTTTTGGATTGAGTGTATTTTCTCTGCCATTGCAAATCCTTCTTTTCTACATTTTTTTAAATTTTTTTTTATGAATTTCCCTTTCTTTTCTATTGAGAGGTGGGTTTTTGAAGAATTAGGAATTAGGAGGCTTTTTTACACAGTTCTGTTAAGCAGGACATAAATTTCAACAGTTGTGTAGGAGATAGTTCTATGGCTTTTTGCTTAGTCACATCTGTGCATGATTTTTATTGCAGTCTTTTGAAGACAGGAGCAACAACCCTTCAGAAGATTTTCAACAAGCTTTAAAGCAGGTATGCTTAATCCAATGGAAAACTTCAGTATGTTTAGCTCCAATAAATTCTACAACTTTCAGCCAACAGAATATGTATTTTATCTCTTTTATCCCTCCTCCCCCTTTCTTGGTACGATTTTTTATGTCTTTTTATGTTATTGATACTAGGCCTTACAGAGGAAGGCACAACTTAGTTCTTGCCAAAAGTTGACTCCTGATAGATCTGCTCACTCTGATATGCAAGAACGTTCATCTGGTACCATCTTGATTTCTACTTTGAATTATGTTGTGTATGGTGAAGTGGCTTGTCACAACACGGAACTATTGCCAACTAGAACTCTTGCCAAAATATGGTTCATGCATTTCATTGATATGTGCCAGGCCTTATTATGCCCTGCTTCTTCCACTAGTATCTCATCATTAGTAAAGGCATGGTAATTATTGGTAGTGATGTTACCAATGATACCTTCAAATTTTTCCATGGAAATGTTATGGATGACGTGGGCCTTATTCAATCAAGGAAGTGATATTTTAGCACAAATTTGGGTTAGTTGGTTAATCATTGTGTACTCATTCTATTTTATAAGCATTAGAAACTCACAGGCTTTTTTCCTCCTTCCCTTTTACTGTTCAGTGTTTACACAATAATGACTTCCTGATTAGTCATTCCTTTTCCTCTCTCTTTGTCCTTCACTGATCCATTGACTATTTGCCTCTTAGCTCATTAGGAGTGTAGGACCACTCTGAGTTACCAGAATCCAAACAATATTTGTGACATCATGAGCTTCTAAATTGACGCTCTTTGACTGGTTCTCTTTAGAATTGTTGACACAAACTTTAGCATAGAAGAAAGAAGTCAAAATGAGAACATTCATGAAGAAAGATGAGCACCACAGGCCCACAAGCTGATAAAGCTTTAACATGATATTAGTGATGTCTCTTGAGTAAATTAAATAATATTTGCGAAGTTCTTAATGGAATCACCATTTGCTGCAATGAGAGTCACAACGAATGTGGATACTCCACTGAAAATCTTTTACTTTTGTGACATCCTACGTTGTGACATGGGTCAAAATAATAGGAAATCTTATTGAGTCCTATGGCTATGTAAACACATTTAATAAAGAGGAAGAACCAGTTTTATATTAGTGAAATTAGGTTATAACTATTAATGTCCATTTGAAGATTATAACTATCCATTGATTGGAAATTTTCTCCTTTTTCATTTTTAATATGAATTTATGGTTTGAACAGACAAATGCACTTCAACTAGCACAAGCAAAACAATGGATGATTTCCAAGAGAGACGAAGAGGGAAAAGGGAACGTAAACCCAAAGTTCACTTTGATGTAAGTTTCCAATTTAAAACTTGTGGCATGATCACTATTAGAACTTGTTTATCACGGGCTTAAATGAATAAATTCTCTTTTAGGACGTTACATATCCAGTGAAATCAGAAAGAATGGATCGTCGGTTGAAGATAATGCGGTACCTCGGCCTTGCACCTCCAGTTGGTTCTCCCTTTTGAGTTTTGACCATGATCATGAGTAATGCATGTTTCAAATGTTTGCTGCCTAACAGCTGTGTGATTGAATCTCCCTTTTTTGAGCCAGAAGAATAATAATGAAATATGCATATTTCAAAAATTAGCCTCTTCTACTTCTCGCCTCTTGCCGTTAGCTCTGTAAAATTTTGTAGGGTTTATATAGTCTCATATATTACACTGTTATCTGTAAAAACCATATGACAATATGATGGGTTATCAGAAGATTAGTTCTCCAAAAAAAGTTCCATTTAGCACATGTTTAGTTTGAATATTTTTATGGTCGTATTCCCACTTTTTTCTGTATAACATCCTATAATTAACTTAAATCCTGGGTTCAGTTTTTCCTTTTTCTCTTTTGTCAAAATAAGGCAAAATAACTAAACAAAATTGGAGGGTGAGATAAACAAACATATTGCAGATGTTCTGTCCCTTTTCTTGATCTACTATTATTAGTTGTCAATCCTTAATGATCATTTTATCCAATGTACGTTAATTACTAAACCACCAATTCGAAATATTTGGCCAAAAACTAAATTCAAAATATGGGGTGTAATTGGAATATTCTGATTTGGAAGCATCCGTTATGAGAGGTTCATTATTGTACCACCATGCTTGAAATTCCAAATGCAGTTTATATCTTTTGATAGAAATTTTGTTGATGACAGAAAAAAGTGAACATGTCATGGAAACATTATCTATCGATGATGAAGCCAACGTGACTACCCAACCACTTAGATCTGTATTATTGGTGATTCTGGGCAAATGATTTGCCAAATATTCAGTCTCATGTGTCCGTCTTATTCAATTTGCCAGAAACTTACAGTAATGTTTCTAATACCAACATGATGAAAAAAACCAAATGATAAGGCACGAAATCCAATCAACCAAAAGAATGAAATAAATAAGTAAAAGACGAGAGGGAACATGAAATACTGTTTGTGAAGAAAATCTTGACATTCATTCCACACAAGATAAAGGGCCATTATAGAAGAAGCAGATTCAAATTTTCATTATTATACAATGATATGTTAATCACATTATTTAATTATTTTGACATTTTGTATATCGTTAAACTTATTGAATAACGTGATATTAATTGTAACAATGTAATAGTTTTAATGCATCAAAATTAAACTCTATAAAAATCGATAAAAAAATATTACTGTATTTTTTAATAGTAAATTCAATCAAACACATGTTAAATGATCAAATTTTCTGCAAATTAACCCTTCTTTGTGTTGAATGAATTAGAATATAAAGAATTACTTAAATAAGTTTTGTTAATGAAACGTTAGTGGGTTAATCGTCGTTATTTATTCACGTTTGTGAATTTTTTTTTTTAAAGAAAAAATTCGATTAAAATTTTGAAGTGATCGATCAACTTTTCTTTTAACAAAAAATAATTATTAACAAAATAAATAAATTCTTTATATATACCATAATAAAAAATATTAAATTCTATAATAATCATTTTAAAAATTACGTTAAAAAGAATTTATAATTAATTCACACTACAATTTTTACATGGAGAATGCATTTTTTTTTTCTTTTCGTTGGTAGAAAGAGAATGCGTGCATCCTTGTTGATCTTTGATGGGACGGGACCCACATTAAACTCTTACTTATTTAGTGCGCAATTAACATTACAGAACCAGCGCAGCAGTGTCTGTGTGTCCCCGGCGTGAAGACGCACCGCACCACACCACACTTCGTCTCTCTTTCTATCTCTCTCTCTCTATATATGTTGCTCTCGCCTCTCCGATTCTCGCACCTTCCAATTCCATTCCATGGCTTCCTCAACCTCAATTCCCGCATCCGGTACCTTCTTCTCTTTCTCCGAACATTCCATTTCTCCAATTCAATTTCCATTTCTGATCTCAATCATTCTCTTTCTTGCAGAGGCCGTGCAGGTTCTCCTCTCCTTGCTCGCCGATGACTCTTCCTCCGTCAGAGAGGCTTCCATGTCCTCTCTCAAGGACATTGCCGCACTGTAATTCATTTCCTCTCTCTCCTCGCTTTCCTTTCCCTCAATTTCGCTTCGTACTTCAACCTCACTAATTATCGCGTACATTTCAGGAATCCTTTTCTCGTTCTCGATTGCTGCACCGTCGTTTCGCGCGGTGGACGTCGGGTGCGCTTTCTCTTTCGTTTTTTTTTTTTTTCATTCGATGCTTAGCTTAGGTTTTGCTCATTTGCTCATTCATTAATTTAAGTGTTTTCTCGCGGTGTTTTAGCGGTTCGGGAACATGGCTGGAGTTTTCCAAGTGATGGCGTTTGGAGTTCGAGCTCTCGACCAAAAAGACGTTGATTCTGCTTTCATGGCGAAGCTTGCTAAGATTGCTACCGCTGAGTTGATATCCTCTAAGGTGCTTTGCTTTCTGTTTTCTTGCAGGACTGAGTAGCTAGCTAGCTAGCTGCAGTAGTAGTAGTAATAATAATAATGACTACAATTTAGTGACAAATTGATTATAAGTTTAATAGGAATAAGTTTACAACTACAAAAATTAATTATGGAATGGAACGCGCAGAGGAAAAATTCTGTCAAGTCTGAGGGCTCGAATTGATAGGCTGGGACTTTTGCCGTTCTGAATTGATTGAGGATAAGTTTAATTTTTGTTTCCTTTTACCAAAAAATGAGGACTAACTTTTTTTAACAACATTTTTCCACTTTTCGATAGAAAATCTTAACAACTCAGAACATAAGAAATTAAGAAGGTAAAACAAAAGCAGGAGAAAAAAACAGCAGGCGATATTGAGTAAATGGAAACAAAAAGAAAACTGAAGGAAAATTACATCAACTTAGCACTGATCACCAATCCTGCAACATAAATATCCCTAAGCTGGGCATCATAACTAAGAAGGAAGCTTTGTTCCAAAAAATTGGCACAGATTAATCCTTGAAGATTACTGGTTATGTCTCCCACTCTACATCTGGATGCTGTCTATGGTGTTGCAGTGGACATGGTCAAATTAAGATCCTAAAGTAGTCTATGAGGGTTAGAAGGTTTGATGATTGATGTTACCTTCACACTTCAGTTGATTTTGTTTCAGTGTTCTCTGTTGTAGAGGAGGTAAGTAATACTAAGGTGATCATGATTATTTGTTGATGTTGATTTGAATTTAAAAGATAGGTTCCTTGAATAATAACCTTTCTGATTCACAGGGACTGGTTTTTGAAGCTATTTTACATATAGTTTTAGAGATATAAGAATCATTCTTTGTCTTCATCTAACAGATGGTCGAGCAAACATGGGTTACTTTTTACATAATAGGTTATTACAAATAGTGATTCAAGGTTTGAAATTTAGCTGTCCAAATTTTAGTAGCAGATTATTTAGCAGCCCCTCCCCCCTTCCATTTTCCACATGGGCAAAATAATTTGCTGGGGATTGAAGGCATGCAAGTCTGCTATGAAAGAAGATTTGGATGAAGAAGACAGAAGAAAGATATAGGGTGTCAAAATTGAAAATGAAAGTTACTGAATAAGTAAAAAAGGTGGATTACTGGTTTTAGACATACAACCAGATGATTAACATAAAGTCAGTGAATACGCTGGATTTTGGTCACTTTGAACTTGAAATGTGTGTTAGTATGTAGTTGGAATTAACATAATTGAGAACAAAGGAGGGCTCATTTGTTCTTGGACTATGTTTTGAACCTTATAGGTGGTTGTTTGTGGTCAAGACATTAAAGGACATGTTTATAAAAGAAAATGGCTTATAGCTAAGCCTATGGTTGCCTAACTTGTGTTTTGACTCAAGTGAGAAACCAGATAATTGCTGTCAGAACTCAGAAGTTAATGAGGAAGAAGCTAAAAAGAAGTTGTAAGTTGTATGATACTTTCAAGTATGGGGAGTTTGATTAATCTGGCAAGGTTTGTTGGAAATCTTGGACTGTTTGATCATTTGGTTTATGTGAGTATGCAAACTAATATGCAAGATTGAGCAGCTTGACTTTGCATTCCTAACCTTTTGAGGTTTGATGCATGGTAGTTAGTATTGTACAATTCGTGATACAATCCATACTATACGAGTCATGAAGTTGGTGATACGAATCGGTTTTTGTGCCTGTATTGCACCATGAATTGGACCTGAATCGCAAGAATTGTGATCTGAAGATGAATCGCACGATTCTTGCATAGGTTTTGTTATTAGGCCTAAGAAGGTGTCGCGGTACTGTCACTCCTCCAAGGGCTGTTGTGCCTGGCTGTAGTGGTGCTTTTCTTCACCAAAATTGAAGAAAATGGCGACCAGAGTGGGATAATCACACTGCACTGCAGTTCTAATTGCTGTTCTGCTCTGCACTTGCATTGCAGGTCAAAGAAAAGAAAAGACCCGATACACAACTCTAATGGGCCTTACCCTAAACGACTGTATTTTTTTTTTTTAATTTTTTACTTCAGCAACTTTAGACTGTGTTTTGGTTGCAAGATACCGTGTTTCAACTATGACTTTGGACCATCAATTTAACATTTAATGTGATATTTGTGTATAGTATAGTATTAAATAAAAAATATTTTAATTGATATGATAATTTTTTTTATTTCAATTACTGTTTAATATCTTTTTTTATCATAAAATCTATTCTAAAACATAGTAAAATCTGTTATAGTTTTTCAAATACAAGTATTTAACTAACATGTTAATATATAATAAATTTAATAGCAGAGTATTTATTATAAATTTTAATATAATTCTATTATAACAAATTTCATCTGAACTCATGCTCTTAAGAGTTATTTTTTAGTTATTGATCATGAAATATGTGCTTTAATAGGTATGTTAGTTTGCACATGCTATGTTCTATTATTGATGGTGAATAAGATTCACGATACAATTTGATCCGTGATTTGGAAAAGGATCTATCCGATTTATGATTTGTAGCCTGATTCACCTTGGTTTGACTCTCTGCAATAACTTTACTTTCTAAAATTTGGATATTTAATCAGTAAATATCCGTGGTGAAGCTATTTTGTAAAAGCCGTGATGACAATAATTTTTCATCAAGAAATACTATAAAGAATGAAATACAATTTGATTGAGTGTAGGTGAACTGTTGCTGATGAATACCACTCATGACCATGTAATGTAAAATGGGCAAGTAGTATTTGTATTTTTATTTTTGAAATCAGGGTTTTGGATTTGGAACTATTTGTTATTTAGGGTTTTTATCTTATTTTGGAATTTCTTATTCCAATATAGAATGGACTTCTCTTATTATGGTGTTTGGTTGTGTTGGGTTTGTTAATAAACCATCAGTGTCAACATTTAGTCTCGCATAATTATACAACATTGAGATTTTCTTTTTCTCAGAGTATCTGAAACACTAATTAGAGGAGTACTCTAGGCTTACATCAGTATCAACATTTAGTCTTGCATAATTATACAACATTACAACATTGATATTTTCTTTTTCTCAGAGTATCTGAAACACTAATTAGAGGAGTACTCTAGGCTTTTTGTTCTACCTCACCATTATATTTTTTTGTCTTTCCTCTATTTGAAATGACATTAAGTCTATTGTACTCATTATTGGATCCTTCCTTGTGTGTTATTTTCTTGATATCATGGTCATCTTAGGATATTCTAGCTGATGGCTTCACCAGATTTGGTATGTTACTGCTCATGCTTTGTTGGATTCACATTGGTTGTTTTCTGCAGGAACTAAATTCTGATTGGCAACGAGCAGCAACAAGCCTACTGGTTGCAATAGGATCACATTTACCTGATCTTGTGAGTTTATCTTCTTTTTATTTTTAACTATTAAAAGAGGTTATTTTGTGTTAAATTTTTTAGTTCAAATGTTCAATAAAGAAAGGAAAGATAGGTTTATAGGGCAAGAGAGACAAGTATGACAGAAAGAAAGATTAGTAGCATGCAGTCCTACTGTATACTTAGTACAGTCTCTTTTTTTACCTGTTAAATAAGTCTAAGTAAATAACCATTGTCTATCTCCATAGTTTTTACTTTATCTCTTTAACTGAGAATTATGACAATATTTTTCTATCATTCTAAAGTAATATCTCCCAGTCATTTTACTTTCATGGGATGTACCACTGGCTTCTATTTGTATTTTACAGTATATACTCTCTTTTGCACATCTCCTAGTTTTCCCTGGATTCTAAGCTAGATTCTTGGTCTCATGTCTTCGATCTGTCTTTCCCATGAATTGGTGTTGCAGATGATGGAAGAAATTTTTCTTCACTTATCTGGGACAAATTCAGCATTACAGTCTATGGTTCAAATCCTTGCAGAATTTGCTTCTACTGATCGTTAGTAATCAATTTTTACTATTCTCTTCAGCTGTCAAAATTTATTTGGGGATCACATTATATGGTAAACACTGATGTGTTTTTCTTCCATATAAATCCGATACAGCCTTGCAGTTTATTCCACGTTGGAAGGGTGTACTTTCACGAATTTTGCCAATTCTTGGAAATGTGCGAGACATGCACCGACCAATTTTTGCAAATGGTATGGTGATTTTTGTTACTTTGTTGATGGATGATTGGATGTTTAATATGTGATTCCATCTTTAATATCTTTTGGTGATTTATCTTGAACTGGTTGAAGTTGCTGACAAGTGCACTTTATGTCTATCATGTCCAGCCAAATTTAATTGCATGGGAAATTACTTTTTGAAAATTTCATGCCATAATAGGACATAGCATAATACCGATAAAGTGATAAATGCAAAACTGGCAAACCTTAATCTATTAAATGTAAGTAAGGGAAAGCAAGTACAACCAAAAATTATTAGAAACTGAAAATCTGGTTGTTGTTTGAATAGCTTTTCATAGGGAATGCCAAAATTAATAGATGCAGACAGTAACCTATTAATGAGATAGACACTAGTGAGAAAAGCATGGTCCCAAAAGGTGAGAGGGAGGGAGGCTTGAGCTAAGAGTGTGAGACCTAGTTCAACCACATGTCTACGTTTTCTTTCAATAACTCCATTTTGATGATGGGTGTGAGGACATATGACTCTATGGGTAATACCTTGATCTTTTAAAAATGATGCAAAAGGAGATTTGATAGGTAACCCAAACTTTTTTTCAACCATGATTCTAAATTGTTTAAAAACAGATAGTGTATTAGATTTACTTTTCAACAGAAAAATCCAAGTAAATCTAGTGAATGCATCTACAAAGGTAACATAGTAATTAAAACCATTTGTATAGACAAAAGGGGCTGGTCCCCAAAGATCACTAAAAATTAATTCAAGTGGATTAGTGTAAACAGTAGTAGATAATTGAGAGGGCAATCTATGAGCTTTACCAAGACAACAGGAACAACAAAATTCAGAATCTGGTTTATTTAAGAAGGGAATTTTACACAGTTGTAAAATAAGGTTTTGTACATTGGCACTTGGATGACCAAGTCTAGAATGCTAGGTGCTAAAAGTAAGCGAATTATCACAAACAGAATCTGAAAAAGAAAAGGCAGCAGTAGAAATAGGAGTTGGCTGAGAGCAAACTGCAGCAGGTAGCAGGGAAGGAAATTTGTACAGTCCATCCATGCCAAGTGTGCCTTGGAGAATGACCTTTTTAGAATCCTGAGATTTGACCAAACAGGTATTAAGGTAAAACTCAATGAATGCAAAATTATCACGAGCAAATTGACTAACACTCAATAGATTTTTTGATATACTAGGAACATGCAATAGCTTTTTAAGAGTAAAACTGACACTAGAATCAAGAGGTGAAAGAAAAGTGCTTGAACCAATAGAGGAAATAGGCAAACCTTGACCATTGCCAATGATGACTTGGTTAGGGCCTTCAAATGGTGCCTATTGCTAAATGTTCTCCACATTGGATGTGACATGGTGAGAAGCACTAGAATCCGGGTACCAACTGGTGGAGGGAGTGGTATTGGTTCCAGCTATCATAACTTGTGGTTGTACTGGGGGTTGAGTAGGGGCTGGGTATGGGGCAGGATATGTGTACTGAGGTGGATAATATGGTGCAGAAGGTTGCATGATCACTTGAGGTGGATACATGACCATGGCTTGAGGTGGTGGTTGTGTTTGTGGTTGAGGGATAGGATGAGATGGTGGTTGTATAGGAGGTTGGGGATAGGGTTGGATAGGGTAAGGTTGTGGACCATAGTAGGGTATAGGTGGTGGATATATGGGTTGAGGGAAGTGGTTTGGGGGATACATAGAAGGATATCCAAACTGCTGTGATGGTGCTAGCAAATTGACCCATCATGTCCAAACTTGGAGCAAACATAACACTAAACATTGCTCCAGCCACCATGGCTACCTCTACCACCTCCACGGTTTCCTTGATTGTTATTACTAGAGGAATTGGAGTGATAGCTAGGAGGATACTGATTTTGAGTCTGGTTGGGTTGGGATTGAGTTTGATTTATGTTAGATTAGTGTGTTAGATTATTATGTTTTTCCTATGTTTTCTCTATACTTGTAATGAAAGGTTTTAGATTACTCTAGAACCTTCATCTTTTTGCTGTAACTTTTTGTTATATATATATATATATATATATATATATATATATATATATATATAAAGAAATAGCCTAGCTGAGGGACTTTTGAGAACTCAATTTTTCACCAAACATTGTGCCCTAAAAATTCAACTTGGCATCAGAGCGGGAAACAGTTTCGTTCTTTACTTCCGTCGCTGTCTGTCGCTATTCGTCGCCGTTGACCATTGGAAGATTTTCCGACGAACTCAGGGTTCGGTGCGCCATGCCGAGCGCAACCCACCCCAGCAAGTTTCAAGAGCAAAAAGTCTCTCACGCTCTCTCATGCACCCGGGCGAATCGGCGGCCTTGTTTCGCGCGTGCATCCCACGTGCCGCCTTCCAGCTGTCGGAATTCCATCGCGACTCTTCCGCTGCCTTCGTCGGCCTACCCTGGACCCATATCTGTCCTTGTTTGGTTCATCTATCACTTTTTTAAAAGTGGGTCTCACTGTAGCCTAGGGCTTTTTGTTTGGTTTCTTTTTCTGTTTGGTATTTGTGTTGTAGTTAGGAAAATGGAGTCTTCTTCAACTCCTTCCTCCGTAGTCCCTATATTTCCCTTTTCTGGAACTCCTACTATCACAATTGAGAAACTCAACTAGAAGAATTACCGGTCTTGGGCTGATTCAGTTGAGTTATGGTTCCTTAGCCAATGGCACCATGATTGTTTGGAGAAGGATGTGAGTGAAGTTCCAGTTGAAATCAGAACTCAATGGTAGAAACTGGACTTCCAACTATGCTCTGTTCTATGACAATCTATAGACCATGACTTGCTAGAATCACTTAGATCATTCAAAACTTGTTGTTCCTTTTGGAAGAATGCCTAGGATATTTTTGCTAGTGACATTCAACGGCTGTTTGATTCAACCCAAAAGGTGGTTTCTCTCCAACAGACCAATCATGACATGGTCTCATACATGGCTAAAGCTAAAGCTGCAGTTAAAGAGTTAAAACGATTTCTTGTATGTGATTCAACCGAGGACATGAAGAAGAGACTTGATAAACTGTTTATGGTTTTGATCTTGCGCAGCTTGCATCTAGATTATGATCATGTGCGTGATCAAATTCTGTCTGGGGATCAACTTCCTTCAATGAATAGCTTAGTCACTAGACTTCTTTGTGTTCCTACCTTGGTGAAGAGTGAGAATTCAACCGTTGCTGTTGAGAATTCAGCCATGGTAGCATCTTGTGGTAGAGGGAGTCATGGTAGTAGAGGAAGAGGACGTGGTGGTAGAGGTGGTCGTTCTAAGTATATGTGCTCATATTGTGAAAAGGAGGGCCACACTTAAGATAGATGTTTCTCTCTGGTTGGCTTTCCTGACAAGGCAGCAAATGTCTCCACTTCTGAAAAACTGATTCTAAGTTTTCCGATGAAGAATAGCAAGAGTATCTAAGGCTAAAATCCAGCAGCCAAGCTCAATCTTCCTCAGTACCACCAAGTGTTTCAACGGCTTGCATTTTTCAATCTATAGGAGGTCAAGGTCCATGGATAGTTGACTCAGGTGCTTTTGATCACATTTCTTGGTAATAATTCCTTGTTCTCTTCTCTCTCTTCACCTTGTTACACTAGCCAATGGGTCAAAAGTTGCATCCTAAGGAGTCGGTCAAGTCTCTCTTTCTCCTTCCTGAAATTTAAATTCTGTGTTGTATATCCCTAATTGTCCTTACAACCTAATTTCACTAAGCCAATTGACCCATTCCTTAAATTCCTCCGTAACTTTTGATGCTGATTCCTTTGTTATACAGGATCGTGGTACGGGTTGCCTGATTGGTGTTGGACATGAATCACGGGGTCTTTACTACTTGGAAACCAACCCTTTTTTTGTCATGTTTTGCCGCTTCATCTCCAAAGCTTTTGCATAATTGTCTAGGTCACCCAAGTTTAGCAAAATTGAAGAAAATGGTTCCAAGTCTTAGCGAATTACAAATGTTAGATTGTGAATTTTGTCAATTAGGCAAACATGTTAGATAATCTTTTCCTAAGCAAACTGAAAAAAGATGTAACTCGATTTTTCCTACCATTCATTTAGATATTTGGGGACCAAGCCGTGTAACATCTTTTGGTTTCAGGTATTTTGTTACCTTTATTGATGAATATTCTCGATGTACTTGGGTTTATTTAATGAAAGATAGATATGAACTTTTGTCTATTTTCATGTCTTTCTTTAATAAGATTAAAAATCAATTTGGTAAAATTATTAAAATTCTTAGAAGTGACAATACCAAGGAATATTTTTCTTCCAAACTTTCTTCTTTTTTTGTCTTCACAAGGAGTCCTACATTAATCTACATGCCCTCACACCACAACAAAATGGAATAGCCGAAAGAAAAAACAAATACCTTGTTGAGACTGCACGAACTTTGTTGCTTAGTGCAAATGTTCCTGTTCACCATTGGGGTGATGCAGTTCTCACTGCCTGTTTTTTAATAAATAGGATGCCTTCTTCATCTCTTGAAAATAAAATTCCTCATTCAATTATTTTTCCTAATGACCCCTTGTATCATGTTCCTACCAAGGTCTTTGGTTGTACTTGTTTTGTTCATGATGTCTCTCCGGGTCTTGATAAACTTTTAGCAAGAGCTATCAAATGTGTGTTTCTTGGATATTCACGCCTTCAAAAGGGATATAGATGTTATTCTCCAACCACCAAAAAATACTACATGTTTGCAGATGTTACCTTCTTTGAAGAAACCATGTTCTTTTCCACACAAGATTCCAACTCTATACAACAAGTATTACCTATTCCTTCCTTCAGCCCAGTGGTCTCTTCTACTTATGCAACATCTAATCCAGGAGAAATTCAGTCCCCCTTTTCAGTCAACAGTCAAAGCTGAATTATCTCCATCTTCTATTTCTACTTATCAAAGTCGGGCACAAAGAACTAACAGACAAGAAAAATAGATGCAGTAATTCTTGTTGGAGACAAGAAAAATAGATGCAGTAATTCTACTGTACTCTAATAGTAGGCTAACATTTTGAGTGAATGGTAAAGTGTGGTTGGAGATTTCTAATTTAGCCTGGATGTGAACAATCTTGGCTACTTGGTTTTGGAGCATGCCAAATTTAGTGATTTTGTTTCAATTTTTCATTGTACTTTTTTTAAAGTTCACTACTTGTCTCTAGATTTAGTTTTTAATGCAGTATATTAAGGCTCATAAATCAATGAAATTTTTTAAAATTGTTTTGAAAATATACAATTTTGTAAATTTATGATCCTTTTGCTATTAGCTGTACCTTCAATTTGGGTTCTCATTTTGATGGCAGGTATTAGAGGAGTAGTTTTACTCTCTGTATAAAACTGTACATCTCTGTAATTGTCTTTTTGTTTAACTACAGTTAGTTAGTTTACATCTCTGTAATTAACCATTGTTGGTTAGACATTTAGTTAGGTAAACACAACTCTATATAAAGAGTTGTCTTCTCTGTAATTACTTGGTTTTCTGATGAATGAGAATAGAATTCCCAAATCTCAATAGCGGGCAAATGGGGGAGGAGAAATTTTGGCTAACCTTGCTCAAAGGTTTAATTGCTATGAATAGTCTGATCTATCTAACTCATACTTTGTTATTGTTTGCACTTGCAGCATTTAAGTGTTGGTGTCAAGCGGCTTGGCAATATAGTATAGAAGTTCCTTCACATTTTCCCCAAGATGGTGACGTCATGTGAGATCAATATATAGTCTTTTAGTTCATTTTCTGATTCAACCCATCATGTTTCCTTTATTTCTTGTCTGAAGGTGAGAAATATCTCTAATTCTCTATGTAGTGCAGGTCATTTCTAAATTCTGCTTTTGAGCTTTTGTTGAGAGTTTGGGCAGCTTCGAGAGACCTAAAGGTTACTATTATATTGCTCTATTTTGGTTATTACATTCTACTGCTTATATGATTCTCTATTCTTTACCTTGTATCTTTTTCTCCTGATATGTCTATGTATAAATTGAGTTTCTGAACACATATTTTGTTTGTGTAGATGAATTAACATTTGACTGTAGATAAGTATTTTATTGTATCATTTACATGATCTGTTTACCTGATTGTTGTTGGTCTTCGTCTTATGTAAGCTTATTTGGTTTTAGGTTCGTGTGGCATCTGTAGAAGCACTTGGGCAGATGGTAGGTCTCATAACACGAACACAATTGAAGACTGCCCTACCAAGGCTTATTCCTACAATATTGGACTTGTAAGAGTGATCAGTGCTAAGCATTTTGTATTTAGTAGTTCTCTATGATTGTTATTTAATGTTAATGAGTGCTTTCTCATAAGATCAGAATATGAAAGATACTTATAATATCAACATGTATTATAGGATGGATTCATATTCATCTTTTCTTCTTTCAGGTATAAAAAGGATCTAGATATAGCTTTTCTGGCTACATGTGGTCTCCACAATCTTTTAAATGCCTCTTTACTGTCTGAAAGTGGCCCTCCTATGCTTGATTTTGAGGTAATGAATACTATAATATTCTTGTTTAAGAAGTTTCGTGGTATGTTAAGATTTTCTTATCATACTTCTGGTTATTTGGTAATCTAAAATCAAAACTTAAAATTTGTCTTTGATTGATAAATTTAAATAAAATCATTGGTATGTTGAGATTTTTTTTATCATACTTCTGGTTATTTGGTAATCTTCAATCAAAACTTAAAATTTGTCTTTGATTTGAGAAATTTAAATAAAATCATTGGTTGCAGGATTTGACCCTTGTTCTATCAACACTTCTAGCTGTGGTTTCTTTCAATAATGACAGCAAAGACCAGTCAGATTTCTCTGTGGGACTGAAGGTAATACTAGCGATTTCATTTGTTGGAAACTTGGAACTATTTGAGAATTGAGAAGCCTAAGCGGGATTAGATGCTGTGGTTTCTTCATGGATTTGCTTTTTGACACAGGCAAAGGGTTGGACTCTGGAGATGATAATTCTTCCTTAATTTAAAGTGTATCATAATCTTAAACTACTAAAATTTAAGGGTTGATGCTCCTTTATTTGCTCACCAAGACTACCAATTTAGAAGAGCTTTTTCCTTTTCCATTATCCAGAGTAAAAAGTTCAACATTTAATTTATTCAATTATGTATGACAGATGTATAATGAGGTTCAGCATTGCTTTCTGACAGTTGGCTTGGTGTATCCAGATGATTTGTTTTTGTTCCTTGTAAATGTAAGTACTTACACATTTGATAGTATGTCTGTAATTCTGTAGTGTTAATTCTTGACAAACTAATTTTTCTTCCCTCCCTTTTGTTGATGAAAAAATAAATTTCACTAAGATTAAAGAAGGATTAATATAGTAGCAAAGGATAGATGAATAAAACATCAGGTAAAATTAATTAAATAACTGGAAGAAGCTTGAATAGAAACTGCAAATTGGATGAAGGCATAAAGTAATCAATCAACTCAAAGCATGCTGTTTTTATTTTTTATTTTTTTTGCTTTCTTTCTGTTTTCAGTTTTGGTTAAAAATTACAAAAAACCTATGTTGTTGTTTTCAAAACTTATTGAAGAAATTTTTGAAACCAGGAATCGGGATGAAAACAAGGTGGAATTTTTATAATTATTAAAACTTATCAACTAAAATGAAGACTGAAAACAAACCAAACATCAGTTTACAGTGTATTTAGTTTGCTTTTTGTTTTTATTTTCAATTGATATGGTTTTGCTAATAATTACACAAATGCAAGATTATTTTCTAAATTCTTCAAAACAGGAAATGAAGTGAAAAATGTGGTATTTTTTGTGATTACTGATGAAAGCATGTCAACTGAAAAAGAAAACAGAACACCAATCAAACACACCCTTAGTTTCTGTAGTATCCTGTTTCTTCAATTTAAAATTGGGTAAAAATATTTCTGGTCCCTTGAAATATTTTGAAATGTTGGTTTTAGTCCTACATTTTAGTTGAAATACACGTTTTTACTCCCTAAATGAGGGACTAAAACTGCGTCACTTTTGGTAAAACATTTTAGTACACACATTTAACAACATTAATGTGGTTTTAGTTCCTCATTAGGGATTAAAAAATTGTGTTTCTATTAAAATTAAAATGTAGAGATTAAAAATGTAGAAATTTTTTATAGGGACTTAACCCAACATTTTTAAATATTGAGGGACAAAATATTTTACCCTTTAAAATTTAATTGTTGTTAGTATGTTCAGTTCAAGAGCGAATTTCATTGTTAGTATTTTCATTCCTTGGTTCTCTCTTTCTATTAAAAGTCTCTTCTTTTTCCAGGGGAACAATATTCTTTTTCTGGTTCTTGTAATTTACTAATATAAAACGCTTCTGTCTATTGTTCTTGCTTCCAGAAATGCAGGTTGAGGGAAGAACCATTGACTTTTGGTGCACTTTGCATGTTGAAGCATCTTTTGCCAAGGTTTCTGCTGTTTCTAATGCTGATGATAATTATTCGTAATTATTTAGTATAAGTTAACCTACAATTCTTATTTGAAGGCTGTCTGAAGCTTGGCATAGTAAAATACCTCTACTAGTCGAAGCTGTAAAGTCTTTGCTTGAGGAGCAGAATTTAGCTGTTCGGAAGGCACTTTCTGAGGTAAGTTTTTGTTGTTTTTTAATATTTAAATAAGACAATTTGTTATTTTTCACCAATAGGTCAATATATTTTGGCTTCTCAGTCTTCCTTATTTATTTATAGTTAATTGTGGTTATGGCTTCTCACTGTTACTTGGTTGGTTCGTCTGGAGAGTTGTTCATTGAATATCTTGTACGCCATTGCGCTATAACAGATCAAAATCAGAGTGATCTTGAGAGCACACCAAATAAGAGAATAGAGGTACCCCCTGCCTCACCAAACTATGTGTATATTACTTATTTTCCTGGATATAGAAGTCCTCAGTGTTTTCAGTGTTTATGGGAGAGTTTCCTATGCTGATATGATTGGGAGGCTCTGTTATTTTGAGCTTTCTAGTCTCTATCTCCCCTCCCCCCTTTCAATTCAATGTTCATTGTTGCCGTTCCCCCCGCCCCCCCTTTCTCATGTATCATAAAGTTTTTTTTTTCTTTTACTTAAAACAAGAATAATGACAAGAATATTTCTTGTACTGATCTGTAGTGATTTTGTTTTATTAATCATAGATCCCTAACTCAGTTATTCTTCTTAGATGAAAATTGGAGCAGTTACCCCTGGTGAGTTAAGAGCAGTTTGTGAAAAAGGTCTCCTTTTAGTAACTATTACGATTCCTGAAATGGAGGTAATTTTTTTCCCTTATTGGCCATTATTTCTTTTAATTCTCTATTTGCTAATTTTACCCAAAAACTTGTTTTGTAATTTGAATTGATGTCGGATTTTCAGCATATTCTTTGGCCTTTTTTGTTGAGGATGATTATTCCACAGACCTACACTGGTGCTGTTGCTACGGTAAAAGTTCTATATCTAGTAAAACTTCTGTAGGGAATTTTAACTTGATTTTCAGATGCTTGACTAATTTTATCCATCCATGTTGTAAGATTTGTAAATTGTAAGGATATATGCATGCACTGTGAAATTTATGTTTTATTGTTGCAGTGAATTTTCATTGGCAAATTAGAAGACATCATTACTACATTTACAGGTGTGCAGATGTATCTCGGAATTGTGGCGGCATAGGTCATATAGCAATGATATGTTGAGTGAGTGTAAAACCCGTCCTGATATACCAATTGCTGAGGTAGGATATCTCTAATAGATTTTTTTTTTTAAAATTTCATAATTACCTGTACTTTCAATTGTTAAAAAAAGTTGTCATTTGCTATATTCAGCACATATCACCTGCTTGAATAATTTATGCTTGATATAGGAACTTCTTGCCCGTTTGTTGGTGCTTTTACATAATCCTCTAGCAAGGGAGCAATTGGCCACCCAAATTTTGACAGTGAGCACATGACATCCTTTAGTATTGCACATTCTTCCTTTTGAATTATTCATTTGTATTGTCACATAGAGTCCTTCAGCATGATTGTTTTGTGATGTTGCAATGCTGCATATACTAAAATTTACTAATCTATTATTAGCTTTCAGCTAAAACCTAAAGATTTTTACAAGTCTGTTGCAAAGTTTCCTTAATGGATCAGGAACTACATTTTTTTTCCCTTTTCTCTGTTTAATGAAGAATTGAAAGAGAGAGAATTCTGATTAAATTTTTTATTTATATGATCTGAAAAGTACATAAAATGATGAGCTTCTGTTCCAACAAGTATATATAGATCAGAGGATCATCACGACAAGACAGGTGTCAATTATAAGTCAGGGATGTGCTGCACAGCGAGTTGCTTAGCTAGAACCTTTTCTCTGACAAAGAAATGGTCTAGTTCCATGTGTTTGGTCTTGGTCTGGATTGTGGGAGAGATTGATTCACTGCAGTCTGCACTGAGGTTATCACAATAGACCATGGGAGTGTAATGGGGAACAACTAGCTCAGTAAGTAATGTCTGAATCCACAGAAGGGCCAGCAGTAGCAGAAGCAAGGCTGCAATATTCAGTTTCTTTGCTTGATCTGGCCACCAAGAGACTAAATTCGGACCAAGTTTGAAAGCAGCTTTAGAAGTGGATCTCTTGTCATTGAGGTCTGATGCCCAATCAGCATCACAGAAGGCTCTAATGTAAAAGGGTTGATGAGGGTCAGCTGGAGTATGGTGCAGGCCACATTGTAGAGTACTCTTGAGATATCTAAGGATTTTTTCAACAGAAACCCAATGAGATTCAAGCGGGACAACATGAACTGAAAGACTTTATTCACAGAAAAGCATATCTCTGGTCTACTGATGGTGACATACTGAAGAGCACCAACAACTGACATGTAAACAGAAGGATCAGATAGTAAATTCCCACCCTGTTTCAAGAGTTTACAGCCAGACAGCGTAGGAGAGGAGATAGCTTCTGCTTCAAGCAAGGAGGTCCTTTATGTATTTTGTTTGAGCCATGAGAAGAATCTCATTGGACTGGGGCCAAGCCTTGATTCCTAGTAAATAATCAAGAGGGCCCAGTTGCTTTGAGAGAGAACAGAGTCCAGCTTGTGAATGAGGTGCTGAACGTGAGGAGGAATTGCCTGTGATGATTTGATTATATCATCCATATACACCAGTAAATAAACAATGCACTGAGTTATGGTAGTAAATGAGCAGAGAAGGAATGCATTTGCTGTCTTTAAAGCCAAACTGTAGTAAAGCTGTCTTGAGTCTCTCAAACCAAGCCCTTGGAACTTGTTTGAGACCATAGATGGCTTTATGAAGCCTGCACACTAGAGAAGTAACAATGGCTTTGAAGCCCAAAGGCTGGGCCATTTAAACTTCTTCAAGGAAGTCATTGAGAAAAACCCTTTTTAACATCCAACTAAAAAATAGACCATTTGTGAGTGAAAGCAAGAGTTAAAATAATCCTGATGGAGACATGTTTGATGATAGGGGAAAATGTCTCATTAAAGTTTACTTAATATCTGATGATTTTTTTTTTTTGTTGGTGTGACTGAGATTGACTGGGCTCTTTTTATTTATTTAGATGCACATATTTCCTTGGATAACATGTAAGTTTACATTTTTTTTTGTAGGTTCTATGTCTTCTGGCACCTCTTTTTCCAAAAAATATCAATTTGTTTTGGCAAGAAGAGGTAACATTTTTTTTTTGCTAAAAAACTTTTATCTGATTGAAATCTCAAGTTCTTTGCTAATTTATTTACCTTTTGTTAGAGGTTGGCAATCAGTCCAGTTTTCTGTTATACATTATTATTGAAACTTATCATACTCATGCAAATAATTATTGGTGAAAGTTTAGCATCCTCGTCTATTAATTGTGCATCTGTTGATACAAATACCGAGATCATGAAATTTTGAGTTTTGTTGGGCTTTCTGATTTTTAGATGAAGCAAACAGTCTAGCTGTTCTGTAATTTTGTATCCAATGTATCTGTAATTCTGTATTATTGGTAAATCACAAAAAAGCTTCACATACTTATGTTCATTTTATAATATAGTGTAGTGTATCATAGGATGTTATTCTGAATCAGTTACAACTTACAATTTCAAGATGGTTATTATAGATCAAAATGTAATTGATGTGTGTATTTGGTAAGCTCTAGATTCCAAAGATGAAGGCATATGTTAGTGATACAGAAGACTTGAAACAGGATCCATCATATCAAGACACTTGGGACGACATGATAATCAATGTGAGTGTGATTTACTTGTTGAACATCCTATCCTTCCCCTGTTCTACTGTATGATAGAGTTATAATTAGTAAGAAGTACTTGTCTTGAAGTCAAACTTTCTGATGGATGCAAGAGCTGTTTTTATTCAAGTAGGTGGGGTTGTTTAATCTGTTTGCTGTTGGAATATTTCTTGAATTAGTTTAATTATGTGCTACAAAATGATAGTGCTACTGAAGTGATCAAACATGTTTCTGAAATTGGTATTGTTGCTAAGAAAAAGCACAATGATTGATCGGTATATTAATTCTGGTTATGCAAAGCCAATTTAACTTATTTTGATGTCCTAGATATTATGCCAATTGTGAAATCCAAATATCCTCCTGCAAGATATTTTGATATCATCTCTTTATCTTGGGTTGCAGTTTCTTGCAGAATCTTTGGATGTGATCCAAGATGCAGATTGGGTTATGTCTCTTGGAAATGTTTTTGCCAAACATTATGAGCTGTATGCATCTGATGATCAACATACTGCACTTCTTCACCGGTATCAATGCTCTAAACCTAAAGTGTTCTTTTGTTGATGCAATAGAAACATAAGGTGTTAAATATTGCTTTCTGTTGCATGAGAAGTTGCTTGCTTAACAGTTTATGTTATCGATATTATATTGTTGATCAGTTGGTCTTTGTTTCAAATCTGGAAACAGCTTTGCATTTGTAGGATAATTCTCACTTTACAAGCTAGTTTTGTAGGGTTGAGTTAGGCTTAAATCCAAATTCTAAGAATATGTACCACTATATATAAACCAACCATTACACCAGTTTTACAGGATAATTTAATTTATTGTTGCATTGGAAGTTTTTATCATATAGGTCATCTACAAACTTGTATATTAATTTAAAATTGTTTAATACTCCATTGATGTAGATCAAAATTGGTGTAAAATAGTGGTGTAATTTGTTCCCTTCTCTCTCAAATTTTTGCACTTACACCACTTAATAATTTTATTTAGAACATGAAATTAATTATTGTTGAATTCTTTGATATTTTCTTTTTGATCATGTATATCACATTTTAAATGACATATTATCCATTAAAATAAAGTTGTATGAGATGAACATTTAGTTTTGTCTATACATGTCTATGCCTGCTTTCTGAAAATTCAAGTGCCCATTAAGACTTGAAAGGGTGTGTAAAACAATATGGAACTTGAACAGGTGCTTGGGAATTCTGCTTCAAAAGGTTAACGACAGAGCTTATGTCCATGATAAAATAGATTGGATGTACAAACAAGCAAACATTGCAATTCCAACAAATAGACTTGGGTTGGCAAAAGCAATGGGATTGGTAATTTAGTCTCTTCTTTTATTTATTTATATATCCCTTGTTGGATTCATTTTCCTTTTCCTATTGCTTAACTTACTTTCTATTTATTAAGGTTGCTGCATCACACTTGGATACAGTGTTAGAGAAGCTGAAGGATATTTTAGACAAAGTTGGACAAAGCATATTTCAGAGGTTTATGCCAGACTTATAGGATCGAGTGTATACACTTTTCTTTCTGAATTGGTTTATCTGCTGCTATCATAAACCCTTGTTTATGCATGAATATTGAACATAATTTATGGACAAATGATAGTTGCCTCTTTTTCTAAATCTGCTCCCTCTTTGCATTATGGTTTGAATGTTCATAAATAAACTTTACAAGCTATGGTGTATCATGATGTGTTGTCTTTCAAAATGTTCTTTAGTGAAGTTTTAATGTTGTTCGGATCTTACTGTCACCCCCATTATTTATTTTCATCATCCCTGTCTCCTTTTATGTGTTTTATTTTCACGTTTTGGATGTTTGCAGTTCAATATATTTCACATGGAAGGTCAAAACCCTAAGTATGCTTTTTATTTATAACTTATGAAATTGTTGCTCCTTGTATAATATTTTAACAAACTGGTAACTAATCTTGTATATCACCATAGTATCACTGGAATTTTCTGTCACTGATATTAATTTAAATGGATGCCAGAAACAGAGGATATCAATTTGCATAGATCCTCTTTAGCAGAAAATGGAAAGTACAGAATGCTAATCGGATTTTATCCTCTTTAAGGGGTTTACTTCCTTCCCAAATCTTTACTTGACGCACATCTCCCAATCTGTTTCCTTCTCTTTATACTTTTCTCCCATATGTTTTTCCCTTGCTTTCATATACCGCTCAAATCCACACCAAAAAATATACCTCCCAAATCCTCATTCTGTCCCTTACTATTATACTTACTGTCTTGAGTCTCTTATCCTTCCTTCAGGTCTTCTTAAAATGTTTCTTTTCTTTTCCTTTCTAAGATGCAATTAAATTCAGAATTTGTCTTATTTGTTTGTTAATATATATATATCCTTTGGTTAAAGAATAAGTTTGCATCAGAACATGACATCAGTTTAGAGAGAGGTCCTTATTTCCTTTCATTGAACATTAACTTAGTTTGCATCAGAACATGCAACAGTTCCTTAACTTTTACTTTTGATGCTTTTTTTCCATTTCATTTTCTAAGATTCAATTAGATTCAAACTTTGTCTGATCTGTTTGTAGCTTTCATTTGTTGCAGGATACTGTCATTGTTCTCTGATAGTTTCAAGACGGAAGAGTCTGATGATATACATGCTGCTTTGGCATTAATGTATGGATATGCTGCAAAGTATGCCCCATCAACAGTTATTGAAGCCAGAATAAATGCCCTTGTTGTGGGTCATCTTTTTTCTTTGCTTTTGACTCATTATTTATACGATAATCTTTACTTTGTTGTCTTGCTTTATTTCTTTCCAGATACCGAAAGAATAAAAAATGTTGTGCTGGAACCATTCTCAGTTTTCTGTTTAAATGAAGTGTTAATTTTTTAAGTACCAAAAGAGATTTTAAGAACAATAAAAGAAAAAAAGTGTTTTTGAGATTTTTTTTTTTTATCAGCTTCAAAAAAACAACAACAATCAAATAAAAGTTTATATATTATTAAAGTTTCGCCATTGGTGAAAACAGGTTTATTAATAATGAGTTGTTTTCAATGAAGTCAGTTTGTATATTGTTGGGTTATTGCACACCAAGTAGGTATATATATTTAGTTATATAGTTATGATTTGGCATTTAGTTGACAACAGATTGAGCACAAGTGAGTGAACGAGTAGTGTTTTGAAAAGCAACAAAAGTTTAGAAACAGTCTGTAGCACAAGTCTTTTTTTGTTTTTTGTTTTCTGTTTTAGTCTTCTGATGAAATTATGCATTAAAGCTTCAAAATAGTAAAACAAGTGTAGGTTGCGTATCTCCCTTCCTGTAAATGTGTTTTGGTTATTTGCTTATGCTTGTAATCAGGCAAAGTTGATTTAATTGTCATTTATTTATGGGCAGGGCACCAACATGCTCTCTCGGCTTCTTCATGTGCGTCACCCCAAAGCAAAGCAAGCTGTCATCACAGCAATTGATTTACTAGGTTTATAGTTTTCTTTTCAGAATTTAATTATCATTGATTCTCATTGTTATCCCTTTCATTTTGTTGCTTCTGCCCTAATGTTGTCACAAACACTAATGTGTTTTTCTTGTCACTTTGAAAGTTTTATGCAAAAAAATGGATTGCTATGAAACTAACTTTTAGAAAATGAACATTTCATGAAAGTTGTGGTTATTTTGCCTCGCATACCATAGTTTAAGATATCATGCAATTCATGATTTGTTTTGTTTAAGGAATATATATGAGGGCTGATTTTGTTCCATTAATTTTGTGAGCATGATGTAATTCTGATATTGCAGGTAATGCTGTCATTAATGCCGCTGAAAGTGGCTCGCCATTTCCCTTGAAAAGAAGGGACCAACTGCTTGATTATATTTTAACGTTGATGGGCCGAGATGATGAAGATGGTTTTGCTGATTACGATGATCTTTTGCGTACTCAGGTATATAAAACCGAGTTAGGCCCAAGGTGAAGTCACTCATTAGTTTATGCATGAGAATATTTGAGTTTTCTAATGTGCTTTATTTTAATTAGGCCCTTGCAATAAGTGCCTGCACTACCTTGGTCTCTGTGGAACCAAAGCTAACAGTTGAAACTAGAAACCATGTAATGAAGGTACGGATGTTTCATTTGATTTATATTATATATATAATTCAACTTTTAGCCATCTGAGTTTCCTGATGAATTTGACAGGCTACATTGGGGTTCTTTGCTATACCAAATGATCCAGTTGATGTTGTCAATCCCCTTATAGACAACTTGATTACTCTTTTATGTGCAATTCTTCTCACTGGGTATTTTAAGTAAAAAAGTTAATGTTATTTATTCTGCTTAAGTTTCTGGTTTGTTTATTTTAACTGTCCTTTTGAAAATTGTTTAACTTTGTTGTTTTCTTGTACTCTGCATCATTGTTCCTCCCAAATAATTTTTTCAATAGAAAAAATGTTGCTCTTTTGTTAGATCTGTTTTATTTGCATCCTGGACTCTCACTTGTAATTTGTTGTTGGCGCTGCATCTTAGGCATTATAAACATAATATTTTCATCTTTCATCTGTGTTTCTAAACACATCCATCACTCAATATATCTGATTAAATAACTTTTGTTCATATGTATTAAATCGTCCTGTCTTTAGAGTTTTTTTTTTTTTTTTTTTACTTGTACTAATTAGTAAAAACATAATATTTAGTGGAGAAGATGGAAGAAGTCGAGCAGAGTTGCTAATGCTTATCTTGAGGCAAATTGATCAATTCGTCTGTTCTCCTGTTGAGTATCAGAGGAAAAGAGGCTGTCTTGCTGTTCATGAGATGCTTCTAAAGTTTCGGACGATATGTGTCAGTGGTTACTGTGCACTGGGCTGTCATGGGAGTTGTGCACATAACAAGCAAATGGACCGAACTCTATATGGGAATTTTTCAAAGCTACCATGTAAATATGTTCCATTAGACAGCTCTGAATTGCTTGTCTTTCATGTATTCTAAAGTATATTTTTCTTCTCTACCGCCAGCTGCATTTGTATTGCCAAGTCGAGAAGCTTTGTGCTTGGGAGATAGGGTAATAATGTATCTTCCACGTTGTGCAGATACAAATTCTGAAGTCCGAAAAATATCAGCACAAGTAAGTAGTATCTGAGAAGTCTTTGTCCCTGTTATGGAAAAAAAAGGCACAACCTCTCCTTAAATCCTTGCATAGTTTCTGGAATATAATATGGTCTATAATTATAAAGTGCATGCTCTCTAGTGTCCAATTCTATAGAGGTCATTGCTGACTTGTTCTTAAGTAGTCTAATTAATTGTTTTTGGGGAAGATTCTTGATCTACTCTTCAGCATCTCTCTTTCACTTCCAAGACCTGCTGCTTCATCCATATCTGGTGAAGATATAGAATTGTCATACAGTGCATTATCTTCTCTTGAGGATGTTATAGCCATGTTGAGGAATGTAAGTTCCCTGACCACCTTGTTTTATTACCTTGCTTGTTCTTCTTCTTTTTCCATCTTTATTGTATTTTATAGTTGCCAAAAAAGAAATGAGACCAAAGATCTTTGTTTTTATGTGTGTGTATATATATATATATATATATATATATCCAGGATACTTCTATTGATCCATCAGAAGTTTTCAACAGGATTGTTTCCTCTCTCTGCATTCTGTTGACAAAGGAGGAGGCAAGTGTCTTCGATTACGTGTGTGTATTTTGTTCAAGTTATAATTAATAATAACTGTCTTGGCGCTCATGTACAGCTGGTTGCTACACTGCATGGTTGCTCAGTGGCTATATGCGATAAGACCAAGCAGTCAGCTGAAGGGGCTATTCAAGCTGTTGTTGAATTTGTTACCAAGAGAGGGAGAGAATTGACTGAGATTGATATCTCAAGGTTTATAGCATAGTTTCATATACCAATGTTATGTTTACTGGAAAAAACCACTTTTGTTGATATCATCATGTCTTCTTTTGGGCTGGTAAATTTTGACATGTTATGGTGGCATGACATAATGTTTTTGCCTACAGGACAACCCAATCGTTGATTTCTGCCACTGTGAATGCAACTGACAAACATTTGCGTGTGGAAACTCTTGGAGCTGTATCCTTTTATTATTCTAATACTTTATAGTTGGTATGTTTCATTGACCGTCTTTTTGTCATAATTTTCCATGTTGGAATCAACACAATTTGGGGAAATGTTGTTTCGAAGTTACGAGAATAGCGCGCTACAGCGCCGTGACGGAGTGGAGCGGCCCCTCGCTGCGACAAGGGCGTCTTAGGCGCGGTTCAATGTCGCGGCTGAAATAGCGGGTGTCGCGGCGCTATTCAACGCTCCCATGAGTGTGACGACGTTCCTGAAACTTTTGCTCCCTTCTCCATCTTCTATCTGCGATCTCTGCTCTCTATCTCGATCTCTCACTCTCTGTCGCTGCGAACCTGAGTTGTTCACTCCAGATTTGCAGTCGAAATTTCAGTGATGAGAAACGTCGGGCGCCAGAGTAGAGAGTTACATCTAGGCCTTTAGGGTTTCAGGAAATTAAAGTTTATAGCGTTGTGATATTTGGGCCAGTAAGCCCAAACACTTTTTAGTTGTTTTTTCTATTTTTTTGTTTTAGTTTGTTGGGCCATTTTGAGTCTAGTTTAGACTATATTTTTATCTGTTTTTAAATATGCATAGTATATAATAAATAATAAATAAACTAAATAATAATACTAATACTAATAAAAATATAATAAAATATTTAAAAGCATAACATATAATAAACTAATTAACAGATAATAAACTAGTTAATGGTAGTTATAAAAATATAAACTATTTAAAGCATCACATATATAATATAATATAATATAATAAACTAAATAATCGTGATAAAAAAAACTAAATAAAACATAACATATAATATGATATCTAATAAATTAAACAATAACAGTACTAAAAATATATTAAACTAAACAATAGTAATAATAATGAAAATGTAATAAACTATTTAATGCATAAGATATAATATAATATGTTGTTATCAACCTGTTTACCTCTGGAAAATATATCCTTTACTTGTGAAAAAGATTTCTTCTTTGGCTGAAAACACTGGCCCAAAAACTGTTTTTGATGAAGTCCTGGCTACTGCTGGAAGGGATACAGTCACAAAGGATATATCTCGGTTACGTGGGGGATGGCCCATGCAGGATGCATTCTATGTAAGTTTGCCATTGTTTTAAGTAAGAACTTCTTTACTACACTGTTGTACAGATTGTTCCATATTCATTTTTAATCTTCAATTTATTTGCTCATAGCATGGTTATCAAATTCAAGAGTCTACATAGACTCGTGAGAGCTTTGTGAACTTGACTTGTAAGAGTTTACTTCATAATTTAATAAAATACTTATAAATAACATCTCTCAAACATTTTAACAACATAAACACCCAATATTTTTCCTATTTCCCGGAGCATTTTTACTTTAAGCAGGAGCTGTTGTAGAGGTAGCAGCAGCTGAATTTGATCCAGTTCCAGTACCAGTCCTAGTCATGGTTCAGCTTCAGTTTCAGTAATTAGTTTACCAAAAAAAAAATTCATGGTTCAGCTTCAGCACGAGCACACAATACCAAAAAATTAATTGGTTTAAGGGAGGGAGGGAGGTGAATAAAACAAAACTTACCTAGAGCCTAGAGAGACAGCTGAATGCACATGGCGGAGGAGCAAAACAGAGGCTCGAATGCGTGACGGAGGAGGACAACACATACATGCAGAACAATGGGGACTCGATGACAGAGAGAGAACGCAGCTTGACGATGCAGAGTGCAGCAGTGTGACGGAGCTCATGGTGCAGAACGCAGTGTGACAGATGGTAAAGAGAATGCGCAGCCGCCAGCAGAGGAAATGAGTGATCAAAGAAGGGCTCGTGCAATTAGGGTTGTGTAAAGAGGGCTTCACAAAACGGTGTCATTTTGAGACAAATTAAAAAAAAAAAACAGAATTGGAAACTCGGAGATGGAAACGCGTTTCTGCATGATTTCGTTTGAGTCTACCCGATTCCACCAATTCTACCAAAAAACAATTCTACATGTGATTTGACTTGGAAACGCGATTCCATGCGATTTTACGAGTTGAAACTCGATTTTGATAACCATGGCCCATAGCAATGATTAGACTGGTAGAAAATCTGAAATTTGTTACTGTCATGTTGCACATATATGGGAATATGTTAGGTCTCAGATAGATAAAGATAGTTTTTTTTTTTTTTTTTTTTGGTTGGCAGATAGATAAAGATAGTACTTGGAAGGTGTATGTTACAGAAATAGAGAACAGTTAGAGGTTAAGACAGCCAGGATTGTTAGTGTAGTGACAATTCTCTTAGGTAGTCAGTTAGGTGGTTAAATAGGGTTAAGCTGTACAAAGAGGGATTGGAAAATAAGATTGTTAGCAGAACTGAATCTGGGAACTCAATTGAGAAGGGGCAACCTTTGTAAAGAAATAGTCTCCTGAATCCTGATTTATTTGCCCTCCAATAACAGATACACTGTTCTTTCCTCAGTTTTCCTTTTTGTTCTCTTTGCACTTTGCTACCTATGAGAGTGGGTGTTGGATACCACATTGGTTCTACATTGGGATATGTTATTCCATATAAATTACGGTACAAGAATTAAGGGTTTTGTAAAATCTTAAGATTTTACCTAAAAGCAAAGCAACATAAAACACCTATCATTGTATCCAATGGTTTTTGTTGAGAATCAGGACAGAATATCTATATTTGATTTTGATGTAAATCAAGACAAAATATCCTAGTCATAATCATAGTTTATAGGCAACAATATCTCATTTAGAGGAAACAATATATTCTGTAATAAATGCAAATAAGCCTATATAAACTATGCTCTGTGGTGTATTTAGACACACGGTTTATTGCCTAATTCTCTATAATGTTATTTGTTCTGGTTATCTAAGATGGTATCAAGAGCCTAATTGCATTCCTGTTTCCAGTGACCCTTTCTTCTTCCCCACCTTTTCTGATGGTCTTTTTGATTTTTCAAAGACTTTCCAGTAATGAATATCCCGGTTACCATTCCTGCCACCGTCTTTTTCCAGCGTATTTTCCCGGCCACTGCCTTTTGATGGTTGTTCATTTTCTGGTGAAGAACTTTCCGGTTGCCCATCATATCGTTGTCCTTTTTCGGCATGCTTCTTGGTGACTTTTATGTGCTGTGCTAGTTACATGTTTGTGCTATGGTTATCTTTGCCAATGGCTATTTAGGGCAATTTTCTCTGTTTGAAGTTTAAATAATTTTGGATTCCACTATTAGTTTAAAGCTTCCAAATGTTGGTTTTAAGTAAGTTGGAACTTGCTTTCTTAAGCTGATGTATATTCCAACTCTCTCTTTCTAGCAATATTCCCCGACTTCACCAAGATCCTTGAGTTGTCTTTCAAACACTTTTTTGGTGGAACTTAAATGATTTTATATTTTATTTTTATTAGTTGGGAAATTTTATTGTAACAAGCTAAAAGCTTAGTAATCTCCAACTTGAGGGGGAGTGTTGAGAATCAGGACAGAATATCTATATTTGATTCTGATGTAAATCAAGACAAAATATCCTAGCCATAATCATAGTTTATAGGCAACAATATCTCATTTAGAGGAAACAATATATTCTGTAATAAATGTAAATAAGCCTATATAAACTATGCTGTGGTGTATTTAGATACACGGTTTTAGTCTTAGATTGTCTTTTAACAGTTTTGTTAGGAATTTTTGTTGGTTTCAGTTACTATTATCTTCTGTTAGCTGTTACTGCAGCTATTATGCTAAAAGTTGGTTCTAATTAGATAGTTTGTTACTGTAGCAACTCTGCTAGATGTTAGTTGTAGACTTGTAGTTAGTTACCTTCTATTTTCAGTTGTAAGAGCTGAAGTGCAGTGTGTACAGCTTCAGTTAGAAGCTTTCCGTGTTCTACTTTGTACAAAAGAGTATCTTTGTTATGAGTTTCGAGTTCATTCTCTTCCTACTTACCATTCTTTTGTTCTTTGTTAATTCTTGTCAACAACCAATTATCTCAGAAGTTTAAGTTGTGAAGGCATGTGAAGATTTTATATAACATCTCTAACATGCCCTGCTCACATCTCTAACATTCCCCTCACATAAGAGTCCTTTGGGCTTGCATATGCTCACCTTCATCATGTTCAAATTCAACCTTCTATTAGAAAATGGGTGCACATGAATTGACTCTAAACCACTTGGTCATAGAGGCTTTAATTAATACTATGTTATAATCAAACAATCTCAAAAGCTTAAGCTATTAGGCAATGGGCACATGGATGATTTTGGTTTTTGCATTTTATATCCGATTCAGTAACATTCCTGTTCTTTAAGTACCATTGCATTTGAAGTTTTTATTTTATTTTATTATTGTTATTACAAATTAATTGATTTACAGAGTACAATTTTTTCCAGGCATTCTCTCAGCACATGGTACTGTCAGTTTTGTTTCTAGAACATGTGATATCTGTTCTTCGCCAGATTCCTATCCTTAAAGGTGATGTGGACAGAGTTGAGGATAGCCAGGTTGACAGTCATACAGAAGATGGCAAATTGCAATCTGCAATTTTTGCTCTTACTGCTTTCTTCAGGTCTGTGTAATAAGCTATGCCTTTTGTATTTAAGATACATAAATCATCCAACAATTTTACAAACTATTGTTTAATGCAGAGGTGGGGGAAAAGTTGGAAAAAGGGCTGTTGAACAAAACTATGCTTCGGTTCTTTCTGAGCTTATACTGCAACTTGGAAGCTGTTATGGTTTAACATATTCTGGTCAGCTTGAACCATTGAGGTGAGAATCTAGCATTATATTACTTGCATGTTTGCATCCACATTTGTGCTGCATGTCATGTCATGTCCTTTTTTTTTTTTATGTATAAAGAACACATTAAAATTTAATTGTAGAAGATAATATTAAAAATGGTATGTTTTGAAATTTACTGTTATTTTGGATAGTTTTCAAGGGTAATTAGGGAGATATTTAAATCTTTAACTAAACCCCCAATGTGAGTTTTTACATTCTGACCCACCATTTTTTTTCTAGGACATGGTATTTTAGTCATATGGTTTTATTGGAGCCTTTAGGGGATGAAGATACCGAGGAAACTGAAGTCAGGGCTGCATTTATAACTGAACATAAATTTGTGAACAATTACACATAAATATGTATACAACTACCCTTGTGAATCCTATGTCTAATAATTCCACTTTCATGTTCCTGTGCAGGAATCTTCTTATTGCATTTCAGGCATTCTGTGAATGTGTTGGTGACCTTGAGATGGGCAAGGTAGACAAACGTTTAAAATTGCTCTATTTTAGGGATGTAAGATATGGTCTTGTAAGCAAATTAATAAAAAAAATATTCCTTTATTCAGATTTTAGCTAGAGATGGGGAACTATCGGAAAATGAGAGGTGGATTAGTCTCATTGGAGACATAGCAGGCTGCATATCTATAAAGCGACCAAAAGAGGTAATATGATATGAAATATACTTCTACAACTAGTTATATACATTAATTTATATATCTAGATGATTTCATAATTATATGGCTGAAAAGAAAATGCTACTAGAATATTGGAGTAGCTTTAGTATACACTGATGAAATTGTAGATTATATGATTTTGTGTTTCCTCTGTTGTTGGTGTTAGAGTTGAAGATGTAAATCAAATCCATTTCCGGAAAATTTTTTACAGGTCAAAGCTTTTAGTTTTAGGATGATTAAATTCTTGACATTGTATCATAAATCATAATCATTTTGACCAACTGGTTAGGAGTTTAATCCTCCCTGCCTCTATTGCATTAGGGGGTATGCATGTTGGAGATATGAATCAGAACCACATTTGAATATTCTCTTAAAAGCTTAAGCATCTATGTTTTAACTTTTTTGTTTTGGTTTTTATAGGAAGTTTTGATAATTATATCAATTGACTGTGTAGGCATATGTATGGCAATATTTTGGAGATTTTATATTTGTTAAGTCTCAATTTATTTATTGCAGTTTGCCAATGGAATGAAATGCAATAATTTTCAAAAATAAGTTTTTGGTTACATTGGGTTTGGGTAGGTTATTTTGGTATCACTGATACAAGGATTACTTTACCTGATTGTTTAAAGCACCATTATCATGAATAAAGTGGTCTGTTGGTTTGATGTTAATTTGTAATTCAGTTTTTCTTCTCTTTTTCCATAGGAGGATGTCTCATCCCTTTCTTTATTTATGGGTTGCTTTTGCTTAGCTCCACCCCGTCACCTCCCTACCCTTTTCCTATACAAATAATGAATTGACTGATATTTGGACCATGGAATAGAATACATGCATGAAAGAACCTTTCTTACTACAAGGAGTGACTGCATTGTTATTTTACTTTAAGAATATATGTTGCATCTGACCTTCTGCTTTATCATTTTCTCCTAATAAGATAGAGAGGTGCATCAGGGATCGATTGCTTTCCTTGAGAGCTATTTTAGTCAAAAACTAAATGCTCTGTGAAGTTTGAATCATGATTGCTCCTAAGAATGTTGGCAATAAATAATGGTGTTCTCATGAAAATTTTGACAAACTTTCTTGCCTTGTTGGAAACATAGGTACAAAATATTTGTCTATTTTTTAAAAGCTCACTGGATCGACCCCAGAAATATCAAAGGGAAGCTGCAGCTGCGGCATTATCCGAATTTGTTCGATATAGGTGCGTATACGTTGCCTCCGATTGATGCTGCAATATTTTATAAATGGCTCATTTGCTTGATCTTTTTGAAGAAAAAGTGCCTTTTTAATTCAAAAATGCTTTTTTTTTTTAATTTAGGAAATTTTTTTGAAAATAAAAGTAAGAAGATAATCTATTTTAATGCTTTTTTCAGAAACTAAAAATCATTTGATTATGGGAAAAGACTCTTAAAAAGCTGTTTTTCTTATTAAAAAAAAAAAAATTTAACCAAAGGGCCCTAAGTATTGGATGTTCTTGCAGAAACTTGTCATGTTGTCTTTATCATATGCTACCAGGCTTATTCTTCATATTAATGGGATAGAATAATTTTGTGGAAGTGATTGTTGTTACTATACTAGGGATTGAGGGTCAAATCCTAGTCTGAATCTGTTTACCTTGGTCTTGGATGTGCTTACTAAGCACGTTAAAGAGTTGGTGCCATGACACATGCTTTTTGCAAGTGATATAGTCTTAGTTAAAGAGTTGAGAGAGGAAATATACGGTCAATGGTTTGTCAATGGATACATGATAGACTATAGAACACTGACATTGTTTGATGATTCATGTAGTGAATCCCACCTAGTAGTAAAAAGAATTAGTTGTTGTATACTAGGTACGAAGTGTCTATATTTGTATGTCCATAACCAATTACTTTTAATTATTGAATTACATGCCATTGACTTCATGGGTTATCTTCCTTTGTTTGGTTTTTGGGTGTTAAAAATATAAAATCATGTCTGGTCCTTTGCCAGATAGTTTAAGGTTTTGGGAGAGTTGTGTTTGTTTTGCCTTTTATTCAGCACAGGTGGTAGAAGTTTACGTGTTAAGTGTAATGGCTGATTGGAGTATTTCCAACACTTAAACAAACATAGCTTTGATCATTGATGTCTCCACAACCAACTAGTTAGGAGTTTTGATCCTTGACAGTTCTATTCGTCATAATTAAATTAACCTTTTGCATATGGTAAAGCAACTTGAGGGTATGTATTAGAAATATAAAGGTAAAACCATTTTTTAGCCTTCACTTGATCCATTGTGTTCACATCATAATAAATAACCACCAGTTTTCTTTTTTTCTTTTTTTTACATATTCTGACACTTTAGTTGAAGTTCATGTTGATTCCCATTTTCAATTATACAGTGGTGGACTTGGTTCACTTTTGGAGCAAATGGTTGAGGTTTTATGTCGGCATGTATCAGATGAGTCTTCAACTGTTCGACGATTATGTTTGCGAGGATTAGTACAGGTCTTGTGTTTCATCCTATGATATTTTGTCATGACTCATGTAACCATGGTTTCTTTGTTTTTAATTATAATTTAACAATACATGAATTTAACCATTTTAAATGCTTGATCGCTTGCCAATTATCTACTCACTTATCTTCCTGTACATCACTTGAGATGAGGATTAACTTTTTATTCTAATTACTGATGTGTGAAAAACTTTCTTTAGACTATGGTACACCAAACAATTTACAAAATTACTTTCATAAGCTTATTCATTGAAAGTATTGCATGTATATGATAATTGTGTATTTGATATAATCATTGAGTTGTGGCATATGTAATCAGTTAAATTTTCAATTTTAAGGAGTAGATCTCTAAATACATACACTTTTATGCTTCCCTGTCAAATCATCATCACCAAATTTGAAAGTGCAGATTCCATTGATTCATATTCTGAAGTATACAACTCAAGTCTTGGGTGTTATATTAGCTCTACTAGACGATTCTGATGAATCTGTACAATTAACTGCTGTATCATGCTTACTGATGGTGAGGTTCTTTATCTCCTGTGATTGATTGTGTTTACTTTTTCATCCTTTATAAATTCAGTTATATACTTTGTTTTTTGGCTTGTAGATTCTCGATTCTTCACCTGATGATGCAGTTGAGCCCATTCTACTTAATCTTTCAATACGGCTTCGAAATCTTCAAGTATGCAAATCTACTCTTCTATGTATGATTTTGATTTTATTTATTTATTTATTTGGGTACTTAATATTTATTAGAAGCTAGTGTGCTATCTATAAGAATCAGAGAAAGAGAGAGAACAAGAGAGTCTGAAGCTGAAATGTTTTCATTCATAAAAGAATAGAGAACTTTCTATTAATTAATCTTAGGAAATTCTTACCATTAAAATTGTTAAAAAACAGACAAGCATGAATGCAAAGATGCGAGCCAGTTCTTTTGCAGTATTTGGGGCTCTAAGCAACTATGGAATTGGGGCACTAAGTGAGGCATTTGTCGAGCAGGTATATTGCTAACTCTGACTGTAGTTGTACCTTTTCTTCTTTCCTTTTTTTTTTTTTTTATAATTATGGACTCACATAAATAGGTAGGTTTAATCTGTTACCAGTAAAGCCAATATATAATGAATGGTTGTCGATAATGGATATTTGTAGAAGGGAACGGCAAAAGGCATTTATATTTTAATAAGGAAACTTTTCCTTGGGGGCTTACTATTTGCAATTATTTGTTATTTTCCATTTTTGTTTGTTTACTATTAGGTGACATAACTAGCTTCAAGCATTTTTACCACTATCTGTTCATTTTGTGATTTCCAGTTTGGTTAAATGGTAATCAATTTTGTAAAGACTAAATACACATTTTAGTCTTCAAGTTATAATTAATTGTTCGATTTGGTCCTCGAATTTTAAAAAGTTTCAATTTGGTCCCCAAATTATTTAAAACGGATCAATTTAGTCTTTTTATTTGACAAAATTTTCTATTTACACCCCTTTTTTTTCTAAGTACAGCTCTCATTCTTTGGGGGTGTATTTAGTAAAAGGTGGGTGTAAATAGAAAAACCTTACGGAAAAGGACCAAATTGAGGCATTATAAAAAATTTGGAGACTAAAATGTGTATTAAGCCTTTAGTAAAAGCATAGGAAAAAAAAGTGGCCACATTTAAACTTGTAGTCAATAGACTATTGGTGTATTAATTCTGCTAACTGATGATTTCTAGACTCACCCATGCTAAAAGCCCAGAGCAAGCTTCAATGGCTAGACATCTCCATCTCCTCAACTAATTTCCAAATACAGTTATCTACATATTTCAATTTAAAAAGAGTTTTGTTTTTAACCAATAACCAGATTTGGAATTGTCAACTTGGCAACTTTAGAACCTAGTGAAATACTTCATTAACTATCAGTGAACACATGAATCAATATAAAGGAAAGCAAAAAGTTTATCTAAACCATAATGTATGGCCTTTTAGTAGGTACATTATACATGTATCTTGTTATATAACCAGTATCAGCATATGCAAATAAATCACATAGTCTTCATAATATCTTCAACCAAGTTGGCTAGTTTATCATGGAGTATTCCAAGGTGATATGTCTTCTCATTATTTTTGTGAGCCTTTTGTTTACTTGGTAGGCCATCTGAACTGGTCATTGTCATATATTAGCTTCTCTTAATATTTCAGCAAGCTCATTCCATGTCAATGATTGTTCTAAAAGGTACATGCTGCTGTTCCTCGCCTGGTCTTGCATCTTCATGATGAAGATGTTAGTGTCCGAGTAGCCTGTCGGGTAATCAACAATCATCTTGGATTTTCTTGAATTGGGGATTTGTAAAGAAATGTCTAACATGATAAATCCTTTCTTTTTGAAACATACTGAACAATAGAATACCCTGAAACGAGTTTGCCCTTTGATGGAAATTGAAGGATTGCTTGCTGTACTAAACACACACAGTTTCCTTTCTGATCATCGGTATGGTTTGACAGATTGTAAAATTGCCTAGTTTTGCAAGAATTTTGAAGAATTTCCTATGGGAAATGGAAAAATATGACAACTGGCTTCCTTTGTGTTTTTAGAAGTGACTATGAGGACTTTCTTCGAGACATTGCAAAGCAATTTACTCAGCATCTTCCCTCCAGAGTTGATAGTTATATGGCATCGACAGTGCAGGTTGTTATTTACACTTTTTTGTTATAACACAATAAGTCATTTTTTTACTTACTGAAATCAAGATTGTGTGTGTTTGGATCAACTTATTTTTTTGTTTAATGGTGATTTTTTATAGCCAAAACTCAAGTCTTAATGAGACAGCATTTGAACTTTTTTAAAAGCGATTTTTCTCTACAAGAGTTTAATTTTCATGTACTATTAGTGCAAATTTTTTATACTATTAATCATTCAGAAATCTACCTAGGTATGACTTTTTTATAGTAGTTATCATACTAGTCAATAAACTTGCCATAGATGACATGTTATTATGTGATTAGATGACATCATAAATTTACTTTGTTAGCACATTCTAATTACATTCTTCTCTCAAAATTAGTCAAAATTGAACATGCACTTCTTCCGTTGCTCCATTCCAAATCAATCTCTTTCTCTTTTTGGATTGTATGGGTTGTAATCATTTTTGTTTTTTTTCCTATAACTATAACACATTTGTATGGTTATAATGTAGATATTATACCTAGTTTCATCTTTTCTTTTTTGGAGTTATCTGTGTTGGAATAAGGAGTTAATTCAGATCAATATTGATTAAGGTTTATGTATATAGGTTTAAGTACATAGAAAACAACATTCATGAACATAGGAGAAAGCATTCTTTTTAATTTGCCTTGTAATCATAAAATGTAATTATTTCAGGGTGTGCATATATATCAGTCTTTCTAGGTGCTTTTCCATTCAAGCAATTCAGAAATTTTCTCTAAACATTCTCTTCTTCTCAAGTATCTGCTACTATTCTAAGTTTACTTGCACAGAATATTCCTCATCTTCTCTGCATATTGTCTTTTATGACTTCAAAATTTGAGACATTTCTTTTGTGCATATAGTTCACAAGCAGTGAGCATGATCCATCAACTGTGGCTGGCCTTTGATATGATATGTTTAGGATAGTAGGATTGGAAAAGGGGCCAATATACCTTGGAATGTTATCTGATTTATGCATTTTAGCTGGATTTTCTTTTCATAGACTTTCTACTTGTTAATTTTCCCCATTGCAAGTAAATGTCGAATAACTCTACAAGGCCATTAGAAACCTCAATGCTCTTCGTGGATAATTTTTCCTTCTGTTTAAATCTAAGGCCTTGAGAATTTAGCTGTTTACTTTCTTGATGAGGCAGGCTTTTGACGCACCATGGCCCATAATTCAGGCAAATGCTATATACTTCTGCAGCAGCATGCTCTCTCTATCTGACAATCAGCATATTTTAGCTGTTTATCATTCACAGGTATTTCCAGGATGTGCTTACAATTTTTGGGTGTTTCAGCTAAAACTGAAGTTTCACCCAGATTTGTCTGTATCTTCTTTTAGGTCTTTGGTATGATGGTGGGAAAATTGAGTCGATCACCTGATGCTGTCGTTAGAGCAACAAGTTCTGCTGCTCTGGGCTTGTTGCTGAAATCCTCCCATTTATGTTCATGGAGAGCAGTTCAACTCGATCGGTCAGACTCACCATCACGGAACCATGATGCAGAGTCCACGAAAAACTAGCAACAACTCTCCAATATATACTAAAATCATGATTAGCTATGACTATGAGCTTGAAGCACTGCTTTTTAGGAGTGGTTGAGTGGAGTAGTGGACTAGTGTGCTACTCTGCATATTTGTCATGTGAAAGTCACCTGGATATTGGTAGACCCCGTTGAAGTTCGTGTACAGTGTTTGTGTTAGCAATCACCTCTTTTGTATTCTATCCATTTTCCCCCAAGTCTTGTTTTGTTGTAAGCTTGAAATGGACCGTCGATTTTTTTCTTCTTTTTTCCTTTTAAATGTACATTTATGTTAGTTATGATCGTGTAAATGTTGTATATTAATTACACTTGAAACTACAGCACAGCGGAGATTTTTGTATTTTTCATTTTTTTTTTGTATAATAATCTTAAAAATTGATGGTGTACAAGTACAAATAGATAGCCAAAATACTTTAAACATTTGTTGGGGCCCTTCTGGTTCTCTCCCTCTGCTTATTTCTTTCTATAAACAACAGTATTGTAAACTTCATAAGGATGGTTTGAGCCGCTTGTACGTGAAAATATCCCCAACTTGATTGTATCAGCAGGGGAAGTTTGATATTCCCATAATATTATGAATATTATTGGGTTTGATTTTGCATATACACTTTTAAGCATAAATAAACATTAAAGTATTTACTCTTTTGGTATTAGGCACTGTCTAGCATGGACCTATAATAAATATGGTTCATGGGTGAGTAATGATTTTATCACCATTAAATATGTTAAAAAATAAATGAACGGACGAAATTAGAGACCAGTTACCTATTGTAGAAAAAGTACAGCATTACTCTTTCAATATACTTTTACTTTATGTCTCTGTTACGTATCTCATTTATTTACTGGTTATATATGAATGTCTTTTTGTCTTTTTTTAAAGAATAAATGTCTGTTTTAAAAACATCTGATTCACATATATTCTGAATACATTATGTACCACCTGTTACAGTAACAGTTTCATCTTTTTTCTGTTATAGTAACATTTTATCTTTTTCTATCACCAAGTTTTAATAGCGTAGGCAACATATTCCTTATTTTCTTCTTCTTTTCTTTCTATCATTTTTCTAGTTGTAAAAAACAGTACTATAAAAAAATTTCATAAGAATAACATATTTCCAATTTCTTAGTTATATGAACCGCATAAAAAAGTAACAGGACAGATTATCTTTAACTTTTGTTGGTAAATAAAGATCTACCATCTTATCATCACTTCTCTTAAGCTTTTTGTTTGCGTCTCAGCAGAGAAAGCTGTGATACAAAAAGCCTGTTATGTTACACCGTCCACAAGATGGTACAAGTCCCATTCATGCACCCTAAGCACGTACTTACTATACTTCAGATGATCCAACACTCATTGCGTATGCTCTTACATCATCACCACCTAATCAGTTCTAGTGCCCCCCCAAACTATCTCACTCTTTATATTTATAAAGACGGAAAATCAAACACACAACAAATCAACCAACATTGTGAGTTATTACTACTCATTTCATAAACCTCTTGTCTGTAGTAGCCATGATTATCCTAACAAACAATCCTCACTTTGTGTTGTTTCCTCTGATGGCTCAAGGCCACATCATTCCCATGATGGACATTGCAAGACTATTGGCACGTCGTGGAGTGATTGTTACCATATTCACCACCCCAAAAAATGTATCACGTTTCAATCCAGTTCTTTCTCGTGATGTTTCATCAGGCCTTCCAATCCGGCTAGTACAGCTCCATTTTCCATCAAAAGAAGCAGGACTACCTGAAGGGTGTGAGAATCTCGACATGGTAACTTCAACCGATATATACAAAATGTTCAACGCCGTCAACATGCTCCACAAGCCAGCAGAGGAATTGTTTGAAGCACTAACACCCAAACCAAGCTGCATAATTTCTGACTTTTGCATTCCTTGGACCGCTCAGATAGCTGAAAAGCATCATATTCCAAGGATTTCGTTCCACGGATTCTCTTGCTTCTGTCTGCATTGCATGCAACAGATACACACTTCGAATATTTGTGAAAGCATCACTTCAGAGTCCGAGTACTTCACTATTCCTGGCATACCTGATCAAATTCAAGTTACCAAAGAGAAGGTACCTGGGATTATCTATGCAGAAAAAATGAAGGACTTTAGGGAGCTAATGCGTGACGCCGAAATGAAGTCATATGGGTGTATCATAAATACTTTTGAAGAATTGGAGAAGGCATATGTCAGGGATTACAAGAAGGTGAAAAATGATAAGGTATGGTGCATTGGTCCTGTTTCATTATGTAACAAAGATGGTTTGGATAAGGCTCAAAGAGGCAACCAGGCCTCAATTGATGAGCACCATTGCTTGAAGTGGCTAGATTTGCACCAACCCAACTCTGTAGTTTATGTTTGTTTTGGAAGTTTATGCAACTTGAGTTCTTCACAACTTGCAGAGCTGGCCTTGGCCTTGGAAGATACTAAAAGGCCTTTTGTATGGGTTATTAGGGGGGGAAGTAAGTACCAACAGTTGGAAAAGTGGATCAGTGAAGAAGGTTTTGAGGAAAGGACGAAAGGGAGAGGGCTTATAATTCGAGGTTGGGCTCCACAAGTGCTAATATTATCACACCCTTCCATTGGAGGATTCTTAACACATTGTGGTTGGAATTCAACTCTTGAAGGGATAAGTGCTGGAGTTCCAATGATTACCTGGCCTCTATTTGCTGATCAATTTTTAAATGAGAAGCTTGCTACTCAAGTTTTAAAGATTGGTGTCAGCGTTGGAGTAGTGGTTCCAATGAAGCTTGACGAGGAAGAGAAAACAGGAGTGTTGGTGAAGAAGGAAGATATTACGAGGGCAATATGCATGGTGATGGATGATGATAATGGAGAAGAAAGCAAAGAGAGAAGAGAAAGGGCCAGCAAACTCAGTGAGATGGCAAAGAGAGCGATTGAAAAAGGAGGGTCTTCTCATCTTGACTTGGGTTTGCTTATCCAAGACATTATGCAACAACCCAGTATCAAGAAGGATGTAATGTCGACCCCTACAGAGTCGCAACTTTAAAGTTTAAACAACACAAGAGTTGGCTTGTCTGTCGAAAAGTAACAGACCAATCTTTCTGAGTCAATTCCCGAATCATCATAACAATAAGAAAATGCGGATGAAGTCAACTAATCATCATAACTTACGTGTTGTTTTTATTTTTTTTGTATCTTAATACGAATCAAACGCATCTATAAAGAATATATTTTTAAAAAAAATTATGGTGAATATTAGTGATATCTGCATACTGACGAAGAGAGAATTAAATTTGAAGTTCTCTTTCTTTCTATAAAAGATATATGTGTGGGGATAAGGTAGAAAAGGTGAGTGAGAAAAAAAATTGTCACTCTCCCATCACAAGTGTAGTTTACTTTTGAGTGCTTATATTTAGATACCACTAAGTTCTAAATACATCACCGATACCTCTCCTTTATCTTTATCCAATCATTTATTTCTCATATTTTTCTTTCTCGCCCCAGTTGTCTACACCGCATGATATCTAAGCATCATTTAAAAAAAAATTCTTATGCGGTGTGGTTTGCTATCCATTGGCGAGATCATGGTAGAATAAAAAATTGTATTATAGACATATTATATTGTGTATATTAAGATATTTCTTTCTTGTTTTTTCATTAATTGTGAACTTTTTACTGTGACAATTCGGAATGGGATATATTTCTTTTATAAAAAAATTATAGATAAATAACGTATTTCATGATAATTATATGAAGTTAAAGAGCAGCCACATATAAGTAGAAGCCCTGAGCAAACCACGTGCAAAAAATGACCCTACAAATTTTCGTCACTCCTCTTTGCGTCTCGAGAAAGAGAAATTTGTGATGCAAAGCCAAAAGGCCTCAAATTAAGTGAACCACACAAGTTGCTATACCCATGACCCATCCATGCACATACTCACTTCAGATAATCCAAAGCTCATTGCATATGCTCTTACGTAATCACTACAAACTATGCCACTCTTTATAAAAACAATAACCACACTGCAAAAAGCAACGTATATACGGATACCAGTATACTAGTACTAGTTTCATTTACCTCTTGTTTGTTTGTAGTAGCCATGGTTATCCTAACAAACAATCCTCACTTTGTGTTGTTTCCCCTAATGGCTCAAGGCCACATCATCCCCATGATGGACATTGCAAGACTATTGGCACGTCGTGGTGTGATTATCACCATATTCACCACCCCAAAAAATGCATCACGTTTCAATTCAGTTCTTTCTCGTGCTGTTTCATCAGGCCTTCCAATCCGGCTAGTACAGCTCCCTTTTCCAGCAAAAGAAGCAGGACTACCTGAAGGGTGTGAGAATTTCGACATGACAACTTCAATCGATATGATGTACAAAGTCTTCAACGCCATCACCATGCTCCAAAATTCAGCAGAGGAGCTCTTTGAAGCACTAAAACCCAAACCAAGTTGCATAATCTCTGACTTTTGCATTCCTTGGACTGCTCAAGTAGCTGAAAAGCATCACATCCCAAGGATTTCATTCCACGGCTTTTCTTGCTTTTGCCTCCATTGCCAGTACCAGGTACACACTTCAAATGTTTGTGAAAGCATCACTTCAGAATCCGGGTACTTCACTGTTCCCGGCATACCTCACCAAATTCAAGTTACCAAAGAGCAGATACCTAAGGCGATGTCACATTCAAATGAAGAAATGAAGCACTTAGGGGAGCAGATGCATGATGCTGAAATGAAATCATATGGGGTAATCATAAATACTTTTGAAGAGTTGGAGAAGGAGTATGTGAGGGATTACAAGAAGGTGAAAAATGATAAGGTGTGGTGCATTGGTCCTGTTTCATTCTGTAACAAAGATGATTTGGATAAGGCTCAAAGAGGCAACCAGGCCTCAATTACTGAGCACCATTGCTTTAAGTGGCTAGATTTGCACCAACCTAAGTCTGTGGTTTATGTTTGTTTTGGAAGCTTGTGCAATTTGATTCCATCACAACTTGTGGAGCTGGCCTTGGCCTTGGAAGATACTAAAAGGCCCTTTGTATGGGTTATTAGGGAGGGAAGTCAGTACCAAGAGTTAGAAAAGTGGATCAGTGAAGAAGGGTTCGAGGAAAGGACCAAAGGAAGAGCCCTTATAATTCGAGGATGGGCTCCACAAGTGCTAATATTATCACACCCTTCCATTGGAGGGTTCTTAACACATTGTGGTTGGAATTCAACTCTTGAAGGGATAAGTGCTGGAGTTCCAATGGTTACATGGCCTCTATTTAGTGATCAGTTTTTAAATGAGAAGCTTGCTACTCAAGTTTTGAAGATTGGTGTGAGCGTAGGGGTAGAGGTTCCAATGAAGTTTGGAGAGGAAGAGAAGATAGGAGTGTTGGTGAAGAAGGAAGATATTAAGAGGGCAATATGCATGGTGATGGATGATGATAATGGAAGAGAAAGCAAAGAGAGGAGAGAAAGGGTAAGCAAACTCAGTAAGATGGCAAAGAGAGCAGTTGAAAAAGGAGGGTCTTCTCATATTGACTTGAGTTTGCTTATCCAAGATATTATGCAACAATCAAGTACCAAGGAGGAAGTAATGTCGACGCCTAAAGAGTCGCAATTTACATGTAGCGCTTGACTTTTTTTTTTTTTATTGTATATTGGTGATGGGTGATGATAAGAAAAAAGTCTGAATCGAACTTAAATTTTCATTGTGTCTATTTTAAAGCCCATACAAGGTATATGTAGTGCTTGATTTGTTTTTAATAGGATTAATGTTAGTTTTACTTAATTAAGTTTTATATTTTTTTTTATTTTGTTACCTAATAATTTAAAATTTTTATTTTTTTTATTTAAAATTAAAATTATATTTTAGTCATATATTTTGATATATAATATTTTAAAATTTTTATTGATATTTTAAATCATATTTTAATTATATTTTAATACATAATATTTTAATTATAAATATAAATACAAATAAATTAATAATCTTTCTATATATTAAAATATGATTAAAATATTATTTAAGTATTAAAAGAAAATTTTAAAATATTATATATCAAAATATTTAAGTATTAAAATAAAATTTTTAAAATATTATAAAATAAAATAAAAAATATATAAAACTTAATACATTAAAAATGATAAAAAGCAACATAAAAGGGGAAAAGATGAGTTAGTATATAGATTCTCACTTTCAATGTAAACATGTTAGCAGCTAGCAGAAGCTGTTCCTTCCTTTTCATCATTGTAACAAATCTATGTTGTTTGATCATCAGCATTAGCTCCTGTATTGATCATCCTTCAAATTCTCGATTTTTTTTTTTTCTTTCTCGTGTCTCTTTCTGTCCTCCGTGCTGCGAACTGCAAAGAGAATGTACTTGCTACCACTGTCAGGATGCCACAAAAGTTGGATTAGCACCAAAAATAGTTTGAAAACTCTTTTCTTTTCAATACCACCCTAATAAAACTCTTATATAAATCTAATAATTTTAATTTAACATCATGGTATTTAATAAAATGGCTTAACAGAGTTAAAAAGAAATTGGAAACAAGTAATCAAACACAAAAATTCTCAGGTAGCAGCACACATGAATTAAGTTCGATGCGGAGAAAGAATTTTTTATGCAAAACGAGGCGGTGGCGGCGGCCAAAGTGAGGGATTTGTGGCGACAAAGAGGAGGAAGGGGACGGGTGCATGAATCTACCCTCGTTTGCAAAGGATGTGGACGTGAATGTCAAATGGAAGAAGGTTGGATGAGGATAATATAGACATTTGAATTTATTTAATATGTCAAATCTGAACCTTGCGAAATGGAAAATGGCAAGGTAGAGTGTCTCCACAATGTGTTGGAAACTTCGTAGGAGCGCGCCTCCATTGAAAGCGAGGACGAGAATGGTCTCTTAAAAGAGGATAGTTTCTGTCCAAAAATTTCATTAAACAACCTCAATGTTTTAAAATTTCACTTTCGCAATTACTTATTTGAGAAACAACTCCAACATACTTATCAAATAAGCAGTTTTTAACTTATTTCCAACTTTTGATTTTTTTTTTTTAAAAGTTTAAACAAACATTTATAAAATTACAATAAATGTGTATTTTGTTTTAAAAAGTGCTTATTTTGCTAAAAAGGTTTAAACAAACGCACTCATTTGCTATTCCACATTCAAAAAGTTTTCATCTTCACTTAAATCTTCTCCATTATCTATTCTAAACTCACAACATCTTCACACAAATTGAATTCGTCTAATGTAATAACATTTTATTCGTTACTTTCCAATTTTCCAATTTTTATGAGTTTTATATATGAAAAATGATAATGGATCACTGGTATAAAATTAATTTATATTATTAATCAATTATAATTATTTATTTATGATAAATTAATTAATTTATATAAAATCATTTCAAAAGTCAATAAAGTAATAAATTATAATTAATTAATATAAAATTATTTTATACAGATTATATATTAAACTCTTTATATATTACTCAAACAATAAGAAAAATAAACAAGCACATAAAAATGTCCAACGCTATGGAGCAATAACAAACGACTCATTTAGAAACGAAGAAAGCAAGAGGGAGGTAGAGGCGGCTCCAAACTCAAGTATGGAGGTGCTCCAAAGAAGTGGGTTGTAGACTCCAGAAGCTCACTGGAAATGCATAGAAACCTGAGACATTAAAGAAGAAAGAGAAATAAGATTTTTTTATTTAATTAAATTAAATACTAAATTATTATAATAACCTAAAAAATATCCTCGGTTATAAAAAAATAATTGATTTTTTAGTCTAAATAATTTCATATTGGAGTACTACCAAAATATTTTGAATTAAAATATTTATTTTTTCATTAAATATAGGTATTTTAATAATACTTAATATTTAAATAAACATGAATTATTTCACTCATATCAAAATTAATTATCTTCTTAAAAAATAAATGATTATAAATGAAGAGAAAAAAAATATATTTTTTAAAATTAAATGTTAAATTACTATAATATCTTTAAAATAATTTATTTTAAATAAAAAATGTTGATTTTTTTCCATATATATATATATATATATATAATTTAATAATTTTGAATATAATATAGTCAAATTATATATCATGATTAATTATTCAAAATTTATATATTTAAAATGATATATTTTAATATTTATAAAATTTTAAAAGATGATATTCATGAAATATAATATGTTTATTAATTTTTTTAAATGTAATAATTAATTAGAGAAGTTAATTTTTGTACTACATTAATTGTAATAATTAAGTAGAGAAGTTGAATTTTTTACTACATTAAAAGAAATAACTAATTAGAGATTAGATTTAACATTTAATAATTGTCTTTTTTTAATGCATTTAATAAATTTCTACAAGTCTATTTTACTAACCTCTCAATAATAAGAGAAATGAAAAACCAACGATTCGGTTACGAGATTGTGTCCTCTTAAGATATCTCTTCTCGTGGATAAAAAAAAAAATGATTAAGATAAAATAATTTGATAGGAATAAGTGAATAAAATAATGTTAATTAGGTATTTATTAATTTTGGAATTAAAAATATTCTAAGAAACTCTATCTTGCATATTCTTTTTCTTTAATGGGTCTAAGTTCATTGAATATCACAAAAATAAAAAAAATGAAAAATTCATTAAACATAATTTATGATTTTTAATAAATTTTAAAAAATAATAAATAAATAAAAAGTATTCTATAGACTCGTATTAGAATTTCCCATATCCAAATACCCACGTATAAATACACAGTACTTCTTGATACACATGAGTGCATACAAGTCTTACAAATAGACAACATATGAAGCGAATTCCTTGTATTTCACAGCAACACAAAATGGTTTCCGAAGCACAAAAGCCACACTTTGTGTTGTTTCCATTGATGGCCCAAGGCCACATGATCCCCATGATGGACATCGCTAAATTATTGCTGCACCGCAGTGTCATTGTGACTGTAGTCACAACACCCCGTAATGCAGCTCGTTTCACATCAATCTTTGATCGTTACATTGAGTCAGGCTTCCCTATTAGATTAGTTGAACTTCAGTTCCCATGTGAAGAAGCTGGAGTACCAGCAGAATGCGAGAATCTCGATATGATACCTCACTTAGCCCTAAGGCCACAAGTTTCTTCGAAGCAACAAGTCTTCTACAACAACCAGCGGAGAAACTCTTTGAAGAGTTAACACCACCACCAAGCTGCATAATCTCTGATACGTGTTTGCCATATACAAACAATATCGCAAAAAAGTTCAATATTCCCAGGATTTCTTTTGTCGGAGTAAGTTGCTTTTATCTTTTGTGTAAGCATAATATACGCATCAATAGTGTTACGGAGAGCATAACATCTGAGTCAGAGTACTTTGCTGTGCCTGGTATCCCTGACAAAATTGAAGTGACAAAAGCACAGGTTACAGAACCGATGAAAGAAACCTGGAAACAGTTTGGTGATAAAATTATGGCTGCTGAAATGGCTAGTTATGGGATGATCGTGAATTCTTTTGAAGAGTTGGAGCCAGCATATGCAAGGGACTACAAGAAGGTCAGAGGTGATAAATTGTGGTGTATAGACCCTGTGTCACTTATTAACAAGGATCATTTGGATAAGGCTCAAAGAGGTAGGGCATCAATTGAGCTTTCTCAATACTTAGAATGGCTTGATTGTCAGAAGCCAGGGAGTGTAATCTATGCATGTCTTGGAAGCATATGCAATTTAGCATCACCACAGTTGATAGAGCTTGGTTTAGCCTTGGAAGCATCACAAAGACCCTTCATTTGGGTTATCAGGGAAGGAGATCTATCAGAAGCATTGGAGAAATGGGTTAAGAAAGATGGATTTGAGGAAAGAACCAGTGGTCGTGGCCTTCTGATTCGGGGTTGGGCTCCTCAATTACTAATACTAGCACACCCTGCTATTGAGGGTTCATAACACACTGTGGTTGGAACTCTACCTTGGAAGCAATATGTGCTGGGGTGCCAATGCTTACATGGCCACTATTTGCTGATCAGTTTTTGAATGAAAGTCTAGTCGTGCAAATTTTAAAAGTTGGAGTGAAGGTTGGGGTGGAAATCCCGGTCAAATAGGGCAAGGAAGTGGAAATGGGTGTGCAAGTGAAGAAAGAAGATGTTGAGAGGGCAATAGCAAAGTTGATGGATGAGACAAGCTGTGAAAGTGAAGAAAGAAGAAAAAGGGTTAGAGAGCTTGCTAAGATAGCTAAACGAGCCGTAGAGAAAGGGGGATCTTCTCATTCTAATGTGACCTTGTTTAACCAAGATATCATGCAAAAAAGCAAGAAAGATGTGTGATAATCTTCATTTGTGATAAACCAATTTGGAATAAAAGGGCACACCTAGCTTGTAGTTTTTCACTGAATGATCTATCTTTTAAGTGTTGTCCATGACCTTTATCAAATTTACTATTTATCTATCTTTTGAATGGTTTACCATGGGTTCATGATCTTTAAAATTTGTCCATATTTCTGCAAGTTGATATCTTATTTCTAGGCAATTATTTTCTTTCAGCTGTTCTTTGCATATAATCTGTTGTTACTCTCTAATTAATCAAGTTTAGTATTGAGATTAATTTTTCTTAAGAGAAATCCAAGAGATTATACCCTGATCTTCAAAAATAGAGCAGTGACTCAATCTACGTTTCCGATGTTGTCAAAAAGAGTAAATAACTAAATGTGATGGAGCAATTATTTTTTGAAAAAACGAGGATTTTAATTTTTTAATTTAATTATTATGATTTGATTCATAATTTGTTCTCATCAAAATTAACACGCTTGTAGATGATAACAATGTTATCCGTTTCTTGAAAGAGTTGACATGTTAAGCGATTAGTGATTACATTAGAGTTTGTTGGACTATAATTGGTTATTGTTTGAAACAATATACCAGTGCTTTGATAGAAACTATTTACATAGATTTTACATCGGTTATAAAGATGTACGATGTAATAAATAATTTATTATTTACATAAACAGTACAAATTTACATCGAAATGAACGAATAACATTTCTCTTTTCTATGCACCTAAAATAACCTAATTTAAATTCGAAATTTCATTTTTAAAAGAATGGGTATATACTATTGAAACCAATAATGGTTTTCTAAGAAACTGTCATTTTCATTTTGAAGTTATCAACGCATGCCCTATTGGTTTTTAATTTCTTTTTGTTTTGTGAATGTATGCGGGGAGAATGCAAATATATAGGACGATAATCTTTTATTTTTGTTGGTAACATACATAGAACTGAATCTTCTCTCATCATTTCTCTTAACCTTTTTGCTTGTGTCTCGTAAGAGAAATCGCAACTCAAAAAGTCTTTTACATTGTCCACAACCAACTAAGTGCATGTTGGTTGTAAACATTAACATGAAAAAAGCTATATATATATATATATATATGTATATATCCACCTAATTTTTTTTGAAAAATAAAGTTGGAAATCTTTTTGGATGATACGTTAATACTAGTGCTCCATACATGTTAGAATTTCTCCACACGTATATATGTACGACCTGATTTTACAAAGACAAATCGATGCAGAAAAATAAACACTTCTCGATCGATCACATAAAAAATAGTATTTGACTGCAGCCATTCGATTTGAAATCAAGAAGACAAAAAGGTCACAAAACTTGACGCGTAATTCGTAAGTCTCACATAATCCAAACGTGCTTACGAAAGCGCTTACATGACCATGCCCTTCAGTTGACCAATACAGTTAAGCATACAAATCTTACAAATAGACAAGATGAAGCCAATTGTTTGTATTGTACCTCATCGATCATTTCAGTGCAAAAATATGGCTCACCAATCACAAAAGCCACACTTTGTGTTATTTCCATTGATGGCCCAAGGCCACATGATCCCCATGATGGACATCGCTAAATTACTGTTGCACCACAGTGTTATTGTGACCGTGGTCACAACTCCACATAATGCATCTCGTTTCACACCAATCTTCGATCGTTACATCGAGTCTGGCTTCCCTATTAAAATAGTTGAACTTCAGTTCCCATGTGAAGAAGCTGGAGTGTCAAATGGATGCGAGAATCTCGATATGATACCTTCACTTGGCACTACGGCCGCAAGTTTCTACAAAGCAATAAGTCTTCTCCAACAACCAGTGGAAAAACTCTTTGAAGAGTTAACACCACGACCAAGCTGCATCATCTCTGATATGTTTTTGCCATATACAAACAATATAGCCAAAAAGTTCAATATTCCCAAGATTACTTTTGGGGGAGTAGGCTGCTTTTATCTTACGTGTTTGCATAATATACGCGTCTATAATATTGCGGAGAGCATAACATCTGAGTCAGAGTACTTTGTTGTGCCTGGTATCCCTGACAAAATTGAGGTGACCAAAGCACAGGCTGCACTACCGATGGATGAAAGCTGGAAACAGTTTGCTTATGAAATTGTGAAAGCTGAAATGGGAAGTTATGGGGTAATCACGAATTGTTTTCAAGAGTTGGAGCCAGCATATGCAAGGGACTACAAGAAGATCAGAGGCGATAAAGTGTGGTGCATAGGCCCTGTGTCACTTATTAACAAGGATCATTTGGATAAGGCTCAAAGAGGTAACGCTTCAATTGATGTGTCCCAACACTTAGAATGGCTTGATTCTCAGAAGCCAGGGAGTGTAATCTATGCATGTCTTGGAAGCCTATGCAATTTAACATCACCACAATTGATAGAGCTTGGTTTAGCCTTGGAAGCTTCTCAAAGACCCTTCATTTGGGTTATCAGGGAAGGAATTAATCATTCAGAAGAGTTAGAAAAGTGGATTAAGGATCATGGATTTGAGGAAAGGACCAATGCTAGAAGCCATCTCATTCGGGGTTGGGCACCTCAAATATTAATATTAGCACACCCTGCTATTGGAGGGTTCATAACACACTGTGGTTGGAACTCTGCCTTAGAAGGAATATGTGCTGGGGTACCAATGGTTACGTGGCCACTATTTGGGGATCAGTTTATAAATCAAAGTCTAATCGTGCAAGTATTAAAAGTTGGAGTGAAGGTTGGGGTGGAACTCCCGGTCAACTGGGGCATGGAAGTTGAAATTGGTGTGCAAGTGAAGAAAGAAGATGTTGAAAGAGCAATAGCAAAGTTGATGGATGAGACAAGCGAAAGTGAAGAAAGAAGAAAAAAGGTGAAAGAGCTTGCTGAGATGGCTAAAAGAGCAGTAGAGAAAGGGGGGTCCTCTTATTCTAATGTGTCCTTGCTTATCCAAGATATCATTCAAAAAACCAACAGTGATGCATGATAATTTCTTTTACTATAAACTAATTTAAAATAAAAGGCAACTCCCCTTGTAGTTTTTGGCTACTTTATGCATCTTTTAAATGTTGTCCAAGACCTCTTTCAAATTTCTTTATATTTGTGCAATTATATTCTTTTGGTTGTCCTCTCTGCATATAATCTGCTGTTGTTTCTGTTGCTCTCTAATTGTGTTTAGCATTCCCGCTTTGATTGAATCTTTAATAAAACTCAGTGTCATTAGCTCGATGTAATTTGATTAGAAAACAAAGTTTCTTTTAATTTTTCTTCTAGATTACATATATCTTTAGTTTTCAAGATATAATTTTATTTGACTTTGAAACATTATAGATGATATTAATTTTGTGAATGGATTTTTTCATACACATGACTCACATCGTAAAATAAAATTAAAAAAATGAGGGGGCATTCACTAATTAAACTGATAATTAGTTAGTCAGAAATGTCATTTTTATACTAAGACTATGAGAATACCCTTTGTTTACTTGGTATTGCCGGTGGGTGCTGCATGCAGGAGAGCAGAGCTATGGGGACCGGTAATTGCAAAGATATCTAACGAATTGGCAACTTGGAAACATAAGCACCTCCCGTTTGGGGGTAGGATATGCCTTATCAACTCGGTTTTGTCTTCTATACCTTTGTTCTTCTTATCAGTCTTTAAAGCCCCAAAGACTGTCATTGCAAATATCACTCGTATTCAGAGAAATTTCTTATGGGGGCAAAGGAGGATGAGAGAAAGATATGTTGAGTTAGTTGGGATAAAGTTTGCCAACCAAAGAATAGAGGTAGCCTCGGTATCAAAGATATTAGAGCGTTCAATGTGGCTCAGTTATCTAAATGGTTATGGAGGTTTTTGAAAGAGAAGGATACATTATGGGTCAGAGTTCTCAGGGCCAGAGCTGGGAGAAATGTTAACTTACTGGAAAAACCATATTTTTCAAGCTGGTGGAACGGGATTATAAAAGCCTGTGGGGAATGGGAGAATGGAGAATGGTTCTGGAAGAATTTGAGACAAACTCTCGGAAATGGGAATGACTTTTATGTTCTGGAAGGACAGATGGGCTGGGAATGAACAACTTAATGTTAAGTTCAGTAGATTATTTGCAATTTCACTACAACAGGAGAGCACAGTGACTGAAGTTGGAACGTGGTATGATTCATCGTGGCAATGGGCACTTGAATGGAGGAGGCCGTTTATGGAGTGGGAGAGGGAGTTATACAATGAATTGCTGAATTCTATACAATTGATAAGTCCACAAAAGGAGTTAAAGGATACATGGACGTGGAGAGGCGGTAATGATATAGTATATACAGTAAGGTCTGCTTATGCGTAACTGAAAAAATGGAACCAGGGGGCGGATATAGATGTGTTCAAGAAACTGTGGGAACTGAAGGCCCCATCTAAGGTCCTGGCTACCACTTGGAGGGGACTGTTGAATAGGATACCAACCAAAGCAAATCTTAGTACAAGAGGGGTGCTGATGAATAACAATAATGACTTAATGTGTGTATTATGCAAGCAGGGATTGGAAACAACAACACATTTATTTTTGGAGTGTCCTGTTACTGCATCAATTTGGAATAAGTGCCTTGAATGGTGTGGAATTAGATCTGCACTAACTAATACCATTGAGGGGTGGTTCTGGCAATTTGGTAACCTGGTGGGAGGCAGGATGGGCAAAATAGCATGGTGGAATGTGTGGCTTGCTGTGATATGGTCAATCTGGTTAAGTAGAAATGAGGCTGTCTTTAAACACAGCAATCCTGAATCTGAAATGATATTTGAGATGATCAAAATCAGATTATGGCAATGGTGAAGGGCCAAGATCTTAGGATGGGAATGCTCGTTATATGAATGATCCTGTTTTATAAACAAAGCATGGCAGAGAATGTAGTTGTATGGGTATATCAGCATATGTATAGATGTTAGATGTCTTTAGTGTAACTGCAGTCTTTTTGTTTGGTTAATCTCTATTTATCACATGTTACATTAATAGAAAGTAACCTTATGTATTAGATACTAAAACTTTGTGTAATTTTTTTTATGGTACATCCTGTACCACTTATTAATATATATTCCTTTACAGTTTAAAAAAAAAAATGTCATTTTTATTTGGAAGTGATCAACACATGGCGAGGTGAAATCCTTTACTGTGTAAAAATACTCAGATTTTCTGTAATTTTAAAACACATCATTAATTGTTTTATATTTTTATTTTATAATAAAAATATTATATAAAAAAATGAATGATTGGTCATAAGCCTCTATAATGAAAATATCATGATCATTTCCAAACATGGCGTATTGGTTTTACAGTCAAAGTCTCTACCATTACTGTTTTTTTCTCTGTTCTTTTCTAATGCACGCCGACCCGATGTGACAATCTTAATTATTGTTTTTGTTTCTCCACCATCTCTAATTATTGTTTTTTTTTTTACTGACTATTCATTAAAATGAGTTTGTTTTAAAATAAACCACTGGCATGAAGTAGTGGCTGTTTTTTTTTTTTTTTTTTGGTTTTTAAAATTGTGAGAAATTTGCTCAAAAAAAATTGTGAGAAATTTTCACTTTCTAATAATTTGTTACAATATTAATGTATTATTATCTGATCTTCATATTAGCTACACCATTTTAACACCTTTTTTTTTATTAATATTTTAATTTTAATTTTTATTAAATATTTAATAATATAAAATTCATGTTTTTTTATGGTGCAATATAAAAATTGGAGATATGCTATAAATCAATGGTAGGAATATTATCACGTCCTCTATTATCTATTACTTTCTTGCGGTTATCTTATAACCTATAATACTTATTGTTATTTGTTGGCTGTTTTAAATTGCTAAAAAATAACGTATACTAGTTTTTTTAAATTGCTACAGTACTGATAAAAATAATAATTTGAGCGTTTATAACAAGGATATGTGACAAAATTAAGTCGATTTTTTTTTTGTCCAGTAGATTTTGGCTATTATTGGATTAAAGACTAATTCAAGATATATTCAAGAAAGAATCCATCCGGTTCAAAAATAAGATCAACAACTTAAATTGTCAAATCCTGATGTTGTTAACTCAATAAAACTGAATACATAAGATGAAATCTTCGGAAGAGTCTTACCAATATTTTAATTTGAAAAATATAATAGTTATATGGGCAGAAACATCGCAAAGAAAGTTGAAATGAATTGAAACTTGAAAGGGTTGCAAAATTCACCAACAAAAAAAAATTAAAATAAGGGTGCAAAAGACTCATAACATCCCACGTATATGTAGGTCCGGAGAATATTGTCCTTGTCTTAAGACTTAAATCTTAATAAACAATGGCGCTTATTGTCGGTTTTTTTTTTTCCCTCTTATCTTTCTTTGTCCTTTTCTTGTTACATATAAAAAGTTATATAAATGTGAGGTATTTCTAACGGAGATAAAAAGGTACCAGAGATACCTAGAAACTGACCACATAAACACGGTGACAAGAGGACAATTAATTTTGTTGGAACATATATTGAACTTGATATGTCTCGTCACTTCTAGTCTCTAGCTCTTAACCTTTTTGCTTGCGTGTCGGCAGAGAAATCTGTGATTGAAAAAGCCTCTTACATCGTCCACAAGATTCTACTTCCATCCAATCATTCGTGCACCACAAGCACGCACAAACAAACGTACCTATTTTAAACAATCCAACTTACATTGCATATTGCATATGCTCTTACATCATCACCAACTAAGATGTTCAAGATTCAATAACCCCATAAAACTACGTCACTCTTCTTATTATAAAGAGAGACAATCAATCAAGCACATGCAAAGAGCAACCCAAAACCACACGAGAAAGCAATACAGTGAGTTGCAGTAGCCATGGTTTTCCAAACAAACAATCCTCACTTTGTGTTGTTTCCCCTAATGGCTCAAGGCCATATAATCCCCATGATGGACACTGGAAGACTATTGGCACGTCGTGGTGTGATTGTCACCATATTCACCACCCCGAAAAATGCATCACGTTTCAATTCAGTTCTTTCTCGTGATGTTTCATCAGGCCTTCCAATCCGGCTAGTACAGCTCCATTTTCCATCAAAAGAAGCAGGACTACCTGAAGGGTGTGAGAATCTCGACATGGTAAATTCAAACGATTTGTACAAAATGTTCAACGCCATCAGCATGCTCCACAAGTCAGCAGAGGAGTTCTTTGAAGCACTAACACCCAAACCAAGTTGCATAATCTCTGACTTTTGCATTCCTTGGACTGCTCAAGTAGCTGAAAAGCATCACATTCCAAGGATTTCATTCCATGGCTTTTCTTGCTTTTGCCTCCATTGCCTGTACCAGGTAGACACTTCAAATGTTTGTGAAAGCATCACTTCAGAATCCGAGTACTTCACTGTTCCTGGCATACCTCACCAAATTCAAGTTACCAAAGAGCAGTTACCAGGAGCAATACTCTCGAATGAATTGAATGACTTTGTAGAGAAGGTGCGTGATGCTGACATGAAGTCATACGGGGTAATCATAAATACTTTTGAAGAGTTGGAGAAGGCGTATGTGAGGGATTACAAGAAGGTGAAAAATGATAAGGTATGGTGCATTGGTCCTGTTTCATTGTGTAACAAAGATGATTTGGATAAGGCTCAAAGAGGAAACCAGACCTCAATTAGTGAGCACCATTGCTTTAAGTGGCTAGATTTGCACCAACCCAACTCTGTGGTTTATGTTTGTTTTGGAAGCTTATGCAATTTGATTCCTTCACAACTTGTGGAGCTGGCCTTGGCCTTGGAAGATACTGAAAGGCCTTTTGTATGGGTTATTAGGGAGGGGAGTAAGTACCAAGAGTTAGAAAAGTGGATCAGTGAAGAAGGGTTCGAAGAAAGGACCAAAGGGAGAGGGCTTATAATTCGAGGTTGGGCTCCACAAGTACTAATATTATCACACCCTTCCATTGGAGGGTTCTTAACACACTGTGGTTGGAATTCAACACTTGAAGGGATAAGTGCTGGAGTTCCAATGGTTACTTGGCCTCTATTTGGTGATCAGTTTTTAAATGAGAAGCTTGCTACTCAAGTCTTAAAGATTGGTGTCAGCGTTGGGGCAGAGGTTCCAATGAAATGGGGAGAGGAAGAGAAAACTGGTGTGTTGGTGAAGAAGGAAGATATTAAGAGGGCAATATGCATGGTATTGGATGATGAAGGAGAAGAAAGCAAAGAGAGAAGAGAAAGAGCAAGCAAACTCAGTGAGATGGCAAAGAGAGCAGTTGAAAAGGGTGGGTCTTCTCATCTTGAAATGACTTTGCTTATCCAAGACATTATGCAACAATCAAGTAACAAGGAGGAGGATGTAAAGTTGACGCCTAACGAGTCGCAATTTACATGTGGCGCTTGATTTGTTTTTAACGGTTCAATTTCAAACTTTAATATTTATATATATTGTTTTTCTTTATGTACGAATAATAATAATGGGTACATGTCTTTTTACTTAAAACAAAGTATGTATGGCATTTATCCTTTATGTATTTCTCAAAAAGATGAATGGAATTGATGACTAAGTTTGGTATTACATAAAAAAACGAATGTTGTTTTGCTCTTCCATATTTTTTTTCTTTGTTTATGGTTTCTATGTTTTTTTTTTTTTTTTTTATGTTTAGTAAGAGCATCTAAGGTAAGTTGTTAGTTTAAAAATTGTTTTTTTAATAATTCTTACTATAAAGTTTTTTAAATTTTTTATCTTGAAGAAACTATCATTGTGTAAAAATTTATAAAAATCTCTTCATTTTAATTTTTTTTTATAATTAATTAATTTATTTGAGAGGTAAAGAACCAACGTCAACCGTCATAATCAATTTTACCATTAAAACAAATTTAAATATAGATTCTTTATTACTTAGTCATATTATAGGAAAAAAAAACTTAATAACCTATTCTAACTTGTATCACTAAAGATGTATCTAGAATTATGTTCTTTTGTAGATTGCGGGTCTAAAAAAATTGGAATGTATTAAGTTCGTGCCCCACACAAAAAATTCTGGTGAATGAAAGGGATGCACGTGATCTCACAATGAATCAAATAATAGTCACGTGAAGACGACAAAAAGGTCACGGAGACAGTCCAATGTGCATACGTAAGCGCTTACATCATAATACAGTACATCGCTGCAAACAACTGAACAAGTCCTACAAATAGACATGATGGCCATATCTAATCATTTTACTCCAAGCATAACCATATGGCGGCTTCCGAACAAGCACCACACTTGGTCTTGTTTCCACTGATGGCCCAAGGCCACATGAACCCCATGATGGACATCGCTAAGATATTGGCGCACCGCAGTGTTATTGTGACTGTAGTCACAACGCCACAAAACGCATCTCGTTTCACACCAATCTTCGATCGTTACATCGAGTCTGGCTTCCCTATTAGAATAGTTGAACTTCAGTTCCCATGTGAAGAAGCTGGATTGTCAAATGGATGCGAGAATCTCGATATGATACCTTCACTTGGCACTACGGCCGCAAGTTTCTTCAAAGCAACACAACTTCTACAACAACCAGCAGAGAAACTCTTTCAAGAGTTAACACCACCACCAAGCTGCATCATCTCTGATATGTGTTTGCCATATACAAACAATATAGCCAAAAAGTTCAATATCCCCAGGATTTCTTTTGTTGGAGTAAGTTGCTTTTATCTTCTTTGTATCCATAATATAAACATCTATAATGCCAAGGATAGCGTAACATCTGAGTCAGAGTACTTTGTTTTGCCTGGTATCCCTGACAAAATTGAGATGACCATAGAACAGGTTGGCCTATATGCGAATGAAAGCTGGAAACAGTTTGGCGAAGAAATTAGGGAAGCTGAAATGGCTAGTTATGGGATAATCATGAATTCTTTTGAAGAGTTGGAGCCAGCATATGCAAGGGACTACAAGAAGATCAGAGGCGATAAAATGTGGTGCATAGGCCCTGTGTCACTTATTAACAAGGATCATTTGGATAAGGCTCAAAGAGGTAAGGCCTCAATTGACGTGTCGCAACACTTACACTTAGAATGGCTTCATTCTCAGAAGCCAGGGAGTGTAATCTATGCATGTCTTGGAAGCCTATGCAATTTAACATCACCACAGTTGATAGAGCTTGGTTTAGCCTTGGAAGCTTCTCAAAGACCCTTCATTTGGGTTATAAGGGAAGGAATTCATTCAGAAGATTTAGAAAAGTGGGTTAAGGAATATGGATTTGAGGAAAGAACTAGTGGTCGTGGTCTTCTAATTCGGGGTTGGGCTCCTCAGTTACTAATATTATCACACCATGCTATTGGAGGGTTCATAACACACTGTGGTTGGAACTCTACCTTAGAAGCAATTTGTGCTGGGGTGCCAATGATTACGTGGCCACTGTTTGCGGATCAGTTTTTGAATGAAAGACTAGTCGTGCAAGTACTAAAAGTTGGAGTAAAGGTTGGGGTGGAAATTCCGGTTACATGGGGCAAGGAATTGGAAATTGGTGTGCAAGTGAAGAAGGAAGGTATTGAAAGGGTGATAGAAAGTTTAATGGATGAGACAAGCTGTGAAATTGAGGAAAGAAGAAAAAGAGTAAAAGAGCTTGCTCGGATGGCTAAAAGAGCCGTAGAGAAAGGAGGATCCTCACATTCGAATGTCACTTTGGTTATCAAGGATATCATGCAAAAAATCAAGAGAGATGTGTGATAATGTCATTTGCTATAAATCAATTTGAATTATAAGGCCAAACCTTGCAATTTTTCGCTTAATTATCCATCTTTGGAATGCTGTTTGTGTGCTTATTCAAAATTTTGAATTATCTACTTATCTATCTATCTTTCGAACGGTGAATCGTGATATATCTACTTTACTTTATTTAATCTCTCTGTTTTTCCTTTAGTGTATCCAAAATTTTTAAAAAAAATTATCAAATATTCAATAGATTTATCTTACCATGTCCTAAAATATTCAAGATTTATTATTATCGCCACCAAGAGTTGTCTATTACCATGACTACTGCCGTCAATATGGTCACCACCACCGTCACCAACATGGTCATTGCCACCAAGACCACCATCACCGTCACCATGATAGTAATGAGGGCAACTTGGTGATGGCGAAAATAACAGAAACAACAACCATGATAATGGTAGTGACGATGGCCCTGACAGTAATAACGGGGATAACAACCATGATGGTAACAGTGATGGTAACCCTAACAGCAGTGGTAACCATGTTAGTGATGGTGGTGACGGTGATCATGGTGATGGGGAAACTTGATGGCAGTGATGATAAATCTTTAATATTTTAGGATGTGATAAAATAATTCTTTTGAATATTTGGTAAATCTTTTTTTTTTTTTAAAGTTTGGATGCACTAAAGAGGGGAAGCAGAGAGATCAAATGATGTAAGACTTGTTTATATGTATGGAAACGATCCATTTAATATGAGATTTTGTGTTTGATTTTCAATATGTGTAAATTCTTTTAGACCAATGATAATAACGCATCGTGGACAAGGTTAGTCTTTGACCCAATACATCACAAAAAACAAACGTAGTCTTTTATCTAGGAAAAAATTTATGTTGTTTCTCTCCAACCATAAGTATTTATGGTTTCGTGATGCAACAGTAAAGATTTTGGATTTCTTGGATTCAATCCTAAAAATTTAGGATTCCGTGAATAAAATCGAAAGGATTTAAAGTTTAGAGTTTCGTGGATGAAACTCTAAGAATTTTGAATTTAATAGATGTCAGCCCAAGGATTTAGTGTATGAAAGCCTAAGGATTTAGGATTTTATGGATGCAATTGGTTTCTTGGATGCAACTATAAGATTTAGTGTTTTGTGGATGCAACCTTAAGGATTTAGAGTTTCTTGGATCCAACCCAAAGTAGTTAAGGTTTTGTGGATGCAACCCTAAAAATGTGAGGTTTTGTGGATTTAACCTTTAGGATGTTGAGTTTTGTGGATAAAACCCTAAGAATGTTAGGTTTCATGCATGCAACCCTAAGAATTTACGATTTTGTGGATGAAACCCAAAGGATTTTAAGATTTCATTGATGCAAGCCTAAGAATTCAAGATTTTGTGGATCAAATTGATGTGTAAAATACGAACGCTTAAAGGCAAGTGTACCCTACGTAGTAGTAATAATAGACCTAAGTCTGGATATCGTACCCTAAAGATTAGAAGTGGTTCACAAATAATAAATCTATAAAGGACAAGTGATCGAAATGTTGGTTTGAGTTGTAATTTAATTGTAAAAAGAAATAAATCAAAAGGTACTTGAGAATAATAAAGGTTCTAACAAATTAAAAGTCCTAGGGTCTTCACTTGGCTTACCATTGAATTGTTTGTTTTCAATCATCTGGAGAAGGGCAGGCTTTAGTTCAAAATTAGTGTTTCCCAAGTTTGGGAAGAGGATGCTGCTGGCTATCCCAATTGTAGGAGTGAAAAATCTTGTAGTGTTTCCTCCAACACTTCCTCCTCCTCCTCCTCATTGTTGACATGGTCTTGTGGTTCACGTTCATCCATTCTTTTTCTTTGTCTCCTAACTGTATTGTTCCTGTGAGCAGCCTTTTCAATTTCAGGAATATACTGTAGATTTGGTTGCTTAGAACGAGTTAGCATAAACCAACAAGTCAACAATAAAAGGGATTTTTGTATACAAATATGAAAAACAAAAATTAAAATAACAAAAATAAAAAGAATTAAGATGAGAAGAATAGAGAAAAAGAAATAAAAGCTTGATCCTAGATAAATTTAATTATTTTAGAACTTACGCAACTAATCCCCGGCAATGGCACCAAAAACTTGTGCAAAATACGAACGCTTAAAGGTAAGCGCACCTTATGTAGTAGTAATAGTGGACCTAAGTCTGAATATCGTACCCTAGAGATTAGAAATGGTTCCCAAATAATAAATCTATCAAGGACAAGTGATCGAAAGGTTGGTTTGAGTGCAATTTAATTGTAAAAAGAAATAAAGCAAAAAGAACTTAAGAATAATTAAGGTTTTAACAGATTAAAAGACCTAGGGTTGTGAATTCATACTTATCTTTACGTTCCCCCTATTTTCCTATTTCAATTAAATCCTCAATTATCTATTCAATTACCAATCATGCCTTTTAAAGTAATAATCAAAGTTTGGTCATTCATTGAAAATTCTCTTTTCCCTAATTTATTCCCTTGTTGGTCATGAAAGGATAAATTAAAGAGAAGGTTACTTGATAAGTTTTCGACAAGCTTACCAAAAATTGTTCAAGTAAATAAAATGGTAAGAAATCAAGTATCGAACACAGGGATTCACGTAATGTATTTAAATAAGAAAGATGTATTCACTGGACGGATAATGTGTAAAAATTACTTGAGTAACAATAAAATGCAATTAAAACTAAATGTAAGCAATGAGAATTGATTTAAAACATAGAACAAACACTTGATATACGAAGATGTCGATTCAATAATGTGAAGTAATTGGGGTTCGAATCCACTCATTCATCCTCCCATATAAACAAACCAAGCAATTATACAAGATGAATTCATGAATTTACCATAAATCTACCCAATTACTCTAACCCTAATTCCTTAGATGGAGAGAGCCTAAGTTGCTTCATCAACTCACCAATCCCTTGATTCAATTGATGAAGCTACTTGCATGGAGCTCAAAGATTAGAAAAATGGCTAATGACTCTTATCTTATTCCTAAGCATAAGCATCATTAATTACTATCTCCATTTCTAGGTATAGCAAAGCTTCCCAACAATTAATATACCCAAACATCAATCAAAGGTAAGCCACACCCAAGAAAGCATTAAGAGAAGAAGATAAAACAATAAATTTGAAATTCAAACTTGTATAAAACTCAAAATATGTTTACATGAGATTCAGATGGCTTCCTCAAACCCCAACTAGAGGAGTTTAGTTATACATGAAGGTGGAGGAAGGAGCCATGGAGAGTGGGTACATGGGTAGAGAAGATGCAAAAAATGAAAATGAAGCAATAGAATAATGACAGCGCCAATCCCTAGGCTGATGTTCTAATCCCCCTCGACCTACTTGGGACCCTTCTATTTGAAGCAACGTATCTCGCGTTTGTCTCGTTTGCATAAGTGTTTTCTCGCTAAGTATCATCTAGTGCTTAGTGAACAAATATGATCACGCTTAGCACGAATTCGCACGTAGTGAATTTTCTTCTCTGTCCAAGAATTTTGCTAAGCCTCAAATCTGGCTAAGCGACTCTTCAATCTTCAACACTTGCTTTAAGTCTTCAAGCTTAGTGCTAGGTCTCCACACACTCCTTAATTTCCTTCAGATTCTCTCGTTAGGCACAGAATCGCGCTAAGCGAGCTCACCAAAATGGCCAAATCTCCAATCTAGCTAAAAAAGAGGAAATTCACTTGCAAAACATGAAATTTTTGTCTAATTCCTAAAGACTAACTATCTAATGTTAGTAAACTATAAGACTTTAAAAACACTAAACAAATAAGTTCAAATAAAACTATCAATAAGGAAAAAAAAGATAATCGCTACGAATTATGCTCAAAGAACTATATCTATAAAGTGATTATTAAAGGTTTTAAGTATAGAGAGGTTAATTAACAAATGCTAATTATATTGGGAATTTAGGAATTAGTTTGGTCATGCAAATCCCTATAATTCAATCTATACGTAGGTCTATCAATTAAAAGTGTTGATCATGCCAATTAATCGATTTGAATTATGTGTTGATCAATCCCAAATAGCAGTAAGAATAACGCACAAATATAATTGCAAGAACAATTGAGAGATTTTATTTAAAATAGAGAAATAGGGTTCACACGATAAGTCCTACATCATAACCTAGATTATGAATTTAGCTAGCTATAGACATAGGGAAACATAAATCTACAAAAGAAAGCATTGAAGACATTAGAGGAGAAGAACTTTACAAAAATTATTCCTTACGATGTTCCTTGCTCTGTAATTCCCTCAAGAATTCTCAAAATATTCCTTAAGAAAAGTATGCAAAAAGATAAAAAGGATTCCCCAAAAAAAGATGAAAATTGGGCTATTTATAGAAATAAAGTATAGTTGTCACGTGGAGGTATACACGACCTCAAGTGCGAGGCCGTGCATATTTTACGAAGTGATGACTGTTGAGGCTGTGTATACTTTACGAAACAGAGATCCTTCTGCATTCCCTTGTACTTGAGGCCATACATATATGCATGACCTAGTGCTTAAGGTCGTGCATACTCAAAATAAGACGAAATTTGAATTTTTGAAGTTATTTTCCCTTTTTCCAATGTCTCAACTGTTCTACAACAACTCAACACACATTTGAATCAAATATCTCATTATGGTACACAAAAATCATTAAAATGGTGCGAGAAATTTCTTAAAAACAAAGACTAAAAAGGGATTTATCAGTTCCCCCTATTTTTCTATTTCAATTAAACACCCAATTATCTGTTAAATTACCAATCATGCCTTGTTGGTCATGAAAGAATAAATTAGAGAGAAGGTTTTAAGTGCAAAGAGGTTGATAAACCAATATTAATCATATTGGGAATTTAGGAATTAGTTTGGTCATGCAAATCCCTAGAATTCAATCTATGCATAGATCTATTGATTAAAAGTGTTGATCATGACAATTAATCAATTTGGATCATGGGGTGATCAATCCCAAATAGTAGTAAGAATAACGCAAATATATAATTGAAATAACAATTAAGAAACTTTATTGAAAATAGAGAAATAGGGTTCACATGATAGGTCCTATACCACAACCCTAAATTATGAATTTAGCTAGACATAGACATAGGGAAGCAACAATCCACAAAAGAAAGATTCATGAATTCTCAATGCTCCAAAAAGAGTATGCAAAAAGATAAAAAGATTCATTCCCTAGTACTGCAATCCGATGTGTCTGACCGTCTTTAAATAGGTGCATTCTAACTACTTCAATGTATCCAATATCTACAAAGATAATGTAAAACTAACAAAATCCTAACAGATAAGGATATAAATTTAAATCCTAAAATAATAAAATCCTAACAAGATAAAGATATAAATTTAAATCATAATATTTGATAAAAAGTAATAAAATCCTAAAAAGACAAAGATATAAGATTAAATCCTAATATTTGTTAAATCTTAATTAATCAAGGTAACCACTATGAATTAAGAATCAATTATGAGTAATAACAGTAGTTCTCACAAATCTTATGATTTAGGGTTTTGTTAATGCAATCCTAATGATCTAGGGTTTCATTGATGCAATCCTAAAAAATTAGGATTTCATGGATACAATCCTAAGTATTTGGGGTTTAAGAATTTTTAGGTTTCGTTGATGCAAGCTCAATGATTTATAGTTTAATGGATGGAACCCTTAGAATTTAGGGTTTCATTAATGCAAGCCTAAGGATTTAAGGTTTTGTAGATAAAACCTTATGGATGTTGGATTTTGTGGATTCAACCTAAGGATTTAGCATTTCGTGAATGCAATTCTAATGATTTATGGTTTCGTGAATGAAATCCTAAAGATTTAGTAGATAAAATCCTAAGAATTTAACATTTCTTATATGTTATCCAAATGATTAAGGGTTTTGTGGATGCAATCATAAGGATTTTGTAGATGCAACCGTAATCATATAGGGTTTCATGAATGCAACCATAAACATATAGAGTTTCATGGTTGAAATCCTAAGAATTTAAGATTTCATGAATAAAACTTGATTTAGGATTTCGTGAATGAAATCCTAATAATTTAGGATTTAGTGGATGAAAGTCTAAGAGTTACATACAAGCATAAGGATGCTCATTGAACAAAGATCGTCAAACTCTATTTAAGGCCAAAGTACAAGGAATTTTTTGGCCATTTTTATTTTCATTCTTGAACCATGCATGCAGTTCTTTGTTGATTATTATGCATGTGATTGGATTTCTTTTGAAGTGTTTCAAACGGTCATTTTCACTTTCCGAGGTACTCAACGGAGAAAGAACACTTCCCTCTCAATATCATTAACTCAAATGGCTGCCTGGCTGGCTATTCACATGGGAGCAAACTGCTTGTCAAACACATTATGAGGTCATTTGTATATTATATTATTTGGTCTAAACATGTACCCAGGGCCAGCTTGGGTTGGAAACAAGGCAACTGACTAGGGTCAATGTTTTTTTGGTCTAAAAAAAAATTAATTTTAACATTTTAAGAAAAAAAATTATATTTTAATTAATTTTATTTAATCATAAAAGAAAGTATAATTTGGTTACTTTTTTTTAAATAATTTTTATTATTCTTATATTTATCATTAGTTACCTATTATTCATCCTTAATTTATAACTACTATAAATTTTAAAATATTATATTTTTCGAACGGATATAAAAATAATCATACGTCTTCTCAAAAAAGTTGTTAAAATTTAGTTAATATCCTTTTTAATTAGTCTCAAATTTTATTTAATTATCTGTTTTGATCTCCAAATTTTAAAAAAAATTAATTTGGTTATCAAATTATTAAAAATACTAAAATTTAGTTTAATTTAAAACATTTTTAATAATTTAAAGTTCAAATTAATTTTTTTAAAAATTTGGAATTAAAATGGATAATTAAATAAAACTGGAATAATAAAAATAATATTAAACTTTAAATTTTTATTCATACATTATAATAATATGTATTTTATTTTATTTTTTATTTTTTTATAAAATACATATTTAAATTTTATAATATTTATATTATATTATATTATATGTAATAATACGGCTGCATGTACTGAACTTGTTCCAAAAAAAAAATATGTACGACCGAACATTTTTCTCACTCTAATCACGACTCTACATGGGATCGACAAAAGGGACATTTTTTATAATGATAATGATACATAAAAACAAAATTTAACTTTCGAACTTCAAGTATTTGTTCCAACGGATGATGAAAAACAAAACAAAACAAAACAAAAGGCAAGGAAATTTTCAATGCACTGTCTCATAGTCCAACGTAAATTGTGTAACAATTGCATCACCAATAGAGCGATGTATGATATTGATCGATGCATATATGTAGAAGTAAAACTATTTGAAAACATGATAATGTAAGAGTGAAAATATATATGATCTTGTGTTTAACTAGTCGTGTGAACAGAAGACTTTTCAAAGGTGATCGATTAGTTAGAATTTTTAAAAGAAAATTATTAACTAACAAAATTAGTAAATACTTAACATCAATAAGATTTAAATTTCTCATTGCATTGCTACTTAATATTTACATGGTACAAATATATACCGGGCATTATTCTGTGTCTAATTTCGATGCTCTCATGGCCGGCTTGCGACAAACCAAAAAGACCGGGCATTGTCATACATACATAACAATAAAACTTTCCAATTTCATGTATTTGTTTCTTCAGAAAATGCAAAACAAGAGAGACAAAAGGAAACGAAATTTTCAATGCACTCTCATAATCAACGTATTGACATAATGTGTAGTAAGCGCTTACATCAGCAATAGAACTATGTATGATGCATATAAATAAACAAGTTGAAGTGAACTCATATAGTACCATATCTTCAACAACAAAAATATGGCTCCCCAACAAGAACAGAAACTCCACTTCGTCTTGTTTCCATTGATGGCACAAGGCCACATGATCCCCATGATGGACATCGCAAAAATATTGGTGCAACGCAGTGTTATTGTGACTGTAGTCACAACACCAAATAATGCAGCTCGTTTCGCATCAATCTTCGATCGTTATATTGAATCTGGGTATCAAATCAGATTAGCTGAACTCCAATTCCCATGCAAAGAAGCTGGAATACCAGATGGATGTGAGAATCTCGATACGATACCTTCACTTGGAATGGCCGCGGGTTTCTTCAAGGCAACAAACTTTCTACTAGAGCCAGCGGAGAAACTATTTCAAGAGTTAACACCACCACCAAGCTGCATCATCTCTGATATGTGTTTACCATATACAAACCACATTGCTAAAAAACATGGTATTCCCAGGATTTCTTTTCTTGGAGTAAGTTGCTTCTATCTCTTTTGCATGTTTAACATACAGATCCATAATGTTCTGGAGAGCATAACTACTGAGTCGGACTATTTTGTTGTCCCTGGTATACCCGACAAAATTGAAACGACCATGGCTATGTCAGGACTAGCAATTAATGAAAGTATGCAAAAGGTTGCTGATAATGTGTTTGCAGTTGAAACGGAAGCTTATGGGATGATCATGAATTCTTTTGAAGAGTTGGAGCCAGCATATGCAGAGGGATACAAGAAGATGAGAAACGATAAAGTGTGGTGTTTAGGACCACTGTCATATAGCAACAAGGATCACTTGGATAAGGCTCAAAGAGGTAAAAAGGCCACAATTGATGAGTGCCACCTGAAGTGCTGGCTTGATTCTCAGAAGCCAGGGAGTGTAATATATGCATGCTTTGGAAGCATATGTAATTTAACATCATCACAGTTGGTTGAACTTGGTTTAGCCTTGGAAGCATCACAAAGACCCTTCATTTGGGTTATCAGGGAAGGAATTCATTCAGAAGAATTAGAAAAGTGGATTAAGAAAGATGGGTTTGAGGAAAGAACCAGTGCTCGTGGCCTTCTAATTCGGGGTTGGGCTCCTCAGTTACTAATATTACCACACCCTTCAATTGGAGGGTTCTTAACACACTGTGGTTGGAACTCTACCTTGGAAGCAATTTGTGCTGGGGTGCCAATGGTTACATGGCCACTGTTTGCTGATCAGTTTTTGAATGAAAGTCTAGTGGTGCAAATATTAAAAATTGGTGTGAAGGTTGGGGTGGAGAGTCCTGTTACATGGGGCAAAGAAGAGGAAGTTGGCGTGCTGGTGAAGAAAGAAGATGTTGAAAGGGCAATAGAGATGTTAATGGATGAGACAAGCGAAAGTGAAGAAAGAAGAAAAAGGATAAGGGTGCTTGCAGAGAAGGCTAAAAGATCTGTAGAGAAAGGGGGATCCTCTCATTCTAATGTAACCTTGCTTATCCAGGATATCATGCAAAAAATCAAACGAGATGTATGATCATAATATCAATTGCTATGTACCAATTTGAAATAAAAGGTCAACCATGTAATTTTTCACTGAATTATCTATCTTTTGAATACATGACATCTTTCAAATTTATCCATAAGTTGTGCAAGTTGATACTATTTTTAAGTGCTACTACTTTGTATCAGCAATACTAAAAATGTAAGCTAGCATTTCTCTCTAATTTTGAGCATTCCAGAAAATTGATTGAATTTCTTGTAAAACTCAACGACAACAGCAGGATGCAATTTGATTAACTGAGGGGAAATGTCATTTTCATTTTATGGTATCAACGCAAAGCGTATTGGTTTGGACAGTCAAACGTTTTGGCCTGGCTTTTCTATGAAGCCGGACCATATACGAACACTAATGCCAGCTAGACAGGCCTGCCACAAATTATTTTTGTTTGTATTCCTCTGTCAAGTGTGGTATGCAACTGGTAATAAATAAATAAGTGTGGTAACAAGAGAGAAAAAAAAAAAACAATTTCTGTATTGGGGTCCATTTCTACACTATCAGATAATACAAGCTTTTGTTCAATAACTGATATCTGCACTGCCACAAATTTATGTATTAGCACATAATTCCTAATTATGAACCATAATTGCTTAGGTGAGCAAGATTAGTAACAAGATTTGGAAAGTTCAAATAGATGCATACAGTCTATCTTTATCCTCAGGCTCAACAGCAACAATCATATGGTTATTGAATTGGAATAGTCTAAATTCCAATTAAGAGATTTAGATTACTAATTAATTATCGAGGGTCAATCATGAAAAAACATTAAGCATGAATTCAATCACTTAATTCACATAAAAAGAAGTAGGATTTAAAAAGGGAATCAATTAAAAAGGGTTTAAACAAAGGTTCTTTCTCATCTAAGCCTAAAGAACTTTAGAAACTCAGAATTAATAACAAAAATAAGAAGAAAAGGAAAAAGACAAAGAAGTCATAAATCTTCAAGAATTGTGCCCAAGTTCTTCTAGATTCAATAGTCAATAAAAAAATCCACATATAATTACTCGGTACGAATTATGTGTTGGCAATTTGGCATGGCGTTGTTATTCTCACTCTAATTACAGCTCTCGTGGCCGGCTTGGGATCAACAATGAGACACGATGATACATAAAAAATAGAAACTTTTAAATTTCCATCTTCATACATTTGTTCCAACGGAAGATGCAAAACCAAACAGACAAAACGCGAGGAAAATTTCAATGCACTGTCTCATAATCCAACGTAATTGTGTAGGCACTTACATCAGCAATAGAGCTATGTATGATGCGCATAAATACCGTACTAATAAACAAGTTGAAGTAAAACCACTTCAACAACAAGAATATGGCTCCCCAACAAGAACAGCAACTCCACTTTGTCTTGTTTCCATTGATGGCACAAGGCCACATGATCCCCATGATGGATATAGCAAAAATATTGGTGCAACGCAATGTTATTGTGACAGTAGTCACAACACCAAACAATGCAGCTCGTTTCACGTCAATCTTTGATCGTTGTATTGAATCTGGATATCAAATCAGATTAGCTCAACTTCAATTCCCATGCAAAGAAGCTGGAGTACCAGATGGATGTGAGAATCTTGATACCATTCCTTCACTTGGCATGGCCTCGGGTTTCTTCAATGCAACGAATTTTCTAAGACAGCCAGCGGAAAAACTACTTGAAGAGTTAACACCACCACCAAGCTGCATAATTTCTGATATGTGTTTACCATATACAAACCACATTGCTAAAAAAATTAATATTCCCAGGATTTCATTTGTTGGAGTAAGTTGCTTCTATCTCTTTTGCTTGTTTAATGTACGCATCAATAATGTTAGGGAGAGCGTAAGTTCTGAGTCGGAGTACTTTGTTTTGCCTGGTATCCCTAACAAAATTGAAACGAACATAGCTAAGACAGGAATAGCAATTAATGAAAGCATGACAGAGTTTAGTAATGCGATGTTTGAAGCTGAAGCAGACGCTTATGGGATGATCATGAATTCTTTTGAAGAGTTGGAGCCAGCATATGCAAGGGGATACAAGAAGATGAGAAAGGATAAAGTGTGGTGCTTCGGACCGCTATCATATACTAACAAGGATCACTTGGACAAGGCTCAAAGGGGTAAAAAGGCCACAATTGATGAGTTCCACCTGAAGTGCTGGCTTGATTCTCAAAAGCCAGAGAGTGTAATATATGCATGCTTTGGTAGCATATGCAATTTAACACCATCACAGTTAATAGAGCTTGGTTTAGCCTTGGAAGCATCAGAAAGACCCTTCATTTGGGTTATCAGGGAAGGAGATCTATCAGAAGCATTGGAGAAATGGGTTAAGAAAGATGGATTTGAGAAAAGAACCAGTGCTCGTGGCCTTCTGATTCGGGGTTGGGCTCCTCAGTTACTAATATTATCACACCATGCTATTGGAGGGTTCATAACACACTGTGGTTGGAACTCTACCTTAGAGGCAATATGTGCTGGGGTGCCAATGGTTACGTGGCCACTATTTGGTGATCAGTTTTTGAATGAAAGTTTAGTGGTGGAAATATTAAAAATTGGAGTGAAGGTTGGGGTGGAGAGTCCTGTTACATGGGGCAAAGAAGAGGAAATTGGTGTGATGGTGAAGAAGAAAGATATTGAAAGGGCAATAGTAAAGTTAATGGATGAGACAAGTGAAAGTGAAGAAAGAAGAAAAAGGGTAAGAGACCTTGCAGAGAAGGCTAAAAGAGCTGTAGAGAAAGGGGGATCTTCTCATTCTAATGTGACCTGGCTTATTCAGGATATCAGGGAAAAAATCAAGTGAGATGTGTGATAATCTAATTGATGACAAACCAATTTGAAAAGGCCACACTTTGTAGTTCTTCACTTAATTATCTATCTTTAGAATGGTGTACAATGATCTCTTTCAAATTTATTCAAGTCAATGCAACTTTTATATGCAATTAATCTGTTTCAACGGTACTAAATATGTAATCCACTGCTCTCTAGTTTTTAGTATTCCAGCAAATGGATTGAATTTCTTGTAAAACTCAATGTCAAAAGCAGAATGCTATTTGATTAGCTCAGGGGAAATGTCATTTTCATTTTATGGTATCATCTCAAGGCATATTGGTTTGAAAGGTCAAAGTTTTGTCTTGGTTTTTCTATGAAGCAGGATCATACAGGAACACTACTTGTTACTATTAATGCCAGCTAGATGGTCTGCCACAATTTTTTTTAAAGGATAAACTGAACGATATGTCCTGTTTGTATTCCTCAGTCAGTTATAATTAGACAATTATATAGTATGCAATTTCATGTGCTTTTAGAAACTAATTATAAACAAAATAAGTGCAGCAACAAGAGAGAGAAAACCAATTTCTGTATTGGAGTCTATCTCTACACACACAAGTCATTAATAATGTTGGGTAAATACTAACATTTTTTTAATGCAATTGGGAGAAAAGCATTTTTACCGTAGTGTTTCCTCGCTACTTTTGCTAATGGCAACTACAGTATATATTTTGTTTGCTATTGAAGAATATACACGAGTTGACATTATAATCCAAAGTTGTTTATATAGGCGCTTACGTCACCAATAAAGGGACCTAAACATGTGTGAAAATCACTTACAAATAAACAAGTCGAGTTGAGTTGGTTCACCTTACATAACATAACCATTCTACCATATCCTCCCACCCCACACGAATGGTTTCCCAAGAACCGCAGCTTCACTTCGTCTTGTTTCCCTTCATGGCACAGGGCCACATGATTCCTATGATGGACATTGCAAAAGTTTTGGTGCAACACAACGTTATTGTGACAGTAGTCACAACACCACACAACGCAGCTCGTTTTGCATCAAGCATTGATCGCTGTATTGAAGCGGGGTTTCAGATTAGAGTAGCTCAAGTTCAATTCCCAAGTAAAGAGGCTGGATTACCAGAAGAGTGTGAGAATCTTGATATGCTACCTTCACTCGGCATGGGGTTCAGTTTCTTCAGTGCAGCTAACATTTCATGGCAACCAGTGGAGAAACTATTTGAAGAGTTAACACCACCACCAAATTGCATAATCTCTGATATGGGTTTGCCATATACAGTCCACATCGCTAGAAAATTCAATATTCCCAGGTTCTGTCTTGCCTCTGCGAGTTGCTTCTTTCTCTTATGTTTGCACAATTTACAAGCCTATAATATGATGGAGAACAAAGCTACTGAATCCGAGTCTTTTGTTTTGCCTGGTCTCCCTGACAAAATTGAAATAACAAAAGGCCATACAGAACACTTAACCGATGAAAGATGGAAACCGTTTATTGATGAATATACTGCAGCTAGCACTGCTACTTATGGGATAATAGTGAATTCTTTTGAAGAGTTGGAACTAGCATATGCAAGGGATTACAAGAAGATCAACAAAGATAAGGTATGGTGTATTGGACCACTATCACTGAGTAACAATGATGACTTGGACAAGGCTGAAAGAGGTAACAAGGCCTCAATTGATGAGTGTCAACTAAAGTGTTGGCTTGATTGTCAGCAACCAGAGACTGTACTCTATGCATGTCTTGGAAGCCTTTGCAATTTAACACCAACACAATTGATAGAGCTTGGCTTAGCCTTAGAAGCATCAAAAAGACCCTTCATTTGGGTTATTAGGGGAGGCAGTCTGTCAGAAGCAATGGAAAATTGGATTAAGGAAGAGGGATTTGAGGAAAGAAACAATGGTAGAAGCCTTCTAATTCGGGGTTGGGCTCCTCAGTTATTAATATTATCTCACCCTGCCATTGGAGGGTTCATAACACACTGTGGTTGGAACTCTACCTTAGAAGCAGTATGTGCTGGGGTGCCAATGGTTACATGGCCACTATTTGGGGATCAGTTTTTTAATGAAATTTTGGTTGTGCAGATACTGAAAGTTGGAGTGAAGGTTGGTGTGGAGAGTACTATCAAATGGGGCAAGGAAGAGGAAATTGGTGTGCAAGTGAAGAAGGAAGGTATAGAAAGGGCAATAGAAAAATTAATGGATGAGACTAACGAAAGAGAAGAAAGAAGAAAAAGGGCAATAGAGCTTGCAGAGGTGGCTAAAAGAGCTGTAGAGAAAGGAGGATCCTCTCATTCTGATGTGACCTTGCTTATCCAGGATATCATGCAAAAAAACAAAAGAGATGTGTGATAATCCTACTTGTCATAAACCAATTTGAAGTAAAAGGCCACACCTTGTAATTTTTCACTTAATTATCTATCTTTTGAATGGTGTATCACATGACCTCTTTCACATTTATTAATAGGTTGTGCTAGTCTATACAGTTTTGATAACCAACTATTTTGTTTCAGTATGTTATCCTACAATTGTTCACTAATTTTTACTATTCCCACAAATTGATTGAAATTCTTGAAAACTCAATGTCAACAGCAGGATGTAATTTGATTAGCTCGGGAAATTTCATTTTCATTTTATGGTATCAATGCAAGGCCTATTGATTTGCACAGTCGAAGTTTTGGCTTGGTTTTTCTATAAAACTGAACTATGTAAGAGCACTTCTTGTAAATGACAACAAGACAGGGCTACCACAACTTTCTTTAAAGGATGGACCGAATGAGATGTCCTATTTGTTTGTATTCCGCATTCAGTCCTAATTAGACAAAAAATTCAGAGATCATTATTAATCAGACCTGTTTGCTAATTTGCCAGCAGCCTCAATCAAAGGTTACAAATATATTAAAAAAATATGCAGAAAGTAGCAGACAGGAACCATTGTTCAGGTGAATTAAAGTAGCAGACGTGAACCACATGCATACCTTAGAACGAAATTTTATCATTAGAAAAGAAGAGTTAAAGCGTACTTGCGACCTGATTTTGAAAACGTTTGCTCTTACGTCACTTGTACAATAAATAGCAACTAAATAATAATATGCAATGATACTACAAATAATTTAGATATTGAAATCTCCGTGTCTTTTATTTTTATTGAAAAAATATTAGGTGGACCATGCAGATAATTCAATATATATTCACTAGATTAAGTATAGGTCCATTTATAATTTAATAAAAAATAATAATATTATACTATTGTCTTTTAATTCGATTGGGAGCATGTTTAATGTCCACCTAATAATTTTTCCTTGTTTGAGTTGTTTCACACCACAATGGTTGTACCTTTACTATCATTCTTGTATATATAACGACCCTCCGAAAAGAATTGAAAGTGCAAAGGTGACCCCAAGATTTTTTCAAAGAACAGAAAGATAACCACCTCCCTTTGACTTGTTTTGGAGCACTATATTGCAACTCCACCATTGTCATTCATTCACTCAACTCGATCCATATATGGCTCCCCAGCAACACTTCCTTCTTGTTCCCTTTATGTCCCAAAGCCATCTCATTCCCTTCACACAATTAGCCAAATTACTTGCATCCAATGGCGTCTCTGTCACCATTCTCCTTACACCCCTCAATGCAGCCAGGTTCAACACGCTCCTTCACCAAGCAAAAACCTTAAACCTCAAAATCAAGTTTCACGTGCTACCTTTTCCTTCTGCAGAAGCAGGATTACCAGAAGGGTGTGAAAACATGGACACCCTCCCTTCCCCTCAGTACCAATACCTATTTTTCGCTGCTTCCAATATGCTCAAAGAGCCAATCAAGAAATGGCTCTCAGAATTGGAAACGCTTCCCACATGCATTATTTCCGGCATATGCTTACCTTGGACAACCGATGTTGCATCGGAGTTCAAGATACCGAGGGTTGTCTTCCACGGAGTCTCATGCTTCACTCTCTTGTGCTCGCACAACATTAGCCATTCCAAGGTGCATGAAAATATCACGTCGAAGTCAGAGCCATTCGTGGTGCCGGACTTGCCTGACACTATTGCATTCACCAAGGCACAGTTGCCTGAGGCAATGATGAGTCAGGACTCAAAGGCTTGGAAACGCGCGGTTGAACAATTCAAAGATGGGGAACATTCCGCAGAAGGGATATTGGTGAACACTTTTGAGGAGTTGGAGAAGATGTACGTGAAAGGGTACGAGAAAGTGGGGAAAAAAATTTGGTGCATAGGACCACTTTCTTTACATGACAAGTTAATCTTAAACAAGACATCAATGGATGATTCTGAAAGTCTAAATTTTCTTTCTTCCAACAAGCCTTGTTCTGTGATGTATGTCTGTTTTGGAAGCTTGTGTCGCATTAAGGCTTCACAGCTAAAGGAGATTGCTTTGGGCTTGGAAGCATCAAGCCACCCATTCATTTGGGTGATTGGAAAGAATGATTGTTCTGAAGGGATAGAGAAATGGTTAGAAGAAGAGAGTTATGAAGAGAGGAATAGAGGAAAGGGTATCATAATTAGAGGATGGGCACCACAAGTTGAGATACTGTCCCATCCTTCAACTGGTGGGTTTTTATCCCATTGTGGTTGGAATTCAACTCTGGAAGCAGTTGCTGCAGGGGTTCCAATTATAACTTGGCCAATGTTTGCAGAGCAGTTCTTCAATGAGAAGCTCATTGTGCAAGTGCTGAGGATTGGTGTGGGGATTGGGGTTGAAGCTCTTGTGGACCCCATGGAGGCAGAAAAGGCATTGGTTAAGAAAGAGGATTTGACTAAGGCTATTGACCAGCTCATGGAGCAAGGTGGGGATGGGGAACACAGAAAGAACAGAGCCAGAGAGATGAAAGAAATGGCTCATAAGTCTGTTGAAGATGGTGGATCATCAGCTTCAAATTGCAAATTATTTATTCAAGAAATTGCAGGGCTAGTTCCAAATTAATAGTCATATAGTCACCACTCCATCTGTTCGGTTTATTTGATAAACTATATACCAAATGCTTTTCTACTAATTTTGTTCGGTGTATTTCTATATGTATGGAGAAATAAGACTTTAATTTACAATGAAAATCACACAATTATTTTTTACCTGAGATAGAAGTTTTGGTGACACTGGTAAGACTAAGGATTAACCTCCAAACTTAATAAATACTCACAAAAGTACTAATAAATTATTTAGCAATAAATTTTTTGCATTGACAATGAAATTCAAATTTAAATTCACGTGGGACATGAGTTTGTACAAAAAAAATGTAAGATATGAACTCTGACCTTCTTTGTTGGCTGAAACTAACCCACACAATCCTAATCTACATAGTAAGCAGACTCTAAAGACGTGTTAACTACGCTTATAGCGAATCTTGCCGGCTTGACGCATAACTTGCATAGGTAGGCGCTTACGTCACTGAAATAGCTATAGCATACGTTTTAGTTCTACATTGAAGTATTAAAAACAAGTGCATTTGAGAATTGAGAATAGTGTCTGTTATTCGACCAATCCAAAAAATTCAAATGGCATCCGAAGAACATCAGCTTCACTTTGTTCTGTTTCCTCTCATGTCCCCAGGCCATTTGCTCCCCATGGTAGACCTTGCAACAATATTGGCACAGCATAACATCATTGTTACAGTTGTCACAACCCCACATAACGCTTCTCGTTTGTCAGAAACATTTGCTCGTGCTTCAGACACAGGGCTTAACCTCCGATTGGTTCAACTCCAATTCCCATCCCAAGATGCTGGCTTTCCAGAAGGGTGTGAGAATTTTGACATGCTGCCTTCAATGGGCCTGGGCTTGAGTTTCTTCCTTGCTGCAAACAAATTCCTATTGGAACCTGCTGAGAAAGTGTTTGAAGACTTAACACCAAAACCAAACTGCATCATCTCTGATGTGAGTTTAGCATACACAGCCCACATCGCCACCAAATTCAACATCCCCAGAATTTCTTTCTACGGAGTAAGCTGCTTCTGTCTCTCCTGGCAGATAAAGTTGGTAACTTCTAATCTTCTTGAGAGCATAGCCACAGATTCAGAGTACTTCTTGATACCTGACATCCCTGACAAAATTGAGATCACCAAAGAACAGACTTCAAGGCCAATGCATGAAAACTGGAGCGAGTTTATTGACAAAATGGCTGCGGCTGAAGCGGTTACTTATGGCGTGGTGGTGAATTCTTTTGAGGAGTTGGAGCCAGCATATGCAAGGGATTTCAAGAAGATCAGAAACGATAAAGTGTGGTGTGTTGGCCCTGTTTCACTCAGAAACAGGAATCAATCGGATAAGGCTCAGAGAGGGAACAAGGCCTCGAGTGATGCGCAAAGTTGCATGGAGTGGCTTGATTTGCAAAAACCAAATTCGGTAATTTACGTATGCCTTGGAAGTATATGCAATTTAATTCCGTTGCAGTTGATAGAGCTTGGCATGGCCTTAGAAGCTTCTAAAAAACCATTCATTTGGGTTATCAGGGAAAGAAATCAAACAGAAGAATTGAACAAGTGGATTAAGGAATCGGGGTTTGAGGAGAGGACCAAAGGGGTGGGTCTTTTGATTCGGGGTTGGGCTCCTCAGGTACTGATACTGTCACACCCTGCAATTGGAGGATTCTTAACACACTGTGGTTGGAACTCTACCTTGGAAGCAATCTGTGCTGGCGTGCCAATGCTTACGTGGCCTTTGTTTGGGGATCAATTCTTCAATGAGAGATTTGTTGTGCAGATATTGAGAATTGGAGCAAGTGTTGGGGTAGAAAGTCCAGTGATATGGGGCAATGAAGAAAAAACTGGGGTCTTGGTGAAAAAGGAAGGTATTCTTAAGGCTATAGAGAAGTTAATGGATGAGGGAAATGAAAGGGAAGAGAGAAGAAAAAGGGCTAGTGAGCTCGCTGAGATGGCTAAGAAAGCTGTGGAAGGAGGATCTTCTCACTTCAATGTAACCCAACTAATCCAAGATATCATGCAACAGTCCAACAAACACTAGTGCTAACGATTATGTTCGGTTATCAAAAGCATGTATATACTATTTCATGAGTAGTTCCAAATTAGCTTGTTAAGGGCTGCAAAGAATACTGTGTAGAAAGCCTTCGAAGACTTCAAGAAAAAGAAGAATACTCCGTAATCTGATGTAATTACTATGATAAATTCCTACTGGAAACAGGAATGGATATAACCTAAGGATTTGAGGGTGAACAAATATAAAAATTGTGTGTAGTATTTTTGTGCCTTGGTTCTTAACTGTTTACACGTGTTTTACTGTTTGTTGTTTTAAATTTGTTTTCTAATTTAAAAACCTATAAATCCTGAGCTAACCCGAAGCTGAGCTAATACTCCTACAACCATATGAGCATCTGATCTTGCATGCTAGATAATCTGACTAATTATCCAAAGAAGCTTACCACTTCCTTGTTTAGAGTGATATGTCTTCATCTTTTGAGATTTTAAAATCTGAGTTTTCTCAGAACGTGTGGATAAACATGTATTTAGAAGAAGATTATTAGAGTTTATAGACAAGATTATTTGAGAAGAAGATTAACAGACAAGATTACCAAAGATACCAATATAGTTTACAGATTTGCTAATAAGCAAATTAGGAATTGCTCAGGAAATAGTATATATTAATATGCTTTTGATAACCAAAGATAATCGTTAATTAGTCTTTGTTGGACTGTTGCGTGATATCTTGGATTAGTTGGGTTACATTGAAGTGAGAAGATCCATCTTCCACAGCTTTCTTAGCCATCTCTGCAAGCTCTCTGGCCCTTTTTCTCCTCTGTTCCCTTTCATCTCCCTCATCCATTAACTTCTCTATAGCCTTGAGAACATCTTCCTTTTTCACCAAGACCCCAGTTTTCTCTTCATCGCCCCAAAGTACCTGACTTTCCACCCCAACTCTTACTCCAATTCTCAGTATCTGCACAACGAACCTCTCATTGAGGAATTGTTCCCCAAACAACGGCCACGTAAGCATTGGCACGCCAGCGGATATTGCTTCTAAGGTCGAGTTCCAACCGCAGTGTGTTAAGAAACCTCCAATGGCAGGGTGTGATAGTATCAGCACCTGAGGAGCCCAACCCTGAATCAAAAAGCCTACACCTTTGGTCCTTTCCTCAAACCCCGAATCCTTAATCCACTTGTTCAACTCTTCTGTTTGATTTCTTTCCCCGATAACCCAAATGAATGGTTTTTCAGATTCTTCCAAGGCCATACCAAGCTCTATCAACTGCAAAGAAGTTAAATTGCACATGCTCCCAAAGCACACATAAATTACTGAATTTGGGTTTTGCAAGTCAAGCCACTTCATGCAACTATGCGCATCACTCAGGCCTTGTTCCCTCTCTGAGCCTTGTCCGATTCATTCCTGTTTCTAAGTGAAATAGGGCCAACACACCACACTTTATCGTTTTTGATCTTCTTGAAATCCCTTGCATATGCTGGCTCCAACTCCTCAAAAGAATTCACCACCACACCATAAGTAACCGCTTCAGCCTCGGCCATTTTGTCAACAAACACGCTCCAGTTTTCATGCATTGGCCTCGGCGTCTGTGCTCTGGTGATCTCAACTTTGTCAGGGATCAGAAAGTACTCTGAATCTGTGGCTACGGTCTCGAGAATCTTAGAAGTGCCCAACTTGCGGAGCCAGGAGAGACAGAAGCAGCTAACTCCGAAGAAAGAAATTCTGGGGATGTTGAATTTGGTGGCGATGTGGGCTGTGTATGCTAAACTCACATCAGAAATGATGCAGTTTGGTTTTGGTGTTAAGTGTTCAAACACTTTCTCAGCAGGTTCCAGTAGAAAGTCGTTAGCGGCAATGAAGAAGTTGAAGCCCATGCCCATTGAAGGAAGCATGTCAAAATTCTCACACCCTTCTGGAAAGCCAGCATCTTGGGATGGAAATTGGAGTTGAACCAATCGGATGTTAAGCCCCGTGTCCGAAGCACGTGCAAAGGTTTGTGAGAAACGGGAAGCGTTGTGTGGAGTTGTGACAACTGTAACAATGATGTTATGCTGTGCCAATATTGTTGCAAGGTCTACCATGGGGAGCATGTGGCCTGGGGACATTAGAGGAAACAAAACAAAGTGAAGCCGAGGTGCTTCGGATGCCATTTTTGATTAGTAGAATGACAGACACTAATCTCAAATGCACGCACTTGTTTATGGTCTGTTATAAGCGCCTTTTTATGAATCAAGCTCGCAAGTTTCTTGTTAGTGAAAGACTTAGACCATCTTTATCTTTAACGGAGGGTTGATAAGTTAGTTTCTTAACTTAAGTTAAAGAATTGTTTAAGAATTTTCATTATAAAGTTTTTTAAGTTATTCATTTTAAAGGAAAATTATTTTTGTATAAGAATCCTTATAAAGCTTTCTACTTTAAAAAAAAATATTTTTTTAAAAGAAAAAAAAGATAGAATCACAAATATTAACTTAATTAAGAACTTAAGCTAAGTTCTACGGTTAGAACAAATTAAAATGTAAGTTATTAGTAATTAAGTAACATTATGAAATTCAAAAAAAAAAAAGCTTAAAGAATCTAAAATAACTTCTAACATTAAAAATACTCTTAAAAATACAATAAAGTCAACCATCTTTAATCTAGTCTACCTACTTTTAGGATGAGGATTCATGAATCATGATTGTGTGGTTTTGGTTCAAGGGTTAATTCTGTAATTAAGAAGAAGACTCAAATCAATACTCTTCTTCCACGATGAATATTTTGATAAATCAAACATTTTATATTCATATAATCTTATAGTGAACACTTATATTTTAAAAAGTGAAATACATTAGATTGAATTTATTTAATGAAGTATTAAACGATGGAGTCCCTGAACCTGAACTATAAACCGTGGGCCGTGTGGGGGGGAGTATCAAGAACCTATGTTATGAACAACATTAATACTATAAAAAACATTTTCGAACTTAAATATAATATAAGTAAGTTTCAACTATTTTAACTGTATTTAATGGTATCATTTTAAAAATATTCTTTAATAAATTAAGATTCTATCAATTTTCAATGAATGACATTTTAAAGAAAAATATTTTTTAATGTGATTATTAAAATTAAATGATATTAACTAATTTTTTTAATACTTAAGTTGGTTAGTTAAATTTGTTTATATTTTGATACGGAATGAATAGTTTCCTAAAAAAAAACTTTTCATTTCTAATAGTTTACTCGGATTACATACTTGAGTCACGAAAATTCAAAGGTACATTGACGTAGTTTTCTAGTTTTCTTTTCCAGGCATTATTATACTTTTCAGTGTTTATATTAATCATCACAAAATACGCGTTCCCGATATGATTGAAGTTAAACATGATAGTAGTATTTACTTTCCATAGATAATATTGAAAGAACATTAATTATCTCATTTTTTAAATATATTGATAAAGTATTTCGAATTTTATAATATATGCATGAAGTAAAAGGTAAATATATTCAGGATATATAGATTAATTTTTTGTGAACTGCATATATATGATATTTGAGAGTGGAAATTTAGGCAATACGTATAGAATACAAATCTTGCTTTGCTCTTTCCTCCCGCAACTTTTGACCTAATCAACGAGGAACCCACCGTTTCTGTACGTAAGTCATATTGCGCAATTTAAGTAAAGGAGATTCCAGTCATAAAAAGTTATGTTAGTGATTGTTTATATAGATGGTTGTATTTTACCGTATATTTTGAAAGAGATAAATAATTATATAAAAAAAAAATCAAATATACTGAAAACACTTTTGTTCTTGATCACTACGTACAAATCCTTTAGTATCAATACTAATTAATTAATCTTATTTTTTGTGTGACGCAAGGCCAACAATATATATTGGCCTTCTCTATTTAATTATACATATCATGAACCAAACCTATTTTAAATTCTTAGCCACATAATTTTACATTTTCATTACGTACGTAATGACTTTGGCACTGAAGCAACCTCATTTTGTGTTAGTTCCACTTCTGGCAGAGAGAGGGGTTATTATCACATTCGTGACTACCCTCACAATGCTTCAAGATTTGAGCAAATAATTATTAGAGCAGCAAAATCAGGTCTTTCTATTCATCTCTTAAAAATCCCATTTCCATGCCAAAAAGTGGGACTTCCATTAGGTTGTGAAAATCTTGATACTTTACCATCAAGAAACCTACTCAGAAACTTCTATATTGCCCTTGACATGATGCAAGAGCCTTTGGAGAAGTACCTCAAAAACCACCCTTCTCCAAGTTGCATTATATCAGATAAATGCCTCTCTTGGACTTCTATAACAGCTAAGAAGTTTAATATTCCAAGGCTTGTCTTTCATGGGATGTCTTGTTTTTCATTACTTAGCTCCTATAATATCAAGCTCTATAACTCTCATCTTTCTTGCTCTTCTGACTCAGAAACTTTTCTCATACCAGGATTGCCTCAGAGGATTGAGATAACAAAAGCACAACTTCCTGGGGCATTTTTTTCTCTGCCTGATTTGGATGATTTTAGGCACAAAATGTTGGAGGCTGAAACGTCTGCTTATGGGGTTGTGGTGAATAGCTTTGAAGAATTGGAGCATGGTTGTGCTAAGGAGTATGAGAAGGCCTTGAACAAGAGAGTTTGGTGCATTGGTCCTGTGTCTTTATCCAACAAGGATAGTTTGGACAAGTTTGAGAGAGGAAACAAGCCTTCAATTGAAGAGAAGCATTGCTTGGAATGGCTAAACTCAATGGAACCAAGATCAGTTATTTATGTGTGCCTTGGCAGCTTGTGTAGGCTTCTTACATCTCAGTTGATTGAACTTGGATTGGATTTAGAAGAATCCAATCAACCATTTATATGGGTGGTTAAAAACTGCAGGAGAAAATCTAATTTCAGAGCTAAATAATCGGTTAAAGAATGAAAATTTTGAAGAAAGGGTAAGAGGTAGAGGACTTGTCATAAAGGGGTGGACCCCACAAACTTTGATACTGTCTCACCCTTCAGTTGGTGGATTCTTGACCCACTGTGGCTGGAATTCAACAATAGAAGCTGTGTGCTCCGGGTTGCCAATGATAACATGACCTTTATTTGCTGAGCAATTCTTAAATGAAAAATTTGTCGTGCAAGTTTTGAAGATTGGAGTTAGAATAGGTGTTGAGGTTCCTGTAAGGTGGGGTGATGAAGAGAAAGTTGGTGCAATGGTGAAGAAAAGTAGAATCATGGAAGCTATAGAGATGTGCATGGTGGGAGGTGAAGAAGGAGAAAAGAGGAGGAATAGAGCAATAGAGCTTGGAAATATGGCAAGAAGTGCTGTAGTGGAGGAAGGTTCATCTCACTTCAACATTTATTGCTTAATTGAAGATATCATGAAACATTAATTAATTATTATATTAAATAAGTACCTTGGTTAAGATTTTTATTACAATAAGCAATCTTTGTTTTTCCTTGTTTCATTTTCTCCGCCGTTGACCGTTTTACATATAAATTGTACTATATTTTTTGTCTTTCATTTGATGTGGTATGGAAGCTATTATTATCAATGTACACTTGTTAAACTGTTGAATGAACAAAAGAAAAAAAATAAAGACTTGATTATACTTATTGGGCAAATATATATACTTACATAAATTTAGTAATTGAGATTTATTTGTTTCGATCCCATTAGATATAAGAAGGGTTAACATAGCTTTGAAAATGATCAAGAAGCCAATCATTTCCATCAATGTAGGAAACACTGGTGTAGGAGTTTGCTTCGTAATCTCTGAGTTGCTTCGCATAAGGGACTCTGGATGTATAATTTGCTCCAGGTCCAAGACAACGGTACTCTCCAAAGAAGACGCTCCTGCGTGTGTTAAACAAACAAAAAAAAAAAAAAATTATCATTCAATCACAAGTTAAAAACGAGAAGAAGATACAAGTACGAACTGGTCTCGAGAGGGGTCTCTCCAATCGTTCCATCCATCAGGAGCAATGACATCAGACATGAAAGTTGTTGAGAAGACAACAGTGGCATAGGGTCCCCAAGCTCTTCCAAGCCACACTCTCCCACTTCCATCAATGCTGCAATTCACAAACGAAAATCCACTTTCCTCATTCATCGATTGCCTCCCTTGAGCGGTTATCGACCCGCTAATCTCATCCTTCTCTTCTTTTGCTACACAGTTTATGGTACACTCCTGCACACATCAAATATACGATAAGTTACGTTATATTTTCGAATAAAAAAACACTAATTAATTAAGTTGTAAAAGCAGGATTTGAAGAATGTGTATATATGTGATTAATTATGTGGTAATGGACTGTGTTAGACGACAGACATACTCGTTTTTTTTGTCTTAATTAAAGATTAAAGACAAGACATGCAGTACAAGGCAGTTATTTATTAATTTATGTATACCTCATAAAGTGATTTAGCATTTCCAAAAATGAAATCAATGGATCCTTGGATGAAGCATTGTTTAAAATAATGTCTTCCAGCATCATCATTGAGTGTGTCCTGCGCTCCATAAAACCCACATCCATAGAAAGCACCTTGATCACCGGTAATCCTCAGTGCCACTGCTTGTGCCCCAGCCACCCCTGGTGACGGTGGAGGAGCCGTGTTCTGTTCTTTTCAGAGAGAATCAAATCAAAATGAAAATGAAAATATATATCTCACAAGCTAGTCACAACGTATACACATTAAGAACAAGACATAGAACAAATTAGTAACCAATTAAATTGCATTGCAGGCATGCATGCATGCATATATATGCTTAATTACCTTAAAGCTGATGTTATAAGCAGTGAACTTAGAAGCAAAGATGCCAAACGAGTAGCTATAGGAAGTACCGCCGGTTGAATTAGCGGTGTCATTCCATTCTATGATTGTATTCAAATACCCTTGACCTTGTACTATCAAGTTTGTTTTGTTGGCCTGCACCACTACCTTCTCCCTGCATGTGATTTGTAAAAGAATTTATGACAGTTTTTCTTTTAATTTTCAAAATTGATTTAAATCTCCTTCTAGTGAGGTTGTAGGTTGTTGCATCTAAAAGTTTGAGTTTTTTTTCTTTTCTTTTAAAATTTTGGTGTATATATAATGCTAAAATATTCCTTATAAAAAAGGGATACTGAGATATAATAGGAAAATCTTATAATTATATATCTAAGCAAACATATCTGATCAAGCCCAACAACTTGGATTGAGAACATGACTAGTTGACTGTTAGTGACGTGAGAAGAAATATTCAAGTATCTTCACCTAATATTTTAACCTTTTAGGTAGTAAGTTCATGAGATGAAATTAGAACCTTTAGGACCAAGTCATCTAAAATGTGATCCCTTACTACCTCCATTCTAACCAACATTAAATTTTAAGGTATGGATCCTCTCATGTCACATTTCTCTCACCTGAAATCTTAACATTTGATTAAAAATGTAAGAGGAAGAGTTTAAATATTAAAAAAATAGACATGAGATTTCAATGGTGAAGATCTTTAAATGAGAAGATCCAAGTAAAAATTACACATGAGAGGATCCGCTCCCCTATGAACTAGTTACTCTTCAGTCTCACAAGACTCTTGCATGTATGTAAGAGAGATTCAAAGATGTTATATTAAACCATTTATTTTAAAAGTGTTAGATTCATAACATGCAAGTGATAATTAATGGCAGAAAGGATAAATATATAAAAAACTGAGAGAGACAAACCTGTATGTGCCAGAATCGATTATGATAAGGGTAGTGTCATAACTAGACTCAGGAGCAGAATCAACGGCTTTCTGCACGCTACTGAAGTTAGCACAGCCCTTTAAGCCAACCGTGAGAACAAGACTCACATTATAGTCTTGAATGAGCTTGGAATCCCATTTGGACCCATCACATTTTTCCTTATGATGTCTCCTCCTAGCTATACTTGTTATCAGAGACACAAAGTCTTGAGCGCCACTAAGCTTTATAATCTTACTAAATTCACCAAGCTGGAAACTGAAACTATCTTGAGGACTAATAATGGTGGTGGAAGGTGCATGTGGCGTGGTATAAAGAACAAATATGATAGAAAAGAGAAAAATGATCAAGCCAGAAAGCCAAAAGAGGGTTCTGTTGAATCCCATCTTTTTTAGCTTTATGAAATATGGTTAGTTGTTTTGAGTTGAAAATTAAACGGGTTTGGGGTGGAGGGGAGAGTGAGGAATGCTTTAATTTATGTGCTTGTGAAAAGGGTGTGGTAGTGATGCTTGATTGGAGTGGGAGGTAAGAAATGTACGTAGTGGTCTGTGTCATGTTATGTCTAGCTAGGCGTGTAGAGATTCTTACTAAATCCTGCTTTTCAAAGCTTTATGGATCTAGGAAAATACTATTTGATATATGGTAAGACAAAGATGCGCAGTAATACTAGATTGGAAGATGGACACGTTAAGTCATTGCACAAAGATTGAAAAATAAAACATTATAGGTGAGGATATAATAAATGAACGTCCATTCATTATTGGTGGCGGTGATCGAATAAAGATGATTATTTTGTTTCGTTCCTAACCCTCTGTCTAGTAGAGGTGGTGAAAGGGAACAGAAAACAACTTAGATGAAAAGTAAAACGAATTAGAAGACTCACATTTTTACATTCTGCCTTAATTCAATTTTTTTATCCTATTCTGCCAAACATGTAATAAAGGAGTGAAGTTGGCTTCTTAGCTTAGAATGCTCTGTGTTCAGTTTCTATTGCAGATACGTGGAATTGAATCTGTTGCAACCGCCCTTGGACCGGTGTTTGCAAACGTGTTATTTGTAATTAATGTGTTATTGGCGCAAACACTAACAGTAAAAGTATAGGTACAATATGCTTACGCACCGGCAAATTGATAAGATTATGTTTGAAAATTATAAACTTACTCATCCGGATTAAGAAACATTAATCTAATATGGAGTACAAGAACTTCTGAACTTGTATATTCAACTAAAATTAAAATTAAAATATATAACACTTGATATTATAAATGTTAAAACAAATAGCAGGAATGGCTTCAAATAACCAAAAGTTAATATATTAATGTATATATACAAAACCTGAAGAAAGGGAAAAGGAAGGCGAGAAAGCTAGGGGTTTTCCCCTTTCACGATTGACTTTTTTTTTCTATAAATAAAAAAAAAAATGTCATGATTCATTATTGATGACCCGACACGAAGGCACCATTTTATGCAGCATATTTGTCCCTTTGAAACTTACCATCTGATGGCAGTTCTTCCTATAGTTGGTAAGCTGCACACAAGATGATAATTATTTGATTTTTTTTTTTAAAGTGTTGTGACAAAAATGCAGATCGTTACATTATCTGCCACAGTAACCTAGTAAGAGCTAACCTGCAAAAAATGCTGAATTGAAAAGGGCAAAATTTTTAACATAGCAGATTTTATACCTGATCTGGATTCATCTTGCTAAACCCAAATTTATCTGTCCATATTGATTCTGCTTCTTCTGCAGCTGGCAGCACAAGGTTCTTCACATTCAAGAAAGCCAGCAGCCTCTCAATGCAGGAGAAGAGTGTTTGGAAGTAGCCCTACTTGGATCAAACAAATATACTTATGATTTGTAATATACATCTAGAGTGATCATAATATACATCAACCAATGGAACTTATAGAGTGCAGAAAATTTCAAATAAGGTAAAGAATAAGATGCAAGCAAGGCAGACAACGAGAAGTACACTACAGCCTATTACCTTTCCATGGTTCCCATTACTAGTTGCAACTAAAGGAAGTTCAGCAACATCTGAGCCAAAAATTCGAAGCATGCCCGCAGATACCACAGATGAACTTCAACATCCAAAAACCAAACTGTAAGAAGTACTGTAAACATTAAACAAAGAAAGCTAAATACAGAAAACCACTTCTTACTTGACTATTAGTAATGCACAATACATTCCTCCAAACTCCTGACCCCGCACATTCCTCCTGGATGTGGATGATACTTGAATTGAAACAAAGAAAAGAGAGAAGATAAAGAGAAAAAATGAGACAAAAAATGGTTTAAAAGGAGTTCTAACCCATAAACCATGGCTGGAATAAGGTCACGTCCACTAGTTGCATCAACTATAGGATTAAAGCATTCCTGAAACAAGCAGGAGAAGCCCCGTCTCAATCATTAATCCAATTAATTAATGTATTAAAAGATCAATAATGGTTTCCTAAGGTATAAAACAGAAAAGTGGCACCAAGAGACTGAAATTGCAACACATTTCACAAAAGCAATACTTTATGCAAAGCGCACATATATATAGCGTACAAAAATATATGCAAAACTTGTATACAAGTTTTTTTAATAGAATAGGGGGAAATACAAGTTGAAATGAAAGAAATAGAGTTCAGGTAGGACAGTTATAAAAAATAGAGAAAAATGATGATACACTGACAGTATAAAATAATTTTACACCGTGAGTCAATCACAACTCTTTATTTATGATAATTTATTTATGCTAAGTTAGTTGACTTTTATAAAATTATCTTAAAAGTCATTAAAACGGAGAGTTATGATTAACTGACGGTGTAAAACCGCTTTACACTAACGGTGTATAAACATTAAACTCTAAAAAATAAGGAAAAGTGTTCCGGGGTAAAACTCCAAAGCAGCTCTGTCATTTGTTAGGGAACAAACAAGGAAAATTACCTCTATAAAATCAAGAATAACAAAACATGATTTTCGATAAATTCAGAAGGGTAAGCAGTACTTACATGAAAGATTGAAACAGCCTCCAAAAGCATTGTTCTAGTTTCAGGAGAAGCAATTTTGCCATTAAGAAGCCTCCATCTTACGTCCATATCATTGATGGGTTCTAATCCTTTTTCCTCTTGCTTCTTCTTTATCACACCCAAGAGAGGTTCAGGGAGTCTCTCAGCCCCCCTAACCAAAAGATTTTCCAAAGTAGAATGTATTCTTGTACAATCATTGCAACAAAGCCAATTACCTTCTGGCAATTCCTGTGATTAGTTTGACACATATTATGCCCAACAGACAAAAGACAAGTTGGTGTCAAAAGTAATATATCCTTATATAAAGACATGACAAAAACTGCATACCTTTAAATATGCCATCTTGTGATCCCTCAAACAGCCAATATGATATTCCTTTTCACACTGCATATTGCACCAATGATTACAGAGGCCTTGTAGGCAACATCAAAATCAAAACTGGATCAAAATGCATACCTGGTCACAGATTATTATGGTGCGTGGACCAAAGCCAGATCTGCTGAAATCAACACCCCTGCATGTACAAAATTTTCTCTTTATATTGTATAGCTCTGTGCAATCATGAATATACAATATATTGGTTTTCGCTAACTTGAACATCAGAGCATATCCACATGGTGACAATCAGGTAGATTGTTAGATGATGGCTAAGTACAACGAATTTGTTACCTGCATAAAGCACAGCTACTAAGCTCAGATTCAATGTCTTTGACTATGCGAATGCATCTATTGGTAATCTGTTCGATAGGATCAACTCCTTCAACCCTTCCAGCTGCCACAGCATTGGCGTTGTGCACCACAAAATTTTCTCTCTGAAACATGTTTTGGCAAAACTGACAGTACCAGTCACCACGCGGAATACTTGATAGAGCTGCACATTCTGTACATTTTCAAACATAGGAACATAAAAATTTGCTTAGAAGATGACTATCTCATAATTTACCCGACAAAGCAAATATTCTTCATGCTGCTTCATTCAGTAAATCTTGAAACAAAATTAAGGCATCAAAAACAGAAGTTTCAGCTATTTCTATATCAAATAAATGATAATACCATTTAAAAAGATATGTAAAATAGAATAGTTCATACACAACTTTCCTAAAAGCATGGTGAGAGTACAAACTCTATTAGATAAACAATCCCATCCATCAAATATATACAAAATAAGTTCAACGGAAAAGGTTATGCTAACTAGTAAGCTTTTAGATAACAAATCTAGTATAACACAACTATTAACTAGGCATTTACCCAAGCAGGAAAAAAATATTAAGTATGACAAAAAATAGATATTGAAGAATTTCTCAAATTCCTTCTCTTTTGTTATTTTTCCAAAGAGTTATAGAAAAGGCAAGTGCTGAATTACAAAATGGCATCTTATATTTTAGGTAACCTATGAATTATAATCAGGATCCTAATGGTCACTTAAAGTCTTCTATTGTCAAAGAACCTTACATTTTAGGTCACCTATGAATTACCTAACTGATTCATCAAGCAATTCAGTTTTAATAACCATGTTAATGAAAGGATAATAAATAGTGGGGAAGAAAGACGATTCCACTCTTCAAACAATTGTAGCAAATAGATAATTTTGTCCATCAAGGTTTTTTATAATGTATATCTGACCTTTATGAAATGCTCTTGGGCATCCATCACAAAGCAACAGATTACCGCCATCCCAACAAACAATGCATAGATCATCATTGTCCTTTGCAGAGTATTTTCGATCTTTTGAGAGAGAGATTGCTAACTCATGGAGAGACACCCCATTTGATGTGTAAATGTATGAATAACTGCCCAACATTATTGCACTTACATTAAAATCTATATCAATAATCAAAAAGCAGTTTAATTTCCCTCCCATCAACTCCCAAGGAAGAAAAAGACTTACGGTTTCTTGCGAGAAGCCCAGCCTGCATGGACCTCAAACTGTGAGGGGCTGACCTGCACAACATTTAATACATTGAAAGAAAATTATACTTACAGATTCTTAAGGATTACCTTGAAATATACAAGTGTAAGGAGCAATACCTCAGTGTTGCAGCATCGACAAACAATTCCAGAGCTCATTTTGAAACCTTCAAGCAATTTCTGTCAACCAAATGTGACTGTTAACAGAATAATAGACATAAAATGACCTGTACACAATACAAACACGAAAACAACCTGTCCACGTGCATAATAAGCTACTTCAGTTCCATCAGGCAATCCATTTTCTTCAAAAACTAACTTATGCAATCGCTGATCCCTTGAGAAGAAGACATTGGATTAACAAAATGATTATCATCAGTAATCAGTGATAAAACAATACAGCCAGATAAATACACAGAAATGAAAGGGTTGTAGGGAACTAACTTCTTAGTTATCCTCCATTGACTCTTATTAGATTTCGAATTCGAATTCAAAGTTTTTTTGGGGGACTTCAACTTTACTGACAGTGACCTAGTAATAACAGTTGGTTAGAATAAAGAGGGAACCAAATTATTTGGCTGCAACAATTCACCCACAACCATATTAATTATCCTAAATACATCAAGAGTGCCAAAAATAAAGGTAGATACAAACTTCTTTTTCATCTTCAACATTTTTTTCTTCCGAGGCAGAACAGCCACAGAAGCAGTCTTGGAAGTATTTGAACGGATAATCCTTTTTGATGCCCTTAATAACACAGTTGGTAGAATGTAAGTTCAGAGAGAGAGAGAGAGAAGACCACAAAACAATTATCAAAGAAACATTATCAATTCATGGAATCTATGAAGTTTCAAACTATGTAACCACATAGACCACTGGATAGGTGAAAAATACCATGCAAAAATTTGTAAGAAATAAAGGATAGATGAAATAGATATGAATACCAACTTTGTTCTTTTCTTCTGGTGTCTCTTAATTTGAGGAGAGACAGACAGCTCAGAAGTACTGGATGGGTTGGAGAGCAACACTGGTCTAGGGGACCTGAAATATTGTTATAAAATTAGAGGGAGTGGAGAAAGAGATAGAAGACAAGTCATTGCACCTTCCACATGGCTTCAAGTTTCAACATTTTGAACCTAGCCTTGATTTCCATTAAACTGTGACTTAATGTTATTTCATATGAATCATATGATTATATTTCTAGCGCTAGCTTAAATGGAAAAACTAAGCTATTACTATTATTGTCTACAAACTTCAAATCGGAACCTTCTCTTATGCAAAAGCAATTCACAAGTCATAACAGTTGTGTGCTCAGTGGCCTTAACATGAAAAAAACTCGAATACTGGGTGCTGGAATCATATATGTACTGGTTACTAGTTAACTAATTCAATTTTAACTAAGTTCAGTGGGAGCAGACACAAAATCATTAAAAAAAAAAAGAAAAAAATTAAATGTCTTTTTAGACTGTCAAATTTGGGTCAAGTCCATTTTTGGTCCCCAACATAAAAAGTGGTTTTTTTAGTCCTCATAATATGGAAATAGTCCACTTTTAATCCTTAATTTGTAATTATTTTGGTCCCTGGTGAGGACTAAAAGTGGGTTATTTTTAAATTAAGGGACAAAAACAAACTTGGCCCAAATTTGAGAGACCAAAAAGATATTTAAGCCAAAAAGGCTTACAGAATTGATAAATGAATAGGAAAAAAATAAAATGTTTCACTTTTCTGTATTAGCCTACTTAAAAAGAGCCAATTAAACAATCAAAAATCAATTATATCTAGAATTTCATTCTGAATCAGGTCGTCAAACATGAGTATAACTAACAACTTAAGTAGAAGAAATGAATACCTAACTCTTTTGCCAACTACGTTATTTGAACTTTCTTCAGACTTCCTTGATTCCACACAAGAACGGCATATAGGCCCCACTCTTTCCACAAATGAAGAAGGGAGACATCCTATGAAGAAAAAAAAATAATAACAGTAAGCACTCAATGAAAAAAAACAAAAAAAAAAAAGCGAGAGAGAGAAAACTCTTGCATTTTCCCTTAATTTTTGCCAGTAAAACTATGATCAGCTTGACAAACTGGACAACAAAAAAAACAATGACTTTGGATAGCAGAAGCAAAGCTCACCTTTGCACCTTTTACAAGTAAAATATCTTTCTTCAGGTGGAGAACAAACAAAATTTTGAAGTGTCATCTCCAAAGTGTGCAGGGTAGCTCCCCTGCATACTCTCAACATATCAAGCAGGCTTTTTCCATTTTCAAGGCAAATATACTGCGCAGCTCTCCTATATTGTTTGCAGGCATGGATCTCGAATTGGGAAGGTGGAATAACCTGCTTAAGTAGGAGAAACATAAAAATAATGACAGTCCCAGTCCCAGACCAAAGAAACAAATGGGTATGAAAAGACAGAATAGTAACTCACCCTGCGTCCATTGCATAGACAGCACGAGCACAATATTCCCCCATCTCTAATCACACCTCGTAATCCCGAAGCCTATAATAATAACAATAAGCAAAGAACATATCAAAACATCGACTCTAAACATCGTGGGCAAATTCACCTGACCTGGAATTAGTCACCAATGACTGGACGCATGAAAATCTATTTAAAGAGATGAATTTTTAAAATTATTAGGTGGTCTAGTTCAATTGGTTAAGTAATGTGTCTCTGTGTGTGAGTTGCCGTAAAGTTTCTGATATCTGGCATTCATGCTACACGGTACATACCATGTCAGTGACGTGGCACAATTTATCTGATACTTAGTCAAATGTGAGTTTACCTTCAATTTAAAATACAAGCTAATATTTCCCACTAAATTACAATCTTACTATTAAAAAAAACATTTTTTTTCAGAATGTAATCGAACCTTCTTAATGCCGCCCATGTAAACGACCGAGACGCCATCGAGAAAACCAGTGTCGAAGAGCTCTTTGACAGTCATAAACCTCCTGTTGACCACAATCTTCTTCGACATCTTCAACTCCAACTTGTTCCTCGGAGCTCCCATTGCACCGTTGATTCCACTTCCACCATTCGCAACTTGCTCCGACTCACTCACCACCGTCTGATCACAACACTCAACCTTCGCTTTCGACTCCGATCGTCGATACCGCTTGCTCGTCCTCACCACCACTACTGAAGACTCATCCTTCAGCTTCTCACACTCTCCGTTCTCCGTTTTAACTTCAACCTCCTCCGCGCTCGCCTTCAATTCTACGTGCTCTGAAAAACCGTTACACGAATTGAGAGGCCTCTTGGCGCGAGTGTAAACAATGTATCCATTCACCACCGAGACTTTCCGAGGCTGATCCGTCGGAACTGTCGCGGGTTCCGGCTCTGGCTTCACGGCGGCGTCCATGAAGTTGAACGGCTAAATCTGCGAGAAATTGAGATGAGCCCTAAGCAACGGAGAGGAGAATTGAATTGAGGAAACGACCATAATTGAGCATGAGAATCAGCGTAGCGGTTATTTTGGTTTTGATTTGATTGGAATGGAAGAAAAAGGGGTCGAGGAAGGAGAAAAGGGTCCACTGGTTTCACTCACTCAGTGAGGAGGCACACAAACAGAGAAACAGAGAGAGAGATAACTTCGTAAAAGATGAGGTTTGAAGAAGGGGCGAATGGCAGATCAGTAAATAAATTCATGAAATTAAAACGAAGTCATTAATTGACCGAAATGCCCCCATCACTTCACAAATCAATACTAATTCGGTTCGGTATCACGAAACTTACGTTACATAGGAGTCCCCTAAATGGGAAGTAACTCTCCATGCGATAGTGCCTTAGTGGTGGATCCGATAGCTTCCCTTTTAAGTCACACAAATTGGCTTCAGGTTTACGTATGCTTAACCTATTTTGTGTTGTTTAACAAATAGTGGTAATACTTTGTTTAAGAGACATAAGGCATGTTATTTAAAAAAAAAAAACTCATTGTCATCATCATCGGACTTTATAAGGTTTGGGAAATCCCATGTAGAATCCACCACACCCCTTTTTTTTTTACAAATTTGATTTATTTATACATTTTAAATAAGTTATATATTAAGTTAGTAATTATATTTTAATTAAAAAGACTTAAAATAATAAATACTAACAAATAACTTTAAAATAAAAAATTAAGCATTAAATTATATTTTTTTAAAATGTATATTTTTACTTTTTATTTGACTATTATTACAATTTAACTATCAAATAATTAATTTATATTTTTATGATTAAAAAATAAAAGTATAAAATTAAATCCTAACTATATATATGCTCTAACAAAAAAAAATGAACTGTAAAATAATTGAATTTATTTTTATTTATTTACTGAGATTTAATTAGTTAATGTACAACAAAAAATGATTTAATTATTTTTTTTATTTTTTTATAGTATTGGAAATTTTAATAAACATATACCGTCTAGAAGTAAAAGTACAAATTTTAATAAGGCATCGCCTATTTAATGTCATGATATGAGAAATAGGTAACACATTAATTTTCATAAGATAAGGTCATATAAAAATTTAATTTGAGGTCAACTGCGATTAAAAGTCATGGAGATAGAGGCATTGAAACAATTGGGTAAACAAAGTTTCATGAATAATTTGAGTCATCTTATATATAATTAACTAAAAGAGAAAAAGAATAATAAATTTAATCTAAAATAATTTTACACCATCATTTAATCACAATCCTTCATTTATATGATTAACTTAAAATTATTTTATACCATCCACCACAAACATCACCATTTAAAAAAAATAAAAAAAAACATATTCTTATTAGTTACATGCTGGATGTTCAGGCAAACTCAATTGAAAAGTTTCACTTATTTTTAAGCAAGCATTTGGAAGCAAACCCAAATGATTAGACACATAAATAAATTGATGAAAACATTTCCATTCCAAGTTCACCATTGCAGCCTATAGCTTCGATATCCTCTCTCTTAAGTGCATATATGCAAGACATCGATTCAGCTAGAGATTAGTTACAAATCAAACCAAATAGATTGCATACTAGACGTAAAATTTAAATTACCGAGAAATCCTAATATTAAGTGCGTAAATTTAGATAACTTGCCATTTTTTAATAATAAATTGTGTTAGTTAAATTTGTTTTGTGTTTGTTTCGCATGAGAAATTTTTGTGTGGGCACAAATTAACCCAAATTAGATGTTGGCAAAATCGGTGGAAACAAAGAAACAAATTAGATGTAGACAGCATATCGGTGGACACAAAGAAACAAAATTCTTTCTAATAAAAAATTAGTTAAGTGTGGGATGAGGAAAAAATTCATCTCACACTATTTTAATTTTTTGTTTCGAAGATGATTGGGGAAAGATAGAAGGATCGAGACTTGAGAAATAAAAGGACAAGTCGTGGAAGGTTCCAACATGCAAATAAAATCTGCAGGTTATTTTTGGCTGAGAAGGGAATATGAAACTATACTACTGATTAATCAAATCTCAACAATAAGATACGCTTGAAATTTTGAAACTGCTATATATTTTTACCTTATTTCCTGCAAGGATCGAAGTTGCAAAACACGTTTGCTACACTAGATAGTGGAGAGCTGCTTTAACTTTAAAAAACGCCCTCATATATATTTTTCAGTAGCTTGTGCCATTAATTTAAGAAGCAAAATAATAAGATGAGATTGATCACTTAGTGCAGCATGTTAATTTGGATTGAAGTTGAGAAAGATCAAAAGTATTTTTACTCTAAAAACAACGAATTTATTGATTGCCTGCTATACTATATAGTAGGCAGCATCCTATATATGCATCAGTTGTAGCTAATCGAAGCACATAGTACAAGAAAAGAAAGAGAGTACAATACTACAATAGTAGATATATATTGGGAAAGTTCCCTGGAGAACTTGATTCACAAGAAGTGAAGTGAGTTCGAGGAATTGGAAAATGCCAAAGGATGGAAGTTGCCCTTTTCAAGAGAACTCAACTGTTATTCATTCTCAGCAATCTTTCAACTTATTACATGTTCTCTTGCTCCACCATGATCGAACCCAAAGGAAACATTGACGACACCACCCTCCACTGCCACAGGGGCAGTAGTAGCGAGGGTGCAGTTTGGAGAGGGTTCGAGAATGAGTGTTGGATTGGGTGTTATTATAGAATTGAAAGTGTGAGAGAAGATGACTTATGTAATGTATATAGCTAGTCTAGCTAGCTAGCTAGTGTGAACTTTTTGTGAAAGAGTGACATAAACAAAACAGAAAAAATTAAAGGGCGAAATGGAGATTCTCAATTCAGCATCTTCCAAAGCATATGCCACCTCCATTGCTCTCCACATCATACGTATTTTCTTTTGGCAACGTAACACACCATCACCATGTACCGTTTTCAGTTGGTCCACTACTAGGGCGCGCACTATCCCCTTACTAGCTACTTGAGCAGTTCAGCTGTATATCGGTTTTTTTATTGTTACCTATTTAACCAAAAGTACTGCAACCCAAATCTACACATATAGATCAAATAACTCTATTTGCGTTATGAAGGATTTTGGGATAACAAATTTCGTACAGTTTGCATCATAATCAGATCAATATTCCCTGGTTTCTGTTGTTGTGCTTCAGTATCTTTGAGTTTGGCTGAAAATTTCCCTATTGTGGTTTGCTTGACGTATAAGTTTCATCTAATATTTCCCTTTATATTTTTCACACTTACAAGGTTTTCTCTGCAGTAGTAGTATTAATTAAAAAGTAAAAAGGGGAAAAGGCAATAACAGCACCTAGGAAACTAACTGTTGTTTCGTGTCTATACTATTACTCTATAGCATGTGCATCGTAGTTAAGAATAAGAGAAGGGATGGGCAAAAGGCATAAAAGGAACAGCCTCGGCCACGCGTCCTCGAATATTTTATTGTTAATTTGGGCAGTTATGTATATATTCCTAATTCCTTTGCATGGAAAACAAAATATCAACTTTATAGAAGTTTTATATGTTCAAATGTTAGGTTGTTAGGCTTTCACTTTCTTCCTTTTCCTCTTTTTCGTTTATATATTTATTTAATTATATTCTTTATGACAACAGTGGTATCCTCCATTTTAGATATACTCCAACTCCACTCTCCATTTCATTGAGTAATGCATTCCTTGCCTAGAGGATTTACTCCTTGACCAGTATTTTGAGACCAGTTTTAAGTACTTAAAGAAAGACTCTCCCATGATTAACGCAAAAATAAATGGGCCGGACAATCAAATTAGACTTTTTCAACTGAGTTAGTGTGTTCAAATATCAGGCCCAAAGAATGGTTGTTAAACATAATGGACTCGTGACAATGAAAAGTTTTGATTTCTCCATGTCACTGTGTTCAATGGTTGTTAAACAAACATAAATATACTAATTAAAGTTCATGACGCTGTTTCTTGAAGAATCAAGTTTAAAAAGACTGCATCCTCTTTTCCTTTATTTAAAAATTTCAGTATGGAATTATTATACGAAAGTAATATATAATTATAATTTCTATGCTATAAAATGTTGTTTAAGACTGATGACTTTTTAAAAATCATGTAAATGAGTGTTTATTCTTAAAAACTATACTTTTTTTTATGAAAAAATCTAGCTAATTAATGAAGTCTATTTGCCCGTTCTTGCATGGACTATACAATATGCATCATCCATATATATCAACCACCAAATGAAGTCAACTCCTAAAAAAAATGAGGATGAGATCATGCCATGTCAGAAATGTAGATTGAGAATTTTAAAATAAGTCAACGATGCTAAAGACCTGAATGTGGACATGGCTAGGTTGGTCAAGTCAATTAATTTGGCACATATATATAGAGATATAATCCTAACGTATATAGTATATACTCACTCATACCAATCCCATGAAGGTCAAGGTCAAGGTATACGCACAACACAACGCATCTTCATTCGTTACTGCATGGATTTTACCAAGACCTGCTGCATGCGGCGGCTTAAAATATCAGTTTTGAGTTTAATTGGACTTCTTAAGTTTGGAGTTGGACTTTCAAAACACGACTGAGTTAATCTTCTAGTCTTTCCTAGAAAACACACAACGTTTTTCACGTTCATTCAATTTTATTACATATAAATATATTTATTAGCATTTGCTAATCTATACGTCGGAATCGACTTTTGTTTTTACATTAATTAGAATTGGAATATTGTTCCCATAATAACTTTTAACTCTCCCGTTCTTAATTAATTTTATTTATGTTAGATTGAGTCAAAATCCACAAAGTACAATTGCATGATTTAATTGGCTCTATTTGGTGTTCTTCTTTTACTTTGACGATGGTTTATAGGAGGGATTCAACTTTAATAATGTTGTACACTTTTCCATAATGCATGTCAAATATATCATTTATTTATTTGTTTTAAGTGTGTTATTTTTATTCAACCAATAAACTCAAAGTTTTTCAATGAATACCACAATATATCTCATTATTGTATATTTTATTATTCATGTAAAATATATAAGAGATATTGATGTAATATTTTCAAAACAATTAAAAAGATTCATATATGAGTAAAAAAGAAAAAAAAGAGTGTAATCTCACAAAACGTTAAGAAAGAACACTATATATAGCTCAATTAAGTTCAGTGTTGTTATGCTAGCTGAATGCAAGGTACGTTCTTAAAATGTGCTGATGTGTATAAAAAAAAAACGATTGCTTGAAATACTATACTATTTGGTGTCATTGCAGTAGAGGCAACTGAAATGAAATGATGGAGATATTCGGTGTATAGGGCAAATTAATAGAGCGTAAATCCAAGAAGCAATACAATGGGGATCAATGCATGCCAAGATCTGAAGTCATGACAACTTACCAGCAAACTAGTGCTGTGTACATTTCGATTTGTGGATTAATTTACATTGATTAATTATTCGAATTATTCAAACCTTGATCATTATCTAAGATAATTTAAAAAATTATTGTAAGGAGCGTTGACATTTTTTTAACACTCTCTCTTTAGTATTTTTTTTTTTTTTTTGGTGAAACTCTCTTTTTAGTATTTAACTCTTCTTCTCTTCTGCGTAATTACTAATTAGTATACCTTCCAACTTAATAGTGTGAACACTCATTCACATGAAGCCAAATTGGAGGTGTGTCATAATAGGGACATTTTTTTATATATATATTGAGCAAAAACAAATATTAATATAGTTGTACAATGGATACTGCAACTATACAATCTTTTAGACTAAATCAGACTTCACATCTTGACCATATGATCACTACAGGATTAAAACACGGATCTGATACTAAAATTTCTGACCAAGAATGAATGCATGCATATGACTTGTGTATTCTCAACAAAAAATTTGGCTGAAGTACATATAAAGCCTTGAATATTATGTGGTCTTGAATTCGATACTAAAAATTTATGCGTATAATATATTAAAAAGAAAATCCATTAAAATAATCACACAATTTCGAAAATCTTATTGTACGTACAACTCTCACGAGCGTAGGCCAGGGAGAAGATCAGCGAGAGACTGATCAGACTCACACACAGAACAGAACAGTAATAGAACAAGGAAGGAACGAGTGTTATTTTATGAATCATAGACATTCAAATTCAAAACCATCACTCACTTCAATATTATAATTAACTAATAACTGTAGTTCTTGTGATCCTTAATTATTATTTTGGTCTCCAATTATGGATGAACATATATAGATATCAATTTGAATAGAATTTTCTAGACTCCAAGAAATCTTTTTTGTTGGGCTCTCTAGAGGATACGTAGGCAAGAAAGCTTCCAAAATCTGTGTCCATGTAACGCTTGGGATTATTTTGTTCGTCGACGAGTTTTGGCGACGGTCTCACCGTGCAGTTGAAGGGAAGGCTATGCAGCGAAGCCACGGACACCCTACTCTTAACTTCATTCACAACAACTCTGTGCAATACGCTCTTGTATTTTCCATTGCTATATATCTGATCATGATCATAAATTAAGTAATTATAATATTAATATATATATATATATATATATATATGTGTGTGTGTGTGTGTGTGTGTGTTTTATCTCGCTTGCTTCCACTTGTCATGTTTTTTTAGCTTAATTTCCCACTGTTTATTTTAACAGCCGCTCTCACCTTTGTCATCATTTTCAGTTTCTACTTTCTAAGATGCAGCAGTACACACACGCACTCACTGCTGTTAATCACGATGCGCACAGTACATAAAGTCACATGCAGCACACACAGGCTATATTCCCACAAAATCACACAGTAAAACACAAAATAATATATAAGATATTTATTAATTCATGCACTTCAACCAAATTTTATTAACTGGCTTAATTCTGAAAAAGAAGGAATTTATGGAATATTATACCTCTAAGTGATCACCAACATTGACAACGAAGGCATTGGGAATGGGTTGAACAGTGACCCAATTGTCATGGTGTTGGATTTGCAAGCCTTCAACATCGTCTTGTAGAAGAAGTGTGAGGAAGCCATAGTCGGAGTGAGGGGGCATCCCAAGGGTAAGGTCTGGTTCAGGGCATGCTGGGTAGAAATTCGCCACCATCATTTGGCTTCCATTTTCAAACTCTTTCAGAATATTGTCCTCCTCTTCTTCTTCTTCTTCGTTGCTTTCCATTATTCCTAAGCTCTCTACGATGGCTTGCATTACCATAAGGAACAAATGTTTGGTTTCTTCTGCGTAGGTGCCCACCACTTTCCTGGTTTAATTTAAATCAAAATTTAATTTTAAAAAAATATCAAAGCCAGCATTTTCATGATGACAGCTTGTAATTAATTAAAAATAATATCATAAGACGTATATATGTATGATTATAAAAGATAATTAAGCTGACCTAGCTTGCTTCTAGTAGTACTCCATTTACCTAAAGTCCACTGGGGAAGAAGGCCAATGGGGGAGGAAATCTGGTAAGGGATGGCACAGGAGTTTCAAGAAATCCCTCCAACACAACACAGTGTCTTTGGTTTGGCTGAAGCTGGTCCCACATCGAACCGGTGCTCGCATATCAGTTGTCATGTACTTTGCTCTCTCCTCGAAACCCAGATCGAAGAACCTCCCACTCACATCTATCATGCTCCTCACAACATCCTCCGATATGCAATGATTTACCAGCTGCAATATCAATCCAAATCACTTCGATCACTTTCTAATTAATTAATCATTACTCATATATACATATAAGTATATTCAATTCACACCAATGATTAATTTCCATCAAAATCTAATAATTATAATTAAGGCTCTTTGTATATATAATAATATATGTAGTTTAACATTTATGCACGAGGCTCCATTTAATTTGTTTCATATCCTATACCCACATATATAGGTAGCATTAATTGATGTGTTGGACATTTTATATTTAAAAATAGAGAAGAAGAATCAGTCCATGCACCAAAGACCAAACACTTACCTGGAAAAAACCATAGTGTTGACAAGCATTGGCTAGGGATTGAAGGACTTGGGGCCTGTTTGGACCAAGCAACTCGGCAAAATCAATGATGGGTAATTCAAGATTTTGCTTAATAACATTTGGATCTTCTTCCACACTCTTGGTGGGTCTTTCGGAAATAGGAAGTATGTACTTCTTAGGAACCGCATTAAGATGAACTTTCTCATCACACAACTGCTTCACTCCTTTCTGATATTCACTTTCTGGGATTTCATCCTTGCCCTTCTTTTCCTCATTTAGTGCCATTGCAGGAGACATATAGAAGCTCTGCTAAATGCAAAGTAACTAGATGTGGAAGTAAGTTATATAAGAACATCCATATATATATATATATAAATGGAGACAAATTAAAAAGAATAGTACTATACATGCTTAATTCTATGTAATTGCATGACTAACTAAGGCTTTGTTTAATTTCCTTATATCTATATAATAATATATTTCTATATATGCATGTAATCTTGTGTCTGTGTTTGTGTTAGGAGAGATCAAAATGTGCATGCTCTTCTCTATAATTGGAAAAATTAGAAAGATGAGGTTAAATTGAGTTGCTACAAAACAAACTACGTACGTACCTTGGTTGAGCAATAGGTAGTATATGTAATGAGACTTATAGAATGAGAGAAAGTGAAAATATATAAGCTTGAATGGGGCTGTTAATGTTGTCAATATATTGGTGTATATATAGTGAAGGGAAGAAGGAAAAGTGGGGCAGGGAACACAGCGCGCAGCAAGTTTTGAAGAAACCGGGTTGAGGGGTGTTCTGAAGCGGAAGACTAATTCCATTCCAAGTTTATTAGCAATAGCGTTGACAAAAGCTCAGTTAGACCACGGGGTAATAGGACAGATACACAAGACCCCATTGCTAAACTGTCTCTTTCTTTCTTTCTTGGCTACCATGCACCTACTACCTTCTCCCTCCTTCTTATTATTAGTTTCATTTTATTTGTTTTCATTATTATAAAGTCTCAAATTAAACGTTAATTTAAAAATTAGTCATTATAGAAACTCATATATACTAGCTGACTTTGGGCGTGCATATACATATTATTATTGATTTGGGTGATAATAATTAATGGTACATACACGGTACACGGTACACCTCTTTTAACGTAGTGTACACAAAGAAAGAAAGTGAAGAAATAAATATTTTATTGGTGTACTTGCTCAATTATTATATGACAGTCGTTTTCCTTTCTTTTCATCTGGTTTGGCTAAAGTCAGTTAAGTATAGCAGCCTTCATTATCATGCCTATTCTGATAATAACTTGGTTAGTTTTTGAACGAATCTCTTTCTTCTAGTAATTCATTTTTGATGGCTGTGGTGTGGGGGCGTGGGCTGTTTATACATGTCTGTCTGCTATAATTAATAATTGAAATTCCAAATCTTTACTCCGTACGTTAATTTACTTTCCACGTCATCATGTTTAAACCTTTTGCGACTCAAAATATGTTACTCTTTTGTGGCAGCTTTTATTATCACGCCAACAAGATATATATCTATAATCTAATCTCGATCGCGGCCGGTAATCTTTTGTTATATGAATGGGTAAGTAGTATTTTCTGTTTTCGTTGCTAACTAGCTAGTACTCTTTCTACATTTGTTCGAATGGTGATTTTTTTTACTTTGATATATCCTTTTCAAGTTATACTTCTTCTAATTTAATAATGATCACAATCTTCACCTGGTTATAATGCTTATTATCTTTACTCATTCTTTTGTCTGCTGAGTGGATCTCCGTTGTTTTATTATTTGCTAAAAGGGTTGCACGTTTTAAATTACAGTCAATTTGGCTAGCGCCTAGCTAAGACTAGACTGCTTCGAGAAGCTTTGATAATCGTATGTTAGCTCGTTAGTTTCAAAATTTAGTCTTAGTTCAATATTTCTCAAATACTATTAACCCAATTCTTAATATACTAGTAGTATGTTTGAAAGGCACGAAAGTAGAATGAAGGAATAGAAAGGGAGGGAAGGAAAACAATCAATGTTTCTTTTCTTTCATAGTTTGGTATCACTTAAAAAAAATTGTAAGACTATCCTATATTTTTAATCATTCCAAATTAAGAGGAAAAAATAACGTTTATAATTAAAAGACTGAATTACCCTTATCTTTATATATTTCACTTTTTTATTAGTCATATTTATATTGTTTTACATATATATAGTTTTAATAAAATTGTAAATTTTTATAAGTAGATTTTTTTTTGTTGCAATCTTATGTAATTATTTTGGCGTATAATATAAAATCTTATGTAAAATTTCTGTACGTACCGTTTTGGGCGTATAATGAATTATGAACTATGAATTATGAATGTTCTCCGATTTGATAGATAACTAAACTGGTAGATGAATATTCACAAAGTTGTCCTTTAATTATTTAGTAGAATATATAAAAGTCATTCTCTTGAAACATATATTATCGCACACATATATATGAATGGAAATATATAGCACCGACAAAATGAATTGCAATTCACCAATTATATGTATATATGTAAGCAAAACAACATATTGTTGCTACATTACTTGTCCTCTATTGTTTGGAGTCTATTTGAAACTACTGCCACGTATAAGTGTTGTCTGTCATCATGCTTACATGGATTCTCTAACTTTAAAATTATAGATACTATCATGTAGTAATATGAAATTTGAAGAGATATTTCTAGGTTCAAAGTTGTGTGCTGTGTAAGGAGCAAAGAAGAAGAAAAAGGAGCAAAAAATATAAAAATAAAAAGTTGTGTTGTGTGTGTTTGGATAGACGAAGAGTTGATGAGGGGATTTGAACGAACTCTTGACTCAAAATAGTTCTGAGTTTGAATATTGTGTAAGGACTAAGGACTAAGGAGGAGGGTTCCTAGAGAGTACCGAGTGTTCTCTAGGAGGGTTCGCACTGAGTTGTTTCGCCAATAATTAATTATTAAAATTTGATAATATTAATTAATAGGTATATATGAGATGTACGTTAGGGTGACGTAAGAGACAATACTCACTAGGTAGGTCATCCTCACCAGATGCAGATTCTCTATCTTCACTCTTCACTACATCGTGCACCAACCCAACCAAGCAGAGAAACACAAGAATAGACACTCTCTCCGTCTGAATTTTTCAGAATTAACTAATTATTTCTCAAAATTAATTGCTTTTCATAGTTTTTCAATCTAGTTTTACGATTTACAAATGTTCTTCAAAATAAAACTTTTATTTGCTATATATCAATTTAAAATACATTATTCAATTTTTTATATTAATTTGACTTTTTAACATCTGTAGGCTCTAGCCCTGACAAATGCATGTCATTGTTTTGGATTGCATTTTCGCAAGTTGCATTACGTTTTGTCCTCATTTATACAATATTTTCATTTTTCTGATCATAAAATTAAACAGAATTCATGTTTTCAATAGTTTTTAAAAGAATTTTCTAAATTGATCACAATTTTATTTCTTTAAGATATTACTATTTGCTAATTATATATAATTGTATTTATTTTTAACTACTTTCTTACATTATAATTATTATTTTTTTGTAAATTTCTATAACTATAATTATAATAAACTCTACAATACTGTTACATATTTTCTTGATTTGATCTAAAGAAAAAAAAAATAGATTTAGAAAACACCGAGAAAATTCACGGAAGATCTTAAATTTCTTTTCTATGGGCCAATTGAAAGCGCAAAACTCAACCATAATAACTAACTATATATGTAATGAAGAGTATAGAGTCCATTTCACGGAAGATCTATGTCCTGCTTTGGCATAAGAGACATCTGCAACTCTGCAAGTGGGCTTTGTCCCCGGCCATTAAATAATTTGAAGAGAATTGCTGATTGAAATATCGCATCCAATTCATACACTAAATATATATATTGTGTCACTTGATGAAGTTAATTAAGTATGATCTAGCTATAGGGGTGGCTAATTATATATGCCATAGACTTTAGCTGTGAGAGTTGACTAGTTGATACATGCATGCTTGCATTCAATTGAACATTTTCAGTCAAAGATTTTCCGTGTCTAATGTCTGTCATTCAACTTTTATTGATAACTTACTAACAAATTCTACACTAGTTTCTCTACCTCTCCCATGCTGAAATTATCATTATTATAATTAATAAAGCTTATCAATGCATTACAGCTGTCGATCGACCTCTAAGTTTTTTGAACGTATGCAGTAGTTGTGTTTATATGTACTAATTAAACGAATTAACGATAATTAATTGAGCGAGTGTATGCGCGTCAATCTATATACTAAGCACTCACCATCTAATAAAAAAAAAAATACTAAGCACTCTATAGGCTATAGCTAATTAATCAAATCATTAATTTTATAAGTTAGGTGGTGTTAATAACTAATTAGTATACAAAGCAACATGCAGGTAGAGAGATTTAAGCTAATTAATTAATTAATTACCGTACGAATGGATACTTGGATAAGAAATATAGGAAAGGGCGGCAAAAATGAAAAGTTACTTGAAATTTAAAAAGTTAGTGATAGCCGAAAGCCAGGAGTTTTTAAGTTACCTTTATAAATTATAAATATTCAATAAATTATATATTAAAAAAATAAAAAAATATATCAAATTATAAAAATAGACATACTTATATAATAATTTTGTATAACTTTTAGTTTATTTTATTAATAAAAATATATTTTGAGGTGTTATAGTTTTAGTTTTTAAATAAATTTTAAATTCTTATAATTTTTTATTTATTGGTAAATTATTTTATTACTTTTGTAGTTTCACATATTATATGCTTTTATATCTTGTATTATAATTTAAAGTGATTTAAATCAATTTTTAAATAAAGTAAAAAATATTTAAAAATAAACATTATACATTTATTACATTAATTAACATAATAATTAAAATAAATTATCTAATACGTAAAATTATTCATAATTAAAAAATCTTACAATTATATTTTTAATTTCATGAATTATAATAAAAAAATTAAATATTATAAATATTACCATTTTTAAAATAAATAATGTAATGTAAAAATATGTAAGAAGAATAATAAGAATAAAAACAAATAAATAATACAATCTCGTTTTATTTAAAAAGTGTAGCAAGAAAAGAAAAAGTTAATAAATATTTTAAAGATAACAATATAATATATATATATATATATATATATATATATATATATATATATAAAAAGTTAGAAATTAGAACCTTGACATTTTTAAAAACTCCAATAACTTTTCAAACAATGTTAAAAAGCTACTAAAAAAAAATCACTTATCAAACATTCAAACTACCGAAAAAGTTATAAACTAACTTAAATGAATAAGAAAATATGAAGGTATAAGATACAGATCACGAGAGACTTACAGAGCGATAAACCCAATTAATCTATAAGCCAATAAACATGTTAACAGTTTAGGGCAAAAGTATTATTTGCTGACCCCACCAATAAACGAATGGGGAAAATTCCAAGTTTTTAGCCTGGCCAAGCTCTTACCATGTTTCCTGCTATGGCCTTTCAAAGTGATGGAAAGTCTTATCATTTTAAAGTTTGTTGAAACTTATCATTTTAAAGTGACGTAAAGAAAAATAAACATAATTTTGAGTTAATAAAGACATTAGAATGCGAGTTAAGTTTATTGTATAAAATTTTGAGCATAATTTAAATTTACTGTAAAGAAATTTATATCATCAATTAATAAAAAATACTTATATATATAACAACTCATCATTAAATTAATTACACTTGCAATTTATAAGTTGAACTCTAATTTTTTTTATATCTATTTTTCTCTTCACTGAACTTTATCATTTTTTATTTTTTACCAAAAGCATATCCATCCCCATTTGTCTTACTGATTGAAAACTTCAAGTTTGTCCTATTTCCTCAATTCATTGGACGGGATTTAGCCTAACTTGTCGTGCCTTGCCTTTACTATTGTATCGTGAACGACAAATTAACCGTGCTTCATAATATTTTATGTGCTGTCAGCCCTGACACCCTCATTTTGCCCACCATTTTTTTTTAATCAGCAAAAGTATATATTTATAAATAAATGTAGGGTATAAGAGTACCCTTGAACCCATATATAAAAAAAGTTTCATCCTAATTACAAATTATTATACATGTCACCTTGATAAAATAGAATATAATCAGGATTACAACAGTCAATGTTGCGGTCTTTGCAAATATGTTATAGTGTATCACCTACTACTACCCTTCATATGCACAAAATTATAGCCCTTTGTCTCACCCTAAATTTGCTCCAATATCGACAAATTATTAGACCATTCAAGCAAAGTAAAGTGGAAATTTTTTATAAGGCAGAATGCTTCCCACTAAAAATTAATTCATTTCTCGCCAAATTGTCCAGACAACAAGAAGTCATGAATTTCACCATATCAGCATTTTCTTCTTACTATAGAGCCATCCTACATGTTGCCAAAAGGAGTCGATTGTATTGTAAGGTATCACCAAAGATAATTGATAATCACTTTATATATGTAAATATTATATAATATTTTGTAACGATTATCCAAATGTTTTAAAAAAATTTAATTTCGTTTGAAATCATTTAATATAGATTTATATAGTTTGATAATTCTAACCTAGGAAGTTATTTTGTGAGAAATATACTCTAATTTATGTTTGTATGCCTAGATTCAACAATAAAGGAAGAACACAAGAAGAAAACAGATCTTGCTTAGCAACGCAGTTCGCTTAGTGCTCCTCTCGCTCAGCGCAACATCGAGCTACGCGAGATAGGCGGTCTATAACGCGTTGAGCACCATATTGAGCTATGCAAACTCTTCGTTCAAACTGAAATCTCGCTTAGCGAAAGACTCTTTCGAATTGAATATGCACTTAGCAGACTACCTCGTTTAGCGGAATCCTCTTTTGAACTAAATATGTGCTTAGCGGAAGACCTGTTTTTGAAATGTATTCTGCAGTATCCTGCGCTTAGCGGAATGTTGTGCTAAGCAAAGATCCACTATATAAGTTGCACTTGTAATATTTTTAGATTCATTCATAGATTATTGATTGAGAATTTGAGCTGCTTCTTCTCTATTCCTCCTTCTCCCACTTTGTAACTCTTTCCTAAGACTTCTCATGACAATGAGAGGCTAATCCATTAGTATTGAGAACTTGGAACTAGGTGTTGAACATGTAAACGCTTTCCTTCATATCTATTCAATGAAATATTCAGTTTAATGTTCATTTTTCTGTCTTTATTCTTGTTATATGATTTGATCAGTTATATATGCATGTTTTAGAGTTTATTTGTCATTGGCAAATGCTTTTGAACTTGGAACTGAGTTTGGACTCTAATGGAGTATATTTTTAGACATAGAATAAACTTCATTAACTTCGTAAAGATCTCTAAGTTTCATCAAACCACTCAATTGAACTTACCGAGACATTGGAAGTGAAGTTGAGCAGTTTAGGCTTGATTTGATGAAACATCACGTTTTGAGCACTTTTATATCGAAGTTAATCTGAACTATTACTTTGAATAAAAAATGTATTTTGTATGTTTATATGGGAAACAAACCAATTGAACCAAATCTTCAACATATCCATCATGTCTTTCTCAAACTCAAACACGCCAACTATTCGATCATAATCCCAAATCACCATTGTCATTTTATTGTTTATATTTAGTATTAATTGTTAGTGTTTAGTTTAATTTTCTGCTGTTATTATGTTCTACACATAAACAACTTTTAAAAAACTAAATTAGTGTTTAGGAATTGATTATTTTAATAATAGTCAAATACGAACAATTCTCTGTGGATTTGACTATTTATGCGATATTTAGTACGCTTACCAAAAAATATCATCAATAATCCACTCCAAGAAGCACACTGATACCACAACTTTGAAGTAATTCTGGATTCAAAAAACAAATGATTGATATTCTCCTCATACTCCCCACAAAATGGATAGTATCTCGTTATTCTGCATCAAAATGTTTCTCCTGCTAAGGCTTACTTTAGTAGGTAGCTTATGTAATGCTAATCTCCTGGCAAAGGCCACCACCTTTGAGGGTGCTTTAAGTTCTCACAATTGTTTGAAAAATTGAGACTCCATATTATCACCTTCTGCCAATAATTTGTATGCACTTTTGACAGAGTATTTCAATTCATCATCAACCAACCAGCACCAGATATTTGGCCTGTTTCTATTAAGAGAGCTTTCTTGTAGTTTTATCATCATATATGATCTAATCTGTTCCTCCCAATGGAAACACTCCCTTCTCCATTCCAATTTCCATTGCCACACATTACCTTCCCATTCCCCCATCTCCGAGATAGAACAGTTCTGCTGGTTTGATATAGAGTACATTCGACTAAAGCTGAAATATAATGGTTCTTCCCCCCACCATTTGTCCTTCTAGAATTTTGTTTCCTCCCCATTACCTATTTTCTTCTTAATATTATTCCAGAACCATTCCTGTTGAGTATCATCGTACTGCATGCCTTATTCACTGCCTTCCACCAAGTTGATGTAGACAGGTTCACATTTAGATCTTCAGACCGAGTTGCCCTTGCTTTAATAGTACGCACCCAAAGAGAATTGCTTTCATTGATAAATCTCCACTTCCATTTTACTACAAATGCCTTGTTGGAGCTTCGAATTTCCTTGATTCCCAAACCACCACTATGATTTGGTAAACACACTTGTTGCCACCTAATCCAACAAAGTTTTCTCTCCTCTCTTTTGCCCCATAGAAAATTTCTCTGTAACTTAACAAACTTGTTTATCACTGCAGCTGGTGCAAGATTAAGAGACAAATAGAATAATGGTGGGGATGTTATGACAGATTTGATCAAGCATATTCTACCGTCAAATGACAGAAATTTGTCCTTCCTTCCATGAAACAAGTTTCTTTTCAATTTTGTTCACAACCAGATTCCGTGTACAAATCCTCTTAAAGTTAGCTCCGACAGGCATTCCTAAATACATGAAAGGCAGATTCATCTCTTGGCAATTCAGAATGGTGGCAAAGCGTTGAATTACATTTACCATATTATTTCGTACACCAACCTTAAAAGAGTTGAGCGTGATAGAATGTATCGAAGAAAAGGCAAGTTTCATATTAGAAATACTTTAAAAATATATATATAATATGTAAGTATATTTCCTATAAGTACCATATTCTAAGATTTAGTACCATTGTCATATACTTTTTTGGTTATTCTAACCTTACATTTATCATGTTTGAATGTATAGAGTTTAAATGTATATATCAATGCAATATAATAATGAAGTTACAAAATTATGTATATATAAATTAGGTTGGATATCTCGAAAATCAGTTCCAAGTTATCCCTAATGATAGGATCGGCCCAACCCAAATATCCCAAACTGAATTTTGATACTTCAGAAATTCAGAAGTGTGTGCGGCAGTTGAGGCTATCATTTATCAAGGACTAGTTATATAAAAACGGTTTAAAATTAAATAAAAACTAAGTAGGTATTGATGGCCACACCATTAAGAAAATCAGTACAAAATTAATAAAAAAAATTATAGGTTTAATACTCATGTATGTTATTGCAAAATAGTTTTACATGTATCATCTTTTTTAAAGTTCAATAGAAATCTACTTTTATTATTTTTTAAAATAATTTTATAAAAAAAAACATAATAATAATGATATTTCTACATTCTTATTCTTTCAAATATTTCATCAACCTCCTTTAATATTTTTTATTTCTTTTCTCTTATCATATTATCTATCATATTTATAATTTTATTTTATTTTTATTCTTTTATTATTAGGTATAGAAGAATATATGGATTTATAAGAAATATTTTTTTAAAAAATTTAATCGACTTACCATAAATAAAAAATAAAAGATTGTTTATAAAGTTTTATTTCTTAATTAATTATTTTACCCTATGGATAATTAATTCACAATATAAATTTATAATTTATTTTACACGTTAGATAACCATTTTTCTCAACCTTTATAAAGTTTTGTTTCTTAATTAATTATCTAATAGAAATCGAGGTGTTTCAAAACCATTTTTTTTTTTCTAAAAATATATAACACGTAGTTGCTGGTCATCAAGTTGAATATAGTATGTGTACCAAGCACATTCCACTTGAATGAAGCGGTCAAGCCAACAGAACCCATCTTTAGTGGAACTGACCATTCAAAGATTAAGAAACCAAAACCAAAACCCCAGCACGTACACATAGTGCAACAATATTAATTTGTAAGTTTCTTATATTTAACAAAGACAATTACCTCGACTAATAAAAACGTACGAAGAATAGAATGATCAAGGTGGCATGGATGAAGACGCGAAAACCAATGTGAGTACCTATGTGACCCCTGTTGTTATCTCCGCCGTTGGCATAACTTGCTCCATTCTAGCAATAGCAGTGTACCATTGCATCCTCTTGAGGTATTTCGTTAGGCCTCTCAGAACGCAACAACGCTGGAACAACGACGTCGTCCACAACACAGACACAAGAATCATCAAGAACGACAACAAAGAGGGGGTACAAGAGGAGATCCTTAACAAAATCCCTGTTTTCTCAATCTCAAGAACAACAACAACAACAACAACGAGTGATGATTTGGTGGACCAAAACGAATGCTCCATTTGTCTTGGACAATGGGAGGATGGGGATTTGGTTCGGTTGTTGCCTTCTTGTAACCATGCTTTCCATAGAACATGCATTGATGCATGGTTCATGAGCCATACCAATTGCCCCGTTTGCCGCTCACCAATCACTTGTCTTGATTGTGATGATCAGTTACCGTTGCCATTAGAAAATAATATTAATGTAGGGGGCAACAACGAACAAATTAGGGTCTTGCATGTGCTGCATGGGAATATGAATATTAGTGTTCCAAGTGACGGGGTGGGTGGTTGTTCCAGCCCAACCCCAAGATTTCAACGACCACTACGACGCCCTAGATTGCTTCACACGCACTCTCTCTCGTCGCACATGCAGAGAAAGCCACGAGGTTTGGTGCTGATGGGTTTGAAAAGATCCCTGTCTTTGGATCAGACATCTTCGTATATTGCCATTGCCATACCAAAGGGGTCATGACGATTGACGACTCATTATATATAACTATAGATCAAGATTCAAGATTCAATGCGATTCTTCCAAATTGATTGTACCCTGAAAATCATGACCACCGGTCTAATTAGTGTAGATGCTTCTTCTCTTTGAACAAATAAGTTCAAGACTTCAAGCACATATTTCTCGTAAATAATAGATTCAAAATATACCCTTTCATCATGCATATTGATCTTCAATAATATACTTAATTACCTTCGTTGAGAGTGAGTAGTGAGTACATAACTACTAGTATGAAGAAACTTTAACACAATAAGCACGTACTAGTATTTTCTGACACATTCACACATCTTTTTGGTGACACGAATTTTTCTGAAACATTATTGCGCCGGTTATTATTGCTCTCTTATTCGTCATTATAAACTCAATTGCTTCCGAGGAATGATGGCATATATATGTAAGTTATTCATTCTTAGATTTATCATTTATGTTCTTGGTGAAAACATGCAGCTGGTATACAATATAAAGGACGAGTTCACTACAAATTCGCACTGAATTTTGTAAATATATTTATTCTAGTAATAAATTTGTTGTTATGAAAAATGTTTTTTTTTTTTCTACATTGTATTATATTTTCCTTTTCTTTCACTCATTCAAATTCTAAAAAAAAAGTTATTATTTGAATATTTGTGAGATAGTTAGTTTTTAATTTACATAACATTTTCACATATATAAAAACCTCTTCATATTGTAACTCTCTCTCTTTCTCTTATGCCTCTAACCTTCTCTCTCCAAAATAACTACTAGTATTAAAACTTTATTTTTAACCATTAAAACTAGGCAAAACATATATATATATATATATATATATATATATATATATATATATATTATTCTATCTTGATTTTAAATTTTCATTAAATTGAACTTAATTATCTTTTATGTTGTAGGTTTTATTATAATGGTACTAAGTATTACACTTATTTCAATTATGAAACTTTTTAAATTCTCAATTTTGACATAATAATTTTTCATGAAACCACATCACATCACAAGTAAGACATAATACCAAACCTCCAACACTTTGTTCCTACTCAAATGAAAGCTTCTTCTTTTCAGACACGATTTTTAGAACTACATTAATCCATCTAGTGGTTTTCTCCATCTTAGGATACATTCACTTCACTGACTTATCATGATTATGAAAATTTTCAAAGTCATAAAAATTACATTAATCATTTTCCATATCCTAAATTCTGAAAATATTTCTATGAACAACAACAAATTAAAAACAGAGTTATAAAAGATAATTAATTTCTATTTTTTTCAGGAGGATTAATTTCAATTTTATTTATTTGTACTCATTTTTTTAATAATAAAAATAACGATTTTTTTATGTTAATAAAATAGTGATAATTTTTTTTTAAAAAAAATCCACTAATTAGTTTTAATTAAAATTATCAAATTTTTAAATTTAAAATACCAATTTATTAATTACAACTATTTTTTCTAATGGAGACATAAATAATAACTTTTCGCATCATTAAATGTCGTTGCAAAATTTTTCATGTGTACATTTTTAGCAACGAGCTTCCGCGACAATTTTTTCACTGTTATAAGATCTTTTTATAACAACAATTTAAATATTTCAATAATAAATGTTGTACGAAAAAAAACTTTTATTAATGGTTGAGCACTAAATTACAACAACAATGGGGCTTGGTTTAAATAATTAAGGACTAATTAAAGACTAACACGGTAGGATTAGGATTTATTACAACAATAGCTAGAAGATGTGCCTAGGGTGTATGATTGGTTGAGGATTCTTGTACTTCATGTTCTTTTTTTTTTAGGGAATTGTTTCATGTTATTAAGGATATATCGGTAATTTATTTAAATTCCTTTAACTCTTAGTTATTACTCCCATTGTTATTAGTTACAATATTAAGCTTATCATTAATTAAGACTTTGATACATACATATGGGGTGTTTCAAATGAGAGTATCTTACTATAAGATTTAATTTATAATAAAACATTTTCACACATCCTATTTTAGCCAACAATAACATGAAATTGATTTTTCTCATTTAAAAGTAAATTGAGTTCAAAATTTTATATGAAATTAATATACTAATTTTTCAACTGATTTTATTTTGATCTCATCCACGCACACCATTAACTTTAATCATTACTTTTTTCAATTCAATTATTTTAAGAATAAACATTTCAAATTTTTTTATTCACAGTTAAAGATAAATTCAGAATTCTCTCATTATGAAAACTAATGGTCATCTAGTATTGATTAACAGACCTCAAAGCTCACACCTCACTCAACAATTGTGACCGAGGCCACACAATCTCCCATGATCAACATGAAGATTAAACGATTACTTTTTGAAGGAAATTGATTCCGTGTCTATTGCATTACAAATCAAAGTAATATATACAAGATACAAGCGCCAAGATAGGCTACAAATTAGCTAACTAATGACTAAATATATGGTAACAAATATTGTCTAACTAAATAAAGATATATACAAATAATAAGAGAATATATGCTAAATATATTCTAACACTCCCCCTCAGTTGAAGCGGGAGGCTCTCGTATGCTTAGACTGTTCCTGAAATCATTAAATAGAACGCGTGGAAGCCCTTTTGTGAAAATATCAGCAATTTGGTAACGGGACAGCACATGAAGCACACGGACTTCGCCACGAGCCACTTTCTCACGAACGAAGTGAATATCCATCTCAATGTGTTTGGTGCGTTGATGTTGAACAGGATTGCCGGATAAGTATATCGCACTCACATTGTCACAGTAAACTAGAGTAGCCTTTTGAATGGGACAATGCAACTCTAGAAGCAGGTTTCGATCCAAGCGAGAATCGAAACAACATTAGCCACACCCCGTATTCCGCCTCTGCACCGCCGCGGGGAGAGAGTAGCTGTCGTTTGGAAGACCAAGATATCAAATTATCTCCGAGGAAAACACAATACCCGGAAGTGGAACGACGGGTGTCGGGACACCCACCCCAATCAAAGATCTCAGTATAAGAGATTAGTCTATCAATGGTGGATTTGTACAAATGCAAACCATGGGATAAAGTACCTCTGAAGGTAGCGTATGATACGCTTGAGAGCACTCATATGCTCATTTGTCGGAGCATGCATATGAAGACAAATCTGCTGCACGGCATAAGATATATCAGGCCGAGTGAAAGTAAGATATTGAAGAGCCCCTGCAAGACTGCGATATTTGGTTGGATTGTTAAAAGGAGCATCGCCGGTGGCACTAAGCTTGGACTTAGTGTCAACGAGAGTAGGACATGAACTGCAGTTAGACATGCCGACACGTTCAATAATTTTTGCAGCATATTGTTTCTGAGATAAAAATAGACCATGGGCATGACGAGAAATAAACAATACCGAGAAAGAAACTCAGGGGGCCTAAGTCCTTCATAGCAAACTCAGAACCCAAAAGAGTCATAAAATACTTACGAAGACGATCAGATGAAGCCGTAAGTATAATGTCATCCACATACAACAGAATATAAGCAGTGTCAGAACCATTCTTGTAAATAAATAAAGAGTGATCGACTTATCATGTGAGAGAACCCAATGGTAGCAACAAAATCAGCAAACCTTTGATACCAAGCGCGAGGAGCCTGTTTCAAACCATATAAAGATTTCTTTAAGAGGCAAACATGATTTGGATGATTTTTGTCTCGAAAACCCATAGGCTGATGCATATAAACTGTTTCATTAAGATGACCATGTAAAAAAGCATTCTTGACATCCATTTGATGGATAGGCCAAGATTTAGAGACAAAGCAATACCGAGAACTGCTCTTATGGTAGCAGGTTTAACCACGGGGCTAAACGTCTCATCACAATCAACACCTTGCTCCTGTGTTTTTCCATCTCCTACAAGACGAGCCTTATAACGCTCAAAAGAACCATCAGATTTATATTTATGGCGCAAAATCCACATAGAACGAATAACATTCACATCCGATGGCCTAGGCACTAATACCCAAGTCTTATTATCAATTAAAGCAGTAAGTTCATCTAACATTGCACGATTCCAATTTAGGTCACGGAGTGCACTAACGGGATTTTTTGGAATAGGAGAAATGTCCTTAGTGGTGGTCGCGTGACAATTGGTAGAGTACTTAGGATTTGGTTTATGAATGCCACTCATAGAACGAGTTGTCATGTGGTGCAACATGGGGTTATTGGGCCTAGGAGAGGAGTGTGGTGCTGAGGCTGGGACTGGGCCACGTGAGATGGGTGAGGCCAAGATAGGAGAAGAAGTTGGAGGGGGCTACTGCAGCGTCGGTGCTACATGAGGAGTGGGCCGAGACCGAGCAGCATGAGAAGTTGGGTCAGCCGTGGATTTTGTGGTGCTAAATTCGAGAAATAACATGCATGATTGATGGATCAATATTATCACTCGAGAAAATCATAATTTGTAGGAGTGGTTTTGTGGAATTTCGAAAAAAGGAAATTCGGTTTCAACAAAACGCACATGACGACAAATTATTATTTTTCCACTAGACATATCATAGCATTTTGAGCCACGATGGTTTGGAGCTAGGACCAAGATAGGCACAAGGGGAAGACCGTTCCTGTAATTTGTTTATAGTAGTGGAGGGAAACAATGGAAAACATAAACAACCAAAAACACGCAAATCCGGGTAAGAAGGGTTACTTTGATAAAGGATTTGTGTGGGTGATAAATAATCTAAGACCTTAGAAGGAAGGATATTAAGAAGATATGTCGCCATAGATAGAGCATGATGCCAAAAGGACGGTGGCATAGAAGCATGAGCTAGAATGGTCCGAATGATATTATTGATGGATTTTATGTGTCTTTCGGCTTTACCATTTTGGGACGATGTGTGAGGACAAGAAAGACGAAAGACTAAGCCATGATGATCAAAGAACTGCTCAAGAGTGCCATTAATATATTCCGTGCCATTGTCACATTGAAAAGATTTTATATTACGTTCAAATTGAGTTTTAACTAAAGCATGGAAAGATATGAATAATTGTTTTACCTGTGACTTCTTTGCAATAGGAAAAGTCCAAAGAAATTTGCTATAGTCATCAAGAAAAAGAACATAATAACGATGCCCGTAAGAGCTGGCAATTGGAGAAGTCCAAAGATCACTATGAATAATATCAAACGATAGAAAAGTGGATGATAAAGAATCATAAAAAGGAAGTTTAGCATGTTTTCCAAGAGAACAAGATGAGCAAAAAGTCTTACAAGCCTTAGTACATTCAATAAATTTATTACTACGAAGAGAATTGATAATAGTATCGCCAGGATGACCTAAGCGATTATGCCAAATATCATGAGACATAGTAGTAAAAGCTTAATGTTTGGGTGATGTGGCTTGAGAATTTGAGAAGAATGGATATAAGTCCCCAACGCTGTCACATCTCATTAGTTTGGTCCCCGTCTACAAATCATTGACCGAAAAACCAAAAGGGTCAAAAGAAATAGAAACCATATTGTCAGTGGTAAATTTACGAACAGAGATCAGATTTTTAATGAGTTTGGGAGCATGTAACACACTTTGAAGAACAAAGGGAGGATGAGGTGGGGGTAAATTAGTGCTACCGTGACCGACAACCGGAATTAAATGACCACTACCAACAACAATGTTATGATTTTTAGTGCTTGAATTGAAATAAGACTAGAGAATACCTGCATCCGCCGTCATGTGAGATGTGGTGCCGGTATCCATGTAGTAGTTTCCATCAGGTTGAGAGAAAGATAGAGCATGCATAGCGGCCTCAATATCAGTTGGCGTGTAACTAGCAGTAGATGGAGTCATAACATTGAAGGCTTGAGGTTTGGGCCCAAGCATGCCAGGCCCAGCAGGTGGTCGTTGGGCCGTGTAATTGGGTCGTGGCTGCCAATAATAGGCAGGGAAAGGACATGGTGGAATGGTCCACCCTCCCCAATTTGGCTGCCACTGTGGCCATTGAGACTGAGCTTGAGGATGTGGCTGCCATCGATTGGACCGACCACCACCGCCCCCCACCTTGCTGACCGGACGCTTTTCCTTTCCCCTTATTTTTGTTGTTGTTGCGCCCTTTGTTGTTACTGTTGTTGCGTTTAAGAGCAGAGGAGGAGTCATTGCTAGTTGCTGCAACCATGGCTGTGCCACCGCGGGTCCCGAATTCACGTGCGACACGTGCTTTGATGGTGCGTTCTGCCATTTTCAACCGTGATCGACGGCTTTCGAAAGAAGGTAGGGGCTCTTGATTTTGGATGAAATCAACCGTACCACTATATGCCTCTGGTAAGGAACCTGTGAGACGTAACACGAGCCGCCCATTTGACACCGGGGCATCAACAGCCGCAAGCCGGTCTGCATGAGATTGAAGATAATTGCAGTAGGTGTCGATGGTATCACAGACGGTTTCAATCCTATCTCTTGAACCCTAGTCGTTCATCTTCTTCTTCTTCCTCCATTGACTAAATATATGGTAACAAATATTGTCTAACTAAATAAAGATATATACAAATAATAAGAGAATATATGCTAAATATATTCTAACACTTTTTAATGACTATCCACTTCTATAAATACTATGACTCAACAAATAAAAGGTACGCATTATTCATTTTACTTGTATATAATTTAGAGTCGTCACTAACTTAAACATTGGAATGTCTTTTTTTATATACATATTACTGTTGCAAAGATCACAAATACCTCATATTAAATCATAAACGGATTAGGAGACTTATAATTCAACCTTACTTAGTAACTCGATAACAACCTTAATAAATTATATTAGCTAACAAAAAAATCAAATCACTTACATATGATAAACATCTTTAAAAAAAACTATTAAATGCGTAAAATTTTGTATATATCACACCAATTCGAGTCCAACTCATCACTCTTTTATTGGAACATCATTCATAATTGTCATCGGAAATTATTGTTGAAGCTTTGATATTAAATGAGCCACCTATATACTTCAAACTTTCACCTTTTAAACCAATATGGTTAACGTGAAAAAATTATGGTTATTAATTATATAAAAAATACCAAATTATGAAAATGGTTTTTTATTATGAGCTAGTAATGATTCTGCTTGCCATTCTTATGTTCAATCAGAAGAGACATCTTCACATCAATTCTTTATTTGTAACTTTTCTTCAAGTATTTGGACAAGGTGCTATATTTGGTTGGGTGTAAAGACGCTTATGCCACATGAAACAACTAGTTATTTTTGGAGTCATGGTGGCTTGATGAGGGATTCGGACCAGATGAATATGTGGTGGGGGTGTGGATTATTACGATATGGTGTATTTGACTATATAAGAATGACATCAATTTGAATGAAATCCAAGTTGATGGAAATAAATTTATGGACTTAATCAAACTCAAGTTTTGGCAATGTTGTAAGACAAGAACGAAACTAGATGTAACCTCCTTATATAACTGGTCCATGTTTCTGGAACAGAATTTTAATCTACTACTTCGTTTTTGATGTTTTACTGAACTGTGAAAGTGTTTAGGCGGAAATTGAGGGGTAGTAGGTTGGTGGTGAAGGTTACAGCTACTCAATCTATGACTCCTAGGGTGCTGGGAGAAGTATAGGATTGGTGGAGGAATGAACCGGTATGTCAATTCATCTTACCGAGCGTCTCATGTTTTTTTAATAAATATATTTTTATATTCACGTGCTAGTTAATATTTAGAAAGAGAAAGAAAAAAAAAATATAAATATAATAAGTGAGATGATAAGATATAAAGAGAGAAATAAAAAAAAATAAAAAATATTAATGAATTATAAGAAAAAAATAGATATAAAAATATCTTTTCTCATATTTTTTGGATAGGTTCTATTCCTTGTTATTATAAGCTCTTTCCATTTTATTTTGACTGTAATGGGCATCCCTGGTGTTTTTTTTTTAATCCTTTTAATGAGTTTTTTTTGTTGGCAGATAAAAATAAAAAGCTAGTAAGAGAAGTTACTCGGGTTAATTTTACCTTATATTTCTTTAACTATGATTGTTTATTATATAAAAAAAAAACTCGATATCAAATAATACTGTTGTATTATTTAAACATAAAAGAGAGAGAAAGAAAAATGTCAAGTTTACATATTGCTCGCGTTAGAAGATCTACGGTGACACGTATGTTCCTCGTTGCATTTAATCAATTGCAAATTCGGGTAGTGACATGTTTCTAAAACTCAGATTACTTAAAATGTGAAATATCGATTCGCAAAATATATTTTTTGTTTTAGCCTTTTTTTTAAAATAAATAAATTGTATTCTCATATTGGTAATGCTTAATTTTGGAGAATTGATAGCTTATTTTCAAAAGATTTATCAATGAGCTCTGTTTTGTCAGATTTTATTTTTTTGGGGGGGTATATTATGGATGGTAGGTGGTGGTAGCTGATTATATTTGGGGAGACAACTTCGTGTAGTGAGAATTAGATTGGGACCGCAATAGATCGATCACCGAGGTTTTTCTATGCAATACGTTTCTTGTAAATTAACGTCCTCTGCAAACGTAATAATTGCCGTAAAGATAAGATTTTTCAGTTCATTGTAATCGCATTGCCACTGTAATTGTGGTTACATCAATTGCATTTTCTTCGTAATTGTTAAAATCATGGTTGGAAGATGATTGGATTGCTGGTGAAACTCCAAAGGGTTATGATCTTTGCTCATTGCTATTGTTTCCCTCTTCGCTATTCATTCACTAGCAACACATTTAAATGTTGTGAGTTTTGCCTCTGAGAAATTTTTTTCACGAGTTTTGTCCTCAAAAACATTGCGAATTTGGCCCCTATGTAGAAAATCTGTCACAGTTAATGAAAAAATTACTATAATGTTGTCTTATTTGTAAGCTCAAACAAAATATCACTCCTAATATATTGTAACGGTGAATTTTTTATGTGGGGATAAAAATCGCAATGTTTTGTAAATTGCGAAAAAAATTGCTGACATTATAAAACTTTGAGAAAAAAAAAATACAATGTGATTTCATTTACGGGTTTTGCTCATTGGCTTTTATGCTTGCATGTTATGACATTGACAATATGCATGGGTGAGTATTGTATCAAGAGTAAGGATTTTTGTGCTTTATTCACACACCTAATGTACATAAGGTTCCTGGCATGGTTTGGACACGTCTTGTGATGGAACCATTGCTCTTTATTTCAATAATAAATTCTTTTGGTTCTTTTTTTTTTTAATAACAAATATAATAAATTCCTAAGAAGTTGAATGAGAACTAAAACCTATAACTAATTATCAAATACAACCTAATTATCTTTCTGGATTTTCAACCAACTCCCCGACATTGCATATTGTTATTGTGAAGTATTGATAATGTTATGACCTAAATGCAATTATTGATTGATTATTTGTACAGAATTATACATTTAAGCATAAAGGTAGATCTATGAGTTTTGTTTTTATTGAGGCTCCAAATTTCCAGCGCTCCTACCTAATTGCCTTGTCCCATTAGTTTAATAAACAGAGAAAAAGTCGCTACGCAATAATAATAAAGTATAAGCACAAACTAATCATTATTCACATTTGTTACGGCTAATTACGCTATTCTTTTCCATTGATTTCTCAAGTGGAAGGAAGAACTAAAGAAATTAGCGAGCGAATACAGAGAAGAGAAGAGAAGAAAAGCAGAGAACGTACTTTTAGGAGCTTAATTAGTTAAATAAAAGGGGCAAAAGGAGAGAAAGTGAGGCCATTTCATTGAGCTCTCCAAAATTGGCAATGATAAATAGAAAGTTGATTTGTCCCTTTTCGTTACTTTACATGCACACGAATTAATTAATAGAATTAATAAATAAATAAATAATGCAAAAGATATAAAAAGGTGTGGTTATCTTTATGTAAATGTAAACGGGCCATGTGGAGGGTGGGCCATTGAAAACTATAAAACGGAGTCCCCAAAGACTTGCCTTTTTATTATTCCTTAATTACGTATACACCCACAAGAATTAAATAGTAGTATTAAACAAATCTGCATTATTGAATCTTCACAAGGGGGAATTTGTTTTTTTGGGACCTAGACCCGAAAAGAAGGAACTTTCCTATATACCCTTTTCTTTTCCCACATGGCCACATCACGGACCTTGGACAAACCCCCCCAAAGGTTCCTATTTTTATTTTTTTTTGCATTATTTTTTTATTGAAAAAAATTATAATCACGAGGCTTCTCACCAAAGAGGAGGGTTATGTTTTGGGTTGTATATTACAATTACAAGTAACAAGTAAAAAAACAAAAAAATACAGTATATGGTGATTAATGAGGTTGAATATTGAATATGTACCAAGTTGGAGGAAAAAGCATTAGGAGGCAAAGGGTGCCCTATGAGGAATGCCTTTTCTTCTCCTTGCATTTGAAGCAGGTGGAGAAGGCGTGGCTGGATACATGTCTTGTGTTGAACCTTCACGCAATCCTTCTAATTCTTGTTGTCTTGACGATACTGATCCCCTTGAGCTTTCATCCATTGTCAATTCTTCATTCCTACCATCCAAAGCAAAGCTTGCATCCCCATTCTTCTTTATTCCCTCAAGCTATATTCATTCATTCATTAATTAATAATTAGTTAATTGTAAATGGTTGCATTAATTGTATGTCACGCCATGTTCCCAACAACAATTAAAATAAAATAGAGAAAACTCATGCTATTAACTATATATTTATTATGATTATGACTATTAAAATGGCAATGCAATGCGATATTGTTATACAGACATGATGAATATTCAAAAGTAGAGGGAATATAATTATGATGTTGAATGATGGCGATGGGCTTTCAAATGTAGGTGATGATGTATGGGTGGTGGGTGTTATACCCATATGATGAGGATGATTGAGTTGTGAATGATGTGCATGTTGATAATGAAATGAACAATAATTATTATTTTTTAATATAGGGAAGATGAGAGAGATATGGAAAAAATAATAGTAGGAGTAATACTAATATTTCACCTTACATCCCAAAGAACAAAACCGAAATGTGTCCAAGAGGCTCCTTCCACAAATCTCACAAATGTGAGCTACTCCTTTTCCAGATTTTGGCTGTGGCCTCACATTCAAGAACAAAACTCGAGCACTGTTAATCACATATGTCTGCACTCCACTTATGTTCAACACTTTCTGAATTTCTGACACCCTCACTACATCGTGGTACGAAGATCTTCTTATCTAATTCATCATATATAATCAATAACAAACAACAACCTCGCAAATTAAATAAGGAAAAATCATGACCATTGCATTTGAATTACATTGGAAAATAAATAAATAAAGGCTGACCTGAATGACTTGATGATCTTTGTGTCTGGAAGAACGGCAATAAAAGCAAAAGGCTTCGGCATTGCAATCTATGCAAAACATGTTACACTCGCTTCTAGCGGCATCTGCGTGAATCCGACACACGTTGAAGAAGGGTGTGTTAAGAAGTTGTTCAAGCCAAGGAGGTACCAGAACTGTAGTACTAGTAGCAGTGTCCTGCTTAAATATTCCCATTGTTGGAAAAATGGACATTCTATAAAACATCAATTCACAGACATAAAGATAAATCAATCTGAGACAACTACCATAGCTAGATAGATACATCAAAAATTAAATATTAAATATAAATATAAATATAAATTTATATATATACCATTGTCGGTACCCGTGGATGGCAATAATAATATTAATAATTAATAATAATGTGGCTCAATGGGTGAGTGAAGAATGAGATTCAATTCATTAGGAAAGGGAAGGTGCTGCAGATAGATGAGATGAGAATGGCGAAGAGGGAGAGAAAGAAAGAGAGCAAAGAGAATAATAATAAACGGCCTTCAACTTAGAATTCAACAACAACGCTAAAGAGTACAAGGACAAAGGGTGATTAAAGAAATAGGGGATTGGACGGATGAGATTGAAAGCGGTGAGCGTAAGGATACCACGACCGTTGGATGTTTGGAGATGTTCTTTGGTGCTTACGCTACTTTGGATCTTCTTTGCGTCTCTACGTTGTTGTTTGTCACAATACAAACTCTCCAAGGTCGGCTACGCAAAATACTACCATTATTTACCTATCCTAGCTGTATATTACTAGTATATAGTATTATTTATTTATTTATTCATCCACATCATGCCATTCTTTTCCACGTGGCGTCACATCCAAGGTCCATCACCGATTGTGGCTCCCACTGCCTGGTAGTATCGAAAAGAATCTAATGTTAGCAATTTTTAAATATTATGAAGTACGCAGTAGTAATGTTTTAGTTTATTTTATAATTATTTAAACCTTCTTTAACTTTCTTTTTGTATTTTATATAGATATGTGTGTATGTATGTCAGTTATGTTATTAAAGATTTTTTTATGCGATGACATACTAATATTTAACTATATATTAATTAAAAAAGACTAAAAACCAAAAAATTATTATGTTCATGTCTTTTATTTATCAACGTAGAGGGGATTAAACTCTTTATTTATTATTTATAAAAAAAATAACAATCCACGGAATCGAAGTTTTTTTCTTCTTTTTTTTCAAAGAACGGAATCGGAAGTTAAAACCTTGTTTTCGGACACTGTACGATTAATTATATCCATCGCAAAAAAAAAGATGCATTAATGTAGAATGTAGACAAAATGTCATGTCAGGAAGGATTTATCTAAAGTTTAATTTGCCTCCAATCAAAATAATTATTAATTTGTACTTTCCACTTGAATAGAACTTGTCATTTGAAATTATTTTTACTCTGTCTGATTCGGATGAAAATCGGGCAAAGAAAGTAAAAATACGAATGATACAAATAATATTCGTTATTTGGTACCATAAAAATAAAGTGGAAATACGGTAAGACTTATTAGTATTTTTTTACTCTATTTTTTACCTATAAACTTTCATTTATCTCTCTATCTATTTTTTTAATATTTTTAATAAGATATTTAAATTGTTTATTTCATTTTATTTTTATCTATTTTCATTCACATTTTTTTTTATCAAACAATCTATTTGGTAGGAAGGAAAAAATAAAGTGAATGAAAATAAAAAAAAATGTAAAAATAAAGTAAATTTAAATTATGTATAAGATTATCTTTAACGGTAGATATTCACCTTAAAATAAATTATTAATTGTAATTTAGATACATGGAAAAGAGATATTAAATTAATAAGAAGATGAAATACATGGAGGATAGTTTGAGATAATTCTTTGAGAGAGAAAATTTTGGCTGTGGAAATAATGTGTGAAATATACCTAAAAAAAACAGCAAAAAAAACCCTATAAAAAAAAAGAAGAAGAGAGAAATGTTTAATTAAGATTCTGAGAGTAAACTGTGTGATCTAGTTTATAATGTATTTTTATTCATGAGAAAATAATAGGCACCAAAAATAAGAACAGGGATGCACTAATTTATAATATAAGAATACAGGTCAATAAAATAGAATTTGTTAAAATGATTTTTTAATTATTTTAAGTGCTAACAAAAAAGTTGATACATTTGAAATGAATGGGCCTGGCGGGCATCCTTATTAGATCAAACTGGAATGAGGGCCCATACAATAGTCAGCCCAAAGCCCGAAATGTTTTTTTTTATTCCTAAAAATGAAAAATAAATCCATTTTCCAACTTCCAAGAAGGAAGCAGTTTTGTTCCCACTTTCCTAACTCCTAAGTTTCCTTCTCGCTCCCGTCTCTGAAATTTCGAGGGTTTCATCGTTGGCGAATCAACAATTTCGAAACAGTTGGCAATGTTCAGATTCTGGTAACTCTTCGTTACGCTCTTAAAATTTCTTCAATTAAATTTTATATACATAAATACATACATACATCTCGTTATACTTGGATCGTTGTTGGGATTAATGGAAAGAAATGAAAAGATGGAGTGAAAAATAATGGAATTCATTCCACTTGATTCAATTGTTTTCAACCTTTTTGTTAACCTCCCAAAATCGAAGAGTATGTGATGGAATGGATCGTTGTTTCTCTATTTAATTAGGAATTGCATTTATGAATTTCCGATTTGATAGATTTTAATAGCATATATGAATTCCGGATTGTGCGCAGGGGATCACAAGAGCAACAACAATCGCAGGATGGTTCTTCGCAGTCACAGTCGTGGTATCCGCCGTCGGTGGTGAGTTCGCCAAGTTCATCGAGGCCTGTTACACCGACTGCATCTTCTTCTTCTTCTTTATCGCAGAGGCCTTCGTCTCATGTTCCACCTTCCGAAGCTGCTGGAGTTATTGCCGTTTTGAAGGACAAGAGGTTTCAGTTTTCTTCGGTTATTTGTTTTTTCATGATCTTAGTTGTGTCTGATTTTGTAAATGGAAAATAGTTAGTCAGGAAGGGTGCCGTTGTTTCCAATTTTTCAAATATGCTGGCCTTAATTAATTTTTCTGTGATTTATAATTTGCAGTGTTGATGAGTTGCGGAAGCTTTTATCAGACAAAGATGCGTATCAACAGTTTTTGCATTCGCTTGATCAGGTCAAGGTTCAAACTAGTGTAAGTTTCATATCTTTTCTCCAATTTCTAGCGGTTTATTACCTTGGAACTGGTCTGTTATGTTTAAATGCTGAGTTTGCTGCATTTTGTTAGTCGATTTCAAATTCTTTTCTATGGAGTTGAAACCGTGCCCCTCCCCAAAATGTGAAATTATTAATTTCATTGTACTATTGTAGTGCTAAGGCCTTAGGGTAGCTAGTAGGTTCCTGGTCCTGGCTGTGTTCACATCTAACCTAGAGAAATGCCTCTATTGGTCTATTTAGATAAGTGGATATATATCAGTGGCTCTTCATATTTTCTTTTTAATGATTTCACTGTGCTGCTTGTGCAATGAATATGGTACCGTTTGGCCCAGTTTACTTTTAACTATAAGTAACTTTAAGTAAAAATTGGGCCAAACACCAATTTGTAAAAACTTCTTAAAATAAAAGTTATTTATTTTTAATGAAGAAAAATTAAAAATAAGGAGCTTTATAATAAGTCACTTAAAGCTACTTATGCAAAACTTATTTTCATGTTCTCTCTTTGAATCCCAATAAGACCAACTTTTAGAATAATTAGTATTTTTTTATCAGAAAATATTAATGATTAGTTTGTTAATGTTTGTTAGCAAGGGGAGTCGAACCCAAAACCTCTCCATCTGATTATATTTTAACTTTAAGGAGCTTTTTAAGTTAAAAAAAAATATATTAACAAACAACTTTTTACTTATTTTTGTAAACTCTTATTTTTAACTTTTACTTAAAAGTAATTTATAATTTAAAAATAAGTTGGGCCAAACGGAGCCTACATCGGAGTTTTTTTTGTTCCTATATACTGTACTAAGATGGAGTTCATTTGCATGTAGTATTCCACCTTGATCTTTATTGTTTGTGAGAGTGTGAATTGTCTCATACCTTAGGACATTATGGATATGTATGGGATTTGTTAATACTTGATATACTCATGTTTTTTTTGTAAGGAGTGCATTTCTAACTCTGTTTGTTAAACTACTCCAAAGTTATAACTTGCTAAATTGTTAATTGTTCTATAAAAACAAGTGGGATGGTGCTGCTAATATATTCCCACTTGTTTTCTAGGAGTATTGCAAGTTACAACTTGAATTTTTTAAAATGCTCTCAAAGGTGGAACTTCTTAACACACTTCTTTTAAAATTTAAAAAATAAGTGGTAGGATACTAACAACCCCTTAATGTGCAATTAAAAGTATTAGCTCTTGTCAAATGGCACTGTCAAAATCCACATGGCAAACGGTATAATGCTGGCCAATTCCTCTTATATGTAATATATACTTACGTGCCAATATACTAGTGCAAACACTTGGAGTAATCTTCAACTAATGAACTGTGTACTGCTGCCCAAGCGGTTCCATCCTAGTATACTTGAAAAAATTTAGTTGCTGTCCTACTGGTGCATACAAACTTTTTCTGCTGTTGTTTTGGTTTTTATTGCTGATGCTGGAGTTTGTATCTGCTTGTATTATAATGATTTTTGGCTTATTGACTTGATCAGCTGAAAGATGAACTTTGCAAGGAGAATTTACAGCTTGCAGGTGAGTTATTTAATTTCTTTTATTAATGGTCGGTCAACAATTAAATTTTAGTAGAGCTTCTCAAACAATTGCCTTTACTACAGAGGAAAATCTTCAAAAGGAACCCCGTATCATGGAACTTAGGAATCAAGTAAGAATACAATCCTATGATTTGTTATGATTTTTCTTTTTGATTTATTGCTGACTAGTGAATTTTTCTCCTTCCTCATATGAAAACAGTGTAGAATAATTCGGACAACTGAGTTAGCTGCTGCTAAGGAAAAACTAAATGAGCTTGAGAAGCAGAAAGAAGACATGTTGAAATTGAACTCCCCAGCATCCCTTCTCCAAAGGATTCAAGGTATGACTTTAAATTGTAGTTTGCTGCAATAATTCTGGTGATCTCAATTTTATTACATTGAAACCATGGCTAGATCATAATTATGATAAACTATATAATGTTTTTGCAGAGTCTGTGAATAAGACTGATGAGGAATCTGAAAATCTACACCAGCATCTTCTTGACAGAGAGACTGACCTTGGGGCTTTTTTGCAAAAGTACAAGAAGCTACGTACCACTTACCACAGGAAGACTCTCATACATCTTGCTGCTAAAACATCAGCTTCGTGAGCACAACATATGAAATATTAAGAAAGTTGCTCGTTTTGGCAAGTATGCATTTGATATTTGGTTCATTATTGTCAATAGTTATCATTGGTCAAAGATACTTGTCACCAACCATATAAAGTTGCACTCATTGGGTTAGAGCCATCTACTACAGACGAGATTATTGTTCATATATGTACAGCGTGAGATTGTGCATTGTGGTGATATTGTCAAGTGGTTTCATTCTACCTGGGATGAGGTATGGACTTGTCTGCATTTATTTTTGTGGTTTGTTGTAGGTTACCTTATTTATTATTTGTATGAACCTTGAAGTACATGCTGTAACTTCTAATGAGATCATCATCGCTGATACAGGATTTACTGTGTTGTGTTGTAAAATGTAAACAAATGCTCTGATTCTTTTCTTTGGGAGTAACAAGTTTTTCAGAACCCATTTTATGTTAACCCTCGAGAACACTGCTGGATTCTTGCATTTTTGTTATGTGATAGTAGTTACTTAAGTTGAACTTTTTGTTAAAAAAGAAAAAAACTAGCGTTAAACAAGATCATTATGATGGAGAAATATTTTAGATATAAGAATATTTTTGATGGAGCACAACTTTGTATGTGAACCTAAAATTTGATGACAGAGGAAAATATCAAACAAGAATAATCATAAAAGAGAAACAAGAAGAATCATTTATATTGATACAAGAGAGAGCATCCCCATTACTTAGTAATAGCCTCCTTGTCCTTGGGGATTTTGAGATTCAGAATCATAGCCGGCGCCAGTGTCGGGCTTGTCGCACATAGGAGTGGTGTAATAGAAAGGGTTGAGCACGTATTTGATCGAACTGCGATACACTGATGTTGGGTATTTAAGGTTGACGCCAGACTTTCCACCACCAAAGTCAGTGAGGATGTTGCAAACATTATCTGGAGACGACACCAACCTCACTGAACATCTTTTTGTATCCAATTCCTGGCCATAGACATACTTTTGCACAGTCAAGTCGTACTGTCCCAACTCATCCGTTGTATCACTTGTATAATACACAACCCTACTTCTCTTGTCCATGCATGTTAGGGACACCTTAACTCCTGGTAGTGCAAAGCATAATTAGTTACGAGCTGAGGTAATTAACATGAACATGCAATGTAGGAAAAAAGATTATACCTTTCATAGGCTTGCCACCATTAACCCATTCGTTCCAGCCCTGGGTGCAGTCCTGGCACAGCACTTTTCCACCCACGTATACTCCCGATTCATCCAAAGCTGAGGAACAACCCACTAACATTGACGCAATAATGACAATCAAAGCTCCTGCAAATCCCATCTCTACTCTATCTCTCTCTATTCACAACGATATATTGTTGAAACTTGAAAGAATTAAATATATATATATATATAACAAGCAATGTGCTTGAATTGTTAACAAACGTGGAAGAGCACTAGTACTGTAGGCTCAAGACGTGCAACCCATTACTCAATTTAGTATGCATGATATAATTAATTAGTTATATGAATCAATTATCATATTTATTGGGAGTTTCAACTCACCGAACACAAAACAAAAACGGTTAACTAAAGCAATTCAGGGAAAAAAATTATCGGTAGTTGCTATTTGCAACACCTTTTTCACACCGCTCATTTTTTCTTAAAACTTCTCATATACCTAAAAGACCCTTCATATTTACACCCTCTCCTATACCCCGACTCTCCGAGCACCCCCTCACCCCCAGTTACGTCTTCTCACTTTCTCCATTGTTATTTCCATGTAAGTTCTCGCACTTCATTTGTTCCTCAATGTTTTGCTGTTATTTTTTATTTGTATGTCAGCAATTTTACGAAAACTAGTTTTGTAAATTACACTATAGAAATGAAATAAAACTAGTTTCCGTCAAAAAAGCGACACGAAAAAGAAAAAAAACGTAACAAAATGCTGTCAGAGTTCTAACATATAGTTTAATTTAATGGTTAGCTAACAATCTAACATATAGTTTGTTCAGGTGAAACTGAGTTCAAATCCCCGAAGTTAAGGTCTTGAGTTAGAAGAGAAATTTCACTAAAGCTCGAAAATTAATCATTAATAAAGCTTATAAATAGTGTGCATCATGATGACAAATGAGATTAACTTTTTATTTTTACCCAAACAAATAAGATTAACTTTTACACTATTATAACGGTGAAAAAAAAAACGTTAACATGAAAATTAGATTCCCGTAGAAAAAGTGAAAAAATAAGTGGAGCAGGATGCATGGAGGAATCCGCGAATGCAAATCATTTATGTAGCCTAGCTTAGCTTGTACCCAAAATAAGGAATGAATGGGTTTGCATGCATGGCAAAACAAGCTTCTATTAAATTTCATGGATTCATTCCATTCCAAACAGAACGTATACATATAGTACTCTCGATCCGAAGAATTAAGAGAAGAGAAGTGAAGAGATCGAGGAAAACAACACCATCAGGTCACCTCCTCGATCTCTCTTCCTATATTGTTACGTAAACTTGCCCTAATATTTTATAACAATAATAACCTAACCTAATTTCTGAACCCTTCAATTCAACAATGAAGCTGTTAGAGAAGGATTTCGCGGTGAACCAAACCGGAACGGCGAAGCTGGTGGCGGAAGAGCCCGACGACGTGTGGCTCCTCTACAACCTCATCCTCCCCGGCGACGTTGTTTCTGCCGACACCACCCGCAAGGTTCACGTGGACTCCTCCTCCAAGAAGAACAGTGCCTCACGTGTCAAACTCACCCTTGACCTAAAAGTCACGTGCCGCGACTTCCACAAAGACTCCTCCACCCTCCGCCTCCACGGCCGCAACCTCCAGCAAAACCAGCACGTCGCTGCCGGCTCCTTCCACACCCTCACCCTTGAACCCAACAAGCCCTTCCACCTCCGCAAGAAGCTCTGGCAAAACGACGCCGTCGAAACCCTAAACGAATCAACCGAAAACAATAACCCTAACTTAGGCAATTCCAACTCCTCCTCCCCCGACCTCGCCGTCGTTATCTTCCACCCGCACCACGCGGAGATCCACCTCGTCGCGCAGGGAATCGCTACGCGCTGCACCAAGGTCGAGCACTCTTCAAACTCCAGAAACTCCGTGTTCTTCCGCCAGGTGCTCGCGGCGTTCGTGAAGCGCGTGGACTTCAAGGTTGTGACGCGCGTGGTGGTGACGAGCGAAGAGTTTCGCAGGCTTATGGTGTCGGAGGCAAGGAAAACGAGGATGCGGTGGATCGAGGAGAACCAGTCGCGCATAACGGTTGTTCCGGGGGGTGACAGTTTGGAGAAAGTGTTGGGTGACCGGGCGGTGACGGAGTTGGTGAAGGACAAGAAGGTGGCGGCGTTTAGGGAGCTGTGGGAGATGGTGTGCGACGATTCGGAGCGCGCGTGTTATGGAGACGCGGAGGTGGAGCGTGCGCATGAGATGAGGGCGATTGAGACACTTTTGATAACCGATGAACTTTATAGGAACGAGGTTGTTGAGACGAGGAAAAAGTACGCAGGTTTGGTGAAGTCGGTGAGAGAGGGTGGGGGAAAGGCTTTGGTGTATTCCTCGATGCATGTTTCGGCATCGCAATTAGCACAGCTTACGGGTGTTGCGGCCATTCTCAGGTTTCCCTTGCCTGCAGATCTCCAACAAACTCCAACATGATATGTAAATGCTAGAAACAGGGTTAATTAATTGTGCAGATTAATTAGTTTGTAAAGTTAAATTAATGTCCTTTTAATTTCGTCATTTGTAAAGTTTGGAGAATGTGAATTGTAAGTGTTGCTACATGTATGTAAATAATGTAATGATCTGGGTTTGTGAATGTAATCGTGTGCTTCAATAATTGTTTACAGTTTAATATTATTTCCTGTTGTTTAGAGTTTCATGCTATACTATAGTAGTGTGTAAAGCAATTTACTTAGGGACTTTTTGTTCCAGTAATCTTGTTTTGAGGCTTGCTTATTATAAAGCCCAAGTTGTTACATACACCATACACCAAGCTTATAATAAAGAAGGGAGGTATATAGAAATTACATTGCCTTGTACCATTCACAAATTTGTGTAGAAATATTAGTTTTTGAAATCTTCCACCAATCTTGAGGCAGAGACTTGATCCTGAAATAACCTAGAAAAAAGTGATAACGGTTAGATATCAAGAAAAGGGTAATTTCTTTATCGGAATAAAAACAGCAGACAATCCAACCAACACATTCGGCAAAACTAGTGGCAGTGGCAGAGTCATTTACCTTGGCAGTGAGGAACAGTGGGGATATCCTTTCTTGGGTACTGTTCCCCATTGAAATTTCAACAACAGAGAAAATGTAAAACTGTAGTTAAAGAAGAAACGTTAATTATATAATGCCGCCAATCAAAACTAAAATTGTGTTTCCTCACGTGTCACGTCTCTTATTTGCTTTCTTTCTAATCCTAGTTTGCTCCACACTCCACAGACAAATTGCAAATTTTAATCAAAGTTTGCGCAAGGCACCTCCATAATCAACTTTGCTACATTGTGCCTGTGATCGATCATCAATCACATTAAGATTGGTAAATGAGTTGTGAAACAATGATTTGGTTAAATATCAAACTATGCTGCCTCAACGATGACCAGAAAGAGCATGGTTAAACGGTCTCTTTCATGTTCAAGCGGGACCCCGACATGTCTCTCACTAACAAAAGTACATGTATAAGAAAAAAAGAAAATGCTTATTGGACACCATATAATATTCTACATCTAATGAAAGAAAGTCTCATCTTACAAGTTTATTTTGGACGGTTGAATTAGATTCTTAATTCACTCTCTAAGGCTAATTAAATAGGACAGTTTTATAACATTTAATTCTTTTTATTGAGTAAAAAAACATATATTTTTATTCAATACTATGTGTCTTAGATTTTTATAATAAAATTTAAATATATATTTTTAATTTCTATAAAATAAATAAATTTTGATTATGATTATGATTATTGTAAAAAGAAATCTTTATTTTTCATTACTTAAAAAATCATTATTTTTGGAATTGTAAAATGAACAAATTTTGATTTCGGTTTCTATAATTTTTTTTTATCTAATTATTATCTTTCCAAAATTTGAAATTACTATTTTCAAAGTAAAAAATAAATAATTTTATGCTAGTTGATTAACACTTTGGGTGCTGTTTTTAGTTTTTACACATTCCTTTGTCTATAAAATTTAATGATAAAATTATAAAAATCTTACCAATTCAAAATCGGACTATTTTTTTTAGTTCATTGTTACATTTTTAGTGATATAATAATATAATACTGTTTCAGTTAAGACTTAAAGTCAATAACAGGAGACTCGGTATCTTTCTCTCTCTATTGTTTCTCTCTGTAAAAGACTCAACTCAATGCAGCAAGTGCGTCTTCATCGTCGTCGCGGTTGAACTGAAGGCAGAGCAAAATGCGGGGTCGTGTTCCCCTGTTGCTGGCGTTAGCTGCGGTGGCGGCTGCGGCAACGGTGGCGTGCGGCGGTTTGGCGGGGACTTTTCTTCCTCTGGAACGGGCCATTCCTCTTAACCAACGAGTCGAACTTGAGGCACTGAGAGCTCGCGACAGAGCACGCCACGGTCGAATCTTGCAAGGTGTCGTTGGTGGCGTTGTCGACTTCTCCGTCCAAGGAACCTCCGATCCTTACTTTGTTGGGTACGGCTAATTCTTTTTCAGCTTCGTTTTTCTTTTTTTCTTTTTCTTCCATTTTCGTTACGCATTTTCTGGTTGCCCTATTTGATAGAAGAAGAAAGAGAGAGGAATAGCCACAATAGATTGAGTGTTTATTTAATATCATAATATGATTTTGTGTTATATCTTCTTATGTTTAAAAATATTACTATTAAAGACTAAGAATTTTGAACTTGGAAGTAGCATATACTCTTTGGGGGTTAATCTTGGTTTTCTTGTTCAGGTTGTATTTTACGAAAGTGAAGCTGGGATCTCCTGCGAAAGAGTTTTACGTTCAGATTGATACTGGAAGTGACATCTTGTGGCTAAATTGTATTACTTGCAGTAATTGCCCTCGTTCTAGTGGGTTGGGGGTGAGAATTTCACGCTTTTACTTGTTTCCGATTAATTTAAGTTTAAGTATTTAACATTTGATGCTTTTGTGGATGAGAGAATAAAATGGTTTGATCCTCTTGTTGGTGTTCTTGTTATGCACTCTACAGGTTGAGCTCGATTTCTTTGACACGGCCAACTCGTCCACTGCTGTGCTTGTTTCCTGTGCGGACCCGATATGTTCTTATGCGGTTCAAACTGCAACAAGTGAATGCTCTTCTCAGGCTAATCAGTGCAGCTACACTTTTCAGTATGGGGATGGAAGTGGGACAACTGGTTATTATGTTTCTGATACAATGTATTTTGACACAGTTCTGGGAGGGACTGTATTTGCTAATTCTTCATCAACCATCGTTTTTGGGTGAGCCCTTATGCTTCTGTGGATGGTTGTGTGGGGTTGGGAACATATGAAGACCAGGCCTGGATCACAGGGTCAGAGGAGCCTAGTTTTTTTGGATCAAGATTGCATTCTGAGTTTCATTAGTTGCAAATCTTTGATATTATAATATTGTGCATCAAACTAACTGTAACTGCATAAGTATTATAGCAAATCATGTCAAAAGGCCGCCTTTTTTTTTTAAGGGAGAAAAGGTAACATAATATGGGATGTCTATGTTGAGGTTGTTCATTATTTTTCCTATTCGTTCTGCTGTGATAGTTTGCTCATTTACTCCCTTGTTTATGTTAATATGGATATTGATTTAAGTGAACTTTTTTGGATGATTTTTTTGGGAACAGGTGTAGCAACTACCAGTCTGGGGATTTGACCAAGACAGATAAAGCAGTTGATGGAATTTTTGGGTTTGGCCCTGGTGCTCTATCTGTTATATCACAATTGTCATCACGGGGTGTAACACCCAAAGTCTTCTCTCATTGCTTAAAAGGAGGAGATAATGGAGGAGGCGTGCTAGTTCTTGGTGAAATTTTGGAGCCAAGTATTGTTTATAGTCCACTTGTCCCATCACAGTATGTTCTCTCTTCTGCATTATTTTTCCTTGTTTTGTTTTCTCTGTTGGTGGACATATTATGAGATAATCACTCTGGAATTTAGTATAACAATTTGCCAGTTACATTACAACAACATAAAATTAGCACTGCTAGTTGACATCTTAAAAATAAAAAAATTAACTAAATAATCATCATTTTGACTAATTCCATGATCAAATTTCAGGCCTCATTACAACTTAAATCTTCAGAGCATTGCTGTCAATGGACAACTTCTCCCAATTGATTCAAATGTATTTGCAACAGCTAACAATCAAGGAACGATAGTTGACTCTGGCACAACATTGGCATACCTTGTTCAAGAAGCTTACACTCCTTTTGTTGATGCTGTAAGTTTTCTTTTACTTGACATTTTGTAGCACTACAGTCGGCTGTGGCAAAATTCTGTGATTTTATTCTCAAAATGATTTTACTATGGAATTTGATTCTCAGAAATGTTTGCTAGACAAATTCTTACTTGGGCTTATTTGTCTTGTATTTTTTATTTTTAAGAAATGATATAGTATCATGTACTGATGTTGAGTATCTAAATGACTGTGTAGATAACTGCTGCTGTGTCACAGTTTTCGAAACCCATTATTTCAAAAGGAAACCAGTGTTATCTGGTATCAAACAGGTTATTTCAATTTAACCTCAATTTTGTAACAAAGATCTTTAAACTCTTTCATCATAAAAATAATGTTTGCCCTATTACAGTTTCTGGGGATCTCATTTGAATTTATGCTTGTTCAGTGTAGGTGATATATTTCCTCAAGTCAATTTAAACTTCATGGGCGGAGCATCGATGGTTTTGAATCCAGAACAATACCTCATGCATTATGGCTTCCTTGTAAGTATGTCTATTATTAGTTTGGTCACATGATTGCATCTTGTATCTTGATTCTTGCTTAAGTTGGAGTAATTCTTTTGAATTACATATCACTGATAATTGTCTGATGAGTGATACCTTGATTTCACAGGATGGTGCTGCAATGTGGTGCATTGGCTTCCAAAAAGTGGAGCATGGGTTCACAATTTTAGGAGGTTAGAAGCTGGAAGAATTATTTTAAAATTTGCCAAGAGTTTGAAGAAAAACTCACTTTCTCAAAATTGATTAAGAAATGGGCTCTTTAGTAAAGTAGCATAGAAAATTTTCAGTGATGAATATGTCTTGTTTTCTATGGTAGTAAACAGTATTCTGTTGTCATTTAATCGAGAATTCTTCTTTTTTGGTAGACTGAATATGAGATTGCCAAAACTGAAAACACCTGATATTCTGTTGATGACATTCAAAATAATTTTGATTGGAGACTTAATTTTGCAATTTCCTATTTATTGTGTCAATTATGCAGCAAGTGAAGTAGTCCTATATTTTTAGTATTGAGTTTATCAACTAAGTTGTTTCATTCTTTTGCAGATCTTGTCCTAAAAGATAAGATATTTGTATATGACTTAGCTAACCAACGAATTGGATGGGCGAATTATGATTGTAAGTTCACCAAAGGAACTGTATCTTTCATGCATCTAACAGTCCTTAACTTTGTTATAAATCATAATCTTGAATTGGTCCTCAGGTTCCTTGTCTGTAAATGTCTCTCTGGCTACGAGCAAGAGCAAGGATGCATACATCAACAATTCAGGACAGATGAGTGTGAGCTGCTCCAACATAGGCACTTTCTCCAGGTTGCTAGCTGCAGGCATTGCTGCTTTCCTTGTGCACATAATAGTTTTCAGGGAGTCCTGATTTTTGTAAACCGCTACCACGAATCAAAGATCATTATTTGAAACTTACTACAAAGGGTTGGTCGATGTTTTATTTATTATCGGCATGCCCTAATCTTGAAACTGGGAGGTGGTCGCTGTTTTTCTGCTCTGTATTTAATCTCACTGGTTTCTTTCCATTAGTATGCTGAAAATGGGGATCTCATTGTAAAGGGTCTCTCTTGTTGGAACTCGCATATTTTGTATATTAGTATGCCTCAACTCAAAAGTAGATGGAAATTGTAGTACTATTTATAAACTGCTCTGACTACATAAAACAGTTTACTTGTGATTTTCAGCTAAGGATATAGGAATGTAATATTCATGGAATTGTGTTAATATTGTCACCAATGGATCGATGTGTCGTGTGTGTGCAGCAACAAAATTTTCAGATGAATGTAAAGAAAGCAGAACAATATTTCTTAGAATAGACAGATAACCATCTTTATTATTGTATTCCCTAGTCCTTTTTTTTTAAAATGATTGTATTCCATAGTCAGTGTTGTTTTTGGAGAATTCTTGATTACTTTTTCAGTTTTATGGCTTTTTATTGCCCGTACATACTAGTATTAAATTTTGTTTTCTTGTGACTCGGGCAGCGCAGCGGGCAGGACCAGGAAATAATAGGGGAGGTATCCGTGGTGGTGTGGTGGGAGTCGCTTCAACTTCAAACCTGCTAGTGTCAGTGTAATCAATTATTCGCTCCGATCATTTTAAATATTAAATAGTAGGATTTTTAATAAATAAAAATTATTCTATTTTTTTGTTATTTTTAAACTTTATTTTTTTAGGTAGGAAACCTATGATGAACATAGTAGGACTAACACTACTACGTTACACCCTTGAGATTAATTCTTTAACATATTTTTATAAAATTAAATAAATGAGTGTTCTGTTCAAGAGAAAGAGAAAAAATAATACCATGATCAACCAATAAAAAAATATATTAGTTATGGAGATAAATAACACAATACTAATCTAATTAATAGGAACAGAAAATTGTGGAGTAAGAATAATAATTTTGATAATGCGCAATCTTGCTAAGGTATACTATATGCATTATTAATGTAAAGAGGTTACACTGTTAATTAATTATACTCATAAAAGTTTATTAACTTTTAATTATTTTTTTACTGTATAGAAGTCAAACTCCAGTTTTTCATTAAAAAATACAACCGTTTTTTCAAAACCATGGCATTTGAGTTAGGAGCAGTAATGTACGAGTACGAGAGGGGAAATTAATTAAATGCATCGTTATGATGCGTTTGCTATTGGTAGCGTTTTCTGTGTTGTGTTGCGTTGCGTGCATGTTTGAAACAGTCCTCCTCCTCATTCCTCAACGCTTGTACGCCCGTCTCTTTCTCTCACTCTACAAACTATGCGCTTCTTTGCTTTTTCTTGTACCCCACGCGCCATCATCCCCATTTCCACCAACTTCTTTTCAAATTTCATATTCTGACATTCATATTCCCAACTCTTATCCTTTACCAAATCAACATGTCATTTCTAAACTACTACTACTCTACTCCACATAATTAATTACATGTACATATGGTATTATTATTATAGTGACCATAATAACTAAACTTCCTTAAATGGGCAGCATTAATTATCATTACCAAAATAGTGTAAGCTTACAAAAGAAGGCACAACTACAAATTGCCCATTTTTATCATGCTTCTTACTCTATTTGGCACTGTGTTTCCCTTCTCGTTAATATGATAAGAAAAATCCTTCTTCTGATTCTTCTTCCACTAAACACATTAATTAAACATTTATATCCAACTATGAAGAAAATCTCGTTTATTACATGCACCAAAACTTCATTCGAAATTTCGTAATTCTTGTTATTATAATAGTAAAACTCCACTATTAATCTAGTACAAATCACGTAAAGTGCAATCCATTTTATTAATTAATATCATAAGTTGTTTAAACTTTGATTTCTAAAAAATTAGTGTCGATACTTTTTTTTTTTTTCAAAAACTAATTAAAATAGTAACTTTTACAAAGCAGTAGTAGTACATAAAAAAACAATTAAAAGCAAAGTTATCTTTGTTGGTGGTATGTGTGATGATCTAAAATGGTAGCCAACCAGCCACAGGCATTGACAATTTGTTTTTGATGAGGCGCGAATATTATATTATTATAATAGTAAATTCCTTCCAAAGTGAAGAGAAGAACGCTGGGAGTGTGCGCGACGCACGGGAAAGGCGCGTGGGCGTGGAGTGAATGGTTTTATAGTATCGAACGGCCATGCATGCCGAATCCTCCTACACTCACTCACTCACACACACCACCTTCCCTTCTCTCTCTCAAATAAAATCGTATCACACACTTTCTTTCATCCTTCTTCTCTCACACTGTGACATCACCAAAGTTTTCTTTCGTTTTCATTCTCTCGCGAGCAGCGACAAGAAAGAAGAAGAAGAAGAATCCCCTCTCTCTCTTCGTTCTCTAGTTGGTGATCAGATTCATCATCATCAACCATGGCGGTTCCTCCGTCGGTCGCCGCCGCTCCGGCCTCGCTCTACGTCGGCGACCTCCACCCCGACGTCTCCGACAACCACCTCGTCGATGCATTCTCCGACTTCAAGAGCCTCGCCTCCGTTCGCGTCTGCAAAGACTCCTCCACAGGCAAATCTCTCTGTTATGGCTACGTCAACTTCGTTTCCCCCCCAAGACGGTGCGTTTGGCCTCCCTTTATTATTCACCTTTCTTTCCTTTCTTGCTGTTCTTTTTTATTTATTGTTATGTCATTATACTTCATTTTCTTTTAATGAAATCTTGATCTTCATTTTCTTTTTATAGCAATCCGTGCAATCGAGCTAAAAAATAATTCCCCTCTGAATGGGAAAGTGATGAGGGTGATGTGGTCACGTCGTGACCCTGATGCGAGAAAAAATGCTATAGGGAACTTGTTTGTTAAGGTATTACTTTCCTGAGTTTTGATTTGTTACAGTTACGGGCATTGGTTGGTTCTTTGTTGTTTCTAAAAGGGTTTCTTACATAGAGTTTTTTTTTTTTTCTTTTTCCTTCCTCTCTCTCTCTCTCGTGACATGGCAGAACCTACCCGAATCGATAGATAATGCTGGACTGCAAGATATGTTCAAAAAATATGGGAATATTTTGTCCAGCAAAGTTGTCACGTCTGAGGATGGGAAGAGCAAAGGATACGGCTTTGTTCAATTTGAATCAGAAGAATCTTCAAATGTTGCTATCGAGAAGCTGAATGGCTCTACTGTTGGTGATAAGCAGTTGTATGTGAAATTCTGCATTATTCTTTAATAATATATTTTTATGCATTTGAGTTTTGAGTCTATACGATTTTTGTGCCTCTACATTGTAATTTGTATTCATTTTCTGTACGCCTATTGTTTTCTGATAATTTTTTTAACCTGGTTATGATTCTTGTTCAGATATGTTGGGAAATTTGTCAAAAAAAGTGATCGCATTTTGCCTGGCCCTGATGCCAGATATACAAATTTGTACATGAAAAACTTGGACCTGGATATTTCAGAAGCAACACTGCAGGAGAAGTTTTCCTATTTTGGGAAAATTGTTAGCTTGGCCATTTCAAAGGACAACAATGGAATGTCCAAGGGTTTTGGCTTTGTGAACTTTGATAACCCAGATGATGCTAAAAAGGCAATGGAAGCAATGAATGGAACACAAATAGGTAGTTTATTTATTCTTTTACTGTGTTGGTTTTCTGCTGTGAAATGTTGAATCTTTTATATGTATAATCCTGTATATTAAATGGTTTTGATTTGTCATGAACAGGTTCTAAGATTCTGTATGTAGCCAGAGCACAAAAGAAGGCTGAGCGTGAGCAGATCTTGCACCACCAATTTGAGGAGAAGCGGAAGGAACAAATCTTGAAATACAAGGTGATATGTATGCCACTCTCCTATATTTTAACATGTGGTTTTCATTTCAGTTGTCTTAGAGTGTCATCATTTAACTTCAGGGGTCTAACATTTATGTGAAGAACATTGATGACCATGTAAGTGATGAAGAACTCAGGGATCATTTTAGGGCATGTGGCAATATAACTTCTGCAAAAGTTATGCGAGATGACAAAGGGATAAGTAAAGGGTTTGGCTTTGTCTGCTTCTCCACTCCTGAGGAGGCCAATAAAGCTGTGAACACATTTCATGGTAAGTGAGTTAAGCTGATAAGACTGGGTTTAGGTAAGTATTCTAAGTTTTTTTTTCACAAAAAAAAGAGTAGAATACTTATCTAAACCCGGTCTACCTACAGTCATAGGAATGCAGATGCTTACATATGTTTCAATAAAAGAATCTAAGAATACTATGGTATAGTTATTTTTATTGGATTACAATTTAGAGATTGGATACATTTTACATGTTATTTTCCGTTTTTCATCATATATCTTTCCATCAAGTACTCTTTATGTGCTATGTATGTCATTTTATTTTTACATTTTGATGTTGAAAAGATTTAAGTTGAATATTGACAAGAGTAAACTTTGATAATTCTTTTTCTCTTCATCTTATCCCATGAGGGTTTGATCATTTGCTTATGAAAGACTAGTAGAAGCACTAATTTGATGAGTTCCTGCAAAGTCATTAGCAAGGGATTTGTGATATTTCTGTTTTTTCTTTATGATGTGTACTGTGTGTGTTGGGGTGCTTTTTTTTGTGAGGTTTGGGGTTGTTGTTGTTGAGGTTTCTTTTGTATACACTCAATGGTGTTCTTGAGTTGGTTTTTATTCTTTCAAAAAATTGAAGATAGTGTTACTATTAGCTATTTGGATAAGAGGCTACTTTTAAAATGAGCTTATCAGTAAAGTGCAGGGTGTATAAGTGTACCAACTATTGATTTAATTTAAAATATACTGTGATCTTAACCTACTAAAATTTAATTGTAGAAGATTCTCCATCACTTTTTCATTTTTTTTATACAAGCTCATTTTAGAGCAGCCTTTTCCTGGTTTATGATATGTGACACAATCAATCCTACATGTTAATGCAAATAAAGGAATCCATAAATCTGAAGAAACATTGTCATATACCACTTTTTGTATATTGGTTGGAACTGAAGTTCAGATCTTACAAATTGGCATCTCAGCTTTTTTAGTCGAAATTTTATGTAAATAACATTACATTTAGCACCATTTGTCTGCAATGCCATAATTATTATGTTTAAGACTTAAGTTGATGTTATGTGCAACAGGATTCATGTTTCATGGTAAACCACTATATGTTGCTCTTGCTCAGAGGAAAGAGGATAGAAAAGCACAATTGCAGCTCCAGTATGCACAGCAAATAGCAGGACTATCTGGACCTTCAACTGCCATTATCCCTGGCGGATATCCTCCTTACTACTATGCAGCTACTGGTGTTATTTCACATGTGCCTCCTCGAGCTGGGCTTATGTATCAACATCTGGCAATGAGGCAAGGATGGGGGGCTAATGGCTTTGCACCCCCTGCAAGATCATTTCAACAATCACCAGTTCCCACAGTGAGTAACAATCGCCATTTATTTTTATTTTTTTGGAAAAAGTAGTTCTGTTTCAACGACAGTTGTAATGAGTCATATATATAACAATGCCTTTTGTTCACAGGTTTCTAACAATACTAGGCAGCATAGGCAAAACAGGGGAAGGTTGAATGGGCATTCAGTATTACAGGGAAATACTTATTTACAACAAGCCCAGCAGATCTCTCCAAGAGAGTCAAGTACTCAGCAGGTTTGCCTTTTCTATTTGCAGCAATAAATGCTTATATAGTGAACATTCTCTACACAAATATCCGGTCACTTGGTGGTTCTAGTGCTACTTGTTTCATCCAACAATACATTTAAAATGCTCTAAAGTCTAAACATATCCAGAAACCAAATTGAAATCAGGACTAGTAAAAAAATTGTTTTCTGTTTAGTTTTCAATATAAAACAATAAAAATAGTTGGATTTCATTACAAAATTCGTGTTTTTAATCCCTTTCTATTCTCATGTGTTGGAAGTTCTGATTTCTAAAATTTCTATCCTTTGAAGAGAACTGGACAGCCTAAGTACCTACCTAGTGGACGCCAGCGTGACATGGAAAAAGGACCCGGTTCCTCATCTGGTGGTTCAAACACTGGGGGAGGGTCCCCAGGGTCAGAAATGCTGCATAGCATGCTTGCTGGTGCTGCCCCTGAGCAGCAGAAAGAGATACTCGGGGAGCATCTTTACTTGCTTGTTCAGAAACTAAAGGCATAACAATATACTATTTTCTCTCTCTTTTTTTTTTGGGTTATTGAAGGTTAAATTTTTAAATTCTTATGTATATTTACTGTGTTATGTTGAGCAGCCTAGCCTAGCAGCAAAAATTACAGGGATGCTTTTGGAAATGGACAATGGAGAATTGCTGCTTCTCCTGGAATCCCCAGAGTCTCTTTCTGCAAAGGTGGAAGAAGCTGTCCAAGTGCTTAAGAACTCTAAGAACAAAGTTTCTGGCCAGGACGTACTTCATTCAAATTTCCTTTCAGCTGAGGTTGCAGTTAACTGAAGACTTTAACCTGATGATTCTTGTTTGAGCATAGATCATGCAGAGCTTGAAGCCTCCAAGAACTCAGCAAATTTGAGACATGAGTTTTGACATCAATGATTACCTAGTGTTTCTTCTACAGTATATTTCTATATGAAAAAAAATTTACGGTTTTCTTGCCTTAGGTTTGACACAAATTGGTAGTGACGATAAATTTTGTTTTTGGATTTTGATGACATGGATTAACTTCGATGAATCTTGGTTCAATATTTTTCATTTCGTATTCATATGCTATACACACGTGTAGGGTATATTCAACACATGTATGCAATTCTGAATAGACTACAACATGCAAGCACATCAGACATCAGTAATCAGTTTTTACTTTTGTAGTTTTGATAATTTAGCCTTCAACTTTTTCCACACTTGCATTCAACCACTTACCCCCGAATGGGTGTCTTGACTGTGAATTTTAAGTAAATATAAAATTAAACTTAACCTACGATATTAGTAAGTGTTGATATATTTTAAATCAGCTCTCATAACCAACTTTAGAAATTGACTTAGTTACTATCGATTTCTAATAGTTTTGTATCTCTGTAAAATACTTCTATTTTGGTTTCTATAAATTTTTTTTATTATATTTTGTATCCTTATCAATGACGTGGTATTATCTGTTGAATGATTTAAGTGTGAGTACACAATGTAGATATAAATTGTAAGTATGTCATTAAATATTGTTGGCACAAGTAGTTTGACATTTGGGTCTTTTAACTAAGGTTTGTCTAGCTTGGATAGTTTCAAATAGAAACTTAAGTACTTTTTGGTTACACAAAAATCATGAGTAGTTATTATTTTATATAAATACTCTAGTTAGATTACATATAATTGACATGTCTGTTTTGATTAAAAAGTAAAAAATTAAATCTAATTTCACTCAAATCAATAAAATATTAGTAGATTTTTTAAAACATCTTATTTATTCTAATTTATGTTTGTTATCTTTATTTATAAGAGAAATACTATTCAGCAAAAAAAATTATAAGAGAAATACTAATCACACCTAATTTTATAATTGATTGAAATTTAGTCAAAATCATAATTTTGAATGGATTTTACATATCATTTAAAAATATTTTTTTTTCTTGATTTAGATATACCTATTAAAATTAATAATTTTTAATAAATTTTAATAATACATAAAGTATTGAAACAAAAATACTATAAAAATTGTCAATAATATTTTTTTTATTATTATTGTGACTATTATCTTTCTATAATTACTACCACTATTATCATTAGGACTGTTACCACAAACATTGTTATAATCATTGTTGTCGCTATCAATTTGATTATCATTATTATTATTATTATCATCGTTACTAATAATTATGGTAATTATAACAATAACAACAATCATATTAGTAATAATTTCATGATAATGATGACTATAAGTTTAAAATATTTTAAAATTTAATAAATTAAATCTTAAGAAATAATTTATAGTTAAATGATGTTTTAATTTTCATTAAAAATATTTTTAATTTAGGAAAAATTTAATTTCACAATTTAATCTATCTCAAGAAATATATTTAGAATTTAATTAAGATGTTGAAAATATAATAAGTTTATTAAATTTAATATTATTTTTAAAAAAAGTTATATGATCAACTAATCGATATTAGACAGAACCTTTAAAATGATAATTACAAAAATCAATTGGATGATACGAATTAAATTCAGAAGAAAAATACTAACGCGTGGGAAGATTGTACGTTGAAGAGGTTTAGAATTTACAACAAGCCGACATAGCCACTCCAATTCCCTTTTTATTCTTCATTTACAATTACCAACGCGACACCACAGTTCCCCCTTCTCTAGAGAATGGGGAAGAGCAGTGGAAGAGACCGAAGGAGTAGAAGATCAGATGACTCTGATGGCGACAGGAAGAAGAAGAAGTCCTCGAGGAACATCACGGAAGACGAAATTACGCAGTACATGACCAAAAAGGCCCAAGCCAAGGTTTTTAACTCGTTTCCCCATCCCTATCTCATATCTTCTCCGTTTGATTTCACTTATTGAACGTTTTTCAATTGTTTTAGGCAATGAAAGTCGCGAAAAAGTTGAAAACCGCTACGGTGTCGGGCTATTCCAACGATTCGAATCCTTTTGGTGATTCTAATCTCAACGAGAAGTGAGTTCCTACCTATTTCTCGTTGTTTTTCGTATCTCGTGGTTCAATTGAACCTGTTTTAGCATCATAATGCATAAATCTTGCAGATAAGTAGTGGGCGCTTGTATCATATTCATATGCCAGATGTATATAGATTATAAATCTACACAAATGTTATTTGTAGGTTTGTTTGGCGCAAGAAGATTGAGCGCGATATTTCTCAAGGTGTGCCTATTGAGACGTATTCAATTAAGTCTGAGAAAAAGAGGGAGAGAGAAAGGACGGTATGCACTTTCCTTCCATGAACATTTTATCAATTTTTTTAAGCATAGCATGATAGGTGATTTATGTTGTATTCCCATTCAACTTTTGAGAACTTAGAAGCTTTAAAGTGATGGTAGCATAATTGTATCTTAGTACCAATTTAGTTCCTACACCATGTGTGCAAGACATTTCAATGATTTCATACACTTTCCCCCCACTCCAACTTAGTTCCCTTCATTGGGGATGATTGTGAGTATGGCTTCCTCGGGTTATATTAAAGTAAGGTTTTGAAAAACTGTCTGTGACCACAATTTGGGCTGCAATGCCAAGGTTTTTGGAGTCTCTGCCAATGTTTTAAATCTTGGATAGAGGCCAGCCCCGAAAATGCTATTGCAAGATAGTGGATAGTGGGATAACTGCTATTTTTAATTTTTTATATAGTTTACAATGTATATTATCTACATATAAATTCTAAAAACTATTAAAAATTACTCAAAAATAATGACATTCATTCATATTTAACAATAAAAATTCGTCACATAGGTGTCTTAAACAAAACATACAAGTAAATGCCAACAAAAGTCAAATACAAGTTTTTAGAAGGAATCATCAATCATCATCTTCTAAATTCAAGTCTTCACCTTTAATCCTTTTCACTACTATTACAAAACAGCTTTGAAATCCCAAAATAGTCCCCCAAAAAAACCCTAATGTCTCTGTTCAATCAACTTTCTTGGAATCAATACATAGCGTTGCAATAGCGTACGACCGCTATTTTGTTCATTACAGAGGCTACATTAAACTGTTCCACTATGGCAAGCAGGGGATGCTCTGCACCACTACGATGCTGTAGGGTGCCATTTAAAACCCTGGTCTCCGTGGCTGCAATTGTGGTCACATTCATCATATTTGTCCTAAATTTCCTGCCATATCAAGGAACACAACAAAACTATGACCGCGACATGACTGGGAATGGAATCAATGGATTAAACTAGTACAGTAATGCATATGGTTTATATACTTGTGTTTGAAGCTAGGCTTTGCATCTTTGTTCTTTGTTTTAGTCCTTTGATTTGCCATTGATGGCCTAACTACTAAACTTTCTCTCCACTTTACAATGAGCCAGTTTGTTTAAAATTAAAATAAGTGTTTATAAAATAAGTGATTATTAGATAATTGATTATTTCATAAGTATATAGGATTTGCTTATTTAAATAAGCAGAGATCTGCTTATTTTAAGCAGAACAGTTTAGACAAATATGCTACAGGAACATATAATTGCTTATTTTATTAAAATAAGTGTTTATTTCATCAAATAAGTTTAAAGAAACCAGCCCAATATTGCAGGCAGAAATTGAAAAAGTGAAAAGGAGAAGAGATGAAAGGGCACTTGAGAAAGCACGACACGAGGAAGAAATGGTAACTCCTTTCTCATAGTTTTGTAGTCAATAGTTATTGTGAGAGCATTTGCTATGTTGTGTTAACTACTTAACTATTAATTACTTTGGGCTTGTGCTAGTTCTACAGTATTTCATTTTATACTTTACATACATCAATATAAATAGGAGCATTAGATCAGCCTCTGGTATCTCAATTGTTCTAGCATCAGTTAATAATCTCTATTGTCTCCTTTCCATCTACTCCCTAATTTTCAACAGTTATCATTTTAATCTGTTAGATTTTTTTATTTATCTGACCAATGTATTTTTTTGTGATCCTATTTTAATATGATATACCAATTATGTCCCTTCCCTGTCTTTTTTTTTTGGGGGTGGGGATGGGGGGCACAAGGCATATATCAGGCCTTTTGTTTAAGAAGGGTCTTGAAAATCATCTTCGCTTGGGCCCAAATATGGAGATATTTGTGTCAACCCGAGGCTTGACACAAGTGTAGGTTGTTGCTGGCAAAATCTATGTCATCTTATTGGGATTTAACACATTCTTTCTCACAGGCACTGGTAGCCAGAGAACGCGCCAGAGCTGAGTTTCAGGACTGGGAAAAAAAAGAAGAGGAGGTACTGTGTCTTTAGTTCATTTTGGTTTGTTATGTTATTAATTTTTTATATAGTGTTCTCAGTTTGATGACTTAGACAATTTAATCTGCAGTTTCATTTTGATCAAAGCAAAGTTAGGTCAGAAATTAGATTGCGTGAAGGGCGTGCCAGACCAATCGATGTCCTAACCAAGCATCTCAATGGCTCTGATGATTTGGATATAGAAATAAATGAACCATACATGGTCTTCAAGGTTAATACGAAGCGTTTTTTTTTTCATTTTTTTCTTCTATTCCTCACTGTTGTAATGTCATATCGTATGATAAAGGATACCCAGATTTTAAACAAGTTACATAATGACTTGACTTGATATATGGTGCAGGGTTTGACTGTGAACGAAATGGGTGAGCTACGTGACGACATCAAAATGCATCTGGACCTTGACAGGGCAACACCAACTCATGTAGAATATTGGGAGGTATCACCTTGTTTCCATTTTTTATTTTTTGCTTCACAGTTCTACACTTGTTAAGGAGAAGGGTTGTGTTAGGCCCTCGACAGCCAATGTAAAACTTGCTGTTCTGCCTACCTATCATAGTTCTTCACATGTTACTTAATTAATGACTTCTACCTTTTCTAATTAATGGCACAACAAATTCAAGATAATATTAAAATGAAATTTGATATGACCTGGAGCCCAAATGAACTAGTTGACTTTCATGACCCTTTCCTGTTTTTAGTTAACTTGTATGGCTATTATGGTTGGTATCTTTTTTAAAGTTGAAGACTCATTGTTTAAAGTTGGTATCTTGGTACAAATTTGATTTGACATGTCTTCATGCAGGCACTCCTTCTGGTGTGTGATTGGGAGCTAGCTGAAGCTCGAAGAAAAGATGCACTTGATCGAGCTAGGGTGCGTGGAGAAGAACCTCCTGCTGAGCTGCTTGCAGAAGAAAGGGGTTTGCATTCCAGTGTTGAGCCAGATGTGAAGAGGCTTTTGCAAGGGAAGACACATGCAGAGTTGGAGGCTTTACGGGTTCACATTGAATCAGAAATGCGGACTGGTACAGCAAAGGTGGTTGAGTACTGGGAGGCCATTTTAAAACATCTCCACATTTACAAGGCCAAGGTATTCTACATCACATTATTTTCCAATTTTCTTACGTGCCTTTAAACAATGGTTTGTTTGATTGTATTATTAAATTGCTCCAAATGCAGGCTTGTTTAAAGGAAATTCATGCTAAATTGCTACGTAAGCATTTGCAATCTCTTGAGAGACCATTGGAGGACGAAGATAGATTGGAGAATGCTCATGTTATGATACCTGAGGAGGAAGGTGCCGAGGATGATATTAAAGGTATAAGCTTTTTGTTGTAATGGACACTTAGTTGTTCATGAAACAATTTTTATTGGCTCCAATCATCTCAAATTTGGTGTTGAAATTTGCTTTATTTCTTTTTCTTGCTAGTCCAATCTCCAGATGAATCATTCTCACCAGAGCCCATTAGAGAGGATCAAGAAGCTGATGATGAGGCCGGATCATTTTCACCACAACTGTTGCACAGTGATGAAAATGAGGAAGCTATTGACCCTGAAGAAGATATAGCTATTCTGGTAATCTTTTGAACTGTGATTTTTAGTGGTAATCTCATACTTAATTTATAGATTATAACTTTGCCCTGTCCCTACATTTGTAGGAACGGAATCGTAAGGCTGTATTAGAAGAGCAGCAAAGACGAGTTCAGGAAGCAATGGCATCAAAGCCAGCTCCTTCTGAAGATAATTTTGAGATGAAGGCTTTAAAAGCTATGGGGGATATGGAAGATGGAGATGCTGTGTTTGGATCTGGTGCTGAAGTGAACCTAGATTCCCAGGTATAGTGTCTTGGCCATATATATATATATAGCTTCTTCACTATTTGTGGAATGGCATATGACATCAGATTGTCACTTCCAATGATTCTTAGAATTCTAAATTTTTCATTGATAGAAAAATATGTAGATAGATAGGATCACAACATTCTGGATTTTTGGGAAGTAATATCACAAGTTGTTGAATGTTGATTGTTATCCTGGAAGAGTCTTAAATATTGTCTTATCACATCCTTTGGTTATTAATCTCCACAGAAAAAAGTTGGCAGTGAAGGGAGTTTGCACTAAGGCTATGTTTGACCCTGCTCATTCATGGCTTAAAAGTCACTTTAAAGTTAAAGTTCAAAATAAGAGTGATACGGTGCAATTATTATTGAAAGGCCCAAAAATATTATTAGTTTCCTTTATTAAAAAATAGGAAAATAACAATAGGAAATATGTTCTAGAATTAGTTTGTTAGGAATATGTTTTGACTTCTTGTTAGTCTATGTAGAAGCTAGGTGTGCAAGGTGCTCCTATATAAATCTATTGTATTGCTCCTAGCATCATGGAAAAATGAATTGAATTTTAGTATTGTTCTGTTTACTCTCTTTTCCCCTTAATTTCTCTGGAGTTCCCCTTTACTTGATAAGGGTTACTATCAAAGAGTTTTAAAAATAAGTAGAAGATGTTTGGCAGTTGTAGCTTACAAGCTCCTTTGAAAGTAAAAACTTTGTTTCTTCCTCTCACTTCAGAGGGAGAAGAAGGCTAAAGTGTGCAGCTCCTTTTAAAAGCTACTTCAGTTAACATTTGTTTTTAAAGCTAATTTCACCCCTTCTCATATAAAAAATAAGCTCCTTAATTTTTTAAGAGCTTTTCTCCAAATGTGTTTGCCCCAGCTTCTCCCTTTATGGAGAAGAATAGCTAGAAAAAAGTTGGGCCAAACACTACCTAAAGATTGTATTACCATGTGCTATGTACATTTCCAAGGGGATATATTTTGGTATTTTAGTGAGAAATAGAAAGCTTGTTCTTTTTTTCTTCTCATCTTTTAAATTCTGACTGATTGACTGATCAATGTTGGTGCAGGTTTATTGGTGGCATGACAAATACAGGCCTAGGAAGCCAAAGTATTTCAACCGTGTTCACACTGGATATGAGTGGAACAAATATAATCAGACTCACTATGATCATGATAACCCACCTCCAAAGATTGTGCAAGGGTACAAATTTAATATTTTCTATCCTGATCTCGTAGACAAGACAAAAGCCCCAACCTACACCATTGAGAAGGATGGCAGCAATGGGGAGACTTGCATTATAAGATTCCATGCAGGGCCACCATATGAAGACATAGTAAGTCTATTATCCTTGATGACATGTTATGAAGGATTTTTAATTTTCAATCACTTTACTTATTTACTTGTGTTTTCCATGACAGGCTTTCCGCATTGTGAACAAAGAATGGGAATATTCTCATAAGAAAGGTTTTAAGTGCACATTTGAACGTGGAATTCTGCACGTGTACTTCAATTTCAAACGCCACCGCTACCGCAGATAGTTCCACACCAGGCAATTGTTCTCTTTCTGTAAAGTTTCCCCGTTAGAAATGCAATTGTGTCTGTCATTAATGGCCGGGAAATTTGCAGTTTAGATTGAGACCAAGAAAATATTTTCTGAGTTACTATTAGAGTGACACTCTAACCGGTTAAAGTTTGATCTAAATCTTGCTATATTTTAAATTTAATTTTAGGAAACAGTATGGTTATGCTGTTCTCATCTAGTGATTATGTTTTTAATGGGTTGAGTGTAGTACTCCTGTGCATAAGATTATCTATACCAGGGGTCTTTCCATGACATGTCTTTTCTTACTAATATCAAAACTCTCTGAATTCTGTCTGGATATCTAGGCTTTCTTTTCGATTATTGAAGAATATCACATTGTACTACTGTTTCTTTAGCAAAAGTTGATTATTGTACTTTTGACGATGGTTGTAATGTCACAAGGTGAAAGCATTCGTTGTATCAGACGTATAATCAGCTATAACAACAATTTTATTTTGTCATTAGAGTCCTTTAAGATTTTGCATTAAAAACATTACATTAGGAACTATTAATGACCACATTACACAAACTTTAGGAAATAAGAATTTGTAAGGTTGACCCTTAAACAGTTTGTGTTTGTTTCATGTCAATCCCACTTTTTAAGGACCGTTGATTACCAATCTAAGGCACAGGTTGTTAAACGTGAGCAAACGGAAATTCAAGCACAGTAAGAATTTCTATTGCAGTAGTATTATTAATTTTAACTTCTCAATTTATCGTAGATTTCCTCACCATGTCACTTACTCCCCAACCCCAATGAATTTTCTTTTATTTTATCTTTAAATATCATATAAAGTACTATAATGTATAATGTTGCTTTATTTTCCTTTTTAATTTGTTTTTTTAATACAAGTTTCCTTTTTAATTTTATTTCATCTATTTGAACATGGCCTAAAGTGTTCAGGAGAGATTAATATTTGGGTAGACAAAACATATTAAATTGTGTTAATCATTATGTACCAAAGGAATTTGTGCTAATCATTAGATGTACCAAGACAGAAATAGAAAAATTACTATTAATAAAACATGTTTTCCATACGCAAACTACATGCATGCATGCTTCTTTAATTTTCTGCACGTGTCTTTCTATTTATATTCTAGACAGTAGACATCAGTTTATGGTTATGCTTAAGTAATAATTCAAACCTACAATTTTTGTTTTCTTTCCAACTTTCGAAGGTGGAAGAGTTCTTATTTCTTTTTTTTGAAGGGAAGAGTTTTTATTTCTAAAGTATGGTGGTAAAGAATTCTAATGATTTAGGTTAAAGTTAGTGGAATGCAAGGGGACCCAAATTAATACACTGACCCTCTTAATTTGAAAAGTACTAATTATCTTGGACGCTTATTTTTTCTTCTCTTGATAAAAGGTTACTCAAGTAGTTTTTGACGCACCAATAGGTTCATCTAATGAGATATGAGATATTGAAGGGGAACCAAAGTTGTACACATAAAAAATGCAAGGCTTATTGTGGAGTTTGCATAATTACTTGGCTGCTGAGAATTTAGTGTTGCCATTACCAAGACTATCTAGCGAAGTTTTTGGTGATGCCATAATTACTTGCCCAGTGTGAGGAAGCAGTGGAAAGTTTGAGAGAATTATGCAAAAGCATTATAATTAAGGGATTAATGACATTGCTTTTGCCTTATCCTACTTAAAAGTGGTCTTTAATTTCCTCTATTTGTTTCCCACCAGCAAGAGTCCCCTGTATAAGTTACAGTAATTGTCAAGATTATACCTTCAAAATTGTTCCCTTTCTAGTTTCTACGGAATATGCTTGCCATCCTCCGCAGTATCTTTAATTTAAATTCATGTATACGCATCGTTTTATCAAGAGAAAAAATTAATAAAAAGCCTCCTTAATTTACATACATATCTCATATCTGAGTGAAGAGATAAGCATACCACAAGTTTTAAAATTTAAAAACTTTAATTAATAGTCCATTTATTTTTCAGATATATTCTTATTTAATATCTCACGAAATAGTGGTACGAGAATCAAAAAGATCCAAGTATTAAATTTGTACATTTTAGTCTAAATATAATAATGTTTTATTTCTATTAATTAAATATTTTTTAATCTATTTGTATTAACCTTAAATATCTAAAAATAACGCCATATAGAAAAGGAGGCGGTACTTAACAACTTTATTTTCTTAGGAAAAAAGTACTTAACCTAACCAGTAGTGTGTTCATTCTTTATTTATTTGATAATATAAACAATGTTTCTATTATGTGCGGATAATTAGTGGAGGAAGAGTGATTATCAGCAAGAGGCCCTATATCAGGTAAAAGATCGCACATAATCCTTTGTGGATTAGACGAATCATTACCTTTTAATGATGCTTTCCTAGTATAACCAAATCGAATTTCCATTTCAAAGTCGAATTGAAAATGCTTTCCTAGATTGTAAAAGGAAGATATTATATATATATATATATATATATATTTGGACGAGAAAGAAATAGACCCATTCTCAAAGATTCTACAACTGGATATACTTTTGAATAGTTCATTCTTTCCACAGATCATTGAAAGCATATGATTCCGACCCAGTTCTTCCCAACCCAATAAAATCCAGTTTTGGAATCACTTTACCTCCTTTATCAGTGGCCTAATCACTATCTATCTAAGACCCCCGGTTGCCGCCACCACTACCATGTTTTAGTATCAATAAAGCTTTTTAGTTTTTGCATCATTAACAATTAAATACTAACTATAAGGTAACTATTACAAAGTTCATATATCTATAATAAAACACAAACCACATGTGTACGTACACTATTTAATTCACTTTTGTTCTACAATCCTAATTATGCATAGTAGGCGTTGAACAATATCCCTCATATTAGGCCTTTCATCTTTCTTCTCCCTTAGACATTCAAGTGCAAGCTCCAAGAACAGTTTTATGGTTGTGAACATTTTATTTTGATCCCCCAAGGTGATCATCTCCACTGAAAGAAGAAGCCTTTGATCCACCACTTCCATGATTGTACCATTGCTGGCATGTTGGTTCACATGAATTGCTAGGTTGACATCATCTTGATCACGGTTGAAATCAATGGCTTTCTGTGATGTCAAAAGCTCTAGCAACACCACCCCATAACTATAAACATCACTTTTATCTGTTAACTGGTAGTTCCGATAGTATTCAGGATCCAAGTACCCCAACGTTCCCTGAGCACATGTTGAGACATGACTCAGTCCCGGGCTAGCCAGTCTGGAGAGTCCAAAATCTGAGACCTTTGCATTGAATTCATCATCCAATAGTATGTTTGTTGACTTAACATCTCTGTGGTAGATAGGAGTGTGTGCTGCAGAATGCAAATAAGCCAATGCTTCTGCAGTTTGAAAAGCAACTTTCAGCCTTGTTTTCCAATCTAAAAAACTGGAACAGTACCTACCATGAAGATGGTCATAGAGGGTCCCATTTGAGATGTACTCATAGATCATAAGTGGAAGCTCAGATTCCACACAGCACCCAAAGAGCCTGACTAGGTTCTTGTGATTTACTTGAGAAAGTATTGCAACCTCGTTAAGCACTTGTTGGGTGCTTTTAAGGTTTCCCAATCTAGCTTTTTTCACAGCCACCAATGTTCCATCTTGTAGTTCACCTTTGAAAACTTCCCCAAAGCCACCACTCCCCAAGAACCTCTCATGAGAAAAGCCGTTTGTTGCTTTCTTCACCTCTTTCAGTTGAAACATCCTACAAGTACTTGATGATTTCACCTTATTATGATCTTCTCTTTCTTCCTTGTCCTGATTCTCTTTATAAGGTGAACACTTTGTGATGATAGTAAGAACCACAGCAAGGGAGAAAAAAGTAAGAACAACCCCTATTGAGACCACCACACTGGTTTTCCATTTGGATTTTTTTCTTTCATACCTCACACATGTTGCTTCAAAAGGGTTCCAAATGTGTCCTTCATTACAAAGACAGCGAAACAGGCTAACATTTCTACCAGAATTGGAACACTTAGAGTCTTGTGAGCAATCCCTTTGTGTCTTGCAAACAGGTTCAGGTGGAGGAGACCATTGAATTTCAAGACCTTCCTCCCACTGATTAGGAGGCTTGTCTTGGTTCAAATGAAGAATGCTTCTGAATGCTTTGCAACCAGATTCATGAAGCCTGATTCTGTAAGCTGAAGGTATCCCTCCAGCTAGAAAAGTGCAACAAGGGTGAATACCACTTGAACACTCAAGTGCTCTTTTTGTGTCAACATGGCCTGAAGAACTCTCCAAGAAACGATGGCAAATACTAGAAGAAGTGCAGTTGAGAGGAGAAACCAGTAAGCGAGGGGAACAGTTAAAGAGGAAAACTGTGTTGGATGAAGTTATGTTGAAAGGGAGTGACTGGTTTAGCCATATACCATTGCTTCTTGGCATGTCTTGTGTGACACATGAATTTGGTAACCAAGGTGATGGCTCTAGCACCATGCGTTGGATTGAAGACATGATTCTGAGAACAAGATAGGAACTTCCGTTGAGGGTGTCGAAGAAAAGGTTGTGAGAGTGAGGATCACAATGAAGCTGGTTGTAGTATGGATCACCGCAACTTGGATGTGTGCTCAAAGGGTATGGAACTTGCATAGAGCCACAGTTTGGACAAGTCTTCTGTGAAGAACAAGTGTGATGGCCAAGGACAAGGAAAACAAGAAGAAAGGCATAGCTAAAATATTGGAAGCAGATGGGTCTCATGATGTTTGATTCAGCAATCATTTTTGTATGGAAAATTATCTAGGGGAAGAAACATCTTGTGAACTCAAATATACGACGATCAATAAATATAAAGGCTGCACCTAGCTACTGTAATGGAATAATTAAAGTGGGGATGGAAATACAAGTTAAAGTGGCTGCAAGAATCTACCATGTGGAATCCTATTCTGGACCCGGCCTAGGTCCAGCTTTGCCAAGTATGAAACCAAAGTTAATTAGGATTTAATAACATTTAATTTAAGTGTGTATGTTATGTAAAGATTAGTTGAGATATTCATAATATATAGTCTCCAACCATATAATTAATATATAATCTCTCCATGTACGTAATTAAGGACAGCTCTAAACCTTCTCCTAATTTTGTTGGTTTAGGGATGATTTCCCTTTGATTATCATCATCAAATCAAAGGCGTATAAAGCAACAGGACGTCAATTTTGGCCTTTCCTGAGATTTTGCAAATAAGCCTCTCATTGATCGATCCCGCGTGGAGACGCAGCTAGGTTCACACTTCATAGCACAGGAGGCACGTAATCGTGTATATTTGTGTCAGAAAGAAAGGAACAAATACCATAAAAATTGTGCGTGGTGATTTATGGGACCAATTTTGATACCGCATGTATGGTCATAGAGACAACAACTTTTATTGTTGCTTTGTTATAAGGTGCAAAGAGAACAAGGTTTTGGCATGTAACTGTTTTTCTTTCTTTAGTCTTTAGTCAATGATCATAGTGGAGACATTACTAATTAAAATATATAACATCAAAATGCTAGACGCCTAGACCATTATAATTAATTCTTGCACTATCAGTAATATTGTGATGAGCCATTAATATTCTGACACATGAATCATGCCAAGCACATTATTACACCGTTAATATATATATATATATATATATATATATCGGCTAGTGAAGTTAAGGTTCACATGAGAATGTTTTAAACACAAGAGTTTCCCCATTCATTACTGGTATATTAGATATTTCTTGTTTACTTTATCAGAAAGCCAATAACAAAAAAAATTAAGCTTTATTTTCTTAATTAATCTCTAGCTAGATATTTTTGAATGAATGAGTTCTTCCTCTTTTCTAGCAAACAACAATCGCAATGCAAAATTGGGTCCAGTTAATCAATTATTCTGTGGCAGCACTTTGTTCCCCACACGGATATTCCTCTTTTACTCATCGATGCAGAATTTCCAAAATGTACAAAGCGACCGAAAAGATGGATTTACTTTCGCATATATACCAGTAACAAAAAAAATCCAGAAATTAAAAAGAATTATGTGAAGAGATTCATATATGCACATTAAAACGACACATTTCTTATTTATAAATTTAGTTACTTCTCCATCAATTTTTCTCGCCTAAACATCCTTTCATGAGCTCTTCTCATTTCTTTTATTCTTGATTACCATCTCTCTAATTTCACATTTTTTTTTCCTCTTTCACTATCTAAGCAAGATCTTACTTTGTTTGTCTTCTCTCACTACCAACTATCACAACTTTGCTGTCATTTGCCAACTACTGCATCACGATCTTTTTCCTGAATAACTATGGCGAGTCATGTTTTTCCTTAGCCATGAACACCGCAATGCAAGCTGAAATATATTTTGTTATTTACTTTACTTCTTATCAATTATTCAAAATGGGTGAGTCATGCTTCTTCTTAGCCGGGTACAACCATTTTAAGAAAGATTATTTTGCTTACTTTGATGATAATGAAATGGTTATAAATTTCTCTCTTTTACGTTTTTGGTTTAAAAAACCAATTTCTTCCGTTCGTCTCCCTCGTTGGTATAATTTTCTTTCAATCACATTTCTTTCCATTACTTTTCTGAAATTATTATATATTGAATATTCATAATGTCTTGAAAGTTTCTATTTTTATAACTTTTAATTTTTAAATATTGTTTGTTTTTATTTTTAAAACGTTTACTGTACTTTGATTTAATAGTGCTTGACATTTCCATTGTTATTTTATTTTCTACATTTCTAAAGTGATTTATATTAAGTTGACTATGTCCAACCTTTGGATCATTGGATATCAACAGTTCAGCAACAACTTTCTTTTTTGAACTTTCAAGAAGCTTCCTTACTTGGAGCTTCCAATCCTAAGATGGTGAAATATTCATTTGTCTTTTTGATGTTAATAAATTTTGGTGCTGCGTAATGGTAAGTTATTATCTGTAAGACATTTTCATCCTTAAGGGAGAAAAATATTTTGTTTGATTCATATATTAGTATATTAAGGGGAGAAAAATATTTTGAAGGTGTGAATAATTGTTTAAATAATAAAATATAAATATTATTAATTTTAAATGGTGATTAAATTTTTAATAAACACATGTGTATAAAATAAATAAACTATTTAAATCTAAGTTGTTACATTTTAATGAGAAATATAAAAATTAAAAATATTAATCTTATTATAATTATTATATAAATGTTATTAAAAATGTTTTGTAATCCTTCTGATTGGTTATCTATAATTGTATGTTTTAAATATATTTTTGAAATTATTTTTTATTTTTTATTAACTGAGGTATCTTATATTAAAAAAAGTTTTAAAGAGATAATAATTTGTATTTTCCTCATAGTTTGAAATTTTTATTATCTTATTTTTAAACTCGTGCTCGCACCGGTCCAAATGTAGTTTAGATAGAAACATATTATATATATTTTGAATGTCAAATTAACATATAAATAAAAAATTGTTAACACTCAAATGGAGTGCCCGAGATAATGTGATAAATAATGTTCACTTTAGGAGTGTCTAAGGAAATTTTAGGTTGGCACTATGCCACTATCTACCGCATCATAATCTCTTCAATTAGTGTACTTTATTCGTGGCAATGTTCACTAAGCTAGCATTATCACAAACCCGGTTCAGTATTTTTATTTAGCATAAAACTAACATCACGTTTCCTATTAACCATGGTAAAAATAATAATAATGGCAAACACTCATCATCAACTTTTACCGGTTACCGATATTTAATTTATTTTATGTTCTCTCGCATTAATTTGCAAACGCTTAATGATCATCATAGTGACTAACTTCTTTGTTTTAAGATTGAAGGATTTAAGGTTTAGTACATTTTCATAGTTAAATGTTTGTGTCCAGATATTTTAATTTAAGATTTGATGAATTATGATTTTATGATTTCATGTTTAGGATTTTAGGTTTTAAAGTTTCATGATTTATGGTTTATATGGTAAGATTTCACGTTTTTGTGTTGCATGAATTATGGTTTTATGTTTTAAGATTTAAGGCTCCATGATTTATTATTTAGGGTTTCATTTCATAGTTTAGGTTTAAAGGTTTCATGGTTTAGGATTTAGAGTTTTATTATTTAATATTTAGGATTTAGGGTTTCATAGCGTAGGATTTAAGGTTTCATATCATAGTTTAAAATTTATGGCTTCATTATGATGTATTGTCTCATTTTATCGTTTAAAGTTTTGGGTCTCATGGTTCAGAATTTATTGTTTCATTTCATGATTTAAGTTTAATGGTTTCATGGTTTAGGTTTGAGGGTTTCATGGTTTAGGATTTAGGGTCTTATTTCATGGTTTGTGATTTAGCGAAATCATAAATAAAACCTTAAATTGAAACCCTAAATATTTAGAATTCTTAAGGTTTCATTAATGAAATCTTAAATATTTAGGATTATATAAATAATATCATAAATTAAAATCTTAAATATTTAGGGTTTCATAAATAAAACCTTCAATATTAAGGGTTTTATTAACAAAAATCCTAAATATCACCTTACATATTTATGGTTTCATAATTGATATTTTAAATATTTAGGTTCATATAATTGAAACCTTAAATTGAAAACCCAATTATTTAAGGTTCAATAATGAACCCTAAATTTCACCATAAATATTTAGGGTTTCATAATTAAAACAATAAATCAAAACCTTAAATACTAAACAATTAATGAAACTATTTAACATTTCATAAATAAAACTATAAATTCAAAATCTAAAAATTTTGAATTAAAAAATAAAACCCTAAATTTCACCATAAATATTTAAGGTTTTATAAGTGAAACCTTACATATTTAAGGTCTCATGAATTAAACCTTAAATGGAAACCTTAAATATTTAGGGTTTCATAAATAAAACTCTGACTAATTAGAGTTTCACATTTCAAACAATAAATGTAAACCCTAAATATTTAAGGTTTCATAAATGAAATCTTATTTATTTAGGATTTCATTAATAAAACCTTAAATTTCACCTTGAATTAAAATCTAAATATTCAAGTTTTCATTAATAAAACCTTAAATTAAACCTTTAATATTTTAGGTTTTATAAATAAAACACCAAATAATTGAGGTTCATAAATGTAACCCTAAATACTTAGGATTTGATAATTATGTTTTCATATATGAAAATCTAAATTGAAACCCTAAATCCAAAAACATTAATGAAACCCTTTAATGAAACCTTAAGTATTTAGAGTTTCATAAATAAAACCATAAACTCAAAATCAAATAATTTATAATTTAATAAATGAAATCCTAAATTTCATCATAAATATTTAACGTTTTATAAGTGAAACCCCTAAATATTTAAAGTTTCATAAATGAAACCCAAAATAGAAAACCTAAATATTTAGGGATTCATAAATAAAACCCTAAATATTTAAGGTTTCATAAATAAAAAATTTAAATATTTAGGGTTTCATAAATAATCTTAAATTGAAACCCTCAATATTTAAGGTTTCACAAATGAAATCTTAAATTGAAACCTTCAATATTTAAGGTCTCATAAATGAAACAATAATTATAATCCTTAAAATTTAGGATTTCCTAAATGAAACCATAAAATTTAGGGTTTTATAAATAAAACCCTCAATTGAAATCATAAATATTTAAGGTTCCATAAATAAAACTCAAAATATTTGAGATTTCATAAATGAAACCCAATAAACTTAAGGTTTGATAAATAAAACCATAAATCAGAATCCTAAATACTTATGTTTTCATTTATGAAACCCTAAATTAAAACTCCAAATCAAAAAACATTAATGAAACCTTAAGTATGTAAGGTTTCGTATATAAAATCACAAACTCAAAATTTAAAAATTTAGAATTTGATAAAAGAAACCCTAAAATTTATCATAAATATTTAGGATTTTGTAAGTGCAACCATAAATATTTAAGGTCTCTTAAATGAAACCAAAAATGGAAACCCTAAATCTTTAAGGTTTCAAAAATAAAACCTCAAATATTTGAGGTTTCATAAATGAAACCCTAAAAAATTAGGGTTTCGAAAATACATAATAAATTGAAACCCTAAATATTTTAGGGTTTTATAATTGAAATAATAAATCTAAACCCTAAATGTTTAGGGTTTCAAAAATAAAATCTTATTCATTAGGGTTTCATTAACGAAACCCAAAATTAAAACCTAAATATTTATGATTTCAATAATAATCTTTAAATATTAAGAGTTTTATTATTGAAACCCTAAATTAAACTCTAAATATCCAGGGTTTCATAAACAAAACCCTAATAATTTTGAATTTCATAAATGAGACCTTAAACTTCTTCATAAATATTAAGGGTATTGTAAGTGAAACCTTAAATGTTTAAGGTCTCATAAATGAATTTATAAATGGAGACCCTAAATATTTAGGGTTTCAAAAATAAAACCCTATATATTTAGGGTTTCATAAATAAAACCTTAAATTGAAACCCTAAATATTTAAGATTTCACTAATAAAATAATAAATCCAAATCCTAAATATTCAGGGTTTCATAAATGAAATTTTATTTATTTAAGGTTTCAATAATAAAGCTTTAAATATTTAGGTTTTCATTAATTAAACCATAATTATTTAGGGTTTCATAAATAAAACTCTAAATATTTGAGATTTCATGAATGTAACCCTAAATACTTATGGTTTGATAAATGAAACCTTAAATAAAAAATTTAAATACTTATGTTTTCATTTATGAAAATTTAAATTAAAACCCCAAATACAAAAACATTAATGAAACCCTAAGTGTTTATGGTTTCACAAATAAAACCATAAATTAAAAATCTAAAAATTTTAAATTTCCTAAATAAAACCCTAAATTTCACCATAAATATTTAAGATTTTATAAGTGAAACCTTAAATACTTAAGGTCTCATAAATTAAACCCTAAATGAAAACCGTAAATATTTAAGGTTTCTTAAATAAAAGACAAAATTTTTGGGATTTCATAAATAAAACCTTAAGAATTTAGGGTTTCATAAATATAACATTAAATTGAAAGCTTACATATTTAGGGTTTCACAATTGAAACAATAAATCGAAACCCTAAATATTTACGATTTCATCAATAAAATCTTATTTATTTAGTATTTCATTAATGAAACCCTAAATTAAATCATAAATATTTAAGGTTTCATAAATAAAACTCTAAATATTTGAGGTTTACTAAATGAAACCCTAAATACTTAGGGTTTGATAAATGAAACCATAAGTCAAAGCCCTAAATAATTATGTTTTTATTTTTTAAACCCTAAATTGCAACTCCAAATCCAAACACAGTAACTAAATCTTAAATATTCAAGGTTTCATAAATAAAACCTTCAACTCAAAATGTATAAATTTAGAATTTCATAAATAAAATCCAAAATTTCTACATAAATATTTATGATTTTATAAGTGAAACACTAAATATTTATGATTTCATAAATAAAACCTTAAATATTTAGGATTTCATGAATAAAACTCTAAATATTTTGGGTTTCATAAAGAAAACCCTAAAAATTTAGGATTTTATAAATAAAAGCTTAAATTGAAACCATAAATAATTATGTTTTCATTTATGAAACGATAAATTAAAACCCCAAATCTAAAACCATTAATGAAACCATGAGTATTTCATAAATAAAACCATAAAATCAAATTCTAAAAATTTAGAATTTCATAAATGAAACCATAAATTTCACCATAAATATTAAGGCTTTTATAAATGAAACTTTAAATATTTAATGTCTCATAAATGAAACCCTAAACATTTAAGGTGTCATAAATAAAACCCTAAATTGAAACCCTTAATATTTGGGGTCTCATAATTGAAACAATAAATCAAAACCTTAAATATTTAGGGTTTCATAAATAAAATCTTATTTGTTTAGGGTTTCAATAATGAATTCCTAAATTAAAACCTGAATATTTAGGGTTTCAATAATAAAACTTTAAATATTTAGGGTTTCATTAATGAAACCTTAAATTAAACCTTAAATATTTAGGTTTTTATAAATAATATTCTAAATAGTTTAGGTTTCATAAATGAAACACTTAATACTTAGAGTTTGATAAATAAAATCATAAATAAAAACCTTAAATACTTATGTTTTCATTTATGAAACCCCTAAATTGAAACTTTATATCAAAAAACATTAATGAAACCCTAAGTATTTAGGATTTCATATATAAAACCATAAACTCAAAATCTAAAATTTTTGAATATCATAAATGAAACCTTAAACTTCACCATAAATATTTAGGGTTTTGTAAGTAAAACCTTAAATATTTAAGGTCTTCTAAATAAAATCCTAAATGAAAATCCTAAATATTTAAGATTTCATAAATAAAACCTTAATTTAAAGCCTTAAATATTTAGGGTTTGATAAATAAAATTTTATTTATTTAGGGTTTTTTTTAATCAAATCCTAAATTTCACTATAAATTAAAAGCTAAATATTTAAGGTTTCAATAATAAAAGTTTAAATATTTAGGGTTTCATTCATGAAACCCTAAATTAAACCCTAATTATTCATGGTTTCATAAATAAAATTCTGAATATTTGAGGTTTCATAAATGAAACCTTAAATACATAGGGTTTGATAAATGAAGCCTTAAATTAAAACTTTAAATACTTATGTTTTCATTTATGAAACCTTATATTGAAACCCCAAATCCAAAAACATCAACGAAACACTAAATGTTTATGGTTTTATTTAATAAAACCATAAACTAAAAATGTAAAAATTTAGAATATCCTAAATGAAATCCTAAATTTCACCATAAATATTTAGGGTTTTTCTTTTGTTGAACATTAAATACTTAAAGTCTCATAAATGAAACCCTAAGTAGAAACTATAAATATTTAGAGTTTTATAAATAAAATCCAAAATGTTTGGGGTTTCATAAATATAACCTTAAGAATTTAGTGTTTCATAAATATAACTTTAAATTGAAATCTTAAATATTTAGGGTTTCACAATTGAAACAATAAATCGAAACCCTAAATATTTATAGTTTCATAAACTTAATATTATTTATTTAGGATTTAATTAATAAAACCCTAAATTAAACCATAAATATTTAAGGTTTCATAAATAAAACTTTAAATATTTGAGGTTTCATAAAAGAAACCCTAAATACTTAAGGTTTGATAAATGAAACCATAAATCAAATACCTAAATAATTATGTTTTCATTTATAAAACCATGAATTGAAAGTCCAAATCCAAAAACATTAATGAAGCCCTAAGTATTTAAGGTTTCATAAATAAAACCTTAAACTCAAAATCTATAAATTTCGAATTTCATTAATAAAACCCAAAATGTCAACATATATATTTATGGTTTTATAAGTGAAACCCCTAAATATTTAAAGTCTCATAAATGAAACCCTAACTAGAAACTCTAAATATTTAGGGTTTCATAAATAAAACCTTAAATTGAAACCCTAAATATTTAGGGTTTCATAATTGAAATAATAAATCTTAACCCTAAATGAAACATTAAATACTTAGGTTTGATAAATGAAACCATAAATCAAAACCCTAAATATTTAGGATTTTATTTAAATTTTCTTAAATAAAACCATAAACTCAACATTTAAATATTTAAGATTTTATAAATGAAACCTTAAATTTCATCATAAATATTTAGGGTCTCATAAATAAAACATAAATGGAAACCCTAAATATTTAGGTTTTCATAAAAGAAACCATAAATATTTGAGTTTTTGTATATGAAACTGTAAATACTTAGGATTTCATATATGAAATCATAAATCCAAACCCTAAATAATTATGTTTTCATTTATGAAACCCTAAATTTAACCATAAATTGAAATCTTAAATCATAAATCATTAATTAAACCTTAAAATGGAACCCTACGTATTTATAGTTTTATAAATAAAACCTTAAATTCAAAACCTAAATATTTAGTTTTTCATAAATAAAATCCTCAATTTCACCTTAAAGATTTTGGATTTTGTAAATGAAATCATAAATAAAAAATCTAAATAATTATGTTTTCATATATAAAACATTAAATTTCACAAAAAAATATTTAAAATTTCATAAATGAAATCACAAATTAAAATCATAAATCTTAAACCATACATATTTAGAGTTTCATATATAAAATTATAAATTAAAAACCTAATTATTTATGATTTCATAAATGAAACCATAAATTTCACCCCTAAATATTTTAGATTTTTTAAGTAAAATCTTAAATATTTAAGGTTATATAAATGAAACTCTAAATTTTATCCTAAATATTTTAGATTTCATAAATAAAACATTAAATTGAAACTTATATATTTAAGATTTTATAATTAAAATCTTAATTTAGAATTTTGTAAATGAAATCTTATTTATTTAGAGTTTTATTAACGAAACTATATATTTCTTCTTAAATTAAAATTTAAATATTTACAATATCATAAATAAAATCGAGACAAAAATATTTGAAACCCTCGTGTGAAGATTATTTATCATATAAGTGAAATTTTTGGTTGGCAATCATAATCTCTTTAATTAGCGTACTTTATTCGTGGCAATTTTCACTAAGCTAGCATTATCACAAACTCGGTTTTCACCAAAAAAAAAATAAAAATTATCACAAACCTGGTTCAGTATCTTTATTTAGCATAAAACCAACATCAAGTTTCCTATTAACCATGGTAAAAATAATAATAATAATGACAAACACATCATCAACTTTTACTGGTTACCGATATTTACTTCTTCTTTTTTATATTCTCTCTATTAATTTGTAAACACTTAATGATCATAAGAGCAATTAACTTCTGCGAATCTATTACTAATATTAAAATAAAATTTATCAATTTTTTTACTATATCATTTTTCTTAGCAAACCATACATATAAAATAATTTAAGGTTAAATATGTTTTTAATTTTTGTAAATAGGATAACATTTGCTTTTAATTTCTTTAAGATAAATAATTTTTTGGTCATTCGTTTATAGAAATGGATCATATGTTATCCTTGTTTTCATAAATGGGCTTACCCGGAATGGGCTTTATTACAAGTAAGCAGTTCCACAACTAATTACAGTCCAAATGTAGGAAACAGTCAAACAGTAAGTTTGAATATTGAAATAAATTCATTTATTTATAACATATAGGATGCTTTTGTTTAAACTTATTTGGTAGAAAAATATTTTTTTTTAACAAATTAATCACTCTTACATTGTTATATTGCCTGAATTTCCCATATTTTCATTTTTCTTTTCTTAATTGTCATTCTCACGTTTCAATCAATTTATTCTTTTCTTACCCATCATTTTCTTTCTATTTGAAACAAACCCTTTCACTTTCTTTCTATTTCAAATAAAAAACAATTTTAATACTACTTTTTTTCTTTTCCTAAATGTTGATGCTTGAATTTAAATTTTTTTTTCTCTTTTTCTAAAAGCTTGACGCATGACGTTTTACATGTCAACTCGACTGAGACAAGCTTTGATCTCCCGGTAGTGATGTTTTATAGAAGACTAATGAACTTGGTTCAAATAGTAAGGAGTTTTTTACTCAACACAAATTAAATTAACCAAAATCCAAAATAATTTCTGGATATCAAGGGTATCAAACCAAAAGTAACACATAGAAGGTGAAATCAACGTTTAGAAACATCTAAAACAAACGTTCTTACTCAATCATCTTTAAATAATAAACATTCTCTGAAATTATCTGAGTCAAACCAAATGATGTCACAAGTTACTCACAGATTTCTTGTGGCTCCCAATTAGTTGATGTTTATTATATACTTCAACTGAATATAATATGCTAGTTGGGGCTTAGACTATGCTCAATACCTAATTATTTACATAATGTCAATAAATATGTAAGTGGAAACAAACACCTTTAAATTTGATTTTTATGCAGAAGTTCATAGAAGGTCAAACTGTAGTGAATCTATATTTCAGTTTTTCCAAACCATATTAATGGTGCATGTGTATCTTATAAGAACATTATGTTCTCATGAAGAAGGAAGGAGCTAGTTAGTTTAGTAACAAATGTGGTGTGAGTGTGACAGTCACTGCATCACTGCAACTGAATAACATAGAATACTGATATGAATCAAGCACTAGAGCATGACTTCCTTCTTGGAACTAGATGTTGTTCCTCTTCCCCTTTGGAAACAGAATGCCTAACTCTCGGTTTTTCACTGCCATCAACCCATCTCTTTAGCCTTTCAAGCAACTTTGTCTTTTTTGAACAAGCACTGTCACTGTGATCATGACCACTAGGATGATGCTCCAAAAGGGTGTTGTGTAGTTCATGCTCTGAGTCATAATGGATAACTACATCATTTCTTCCAAATTCCAATTCTAAATGGTTTTCATCCTCATTCTGTTGTTGTACTTCATGGTGCCTCACTATATCATGCCTTAAACAAGCATTGGTCCACCGCAAGTAAATGAGTTCTGTAGCTTCATCCGCTCGTTCTTTCTTGACCTTCTCTAATTCATCCAGAACCTGTTTGTACTCTTCCCTACTTACATCTCCAGCTTCAATCTGCAAACGAAAAACCATATATTGTAATAATTTGGATGCTAGTAAATTGATTCCCTTTAAGAAAGAATTTAGTTGAAATATAATCAGATTGTTATGTAATTGAAAATTGTTAACTTTTGTAATAAATTCATATCTAGGGTAACATAACAATCTAAATATTTTTACACTATCTTTAGTGACATGCCAATATATGATTAACAGATTAAACTAGACACTAAAAGTAGATCAAAATAAAAATCATGAATACCCACTACTACTATTGTTGTTTATCAGAGAAACCATTGTATTGCTTACCTTAGAAGCATAGGATTTTTCTGCTGTGTCAAGCTTCTTCAGAAGCTCATTCTTCTCATCCTGCAATTGATACAAAGCCCTCTGCAGCTCTTCCATTTTATCCTCCAGTTTATGAATGACATCAATTTTTGTTTCCAAGGCATCACGGCTTCTCAAGATTTCTTCTTCTTCCTGTCTGATAATCAAAGCCTGCTCCTTAGCGACGCGGGTTTGTGCCTTTGATTTCTTCATTAGCTTCTGAAACTTCCTCCGAAGCATTCCATTCTCAGATTTCCATCGCTCAATCTGTTCCACAACTGTGAGATACTGAGCAACAAAACTCTCCAGCCTCCTATTCTGTGTCTCCATCGATGAAATCTCCTTATCCAAGAAGTCAACACGAGCAGTCTCAAGTGACAACATGCTTTTGATCTCTCCAACCACAGTTTCTTGCTCTTTCAAATCACAATAACGATCAAACTGAAAACGCAAGGCCAACTCCTTCATTTGCATACCTTCAATCCTGCTTCTTAGGCCATTAATCTCTTCTTCTAAACATGAATTGATCATCGAACTTTCAGTTTCAGCAACAACACTTTCATCAAATGTTGTACTATGTCCTTCATCTTCCACATTAGAGAAGCTATGACTATGACAACTTTCTTCATAGTTAGGCTCAAGGTGGGAACTTGCTTCATTTGGCAATAACGAAGAGGTCTTGGAGAGGCTTTTCTTTGCCACGAACCAAGCATAGACGAAACCAGCAAAAGACACAGCCAAAGGAACACCAGCTTTGAGGATAATTGGCTTTATTAGAACCTCAGACTTTGATGCTGTTGTGTTTTCCATCCTCAATAACAAACACAAGTTTCAGCGATTTGGTTAGAGTTGTAAGTTGTTAGACTTTTATTTCGATAAAAAATCTTAATTTGATCCTTGCTGCTGGGTGTTGTGTTAGCAAAGGTTTGAAAGATGGTTTGCATAGTATATATTTCTTTGGTTAGAGGAAGAAGCACAAATGATATAGCTTTTTGACTTCCCCAAGAGGCCTTCTACGCCACCAAATGCTGTCAACTAGCCTTGCTCGTGCTCTTTGGAATCTAATTCTTTTCTGGATTAATCAAATTTCGGGCTTCTTTTCTTCTATGGGAAATCATACGTGTGATCTTAATAGTTTCCACATGTTCAAAGCTTGTCAACATACATAGGGACATCCAACCCAACCCAAAGGTTGCCATAGCGAAGTTAAAAGACACTCGTTTCTAAAATAAAGTAATGACTTTTTTTTATGGGAAAAAACAAAGTAATGTCGCAAAAATTATTTTTTTTTTAAATGTATAAAAAAAATAATATCTTGAAAATTAAAAAAAAATTAAAATATAAGAAAACAAAATATCTTGAAAATATTAAAAAATTATAAAATATAAAAAAAGTGTAAAAAAATTTTGAAAAAAAAAATTATATGAAAAAAATAAGAATAATGTCTTTAAATAATTTTAAATAATTTTTTTTTAAATATGAAAAATAAAAATAATATATTAAAAAATAAGAGTAATATGAAAAAGCAAGAAGTTGTCTTAAAAAATTTGAAATCACTTAATTTCATTTAATTTGACAATTTTTTTTTTAAGTGACTCATTGAAATTTAAATTTGGTATCAAACATAAAAAAAAAAAAAATTAAAACTAAAGTCACCATTAATTGAAAAGTATTTTTGAAATAACATAATTAAATAGGGATAAAAAGGGTAGTTAAATTTACTTATATTTATGTCAATTTTTTTTATTGATTATGTATAGGTATGGAGGGAGTATAGATTAAGAATCTTACAATTTCATTTTTTTTATAATTTTTTTATTTTCTTCTATTTCTCTTTTTTGTGGATGCAAGCAAATGTGTCAGGACAATAATTAAAGAAACAAAATAAAAAATATTTAATTAAAATAGCATCTAAATTTTAAAAAAAAAAAAACATAAGTGATAAATTTAATGAAATATTATTTAACTCGTCTCTAAGGTGTTTATTAGCAAGTTGTTGTTAAGGTAAACCTATCATTGAAACAAACTTAAATATGCCATTCTAGTCGAGAAAAACTTATAACAATTTATTTTAACTGCACAATGATCATTTTTTTCATTTACACACCTGCTTCAAATAACCAAATAAAATAACAGTGTTTCCAATATGAACATACAACAAAACCTCCATGCAACATTAGTCCCTGGAAGCAACCAATATCCTCCCAGACCAAATCAGGATGCTATTTTCTTTAATAAAAACTTAAATAGCACGTCTGAGAATTTGCAGAATAGACTGTGTCCATAGTCTAAACTTTTGGTATTTGATATATACTAGCCTCTTTGGCATATTGAGCACCAGGCCCACTAACAATGGCATGTGCCTGAAAATAGACACATAAAAAGTGGCATGAACAAATAGTCAAATAAACACCTCTCAAATTCCTTGAATATGAAATAAACTGCAAAAGATTGCATGAGATTAGCTACACCACCTGCTGCATTCAACTATCTGTTAATTAAATCGCACCAATGTATTATGTATGATTTTCAGAGTCAGATACACAGACACTCAAACTGGAAATCCGAAATCCAATGACGTTATTCTAGAAACAATCCTCTCTCATTTGGCTGGTTTCTAAATTGCCCCATAACATGAAAGGTTACTTAGTCCCTTCAGAAACTTGTTCGACACCAATATTACCTCCTCACTTCCAATGGCTTTTTGATTGAATAAAATTAAGACATAAAACTTTATTCATATCCTTAACACTAAAAAGGGCAGAACCAATAAGACTGACAAATATATTCTCAAAAAATTAAAATAAAAAAATAAGACTAACAAATACAGGACAGGTGAACAGGAGCAGAGAAACACGCACTAATCTTGCTGAACATGACTTATCAAAGTAGATGCAAAAGAAATTGGCACGACTTTATTATATTATGCAACATAAAAATACTGACCACCAGAAGCAGATCAAGAAAGTTCAAATCCAGCATTTGAACTGATAGCATATAGAAGCTTTGCTCTCAAAGTGCCTGGACGTTTGTATGTTGGAAGCTGTAATTTTTTAGAGATGGACAATAAAAATGTAAATAATTCAAAAGAATGACGAGATGGCTAAAAATGCCAACAATTTTGTCTCAAGTGCCTCAAATCACTAAATGGATATAGATAGTTAGTGGACATTCAAAAGTCCATTCTAAGAAACCTATTTATATGATATTTTGACGTATGAGATTATGAAAATTTGAAGATTCTGAAGTTCAATGTCATAAACTCATAAATAACATAAGGATTCAAGTATCTCATCCAAATCCCAAATACCTTATTCATAGATTCTAAAAATACTTGGGAATGAAGGACTCTGTCATGCTAAATGTCTCCTAAGCATACACTTAAGGATGTGTTCGCCTATTACTAAATTAGTAGTACCTTAAGAGTATTGTAGCAGGTTGAAGCTGATGGAAGCCGATCTACATCTTGTCCTCCTATTGTTGCCCAAAGAGGAACATCACATGCAACCTGTGTAAACAAATAGACATGGGTGTTAATCAATGAAATCAAGACATTTTATTATTTCAGTAAAAAAATGCATTATTTATAGGGATTCTTCCAACACATAACTGGATCATGATGGTGCAAAGGAGAGAAAGAGAGAAGTGGAAATCCTAGAAAACAAAGGCTGGTACAAGATAAAGGATTAAGTATCTAATGCAACTCTTTGAACTCATAGCAAGCAATTAAAGCTCTAAACATCTAATGAAAAACTGATTCATGCATAAAACCCATCTATGGCAAAGTTATTTTAGATAACTGATTACAAGAGTTCAAGATGCTTTGCTTCCTAACTCTATTGTTGTGCTTAATGTACTCTGCTTGAGTAACAAAAAATACAAACCATGCCTTAATCATTTAAGAACAAAGCAGAATGGGAACAGAGAGTCAGTATTAAATGATTTTGAATGCCCATCAATCATAAAAGATCAAGAACATACCTTGTGGATGGTAAAAGGTGGATGCAAGTATTTGAACCCAAGTAATGGAGCACGAGAACAACTGGTGACAAATTTAAGAAGCATACAACGTTCTTTAGGTTCAAAGCCTTTAATTACCTGTACACAGTTGGCAGAAAGCAGAAAATGAACATAGATATCTTAGAATTGGCATCTGCATAAACTCTTCAGCATAATTCATGTGGCTGAACAAAAGATCAAATGTCACATTCTTTGGTAATCACCATGTACAAAATTCACAAACTAGCAAATTTGTGTATGTATCAGAGAGAGAGAAAGAGAGGATCGGTCAACCAAATTCACCCAAAAAAAAATGGAACATATAGCCTTTGCTTGAAGAGCAAAAGAGGAAGGGGGTTCCCTGACACTTTAACTGTAGAGGATTTACTTCATCTATAAGCCTCAAACAACAGAAAATATAAGGAAATAACTTTAACTCTTGACAACAATCAAGTGCTTTTACTCAAATAGGAATCTACATAGTAACATAGCCATTGTATCTATCTGTGCAGTCTAAATTCTAGAAGAACAAATTGATTGTTTGAAAATAATAAAGAAAGCACAAACAATACATCATTTTATATAATTTGTTATGCACGGAAAGTTGTAATACCACTTAAAACAAATTAGACAAATATTCATGAAAATCATAAACATATATATAGTATTGAGATGCAAATACCTCCCAAAAAATCTTGATTGTCCGGCTTCCTTCGTTGTAACCACCAGTGTATCGTGTGTTATTTTTCAAATCATCAGCATCAATATCATAATTGCCACCTGAAAGCAACTGCATTCTTGTATATCTAAGAAATCTTGCTGGCAAAATGAACTCACTAAACCTATTTTTCACAGTATAAATTATTTTGCACATGGCTGTAGCTGGTGAGTAAACAAATGCATCTTGATTTGGGGACTCTAATAAAGACATTTTCTCTTATTATGGAATTCCTTTGCATAAATTAAAAAGCTACTTCAGCAGTGTTACATCAGGCAATAATAGTAAAGGCAGAATTCTGTCACAAAAATGTCCTGCTGCCTTTTGTGCAAGACAGGAGGGGAAACAGTAAACTTGCAAACAAAACCTTTTCAACACACTAAGAAAAAGAAGATACCTGATTAAATTCACCAGCATTGAATAACTTCAACCAGGATGGAGATATAAGATCAGTTAACCCTCTATAAAGCGCATTTGAAAAGGGCAATATCTGCAATTTCAACATTGTCACATATATACCCATGATACAACAGGGAATACAGGAATACAGAAGTCAATAACCTGCATTATTATACTACAGTAAATGATGGTAAAACCTGGTGGTTGAGTTTGTAGTCTGCCATTGCATGTATGTACTGCATCTTGTTCTCATTTGTCACAGAAATATCTTTGCCACCAGACTTAAGTTCCACCACATACCTTTTGCCTAATGATTCTTCAGTAACTGTGAAATCAAGAGAGAGCTCCTTGATATCACCGTCATAATTCTGCATGAATGAGTATGTGAACCTTCCAGTAGTATGATAAAATGCCAGAACAGGAATACACAGTATCCACCCAAGTCAAACATAATCAAGCTAAATTAAAAAAATGAGGCAATGACAAGCACTCGAGGGAATTAAAATCACGATTCCAGACCCTAAAATCAAACTGGCATATTAAATGCAGAATGAATAACATTAGTGAAGTTTTAAGGTTGTCACGAATAATACTTTTATTCTAGAGTTATACAGCATCCAGTTACTACACCTACCCAGCAAGACATGGACTCTTTGAGCAATATTCATATACAATATTTTAAATGCTTTAGCAGAATTGCAAATGCACCAGGCTCGTCTACAGAAGGAGAAAAATTGTCGGTGCCAAGCCAGCATCAAACCAAGTCAAAATTCAGAAAACATGGATCCTAATATAAAACAATGTGAGTCATATTGAATGGTCCTGAATCCTGATTAATTTTGACAATATTTATAAGAATGAGATGGAAAACAGCATGGATTTGTCTCATGGGCTTACCTTGACATACATAAGATTCCTGTATAGCTCTGGATCAAGTGTTGATAATTCATCAAGAAAGCTATATCGTCCCAGCAGCTTTTGTACAAAAACATGGGAGAAAGAGTAATCCAGTAATATTCCTTCATATAGAGCTTTACCCACTACTCTTCCAAGGAATTCAATCATCTGAAGACCATTCTCCAAATATTTGGCAGATGCAGTTGGAATTAGAAGCATGTCTGAAGTTGAGGTTTGTGAAAAGAGTCCATACCTAAGACAAAAGGAAAAGGTGTCAGTTTATAAAGTCACTCCTGAAAGAGGAAATAACCAAGAAATAAAATCAAGAAAGTACAAAATAGCTTCTCAAACTTACTCGGGAGCAAATGCTGCTTTTGATATGTCAGTAAGAAACTCTTTAGATAATCCACCATAGTCCAGACCAGCCTCAAGAAGACCACATTCACTGACAAATGATACATGGATATCCGACTTCAACCTTGACCCAAGGGAATTTAATTGCCGAAATCCATCTTCAACAATATGACCCCGACGTACTACTATCTCAATGGCTCGTGAACCAGGTTCAGAAATTTCACCAGCCATTTTTCGGGATGCTTTATCCATCTTGATAAATTCACGAAACATCTCAACTCTATTCAGGGATAAAACAACTGATTGAGTACTTTCTATAATCAATAGTAGACTATATCATGTGTTACATACAAGACAAATGAACATGATTTCAATGACAAGTCGCAATCAAGTATCCCATCTGAACTAATTCACTGTACTTTTCATAAGAAAAAAAATCCAATTCAATCACATTGATCAATACTCTCATTGACAATAGTTATCACCTTTCAAAGTTAATTCTAATTGCTTTTCTTCAATTATGGCTTCCTAATGCTTAACATATAAGTAGATAAATAAATACAACCATTAATATAATCAAATATCTACTATTTCATAAGATAAATGAGTAATATTATTCCCAAATGATTTTCCATGAACATATCAAATTTAAGATAGTTTATAAGAAGGACATATTAACAGTATTCTTTTAAGGTGAATTTATTTTATCAATTCTCAAATCCCAATTTGTTCAGCCAACAGTAGAATGAACAAAAAAAATTGATGTATGAAGGTACCTTGAAAAGTTTTGCTCAATTAAGTTAATTAACACAACCAGAGTGACTAGATAACCAAATTAAGATTAACTTTTTTTCAACTTGTACTTTCTACTCATAAGAAAACTTGATAAATCAATTGGCTGCAACCCAGGTCATTTAACTCTTTTTTACGAGTATCTTATTCTTATCCTTCTAAAGATCAATTGAATGCGACAGCTAAAATGTCATAAAGATATAAATAACAGAATAGCATGATTGCATAAAACATTTATCACAAGAAGCAAGAGTCCTCTTAATGGTCATGGAGTTAGTAGTTACCTCTCCTCAAAAGGGAAAACATGAGGAACAATGGTGACAATGGAACCAACACTCAATGAAGCTGATGAATCATCAGATCTCAGGTTGGCTGCTAAAACTTCATGAGTTCTGGCAGCAACTGCAATTGGTGGCCGGCTTTTTCTAGCAGGAGAAAGCCACAAAGCAGGAGGACAAAATGGGTGTCTGCAATCCCTTTCATACAGTAAATGTAAGCATCTGACAGCACAATCCATGAGAGGTCTGTTATGATGACCACTTACATGGGACAATCCATTGTAAACCAGGGTATTAAGCATTGACGCAATTCTTCTTTGCTGCTCTATTTTGAATGGAACCTAGCAACATTATATCCCAAAAAGCTAGTTTTGAAAATGTGAATAATTGATAAAAGGACACGGACAAGGAGAAACCAAGCAGTTACCTGTTTCTCATAGAACTCTATGTCATCAAGAACTAAAAGCAGGTGAGAATAGGTTGCACAGAAAAGATGAAGCATGGAAAACATATCCTTTGGAATGCCTTGTGGGCCATACCTCATAAGTTCTATGTCCCATATATCTGATGAATCATCATTCGCTCTACTAGGCTCAGAGTGACTGCCAATGAAATATGTGCATTCTGTTCCTGCTTGTGACTTGCCTGTAAATTTATGAAGCACGTTGACCCACTTATTAGCCCCATCTTTACTGACATGTTTTTGCATCTTCTCAAAGGCTTTATGTTTGCTGATTTCAATTTTGTGATTATCAGAATTATGTTTGTCTCCAGAAAAAAAGGAATCCTCCAGTACACACCACAATCTCACAAGAAATCCAGGAGTGAATGATAGCATGTTGAGAACTGATAATGAGCCACGAATTGGACTCAAAACTGAAAATATTCTAAGTAAGTTAGAATAAAAAAGTGCAACATCACACAATTCTAGCTTCCCCAGACATGCCAGGCCATTTGAGAGCACAGTCTCAGCCTTGTTAGTTGCATCTCTATCTATTGATGCCAAAAGATTTTTGAGATGCCACTGCTGACAAACAGGCCTAAATTGATCCATGTATGACATTATTAAGGATTCATTGGTTGCTTCACCATCATGCTGAACTGTATCAACTGGCTGTGTTGAACTTTCAACATCAGTTTGAAGGGCTTTCTTTTTGTTTTTCACCCATCCAATATTATCAAGACAAGCCAGTAGGGCCTCTGCTAGAGTAATAACAACACGGACATACAATGCATAGTCTAAACCTTGATTGAAGGATTCATTCTCATTCCCGGTTGCTAGGCATATACTGTTAGCAAGGGCCCAACCAACTGGTGGAATAACCTTGAAAGTGACAAGTATCTCTGATTTGACGAACTCTGACATCTCCGTCAAAACTTTCTCTCTCAAAATCTGTCATCATCTGTCAGAGTTTGATCAGTTCTGATATGTTTAAACCATAATCTAAGAAGTTATATGATCTTATTGACTTGAGGTGAAAGCTTAATAGAAGGCATATTCAAGAATAAACTTCAAATTCTAACAATTCAATTAAGACACATTATTTTTAATTTCATCTATCACAGAAAGCAGCACCTCAGAGAGAGGTTTCCTTCACCATCAATAATATAAAATAACACAATTATGCAAAAAGTGATAATATATTGATAACTAAAAGAAGAAAATTCAAACAGAATTAAAAAAAAATATATATATATATATAAGAGACCAAGTTGTCTATAAAATAAAAGAGAGGACTAATAATTTTGCAGGTGAAATTGTTCTACTCTAATGATGCTTACCAATAGAGTCTGGAAGCATGGAAACAAAATAGATTTGTGCTTTAACGCAGGCAGAAGAACAGGTGGGAGATGTTGCACTAGCCAAGGTATAGTCAAAAGATAAACAATATACTGCTTAGCAGCATGGTTGACATCCAGCGTGCCAGGCACTTCTACATCATAGTTTGTCAGATAAAATGGCCGCACAGCTAAAGTTATAGCACTTGCAGTAATGAAAAAAAAATCATCAGCCTGGGTGATACTCTTTGACTTAGAGGAACGATTTTCTAATGTACTAATATATCTGCCAATGGACACATAACAACCACTTTTATTACCCCCCATGAACTGAATTAAATCTTTCACTGCTAAATCTGCATCTAAGTGGTTGTCATCTGTAATGACTTTCCATCCTTTCAGATCAGTTAACATTACAAGAACACGCATAGCTAGAGATGCAACAATAGTAATATCTTGAGCCCCTGAATTACATTCACTAAACTCTGAAAGGATGAAAAAACTAAGAGAAGTCAGCTGTCGTGCTTGGTATCTCCATATTTTTCTTGCTTCAGTTGTGCCAATTGCCAGAAAGCAGAAGTTCTGCTTTGAATCTAACAAAAGGCAAAAATAGATCCATTAGTAATGTACTATTAAGTAGGTATGTTAAACAAAAGGAAAAAGGAGTTGCATAATTGGAAACTGAACTTGAAATCCAATAAAAGATCATCTGAATGAGGGAATATACCAGAAGATTTCAGGCTTTCCAGTAGGATTGTAAAGCACCGCTTTATAGAATCTATTCTCTTGCTGTGGACCTTCTGATGCTGCGTTGAGATACGGGTGATAAAGAACAGAAATGGTCTCAACAAATTGTTTGAAATCCAATTTGCTGTCACCACACCAGTATAATGATTCACCACTATCTCCCACTCCTGCTGAAGCTGCAGCGAAATCATCTTTGTGACCTTGAAGCGCCTCCATACTCTCTTTTAACATTAAAAAGAAAGAGCCTTCATTTCTCCATTTTGACACAAACATGAGGTGCAAATGAAAACTATAAAGATACTAACAAATTGTAGTTACCAGCTTTCTAGTGTTGCTGAATTTACTACAAAGTAGGTCTCAAGTAAACAAATTTTTGTTTCCAATGATTCTAAGTTCATTGGTTTCGTTATCAAGCATTGTCATGGAAAAGCATCAAGTAAAATATCCTAAGAAAGCCTGGACATTCAATATTACATTTCACTTTGAAACCCATTGCTTCTGTAAGCATTAAAGAAATGACACTGAATAACAGCTCCCAAACACAAAAGCGAAGTCACAAGACTGGATCCAGAGTGGGGTCTAGGGAAGGTAATATAGGCTGTTTCCACAACCATGAGATCACATCAGGCTGCAATTTTTTCCATTGTACCAAGGTTCATTAAGAAGCATGGACACTTCTAAATGGTAATCATGTTGTAATAGTCTATCCTTACTTATGTGGTCGGTGATAAGTTATAACATGCGGTAATTTTTAAAATTGATCATAATCCCACACCCATGTGGTGTGGTAATTTTAAAAATCAGGGAAGACGAGACTATGAACCTGAATGAAGAGAGCAGCAGCAGCAGCTCTTTTAGCGTAATTGCGAAGTTCTCTTTCGCGAGAGATCTTCTGAAGAAGCGCGTCTCTCGTAATCTCCTTCGCACTTGCTCCTCTCAGCGACACCTGAACGTTAACATAAATTACTTGAATAATCGATTACGGATTCATGCGAAATTAAGGAACGAGATTGATTGATTAATTGATTGGGGGTAAGAGGAGAGAGTGAATGAATGAGTAACTACCTGCTGTTTACGAGGTGCGTCCATGGTAATCACGAATAGAGGCTCAATTCCATCTTTGGAGAACAAAGCAAGGAGAAGCAAGTTTTAAGTTTTTTTGCGTCATAAAGTTTGACATGTCATTTATTTTATTTGATCTCAAATAAAGTATTGTCATTATTATTGGTGGATTTTTCCATGGCGATGACAATTCTATCCCTGTTTTATTATTGGCACGTAGCGTAAAAAATGGAGAGGGGAAATTGCAGTTGCAGTAGAGGATATGGTGTTGGTAAGTAGTAGTAGTAGTAGTAGTAGATGGCAGCAGCCATGCCTCCACCTCCACTGCAGCAAATCCTTAAACTCTTGTTCCCTTTCTCCATCCAAACCACCATCCTCCTCCATCTCACTCCGCCATGCCACTCACCCGGAGTCCCACGCGCTTCTCCACGCCCTCCACGTGTCATCCCGCTGCAGCGACACCCACCTCGCCAAGACCGTCCACGCCACGCTCCTCAAACGCGACGACGACGACGAGGACCAAGACACCCACACCCACCTCTCCAACGCCCTCATCTCCACTTACCTCAAACTCAACCTCTTCCCCCACGCTCTCCGCGTCTTCCTCACCCTCCCTTTACCCAACGTCGTCTCCTACACCGCCCTCATCTCCTTCCTCTCCAAAAAGTCCAACCGCGAGCGCCACGCGCTCCAACTCTTCCTCCGCATGACGCGCTCCCACGTCCTTCCCAACGAGTACACTTACGTCGCCGTTTTGACCGCCTGCGCAAGACTCCTCCACTTCCAATTGGGCCTCCAGGTCCACGCCGCCGCACTCAAAACGGCCCATTTCGACTCCCCCTTCGTCGCTAACGCCCTCGTCTCTCTCTACTCCAAGCTCGCATCTTTCCACGTCGCGCTTCAACTCTTTAACCAAATACCACACAGGGACATTGCGTCATGGAACACTATTCTCTCCGCTGCGGTGCAGGACTCTTTATACGACACCGCGTTTCAGTTATTCCGTAGCATGCAGTCCACGGATGCGTTTAGAGTCGATGATTTCACTTTATCGATACTTTTGACCGCCTCTGCGTCATTGATGGAAGGTCAACAAGTTCACGCCCACGCTGTTAAACTAGGGTTAGAAACCGATTTGAACGTTGGGAATGGACTCATTGGCTTTTACACTAAATTTGGAACTGTTGATGATGTGGACTGGTTGTTTGAGGGGATGAGAGTCAGGGATGTTATAACTTGGACTCAGATGGTAACAGCGTATATGGAATTTGGGTTGGTGGATTTGGCGTTGAAGGTGTTTGGTGAAATGCCCGAGAAGAATTCGGTGTCATATAACACAGTTTTGGCTGGGTTTTGTCGAAATGAGGAAGGTTTAAAGGCGATGAGGTTGTTTGTCAAAATGGTGGAGGAGGGTTTGGAGTTGACGGATTTTAGTTTGACTAGTGTTGTTGATGCTTGTGGATTGCTTGGTGATTACAAGGTCAGCAAGCAGGTTCATGGGTTCGCTGTGAAGTTTGGGTTTGGATCGAATGCTTATGTTGAAGCTACGTTGCTTGACATGTACACCAGGTGTGGGAGGATGGTGGATGCTGAGAAGATGTTTTTGAGATGGGAGTTGGAGGAGTTTAGCTCTGTCATTTGGACGTCCATGATATGTGGCTATGCTAGGAATGGGCAACCGGAGGAGGCAATTTCTCTTTTCCATGTTGGTCGATCGGATGGGAAGGTTATTATGGATGAAGTTGCAGCGGCTTCAATGCTTGGTCTTTGTGGAACTGTTGGTCATCTTGATATGGGTAAGCAAATCCATTGCCATGTTGTTAAATGTGGCTTGGGATGTAATTTGGAAGTCGGAAATGCAGTTGTTAGCATGTATTTTAAGTGTGGGAGTGTGGATGATGCAATGAAGGTTTTCAATGATATGCCTTGTACTGATATAGTTACATGGAATACTTTGATTTCTGGCAATTTTATGCACAGACAGGGGGATAGAGCATTGGAAATATGGGTGGAAATGCTGGAGGAGGGCATAAAGCCTGATCAAGTTACATTTGTTTTGATAATCTCAGCTTACAGGCAAACTAACTTAAATTTGGTTGATGATTGTCGTAGTTTGTTTAATTCAATGAGAAATGTTTATCAAATTGAGCCCACATCCCAGCATTATGCTTCCTTCATCAGTGTTTTGGGTCACTGGGGTCTTCTGCAAGAAGCACTAGAAACTATCAATAACATGCCTTTCCAGCCTTCTGCTCTTGTTTGGCGCGCTTTGCTTGATGGTTGTAGATTGCATAAGAATGCAATGATTGAAAAATGGGCTGCTCAGAATATTCTGTCCCTAGAACCTAAAGATCCTTCAACGTTTATACTTGTTTCAAATTTGTATTCTGCTTCTGGGAGATGGGACCGCTCTGAAATGGTCAGGGAGGATATGAGAGAAAAGGGGTTTCGCAAACACCCAGCTCAAAGTTGGATCATTTGTGAGAAGAAAATAAATACATTTTATCAGAGAGATAGTTCACATCCACAGGAGAAAGACATACAGAGAGGTTTGGAAATTCTGATCTTGGAGTGCCTAAAAGTTGGATATGAACCTGACACGAGCTTTGTTCTCCACGAAGTAGAGGAGCATCACAAGAAAAATTTTCTATTCCATCACAGTGCTAAACTGGCAACAACTTATGGGATACTGATGACCAAGCCTGGAAAGCCCATTCGGATTGTAAAGAACATCCTTCTTTGTGGGGACTGCCATGGATTCTTAAAATGTGCATCTATTGTCACTAAGAGGGACATATTTCTGAGAGATTCTTCTGGATTTCATTGTTTCTCCAATGGCCAGTGCTCATGTAAAGACTTCTGGTGAAACGCTGGTTCATCCATCTGGTCATCATCATCATGTCAATGATGTTTGCTGAATCATTTTTTGAAGTTGCAGGATGGCAATGTTATATAAGAGTAGTATGATAGTTTTATATAGATGTTACTACCAATTTTGATGGACCAATGAATTGGAAGAAAGATGCTTCTTACAAATGCTTTTGTAAAAAAAAAAAAGGAATTAGAACTGCACAGCCTCATCAGAACAAAGATGTATTATCTGTGTTTACTGAAAACCTTCACTGTGTATGATGTGACACTTGGGGTTTCGACTCTTGAAAATTTTTACTCCCACTACGTGAATTTTTAATGTTCAATAACTTTTTTTTGTTCATTGCATTAATGTTCTGTGCTGTGTCTTCCTATTGTTGTATGTACACCCTAGTAACACCTGCTTAATTTGTTCTTTAATGAAAATTGAACATTCAAAAGGTGAAATCTCAGGCTGGAAAGGCATTGGCCTAATTGTGTTGGAGTTTGCACAGCTATGATCTCAGGTTATGTACTTCATGGACTGAACATTGATGCTATAAGCACTTTTAGGTGGATAATTCAGGAAAGGATTGGAGAATATAGTTAATGTGGGATCTACCATCACAGATATGTATGCAAAATGTGGAAGACTGGATCTTGCTTATGAATTTTCAGACGAGTGTCCGAAATAGATAGTATTTGTTGGAACTCAATGATTTCAAGCTTCTCACAGAGAAATGGCCATTGATCTTTTTCGTCAAATGGGAACGAGTGGAGCCAAGTTTAATTTTGTGAGCCTATCATCTGCTCTCTCTGCTGCTGCTGCTGCAAATTTAACAGCACTCTATTATGGGAAAGAGATGCATGGCTATGTGATAAGAAATTAATGCATTATGCAGATAAGAATTGTATTTATTGCTGTAACATGTAATTTACTGCAATTAACTTCATATTGATTTAAAAGGTTTGACAGATATTAAAATAAGACACAAACTTGTATTTTCTAACAGAGGAAAGAAAACCGAAAAAATTAAGAGATTGAAATTTTACTGAATAACAGAAAGTAATCACACATGTGCTGTCTCAGTTAAATAGAATAGATGACTATCAATTAAAATCCAAACCATATCATATATGACATAAAAGTTGTCACGAATGGTTATGTTTAATTTTCCCTCCACTCGTGAACACGATAAATCAAATCGGCATAATTATTTTGCTTGCCTCTCTCCATCTCCTTACCGTCTGCCACAAGAAAAATTGTGAATCCAACGTGTTGAGTTGAGTGTTGACCACATCACCCATTAAAGAAGAATCTTAGATTAACAGTGCTTCAAATTTGGCAACTTTCCAATTCTTTTTCATTTGTTTGTTTCAGAACAGCGTCCACGCCACGCAGGACATATATATTTTTGGGCTTATATATGCGTGTTACTGTAATTTGCTGGCATGTGGTTTATACTTTATAGAGTAGTATTTATTTCAGTAATACGTATCAATGTATTCCGCAATGCTCGTTTTTATTTAAGAGAAGAGAATTCACGTCAACTCTGCTTCGGTGCCGTTGCGTTAAGGACTGGAATATAATCAATTAAATGACACACTTTTTGTAGCCTTTCGTGGAGGGTTATTTACTTCGCCGCTACACCGCAAGACTTGCTTTCTTTAAATACCAAAATGGGGAAAAAAAAATTAAATAAAGAAAAGTCTTCTTTCACACGAAATAACATTTAACTTTATAGTATTGAAAAATCTTTTTGCTCCGAAATAGATAAATATGAAGCATTGAAGCCAACTTGGAACGATAAGAAAAATTTGGCTGGGCCAGATACAATCATGCAACCCTCGTCATCGAACTACAGTCCAATATGTTGAAAACGGTGTATGAAACAAAAATCCGTCCCTCCCGTTTGGTTATTTATTTCAATCATAATAAATAGACATAATGGAACAAAAACGAGAGTTAATCAATTATTAAAATAATCAAAATTATTTTAGTTTTAAAATTCAACTTTCAAGTATCCAATTGCATTAATTATTTTGAAGAAAAAATCAATTATGCATATTAGTGAAATGGTATAGCCGTTTTGGATTTAGTGGAACTCCGGAGTAGTATGTAGTAGCATCCCTTTCGTTTGGAACCATTAGCACAAGTTGCATTAAAACGAAAGCGAAAGCGAAAGGTGCCTTTAGTTTAGTTAATAGAGAAAAGACAAAATTAATACTGTTGTTAGTTTTTGTTAAGTAAAAGAGGGTAAAACCTACAACCTCTCCTTCTTTTCCTTTATCATTCACCAGCATTCTTATATTATATTATATCGATACTACATGTTATACTTGTAGTCTTATTTTTAATTTATGTTAAGTAAAAGAGGATGTAACTTAAGATATCTCTATTTTTCCTCACTTATTTTTAATTTATAAGTTATTTTTTTAGGAAAAAAGTTAAAAATAAGAAGTTAAATAAAAAAAGTTATTTGTTAATTTTATTGGGTTCGATTCTTCCCCTAACAAAAATTAACAAACTAATTATTAATATTTTCTGGTAAAAAAAAATACTAATTATTTCAAAAGTTGATCTTGTTAGGATTCGAAGAAAAACATAAAAATAAATTCCGCATAAGTAACTTTTTTTATTTTAAAGAATTTTTACAAATTAGTATTTGATCCAATTTTTACTTAAAAGTTACTTATAAGTTAAAAATAAACCGAGTCAAACAATACTTTAATCTTATTATTATATTGGTTCCTGATCTAATAAAATTTGTTAAAAAAATAAAAATAATATAACACACATAAATAATATATGTAAATTTAAATAACCAAATACCGACGAACAAATATATTTATATTAATCTATAAATATATATAATTATTAAAAAAAATGTTTGTTTGGCATAAGAAATCACGTATATTTAAATATGATATTGTTGGCCCTATCTATAGTAGGACAGATGTTTTTATATCTTAAATTATTAAATATTTTTATTTTTAATTTTTAATATTTTATTTGATTGGTATTAATTTTTAAAGTTTTTTTTTTACTTACCGATACATCCATGTTTATGTCATTATTGATTTATTTTTAAAAAAATTATTTTTTTAATGTTACATATTACTTAACTAATAAGACATGTGATATTAATTTTTTTTAATAATTTTTTTAATTTATTTTAATATTACACTTAATTAAACAAATACATTACATATATCAAAACCAAATCATTTACTAATAAAACTAATCGAAATCAAAAGCAAAACGAATAAATATTTTAGGAATAAAAACCAATAAAACTAATTAAGTACTGAAAACAAAAATATAAAATACTAATGACAAAAAAAACTATGTTGTCCTTTATAATATCTATATTATCACCCTCAAATTGTTCTAATATTCTTAGGTGATTTGAAAGACAACATAGTCTTCATTAGTTAATGTCTTTTTTTTATAGTATAACGTAATGTAATGTATGTTTACATTTAACTATCTATATTAAAAAAAACTTCAAATATCATTGCTTCATGTTGTTAAAGTTTGAAGATAGTAGTATTTTATTGGACAACACCAAAATAAGAAGAAGAAATGTAAAGCTCATATAATGTCACTATATATACAGTAATTCAAAACAAGATGCTGAGCTGTGCTTTTGCTTCTGTTCGTATGTTGAGAGTAAATCATTCATTTAATAAAATAGTAGTAGCCTTTTGGGACATTTTTTCCTTTTTTTCTTCACAATTTTGTAGCCTAATAACCTTTCTATTTGCCAAAAATAAAAAGAATATCCGAAGTTTTCTACCATTGATGAGTTGGCTGCTTCAAAAGCATAACCTTGCTTAAAACCGTGGAAGTTATTGCACAAATTGTTAGCATTAAAACTTTATAACATTCTGATTCTGTCATACCTTGACCTCTAACTCCCGCTGATGAAATAAATGTGAGGTGGCAATCGCATGCATCATAGTTACTATGACTCATGAACTACCTACTATACCAAGTTATCGGTGTTGGGTAGAAATGAATAAAACTATAGTAATGAAAAAAAAAAAGGTGATTAAAATTAAGTTGTTTGGTATAAATAAAATAGAGGTAAAAAAAAAAAAGATAAAAATTTGAATTTAAATAGCTAGATGAATAATAATAGAAAAAAAATAACTTTTACTTCTTTTTTTCTCACTTTTAAAATAAAAATATTTCATGTTAGATGCATTAATTTTACTTCATATCATTTCAACCCTAGTTTACTTTCATCCTTAACTTTTCATATCAAACAAACACACCATATATGTGTTTGCTCTCAAGAATTCGTTATGCATATGAGCTAATATTACATTTTTCGGATTTTTATTCTCGAGATTCAGATAATAATAATAATATTGACAAAACATGTTTCAATATACTGCCAGTTAGGATCTGTTTAATTTTAAAAAAATTATAATAATTACGAAACATTATATTATTCAAAAACTAGTATCAAATAATAATAAAAAACAAATTTTTGAAAACTTTAAATTAAAGTCAATAAAAGATATATATATATATATATATATATATATATATATTTTGTAATTATTAATAAAATGTATATGCAAACATTACTTTAAATGAAACAAATCCTTGATTTTTTCTTTCTAAAAATATGATATATATAAGTTTAATGACAATGCTATATTGATGTAATTTAAACGGTTAAGTAGTAAGAAAACCATTACTAATGTTATACAGTATATGCTATTTTGTAGTATTAAATAACTATGTAAATTTGTTTTATATTGTGAAGTACATGGCCTATAAATAAATAATATAAAAATAAACAACACGTCTTAAAATTGAACTCAAATTGAAAAAGAAAGTGTATTCTATTTAATTAAAATAAGATAACAGGTCCATCCTACATATACATGCGCCCGCCTGCGTGTATTTATTGAGTTCAATTATGAGGAATAAAATTACTACTTCTTTTTCAATAACAATAATGATAATCGAATTTAAGTTTAAGTCTTCATAAATGTATTTAAACTCCACGCTGACTTTAATAGGTTAATTACTAGTGTAGTATAGGTTTTTCTTTTCTTAAATACCACTGTAAAGTTTTGTTCTGTTTTAACTAGTCTCCGCAAATTCCATTCATTTATTCATTGCTGTCAATCTCTAGACAAAACGATACGTTTGGAGTGGAATGAATAACTAAAACGACACGTGTGGAGCATAACACCTGGCATGGGAGAAAGTCAAGAATGAGAGTCGAAAACAAAGAGGTGACGATGAATGACACAATAATGAATCGGTGAGTTGTTGGTTTATTGGCAAAAGATAAGGGTAGAAACGGAATTCCGAAAAGTTGCATGCATAGACTCGGATATTGAGGGAGAAGTGTGAGGACGCTTGGCCCGAGATAGCATTAGAATTTAGAACCCATTTATTACCAACACTTCACCATCATATTCTTCCTCTGCCTCTGCCACCAAAACTCTCTCTTCTAAATCCTCTATTTACAAACAAACAGAAGCATGAGTTCTGCTACCACAGTTACTGTAGGTAGATAATAACAGAAACCCACTTTGTTTGGGAAGAATTCTCTTGAAAAATTAAGAAGAAAGAAACATTCTCCAATGGGTGGCGGTGGCGGTGGTGGTGGTCGTCCAGACTCATCTTCATCCATGAAACTCTTGTTGTTCATGGTGCCTCTCGTACTGGTTGCAGGGCTTGTCTCTGTATTGGGTCCTAACCCCTCTAGTTGGTTTTTTAGTGCAAACGGACCTGTGTTATTGGGAGGCTCTGTTTCTTCCTCTGCCTCAACAAGTAGTGGTGCTGTGACTGTGAGTGTGACCAACCCTTCTGAGAGAGAGGGGTTAGTCGTGGTGGCCGTGGATAATCGCGGCGGCGAGAAAATTATCTCCGATGACACTGACTTCAATCACTCCTCTACTCCTCCATTTTCCGTTCAGGCCATAGACATACAAACACCACCTCAACAACCTGTAAGACATTTTTCTCCTGTTCTTCTTATTATTGTTGTTACTGTTTTTCAATCCTTAAGTTTGTTTATGTTTTTTTCTTTTAAAATTAAAAAAAAAAAAAGGTCATTAAAGGAGTGGAAGACAAAACTTGGATACAGCAGTGCTTTTTTCCTATACTAGAATCCAAGTTTAATTTCCCTTCGGTAATCTACTAGAAGTAATAATGGGCTGCATTAAAGGATTGTGTAGATTACCAAAGTAAAACTCTTATTCTGATTGGAGTAGTAGTAGTAGTGTAGTACTACTATGGAAGTTTCTATGATGAAGTTTCGCAAAATATGTCAGATGATTGTTGCATTCAAGAAGGAAAGAATGTACAGATAGAAAGAAAAGAATGTAGCTAAAGCCATTGAGGATGCTACTGACTCCAGACTTTAACCTTTTTTTGCTTTAATTATCATGAAGAAAAGATCGACAATTATAATAAATTGTTTTTTTTTTCTCTTTATTCTGGGACAATACCCGAATGAATAGAGAGAGATGTGTAATTTTATTACATAATTTCACTATGTTCTCATTTGAAAGTCTAATATTTTATAGTAAAAAGTTTAGAATTAGGAGATATAAAACAATTTATAGTAGACGAAAGGAAAGCTTGGGCTCAGAGGGCACTTCTTTTTTCTTCTTTTTTTCCCGGATTGAAATTGTAAAATGAAAATAAATTTCGAACGTTCCCTGTCATGAGTAATTCTAAATAAACATTTAACATAACCTTACGTTTTCGTCTACGCACTGCTATTATATCGATATAGTATTTCATTTCATTGTTTCGAGGCATTTTTTCTCGGTGAAAGGGAAGGATTTGAAATAATGCAAATCGCTGTATCAACTTGGATGTTACGTACCTTGTAATTGTTGCCGTAGTGTGGCGATCCAAGGAGTTATTTACGGATTTGAGGATTTCAGACTTAAAATTTATGAATATATCCTGCTCCTTTGTTGAATACGCAAAGAAATGTGAACCCCCTTTCACTAAACTAGAGTACTTTTGAAGAATTGCAAATGTTGGTTGTGTTTATCTTTTAAATTATTTTTTGGATAAATTCCATTTTAGATAGCAATCAATTCAATTTCTTATACATTCAACCTGCACATGAACCAATGATTATGGAAGGTTTGATTTAAAAATATAGTTGTCAATTCAGTTTTAAGACAGGGCAATAGACAAGGTAGGTTACGTTAATTTCTGGTGTATTATATTGAATTGGGTTTTCAGAAGCTACTTGTTAGGTAGAGCATTCTAAATTTCTAATATAATTGAAATTAAAATCTCATCCATTTGTGAGTTTTAAATATAAAGGTGATGATGACCCATCATTTTATTTACCAGAACAAGGATGAACAAAATGTTTCGCAACTTTCGCCCAACGTGACACCTGTGAATGAGTCTCATGTTGCACCAGAGACACCGAAGCAGCAAAGAAAATTCAGCATCTTAGATAGAACCGAAGCTGGTCTAATACAAGCTCGAGCTGCAATTAGAGAAGCACGAAACGGGAATCAAACACAAGATATAGACTATGTTCCAGTTGGACCAATGTATAACCATGCCAATGCATTTCACAGGTAAATAATGCATTTAATAGTAACATTCACAATTGACAAATAATCAACAAGCAATTATGTGCTGTGTGTAAGATTGCAATACCCACCCACTTAATGTGCACCACTAATTCCTTAAGTGCCACAAGCACAATAACAAATGAAGTATTTTTTTTATTGTTGTAATTTATTTTTGCATATGATCACAGGAGTTACTTAGAAATGGAGAAACAGTTCAAAGTATTTGTGTACGAAGAAGGGGAACCTCCAGTTTTCCACAATGGACCTTGCAAAAGCATATACTCGATGGAGGGAAATTTCATACATGCTATTGAGATGAATGAGCAATTCCGAACAAGAGATCCTGAGAAAGCACATGTTTTTTTCTTACCTTTTAGTGTAGCAAAGCTGGTGCAATTTGTGTATATACGTGACTCTCATGACTTTGGCCCCATAAAAAAAACTGTCACGGACTATGTTAACGTCATTTCCGGAAGATATCCCTATTGGAACCGAAGCCTTGGATCGGATCACTTTTATCTTGCTTGCCACGATTGGGTAATTACTAATTACATCATCATTATTATTGTTGATTTAATTAATAGGGGAGTAATTAATATTTAATAATGTACTAATGTTGTTGTTTTTCAGGGGCCAGAGACTTCACGTTCCATTCCTAACTTGAACAAGAATTCGATCCGTGTGTTGTGCAATGCTAACACATCAGAGGGATTCCAGCCTTCAAAGGATGTCTCTTTCCCAGAAATTAATCTCCAAACCGGTTCAATAAACGGTTTGATTGGTGGGCCTTCTCCATCTAAACGCTCACTTCTGGCGTTCTTTGCTGGTGGGCTTCACGGCCCAATAAGGCCCATTCTTCTTGAACACTGGGAAAACAAAGACGAAGACATTCAGGTTCACAAGTACCTTCCAAAGGGCGTGTCATACTATGAGATGCTGAGAAAGAGCAAGTACTGCCTTTGTCCTAGCGGGTACGAGGTAGCAAGTCCCAGAGTAGTGGAGGCTATCTACACAGGGTGTGTCCCAGTGCTTATTTCAGACCATTATGTTCCTCCGTTTAATGATGTTTTGAATTGGAAGTCCTTTTCCGTTGAGGTTTCGGTTAAGGACATTCCCAGGTTGAAGGAAATTCTGTTGAGTATTTCTCCAAGGCAGTATATAAGAATGCAGAGGAGAGTAGGACTAATTAGAAGGCACTTTGAGGTACACTCTCCTCCCAAGAGATACGATGTGTTCCACATGATCCTTCATTCTGTGTGGCTTAGAAGATTGAACTTTAGAGTCCACGATGACCAATAGCTCGTAGATTATTACCGCGGTTAACCTATTAGTTTCTGATTGTGTGATTCTTTTCCCGTCGGTGTGAATGTGTGATTCTTTTCCCGTCCTGTAAAAAATTCTCATAAGTCAAAATAAATTTTATTTTCCCATATTCGATGCCAGTGTCTATTGTTTCCTATTACCGAATTAGACCAGATATTTGCATACCTTATGGAATTGAGTACATCCCGTACAAGGATAGATGTGGCTTAATAAATAAATTTGAGATTACTTTCACAGTTCTAAATTTCTTTCTTGATTAATTTAACAAAAAAATTTGTACAAAACTGCGATAAAGTTTGAATAGTTCATTTCTGTTTAGTTTTTAAGAAATATTTTTGTTAGACTCAACATATATAGTGGGCTCTTATAAAAAAAACATATATAGTGGGCACATTCATAAATTAAAAAAGTTCGAATGGAATTTTGCCTTACATCAAATTACTAAAACTACAAACAACCCAACAACAATATTATTATTAATGTTACTTGAGCATCAAAATACTAACATGTAAAGCTTTTAAACTGAAAAAAAAAAATGAACATATTTCTGGCTTATATTGGAGCAACATCCTCTTCTCCTAAAATTTGTAACAAAATATATAAAATCGCTACATAAAATTCCCATGAAAAAATTCCACACTCTACAGTCATGTTCTTCTTACAAAGAATTCTCGAATAAATTGTGACTAATTAGGAATCAAGTTCTGTCTATATTTATTTGTTGAAGTAATAAAAAAATATTATTCTTGAAGTATTTTTTTTTCAAATTGTGAAATACAAAAATAGTTGTCAATAGACTTTTGCCCTCTTTAAATAATTTCACTAAATTAATTGAAAATCAATACCATTTATAATTAATACATCAAAAGTCTAGAATAAAATAAAATATGAAATGACTACTTATATATGAGTGATTAAATTTTTAAATATAGTTTGTTACGAAAGAAAAATACGAGTGCTTAGTCTCTTTATTTCTTGATCAAAGGTCTTTTCTGTTTTATAGACAACTTTTTTTTTTTTTACACTTCTTAATTAAAAAAAAATACACATTTTAGCATAAGTTATAAGTTATACTACAAATTAATTTGAAGTATATTCGATAAATAGTTGACATGAAGCATAGTTAAACAAACAAAAGAAGCTTTGATCCTTCATCAAACTACAGAGAGGCGCTTTACCCTGAAGATGGCACGTGGTTAGACACGTGGTCTGTGATGGATTTGCTTTAGTTTCTCATTCTGAATTCTGATAGACATGGAAGATAGATGTCACCACCAAGAAGCATCAGTGGCAACGTGCCACACTTTCATGCCTGCCATACATGGAGATTGCCATTTCCCTCCACGTGTCACTCGCCCCGAACCCCGTCTTTATTAACGTTTAGTGCTTCAAAATCATATTTATATAGATAACTTCATTTCCAATTGTCCAACAACACATTAATCTAATCCCACTACAATCATCAGCGATGGCGACGAGACAGCAATTCAAGGAAGACAGAGCCGAGGCAGCAGCCAAACTCGCAGCCAAAGACATAGGCGATATCAACAGAGCACAGGAGCGCGACGAGGGGTACGACTTGCACTCGGAGGCCAACTTCAAGCAAGCACGAGCCGAAGCGGCTGCAAAACTCGCCGCCAAGGATCTGGAGGACGCTAATAGATTAAGGGACACCACATGGAAAGAGCAACATCATCATCATAATATTGATCATGATCAGAACAAACCCGGAGTGCTAGGGTCCATGTTTAGAGCCGCGAAGGAAGCCGTGGTTGGGAAGCCAGCTCCTCATCACGACGAAGTTGCAGTTGCAGATCATAACTCGCCCGGGGTTTATGATAAGGCGAAGGAAACAAAAGACACGGCTGGGTCGAGGATGGGAGAATATGCAGATTATGCGACTCAGAAGGCGAGGGAGACCACGGATGCAACGAAGCAGAAGGCTAAAGAAACAAAAGACTATGCTGCGGAAAAGGCTAAGGATGCTAAAGATGTAACAGTGCAGAAAGCTGGGGAGTACAAGGACTATACCGCTGAGAAGGCAGTGGAAGGAAAGGACACTGCAGCAGGGAAGCTTGGGGAGCTCAAGGACTCTGCTGCTGGTGCTGCTAAAAGGGCCATGGGTTTCTTCACCGGCGGAGGCAACAATGACGAAGCAAAGGTATTAATTAATTAATAATAAACACTAATTAATTACTACTGGCTATTTAAATAGTTAATTAGTTGATTTGTAATTGTATGGCAGGAATTAACGGATGAGGAAACGAGGCGGACATCAATGCAGGAGGTGAGGGTGCAGGATAAGGAGTATGGAACGGGGCGGGGTACTGGAGAGAAGCTGGTGATCAAAATGGAAGAGTCGCGCCCAGGAGCGGTGGCGGATGCGCTTAAAGCAGCCAATAAGGCCATGGACGGTGATATGGAGGAAGAAGGCGTGCTTCATATCGAGCGTCGTCGCGAGAAGATGTGATGACATTCTCTTCTGTGTGATAATCCATCATAATAATATTATGTCCAGTCTATGTACGTACTACTAAGATGTTGTGTTTTATAATAATAATAATAATAATGTAATGTTACTTTTCTTTTTACTTAATGGATCCTCTTTAAGCTTTCATTCTCCTAAATTTCTTCTTATCTTTCTTTCAATTTTAGTATTACCAATCTAATCCCACACAATTAAGACTTTTTCCCGTAAAAATAAAATATGAATGCTATGCGTCATTTTCAAATATACTATATAAGTCATTATGCATGGAACATTGAACCTATGAAGATTCAAGTCTTCAAGATGACAAGACCAATTAAGAATCTCAGTATGACCGACGACCGATGATGATGATGATGTCAAAACCCGTTAACAGGGAAAATTATTACTAGAACATTATAATAATTTCATATTTGATTTGAAGGAATTTGGATTTCATGTCTCTGAATTTTTCAATTCATAGAAATGTGTGTGAAAGATGTGTTGTTAAATTTTACACTGTAGGATCCAAATTCAATCATAACGACTTTTTATTCAAATATATTTATCCTCAATTTTTCTTATCGAATTATTTAATTTTTTTTAATCACTTTTTATTTGTGAATCTTTAATATATCGATTATTAATAAAAATAGTTATTTACCTTTTATTCTTATTTTTTTCCTTTCATCTCAACCTACGTCATTTTTAGAATAATTTGAAAAGTGGAAAGAAATTTAACTCTCATCGCGGGAATTAAAAAAACAAAACACCCGTTTGAAACCCCTAGAATGTATTTTTGGAGCAAAGATACGACTACATTATTTTTTCGAACACACTTTTATAGCTTACGTTTGTGGTGGTAAGTTGGTATAATAGTCTAAATCTGACAATTTTAATTGCATTGGAAAAATCTCAATCGGTAATATAATCCAATACTCAAAATATTTGTACTTTATCTTTTAAAAATGCAAAGAGGGGCCAAATCTTCGACGAAAACTTAGAATGAGATAAAATTCTCAGCTCATTCCATTTAACTTTTTACTTTATTTCACCAAATTTGTAATTCCCTTTTATGCAAGTTATTTTCAGTACGACCCATGTATTTAATATTCTTATAAGCTAGTCCATTATTTGTTAAGCCAACCACAATTCTAACTCACGAGTCGCACCGTTTGGTGAACCACACTATCAATGCCAGCGTTTTGTACCGTCTGGTGAACCAGATCACTATCACATGCAAACCGTTTACACCGTTTGGTCAACCAGAGTCTAAGTTATGATTTTTAAAAGATGTCAATATTCGTGTTTAGCTATCCAGGAGCTCAAATCTCATACATTTATGTCATTCCTGATTAAAACTATTTTCTCATGTTTTAATTACCCAAAATGATGTATATATATAGTCTCAAAAATGATATATGTGTGGCAGTTGTTTTTTCATATTTTTGTACCAAAGTATTTTTAGTTATTAATAGTTTGCTTGATCGATCTTAATTATTAAAATATTTTTTATTTGATTTTTGGTATTTAGTTAAGTAAAATAGATTGATGTTCTGTGTCTATTAATTATTAATTATTTGACATGTGAAAAAATACTTTAGAAAAAAAAAACTTTAAAAAGGATTAAACAAAACAAGCATTTAAAACTAAAAACTAAAATACTTAAGAAACAAAAATATATTTTATCCAATAATTATTAGAAGTATCATGATAAGAAAGTTTGGCGGGCATGGCAGTATCACTTGATTCATAGTTTGATACCATTCCATTTTTTATTTTTTTTTATAGTATAATACCATTCCATTTTTTTAATAACAATTAACCTTTATAATACATTAATACTATGTGTTCTAGTCTTGTGTAGTTTTGTTATTAGTCGCTTTGGTGGAGAACAACCTAAGACGCATGCCATAACGTGACTATAATATATCTATCTCGTTCAAGGTTTCTTATACTTTTTGGTTCCTGATAAAAAAAAAAAGCATTGAATTGGCTGCCACCCATGTCCACCAGAGGCTTCATCGTCTATCTCGTATCATGTTTCTCTGTCGCGCTTTTCTCTGCGCTGTTCCTCACCCGAACCAGCGACTACAAACATTATGCGTCAATATCTTCTTCATCGTATAATTATGGATTCGGAAACGATAAAGTTTGGCCCGTATGTTACACCTCTCTTCTCTGTCACGTTATTGTTGATGCGGTACGCAAAAAGACTAATGCTTATTGGTTTGTTGGGGTTGCAGGAATTGAAGGTTGGTTGGAGAGTTGCGTTGGCCACAGTTATTGGGTTTCTGGGATCTGCTTTTGGAACCGTTGGAGGGGTAGGTGGGGGAGGCATTTTCGTTCCCATGCTAACTCTCATTGTTGGTTTTGATACCAAGTCTGCTGCTGCTCTTTCTAAATGTAATAAATTACTAATCACTTATTTTCTTTCCCAGTTTATTCTTTCACGTTGTTGTAACTTTTTTTTTTTTGTGATCAAGTGTGGTGTTCTTGACTTGTTATTTTCAGGTATGATAATGGGGGCATCAACAGCGTCGGTTTGGTATAACATGAGAGTGCCTCATCCAACCAAAGAGATGCCTATAATAGACTATAATTTAGCTCTTATTTTTCAGCCCATGCTCATGCTTGGTATAACTGTTGGTGTAGCCCTCAGTGTTGTCTTCCCCTACTGGCTCATCACTGTCTTCATCATTATTCTCTTCATTGGTCAGTCTCTCTCTAAATGTTTTACTTGCAAAGCAAACTGCAAACCATGCTTTGGTGGAATAACTTCTTTTACTTTTTGACAGGTACCTCTTCAAGGTCTTTCTTTAAGGGAACTCAGATGTGGAAGGAAGAGACTCTTCTCAAGGTAAAAAAGTTTCACCACTTAAGCTAAGACTTTGAATATTAATCTTGTAAGTCCTCAACAGAAGCAAATATTAGCTTTATCTCTGTCTCTATCTTTTGTGTTTGCTAATTGCAGAAAGAAGTGGCCAGGCAACAAGCGACTTTTGATAATGCTCATGGCGAACGTAAGAAAAGATTATACTTTTCCACTTTATTAAGGATTAGTTAGGAGTCATTTTTTTATACTGTATAGTAATTCAACCATTTTCAAATTAACCAGTAGATAGATATTATGAAAGTTTGGAAATTAATAAGAATGGTTTCTCTTCTGTAAATTAAGCGTGCCTTGTGTATATGTAGTTTCTCATAATGATTTGATTTCTTTGATTATCTTGGGTGTGATAGTGACTATATTAGTATATTTCATGAAATATGCTGATTGACACAGAATACGAGCAGTTGATTCCTAAAGAAGAGAAGTCATCTATGGTATGCAAACTTATCATAGTTTTGATTGAGTCGTAGTAGGTGCTGAGTAGAAACCTGACTTTTTGATTTTTTTTTTTCTCCCATAAACACCTCAGCAAATTTTTTGTTTCAATCTCAAATGGAAAAGGATTTTGATACTAATGGCCGTGTGGGTTTCTTTCCTACTACTTCAAGTCATCAAGGCAAGTCCCCCTCTCTCTCATCCACATCACAAGTATGTTCATTTATTATTATTTCTGTTTTAAGTTTATTTGTTGTTGGTCTGCAGAATGCTGTGGAGGTCTGCAGTGTATGGTATTGGATGCTTTTCTCCTTACAGGTATGATAATGATAGTAACATCAATTACACGAGCACAACTTGTTACTTAACTTGTTATGCAGTAGGGTCAAAATGTCAAATCAAACTTATTGCCATGCATTTTTTTTTCTTTCCAGTTTCCTATTGCACTTTTGGTGCTTGGCTACGAAGCAGTGAAGTTGTACAAGGGTCACAAAGAGAGAGTGAGCACAGGAAACCCGGAAACCATATGTGAGGCATCAATTGAATGGAATGTTTTGCACATTTTGCTTTGTTCACTCTGTGGAATCTTAGGAGGAACTGTTGGAGGCCTACTTGGTTCTGGAGGTGGCTTCATTTTGGGCCCTCTTCTCATCGAGATTGGTGTCATCCCTCAAGTAGGGTGTGCATGTGCACAAGACACTTTGATTTTTGACATTATTGTTTTTCAAGCAACTTGACTTCCAATGACGTGTTGTTGTTTAAATTGCAGGTTGCTAGTGCAACAGCTACATTTGTGATGATGTTTTCATCATCATTGTCTGTGGTGGAATTCTACCTTCTCAAGAGATTTCCCATTCCTTATGGTAGTTTTCATCATCTTTTCAAACTTATGTCACTTTACAATTTGTCTTACTTTTAAATTTTGAGAGTCTGCCTTTCAAGAGTTTAAGTGAAAGACAGGAACAAGGAAATAAGTGAAAGATGTCAATATATCATGGTACACCATACATCATATTTGTATATAACCATCCATTTTTCACTCTAGCTATATGTTATATTTTCATCAGATTCAATGTATGAACAAAATATTTTAAAATAATAAACTTTAGTGATCTGATCTCTGTATGCTTAATGTTGTTGTCATATTTCTTTTGCAGCAATATACCTAACTGCGGTGTCTGTTTTGGCTGGCTTTTGGGGACAATATTTGGTAAGAAAATTGATGGCAATTCTTAAAAGAGCCTCAATCATTGTATTCATCCTCTCAGGGGTCATTTTTGTTAGTGCTCTTACCATGGGTAAGGCAAATCAAATTCAAAGCCAATTTATGATTTGTATACATGATTTTTATATTAAAGTTCTACCATAATACATTGTAGCAAATGTAATGTAACCCTTATTCTTTCAGGTGTCATTGGCATTGACAAGAGCATTCAAATGATTCAAAACCATGAGTTTATGGGTTTTCTAGACTTCTGTAGTAATCAATGATTTATGTAGTGTGTAGTAAGTGACAAACAGAGGCAACATTGTGGAGTTTGTGTGCAAAAATGCTTGCAAATTAGGATAGGACAATAGCAACGTTCATGAATGTTGGTCAATGTCTAGATGAGTATGACCAAGAAGGAGATCCTTCCTCTTCGAGTAACAAATAAGGCTAGCTCGCCCTCCATTGTGTGAAACGCTGTTTGTAGTTGAGTGTTAGCTACTGGCTAACACTTTTCTCATTGCAGTGCAACATTTGTTTGATATGTATATTTTTTTAATTTCTGTTCAGTCTCCATTCAATTCTAGAGTCTGAAAAAAAAAGCTTGTAACTTCAGAGTTGGACAACAACGTTCAGAAATTCTGGTCAATACTTAGTTGACCACCAGGAAGATCCTTTCCTCCATGTAAGAAATAAACTAGGCTTGATTGTCCCCCCCTTTGAGAAAATCTGTCTGTGGTTGAGTGTTAGCTACTGGCTAACACTTCTCATTGTAGGTGTGGATATTCAGAAGTTAAAGATTTTTTTTTATTCAAAGGGAGAAGTCGAACTCCAATACTAAAGAGTAGAGAGTTTATAATAACTCACGCACGCATAGAAAAAATAAATTCACACATCTTTGTTTGATTTGAAATGTATAAATAATAAAGGTCAAATTATAATGTTTGAGCTGTATGATTAGCATTAAATGAGCGGAGAAATAAAGAGAAAATGACTAGTTTAGTTTGAGTATGAGATTGATTTGGTTGAACCAGGCTATCAGAAACAGATTCCGGGGTTTTGATACTGTCTCAGCTAAAAGTGATGAGGAAAAATCGCTGTTGTTGTTCTAAACTTCTAATCACGGTTATGTTTGGCATACAGATGATGCTTTTCTTGTATGTAGTGCTTAGGAATACTTATGTTACAAATTTGATTATCATATTAATACCAACGAGCCAGGAGAAATGCTGAAACATTCAAAAATTGAATTGTTGGTGTTAGTAGTAGTGGTAATGGTAAGGTAACTAAAACTCATGGTTTAATTAATTAACGTTTTAACTTTAGAAAAGAGGCCGACAAGGTTAAACAACACTCCTAATTATGATTTCAAACCATTTAATTACTGTATAAACAATCATGAAGTAATTAAATAACTCTGTTTTATAATAACTTTTGAAATAATTTTATAAAAATTAATTTTATTAGCATAAAATGTATGGTTGTGATGGAACCAAAAATAATTTTAGATGCATAAGCCTTTCTCTTCAATGAAATCCAAAAATGTAACATGATACATTAATTTATATTTTTTTATGTAAAGATTTTTTTTCTGAGGGAAATTATGCAAAGATATTAATTTATATAAAAAATGAAGATAAAATATATAAAATATTTTAATGAAACCAAAAGTCTTTCAGTATATTTTGTTCAATTACTTTATTTGTTTTCATTTATATAAATCAACGTCATATTACAATTTTGTCATATTCTTGTTAAATATTAAACAAAATATGAGATGAGTGATATAATTTTGTACATATCCTCTTATGCGCTTTTTCCAGATTCTTATGGACCAGGCTTGTTTATTTTAGGCCCAAATTAAAACATATTGGGCTCAGGAGTGCAAGTACGCGGTTTTATATTTGGTGTATAGAAAGCGAAGAATCAGTATCGATCAGGGAAAATAAATAAGGGTTTTTAGGGTTACACTGAGCAGCCACCACACCTCCCGCAGCAGCCATGGTTCTCAAGTAAGTATTCGTGGCACCTTCTTCATCTTCTTCCATGAACTCTTTTGTTGTAGGATACATAAACTCGTATGCGCTCAAAAGTCGAATGTTGTTTGTTCATGTTAATCTCGTTCTTCATTCTTTTTTTATATTTGTGATGTCGACTTCGTCTCTCATTTTGCTGCCTTGGTATGATTACGTTGTTTTTCATTTTCTGTTTTTTTTTTTAAATTAGTATTATTCGGTTATTGTAGTTTCGTTCCAGAGGATAATGGTATCCAAAATTGCAATTGTATTGAACATTTGTCGATGCGCAGAAAAATTAATGCAAAAAGTCCCTGAAATTTTGACCTAATTTGGGAGTTTCTTCTCAATAGCTGCTTTTACTTTTTCGATTTTTTGAGACATTGCTTGGTTTTAAAAACATGTTGGAGCGTGTTATTTTTTAAAGCAGCTTTTGAGAAATATGCCAGAGGCGTACTACTTGAATATTGATGAAATTAGTTATTGCTAAACCAATCAGTTGCTTGAGCATTTTGTTTGTTCAAATGAATAATGTTTCTTATTGGCAACATAAGTATATTGATATTAATATTTTTATTCCTGTATCAGAACTGAACTATGCCGATTCAGTGGTGCCAAGATCTACCCAGGAAGAGGCATCAGATTTGTTCGTGGTGATTCTCAGGTGACAAAATATGTCTCATTGAATTTTTGGATGTATCACATTATAACAACCAAAAAATCCCAGAACTAAAAGAGTTTAAACAAACCAGCCCATTATTTATAATTCTGATATGTGGGTTCTTGTTTGTTGAATCTACAGGTTTTCTTGTTTGTCAACTCAAAATGTAAGAGGTATTTCCACAACCGTCTGAAGCCATCAAAGCTCACCTGGACTGCAATGTACAGAAAGCAACACAAGAAGGTGATCATTTTATTGTAATATTTCAATGATGAAACAATAAACCATCAAGTGAACATGTTGTTGGTTTGTGCTTATGTATTCCACAAGTAAATAGGTTACTGTGCTAAGTAGTTCTGCAATGGTTGCATACATTTGATTTGATTGTTTGTGTGTACGGATGTGTAGGACATTGCTCAAGAAGCTGTGAAGAAGAGGAGACGTGCTGCCAAAAAGCCTTACTCTAGGTCTATTGTTGGTGCTACTTTGGAAGTTATCCAGAAAAAGAGAGCTGAGAAGCCTGAAGTTCGAGATGCAGCTAGGGAAGCCCAGCTTCGGTGTGTTTTTGTTTATTTTTTTCTGCCTACTTTCGGATTTGCTTCTCTTGCATTTGTTATAGATGTCTACATCAATCAAAGTCTATATTTCTCACTTTAGAGAAGCTAAAATCCTTTTATTTAATTTCCTTTCCTTTATCATTTCTATATTTTTTACTTTAATAATGTAAAATCTTATCTCTGTTACCGAGCCTTATTTTTTATTTTTTAACTTTTAAATATGGATTTCATATTTCATCTGAATCCTTGATGTGGTGCAGTGAAATCAAGGAGAGGATCAAGAAAACAAAGGATGATAAGAAGGCCAAGAAAGCAGAAGTTGCCGCCAAGTCACAAAAAGCTGGAGGGAAAAGCAATGTTTCTAAGGGTGCTATGCCCAAAGGTCCCAAACTTGGTGGTGGAGGCGGGAAACGCTGATCTTTTGGTTTTGTTCCTATTTTTGGCTACACATTAGTTCTGTTTTGATCTTCTTTACTGATATTTTATTTGCAAGATTAATCTTTTATTTTACTGTTTATTATAAAACCTGTGTTTGTATCTCCGGAAGGTACTTGGTTATTGAATGGATTTTGCCATCCTTGCTAGTTTTATATTCTCACGTCAATCATCTTTATGTCGTCTATTACTAATGGTTCATGTTTGGTTGTGATATCTTCCTACTGAAGAGATGCAGATGAGCCTTGGTTCATATTCTAAATTTGTTTTGTTGATCATTTGAAGCATTAGCTAACAATTGATTTTGTTCCAAACTTGATTATTGATTTTGATGAATTACAAGTCTTGCATTTAGAGTGTTCTTTAACGTGATCTTTTGATCCGTATCCATTTGTTTTCTTCCATCTTGTTTTTCTTTCACCACGGTTATTAGCTACCAATAATATTGGGAGTAATCTATGATTAAGTCCTACACCTATTCACACTATCGCATTCTTGTGTATTTTAGGTTATAATTGTAGATGTTTGCTATAAAAATCAAAGAGAAAATGGTAAAGAACATTCTCTAACCAAATTGACTACTAAGTTACTATAAAGAAAAATTATAAATTTTTTAATACTGCACGATTGTAAAAAGAAAAAGAAAAATATTTTAATTTAATGTACCAATGCTCATCATCCTCAATTTTCCTCTTCCACTTTCCAATACACAAACGCATACAAACCCATAGCCCCTTGAGGTCCTCTTAAGTCCTATCTATGTTTACAAACTAACTCATGTGAAATCATAACCTAATTGCAATTTGTGATCGGGGGCAAGGGAATGGGAATTGGGAAACGCTAGCATGGTGGGTGGTACACCATGGCGCCATTCCAGTTAGGCAGTTCCACCAATTGTTAGTGTGGCCGTGTGGGTTCCATCTTCATTTTGAAAATGTAGATGGACTAAAGATTTGAAGTAGGCAAACAATCAGTTGTGTTTGGTTTGTGTTGGAGAAGAATAATAACACTTCAAAAAAAAAAAAAAACTTACAAATATGGAGGTATATTAAGAACAAAGAAGGATAAATAAAACAATTGTCATCTTATTTTATTATTATGCTGGGCTTACACCCAGATAGGCCTAAATTCTAGGCCAAACAAATGGCCCAATTAGTAACCAACCCACTCTAGACAGTTGAATCATAGGTCGCAAAGCACAGAACAGAACCATGAAATATCTAACTAACAAGTAACAACCCCTGCAAATCATTCAGTTATGGACTGCCATGCAAGGAAATGAGCAAAATTTGAAGACTTAAAAGAGTTTAATGATGATTCCGTTACTCTAAACATTTTATTAATACATCGTACTATCTTTCATATGATTCATATCTATATTTTTTCTTTTTTTTCTGCATCTTTCTAGGTGTCAACTGTCAAGTAGAATAGTGTCCAAAAATAATTATTCTCTATATAAACAAGCAATATATGATTTAATTGGATTCATGTTCGTAATCTTCTTGTACCATTCTTACATTAATAACAATGATTAAAATCATATTCTTACTATTTCTTACTAATAACAATTAGTGACTCATACCCAAAACAAATGTCACAGTTTTTTTTTTTAGTTAAATAAGAATTTTTTTAACGTTATGCACACCGACCTCCTCTTGCTAAAGTCTAAACTACGTGGTATGATGAAAAAGGTAAAATGATGCTCCTTCCATCACAATATTTAAGATTGTTTCACACATTAAAAAAATAAATATGTAAGAAAATCTATTTGTTAAGAAATAAATTTACTAACATATCTTTATTATTTTTTCTTAATTTTAATAAATATATCATTAAATCTTTAAAGACAACAAGTTTTTTTAGAGGACAAAATTTGGAAAATTAAAACTATATTCATTTTGGGATGAAAGAAGTAGATTGGAATTGTCCTCTTCCTACCTAGAAGTAGCTAGTCCGTGAAGGAATTAATTGAAACTACAAGTTACAGCAGTGAATAAATGATGCATGCCCTGATTAGCTGTTTAATATAATGAATGAGTCATAACTACCATCGGACAGGTCTGCATGGATCCTAAAGTCAGTTCAGAAAAGAAAAGGTTAATGATCGATCGATCATCTTGTAGCAGCTAGAACTAGAAAGAACACTATAATAATAATAATAATAATAATATTAATTAAGTTGATTTCACAGATGGAGTTGAAATGAGGGATGGATAATAATACATAGTAATGAACTAATAAGGCACAACAGGGCCAGGCCAGTGGCAGTGAGGAAGTACTGAAACAGTAGTGGTGTTATAATCGTCCACAGTGAAAGAACAATAGGGCTGCTGCTGCTCAATGTTAATATTCTTTCCACCTCGTGCCTCTTGCTTCTTGTTGGAGTTGGAACCCCTAATTAGACCCTCTGACGTGCTTTCTACTGTTTCTTCTCCTGATATTTCTGTATAACCGCCATATGCTGTTTGCGTCCCATAACCTATTTGCTCTTTACTTATTAGCATTGCCTTCAACTTCATAACCTGCATCCTCACAAGTCACAACACAACACACATATATATATAGGAATCAAATCAACACAACACTGCAACACATACCTCTTCTTGAAGCTTCTGCTTTTCGTTGGAGATGACATCGTATTGATGTTTAAGCATATCGTACAAGTGCTCAAGCTGCTTGGCCTTCCACCTTGTACGTCTATTTTGGAACCAAACTGCGATTTGGCGAGGCTGCAGTCCTAGCTCCCGAGAAAGCTTCATCTTCCTTTCAGGATCCAACTTTATCTCCTCCTGAAAACTCATCTCCAATAACTCTATCTGCTTATTTGTTAAGCGCTTCTTCTTCTCTTTGTTTCCGCTTTCCATTCCTGGAACCACTGACCCTTCTCCTCCTGTCTCCATCATTAATGCTGCCGTTTCATTCACTTCCACTCCTTAATGTACATATGCAACCAAGAGGGTTATTAGCTAGGTTAGAAAATTAGAAAATTCATGCATGTGTCCAATACAAGCATGTTAACTAGCTAGGGTTATAACTTCTTCTATGATTAAAATTAATAACATATAGTAATAACTTTGAAAATATAAATATGTGATCAAGTGCTTTTAATTAAGAGGGTTTTTGAGATGTCCTTGCTGAATATATATACACCAAAAACTTACCAAGTGTAGCTAGTTTTCATATATATGCTTTGTCAACGTTCCTATATATGCTAAGTGTGTGTTCAGAAAAGCAAGAAAATGAGACTATTACTTGGGATTCAAGTCACTAATCATGTGCAAAACTCAGACATAGTCCATAAATTTAAGTTGTTGCTAAATTAGGTTGAGCCTGACTGCTTTGGAAGTCATTCATTAATTCTGTATGTAGAAGCTAATTGCATTTGAAAATCGTAAACCACAAAGAGTGCAGAAAAGAAATGCAACTTGACATTGGAGGATATATAAAGATAAATTATTTCAAAGAGTGGAGTTTTACCTGGATATGGGTTGTTGTTGTTGTTGTAGTTGTAGAAGAAGCTTAAGGTCTCTGGCCGGGGAACAAATGATGGTTTTGTGCTGTGATTCCAATCCATATCTACTGTTTCCACTTTGGTGTCTAGATGATGATGATGATGATGATCTCTTCCTTTAAATTCCATCTGCAAAATTGACTGTCTTATATGGCTGATCAAATCGAGGGCTTCACTGGGACGTGGACCACATAGGCAGAGAAAAGATAGAAAAGCGAGTTTAGCTAAGGCAGTGAGGTGTGGCACTATGGTTCTGACTGCTGACTTGTTATTATGGCCTCTCTACATTCCTTTCTCTTTTTGGGTGCCACTTAATTAATTACACATCTCAAATTGCTTCTATCTATATTCATATTCATATTCATTTTAGAGAAAGTTAATTATCAAAATTAAGTTAAATTTTAACGAAGATAACAGTAGTGTGGACTGTAGACTTGTACCTATCCTGGCCCTGGGTTTTTGTGAGTGCTATACGCACCCTAGGCGAAGGACAGTGTGACATTTGTGAGCTTCTTTTTTTTCTTTTGGGAGGGAGCAACAAAGTTTTGTGTTTAGGTGGAGACTGTAGAAGGGACCGTGTTGTCAGGACAAGGTGTGAAAAGGGGAAACCATGTGTTAAGTTAGCCACAGAATTGAAGTAGCCTTTGTGCTACCACTTCAGACTTCAGAAATATGTTAATTACTAGCACCATTTTTCTCAAGTAGCCTTAGTAGGTTTGTTTATTTACCTTAATTAGAAATTAGGTAATTAATTTAATATTAAGGAATGATGACATTTGCACATGATCAGTTTCATTATATATTAATTTTTCATAAGACACATTTCCAACCAACACATATATACTTTATTTTTTTTTCTTATTCAAGTAGGCAACATTCAAAAAAGGTCAAATGAGTTCAAAAATCGCAACACCGAGGATGACAGAGAAGGTGGTATTACCTCTGGTGCACCATTAAAAAGACAAGTAAAGGACGGAAAGGGAGAACAGAAGTTGAGCTAACCTTATTTCCCTTTCACCTTAATTATTTATCATCGTGCAGTGTTGCAGAACAGGACAGCTGATATATACTTACTATGACCATCTATCTTACTTGCACTCCTTCTTCTGTCGGACCTTAAATTTGGGATCTAGGTTCCCTTGCTCATCTACTTTCACAATATATATATATTTTTATGCAATATTTTCGCGTGTTTAATTGGAGTACTTACTATATGGTGAAAGAGATAGTGTTAGACAAAGGTCATTCTAGAATAGAATCTCAACTTGCTTGCATGTCATGCATATGCATCAATTTATTATTAAGTTGGTTTCGATAGTTTGTTAATTAATTTATTGATTGATGCACCATGATAACAACACTACAATAGGGAAATGCCTCAGTTCTGTTCTGACGTAGTACGGGTACGGCCAAGAAATAATGAAACACTGGCGTAATCTCAAAGCTTCAAATGCCAAGACTCTTCCATCTTAATTACTCCACCAACAGAACTCCATCTTCACCATTTTTATTTTGAATATATATATATTTTTTTTATTTCTTTTTAATCACATTTTTCACTTTTTTTATATCTCTCTTTCTTACCCGTGACCCTGTCCACAAAAAAATGAATGGAAATTTAAACACTTTTCTTTATATTTTTCACACAGTTTCTAATTGTTTTATCTACTGCGACAAAAAAAGAAACGATTTTGTTTGCTTATTATGTGTACGGGAAATAATGTCATGTATATATATAGGAATAAGGAATGCAAGTGGTGTAAGAGCAGGATATACTATTTTAATATCGCATTTCCCGTACTCGATGATGTTGGGTGCCTATAGTATGAGAATGATCGAGTAGGGTGAAAATGTCAACTTAGTTGCAAGTAATTGAAGAAGCTATTATAGTTTGAAGGCCACTCCTCTGACTAGAATACTAACCCATCTTTATTTATTTAGAAAAACTGTTTCTTTTTTGTATATAAAGACTTGTACAAAAAAGCTAAGAGAGAATATGCTCTTCTTATCCCTCTCTTTGTAATATACTACTAAAAATTGTAGAAAAAAATGGTGTACAAATACAATTTGTCTACGCTTACGTTGTAGATGAATTCGAAGGTTAAAATTGAATGAGGTAGTTGTGTTACCTTGTGGGAAATCAATGAGGACCATCGAAAATATCAAAATCAAACTACTTACTTCACTAAATACTAATTACCCTTGTAGCGGGGACAAATATGTAGGTAACATATGGTTAGAACTTAACTTGAGCCCCAGCTTTTGTTGAGCTTATTAGTTATCACAAAGCTCAATGGTGGTTTAGTTACTTTTTTTTTAGGGTAATATTTTAGTTACTTCTTAATTCCACGTGAAAAAGATATTAAACAAATCATTTCTTTCATTATATAGATTTGAATAATTAAAGCTCAAGGTAAAGAAACTGCAAAACCATAAAAACCTAGGTATACCTAGAAGATAGGTAGAGACTAGAGAGAGCCTCTTCGACAACTTGAGAGTGGTCCTATAATGCCTGAAGAAGATGGCCATGAACTCTACACAGAGATTTGAAGCTAGCTGTAGCTACTGATCATGCAGAAGATCGATCGAGATCAGATTTGAAACATTGAATTAAATTAAAGTAGTATTAAACCGCTGCCTTACAACATAATTTGGCTTTGACCTTTGAGATCTGCATGTGTGGTCCTGAATCTGATCAACGCGTTGGATATAACAATATTGTAAATATTGCAGTTATTATGCATATTATTAATTCACAGAGAGGAATTTGTAAAACTACGTCATCAACCCTAGCTACCACATATAAGTGATATAAATAAAGAACTTAGTCACTGCCTAAGAAATAGTAGTTCTGAAAGACTGAAACAGAAGCAAAAGGCAACAACAACAACAACAACAACTCTATGTGACTCTACGTAAACGGCGCCGAACATGGTCATGGACCACTACGTGGGTACTTGTTACTCTGCATAGAGATTCTAATATATATCATATATGCGTAGATGATCCTATACTATAAGGATCTAACCACTAATGTCTAATACTATATAACACATTGAAAAAATGTTGAAAGGACCTAACCTAAACCACGACAACCGACATTACTCGAACTTTAAAATAACGCGGACATGTGTTCTCTCTATATATTTTGGCTTTTGCAAGTGTGGGGGCTGGGGGTCCCGGTCTCAGATAAGATAGATATAGAGTATGACATAAGAAAAGAGAACATTAATTATGGTATATCTTCCTCCTCCTTCTTGTCTCCCTCAAACACGGGTTCAGTATGATCTTCAATTTATTTTTTATTTTTCTGTTCCTCCCCCTTCTCTGCCATGCAATTAAGCTATATATGGAAATCTTTTTTACTTCAGCACTTGTGCTTAATTGGTTAGGTAGTCTAATTCATTGTTTTTTTTTCTGATAATTTATTTATTTAATTAAAAAAGTTTTTTTAAATCAATAAACAATTATAGGCTTGACATATTCTTTAAACAAGAAATATTTTACGAAAAACATTTTGTTAACCCCACATAGGTGTTTTCTTACTCCTACATATTTTTGAGTGGAATGATAAATCAACAGAAACATGTTATTTCCTGTGTATTTCAACGAGATTTGATTTGTGAGATACTACATTGATATTATATATAAGTAGCCTGAGATAAATAGTTCGTTGGTAATTAAGTTTAATTTTGTCATAAATATAAGTTTTATTTCAAACAAAAAATTTTAATTTAAATCGAATGAAGGTGTAATAACTAAAGTTAACAATAAAGTAAAGATATAAAAATAAACACTCAAAAAGTAATATTTTAAAAAAAAGAATAATATCTTCAAATATTTGAAAAAAAAAAATTAAAAATATGAAAAAATATATGAATATCTCAAAATTTTGTACAAAAAATTGAAAATTCAAAAAAACAAGAGGAATGTATTTAAAAAATTCAATAAAAATGAAACATAAAAAAAAATATGAAAAACATGAATGTCTTTTTTTTTTAATTTTTGAAAATATAAAAAATATATGAGGAATTTTGTGAACAATTTGAATAAAAACAATATTTTTTAAATATAAAAAAAATAAGAGGAAAATAAATGTGTTGAAATTTTTTTTAAAATATCAAAAAGTGAAGTGTAATATCTTGAAAATTTGAAAAAAAATTAAAGGTTCATTAAAATGAAAAAAAAAAATAGAGTAATGTCTTGAATTTTTTTAAAAAGTAAAAAATTTAAAAATAAGAAAAAACAATAATAATGGTATAAAATTTTGAAAAAAAAACATGAAAATTCTGAAATTTTCAAAAATGAGATAAATGTCTTGAAAATTTTGAATAAAAATATGAATAAAATGAAAATTTAAAATTACGCAAAATCAAGAGAAATATCTTTAAAATTTGAAAAAAAAAAATTTAAAATATAAAAAAAACAAGGGTGATGTCTTCAAAATTTCAAAAAATAAAATAAAAATTTCAAAAATATGAAAAAAAAAACATATGTAATGTCTAGAAATTTTGAAAAAAAATGAAAATTTAAAATTACACAAAATCACGAGAAATATCTTCAAAAATTAAAAAAAAAAATTTAAATATCAAAAACAAGAATGATGTCTTCAAAATTTGAAAAAATAAAATAAAAAATTTCAAAAATATGAAAAAAAAAAACATATGGAATGTCTGGAAATTTTGAAAAAAAAAATGAAAATTTTAAAAAATAAAACGAATGTCTTTAAAAATTTGAATAAAAATAAAACTGTTAAAAATATGAAAAAATGAGAGCAAAATGTCCAATTTTATTTATAAAAAAATGAAAATTATTAAATATTAAAAACAAGAGTAATGTCTTCAAAATTGAAAAAAAAATTTAAAAATTGAAAATATGAAAAATATAAGAAGAATTTTTTTTAAATTAGATTAAATACAATTTTTTTTTAAAAAAATTATGAAAAAAATAAGAATAATGTCTTCAATATTTGAAAAAAATGAACAATTTGAAAATATACAAAAACAAGAGTAATATGTTGAAAATGAAAAAAAATAAAAATATGAAATAATAAGAGGAATGTCTTAAATTTTTTTTTAAAATATGAAAAATCAAGTGCAATGTTTTGAAATTTTGAAAAAATGAAAAATTTAAAAATATGGAAAAACATAAGTAATGTCTTGAAAAATTTAAAAATTAAAAATCTAACAGGAATTTCTTGAAAATTTTTAATAAAAAATAAAATTTTAAAAATATAAAAAAAAACAAGAGTATTATCTTTAAAATTTTTAAAAAATAAAAATATAAAAAAAAAGAGTAATGTCTTTAATTTTTGAAAAAAAAATAAATAAAAATTTTTAAAATATGAAAAAACAAGAATAATGTCTTAAATTTTGGAATTTGAAAATTTTCAAGGATTGTTTTGAAAAACTTGAATTAAAATGAATTTTTTTTAAAATATAAAAAAAAACAAGAATAGTGTCTTTAAAATTTGAAAAAAAAATAATAAGAATTTTAAAAATATGAAAAAATAAGTGTAATGTATTGAAATTTTTTAATTTTTTTTTTTAAGTTTGGAAAAACAATATGAATATCTTCAAAAAAAAATTGAATAAAATGAAAAATTGTAACAATGTGAAAAAACAAGAGTAATGTCTTAAAATTTTGAAAATTATGAAAAAAAGAAAGTGTAATATCTTGAAAATTATAAAAATATGAAAAATTAAGAATAATTTCTGAATTTTAGAAAAAAAAGAATTAAAAAAATAAGAGTAATGTCTTGAAAAAATTTTAAAAATATAAAAACTAAAATTGTGAAAAACAAGAGTAATGTATTTAAAACTTTGAAGAAAATGAAAGTTCTAAAAATATGAAAATATAAAAGGAATATCTTGAAAATTATGAATAAAAATTAAAAATTAATAAAATATGAAAAAAAAAGTAATGTCTTGAAATTTTTAAAAAAATGAAAATTTTTAAAATTTGAAAAAATAAGTGAAATTGCTTAAAAATTATGATTTTTTAAAAAAATATAAAGAAACAAGTATAATATCTTAAAATTTTGAAAAAAAATAAAAATATTAAAAAAAAAATAGTTTAGGGTTTTGTTAATGAAACTTGAAACCGTTTAAGATTTTGTTAATGAAACTCTAAATTATTTAAGGTTTCATTAATAAAATCACAATTTATTTAAGTTTTGTTTTTAAAACCTCGAAATCATTTAGAGTTTTATTAATGAAACTCTAAATCATTTAAGGTTTCAAAAATGAAATCCTAAATCATAAATCAATCCATCAAACCTAAATCATGAAAAGAAAACATAAATCATAAACCATGAGATGAAACTCTAAATTCTAATTCATGAAACCTTAAATCTTTTAATTATGAAACCCTAAGTCTTAAATCTTAAACCATGAAATCATAACTCTTAAATCATGAAACCATAAGTTTTGTAACACGAAACTCTAAAATTCCAAAGCATAAATCTTAAACCTTACATATTAAATACTAAATCCTAAAATACAAATCTTTAAACAATAAAACTCTAAATCGCAAATTCTAAAACCTTAAACTTTAGATCATCAAACTTTAAATCTTAAAATCATAAATCATAAACCTTAAACACCAACCTTAAACCATGAAAAAAAAATAAACCTTAAAAGCTTAAAACAATGAACCCAATAGACTGAATCATGAAACCTTAAATATTGAAACCTTAAAATTTAAATCATGAAACATAGAACACTGAAACCCAGATCCCAAAAACCTTAAGCCTTAACCTTGAACCATAAAATCGTGAATTATAAACCCTCAAACTTTAAATCATACACAATAATTAAACCATAAACCTACAACCCTAAGACCATAACTTGTAAACCATAAACAACAAACGATGAAACCTTAAATCATGAACAATGAACCATAAACTCTAAAAGCATAAATCATAGACCCCCAAGTCTTAACCTTAAAATCATAATCTATAAACCATTAAACCCTACATATTAATACCATAGACCATGGAGCAAACCATAAATTTTAAACTTTAGACCATAAAACCCTTAAATATCTAAAGCATAAACTATAAACTCAAATCCTTTAACCATGAACCAACAACACTAAACCATAAAACCAAAAAACATATATTTTAAACCTTAAAACAATGAACCAAGAGTACTAAATCATGAAACTTTAATCATTGAAACCTTAAACTATAAATCATAAAATCATAAATATTGAAATTCAAAATCCTAAAATCTTAAGTCACAAACCTTAAACCCTAAACGGTGAACACTAAACCCTAAAATTGTGAATTATAAACTAGCATGCATGAAAAACCATTAAGCCTAAACCATATAGATCTAAAACCTAAATATTAAACCTTAAACACCTAGCCATAAACCATAAACTTAAAACCATAAAACCTTAAACCCATAACATATAAACACTAAACCATAAATCGCAAAACCCTAAATCATAATACCCTAAATCATGAACCATAAATCCTAAATCTTAAAACAAAAAATCATGGACCCCAAATCCTAAACCATAAGCACTGAACCATAAAGCATAAAACTCCAAAGCAATGAACAATGGACAATGAAACCTTAAACATAAAATCATAAATCATTAAACCCTAAATTAAACAAAAATCATAAAACCATAAATTGTGAACATTATATTCTAAAACCCTAAATCATAAACTACATACATCTTAAACCATGGACTCCCAACTCTAAATCCTAAGCTATGAACTAAAAACAATGAATTATAAATCTTGAAATAATTAACCATAAATCTTAAATCATAAACAATGAATATTTAAATCTTAAATCATAAAATTATAAATCTTAAAACTTTAAAATCCTAAAAACTTATGTTTGACTTACTTCTACATACATTATGAATTATTTCTACTAACATACTTATATTAAATTTAAAAATAATTGACAAATATATTTAAAAAATATAATAATATTAGGGGTGTTCACGGGTACGAGTAACCCACGGACCCAACCCAACCCGACTCAACCCAGTTTGAATGGGTTGATAAAGTGTTTAGGTCAGACTAAACCCAACCTAATCTTAATCCGATGACTTATGAGTTGGGTAATGGGTTCTGTTGTATAAACCCGTAACCCACCCAATAATGATGATGATAATAATGACGACAAAACAAAAAAATACTCTCAGTCACTTAACACTTTCACTCTCCCAATATACTTCCTCACTTTTAAAAAATTCTCAAAATAGAAACCTTCTCTGTGCGAGTTATCGTCGCTCTCCGTTGTTGCATTACTGCAAGTCACTGCCTCCCTCCGCTGCTACATCACCACGCCCATCCTTGCATCACTACAACTCTCCACACGACCCTCCGTTGCTCTTTCCCTCCGCTGCATCACCCTCCACTGTGTGTTACCTCTTTAGCGACTTTAGGCATATTTCTTCTTTCTACACTATTTATAATAGATTAATAGATCTTATCCTTTGACTTGCAATGCTTCAACAATGGAGTTTATAACTGTCTAACAATGCAGTTTACAACTAGTCAACTATCCAAGAAAATGCAAATTTGTTTTCAGTTTATTTTGTATCAGTGTTACAATGTTATTTGAATTTTCTCAACTATATTAAGTTAAGTGAACTTTGCTATTTGGGTTGATAACTATTTTATTTTGAACTTTTCAGATTAGGTGAATCAAGGTCGAAGAGATCAATAATTAAGTTTAAAAGTGTTATTATATCTAACTTATTTTGTGTATTAATATATGATTATGTTCATTTGTGATGGAAAATGATTTTTATTCTAAAATAAACAAAATTTAAAAATCTATTTTGATTTTTAGAAAATTTAATTTATCTAAAAAAAAAAAAACTGATAACTCAACCCAACCTGTTCATGATTGGATTAGATTTGAAAATAAAATCACGCAAACCCAACCCAATTTACTAAAAATTGATCAAGTTTGATCAAGAATTTATGTAAATTAAACCCAACCCGTAAACACCCCTAAATAATATAAAAAAAATTCAAGGTATTACTTTAGTCTATAATAATGCGAGTAATTTTAAATTCAAGGTTTATTCTAAACTTTAATCTGAATTTTTAATTATCATAAGGATGGCAGCATTCTAAACCTTGTTATTTATTATTTCATTTCTTTTAATATTACTAGAATATAGTTCCAATATCCTAATATATATTTTTTAAAATTAGGCCAACTTTTTTTATTGTCAAATCTGGTTCCTATGTCAAGCTTTTTTTTTTTCTATTAAAAACTCCAGTAAATGATTTCAAATCATATTACTTTATGTCGTTATTAAAAAAAAAAAATCCAAAAGTTTCCCCTTTTAAATCCTGCAAAAAAAAAAAAAATCATATTTTATCAAACTGCTAGCTCTTACCACAAAAAATACAGATCAAATTAATGAGATTATTTCAGCTTAGTCAGTAATCTTAAATTTGAGTCCTAAATATATAACTGTTAATTACTTGAGAGTTTTATGTCACTTACAATAGTCATACCTAGTTCAAGCATAATTGCCTACAATAAATATTTGTGATCTAGACCAAAAACAAACTTCTAGCACCTAGGACTTTCAAATCTGTCCTAATCTCTCGATTATTTGTGGGTTGAATGTAAGAGGAAAGTAAAAACAAGTTACACCTAAATTTTCCAACCATTATCTTAAAAAAAAAATGTGTCAATACCAGATGGAAGGCACAACAAAAATCTACTATAGTATCACAATTAAGTTCATAATGAACAGAACATCCAAAGCAAGTGTTAGCAAAGTTTGTTTTCCTGTTTCTCTATCCATCTCATCTGACAAAGGTATAAGACATGGAAATGACAAACACAGAAACGGTGATTAAATAAAAACTAAAGAGCACAAGTACCAACTACCAAAAATTGAATGAAAGAAAAATCCTATTCTGTGTGGTTATTTCAGAATGCCACTTCTCATGCGCTCTCTCAAATCACTTGGTATAATACATACAGAATCTACACAAAGCCCACCTTTAGAGTGTGTACAATCAATCTGTTTTATGGAGAATCTTACTTTAGTTGTAGGTTCTGATCCACTGACAATAAACTCACCCACCTTGTAATCTACCCAATGTCCACGCTTATGATTGCCGTGTGCATCATCAGGTTCAGTTTCACCCAAGTAGCACTCAAATGATGCTTGCTGACCATCCATGGTTGACAACTCAAATCTCACTGGTTTTATATCCCAACCATGGGTGTGTTCATAACTGCAGACACGTCGACCAAGCCTCTTGGAAAATCGTCCAAGGTGAAGCCTAAAAGAGAGAGTATAAATATCAGCAGGAAAGGGAAAGCTGACCTCCCCATCCACTTCAAACCACCATATCTGCTGCAAATATGCTACAGTGTTGAACCTGCAATGAACAAATAATAGAAGTGTAATGCAATACTCAGAAAAATGAGTTGACCGATTAAACAAAGCAGCTTCAGCATCAAGCTTAAGAGTGCTACAATTTGCAGACAGAAAGCACAAGTAGCATATAAGCAGAAAGTTTGTCATCATTACCAAATCAATTATAACCAAATTAATATAAAAAAAATACTAATAATGTTATTTAATTGGAAATGTAATCATTAATATTCTTTAAAATAATAATAATAAATCGTAAAAGAAAAAATTATTAAAAAATGGTACCTAAATATTTTGTCTAAAGTAAAAAAAGATATAATAAAAACTATAAAAGAATAAAATATTAACTTAAAGAAAATGAAATGATTTCATTATATTTACAATAATATATATTCATTATAAAAAAAGATAATTAACTATGTTATTAAAAATATAAAATAAATATTATTATTTTTATAATTAAACATTGGGTGGCCAGCTTTCTCCCCCCTCCTTTTGGAGGGAGAAGGCTACTCTCAGATTGATCATTTGATCCAATTAGCAGTTTCATAGAATTCTTGAAAAAATTTGTACTCGTTCAAATTCAAGATTGAACAAAGCAGCACCCGACAATTCAATCAGGGAAGTTAAACCAATCAATACAAAATATAAACAAGCCTTATATTTGAATTAAATGCACAGGACAACACAGAAATATTATCTTATTTCTTCAACCTCAGAATCCTCCTTCATAAACTAGAAAATGGCCGGGCAGGGCACAGACAACGAAAAATAAAATGTTCACATTTCCAATTTCTAAAAAAAAACAAGCATAATGCAATCAAAGCATACGAGAGAACATGCCAATCAGACAGCAACGAAACTGTAACAGATAAATCATGTGCACAGAGTAAAACTTGATTTTAGATTAACAGAATTAAAATAGCTGGATCTTAGATAGAGAAATGAATTTCCCAAATCATAGTTTTATCTTAGTAAATTAATTCAAAAGTAAATAGCAGTTTCTGAGAAGCTAACCTAGATTCTTCAGTAGGAACCCAAGTCCAGTATCTGCGGTCATCAATTCCAGTAATAGACATGGCCTTCGCGGAAATTGACATGCAAACCCTTCCGGTAACCCTATCCAGCCACACTTCCTGCAAAACCCTCATCACATCAACACAAAATCAATCACGCAAACCAGAGAGAGACACACACGTCGTACCTTGTTGGCGTCATCGAAGGGCAGTGGCCGAGAGAGCAGCGCGAAGATGTCCTTCTTGGAGAGATTCCGGTACCTCTCGGGAGGCACTATATCGAGCAGATCTTGGTAGTTGCGAGGCAGCTTCGTCTGCCAGACGGAGTCCGCCGAGGCGGCGCCGCGAAAGGCTCGGCTGAGGCGGGCGAGGTTGCAAATCTCCGGCGGAGTGAGGTGAAGAAAGACGCGAGCGACGCAACTCTCCGGGATGTCGCCGAGGCCCGGAGCGGCAGCCGAACCGTTGCTTCCTAGGTTCGACAGCGAGGTCCCCATCCCCTACCGATTCACCCCTTCTTCCCCCCTTTCATTTTTCATTCAGACAAAATCAATCGAACAAGAATTGCATAGGAATGAACAATGATAATGGGATCTTTATTTTTCTCTTTCTCGTGAGGGGATTTTCCGAGAAAGTGGAAGAAATTGGTCCAGATTGGAATGTTACTTCAAGTGAGTGAGTGCAGATGATACGGTGTGGGAGGATGCACCACGATCAATGCGCTTCACTGCTTCTGTCTTCCCACGCTGTAATACAATACAAGATTTGGCTTATCGATATCGATCCAGGCTGGGAGCATGCAATTTCAGGAGACAGCCACTTTATATACACAACCCCAAAATAACTTCATTAAATTATTATTTTTTAACTATTTTATTCACTTTGTAGGACCTCTTAGTATTTAGATTGAATGTATTATGTAATTGACCGGATTTAATCAACACACTTGAACTATATTTTAAACATCAATGAAAAACTGCAATTAACAAAGTTGACTGAATTTATCAAAATCATGTTGACAAAGGGTCGGATATTGATGCGTATGTTATAAAGGAGTGTATTGGGACGTTATGAAGGTTTCTTTTAAGAATATTGACTCATGAATGTATTAGAATGGGATATTTGAAGAGAATAATTTATTTAGAGAAGTTATTAAAATATTTTAAAATAAAATTTATTATTTGAATGAAATATTTAAGTAATAATTAAAATCTATCATTTTTACCAAAAATTTATGAGAATTTAAAATATCTTTGAAATAAAGAATTTGAAATACTCTCTCCTTCCCTCTCTCACTCACCGTGACTTTATTTATTTTTTTCTATTTTTTAATTATTAAATATTTTAAGTATTTAAATAATTTTTTAATTATTAAATATTTAAAATTTCATAATTTTATAATTTTTCTGTTAAATTTAATTTTGAGTTTTATATTTTAAAATAAATACTTTTTATTGATACTAGGAAATTAAAGTAAAAGAACTTGGATATTAGTTTTAATTAATCTTTTTGAAATATATTTTAAGTAAATATATCTATTTTAATTTAAAAATAAGTTCATAAAAATATCTATTTTAATTTAAAATGAGTTCATAAATATTTATATATAATTCTAAAATGTCTTGTAAATTTATAGTGAAAAAATAATGTAAATATATTTTTATAGAAGAGAATAATATCTTTTTTTTCATAAACTTCAATATTCAATATTATATTTAAATTGAAATTTTATAAATAAAAAAAATTAAATTACTTTATCTAAACAAGTGAATTTAAATATAAGGAATTTAAAATACTTCTTCCAAATAAATTATTTATAAAATGAAGGAATTCAATTTTAAATAATTCAATTGCTAAACATTTCAATTACCTTGAATTTCTAAATGTCTCATCCAAACATACTAATGTTATTTTTACCAACCTCTATTTTAAAACAAAATTCTTAAATTATCCATTTTTTTTCTTTTCTTTTGTCATTCGTGACGAACATACGTCAAACATACTGTCAAAAATAATTATGTCTCTAATTAAATTTATAATATGGGACTAATTTAAATTATTTTTTTTTAATTTAATTTATTAAACACCTTACCTTCATTTTAAAATAAAAGATTACGTGTGATTTTCAAAAAAATTAAAGTAAGTAAAGTAACTTAAATTAATAAACAAAAATAAAATTAATAAGTAGAAAAATAATCACAATTGCAATAAAGAATAAAGATAGATCAAATATATACACAAGAAATTTTAAATAATGAGATTGGAAAGTGAGATGGAAGAGAGTTAAAAAAAAAAAGGATTTGGATTTTTGAGAAAAGGGAGTTGAAAAAAGGACGGGGATGGGGTAAAAATTGAGTGAATGTAACAAAATAAACTAATTTAATTTTTTTTAAAATAATTGGACATATTTTAAAATCATTTTTTATCTTAAATTTTACACTTTTTTCACACATCTTTCTTCATAAACAATCTTATTCAAGATATTTTCAAATACTAAAACGTGGATATCTCTTTATAGAAATTCATAAAAAAATATTTTTTTTTTTATGAATGATGGATTTGCTTGAATAAATAATTTAATTAAGTGCTTTTTTTCATTATTATTATTATAAAGTTGACCATGAAAATACTGAAAATGATTAAAAAAATCATTAAAAAAACATCGAAGGAAACTAAAAAGAGTTTATAAAAAGTTTAAATATTTGTTTTACTACAAATTGGACTTTTTTTTTTTTTAGTCCTCAAAATTAAAATATTTTTTTTTAATCATTCAAAATATAATAAATTTTATTTTTAGTTATTTTTCTTATGTGCTGATTTTTTACTGTTATAATTGATTTTAACAATCAAAAGCATAAATTACAAAATTTATAAACTTTGTTTGAAAATTCTTCACAGAAGGATTAAAAATAACACTTATTATATTTAAAAAAATAAATTTTAATTTTAATTTAAAGGATTAAAACAAAAAAAAATTTGATCACTAAAAATATATTTAATCCTTTATAAAATAATATAAGTCACTCTCAAAAATCAAATAAATTATTCTAACCCCTTTTGAATCTCTCTCAATTTCTCATTACTTATTATACTTATATTATTTTTTTGTTTTATCATTACATCTCTCTTAACAAAAAGTGGCAGTAATATACTTTTATTAATATATTTTATTATTATTTAAAATTGATTGAAAATTATAAAATTAAGAAAGACTTAATATATATATTATGAGATGACCCTTACTAAAATTTGTGATTTTTATAATTGACCAATAATAAAGAGTATTTCCAAAGCAGTTTGTTAATAAATTATATTGCTATCATTTCCTTCCTTCACTGTATATGACAGAATACACTTCACATATGTGAAATTTTATAATCCTATATGTAAATAAAAAATTACCAATTGGATAAAATAAACTAAGAACCGAAGTTACAAAACCAGCGACTCCGTGGTGCGTAACGGCCGCATTATTCGACCACGAAGCTAAGAGAGAATCTTCCAGTCAAGGAAAGTAGTCAAAAAGTTTATATACATCAACCAAGTTTTTTGGCTCCTAAATTAGATTTTAAAGTTGCATTAGTCAGAATTTTTAATCTTAGGTTTAAAAGCTTTCTGTTAATTTATAAAAATATGTTTGTTTAATATATATTTTTTATAAAACAATAGTAAATATATTTACTGTGATTTTTAATTAACTAGTAACATTTTGTACTAATAATATATTAATAATAAACTCTTTAAATTAATCTGTAAAAATGTATTACTATATAACTATGTCTAGAATAAGCACGTATGCAGAATGCAGTACGTGGAGCAGTCCACTTGGCAGAAAACCTGTGGGTTATGTTTTCCAAAACACAAACAAACCAAACAAAACAAAACCATGGGCAGTTTTCTGTCAGCACTAACCAAACCAAACCAGCTGCTGCTTCACTCTTGGTATTACTATAGTACAGTATGCAGTGTATATCTATATATCCTTGTTTTTCTTCCTAGAATTCCCACCAATCTAACATGCTTAATTCTGCATCCTCAATACCATCTCAGCCCTTTTGCCTTTTCCTCTCCATCTTTGACTTCTGTCGACAATTAAGTCTTTCAAAGAGCTGTGGAATAATGACATGCACGAGGTCTTCGTGGAAGAAGTTGGTAAGGTGAATGTAAGAATGTTTGTTATAATGTTAATGTTACACGTCCTTTAATTAGTCAATATTGTACGTTTTTCATCCCCTTTTTAATTTTGAACTGTTCTAATTCCAATCTCATTTATTATTCTAATCTAAACTCATTTCTTAGCGGTGGAATTGGTAATTTTGTTAGTTGATGGAACCCAATGCACTAGGTGGTGGAATATTTCCTAACATAAGTAGTGGTTTATTAGGATCAGGAGTAGTAGAAAACCCTTTGCAGCAACAACATCAGCACCCAAATCTTCAAAACCCTCACCCTTTGCACCAATATCCCCAAATGGTTGTTCCCTATGCCACTGACACACATCAACAACCACCAATCAAACATGGCTACAACTTTTCAGCCAACAAGTCACAAATCACAGTCAGTACTGATGAAGATGAACCTGTGTTCAGTACAGCAGATGACAACAACAGCTCTGGGGACCCCAAAAGAAAAGGGTCGTCACCATGGCATAGAATGAAGTGGACTGACACCATGGTTAGGCTCCTAATTATGGCGGTTTATTACATCGGAGACGAGGCTGCAGGTTCAGAACCCACAGATCCCGCTAAGAATAAGAAAGCCGCTGCGGGGTTGCTTCAGAAGAAAGGGAAATGGAAATCAGTGTCAAGGGGCATGATGGAGAAGGGTTACTACGTGTCTCCTCAGCAATGTGAAGACAAGTTCAATGACTTGAACAAGAGGTACAAGAGGGTCAACGACATTCTAGGCAAGGGCACAGCTTGTCGGGTGGTCGAGAACCAAACCTTGTTGGACACTATGGATCTGTCGCCAAAGATTAAGGAAGAAGTTCGAAAACTGCTCAACTCTAAGCACTTGTTCTTCAGGGAAATGTGTGCTTACCATAACAGCTGTGGCAGTACTTCTACTTCCAACGTGCAACAATCAACTGAGGCTCAACCACAACATCAGCAGCCGCAGTGTTTGCACTCATCAGAAAATGGAGTGGGGAGTCTAAGAATGTTGAAAGTGGATGAGGATGAGGATGAGGATGATGATTCGGAGGAGTTTTCTGATGAGGATGAAGAGGAATCAGGAGAAGGAGGATCAAGGGGTATGGAGGAGGATCAAAATGATGTGATGATGAGGAAGAGAGCAAGAAATAAGGGAGGGTTTGGTGTGTCATCATCATTATCATCACAGATGATGCAGCAGTTGAGTGGTGAAGTGAGTGGTGTGTTACAAGATGGAGGGAAGAGTGCATGGGAGAAAAAGCAGTGGATGAAGAAGAGGGTGGTGCAGTTGGAGGAGCAGCATGTGAGTTATCAAATGCAGGCGTTTGAGTTGGAAAAACAGCGTTTGAAGTGGGCCAAGTTTAGCAGCAAGAAGGAGAGGGAAATGGAGAGAGATAAGCTTCAAAATGAAAGGAGGAGGTTGGAAATACAGAGAATGGTCTTGCTACTTCGCCAGAAGGAGCTTGAATTGGTTCATAATATTCAGCACCACCAACAGCAACATTCTTCTACCTAGGTGAAATTTTATGTATGGTGATTGAAATTATAAGAGGATATATAGACTAGGGTGAAATGATTGCTTGTATACAGTTTTTTCTTTCTCGTGTTAAATAAATATATAGCAATCAGTTTTACTAAATATATCTCTGCGTTTCGAGTTCTATTTCTATAGCCAACTTTATAGGGAAATTTACTCACAAGTGACATGATTTTTCTGGGATTAAAACCATTTTATAAACGAGAAGTTCATTAGGGAGAAATACCCCAAAGTAATCTGATGAAAAACGACAGAATAAGTTGTAATGTTTAATTGTGTTTGCAACAACAACTAAGACAATGTAGGTTTAGCTTTTGATATAAAGAACAAAGGGAGTTATCACATGTAGGAGTACCAAAATTTTAGATGAATAAAATAAAAAATTAAAAATGAAAACACGCCCGGTGGGACTCGAACCCACAATCGCTTGATTAGAAGTCAAGCGCCTTATCCATTAGGCCACAGGCGCTTCTTGAAATTATAAAGCAAATATTAATTATATATATTTTAAAATAAAACCAATTTATTAATAAATCGCAATGCTCCTAATGATAAATATTCTCCCCCATTAACGATAAGACCAACCACTGTTCCTGATGCTAAAGAATAATGTTTTTTAAACGATACAAATCATAATTCAATCTCTAATTTCCCCGTGACAAGTGATAATTTTGTACATGATTGAATATTATATAATATTTTATACTAAAATTTGTTTCTTGAAAAAAAAAAACGAAATGAGTATTAAATTATCAAGTTAAAAACCAAAATAAAATTATAAGAAATCGAGGTATATAAAATTTTAAATTGATACAAAAAAGGATCAAACTATATGCTTTTTTTTTTTATCGGCCACACACTAAATGTTTTGTAAGATTAAAAAACCAATAATAATGATTTCTTTCAAAAAAAAAAAAAAAAAAAAAAGAAAAGGCTAAATGATAATCGTAATTATATACAGCTAATGTCACGTGGTGCAAGGAATTGGTAACCATTATGTACCTATTAGCGTTTCAACTTTCAAAGTCCTTCAATAGACGATGAATGAAAAATCCAATTTTACAACATAATACATAAAAGCTGGAATAAGGATAAACGAATCATCTCATCTCAAGTGCTTAATCTTGGTAAAGTGGTAACTTCATATTGAACCTTCATTCGGCACAATAAAGATTTGATAGAGTTTTTATTTTTTTTTCTTTTGTGAAAAAGGTTTAAAGTGGTTCACTGGATTTTAGCAACAAAAGAGTGGGTCAACTAGTTTCTAGTTTTCCATTCTGATTTATCAGGATTCGGAAACACCGTACTGGGAGGGCAAAATATGTAAAAATTTAATTGAACAGTACAGCCGGAGCTTTAAGTTGTTTCTCTCTTTTTCTTTTTTTATGCAATTAAGTTGTTTCTCTAGAACGCCCAATTTGGAACTAATTTAAAATCCAAACCTGGTTTTTCATGCTTCAAGATAAGCATTGTTTCCATCGTCTTTTGATAAACGCTGTCATTGCATGAAAAAGTTGTTACTTTGTCTTTTTGGATATAAAAAGGTCAACTTCAGTAAGTAAATCAGATCAATATAAAAGGGTAAAATATGGTCAATAACAAATTGTTTGGTCCGTATAGCATACCACAATATTGTTCATAATTAGTCCCATAAGCTTGACAATATATAACGAATACACTTCCTTTGAAATTGTCCATGTGTAAAACTTTAACCAAAAAATTGGCATCGGGGCATTTTCCCTCTGCTTTTTAAGTTTGACAGCCGGTAATTATAAAATTAGCCTAACATTCATTTTCAGTCGCAAAATATTAGTCACCAAACCCGGTGGAGATAACCTCAAAATGTGGAAGCAGAATGATCTATACGCTACTGCCAAACAACTTGTAGACCAAGAAACAAAGCCTAAACTGTAGTTAGATCAATGCACTATTGCACTTAATCTTCAAGCTCGATAATCTTAACCACAGATGCATCACCAAGTTTCTGGCAAACTACTACTCGATCGTGTGACTTTATAACTCCTGATGCTTTTCCAAGATCAAGGGCAACCTTTAGAATAGACTCGTTTGTGGCACCTGTTGACTCGGCCTGCAGGCAGAGTATGAGATCAGTGTCTAGTAACTTAAAGCAGCATGCATACAAATCATACAGAATGGAGTTATGTGTTTCAATATAACCATGAAGATGACTTTTATTACAGAAAAATATAAAACGTATCATGTTTCTAGATCTACCTAGAAGAACTACAAGGAGCTCAGGAGCTGTAACATGAATTGAAGCTGAACAGATAAACAGTACTCAAGCCCTAGCTTGATCTCAATTCAGCATTCAGCTCCTTCCCCCAAAAGAACAATCCCATAATATAATACAGATAAACTCCTGAAACAATAACTTACAGGATGTCGGGGATCAGCAAGCATGGGAAAGAGGCCTCTTACAATAAGTGATTGCCTAGCCTGTGTCAAAAAATAGAATCATAAGTTGGTAAACAGGATGAACCAACATAACGCAATATAAATCCTGGTAAATACAAGTTTCTAATCATTAGACGGAAACAATGTGTCCCAATCCAGGCCAGTACAGCATCGTCTTCCAAAGCTCAATACGATTCATGGTTGCATTTCCTTTACACAGGATACAATTAATTACAGCTGAGAATACTGGAGAGTAGATAGTACTACTATAATTGAGATGTAAAAAATGCCTTGTAGATAAAATTATAGTCGAGAATACTTGACAGTTAAACAAGATTGTAAAAAATAATTGATACAAATATATATAGTAGGGAGGTAGTATTTTAATTACATTAATTGTAAATAGGCTTTCCCACAAATGAGTTGGCACTTGGTCCTGGAAACGGACAACAATAAAATGTTCTTAGCAATGCAAAGCACAAAAAAACTGATTTATTTATAAACTACAATTTAATTCATATATGTATCTAGGAGAGGGGGCAACTAATGCTGATGTATCTTTTGAGAACCTAAGACCACTCAATAGTTTCTTACAGAAAATGATTTGGATCAATGCATTAATTATAGAACAACTAATTTGATGCAGTCTTGCACCTATAAATTCAGAAAAGTTAAATAAAAATAGTTGTGACCTGGTTGGTGTTTTCCGTTTGTTTGAAAGATATATTTTACATAATTTTAATACATCTCAATAGAGTAAAAAAGGAATTTGGATTAATGTAAAATTCTATGAACATGATACAGACATTCTACCTCTCAACACAATGGAAATTTTTACAAGTATCATTTAACAAAAACTCAGAATGTTACCCATTAACCACCCTAAAAGTGTTATTCATTAATCATTGGTGTGATAGTGCTTTCTTACTAACAACGATATATCCTACCTCAATTGTCTTATCAAACCCAATCAATCCTTAAAATCAGGCAAGTAGGTTTTTACCAAAGCTATATATAAAATCATATTATCAGTAATAGAATCCAAACTGTTGACAGGACAAGGGGGTATCAGACTATCGGTCACATCCATGGACACCCAACAGAAAATAAGCTGCAAATGAGACAAAAAGATCTAACCTCAAAAGCTCCAGTGAAGCTCCATTTCAGCTGATTTGTCTTGAGTCGGGGGATCACAACAGATAAAACTGGCATGGGTGGCCTATATTTTGCAATTAATCTGAAAAGTGAATGTGATTCTTAGAAAAGTCTTACAGACACGAGTGGAAATGCAGGAAAGAAAAATGGATCTGGACATTAATTGATCCATAACATTCATTTTCCAGGATTGAATCAAATATAGAAGAAGCTAGCTAATTTATTCCTCCAAGATACTAAATATGAACATATTCATGTCACACTATTTGTTGAGACAGTACCTTGCAGCCCTTCCAGAAGAAGTGAAGCAAATAATAACAGAAGCCTTCACCTTAATAGCTGCTCGTACCTAAACAAGAGGATTTGCATAAAAGAATCATCCTTTTGAAGATTAAATAAAAGTATAAAAACAATCACCAAGACAAGAAAGCAAAAATAATAGACAAAAAGTACTTTTTTAAAAATAGAGGCAATCACTAAAAACTGGCCCACAGCACAAGGCTACCTCAAATGTGGGATCAAGGGGAGTAAAATACATGCATCCTTACCCTGTTGTGAGCAGATGCTGGTATCGCAACCAAAAATGACCACCATGTCAAGACAGTGATCTTATTTTTGCACCATGTCTCACCATTTCATGCACAAGGAACCACAGTAAAATAAATTAGGGGAAAAGTTAAAATGTAATTACCGCAGAGGATGCAATAGATTCCAAGTGGGTCATGGGTTCTCCAACATATTTGACGGTTTTCTTAAAATAAAGATCTTGATTGAAAACTTTCTCAGCCTGAAATAGAAGGTGGATATCTCAGTCAGCATTTTGAGTGACATTTCAAATAAGAAACTATTTCATGAGTCAAAGGAACTCTCCCAACAAAGGATTCGCATTCACATAATTAATGACACACTATTATCCAAAGGTATTCTTTCAAACCACCATATGATAGAAAGAGCAAAAATGCTAGAAAGAAATAGATATTCACACAAGGAATACGTGAGAACAGAATAGTTTCCAGCATTTCTTATATCTTCGTCACTTAGGAAACAGAGCTCTTAATGCACAGAAGAATTTGTAAAACCAAAGGTGTTTTTACACGATTGAAGTTGTGTAAAACCACAACACTATAAGATACCAATTCCAAATTATTTAGGCAACATAAATGCTCACTAAAATCCAAAATCAACATCTAGGACAAATGTTAAGTATCAAATGAAATTAAAGAGCAATGAAGCGCACTTACTTCTGCACAAATTTTGCCAACTGTGGAAATAGTCTCAACAGGGTATAACCCACGTAAGGTCTCAGCACCTAGAAGTATTGCATCACTTCCTGTATATTTATTAATAACAGTTCAACAAATATCCATTAAATGGTTCTAACAAACCATGCAGAAGAAACACTAAAAGAAAAACAAAATCATTGTGAAGGTTCATATTTCATGGACATCACCAAACTAACTAGTGGCATCATATGACCAGTGACTTACCATCTAAAACAGCATTAGCAACATCAGTGGCTTCTGCACGAGTTGGTCTTAAGTTGTCAGTCATGCTATCCACAACGCGTGTAAGCACAGCAGGTTTCCCAGCCATATTACACTTGTAAAGGGCAGATTTTTGAAAGAAAAATACCTACAAAAGCAAATGGCAGTTGATTAACATCTCTGCAGGCATTCACTTCATGGAGACAGTTAATGATCATATAATTCATCACTTCAATCTACAAATAAGATTAATTGCAACAAAGAATCTAACCTTCTCTGGGGGAAGATCAATGCCTAAATTCCCACGGGAAAGGATAATACCATCTGCTTCTTGTAGAATCTCATCAAAATGGGTCAATCCCTAGAAAACAACACAGATGTACATATGCAATGAATCAGAATAGTTAATAGGAATGTAATTTACAGAGAAACTAAATTGTCCAGTAAATTATGAAAAAATGTAGTTCACCTCAACATTTTCAATCTTCGCAAATATTTGAGTCTGGCTTAGATCACCTAACTTAGAAAGGAATTCACGGGCCTACATTTCAAACACAAAAAAAATGTTAATAGAAAAATAAATTAAATGACCAATTATAAACTCCAAAAGACTAGACCAAAGTAAAGAATGTGGAGCACAAATTACCTGGCGAACATCTTCAGCATGCCTAGTATAGGACAATGATAAAAAATCAATTTTGTTTTTTACTCCCCAGGTTCTTATAACCTGCAAGGAAAGAATAATAGCCCAAAACTTTAAGGAAACCTATATTAAGGCACATGCAAAACTATACTTATTTTGATGATAGGTAACTCGTTAAAACATGCAAGTAAAAGGTAGAAATTACCTCCTTATCTTTGTCAGTGAGGGTAGGCAAGTCAATATGAACTTGAGAAGCATGCAAAGTGAACAATGACCCGGCCAATGTTGCCGTATTCTTTATACTACAAATGACATCCTGCCCTTTAACTTCGGATACCTGCATAGTTTCAGGCATAACTCAACATGCATAAGGACTTCAACTATTCCTATTTATGTCATCCTATGCCATTGCTATAGATTTTGAAAATATATAAAAAAAAAAAAAAAAAAATTAACTTCAATTATACAAAATCACACTATAGACTCAAACAAATGGTTAATACAGATTAAAAAAAAACATGGGGCTTATTGGAATAAATTTTTCCTTCTGTGCCCAACTCATATTACCTCTAGCCATACAGAAGTAGTTTCACTTCCTGTGAACAAGTATTGACCAATAAAAATGGTGTCTCCCTTCTTCATTGACTGTAAACAATGCAAACAAGATTTAGGTTCAAACCAACTCAAACATTGCATTGGAAAAAACAAAAATGAGAATAATATAAGAACCGTATCAGTTATGAAGTGAGAACAAAATACAATTGAAGCATAGGGCCTCTAAGGAATCACACAAATTATTGACTACTTATAACACCCTGAGTGAAGTTGATTCCAAACCATGCAGAGGATCACAGGCAACAAGGAGTAACAAACCTTTGCCAGTCCATCAAAATTGATGGGCAATATCTGTGAGGTTGCTTCTTGTCCCTGGTCCGGAGTCAGAACAACCTGACCATCGGCCTGAAGCGAGATCGATTTCTCACTTTTGTTAACAACCTGCATCTCTGCACCAACGGTGTCTAGCATAACCTGGCAAAGGCAACAATAGAGGAACCAACAATCATCACATAAACAAATTCCACAAGAAACCTAAACAACAACAATGCATGCAGGAAAAAAAACTGTAGGGACATAAATAGACATTCCCCATGCACTCACTAAAACCTTAATCCTAACAAAATGGAGAGCAAACATGTAAAACACAAGGGTTTCATTTCATTTCTAATAACTTCTAACCAAAGCAATCAAAATATTGAGAACGTTTGTATCAAAAAATATAAAGTTAAAAAGAAGAAGAAAAGAAACTCACGGAACAGAGCTTCTTAGTGTTCTTCGTAGCATTTTTCAAATTCTCCAGAGTCTCTTGGTGATACGCAGGGTCACCCCAAGAGAAGTCAAAACGAGACACTACAATACAACAGAAACTCTCACGAGTCACATCAAATAAGCGTTTAACAAACAATGAAGAATTAGAAAAAAAGGAGAAAAAAAAATAATAGAATAAGAATGAAGCAAAAGGAAGAGACAATGACAGTTACCTGACATTCCAGCTTTGAGACAAGCAGAAAGAACCTCGACCGATCGAGAATTAGGACCGAGGGTACCAACGATCTTCGTCATTGCGGGAAAAAAACTCTGAAAACGCAAAACATATTTAAAAAATAAAGAAAATACTAAATGAAAAGAATAATGTTGAAGAGTAATAATAAGAAAAAGAGACTCACTGGCTTGGATGGTTCGAGGATGGAAACCATGCGAATGGGTTCCTCAATAAGTAAGTGATTGGAATGCATTTTTTGCTGCTTCTTTTTCACGCACAAACACAGAGAGCGATGAAAGAAGAAGAAGAAGTTCGATGAGAAGTGTGCGTGACAACGCTGTTTCGTAGAATAGAAGGTTTCAAGAATATGCTTGCGCTCTTTATATTGCTTCCCTTGACCTGGTTTTAACGAATTTTAAAAATAAAAAAAATTTACTCCATGTAATCCGTACTCCATTAAAAGAAGTGACATATAAGAATTATAAATAATAAAAAAAAACAATAAATCTTTGGCTGAAAATTTGCCTTTGGTATGAAATTAAAAGTATTTTTTTAAGTTCTTTAATTTAAAATAAAATAATAAAATAGATTCATTTTAATTGTGTCGTGATAATTAGAATTATTACTTATTAAAGATAAAAATTAAATTGAAAAATTACTTTTAAATTAAAGGAGAAAAACTTAACCTAAACCTAATGGAATAAAAAATTAAACCTAATAATAATACGGTTATATGACTCAATTATTATTCAGCCAGGATTTTGCTTTATAGGTAAAGACTAATTTGTTAATATTCTTAGCAATATTAGCGGAAAAATTAGAATCAGCAACGTGTTTTCCTTCTTTCTTATTTAGTTTTTATTTTAAATTTAATGGTGATACACATTCTATCAAGATCCATTATTTATATAATTTTTAAAATTAAAAATAAGGATAGCGTCTCATACAATAATCTTATTTTTAAATTATTTTATACTGTGAATGGATAAATCATTATTATCTTTTATTTTTTAAACATTTCTTCTCGACTAATAGACTAACCTTACCTTGATTACATAGTACCACACCACCACTAGACCACGCATTTCTTAAGAAATGAATTGTAAATGACATTAACAATTTGTTTTTAGCTCTTTCGGTGCTATAAATTGTTTGTCCTTAGTCCAAGGAAAAAAAAGGTTGAGACGTGATGACTTTTTTGTAAAATTAATTTCCGTGTAAAATAACTCCACTGCTACATTTAAGGACTTTTATTTTGGTATGTGAGGGACTTTGTTTATGACATTCAAAAGCTATGATAACTATTTTGAAATAGGTTAAATTCACGAGTATTTTTTTCCCTAATTTCTCCCAAATTTAATGGTATGATAAAGACAGAACTCATAATAAATAAATAAAAATACCGATGAGGAACCAAAATGGTAAATTTTACAAGATGTGAGACACTATTGTCAATTGTGTGTTTTTTTTAATTAAATCATTCTGTTAAGACTAGTATGTTATGTATAAGAGAAGGTAATTCTTCTTATTAATTAAAGGATGAATGACACCCTTTTTATAGAAAGAGAATAAATATAAAGAAGGTTTGTTTCAGCTGTAACAACTAGCGAAACAATTAGTTAAACTAAGTTAAAGATAAGAACTAACAACAAACTAAGAATAATGGAACAGTCATTTAAAATTACAAGTCTGGAGACTAGGCCAATCTTGGACAACAACGTTGATAGTCTAGCTAAGGCAAGAGGCTTAGTTAGTGCATCAGCTAGCTGATCATCGCCAGGAATATGCTGAACTCGATCTTGTGTAGCATTAGCAAGCAAGGGGGAAGTTGGAGGGAAGAACTTTAAGAGAAGTTGAGATCTCTTTGGTGATGAGTTTTTTTTTTTTCCATGAAGTTCTTCAAAAGTGATGGTGTTATCACGAGCATTAACAGCATCAATAACTGATTTATATTGTTCATAATCTAGGCCAGATAGTACCTTTTCAATAATATCCTCATGATCCATTGGTTTGCCCATGGAAGCAAGACAATCTGCTTAATAGATTGCATGTACAAAGTAATGGATTGAGTGGAGTGAGTAATCAGTTGAGATTGCTTTTTTATTTGTTTGAAATGACCACGGGATGGATTAACATATGTAGTAGCAAGTACGTTCCATGCTTCCTGCTTTGTCTTTGTTTGTGAGACAAGAGCAACAATATCATGAGATAGTGTGCCAACAATAGCACCAAAAATCAAACGATCTTGGCGAAACCATGAAAAGGCAGCAGGGTTGACAGTGAGGACACCATTTGCATCAGTGACAAATGGCGGTGGGGAAGGATAAGAACCATCAACATATTTCCATAGGTCATATCCAAGTAAGGTGGCTTGAAGCTGGGTTTTCCATGTAATATAGTTAGTGGAGGTGAGCTTAATAGCATTGTGGACTTGGATATGAGTGAAAGGTGTGGAAGGGTCAATGGGATTTGAGATGATGGAATTTTCAGAAGTCATGATGAAGAGGTATTGGATTGTGTACTTCTGAGATACCATATCCATGATAGATGTTTGACACATCTCTTAAACCACCATGGAGAGAAACAAATGTGCTTAACCACCTAAGTGAGGCAGAAGCAAATCAATGTCTTCATGTAAGTCAGTATGAGACACGATGAGACACGTTTAGAAAAAAAAAAAATCATTAAAGGAATAGAGGATCTGGAAGGGAAGAGAGGTCGTGGAAGTCCACCGAGGATGTCCATCGGGGACAATTTGTCATCGGTGAAACACGATTTCCCTTATCCCCTCAACCAAGATTTCCCTTATCCCCTCAATCAAGCTAGGGATCGATATTTGCTGTTAAGCTAAAAGCTCTGATACCATATAAGAGAAGGTAATTCTTCTTATTAATTAAAGGATGAATGACACCCTTTTTATAGAAAGAGAATACATATAAAGAAGGTTTGTTTCAGCTGTAACAACTAGCGAAACAATTAGTTAAACTAGATTAAATATAAGAACTAACAACAAACTAAGAATAATGAAACAGTCGTTTAAAATTACAAAAATCAAAACTGAATTTGTTATTATCCCTTAATATTATGAAGTTACTTAATTTTTAAATAGGATTTTTTTTTTTAACTAAAGAGATCAACAAATCATTCAGGCTTGTTTGCACAAGCAATAAACTTCTCCAGTTATATTGTGAAATTTTTACTTAATCCAAACTTAGATGTGATTGTGATGCTTGCTTAGTACTCATAAAAAGGCCTCCCAAGATAATGGAGTTAACAAAGCAAGAGCGTTTTAGTGTTTTACTTTTACTATATATCATAAACAAAATACTCCTTTAAACTCTAAAGTCATTAATCTATAGCCTATTAATTACACATATTTTGGGTTTGGGTGATGTTTATTTGCTTTTAAGTCATTATTAATCTACTGATTTTAATAGAGACTACTTTCCTAAATATTGTCAATTTATCTATATAGTTATATTTAATGAATATTATCTGTGTTGCTTAATTTTCTAGGTGGTTTATGAACTTATGATGATAACATGAGAAAATTATTTCTAAAAGGGTAGGAAATTTTTTTAAAAAAAATGTCATACGAGACTTCATTTTATTCCATTAGAGATATTCGATTAAAGAACAATTTAGTTTCATTTCATACTTTTACAATTTGAATTGTTGGAAGTTGGAACATCCCTATAGTACACAATCACTCATCCCAATATATTTTTTTTTTCTGAATACATATACTCATACCAATAGGAATTGGGAAGCATGGGAAGAATAGAAAAGGTAAGATGAGCAGCACATGGTATTTAAAATAAAGTGTGCGGTAAAGCACTGATTCAAGCTGTAATTCATGGATTAAATTTAAAAAAATGTTCTTGATAAGTAAAAATACAGATAGATTAATAGTACTGCTGTATTTGTTTGAATTTATTTTTTTACCAAAGCTTACATAAAATTCATTAATAATTAAAGAATAAATAATAAAATACAATTATATTTAGTAAGTAGTTTTGATGATACTGTGTAAAATTTATTGATGTGGTTTTGATTATGTTCTGTGGAAAATTTAAAGCCACAGCTTTGTCCATTCGCACCACGATCTGCATGGCCCATCTAATTTGTTAGTTAAAGGTCAAATTCTGTGGGTCGTGCTTACCGGTCTCGACTGTAATTTACTTTTATAGTTCTATTCTAATATTCTATTCAGTCAACCAATAATTATTGTCAACTCTTTCTTTCTTTGGACGTAATTATTGTGATATATGGGGTGTCAAAACCCGAAAAGCATATGAAAGAGAACAATTTCTCAACCCTTTTTGTTATGCACTCACAATTATTATTTTCTTTTACTCAAACAGGTAGTTTCGATTTAGAATACCTAACACACGAGTATCAAATATGTAAGAGTATATATTTGTAATTGTGTTAGCTCATCTCTTACATAAAATTCTGTCTTTTAATCATTTGAAGCATTAATTATAGGTATCAAATAGACCGTTATTATATATAATAATTATAGTAATGAATGTTTCAAATATTACTATATAATAAGATTCCTCGTTAGTATATATAACTCTGTCTTTTTAACCGTACATTAATTACAAGTATCAAATGAACTGTTATCATATACAATGATTATCATAATAAATGTGTCAAATATTATGATATAATAGAATTTCTTGTTCACCGATTAAATTGTTAACTGTCTAACCGAGTTATTGATAACCATAGACTCAAAATATGAATGATACAAGTCTATCAACCTTTAAATACATAAACACGAAAAGACTAAGTCATTAGATTTTGATAGGTGCAAGGTCGAAGCATAGATAGTAAGCAAATTGTCATGTTATTTTTCTTTTATATTACTGTTAGTATGTTATTATAATAAAATTAAATTTTAATTTTTTTATTGAAAAAAAAAACAAATATTTGATGGTAATAAATTAATAATAGTTGAGAGAAAATAACAATCAAATAATATTTTTCTTGTTCAAATTATGAATATAATACTATAATTAAAACCATTTGCACCAAGAAGTAAAACAACTTATATTTATCTCTTTAGTCTTGACAAGGGATAATTTGGAATAAAATAATATTAAATTAACAGTATATATGTGATGGACATAAATGTCTGATAATTAGGGTTCTAAACTGTAAGCATATCACATTTATGAACAGGCAAACACAAAATAATTGATTGAGGCAAATTTTGATCAAAACATTGTTGTTTTTTTTCACCCTTGGTTTCCCGTGACTCTATTTATTCCATTCTCTTCTCTTCTTGGTCTGATATTCTTCAAGTTAAGTTACAGGGTCTGATATCCCTCGAGTTAAGGTAAGTAAAGGCACAGGGTTCAAATTTTTTGGGAGGTGCAGGAAGCAAAACCCTAAGTTACAATATTTACTTCTCAGTTATCTGATGAATGGGCTTCCCAGTTATGTATGTATGGGCTTCTCGACTGATTTTGTGTTTTCAATCACGTAAGTTCTTCTCGCGATAGATTGGTTATTCACATTTCCCTTTTGTTAGTTAAGTTGACACTCTGTAACATATTTTTTGATAAAATAAATTTCTATTATATGCTTCATTCAATGGAAATTTATTTCTATTATGAAGGTGAAATAGATTCATAACAGAAATAAGTTTCCTTGTGTCAAAATTTTACAAGAAAATAATACAACAGAAACATATTATGTTGTATTAATTGAGTAGTGTTTTATATGTATATTTGAGTTATATTTTTTTTTATTAAAGGTTAACATAAATGATCAAAATAAATCTATAGTTCTAATTGAAAAAAAGTACTAAAGCATTTAAAAAAAAATTGAAAATTTAGTCCTTGAAATATTAGATAAAATAACTAACTTTTTTATTCATTTTGTCGGTGTCAAAAATCATTTTACTCTTCTCGTGTGAATGGTGATGCATATATGATTTTCCAAATATAAAACCATTCAAGCTTTCCATTTGCCTCTTCCAGTGCATAAGATGAATGGTTGTACGTGCTTTAAAAGTTGATTTTATTTACAGCCATTGCATACATAGTTTACGAGAACGAACCCAAACTGAAACTATACACAGAAACTCAAGACCGACAAATGCAACGGCAGCAATGTTTCACAAAATTTGCAAAGAAAAATAACAATAATAACTAACACAATTGAATGAAAGAGCTAACAAGTAGTAGTAGTAGTAGTAATAGGAGCATGCATGACACAAGTTAGTGCTAAGAGAGGTTGTCTTCGGTGGTGGCGAGCGAAGGCGAAAGCGAAGTGCGCGAGCGAGCCTCGTCATAATCCTCTCCCAGAGGAGACTGTGACTGTTCAACTCTGATATCCTCAATCATCTTAACAACCTCCAACATACTCGGCCTCTTGTCGGGATGCGCCGCCACGCACGCGAGTCCCACGTGCAACATCGCCACCAGCTCATCCTCAATGTTCTTGTACCTCAGCAGCTCCGAATCAAACACCTCCGAGGTCCACTCCTCCTTCACCACCGACTTCACCCACTTCGGAAGATCATCACCCACATCCTGCGCTGCCGCCGCCGTCGAGTTCGGAGCCCTCCCCGTCAGAACCTCCAACAGCAGCACCCCGAAACCGTACACGTCAGCCTCCTGCGAGAGCTTCTTCACCTCAACCTGCTCCGGCGCTCTGTACCCACCCAACCTCGCAATCGCGTGAACCGGGTTCAACAGCAGCGATAACCCGAAGTCAGAGATCAAAGCGACGCCGTTCTTGTCCAGAACCACGTTCGAAGCTTTCACGTTCCCGTGAGGTATCTTCGACGCGTTGTACTCCGCATGAATCCTCGCCAACCCTCTACCCGCACCTAACACCAAGCTTATTCTCGTCGTCCAATCCAACGGAATCCTTCCTGCTCCACGCTTCCCTATAATAATCACAAATTACTAATTAACCTTATAAATATTATTAAATAAAGTGGTAACTAACTAATTACCATGAAGAAGAGCATGCAAGCTTCCGTTGGGGAGATAATCATAGACGAGAAGCTTTTCTTCCTTAGCGTAATAATAAGCTCTGAGTCTAACAATGTTGGGGTGTTTGAGCTTCCCTACAACGTCCATGTACTGTTCAAACTCGTTCCTCTCGCAGGGGTTAGTGTCTTTCAATCTCTTCACAGCAACGGTGCAGCCATCGTCCAGCACCGCTCTGTAAACCGTTCCCAAGCTTCCTTTTCCGAGCATCTCCGCCGAAGCTCGAAGCAGATCCTCCAACTCAAACTGGTTCCTCCTGTCGAAAAACACAAGCTTGCTCCTTTCCGTCTCAGTGTTCGTCCCATCACTGTCTCTATCGAAATTTCCACCGTTATTTCCATACACCTTCTTCTCGCTCCCACTACTACTCCCACTCTTCCTCTTCGCACTCTCGCTCCCCACCACCGAACCAGAGGTGGAGCCTCTGGCGCAACAATGCGCCACAATGAACGAGAACGCCACCAGCGCCGCCACGCAAACCGCCACCACGATCGCCACAATGACGCCGGCGCTCAACCCTTTCTTTCTGGGAGCGTCGGGAACGGTGACGGTACTTGTTTGTGGGAACGAGCTCGGTTTTGCGGGAACGGTTATCGTGGTCTCAGTGTCAGGCTCTGTTTCGGAGCATTTGGGTAACGGGGTGGACCCACAGAGAGCGTGGTTACCGATGAAGCTTGCATTGCCGAATTTAGTGAGCATGGAATTGGGGACGTGGCCGCGGAGTTCGTTGTTGGTGACGTTGAGTTCGGTGAGGTTGAGGAGGGAAGCGGAAAAGTCGGGGACGTGGCCAGAGAGAGCGTTGTTCTGTAACCGCAGCGTGAGGAGGTGACTTAGTTTTTTGAGTTGGGTAGGGATTGGGCCGCGGATGTTGTTGTCGGAGATATCCAGGCGGAGGAGGAGCCGGAGGGAGGATATCTCCGCCGGAATCTCGCCGGAAAAGTCGTTGCGGGAGAGGTAGAGAAGTTCCAAGCTTGTGCAGTTTAAGAGAGGCGAAACGGTGCCGTTTAAGCGGTTTTCGTGGAGGTCGAGGAAGCGGAGGTAGGTTAGTGTGGAGAGAGCGTCTATTGGGCCGCGGAGATTGAGTGCAGGGAGGGTCAGGCCCACCACTCTGCCGTTTGGGGAGCACTCGACGCCGTGCCATGCGGCAGAGCAGGCTTCGGCACCGGTCCAGTTTGTGAGGAGGTTGCCGTGGGTGTCGGTTTGGAGACGGAATTCGGTGAGTGCGAGTGTATCATTTTGCTCTGCTGCAAAACAGAGGATGCAGCACAAGGCCAAGGCTAGTGCCAGGATTATGGGACAAAAACAAACCTTTTTCATGTTATGGTGTGGGAAGAGGGGAAACAACGGTGGTGTTTTTAATTTAAAACAAGAGGGAGGGTATTTGGGATTGGAGAAAATGTGGCATGATTGGAGAGAGTGTGTGATTGAGGAAAAGTGGTGAAGCTGTTATTATAGGAATAGGAGTGGAAGGAATAATATGATTAAAGGTAATTGGATTTCGAAGGGTTGGTGGTAGCGTCTATCATTGCTGTTGTCCGTTTCCTCATAAGAAATAGAATCAGTGACAAGAGCTTGCTTTTTCTTTTGCTTGGCTTCTTATGCTAAAGAAAAATAAAAATGTTGTGGTGTGGTTGTCGATTGATTCACCAGAGGGAATTTAGATAACAGAATTATCTTCTTATACACAAGGCTAAATAATAATGGAGTTACAAATAGACCAAAATCAGCTGAATCAAATATAATTTTCATAAGCATGCAGTAATCAGTTTTATGCAATGTGGTTCGATTAGAGAGGCTAGCTAACCAATGTCTATGGAAATTTGAAACTGATATTCTAGATAAACTACTTTTCAGCTTTTCTGTCCAAAGGTGGTGTATTCACTCCCCGCCTTTGTTTGGAGAGAACTAAAAAAAAACTACTATATTTTATGTGGAACAACAAATTTAAACTAAGGAGAGTAACCATCAGATTTGTCCTGTTGAAACTCAGTTTCATACCTGAAAAATAATGTTTTACTTAGATGTACATATTTCCTCATAGCATAATTAAATCACAAGCTAGAAGCTACAAGTCCACAACCAAAACCTCAGCGAACATAATTATTTTCTTTAGAGGTATTCCCATCTCTTCAACGTGCATTCTGTGCTCAACCAAGCCCATATATTACTACTGACTATACATAATTCTTATCAACATGTGCTTGCAATGATGCAAGTGATAAGGTCTTAAAACTAACTCTGGCCCATAAAGGTCATTTTTTTAGTTATTATATATTATACAAGGGTAAAAGGGTTTCACTGTTTACAATCATCTGGTCTAGAACAAACAACTCATCCTAAATAATTGTAGGTGATTCCTCTGCTCCTTTTATTCTGTTTTTACATTCCTTTTCCCATCACTCATCAATAGGTTAATAACACCAATTCCCTTTCTCAAGAATTGAATTTAAATAATGCAAGCACCAACCCTTATTTATTTCTAAAAATCTCATTGAATTTGGATCCCATAATTGTTGAAACGTTGAGATCGATGTGGACCACTAGGCATTGACACTGTGAATGCAATTAATCTGTGCAACTTTTTACTGCTCATGATATACGTAAATTTACCCGAATGAACATGATTAATTTTCTCCCGGACAAACTTTAGAGGCTTTCACCAGACGAAAGTGCTGCTACATTATTTGGTTCGCGGAACAAAAAAGTGGCCTCTGCTTTAAGTCATGCACAAGCAAAGTTTTTCTCACATCAGACCCTGAAGTCAAGCATAGAGTCCAATGATGAACATGCAAATGCAAGGGACATGACTGGAAATTCAAGCTTTCGTATCACGACAAAAAAAAAAAATTGTTCTAGCTAGTCAAAACTCAAAACAACAACACACCAAATATAGTACACAATTACAATTGATATTTGAAATTGTCGGTCCCGAAAATAGAAAAGCCCAACCCAACACAAGGTAGTCCTTTTACTTTTGATTTGAGAGCTTTATTCGTATTTTAGCGCAAAATTGGCACATATATGTAAGTTGATCAACCCCCACCATGCACACCTTTTTCAGGATTTGACTCTTTGAAAATAACATGTATTTGTATTTATGGGATAAAATGTAAAATTACAATAATTATTGATTAGAATTAAGATTAACCTTATAATGAGACATTTAGATTCTCAAAAAATAAGATGATGGCGTGATGGGAAATGCCACATGGGTGGGGGCAATAATGGTACTATGGTTCCCATCTCCATTCGAAGCCTTCCGTAGAGTTTCCAGCAGTATGGTAATGCATGTTGTCGCAAAAAGTGAAGGAATGTGGTTTCAGCTTTTTTCTCTCTCATCGTCAACAATGGTTGTTGCATTACGAGTTTATATTATGACACCCTAAAGAAAAAGGGTTAAAGCAGAGGGTCGAGGCGAGATTGACGTTCCAAATTTAAAAGAAGAAGCAGTTTGATTTTTTCATATTTTGCTTTGTTTTGAGCGGAACCCACCCTTTTAATATTTGTTTAACACAGTTTTCTATTAGTTAAAGTTTATGTGTAGACTGCATTAGTTTGAAAATAACATTCAAAGAATTAGATTCATATTCACATGTTTAATGAAATCTACGTAAATTTTCACCTGACAAAAAGAATGTCTGAAAAAAAAGTTAGGAATTGGATTGATGATTCAATTATAGTAAGCTCGTCCTTGTCAAATTAAGGAGACATTGTTCTTAATTTGACACTAGAGAGAAGAACCTTCCCTAATTTCTGAGAAACATTTATGTAAATCAACGAATATGATCATATCATTGCCTATTAGTTTAATAAGTAAAAAAACACATTTCACATAAATACTAAAATGGGGCAAAGAACAGAATGTGAGTTTAATTAAGGACTTTCTTTCTGCATAGATAAAAGCTAAAGCTGAAGTTATCGAACGTCTACATTACATGGTGTCTATTTTTCCATATTGGCCACATTATTGGGCATATATATGTGACGAAACCGAGTGTTCTTTCTAGTAACTTGAGCTGATCTAAAAGATAGACGTGCTTCTGCTTCGTGTCCTGACAAAGAAATACCACTACATACAGTACTAATTTGCAAATTATAGAGACCCAAAAACTGTGTCAGATTGCAATGATAGATAGTATTGATTAATTTGACTTACATTTATTGATGCAACTGCCACGGACGGGTTCAGCATGGATTGGGAAAAAAGAACAACTGAACCAAGATGGAAAACTTGGGGACAAAAGCATAGTAATTTGAATAGAGACAAAGGATTGTGGCAATTCTACTGTCTTAGATTCTCTTCTGTTTATTGGGAAGGTAAGTTACATGCCTATAGTGTTGTGTAGCAGTTACAACATTGATTTGATATGTATGGGATTACGACAGTTCCAGAGCTCTATTCCTTATTCGGGGAATATTTCAAATTTGTATATACTTGAATTCTAATTGAAGAGAAATCTATTTCTATGCATTGTTTTTGAAAGGTCATTTTTCAATATTTCCTATTACTCTTTTCTACGCCTGAATATCTAACTTGTCCAAAGATGAGTTTAATTGAACCTTTCTAAAGAATACATATATTGCTTTCCTACCGTGTCTTCTTTTCTTTGAATGGAATAATTAAAGCTAAATCAGGTTGTTAAGTGTATCTGAATTTTTATTGCCTAATAAATCTTGTTTATTAACTATGTATGCTTGACCCAAATCATAACAAGCACAGGAATGATCTTTGTCGGAATTCTTTTCATAATTGATAAAGTACCATAATTTCAATACATGAAAAATATAAGAGAATATTTCAAGGTCTTGAAATTTATTCTTTGACCTTGAGACTTTTACATGTAACATATAAAATACTCCAAGTTTCAACCTATAAAATCGCACTCTTCTCTTAGAAATAGAAATTTGATAACTATGGGACATTCATTCTAGATGTCTAAGCGGGTACAATCTTAGTGTAAAGGCCTTATCATCTAGAGCCTAAGCAAATCTTGTAACTGAAGTGGCTTGGATTAGATCATTACTACGAGAAATAAAGTTAACTATACCATGGATACATATTGTGGTGTGTGATAATCTTAGTGTAAAGGCCTTTTCATCTAGTCCAGTCTTATTAGTCAAAATCCAAACACAGAGAAGTAATTGTGCATTGCATCGAAGATAAACTCCTAAAAGCATTCGGATCCACATCCACATTCACATCTACTTGTAATAAATTTTTGCTAATTTTTGTGTAGGTATACATATCACTTATTTTTACTTTAATTAATTTAAGTATTATTAACTCTTAAATCTTTTTAATAGTACAACTTTTTTAAAGTTATTTTTAATAAATTTTAAAAATAAACTTAAATCATTATTTTTTTTTTAAAAGAATCATTATAATTTTTTAATAATTTATTTTTGCAAACAAAAAATATGTAAAATATATTTTGGCACAATAAAAAAATATACACATAAATAAAATATATTTATTTAAAATGATAAAATATTTTAGTTCAACTAAAACTAATTATAGCAATAACTTTCATAATGATAAAAAAAACGTTAAACAACGGTTAGTAAATATTAATTAAACGACTAGTAAATATTTTAATTCATCTAAAACTAATTATAACAACAAACAACAACAACAATAAACATAGTTCAATGACTTTAAAGTTTTTTTTTTATTAAAAAAGAAAAGGAAGCAACATTACTTCATAAGCAAATAACAAATATTTATTATTCCACAAAAATACGTGTGATAAGCATGTTTCTCTTATATTAGTGTTTCACAAACAATCTATTTTGAATACTCTAAATAATTTAGCCATTGAAGCTTACATACCAACCTCATATCAGATTGTTGATAGCCTCACAAAACCTCTAACTCCTAAAAGTTTAACTTTAAAAAGACTACCAGCCTGTTTGGTTCCGTGTTGGCAAAAGCCATGCGCGTTAATTATGTGAAACTTTAAGCAATAAATACAAGTTTCTTTGTAAATTGGCAAATGTATGGGGTTTTTGGTTATGCACTCACCAAGAATCAAACACACACACTAAGTTAGGAATTTTAGAGAGAGAAAAATGATCAAATGTACAGGTTTGTTTAAATTTATTAGGTAAAATAATTATTTATTTTAATAAAATAAATAATTATATGTATTTTTAGTATGTTTGTCTAAATTAATTTTACTTAAAATAAATTATTTTTAACTTATTTAAAAAAATAAATCTTATCTATTTATCAAATAAAATAATCATTTATTTTATAAATATTTATTATAATTTTAAATAAAATGATTCTTTATTGATCTAAGATACGATTGCATTTTTTTGTTTTCGGTAAACACATCTGTATCCAAATACATTTAAAACTACTGTTGGGGCAAGGTTCTAAACCTTTGGGGTAGGGAAATTAAAAGTATGAAAAAAATATATTTTTGATTTATAAAGTATTGAATATTTTTATTTATAAATATTAATGTTTCGTTTGATTGATCTTATTCCTAAAGTATTTTTTTTATTTGATTTTTGTCCCTTCATTAATGAGTTTGATTATTAACATTAATAAATATCATGTGTCTCATTCATGAAGTGATATGTGGTATTAATTTTTATTTTTAAATAAATAAATTTAAAAACAAATATTTTTTTAAAATTTTTTTAATATCACATGTCACTTAATCAATAAGACGTATTAATGTTACATATCATTTCATTAACAATTAACGAGAGACACGTGATATAAACAGATTATTCATTAATAAAGTTAACTGACATAAGAAACAAAAGTAAAAGCAAAGTATTAAAATACTTTAATAATTAATAACTAATAACGATCAAATAAAATATTAAAAATTAAAAATTTTTATATTGTTGGAAGTATAGTAAGAGATGATATAACAATAGACATTACAAACTCACACCTATGTTAAATATGATTACATTTTATTTTCTGTCACTCAATATTGAGTATCATTATGCGTAAAAAAACAAACAAACTTGAGGATCATTATAGTTTCAATTTGGGCTCTGTTTTTCTCTTTTCATGTAGAATTTTCTAAAAATATCCAATGCCCATTGATAGATATTAAAATATTTGTATATTCAACAGATAATGCTTTTGGGACAATTTATTCAAGTTACCGAGAAAATTTTCATAATCTAAAAAAAATAACTGATAAAAAAGGAGATGCCTGCAGATTCATAAGCAAATTGATCACTGTGACTCTTTTTATTTTTGGTCCATGATCATTATTCATACTAGTCGGGGAGAGTATTATATGTATTATTAGGAAGTGGATAGTTATAAAAAAATAATTATTTATATTTATATTATGTAAGAGTATAATATATAAAAAAAGTAAAGTCCAACAAAAATTATCAGAAAGTGATATTTTCTTTTATATACTGTATAGATGGGACAAAACTTAATGGTGTCTTACATGGCTTAGTAGACGAGCCATTATTGTTGGGCTCAAGCTTGCAAACCCACCATCCGTGAATATGCGGAATTAGCAGACGTAAAAGGCTCGCGTTTTTGGAAAATAAGCCATGTTTGTTTTTGGCTTCCATTTTGAGAAATAATATCTTTTTATTGAAAAAAAAAATTAAATCATAAAAATCTGTAGAAACATCTTTACTGACAGCAAAGCAAATCTGAAGAGATAATGAATAGCCTTAGTTAATGATAGCATAATGGCAGAGGCACAGAAGAGGGGGAAACAAAATCTCCTGTTAGTTAAGGAAATGAATAGGAATCATAACTTGTAGAGATCACTTGTTCACTTCAAATAGTCCCAAAACCTGATCTGTCAAATTGAAAGAATTGGTTGATACCTCGTCCACCCTCTGTTTAAATTGGCTTATTCATCAATTTCACCCAACCTCCCATCATAATAATTGATTCTTTGACTGCAGAGACTTGCTGTGGTTATAAATGGGTTCTTCTAACCATGGTTAAAGAATTAATAGATAAATAAATAACTTTTTTATTAAACATTGTAGCATTGGAGTATAGTACTACTATTATTAGTGCATTATGTGGTGTGATTTTAGTTATGGTGTTGCTATTTTGTTAGGCATTGTTCTCAAGATAATAGTAATGGAATTAATAAAGATAATATTTTTATTAAAAATTCTTATTACATATTATTAATAAGAGTGGAATGATAATGCAGTAAAATAGTTGAATATTATATTTTTTAACGACAATGTTAATCACTTTCACTTTCTTCACAAATTAAGAAAAAATGTTAAAATTAATTAATAATCTTGAATTTATAAAATACAACCTATATTATAATGTTCATGTTTCTTTAAAAAAAAAAAAATCTTCTTCTATACTATTAACATGAAATAACATGAGTCTGAAATGTTGTTGAAATTAAATTTAGAAGATGCACTTACCCGTGTCTAGCGTTTCTACATATGCACCGATGTTAGAGGTCAGAGGTCAGCCGAGGTCCAGTGATATTTATATACATCTGGTACACACTAGTAAAATTTAATTATTTTTGTCTTGAATGTTATGAATAATTTATGTTTTGTTCTGTTGTTGTTTCTAGGTGCGTCTCAACATTCGACAAGCAAGAGTGGTGGGTGGTGACGGAATCTTCGGCGTTTATATATGCTGCACTCACAATTCACAGAAATCAAATCATGGCCATGGCCTGGACTTCACTCTTTCTCCTACTCCTGTCTCTCCCTCTCTTCCTCTTTTTCTTCTGCCGCCGCTGCAAAACCTCAACCTCAAACCGCCGTCTTCCGCCGGGACCAGCGGGATGGCCAATATTCGGAAACATGTTCCAGCTGGGAGACATGCCTCACCGCACCCTGAGCGATCTAAGGGACAAATACGGCCCCGTGGTGTGGCTCAAAATCGGCGCGATGAACACCATGGCGGTTCTCTCCGCAGAAGCCGCCAGCGTCTTCTTCAAGCACCACGATCACACCTTCGCTGACCGAAACGTAAACGAAACCATGCGCGTCCACAACTACGACAAATCATCCCTGGCCCTAGCCCCATACGGCCCCTACTGGCGCCTCATGCGACGCCTCGTCACAGTCGACATGCTCGTCGCCAAACGCATAAACGACACCGCGTCCATCCGCCGGAAATGCGTGAACGACATGATAAACTGGGTGGCGAAGGAAGCAGGCAAGTCGGAGCAGCAGGGTCGCGGGGTCCACGTGGCGTGGTTTGTATTTCTGATGACGTTTAACCTGTTCGGGAACCTAATGGTGTCGCGGGATTTGTTCGAGCCGGAGTCGGAGGAGGGGTCGGAGTTATTTAGCGCGATGATGGGGCTGATGGAGTGGACGGGGCACCCTAACGTGACGGACCTGTTCCCATGCCTGAGGTGGCTGGACCCGCAGGGGCTCAGGAGAAAGATGGACAGGGACATGGGCAAGGCTCTTGAAATCGCTTCCAGGTTCGTGAAACAGCGTTTGGATCAACAGCACCTGCACTCTCGTCACAACAACTCCTCAAGGGACTTCTTGGATGTCCTCATTGACTTTCAAACCACCAACACTCAAGAGGCACTCAACGTTTCAGATAAAGATCTCAACGTTTTCATATTGGTACATACTCATTCATTCCTCCTCCTCCATCATTTTTATATTTATTATTTCTAATCAATTATGGGTTATCATAAGGCATAAATGAACAAAAAAAATTGAAAACTAAAACTCAGAATACAATATTTGACAGTTATTAAAAAAGAATTAACCTTAAAATAGTTTGATATGATTGAACTTTTTATATAAAATAAAATAAAATATTGAATTAATTATGTCAAACTCCAAATTATGCATTCGAAGCCTATTGTTTAGTCAAAATCCTTTTATGGATATAGATAGTTGAATTTGAACTTAAGATTCCATTAAAAAAAAAAAAACTCCAACACAAACTGAACTTAAAATGGGTTATTTAGTCAAACTTGTTGTAAGTTGTAACATAGTATTAATAGATTTTTGTCATAAAAATCAAATGCAGTCCTTATCATACAATATATGACGCATGTCTATGATGTGGACACAGGAAATGTTCATGGCTGGGTCAGAAACAACGAGCAGCACAATCGAGTGGGCCCTGACGGAGCTTCTGTGCAACAGGGAGTGTTATTTGAAGGTGAAAAATGAGCTTAGTACGGTGGTTGGGTTCGGAAGAGAAGTTGAGGAGAGTGACATAGAGAAGCTTCCATACCTGCAAGCCGTGGTTAAGGAAACACTTCGGTTACATCCTCCAATTCCGTTGCTTGTCCCACGCAAGGCCACGGAGGACACAGAGTTCATGGGATACCACATACCCAAAGACACCCAGGTTTTCGTGAACGCATGGGCGATTGGGAGAGACCCCAGCGCGTGGGACCAACCGTTAGCCTTCAACCCCGAACGGTTTTGTGATGATTGCAACAACGCTGTTGATTACAAGGGGCGCCACTTTGAGTTTATTCCGTTCGGGGCTGGAAGAAGAATGTGTGCGGGTGTGCCGTTGGCGCATAGGGTGCTTAACTTGGTGCTGGGTTCGTTGCTTCACCGCTTCGATTGGGAACTTGACTGCCACGTCACGCCGTCCACCATGGACATGAGGGACAAGCTCGGAATAACAATGCGAAAATTGGAACCCTTGCTTGTGGTGCCTAAATTCATTTCCTATGATGCCGAGTCATGAACTAATTAATGTTCAATAGTGAACACTGTACGTGCGTACGGATCAATTTGTTTCCGAAACATAATTATCACCCCCCTTTTTTTTTTATGGAAATAAATACTTTCCTCCACGCCACGAGGGTTGTAATTTGTGAATTTTTTTTAATTTGATTATTTATGTTTTATAAGTTTTAATTTTATTTTTTATGTTTTTAAAATTAGTCAAAATATTTTTTTTTAAATAATTTTTATTACACGATTTTAAATATTTCTTGAAAAATTTAAGATATAAAAATTATTTTATTAGATTTACTTACCTGAAAATCATGAAATTTAATTAATGTATGAATCAAAATAAGATTAAATATAATGAAAATTGTGTGAAAAATAAATTTTATGAATAATTAAAAAAAAATAATATTATATTTTTTATTAATTTGATTGTTCATTGAATATATTTTTCATAGAATTTACATTATATTTATCATTATTTTTATTTAAACATTAGTTAAGTTTTATATAAATGAATTGAGTTTTATATAAGTGAATATAATGAAATAATTTATTAGTCAAAAAATAATTTAAAATCGTGTCGTAATATTGAAAATCATATTTATTTATAAAATAATTATTTTAACTCATTTCTAAAATATAAATAACCAAATTAAGTCATTTTAAAAATATAAAAAACTAAAAAGCTTCTAAAATATGAAATAACAAACTCAAAACCTAAAATATAAAAGATTAAAAGTGACTTTTATCCCCTAAACAATGTTTACACAAACGTAAATTCAAATCATCAAAATTCCCATTACACGTTACAGTAATATAAAAAGTAATATAAAAATTAATTACTCATGTTAACTTATCCACTGTTTCACAGTATTTCCCACCAAATAATTCTTAATATAATTACTTGGATTCCATGATGACAGATGGGAGTGTTAAAATATCGAATTAAACATCAAAACGTTTAAAAAAATTAAAAATTAATTAAATAAAAAATTTACATGAATAAAAAATTTAAAAAATTACATATTTTTTTCCATTTGATTTAATTTTTGAATTTTATTATAAAAATCAAACTAAATCAAATCAAATCACGTATTATAATTATATTAATTTATTTTTAGATATTTAATATTATCCAATTAACAATAATTTTATTTTTTATAATCATAATTTATAATATATATATATATATATATATATATATATTTTATAATAAATTTATAATATATAATATATATTTTACTTTCATATTTTAAAAAATATATATTAATATTACTAAATATCATTAAATATTAAATGAAATATGATTTATTATTATGTTAAAAAAAATTAATAACATCTTATAATAATGTTAAATAAAAATAAAGATAGTACTTTTTAAATTAAAATACGTAAAATAAAATTTAATAAAAAATAATATAACATAATAATATTACACAAGTTTAATTAAAAAAATTTAAATTATAATAATAGATTAAAAAAACTAAAATGAATCAAACTATACAAAATTAATTTAATTTGATTTGAATTTAATGTTTTGAAAAATCGAATCAAATTGGAATGTAATTTTATTTAAATTTCATTCGAATGATTTTTTTATAAAAAAAATCACCGGAATTCCAAAAACACAATTTAAAATACTGCATCATCATATACACATCAAACGTCTTGATCAGAATCTTCTTTGGGGGAACAAAGGGAATATGCTTAAAACCTATCACAGCATATATATACCAAACAACAACTAATTTATTTTGGGACAGGGTGAGACTTGAGAGGATGCCATTTTCTGAAATTATTATACCCGTTGCGCCTTGAGAATTGAGATGTGGTTTAATTGAATTTAAAATTTAGTACAACAACCTCGGTCAAATTAAGTCAAATAAACACCTTGCAATTACTATTTTATTTCAATAATTAGTACTTTTTATCTTGAAAGCTAAAATTGACATTTTTTTTATTAAGGTAAACTACGAATATTAAGTAAAACCTGAGATATTAAATTATATACAAATTTTTGTCATAATCTAATTTAGCTTAAAAATATTGCTACATATTAATATGTTAGTGTGCGCTGTACTCCATTTTTTTTTAGGTTAAGTTTATATGGGCGAAAACCAGCTTTTATTATTCTCATGTTCTATGTTCAAAATAGCTTACAAATAATTTTATTAAAAAATTTACAATTATTTTTTCTTAAATTTCAAGTTGGGCTTAACGTGCACCAAAAAATATAGTATAATTGCTATTGGAAGAACCCAACTCTAGACTGGTCTATACTAAACATAGAAGATCCAAAGAGAAGTCTGAATAAGGACAACCAACGTCTACCGTAAAAAAACAATAGACAACCAACGTCCGGTTAGAAACGGAATCTCCTCCAAAACCTTGGACCTGGCTCTTTAGATCCCTTTCATATGTGAGATAAAATGAAATGCGATCGATTTTTAAGAAAATAAATAAATAATGTTGTAAAACTATCATAAATTTGTTTGCAATGATGATATACTCATTGGTTAAAGAAAGAAATAAAATATTTAAAAAGACTTTTAAAAAATTATTTATGGAGCTGTAAGTTAAAATTTTTTTTTGACGATTCTAACATTTTACGTTCAAGATGGATGGATATACGAAATTTATTCAAATAAATCATTTAATTTTTGGACTGAATTATTAGTTAAGTCTATTTTTATTTATTTTCATGTAACTTTCATACTTATTTATGTTGGAATAAGTTCAGGTGTTTTTTTTTTTTTTTTTCTTGATCAATTTTAAGTGTTACCAACACACTCTCACCAAGATTTGCAATACAAACTTAGTGTTATTTTATAAAAAAAACATTTTAATTAATTCATTGAGAATTCTAGTTGGTAAGCTACAAAAAATTAAGTAATCATCAAATATATTTGATTTACCCCAGAGCATCATTATGCTTATCCTCTTTTGATGATGGGAGAAAAAGAAAATTACAATGCTCAATTATGCAAAATATTGGAAAAGGAAATTCAGAAGAATTTTGACGCACATGTCTTATTATTTATCTCGAATTTTCAAATAAATAAAAAAATCACGTGAAACATGTATTGCTCATTATAGAAATAATTTCCTTAGTTTAAAAAACGGATCTAATATGAGTAGCTTCAACAGTAGTTTGGTTTGATTAAAATCAAGCAAGTTGCATTCGAATGCTATTTGCCTTTCAAAAGTTGCATTATTTTAAACAGTCCTTTAACCACGACATTTGACTAAAGAATCGTATTATTTTCTAACGTAAATACTTTATAAACTAAACTGATTGGATCAATTGTAACTTGCCTAAGAATAGAATCAACGCACTAAAAATAAAGCCACCATTCGACAAAGCCTCCCACTTGAAAATGATATCTATACAGGGCTGATAACATTAACCTTTAGACGTTGTCAAGTGTCAACGTCATAGTAGTCTATAAAAATTCATTGTACATTCCATTCTTTCTCAAACGAACACCATTAGAAGATCTAGTGCTAGCACAATCCAGTGTATCTCTTGTGCCAACTTTTGTATCAACCCTGCACACATAATTGAGACCTACAAGAAGATCAACTATTGCAGCCTCAGTTTTTGCTTGATTTGCAAAGTAAAGAGTTTGGACAAGTAAAACATTTGCGTTCCAAATCGAGTGCTCCTTCTCAAAATTTCTCACAGAATGCCAGCTTATCATGTTATGTGCCAGAGGAGCCAACCATTCCAGTATCTGCGCAAGCACCAAGCTCCATTCGACAGCAGGGTTTGCATCATGACCATTGGAGGAAGATTTACTTTTCGCGTGGCGCTTAAGCTTGGCCCTTAGAGCAGTCCTTACAGTAGTTGGAAGCATATCGTACAGATCATCTCTTGTTGCAAGATCAACCAGGTGAGGTGATGACACAATCCTCTCAGTCAATACAATCACATTTGCATAATGTAGGGCTAGAGCCGCATCGCCAAGGGTATGTAAAGCTGGCTTTAACCGGTTTTTGGTGGATAATTTAGAATAGACTCTAATTCTGTTGGAGAGAGATAACTTATCCATTGTTTTCATTTTATCAATAGACTTCATATGACAATCGGTTAACCTCATGGAACCACCGTTTGTCTGCATACAGTTCTGTATGACAGGAGAATTGTTTGCAGCAGACATACAACCTTTGAAGGCCACAATATGTCCTAACTGCTTGCTTTCTGAATGCAGGTTCTTTCTGAGTAAAGCTGGTTCGTGAAGAGCTTGATGCTGTTTCTTTTTTCTTCTTCCCTTGTCAACTAAAAAGCCTGCTTTTGATGCTGGCCTCCCTGCAACAGGTCCTGAATTAAAGCCATAGAGATCATTCTCTGAAGGATGAACAGAAGAGTGCATAACAGAAAAGGAATGACTTCGTAGAAGATTGTTAGCATTCATATGCTGATAATCATTCTGTTCTTGAACAGTTGGTGGGTGACTACTTGCAAAGACAAGTATGATCCTCTCGAGGATTGTAAATAGTGATCTTGCCAACAACCGGACAACATAATCATAACTTCTATTCCACGGAGACATGTCTCTCATATTCCTCACCTCCTGGCGATGCAACATGACCTTCTTCTGAAACTCGAGCAATTTCACCTTCTGCATGTCCGGATTTGCTTGCATTCTCCTGAAAGTCTGTTCAACCTCTGCTAGCACCTCAGCCTCTTGGCAAAACTGTGTCATAGCGGCAACAAATTTTTCCATTTTCTTCACTTTCCTCTCCATCTTTTTCCACCTATACTCCCACCCAGACCATTGGAAATAATTCTGAGACGGGTTATGAACAAAATGTTCAAAACGATGATAAACTGGATCCACGCACTTCTTCCCCAACCTAGCCGCAGACTGTGTCAGAGATTGAAAGTTACCAAGTATCTCGTTCAATGCAAGCTCCATCAAGTAATCATCATCGTCAGACACCAGCATTCTGACTCCGACTGAGTTCACTATCCCCTCCCTCAGACTCAATACCTCCACGTCACTCAAAGATTTCCATAAATTAACCACCTTGAACATCAACCCTGCAACTTCTAATGACAAAACTCCAACTACTGCCTTGTTATCTGATGCACTCTTGCGAGAGACTGGCCACAGAACACTGAACCAAGACCCGTTCGCTGTTTCACCCCCCATTGACACTTAGTTCCCTAATCCAATGGATTCACCTAATCAACAAACCTAATGCACACTCAGTATCCTGTATACAACCAAATCCACTAATTCAAATTAGAAAGTCAAAACGCACATGGTCAGGAACACACTAGATATACCAAACCATGGATAAAGACAGCAATAATTGCATAATTATGAAAAATGAAAATAGAAAGTAAAAAAAAAAAAAAAACCCTAACCCCCAATTGTCGTCTTGGTGATGAATAAGCCAAAACCATGAGGTCAATAATAAAAGACTAATTCAAACTGAGTTGAGAGAAGACATGAGCCTACCTTCAAGGGGCAAGGGCACAAAACCCACTATTCAAAATTGAAAATCTTTGTCTCTTTTGTTGTCATTCACCATGTGTTCTAATCTAACCAAGCAAAAGCAAGGACAAGAAAAAGTAAGACATGAAACAAAACATCATAGAGAGAGAGAGAGAGAGAACAACATACCGTGGAGTGGCATTGAGTTGAAGGAGAAGAATAGAGGCATCCGAGGAGGATAGGATTCACAAGGCTGAAACGGTAACGGAGGAGTGAGGAGTGAGTTTGATAATGGAGGGAACAGGATAAAGAAAAAGAGAATTTTCGGTCAAAACGAGGTATGTGGGGTTTCGAGGGAACGTGGATATTACGTTGACAGTTCAGGCTTGATTGGGTTTGGTAATTGCTCCTTCGTTTCATTTGAGTGTGTCTCACGCTGGATGCGGATATGTCACTGTTCACTGTTGTGTTGCTCTTTTGCCCATTTTAGCTTTACCTTCGTGGGTTTACATTTTTAAAAATTCTAGCTTTCAATCAATTCATTCATGTTAATAAAAAGAGTAAATTATACTACTATTATGTTGATGTCAAAGGCGTCTAATGTTTTAAAATTTAAATCTTTAATTTTTTTTCTATAATTGCATAATTTAAAAGATTAGATATACTCATTGATAAAGTAAGTGCGGAGAAGAACTAAATGATGTCTATAATAATCACGAATAATTTGTAGTTTCAAACAAAAGGTATTGCATGAAGATTGTCCAAAACATTGTCTCTTGAAAGTTTAAATTTTCTTGTTCAAAATCAATTATTTGATTATTTAATGCGCTAAAGCAGTAAAACAAAAGAAGAAAAGTTGTAATGTGAAAAGGAAATTGTTAACATAAAATACAACATATTTTTAAACAAAAGATTGTTTTGTGAATAAAGTAACTACACAGTAAGCCAACTAATGTATAATAACATAATACATTAAATAAAGTTTCAAAACATTCATCTAACTCTAGAAAAATGGCATATGTAAAAATATTCATTTATGAAGAAGAAGAAAATTTTCTTGTACATTAAAGAAGTTATCAAACATTTTTTCCTTCTTCATTCATTTTTTTAAATTTCATTGTATTAGTTCATGAATACTTTGTCCAATTTTAAAGCATATTATTAACTGTCATTTAACGTTTATTATATACTTCTAAATTCTAATAGTACTAGACATGTCCTTCTTGTTTTCCTCAAAATAACTTAAGAGTTAGTGATTAGTTTGAAAAAGTTATTTCAAGATAAAGCGTGGTGAGAGTTGGACCAAATATGGGTTGTTGGTTGGGTTGGATTTGTGTTGTAGTTGGTATATATGAGCGCATTTTTTCTTCGTTTCTTTCTTTAACTTCTCCGCCGTTTCATTCTGTTGGGGAATTTTAAGGAGTATATGCTTGTAACGTACACACTGTGCTGAATGGACTAGAACAAAAAATCTTGTTGTCTGCATTGGATTTTGGAACGATGTTGGCTTGTTAATGGTAGTAATCGTTTGTCTTTTTTTCCTTTTGCAACTTCGCAAGGCGTTGGGGTATATATGTTTCTTGTAAAATTCATTAGTCAATATATAAAATATGTAAAAGGGTACAATGCTTTGGAATTACGTTACTCTCATTACAGGTCATCTATATGTTAAGTTGTAAGAGAATTAATTAATTAATTTGAGTATATTCTTAAATATTACTAACAATATTTGTATGAACCTTGCACGGTTTAGGTCTACCTTCCAGCATAGAATCCTGTTAAAAAAAATATATATATATATAAGAACACGCTAAACTTGACAATGAGATTTCGAAATTGATACTTTCAAAGATACTTCCCGCTCTACAGACAAGCCAAACATGTAGATTAGTGAAGGAAAAATCCAACGGCCAAGTTGTCGAACTTCGTAGCATGTGTATTTAACATATGGTTATACTTCAAATGTAAATGTAAGAGAACAGGGAAATCCAAAATTGTAAGAATCTTGTATTTGCTATCTAACCAATGTATATAGGGATTAGACTTGAATTTGCTATCTAAACTAAGTAGTGTGTATGACAAAACATGAGATTATATAAAACTAACAATTAAGACTGACTGATAATTAATTGATTTTATCATTTTTTGAATTAAATGATGAACAGTCAATTGAATTACCTAGGGCTTGAATCCCCCCGTTTTTTTTCCATGACACTAAATTCTACTAAACACAAACTCATTCACAAATATAGAAATTTTAGTAAGCTAATTTTGATTAAATATCAATTCCTTGAATTGAAGCTCTTTTAATTAATCATAAAATTCTAATACACCTAGATTTAATAAGCATTAAATTCAACATTTGTAAGAAACACTGTGGTTCGTGAAGTTCTATCTCCGAATCATTAAAAAACAAGGCAACAAAATACAAATCTAGAGTCTAGTTGAATTCACAATTATCCAATTATAAACGCAACTTAGAATCAATTCATAAACGACTAGTTAGAGAAATTCACAAAAGAAACTTGAATTGAATAAGTGTATGTTTAGATCGGCTTTAATTAAAATCAGCATATTTTACGTGTTTGGTTATTTTGGTAGAGAATTATTTTTGTTGAAAAATAGCATGGTGGAGTTGAAACTTGAAACAAGTAGGACTGGTAATTTACTTCTCACACCCTTAAAAACACACTAACTTGAGGGGTGCATGCCTGTCACTATTTGGTGGTATTGGACCTTCTTAACACACGGCCCATCGATATGTTGACACGTGACAACCCGCAGGTGTAGCACGTGTTAGAGATTTCTAGCACAACCGCGAGAAGTCCTCCGCTTCCAGTAAATTCTTGTCAGCACCGAATCCCTTATAAAAGCGCATAGCGTGGACCAACAACCTCAGTGAATGAATGAAGAAGCAGAAGAACAAGATCAGAAGGATAGGGATGAAGCCCATTGACGAGAAACAAGAGAAGGCGACGATCAGAGCGGTGAGCCACGACGAGGAAGGGAGAAAGAGAGTGGAGAAAACAGAGCTCAACACCCACAACATCGACACCGTCAAGTACGTCGAGAAGAAGCTCATAAAAAAGGGTGTTCAGCGCCAGGACCGCCACCCCACAAACGGCATCGGAATCGGCCGTCCACCGCCCAAGTCCGGCCACGGAGGCAAGTTCACGTGGGAGGGCCCTGCTGACGTGACGGATTACGAGCAAATGGCGGCGGCGCCCGCCATGGACGAAGGGGACCCCAACTACGTCGACGGAGAAGACGCGACGTCGGAGTTTGTTGTTGGGGAGGTTGACGTGGCCAAGGTTGCTGAGGAACGCGACGGGGTTGCTAGAGTTGACGTTGATCCTCGCTTGCAACTTAACTAACTAGTTAAAGTGTGTGGCTTTTGATGTGAACTTTATTGTAAATTTGTAATGCGGAAGTTGTTTTTCTTTTTAAATAAATTGCTTGCCTTTTCCATTAGTTAGTGCAGTTTCTGTTGCAGAACACACCGCAAGTGGGGATCGTGTTTATTTTTTATTTAAAGATAACCACGTAAACAGAAAGATAGGAATAGGAATCGTTAATCACTACTATAATAATAAGAATCGTCTTCCGTGTCCTCTATTGATAACACTTTCTTTCACTTCGGAGTAAAATTCATAATCAGGATGAGATGAAGTAAGTGCCGGTTGTCCAAAAGGATGCTCCTTCACGTATGACTCAACATCACGCGCCTCAGCAAGATCTTTAAGAAACAAACATAGCTCCCCCTTTGGATCTGCAAACAACCACAATAACATACACTATAAAATAAATGGGGGAAAAAGGAGAAAAAAATAACGAAAAATAGATCTTCTCACCTAATGCTTTGTCAGCAGCATTATCCACCTTATAAGACTCCCGGAATATTGCTGTATTAGCCTGTATTTTAAAATAAACAAAATAATTATTAAAAGTAAATTGAAAAACTAAAAAGCTTATTTTACTTACAGGATTGAGGAAGGCCTTGTATGGTTTGTCATCAATCAACAGAGTATTTGAAGCAGAAAATGGACCTCCTTTCTTAACATTTGCCCATACTACATTCAGGTCCTTGAAAAACAGAGGCTTTCTAGCATTCTCTTTCGATTTGAACCCAGAATCAATACATCTAGCTTGATTCTTAACAATTTTATGATCCACCCATCAGCAAAATTACAATACTAACATTAATTTACACACAAAAGAACTTACCCAAACAAATAGCGGTTTATCTTTTAGTGCCCCAGTAGCATAGCTTAAGGGAGCATCTATATTATGCCTGTTTCCATAATACACTGATGCATACTAAGATGAAAGAATTAATCTAAAAATAACGAACCACTTACTCCATCGCAGAAGACCAAATTCCAACCTCAAATCTTTCCAGGCAGAACTTGATAAATTCTTCACTAAAGGGCCTCTTAAAAACTACATCATCACTCCGAATAAATAGTTACATTTGTTGTTGCAGATAATAAAAACAGCTTCGAGATTTGTAATAAAATACATAAACTATTTTATCTTGAACTAAACTATACAAGTGAAAATTGTGCATTGATTACATACCAAGAAAGTTTCCACATTTGCCATCAGCTCGACGACGCTTGGGGATATCTTTCTTGCAACGAAGATGAACTCTGTGCAACAAGAACCCGTTAAGGTTCATAACTATCAGCTTCTTTCGTGGACCAAGACTAAGCTTTTCCAAAGGAAGATCCAAAACAGTTCCCGAGTCCTTAGCTTCGCACTCATCTTCAGACTCACTCAACTTTACACACTTCTCCTTTCCTGCCATACTCGCAAACAACGATTAGGAGTATTATATACCGGTGGAAACATGGCTCATCGTATTCCAATATTCTTCTATTCAATACCCGTCTTAGCCTTATTCATATTCTTCCTCTGGAAATATTGGTGTATTCAAAGATGAGTTAAACCCATCGCATCCTCGTTCCTGAGTCGTAACATTGGAAATCTTAAACTACAAGTTACAACGCGTTCCATTAGTCTTTCTCCTTTAATCTGAAATTCATACGTTATATCCGCCGAATAACAAACTTTAATTCTCACTAGGCGTATTACTTAATATTATTCTCACTTGACGTAAAAAGTGAAAACTAAACTAGAGATATTCCATTACTAAAGATGATTTTTATACTAACGATGAGATAATTTAAGTAATATTTATTGAATTCATAATTAATAATTTAAGTGCTTAACCGATGAGGTAATTATAGACTATCCCTTTGTACGTTTTTTAGAATTAATAACAGACAAACCCTAATTCGTAATTACACCCCCAATTAAAGATTTCTCCTGATGAATCTTTACTTAAAACCGAACTGTTACAAATAAAGGAGTATGTTTATGCCTTCTTTGGAACGGAGTAGTTTTTATTGAAATTAAATTTTAATTAAGAGTACTCATGAAATTAAATTCTTATGCTATATATGGAATGGAGCAGTTTTACTTTTTATGAAATTAAATCCTTAATTCTTATGCGTCTTAATATAGAACGGAGTAGTCTTGATATAAAACTGGTGACTTGGTGCTAAACCGAATCACATTGTCGTGTATTGTGTGGGTTTTGATGTTGAGCTTTTATTTTATTGTAAATTTGTAATGGTGGAAGTTGTTTTGATATGGAGCTTTTACTTGATTGTAAATTTGGTGCAGTTGCAATGGATAAATAGCAAAACAATACGAGAGTAGGGAGATAGGAACAAAATTAACAAATCAACTGATTTTAGGGACTTACTAACTAAACTTTTTACTTTGAAGTTTCTTAACTATTATATTAACTAACAATTATTTATTTGTCAAAAAATAACTCATTTCATTCTGATAAAAAGGTTAAACAACCAGTGTAAACCATCCGCAGATATTTTTATTTGGGGCTGAAAAAAGAGAAAGATAAGGGGCTCTGTTTCTACATGCGAAGAGATTGTTTAACTTGAGAATAATATTCCCAATCAGGATGAGTAAAAGTAATACGTGGTTGTCCAATGATCCTTCACGTAAGATTGAACATCACTCCCCCTCTGGATCTACATATACAATAAGTCAATAACACATAACTATATAAAAATAAAAATGAATAAACCAACCATAAGTAACAAAAATAAATCATCATCCCACCTAATGCTCTATAAGACTCGGGCCCGTCAGGTGAACGAAACTTTGGAATTTGTTCTGTGCTACGAATATGAACTCTGTATAACAGTATTCCATTATTCATAACAAGCAACTTCTTTCGTGCTCCAATGGAAGACTCAATTCGATTCCCGAGGCCTTAGCTTCATACTCACCTTCGATAGTCACTCAACTTGGTGTTATCGTAACCACACTTCTTGATGTTCTTTCCTGCCATACTCGATAAAAAAAAAAAAAAAAGATTTTGAAGTGCTTATATTATACTTTGATGAAACAATGATTACTATACTTGCTTTATTTATACTGTGTGCAGCTAGCGATGGAAACAGGGCACTTCGTATTCCATTAATATTCTTCTATTGAAAGTTGAATATTAAACCCATTCAAATATTCAATGTACCTTGTTGGTATAGGAAATATGCAATATGTATATATTTTTATTTTTATTTTTATTCAGATTTTGATAAAAGCACTCGTGTTTATATTTTTATTTTTATATATTTGTAAAAATATCACATAATTTATACCTATTTACAAAGAGAGATTCATTTCGAATGGTTAACAAAATATTTTAGAGAGTATGATGAAAATAAAAATGAAATTAACTTGTGTAAAATTTAAAATTGTCTTTTTTAATAATTAATTTGTAGAATTTAAAATTATCTTTTTTAATAACTAATTTATAAAATACTTTATAAATAGATATATGAAAGAACTTTTATTAATTAATTATGTATAAATTAATTTTATTTTTTATATATTTTATTCTTCTAAAAAGTTGTTCAATAATGGTGTGTTCATAACTAAGAATTTGTTATGAGAATTTCATTGTGTTAAGATGTGGAGGAAGGAAATGTATTCTAAACTTGTACAATAAGCCCATCTCAGCTTTCTCGTGTCGTGTATCAATGAATAGCATAGCTCATCATCACTGTTAGATAGACAGAAGTTGGATTGGGTCATCAGATTCAAAATAATATATTGTGTTTAAAATCGATTTTAAAAAAGTCTATGATAAGATTGATTGGAGCTTTTTGAGATTGACTCTGAAGGAATTTGGGTTTTCAGACAGTACAATAGACTTGGTTATGAACTGCACTACTACTACGTCCTTGTCCTTAAAATGGAACAACAAGAGATTGCCCTCTTTCTCGCCGAGATGTGGTCTTCGTTAGGGAGACCCAATGTTACCTTATCTCTTTCTTCTATGCATGGAGAAGCTAGCGCTTCTCATTCAGGAGAAAGTGAGTAGTAGGGATTAACAACCAGTTACGGTCTTTAGAGGTGGCCCTAAGATATCACATTTATTCTTTGTCGATGATTGTTTGTTATTCACTAAGGTGTCAGCAAATCAAGTGCAATTGGTTTAGGATGTTATCTAGCTATTTTGTCTTGCTTCTGGCTTGAAAGTCAACAGTCAGAAATCTAAGTTCTTCGTCTCTAAGAATGTTTCGCGTAGCAAAATCCAGCAATTCGCCACTATATTAGAGTTCTAACACACTCATAATCCAGGTAGATACTTGGGGTTCCCTCTCTTGGTAGGTAGGACCACTAAGGCGGATTTTGCCTCTCTCACAGACCGTGTCAATAGCCGCATTGCAGGTTGGAAGGGCCAACTCCTTAGTCATGCTGGAAGAGTAACTTTAGCTATGTTAGTTATATCTGCTATCCCCTCCTACTCTATGCAAAACCTATGGATCCCAGAGAGAATTTGCAATAAAATTGACTCTAGGTTAAGGTGCTTCATCTGGGGAGGGAATCACAATCATTCGATCGATTGGTCTACGATATCTAAAACTCGTGCCAAAGGAAGTTTGGGCATTCGTTGATATCGCCAAGCTAACATTTCCCTACTTGGCAAGCATGTGTGAGATCTTTTGCACGGCAAGGATAAGTTATGAGTTCGCTTGCTATATGCAAAATATATTGACCAAAAAAATATTTTTCACCTTAAGAATTCCACAAGCAGCTTCTATGTTTGGTCCTCTATCATGAAAACCTTATCTCATCTCAAGCAAGGTTTCACGTTCAGGATTGAGGACGGGGATTGTTCCTTTTGGTTTGATCCTTGGTTAGAGGAGAAATCATTGTATGGCATGGTGGATGAGGTCCATGAGAGGGACATGCAATTACGCATTAAGGATGTCTATATTGATGGCTATTGGCACTTTGACGTCCTTACTACAACCTTGTCCTAAGACAATCGGAACATCCTTCCGTACTTGTTTCTTAATCCTTCTATGCCAGATACTATTAGGTGGAGTGCATCTAGCTCGGGAAGGTATGATACCAAATCCGCCTATGTATGGTTGAGCCGAAAGCCTACTTTTCATCTTACCTATGTTGAGTTCTGGTCGTGGGTGTGGAAGTCCAAGCTATTTGAGAATGTTAAACACTTTATTTGGCTCACCTATAGAGGGAGTTTTCCTACTAATTCTTTCCGCTTCATGCGACATATTACTACTAATTCTTCTTGTTACAGGTGTGGAGATGCCAATGAAACATGGATTCACATCCTTCATGATTGTCCCTATGCATGTAAGGTGTGGCAATACATATGATCTTGATTTTTTCATTGATGATGCTACATATTGGCTCAGAAGTAACATTCAAGGAAATTTTCAGCTCTTATTCGGCACCACTTGCTGGATGATCTGGTGCGTGAGGAATGAGGTGGTTTTTAACGATATAGTTTGACCAGATTGATATATGTATAACCAGATAAGTTCTCTTCTACATCTAGCCAAAGGAACAAGCTCGACTAGTTCATCCCATATTGGTTAACTAGGAACCTCCTCCGCAAAACTACATCAAGATCAATACGGACGGTAGTTCTTTTGGTAATCCTGGCTTGTCAGGTTTTGGTGGCGTTTTACGAGATTTTGCAGGCAATTGGATCACGCGTTATATGGACAATTGTGGTTTTACTTCAAACACCACCGCTGACCTATGTGTCATTTTTCATGACATTAAACTTGCCCACACAAAATATTTCTCTAATGTTATTTGTGAGACGGATTCCACCACTTCTCTGAAATTCATCATTGAGGGCCTCAACGCTGTTCATCCTCATGCAGGTGTGGTTTTAGCTATTCGTGGTTACGTATAAATTACCTTGGAATATTAGTTTCAAGCATACACTTATGTAAGGAAATGTTGTGGCAGACATTCTTGCTAAGTCAAGGGCCAAATCCTCATCCCCGTTTATTTTATTAAATTCTTGTCCAGCTTCAGCTGAACTATTTAGTTGCTGATGCCTTAGGCACTCTCTTTTGTAGGCCTTAGTGCCATTTTTTAATTTCTTTATTCATAAAAAAAAAGACTAATTCCTTTCTTATTTAATTAATTTATTTAAAATAATTTGTTTATCACTGTTTCTTATTTACTTTTTTATATAAAAAATAATTTGTTTCTTTTTTGTCTTTTACGTTTCTTTCTTCTTCTTCAAAAGATTATGACTCATAATGGTATGTATTTTTCTATGTAACAGCCCTCAAATTCTCAATTTGAGATAAAACTTATGTTAGGACTAAAATATATTTATTTATTATTTTTTAAAAAATATGCAATAAACATTTGTTATTTAAAATATTAAAAATTAAAAATAATTAATTTTCTACCAAATAATGATTTCTTATATAAAATCATATCTTACTATTTTTTTATTTAGATAAAATTATAAATAAACTAAAAACAAAATTTAAAAAGATACATTAAAAAAAATCTCAAGTTAGTACATCAACCAAAAAATATTATAAGAAAAGTAAATAAAAAAATATATAAAATGAATAATCAATAAAAACTTTTTTTTAAGAAATTGAAAAAACTGAATATCCATATAAAAAAGTCTATCGACAATAAAAAGAAAACTTGATAATTCCCTTTGATTAATTGAAATTCTTTGCAGATACAAAGAGATATAAACAAATCCAAAATAACAACAATTGCATAATGAAATACAATATAAACATTTTTTTTTAGTCTTTCATTATTGTATTTGTCTCTAGGTTTCTCTTTGTTGTTTTTTTTTTATTGTTGACTATTTAAATTCTCTATATTTTTGTATCACCTGCCCTGTTAAAAAGAGAAAGGATTACAAATGAATGTTAAAAAGAAGAAAAAGATAATAATAGTGACAATATAAATTAGTTTTATATAAAATAAAATTATCTAAAAAAATATGCTTAAAAATATCACATATCCAAATGCTTAAAAAAAGACCTAAAAAACATGCAAAATGAATAAATTAAGAATAACTTAAATAAGAATTCGATAAGCCGAGGAGAATTTGCCACAAGGAAAGTTTCCTTGATAAGAATCAATTTTGTTTCACTCAAGAACCAAGAAGAGACTAAGCTCTCAAACTAAGCCAAAGCTTATTTCATTCACAAATGAGTTATATCATCTTTTACAAATGAGGTTCTCCTATACTATTTATAGAGTCAGGCCTTAGAAGAGGGTTATGTAACTAATCTTCACTTAAACATAACGTTTTAAAGCCTAATTACACAATTAAGAACCCCCTTACACAAGTAAACAAGGTTTTCAAAAATTTTCGTGTCAGACCTTCCGCTAAGCTCAACGCTGAGTTCAACGTTGAGCTGAGCGAGATGCTTGATCGAAGCAAATCTCCGTTAAGCTCAATTTTGCGCTGAACGAGATGCTTAATCGAGGCAAATCTCTGCTGAGCCCAAGCTTGCACTGAGCCAGATATCAGCAAATTTTCAAGTGCTCCAATTTAGCTCATTTGGGCTTTTTCCTTCTTGGCCTTTGATAAATAACCCTTCCTTTAGTCTCTTGGTCATTTCTTCTTGAAGAATCTTGGCCTTAGATCTTGTCATTGGTCCTTTTAATTCTTGAAGTACCCCTAGGTCCTCATGTACCTTAGACAGTCTTCTATCAGTTATTTTAAAGAAAAAAAAAATTAAAGATAGAAATAAAAAAAACTTAAATGTGATTAAATTATAAACCTGGAAGTATATGTGACAACATAATATCGCGTCTGAGTTATAGGTCTATAACATTAAAAAAAAAGCAATGCAAAAAAAATCATAATTTGAATATATACTGCTCAAATGTAATAGATTGATAGTTTTATAAGAAGAAAAACTAAGAATGTAAAAAAAGATACAAACCTCTCAAACATTATATATTACCTTTGAGTTGGGTTGAGTAAGCAATAAATGAATTATCCAAAATGATAGTGAAATGTCAAATAATATAATTATATTTATAATGATACACAAAATATTTTAATTAATATATTAATTTATACTACTCTTTTCATATTTACATAATTAAGGGAGTGTATTAGATTATAATTTTAAAAGATTTTTTTGGCATAAATTTTTTTTTGAAGATTTTAAAGATTTTGTAGGAAACTAAAAAGATCTTTCTAAAAAGACTTTTGTGATTAGGGGGTGTATTAGATTAGGATTGTTTAAAATTTTAAAGACTTTTTTTTTGAAATGTCTTGTTAAATAATAAAAAATAATATGATGATATTCAATCAAGATTATCAAAAAAAAAAATTTAGATGGCAACGAAACTTTGTGGTATTCTATTAGAATTTTGAATAACTTAAAAAAAGTCATATGTTATTCAAAATCATAAAGATTTTATGGACTTATTTTTTTAATTGAATTTTGATGGATTTTATGGATTTTTAGTTGGTTATATAAATACCAACTAAATTTTTTTTTGATAATCTTAATTGAATATCATCTAAAATAATCAAGTTAAAGTTTTAAAAGATCTTTTTAAATTATTGCAGTCAATTTTGAAAAAAATACACAACTTAATAGAGAAAACAAAAAATAATGTTTGGGATGCTATATAAGAAATCCCAAATCTATTTATATGTCACTAAAAGAATATTTATTTTGGATATTCTTGAAGTTAGACAGATAATTAATATTTTGATCATTATGTCTTTTTTGTTGAATTATTTGATTTATATTTTGATGAGATTATTAATTTTATGGGTTAAATGAAACATTTTATATTTTTGACTAATGAATTTAGAAGGTTCAGCTCATAATGATTTGTGATTAATTTATATTTTTAAGAACACTCTTGTCTTGTTGGTTTGTAGTTTTGAATATTTTTTTCTAGAAATCCATAAAATCTTTTTAAATTTTATAAATCTATAAAATCCTTTCAAATCCTATATTCTAAATTCATTAAATCCAAACTATAAAATCCTTGTAATCATTTTTGTATCTCTGATCTCCTTGAAGAAATTAACTCCATTAAACAAAATGATAGGTTCTGTGTCTTGTGTTTGTTTATTTTACGGATTTGAAAACCCTATGTGAAGAATTAGAATCCCTCACACCTGCAAATGCAATTTAACCCTAACTATGAAAACCTATTGAGATTATGAGTTCCTAAAAGGTCTCAATGACCATTTTCAAACCTTGAAAGCCCAAATCTTCCTTCTTGACCCTCTCACATCCATAAAAGAGTCTATAAAAGAGTCTTTGCTATGATTTCCCAACAAGATCGCAAAAATCTTAAACCCATTAGAGGAGATTCTTCCAATTTCAATGCTGTCAACACTTCTTGAAACCACTCTCGAATCCCTAACCTAAATGGTAGAGGACGTGGTAGAGGAACAAATACCAAACACTGCAGTTTCAATAACTATAAGCATGATAGTCAATTTTTTATGCTGGATGCTGTTTAATTGTTCATTCTGATGTCGTGTTTTTCCTAAGTAGACACTTGTGAGGTTCTTTTTATTTTTTTTCTGTTTTTTTGAATATTCATTCTTGATTTTTTTTTGTTGAGTGAAGTTATTAAAATGTTATATAATCCTTTTTCACGACAGGAGTTGAGCCATTTAGGAAGTTATTAGTCACTTTCTTGAGCTTTCCTTTTCTCTCATATTGTTTCTAATGTGGCAATACTAGTTTCATTTTCATCATACTTGATATTTTGACTTGCTTTTGCAGCTAGCCGATAATTCTAACCCACATTTGAAAAACATGGCACTTGATGGGCTTGATCAGTCTATATCTGCTGTCTTAGGTTCTGATCAGTTATGAGCTACGTATATATACTAACATGCATGTGTGTGTACACTTGGGCACACGACTACACATATAGTTGCTCCTAGATGGGTTCCTTATGCTGTCTAATATGTTTTGTTACATATATTACAGATTTGTTGATGTGACTGGAGCATACAGTGCTCAGAAGACCGAGTTGAACATAAGCTTGACAGCTGTTGGACTATGACTGATTTCATTGCATAGGGCCTTCTCAATGGACCTTTTAAAGAAAAGGAATCAGGTTCATATTTTGTTGTCAAGCCTTCTGTTCTTAACCTCCCATTATTCGAAATAATACCAAGTCTTCTATGATGGTTCTACCTTCCAGGTGTTGGTTCCACAGTTAAGCAGATAGATAGCAAAAAGATGGAAGATTAAACACGTATTTCTAATAATTTGCGAGACCAGGCTTCTGTAGATGGTGTTGATTTTTGAGAAGCTTAGATTCTCTGTTTTTTATTACTTCAAAACCTTGGGGCAGATGAGAGACCAGAGAGGTACAATTAATGAACTTATAATCCTGTTTTACTTTCTGATTTTCTACTGTTTTTCTCCTCCTTTTCTTGGTTTCTACCAGAAAGGACTTCATAAAACACTTGTGTAAAGATGTATTCCACTGTTTCCATTTAGCTATTTAACAATTGAGTTTTATTTAGAGTGCCAGTTATGTGCATATGAATCTTTCTCTCTTACTTGCCCCATCTTTTTTGAATCAAGGTATCACACATTTCAGTTTCTGATACACTATGAAAAGTCTAATTATGAAAGCCAATGGCTTCGCTGCGGTAATTTGATATAAGTAGTATTGATGAGAACATTGGTTGAAGGATTGTCATAAGCAATGTTTAGAGGTGAGGTGACAAACTGACAATGTTTTTCCCCTTTGGTGTATATGAATATGATTTTATTTTCTGATAACCTAAGCGTAGCCTGGTGAATGTTTCTTTGAAGATACCTATCATGGTCTAACCATCCTAAAAGCTTAATCCAATGGGGTAAATTATGTGATAAGTTTAATATCTAACACATCCCTAGACATGGGAACCCTTTCGACTTACGGTGAGGACAATATAAATGCCTGTATTACCTTATGCTGAAATTTAACTTTTATTTAGAACAATTTGCAACAAGGATTAAATTCTAGAGCACATGACCTTAGAGGCTCTAATACCATGTCTTGAATAAAGTCAATAAACCAAACCTGATAAACTGAAGACTTCAAGACTTAAACTCTGCCAAAAACAGAAAAATTACTCATTTACTTGTAATTAGCAAATCTACTTCTAGGAGCTTCAAGAACAATTAGCTATTAACTAACAATGAAATCAGTGGATGATGGCTCATGTGTTGAATCACAAGAAAGTGAATATATAATATGATTTTCTGATCCATTATGAGTTATGACTCAAAACTTACAGGTTTGCAGAGCTGTTGGTGCATCATGGATTATTGGCGTAGATAACGATAGAAAAAGTTTGAAAGAGGTACAAGCTTCTAACATGCTTATTTCTTGTTCAGTAACGATAGATATCTTTAGTCATGATTGAAGAACACGTATTAAATGTTAATTATTTGAATTCAGGTTCCAAAAATAACAGCCTAAGAGTGGAAAAAACATGATAGAAGAACAAAAGAGAGGCCCCATGAAGAGGTTTGTTCTTTAGGTCTCATTTCAATTGGTATGTTATGTAATAAAGTGTTTATCCCTCCTTTGCATCATTTAAATCTTTTGTGATAGTTCATTCTTCAAAATTTTTTTGTAAAATTTATCATAGTTCATTTAAATCTTTTATGATTATTATTGTCCTTCATTAAAATATTTTGTAAAAATTATATTCTTTCATTTAAATATACTGTGATAGTTATTTATATTCACCAAAACATTTTGTAAAGTTTGTATTTATTCATTTAAATTTATTGTGATAGTTGTTCTATTATATAAAAAAACTTTTATGAAAATTATATTCTTTCATTTAGATCTTGAGTAATTTTTAATGTGATTGTTATTTTCATTCATCAAAACTTTTTGTGAAGTTTGTATTCATTCATATGAAAACCTTTTGCAAAAATAGTATTTATTCTTTAAAATATTTTTTTGTTGGTTGGTTTCTTTCATGAAAATATTTTATGAAAATTATTTTTTTTACTTAGATCTTGGGTGATTTTTTCATGTTTATTTTCATTCAACAATTTTTTTGTGAAATTTGTATTTTTTCATTTAGATCTTGTGTGATTGTATCTGTGTTTGTTATTTTCATTAAACAAAATTTTTTGTGAAATTTGTATTCATTTTTTTTTATAGTTGTTCTTTTGTATAAAATTTTTTTTTATGAAAATTATATTATTTCATTTTGATCCTATGTGATTATTATTTTCATTCATAAAAATCTTTTATGAAAAATATATTTATTCTTTTAAATCTTTTGTGTTTGCTGGTTTCTTTCATGAAAATCTTTTAAGAAAATTATTTTTTTACTTAGATATTGTGTGATTGTTTTTGTGTTTGTTATTTTCATTTAACAAACTTTTTGTGAAATTTGTATTCTTTTATTTGAATTTTGTGTGGTTGTATTTATGTTTGTTATTTTCATTTAACAAAACTTTTTGTGAAATTTGTATTTTTTTTTATAGTTGTTTTCTTTTATAATTTTTTTTTATGAAAATTATATTATTTTGTTTGGATCTTTTGTGATTATTAATCTCATTCATGAAAACCTTTTGTTAAAATTATATTTGTTGTTTAAAATCTTTTGTGTTGGTTGGTTTCTTTCATGAAAACATTTTATGAATTTTTTTTTTCACTTAGATCTTGTGTCATTTGTTTTGTGTTTGTTATTTTCATTCAACAAAATTTTTATGAAAATTATATTTTTATATTTGGATCTTGTGTGATTATTATTGTCATTAATAAAAATCTTTTGTGAAAATTATATTTAATCTTTTAAATTTTTGTGTTTTGGTTGATTTCTTTCATGAAAACTTTTTATGAAAATTATATTCATTCAACAAAACTTTTTTTCACAATTATATTCATTTATTTTTTGTTCTCATTTAGGACATTTTATATGTAATAACTATTCAATTAAGTAATTTTTATCAATGGAATTTAACTCCACGATGAGTAGTTGTTAGAGGAGGATTAAGAGAAGAGGATAGAGATGTAGGGAGGAAAGAGGGTTCAAAAAGGAGTTCATGGAGTTTATTTCAATTCACACAAATATTCAATTTAATAGTTTTTACATGTAAAATGAAAGGACAGAATTAAGGATAAAAAAAAATGAATATTTGAAAATAAGCCAGATTATATTGTTTTAATTAAATCTTTTGTGTGCTCATCAATTTTATTTTTTTTGTGAAATTTATATTCATTTTTATAAATCTTTTGTGATAGATGTTCTCTCGTATAATTTTTAAAAAAAATATATTCATTCATTTAGATCTTATGTTATTGTTTTTATATTTGTTATTTTCATTCAACAAACTTTTTGTGAAATTTATATTCATTCAAATTATTTTTTTATGATAGTTCTTCTCTTAAATAAAAAAACCTTTTATGAAAATTATTTTTTTCATTTATATCTTGTGTGAATTTTTTTTGTGTTTGCTATTTTCATTAAATTTGCTATTCAAATTACAGCAATACCTTCTTAGGTTTGCTTCAATTACACGTGCACTCCCTCATTTTTTTTTATTCCTACACAAAATCTCCTAACTTTTAATATCCCATTACACTTATACTCCCTTTACATCATGTGACAGACAGATAATTTTTATAGTATTTTTTTTCTCAAAAATGCCTTTATCTTCTTTTTAAAAACATAAGAGTATGTTTGTAATATATTAAAAAGTTCAAGGGATACATGTGATGATTTTAAAAGTTAAGGGGATACATATGTGATGTTTTTAAAAATTAAAGGGTATATGTGTAAAGAGTTTAAAAGTTCAGGGGATATGTGAGTCATAAGTTTAAAAAGTCGAATACATCAATATCCCTCCTCATTTGAAGAAGAAAAACAATTCTCTCCCCTTGAAAGGTAGCACACGAAACCGAAGAAGAATAACTCTTCTTTTCCCTTTAGAAAAATAGTCGCATGAAATAAAAGGAAAAGAAACTCTTCTCTTCCCTTTAGAAAAAGAACTTTGAAACAAAGGAAGAGGAAAAGAAAGAGAAACCATTCTCTCCCCTTTAGAAGAAGAACGTTGAAACAGAGGAAGAAGAAAAGGAAGAGAAACCCTTCTCTCTCATTTAGAAAAAGAAAGTTCTCTTTTTTTTGGATAACTTGGGTAATTACAACATTTTAAATAAATCAATTAAAATTAAATATAAACTCATTTAAAAAACTAACAGCAACTTAACACCGTTAAAAAATAATAGGTGCCAAAGTAATTTCAATTGGATCTTGTGTGATTATTATTCTCTTTCATGGAAACCTTTTTCAAAAGATATATTTATTCTTGTAAATCTTTTGTGTTATTTTGTTTCTTTCATGAAGACCTTTTATGAAAATTATTTTTTTCACTTAGATTTTATGTGATTATTTTTGTATTTGTTATTTTCATTCAACAAAACTTTTTGTGAAATTTGTATTCATTTTTTTTATAGTTGTTTTCTTGTATAATTTTTTTTTTTATGAAAATTATATTCTTTCATTTGGATCTCGTGTGATTATTATTTTCATTCTTAAAAGTTTTGTGAAAATAATATTTAATCTTTAAAATCTTTTGTTTTTTTTTTCATTTAGATCTTGTATGATATTTTTCTTATTTTTTATTTTCATACAATAAAACTTTTATAAAAATTATATTCTTTTATTTGGATTTGTTATTCTGATTTATGAAAACATTTTTCTAAAACATATTTATTCTTTTAAATATTTTGTGTTGCTTGGTTTCTTTCATGAAAATCTTTTAAGAAAATTATTTTTTTTACTTAGATCTTGTGTGATTGTTTTTGTATTTATTATTTTCATTCAACAAAATTATATTCTTTCTTTTGGTTCTTGTGTAAATATTATTCTCATTCATGAAAACCTTACGTGAAAATTATATTTGTTTTTTAAAATCTTTTGTGTTGGTTAGTTTCTTTAATGAAAACCCTGTATGAAAATTCATTTTTTAATTTAGATCTTATGTGAATTTTTTTTGTATTTATTATTTTCATTGAACAAAGTAAAATTTGTATTCTTTCATTTGTGTTTGCTATATTTATTCAACAAAACTTTTTGTAAAATTTGTATTCATTTTGGGATAGTTATTTTCTTGTATAAAAAATCTTTTATGAAAATTATATTCTTTCATTTGAATCTTGTGTGATTATTAATCTCAATAATGAAAATCTTATGCAAAAATTATATTTATTCTTTTAAATCTTTTGTGTTGGTTGGTTTAAAATTAATTTTTCTCATTTAAATCTTGTGTGAATTTTTTTGTGTTTATTATTTTCATTCAACAAACTTTTTGTGAAATTTGTATTATTTCATTTAGATATTGTGTGATTGTTTTTATGTTTGTTATTTTCATTCAACAGATTTTTTTGTGAAATTTGTATTCGTTTTGTGATAGTTATTCTCTTGTATAAAAAAAACTTTTATGAAAATTATGTTATTTTTAGTTCATAAAAGTTTTGTGAAATTATATTTATTTTTTTAATTCTTTTGTGTTGGTTGGTTTCTTTCATAAAAACCTTTTATGAAAATTATTTTTTTCACTTAGATCTTGTGTGATTATTTTTGTGTTTGTTATTTTCATGCAACAAAACTTTTTATAAAATTTGTTTATCATTTTGTAATAGTTGATCTCTTATATTAAAATTTTTTTATGAAAATTATATTTTTTTCATTTCGATCTTGTGTAATTATTACTCTCATTCTTAAAAGTTTTGTGAAAATTGTATTGATTCTTTAAAATCATGTGTGTTTTTTTTCATTTAGATATTGTGTGATTTTTTTTTCATGTTTGTTATTTTTATTTAACAATTTTTTTTTTTGTGAAATTTGTATTCTTTGATTTAGATTTTGTATGATTGTTTTTGTATAAGTTATTTTTATTCATTTTGTGATAGTTGTTTTCTTGTATAATAAAACTTTTATGAAGATTATATTCTTTCATTTGGTTCTTGTCAAAATTATATTTGTTGTTTAAAATCTCGTGTTGTTTAGTTTCTTTCATGAAACTTATGTTACTTTTTATTTATCATAACATTTTCTAAAATTTGTATTTATTCATATAAATCTTTTTGTGATAATTCTCTTGTATAAAAAAAAAAAAACTTTTATGACAATCATATTTTTGATGTAGATCTTGTGTGATTATTATTTTCAATCATTAAAACCTTTAGTGAAAATTAATATTTTGTGGTAATTGTTCTTTTATAAATAAAATTTTATGAAAACTTTATTTTTTCATTTAGATCTTGTGTGATTATTTTTTTGTTTGTTTATTCATCAAAAAATTTTGTCAAATTTGTATAAATATTTTATGATAGTTCTCTAGTATAAATGAAAATTATATTCTTTCATTTAGAACTTTTTGTGTTTGTAATTTTCATTTAATACAATTTTTTGTGAAATTTGTATTCATTTATATAAATCTTTTATGATAGTTGTTCTTTAATATAAAAAAAATGAAAATTTATATTTTGTGTGATTTTTGTGTTTGTTATTTTCATTTATTAAAACTTTTTGTCAAATTTATTTTCATTTATATTATTTTTTTGTGATTGTTGTTCTATGGTATAAAAAACTTCAATGAAAATTATATTCTTTTATTTAGATATTGTGTGATTTTTTACTTTTTATTCATCAAAACATCTTCTAAACTTTGTATTTATTCATATAAATCTTTTGTGATAATTGTTCTTAAGTATAAAATTTTTTTATGAAAATTATATTCTCTTGTGATTGTTTTTGTGCTTGTTTTCATTCATCAAATTTTTTTTTGTAAAATTAATATTCATTCTTATAATTATTTTGTGATAGTTGTTCTTAAGTATAATTTTTTTTTATGAAAATTATATTTTTTCATTTAGATCTTAAGTATCATTATTGTTTTGTTTATCACTTTTATTCATAAAAGCTTTTTGTGAAATTTTTATTCATTCAGATAAACTTTGTGTGATTATTATTTTCATTCATCAAAACCTTTTGTGAAATTATATTTTTCATTTAGATATTGTGTGATTTTTATTTTCATTCAACATAATTTTTATTAAAATTATATTCTTTCATTTGAATCTTGTGTGATTATCATTCTCATTTATAAATATTTTTTTTTAAACTGGATTTTTTTTTAAATTCAAAAAGAAATTATTCTTTTAAATAATAGTATATAATAATAATAATAAAACTTAACAAATTAATTTGCTAATATTATTTTATTATTTAACATAAAAAAAATATAGAATAAATATGGTGATGCCACATTATCTTATGAATACTAGTGTAGTAACTCGTGCTAACCTTGCTTTAACAATTGTTATATAATTTAATTTTTTTTAAAGTTACAATTTTAATTTCTAGAAAAATAGTAGTTATTAGAAAATTGAGACAAATACTTTAATCATAATAAATATGTAAAGTATAAAAATTTCAAAATCTATTTTATTGAATTTTTAATAAAATGAAAATACTTATTTAAATATTTTGAAAAAGATTGTATTAAAACAAAGTTTAATGCTCATACATTATTAGTGCAAAATAATATCATCGGCGTGTGCATTTCACTCCTTGACAATTTAATAATTTAGATTTATATGTTAAAAAAAACTTATTGAAATTTAAATAAAATATTTAATGGAATCATTTACACATTAAAAAAAAGAAAAAGATTATTTAAATTTAAACAAAAGGTCAAGTATAATCGGCACAATTTTAAAATAAAATATATAATTATAAGATAATTACAATAATAATAACTTAAAAGCGTCATTAACTAATAATAATTGAATTTTTTTTATTTAAATTAGATGATAAAGTTTGTTAAAAATAATATAAAAAAAAATTATAATCATAAATGAAATGAAATCAAGCTAATAAAATAACAAATATTATAATCATAATATAATTAAAATAATCCTAAGAGTTTCATTTGTTAAACTTATCTTATTATTTAAATATATAATTTAAAAATAATTGATTTATTTTAAAATTTAAAATGTCATGTAGAAGTAATGTGGTTGGAACCAAAGAGTTGGCACAGTGATCCAATGATGTAAGAGGGGTATGAGTGATCTATTTAAAAAAAAACAAACTAATAATTACATTAATTCTAAGATAATAACAAATATTATAATTCTAAGATAATTCAATTTAAACTACTCATTACTCTTTTCTTAATTTTTTATTATTATATACAACTATTATTTAAAAACAATATTTTTTTTTGAATTTTAAGTTATTTTATTATTTATGATGCTTAAAAACTAAGAAAAACAGTTGTTGTTATTGTTTTATGACGTTTAGATAAAAATTAAGAAAAATAGTTTATTATTTAAATAATAGTTGGATTTCATATTGCAATTGTGTTATTTAGTACAAAAAAAATAATTTGATAAAAGAAATATAGCAAATATAAATAACACAACATATATGAATAAAACCCAAGTGAAACTATTAATGAATCTAGTGAGTAAAAATATTTGCTCGGAGGTGTGAAATAAGTTTAATATCAATATCTATGATAAAAAAAAAAAAACAAAAAAAAACAAACGATATTGCATGTGTTAATAATAAAAGAAATATTAAATAATATACAGTGAAAGATTAAATATAAAAGAAGAAAAAAGTGATTGAATGTGAGTGAAGTTGGGAAATCTAATTGATAGAACAAAAAAAAGAAAAGGAAACTTGATTGAATTGGCATGAAAAAATGATACACAATCTATATGTGTGAGTACTAAAAATGGTATATATTGGCAATGAAAACCAAATATCATGTTAATTGTAGGAGAAAAATGAAAATCTAAAAGTTCAACCAAATGTAGTCCAAACAAAAATGAACTAATTCAATAATTCATGAGTTCATGACATATAACAAAAAATTCATATGAAAAAAGTCACGTTAAGATGAAGGAACATAAAAATGTAAGAATGAAAAGAAAGCAAATGAAAAATAATAAGAAAATAAAAATTATATAAAAATATTATACAAAATGTACAAAACAAATATAAGAAAGGAAAAAAAAAATACCATAGTGTGAAATTGTTACCAACTTGCATATTTATATATTGAGAGAATATTAGTTTGATATATTTAAATTATTTTTAAAATTTAACAAATTAATTTGTTAATATTATTTTATTATTTAACATAATTAAATTTAGAATTAATATGGGGATGTCACGTGATAAAATTGTCTTTTATAATATACTAGCTTAGTGATATCTGTTAAACACGAGCTAGTTATTTTAGTTAAAATGTTAAATAATTTAAAATAAAATATTTTAATATATATGATAATTTTTTAAATTTATAGAATAATGTAATAATTAAAACAAATTATTTATAATAATATGCGTTAAACATTGTAAACATATTATAATTTAATATTATTTTAATATAAAATTTATGATGTGCTAAAAAAAATTCATTAATTAATTTATTTACAAATTACTTAGTTTATTTTAATAAATAATTTTAAAATATCTTCTAATTTATTTGTTCAACATTCTTTAATTAACTTCCATTCTAATTAAAGAATATTTTTTTTAGACTTTCAATTATTTAATTTTCATTATATTATTTAAAAAAATAGTAAAATTAAATTGGTTTGTTTTATGTGTATCATGATATCTCTATTTTCTTTATATATATTTTGTTAGCTATTTTCTTTATATATATTTTTTCTGTCATCTTTCCTTTTTAAGCAATGATTTTTAAAGAAATCCATCCATGACTCTATGAAGAGAACTTTCAATGTTAGACACTCGTAGTAGTATTGCTTAAACTTTGTCTTGTTACAGGAAGAACTCAAAGCCCGTAACTATCAAAATCCTAACTAGAGATTCTCATATGCAATTATGCGCTAACTTAATCATGTGTATAAAAATGGAATCTTAAACAATGAATAGATACATAGTCTATGCAGTATGCGCTACTAATAGTACTAATAATTATAGTTGATGCATTATATTGTAGTATAAATAACTTTAACACTGATATCTTCATTATAGTACTAATAATTATCTTTAAAAAGTTATATTTATCATGATGTCTAATGGTCGATAGTATAATTTTTTTAAGACTTAGTACTTAAATGTAACTCTCTCTTTTTACCCTAAAATAGATTAATTAATCAAAGTCATTGATTCAAACTATTAAATAATCATTTTTAAAATGCGTATAGTACGTGAATACGAAAATAAAAAACAGACATTATAACCAAAATAAAAAATCAAATTAAAAACCGTTTTCTCAACCAAATTGTTCCCTAAATTTTATCATGCAGTGATTATATGCATTACAAATTTAATCCAGAATAAGAGATTATTCAAATCCCATAAATCACACTTTGTGCGTATATATAATTGGATTTCATTTTTAATTTTTCTGAAAAATAAATCCTAAATATACCCAACTAATATGCTTTTCGTAATATAGAAAGCATATCATTTGTACTTTGTAGGGTTATATATCACGTACCCTCCCCCCTTTTTTCCTCTTAATTAAATTAAGTTCCTTTCGTTCCTAGCTAGGTTTAGGTCCATGCGTATTAGCCACGTTTTGGGGTGTACAGTTTTTTTTTTTTAATGAATAAATAAATTTAAAAAATGGCACTAAGGTCTACAAAAGAGAGTGTCTGAGGCATCAGTAACTAAGTAATTCGAAGCTGAAGCTAGACAATAATTTAATAAAATAAACGGGGAGGAGTATTTGGCTCCTTGACTTAGCAAGAATGTCTACCACATTATTTCCTTGCCTAAGCGTATACTTGAAGCTAATATTTCAAGGTAGTTGTACGTAATCACGAATGGCCGAAACCACACCTGCATGAGGATGAACAACGTCGAGCCCCTCAATGATGAATTTCAGAGAAGTGATGGAATCTGTCTCACAAATAACATTAGAGAAACCTTTTGTGTGGGTAAGTTTAATGCTATGGAAAATAACACATAGCTCAGCAGTGGTGTTTGAAGTAAAACCACAATTGCCCATATAACCCGTGATCCAATTGCTTGCAAAATCTCGTAGAACGCCACCAAAACCTGACAAGCCAGGATTACCAAAGGAACTACCGTCCGTATTGATCTTGATGTAGTTTTGCGAAGAAGGTTCCCAATTAACCATTATCCTATCTATTGAGGATGAGCTGGTCGAACTAGTCGAGCTTGTCCCTTTGGCTAGATGTAAAAGAGAACTTATCTGGTTATGTATATACCAGTCTGGCCAAACTATATTGTTAAAAACCACCTCATTCCTCGCACGCCAAATCATCCAACAAGTGATGCCGAATAAGAGCTGAAAATTTCCTTGAATGTTACTTCTGAGCCAGTATGCAACATCATCAATGAAGAAATCAAGACCATACTGCAACCGGATGTATTGCCACACCTTACATGCATAGGGACAATCGCGAAAGATGTGAATTCATGTTTCATTGGCATCTCCACACCTGCAACAAGAAGAATCAGTAGTAATATGCCGCATGAAGCGGAAAGAGTTAGTAGGAAGACTCCCTCTATAGGTGAGCCAAATAAAGTGTTTAACATTCTTAGGTAGCTTGGACTTCCACACCCACGACCAGAACTTAGCACAGGTAAGATGGAAAGCAGGCTCTCGGCTCAACCACGCATAGGCGGACTTGGTATCATACCTTCCCGAGCTAGATGCACTCCACCTAATAATATCCGGCATAGAAGGATTAAGAAACAAGTACGGAAGGGTGTTCCGAATGTCTTGGGGCAAGGTTGTAGTAAGGACGTCAAAGTGTCAATAGCCATCAAAATAGACATCCTTAATGCGTAATTGCATGTCCCTTTCATGGACCTCATCTACCATGTCATACAATGGTCCCTCCTCTAACCAAGGATCAAACCAAAAGAAGTAATCCCCGTCTCCAATCCTAAACGTGAAACCTTGTTTGAGATGAGATAAGGCTTTCATGATAGAGGACCAAACATACGAGCTGCTTGTGGAATTCTTAAGGTGAAGAATATTCTTTTGACCAATATATTTCGCATATAGTAAGTGAACTCATAACTTATCCTTGCCGTGCAAAAGATCCCACACATGCTTGCCAAGTAAGGAAATGTTAGCTTGGCGACATCGACGAATGCCCAAACCTCCTTTGGCACGAGTTTTAGAGATCGTAGACCAATCTACCCAATGATTGTGATTCCCTCCCCAGATGAAACACCTTAACCTAGAGTCAATTTTATTGCAAATTCCCTCCAGGATCCATAGGTTTTGCATAAAGTAGGAGGGGATAGCAAATATAACTGACATAGCCAAAGTTACTCTGCCAGCACGGTTAAGGAGTTGACCCTTCCAACTTGCAATGCGGCTATTGACACGGTCTGTGAGGGAGGCAAAATCCGCCTTAGTGGTCCTACCTACCAAGAGAGGGAACCCCAAGTATCTGCCTAGATTATGAGTGTGTTGGAACTCTAATATAGTGGCAAATTGCTGGATTTTGCTATGTGGAACATTCTTAGAGACGAAGAACTTAGATTTTTGACTATTGACTTTCAAGCCAGAAGCAAGACAAAATAGACGGAACATCCTGGACCAACTGCACTTGATTTGCTGACGCCTTAGTGAACAAGAGGCAATCATCGGCAAAAAATAAATGTGATATCTTAGAGCCACCTCTGGAGACCGTAACTGGTTGCCAATCCCCACTACTTACTTTCTCCTAAATGAGAAGTTCTAGCTTCTCCATGCATAGTAGAAAGAGATAAGGTGGCATTGGGTCTCTCTGACGAAGACCACGTCTCGGCGAGAAAGAGGGAAATTTCTCATTATTCCATTTTAAGGACAAGGACGTAGTAGTAGTGCAATTCATAACCAAATCTATTGTGCGGTCCGGAAACCCAAATTCCTTCAGAGTCAATCTCAAGAAGCTTCAATCAACCCTATCATAGGCTTTTTCAAAATTAATCTTGAACATAACATATCCAGTCTTTCCAGTCTTCTTATGCAAACTATGAACAATCTCTTGGGCGATGATGGCATTATCACAAGTTCCCCTCTTGGGGATGAAATTACTTTGAAGGGGACCAATGATAGAATCTAGGTGTGGCCGAAGGTGATTCACTAGGACCTTGGAGACCAATTTGAATAGAATATTACAAACACTGATCGGTCTGAAGTCCCTGATAGACGTGGGATTCTCCGACTTAGGAATGGGAACTATTAAAGTGTTAGTCATTTGGGATGGGACAACAGTTATGGCAAAGATCTCAACTACCATGCGTGTAATATCATCCTTGATATGTGGCCAGAAGGTTCTGAAAAATATAGGTTGAAATCTGTTTGGCCCAGGGGCTTTGTAAGGGTTCATGCTAAAGAGGGCATCCTTCACTTCCCGTAACGTGGCCCAGTGCAGGCTAGGTTGAGGGAGACATGATCCTCTAATCGAGGAACATGCACTAGCTGTAAGCAATTAGGAAGACATCTGGCAGTAGATTGGAAGAGACCTTGGTAGAACGATTGAGCTTCCTTCTTAATAAGGGATGCATCAGTGCACCAAATATTATCGATAAACAGGCCAGAAATATTATTCTTACGTCTTCTGATAACCGTTTGAGTATAAAAGAATTTGGTATTCTTGTTGCCAAATCTTACCTAATTCTCACGGGACTTCTGGAACCATAACATTTCTTCACGAAAAAGGATCTGGTTGTACTAGTCCTGCAAGGCTTTCTCGAACTGAATCAAGTCGAAAGTAGCCCAAGTCTCTAGTTCTCGGTGGACTCCTTTGATACGAACTTCCAACTTCTTTTTGTCTTGAAAAATATTCCCAAAGACCTCTTTGTTAAAGGTGATAGAACTGTCACGAACCTTATTAAGCTTATGGAAAGTGTCTCCGGTAGTTTGACCCCATGCTTGTGTCACAATATTTGCATACTCCAGGTGGGAAAGCCAAGCTGCTTGAAAATGAAAGGAAGGGTTTATGCGAGAGTCAGCTTTTCGACAAGAAAGAAGGAGAGGATTGTGGTTCGAGTTGTGAGGGAGAAGAGTTTCCAACAACGCATTAGGGTAGGCAAGACACCAGTCAGCGTTAGCCACGCACCTATCGAGTTTTTTTTGTATGAACCCCCTTGCTTGAATATTCCTGCGCCACGTGAAGAAGCTCCCTGTGGTTTCCATATCAATAAGGTCACACTGGGTGAGAACGTTGTAAAGAGCATTGGCCCTAGCTTGGTGGAAGGCTCCCCCTGTGACCTCCAATGGTTGAGTAATCTCATTCCAATCGCCAATGACTAGCCACAGTCCTTCCATGTCATTACCAATCTCAATCAAGTGGTCCCAAAGAATAGTCCTCACCGTAGGAATAGGGGAGGCATACAGCGCAGAGCAGTTCCACCTACTATTCGCCTTCTCTAGCCTGAAGGTAATACATTGATTTGTGGAGTGTAGAAGAGTAAAGTTGACATCCAGCCTTTCTGACAAGACCTAAATACTTCCTGCATGTCTTCTAGCCTCTTGAATAAATACCTTCTCATACCCCAATGACTTCCAAAAATTTTCAACCCTATGGAATTGAACATGAGTTTCGTAGATGAAGAAAAGGGAAGGTTTATGGGTTTTAATCATATGTTTGACATGCCATTTCGTACAACGGCCAACTGCTCCTCTTATGTTCCATGATATGATTGATATATCTTGTAAACAATTCATGACAACATAATGAAAAGAGAAGGGGAACTTGAGCCATGGCCCTACGTTGGCATGGCTTGGCTTATAGGGACTAACTCTTGAGCCAAATTAGGCACCTTCTTACCTTGAGAATCTTCAACCATAACCACATCAATATTAAGGTTCGATGCAATAGCATCAGCATGCACACTAGGTACCGTGGTGTTAACCCCATTTTGATTTACATGATTATTCGCATGAATATTGAACATGGACGATGATGACGTTGATGTGGGGTCCGGTGGAGTAGTATGTAGGGATGGCAATATGGACCCAGACCCTACGGGCACCCGCAAAAATACCTATACGCGGGTAGGGTAATAACCCGCATATTTGGGGATGGGGATGGGACGAGTATTTACCCGCAAAATCTCACGGGGATGGGTGTGGGTACGGGTACTATAGTACCCACCCCGCCCCGCCCCGCACCTTATGTATATACATATTAATTAATATATTATAATTTTATTATTTAAATTATTCAATTATCTATTTATTATTTTAATTATTCTTTTTATATGTTAATTTTGATATTCTATTATGATTTAATTTTTATTTTTATTAGTAGTTTAAAGTAATATAGAAACTATGAAAATAAGCATTTACAAAATATGGAGAAATTAATTCGGATGATAAAGTTAAAATATTATATCTATTTGTGTTTTATTTTTAATATATAATTATAAACTAATTAGTTTTAAAAATATATTATTTTTTCCTGTTTAATTAGAGTTTTTGTTTAGATTTATGTTGAATGATTATTTTTGTAATGTTATTTATTTATATAAATCAATATTCGTTTGATTTTAATATTATATAAAGGTGTATTGGATTAGGATTTTAAAATACTTGGCATAAAAAAGTCTTAAAGATTTTTAAGATTTTGTAGAAACTAAAAACTGTTAAGATTTTTTTAAGATGACTTTTGTGATTAGGATTTTATAATTTGGATTTAGAATATAAGATTTGAAAGAATTTCACATATTTATAAGATAAGATTTGAAAATATTTTATGGATTTCTAAAAAAAAAAATTCAAAACTATTAAACATAAACCAACAAGAGTGTGCTTGGAAATATTATTGAACACAGACTAATCATAAATTAGCATAAGCTGAATCATCTCACCTAATGTACATGAACTCATTTTGAGATATATTTTTCACAAATTTTCATAAAGTAATAGTGAAAAATAATAACAAAATATTAGTAAAAAATATAAAATGTTTCATTTAACTCATAAAATCAATAATGTCATCAAAATATAAATCAAATAATTCAACAAAAAATACATGATGATCAAAACATTAATCATCTGCTTAACTTGAAGAATATCCAAAGTTGTCTATGTTTTATAGCATCCCAAACATTGCTCTTTGTTTCCTATGTTAAATTGTATATTTTTTCAAAATTGACGCAATAGTTTAGAAAGGTCTTTTAAAACTTTAACTTTATTGTTTATCCCGAGTTAAAACTTTCTCTAGACTCAGATCTACTTCTCTTATGAAAATTTTCATTTCATTAAAAATTTATGAACTTAAAATGAATGAGATAGTGGATTACATTGTAGACTTGTAAATTGATTTATAGTGATTTTGATGTATGAACACATCACTATTAAAATCATATGAAAAGTCTCACCTTGAAACAAAAAAATGTGCGGGTGAGAAATGATGTCACTGCCTCCAAAGCAAAGAAAATGAAATAAATAAAAAAGTTTGAAAAAGAAAAAGAAAAGTATCTCGTAGTTGAATGTGATTGTTTGTAGGGTTTGATATTTATATGATCAACTAAAAAGTCTATAAAATCTACCAAAATCCAATTAAAAAAAATCCATAAAATCTTTATAATTTTGAATAACAGATTTTTTTTTTTGTGTTATTCAAAATCTCAATTGAATACCACAAGATTTCGTTGCCCTCTGAAAAAAAAATCTTGATAATCTTGAGTGAATACTCAAAACATTTTTACAAAAAAAAATAAAATTCATTCAAATCTTAAACAATCCTAATCCAATACATCCCATAAATTTTTGTTTTTTTTTTATAATTTTTAATTTTATATATATGAAAAGTACGGGTCGCGGGTGCGGGTATGGGTATATAGGTACCCAGAGGGTATGGGGATGGGGATTGAAATTGTTACCCGCATGGGTATGGGGCCGGGGACGGGTATTTTTTTTAAACACGGGTATGGGGACGGGTACTATAGTACCCTACCCATTGCCATCCCTAGTAGTATGAGCTGGAGGTAGTACTTTTTTATTTGTCTCACGTGAATTCATGTTGGTCTTTGCAGCATTTTGAATTAATTGTGCAATAGGGGTAGAAAAATCTGAACGTGATCTTTTATGAGCAGGTGGGGCCACGTGGCTAGATTAATTTGCATGATTGCTTTTTAAATTTCCCACTTTCTCTTTCTTGCCACGAATATTAAGATTTTGTTGTGGGAGAGAGAATTTATTCTTATCCTTTTTAAGAATAAAATCCCGAGCCATCATATTCTCTTTCTTTTTTGAATTTGAATTATTGTTATTCTGTTTCTTCCTTCGTTGCACAACAAGCCAATCACCATGAACAGGATCATGATTGACATCTGTTATTTTTGTTGCGGTTTCCACTTGCTCTCCTGAATTAATGGGGACATTAATTTCAATAATTGGAGACGAATCTACTGTTGTTGTGGTGGTTAAGGAGCAATTGGCATGACTGTTGTTCCTTGCGAGGTTGATAGTGGGGTTTCCAACGAAGATTCTAGTTGCTTCTTAGTGCACTCCCCTGTAACATGGCTGTAACAACCACATGTGGAGCATATACGATGAAGACCTTCATACTCCACTCGGTACCAAAAACCTTTCAACCAAACCTTCCCAACAACTGGTTTAGTAAGATCGATTTCAATGCAAACTCGTGCAAACCTGCCTCGCCTTATGTCTTTGGTATTGGAGTCCACCTTAACTGGTTTCCCAATGGCCGCTGCTAGTGCAAGCAAAATGCTTTCATCATAGTAAATAAGGTTGAGACCCGGAAAGCGAATCCACACCAGCGTTTTTTCAATCTTCGCAGATGGAGAGATAAATTCAGGAGACCAACGTTGCACTGTAAGGTAATGATCAAATAACATCCAGGGCCCTTCATCCATAACCTTTTGGCGATCACTTGCGTTGTCAAACTTCACCATGAAATAACCATTGCCAATGTCCATAATTTCAAAACCCGCAACTAGCTTCCACAGTCTATGTAGCTTATCCCGCATCAAAGAGTAGCCTATACTTTTGCCCAAAAGCTTCACCACTAATGCATCTTGCCAAGGAGCACATAGTCCATCGAACACTTTATCAGAGATATGAACCATTGGTTTGAGGGAATTACCGTCTTCATATTCAATTCTTGCCAATTGCTGTTGGATTAGATCCACCCTAGGCCTGGGTGCCGGAATGAGTCTATCTCCCATGAACATATCACGGAAGGATGGTCGTAGAGGTGGAGTAGGAAAGGGATGACCGCCGCCGCCATCTGGTGGTTCGTTGCCAGAGCCAGAGCTGTTCATCAAACCTGCAGAGAAAACAAAGTCTTGAGTCATTAGTCCCTTCTAAATTATCATATTTGAAACTATCGGGGGTGTACAGTTTAAGAGCAATAGATGTTTTTGTTGGCGTTTTTATGTTTTAGAAGTTTGTTAATTTATATTTTTAAAATAGTTTAAATGGTTATTTTGAAATAAAATTTATTTTTAATTTTTTGACGCGATTTTAAATATTTTTTAAAAAATTTAAAACGTAAAAATTATATCATTTTATTTATTTACATAAAAATTGTGTAACTCAACTGATGTAATCAAAAGATACAAAACATCATAAATATGTGTGAAAAAATGACTTTCATGAATAATTTAAAAAAATTAATATTAGATTTTTCATTAAATATATTTTTTAAATATTAATTGAATTTCATAGTAAATCTCAAAATAATTTTCAACAAAGATTTAAAATCACATAAAAAATATATTTATTAACTGAACATAAATTATTAAAAAATTAAGTTTAGCCGCAGAACTATCAATGTTAAAGCCGGTTAAATGGATCTATAATTTGTTGAAGTACGTTCCTAGGATTTAAATAATCAGTTTCAGGTGAGCTTTCTATTACATAATTAATAAGTCAAGGGTCTTGATCACCGCATGAACTGAACGTAAAACTTGTGATTCAAGAACTTTGAAGTTTGAACGGTTGAAGACTTGAAGTATAAAAATGACCTGTGTGTTGTGTTGGGGGTTATGTGATGGTCTTTGCTTCGAGATGTTACGGAATTTTCAATGCGGTTGTACTGTCATCTTGTGCTTGCCACTAAAGTTCATCATGAATGGCAAAAAATGCTTGACACAGTTGAAAATGACTGAGTTGCAGAACCAGCTAGAAAGGTTAATGATTGAATTGCAGTTGGCACTTTAATTTACAGAGTTCTAATTAACAAGTAGGAATATTAATTTTAATTATAACTCTTATGGAAAAGGAATTCGCGGCTTTATTTTAATTGGTGGGTTGCGACACATCACATTTGATTTGTGTTTCGTACTAATTTGAAATGAAGTGTTGAACCACATGTCTTATGTCTAGCTTCCAAATTAGTCAGCTTTCATGAAACAAAATCGTTGTCGTAACATACCTGGTAAAGACCAACCTAGCTAGCTATAGCACATGAAATGCTTTGATGGATCGTTCTCGTCTACCATCTGCTTCTGCTTCTGCTTCGGCCTAAGGGTTAAAGTGTGTCAAAATTATGGGCCAGATCTTCAAGATTTAATTGTGAAGTAACATGTAAAATCAAAAATATATTTTATTATTTTCATATACTCATTTGAATATGGGGATTTATGCCCCAGGACATTCAGAAAAAAAAAATAAGAAAATTGAAATAAATTCTTACACTACTTTCTAACTATTATAATTTTTTTTATAACTCAATTAATTTTTATAAAATTATTTTAAAAATCATACAAATTTAAAGTTATATAAATTGAATGTTACGATGGTGTGATAATATAAAATTTTATTACATTCTTGGACATTATTTTTAATATCTTTAATAAAATAAAATTTTAAGTGTTTTTTTATATATATTTATAATTTTGTAATTATATAAGCCCAAGAATATTCCTGTTGCATCTGATGACGATATCATAGTAGCATCCAAATAATTATTTGAAAAGTTTGTTATAGCACAAATAATTGGGTCAATTTATGAAAAAAAAAGTTTAATTGTTTTCTTAAAATATATAATAGGTTGACCTTATTAGAAAAATGTATTAAAATATTAACTAACTATTATGATAAAACTCAAAATAAATAAACATTAAATGAAAGAAGACTAACACTAACATGGAAAGTTACACGTTGCAATACTTTAATAATTATTTTATGCTAAATATTTTAATATCTTTTATTAAGAGAAATATTGCTTTATATAGTGCACATGCGCTCACAATTCTTTTTTTATGATCTGCTCCTATTAGAGGGGTAATATAGAAAATAGAAAATTAAATTAACCGGTGTGTTGAGTTTATAGTGAAAAAAAAACTAGTTGTCTCATGACTCAAGTGCCGAATACGGTTTAAATTTTTTAATTGGATATCTATTTTAACATTGGCCGTGTTTCAAATAAGATTATCTTTAAAGAAGATATTTGTGTGAAACCAAGAAAATAAAATAAAAAAGATAATAAAGTATTTTCATTTAATTAAAAAAAATTGATTACTTGAAATATTATTTGTTTCCTTTCAATTTTTCTTTAATTTCAATTTCAAGTTTTTTCTCTTTATTTATTTTAAATTTTTCTCTGTCAATTTTCATCAAAACTCTCCTTCCTCATTCACTTAAAAATATAATAAATTATATTAATAAGTTATTAGATCATTTATTATCGTGACAACTGACAACTATAATTTGTGATTTTACGCTTGCTTATTTTATTTCATTATTTTTAACGGAACCTTTTATCTATTCTACTAACTATAAGTTAAATTAAAAATAGTGGAATATGTAAGGATAATTTATAACATTAAAAAATGTTAATATAACTACTTAAAAATAATTTGTGTAGATGTAATAAGTGATAAATTGACAGGAGAGGAGTTGAGTAATTATTTTACAAAGAAGTGTATATTTTACTTTAAAGAAAAGAAAGTATCAAGAATATATTATGACTACGCGTCAAGGATGAAAGCGATTATCCTTAATTTTTAATAAGATATGATTCCTCATTGTTGCAAAAGGAAGCTATCAGATTGGTTGAAGGAAATTACATATATCCCATTTTGAAAGAGAAATGGCTGGATCGATCCAAAGCAGAGAAACAAGTTTAACTTTTAAGTTTTAACAAATAAGCACTGTGGAACATACGTAGATGACAATAGTCAATGAGTCTTTCATTATATATTAGCTGTGCATCTGTAATTGGGGTATTACCTGTCAACGTGCATGGGTAATAGTAATAATTAACAACGATCACAGAAATGATGATAAGCAATGAGATAGAATATGAACATGTCCAATTTCAACAAAAAGAAAAGAAAAAGAATATGAACAAGTAAAAGCTATATATATCTAAAGAATTGATCTAGCTTAGCTGTTTGCATGAACTTTCACTGTTTCTCAAGCTAGCTTGTAGTACTCCACATATACTCACAGGACCACATGCCCCTCGTGTTGGCAATTTATCAAATTCGAAACATTATTTTTTTTCTTAATTTATTGTTCTTTCTATTATCTTTTAGCTTGTACCAAAATACATTAGCATGTGTGCGAATATTGACCCAACTATAATAAAGTTTTCTCTCCTTATTCCTTATCTCATACTACTCGTTTTTTTTTTTTTATTTATCAAATTAAAAATTATAACGATTAAATATTGACATAAAAAACAAACTATTACAAATTCAAAATCAAGTACATTAGCACAAACAACAAAATAAAATATTCCGCATACAGTAAAAAGTCTTATTTTATCAAAGAAATTTAACTCGATTAGTCGAGCATGTATGGTGTTATAAGTTCTCCGATAGTAGTGGAACTTTGATTCCATCCTTTAAACAAAAAAAAAAAAAAAAACCGCCATGCTTTGATAATCAAAAGCTTAATTGAAATCAAGACCGATAAACATAACACTTTATGGGTGCTTATATATGGTGCACTTGTTGGTTGTGCTTAGTAAAATTAAGAAAGTATTTTTTGTTTTCTAGGGTCATACTTGCTAGAAAATCAAGAAATTAATCCAAAAATATTTAATAAATTTACATAATATAAAAGTTTTTATTTGAATAAATATTGACAAGTAAACCAAGACGAAGTAGATGATATAGTGAATTGTGTGAGGACGAAGAGACGTGTGGACAACCTTGGGATTCAAGTCTAGCTAAGAAGGATATATATGGTGCAGAAGGGTCATGAAGAAGGTGCAATGTCTAGTCTAAGAAAGGCACACCCACTCTATTCACATGCATGTTGCAAGGAATGTGAAATTTCGGCCATCAATCGTTACCGAACCCATAACTGGGGTCTCTGTGTTTAGTGTACCATAATACTATATGGAAGAAACGTTCTGAAGACAAAATAGAAGGAGCATCAATCACCCCCACGTATGCTGCTGTATTATGGCTTCATGGACATATATAACATTAGTAGGAGCCCACATTACTGAATTTGCTCCAAAGTTGTAATAAATTTAATAATTGTCTGCATTCTACACGGTTGGCCCTTGCAGTACTTGCTCATTTTAATTTGCTTATACTTTGTAGGCAAATAAAATTGTAATATATGGAAAAAAAAAATGGACCAATAGCACAAGGTATATATGCTAGAGCCTAGAACCATGGAAATATTTGGTACATATCCTCCAAATTAAGGCATGCGTTGCTCATTTTGTTATTAGAAGAAAGAAGAATATTCTTTTTTCCTTTTCAAAACAAACAATATAAAATTACTGAATTGGTCATTAATTTTATTTGTTATACCTTTAGAGATCGATTAGAAGTAATTAATATACAACAGGTTAAAGAAATTGGGAATCTCTCTTAGTCTGCCTTTGAAAACAAAGTTAAAGACGGTACCTTCGACCATACAGTTGTTGGCTTTTTCCAGAATTTAACCAAGAATTAATTAAACGAATTAAAATACGAATGCATATGTTTTTATGGTGCCCTAAACAAATGCCGACGCTTTGTTTAGCTGTTAAAGACAGAGACGTGAAACTAAAATGACAATAATGTGGCAAGGATGATCTAGATGATTCACAATTTTAAATTGACTTCACCGTAATGATTTTATATTTCCAGCGTTTGGGAGATGTATTTTTAATTTAGTCAATGCATATATAAATAGTAGGTGGGAGATTATAAACTTTTGACTATTTATGTTGATTATATATCTTCCCCAGTAAACCTCCAGTGTATTAATCTATACAAAAGGTTCATTGTATAGCTTACGATTTCCTCACAACCATTTAAAAACAAAAAATATACACGAATAAATAAACTACAGATATAACAATAACGTCATATTAAATCATCAAAACCTTTTATTTTTAGATAATGCTCTGTCTGTCTGCATGAGAAAGACTTAAAACTAAAAGATAACGCTATGGGTATTAGTCTAAGATGAATTATTGTTAATGATGTGTTGGTAGAGATTATTCAGAATGTAGCTTTAGGTTAATATATAGGAATAATAATAATAATTAATTTTACCCATATCGATCGAGTAAAATTAGAAACTATTTATTATTTGACTAAGGAAAGTGTATTAGGTGAAGATTTAGAGAGATTTGTGACTATTGATAGTATTGATTATTCCCTCTGGTTCCCCTTAATTTCCCTAGACAATTTATTTCTTACAAAAGATACATTACACAACTTACGTTTAGTTCGTCAAACTTTTATTATACTTCTAATTAAGTTCTATACAAACAATACTGAAGTATGTTGACATAACAATTACATCATAATGTATTAAGTTTTTTACTTAGCTTGGCATGAATCAATTCTACCTCTATAGTATAGAAAAAAAATCACTTGGGGGATACTTGTTAATGACAGTTTCACTTTTCCTCATACCACCTTATTCAATTGCTATATTCACTCTCACAAATTCATGCAGATTTTTTGGTATACCAATTTTTATTCAGGAAGAAAAACTCAAAATTCTGGAAGTATTTACATAAAACCAAAATCAAAGTCTCATATTTGTAAAGACGTGTTAATGTGTACGCAATAGATAATTCGATTTTTTTTTTCAACCGGTTAGTATATTTGTCAAAATTGATAGTTAGCCTATGTTTGTAGACTTTATTATTAACATATATTTTATGGCTCATTAGCACCCACTTTCCCCTTATTTTAATTGGTAAAAGCATATTATTATTGACTTTTACTTTTCCAGTAGTATATGACCATCATCTTTAATTCAAAAACCATTTTTTTATTTGCAATTCGAATACAGAACCTAAAATACAAAGTTCACTTTATTTTTAATGAAATATAAAGATCGCATAATGATGTCAATTTCCCTTAAATAATTTGCCTAACAACAAATCGTTTTTTGTTTCTTTCGTCTTTACGCCAGATTCAATAGTTTAGTTCCAAAATTCACACGTGGTGCCAAAGAAATAAAAATAAGTTAAACAAATTATATATGCCCTGCGTGATTTTCATTTTGGAAATGAAGAAATAATAAAAAGCAATGAGTGTTGTTAAAAGAATTGAAGGAAGTAGGAAGGATTCAAGGAAGGGCAGTATCAGGATGCCGCTGACGCTGACCATAAAGAGATTCGCCATTCGATGAGTTTGGTTGGTAGACATTTAAGGACACAAAAGTGACATGCTATTACACCGCCACAACATAAAAGTTTCTAATTTTTTAAGACTTTATTTCTCTCTATCTGAATCAATTTACGGATTAAAAACTAGAAAGGTACAACTGTACCAGCATCAAATATGTTAGATTGTTAGGTTTATATATATATATATAAAAGAATGTAAAAGAGAATTTGCATAATTTTCATTTTCATTTGTAAAAGTCAACAGTGTGTTAATGTAGTGTTAACAGCCAAATTAGTTTATCTAAAAATATTAAAAAAATTAAAAAATAAATATTTCTTAAGTCACTTTTAGTTATGTTTTTCGTTTGTTCATATATGGACAATACTCTATACTAAAAACGTATATCATAATTTTTTAAATTACTAAAAATATATTATTTTTTGCTAAATTTTAATTTTGTTAATTACATGTATTATTTATCTGTACACGTTACAAAATATTAGAGAAGAAAGAAAAAAAAAACTTGAAATCTAAATATATATTAGTATAAGTTATTTATCTATTAAAATTAAGTTTTTAACCAAATATGCGAATATTCATTCACAAAAAATATTTAAAAAGTATTAGTTTATATTTAATTATACATATATTATTATTGGATCAGCCCAAAAGCCTACATGTCAACCCGACCTAAACTCATTTGACTCATGGATTAAACCAACTGGATCAAAATGACATAGTTTTTTTTAACTCATATTTTATTTTTATCTGATTTGATTTATTTTACGACCTATATGGGTCAATCCGTCATATCGAATCAATTTTGACATTTCCTAATTATAATTGGATTACCATACATCATAGTTTAACTCTTAAAATTATTTGAAGTCCTTATTCTAAAAACAAATAAATATTTTTTAAATTTGAGTATTTTAGCCACTTACACTAAAATCTAAAATTTGTAGACAAAAAAACCATATTGTTCTTTTGTTTGACTAAATTGGATTTTGGGGATTCCAATAATTTGATCTAAATTTTTTTTAAGAAAATAAAAAAACTCTTTTTTCTTACTAATCTCAGGTCTTTTATTTTTTCTATCCTTTCTATGTTTGATTTGATATTAGAATTAGTTAAACATAAATTCTCAACCTAATTAATAATTATTTTTAAGGTGATTTTACTCTAAACATAGATCTTACACGTAAAATCAAAAATTATAAACATGATTTGTTTGTTATAATATCATATTTTTAGGCGTAATAATTATATTTTATCATTGTACAATCATATATTATATATTACGGATTACATCATTAAAACCAAGTGGCTTTTGAAGTAATTATTAAAAGTGGTTTTTTAATAATATGATAATGAATGATTAACTACAAATACAGAAAACTTTGATACCAAGAATATATCAGAATTAAATCTAATATAGTTATAATTTTTTGCTTACGTTAATGTCTTTCATTAAGTTTTTATATATTCAATAATAACAATATAGTTGTGCATAAGCTTTGACTCACATTACTCTCATAAGATATGGTGTGCCGGGGCGAGGGGTTCGAAAACAAAATGAGAAGAGGAATATTATTATATTGGTTAAAATAGTTACAAAAAAACAAAAGAAAGAAAATATGTTCAGTGAATTTAGTATTAGGCAAATCAAATGTCATATGCCGGGAAAATTAAGGCAAATGATTATAATGTTATTTTTTTTTTTGGAATAATTATAAAATCGGGTGATTTTCTTTCATAATTTTATATTTTGATATTCCCACCCTACCTTACGAAGCCATTGCCAATTTTTTTATATAAGTCGCACACTTGTGGTCGTGACTGCAGAACTTAGTACTAACAGAGAATATAGGCATTGGGAGGATAAACACTAATCACATTATAAAAGCCACAAGAGAGAGAGAAAATGGAAGTCACCCACAGAGAGAACCTCTAAAAACCAAAACAAAAACAAAAACATTCTCTCCCATTCCTCCCCATAGCCCTCTTCCTTCATTTCCTGTCTTTTTTTCTTTCATTTTTCGTTGTTGTTGCACGTTCTCCTTTGTTCTCTACTTCCGCATTTTGTACGTGTGGTGTTCTAGTACTTCTCTCTTGGTTTGATAACAGGATTTGTCACAACTCACAAGTGTTGTGGTCTCACATTTCAGGAGAATCACTCATTGGCATAATATAGAGCTTGTTAAAAGCAAAAAAAGAAAAAAAAAAGTGAAGTGTTTTGAGATCTGGCATGTTATCCTTTTCTCTCTAGCTTTCTTTCTTTGTGGGGGTGTGTTGTGCTAGAGTGACTGACATTCCAGCTCTGCTTCCTTTGTTTTGCGTGGCCCAGAAGCAAAATACTAACAATCACGAAAATTAAAGAAAAAAATATTCCACCCCAGCGATTCTTTTAAACCCTTTTCGATCCACCACTCACACATTGAGCTTGGCCTAGCTAGCTTTGCTTCTCATTCCTCTCACTCTCTGACACCAAGCTTCAAAACGGTTCCAATGGATCGCTTTTCTTCTTCCAGTACCATTTTACCCGAAGCGTTTCAAGGGGCCAAAGATGACTTCACCATGCAGCTTGCATTGGTTTGGAACCAAATCAAAGCGCCACTGATAGTCCCGTTGCTGAGACTAGCAGTGTTTCTGTGCTTGATCATGTCGGTGATGATGTTCATTGAGAGGGTCTACATGGGCATTGTCATCACATTGGTGAAGTTGTTCGGAAGAAAGCCAGAGAAACGTTACAAATGGGAGCCAATGAAGGACGACATAGAGTTGGGTAACTCCTCTTACCCAATGGTTCTTGTTCAAGTCCCCATGTATAACGAAAGAGAGGTACTTAATTACTAACTTAGCTTTTTAGTTTTTCCTCATCATCACTTTTGAGCTTCGATCTTAGTTTTTTTTTTTTTTCCCTTGCTTCTAAATGCAGGTTTATCAGTTATCTATTGGAGCAGCATGTGGGCTTTCTTGGCCTTCAGATAGGATCATCATACAGGTCCTTGATGACTCCACTGACCCAACAATCAAGGTTAGCATGTTAATGATGTTACTATATATATATATATTGTAGGAACGAGGTAAAAGGATTTAGCTGAGCAGACTAGACTGCATCAGTGTTGTAAACCTATAATACAGTGTTTGTTTGATTCCTAATGATAAAAAAAAAATATTGTAGGAACGAACAAAAAGTCTGATAAATTTGGGATCTTTCTGAACAAATTATGATGCAGGAGTTGGTGCAGCTTGAATGCCAAAGATGGGCAAGCAAAGGGGTGAACATAAAGTATGAAGTTAGAGACAACAGAAATGGGTACAAAGCAGGGGCTCTGAAAGAAGGCATGAAGAGAAGCTACGTGAAACAATGTGACTGTGTTGCTATCTTTGATGCTGATTTTCAACCAGAGCCTGATTTCCTGTGGCGGACCGTTCCATTCTTACTGCACAATCCCGAATTAGCCCTCATTCAAGCGCGTTGGAAATTTGGTAATCATTTATTCTTAATTAATTAATAATCAGTTTCTGTTGAATCTTAACATTCAACATCAACAATCATACCGACAACAACCCTTGCTTAATTTAGAATTTGGGATTCTTGATGGCGGCTTTCGTTGGATTAATCTATCTAGTACAGTATGTATCTTAGATTAGATTTAGAAAGCATGTCCTAAATTTAGAACTTGTTTTTTAAAACTGTCGGTGGGTTTTTCGTTTTGGACTTGTTTACAAGAACTAAACTAGTTTGGTTGGTTGGGGTTGGGTAGGTCCCACTTTGTGGTTGAACAACCGTGTACACATCGCAGTCTAAAGTCTGCTACCACCTTCAACTTTCGTGGGTTGCCTTTGATTTAAGCCACGTATTCTTCTTTTCTCATTATCGTTGTTTTTTTTCACTTCTTTGTGTCTGTGGGATCCACTGTTTCTACTCCCCTCCAAAAACTATAATGCACAAGTGCTACTTCTCTTTTTTCTTTTAGTTGCATTTCCGTGGGTTGATTTCTTTTCAGTTTTTGTCCCGTGCTCTTTTCATTATTTTTGGGGGACAGTCTGTCATGAAAAGTCATCTATGAACTGTTAGATGATTAACCATGATACAATAATAATGGTTATCACGTTGTATATATTGTCCTTGCTAATGAATTCATTTATAGCTGAATAGGGTTTGGTTGTGTCATTTGTGTGGCCGAAAAATCAGATAAACACTGGACCACTGCTTAATGCAGAAACGGTTAATTAAACTTGCAGGTAAAATGGAGTAACTAAGAAGTTCCAAATAGAATGTTTAAACAATCACAGAAACTTCACTCTGAGGCCCTTGTATAATCCGAGTTTCGAAAGTACTTCCATGTATTTTACAACATGCTACTATTTATATGATTAAGCATAAGCTTCAAAAACAACCATGCATATATGATTAAGCAAAAGTACAATTTTTTCAATAAAATAATTTATTTTTTCTTAGAAGTGTTCCCGAGCATGTGATCGTATGATAATAAAAGAAAAAGAAAATAAAATGAAGATGATAATATTATAGAAAAATGTGTGTTATATGGGTGACTTTCAAGAATGCTATAAATTCTAAAATGTGAAGGGCCACACTCCACTGACATAAAGAGTAGTTTGGGGCTTGAGTAGTACCAAATTTTTTTCTTCAATGACTATTTTGTATTTTTGCTAGTAATTTGAATATTTGAGCGGGTCCAAGCATTATTATTGCTGATTTCTGCTACCGCATAGGTGGGCAATACTTGAAACCAGCATGTATATGTATATATACTAGTACTGTAGTATACTTTCAAAGGGTATTTGTGTCTTGTGAGAAACAACACCGTTGTTGATTTATTGTGGTTGTTGTTGTCATCATTGTTCTTATTGTGGTTCTTCATCTTCCCTTTTCCCCCCTTACTTGTCTTCTGCTGCTTCCGGCAGTTGCATGTGCAAATTTAATGGTGGACCTTATTTCTTAGTCACTGTCTATCTCTACTAACCGACAACTGGATCTATTTTTAACTCCCACAATATCAATCAATATAATTACAAAATGGCATTGCAAATTTCATGCCAGCTAAGCTCTTGACGAAGCAATTTATTCATTTTTTAATTTTGTGATTCCAGTGAATTCCGATGAATGTTTGATGACCAGAATGCAAGAGATGTCACTAGATTACCATTTTACTGTGGAACAAGAAGTGGGGTCTTCCACTTACGCCTTCTTTGGATTCAACGGTAATATGATGACAAATATTTTCACTTTATTATACAATAAAAAAATCAAAATACTTTCCTTTTATGGAAAAAAAAAAAACAACAACAACAGGGATTACAAAAACTTGATATTTGTACTATTGTAAAATACATTAGGGACTGCGGGAGTATGGAGAATTGCGGCGCTGAATGAGGCTGGTGGATGGAAAGATAGGACCACAGTTGAAGATATGGACTTGGCTGTGCGAGCCAGTCTCAAGGGATGGAAATTCTTATACTTGTCTGACTTGAAGGTTCACTTTCTTCATTTTATGATTGATTTGAATTAAAGTACTATCTTTAAGCTAGAAGAGCTAAATCCTTATGATTATATGTTACCAAAACTTGATGGTTGTGAGAATTCATGTCGAAATCAATTTGTTTATGATATGGGGGCTAATTCATTTGGGTACAGGTTAAAAATGAGTTGCCAAGTACTTTAAAGGCCTACCGCTACCAACAGCACCGTTGGTCTTGTGGTCCAGCCAATCTTTTTAGGAAAATGGTCATGGAGATCATAAACAACAAGGTAAGTGTGTTTGTTTTGTTTCCTTGAGTTATCTATCAGGTTTAATATGCAGGAGCAGGAGAAACTCATATGTATGTTATGTCCATTGCATTGCAGAAAGTGACACTGTGGAAGAAGATACATGTGGTTTACAGCTTCTTCTTTGTTCGGAAGGTTGTAGCACACATCAACACCTTTGTGTTCTATTGCATTGTATTGCCTGCAACAGTTTTGGTTCCTGAGGTTGTGGTCCCAAAGTGGGGAGCTGTCTATATCCCTTCTGTCATCACTATTCTAAATGCAGTTGGAACTCCAAGGTCTTTGATTTCTCTCAAGTTTTGCTCTATTATCAAATCACATTAACCAATTTTAAACACAAGGAAAACTTGTTTTGCAAGTAAAACTTTGTTGACTTTATTCATTGTGTTTTTCTATGTTTCAGGTCACTCCATTTGCTGGTCTTCTGGATTCTCTTTGAGAATGTCATGTCTCTGCATAGAACAAAGGCAACGATTATTGGTCTGCTAGAGGCTAGTCGAGTGAACGAATGGGTTGTCACTGAAAAACTTGGTGATGCTCTCAAGGCTAAAGCAGGAGGTAAAGCACCTAAAAAGCCTCGATTCAGAATTGGAGACAGGTATGATTGAGTTTTCTTGCCTCAGTTATTTGATAACTTTCACTGATTTCTATATAGTAAATGATATTGGGTTGCTTACTTACGCTTGCTGTTTTGTGTTCAAATATGATTAGGATTCACTTGTTGGAACTTGGTGTCGCATTCTACCTCTTCTTTTGTGGCTGCTATGATGCTATGTTCGGGAAAAACCACTACTTCATCTTCCTCTTTATCCAATCTCTTGCCTTCTTGATCATGGCATTTGGATATGTTGGCACCATTGTTCCCAACTCCTAGATGGGTTTGGCACTTCATTCGGCTATTTCAACTTCTGTGCCTCCATATCAACGTGTATTAAAGTGTTTTCAACATAGTTCTGGCAAATCACAGCTTGTTAGTATAAAATAGAAGAAGAAAGGGTTGTCATTCTTTAAGGTGTTGCATAATCAGAGTCAGTGACTCTAAAGAGTTACTTTTCTTGTGAATATACTGCAAAGATATATAAGGAAATTACTGAAATTCTTCTCATTAAAGGGAAGTATACAGAACAAGAACGCAGCAATCATGTGGCATCGATCCTCCAGGGAGCAAACATAAATTGGATGGATTGTTTATAAGATTTTGTAGCTTTTTTTTTTTCTTTACATTGTATTTGTTTGAAGAAATAAGCAGCTTCAAGAAATGGGATAAAATACACAAAGTTCCAATTTGTATTTCTTCTGTGTTAGTCAAATTTGACAGGAATGGCTTATATGGGAGGCAGAGATGTGCCTTTTGAAGTGCACGTCACAGATTTCATAATGGAAACAACAAAATTAATGTTATACAAAAGAAAATTAATATTAACTAAATTGGCTTGATTTATCTGATGAAATAATTGACGGGAAAATTCAATGGCTGACGAAGGGATTACTTGTTATATCTAACCTCCGAGAACTCCAAGATATGAAATAATGAGACACAAACAGAAATTCTAGTAGAAGCTTCTTGCAATTTCCTTTCTATGCATTCGCTAAAGGCTAGCGCAATATGGCAATAGATAGACAAGAGTTGACTCTAGAAATATAAACAGAGACTACTTTAACAAGAAAGAAAGTAAAAATGAAAGATTTTCTCTTTTTCAAAAGAATAAAATAAAAGCCCGATTAAATTGGGCCGAAAGCACAGCCCACAAACAATGACCCAAATTATTTACCCATGAAGAATCCCAGTTACAGAGCAGAAGGGGTTTTGGCGCGCCATAGAATGGGATTCAGAATCAGAACTCGTTCTACTCTCCGTCTTCGTCCCAATTCCATTTCCTTCTTCTGCTCCCAATCACTCGCATTCTCAGAATCCCATCCCCAATACCAGAAGCGCCTTCAAAAGGTTCAAAAACTCGAAACCTTACTAAACCGCGGTCACACGATCACCGCCAGAAGGTTCCTCAGATCCCTTCTTCTCACCAAAACCGCATTCTCTTCTCTCTCCGAGCTCCACGCGCACGTCTCCAAACCCCTCTTTTCTGACGCCCTCTTATGGCTCTGTTCCGTTTCCAAAATGCTCGACGAAGCCACCGACTTGTACTCTTCAATGCGAAAAGACGGGTTTCTCCCTTCCACTCGTTCCGTAAACCGCTTGCTCCGAACCCTGGTTGATTCCCGACACTTCGAGAAAACCCTCGCTGTCTTCTCTGACGTTGTCGATTCTGGTTTTCGACCCGATGCTGTCACCTACGGGAAAGCTGTTCAGGCCGCGGTGATGTTGGGGGACCTCGATAAGGCTTTTGAGTTTATGAGTTCAATGGAAAAGGATGGATTTGGGCCTTCTGTTTTCGCTTATAACTTGGTAATGGGTGGGTTGTGTAAAGTGAGAAGGATCAAGGATGCTAGGAAGCTGTTCGATGGAATGATTCAGAGAAAATTGGTTCCGAATATTGTTACCTATAACACGCTCGTCGATGGGTACTGTAAGGTGGGTGACTTAGAGGAAGCTTTTAGCTTCAAGGAGAGGATGAAGGCACAGAATGTGCAGTGTAATCTTGTCACGTATAATTGCTTGTTAAATGGTCTTTGTGGTTCGGGGAGGGTAGAAGATGCGAGGGAGGTGTTACTAGAGATGGAGAGCAATGGTTTTTTGCCTTATGGGTTTTTGAGTATTGTGTTTGATGATCATTCGAATGGTGCAGGTGATGATGGAAAAGAAATAAGGATCGATGAGCGAACTTATTGTATTTTGTTGAATGGACTGTGCAGGGTTGGGAGGATTGAAAAGGCGGAAGAGGTTCTGGCCAAACTAGTGGAAAATGGAGTTACTCCAAGCAGGATTGCATATAACACATTGGTGAATGCATATTGCCAAGAGGGTGACGTGAAGAAAGCAATACTGACAGCTGAACAAATGGAGGAACGAGGGTTGGAGCCTAATTGTATCACTTTTAATACCATGATTAGCAAGTTCTGCGAAACTGGGGAGGTGGACCAGGCAGAGACATGGGTTAAGAGGATGGTAGAGAAGGGTGTTTCCCCCACTGTGGAAACCTATAACTCATTGATTAATGGTTATGGCCAGAGGGGCCATTTTATCAGGTGTTTCGAGATTCTTGAGGAAATGGACAAGGCAGGGATAAAGCCTAATGTCATCAGCTATGGTTCTCTAATAAATTGTCTTTGCAAAGATCGTAAGCTTATTGATGCTGAGATTGTGCTTGCAGATATGATAGGTAGTGGGGTTTCTCCAAATGCAGAAATATATAATATGCTCATTGAAGCTAGTTGCTCATTGAGTAAATTGAAAGATGTTTTCAGATTTTTTGATGAAATGATACAAAGTGGAGTAGACGCAACTCTTGTGACTTACAATACTTTGATAAATGGACTAGGAAGAAATGGAAGAGTAAAGGAAGCTGAGGATTTGTTTCTCAAAATGGAAGACAAGGGATGTAACCCAGATGTAATAACATACAATTCTCTCATCTCAGGATATGCCAAGTCAGTAAACACTCAGAAATGCCTTGAATTGTATGACAATATGAAGATGCTAGGCATAAAACCTACAGTGGGGACTTTTCACCCTTTGATCTACGCATGCAGGAAGGAAGGTGTGGTGTCAATGGAGAAAATGTTTCAAGAAATGTTACGAATGGATTTGGTCCCGGATCAATTTGTATATAATGAAATGATTTATAGTTATGCTGAAGATGGAAATGTTCTGAAGGCAATTTCGTTGCACCAACAGATGGTTGATCAGGGAGTTGATTCCGACAAGGTGACTTACAATTGCTTGATTCTAGCATATCTTAGAGATAGAAATGTTTCAGAAATAAAGCATCTTGTTGATGATATGAAGGCTAAAGGACTGGTTCCAAAAGTTGATACATATAACATTTTGGTTAAGGGACATTGTGACTTGAAAGATTTCAATGGTGCATACTTTTGGTTTAGGGAAATGGTTGACGGGGGTTTGCTTTTAAATGACCGCATGTGCTGCCAGCTAATTTCCGGACTAAGAGAGGAGGGAATGCTGCGAGAGGCTCAAATTGTATCCTCAGAATTGAACAGTAGAGGACTGATCAATAACTAGAAGAATGACAAGGTAAATCCTTGCCCCCGCCCATTGTTCAGCGCATATGATTGAAAAATAAGGACAGGTGCCTAATAACAAAGCCCGTGTAGTATATGTATTATGTTCTACATTATCAAACTTCACTTTCTGCTGATATTGCATCTAAAAGGGGGTTTGTTAAACCCCTTGGAGGGGAGACCAAGTCAGATGCCCAGCGAAGAGGAAGTTATACACAAACTCAAAATGGTAAGACTATTTGCAATCCTTATTGTTTTTAGTCACAACTCTTCATGGATTTTAGTTATCATAATTGAATGTTTGGAAAAGTTCATTTGAACTTGTGAAAATGAATCATGCCTCTTATGAGTTTTTCTTTTAACTTATTTCACTACAAAAATTTAGTGAAACATATCAAAACAAGTTTTTTTTTTTTGCTAAGTTTCATATTTATGTGTGTGTGTGTGTGTTGTAAATGGTAAGATGGAGTCCATTCTCATCATGAGATCATGAGGAGAGTACAGTCCATTTTCACCATTTATTTTCTTAAAATCTAATGGTAGTAATGAGTCATTAATCTTAACCATTAGATCTTAAAAAATAAGATCTTTAATGACACAATACACATATATTGTTGTCTGATTATACAAGTCAGATATATACACCCTCCTATTATTAGGTGATATTCCTATTGGATTTTAATAAAGTAATTATACAAGCTTGATATTGCTTTTCGTTTTAAAAAAACTCAAAATTTTATACAAGTGTTTAGTAACATTTCGTTGATGATTGATGATATGAAGATTAGAGGGCTGGATCCAAAAGCTTATACGCATATACAAGGTACATTCCACTTTCAAGATTTCATGGAGCGTATTTTTTAGTGCAGGGACATGGACATGTTTGAGGGGGGCTTTCATCAGTATCAACAAAGAAATATCGATAGGTCTTCGTCACTAGGTTAAGGAGGATCCTGTATCTCCTAACTGGACGTCACTGTTGAAGGTTGTTTGTGAGGCTGAAATTCCACCAGTGTTTGTCAAAAACAAACAAACGATAATAAATTTTCAGCTCACATACCGAGGCAATGGTGTTCCAATCTTGCCAAAATATGACAAAAGATCAAACGAAAACGCCAGAAGTTTGAGCATCAAAGAATCCTTCTAAACTTGTGTTTCACATATCCTACCTCTCTTGCATAATGAAACGGCGTTCAATTTTGTCTTGTAAAACATTATTCTTAGCAGAGTGATTTGTGGGCAAATTATGCAACTTTCAAAATAATGGACAATCAAAGTAGTCTGATTATAAAGTTCTTTTCTTTTGAGAACCATAAAGAGATCAATTTTTGGTTATCCTCTTATACACAATGGAACGGGACAAAACTTGGGTTCCGTTTTTTACTACATCATGGCAAAATTAGTACTGTTTTTTTCCTCCATCCACGTACATAGTTTCAAAGAAATATAAATTCATATTACTTGATGTCATATTATAATTAGTAAACGTAAAACTGATAACTAGGCATGATTCATTATTTAACCTAATTAAAACTACCTATGAACTATGAATACACAAATTATAAGGTTTTTATGAATACACAAATTAGAAGGTTTTTGAAAACTGCAACTTGCTTACTTAGTTATAATTCTATTCTATATCTATCTTGAATTTGAAAGACGCATCCTTAACATAAGCAATCATTCGAGGACCGCAAGATGCCCAATTTTCCACATCGTGATATCAACAAAGAAAGTGAAGCAACCTACTGGTGCTGACATGATTATTCCACATTTTTAAGCATGAAGACACATCATCACACAACATAAGGATCATTAAAAGCGTGAGTGCATAGTAGTAATCGTAACAATAACAAGCCAACGGAACAGGATCTAGAAAATCCAATTATTTAGAATAAAGCGTACTGCTCTGTAAGCTTGCAGTGTTACAAGAATTCGGCAGAAAAAAGCTCAACACCAGCACAGGTAACACCAAAGGCATAGAGGTTATTATGAACAAAACCAAAACCAAAACCAAAACCGAAAAGGTTCACCCTAACCCTAACCCTATAACGATTAAAAAGATTAACTGGTGTGTAGAGTGAAGTAAACCCGGAGAATAATAATTAGAAGAATTCAAAGAACATCGAGGATGTCCTGAGCGCCGCTGAAAGTGAAAGCACCCCCTTCCTCCAAATTGAAGAGCTTAACAACCCCATCTTCAGCCAAGAGCGCGTAGCGCCTAGACCTAACGCCTAACCCAACGGGCTTGTCGCTGAGATCGAGTTCTACCCCAATGGCTTTGGTGAAGGTTCCGTTTCCATCTGACAACAAGAGGACCTCGTCGTTGACTTTTAGGTCGTCCTTCCAGGCCTTCATGACGAAGGCGTCGTTGACCGAAATGCATGCGATTGTGTCCACCCCCTTCGCCTTCAGCTCGCTTGATTTCTCCACGAAGCCCGGCACGTGCTTCTGCGAGCACGTGGGGGTGAACGCGCCGGGGACCGCGAACAGCACCGCCTTCTTCCCCTTTGTCAGCTCCGACACCGTCGTCGTCTTCACCTCACCGTCTGAGTCCAGGTATGAGAAGGTGGCCTCCGGGAGCTTGTCGCCGACGGAGATGCTGGCGGTGATGGTGGAGGAGGAAGAGGAGAATCTGAGGGGCTTGGGGTGGGGGCGGTGAGTGGGGAGTCGGAGAGAGAGTTTGGAAGGGAGAGTGGTTCTGGATGGGAGGATGAGAGAAGCGGTGGAAGAGACAAACCTGGACAATGTAATGGATGCGGCCATGGTAAGAGATTAGAGAGTGTGCGTGGTAGTTACTGAATGAATGAATGGTTTGCGTTTGGGTGGGTAGGGTTACACTTGAAGAGTGTGTGGATTGTGGAGAGGGCCCAAAACTGCCAAGTCGCACCCCACTGCTTACTAACACTTTTTGTCGTCACTCATCAACTACTTTTTAAAAATATAAAATCACATCATAATTAACGAAATATATCAAGAAAAGGTTTCATTTTCGTCAAATGTGCTACACCGTCACTTAGTTAGAAAGTAATCATCTTAATATTGAAGAAAAAAAAAAACTAAATTTATAATCATTTTGTTTGGCTCAAACTAATTTGTTTTCGTGAGCTCTACTAAAAAAACATAATATCACTCTTCAAGAATTTGTATTAAACAAAATAGAAAGATTTCATCATTTCAGTTAGGTGGAAATATATGGGCTAGCTGGAAAGTAGCCGTTGATATTTTTCATCATCGCTTACCCGTGGTGGCGCGTGGAGAATCCAAGGGGCCTATGGATTGGGGCATCCGTCACCTTTTGTTTCTTTTCCCCATCACTCTTTTGATCAATGATATTAAATATTTTGTGACAGATTGATATTTCATAGTCTTTGTATGCAGCAATTCTGTATTTTTCAACCTCTGTTTTGGCATGAGAGTTCTGTATTTTTAAATTGTTTTTTTCAACCTCTGTATTTTAGCCGGTACTTCTGTATTTTGACATAAGGATGCTATAAACGTTAACTATTTGTGGTCCTCGAACCACATGGCCTTGCCAGCTTTACCTACATGGAAAAGATGAAGCTGGGCCAGTTTATTCAATGTTTTTCATGAGAACTGGCAATTCCAAGAAAAAATAAGAATAAAATGTGTTTTTTTCCTCTGAATTTCCTGACAAATTTTGTTTGAGTCTGAATACTTTATAATTGATGAATTTGGTAAAAAAAAAAAAAAAACTTTATTTTTGTTCTCAATTAACTTTTTGACAGTTAAAAAGTTGCACTGAAAAGTTTAAATACAAAGAGAGATCACATAAATAAATAAAAAATAGACTTAAATATAATTTTAATCTTTTAAATTTAAACGTGGGTCATTCAGTTTTTTATTTCTAATAAATTATAAAGTACTTTTAGTTCGTTAAAATTGAGAAATATTTTTTTTAGTGCCTCTGGATAATAGAATCAAACAATTTTTTTTATTTTTTTTATATTTATTTGATTATTTCAGGAAACTACAAAATTATTTTAAAATCTGGAGGAATGAAATAACATATATTGAAGGTCTAAAGTATTCATTCTCAGAATCTTATTTATGTATACGTTAGTTGTTCCAAAGTTTGAACCCACAAGTTCACCATTAAACCGATGCTAATGTGTTTCCGTATAGTCTTATTTGATGGTGCCATAAGAAAATGTTGAACTCTGTACTATAATAATAATCCTTTATGGAAAACAATGCAAACCTATTTTCTATGCCACAGTTTCAAACATCATTATCAGATGACAACTACTGAACTAAATGGCATGTGTAATGACGGAGAAACGCACGCTGCAACAATGTTTGTCAGAGCTAGAGGGGATCAAACTGGGTATAAGAACACGCACAAGCACACACTGTACTACCTACTCCTATTAATTAATTTAACTAGTATATGAAATACCATAGGTGTAGTTGAACTTGACAGTTTCTTTTGGAATATTTTCAAAGCTGACTTTTTGTTAATATTTATTGTAGTCGTATTTTCTTTTTCGTTCAGGTTGCTGGTTCATAGTCGTAAAAATAATTGAACTTATATATAATTTGGGACATTATAAAATATTTAATATAAACTAGTATCAAGTGCAATTTTAAATTAGGAGTCGTTACTAACACCGAGAGTCAGGCTAATATATTTTCTTTTGCTATTGAGACGTGACAAATATGTGATACGTCAACTAGTCTTGAATAAGCGTTCTGGTGGAGTGGTGGGTATGTTATGTTTTTACTCACATTTACATGGATGGTGACTTTAATCTATGCTTTGTATCTTATGCAACAAGATTGTGAATATTCCATGCGAAAATCGTATTCGATTGTATATCTTTATCTGAAAGCTACTTTGTTGTCACTATTTTTCTAGGTTTAACTACTTGGTGCCTTGACTTTTACTAATTTTTTAATTAGGTTTTGAACTTTTATTTTGTTTTAATTGAGCGCTTGAATTTGTATTCATTTTTTAATTGAGTTATTTATTATAAATTTTAAATATATTAATTTTAAGTATAAATAAAATAATTTAAACACTACAGTTACTGATTATTTAAATTTAAATTATAAAAGATATCATATAAAATATACAAATATTCCCCAAAAAGCTTAAAATTTCATTATCCCTCACTACTCAACAGTCAACACACTGATTTCTGAAAAGTCCCACACTTCTCTTGCGCACCAAGCAACCAGTAGAGCAAGTTAAAACATAAAGCATCTCGTGACCAAACCACCAAAATGGCCACGTTTTAAATACTAAGTTTTTTCATTTCGTGCATATTAGCATCTGATTTTACTTTTATCTGTTCATAAACTTAGTTTCCCTGAAATGTAAAATATTAAGAAATTATTCTTATAAAACTGACCTATTTTTTTTAATGTTTAATTAATGTAAAATTTGATATTAATGTATCAAGCTTGAATAGATCATAAAATAAAAACAAATAAAATTAGCTTGAGTCCCTTTTGTGCGAGATGTTCTCACACTTGCTTACGTGTTTGAATATAACTCTGTAAATGTGGTCCATGCATGATGCATCCACCAAATCTTTCAATAAAGTTTCACCTAACATGTTCATTTGTATGCACTTGCGAATGCTAACGTTCTCTTGCGCATCAAGCAAATTGAAGAACAAACAGAAAAGTAAAATATCTCATAACCAGAACAGCAAAATCACTAGTTTAGATATAGTTATATTTTTTCAACACTCGTTGGATTAATCTCATCATAATCACGACGGCGTCAAAGCATCCGAATGGAAAAAAAAAATACTAAAATAGTTATAACTCATCGCATAAAATAAAATGCTTTGAAAAGGAAACTTTTTAAAAATATAATATTTATTAACATATGCCAAGAAGAGTTGATTTTTTTCCTTTTTTTTAATAGTTAGCATTTCACAATTGATTTTTTTTTAGAGGAAATTACACTAACATCACATGTTTAATGTAATTTCACAAACACCTCATGCATTTAACATTATTATTTTTATCTCCTTTAAAGAGTGTTAGTGTAATATTTTTAAAAGTATTATTGTAATGTTCTGAAACACGTATAAAGTGTTGGTATAATGATTTTAAAATTAAATGGAATGTTAGTGTATGAAAAAAAAATAGTGTAAAATTATATGTAATTTAATAAAAATTTAAGAAATGTTACTGTCTTTTTTTTTTTTATAATATTTATTGTATGTGAACTGTAAGTGTTAACTATTTTGTATGTTTAATTAATGAATTATTTTTAGTTGAAATAATTTTGGATAATTTTTACACTTAGATTTAAATTTTATCATGAGTTTTACTATTGTTATTTTGTATATATCACAAGTATTTTTTTTTTAATGAGTGGTTTAAATTGCATGCGTCGTAGATGCTCATATTGTGTTTAGACTATATTAAATTTTATCGCAATCAATTTCAATTTTACACTAGAAGCCAAAAACAATAAGTAGTTATTTTATTTTTTCAATTTTCACCATAATTGATTTTGATAGCTATTTTTTTTTTTTTCTATTTTCTTGTTTGGTGAAATTTTGGTAGCTATTCAAACACACTACATGCATAATAAACCAATCAAATTAGCTTGAGTCGCCGCTTCTGTACGAGATGTTCGTACTCCTGCGTACGTGTTTGAATTGAATTTTGCATAATTTCATTTTCAAAAAACGTGGTGTATGTGCAATTGTGCATGCATCCAGATCAGGACCACCAAATTATTCACCCAAACAAGTCCAGTTGTATGTTGTTAGCTGCGAATGCTAACTCTCACTTGGGTATCAAGCAGATTTAATAGCAAACCAAAACATAAAATATCTCACCAGAACCGCACAATCACCAGTTTAGATAGAGTTATATTTTCCAGCACTCCTTGGATTAATTTTTAGAAAATAATACTACTATCAGATACTAAACATCAAATTTTCATCATAATCATGGCGTAAGAGCATCCTTATGGAAAAAGTAGTTATTATCACGTAAAATGAAATACTTTGAATTAAAAAAAAAGAGAATTTTTTAATTCATTACGAAAGTAATTAATCAAAATAAAATGCATATTAAGCACTATTTTCTCCTTAATTATTTCAGGAGATATTTTTCTATTTTTATTATTTAAAAACAATTTTGATTTTCAAATATTAAAAATCTAGTTTATAAAAGTCAAAACATTAAAAATAGAATCATTAAAAATGTCACATCATTGTTTTTAATTTTTAATATTTTTTTGAAAAATGTTTATAAATGTATTTATTTATTTTTATATTATCAATTAATAAAAATATACTAATAAATTTGTCTTAAGTTACTCGGATCTTTTATATAAAGAAACGATTTGCATTATCTTTTGATCCTAAGTATAAGAAATTAAGAATTATAGATTCACACCAACATATATTAAATGTACTTTCTTTTTATATTTTCCATTCCGTTCAATTTTATTTTTTATGACACTAAGATATACAAAAGAAAGTATATGAAACATTAACAATTAAATAATTTGAAATTGTAATTAAACAATAATTTAATAAAATAAATGGAAAAGTGATTTAACAATAATTTCTGACATAACATTTCCTTATGCTTGAAGAGAATATATACCACAATATTTCTTTGAAGCTAATATTTCAAAGTATTTAATTTATTAACGCGACATTTGCTTATCATGTATTTACTAGTCTATTGATAATAAAGTTACACTCGTTGATAAAAATGTGTAGTATTATTAAATATAATCACCACTTAAATCAATTAATTTAAAATGTATAATTAGAATAAAATTAAAACTTATGACATTATTAACTGATATTAACTAAGTTACCTATTTTTATTGGCCTGGACAAATTATTACTTGTTTCTTACATAAAATATCTGAAGAAATATTAATTTAAAATCAATTAAACATTATTTTTATTTTTTTACAAGTATTTTTTTATACCTCGATAATAATGTCTGAGACAATATTAAACACTAAATATAAATATCTTTATTAATAGAGAATCAAATTTTAGTTCATGGCATTATACTTTTTGACGGATCATTTCTTTATAATTTTTTTTAGTAAATTAAACTCAAATTAGAATCAAACAAATAATTAAGGTCATGTTTGAGATAAATTTTAAAACCAACAACCAATTTTGTAGTTTTTAAGATTTTATTTTATTTTTCTATTTTTTAGTTTCAAAATACTCTCATTTGAAATTTTCTAACCCATTAATTACATTTGAAACAAAAACTAAAATTCCACAACGATCCACCCGTGGCCGGTGTAGTATGTATATTTTTTTTTTCCTAAACTAAAAAATAAGAGTAGCATGTGACTAAGAAAGAAAATCACAGGATGTTTAAGTTTTCAAAACCTAAAAGTGAGCAAGGCTTATTTGGGCCTATAAATAACCCCACAGACTTGTCCGGCCTCCTCAGATTCGCCACATCTTCTTCCCAACCACAACTACTCACTACCACTCTCTGCAGATCTCAATCTCATCGCTACCGTCCATGGCTACCATCGTTAGCATCAAGGCCCGTCAGATCTTCGACAGTCGTGGCAATCCAACCGTTGAGGTTTGCTTCTTCTTCTTCTTCTTCCATTTCCATACTTTCTATGTTTCTTCACTTTCTCACACCACTTCTCTGTTATTATTATCACAGTTCCATACCTTCTCGATATTTTTATTTGTTTATTCATTTTTGGATGGCTTTTATTCCACGCAGTTTTCTTGTTCTATTTTGATCTGATTCGATGGATGATTGCTATAATAGGTGGATTTGACATGTTCCGATGGTACTTTTGCTAGAGCTGCTGTTCCAAGTGGTGCATCCACTGGTATACACACTCACTCACTCACTCATTTCTCTCAAATCCGATTTCGAAAATGCGTGCGTGCGTTTAGATTCTCGTGCTAGAGAGTCACAAACGTACTTTTTAATAGCTTTTTGTATATTCCATTTCCAACCCCTCGTTCGTTTGGACTTTGGATGGATATGTTTTCTTAATTAATTTGGATTAGGTTTCTAATATAGCTTATATATTTTTAATTTTTTCCATGAAATTTCAATAGTTTTCACATATATTGATGGTAGCTTGCTTGCTCGATTTTAATTGAATTTATAATTATATTTATATTTATATTTTTATTTAAAGGAATTTATGAGGCCCTTGAATTGAGAGATGGAGGATCTGACTACCTTGGAAAGGGTGTATCAAAGGTAAGTCTCGTGTTATTGTACTAAACAGTGTGAAAGGTCGTCATGTTAGATTGATCTTGTCGTTTTTTTTTACCTGGTTTTTTCTTGCACATGCAGGCTGTTAACAATGTGAATACCATTATTGCCCCTGCTTTGGCTGGCAAGGTTGGTTCAATTTATTTTACAGTAATGTTGTTACTAAAGAATTTTTTACTTGCTTGAGTCAGGACTTCCTCCTTATGTGGTTAATATTATAGTTCAGTTTATATAAGCCTGTAACATGGAAGTTTAGTTCTGTTGCTAAAGGTTATTTGGCTTTATCTAATTTTATTGTTGCTTTTTGTGACGATGAACAGGACCCAACTCAGCAAACTGCTATTGACAACTTAATGGTTCAACAGCTTGATGGAACCGTTAACCAATGGGGTTGGTGCAAGGAAAAGGTGCTTAGCTGATTATGATTGGAAATTTTCATTTTCAATGTGATTCATTCAATCCTGATGCAAATTTTTGTTGTTTTTAGCTTGGAGCAAATGCCATATTGGCAGTGTCTCTTGCAGTCTGCAAAGCTGGTGCTAGCGTCCTGAAAATTCCTCTTTACAAGGTATTTATCCGTGAGCTGTGGTACTTAATTATCTCAAATGTAACTTGTTCATTATTCATCAAAAAAAAAAAAATGTAACTTGTTCATTGAATCCATTATGCGTTGAAGCTGTCCTGACAATCAATATAAATGTGTGATGTCTAAAAAAATGGAAATATGTGCTACTTGATGGCCTGTTGATAATCATCTAAATTTTATGAAATTCATTATTCTAGATCAACATGATAATTAGGTGTTATCTTACTGTCAGATTTTTACAATTATTCTCTTACAATGGGTTATTAAATCTGATGGTGCAAGTTTGCTTGTTCTTATGTTCCCCCTCCCCCCTACAACACACAGACACACCATAATTGTATGCATTTTGGATTGAGGTTTTTGGTTGTTTTCATGTATCTGACTTCACTATGGCCATTCCATTCCTTTGGTGCAGCATATTGCAAATATCGCGGGTAACAAAAAGTTAGTTTTGCCAGTTCCTGCTTTCAATGTTATTAATGGTGGATCACATGCAGGAAACAAACTTGCTATGCAGGCATGCTTTCAAAGACCTTTCTTTTTCTTCTGTGTGAGAGAGCGAGAGAAAGTTTCTGATATTTATGAAATACTATGTATATGCAGGAGTTTATGGTTCTTCCTGTGGGAGCTTCCTCTTTCAAGGAAGCCATGAAGATGGGTGTAGAAGTATATCACCATTTGAAGGTAATTTTCCCAAATGTATTTTTAAAATTTTGTCAAACCAGGATAATGCTAATGGATGGTTGGATTTCATTTCATTATTTGGTTGTTCAAGTTTTGGTTTTGTTCCCATGATTAAATAAGTGCCTTTACCTGAAAGTTAGCTTATAAAGTTATCACAGCCTGTTAGGCCTGGTGTTTATCTGTGAATGCTTCCATGCCTTGATGGTTTGTAAAGTGTCAACTTGATTGTACAGCTGTACGACTGTGATATAGTTATTAATGGTGGATTATGCTGATTTTATTTCAGTCTGTGATTAAGAAGAAATACGGTCAAGATGCAATAAATGTTGGTGACGAAGGTGGCTTTGCCCCTAACATCCAGGTCAATATGATGATTTTTAACTCATTTATTTCTATGCATGGAACTCTGGTGGTACCTGCTCATCTTTTTGGCCTGTAACTGAAGCACTTTTGATTGTTCAGGAAAACAAGGAAGGTTTGGAATTGCTGAAAACTGCCATTGCCAAAGCTGGTTACACAGGCAAAGTTAGTAATTTCCTCTCATCAAAATTCTGTTTGCAGTGTGCTTTGGCTTTTTGGGTGTCGTCATTTACAGGACTTTGACAGTTGCTATTATATTCTTAGGTTGTCATTGGAATGGATGTTGCAGCTTCTGAATTCTACAAGGAAGAAGACAAAACATACGATTTGAACTTCAAGGAAGATGTGAGCTCTTTATTATTTAGCCTATTACTGCTAACTGTTGGTCTAGTTGGAAAGTGATAAGAACCAGATATCAATTTACAGACAATAATCCCCAATTAAAGATGCATGCATAGCAAAGAGATCCTAACACTCATTAGAAACAACATTAAAGGAAAACAGTATAAACACCAAAAAATGGCCTCAAAACCTCTCAATTTCTTCCTATCTCTACTCTTCCTTCTCTTCATTTTATTCTCACTTACCCAAATAGAATTTACCATCTAAATAATTTGCAGCTGATCATTATCTTGAATATTCATTGTACATAAATGAATGGATTACTGTGTGAAGAGATCTTGTACTTAAATGCTGATACAATTTTTACATGTTTAGATTATTCATTTCTTGGCCTTTTCTCTTTGACCTGCAGAACAATGATGGCTCACAGAAGATCTCTGGAGATAAATTGAAAGATCTGTACAAGTCATTTGTGTCAGAATACCCAATTGTTTCAATAGAGGATCCTTTTGACCAGGATGACTGGGAGCACTATGCTAAGCTAACTGCTGAGGTTGGAACCGATGTACAAATTGTTGGTGATGATCTGTTGGTTACCAACCCCAAGGTTTGCATATTGATCAAACAAAATTCCCCCCTCCCTCCTAAAAAAATGTTTTTATTATGTTGGAGAGCCCAGAAGGATAGTCCTTTGACTTTTTTCCTTTTGCATTGTGTCCACAGAGGGTTCAGAAGGCAATTGATACAAAAGCATGCAATGCTCTTCTCCTCAAGGTACTGTTATTCTTCTAATGAAAATCTTCTAGTGAAAAGTTGTTGGACTTAAGTGGATATGTATATACACCATTACTTGACACAAACCTGAAATTAACAGGTCAACCAAATTGGTTCCGTGACTGAGAGTATTGAAGCTGTCAGGATGTCTAAAAAGGCTGGATGGGGTGTCATGACCAGTCACCGAAGGTTTGGAACTGTCCTTAAATGCAGATTATAGCAATGAAATATAAATCTACATGTCTAAGATCTTTAACAAGCCAACTGCAGGCAATAATATACTAACATTCTTATATTTTGGTTGCAGTGGAGAGACTGAGGATACCTTCATTGCTGACCTTGCTGTTGGTTTGTCAACGGTATTGCCTTGATTTTCAACTTTTGTGTTATTATGAGTCCAGTGATCAAGTCTGACATATTAATGTTTCCTTTTTCTTGAACAGGGTCAAATTAAGACTGGAGCTCCATGCAGGTCAGAGCGTCTTGCGAAATACAACCAGGTTAGTGTTGTTCATTCATTACACACTCGTTTCAGTTTTAATTAAGCTTCTTTTCTAATTGTTTTGAGCGCTCTTGGCAGCTCTTGAGAATTGAGGAGGAGCTTGGGGCTGAAGCAGTGTATGCTGGAGCTAACTTCCGTGCCCCCGTTGAACCCTACTAGAGTTTTCAAGTGGAAGAAACCTCGAGATCCACACGAGTTTAGCAATGAGATTTGGTTGCGCGGTATTAGTTGTGTTGAATAAGTTGTGATAGTTAGAACAATAGTCTTGATATAAAAAGACCTTGCCAATAATTTTTGAGTTCTGATTCACAGAGCCAAGACAGTTCTGTCTTTAGACTTTAAAAGATGTTTAATGATATGTAGCTTTAATACTTTGAAGCCTGCTTTCAGTTTATTTTCAGTTTATGGGGTATCCCCAATTATTTCTTACTCCTACTCTTTGCCAAGTTAATTTTTTTCCTTGATCCGTGATATTCCCCAATACTACGATTTTCAGATAGATGAGACCCCGATTTTCAGTGAAACGCCCGGATAAAGATAGCAGCAATTTCTTTGGATGACAACGTTATATGCTTTATCAATGTCCATTCTGTTTCATTCATCCGGTTAAACTATTGTATTGTGGTAGAATTGAGCACATGATTCTTGGATGTTTAGTGTATCACTTTTCCATGGTTTCTCAGATTCCGTTTCCAAATCTTTGTGGTCCATTGAAGATGTTCTCTGGGGGGGCTCCCTGGGGAGGGTGACTTGGAAAGTGATGTGGTCTTGAGCAACAGATAGTTAACAACTTTAACACAGTGGAAAGTTTTCACCGTAAAATAGAGCAATATGAAGCAACAAAGTACTTGCGAAAAAAAATCCATTTGCGTTGACCACTCTCAGGCCTAATAAAATTGCACGATCCAGCCCAGTATAAACCCATTATACTGAGCAGCTGGGGCTCAAGCACTTAGGCCTATATGAAACCCACTGTCCTGTCAGCCGAACCAACAATTTTTCTTCATCCTAATCCTAATAATATTGTTGAATTTCTTTTTATTTTATTTTTCATATTTATTTCACTAAAAGATTCTATATAAGAGTAATTAATGTTATCTTAAACTTTAAAAAAAAATGAAAACAAAATTCTCCAACAATTAAACAAGATCGGAGAGAGCACTCTCAAATCACCAATCATTTCTCATCGCTCACTCCTACATATATACAGATAAGAAAATCCCCTCTTTCTGCTACACTGTTTTCCCCTTTAGTACGTTGGATTTCACTCACGGTTGTTATAGTTTTTGTAGATGAGATGCAAAATTATGAGACATTTCACCGTTCACCCGACAAGTAGCAGACAGCAGTGTTTGTTTGTTTTAGCTCACCTTCACCACAAACAACACTATCTTTTGATTTTCAATTCAACTCAAATTAGTCTAAATTGAATGTAACTTCTAAATATACTTAAATATAATTCTGGAATGCTTATATATAAGTGCGACTATATCTTTATTCCTTATTTTTAGGTGATAAGATATAATTTTTATCATAAAAGGATAATACAATTAATTTAAAGATGAAGATTTAATCTTTATCTTTTATCAACATCTTCTAAAATGATATTCACGTTCTTCCGTTATGATAGGAGGCTTTTTCATTTATCTTTAACCTTGACAATTTGACAGATCGATTGACATACAATTCAATTTCAATTGACATACGATCCGATGAAATGATTAGATGGTACAATATTAAGAATATAAGATAAAAAAAATAAGAAAATATTAAAGACACCTAAATTTTAACTAAACAAAAAAAAATGTTGTAACAATGCCCCGGATACGTTTACACATTTGAACCTTCCGCCTAATCAATGAGAAACTTAATTAATGCCGATTCCCCATTCTGTGAAAGGTCGTATAGTGTTGTTTGCTGTTTAGGAGGTAACTTCCATTTCCAGCAAATGGTACAAATAGCTCAGGCGACTTACATTTTTGGATAAAGGGAGCATTCATATAAAAGCTGCTTATTCCTCGCGTATCAAACAGAACATAAGTATTTCTAAATAAATATTTGATTTTTTTCATTGAAAATATGTTCCTTAATTAAGAAAATTATTTTTGAGTCACTATTTTAAATTTAATTGAACTAAATATATATTCAAAACCAAACTAATGAAATAATATCAAAATTGAATCAGTTGATTTTTTATCATGTAAAAAACAATCAAATCCTCTGCGTAACACACAAATCAATTGATAAAAACGATTTTAATGTTTTTAAAAATAAACTACATTAATTAAAAACCAAAAACAAAACAAAATAAATGAGAGAGAGAGAGAGAGAGGAGTGTAGTAGTGGAGCGTATAAAAGGATAAACATAGCGGAGTGCACGAGGAGAGGAGGAAAGGAAACCCAAACCGAAACCGAAAGCGAAACCCTAACCCTAACGGAGAGGAGAGATGGCGGAGCACTTGGCATCGATATTCGGGACGGAGAAGGACAGGGTGAACTGTCCGTTCTACTTCAAGATCGGCGCGTGCAGGCACGGCGACCGGTGCTCGCGGCTCCACACGAAGCCGACAATTAGCCCAACGCTGGTTCTGTCGAACATGTACCAGAGGCCCGACATGAACATGAACATCATCACGAACCCTAATCAGCCCCAACCTCAATCCCTCGACCCCGACAAGGTCCAGGATCACTTCGACGACTTCTACGAAGATCTCTTCGAGGAGCTCAGCAAGTACGGCCCCATTCAGAGCTTGAACATTTGCGACAATCTCGCCGATCACATGGTCTCTCTCCCTCTCTCCAGAACGAACCAACCTTCGCGCATTTTTTTTAAAATTTTTTTATTTTATAATTCTTGACTTTGATTGTTTATTTGTTTTGTTCCGTTGTTTTTTGCGCAGGTTGGAAATGTCTATGTTCAGTTTAGGGAGGAAGATCATGCTGCCAACGCCCTTATGAATCTCACTGGGAGATTTTATTCAGGTCCTTCATTTGCCCTAGAACTCCTTCGATTGTTTTTTTTTAACCATTTTGCTTTGATGTATTTTGTGTTCTCTACTGTGTCTTCTCATTATTCGTAGTTTTTACTGTTACAATTGTAATGTAATTACCGGGTGTTAGGTTGCTGTATGTAGTATCGAGATGAAAGCCATTTTTTTAATATTCTTCAATTTTCCTTTGTAAGCAATGTTAATGTTAATATACACATTATCTTAATGAGTAGTTTTCTTTTCAAGTCCTAATTATGCAGTCTCATTAGATACTCAGTAGGAGAGTCTTGCTGCTTATAATGATGCTACCTAAATTATCTCTTGTGGAGGATACCTATGCTCTCTTATAAAAAAAACCATATTGATTTTTGGGTCAATAAGATTGGAGATATCCTACTGGTTTAGCATTAGCTCTTTATGTTGACCTTACTGCAGCCACTTTTCCTTGCCCTTCTCTTAGTTCTGTTGGAGTCTTGAGTTTTATCTGATGAAATGCATTTTGATCAGGTACCTTGTGCTCTGTCACATTGTAGCTTTTTGTTTTTTTTATTCAGTATATCTTCTCTATATTTAATCCTGTCTTTACTATATTTAGGGTCCTTTGGTTCTTGATATTTAGGTTTCCTCGGCTATACACATACTCACACAAGCACATTCTCCATTGGTTGAAAGGGACTTCTTTTAGGGACTTTATCATAAGAAATAATGGGGTTGTGCGCTGACAAGTTTTATAAATTACTTTTTTCACTTTGCATGGGGTTTTTATATTTTCTGTGGCATCAACCATAATATTGTACATAAATTACTATTATTGGGTCTCGAGTGCATGAGATGATATAAATAATTCATAATTCATACTTTGCAATTTCACAAATCTTTTTGATGATTGTAACAGGACATAATCACTTGTAAGAAAATTAATGCTGTACATAAAATATTCCTTGTGAAATTCCAAGCACTGTATCATAGTTTGATTCCCTTCTGTCAACCCCATTCCCTAATAGTAACTACTGTTATTGTGATGAAACTTATAACTTAATGACTCATCTAGGTCGGCCCATCATTGTTGACTTCTCTCCTGTGACGGATTTTCGAGAAGCTACTTGTAGGCAGTATGAGGAAAATGTTTGCAATCGTGGTGGCTACTGCAACTTTATGCACCTGAAGAAGATTAGCAGGTTGACTTCTAAGCATAGTTCTCATGTTTTTCGAGATCTTACCCTTGCATTTATAATTTGGATGTTCTAGGCTTAAACTCTGTTTTTCTTTTCAGGGATTTACGAAGGAAATTATTTGGAAGAAATAGGCGATGGAATGGCCGCAGTGGAAGCAGAAGCAGGAGCCCTCCAAGGAATCGTAGCCATGGGGAGCATTCACATGCTGGTGGTCGTGGTTCTGGTAGAAGAGATTTTGACAGGCCCCATGGCGGTGGGCACCATGGTGGTAGGAGGCCTAGAAGCCGTAGTCCTCGATATAGAGGAAAACGAAGTAGAAGTCCTCCAGTGGGTGGCAGGGATAGGAGTCCTCCGGTCAGAGAAAGTAGTGCGGAAAGGAGAGCTAAAATCGAGCAATGGAACAGAGAGAAGGAACAAGAGGACCCTGGTAGCAGGAACAATTCAAAAAGCAATGATTATCAAGAACAGAGTGCTGCACAAAATGGCAGTGAATCTGATAACCATCAGATATAGCAACAACATCGTAGTGATTTGGCCCAAAATCTGTTAGTGTGGCAAGTAATCTGGTTTGTGTTGTTTGCACCTATTTAGTTGGATTTAGTTGCCATTGCTATTATTCTATTCGGAATTGTCAATTTAGTGATAGAACTTTGTAATATCCATAGCAACAACCGTTTAATTATCTGCTTCAATTGTAATGTTCTGCATTATGAAGGGAGGAAGAAAAATGGAAATGGCGGCAAGTTTAACTTGTTGCAGGGAGGGGGTGGAAGCGATACATTTGATAAAAGTTCAGCTATGAATGTTTCATATTTTGTTTTTGAGCATTGTTGGATGATACAGCTGTGGAGGTTATTTTGATGGAACTGATGTATGAATTTCGATTATGTGAATAGCTAAAGATTTTAAATAAATGCATTAGCAATTTTTTTACTTAAAATAAATTTCTCTCTACCCATGCCTGTCAAGATGTATGTCCAGGTTCGTGTATTCATTGAGTATCTACTCATATTTTATAAACCTAAGAGCAATGTATCATAAATACCCATAGCAATTAAAATAATACATTGTCCGGGTATTGGAAAGTATTGAGTTTTAGACAATTTTCAATTTAATTAAAAAATGAGTAGCCATGGTTTAAATCCAATATTGTCTATTTTCAATTTAAAAATAGACAATATAATAAATGTTGCTAAAAATATATTATTTTCTATCTTAAAACTGAAAGAACCCACCCTACTAACTTGACTTTAACCATTTGTTTCACCCAAAATCAAGTCTTCCCCGCTGGATCAAATATGAAACAACTAGCACCCCGTGTCTTGTACATTAAGTTTACGATCAATAATTTTTTATATTATTATATTTTTTAATATGTTTTTTAATTATTTTAAATTTAATATAAGTAGATGTTACTGGATCAGATTTTTGGATGTTTAAGGTTTGTAGTTTATTGTTTCAGGGTTTAATGTTAATTGCTTGGGTTCATGGATTATTGTTAAGGGTTTGTGGTCCATTGTTTTAAGCATACACAATTTATGATTTAGGATTCACAGTTTTATAATTCATAGTTTCACAATTTAGAATTTAGGGTTTATGATTTTAAGGTCTTAAGATTCATGATTTATGGTTTTATGTTTTAGGGTCTCAATGTCTATAGTTCATTATTTCAAGGTTTTATGATTTATGGTAGTGTTTTTGGTTTGAGGTTTAAGGTTTATGGTCTGTGATTCATGATTTTTGGTTTTGTAATCTAGGATTTATGATTTATGATCTATGATTTAACGTATCACGATTCATGGTTTATGATTTATATGTTATAAATTTAGAGGTTAGGTTTATGTTCATGGTCGAGTGTTTATGGTTCAATGTTTAGGTTTTAGGTTTATATGGTTTAAGGTTAAGGGTTTATCATGTATGGTTTAGAAGTTTATGGTTTAAGATTCATAATTTTAAGGTTTAATGTTTACGGTTTAGAAAGGGTTCAAAGTTTAAGGTTTAGGATTTTAAGGTTTCAAGTTTCAATGTTTATTGTTTTATTGTTTAGGGTTTCATGAGTTATGTTTTAAGGTTTTAAGGTTTTATGGTTTAGTGTCCCAAGTTCATTGTTGTAAAGTTTTAAGGTTTAAGGTTTAAGGTTTAGTGTGTTTGATTCATTGGTGTAACGTTTTAATGTCTAATGTTTTATGATTTATGGTTTCATGTTCATTGTTTTAAGGTTTCGGTATTTATGGTTTAATGTTTTTGGTTAATGGTTAATGGTTGAAGTCTAATGTTTATGATTTATGGATTTAGAATTTTATGGTATAAGGTTTAAAGTTTATGTTGCATGCCTCATGGTTTAGAGTTTTATTATTTATGATTTCATGGTTTAGAGATTAGGACCTTAAGTTTTTGTTTTTCATGGGTAAGGGTTGGTGTCTATGTTTTATTATTTAAAATTTTATGGTTTATGGCTTTAGGATTTATGGTTTTATGATTTAAAGTTTTAGGATTTTTGGTTGATGATTTAGAATTTTAGGGTTCATGTCTTAGAATTAGGATTTTATGGTTGAGAATCTAAGGTTTATGATTTAGGGTTTCATTTCATTGTTTATAATTTAAGGTTTCATTTCATGGTTTAGGATTTAAGATTTCATTAGGATTTGTGGATTCATTGTTTAAGATTTAGGGTTTTATTTAATGGTTTTGTGTTTGGGGTTTCATGCTTTAGGAATTAGGTTTTATATCATGGTTTAAGATTTAAGATTTCATTTCATGGTTTAGGATTTAGAGTTTCATTTGAAATCCTAAATAATTAGTGTTTCATTCATGATTTAAGGTTTCATCTATAAAAAACCCTTAAATAAGATTTAAGGTTTCATTTATGAAATCATAAATTATGATTTAATGTAACCCTAAATCATAAATGAAATCTTAAGGATTCAGTGTTTCATAAATGAAACCTTAAATCTTAATATATATTTTCATACATGAAACCCTAAACCATAATTTATGATTTTATAAATGAAACCCTAAGGATTTGGGGTTTCATAAATGAAATATTAAATTCTAATTTAAGATTTCATGTATGAAATCTTAAATTATGAATTAAATACAGGATTTATGAAATCCTACATCCTAATTTAGGATTTCAAATGAAACCATATATCCTAGACCATGAAATGAAACCCTAAATTATAAACCATGAAATAAAATCATAAATCCTAACCCATAGAGTGAAATCCCAAATCTTAAACCATAAAATGAAACCCTAAATTATAAATTATGAAACCCTAATTTGTAAACCGTGAAACCACAAATCTAGTGAAACCTTAAATCATAAACAATGAAATGAAAAACTAAATCCTAAACTATGAAATAATAAACCCTAAATTTTCAACCATGAAATCCTAAATCCTAAGGCGTGAAACTATCATGCAACACAACACTTAAAAATCTTAAGGCATGAACCTTAAAACTTTAAACCATAAATCATAAATCATAAAATCCTAAACTTTAAATCATAAAACCATAAATCATAAAATTTTAAATCATAAACCATAAACGCAAATCTTTATCGATGAAAAATAAACACTAAATCATGAAACTTTAAAACCAAAATTATGAAATTTTAAATCATGAAATCAAAATCACTAAAAGTTAGATCCCTAAAGCCCTAAAACCCAAATATTGAACCTTAAATTGTGAATCATAAATCCTAAAACTCTAAGCCATGGACAATAAATAAACCATAAACACAAACAATAAACAATAAACCATGCACCATAAACCTAATACAATAACATGTGAACAATAACCCTAAACCCCAAAAATTGAACTACAAACTCTAAATCATAGACAAAAAATAATGAATCTTAAAACATGAACATTAAAACCATAAAACCTTGAAATAATAAAGCATAAATATTAAACCTTAAATCATGTAATCCTCAACCATCAAGCATTAATCATAAATCTTAAACCATGAACATTTAAATCTTAAAATACTAAAATAGTAAATCATAAAACCTAAATTTTAAATCATGAAATCCTAAACCTTAAATATTGAATCTTAAACCATAACATCTTAAACTTTAAACCCTAAATAATGAATACTAAACTTTGAAACCATGAACATTTCATTCCCAACTTTTTTTTTTAAAATGTGATTTTAATCCTTATGCCAAACTTCAAACGATTCTCCGTTGATGTTGATCGCCATGTGCAAATTTACTAGTCACAAAAGATATTTTTTTAATTATCTAATTGCTTATAAGCTGTATTTATAAAATAAAAAGAACTATAAAAATACACGATCACATTTAGTTATAGGGAAATTACAATTTAAAAAAAATGGACAAGGAAATGTTTCATTAAAAAATAGAAAGCGCAAAATGGCAAATTTTTTAAAAGCGAAAGACGGGATGTCTTAATTAAAAATAGAGGACTAAAATCCCAAATTTGAGAAAATATGGGAAAAATGCGTTTTAGCCTTAATTAAAACATGGCCCTATTTAAAAGATTAATATATCCCAATTATTAAAAAAAAAACATTAAATTCTTTTTATTTAAGATTGGCAATATACGAATAAAAGTGATAAAAAAAAGAGGCACCATTCAAAAAAATTATTAAAACATTGGGCGATGGTTTAGCAAACATTACATCCCAATTCACTTTGTCAGGAAAACTTATTTCAACATTTGCAAGGATGTATTTACGCATGTCAATCACAGACAATATTGCGAACATTCGGTTGAAAGCAGAAGGTCAAAGCCCAGTTACCACAATCCAAGTTGAATACCAAAATCACTAGACCAGATTTTCTACATCAACTAAACTGTTGTTTCACTATCATCCAAAAACGAGAAACATTAACATACTGCTCAGGCAAAAAGCAATCCTTCACTTGGCACTGTGCTTGGCCTTATTATGACAACCTAAGCCCTCTTCTGTCTTAAATGACCTGCAAGCCAATATAAAAATTATGCGTGCATATCTGATTACTTGGAAAAAAGAAAACAAATCAATACAAAAAGACATCTCCAATCACCTGTTGCAAGGACTGCAGCTGTAATCTCCGCCTGACTTTGGAGAAGGCTGCTTGCTATTTGCAGGTGCTTTACCAGCCTGCTTAGAAGGGTGAGGAGTTGCAACATGGAGAACATTCTTGCTATCTGAACAGATCATAAATTCTCATTAATATCATTTCAGTTTTACTGTGGTCGTCACAACATGCATGCACAGACAAGTGAAAGAATCAAACATGGTTAAACTAGCAGTCTCACTTTTTGTAAACTAACGAGCTAACCTACCCTGTGCTAAGATTCAACTTTCATTAGGAGAACAAACTCAACAAAGGCAACAAGGATCAAATTCCAGACCACTTCTTCATAGACGCTCTTATAAGTTATACAGCATCATGGAATTTTTTATTTTTTTTTGAGAGCAACGTCATGAACTTCCTATATTCTAAAAGCTTACACTATTAGGTGAAGGAAAATTAATAATTTATATCAAATCTCACACATAAACATCAAAAGTTCATTCTAATTGTGACCCTTGAACATTTCCTTTGCTATAATTCCTCTTTATTTTTTACTAAGTTATTTCATGATAGCTTGAAACTTTAGGTGTGCATAATAGTTTACAAGAACTTCAACCATCAACTTGAAACTTTTGAATGTACAACATTGAAAGATATTCCATTCCTATAAATATATCAAACTATGCACTGAACATTTCTGGCTCTTGCTTCTTTATCACAAGCATCTTTTAAGCTTGTTTGTCTCTTACCTTTTCCAACTAAATAGTTGCTTTCTAATATTTAAGAAATAAATCCAGCCTTTACTTGAATTTCTTAGCATGAGAAGAAGGAGTGTCATTTGATGTTGCAACTTCTTTTCTAATTCAAATTCAAATATTAATAATTTCTTCCACCTCTTCTTTCTTTTTATCATCATCCTGCAACTCGAAAACATATGCATCCTTTTAGCCTTGTGTTCTTCTCAAAAGCTTCCTTAATTGACTTCTTATTTAGGGGAGATTTTATTACAATGATTTACATCTCCCCTTATTGCATTTGGTGTTTGTTCTTTACCAAGTAATGCCATTAACATTAATTTAATCACCAGTCACGACTTCAAATAAAGGACAGCCCAAAAAAGAGGAAAAACAGCCAAGAGAGTTTCTGCAAAGAGTACAAATGGGCTGGAGAATGGCCAGAGTGCTAATGGTTACTGGAAAATCGCAAGGCTTGGCCAGAAAATATGCAAGGCTGAAAGGGTTTGGTGACAATTTCTAAAGTTCAAACCCAAGGATGAGGCATATGATTTTGATCAAAGGGCTGTGCCTAACCAATTTCTATAGTTCAAACCATGATTAGAATAGTGAGTAGTGACTGTGAATGCATGATAGCAGCTGTTATTTCCCTTGATAGCCAGCTATGAGGACTGCATCATGGGGAGACCAATCAGCAAACCATACCGACTTGATAACAGCACAAAATGCTGCTATCAACTGTTCTAAAACCTCACATCTAAATTACATTATTCACATCTTAAATGTATCCAATTTAGCATACCCAAAAAATGAGTCTAAAAAAAAATAAGGCTTGGGGTGAAAAACATAAAAGAGGATTTACAAAACAAATCCCGCACAATAAATAGTTTGGAGGGGAAAAAAACCTAACCAACTAACCAGTCTTTTGAGGAGTAACAAATTTTGCCTTCTTCACAGGAACAGGTGTTTTCTTTGAAGAGTCAATAATCCTCTTATTGCTTGCTTCAATCTATATGAGAAAAAAAATGAAAGTTAAATTCAAAACCAACCACAAAAATGAAGCACCTTATAGTCCCTCCTTATTAGGGGTGCTCATAATTTGGTTATTTTAATAACCATAACCATAATTAAGAATAACTAGTTTAGAAATGGTTATTATAACTATAACTATAACTAGTTTTGTAAAACTAGTTATGATTTAGAATAACTGGTTATTATTTTTAAAAACCGGTTATAAATATATAACCACTTATTATATTTAAAACAAGTTATAGAACCAGTTATGGACAAATAATCATAACTAGTTTTTGAATAAAAACAAGTTATTTGAAATAACTATAACTATAAAACTAGTTATAGTTTTATAATCACTTTTATATAACTAGTTACTATTAGTTATAGTTATTTTTTTCATAACCGGTTTTTTTAGCACCCCTACTCCTTACCTTCTTGGGTGTCTCCTCCTCATCAGATTCATCATCATCATCATCATCAGATTCATCATCACCACCTTCACTACTCTCTATGTCACCATTTGCTATGGGCTAAACAATACATTATAACAGAAAAATTATAATCAATTAAACAAACTTAAATATCAATCATTTAAAATCTCCTTCAATTCAAGATCCACTAATCAGAATAACAAGCCTACACCAGATTAAATAATATAAAGTTATACTGCCTTTTTCTGGCCCAATCAATGTTACGGTTTGGAATTTTCAAAGCATATCATTTCATTAGCAGAAGCCTAAAAATTAGATACCATCAGCAGTCCATTATCAACGCCACTTTCTATATTATATGAATACCTTATCTTCTTCACTTGTATCTACATCAGAATCAGATTCAGATGAATCTTCATCTTCGCCATTTGCATCCTTTTTCTTAGCCTTCTCATTCTTCCTTGGATCTCCTGTCTTCTTTGATTTAGCTACATTTGCATCAGGTTTGACACCATTATTTGCCTCAATCTCAGGTATCCCTACAAAAATGGTTCATGATATACTCTAGATAGACTGCTTTATAACATTAACTGCATAAGATGGACATATTTACCATTGGCAGCACTAACTGGAATATCTTCATCAAAATCTGAAAGAAAGATGATTGAATAATAAGTTCAGACAACAACAACAACAACAACAACAACAATAATAATAATCAAATCAAGAAGAGTATCTCACCATCAGAATCTTCATCATTATCAGTAATGATAAAAGAAAAATGAAGTCAAGGAAACAATTTAGTATTATGTGTGAGAAGATTATAAAATAGATCAGTGACTGGAGAGAATATGTTTTCATATGAAAGTAAAATAGTATTGAAAAGGATATGACTCTGACTGAGATTGAGCTTTAAATCCGGTAAAGAAGACACTCCCATTTTTCCAATTATGGGATAGCTCAAATTCCTTCTCAAATATCAAATCATAAGATATCTGAGGAAATTTATCAGAAGAAAGCGTTCCAAGTACAAGCTTCTGGTTACCAAACTTCACATACAGGGCTACTGGTGCACCTCCTTTATCCTTAGTGACATCCCCCAGACATGCCTGTCACATGATTTAATCATTTAAGCAAAACCATTATCAATTCCAAACAAGTAGAATGACTCAAAGTTTACTTGTCAAATATAATATAACGATATACAATTGAAAGGTGGATAATCTTGTCATCTCCTGGATCAACCTTGAGAGATTCTCCACTTTTCACCTCAACACCTAAAATGGATAATAAATAGAACTATTATGTTAATTTAACAATGCTCGTTAGATAATCAACTTTTTTGTCTCCGTGAATATAACATATAACATCAAATAAAAAAAATCCTGCAAGTTTGGTATCATTATCATAACATGCATTTCTATCACAAAATGATGATTACTCACCTTCATTCTTCACCCCCAAGGCCCCAACACAATATATCTTTCAACAGGGAAACAAATCTAATTAATTTTGCAACTGTTAATAGTTTGACACTGCGTGGGAACCACCTTTACAACCTCAACAATAAATTCTAATATAAAATAACATACTAAATTTTCATACAATATAAACATTTAGGTAAAATACTTCAATGACGCGCTCAAAAATTTTGTAGAACCATGAAGTTCTTCACAAACTCCATCACTCGACAAATGACCTACTAAGTGAATAAACAATTACTACAAAGTGGCAGCGGTGGCATATAATAAATGTTAAGAGTTGAGTAATGAGTGACTAAAATTAACCATAGAAACATGGATCGCATTTGCACCAATATTATCCAGAAACCAAAATTTACAAAACCTAAGGACAATTACAATACATAATAAAATACTCATTTATATTAATAGGAAAAAACTAAGTTCAAACACATTCTATCAAAATTAAAGAAATGCTCCCTCTCCGAAAATGAGAAAGAAATCAAGGATGAGTACTGTGCTAGATTAATACAACATTTACAGTTAAAAAAGGGAGAAGGAAAATTCAGAATAAAAACAACACACGAAACAGAAGAGAAATGGCGATGCTAACGAAATGAAGTGAGAACTGGAAAGAAATAGTGTTACCCCAAAACTCCATGGACGCAGAGGGAGAGAGAGAGAGAGAGAATTGAGAGAAGAAGAAAAAGTTTCCAGAAAAAACGAACAGATGCGAGCATTTGATTGAATTAATTTATTTAGGGATCCGTTCCGTATATATTACTGTAGTTTACATTTTGAATTTTAATTAATTAATTATTTTTTTACATTTTTATTTTTATTTTTTACACATTTTATCAATTTTAAATACTAATTTTAATCATACTAAAAAAATCCACTTCTTTTGTAAAACAAATACACCTTTGATCTTTTATATTTATTTATTTATATATATATATATATATATATTTATTTATTTTATGTAGTATTATTCAGTTTGGTCTTTAAATAAAATAGATCAATTTAAGGTTATTATAGTCACTTTAAAAACTTTAAAAATATAAATGATTAAATTGAATAATATCATAAATATAAAAGCATAAATTTTATTTTAGTTAATATTTTTTTAATTAATAATAAATCACTTTAATGCTAACTTATAAAAAGTTATAGTTGATATTATTTTAATAAATAATTTTTAAAATAAAATAAAAATGAAAACTACTTTAACTTAATAAAATTATACTTAACTTTTTAAACTTAACCGATAATTGAATATAAATAATAAATTTAACATAATTTTAATTTGTAGCACTATATATTAAATTTGTAACTGTATAACAATATAAAATTATTTAATATCATTTGTACATGAAGATTAATTTTTAAATAAAAAATATTAAATTTTTAAATATTTACAAAATAATATTTTAAAGTTTTTTAACTATATTATTTACTCAATTTAGTAATATTATTCCAGTTTCAAATATTATTTTTATTTTATAATAAAATATTGAAAATTATATCTAAGATTATTTTCTAGATTGTTATAGTCACAGCCAATAAAAAAGTTTATCAATATTGATCAAAAGTGATATTTCCAAATCGGTTGTGACTATAGCAAATCTAGAAAATGGCACTTGATCAATGGAAAAAAATGTTTATAGTCACGCTATTAACCGATGTAAAATTCGTTATTTATATCAATTCAGTGGCCAATCTAAAAAAATTGTTTTTCATTTCCTATATTCCTTGAATTTATAGAAGACTTGTAAGTTGTAACCAATGTAAAAGTTAATTTGTAATCATGCATGCAATGACAAAAGTTTGCTACAAGAGATAAAAAAAAAACAAATCTTCACCACTTTGAGGTGAATATCAACACAATAAATGTACCAATGGATATCTAATCAAGCGAAGAGAATCAAAGCATAAAGATAATAATATTGATATTAAGGATACGTAAACTTTTCTAGAACGAATTCTCGTATAGTTAATTTGTAAAATTTGTTTCATCTAATTTTATTTTATTTTAAATGTGAAATTTTTACAAGATTGACTATTTAAAAAGTTTCTATCAAATTTTTTTTTATTAAAAAAGTTAATTTTAATTTATGATTTTTGTTTTTATATTTTTTTTAAAGTCATTTCAAGAAAAGTCTATGCAATCCAAATCCTAAATAACTAAGCTTTTGGATTGGTATATGAAACGTGTCTCTTCATTTTTCTTAACTTAAGTTATATTAACTTTCAAGCACGTAAAATATGGGTATTGGATTAAAATTATTTGGAATTTAAAAAGAAAATTAAATATTTTGGAGTATTCATTTAAGATTGTTAAATAAAAAAATTAATGATATTCAATCATATTATCAATATTTTTTTTAAAGGACAATGAAATATTATTGAGATTTTAAATAATTTAAAAAAAAATCATATATTATTCAAATTTATAAAAATTTCAAAGGAATGTCATCTTCATTAAATTTCGATGGATTTTATAGACTTTTTAGTTTATTATATAAATACTAAACCCAACAAATAATCTCATCAAAGCTTGAGAGACTTTTTTTTCTCATCACAAACCATTTTATTTCATTCTCTTTCATTTGAAGGCGGTGACACAATTTCTAGATCTAACTTAACTGGGACAAATAATCAAGTCAAAATTTTAAAAAATATTTCTTAATAGAAAAAAGAGAAGATAATATTTTGAATGCTATAAAATAAATTTTTACTTAGATGACACAATTCGTTACATGACTGACAAGTGATTTACTTAACATTAAAGTAAAGAAGGACTTTAGAATAATGTTTATCTGTGATATTTTTAAAGTTAGATAAATGATTAATGTTTTGATCATCTCTTAATAAAAAAATTTCATAGAATTATTTTAAATCTTATAAATTAGTAATGTCCTTTCAAATCTTATGTTATAAATCTATTGAAATCCAAATTCTAAAATACTAATCACAAAAGTTTTATAAAAAAATTTAAAATTTTTTAAATTCCCACTTTAACTTTAAAATTTATGAGACTTTTTTTTAATGTTAAAGTCTAGACTCTAAATAGGGGTGTTCATGGGTATGGGTAACCCATGGACCCAACCCAACCCAATTCGACCCAACCTAGTTTGAACGAGTTGATAGAGTGTTTTGGTCAGATCCAACCCAATCCAATCTCAACTGATGACTTATGAATTGAGTAATAAGTTCTGTTGTATGAACTTATAACCCACTCAATCTAATCCAAACTACATATAATAATAATGATGATGATGATGATTATAATAATAATGATAATAATAACAAAACAGAAAGCCTATTCTCACTCAACACTTTCATCCTCTGTATATACCTCCTCATTTTCAAAAGACCCTCAAAATAGAAACCTTTGTGCGAGTCATTGTCGCCCTCCATTGTTACATCACCACAAGTTACTGCTACCCTCCGTTGTTGCATCACCGCAAGTCACTTCCTTCCTTCATTGTTGCATCACCGCGGCTATCAATGCGTCACTGCAACTCTCTGCACGACCCTCCACTACTCTTGCCCTCTACTGCGTCATCCTCCGCTATGCTCTAGCATGCATCGCCCTCCGCTATTGTTTGTTACATGACAAACAACTTTTAAAACACAACAATAAGCATTAGTAATCTTTTTATTGGATTTTATTTGGTAATTTCTTTTACAGTCTTTAGAAAGTCAAATCAATATGGTTCATTTTGATATAGTCAGCATTAGTTCTTGCTATTGTTTGTGATTTGGCAAGAAAATGAAGATTGCCATATTTTTTTTTAAAAATTTCATTTTGCTTCTTTAGAAAGTCAAGTCCATATGGTTTACCTTGATATAATCTACATTAGTTTTTGCTATTGATTATTTGTTTGTAGATTTGACAAGATCTTTCTGAAAAGTTGTTATTATTGTTATTTTTTAATTTTATAGAAGAAATATACTTATAAAATATGTGTTCTATTTTGTAGAATGACAAAAAAGCAGCAACCTATTGAGTTGCATTACAATTGAAGCTTTGATTTGTGACCAAAATTGGCTCGAATTTCAATATCAAGATGTCAATGATTTACAAGTTGAACTAAATAAAGTAGAAAAGATTGAATCAGACATGAAGTTTGATTTTTTTCACATTTGTTTACAATATGATTATGAATTGATTTTGTGTTATAATGAGATTTTATTTAAATTTTTAGAGTTATCTGGGTTGACTTTAAATACTGCTAATGTCGGGACTATTAGTACTGCTAGAACTGCTAGTGTTACAAGTTGGGGTCATTGTTAATATAATAATATACTAATATTTACAAATTAGTTTATGATGTAATTTTAGGTTCACCTCTTTAGCAACTTTAGACATATTTCTTCTTTCTATACTATTTATAATAGACTAATGGATCTTATTCTTTGCCTTGCAGTGCTTCGCCAATAGAGCTTATAACTAGTCAACTATCTAAGAAAATGCAAATTTGTTTTCAGTTCATTTTGTATCAAGTGTTACAATGTTATTTGAATTTTCTCAACTATATTAAGTTAAATGGAACTTTGCTATTTAAGTTGATAACCATTTTATTTTGAACTTTTCAATTTAGGTTAATTAAGATCCAAGAGATCAATAATTAAGTTTGAAAGTGTTATTATATCTAGTTTATTTTGTGTATTCATATATGATTATGTTCATTTGTGATTGAAAATGATTTTTGTTCTAAAAACATTAGCAAAATTTGAAAATCTATTTTGATTTTTTTTTTTTAAATACATCACTGATCCGATGATCCAACCCAACCCAACCCGTTCATGATTGAGTTGGGTTGGGTTTGAAAATAAAATCATGCAAACTCAACCTACTAAAAATTGATTGGATTGGATCAAGAATTTATACAAATTTAGTCCAACTCAGCCCGCAAACACCCCTAACTCTAGATATAGATTAGGCATTTACTTCGTGCACCTCCAATTCACACTATTTTGGGCTGCAGGAAGCTTTGTGGGTGCAGAAAGTAAAACCATCTAGATTATTGTCTTGAAGACAAAGTAGTAATATATATGGGCTTTTAATATTTAGCCCTCAAGCCATAATGACCCACATGGCCACATCACATGATCTGATTCAAATTTTTTTGTAGGTGAGACACAACTACAGAGAGAGGATTTCATGTGTTATCTGAAAATTAGTATGGATTCCTTTTACTTTTATCCAACAGATTTTTGTTATGATCACCATGCTACAGTATATGACAACTTCCGAGATGTTCAGCCTTGTAATAATTATTAGCAAATATAGTACTATGTGGAATATGTGGCACAGTGGCACTCACCTATTTTGTGCCTAATCATATCATGCGAAACAAACAACCTAGGGTATACATAAGTAAGTTGTCCAGGGTGGTGGGTGTTTTGAGTATTGTATATTTGGAATGATAGTGTGTTTAATTTTTATGAATTAAAAAAATATCATGCAAAACATATTTTGTTGAAATAAGTATTTATCTATACATTATATAGATAGAAGGGATGACATTTTTTATAATTATTTTTTTGCCTTTATATTTTTATAGATAATTTTATCTTTTTAATAATTATTTTTTTTATAACTATCCACTACCTTTTATTATTTATTTTTTAAAATAAAAAATATAGAGAGGCACACTAGTTTTAATAAAATAAATAATTATTTGTTTATATATTTTGTTTGTATAAATTTTTTCTATTTAAAATAAACATGAATTATTTGAAGAAACAGATATTATATTTATATATGGCATAAATATGATACCAATTTTTGATAATCAACTCTTTGTGTCCACATTTTTATAGATAATTTTATTTTTCTAACAATTATTTTTTATTTTTATAATTACTCACTACTTTTTATTATTTACTTTTTTTTTAAATAAAAAAAAGTAAATATAGAAAGGCAGACTTGTCTCTCTCCCACTAGTTTTAACTTTTAATAAAATAAATAAATATTTATTTTTATATTTTGTTTGTCTAAATATTTTATATTTAAAATAAACATTAGTTATTTGAAGAAATAATTTTTATATATTTATAAAATAATCACTTATTTAATATTTATTTATTTTATAAATATTTTTTTAATTTTAAACAATCTTACCCATAATATTTATTATTAACTATGCTATTACGTCTCAAAATATTATAATTTTCAAAGTAATTTTTCTATGCAAACTTCTGACAAGAATAATTTCTAATATGCCGAATCTTTTGTGTATTTTATTTATTATTTCTGCATGGTAAAAGGTTCCTCAGGAAATCCACCCCATAATTTCAAGTAGACAAAGTAAATCTCATATAAATAGTAATAATTGGATGAATAATTTTTACAACTACATACATGATATTATTTTGGAGGAGCTAATAAACAAAGAAAGAAAAAAAAAAGTTATTATTAACTATGCCATTACGTCTCAAAATATTGTAATTTTCAAGTAATTTTTTAATGCAAATTTCTGACAAGAATAATTTCTAAAATAAAAAAAAATGTTAAAAAGAATTCAAAGGCTCTTAGCTTAAAGCGGTAGTGATGGATTGACATGATTGTGTTCTGATGTGGGGTCTTCTTTGCGTCGCGTGGTTCTTTCTCTTTCATGACAAGATCATCACATTCACATTGCGGAAAAATAACATATTAAGAAATAATACAATTATCAAGGATCGTTACAAGGATTTAGTTTAAGAAAATATAATATTGGCTTAATAGAAAAATAAAGACAGAAATTAGGGAAATTTTATGGTTTATATTTCTTTTGTTAACAAAATAAAATTAATATTTTTTAATAAAAAAAATATCAAAATTTAATTTAAATTTTTTTATAAAAAGTGCATTTTTAATATTTTTCTTATAGATCTGTCACCACACATGACTACCAATATGCACGTAAATTACTAAAGACATGCTTTGGCAAAATTATGTTTTGAAAGTTTCCAATTATACCAAAATAAGTTATAAATTAATTGAGGTGAAAAAAAAAAAATCATGAATCTTCAATGCAAAACAAGGATAGTACACTAACATATTAGTCACAATTATAAAATTATAATAAAATAATAAATTGAATATTGTAAATGCATGTAAAATTTTGTTATTGCAATTACTTCTTTATTATCAAATAATTTTACATGATCATTTATTAAAGAAGGTGATGCAGTTGATTTAGTTGTATGCATCTAATCCTTCCATTTAACTATATACTGTGCATGTCAACAAATCAATTTAACCCGTCTTGTAAAATTGATCTTAATCTTTGGTTCGAGTGATGAAATTAGTCAGATCGAGTTTTTAAGTCAATGAAATAGGTAAATTTATTTCACAAATATCTTTATAATAAAAATTAATAAATTATATTTATAGGTAAAAAAAAAAATCTATAATAAAAACATAAAAAATTGGTGTTAGGATATAGTTGGTTGTTGCTGGTGCTCAATAAGAATAGTATAAATATGAGAAATTCATATGTAAAATATAATTTTAAAAATTATTAATAATAAAAATAACCTTATATCACAATTTAAATTATTCAGTATTAATTTAAAATGTAATTTATATACTCAAATATCTATTTATTGAGAAATTTGGTTATTGTATTATAATTTATACATTAAAAATATTTACTTATAGTATTTTTAATTATACAAAAAAAAATTCTATGTAGTCCATACATTAAAATTTTACTTTATTAATAAATTAGTAGGTTTCTTATCTTATAAATATAAACAAGATTCAATTTATCCATATCTAATGTTATCCATGTCATGTTTTATTTGTTTAAAATATAAGAATAAAACAAATTTTAAGATTACAAAAATGTGAATTTATTCTTATTTAGTACTGATGATGTTATTTCCTTTTAAATACTAATATGCAAATAACTAATCAATTAAAAATATTCTTGTCCGCTTTTATTTAAATTTAAAAGTATATAATTTTGTAATCTCCTTAAAATCAAAATCATTAATAAAATATGAGTGTTACCTATACAAAACACTAGTATTATACATTCTCTATTCTCAGAAGATAGTGATTTCAACACTTAACTTGTGAGATTGAAAATCGATTTTAAAGTTTTCACATTTTGTTTTAAATTATTTTTATTTTGAATATATTATTATCATCAAAATTAAGTTTAAATTAGTAAAGGAGTCTAATTAAAGTTTGATTTTATCAAATTACATTAATTAGATTCCCTAACTTAAAAGGTGAAACTCCTACTTTTCTGACTTTTTACATTACTATATGATTTATAACCTTTTCTCTGTTTTTACATTACTATATGATTTGTATCCATTTACTTCATTTTCTTAAATGTTTATTCATTTTGATTATTTTTTTTACAATAAATCTGTTCCCTATTAACTGGAACAATAGTTGTTGTTATTTCAATTTAAAACTAACATTATATTATAATTTAAAATACCTTAAATCTACAATTTAATTTATTTATTATAAATTATAAATGATCATTATAGCATAATTTGAAAATATTAATGCATTATAAATAATAGTTATAATTGTATAAAAGATTTATCCTGCATAAAGTAACTAAAATTTCAGCTTTATTTTTAATTATAATAATTATTAGTATTATTTTGAAAGACTATGTTAACATAGGAGTAGTGTCCGTCTGAAAAAAAAAAAAAACCGTTGGAGCAGTGAAATTCCAAAAATGCTTCTGTCTAGAACCTAAAACCTAAACTAATAGGTAGATTCTAAATTAGACTAAAATCTGTTTTGTATCATTGTGTTTTTTAGACCGTTAGACATTAGTTTCATAAAAAATATCTATAACACAGGTTAATAAATCAAAAGTGAAAAGTCTAACAAACATGCTACTCCCGAGCTATGATATATGACATGCAGTTCGCGAGATTCAGGTAAACCTGCACCACTGGAGGAAGAGTTATGATATATGACATGCAATTCACGAGATTCAGTAAACCTACACCACTGCATGAAGAACGCGTGTTGGTTAAGTAGTATCTTCTATTGCATAAGAACGCGTGTTACATGATGATGATGATTAATGTGTTTTTGTGCCACGCAATGCGTTTTTCTCTTTCCTTGATCTTTGTGACTGTCCTCATCACATTGGAGAAAAGCAACCACCGTCGTGACTACCAATCACTATGCACTTTCAACAGTATATTATCAAAGACTTGTTTTGACAAAATTATGTTTTGAAGGTTTCAACTAAACATAAATAAGTTATACATTAATTGAAGGTGAAAAAAAATAAATAGAAAACTTTGGTATAAAATAGTTTGAGAACAATCTTAATGCATTAACACTCTTAGTGTAATAATTATAAAATTATTTTAAAAATTATAATAAATAAAGTATTGCAATTACGTATAAAAACGTTGTTATATTATAATTATTTTTATTCTCCAATAGTTGTATGCAATCAATCATAAATCTTCATATTTTTAGCATTTCATTGAATATTATAAAAGGTGGTGGATGTTAAGATTATACACTATAATTAATTTAATATTATAAGAATTAAAACAAATCTTAAAATATTTTTAATGGTAAATTTTTAAGTTATTTAATTTTAAATAACTTAACTAATTTTTTCTCTAATAATAGTTTTTACGAGCAATTTTAATTTTAAATAATTCAACATAACACACAAAATTAAATAACTCTTATAATTAAGTAAGTGTTTTTTTGTTAAGAAATCATCAAGTAACTCTTTAGATGTTCTTAACATTAATGTGAATTTCTTATTATTTAATACTATTGACGTTATTTCCTTTTAAATAATAGTATGCAAATAACTAACCAATTAAAATTCTTCTTGTCCGATTTTATTTAAAAGTTAAAGTGTATATATTTTTCAATGTCCTTAAAGTCATTAATAAAATGTGAGTGTTACCTATACATTGATGAATAAGAACATTAGTTTCGTAGTTTTCAGTACATTCATTATTGTTGGTTAATAAGATTCTCAATTAGCTTATTTTATGCATTCTCTCTTCTCTCAAAAAGATAGTGATTTTCACAATTAACTTGTGAGACTGAGAATGATTTTAAAGTTTTCACAAATTGTTTCAAATTTAAATTATTGTTATTTTTAATATATTATTATTATAAAAATTAAGTTTAAATAAGTAAAGGAGTCTAATTAAAGGTTAATTTTATCAAATTACATTAATTAGACTCCTTTATCAAATTTTTAATATATTATTATTACATTAAATTATTGTTATTTTTAATATATTATTATTAATTAAATGAATTAGTCTTTTTTTCTAAAAAAAACAAAAAAATTAGACTCCCTGATTTTAAAGGTGAAGCTCCTAACTTTTACACTATTGTATTAACCAGTGATTTATAACCTTTTATTTCTTTTCTTGTTGGGAGTGTTAGTTTCACACTCTTTCTTCACGTATGACATAAACCACCTCTCAAACATGAAAAAATACATTTTTTTTAACTGAATCTATTTACTTAATTTTCTCAACTGTCTATTGTGATTTACTTTTTTTTATGTGAATATAAAAGTATCGGCTTATACTAGTTGAAACCTCCATTTTTTTGATTTGGGGGTGAATAAGAACTTTCATACTACCAACACCAAACCAAAGATGATGAAGAATAAAATCAGAGAAATTCATGCTTATGTTGTTACACTAGATTTACCAAGTCAATCTCGGAGATCCTATTTCATATAATCTCTATGTTGCAAATTATGTGAAAAATTAAACAATCTTTGTTGTCGTTTTAATTTAAAATTAACATTATATTATAATTTAAAATATTTATCTTAGATCTACAGTTTAGTTTATTTATTATAAAAATATAAATAATCATTATAGTATAATTTGAAATTGTACAAATATTAATGTATCATAAATAATATTATAATTATATAAAATATTTATGATATATAATGTAACTAAAATTTCAGCTTTATTTTTTTTAGAGAAAAAAATTTAAGTTAATTTATTTAAAATAGATAAAAAAAAAAATACAAATAGATATGTAATAAAAGATATGATTGCTAGCATATAATCTTGAAGCTATTGTTAAGAAATGAGTAACATTATTTATTTGCCTAACCATATAAACATTTACCACCACTTAGTTGTTAAAATTGGATATTATGTGACATTGCATCGAAAATTCAGACAAGTAGCTTCGAGTCCAACTCAAATATAACCACTATTATTTTGAATTTATTTTTTAAAGTATAATAATTACTATTATTATTTTGAAGACTACCAAATATTATCACTACAAAAAAAGTTTTGATTTGTAATGATTTTTTTCCAATAACAATTAAATTGTTAGCAAAAATGATATTTGACAACGTAATTTTATTATCATTGGAATAAGTATATTTATCCTAACAATAAATTTGTTTTTATGAAAAGTATTTTTTTATGTCAACGATGTTGATTGTCGTTGTTAAAAGTAATAATTAATGGTAACAACATTTAATTATCGTTGCAAAAAGTATTACTTAATCATTGTCGCTATTAAAAAATGTGTTTTCTATGATGTCAATGCTATGTTGTCGCTGCAAAAAGTATTTTTTTATATTACTAACATGTTTATTGCTAGAAAACACTAATTAATGACATCATCATTTATTATCGCCCGCATATAACATCCCTAAATTAATTATCTCTACCCAATAACCCCTACATTATCTTTCTATCTAACTGTAACTACATGTAACTTTCCCTCAATTTGGTTGGTTATGTTTTATTTTATATTATTAAAAAAATTGGTTAGTTATTTTTTGTGAAAGATTAGATCTTGAATGGATCTTGTGGAAGATAAAATTTTAGAGCATCTTTAGCGGAGGATCTTGAGAAAGTTCTTAAATCTCAAGATCTTTAAATTTCCAAGATCTCTCACTAGAGAACAAAGCAAAATCTCCACGTGGAAGTAGGGTTTTAAAAACTGAATCGGTGATTGAATCAGTTGAGGCACTGGTTCAATGGATCAATGGTTGAACCAATGGGTTACTAGTTGAACCGCATGCTCCGGTCTATATTAAAAAAATTATAATTTTTATACTATCTCAACTCTCAAGATTTAAAAATATTCAAAAAATTACATATTAATAAAAATTATATTTACCTCTAAAATATATAATATTACATATCATTAAAAATAATAATCAATATTGAATAGTTTCATGCAAAAGAAGTATACTGCTTTGAAAAAAAAAAAAAACAAGAGTATACCGGTCTTTAAGAGTAAAACAAGATATACCCATTAATTCATTTAAAAACAAATTGAAACCTTGACCTAGTTTTGCAATTAATAAAGTTTGAGAGGAATAATAGGAAACCCTTCTTTGCAATTGCAACCATGGTTTTCGTTTCTTCTTCTTCTTCTTCTTCATGAGCCTAAATTCTTTGACCTTCTCTTTCTTTGATCTTATTTCATTTCATTCCTCGCAAGAGAGGAGGGAGAGCATGGTGGAGTAGGTGGAGGACACGCGCGAGCAAGAACAGTAGAACGGAAGGCGTTGCGTTGTGAGTGACTATCACGGCGAGCATTGCACGGGCGAGTGGCAACGAGCACAAAGAAGACGTGGATCTAGGTCTTAGAGAAGGGATCAGATCGGATCACTGGGTTAATAGTTTAACCGTAAAATCGGCCAGGTCACATCGATCCAAACCGACGGACAATCCAACATAAAAAATGAACTGGACCAACCACCGGTTCTCGGTCCAACCGATTCAACTGGCCCGGTTCGGTCCGATTTTTTAAACCCTACGTGAGATTGGGTTTTCCACAAGATCTATCCAAGATCGATCTTTCACTGACTAACCAATTTTTTTAATAATATAAAATAAAAAATAACTAATTAATTTTTTTAATAATATAAATAAAAAATAACTAACTATTTTTTTAATAATATAAAATAAAAAATAAATAACCATTTTATTTTACTAAAGTAATCTATAATAACAAATTCAAGAACAAATACAAAAGATTCAACAAAAATAAAACAAAATTTTTTTTTGTATTAATTATCAATTTTTTTCAATGTCAATGTTTGTATTTTTTACTTATCCATGTATTAATTATCAATTTAATTTTTAGTCATAAATAAATATTTATATTATTTTTGTTTTATTTTTTAATATTAATTATTTCATAATTAAATATTATATTATTAAAAAATTAATTTCATTTTAAAATAAAATTTTAAAGCATTAGTGGATCCATGGAACTTACAAAAATATCATAAGATCTTCATATAAAATCTACCACTAAAACAAAAAATGTGAGAGATCTTGATGCGTGAAAGACCCACAAAAAAATACCTTAAGATTTATTCAAGACCTTCCTCACTAAAGATGCTCTTGCACATGGAGATTTACTTTCTTCTTTAGTGGAAGATCTTGGGAATTTAGAGATCTTGAGAAGGTCTTCAAGAGATCTTAAAGTGTTTTTTCGTGGTCCTCGCAGTGTCATGTCAGCATCAAGGTGTCTCACATTTTTTTCTTTAATTTGGTAGATCTTATATGAAGATCTTATGATATTTTTGTAAGTCTCATTATGGACTCACTTTATAAATTTTTATTTTAAAATTAAATTAATTTATTAATTATTTAATAATATAATATTTAATTATGAAACAATTAATATTAAAAAAATAGAACAAAAATAATATAAATATTTATTTATGACTAAAGATTAAACTGATAATTAATACATTACATGAATAAGTAAAAAAATACAAACATTAACATTGAAAAAAAAAATTGATAATTAATGCATAACATGGATAGGTAAAAAATACAAATATTGAACATTAAAAAAAAAAAAAAACTGATGATTTAAATTGTTTTATCAATAAAATTATATCTAACCAAATTTTTAATTTTTGTTATAAAGATCGCGAGTTCTCCTTCCTTAATTATTTTTTCTGTTGTTTTATTTTTGACAAATTGATTTTGTTGTTATAGATTACTTCTCATAAAAAGATGGTTAGTTATTTTTTATTTTATATTATTAAAAAAAATTAGTTAGTTATTTTCTTGAAAGAGAATTGTGGATCTTCACATAGAGTTCTTGCTTTCTTCTCTAATAGAGGATCTTGAGGGTTAAGATTTCTTTCAAGAAGAAATAAGAGAAAAATGTGAGATAGAGTTAGTTTTTAATTTATATAACTTTCACACACATAAAAGTCTTCACGTTACCTTCTCTCACACACAAAAAACCATACTTTAATGCATAAAACTTTATGTCTTGTTTCTTCCTTTTTCTACACCAGCATTGAAACTTTATTTTTAACCATTACACCATAAACATGCATGTACTCATTTATACACACACATGTTTTTCATGTTGTAGGTTGTGATTTTGTTATAATGGTATTAAGTACCACCACTTACTTCAATTATGATACTCTTCAAATTCTCAACTTTGACATAATCATTTTCCATAAAATCACACTATACCAGAAGTAGTGGTATAACATCAAACCTCCAACACTTTTTTCCTACTTAAATGAAAACTTTTTTTCTTTTAAACACGATTTTTGAAAACTATATTGACTCTTATGATTTTCTCCATCCTAAGATCCCTTTACTTCACTCACTCATTATGATTATGAAAATTTTCACAAAATTATGAAAATTATGTTAATCTTCTCTCGTATCATAAACTTCAAAAGTGTTTTTATGAACAACAACAAATTAAAAAAAGAGTTATAAAAGATAATTAATTTTTATTTTATTCAGGAGAATTAATTTCAATTTTATTTACTTGTACTCATTTTTTCACCAACAAAAAATAAAGATTTTTTTTATGTTAATTAAAAAGTGATAATTTTTTTTTATTTTAAAAACCCACCAATTAATTTTAATTAAAATTACTAAATTTTTAAATTTAAAATACCAATTTATTAGTTACAATTATTTTTTCTTAATAGAGACATAAGTAATAACAACGATAATTATGATCAGTAAAACATAAATAATAACAACAATCGATAATTATTGATGACAAAAATATAAATAATAATAGCGACATTAAATATTACTGTAAAATTTTTTTGTATGGATATTTTTTACAAGGATAATTTTTTTTTTATCATAAATTATTTTTTAATGATAATTTAAATATCTCAATAATAAATATCGTTACGAATAATAATTCGTTTGATTCTTATGGAATTAACGTAGGAGTAGTAGTCAAATCTCAAAACTGCTTCGGACAAGAACCTAAACTAATAGGTAGATTCTAAATTAGACTAAAATCTATCAGTTTTGTATCATTGTGTTTTTTTATACTGTTAGACATTTGGTTTTAAAAAAATCAGAAAAAGTCTATGGCACATGTTAATAAATCAAAAGTGAAAAGCCTAACAAACATCTACTTCTGACTTCTGAGGTTGACCGATAAAAGGTTAATAAAAATGTTTATGATATTGATAAAGTTGACGTTACTAAAATTTTTTTTTTCAAGAAACACCACAAGCAAAACATCATTTATTCAGTTTAATATTTAGTTTTGATTTTTTTATTTATTTACACGTTACAATCAAAAGTAAAGCTAATAAAAGTGTTACGGAGAATAATGATAAAATTCAAAAGTAGATAGAAGGTAAGGTAATAAAAAGTGTTGGTAAGACATCACATTCGTGATTACTCAATATTTGTTTAAATGATTTTTTTTCTGTTCATTAATCAATTCTGTTTCACTTGATTATTGAATCATCCGAACATGCAACACCTATTCTTTATGCAGTAGAGGTTTACTGAACCCTCATGAATAAATATGAATTCTATTCGCATGTCATCTCATAGCTCATAATTATAGATAATATGTGGATCTAATTCAATCCAACCTAACCTAATCCAGTTTGAACGGGTTGATAGAGTATTTGAGTCAAATTTAACCCAATTTAATCTCAATCCGATGACTTACGGGTTGGATAACGAGTTATGTTGTATAAATCCGTAACCCACCCAACTCAACCCAATACGAACTATATATAATAATGATGATGATGATAACAAAACAGAAAGTCTACTCTCACTTACTCAACACTTTCATCTTCTATATATATTTTCTCACTTTCAAAAAGCCCTCAAAATAGAAACCTTCTCCGTGCAAGTCATCATCCTCCGTTGTTACATCACTGCAAGTCACTGCCATCCTCCGTTGTTGTATCATCGTAAGTCACTTCCTTCCTCCACTGTTGCATCACTGCAGCTATCCATGCGTCATTGCAACTCTCCGCACGACCCTCCACTACTCTTGCCCTCTACTACGTCGTCCTCCGCTATGCTCCACTATACATCGCCCTCCGCTATTATTTGTTACATAACAAATAACTTTTAATACATAATAGTAAGTACTAGTAATCTTTTTTATTGGATTTTATTTGGTAATTTCTTCCATAGTCTTTAGAAAGTCAAATCAATATGATTTATCTTGATATAGTATGCATTAGGTCCTACTATTGCTTGTGATTTGGTGAGGACTTTCTGAAAATAAATCGGAGATTGCCATATTTTTTTTAAAATTTTCATTTTGCTTCTTTAGAAAGTCAAGTCCATATAGTTTATTATTGTTATTTTTTAATTTTGTAGAAGAAATATACTTATAGAATGTGTGTTCTGTTTTGTAGAATGGCAAAAAAACAGCAACTCATTGAGTCTCATTACAGTTGAAGCTTTGATTTGTGATCAAAATTGACTCAAATCTTAAAATCAAGATGTCAATGATTTGCAAGTTGAACTAGATAAAACAAAAAAGATTGAATCAGGTATGAAGTTTAATTTTTTTTCACATTTGTTTACAATATGATTATGAATTGATTTTGTGTTCTAATGAGATTTTATTTAAATTTTTAGAGTTGTTTAGTGGGTTGGATATAAGACTAGTAGTGTTCCAAGTTGGGGTCATTGCTAATATGGTAATATACTAATATTTACAAATTAGTTTATGATGTAATTTTAGGTTCACTTCTTTAGCAACTTTAGGCATATTTCTTCTTTTTACATTATTTATAATAGACTAATGGATCTTATCATTTGCCTCACAGTGCTTCGATAATAGAGCTTATAATTGTCCAACAATGAAGTTTACAACTAGTCAACTATTCAAGAAAATGCAAATTTGTTTTTAATTTATTTTGTATCAGTGTTACAATGTTATTTGAATTTTCTCAACTATATTAAGTTAAATGAACTTTGCTATTTGGGTTGATAACTATTTTATTTTGAACTTTTCAAATTAGGTTAATTAAGGTCAAATCAATAATTAAGTTTGAAAGTGTTATTATATCTAACTTATTTTGTGGATTAATATATGATTATGTTCATTTGTGATTGAAAATGATTTTTGTTCTAAAAAAATTAACAAAATTTGAAAATCTATTCTGATTTTTAATTCTTAATTTTTTTTAAATACATCACTGACTCGATGATCCAACCTAACCTAACCCATTCATAATTGGGTTATATTTAAAAATAAAATCACGCAAACCCAACCCACTAAAAATTGATCGAATTGGGCCAAAAATTTATATAAATCTAGTCCAACCTAATCTGCGAATACCCCTATAAGATGATATGCGAATAAAAATAAACTTCAAATACATGAAAAATGTGTTATATTTGTTCACTGGGTTGATTTAGTAAACTTTTACTGCATGAAGAATGCGTTGCGTTTTCACATGATTCAATAACCATGTGAAACAAAATTGATTAAAGAGCTAAAAAAACCATTTAAATGGATACTGAGCAGTCACAATAACACTTTTTATTAGCCTTAATTTCTATCTACTTTTTTTATTTTATTGGTCTCAAAAACACTTTTATTAGCCTTATTTTTTTACCTATTTGTTTATTTTATCGATCTCAATAACATTTTTATTAGCCTTACCTTCTATCTACTTTTTTTTTATTGTACGTGTAAATAACAAAAAAAATCAAAACTAAATTTTAAATTGAATAAATGATTTTTTGCTTGTGGCGTTTTCTGGAAAAAAAAAAATGTTTTTAGTAACATCTACTTTATCGATTTGAGAAACACTACCAACTTTTTTATTTTATTTTATCGGTCTTAGGAACACTCTTATTAGCCTTACGGCCTTCTACCTACTTTTTGATTGTAACATGTAAATAAACAAAAAAAAACTAAATATTAAATTGAATAAATGATGTTTTGCTTCCTAAATGTATAAATAGATGACAATTTAATTTTTAAAAGAACAAAAATTTTGAATTTTTTCTAAATAAGTAAAAAGTGTGATAATTTAATCCTTACATTAAATTTGTGAGACCATTTTATAGTTAAACTGTAATGTTTAAGAGTAGTTTATTATTAAATTATATTTTTTTATGATCAATTTAACATTAAGTTGTAAAATTCAGATAACAAGTTATCATTAAGTTATATAACGAATGAAATTGTTATAATTTGTACATATTCAAGATGGAAGTATAATTTTTGTTTTCCAAATACTAATTTGTGACCGATTTACATGTTTTAGGGTTTACAAGTTGAGTTACAAAATGTTTATTTAACCTACTTTGTCCACGATTTTGAATAAGGTAACTCAACTCTCGTTGCTATGTAAACAGTTCCTAAAACATATCTAAGAATCTAAATTATTTTTTCCATATTTTTGTAACTATAATCTGAAACAAACAATTTTTTTTATTTAAGTGTGAAAGAGTTTACTTTTCTTTAGATATGTATGTGTAATGTTTTATAAATAAAAAATAAATATTCAAAAATTACATTCTTAAATAATCAATCAAAACTTAAAGTATGATAACAACGTATTAAAACATAATTTTGAAGACAACCTATTTTGTAATAAAGATAATTTAAATAATTATGCTCAGCCAGGCATTTTGGGTTTATGTATATTCTTTATATTTATTTTTTGAATTGTGTGGAATTTTAATCGTCTAATTTTTCGAGTCAATTGAATTCCCTTTTAATTATTTTTATTGCAAGTTTTTTACCTTCCATTGATTTTCTTTTATCTAAAATTATCAAATTTTGACAAATTAAATCAATTAATTTTTCTATAAATATCAAATATTTATAATTTATTGCATTTATTTAAAAATTAATCATTAATATAGAAAAATAATAATTATGAAAATATCGGCAAACGATTAAGAAAATATTAAATATCACTCATTCATAATATATTACTACTTTTTACATTTCAATATGACATCCTTTTACTTTCTAGAAAAGAAAGAAAAATAAACGTTTTGAGCATCTTCAACGCGCTCATTACTTAATAAATTATTTATTTTATTTATTGTTGAAAAAGGTCTACGTGATAAATTGCAAAGTGATACTTCCATAAACAACTATTACTTATGCTTATTTTTTTTATTATCTTCGTTAAAATGATTAAACTAAAATTTAAATTAAAACACAAAAAGTGAAAAATAAGAGATTATAAGATTGACTTAACGATGAAAGAAGAATGGAAGAGACCAGAGGTTGCAATTAAGTTCAAAATTTTCATTAACAAAAACTAACCACAAACATTTACATATCTAAAAAAAATAGTAAGGTAAATAAGAAAATATAAAAATACATGTGAATCATTTAAGATTACTTAAAATGATACTATTAGAACAAAATGTGTGTAATTTGCTTAAATATAACATAAAGAGACAATTAAATGTATAAGGAATACATTGAATGTTATTAATTAATTCCTTTTTTTAATATTAATAAAAAAAATTGAATGCTATTAATTAATTTCTTTTTTTTGAAAGATTATTAATTAATTCATATTAATTATTTAAAAAAATATTATTATTCATTATTTCAAGATTATTTTTATTTTATTTTTAAAATTGAGCTGGCTAACTGTGAGTATTGTTTCAAGAACATTTAATAATCTCACAAATACTTTTTATTATATATATATATATTTATTTTTATTTTTTTATCGTAGCGTATTACTTTTTTAAAAATTTCTTCAATCTATATATAATGCTTAGTAATAAATTTTTGGATTTGTAATGCTTAGTAATAAATGCTATCTTAACATTGCACCAAAAAAAAAAATGCTATCTTAACAAATAGTAAAAAGTATGCATTAACATTTTTATCCTTTCAGTATTTTATTTGGAGAAATACTATCAACATACTAAAACTATCTTCTTAACAGATTTTTACAATTAATTAAAAATTTATTAAAAGTACTGATCTATAAGAAAAATATTAGAAACATACTTTTTTATAAAACTTTTTAAATTAAATTTAGATATTTTTTTATTAACAAATATTAATTTTATTTTGTTAACAAAGAAAATCTAAACCATAAAACTTCCCTATTTTCTGTTAATATTTTCAGTTAAACCAATCTTATATTTTCTTGAACTAAGATCCTTATAACTGATCATACCTTTTGTAGCTATTTATAAAATTATTTATATTCCTTAATCAAAACTGTAATCGTGCATGCGGAAAAGGAAAAGGACAACTACAAAAGATCCAAACACTGGTTAACGCGTTTCACGTAAAGTTTTGCGAACTTTACGTGAAAAAAGATATATACATGCACATGCAAAACATTCACGTTTAAAGTGTGCATGTATCATTACTCTTCTTCATTCACTTTCTCAGATAGACTAAATTATTAAATACGACCTAACATAAGACAAGAAAGGTACATAATTAATCGATATCTATCCACATTAAATACATTTCTGGAAGGGGAATAGAAGTTATAAAGTAAATTAAAGTAGCTCATGCATATGCAAGCACATAAAATTTTGTGTAGGTTATCTGTTTTTCTTCTCTCACATTCAGTGAAAATAATTTATTTTTCACATTATTTGCCGCATAGAAATTATACGAAATCATATCTCCGGTATTGACTCATTAAATCTAGCGTAACAGCATAAGCATGAATTTCTCCGATTCTCTGTTTCAGCTTTTTGGTCGCATGGAAGTTACTATTCACCGAGCAAAAATCGGAGGATCAATTAGAATCAGCCATATTTTTATGCTGTGTTGTCTTCTTTCCACACACATGGTCGACCAGTTTTGCAATCTTTAATTTAAATAAATTAGTTTAATTATCTGTAATTACTATCTTGACTAGCACCAGCTTTGTCAGTCACCAGTTACTTTCAGAGGTAATTCAGAAACCTACCTCGATCAATGTTGAAAAACCGCATCTGTGTTCTGCACTTAATTTATCTTATTTATTGATGTTTGTTTCCCTACTTTTCTTTGGCAGGTTTGTCCCCGTAAATAGACCTTATAAATGGCACTTCTTTCCTGTGAAAACAGATGACTGGATAAAGAGGTGCCTTTCATCGGAAAACTGATTCATCCTGAAAGAGTTTCACTCTGCTATTTTGTTTGCCAAATCCTTTTGTTGAACCCTTTTTTTGCTCAGTTCTAACTGAGAGGTCTGAAGCAACTCAATGGAGGTTGCAGAAACAGAGAGAAAGAAGCTTCAAGAGCAGTCTCCATGGGTCCCCATCACCCCTATGAGGCCGATTCTTCCAAACCCAGGGCCGATCTGGACTCATGGGGAGGGAAACCACATATACTCTCATTCCAATGGGATAACTGCGTGTTTTGAACCCTCAGGTTCTGCAGAGATAAACAATTGGTCTAACAGCAGGTCAGAACCTGTGGTTTTAGCACATGACAATGGCCAAACTCGAGTACCAATATCCTTTGACGAAATCCCCAGTTCAAGTAACAGCATTGCTGAACTTTTAGCTCAGGCAGATGCTCCATCCGCATATTCAAATGCAACACATGATGGGTTTTTTTACCAATTTGCTCCTGCGTTTAATTCACAGTTCAACTTCAACCCAGCCTATGCATTACTTAGCCAACAACATCATCTCTCTCGTGAGGAACCGCTTGTCAACGCTGTCTACGACCAGTACCAAGCTCTTCTTCAAGGTAGGGGCAATAAATTTTTGTTTATGCTTCCATTGCTTTGTGGCATTGTATTAAAATTTTCATTTGAGAACTGTGTAGCACATAGCCAGCATTAGCACTTAGCTGGTGTCAATTACCAGCGATGTGCACCAGCTGAAGAAAGTAAAACCCCATACTTACAAAATTGAAATGTAATATTGAATCCAACGTTAGATGTTTGACCTATAACAGCTGTGAGAAACGAACTTGGATTCTCTTCCTTATCCAATTGTTGTGCAATGACCAAGATCCTTCCTACATAGTAGTATTAGCTAGAAGAAAACACGTCAGAAGAGAATCCAAGTTCGTGAGAAACAACTGTAGGAAAAACACGATAAATTTTAATTAGTCATCGAATAGCATAGGCTGCACTGGCTTCCAAATTCTATCTTATTGAGTTCTGTTATTTGTCCAACTTTTGTAAACATCAATACTGTATTTTTATGCTTGACTACACTTGCTTATATGTTTTCCTCTCCATATTACAAGGCTAAAATGTGGTGACACTGGCACCTCACGGATGTTAAAACATTTTCCCATCATATTATCCATTATTTTGAACATCTAAATCAGCAGACCGATTTTTTGTTTCTGTCAAACCATCTCATTTACAGAATTAGTTTACTACTAAAATAAGTTTATTTGCAAAAACAACTACTTGTTTTTTCTGATACATTTGATCAATCTTGGGACCATGTGCTCTTGTAGGCACAACATCCACCATTTGCACATCCAACAATTTTTTCTGTTCCTATTAAGTTACAATAATCAAACTCTAATTCACATTTATGCAATGTTCTGTAGCAGGCGCATCATACTTTCCTTACTGTAGCAAGGCATTTCCCCAAATTGCCCCACATCCAGATAATGTCATTGCAGCAGAAACCAGACTAGATGCAGTGACACAAATGACTACAGAAGAAAGGAAGCAAGAGGGAGAAGAGAAAAATGACCGTGTTACAGAAGTTGCTGCTGTAGATACACCACACAAGGAGAATCACAACAACAAAAAGGAAAGAAGCCATGATTTTGATCTGAATAAAACACCTCAACCAAAACCAAGAAGAAGAAAGCACCGCCCCAAGGTTATAAAAGAAAGCAAACCCAAAAGAACTAGCAAGCAGGTCACTGCAGAGTCTCTTCAGTCAAAAGAAAAGCCAACTAACAAGAGAACGGCAAGAAGGAAAGGAATCAACACAACTTCTACTCCTCAAACAGAAGTGAAAGGAGAATGGACTAAACCATTGATGCCTGAATCTGCCAAAAAGACATGTAGAAGGTCCTTGAATTTTGACATTGGAGAACAACCAAGAGATGACAGTTCTGCATACAGAGAAACTGTGCACTTTGGCAGAGACACCAGTGTGGTGATTGAAGAAACACGGGCCTTAAATAACTGTTTGTCACCACAAGGAAATACACAAACCCCCAGTACCTATCTTCCAAATTGCAATTCCACTGTGACCAAGCCAAATCCCAACTACATGGAGATCAGCAGCTCAAGGGCTTGGACGATTGCTCACAGTGGACACGAAAAGAATGCAAAAACACCATCAAAATCAAGTCCAAATGACTCCATCAGCACAGGGTCAGGATTACATGTAGTTGGTTCCAAGAGAAAACAATCTGGTATTGAACAGGCAGATAATAGCAGCATTAACCTGATTGGAGCACAATACAATGCTGTGCAGGCATACTGCCAAAACTATTCAATTCACTTTCCAAATCTTCAGAAGAAGAGGAGAAGTGAAAAGGGGAGAATTTCAAAGACATCCCATAAATCTTCCATGACTGCCACAAAAGATGTACAACAGGCAACATGCCCACAAGAAGATGTTAGATCACATTCTTATGCATCAAGTCCCAACTGCTGGACTTCTTTTGAATATAGTGCAGCTGCAGTCCCCGTAATTACAACTACAGAAAGAGCTATTCGTGATAAACCTCAATCATTTGAGTACAACTTATCTTTAGGGCAGAGGAGGCCAACCAAAAAAAGATCAAGAGTCCCTACTAGAAGTCATGATTGTTCTTTACTTTCCATAACCAGATACTGTGATACCAAACTAGCACATACTGCAAAACAAACATGCAGTTCTGGCAGACATACATTTGGAGATGCAGAAAGACCACAAACATGCATTGATGCTTTAGCTGCAGAGATGGGAGCATCACTCACAAAAAAGAAACGAACTAGGAAGAGAAGAATTCCGGTCAGTTCAGCATATTCTTGCAGAAATGAAAGGCAACAGCATCATAGCATACCACCCTCACACAACGCATTAGGTAATTTAACTTTACTTTTTGTCAATAACATTACTGTTGTTATAGAACAAACAATTCTACCAAGCTGTTTGTCTTAATGCTTTAGGTGATTGATGCAGATGTTGCTTGTGAAGAGATATGGAAAAATATACCTACTGTGGACACTTTAACAGAGCAATTCCAATGCCTAAACATATACAGAGAAGCCAGAGAGATTGTGTTGCATGGGCAGAATATGCTTGTCCCTTATAACCAGCAAAATCAGGAGAACAAAGACGGCACCATCATTCCGATCAATAGCCCCAAAAAAAAACAGCACCCACGATCTAAAGTTGACCTTGATGAGGAGACTAATAAAGTGTGGAAGCTTCTATTGTTGGATATAAACAGTCATGGGATTGATGGAACAGATGAAGACAAGGCCAAATGGTGGGAAGAAGAACGAAATGTGTTCCGTGGACGAGCAGACTCATTTATTGCACGGATGCATCTTGTACAAGGTATGTATCAATGATATACTTTCAAGAAAACCTAAACGCTATTCACACACCTGACAATACTCACCTAGTTGTGCTTAAGGAGGAAGAAGTGAGAACACTATCCATTAGGAAGATACCAATAAATTTAACAATATCTGTTTTCCTGCCTTACAAAAATCAGCTGTAAACCTCACTTACGAAAAACCAAGAGACAAGGAACACTGAAGAAATTCACATGAAATAATAATAATAAAAAAAAACCTTTACAATAGACCAGTAGGAAAATCCTAATCAAACTAAAGCTAAAACACATTAGACTAACTACAGAAACTAAATATTATATGAAAATAAAGTAAAATACTAAATTATCAAAAAAAAAAAATCACAAATTAACCTAAATATGCTTATGCATTCTGCATCATTCAGTTGCACAGTCAACATACTCATAATATAACACACGTTCAACAGGAGACAGACGCTTTTCTCGATGGAAGGGATCGGTTGTGGATTCTGTGGTTGGAGTTTTCCTCACTCAAAATGTCTCGGACCATCTTTCCAGGTATAAAGCATGCAATCATAATTACTGAGAAACATACACTTAAAGAAACAATACATTTTACTTTTTTACCTTTTCTGTTGGCAGTTCTGCATTCATGTCCCTTGCTGCTCGATTTCCTCTAAGGTCAAGCAGTAACTACAAAACATGCCCCAAGGAAAGCACAAATTTCATAGTCAATGAACCACAAGTGTACATTGTGGAGCCAGAAGAAAATGAAAAACTGGATGACAAAATATTGGATCAATCTGTTTGTGAATTGAATTCTATGACAACAGACATCATCAAGCGTTCTGAAGAAAGAGAAGCTGTTGACAGCAACAATTCCTGCAGAACTACCGGCAGCTTAATTGATGTAACAGATGAATCAAACAGCAAATTGCTGGAATCAGCTCAAAGACATAGCGGTGAACATAGTCCAGTGGAGAGTGGAGCAATTAGTGATGTGACTGGGGAAGGGCAAGAAAATTTATGTCATGGGAGTGTTAGAAAAGGGTTTAATGACATATTTTCATCCCAATGCTCTGCCATTACATCTCAAATATCAGGAGATTTTTCAATTGATCAAAATCCTGAAAAGATAGGGTCATTCTCAGATAGCAACTCAGAAATAGAAGACCTGTCAAGCGCTGCCAAGTACAATAATTATTATAATATAATTTCTTTCAGTGAGCTTTTAGAAATGGCAAGTTCAACCATGTTAAATGAAGTTAGCAGTCAAAGAAGCAAATCGACTGAGAACTTAGGAGATACATGTGATCAGTCTATAAACATGAAGCATGACAACCTGGCAGAAAACTTGGAAAAATCAGAAGTTACTCAAGGCTCGGTAGAATCACACATCACCAATGGATATACTTTGAAAATAACCCCAAACTCAGGAGTGCTTGAGTTTAACTGTTATGATCCTCTCAAAATAGACGTCCCATCAAGTGGCTCCTCAAAGGGTAAAGATGAGAATGACAATAGATCTAGTTTTCCAACAGAGTCTGACTGCCAAGCTGCAATCATCAATTCTCAAGGTATGCTATCTCAACCCCATCCTCAGCAACAAAGTTATCATGAGCAGCATAATGATTTCCACATTTCAGGACAAACTCAAGATTCAATGCAGAAAGCAAGGGAACTAGATTTTGGTAGGAATGAAATCAGTAAGATAGATTCCTCCCCGGTAAAATCAAAGAGCAAGAAGCATGGAAAAAAGAAAAAAGAGAAAAAGAATAGATTTGATTGGGATAGTTTAAGAATACAAGCTGAAGCTAAGGCAGGGAAAAGAGAAAAGACAGAGAACACCATGGACTCTTTGGACTGGGATGCTGTAAGATGTGCAGATGTCAATGAAATTGCCAATGTAATCAGAGAAAGGGGCATGAACAACATGCTTGCTAAACGTATTCAGGTAGAATCCAACATACCTGAAATATTATTTATCTGCATTGATTTAAAGAGAAAACCTTTCAACATAGATTATGTCAATGATTTACTATGCAGAATTTCCTGAATCTATTGGTTGACAAGCATGGGGGGAGCATCGATCTTGAGTGGCTGAGAGATGTTCCACCTGACCAAGCAAAGTAAGTCTGGAGATTAGTTAAACTACTTCATTGAAAATTTGAAATCATATTTCCATGTTGGACACCTTGAGTCACTAGTAACACCAATAGATATGCACACTCACACAAGCAGTTAGAGCTTATTCATGCTATCAGAAAAAATGCATAATGTTGATTCAATTCATACATTCAGAGAATTCTTGCTCAGCATAAAGGGATTGGGATTGAAAAGTGTGGAGTGCGTACGACTCTTAACACTACACCATCTTGCTTTTCCGGTAAGTTGAAAACAGAAGTATGAAATTTGAGGAATATGGAATTTATTTTAACAGTTTATTGCTACACATTAGGTGGACACAAATGTTGGACGCATAGCAGTACGATTAGGATGGGTACCTCTCCAGCCACTGCCAGAGTCACTACAATTGCATCTTCTAGAATTGTGAGTACTACATAAATAAATGGTATAAGGCAGTTATTCAATTAGAAAATAAGAGCTAACCTAACATCATTGGACTGTGTAGGTACCCAGTGTTGGAGTCCATACAAAAATATCTCTGGCCCCGGCTCTGCAAGCTAGACCAAAGAACATTGTAATGATTTATTTTCAATTTAAAGTCATACAATAAATGATACAATTATCTTCAGCTGATTTAATTTATCTATAGATTTAATTTTGATCAATGGCCAATACAAAACATTTATGCAATATCATGAGATCATGCAAATCCACATCATTCAAGAGTTTGATTATGATAACAACTATCTGAGATGACGGACTCTTTTAATTATCTGGCAATACATGATTAGATAGATGATAGTGTTAAAACGTTCTCTATTAACAGTGGATCAAAAATTAAATTCTATATTTATTGATTACTTTTCATGTTTTCTTGCTATTTATTAAAGGTACGAGCTGCATTACCAACTGATAACATTTGGAAAGGTAAACTACATTTTTCTCATACAATGGAGACTGACCCTACTTAAGTGAAACCCTGTTGTGATTGGAACAGAAACTAAAATCAATTCATGCAGGTCTTCTGTACTAAAAACAAGCCAAATTGCAACGCATGCCCAATGAGAGGGGAATGCAGACACTTTGCAAGTGCTTTTGCAAGGTATGTCTTAGATAAATTAAGATTCTTTGCACCTATTATGCATACAATAAAGGGGAAACTGCAATGCACCATCACCCAGAACTCTCTTTTCACATACATTAGAATTACTGCAAATATTATTGTCAGAAAAATAGAAGGAAGTTGGAAGACAAAATTATATGAAGCTCATATATCCAGTATTATTATGCTCAATATCTCATTTTAACAGCACTCGTATTATATCCTCAACAGTAAACTTGGAAAACAAACTTACGAAAATTATGTCAGTACACTTTCAAGATTAACTAATATGCATGTATTGCAATTATGAATTACGATAGATCAATTCACAAAATGTTAAATTTGCAGTGCAAGGCTTGCTCTCCCAGGACCAGAGCAGAAGAGTATAGTTATCAAAAATGGAAACAATGCAACTCAGCAGAACCCATTACTAGTCATCAATCAGGTGCCCTTGCTTCTCCCTGAAAATACAAACCAAGCAGAACTTCAACAAACAGGATTGATCAGGCAACTAGAAGCAAAATCGGAAATGAATATCAGCCAACCTATTATTGAAGAGCCTGCAACACCAGAGCCAGAATGCTCCCAAGTATCAGAAAATGATATAGAGGATATCTTCAACGAGGAATCACGCGAAATTCCCACCATCCAACTCAACATAGAAGAGTTCACTTTGAACTTACAAAACTATATGCAAGAAAACATGGAACTTCAAGAAGGTGAAATGTCAAAGGCCTTGGTTGCTATACAACCAGGTGCTGCATGCATTCCTACACCCAAGCTGAAGAATGTGAGCAAATTGAGAACAGAGCATTATGTGTAAGTGAGAAAACTAATTCATCTAAGACAAATAAATTGGAACGCACAAATTTAATACTAACAAACAGGCTAACTAAAGAAATGAGAAAATAAATTAATATGCTCTGCAAAACCAAGAGCAGCAATACATGATATATGATTTGCATTTATCCAGAAATTCATTATCCTTGAAACATGCAAAGATGAAGAGTTAACCTCAAGAAAAAGAATGATTAGAATCTCACATTCAATGCACTCTAGTACTTGGCAGAGTTGTAATGGCCATCATATCCATCATCCTATATTAGTGAAAAGTTCTTACAATTTATACTGATATTATGTTCCCTTCGTGCAGTTATGAACTCCCTGATTCACATCCTCTTCTGAATGGGGTTAGTTATTGCTACATCCATTAACCATAGTTGTGTTTTATGCTATATGTCTAATTTTATTAATTTGTTGTGAACTACAGTGGGACAGGCGAGAACCTGATGATCCAGGCAAATACCTTCTAGCTATATGGACTCCAGGTGGACAAAAATAACTTGAACACCATGCCCTTTCTAAATTAAATTGGATCGATTGTAAAGTTTTATGCATTCTACAGCATTATAAGTTGGAACATTTTACAATATATGGTTGGTTTTGGTTTTCTGGTGTTTTACAATTCATTTTTCCAAATACAATGTGTTCAACAGGTGAGACAGCAGATTCCATACAGCCACCAGAAAGAAAATGCAGCTCTCAGGACTGTGGCCAGTTCTGTAATGAGAAGGAATGTTTTTCATGCAACAGTTTCCGCGAAGCAAATTCACAGATAGTTCGAGGGACACTCCTGGTCTGAATGCTTAGCCATGCATTGTTTATTAATTCTTATGCAGTATAACATTATAGTGAACAAAAAAAACTGAGTTGGGTAGGGGAGTAATTTGCATATGAATGCAAGTATTATGATAAACTGACTAGATATAATTCTTGAATAGATACCATGTCGAACAGCTATGAGAGGGAGCTTTCCACTAAATGGCACCTATTTTCAAGTCAATGAGGTAAAATAGTGTGGAATCTCATATTATCAAATCTCTTTCCTTAAATAAATATATTTGTTTTTGTAATTTAAGTACTAAAAAGTAAAAACATGTCATTTGAACCAGGTTTTTGCAGACAATGACTCAAGTCTTAACCCAATTAGTGTTCCCCGAAGTTGGATCTGGAACCTTGATAGGCGAACAGTGTATTTTGGAACCTCTGCAACCTCCATATTCAAAGGTAAACTCTTAAAAAAGTAACCTATTGTAATAGATATCAACTAAATTGAGTGTGTGCTTTTTGTCAACCAGGTTTATCAACACGAGATATTCAGCAATGCTTTTGGAGAGGTAAGATTTAGCTTCCAGGATGTAATCCTGTTTATTGTAATAGCATTCATTAGTTTGCAGACTTTGCAGACACACTTGGAGGTCGGAGGAATAAAACCTAGCACACTTTTAGTCTTGTACAACTTGATTCACTCATCACATGATGGATGGAACCATCATGTGCCACCGGCTATCTGTTGCTCTTAGGTTAAAACATCTAATCATCCATGGAAGGACAGTGGAGTTTGTAGTATAACTTATTTCTAAAACAATGATGAAAAAACACTCTTTTCTAATAAGAGGAACACAACACACAATCTACAAGAAAAACAAAGTGACCATATAACCTAACACGTCTAACAGGTAGTGAAAAATGTTTTGTAGGATACGTCTGCGTGCGAGGATTTGACCGGGAAAGCCGATCACCCCGTCCTCTGTTGGCTAGACTACACTTCACAGCTAGCAAAAAAGAGAAGACCAAAAAAGAGAAGAACAGGGAAAAGACCAAAAAAGAGTCCGCATCGGCAAACACACAAGGATTGAATTTTCAACAAAATACAGAACAGACAGAATTGCTTTCCAACAGTCGGGAGACCCGTGGAACCTGAAGGCAGATAATTGTTATTTAATATTCATCCTGTACTCTGTACAATAACAAAGCTATTGTCATGCTCAGATACTGAGCAGTTTTCTCAGACTAGGACCAGGACCAAGGGTAACAATTACCAAATGTGTTTTTTAGCTGCATGAAGATTGAAGAAGAATGTGAGCCAGGTGAGATATGAGGTTACTTGCGCAAGAGCTCAGCATAGATACACTCATCAATAATCTTCTAGATTTTAATTTTGTATGTCTTTCAATTGACTAATTTCGGTTGCAGAATTTATTAGTTTTTCACCTTTCGCTATTTCAAATCTTAGTTGCAGAAAAATGTTGTACTAAACAATTTCTCAGAATTCTAGATCTACTGGCAACAAACTAAGGTGACTTGTCTTCAAGTTCAAATCAAAGATTGCGCTGGCCTATGATTTAGCAACGAGAGCATTGAAAAGATAACTGTTAGCCATTGTTTTTTTTTTAAGAGGTTAACCATTGTTAGTATTATAGTAAAATTTCGTAAACTACAGCACAAGATGAACACATAACTCAGATCAATCTCAACGTAATACAACATGTAGATGCATTTAGCCAGTATTGTACATGCATTGGGACGAGGAACAGAAAACTTAAGGCATGGAGTTTTTTCAGATCAAGAAGTATAGAGAGGTTTCAGATCAAGAAGAGTACCTTTTAATAAGTCTTCAAAACCAAAATCTGGAAAACTGATTTGCAGAGAGAAACAGAAGAGCGAGGTAGATGCGAGCGAGAAAGAAGAGTTAACGAGGTGTGCATTAGTATATATATTTCTCTTTTTTGCCGCCTTACCGCCATTTTCATATGCATTTCCCTCCCTTTTTTTATTTTTAACTTTTGGTTGCGGGCGCCAAGGGGTAGTATCTTTGAGCTTTGTTTCTTTGAACACTTACTGATTGGATTGATTGTAATTAAATTTGTTAGTATTCTATATTATTTTAAGTAATAAAATAATAATAAATATAATTTATATTTATGTGGAAAGTTTAAATATATTTTTTAGTTGTCTTAAAATTGTTTAAGATTAGATTGGATGGATTTTTATTGGATTGGTTGGGCTGACCAATTGAAAAAATTGGTTGAATTCGATTTTTAAAACAGTTTCCACTCATAATTACTTATCAAGGGTAGTCATAAATTTGAATAATTTGCCTTTGGAGTGGAATCAAACTTAAATTAATTATATTTAAATTGATTGGTTTAGTTTGGGTTTTGATTTTTTTATCATTCAATATAATTAAACTAGTATTATTTATAATGTGTTTGGATAATTCATTCTAGAAATGGTAATTCAATCTTTTTAAAATAAAATAAGTTATCTAGATAGGATATTTAAAAATAAATTGAAATGTGTTCATTTTAAAATAACATTTTAGTTAGATAAAATTAATAAATCTAAAATTTTTCAAAAAAAAAATTATAAATTAAAATTTTTCTAAATCTCTTCTTTCTTCGCCCCCTCCTCTTTCTTCTTTCTTATGTATTATTTTTGAAATTTTATAAATTATCTAATATTTTTAGACATAATTTTTTAAATTTATAAATTATGTAATATTATTTTTTGATGAAAATTCAATTTTTAGTAATTCAAATGTCTAGAATTTTAATTAACATAATTTTTTAAAAATATTTCATCTAAATACAAAATTAGATTAAGATAGTTTAGTTCAGATGATCGAATTATATTAATGAATAAATTAAACTTAATTGTAGTTTTTGTATTTGATATTACAAAAATGCATTTTATACACTATAAAATAAAAAAAAAACTAATCTCATAATTGCATCTTCTTATTTATTGTTGTATATTGTAGATAAATCGTTGTTTTACATTCCAAGGAGAGATGGATCACATATAATAACTCTTATCGGACTTTCAGCAAGAAGTATACATAAATTGATTGAATATAGTGCATAGTATATACACCAGAATTTGAGAGATTTAGGATATGTTTGAATTAGCAGAAATTCTAAAACTGAGTTTAGAAAAATATCAGTCTTTCTATTTGTGTTCCGTTTATTATGGATGGTTATCCAAATATATACATATCTATTTGAATTTGAATTACTTCATTCATGAGGAGCGCGCATAAGGTGAAAATCTCATATACGATTGTGTAATAAAGATGGAATTGAGAAACAACCATCAATTATAACCTTCGAAGAACCAGATTTGATAAACAACATTGAGGAAGAATGAAGGGAGTATCTTATCCAGAGAATCATATTTTCTTCGAAAGATATGCTCTTCGGGGCACATACACTAAGAGATCAGGCATGTTGGAGAATGTACAAATAATTTTCTGGGATTTTTATAAGAAAAGTATGGGGAGGACAAAGTATACCAGTAAATATTGTATTGATTTATGGATCTGAAAGTGGTCAAACGATACCTATGTCATAAATTAAGATTCCCGACTTGGTATCCTCACTATCTGAATTAAAATCCTCAACGCCATTTTTTTTTTCTCTTGTTGAAAGGTGCATTTTACACACTACTCCAGCAATTAAAAAAAAAAAAAATGTCTATCCCAATTGTAACAAACTAAACTATCTTTTTTTTTTTTGTCTACTTGATTCTTTTTATTTGTCTATTAATTTCATTTTCAAAATAATCTTATATCACAACATTTGAAATTATTTATTTATTAACTTTTTATTTACAATATAATTATCATATTTAAATTTTGTCATTTATCATATAGAATAGAAAGTATGTATTTCATCACATGCGATACCTTTTTCCCAATATAATTAATTTTCCGAAAGATAAAAAATGATGGATGGACATTCAAACTTCAATTGACACTCACTGAGATAAAAATAGCTAGAACAAGAAAAAATTATATAAATATGATGTATCAAATAATATAGTGAAAAAATAAATATATTTAATCTAGTTAATATTTTATATCTCTAAGCATATAAGAAACAAAAGGTGAATTTATCAATATCTATTTAAATGAGTTAATTTTAATTAATAATGTTATAATTTGAAGTTATATTTTAAAAACCTATAAAGTAAAAAGAAGAAGATAATGCACCAATAATATAAAATTTTCAGCCAATCACAAACATTTATTTATAATAAGTAAATTAAATTGTATACAATTATTTTAAAAATTATTAGTTTTATACTTTCATATTATTATAATAATTCAGTTGATTTTTATAAAATTATTTTAAAAATTATATAAATAAATGAAAGATTGAAATAATCTCAAAATGTAAAATTAGTTTACATTGTACTACCTTTGAAATTGAAATAAATTAGTATAAGTATTAATTATGTCAATGACATTAGTAATAATTAAAAATAAAATTAATTTACATTGTATTACCTTTGAACTCTAAATAAATTAGTATAAGTATTAATTATGTCAATGAAATTAGTAATAATTAAAGGGATAACTTTAATAAATGTGACTTATATTATTAATAAACGTATATACTTGCATGTTAAATAAGCGTTTTATTTCAAATACATTTAATTAAGAGTATAACAAATTTAATAATTTTGAACAAAAAACAATTTAATAATTAATATATATAACCGTTACAAAAATAAAATAAAATATATAAACGAGTCTATCCTTTTATAATTAAAATAAAAGAAAAACATATTATACACTTCAATCGCAAACTATCACCATATATTTTGTTAGCTTGCTAGAAGTTTGTTATATTAATTGTGATTTGTGATTAAATAAATGATAATCTAAAATTATTTTAAATTCATGACATTTTTTTTTATGAATAAAGAAATTAAAAAAATGGCACTAAGAACTACAAAAGAGAGTGCCGGAGGCATCAGCAACTAAGTAATTCGAAGTTGAAGCTGGACAAGAATTTAATAAAATAAACGAGAAGGAGGATTTGGCTCTTGACTTAGCAAAAATATTTGCCACATTATTTCCTTGCCTAAGCGTATGCTTGAAGCTAATATTCCAATGTAGTTGTATGTAATCATGAATGGCTGAAACCACACCTGCATGAGAATGAACAACGTCGAGCTCCTCAATGATGAATTTCAGAGAAGTGGTGGAATCCGTCTCACAAATAACATTAGAGAAACCTTTTGTGTGGGCAAGTTTAATGCTATGGAAAATAGCATACAGCTCAACGGTGGTGTTTGAAGTAAAACCACAATTGCCCATATAACCCGTGATCCAATTGCCTACAAAATCTCGTAGAACGCCACCAAAACTTAACAAGGCAGGATTACCAAAGGAATTACCGTCCGTATTGATCTTGATGTAGTTTTGCGGAGGAGGTTCCAGTTAACCAGTATCCTATCTGTTGAGGATGAGCTGGTCGAACTGGTCGAGCTTGTCCTTTTGACTAGATGTAAAAGAGAACTTATCTGGTTATGCATATACCAGTCTGGCCAAACTATATCGTTAAAAACCACCTCATTCCTCGCACGCCAAATCATCCAGCAAGTGATGCCGAATAAGAGCTGAAAATTTCCTTGAATGTTACTTCTAAGCCCGATATGCAAGCATCATCAATGAAGAAATCAAGATCATATTACAAACCGGATGTATTGCCACACCTTACATGCACAGGGGACAATCGCGAAGGATGTGAATCCATGTTTCATTGGCATCTCCACACCTGCAACAAGAAGAATCGGTAGTAATATGCCGCATGAAGCGGAAAGAGTTAGTAGGAAGACTCCCTCTATAAAGTGAGCCAAATAAAGTGTTTAACATTCTCGGGTAGCTTGGACTTCCACACCCACGAACCGTAACTCAAGACAGGTAAGATGAAAAGTAGGCTCTCGGCTCAACCACGCATAGGCAGACTTGGTATCATACCTTTCCCGAGCTAGATGCATTCCACCTAATAATATCCGGCATAGAAGGATTCAGAAACAAGTACGGAAGAGTGTTCCGAATGTCTTGGGACAAGGTTGTAGTAAGGACGTCAAAGTGCCAATAGCCATCAAAATAGACATCTTTAACGTGTAATTGCATGTCCCTTTCATGGACCTCATCTACCATGCCATACAATGGTCCCTCCTCTAACTAAGGATCAAACCAAAAGGAGCAATCCCCATCTCCAATCCTAAACGTGAAACCTTGTTTGAGATGAGATAAGGCTTTCATGATAGAGAACCAAACATACGAGCTGTTTGTGGAATTCTTAAGGTGAAGAATATTCTTTTGGCCAATATATTTTGCATATAGTAAGCGAACCCATAACTTATCCCTGCCGTGCAAAAGATCCCACACATGCTTGCCAAGTAGGGAAATGTTAGCTTGGCGACATCGACGAATGCCCAAACCTCCTTTGGCACGAGTTTTAGAAATCGTAGACCAATCTACCCAATGATTGTGATTCCCTCCCCAGATGAAGCACCTTAACTTAGAGTCAATTTTATTGCAAATTCCTTCCGGAATCTATAGGTTTTGCATAGAGTAGGAGGGGATAGCAGATATAACTGACATAGCCAAAGTTACTCTGCTAGCACGGCTAAGGAGTTGGCCCTTCCAACCTGCAATGCGGCTATTGACATGGTCTGTAAGGGAGGCAAAATCCGCCTTAGTGGTCCTACCTACCAAGAGAGGGAACCCCAAGTATCTGCCTGGATTATGAGTGTGTTGGAACTCTAATATAGTGGCGAATTGCTTTGGATTTTGCTACGTGAAATATTCTTAGAGACGAAGAACTTAGATTTCTGACTATTGACTTTCAAGCCAGAAGCAAGACAAAATAGACGGATAACATCCTGAACCAACTGCACTTGATTTGCTGACGCCTTAGTGAACAAGAGGCAATCATCGGCAAAAAATAAATGTGATATCTTAAGGCCACCTTTGGAGATCTGTAACTGGTTGCCAATCCCTACTACTTGCTTTCTCCTAAATGAGAAGTGCTAGCTTCTTCATGCATAGCAGAAAGAGATAAGGTGACATTGGGTCTCTTTGACGAAGACCACGTCTCGGCGAGAAAGAGGGCAATTTCTCATTATTTCATTTTAAGGACAAGGACGTAGTAGTAGTGTAGTTCATAACCAAATCTATTGTGCGGTCCGGAAACCCAAATTCCTTCAGAATCAATCTCAAGAAGCTTCAATCAACCCTATCATAGGCTTTTTCAAAATTAATCTTGAACATAACATATCCAGTCTTTCCAGTCTTCTTATGCAAACTATGAACAATCTCTTGGGCGATGATGGCATTATCACAAGTTCCCCTCTTGGAGATGAAATTACTTTGAAGGGGACCAATGATAGAATCTAGGTGTGGCCAAAGGCAATTCACTAGGACCTTGGAGACCAATTTGAATAGAACATTACAAACACTGATCGGTCTGAAGTCCCTGATGGACGTGGGATTCTCCGACTTAGGAATGAGAACTATTAAAGTGTTAGTCATTTGGGATGGGACAACAGTTATGGCAAAGATCTCAACTACCATGTGTGTAATATCATCCTTGATATGTGGCCAGAAGGTTTTGAAAAATATAGGTTGAAACTCCGTCAGCCCGGGGGCTTTGTAAGGGTTCATGCTAAAGAGGCATCCTTCACTTCCCGTAACGTGACCGGTGGCGGCTAGGCCGAAGGAGACATGATCCTCTAATCGAGGAACATGCACTAGCTGTAAGCAATTAGGAAGACATCCGTGGTAGATTGGAAGAGACCTTGGTAGAACGATTGAGCTTCCTTCTTAATAAGGGATGCATCGGTGCATCAAATATTATCGATAAACAAGGCGGAAATGTTATTCTTGCGTCTTCGATAACTGTTTGAGTATGAAAGAATTTGGTATTCTTGTTGCCAAATCTTACCCAATTCTCACGGGACTTCTGGAACCATAACATTTCTTCACGAAAAAGGATCTGGTTGTACTGGTCCTGCAAGGCTTTCTCGAACTGAATCAAGTCAAAAGTAGCCCAAGTCTCTAGTTCTTAGTGGACTCTTTTGATACGAACTTCCAACTTCTTTTTGTTTTGAAAAATATTCCCAAAGACCTCTTTGTTAAAGGTGATAGAGCTGTCATGAACCTTATTAAGCTTATGGAAAGTGTCTCCGATAGTTTGACCCCATGCTTGTGTCACAATATTTGCATACTCCGGGTGGGAAAGCCAAGTTGCTTAAAAATGAAAGGAATGGTTTATGCGAGAGTCAGCTTTTCGACAAGAAAGAAGGAAAAGATTGTGGTCCGAGTTGTGGGGGAGAAGAGTTTCCAACAACGCATTAGGATAGGCAAGACACTAGTCAGCGTTAGCCACGCACCTATCAAGTTTTTTTGTATGAACCCCCTTGCTTGAATATTCTTGCGCCACGTAAAGAAGCTCCCTGTGGTTTCCATATCAATAAGGTCACACTGGGTGAGAACGTTGTAAAGAGCATTGGCCTTAGCTTGGTGGAAGACTCCCCCTATGACCTCCGATGGTTGAGTAATCTCATTCCAATCGCCAATGACTAGCCACGGTCCTTCCATGTCATTACCAATCTCGATCAAATGGTTCTAAAGAATAGCCCTCATCGTAGGAATAGGGGAGGCATACAGCGCAGAGCAACTCCACCTACTATTCGCCTTCTCTAGCTTGAAGGTAATACATTGATTCGTGGAGTGTAGAAGAGTAAAGTTGACATCCAGCCTTTCTGACAGGACCCAAATACCTCCTGCATGTCCTCTAGCCTCTTGAATAAATACCTTCTCATACCCCAATGACTTCTAAAAATTTTCAACCCTATGGAATTGAACATGAGTTTCGTAGATGAAGAAAATGGAAGGTTTATGGGTTTTAATCATATGTTTGACGTGCCGTTTCGTACAACGGCCAACCGCTCCTCTTATGTTCCATGATATGATTAATATATCTTGTAAACAATTCATGACAACATAATGAAAAGAGGAGGGGAACCTGAGCCATGGCCCTACGTTGGCATGGCTTGGCTTACAGGGGACTAACTCTTGAGCCACATTGGCCACCTTCTTACCTTGAGAATCTTCAACCATAACCACATCAATATTAAGGTTCGATGCAATAGCATCAAGATGCATCTTGGTCTTTGTGGTGTTAACCCCATTTTGATTTACATGATTATTCGCATGAATATTGAACATGGACGATGATGGCGTTGATGTGGGGTCCGGTGGAGTAGTATGAGCTAGATGTAGTACCTTTTTATTTGTCTCACGTGAATTCATGTTGATCTTTGTAACATTTTGAATTAATTGTGCAATAGAGGTAGAAAAATCTGAACGTGATCTTTTATGAGCAGGTGGGGCCACGTGGCTAGATTGATTTGCATGATTGCTTTTTAAATTTCTCACTTTCTCTTTCTTGCCACGAATATTGGGATTCTGTTGTGGGAGAGAATTTATTCTTATCCTTTTTAAGAATAAAATCTCGAGCCATCATATTCTTTTTCTTTTTGAATTTGAATTATTGTTGTTCGGTGGTTGTCGGAACAATTGGCGGCACTGTTCCTTACGAGGTTGATAGTGGGGTTTCCAACGGAGATTCTAGTTGTTTCTTAGTGCACTCCCTTGTAACATGGCCGTAACAACCACATGTGGAGCATATATGATGGAGACCTTCATACTCACTCGGTGCACCAAAAACCTTTCAACCGAGACCTTCCCAACAAACTGGTTTAGTAAGATCGATTTCAATGCAAACTCGTGCAAACCTACCTCGCCTTATGTCTTTGGTATTGGAGTCCACCTTTAATCGGTTTCCCAATGGCTGCTAGTGCAAGCAAAATGCTTTCATCATAGTAAATAAGGTTGAGACCGGAAAGCGAATCCACACCAACGCTTTTTCAATCTTCGCAGATGGAGAGATAAACTCGAGGAGACCAACGTTGCAATTGTAAGGTAATGATCAAATAACATCCAGGGCCCTTCATCCATAACCTTTTGGCGATCACCTGCGTTGTCAAACTTCACCATGAAATAACCATTGCCAATGTCCATAATTTCAAAGCCCGCAACTAGTTTCCATAGTCTATGTAGCTTATCTCGTATCAAAGAGTATCCTATACTTTTGCCCAAAAGCTTCACCACTAATGCATCTTGTCAATGAACACATAGCCCATCGAACACCTTGTCAGAGATATGAACCATTGGTTTGAGGGGATTACCATCTTCATATTTAATTCTTGCCAATTGCTGTTGAATTAGGTCCACCCTAGGCCTGGGTGTCGGAATGAATCTATTTCCCATAAACATATCACGGAAGAATGGTCGTGGAGGTGGAGTAGGAAAGGGATGACCGTCGCCGCCATCTGGTGATTCGTTGTCGGATCAGAGCTGTTCATCAAATTCATGACATTAAACTCTTAAAATTAAATTATTTGTTTTTTTTATTCTATAAAAAAACCGGATACGGTGATTATTAAATATTAATGTAGCTTTATTATTATTTTATAAAGGAAGTGTTCGTCTATTAATGCGTTTTTTTATTTTATTCAAATTCATGTATCTAAGAAGCGGTGTCCACTGTCCACTGTCCACTAGTTGTTTTTTAAAGCCAAACATTCGTACTTGTGAGAAAAAAAGGGAAATTAATTAAAATGGTAGTAGTAGTACTAGGCCGGCGGGGAAATGCCGCGGGACCTGCTGGATCCAACGTGTGAACGAAAAACCGATTTTTTTTTTTGCTTTAAAAACGAAAATCCGGTTGAGCCACGCTTCGGAAAAAGTTACCAAACCGCTAAAATATAATTAAAAAAAAAAAAAAAACGGAACAATCCACCACTGCGCCACCAATCCCCAACAATCAAATTCATTCTTGACTCTAGAGAGAGAAAGGAAAGGAAATTAAAAAAAAAAAAAAAAAAACGACCCAGTCAGTCTCACACAATTGAGCAATGGCGGGTTTTAGGGTTTTGTGAGCACTGCACGCAGCGGCGTCCATGGAAATGCCCGGCAGAAGATCCAGCAACTACTCCCTCCTCAGTCAAACTCCTGACGACAACTTAACGGCGCCGTTGTTCGGTTCATCCTCCGGCGACGGTAAAAACAACAACAACAGCAAGTTTGAGAGAGTCTCTGATTGGGACTCCGGCATCGATCACCGGCAGGGGAATCGGATCGGCAATTTGCACTCCTCGACGTTCGGGATGCAGCGCCAGTCCAGCGAGAGCAGTTTCGGCGAGAGCTCGCTCTCCGGCGAGTTTTACGCACCGACTCTTTCCACCGTCGCGGCCAACGAGATCGATGGATTCAGAGGCAAGTTTCCCGGAAACTCGGCGCTGAGGAGCGCGGGGTCCTCCGGCAAGAGCTGGGCGCAGCAGACGGAGGAGAGTTACCAGTTACAGCTGGCATTGGCTCTTCGCCTTGCCTCCGAGGCCACGTGTGCTGATGATCCTAATTTTCTGGATCCCGTGCCCGATGAATCCGCGTTGAGGTCTTCCTCGTCTTTTTCCGCAGAGGCAGTGTCGCATAGGTTTTGGGTATGTTCATTTTTAGTTATGTATGCCTTTTGTTCATTGATATTCCAATTGGGGCTGGTTTGGTTGCCAAGTTTCGGTGATAGTTGTGAGCATGAGACTGTGCGTTTTACGTTAATATCCTATATGCGGTATATTCACCTCAACCAATGGAAAAAAAACATGTGAATGAACGTTGTCCGAGTATAGTTCTGGACTTCTGGTTCTCGTGACTTCAGCTGGAGGATATTTATTAATTAATTTGGCACTCTTTTTTTGGATAAACTTCAAATAAGCTCGTACAGGGGAGTAGAAAATGAGAAGGTAAAATAAATTGAGCTTCTTCTATAAGCTAAAATTAAATTATGCACGTTAGCTTTTGGAGAAGTTAGATGAGAGTTTCTACAAAAGTTAAGTGCACGAGTTGATTTTAGCTTATGGGAGGAGCTTGATTAGTTTCATCTTCTTACTTTTTACTCTTATAAGTGCTTATGGAGAAATTTAATTTATCTTTTGAGATAAAGCTGCAGTTGTTCTATCGTTGATATCATGATATGACATGAATGCATTTTTTTTTTTTGGGTTTATGTAGGTTTGTCTTGATTTTCTAGGTTGTATTGATAGGAGTATGTGATATTTTTTATGATGACAATTTTTGTGGCCTGTGGGGAATTTTAAGTTCATCATTCATGAATGAGTGATTCTGGGTACTTGACTTGACTGGATGGGAATGGAACTGCATTAGTAAAAATTCCTGTTTGGAGTTGGGTTCATTAGTTGCTAAGGGTGGAGTTGGATCTTGAATTACATGTGCAGGTCTGCTAGGATAAACAGGGATGTCTGATCTTTTCCTTTTGGCATTCTTGGAAAAAAGTATCAACTACTCCCATTTGTTGTGGCACTAACAGTTGAAACATTGCCTTCTGGAATTCTGGCATTCACTCTTAATCTGTACCAAGTTTGTCTTGAATCATGATTCTGGGTCTGGCTCTGTGTACTGATTGTCCTGTTATTATGTTCCATATATGATGCTTCTTGAAATTAGTATTACTTAAATAAATGCTTTTCCCCTTTGGTATTTTTTGATACTCATTTATTGGAATTTTAACTGTTTTAAGGAGTTGAGGAAATCTTGAAAAATATGTAATGAATATTTTGGCAATATTGAGGATGACATAATATGCTTCGTTGCTAAGTAGTACTAGTCCCATTTTTCAATTGACAACAGAAAACTAAGTTCTTGAATTGTGGCTTTTCACTGTAAATTTGTACTACTTTTGTGTGATTCTGTCTAGATGGGCAAATTATCCTGTTACTATGTTCCTTATGGTGCTTCTCAGAGCTTGTTTTGCTTGCTCTAAGTATTTACTATGTTCCTGTTTCTACTTATTAATTGGAAAATGTACTGTTTTAAGGAGTCGGGAAAATCTTGAAAAATGTATGTTTTTTCTGTTTTAGTGGGTGATGTATACTTATTTACTAGAAATGTAGTGTTTAAAGGATTTGGATAAATCATAAAAATGTGTTAATATTTTTGCAATATTGTAGGTGACCGAATGTGCTTTGTCCTATGAGAGGAAATTGCTGTCAGAGGGTATAATGATCATTTTTTAGGGGAAGAAGTTAAATATGGTTGTTAAATTGATGTATGAATTAAAGTTAAGAGGGGAAAAACCCCTTCCTCTCTTTATTATGTTTTTTTTTTTTTTTCCTTTTAAAAAAAATGCTCTAATTTATGAAAATTCAGGGAGTAAACTGAAAGTAGCCCCATCTTGATATACTTGTTTCACTTATTGGTAGGCATGCAATTGATATGTTGTTTTGTTAATAACGTGCACCAGGTGAATGGCTGCCTATTATACTTCGACAAAATTCCTGATGGCTTTTATCTTATTCAAGGGATGGATCCCTATGTATGGACTGTGTGCACTGATCTTCAGGAAAATGGCCGAATTCCTTCACTTGAGGCACTAAAATCTATAGTTCCTTCGTCTGATTCTCCACTTGAAGTAGTTTTGGTGGATAGACGTAATGATCCTAACTTAAAAGGACTGCAAAACAAAGCACATGACATTTCTTGTCAGTGCATAGCAACAACAGATGTTGTAGACCAACTTGCAAAGCTGGTTTGCAATTATATGGGGTGAGTCTCCTTGGCATTATTGGCTTTGAACTATTTAGCTTGCACCAGTCTAACTATGTTTTATTGTTGTAACAAGGGGTTCAGCTTCTGTATGGGAAGATGATCTTTTTCCTACATGGAGGGAGTGCATTAGTTATCTAAGAGATTGCTTAGGATCTGTTGTTGTACCAATTGGCAGTCTATCTGTTGGACTTTGCAGGCATCGTGCTGTATTATTCAAAGTAATACTCCAAGGCTGTGATTATGCATTTTGACTATATTATTATTATCTTTGGAGGGGAGTCAGCGGTTTAATAAAAGAGATGGTCCTTGCGTTGTTTTTGCGATGACATGCTTTATACATGATATCTTCAGGTACTAGCTGACACCATTGATTTACCGTGTCGAATTGGCAAGGGCTGTAAATATTGTTCAAGAGATGATGCCTCCTCGTGTCTTGTTCGATTTGGGCTTGACAGGTATATGTTTTGTTGCTTAGCACATCTGCTATTCTGTTTACAATTTAAAGAGTTGTTTTCTCATGAGCTGTGAACCATGACTATGGAATGAAATGTAAAATTATGAATGCGTTGTAACCTTGCAGTTAACATTCTGTGAACTAATCGGGAATACATTGTTGATCTAATTACAGGGAATACATGGTTGATCTAATTGGGAAGCCAGGTTGCTTATGCGAGCCTGATTCCTTGCTCAATGGTCCATCTTCCATCTCATTTTCTTCACCCTTGTGCTTTCCAAGACTTAAACCAGCTGAACCTACCATTGATTTCAGGTCACTGGCCAAACAATATTTCTCGGATTGTATGTCTGCTGAGCTTGTCTTTGATAGTAGTTCTGCAGGTGATATTCATGTTTCCTATTGAATTTTAATGAATGGAATCAAGTCTATGCTAACTCTCCATATTCAATTTGTCAAACTTCCTATTTATATATGGACTTGAATAATGTGTTACATTTTTCTTATTTCAATAGAATTGTGTCCCTTTGCTGCTTTTATCAGTTCTTTTTTTTTAATTTTTTTTTCTTAGTAATTAGATAGAAGTAGAACCTATTGCTATTTTTGTTAACTGTAATTATTTGATCCTCCTTTTCAATCTAAGCATTTGGTTGCCTAAGTAAAACACAACAAGGAGTTTGGTTCTGTAGACGTTTGAATTGAATGATGTTCCAAGTTCATTGTTGTGGATACTTGATTTCTCAATTGTGGAATTGGAAGAACAATTCAAGTGACTTGGTCAAGCATATTGAATGCCATTACCAATTCCTGTTTAGTTTTTATGAAGAGAAGGGCTAAACATGTCAATTATTCTCTCCACATTCACAAAATGAACTTGAACAATGACATATTAAAGTATTTCTTTAAATACATATAACATCCTATCAATTTGATGTTAAACAAATTTGTGAGCTAGTCAACATCTAGAATAATGCCAAAAAGCATGAACCTTGTATCATAGTTGTCAATAGTGGCCGGAGTGAGCGGCACCTTGCTGCGACGGAACCCTGTGTAGCGGCATGCATGAGAATTGCGGCTGTCATGGTGCGGCGCAATTGTGGACCCTATAGCATCGTTGTGCCCGCTAGGTAAAAAACCATGTGAAAACCCAAAAAAACCCTTTGTTTTAGGTCGTTAGTGAGGGGTAGTTTGGGTTTTACCGTTTTCTTCAGTTTTTAGAAGTTTACTGAGTGAAAATCCTTTTGCCTTCGTGCACGAACTCCATGATCGCCTCCGACGGCTTCATTCTCCGGCGTTGGCTCTGTCTCCGGCGTGGCTCTGTCTCCGGCAAAGGCTCCGTTCTCTCTTCTTCTCTTTTTCACTTCTAGAGAGTAGAGACTGTAAGTCTCTTCTTTGTTCTTCTAGTATTTTCTTTTTCTTTTTCTTTTCTTTTCTTCTCTTCTTCTGTTGCTATTTGATTACAACAGACTGACAGAGTATTGATTTTTTTCATTTTTCATTGTTTAGGTACTATGTTTGGTTTGAATTTGAAGTACAATGTTATTTTTATTAGTGCATGAATGTTCATGTTATTTTCTTGTTAATTATTAAACACCTAAAAAAAACATTAGAATAGCGGTCATCCTGCTATCTGCTATCCCACTTTAGGGGTCGGCCGCTCTGTGCTGCGTCGCCGGTATTGACAACTATGCCTTGTATGAATGTTAATATAGGAAGTTTTATATTAGTTGTAGTTTAACATTCTATTCTGTTTTGCCACACGCCAAAAGCTACCTCATATGTCTGAATAACTATTAAAACCGGATGCAAGTATAGGATACTCTGAATTTTTTATTACAGTACCTGTTATTGATGAAGATTTTGGATTCTCCATTCCAGAACAGTATGAAAGGCAGTACAGGGACAGGAACCCTGGGCCAATTCCAAATGATAACAACAGAAGTTCTCTTGTTCCTCTGCATCCACAGCATTATCGTTCAAGTGCACATGATCGAGGCTCTGAATCATTTAAATCAGGCCATCCTCAGAATGTTGTAGAGCCAGCAATGACAAGCCAGGATTCATTGCCTTTAAAGCATAACCGTGCTGGTCATAGAGATACACAGACCCGACTACTGATTCCTAGCAAACCAACTAGAGAGTTTTCCCTTGATATGGAGGATTTGGACATACCGTGGGCTGATCTTGTTTTAAAAGGGAGAATAGGATCAGGTATATATGCTTTTCTATAAATTGCATATTATTTTAAGTCTTGCTTTTTTTGGTTGATTTGGGTCAGGTGAGGTAGGCATTTAGAAGAGAAACATTGAGAGAGAGAGAGAGAGAGCATAATCAAGGTAAAAAGAAAAGGAAAATAAGGTAGTGGTAGTGTCAATGAAAATAGAAAGAAGAAAATAACAAAAAGTAGCTTATCAATGCAATAAAGCTCTCCAATCCTTCTGCATATCTGACTGGGAGAGCATCTGTTAAAAGAAGTCATGGTTCAAAGTATCAAAGAAAAGTCATTTGACTTGTTTTCAAGTATCCAATCACATAACAGCAATAGGATAATAATGATGGTCCTTTGAATCATGTGTAAGAGGAGGGGGAAAAAAGACAGTAGCATCCTTACCTTATTATTGCAACCTATGGTTTGGGTTTGGGCCTAACTCAACCCTAAAAAGCTAGTGCATGGGGTGAGGGTATATTTGTTATCCCTTTTTGCTGTATTTTCTGCATTTCTCTGTCCAGTATCTCTATTGCTACTGCTTAGCAGTATTTTTTCCCTTGTAATTGTAAAAGATGCCTCCTTCATTCCTCCTTGAGTTCTTTCCTATTTTCATTATTAATACCAGTTACTATCAGATAACAATATGCCTAAAAATATGAGCATTGTTCCCCAATAAAATACACTATAGAACAGCAAAAATATCACATCACCACAAGAATTTTCAATGGTCCTACAAAGTGCTCTGAAGTAAACCAATAAAAACATAGTCTATGTTAAGCACACAGCATATAATGAATTACTAGCATTACATGCTTCCTTTGGCATGATATGCAATTGGTATCAATAGTCATTAATTAAATTCGGTCTGTTACTCTGTTAAATTTTCAGGTTCTTTTGGAACTGTACATCATGCTGAGTGGAATGGCTCGGTAAGCCCCTCTCTTTTTTTCTTTCATTGGTGCTGTATAAATAAGATCAACTCATGGTTGTTTGTTTTTCCTTGGGTTGTCTATATTAGCTGTTTTCTCAGCATCTCTGTCACCCATAAATTCAATTAAATCATGTGTAATTAGTATATTGATGTCTGAATGACGTCTCTATCTCTATATCTGTACAATAGTCACAAATTTTAAAAGAAGATTCTATTCAATATTTGTGAAAGATTGTTTCATAAGCATTTGGTGGTTATAGATTATATATACATGAAGGGGTGATAAAATCATCGAGGGTAGTTTTTGAAAATAATGTGCTTACTTCTTGCTGGATCTAATGATTGCATATTGGTCTTGTTATAACCTACAATTGTACTCTTGAAATAAGACTTCTTATCATTCAAAGGTTGCTGTGCTCAATCAACAGAACTCAGTCCATTACCTGTTGGTTATTTCATATTTGTACTTTGTAGCCTATTGGCATCCCATTTGCCATTCTTCTTTTGAATAGCTCATTTCCACACTACAACCAAACCTTGTTACAGAGATTTTTAAATAGAGTTGCATATAACCACAGGCACGGGCTTATTTAAAAAAAAAAAAACTCAGTCCAAGAGAATAAATGTTTTACATTGAGCTGTATTTTCCCCTCTTTTCTAGGTTGCAATATAAAATGCTTGTGGCATCCAAACATTGTTTTATTTATGGGTGCAGTTTATTTATCAACTCTTTGGCTTGAATGTGACTCCACTCTAGTGGTTAAATCTTTTGGTGATACGAGCTTGGTCCCTTGGTACATTAAGAATAGATGGTGTAATTGTATAGTTTTAACTAAAGACATGAATTTTGTGGTAGGGCATATATTTAGAGAGGGTAATACCTGTGTAGATTTGCTAGCTTCTAAAGCCTTTTTACTTGATGGTTTTTTTTGGTGGGATGATTTACCTCCTTTTTTGGTTACAGAAACTAACAGGAATAGATGTGGTCTTACAAACTACAGGTTCAGATAGTTTTCTTTCCCATGGGTTTTGGTTATTGTCCCCCCATGTGTTCTTCTCTTTTGGTTTTTAATGCATTTCTCTGGCCTGCTGGGTTTGTGGTGAATCGTTGAGGGTGCCAACCTGGTTAGGATGTTCGGCGTTTCTCTACTTCAGCTGGTCATTTATTAAATTTTTTTTATTAACCCTAAGGCTTCATGTATTTACTATTTTATTTTTAGTAAATAAATGAAGCCTCAGTGTTGCAAGTGCCATATTTTATTGATGCTCTTTTTTGCTTTCACCTGGAAGACTTCTGTCCTTGTACTTTTGCAGGCTTATCTTTCTATTTTTCTCCCACTTTATTAGTGTTATGATTTAGATTTTAGATTGCAATTTTATTTTTAATTTTGGGAGGTGTATACAAGTGTGTATTTATTCATTAAAGTTTGAAGCCGAGTAGTGCTTAGTATTTAAATTTGTTTAATGCATCATTTCCCCTCTCTCTACTTGCTTGTTGCACGTGTTCTTTGAGTTTGTTGTATTGACATCTGTCAAAATGTTGAGCACTGCAGGAGGTTGCTGTGAAAATTCTGATGGAACAAGACTTCAAAGGTGAACGCTTCAAGGAATTCCTGAGGGAGGTATGCTCGGAAGTTCTTATCTTGTTTTGTGCAGAAAAAAAACACCAATTGCACTTTTAAGTTTTACTTGCTATTGATTTGAGCTGCATTTCACCTCTTTTGCTAGGTTGCAATAATGAAAGGCTTACGGCATCCAAACATCGTTTTACTTATGGGTGCAGTCACTAAGCCTCCTAATTTATCAATTGTCACAGAATATTTGTCAAGGTTTTACAATATCTCATATACCAGTTCCTTTCCTTTACCTTTTCCCCTACAAGAGGGATCTCTTTTCATGGCTATTAAATATCTTACACTTGATACTTAAAGGATTTGATTGAACTGTGCAGGGGTAGCTTGTATAGGCTGTTGCATAAACCTGGTGCCACAGAGATGTTGGATGAGAGACGTAGGCTTAGTATGGCTTATGATGTGGTAAACTTTCAAAAAATAAAAAATAAACATTATGGTTTTTGGTTCTATTTATTTTTTGGAATTAATATGATGTCACAACCTAAGTACCCATTTATTAAGTATTTTTCATTTTCATGTACAGGCTAAGGGGATGAATTATCTTCATAAACGCAATCCTCCCATTGTTCATAGAGATCTGAAATCTCCAAACCTTCTTGTTGACAAGAAATATACGGTAAAGGTAAGAATGGAATTTTCTCCTGTCTGAAAAATTGTTGAGAGTTTCATTTAATCCATAAGTCACCTTTGGTAGTATGTTTCCACTTCTCCAGCACTCACAAATTTCCTTTTATGATCACAAGTCATGTTTGTGTATGCTAGCATGAAAGCACTAAGATAGTCCATGTTGAATGACACTGTTTAGCCATCATATCTTTAGAACTTTCTGTGAACTGGTGAAAGATAGAAATGTTACAGCAAAACTTGGTCTACACATGGTTGATTGAAGTTTCCAACATTCTGCTATAGCTAGGCTTCATTCAATTCAAATTTGACTTATTGGCAAAAATCAATTTAATACTTAAACTATATGTGCAGTGTCTTAGCAAATTTATTTTCTGGGAGGGCGAGTTAGTGGTGGTCTGTGTGGTTGGGCATTATTAATTTGAATTTCCACAGATCCTTATTTACTTGTTCCTTCCCTTTAGGTTTGTGATTTTGGGCTTTCCCGACTAAAGGCAAATACATTTCTCTCATCCAAGTCAGCTGCTGGGACTGTAAGTTTACTTTCAAAACTTGTATATGACCATCTGCCTTTTGTATCTTATGTTTCAGAGGTCATTTTTCTTATTGCAAATTAAGTTGAACTCCTTTTTCTCTACTTAGCCTGAGTGGATGGCTCCAGAAGTTCTTCGCGATGAGCCATCCAATGAGAAGTCAGATGTTTACAGCTTTGGTGTCATCTTGTGGGAGCTCGCAACATTGCAACAGCCTTGGAGTAATTTGAATCCACCACAGGTTTGTCATATATCTTTGATATATTTCAGTGTGCTTATGCTTTGATTTTCCATTACGATTATATTGCTTTGATTTTTATGAAAGATTCTTTAAGATCTGATGACTGTAATAATATAACATCATAGAATGCTAATGGTAATAGAAATCTGAAAATGATTGCAATAAATGTATATTGGTCAAAGCATGTATTGTACTGGCCAATGGTAAAAGGATGAGTTGGGGGAGTCTCAATGGTGTGCCTAAGTGTGGTGTTTGGAGTGTTATTCTGTTTCATGGTGGCATGTTATCAACATACAATTCTACTGTGACTGAAATTTGCATCTATATTTGTTTCTATTTTTTTTTCTTTTGGACTATCAGGCTATCCACTATTGTGTTAGATGCATGGCCTTTTGTGTTACGTAGTCTAAACAAATTTGTAATGTTTTGTAGGTTGTGGCGGCTGTTGGCTTTAAGGGAAAAAGACTTGAGATACCACGTGATTTAAATCCTCAATTAGCCTCAATAATTGAGGCTTGTTGGGCCAAGTGAGTGCAGATATTTCTTTCATTTGTTGCTTCAATATTCTGCATGAATTTTATTGATATCCATGGTTTATTGTAGCGAACCTTGGAAACGCCCTTCTTTTTCAAGTATTATGGACTCTTTGAAAGTATTGCTCAAACCCCCTATGCCTCAACCTGGTCGTCCAAGCATGTCATTACTTACCTGAATGGTTGGAATCATAGCTGTTATTGATGCACATACTACAGGATTTTATTAGTTTTGATGTCTAACAGGAATACACTGTTTCCAATAGTCCCAGGTGCGTAGAGCATAAATTCCGTAATGACTTTGCATAGCATTAAATCTTGTTTGGATGTAGTATCTCTCTCTCTCCCTCTCTTTGTTGAAAATGGTTTAGTGTAATATGTTGTATTCTCTACACACACTAGAGAGGTTTATTTATAATAAAGGAATTACATGGAAAGGATCAGGAATTGATCCTAATAGATAATGTTATATTTTCTCATATCTAAACATATCCCTAACATATTAATCATATCTTTAACACTCCTCCTCAAGCTGGAGCATATATGTCATATGATCCAATCTTGTTACAAATGTGTAATCCCAAAAGAAGATGAATGTGGTAAACCCAAGAGTGCCAATGAGGGAGCGGCACGTGCGGAGTTAGGTGGAGCGGCTGCTGGCGTGGTTTGTTGCCGGTGAAGGTCAACAATGGTCGCTGGGGCAGGTCAGCAAAGGGGTGACGTGGTGGCTGCCAAACAGGCCAACAATGGCATAGTATTGTTCACACAGTGATGAGAGGGGATTGAACCCTAATTACTAGGCTGTTGTGGCCTCGGTATTGTTCACATGGTGGTGAGAGGGGATCGAACCCTAATTACTAGGCTGTTGTGGCCTTTGTATTATTCACACGGTGATGAGAGAGGATCGAACCCTAATTACTAGGTTGTTGTGGCCTCGGTACTTTTCACACGGCAATGAGGGGGGATCTAACCCTAATTTGAGGGAGTGTCAGATCTCTAATGAGGCGGTCGTCACCACCATTGTGTAGATTGGTGGATGGCAACATTAGTGGTAGGATCATTGGAGAAATTGTTGCTAAACCTTTGACAGTGGAGGATGACGGCAATAGACAGAAAAGTCGTGGGAGGAAGAGAGGATCGTTGGAAAGCGATAAGAGGGAGTCGAAAGAACATCCATCAGAGAAGTCCATCGAGGACAATTTGTCCCCGGTGAAGTACGATTCTTGTGATCCCTCAACTTGGCTATAATACCATGTTGAAAAGGGTTTGGTGTAATATGTTGTATTCTATATGAGAGGTTTATTTAAAATAAAAGAATTACATGGAAAGGATCAAGAATTGATCCTAATAGATAATATTATATTTTCTCATATCTAAACATATCCCTAACATATTAATCATATCTTTAACTCTCTCTCTCTCTCTCTCTATATATATATATATATTTTTTTTTTTTTTTTTTTTTTTTTTTTTTTTGTGGTAATGGGATTCATTATCAATTTTCAAGTGGGGAGTAGGGACTTAATCTTCCATATATTGATATTGTGTCATGAATCAACCTAATACATGAATTATTTTATACTTTTATAACATCTCTATGGCACTTCACATGGGCCAGTTGGACTTGAAGTGTTTGAGTTTGACCCTTTTTATTTAGAAGAATAGGCGTGAGAAGGATTTAACTTTAAAAGCTCTTGTTTTTCTTTTCTTTACTTTTATTTTGCACAACCCCAATGACTGGAGGGGCTAATTTACATTCTTTGCCTTTATTATTGTCATTCTGTTCAAAGTAAGTTTAATATGTTCCAGCGTAGTTGTAACTCAATAAAAATTAACTGGAACTTGGGAGGCCTATGCACTTTATTTTTGGGTGTTGGAGAGAGGATTGGTGTTGCTAACGCTTTTTGTCCTTGATGGTTGTTGCTTGTAAAAGTTAGCGCATGTTGTAGCCCAATGATCGAACTAATAGTCATTTGTTTTTTCAGTTGCAGAGGCGGCACAGTTGTACATTTCTGTTCTGGTTCGGGTTAATACTCAATCTTTATTCCAACAAAATATTGTTTAGTTAGGTGATACTATAATTTTGTGAAGAAATGTATAATTTTTTCATCCATAATTTTGTATGTAAAATTATTCTCATTGTAACTATAGTCAGTTAATGATAAGCAACTTTAACGGCCTTGGCTGCTTGAATTGTTATTTTTGAGCGTGTTTTTCATTCCCCCTTAAGTTGCTTTTTGAGTTAAGCAACAGTTCGTTAAATGGGTTGGATAAGTAGGCATGGGCTAGTTGACTGTTAAATATTTTGCTGATGTAAGTGAATTTTGTATAGGATGGGAATTTCTTAATTGTGAGCGTATTAGGGCCTTTCAAATACTATTTTGAATACAAGCAACTAATGCATGAAAATGTTATAAAAGTGAATAGGTGATTTACTTGATAGAGGTAAAACTTACAATTATAAAAATATTAAATATGGAATATATACTTTGTTTTACATATCAATAAATTTATGTGGTGGAGTGGTTTAAAATTTTGCAAACAGACCAGGAGGAAGTAACGAAAGATGTAAATGATGGTGAACAACTTACTATAGTAGAGAGCAAGAGCCCCCCATCAGCCATCACTATCACATTATTATTTTGTGTTTTTAGTTGTTTTTGCTCTAGATTATTAGTAGCTCCAGACAGTTGCTTGATAATGTGGCATCGTATCCAACCTATGTATGTCATTGCCATGACTTGAGCGGTACCAAATGAGTAGTACTGTAGTAACAATGCAACGATTTTTTCAAATTTCTATTCTAAAGTCGTGATATTGCCTGTACACTACACTAATAAAGTTTAAGTACTCTGTTTAGAGCAATATTCCGTCCGTGATCGGCACACTGAAAGTGGAAGAGATTCACTGTGTCTCTTTTCAGCTTAATAAATCATTGGTTGACTTTGACAAAAAAATTTCGAGCCCCGCACCGAATCACAACAAGTTGGAGTCTTGCGTTCTCTATTTGCAAACGCAATTGCCAGGACATGGTCGGTGCGTGCTTTTCTTTTCTGTCCATCTCACTGCTCCCATCGCCTTCTCATCCTTTCTTTTGTAAACCACACACCACAACTCAACATTGACACTATTTTTTGTTTTCTCTTCAACAATTTTCCCACCACAAAATATGAACCCAGAGGGAGAGGGACCAATTCTGTTCTCCACCACTCTCTTGCGTTCTGATGAAGCATTAAGCTATTTTCCACGTCACACTTCAGCTTCTCTTCCTTCCTCTTCCTCTGAACCATATTTCTCAACCATGAATTGCGCTGAGTTTGACAAGGTTCCGGCATTCCTATCCAAGACTTTCGACCTCGTGGAGGATCCATCGCTGGATCCGATCATATCCTGGGGCTCCAGCGGTGCTACTTTCGTGGTGTGTGATCCTACCCTGTTTGCAAGACACGTCTTGCCAAGGAATTTCAAGCATAACAATTTCTCCACTTTTGTTCGCCAGTTAAATACCTATGTATGTGGGTAGTAGTACTCTTTTGTATTTTCATGTTTGTAATTGGTTTGATGAAATATCAACCCTGTGTAGTGTAGTTTTTTTACTTGAATACATTGCTTTTGTTTTCTTATTTGTCGCTTGTTAAAAGTCTAAAACTTCTACGGATGGAGCTGTGTGATAAGAATATGGTTGCAGAAGGAATCAAATGTCTCTCTCAGCAGGTAGTGTTCTATGTTTCTATAGGGCGTTTTGTATGCTGCCAGAACTTATATTTTTTTTTTGTTTGTGTGCAAAGCTTGTTTTGGATTCACAGGTTGCAAATTCCAACACAGCTTCTTCATCTGCTCCTAATGACTTGAACTCTGGTTTTGGTGTTTCTAAACCAAAATTATATATTTTTTTTCTGCTCCATTCATTCTCAAGTCACTTGGCATATTTGTATCCAGGGATTCCGCAAGATTGATCCTGATAAATGGGAGTTTTTTCATGAAGCTTTCCAGCGAGGAAATAGACATCTTCTGAAGAAAATCCAAAGGCGCAAGCCACCTCAGGTTGGTGGCTATATTGTGCCTTATTCTTCTGATTCAGGTAAGGCTGGGCTTGAAGTTGAGCTAGAAAGACTAAGAAAGGAGAGGAGCATGTTGATGCAAGAGGTGGTTGAGTTGCAGCAGCAGCAGAGAACAACACTTCAACACGCGAAACAGGTGAATCAGAGGCTCCAATCTGCAGAACTGATACAGAAACAAATGTTCTCTTTCTTGGCAAGGTTATTTAAAAAGCCTGCATTTTTAACCAGCCTTCAACATGAGAAGGAACAAAGAGATCTAGGGTCTCCTAAAGTGAGAAGGAGGTTTTTCAAGCAGCACCAAGGCCAAACAGGAATATCAGATTTTTTTAATGAAGGGCAGATTGTAAGATACCAACCTCATTGGAGAAATGTAACCAACTCTAACTCTTCTGAAATGTATCCAGTTTCACTTGAAGAATGGAGTGAAGGTGCAGAGAATCTGATATCAGATGAATTGGCCACAGTGCATGAGGTTATGCCAACTGCTGACCCCATGGCGTTAAAGTCATCGAGCTTTGGACTTGAAGATACCAAAGGGAAAAATGTCATGAGCTCAAATAATGAAGTTCTTCTTGCAGAGGAGTTTGTTTCTTTCTCAGAAGATTTGACCAAGGAGACAGAGTTTCCAGAATTTTCACCTCTTGGAACTGAAAGCATCATCAAGCAAGAAGATAAATGGAACACCAACTTTAATGTTAGTGGCGCTCCTTCAAGCTCTGGGAATGAGCCCTGGGGAAATCCTATCAATTATGAAGTGCCAGAATATGGAGTCACAAATGGCATGTCAGACATGTGGGATTTGATTACTGATTAGTCAAAAGATAATAGAAATAAGAATGTGGATCCATTGGTCCAATTATTGAATAATTTGATTTGTAACTGTTGTTCATTCACTAGTCACCAGGTTTCATTCTTTTAGATCAGTTGTATAATTGTTCATGCTATTAGTATTACTTACGAGCCAATTCTTAATTTTGTTATCCTTGTTTAGATTTAACATTTTAGAAATTTAAGGAAATTAAAATTTTAAACATTTGAATTATTAAAAATTGAATTTCCTTCATTTTATAAATGTTTTGTTTGGATGAAACATTTGAATTATTATAAATTGAATTTTCTTTAAAAAAATATTACATAATTTATAAATTTATTCATAATTTTAAATTTTTTAACTTTTTAAAAAAATTTCAAATTCATTAATTTTAACTAACTAAAATATCCTTTCAGAACGAGTACATTTCAATTTCTTCTTAAATATCTTATTTAAACAACTCATTTTATTTCAAGAAATTTAAATTACATTCTTTATACCTTCTCTAAATACACCCATATTATTTTATGGATAGATTCATATATAATATTTAATGTTAAGTCATGTGATAAATACGTGGGAAATGAAAGATGTAAGAGACAATTGTTTCTAATAAGTTGTGGATGAATAGAAATTTACTTTTCAAGCAAGTTCATGTGAGTCATTAATACATGTATTAGAGGGTTTGTTCAGGCGTGAGAAGGGAAGAATTAATAATGATGATTGGCAAGGGTTTGTGGGATGGAGGAGATTCGGAGTGTTTGGACTTTGGAAACATTATCCTCCAATGTTGTTGGATGTCTAGATATCCAAAAATATCCCAATCTAATTGAATACACTCCTGACTCCTCTAATTTACTTATGATATTACTTATTATATAAAATTTGATTTTTTTTTTTCTGGTATTAAGTGCAAACTATTTTTTTATTTAACAATATATTAATTTATTTTATTGTCTTAATTTTTTTTAATTCGAAAAAATCGAAAACAGTCTTAAGAGAATTATAATATTTCTTAATCAACTAAGTTAGATCTAACTTATTTTCTTATTTTAATCTAATAATTGAAATAAAAACAACTTAGTAACTTTATTATCGATTCAACAAATAAAATAATTTTATTGCATTGATTTAATTGAGATTGACTGAAGATACTTTAAAGTATTAAATTAATTATTTTACTTAAATATGACTGATATAAATTTTATTTCATTCTAAATCCTATTCCAAGACTCATAATCAAATCAATAATATTTTATTAGAAAATTATTGATTCGAGTAAAACTTGTATTAAGGGGTGTATTTAATTAGGATTTAAAAAAAAAATTACATAAAAAAAAGTCTTGAAGATTTTGTAAAAAAATTAAAAACTTTTAAGTTTTTTTTTTAAAAATTTTTTGTAATTAAGATTTTGTAGTTTGGATTTCAATGAAATTGAAATATAGTATTTGAAAAGACTCCACAGATTTATAAGATTTAAAAGGATTATATAGATTTCTAAAAAAAAAAATTCAAAATTACTGAATACAAACCAACAAAAGTGTCTGAAAATACCTTTAGAACACAAACTAATCACAAGTTATACATTCTCACTTGATTAATCCAAACCAAATTTTCATAAAGTGATAGTGAAAAATAATAAGAAAATATTAATAAAAAATATAAAATATTTTATTTAATCCATAAAATCAATAATGTCATTTAAATATAAATCAAATAGTTCAACAAAAAATACATGATATTCAAAACATTAATTATTTGCCTAATTTAAAGAATATTTATAACGTTCTTCAGGTGACATATGAATAAATTTCAGATTTCTTTTATAGCATCCCAAACATTACTTTTTGTTTTCTCTATTAATAAATTATGTATTTTTTCAAAATTAATTGTAATAGTTTAGAAAAGGCTTCAGATCTACTTCTCTTACGAAGATTTTCATTGATTCTAAAGGGGAATGAGATTGTGGATTACATAAGGTGATGTAGGCTTGTAAAGTGATTCGTAGTAATTTGAGGTATAAAGACATCACTATTAAAATCATATGAAAAATCTCACATTAAAATAGAAAAAAGGTATGCATAAAAATATTTGTTGCAAGAAAAAATCCCAGAATTCCTTCGATTTTTTGGGTTTGGAAAAGTGCGGATTTTCAAGAAAAGGAATCTTATGATATGTTGGGAATCTCTTATGATAATCATCCGCGTCTGAGACGTATTTTAATGTCCGAAAGTTGGATAGGATAGCCTTTGCGTAAATATTATATTGCCCCAAATTTTTATGAAATACAAGATGCTCACTAAATGATAAAAATAAGAAACTAATCCAAACTTCTACAACTCCAGATATTCAAAGAATATCAGTACATTCTCTTATAGATCAGACAAAGTAATTGACATTAAATCAGACAGAATAATGGAAGTATCATTCACATCTTTTTATGTATGTGAAAAATCACAAAATTCATAAATTTTTTATCATGAACTATCTAATGTGCACATCAACATCAACAATTATATAGCCACGAAAAAGAAATAGTAACATCAAAGGAGATGAAGAAAATGGAAATAAAAAAAATACAAAGAAATGGGCTCGATTCTTATTGTGTAATCCATCTAAGATGAATTTTTAATATTCCCATTCCACCCCGAGATTGGGTGAAACATTATGCCACCATCTCCAAATGAGGGATAATGAAATAAAAAAAGTTTCTTGAAATTGGATGAGATTGTTTGTTAGGTTTAGTATTTATATAATCAACTAAAAAAGTTCATTAAATTCATCAAAATCCAATTAATAAAACAATCTTTCGAAATCTTTATAATTTTGAATAATATATGATTTTTTTTAGGTTATTCAAAATCCTATTCAAATACTACAAGATTTCATTGTCCTTATCTTGATAATTTTGATTGAATACTATTAGATTATTTTTTTTTATCATTTAACAATTCTGATTGAATATCAAGACATTTTCATTCAAAAAAAAGTCCTTAAAATCCTAAACAATTCCAATTCAATATACTCCCCTAAGTTTTTTTAAGCTAAATACTTTGCATAACTAAAAAAATCAACAATATTTTTAAAAAATATATAATTTTTTTATGTGTATTTTTAAGGTTAATTTTAAATATTTAAACGTGATATATTATTTACACAAATAAATTTTTTTATAATTTTTTATTTTAATAAATTTTGTCCGTTAAAACAAAGCTTTTATTTTTCAATCAAGAATTCAAGATCGAATTCAAGATCACAGTTGAATGTGGGAAGCGAGCTTCACTCGTCACTGGTGGCCTTCATTCACACATATAAATCCCAATCGCTGCCTACTTATAAACACTCTACCTCCTTCCATCTCCTCTCTCTCTCTCTCTTTTCCTCACTCTTTCTCTTTCTTTTATTTTTATTATTGTTTAGTTCATGTAAATTAGGATTAGGGTTTATCTCAATTCAATTCTCTGTACAATTTGAAATCAGAACTTCCGTTCTCATTCATTCCCCCCTCCCCAATAAAACCGGCGCGATAACCAATAACTGGGATATGGTGTTTTCGTGCTGCAAATCCAGCTCCTCAATTGAGAGAGCATTAGGGTTAGGATTAGGGTTTTAGATTCGAATAAGCATGGAGAGCACGCGCAGATCGAGAGAACCGGGCCCCAAGAAGCCCCGATTGAACGAGGAACTCAGCGCTCGACAGTTACCTCAACGACAGCAAGGTACTGCGTTGCCGTCTACGAGGTTTCGAGCAAATGACAGAGACTCCGAAATCGGCGTTTTGGGTCGTGGCGGTGGCGGAGACGGCGGGTACCACCCGCAGCCTCCACCGCACCAAGAGCTCGTGACTCAGTATAGGACCGCGCTTGCTGAGCTCACTTTCAATTCGAAGCCGATAATTACCAACTTGACTATTATTGCCGGAGAGAATCAGTCTGCTGCCAAGGCTATTGCTGCCGCTGTTTGTGCTAACATTCTAGAGGTGAACAAAATGTACAGTTGTTTCTGTTCTGTTGTGTTTATTCAATTGAATTGTAATGGATTCCGAATGAAGAAAGAGCAATTCAAGTTAATGTCCCTGATTTGTGTTGTGTTATTGTTTGCTGTGCTATGCGTTGATGAATTGGGTTAGTGTACCTAACTGGAAATGGAATGCTACTCACAAAAGGGACATTCATTTCATTTCATTGTACCTGTAGATGTAGATTGGTTCTTAAGTGGTACACTCTATCCTGCACCTTAAAAGAATGAAAACCATATTTATTTAGTTCTCTATTCAGAGTTACAAAGACAAGAAAAGTACTATCCTTTTGCCAAATGACAGTAGTTTGGTTAATTTTGACTAGCTCTGTAACTGGTAATTAGCACCATTGGGAAGTGGTACTCCATAGTTTGCCTTATGTTTTCTGTATTTTGTATGCAAAGGGGATTGAGAATCATAGAAAACATGGATTTCTTCATTTACAACATGGGGAGAGAACTGATGTGAACACTAACAGTTTCCCATCAAGATCAGTGCTAAAGTTCACTTTTGGTGAAATTTGATGCTAACTTTTGATTGGATTATATATTGTTGATTGCAGCTGTTTCCCTTGTTTACATATGTCAGGGCAATCTTATTTCTTTTGTATTATGGAAAAAGGTCTCATTTAATAGAAATGAGTAAATGACTTTTCAGGTTCCAAGTGATCAAAAACTGCCATCTCTTTATCTCTTAGACAGTATCGTTAAGAACATCGGGCGGGATTATATAAAATATTTTGCCATCAAACTACCTGAGGTCAGATATTTATTATCTTAAACCATTTACCTTCATGTCTTTATTTTGATATACTTATTATTGTATGTGATGAAAATCCTTTAGATTGTGAAGTTATGAAATTTTATACTGAACTGTTCTGATAGAAGTTAGTTACATGAATCATAAGACTGTAAGAATTCTTGTATTTCCCTTAAAAATGAATAGTCTAATTATAATGAAATGGAACCATCATATCCATTTGCATTTTTCCTGTGCTATATTTTTTCTAATTCTATACACCTATTTTTAACTAGGTACTACTACTTTACATTTTAGGTATTCTGCAAGGCTTACAGACAGGTTGATCCTTGTGTTCACACAAGTATGAGACATCTTTTTGGAACTTGGAAAGGAGTCTTTCCTCCTCAGTGCCTTCAGATGATTGAGAAGGAACTTGGCTTTGCACCTGCAGGCAATGGTTCAGCATCAGTATCTGCTACAGTCAGGAGTGATTTACAGTCACAACGCCCACCTCATAGTATCCATGTGAATCCCAAGTATTTAGAAAGGCAGCGTCTTCAGCAGTCAAGTAGGGTAGGTGAAACCATTGCACCAAAACTTGTTCATTAAAGGTTTGAAATGATGGATTTTTATAGGAATCAGTCTAGATTGGAAACTGTTTCAGAATTTTTATTGATGAACTGAAATTTGCAGTCGTGTGTCCCTTGGATGATGAAAAAAGGACTGGATGACATGCCATTGGCATCAAATTTTGATCTTGTATATGAAACGCCATACATTGCAATTAGTGTATTTGAATTGGAATTTTCTGTTGAACTAATTTGAATTTCTCTATTCTTCTTAATCATGAATTTTCCTGATTGTGGTTCTGTTTATGGTTTGACATGTGATATATGTGCTATTAACCTTCTTAGACGTTAGTTATAAGTAATAATTTGAACATCTTCATATTATTTTTATGTACATGTATTTTAGATTCTATTTTCACTTTGTAACTGAAAGTCTGATTCACAATTCAAGTCTTTTGATCCACCATACATTGTACTTATTTCTATTGCCATATCCTTTTTTTTACGTCATGAAGAGCAAAGGAGTAGTTAATGATGTGACTGGAGCTGTTTCAAACTCAAATGAGGATTTGGAGAGGCCAGATAGAGCTTTGGGTGCATCACGACCGTGGCTGGATCCTAGGCTTAACATGCTTGTATGTGAAGTAGCTTTTTTTTTTTTCCTCTTTATATTATTCAATCTACCAGTTGTCATATTTTAATGCAGCGGTGTATATTGCAGAATAATCAGCAGAAACATAGAGATGCATTTAATGATTCTGTTCCCGAAAAGAGCATTGATGGATCATACGGAGGCAGTGAATATAGTTCTTCCATTTCAAGTAATTTGGTATCAGGGGCTGGAAGAACTGGAAGTAAGCTCATTGATTTAGGTCATGACAAAACATGGTTCAAAACAGATGGTGGTGATGCAGATACCGCATTTGGGCAAAAAAATGGTTTCAGTCTTAAGCGCAGTTTTCCAAATCATGAAGCACCAAAGTCCATGAATTTGGATGCACATCGTCAGCCCAGACAAAGCATAACTAACCCGTGGAGCAATGTAATGTCAGGTAACTGGAAAAATTCTGAAGAAGAGGAGTTCACATGGGATGAGATGAACAATGATTTGACTGACCATGGACCCAATGTATCAAACAATTTGAGCACAGACTCATGGATGGCAGATGATGAAAATTTGGTAAGTTTGCTGAAAGGGTCAGTTGCACTTTGCCATATATTCATCTAATTGCACTTTTTCTCCTAATTTATAAAATGAAGTATATTCCTCTTTGTTTTGACATGATTTTTGTTTTTTTAGATTGGTGTCCCATGTCCTCCAAATTAATCATACTTTTGCTTGATTTGAAAAGCACTTGTCCCACAAGTAATTTTTTCACTTAACAGTTAAGTCCAGTTAATGGTGTCTAATTTTAATCAGAAGACTCCACTTACGAAATCACCTTATAACAAATTGCTCGGTAGTTAGTGCAATAGAACTCATAGTTCGGTAACATGCAATTACCCTTAAATATTTAACATTTGCATCACACGCTAATTTTAAAACAAACACTAATTTATCAAAGCTGTGCAATCCTAAGTTCTAAAGATGCTAATACAAATGAAGAAATAAAATCCTAATTTAATTTGGCATAAGATATCCCGACATTCAAACCTAATAACTAAACCACTTAATCTCCCTAATTACATAGCCTTAAATTAATGATGCTTCACCAATTAATACAAGGATCTGAAATAATATATATTATTGGTTATACTTCACTGATATATTATTTCCATGTGTAGGAAGGTGAAGATCACCTACAAATCACACGCCCCTTTGGGGAAAAGGTTGATAGAGAAATATCCACTGTTAAGAAACAACTACCTGGTTTGGAGAGCCATCTACCATCATCCTGGCAATTGCAGACGCACCACTCAATTGATAAGTTGAATCTGAAGCCAGGATACTCAGAAGGATTTGTGTCCACTCTTAATGGCTTACCAGCCAACACAAGTTCTTTGGCTGTCAAGAAGGGGAACCAATCCTTTTTGTCGAATGAAGCAGTTGGAATGACCAAATTTGTGGGACAACAATTTGATTCTGGGGAAACTGAATCCCCTTCTGGGCAGTCACCTCTGCGACAACAGTCTCCATTGTTGCCAGGAACAGTACACCACCCTCACTCAATGCAAAATTTGGCTGCGCAAGAATTGCCTCAGAATCTCAAAACCTCTCAATTTTTGGGAGGTCCAATAAGTCAGCATATTAGAGATCGCTCACCTACTCTTCGTCCCATCGGTCAGGTTGGTAACGTGCGAAGATCACAGGAAAAGGACATGCAGGGCCCATTATCTTCCATGACTTCTTTTCGACCAAAGCTTCAGCAACTGCAGCCGGACCCATCGCAGACAGAAGTTACTGCTAAAACTAAGCTGCCCCAGTCTAAAGTTTCTTTAACCAGGGAAACTTCAGAACAGTTGATCACAAGTAATTTATCAGCTGCACCTATCAAGAGTGGAATCATCCCCAAGAAAACAATTACAAATAATATGGATCCAAGGAAGCGGCCTTCTCAGACTGGGGTTCAGCCTACTCAGTCTGGTAGGGGTACTACATTAATTTCTTCAGGGTCTGCAGTGGCATCACCATCTTCATTAGATCCTCTGCATAATGATACATCTACACTGCCAAAAAAAACTAAAGGAAAGGCCGGACAACCACCACAAAAGCTTTCTACTCAACCGCCTGCTTCCTCTAATGTGAGCAGTTCCTCAGCTCCAACCTTAAATGCTGCCAAAAATAAGAAACTAAATCCAATTGCAAGCCTTTTAAGCTCATTGGTTGCAAAGGGTTTGATATCTACAGAAACAGAATCACCAACTACAATGCCAAGCGAGGTGCTGAAGGGATCCAAAGATGAAACTGAAATCATTACAACCAGTTGTTCTTTACCAGTTACACCAATTTCTGGTTCTGCAGCTGTCCCAGTATCGTCTTGTGGAGACGAGGTTGATGCTGCCACAAAAACCTCTCATGCCTCACCTCAATCAACTAGTAAGGAAATCAAAAATCTCATAGGCTTTGATTTTAGACCTAATGTAATTCGAGAATTCCATCCACTTGTCATTAGGGAATTATTGGATGATTTCCCTCATTATTGCAAAATTTGCGGTATTAAGATTAAACAAGAAGAACAGTTTAATAGACACTTGGAGTGGCATGACACAAGGGAACATGGTCCAATTAAGGCATCAAGAAGTTGGTATGCTAAGTCGAGTGATTGGATTGCTGGCAAGGCAGAATATTCGTCTGAGTCTGAGTCTGGGTTTAGTGATTCTGTTGATGTACATGACCAAAAATCAGACAGCAGTCAATTGGATACGATGGTTCTTGCAGATGAAAACCAGTGTCTGTGTGTATTGTGTGGTGAGATATTTGAAGATGTGTACTGTCATGAAAGGAACGAATGGATGTTCAAAGGGGCCGTTTACATGAACTCTTCAGATATCAGCAGTGAGATGGAAAGTAGAAATGTGGGTCCCATCATTCATGCCAAATGCTTATCAGAGAACTCAATCATCACCAATTTGGTAAAGCCTATTATCTGATATTAGGGGACGTCTTCCAGTTTGATGTTTAAACTTCAAAGCTTCAATAATTTGTCTACTTGAAGGAGTGTGTTTAAGTTTTTGGTAGTAATTTGATTGGACCTGTTCTATTCTTTTGCAGGATAATGATTAATGATTTGGTTCTATAGCATTTGAGCTATGGCGTAGTCAGAAGCTTACCAAGGGTAACTCACCCAGTTTGACATTGCATACTAAATTTTGATGGTCCTTTATACTTAAAATTTATTGCCTCTAACTGATCTTAGAGCGGTAAAACAAATTTTGTGCTTTTTTCTTTTCTTTTTCTTGTACCCGGGAAAAAAAATTGAGTTGTGGGCAAAATATATAAATGCGAGATAGATTTTTGCAGCCAAACTTGCTCGTTGATGTGGTTGTGCTAAAAGGTTATGTGCCAGTAAAATTAAATTTCCCCCTTATGTTCCGAGGGGGAATTGGAAGTAGCATAACCTATTTTTCCTGAATTTCTCACCTTCATAGTCAGATTAACTTTAAAAGTCATTCGTCAACATAACTTATGATTTGGTTCTTACTCACTTGACAGTATACTATTAAATGGTACCAAAAAAAGGATGCTCAAGTGGGCATGGACGCATGGTTAGGGGTGCTTATGGTTATTTAATAACCATAACTAATAATAACTAAATTAAAACTAGTTATTATATCCATAACTATAACTAATTTTATATAACTAGTTTTAAATATAATTACTGTTCATTTTAATACAATTATTTTAAATAAATAAATAAAAATAGTAAAAATAGAGGTTATTTGATAAAAGAAAAATAAAGTAGAAATTAAACAAAAAAACATATTAAATTTAATTTTAATTGTTTAATTGTCAATATACTTGATAATAATCATAATATTAATAATAATATAAAAATGCATCAGTAGCATAACATAAAAGTTTTTATGCATAACCGATTTTGGGAAAATAATTATCGATTTTGGATGGAGAATGTGATTTTCACGCACGCACGCATTTCTTTTTTTTACTTCTTCTCACCTCCTTATTTTCCACATCTACAAAATACAAATACTAGTATATTACTTTTTTTTTTCTTCTATCACATCACCTATTTAATTTCACATTTCTCTTTTCATTTTTTATATTTCACTCTGTTGCATATAATTGTATAAAGAATTGTGCAAATTCATGGTCCAAATATAATTTATCGTATTTTGTATAATTGTGTATTACACTTACACATTGGCACACTCTTAAAATTGAGGCTGTGATAAGAACATAGCATTAGTCCTCAACTCACACAGTATCTTTTCTAGAAAGTAAAAAAAACAAAATATGATGATTATCTTCACCAAGACAACAAAAGTTGTAACAAAAATATAACGAGCCACAGCAACACTAAATTCTCAAAAAAGTCTTCGCTGTTTGTAGATCTAGCTAGATGTTCTTTAATTGGTCAATAATAGTAGCTGAGCTAGCCAAGAAGCTTGTCAAACTAATTGGAAAGCCAAACGTATTTCAGTTATTTAGACTTTAGACTTTCAGGCTCAACTAAGTTGATGAGTTAGAAATCTCTCTAGCCTATTTTCGTGCTGCAAATCCAGTTCCTCAATTCAGAGCGCGTTAGGGTTAGGGTTTTGGATTCGAATGAGCATGGAGAGCACGCGCAGATCAAGAGAACCGGGTCCCAAGAAGCCCCGATTGATCGAGGAATTCAGCGCCCAACAGTTACCTCAACGACATCAAGGTACTGCGTTGGCGTCTACGAGGTTTCGAGCTAATGACGGAGACGGCGGCGGGTACCAGCCGCAGCCTCCGCCGCACCAAGAGCTTGTGACTCAGTATAGGACTGCGCTTGCTGAGCTCACTTTCAATTCGAAGCCTATAATTACCAACTTGACTATTATTGCCGGAGAGAATCAGTCTGCTGCCAAGGCTATTGCTGCCGCTGTTTGTGCTAACATTCTCGAGGTGAACAAAATGTATAGTTGTTTCTGTTCTGTTATGTTTATTCAATTGAATTGTAATGTAATCGGAATGAAGAGCAATTCGAGTTAATCTCCCTGATTCGTGATTAGTGTTGTTGTTATTGTTATTGTTTGCCTGCTATGCGTTGATGAATTGGGTTAGTGTTGTGCCTAACAGGAAATGGAATGCTAGTCAGAAAAAGGGCATTCATGATTTGTTGAAATTTTATTTCATTTCTTTTCATTGGACCTGTAGATATAGATTGGTTCTTTAAGTGGTACACTCTGACCTGCACCTTAATAGAATCAAAACCATATTTATTTAGTTTTCCAATCAGAGTTACAAAGAGAAGGAAATTACTATCCTTTTGCCAAATGACAGTAGTTTGGTTAATTTTGACTAGCTATGTAACTGGTAATTAGCACCATTGGGGAGTGGTACTCCACAATTTGTCTGGTGTTTTCCGTATTTTTTATGCAAAGGGGATTGAGAATCATAGAAAACATGGATTTCTTCATTTACAACATGAGAAGAGAAGTGAACACTAACAGTGTCCCATCTCGATTAGTGCTAAAGTCCACTTTTGGTGAAATTTGATGCTAACTTTTGATTGGATTAGATATTGTTGATTGCAGCTGTTTCCCTAGTTTACATATGTCAGGGCAATCTTGTTTCTTTTGTATTATGGAAAAAGGTCTCGTTTAATAGAAATGAGTTAATGACTTTTCAGGTTCCAAGTGATCAAAAACTACCATCTCTTTATCTCTTAGACAGTATCGTTAAGAACATCGGGCGGGATTATATAAAATCTTTTGCCATCAAACTACCCGAGGTCAGATATTTACCTTCATGTCTTTATTTGATATAATTATTATTGTATGTGATGAATCCTTTAGATTGTGAAGTTATGAAATTTTATACTGAACTGTTCTGATAGAAGTTAGTTACATGAATCATAAGACTGTAAGAATTCTTGTATTTCCCTTAAAAATGAATAGTCTAATTATAATGAAATGGAACCATCATATCCATTTGCATTTTTCCTGTGCTATATTTTTTCTAATTCTATACACCTATTTTTAACTAGGTACTACTACTTTACATTTTAGGTATTCTGCAAGGCTTACAGACAGGTTGATCCTTGTGTTCACACAAGTATGAGACATCTTTTTGGAACTTGGAAAGGAGTCTTTCCTCCTCAGTGCCTTCAGATGATTGAGAAGGAACTTGGCTTTGCACCTGCAGGCAATGGTTCAGCATCAGTATCTGCTACAGTCAGGAGTGATTTACAGTCACAACGCCCACCTCATAGTATCCATGTGAATCCCAAGTATTTAGAAAGGCAGCGTCTTCAGCAGTCAAGTAGGGTAGGTGAAACCATTGCACCAAAACTTGTTCATTAAAGGTTTGAAATGATGGATTTTTATAGGAATCAGTCTAGATTGGAAACTGTTTCAGAATTTTTATTGATGAACTGAAATTTGCAGTCGTGTGTCCCTTGGATGATGAAAAAAGGACTGGATGACATGCCATTGGCATCAAATTTTGATCTTGTATATGAAACGCCATACATTGCAATTAGTGTATTTGAATTGGAATTTTCTGTTGAACTAATTTGAATTTCTCTATTCTTCTTAATCATGAATTTTCCTGATTGTGGTTCTGTTTATGGTTTGACATGTGATATATGTGCTATTAACCTTCTTAGACGTTAGTTATAAGTAATAATTTGAACATCTTCATATTATTTTTATGTACATGTATTTTAGATTCTATTTTCACTTTGTAACTGAAAGTCTGATTCACAATTCAAGTCTTTTGATCCACCATACATTGTACTTATTTCTATTGCCATATCCTTTTTTTACGTCATGAAGAGCAAAGGAGTAGTTAATGATGTGACTGGAGCTGTTTCAAACTCAAATGAGGATTTGGAGAGGCCAGATAGAGCTTTGGGTGCATCACGACCGTGGCTGGATCCTAGGCTTAACATGCTTGTATGTGAAGTAGCTTTTTTTTTTTCCTCTTTATATTATTCAATCTACCAGTTGTCATATTTTAATGCAGCGGTGTATATTGCAGAATAATCAGCAGAAACATAGAGATGCATTTAATGATTCTGTTCCCGAAAAGAGCATTGATGGATCATACGGAGGCAGTGAATATAGTTCTTCCATTTCAAGTAATTTGGTATCAGGGGCTGGAAGAACTGGAAGTAAGCTCATTGATTTAGGTCATGACAAAACATGGTTCAAAACAGATGGTGGTGATGCAGATACCGCATTTGGGCAAAAAAATGGTTTCAGTCTTAAGCGCAGTTTTCCAAATCATGAAGCACCAAAGTCCATGAATTTGGATGCACATCGTCAGCCCAGACAAAGCATAACTAACCCGTGGAGCAATGTAATGTCAGGTAACTGGAAAAATTCTGAAGAAGAGGAGTTCACATGGGATGAGATGAACAATGATTTGACTGACCATGGACCCAATGTATCAAACAATTTGAGCACAGACTCATGGATGGCAGATGATGAAAATTTGGTAAGCTTGCTGAAAGGGTCAGTTGCACTTTGCCATATATTCATCTAATTGCACTTTTTCTCCTAATTTATAAAATGAAGTATCGCACACTAATTTTTCAAAGCTGAGCAATCCAAAGTTCTAAAGATCCTAATACCAACAAAGAAATAAAATCCTAATTTAATTTGGCATAGATATCCTGGTTCCCAAATAATTAAACCACTTAATCCCTAATTACAAAGCCTTAAATTAATGATGCTTCACAAAATAATACAAGGATCTGAAATTATATATATATATATATATATATATATATATATATTCTTTTTTTCTTTTATTGTTATTATTATTGTTTTTACTATTATTGGTTATACTTGACTGATATATTTTTTCCATGTGCAGGAAGGTGAAGATCACCTCCAAATCACGCGCCCTTTTGGGAGAAAGGTTGATAGAGAAATATCCACTGTTAGGAAACAACTACCTGGTGTAGGGGGTCATCCACCATCATCATGGCAATTTCAGAAGCACCAATCAATTGATAAGTTGAATCTGAAGCCAGGTTACTCAGAAGGAGTTGTGTCCACTCTTGGTGGCTTACCAGCCAACACAAGTTCTTTGGCTGTCAAGAAGGGGAACCAATCCTTTTTGTCGAATGAAGTAGTTGGAATGACCAAATTTGTGGGACAACAATTTGATTCTGGGGAAACTGAATCCCCTTATGGGCAGTCACCTCTGCGACAACAGTCTCCATTGCTGCCAGTAACAGTACACCACCCTCATTCAATGCAAAATTTGGATGTGCACGAATTGCCTCAGAATCTCAAAACCTCTCAATTTTTGGGAGGTCAGATAAGTCAGCATATTAGAGATCGCTCACCTACCCTTCATCCCATTGTTCAGGTTGGTAACCTGGGAAGATCACAGGAAAAGGGCATGCAGGGACCATTATCTTCCGTGACTTCTTTTCAAACAAAGCTTCAGCAACTGCAGCTGGACCCATCTCAGACAGAAGTTACTGCTAAAACTAAGCTGCCTCAGTCTAAAGTTTGTTTAACCAGTGAAACTTCAGAACAGTTGGCCACAAATAATTTGTCAGCTGCACCTATTAAGAGTGGAATCGTCCGCAAGAAATCAATTACCAATAATCTGGATCCAAGGAAGCATCCATCTCAGACTGGGGTTCAGCCTACTCAGTCAGGTAGGGCTACCACATTAATTTCTTCAGGGTCTGCAGTGGCATCACCATCTTTATTAGATCCTCTGCATAATGATACATCTACACTGCAAAAAAAAACTAAAGGAAAGGCTGGACAACGACCACAAAAACTTTCTACTCAACCGCCTGCTTCCTCTAATGTGAGCAGTTCCTCAGCTCCAACCTTAAATGCTGCTAAAAATAATAAACTAAATCCATTTGCAAGCCTTTTAAGCTCATTGGTTGCAAAGGGTTTGATATCTACAGAAACAGAATCACTGACCACAGCAGCAAGTGAGTCACCGAAGGGATCCAAAGATGAAACTGAAATCATTACAACCAGTTGTTGTTTACCAGTTACATCAATTTCTGGTTCTGCAGCTGTCCCAGTATCGTCTTGTGGAGATGAGGTAGATGCTGCCACTAAAACTGCTCTTGCCGCACCTCAATCAACTAGCAAGGAAATCAGAAATCTCATTGGCCTTGATTTTAGACCTAATGTAATTCGAGAATTCCATCCACCTGTAATTAGGGAATTATGGGATGATTTCCCTCATCATTGTGAAATTTGCGGTGTTAGGATCAAACAAGAACACTTTAATAAACACTTGGAGTGGCATGACACAAGAGAACATGATCCAATTAAGGCATCAAGAAGTTGGTATGCTAAGTCAACTGATTGGATTGCTGGCAAGGCAGAATATTCGTCTGAGTCTGAGTCTGGGTTTAGTGATTCTGTTGATGTACATGACCAAAAATCAGACAGCAGTCAATTGGATACGATGGTTCTTGCAGATGAAAACCAGTGTCTGTGTGTATTGTGTGGTGAGATATTTGAAGATGTGTACTGTCATGAAAGGAACGAGTGGATGTTCAAAGGAGCCGTTTACATGAACTATTCAGATATAAACAGTGAGATGGAAAGTAGAAATGTGGGTCCCATCATTCATGCCAAATGCTTTTCACAGAACTCAATCGTCACCAATATGGTAAGGCCTATTATCTGATATCAGGGGACGTCTTCCCGATTGATGTGTAAGTTTAAACTTCAATTTGTCTACTTGAAGGAGTGTGTTGAAATTTTTGGTAGTAATTTGATTGGACCAGTTCTATTTTTTTGCAGGATAATGATTAATATGATTTGGTTCTATAGCATTTGAACTATGGCGTAGAAGCTTACACAGGGTAACCCACCCAGTTTGACATTGCATACTAAATTTTGATGGTCCTTTATACTTAAAATTTATTGCCTCCAACTGGTTCTTAGATTGGTTGGACATATTTTGTGCTTTATTTTCCCTTTATTTTTCTTGTACCCATTCAATTATGAGATGCCTCGTCAATTAAATATAACACGTCATTTTTTATTAGGTTTAACAAAGAAAGAGAGGAGAAGCAGTCTCTGCAGGAAGCGGCGCTGGTGAGGGAGTGCTGGGCAGAGTGGGGCAGTGGGTAGAGGAGGTCGGTGTGGTCGAAGTCATTGCATTCAGCGCTAGAGCACCACACAAACATGTGCAACTCCTTAGCCTCATGAACACCCTCGGACGAAACCTGCAATTTTCTGATTTTGATTTTAGCTTTGATTCATCGGAGTTTTGGATGCCAATGAGATCTCCTTGTTGGGTGAAATTGGATATTGGCTGTGAAATTCGAATGTCATAATTGTTAACCTAGTCTGTAATTGAAGCCAATGGGAAACTGAAATTCGCTTGGTTTAGATTGGAGCCCTATGGCTTCGAATTATGCGAGGAGTTGAGGGATTCGGGCTGAAAATGTAAATCTTCACGACGGTGACGAACAACACTGTACAGGACTTTATCTGTTCCGTTCAACCTCATAAATGATGATGTGTCATATTTAATTGGCGTTGCATCTTATAATTGGATTGAAAAGGGAAAGAGACAGAAAAATGGAACAGTGATTTTGATCCAAAATATACAGATGCGAGATATATAGTTGTTACACAAAAAATATTGTTCTTTATTTTATTTTTTAAATTCATCCTTAAAAAGAAAACAATATTAGCGCGCGGGAATGTTCTTACTTTTGAGTTTTGATATAGAGCCTGAAGAAAACAAATAGATTCTGAGTTCTGGATTCAAACTTTCTAGAAATTAAACCGATGATTTTGACCGGAATGGCCCAAAGTGTGGGAATTGAAATGATAAAATTCACGGGTGTATGTTTTGTAGAATTTTCATTAGTCACCAGTACAAGCAATTGCTAGAATTTAATATAAGACTTAAACACATAGTCTATGAATTTTATACACATCAATGGGTTTCCACACTCATCTTGAAAATGCTAATTAAGTAATTAAAAGTACTGTAACTATTATGAGTCAATGCAAATGTGCCATTGCACCATCCACACACGGTGCACATGTATAGATTTAGTACTTCACATGAGTGGAATTGAAGATCACATAATTAGAGAATTAATTATGTTTTCTCAAGGGTGAAAGTCAACTTTGAACTTCATGGGGGAAAGAGACGAGGAAAACTAAGGCTTCAGCACATATGCAGTACATTAGAGTTTAGATCAATGAGATTAAAGAGAAGAGAAATATAAGTTCAATGGATATTAAACGTTTGTGTTGTGGCAAATTCAAAAAAGTAAAGAGAAAAATGAAAAGATAAAAAAAATGTGAATATATTCGATAGAATAAGAGTTATCACAAATTAGTATATGACCTGCACATACAAAAGAAAATGTAGCTAATCTACCAATACTGATATATAAGAGCACCCAAATGAATTTCAAATTAACTTCTTGTAACATTCTCAGCAAGCTCAGAGACATATATAAGCAAATATCAATTTATATTAACAAATATAATGCATATTTTATTAAGTAACAACATAAAAAATAATTTAAATTGTGAAATAGTTTTTTTTTATAGGCATTAAATTGTGAAATAGTAGTTGATTGACAAATAGTCAACATCGCTTTAATTGACAGATTTGTTGAGAGTGTCAACCCCTTTGCTTTAATTGACAACCTTTTCTGAATGTCAACCCCTGTCGTGCTTCACTTTTTGATAAGTGACTTTACTTTCCATTCAAAAATCAAAACCCATGACATAGCTAGTCGTAATTAATTTTATTGTAGGTCATTTTGGCTCTAGAAATCTGCGATAAGGCATGCATGGCCATTATATTGTCAACCATTTCGTCTTAGTGGGCTACAAAATCTGTGATAATGTCCATTTACATTTACCCGATGAAGAAGAACATTGTGGGGTTATCATCTCAACCACGTGCAGATGGATATGGGTGGGAATTTAAAACACAACAGTTAATGACAACATGCAATGCAATGCAATGCAAGTGCCCCAATCTTGCCGCTGATAGAACATGTTGATCAAATTAAAGACCCTCCACCAATTCCTCTGACTTTATACATACATCAATTATATTTCTACTGACTTACACACTTTATGAATTATGATTTCACACTTGAACTGCAAAATCTCTTTTCATTTGTAAACATTAATTTTGCATGAAAACATAATGGCCAATATTCAAAAGTCTTCGCTATTTTGGTCAAATACTAGCTGAGCGAGCTAAGAAGCTTGTCATGCAAATATCTCTCAAGTCTCAACTGATCATTTCTGACTCATTAGCAAGCTAAGGGTGGTTCACTGCATTCACTTGCCTCCACCCATTCCATTGGAAAACACATGCAAAGTCTCCTTATAAATGGTTATAGATTACTCCGTCAATTACCACACCAACCAACAAACATATCAAAGGACGTACGTCGCAACCTCCTACACGTTAACACCCAACGTTGTTCAACCTAACACCATACACCGTAATCCCATATTGGATTCATTGATCTATTTAAAACTTTTCGTCGTTTGATGTGAACATTTGTAACAGTCATATAATATTATCCATGAGCTCCTCGTTGTTTTCAAAGTGTTGTCACCAAACTTTGGTAAAGTTAGAAAACTATCCCAATATGCACTATTATATCTAAAGTTGTAGTTAAACTGATGGAAGTTAGTTTAACATTGATAACAACCCAAATCAAAATTCAAGATATTGTGATAACAGCTTGCGAATATTCCAAATCAATGCAGAAAGTTGAACATAAAATAAAAAAGTATTTGGCCAGTTCGTGTGCAAGACTTTCCAAATTCTTTAATATCACAATTTCTTAACTAGAACCGTTTCAATTATTAATCACAAAAAAAATCTCAACAATTTTAATATTTAGTATTAGTATTTACTATTTAGCTGTTGTATGGCCGGTGATCCGTCCTTGTTTCCTAAAATATTCTTAAATTCCCCTTTTGCTCATTAAACATTTTCTTCAACACTTAATGTTATTTTATGTATGAAAGGTGCACCAATACACGAGCAGCCGTATTGTATTTTTCCTTCTCAGAACATCTTTAATCTTTAATTAATACTACATGACATTTTTATCTTACATACATAGCCTTGAGTAGTAACCTTATAAATAAATAAGTCTCCTACCATTGTCTTCTACACTCAGTTTCTATATATATGCTATGCGAAGAACTGTGATGTTCAACTTCAGCATGTTGGAAATTCATCACCTACACTTTCTAGCGATTCTCTTTCTATATACTACTTTGACATGCTCTGAAACCGCACCCACTCCCATCCCACTAGAGCTTCCCATAGGCTTCTCGGCGGTGCCAGAGTCTTCTTCAACGATGCCGTTTCAGGCAGTTCTGAGCGACCCTAGCGGGAACTTCTCTCTAGGCTTCCTTCGCGTGAACAAAAACCAGCTGTCGCTGGCGATCCTCCACGTGGCATCCTCAGAGCCCTTCTGGGTGGCCAACCCAACCAACGCCGCATCCTGGTTCCACACCACGCGCCTCTTCTTCAACGGCAGTCTCGTCCTGTCCGACCCCGAAACGCGCGTTTCGTGGTCAACCGCCACAAACGGAGGAGACCGCGCGGTGCTACTCAACACCTCCAATTTACAGATTGTTGTTGACCACAAAGCTGCTCCCTTATGGGAGAGTTTTCAGTTTCCCAGAAATACCCTCGTCCAGGACCAGAATTTCACCTCCAACATGACTTTGTCATCCTCCAACGGCATTTATTCCATGAGGTTAGGCAATGATTTCATGGGATTATACGACGAAGACGTAATATTATATTGGAAACGCTCACCACTGGAATCAAAAGCTGAAGTGAATGAAGGGCAGGGACCGATTTACGCCCGAGTCAACCCGGAGGGTGGTTACCTCGGGATGTATCAGACAAGCGACACCAAGCCCGCGGATGTTCAAAAGTTCAACACCTTCCAACTAACGTCGTCATTTCTCATCCTGCGCTTGGAACCGGACGGGAATCTCAAGGGCTATTACTGGGACGGTTCCAACTGGCTTCTTAACTACCAGGCTATCTCTGAAGCCTGCGACCTCCCCCGCTCCTGCGGTTCCTACGGTCTCTGCACGCCGGGCGGCTCCGGTTGCTCCTGTTTGGATAACCAGACCCGGTTCGAACCGGGTGGTTGTTTAAATATTGGAGATGATCATGGAGACCTGTGTAGTGGTAGTAGTAGTAGTAGTAGTAGTGAAGGGATTGGTAGTGGAAGTAATAACAGTTACAGGGTGCTGAGAAGAAGCGGCGTGGAGCCGCAGCATAAGGAGCTGCTACGTCACGTGACGACGTCGTCTCTGGCGGAGTGCGAGAAATTCTGCCAGAACAACTGTAGCTGTTGGGGGGCGCTCTATAGCAACGATACTGGGTTTTGTTATGTGTTGGACTATCCCATCCAGACCATGCTGGGTACCGGGGACGGGTCCAAAGTGGGTTATTTCAAGGTTAGAAAAGAGGAACGGGGGAAGAATCGGGTTTGGTTGCGAGTTGGGATTGTGGTTACGGTTTTAGTTATGGTTGGGGTTGTTATTACAGGGACCGGGTTTTGCGTGACGAGATGGAGAAAGAGGAGAGGGGTGAAGGAAGAGGATTGGGCCTCACCCGGCCCGTATAAGAATCTTGAATCCGCTAGTTTCAGATCAATTGAAATGAGCAACGCCGCCCAGTGAAGTGAGAAGAATGACGCAAGGGGTGACGCATGTGCTCTTTGGTGGGGTCCATCTAATGAATCTAATGTTTGTTTTTTCGGTTGCACGTTCATGACCTTCCCCACTTGCATAGTGGTTGGCACTTGGCAGCATGTGATGTGACTCTCCTCTCTCCTCGTTCACCTTTCCTTATTTGTACAAAACAAATGCCATCGGTTGAGTGAAAAGGTAGATCAGAGGACACAAGTGGCGAATGAAACCAAAAAAGATGACTTCAATTCACTACAGTCATGGAAAAATCAATCAGCATCATAGACTCAACTTAAACTAATTCAACTTTTTGTCTAGTTTTGCTGTGGGACGTGTCTTTTTTATATTGCAATTTGACTTCAAACTGCCGCCGCTTCATTTGATTTTAACTCAGCCTGCATTACTCATAGTCACAAATATGTTGTAATGCAATTCGGGCTGCTCAACCCAAGTTTTATATAGTAGATCAGTCTCGAAATTAATTGGTTTTTGTCTAATCTATTATTGTATCTTCTTCTTCTTCTTCTTCTTCTTATTATTGTGAATTTGTGAGTAAGTTTATCCATAGGAAGACACTATTGATTAAGGGATATAGTAAAGAGTTGTTTTTCCAATGTTATTAATTAACTGAAATATATTAATTAGTAAGTGTTAATTGGGTGAGATATATTAAGAGTCAATTGGTAACATTTTTACACCAGTGAAAAATTTAGATTATGTTTAGCAAAATTAACTAAAAACTAAAAAAAATAGTTCATAATTATTAACCGAAATCGTTAAACTAGCTACGTTATAAGAAAAAAATACAAAATTTCATATAAACATTTATGAAATTGTGTTAGCGTAATTTCCGAAACAAAATTTTGAAATTATGCTAACATAATTCTAGAAATGTTTTTCCAAATTAAAAATATAAAAAAAGAGTACATATATAATTCTGGATTCACGAATGCAAAGTGGTGTCACATTTTACATTTCTCTCGTGCTCTTTGACTCCATCTGCGTCTTCTTTTATGCACCAGAGTTGTCGACAATGTGGTGTTTGTATGTAGCAGTTGGGTTGGGTGTAGGTGGGGCATGATGATACTAGGTGGATTGAATCTTTTTTGAGGTGCATGAACGAAAAAGAAGGTGCAGAAAGTGATTGCCCAATTTCGTTGGATCTATGCCAAATTAAAGCTGGGTCGCTGTGCGCATAGCTCCATCCGTGTATGAAAAAGCCTAGTTCAAAATCTTTGACAAAATAATCATAATAATAATTTTTATGCTTTTGCTATTAGTAGGGACTAGGGGTAATGTCACAAATATTATTCCTACTAATTTCTACATGAAAAGCTTACACTCTATTTTTTCACCAAAAAAAAAGAAGCTTACACTCTCTATTTGAAACAAAAGACACTAATTAAGTGGGTATTGAAAACTTATTTCTTTCCCCTAAAAAATAACTTAGTGTCAAAAAATATTGCTATTTATTTCGTGAAATATTTGACAAGAATAAACACCGATTATCAGGATAATAAAAATTGAATTGAAAACTTCAAATCAAAATAAATTAATTGTCATTATAGTACCATCAATTTAACAACCGACTCATAAACTTACGAATTCATACTGCATATATTCTCCAAGATTTATCATCAACTTGTATTGTACAAAATATTAGTTTATTTATTTAAATTTTAATATATTAATTGCGGATAAGAGACAGTGCAGGTAAAAAGCATACATCTGGACCTAAATCTATCTACTATTTAGTAGATAATAGACAACTTTCCTTTTCATTGTGATTACTTTTTCAAATACACATTAACTCCGAGATATATCATCAACTCAGCCTGCATTACTGTATGTATGATATAATGTTTATTTTTAAAAATTAATATATTAAAAGTATGTGGGTATATATAGGTCTGAACACTAGTATATTTAATTCGACTTGTACCTATCTTAAATACTTGTACTTCAAACATAAACCTATTCTAACAAATAATTAATTTCGCTGTTATATTTGAGCAATGTTTGCATGTAAATAGAGAGGGAGAGAGATGTCAGCAGCTTGTTGCTAGAATTAATTATCTTTGCGGCGTATATTTTGCGTGGTATGGCATTGCTTGCTTCATTGCCTGTTTGAATGAAGAATATGTCATCTCTTGAACCAATAAAATTAAAACCTACACTTCATGCAAAGAATAAATGCTCTCGATCAATCAGCTGATTCCATTAAGAGGAAACAACTAGCAAAGTATAATATAAAGAAACGAATATTCTTTCCTTTTTTATCCAGCGCAATATGCTTATACTCTACAATTTGCTTTATACAAGTTTATCATATCTTATTGTAATATTACTATTTGGTCCCATATGCATCTTCATGTATACAACCATAACAGGCATTTATTCAAGGTGTTCTCACAAGTATTTTGCTAAGATTTCCAATTTGGGTGGGGATGTTTTTCAAGTGTTCTCACAAGTATCTTGCTAAGATTTTCAATTTTTCAAGTATCATTTCTCCCCATACTTTTGTATTTCAAAACTATTTTCGCTTAGGATGATGTTAGTGCTTAAACTGTTGGGGTTTGGAATGTGCTGGACTTTTTGGACTTTTATGGCTCTTGAATAATCATCTATATTGGTTCTTGCTGTGATACTATACATGTTACATGCTGGTGTAGCATTTCAGTAGGGAAAGTAGTTGTAGTAGTATAATTTGTGGCCCTATTTGCTTATCTGATATATGGGCAGCCAGGGTAGGACAATATGTAAAGTGATGGCACTACTTGTACCGGTACTAATATATTGGTCTTTAGCTGCTGAAAAAAAAAAATAAAAGGGAAAGGATGATGTTATTTCTGCTCAAAATGTTTATATATAACACTTATTTTACGATAATCTTTTTTTTTCTTTACTAGTACCTCACTTGTACTCGCACTGCAATTTATAAATATAATAGTAAATTAGTATATATAAATTTATTCATATAATTTATGACAATAATATACTGAATAAGTTAATATGAATACGTGTGTCAGTGTACGTATCTACTTAGGATGTATCATCGATTAGGATTTACACAATTAGAGAGCTAGCAAAATCAGCTGATACAGAAAATCTTGTTAATTATAAGCCGAAAAAGGATGATTATATAATTGTATTTAGCTAATAATAAAAAATAACATCATTATCATATCGTGATGATAATAACTATATACAACATCAACTAAAAAGCGAAGAAAACCAATGAGAAAATGATACGTACTATATTAGGATTATTGTTTTGAATAAATTTCTTTCCATCGTATCAACTAATTTATTGCATATTGTTTTCCTTTCCTTTCCTTTTATTTCCCTCATTATATAAATTATGGTTCGAACTTTAAACAAAATAAATATAGCATTGTATTTTTCACTAGTGGTCCACACTTCTCAGGAACTACGTTTGTCGGATTGCCCAGCCTGCGTATACTTTATGAAATGTACTTTCAGTGTTGTTACTTGTTAGTTTGTAAGTTGTAAGTTGTAACCACTGTATTAAGCTCTTTAAAAAATAAAAAATAAAAAATAAACACTGTATTTAGCTGAAAATAAGGAGTATGCGAATCAACATGCTCCTTAATTTTACCCAACTTTAATCAAAGTAGACCTAATACTACTCACTCTACTATAGCTGCCTTTTATGTAGCCTTTAGTGGTTATTTGGTGGTGACGTTCTTAATTTAACGCAGCCAGCTAGCATATGTTTTTTAGATGAACTTCTGGGTAGAGTAAGTTACTGTTACTCTTCATAAAAAAAGAAGTAAACTCTCATTTCTCAATTCATCATTGTCCTCCAGTAATATCGTGTTTTTCTCTATAATATGCCTGCCTGTGTTTTCCGACAAAATACTAGTATTTGTGTAGAAGAGGCATGTTGTTCCATTTCCATGCATTGGAAAACATAGAGAGAGAATCAAACACACCAATAATGTATTCATTAAATAGGAACCAATTAAGTGTCTTCCCTGTATAATGTCATAAGATGTGTGTAGACTAATTCTCTGCTGGGCCTGGAAAACAGAGATTTTATTTAGCCGTATGCAAGACATTCTCGAATAAAATTAATAAATTCAGATTTGTGACTGTGTACCATCGTGATGTGTTTCAACTTTCAATTGCTTGTCTGAAATCTGAATGATTTCTTTCCCCCCAGCGTACAGAAGTAACAAAAATTATTGTGGTCAACTCTTCAGTGAAAAACCATATGGATGTAACTTTTCTTGGCCACGAAGCTAAGTCACCTAAAATTACTGTCACTTTAAAAACAAGTAAATTATTTAATTATCTATCATTGAATTGAATTGAATTTGTTTACTGTTGGCTCTTCTCTTTATAGGCTGTCAATGTGGTTGCAATCAGATGCATCCCGAGACATTAAATTTCTTTTCATTTGGTCCATGGACATGAAATATTTTTCAAACTCCCTATCCCTAAGCCACTTTTTTTTTTTAATTATCTATTTATTTCTATCAAAGACACCACGCAATATAGGCCCATCCATTCCCTACGTAACTGGGGAGTGAAAACTGAAGGCGTAATTACTCAACATGCCTAAACAACTTCATATAGTTGATTGGAAAGAGCTAGAAAGAAAAAAAAAAAAACTGAAAACAAAGTTACTTAAATTAGACCTTTAAGCTTCCCTTAATGAGCAAGTTGAATTTGTGCTTCCCACGTAACTGAAAAAAAGTCCCTTTTAATAAGCACTGTGAAAGCAAAGCAAGGATATGAAAAGTTCAATTTGTGTCTCCAACCTCGTTTTCCTTTGTCCCTATTTTTTAAAACGGAAAGGATAAGCTTCGGTAACTTATACTAGCAATAACTAACACGAAAAAATTAATTAAAAAAAGAAGTTAAAGCAAAACTTTCAATGATATTTGTCTTCAGTTTTAAGTAGGTGAATCCCAAGCCTGACTTTAATTCGTGGGTCCGACTATCACTCTCATCCTTGCATATTCGTCTCCATTTCCCCGTCAGCTTCGTTATCTTGTTACTGTGTCTGTCATAGTCATCCCAACCCACATGTCAACACTTATCAAGGTATCAAGCAAATGAAAAATACAATACCCTCCTTCGGCCTATAACAACACCTCGCTTTTTTCGCACAAACCCACAAGCCTAACCAAAATTGCATACTATTCAATGCCTTGTGACTTATATATATTTGCATTATTAACCCAGAAATACAATTGACAACGTTTTTATAATAAATGGTCAATCAATGACTAATCAGTAATCACAATTTAATTACATTGAGTGATGGGAAGAGAAGCGTAGCGTAACGTAAGCAATTTAATACACGGTAGTCATGTTTCATTTGTTATTGAGTTTTCAATTTTTCATCCGCTACTAGTAGTAAATATTTAATTAATTATTTTTAAAGGTTAGAATCATGGTATTGAATGCAGAACCGAGTATCATGCATTTCGTTTTCTTGCATTATATTTTGTCTTTACTAATGTTTCACTCCACAGGTATGCCAGAAAACAGAAAGGACATTTCACACATGGAAAATCCCAGGAAGAGAAAGTGCCCTTGTCTTTTCTCACCTTCAAATTCAATCCTTCCCCTTTCTCTCTCTCACGGTGCTAGCTAGCTAGCTAATTCTCTTCTCTCTATTCTCTATTTCATTCCTTCCATCCATCATATATTCATATTCCTCTTCCATTACAAAACCGTCTTGATCCTTTTCATTTTTCATGTCGGTTTATTTTTGAAGAGAGAAATTAACCCTTTTTTTTTTAATTTATAATGAGAGGTATAGCATCTTGTTACAACGAACATGCCATTAGAGTGTCCGATTCATATTGTTCAAGGCCTTCAAACCAGGCCTATCTCTGTCCAAAACTGAACCCTTCCACCAGAAACTCAGTGACCTGCATGTACAAAATCTCAAAGCAAAAACAACTCTTTGTCACAATCACTTGGGCGAAGAAACTCTTGGGCCAAGGCTTCACCATAGCCATCACTAATTCCGAACATTCTTCTCTTTCTCCCTCCAAATCCAACAACGCAAGGCAATTCAGAAAGAACAGAGGCCACGAAACATTCCAATCCCACAATTTTCAAGTCCAAGTCTTGTGGGATCTCTCCGATGCCAAGTACGAGGAAGGACCAGAACCGGTTAGTGGGTTTTACGTCGTCGTTTTGGTGGACTCCGAACTGGGCCTACGCCTCGGCGACAAAAATTCTTCTTCAATTGAAGAACTGCTACCAAACATGGACGCAACAAAAGAAGCGAATTTCTCAATGGTTTCGCGGAGCGAGACGTTTTCCGGCACAGCGGTATACGCAACGAAGGCGAAATTCTCGGAGACGGGAAATTCTCACGATATATTGATAAAGTGCGGCGCGGAGGAGGAGGAAGAGTCGAAGAAGGGTCACGTGCTGTCCGTGTGCGTGGACAAAAAGACAATGTTCCAGGTTAAGAGGCTGAGGTGGAACTTTCGTGGGAACCAAACAATTTTTGTTGATGGTTTGGTCGTGGATATGATGTGGGACGTGCACGATTGGCTTTTCAATTCAAAAAATTCTGCTTCATCTGCGGTGTTCATGTTCAGGACAAGGAGTGGCCTCGATAGTAGGTTATGGTTGGAAGAGAAGACTTCGCACGCGCGCAAGGAACAGGACAGAATTGGCTTCTCTTTGTTGATATGTGCCTGTAAGAACAATGACTGCTGATTCAATCTTTTTTCTTTCTTTTTTTTAATTTTAATTCATCTGGATTTTATAAGATTGAAAAAACTGACACCTGCTTAGATTTGTCTTCTTTTTTTTTTTTTTTTTTGCTTAATCTCTGTTGATGATATTTGGTCAGAGGCCATGTAATCGTGTCCGTTTGAACCAGAATAGATGAAAAATCATTAAAGATTATATTAATTATTTGTGCTGTTGAAGTTTTTGTTTTTTTCTTCTACACGAAACATTGTTCAGCTGAGATATATATGTGCGTTTTAATGATTTTGTACGTTTTTGTTTATTAATGGGGATGGTGGGATGCGTGGGGGGTACTTGAGGTGGCGAAAGTGGGGTTGGGGTGTGAGATCATACATGACAAGCCACATTCAATTTCATTGGACTTTCTGTTTATCATCATCATGCATGGTATTTTTGGGAGTACTTGCTCCTTAATTAGTTGAATATAATTCTTTATCGTACACATTCATATGTGAGATATTTACACTGGCAATTCATACATCTTGGATTTTGAATTTCAGATCGAAATTCCACCTACGTAATTGCTATCAGATGGCTTTTTAGTTTAGAACATGTTAGCGTGAAACGCCTATTTCCAATATCAATGCATCTTGATTCATGTGGTTTGTGTTGTACTAATAAAGGATGGAATGAAAATTATGTTTCACTATTTTGGTTCATGTTGGAATGCTAGCTGAGTGAGCTTAGAAGTATTTTTAACATGTTTATACATGTTTTAAAATTTTCATGTCAAATCTAGAAGTTAAATTATCTTGCTTTTCAGTTGACCCAATTTTCTCTTAAATGTTGAACCAGTTTTTTTTTTTACCAAAAACCAAGTATGTTATTTTACTTGCAGAATAACAATTTTTTATTACTTTATTTTGTGCCTTAGAATTCGAAAATATGCATTAAAACTCTCAGAAACACATTCCCAACTTTTATTCGAAGAGGCCCGATGTGGTTTTCCTCCCACACTGGGCTTTTAAATTGGTCCAAGTCAAAGTGGATCAAAACATATTGTTCGTTAATTAAATAAGGCACATTCTATTTACACCCACATATTTTCTAAGTACACCCCCATCTTCTCCTTTTATATCATTTAGAGTTCCATTTTATATCATTTAAAGTTTCATTTGTGAAACCTTATATTATTCGAGGCTTCATTTGTGGAACCTTATATCATTGAGGGTTTCATTTGTGAAACCTTATATCATTTAGGGTTTCTTACGTGATACCTAAATAAATATTTTAGGATTTTGATTATGAAATCCTAAATCATTTATGCCTTTAATAGGGAAATCCTAAATAAAATAGGCATTTTCTTTTTAAACCCTAAATCATTTAGGATTTTGTTTGTAAAACACAAAAGTATTTTGGGTTTAATTTGTGTAAACCTTAAATCATTAAAAGTTTTATTTGTGCAACCTTAAATCATTAAGGGCTTTATAATTAAACCCTAAAATATTTAAGATTTCTTTTGTGAAACACAATAAAATAGAGTTTTGTTTGAGAAATCCTAAATAATCTAGGGTTTCATTTGTGAAACCCTAAAAAACATAGGATTTTCTTTTTGGAAACCAAAATTATTTAGAGTTTCGTTTGTGAAACCTTGAATGGTTAAGGTTTTCATTTGTGAAAACCTAAATCATTTAAGGTTTCATTTGTCAAATTAAAAATCATTTAGGATTTCATTTGTAAAACCCTAAATCATTTAAGTCAATAGAATTGTCATAAAGGGTTGGTCCGACTCGTCGAACCTGACCCACCTACCTTGTTAGTAGGTTGGGCCAACCCAACCCACTCCTTGATAAGTTTTAAAAAACTAAGCCCAAATCGACCCACCAAAGGTTGTGAGTTCAAGAAACTAACTCACCAACCCACTTAAAATTTTTATAAAAAATAAATAAATTTGAACACATTATATATTTTTTTATATGAAACACATTCAATTAAAAAAAAGTAAAATCTAAAATACAAATTAAAATTAATTACTAGAATATGATCACAAAATAGTTCAAGTCTTGAAAAAGACAGAAGTTAAACAACATTGAAGTTCAAAGTTTTTAAGTCTTAAACAACATTACAAATACTAAAAAAAATAGAAAAACAATTTCAATTCCTCAAGCTCTTTGCTATCAATATTAAACTACATTAGAGTCTTGACTAGATACATTTATGATCACTTCTTCTCTTTCAATATTTATTTTATCTTCATCTATAATAAAAAAAAATACAATTTTATCTTCTTTGTCGAGTTCGTGGCCAAGCCAGTTCACCATGAGCTGACCCGTCACAGGCTAGGTCATAGGTGGGTTGGGTCTAATTTTCAAACTCACAAGAAAATTGACATTTTTTCATGCTTTGCTAGGACCCGTTGTGGGCCAGTCCAACCCACAAGTCTGAGCCCATTTTGATAACTCTAATTTAGGATTTCATTTATGAAATCATAAATCATTTAAGGTTTAATTTGTGAAAACCTAAATCATTTAGGGTTTCGTATGAGAAACCGTAAATATTTTAAGGTTTCGTTTATGATACCTTAAATCATTTATGGATTCAATTAGGAAAAACTAAATAATATAGGATTTTATTTTTTAAACCTTAAATCATTTAGGGTTTAATTTAGGAAACCCCAAATCAATTAAGATTTCATTTGTGAAACTTTAAATAATATAAGGTTTTATTTTTGAAACTTTATATCATTTAGGGTTTCAATTGTGAAACTCTAAATCATTCAAGATTTTGTTTATAAAACATTAAGGTATTTAAGGTTTTGTTTATGAAATCTTAAATCATTTAGGGTTTTATAATGAAACCCTAAAATATTTAAGGTTTCATTTTTTGAATCCAAAATTATTTAGGGTTTCATTTGTGAAACCTCAAATCATTTAGAATTTTATCTATCAAACCCTAAATTATTTAGAGTTTTAATTATGAAACCCTAAATCACATATGTTTCAAATATGTAAGACATTCACATGGTTTTTAATATTTTTTCAAATTTTCAAGACATTATTCTTGTTTTTTCATATTTTTAAAAAAATTTATTTTTTTAAAATTTTCAAAAAATTCCTCTAGATAATTTTTTTAATCTCTGTATGAATTTAATTTTTTTAATTTAAATTCGTAAACATGATAAATATCTAAAGTTACTAATCAATTATATTTTTTAATTTGCTTTGTAATCGAATCAAACAGTTATAAAATATCCAATTATGACACATGTCTTCTGAAATACCAAATGATGACACATATCTTTCGAAGTATGAGAAACAACACTATTTTGTTATGTATCTTATGAATCCATTTATGAATTAATATATTTTATCATACACATGTCTTTCAAAACATCAAATGGTAACACATGTCTTTTGAAGCAAAAGAAGTAATATCATTTCACTATGTATCTATAAACTAGTAAATTTTATTTTATATAAATATAGATTACATTTTTTAATTTTTTTAATTTACATTATAACTGAATCAGCTGCAAATTATCTGACACACGGTTACGGTTGCACATATCTTCCGACTTTATGTTTTCGTAAATAGTGACCACACTAGAAATGCAACGAGAAAGAAGTGAACAAGAACGTGGAAAAATAGTCACCACTCTCTGCTTTTTAAAACCCTTCTCTTCCGTCTTCTCATTTCGTCAAAACCTCCTATTCTATTCCTTCAAGAGCAAGTACCAAGGTACAGGGTACTCATCGTTGTTTCATTCGAGTCTTGTCATAGATACCATCGAGGTTTCTTGATTTGTCGTTGTTTTCTCCCCACCTGTTGTTTCTTTTTTCTTGTGTGGGTTGTTGTTTGCTGTTGCACGATGGTGCTGATCCACTAGGGAAGTGATTTTATCATCTGGGTATGCGGATTTCGATGTAAAGAGTTAATCTTTTCTGGGAAGGGTATCCTTGTTGCTGATGAGTCAACTGGCACAATTGGCAAGCGTTTAGCCAGCATCAACGTTGAAGCAAGCACACGCGCTCTTCGCGAACTCCTATTCACCACACCTGGTGCTTATGATTGTCTCAAGCGGTGTCATCTTGTTTGAGGAAACCCTTTTTACCAAAACATTAAGAAGGCATGGGGTGGGAAAGATGAAAACATTAAGAAGGCTCGGGAAGCTTTCGTTGCTAGCTGCAAGGCTAACTCACATGCAACGTTTGGATTTGGGAACTTACAAAGGTGATGCCACTACCCTTGATGAGGGTGCCTCTCAGTCTCTCCATGTGAAGGACTACAAATACTAAAATAAAGTGTTCATTTTTGCACCAACATTTTCATGTTGTTTCATAGGAGTTAGACTCGACCCTTCTGCTTTGTGCTATCGATTGCATCACGCCAAGTTGGCTTGGTACCGTTGCTTTTCGTATTTGTTTCCCCCATTCCGTTTTATTGTACCTATCCATATGACAATTAAACGGATCCCTTTTCATTAATGATCGATCTATTAATGAAAATAAAATGAACAAAGATTCATAAAAGATAATAGGAAAACGTTTATTATTGTGACGATAAAATATAAGCATTGCTTTAGAAGATAATTACAAGATAATGTATATCTTTATCATTAGATAAATGTTTTATTCTTGGTATGATAGATCATATTTTATTAACCTAATATCGGAAATAAAGATATGATCACTCCTTATATACCAGAACAATTATGAAGATGTTTTATTTTATATTTCAATGCTTGTTTGAATGTGAAAAAAGCATTTTGCTATTTGAATTTATTGCATGGGAGGTGCAGGAAGCAGTAAGTGGAGATGCAGTAGCTCAAGCCCGGGCTCATGCTATGTATTGTCCAATTACCATTTCAAGTGGTCTGACACAGGATTTGTTACTCTTCACTCTCACTTCATTTGTTGGATGATATTGTGGGCCCATGAGCGGTGAGCCCATGTATGCCCACTACTTTCGAATTTAAACCAACCCATAAAGAAAACAAAATCAGCCAGGACCAAAAACCAGTGCGTGCGCCTAGAGAAGCCGATTTTGATCGAAATAATATCAAGAAAAGTATTATAAACATTCATTTAGTTTTCTTTATGAGTTGGTTTTCTCTTTCCATTTAGTGCCTATTTGATTTTTAAGTAAAAAAACATGTATGTGATAAAAATATTTGTGTCGACATACAGATGAATATCCTTATTTTTATTTTACTTGTATGAGTTTTATGTATTGAATTTACATTAGAACACACTTAGAACATTTTTAACTTATCAAAGATACACTTAGTTCCACCCCCATTTAGTTGCTATCACTTTTTTTTTTCTACGTTTTCTCTTTCTCTTTTCTGTCTAACTATCTTCTATCCATCCCACTTCGGGAAGTAAAAATTAGATGGACATAAATTAGTGCTCATGGTATCCCTACCACAGAGGTTCACTGAACTCAATTATGCACCCTTATTAAAAAAAACAAAAGGAAAAGGAAAAATGCTACTACTACAACTAGGTCTCAGGCATGAATTATTCTAGTGGCTACGACTGCGATAGGGTAGTTATTTTGAGTGTAGCCTACTAATAAACTTTAGATAGACACCAATATATATGAGGAAGCATCCCTCTCTCGCTGCTGCTGCCACTGGAGAAGTCAGAACCTGAACCGACCCTGAACCTGAACCCTGAACCTGATCGTGTATTTTTTAACTAGAGGTGAGATGCATTAAAGTTGCCTTTTACAGCCGAAAATAAATCAAAAGCAACTTTGGCCAAGCCAGAATTTCCTATCTTTATTCTGAGTTTTCTTTTAATTTTTGGTGAGGTGCAGTGCAGTGCAGGGTGCAGCTAGCTGAGTAAGTAGTCACGTCAGGGGCATCAGAGAAAAAAAGCACATTAGTGGAGGGAGTATCATCTTTCCATTATTGTACACGTGATATGATTTTCGGTTCCTTTGACTCTGCCTAATTACTTAATAAGCGTAAAGACAGAGCAAGGAAGTAACGAGAGGGAGAAAGTGTAGTGTTGTGTTGTATTATGAATTAGTATGATAATGACCGGCAATTATGTCTCCCCAACCCAACCCTTGGTTTTCTTTAGCAGGAAACTTCTTTACTCTTTCCCAGGTACGGTTTCTGTCTGTCCTGGAGCGTAAGATGTATCAGTATTCAGTAATACGTATGTATGTAGTGCCATGCCAGTACCATACACACAGGCACAGCCTTCAAATGCAAGTAAAATACTACTTCCACTGCACTGCAGATAAGGCCCTGTGTCACCCGCTTCGTTTCTGTAGCAACAAAAATAACTATTTAAATTTTGGGGCGTGGGGTATTTCACTTTCGTGTCTTTATAATGTATTTAATGGTTGATTCACCTTTCAATGGCATACATACGCCAGGGTCAGTACACGCAAGGCAGGGTTTTCATCTTTCTATCTAGGAAAGTCAAAACTGATCAATGCCTCACTCACGTACCGGTACTTTATTCATGGAAACTCACCTTTCAACTCAGTATTCAAATACAAACTTTTATCTTCAAATCCTTATTTAATAATTCCCCTAAGTATATATCATTGATACTATACACTAGTTTAACTCAAAATCACGTGAATTATCTGATATAAGATTGTTCTAATTAACTTAACATGAGATCTTGAGTTTAAGTTATCTATAGGTGATTGTGTTAAATATTTTGCAAAAAAGTTTTGTTATCCATGATAATCTCCTATCCAACTTGAATAAACTCATGCTATTACCTTTATATTATTATTAAGTACATTTAAACGGCAGCACAAGTAAATTAAGGATGCTTAATTAAATGGATCGAAGCTTATTGCACTTAAAACTGGACCCTGCACTCTTTAGTTCTATGTCGACTTGTTATGTATATTTTTTTATTTTCGTATGCAAGCATTAAAAAAAAAGAGAGAAAAGAGCATAAAAGAAGTAAACCGATCGAGTGCAGTACCAATGTCAAGGATTTTGCTTCTCTTATTCGATATCAAAACCAACTAGGACCACACAATACAACTAGAGAATTCCCGTGCAGTTACTTTGCTGTATAACATTTATTGATCCTTCTGTACAAACCAGCCAGTAGTATGGTCACGTTAGTGACCTATCAAGCTAAACAGTACATGTAGATGTTCTACTAGAACCTGGAATATATATTTTGATTTTGATGTTACTTGCACTTTTTCTCTATTACTACTCCTCCTTTAACGCAAAATATAGTTTTAGACCATGTGTAGTATATAGAAAACTTCATTTGCAACCGGCCATTTCTTTGTAAGGCAGAAACCGGGTTGTGGTTTAAGTTTATATGTTCTTTAGTTAATTAGGAAAAAAAAACATTTTTGTTCTTAAATGCTGCTTTTTTTTAGTCCATTAGGATCAATCTAGTGGTAAAATGTTTTAAAAAAAATCACAAAAATTTATGTTGAATGTTCAAACCTTATTACTATTGTAAGAGAAATCGTTTGCTTAATATGGAAACACTTCATTTAATTTAATCTGTCTACAATACAACACATATACCTAGCTCAATGACAACTCTAAAAAGTTACCTATTCAAGTATTTATATTCCGTACCATGAATAATCACGTTAAATCGTTCTGATATAACCTGCAGAAAATATTGACGACTTTTTTTTTTTATCCGTAGACTTTAATTTCACATTCAACTAATCTTTTTGTACTGGATTGGTCCATTTTAATGTAAATTAATTAAATTACTGAATTCTTGCTCTCATTGATATGCAAGTAAGGTGAAAAAAAAGAAAAAGACAAAAATACATCGGAAGTGTTGGGATTAGTTACTCCCCGAGTCTGGAACCGGTAATTACCTGCGTACGTATTTACAAGAACTGTTCGTCTATTTCAAAATATCATTCAATAAGAAAATCGGGCCTTTTTTTTTTGTGCTTGTAACAATGTCCGATGCTTAAACAATGATATCCATCAATACATAACTTTTTCCCCGTTCATGAAATAAAACTATTGACCAATAAATAAATACCAAAGAAATTGCTAATACCTTAATTACAGCCTTTCATCAGTACACAAACACAAAAGTCCAGCACAGATAAATATCCAAAAATGCAAGATGGGTGTGGAAGGAAAAAAGACTGTGACCAACTGATGATGATATAAACATCATTTGAAGATGCAACATGTGAAGTAATATAATTGCAAATTCCATAATTTGCACGAATAAAAGAAATCTGCTACGTTTAAGAGAAACTCACCTGAATTAGTGTCATGCATACTCACAACACCCCAACAATTCAGTGATATTTTGCCAATGTCTAGTCTCCCTCATTAAATATTACGTACGTGAGTTGGAACACATTATTTTTCACCTTGATTGATTCCCATAAATATAAATAAAAGATTGAGCACCTTATCATATCATCAGTCTCTATACATTAACGACCCTCTCATCAGTTAGCTCTTGCTTACATAACGTGAGATCATCTCAGATAAAAAAGGCTGTGAAATTTTGCTTGCCTCTTAATTACGAGTGTCAACCTTAATTGTTTCACTCTCACTCTCATCATCACTGGTTTTGGCTTGCTTTATTAACCTTTAAGCTATAGTTCTCCCACAAATTTCCACCCTCAGTCATCAAGAAGGGAAAGCAGTTGTTATCAGGCGCAACTGCATTTCCAACATTTGAATTGGAAGGTGAAGAACCATGATCATTTGTTTGCTGCAGCCTCCCCCCATGAGTCTCGTGCCTTTGATCAATATTGATATCACAATAGGCACCACCTTGGTTATACAGAGAAGACTGGTCACTGTTATCGAAATAGAAACAACCTCTTGAGTCTTCCTTGCGCTTCTTGCTTCCTTCCTTGGCACTGGCACTCCTTGCATAGTTGCTGCTGCTGATACTTTCCCATTTCTCTTTGAACACCAAAGCACTCCTTTCGTAACCAAAACAAGCCATTTTGGTTGCTATTTCCTCCCACATAACCTCTTCTGAACACCCACTTTGCATATACCTTGTCTCCATCTCAGCTCTCAACTGTTGAAGCTTTGTAACCTCGGATTCTGGCCAGCTTTCAGCACCTCTGGCAGTAGTGCTATTTAGTATTTCACTCCCATCTTCATTCTGGTTTTCACTTTGGTTTTGAATTCCAGTTACCAATATTAGACCCTCAGGAGAATGAGTACTCTTTATTACCTCATTTCCTGTTAGTTTGTGCAAAGCCTCCATTAGAGCAGCATCCCTTGCTTCAATCCATGCTCTCTCTTTAGCCCAAAATTTGTGTTCCCTCTCCAACCTTGCAGCTTCTTGTCTCCTCCACTCTTCTTCTCTTAACACCCTCTCCTTTTCCTTCTGTTCCAGTGTCTTTGTGAGTTTATCCAACCACTCCTCTTGCTTCTCCACCAGCTTCCTCATCTGTGAGTCAATGAAGTCTTTAATCTTCACCTTCCAGCTTCTTCCACTCATTACCCTCTTCTTCCTCTTCTCCACCACGGAGTCATTGTCCTTGAGCCCCCCAGTGCTGTTCTGATCATTGTCATCCGATGATGACGTGTCCAAATCAGTGGAGTTGGTGAGGCTGAGGCTGTCACAATGCTTCTGAGACTGAAACATTTCTTGATTTGTTTGAGAAGGGTTGTGGAAACGAAGGCTGGCACTGCCAAAATTGGTTTCTGGCACCGAAGCTTGGTTACTGTTTTCACCATATAAGGCTTCAAGTTGACGAAAGAACCTGTAATGCTTCCCATCTTGTCTTCCTGCTTTTCCTTCCTTTGTCTTCTTGTAATATTTGTACAGGTTCTCAAACTTCTCCCTGCACTTTTTCCCACTCCTTTGATAACCATGTTCTTCAGACATGATCCTTCAACATTAACACAAGAAACAAAAAGGCTAAGAACTGAACTCATCTCGTAGGTTATGGAACACGGAACCCTAGTCTGAGCTGTGAATGATATGAGCATTCATAATAATAATAAATAATAATAAAAATACAATGCAATGTCGTCATGCACTGACGTTCTCTATGTTATAGTAGCAACCTAGTTAGAGGAAATAGGACTCAGCAAATGACCATTCGAATTGGTATAGAAACATGATTCATGGAAGGAAGAGCCTGCGGTTGATGTCATTCCATGAGCTCGAATTATAAGAAAGAACGAAATTTGAGTAGGGAAACACTAGTAGTAGTAATAAAAGGGAAGCTAGCAGTTGCACTTAAAAGAGGCTACGAAATTCTCAAAAAGGGAAAAAGGGGTCAGTGGTAGAGACGCAGTAGTAGTACTAATCTTGGTATATGAACTTAAAGCACTTGGAAGTACACACGATCAATAATCGAAAATCGAGTAGCGAGACGACCCGTGTATTATAGTATAGTCACTTCCAGCAATTACTGCCATCTTATATTTTCTATCAGAGTTTCCAGAAACTAGTGACCAAATTAAGTGCAGTCATCATAGTGTGAAACCGTGAAGAAGGTAGCAACACAAATAATATTGAATTTAATTAGTTGTTTAGTTTTTAGTATTTTATTTTTCAATACAAAACAAAGAAACAAAAAAATAATTATAATTTAGAGATGTTGAAGTTGAGAAGAGAAATTGAGGTACCTAGAAACTTCATCCCATAAGGGGCCTTTTTGATTAGCCTCTTTGAATTTGGAGTCGAGGCGAGATCTGATCTCAAGGAGAGTGAGAGTCTCTTGTCTGGGCCATCTTCCAGTGGATGCGTCTCCACCGATGCATCCTGCGGTCTCGGCCTCTAAGCAACTAAGCGGAGGAGTGGAGACACTAGTGGTGGTGGTGGGAGTGGCAACGCCGATGTTATTGGTGCCGGAATCGGTGGAGGCGAAGTCATGAAGACAACGAGGCATTATGTCGGCTACTTGACGACCAAACATCATCATCTCGTAGTGCTGCTGTGTCGCCGCCAGCTGGCCAGGGAACAGCTCCGCCTTGGGCTGCGGCGGCATGGAGGACGGGAAATGAGCCGAGCGAGGCCCGTTCATGAGTTGCCTCAGATCAGTGATGCCATACTGTTGCTGCTGCTGCTGCTGCTGCTCATGATGATGGTGGTGATGATGTTGATGATGATGATGGTCCTCCATTTCCATGTGAGAAATTAAAGCTTGAAGGTTAACAAAGAAGAGAGTGAGAGAGATAATAAAAGAAAAGGTGAATGAAGGAAGGAAGATGATATGATATGATATGGAGAGGAGAAGCGGCAGACTCGGATCCTGTCGTCCACGAAAAAGATCAAAATTTAAACGCAGGGAAATGGTCCCATGTCTGTGTACAAATGTGTGTATGCGTGTGGTGTGGTGTGGTGTGGTGTGGTGTATACTGTACGAAAGATAGAGTGATATATATTCAGATTGAAATGAAATCAACTCTCGCACTCTCACTTTCTTTCTCTGTTTAGTAGGAGTATTAGTAATAGTATTAGTGTAGTAATGTCCTAACTCTCTCTCTCTCGCTTTATGCTGCTTCCTTCTGTGTCGTTGTTCAGTACAGTGTTGTGTGTGAGAGACGGGTGGGGTTGGAGTGTTTGAGGGAGTAAGCCTAAGCCCTAGAAAAGATACAAAAACTAATGTTAATATTATTATGTTTGATTGGCTAATGAATAGACGACAGGTGGCCTAAAGTGAAACAACGAATGGAAGACAGCCGAGTTTGTCTTGCTGACGCGTGTATAGTGTCTTCGATGCTACCTTTTTGACTTTTGCTAATCAACCATACAACAACATTAACGTGTCCCCTTCTCTCTTTTACTTGAATAAATTACACATTTATTATATCTTAATTTCTAGTTTCCCCTTATTTATTTTCCTGAAACTATAATTCAATTTTTAATTTATTCGCAAAATCTTCGTATGTCCCAAATCTATTCCAGTGAGAGCTATTAGCTTTGAGTAGTATAAAGTCACGTGTGGTTCGATCGTGTTCAACGTGTTTTTCTATCAAGTGTTTGATGTTTGATAAGGATAATTTTATTTTGATAAAATCTATTTTAAACATATTAGTAATATATAGTTAATATTAAAACTTACGTACGATGTAAGACATTAATTTTTAGTATAAATCAAACGCCCTCGGTTAAACAGTTAAGTTTCAACCTTAACTGTGGAATTATACTTCTGCCATGATGCCTGAGTGATTATCATTCTCAAGTCAACTGGAGGAGGATGAAAGATATCAGTAGGGGGATTTTCGAAGTTCGAACGTTAGTTTGCTTTTTGAAATTGAAATCATTAAAACAAGAGGGGAATAATTACGAAAGTATACAAATCATCATAATAGGAAACGAGTTATTATCTTTCGATCTTTATGCTGTTTGCATAATTCTTGGTGCAATTCATGTTCTTTTGTGACTACCTTTTTCATGAACCACTCCATCCATAAAATCAAATTAGACTTTATTAATTAGCTAAAATGTACTTAAATGTTTTAATTTATTTTTCCTTAAAGAATAGCATTTATTATTTGGATTTTTTTAATTATAGAATCAAAATATTATGAATTAATTATGTATGTGTATTTTTTATATATTTTTCATAAATATAAAAATAGTAGTGAATTTGTCTTGGTAGTTATTGAAAAGGGTAAACCGTTAAACTATTAATTAACTCTAGCTAGATCAATGTGATGATTATAAAGGATTTGATATTTTGTTATCAAAGCATATGATTAATTATCCTATTAATCTAATTTATCTTATCCATTAAACGAGTTCTAATATTATACTTTCTATCCTATTTCGTTTAGTGTTTTGACAAAATAAGAATGTTGATTTTGATGGTCATTTTACAAAATTAATACTGTAAAACATTAAATGTGATTTCGTGATATATTTTAAATTATTTATCGTGAAGTGGAAATATAATAGATAGATAGATAGATGAGAAAGGATTTCATTAATAAGAAAGAAAAGGAACATATTAAAAAATGCAAGTTACTTTTATGAAATCTAAAATATTAATTAAAATTTTACAAACTTCAACAAAAATGAGAAGGATGAAACATTAGATAAAAAAAAAAAAAAAAAAGTCATATTATATTCAATAACTTAACAATCTTATTCTTGGTAAATATTCGGCTCAATTTGTTAAGGGGGGCGAGATATGTCAATTCATTGCCTTGTTAGAGCAACAAGCATAATGATAATTTTAAACAGTGAATTGTTTGCTCAATTATTCATCAAATTGCGACGATATATATATATTTTGGTGTGAAAAAATTCTTTAGTTTAATAAATTACACTTTGTAAAAGAAGATTTTGTTTTTAAATGCAGTTGTAAGTAATGCTATGCTTTCCTTAAATTAAAATCTGATAATACAATGAATATTGGTCTAATAAAGAAATTAAACATTATAAAAGAAAAAAAGGAATTATGAAAAGTAAAAGCTTCATTTCATTTTGGTGTCATATGTAATTTTGTATCATAATTGTGTGATTGTGGCTTCTTGTTTCCAATTGCTACAATTTTATTTCTCAGCTTTTATCTCATTCAATTACAATTAATCAAGTTTCTTTTCATTGGTACTATCTCCATTTCTTTTTATAAGAAACGAGTTTTAGTTTAAAATCCATTAAAAACTTATTTCATATAAAAAATAATGAGAAATGACATTATATTATAAATTTAATAAAATAAAATTATATGATACTTGATAATAACGTGATAACTAACATGACTCTAATGTAATAACATGACACTGATGTATTACTTTGAATATATATTGACATGACACTTATGTAAAATTAAAATTAATGTAAAAATTACATAAGTCGATGTGTCATGCAACAATTGATATAAAATGATTTTATTTCTCGGATTATATATGTTTATCTTTCTTTGAATTTTATCAATTTTTGCTTTATGGTTTTGTACTCTGTTTTTTTTTTTTTTTTTTAAATCACGGTTCCTATATACTTTGATAATTTCATAAAAGAGTCAATTTTATCAATTTTTTTGAATTTGATTATACGCATCTCTACATACAAATTATTCATGATAATAGGGCAAGATTAAATTTTTTATTTTGACATTGATTAGAGACCGTCAAACCATTATTACAATCGTTCTACCTCCTTGTTAAAGCCATTAATATATTGTTGTTGTTACACAAACAAGGCCTAAAAGGTTAGAATTAACTCATTAAGGTTAGGTGTGAATGTTGGAGGAAATATATTTTTTTTCTCCTATCTAATTAATTTCCATTTCAGCCCTATTCATAATATAATTTTCCAAGTAACAAAATAAATATAATAAATCATCTTCAAATATAAATAAATAGAATAAGCCTATTAGGTATTAAATTAATATATGATCATTTATACTATTTAATGTATGTATCTTAGTTTAATCAGCAAAGAGTCAAATCTAGATATAATCATGAGGAGAATTCTCTGAGTAGACTTTTCCTTACCATTGATGCCTTGGCTTTTTGACTTTTTGAAATAAAGTAAAAAAGTAGTGTAAGATTTCTTTTTCTCAAACGGCCAGTAGTGTTCTTTATACCGGGGGTCAGTATTAATTGATTTCAAGGTTTTTACATCTAATCTCATCAGTTAAATTAAATGGTTGTTTTTAATAAAAATAAAAATATTATATATAAAAGACTTATTAAATATTAAAATATTTAATTTATCACGTTTTTAAATATTTTAAATCTTTCCTTATAATCATCATAATCATCTTAATCGTGAATCACTTATAAATATCTTTATAATTATCATCATTATCATTAATATAATTATTATTATCGTTAATAATGATGATTACAATAATAATTATAATAATGATAACAATGACCATAATAATAATGATAAAAGTTATAATCATAGTAATAAATTTTAAATATTTTAATTATATATTAGAGAATTTTTTTAGAGATTTTATTATTAAATAAAATTTTAATTTTAATTATTTTTTTTAAGTTAATAAAGACCATTAAATTTAATTAAAACAGATTATTGAGATTTAGTATGAAAGTATAATTTGACACATTTTCAATTTATCATAACTCATATTATATATATATATATATATATTATCAATCAAAACTTTGTGTGCTCTGGGCTCTTGCCCTTATATCATTACATAATGCTCAGTTTCTTCCAAACATTACATTATTACAGTAAAAAAATTTACGCTTTGTGTTGGTCTTTCCTCCATTTCATTTTCCAATTATAATAGGCATTTCACGAAATCTATCTATCTCTCGTTCAGAAAAGAAATATTATTTACCCCCCAAAAAAACTATTATCACAAATTTCACCTTGATCCATAAAAATAACGTTTTTTTTTTTTTTAATGAAAAACCACATGCAATATTGATGGCTTTAGAGTTTTATTATTATGTAGGTAATAATTAGGGTTATTCACACACAAATGTAATAATCAGGGATTAATTTAGAAATTATGTGCTAGCTATCATATTAATTGCCTTATTGTTTACTACTTAAAAGTATACTTAATCCACACAAAAACTCTTTCAAAAAAAAAAAAATCCACACAAAACTAAAAATTAGGAATTAAAAGAAGGAAATAATGGAAGGGCATGGCATGCAGGGACACAGACTGTTAATGGTGCTACGAATCTTACTTCTCTTCAGCTCTTGTTTCTGACAATCTGAGAGAAAGACCGGAAGAAGAGGGACAGAGCCACAGAACTCTGTTTGCTTGCTTTTGAAGTATATATAACTTAACTTATAGCAGAACGTTCTATGCATGCATAATATGCATACCAAAAAAAACAAATCCCATTCAAATCAAGAAAATTATTCACTTGTTTTGAGTTTTAATGGTTTTTTAAATGGGAGAATTTCTTACGATACTTTGGAATTATAGATCTTATAATTAGTGCTAGTGTTTTGTTTGTAAGAGAAAGATAGTAGTGTTTTTTAAAACAACATTATTAAAGAAACGGGATCAGTGCCTCAATAATGATTTTGTTGTCATTAGAAAACAAGACCAGTTTGATTTTCAAAATACTTGTATCTTTTTCGCTTTGCATCTCCTATACTAGTAAAAAATTGAAAATAAAACATAGAGTAAATGAAAAATTAGCTCTTTGAATTTGTTCGAGCGTTGTTTAGTCTCAAAAGATCAAAAATACAAATTTAATTTTTGAATGTGTAAAAATAAAAATAAAAAACTGATTTTATCATTAACATTCTTTGTTACCATTAATGTTTCGGCCTATATGTAGCAGTGCACATGTGTCAGTATATATATGTTTATTTTAGATTAAATTATCAATATTAATTTTATTTTTTTTACAATACCATCCCCATTTAAGAAAAATACTACAAACTACTTTTTAAAATTATAACTTAATGTTATTTTCATCATCAAATATATAATTTCCTGACAAATTAATCTATGAAGGATAAAACATTTCATTAAATAATTTTAAACAAAAAATAATTACATACATTCAAACTAAAATTATTAATAACGTAACATGCGTGAACTGACACAGCAAATTAATGATAAAATTAATTTATTGTATTTTATGTACTTTTAAAGATAAAATTTATATTTTTTTTTATCTTTTATGAATCAAATTATCATTGACACTTTCAAATACATAATTGGTTATTTACTCTAAAATGAAATAAAATTATATAGATGTAATTTTGCATCTAACAATTATTGATGTATTAATTGTAAAAAAATAAGATAATACACGATAAGATAATTATAATCCTTCGTTAATATAAATTTAAAAAATAATTATATAAAAATTAATTCACTTGTTATTTTTTATTATATTTTTGTCAAAGTGATAAATTTTAAGAATTGATATATTACCGTTTTTGAAAAGTTGTGGAAGACGAGAGTCCACGCTCCACACAATAACACGCGAAGGGTAATTAAGTACTTCTAAATAAATAATTTTTTTTTATAAAATACTAAAAGGTAGAAGAAAACAGATTCGAGCATGAGCGGGATTCGCAGTGAGCCTGCTGATGAGGTGCTGCGGCAAGTTATCCATTCCATGCTCATTATTAATTTGAATATAAAATAGACTGTATTAAAATAATAATATTTATACTGTTCGATCACGGTATTTCATGAATAATAGTCAATATTTTCAGCTATACCAATGTCATACTAAAATAAAAAAATGCACGGTGTTGACATGCCAACATCAAAGATTTCAAAGTGGGAATTTAATGGTCACATAGTACTGTACTAGTTTTAGATTAGTTATTTCAAAACAATATTTTAGATTGCAACTTGTACGAACATTTATTTTTTAAGTTGTACGAATGGTAATAAGTTTTCTAGATAATATTTTATAAATTAAATTTCGCATGAAAAGTATTTACTTTTTAAAATTATATATATAAGAAATGAAAATTACAAATATAAATGATTAGATTAGATTTAAACACCGATGAAAAAATCGTGACCACAGAATAATATTTAATTTTGACCATCTATATATTGACTCGCAAGGGTCTTCACAATTTGGTCTTTAAATGATACTTCAATAGATTAAGAGAGCAGAGTAATATAAATTATCAATGACCTAAATTCTTGTGATTTGAGAGTTTTATTGATATATCAAAGCAATAGTCCTACAATTCAGGCTAAGTAGTTAGAGGATCATGTGGCATGTATAATTCTTTTCAGCACTAGAGTTTCAATTTTAATCTTGCTACATCGTTAGGCTTTTCATGTTCAGGTATTTTTAGTTCATATAAGTCTTTAAAGGCATTCAATTGATTAAGAGAAGACAAATGTTTGTAGAGTATCCATGACTTCAATATTAGACTGCATTAATGTTACACCACGATCTCTCAAACATGTAGATACAATGAAAGTTTGTGTTTAAAGGAAAGTTATAAACATCCTCTTTAATCAAATACATCAAAAACACCTTTTACACGAACAAAATTATGCGGTATATATATACAAAAAAAAAATAAAATTATGCGGTACTTCAAACAGTAACCTTAACACCTCTGTGGTTTATTTTCTCTATTTCTTCAATTTTCTTGAAGTTTTTGATAAATGAATAAATTGAGGTTGACACGTAGTTTATAAAATGAATATTTATATTTATTTTGAAAATGGAGTAAATGAAATGAAAGCGTATGGAATGTGAGAAGATGAAACAGTTTGCAGGTGGATGACTGTTGATGAGGGTCAGGGGTGAAGTGGGTTTCGTCATTCATTCGTGAGCCAGGCCGAGGCCCGAGGATGCTGTCGGGACAGCAAATTGGAAAGTGGGTCCTTCCTTTATATAGCTATAAGCTAGCTAGCTGGCCATCACGCCCGTCCTTTCTAATAATTCTCTGATGGACGGATAGGATTAGGATTGGACTCATGCATGCATCACACTTCACAATTCACAACTCTTCCATTTTTTTTTTTTTATTTGCATATCCTCGCTTTTGTCGATTCTTTCATCGGATCACACAATTTGTAAAGCGAGCAGCAGAACATATATAGTCAATTCTTGCAACGTGCACCACCACCAATACTCCAATACTATTTCAAACACACACAAAAAGGATCAGGTATAAACGACTAAAAAATCCAGATAGAATTTTTCGCAACTTTAGTATAATTGTTCTTGTTCTTGCATGTCAAATGATCCTTTTTTTCACACAATTGTATGAGCACGTCTCTTATTGTTTGGTTTTCGTGGTGATATTATGGTAAGATCGATTTTACATATTAATGTTATCATCGTTTAATTGATAGCGACGAGTAAGGCTCATGAAATATGTATAATGTCAAGTTAAGCGGCATGCTCGTATCGTACGATTGACATTTGCAATGGAGTGTCCTGTGCCACCCTTTGATTCGATTGGATTCGATGATTACATGGGGTCAGAGTGAGATGCAATATCAACAAAAAAAGCTTTGGATGTCCAATAAAGAGCAGCCCTAAAATTCAAAATTGTTGCTTACGGATGGTTGTCACTATAAGAGATCGATAGATAGTGATTCATCGATATCAAATGTGGGCCTTTGCCCATCATGGCTTCCGGACCCATTTCCTTGAAAAACAATCTCCTCCGGTTAGCACCAAAAGATCGTTATATCTCTCTCTCTCTCTCTCTCTACACGATATATGTGACATTAAATAAAACAAAACCTATTCACCAAAGCGTAAGTTGTGTGGCGGAATTACAAGAGAAGGGTTTGAGCTGCTAATTGTGGTGCATTTGAAGAGTTGATTACTTTTTTAGAAAAATAAACAAAAAGTGTGACATAGGGTTTATGTATGTATATGTTTACGGCCGGGAGTGAGTTGTCAAAGCTTAATGATGAGAAATGAGAAAGTTAGAGGATATTGATTTAAGCAGTGGTGTGGTAATTAAAGGGAGTAGCTTTTGCCTTTTGCAGCAGCAGCAAAAGTATCTTTGCTTGAATAATCATTGCATCATTCCCAGCCAAAATGTCCAAAGGTGTTTCATGCATATATAGCCGCCGGGTCAATTTTCGTTTCTCATTCATTCCTCTATCATCAAAAGCTGCACCCATTTTTTCATACTTCCACTTCAGCCGTTGGTTTGCTACGGTTGGGACTAAAACAAAATTCGTAAACTGGAACATAAAGTTTAATGCTTTATGGAATAAATAAACACGCACTCATATATGCTAGGTTGCTCAATGTATAATTGCGCGCCTATGAAAAATGAGAAATTAAGTAAACTAATGCTTTTGTATCGACAATAATGAATCTTGTAAAGTGACATATTTAAAGAGAGGCCCGTCAGGTAATATTATTCGTATAAGTTCTGTAATCACATAATTTGACTAGCCCAACAAGTGGGTTTACTTTAAGAAAACGAGTCAACAGCGTTTAATTAAGGAGAATTTCTACCAAAAGATAATGGAATTTTAGAGTCACTATCAACACAACACAAGTGCTTACTATTGGTATCACGGCACAGTGTAATATTGGAAGCTCAAAAACTGTCATTTTTCAGCAGTCATAAAAAGTGAAGATAATAATAGATAAACACAAATTACTGTAATTTTTTTTTTTTTTTGCCTATCAAAAAAATAATAACACAGTAAAAAGCTACATGATGTAGTCATCAAGAAAGACTTCTAGTATGCAAAATAATGAGTAAGCCAACAATATCTTCCTAGTATCATTAGGAATCAACTAAATGTTACATCACAATAAAGTGAAGTATTAATTTAGCCTAGATAATTGAGAAGGAAAAATAACAAACAACATATATCAAAATGAAGAGGAAAAACATACTAAAATGTCAGCAAAGAGCAAAGTATTTGTCAACAAAACCCACCTTCTTCTCTATCGCATATCTCAAGTTATAGATATCCGATTGTCATGGAATGAATGTAATTTTTTATCTACTTTTTTGAGTTTTTTTTTTTTTTTTTTTTGGGATTAGTTTAGAATGAACCTTTGGTTTGAATATATATTTATAACTGATTTCCCTTTTTAATCCTATTTCTTTTATGTTTTTTATCAGTAGAAAATATAAATAAAAAAGGTTCTAGGAGTACGTCATTCTTTATATGTTTTTTTTATACAGTGTATTGCTTTGTTTGGATTAAAAGAAGATTAACTGAGAGAGCTTTGGAATCGATTGGCATTAGTACATAAAGCCAATCTGAAACTAATATGTAGTTGTAATCCATCTATTTATAAAACCTTCGCCAAAGGCTTTCAAAGTAAGCCCATTATCAATTGGACAAACTCTGCAGATACAGCTGCAACAATTACAAGCCCACAAACAAAACATCAAACGGTACCAAACATGTACTTATATTTTAGGGTAAAACTAGAATAGTACCTATGTTAATGCACTAGTTGTCACAATTTCTTTTGATATTATTTATTGTTATTTTATTAAAAAAAACTTATCATCATTTGGCAACGTCCTTTCAAGCGAAGCTAATTAATATTTGGTAACAATTTTCAAGCCCACATTTGAGAAATAAAAAATAGCGATATTAATTAACACTATGGAAATATTTAATAATTAATAATACTTTTATGCCTAAAATACAGACTTAATTTAATTTAATTAGTGACCTTGTGTCTTAGGCTATACATGCTTATGTCATCTATCGAAAGATTCATTTAATCAACTTTTTGTTCATGAAAAAAAAGAAGAAACATCCGTACACACAGACAGAATTACAAATAGGAAACATCCTATCCGTATCCAATCGCAATATCTTCCAAATTTGCTGTTTGTTTTGGTGAAACAAAATTTTATCGAAAGAAGATTTTGATTATTTGAAAAATATCATACAGCTAAGTATATCAAAAGAATTCCGTAAAGTTTAATATAGGTTTATTAGTAATTGGTTAGCAGTTGGTACGTTTAATTTGCAACCACATGTATATGATTGGTCAAGGAAGTGATAATGCCAAATCAATTTTTCTTTGTTTTGTTTGAAGTAAAGTGCATGTACTTGGACCTCATTGCCATGTTCCATTGTGGAGTACAGAAAGTGACTCTCCCCTCCCTGCCTCTTTGAGACGTCGGAAGGTAAAGGGTAGCGTAGTGTTGTGATTCCCATTTTTCAGATATTATACTTACAGAAACTTTGTGAGACTCACGATTATAGGTCTAAGTATTAAGTATATAGTAATTTCCATTTAATTAGCACTATATCGATCTCTGTTCAATTTTATGAAATATTATTTTTATATGAATGTTTAAATTTACATGATGTATTAATTTTTCTTGTAACGAATGCTTAAGAAATACCATCCAAATGGTTTTGTCCAGCACCATTAGTTTTCTTATGTGTTTGATAAACCCCAAAATAGAGCATATATATATATATATATATATATTTCAGTAGCACTAAAAAAAATGTTCCCGTCTTTACTTTAGATCATTGCATATATAACATTACTATATGTAAAATAAATTAAATTAACATATATGGTTCAACGTTCAATCTAACGAGCACATATTCCAATGTCGTTTGAGAGTCTTTCAATAACAAATCAAACATATGCACTAAGTATTGCTTACAAACTCATTTTGGTAACCAACGGTTGGAAACAGAAATGAAGAGAGGTTATAGGGGTCGACGAAGACCACTTTATGTTTAAGATCAATCATATGGACTTGGTTCAAGTCATCAAATTCTTTAGAATAGCCCTTTTTATGTCGTGTAACTGTTGATGATTGATTACAGTCGTTTGATCGAGTTGTTTTTAATAGCGAAACTTCAACTTTAATTTCCCCATTCATCTGGATATGTCTCTTCTCAATCAGTTCATTGGTAGTTGCTACGTCTCAAGTTAACTTCTTTTTGAAACTTCAAATTTCAGCGTTGAATGAATACAATGAAAGAGTACTGATAGTTGTCAAAAGCTAGTGATATAATTATATAGGAAAAATTGACAAGAGCTTAATTAGATATACTCATTGAACACTGTTTATTAAGCGGCTCACTAAGTGAACAAGCTATATGTACGCCAAAGTTTAAGGAATATTTATTGATGAAAGTTGAAAGCATGTCCTATATGTAAAAAAATAAATTCAGTACTGTGTCAATCTATTGTGAATGATGTTTTTTTTTTATATAAGTTTTAAGATAGTTATTATGAAATCTAACAAAATTACCATTTCTCTAAAACTTTCCTAAATATTATACGTAATAATCTGTTTCCGTGCTTCAACCTATGTTTTAACTAAAAAAAGAAACAAAAAACTAATTGGTGATTAAAAAAAGCCTTATTGAATTTCTAACATTCTGGATTTATATAATGGATTGGAGTGTATTTTTATTTCTTATCCCAGCACTCCTTCTTTTGTGTATTTTGTTTAGTATTGGAATTTTCTAATAGGAAAAAGATGCATACAAAAGTAGATAAATGTATTTTTTTTTATCATTTAATCTCTGTGTGTATTACTAAAAATATCGGAGATCTCGCATGCATCCACACTCCTCCTTAGTGTTTTCACCAGTCTTTTGACACTGTCTTGTGTCTATTAGTACTTTTATGTGTCTATAAACTCCAGACACCACAAAACTCCTTAATTCAACTACTAATTAGTTCAAACTTATTTATACACCCCTTTAAGCCTCATCATGGGGTTGTTTATACATATTTTCACTAAGGGGTAATTAAGTAGACAATTACCTCAATGCAATTATTCAGTAATCAGTACTTAACACAGTCCCTTTGGCTGTTGGAAATAGTTAAAACCCGAAGCGCTTGCTTCTTCCACTCTAATTTTAGAATTTAGAATTTAATTAGATAATAGCAAATGTATATAGTAGTCTAGTCTCTCATGCACTGATATGTCTGAAGGCTTTATACAACAAAAGGACTTGCAGCATAAATACATGTAGCATAGTAAAAAGGTAAAATTTGTTTGCAAACATGTGCTGACAAATAAAAAACTACGTATGGCCTTCTTATTTCTCTTATCAATATATATTGCAGCAACAGAAGCAGCTAGCAGCACAAACCCTCCCTAACTGGTGGGACAAACTGAAGTGAAGTGTAATAAGTAATAACAAAGGAAATTAAATTTAAAACCTCGTCCGATAGAAAAATTTCCACGTTGTGTGCCACAATATTAATAATAAGATGAAAATCATGTTAATCTCAAAGATATCAAAATTCCTGTTGAAAAAAAACCAAGAATGGTGGTTAGTGATGTGCATATCGATTGATATAGACAAAGTGCATTATCACTGTTGATAATTTTGACGTCGTTTGAAGGGGAGCCGCAAGCAGCTAATTCCCTTAATTTTATTTATTTTGTTATATTATAATTTTGTTATTATACAGCAAAACTCTTTCCAACTCCAACCAAGTTATCCAACACACAGCACCAAGCTGTCTTACACCCTAATCCTTCACACACCGTAGTTCAGCAACAACTGGTTTGCACTTCCTTCTCAGAACTCCTTCTCCAACCATCGCAATTGTTACCCTAATAAATGGCTCCCCTCAACTGCCAACTGCAGACATCCAAGTTCTTACAGGTTCCCATAGCAGAGAGTCAGAGACTAATCCCTCGAGATACTACGACCTATTTTCCCCTCACATCACCACCATGCGTTCCAGCAACGGTGCATCAAGCAGCAGAACCTCTAACGGCAATACAGGGCGCCACCCTGTGTACCGTGGAGTGAGGCGTAGGAGTAGTGGCAAATGGGTTTCTGAAATCCGTGAGCCCAAAAAACCCAACAGGATTTGGTTAGGAACATTTGTCACCCCTGAAATGGCTGCTATTGCCTATGACGTGGCAGCGCTTGCTCTTAAGGGTAAGGATGCCGAACTCAACTTCCCTAACTCGGCTTCCTCCCTTCCTGTCCCTGCATCATCTGCAGCTCGCGACATTCAGATGGCTGCAGCTAGTGCTGCAGCTGCTGTCGGAGCAGCGAATGATGCACTGGAAGGAAGCCGAGGAGGAGGGAATGTTTCAGTTTCGTTGGCACAAGAGTTTTCAGAGGGAAACATAAACCACTTTGTGGATGAGGACTTGTTCTTTGACATGCCGAATATTCTTGTCAACATGGCTGAGGGAATGCTACTGAGCCCTCCTCGTTTTGACAATTTTGCTGCTACCGACTATGACTACATGGATATTGAAGATCCTAACCTCTGGGGGTTCCCTAATTACTAGTTACTACGCATGAGATAATAAAAAGAAAAACACTTTTTATATTACTAATGCAAAAATCTTAATAAGGAAAGGCAAGTAAGCTGTAATAATAAGTTATGGGAGAACTCTTACATCCAGAGACTTTGCTTAGACACCAGGAAAGGTATAGTGTGTGTGGAAAGTGTATCTTTCTTTCCATTTTTTTTTTCACCGTATGTACAGTACTACCTTCTAGCTATAGTTCGAGGTTTGTTGCACCTCAAATATGTATGTAATTAATGTTTATATAAGGTGTTAATAAATAATTCTTTTTGGTTTTTAATATGTTTGTCTTAATTGTCAGCAGCTGATAGATTTGCAGGTGCTCCTTCTGGTAAATTAAACAAATGCTGCTTAACTTGGAGACACTCATTTGGCACCATCCATTTTTATTTGAGGCTTGCTCACAAAAACCATATATATATATATATATATATATAATTGAATGTCTGTCTCCCTCGCTTAATTGAATTAGATTAATTCTAATCATCAACTCCTTAAAACCTGGTTGATTTGGTAGTTCACTCGTCCCTCCCGCGAATATATTGTTTGAAGATATTCTGTGGACCAATTTTTAATTAGAATCACTCTGGTTGAATGAGAAAAGAATTAAGAAACTCGAGTATTAATTAATGGTGTGGTTTTAATGTTTCGTTACCTTCATTCTCTCCCTCCTTGGGGCTTTATGTTGATTAGAATATAAGAATGAACAGAAATTGAGAAGACCATATATAAGTATATCCTACTAGCTAGTTTGGTAAAGAAAAATGGGCAAGTGGTGGGATGGCTTAATCATCATTCAGAATTGATTATTACTTCATAGAATTAATGGGTGCTGGTATCCTAATCATGTTTCTACATACTATTTTATCGAGATTTCAAGAATAATATTGTAGGCAAACTCCACATTAAAATTACCCTTTTGTTGACGTGTCATTCTCAAGAGAGGGGGGTTAATAATTTTTTTTATAATAACTAAGAGTGATATATATATATAAAAAGAAAGACAGGTGAAAAACAAAAAATGATATAAAAAAATATGTATAAAAATAATAAATATAATTCTCTCCATAGTTGTATTCAACGTCAAAAACACATACCATTTGTATTAATAAAAAAAAAAAACTACTATTGATCATATTTTAGTGACACTGACACTTTACCCTCCCTTGATGCTATATTATGGTTTCTCAAGTCATGCATGCGTTTTAATGCCAAACGTATATATTAAAATGTTTGACTATATGCTTGTGCATGTCTTTCAAGCACCCCAAATTAAGGTAGTTTCTGAAGAAACACGCAGCAATTCTTCAAATGATAATGATAAACATAGTGATACTATGTGAGACATGGGTAGAAAAGAGAGAGATAGAAAGGAAATAATAATAATTAATATAAAATATTTTTATAGAAAGGAAAAGAGAGGGTAAAATATATTTTTTTTCAATTGATTTCATTAACTTCACAAGTGCTTCTAAAAAAGGATTACAAATATTGTGTTCATCCACGTAATTACAAAGATCCACCAAATATGTGATAGACAATCACATGCAAATAACTAACATCGATCCCAAAGAAAAATTGGTAGAATCTTAGTATCTTACCCAATATCTATGAAAACCAAATGTATAATTGTAAATTTTGTGGGACTAATTTAGAAACCGTTGACCATATGTTATTGTTATTTTGATGTCCAATTATCACTAAGGTTTGAAATATATGTTATAGTTGACTTCACTTGTTTGTGGTACTCCCTCGATTGGCGATTGATCACTTTCATCAATATAATATTAGGAGAATCAACAATAATAAGTAAGCTAGATAGAAAACTTTGTGATGCGCAATTGTGTGGTTGGTTTGAAAGAATAGGAACGACATCATATTTAAGAACAAAGAATTTCATCTACAAAACTTGGTGCAAGAAGTATTATTTTACACCTGGAGTTTGATTAAAACATTTGATGACATTTTTTGTTGTTTGCTCACACAATGGTATCTTAATCCTGAAACTTGCATCATGAGCAATAATTGTATTATGCAATATGGTGGATTATATGTTTTTTTATTATAAGTATTCTATATAGATTTGGGGGTACAGGGGTTGGTTTTCATATAGGAATGAGTCATGTAGTGCAATGGGTTAAATTATTTTAGTAGAATTCACTCTTTTGATAGGAACTACATGTCTTTGTTGTCTCTAGAGATAATTATATTTGGTTATAACTAGTGATTGCAACAGAGATATATATTACATGTTGGGAAGGGTTGTGACAATATGTTATTATATCATGGGTATTTCTGGTACCTTTGTATCTTCTCACATTCATAAGTTTTGTCGAGAAAAAAAAAAAATCAAATATATACAAATACTTACTTATATTTCGAAAGTGAAATATTCTACCATTTTACTATAATTTTTCAAAAGTTTTTTTTATTATACTTTATTTGTTTAATGCAATAAATGTTTTAAGTTTTAATGAAACATTTTACCTAAAATGAATTTAAGGGATGATGAATGATGAATCAGAAATTTTTTATGGTGCATGCACGTGGAAAAGAAAATGTATGTTTTTTTCTTTACAATGAAAATGTATGTTAATGATCCAAGTCAAGAGGTTTTGATCATTAGGTAATAAGCATGGTTAAAGCAAAACGTAAGAGGTTAATTATCGCCATTATTGACTGTTGTTCTGATTATGCGTGCGCTTTTTCTGTTTGTAAATATAATAATTATTATTTTATTTTATTTTTAAATAATTTTATTAATTTCATAAATTAAAATTTGTAACAAAATTTATATAATTTTGCCAATGTATTTAATAATTTTTTTATATTTTTTTATTATATTATTTAATCAAATGATATATATATTTTATTGTTAAATTATTTAATTATTGTTAAACTATATTTTTAAGCATCAATTTGGACATTGTTAATATTTTTTTTTCTATTTTTTGCTATTGCAAAGTTGAAATGTATTGCAGGATAATACTCTAAATAATTATATACATGATTAGTATATAATATTGTTTTATGATTATTAATAAATATTACCTACCACACGAATTTTTTTTTTTTATCTCAAGATAACAAACAATTTGATTTTACAAAATACATCACAAATATAAATATCCATGACAAAAAATAATAAAGAGATAAATTTTATGAATTTCAATATCTAACATATCTTCCTTTAAAAAAAAAACTATTATAATCGACACCAAATATCTACGTGGACTCTCGCTTATAGAAAAAATAATTCATATTAGAATTAAACTATATTTTACATTAAAAAAATTAAACTATATTTCAGTCAACCAATTTAATAAAAATGGTTAATTATGTTGTTTTATATTTGTTTTAGCCAAAAATATTAAATAATTTTTTTTATCAAATTACTTTCTATATTTTCTTAATCTTCTTTTTTTTTTTTTTTTATCGTAATGTATGTTTTAATATAAAAAAAAAGTATTAATCACAGTTAAAATACTTTTTTGATAAAATGATCTTTAATAAGAGATTCACATTAATAAATTAAAATAATTAATAATATTATTCATATAAACTATATAATATTTTTCAAATAACATAATATACGTTAAAAGTACGTTAGAAACAAAAATAATTCTAATATCAAATGCACATTATAGCAATAAAAATATTTTTCATTTTTTAAAAGTGATGTAAACATTGCAGGTCATTTTTATTGTATTGTTTGTCTTTTTATACTTGTATATCGGAAAGTATTCTGGAAGCATTTTTTTTTCACAAATACAATGACATATGTGTACTTTGAAAAAACATGATACAAAATTAAATTATTATTTACATAAAATAATTTAATTTAGAGTTGTTATAGTCTAGAATTAATAATGTAGAGTGTAAAATATATTTTTATAATTAATTACATTGTTTTTCATCGTTTTAATACATTAACAATGTAAAATATATTGTAATAATGAGTTAATTATGATAATTTAGTTAATTTTTATAAAATTATTTTAAAATTCATGTAAACAATGAGTTGTGATTGATTTAGAGTGTAAAACTGTTTATAATATTTATATATTACCATTAAACTCAATAATAATATAATTATCTCAAAAAAATAATTTAATTTAGAGTAAAATTATCTAAAAAAATTGTAAGAAAAAGTTTTAGAATAAAATTATCTTAGCTAAACTTTAAAATGAAGAAAAAAAAAGTAAAAAAGAAAAAAAAAGTATGGAAAACGAAAAGCATAAAATGAAAAAAAAATATTAAAGGCAAAAAAACTGAAAAAGAAGAAAGATAAAATTTGAGTATGATAATTAATAAAGGAAAAGTTATTTTTTATATATAATAAAATAAAATAAACAGAAAAAAAAAGAATAGAAAGAAAGAAAAAAGACATAAAAGAAAGAGAGAGAAGAATGTGAGAGTGAGAGAGACGAAAGAAAAAAAAGAAGAAAAAGAAGAAGAAGAAACAAACAAACAAATTAACGTTTTTTTTTTTTTAAGAATCAAACAAATTAAGTTAGCTTAAGGAGGAGAGAGAAACCGAAAAGTGAAAAAAAAAATTATATATATGTGCAATAAGTGTAAGAGAATAAATAAATAAATAAATTGATAAAGAAGAGATAGCTAAAAAAATTGTGAAATAGACATGTGTCATTCAAAATTTTCAAATTTATATAATATGGATATGGATGGATGGATGTCTACAGTTAACTTGACGTTTTCTTTTTAGTTCCCGGTGGAGCTCAAATTTCTGCATATACCAACACATCATTTACGTTTGACTAATTAAATATTTCATTAACTTAGCCCTTTTTTTCATAAAAAAAACAATAATCATTAACTTTTTTTTTTACAATCACATTAATCATTAACTTAGAGTTTGATTTATAAATCAATTAATTAACTAAGTTGTTTTATTTAGTTGAATAGATTAATTAAAGCTTAAAATTAAATTTTTATATATTTAATTAGCAGCTTCGAAGCCTGTCTTAACTTAATAGCTTCGTTCATCCACTCTTTCTTCAACTAAGTTCTCTTAAAGGAATTCAAAAAATTTCGACTACTTATTTATTCAGCTAATCAACTAAACTGATCATTAATCAATCAATATTAGCTATCAACCAATTAATGAACCATGACTATTTTTTTAAGTGTCAACAATAACAATCTAAGTAAATTATAATTTTAATTAAGAATTCAAATCCTTAAGTCACCACTCACTCATGAGAAGGATTTACATACTTACCTAATCACAAATCAATCGTGTTTATAGAAATACTCAATTAAAGATTAAAAACAATTGAACATTTATTTTTTGTTCACGAACTAATTAAAACTTACATTTCAAAGTTTACGACTTTCAGATTCAGTCCAGCCATTATATCACTATCTTATCGAAAACCACTTAATTAGTGCTTAACTATTTGGTACAAAGAACTCTGTCCAATTAAATCTAATCTACAATTACAAATAGCACTATAGTTGTTCACTGTGCCACCGCACACTTTGTCTTCTCGGCCTTCAAAGAGCTAAGCCACGTGGACCCATTTATAAAGACCCTGATAAATGCTTGATTACAATGAGCTAATCCCTCTCTTGATTTTTTTGAAGGAAGCTAATCCCTCTCTTGATAAGAAACAAATAAAAAAAATAAAATATATCTGAATAAATTCTTAAAGAAAGAGAATAGGTGTTCATGCACTTATTGTAACCTAGTGGCTACTACTTTCGACATATATTTCTGCATCAGGTTAAATATATAATATTCTTGGAGATGGATAATTTTTTTTTCAGAAATCATCTTTTTGGATTGCTTTCCTCTGTTGCAATCTCTTGTATTCGGACCTTGAATCGACCAAGTTTCCGAGCCAGCTTCTGTAGGGGACCTGAACGACCACGAGTTCTGGTTGAATAAACCCTTTTGGTAATTAGAATCACACGCTTCTTTGTGGAATTATGATCACAAGAGTTATATTGATTGCCCTTGCTCTGTTCAGGCAAGTAGGGAATGTGGGAGTTGAAATTGTAACAATTAGTTGAAGTTGATGCTGCTGCATATTCAGCTGCAGGGTGTGATTCAAAGGCACTGCCATTGAATTGCAATGTTTTCATGTTCTCGATCAGGTTGAAAATTTATAACTAGTAGTGTTGCACTTGCACCAAAACTTATGCAGATGGTGTTGATGCTGCTAGTGCATATTATGCTAACGGAAATATTCAATGTCGGAGAATGGATTGGAGAAAATTAATGATGTATTGGCCTGTGAGATGCCAAGCTACATATATATACAAGTTTCGTACCAAACCGAAGGAAAGATAACGAATTATTCAAACATTTATTTGGCACTCAAAATAGGCTCTAGACGTAGGACTTGGTCTTAATTTATGTCAAAATTCAAAACTCGGTTAGGACTTTGGATCATTCGCACATCGACCGGTTGCGTTGCGTGACTTTATCTCCATAACTTAATTTACTTCAACGTTCATTTGTGAGGCTAGCTGTCCTGTTCTCTGTTGAGAAATTATCAAATAATTTCCAACTCTTTCTTGAGGATTACATTACACGTATAGGATATGTTGTGATTCAATGATAAATTTTTATATGACTCGCTAACTTGACAAGTAACACTTTATAATTAGCCATAAAAAAATAATTAGCATACTTTTTCTCTATCTAATTATTATTTTTATTGCTTCCAAATAAGAAACTTGCTATTTACATTCCCATTTTTGTCAAGTATACACCCTTCATCCATTCTAGATTTTTATACCAGATTTACCCTTATCCTACACCTTATGTTTGTTAGGTATTATTTTCATTTTATCTTTATCTTTCTTTAAACCATACTTGTGAATTTTATCTAAAATCTTATTTCTTAATTTTGAACCCTATCTAAAATCTTATTTTATAATTTTGAATCCTTTCTAAAATTTTATCTTCATTATTTTTTAACCCCTTAATTTTGTATCCATCTTCACTCTATATTCTTTATATAATAATATGTTTTAAGATATATATACATTAATCATTAACATCTTATACAAATATTTTGATGGTGGTTTCTCTTATTTAAATGTGTTCAAACAAGTGTTTTCTTTCTACAAGTCAGTAGTTGCAAGCTATAATATCTCTTAAGTGAATTGATTTTATTGGTTTTGATGGTAACTTCATTTTCTTAATTGTATTCCTAATAGTTCTACCACGTTAATGATTAGAGACTGCGACTCAGTACGTTGAGAGAATCTTGAATACAAAACCATTGAAGAGACGTGACTCAAAGGTATGGTTTATTATTACTGAAAATCCAACAGAATAAAATATCAATTAAAAAAAAATATAAATGATGGATGCATGCATAAAGTTATGTTTGAAAATATATTTGTCCCTACGAGTGAGAGGAAGAAATGAACGCTGTTAACAAAACTATGAAATCATGTTTCTAGAGATAAGGGATGTGAAAGAAGTGGGATTGAAGATAACATGTGATGAACAAAGAAGACAAAAACAAACAATCGTGAGGTGCATGTGCAAGGTAGAGTGAGTGCAAAAGAGGAAATGGGTTTATGAAGAGAAGAGAAGGGGTGGGAGATGAAGGAAGGGTGTAACAAATTATGAAGGATATACTTGGGTGCAAAAAAAGTTTAAAGAGGGTATTATATGAAAATAAAAGGAAATAGAAGAGATGAGGTGTTCTTAACAAACACTAGGGTGTAAATAGCAAATGCCCCAAATAATTATCCCCCTCAGATGATGTTTTCAAAATTCACATCAGTGTAATAATAAAATCTCAGTCATTTCTCAACTCTGGCACCTCTACATAGATCATGATCGATCAGACTCCACAATAACTAGTTTTGTCTTATTAACTCAAAAACTTGTTTTCCATCTTTTGATTACGAATCCCACTTCACTGCCCATATTTCATGACCAAGGGTAGTTTCAATATATATACTAGTATATAGCAGCATTTTCGTAGCAGAATAAATATCCAAGTAATAAAATACTAGTGCTTGCTAGTTTTTTTTTTTTTTTTTTTTACACAAAGTGTAAGGATAATGAATTTCTGGAGTATATATAACTATTTTCTGAAAATAAGTTGAATTTCTGTTTTTATGTGTTTTATCATATTATATCGGAGAACATAAATAGATTGGATTGCTAGAACCTTTGAAACGTTAATCCAGACTGAGTTAATTTAAAGAGAGCGTTTTTCACATCAATTAGTTAAGGGCCAATATCTTAATCCAACCCCGAGGACTCTTTCGAAGCGGCACCCCCGCAACTGGGAAAATAGTATGAAGCTGAATTTCTTTATGGATATTTAAATGGATGGTGATTGATTTCACTCCAACAACCTTGAAGTTGGGATACATGTTCATTTTTCTTATCAAGTAGTCAATTAATTTACTTTTCTTTCTTACTTGAATTTAACCAATTGCCACCTTTCTTGCCCCAATTGGATTTCTCATCAAAGCGTGTTTAGTAGTTGGAAAAATAATTTGTAGAATTGGGTAGAGTACTGTTTAAAAGAAGGAAATAATATGATTGTAAGATAATTTTAATCTCAATCAGTTTAAAGAACCTAGAGATCTCACTGATAAAAACAAATCCATTAGGCAACTATGTTGAATATTAAACATGGATAATTGAAGATAATTTAATCCAAATTAAAAATTGGTCTTTTCCACTACTATATAGTGCAACTGGAGGCTGCAGTGATCAATTAGAGCTACCGAAATACCCAGAGGCCGAAAAGTAAGTCTGAGCCACGGTAAGAAGCAGCAATATGGACGCAGCGAGAAGCGAGATACAGGACCAGGGCGAATCAAAGTAAGTGTGCTTGAGACTAGCCCACTGTACGTGCCAACTATTTCCGTAATATTTGTCAACATCATTGAACAACCCTGACAAGTAACATGCATCGAAATCCACCGCCACGTCTTTTCCGGCGTTGTTGATGAAGCTCGTAACTTCCCCCTCCGTCCCGAGGTGGTTCTCGATCACGTTCCGATCGCACAAATACTCCACGTCCCTATACGTGTTAATGAGACAGTCCAAGAGGGTAACATACGCCGTGAAGTGCTTCGAGCACCCACTGTAGCACTGTTCAAACGCAACGCAGTTCAGTAAAAAAGAGCTCATGAAATCGTCCATTGTAAGGGTTGGCATTTCAATCATGCCGCGCTTGAACGTCACGTTCAGGAAACTCTCATCATCGCTTTCCTTCTTCACTGGACGATTAATCTTTATCCCCGCCTTTCGAAGCTTCGAGACGCAGAGGATCACGTGGGTCGGCGTGCGCGTGTCAACCCTTTCTTCGTTCTGGTGGTTGTTCGGAATGAAACTCGAACGAACCAGGTCCAGTAAATGGTTGATCTTTCCCTTAACCTTGTTTTGGTCGAATGAGACGTCTAGCCTTTGCAGCGAGTTGTTGAAGAACATCATGGCCAGAGTTGACAGTGTCGGCTTTGTTGTTGCTGTTGTTGTTGAGTTTGTAACAAGCTGGAACAAGTGGTTGAGAATGAAGAAGGGGATTTGGTTTTCAAGATTGAGAAAGTCTCTGTTAAAGAAGGGTAATATCCAGACCATGGTGACAAGTGGGTCGTCGCGTTCAAACGGTACTAATCTAGCGACTTTGCGAAAGAGCTCAACGATGAAACAGCCGTCGAGGATCAGCATTTGGATGAAGTCGTGAGAGTCAAGGTTGATGGTTTCGGAGTAGCAGTCTCTGGCTTGGGATTCTAAAGGGGCAATGGCTTTGAATAAATCTTCCAAGTTGGTGTTTGTTGTTGAGAGAAGAGAACCGAGGTAACGCCACTTGTGCTCCTCGATCATGTTGAGACGAGGTTGGCCACGGTGGTGTGGTCCTATGGACACGATACGAGGTTGGTAGGCTTTTCCGTTTATCCCGACTAGGCCCTGTGGAACCCGGAAGATGCAACAGGATCTATTCCCCGCGGCTTTGGATAGCAACTTGGGATTCTCCGAAATCTTGAGCTCCATCCAACCCAACCTCTCTCTGTCTATTACATTATTCAAGATATCTATTGCGTGCTGATTGCCAGCTTCTTCCTCCATGTGATTGGAGACTGTTCTAATCGATCAGCACCAAAATATATTTGACGAGAACGAGAACGAGAACTTTACACGGTAGTAAATAATAAGAAGCTACTGAATGGAGAATTGTCTTGGCCTTGGTCACTGGTCAGTGCCTCCAGGCTCCAGCACTGCAACTACTGTACGTGGGAATGTGACGTCGTTAATTAATTAGTCCAGAAAAAAAACTTAATTACTTGAATATTCCTGATGAGCAGAAACAATGATATACAGTATAGAGTATAGACCAACAGAGAGACTAGAATTATGAACAAAAAATATGCAACCATGAAAAACGTGTACCGGTATTTGTCTGGTCGTAAATGTTTGTTTAAGAGTGGGTCTTGGTGCGATAATACCATGTTTGGCTTATAAAATAACTAGTTTTTTTTATTTATAAGAATCAAATTTAGATTTTATCAAATTTATCAGCTCATATATACTACTCAATCAATCAATTGAGCTATATTTTGATAAAATAAAATACTAATACCTTGTAAGATGTATGTATTCTTTAACAACCCAAATCATATTAACTTATTTCAATGGACCCAAAAGTATAGCTATATATCTCCTGGTTGTTCTACTGTTTTAAACCAAGAACCCAAAGCAGCATAGTTTATGTTCATTTGGGCTTTTGCAGTGGCTACAAGTTAGCCCAACTACTGTGTCTGTGACTAAGAAATGTAATAGATTGCGCAGTCATACTCATACCCCTTTGCTTACAGTTACACTCTGATTTGACTGTGAATTGAGAAATAAAAATAGAAATAAAAAAGAGATAATTAAAATAAAAATAAAAATGTAGTAAAAATTAAATTAAATATTAGATTAGTTTATTCAAGAGAAATAGAGTAAAAACAATATTATAAAGTTTTTTTGATTTAGGATGAAATAAGAAGAAAGAAACCCTTATACCCACAATGCATCTGTTCCATTTCACTAAATTCAATTGATTAAACAAATGTTAACAATGGGATTCGCGTCTCCTTTCTTCATTTTTCCTGCACCCATAAATTCCTTTTCCAACCACCAGATCAATCTATAATAAGACTTAGGTATAATAAACTCTAAATCATGTACAGCAAAAGTTGATCCAAGTGAGGAATATATATTTCTATCCTACAAGGACGTATAGATTCGATTCTCACTATTGATACTGGTGTAAGGTCCTTGATGGTAGATAATTTATAATAATAGTTTTTTTTTATTAAAAATTACGCGCGTCATTACATTTTTTTCACGTCAAAAGTATTAAGTACATAAAGATGCAGAAGCTACTCCCATTGGCTTCAGAGGAATGGATGCCATGAATCTTTCTTCCGAGCCTATTATACAACGATATACATTAAAAATTACGGAAGGAATACATTAACTGTGGTACTTTTAAATTTTTAAAAAAAAAAAGTTATTCTCAATTCATTAACCAATATCTATGGTCGTAATTCAAATTACGTTGTAGATCTGCCCCGATTCTATTTATATGTGGTGTTCCCCAGAAAAAACACAGGTCCAGGAGCACAAATTCGAAGGTTGCAAATGATAGTGATTGATCAGTGGCAGCAGAACAGCATAAGCAGAGATGCCACCTGGAGTGATTAATTAGAAAAGGAAAAAGGAAAACCCAGAAACCAAGATGCAAATTTGACAAGTCGTTTATCCATTAAATAATAAAAGGGCCTTGGAAAAGAAAAAGAACATGAGATTAAACTGATTGATTAGTCGCTGTCAAATTATAATATTCGATCCCCTCCCGACAACTATAATTCTTTTTCCCCTCACTCACTGGCCCCCCAATTCTAATATATTCCGAGGACTCAAAGCAGCTGAGCCATTACAAGCATTCAAATCAAATCCTTCTAAACAAAAGTACTATCTACATCCATGACAAGTTTTGCTTTGTGCATAAATTCTGGTGAAAACAAAATAAAAATGTTGTCAACATTAATCCATGCTTTCTTTATTAAATTAAAACACAAAAAACTAATAATTACTACTTTTGTTATCATTGTAAGAATGCGATCAAGAAGTGTAAATTATATATATTATTACATTAAGAAAGGTGACTTACAGCATCCCCACACCCAGCTACAAACATGAGTCATGTACATATATACCCAGATTATCTTTTACGGGTTACTTTTTTTTTCTTGTTTTTCTTTTTTCAATTACTAGCCTATGATATCCCAATACATTGCATGTCAGACTATACTCTTAATTCTAATAAAAAAGAATAAAGATAATCATTCATACTAAGTTCTTCATCTGCTTCAAAATTTGCCCCTGATTAATTAACATGCACTGAACAGTGATGCAAACACCCTCATACCAATTCCTGTGAAAACTCATCTACCAGAAAGCCAAAGATAGCAAGCTCAAGCTCCCCAGCCATATTTCTTATCTGCTCTATATTTTTCTTCCACTCACCATCCTCTCTAGAGAAGTCATATTCTATCATCATGTCAATTGTGTTAGACTCCACTTCTTTCCACAACTCTAGTCTCTTGCATATCCTTCTTATCACCATGTCCCTATCTTCCGAGGAATCAAGTTCTCTCTCTTCTTCCATAATGATATCAGAAACCAGCTTCTTAAAGTCCTCTGGGATTTGTTGTCTGTCATAGACCCTTGACTGGCACAGAGCTTGGAAAATTAGTTCTCTAAACTCATTTTCTTTACATGAAGATGCTTGGTTGTCCTCATCATCGCCATCTTCCTCGTCCTCTTCTTGATCCTGCATTCTTTTCTCAAGTTCTACTGGATCCAACTCTGCCAGTTTCTCAAATCTACGAAGCTTGTACAATAACTGCTGCTTGGCTCCTGTAAAATTCAGAGCTATTAGTGTCAAATCTTGAATTGATCATATAGTACTTGTGCTGCAAAATAATACATAATTTTACATCTTTAACATGCAATGTGGTCAGAGTGAGCGTATATATAGAATTGAAGGCCCAACTTTAATCAGATAGTAAAAAAAATGTGGCATTATTGGTATGGAAGGTTTCTCAACAACCAAAAAGTACCCAAAGTTAAAAACTATGAAATATCATGATAGGAATTGGATTGTTCAAGTGTTATCAAACAAATTGAGTTGAATGGAAAGGTGTGAATTAAGACATATCTCCTAACAAGAAAATGTGGGTCACAATAAAATTTATATTAGAAATGGCCTAATATCTAGCTAGATGTAAAGGATCCACATTAAATGGGAAATGCCGTTTGGATGTTGAGCAAGTGTGATCTTTTAGATGGAACCCACACGGATAGCACGGTTCAAGATCGGCACAATCACATCACTACATCAGCATTAAGATATTCAGCTACTAGTATTCTACTAGCCCCTCTTCTCTCTCTCTCTCGTATTTTGTAACAGAGACAAGCAACTTTGAAGAAGCGTGTACGACGGTGCGTTGGTGGAAAACGACCACACAGCAACAAATTAACAGAGAAGGGTACAAAATTAAATACTAATAATAAGCTAGCTGTGACTGTGACTGTGACTGTGAATGTGAGTGTGAGTGTGTGACAACATACTCTGTACAATCGCATAGCTGCACTCCAAATCAAAACCACCCTCCTCTTCTTCTTCTTCTTCATCACCGTTTCCATGCCCCTCCTCATCGTCCTCGAAAGGTGGGTCCAACACACACACTGGACTGCACTGTTCCTTATCTTCCTCCTCTTCTTCCCCTGATTCGATTTTCTTCACACTCTCCCCTTCGTTACTTTCTTTCTCCTATTCAAATCCACAATTAACTTTCATTAAAAACATTATAACAACAGTTAAAGTTAGTGACTAAATAATATAATATTTTATTAAATTTGTTGTAAACATATTATTAATGAGAAGAAGAAAGAAAAAGACAAAAACAGTTTTTAACACTTAATCAATCATGTCTCTAATTCTTTGATTTTTTAGTGAATACTAGCATGATTTTTTTAATTAATGTCAACTGATTTAGAATTAGATAGATATTGACTCCATTTATGTTGCTACAGGAGCCTCAAAGTAATTGAAACAAAATTACAAATGAGAAACTATTTAGTTCCAGTAAATCGAATGTGGGGATCTAACGACAGAGACAGACATCAAACAAGAGAACAAACAAAAACATAATTTATCATCCTTTGACAAAGTAATTTACCGAACAACCAACCCAGGTACTAGAAGTGAAAAACATAATTTGTCACCCTTTAAGAAAGCAAATTACCAAACAACCCCACTAGAAAGGAAGGAGAGAGAGAGGGAAGATTTGCATGGCAGAAACACGATCGAAAAGTACAATTATGAAAAATTCAGAAAAACCAAACAAAAACATGAAATTGACATACGTAACCCTCCCCCCACCCTCCCTTTAACAATTTTCGGAAAGACTGGGTCACTGGGGAGGGTGCTATGATTGTCACTGAAAAGCGACATTCCGACAAAAAACCACCGAACCATAAAGGTTAACTCACGAGTCCTGTTTTTTTCCTCTTCAACTCACTCACCAGTCACCACAATAACCAAAATAATAATAACACAATTACCATAATAAAATTAACTAAAACTATTATTAGTATGATAAAAAAAAAAAAAAAGAGAAACCTCAGTTGGGTGGCGAGTCGGCGAGGGAAGCTCCGGCGTGTGGTGGCCGGAGGAAGGGGAACTGGTTTGGAGAACAAAACGGAACGGGCTTTCGCAGAAGCATGTGGGGTACTGTTTGTGATTGGTTAGAAAGTGAATCTCTTCTGAGTAGCCACTACTTGAAGTTTCCATGTCGAGTGATTTATCTTCATTGCTCTCTGACCAAACAGCACTACCATTGCAAGAACACTCATTCACCGTTTTGTCTTGCTCCTTGTTGTTGGAAACTACTTTTTTGCGGCCAACAGAGGAATCCCACTTCAAAATATCCTTCACCGAGACCTTAACGGCTCCACCCTCTATCTCGCGCTTTTTCTGGCTCCGTTGGGTGAGTCTCTTGTATAAGGAGCCAAAGAGGCCGAAGGATTGGGCTTTTGACTTGGGCCTGGAGGTGTGTTTATGGATCCTGAGAGCGGCTTCTAGAAGCAGAGCTGCGGTTCTAGAAGGGATGTGAAGGAAAATAGCGTTTGGTGATTTGCAAGGGCTTTTGGCTGGGGATGTGAATTCCAAGAGTGGAGATTTTCTGAGGTCTGGTGGTGTGTCTGTGAGAGAGAAAAGACAAGCGCTTTTGCAGAAGTTTGTGTTTGGATTAGTTGATTTGCGTCTCTTCACTTGTAAACTGGTCTTCGGGGAAGGCCTCTTCATCTGGCTTCGCCTATCGGAAATGTACTTCTTTAGAAGGAACGGCTCTTGATCCTCTTCAAGTAGCTCGTGCAAGTACTTCTGAGCCATAATAATGCTATATTCAACAACCAAACAAAAGTAAACTCTCAGGTTGAAGAGGTTTCAACGCTGTTCACAAGGGAGTGCGAGAGAGGAATATTAAAATAAAACGCTTAATTTCGAAAGAAAGTGAGGAGAAGAAGGAATGAGGATTCAAATCAAGATGGGTTATAATATCGAGGCGAGAGAGTGATGAAGTGGTTTGGTCATAAAGGAATTATTGTAAAATAATGGGACACCAAATTAAAATTGTAGGTGTGTTGTGTCCTACTATAATCTATCTATGTATATATATAGTATGGAAGTCTCACATTAGGACTAAGGAGGGGGGGCGATTCTATAACACATAGTATTTCAATATGAATATGAATACAGTCGACACGTACAATGCTGCTAGATCGTATAGTAGTACTATAGTCTATAGTTGTATATTTTAGTTACAGCTGTGTGTGGCTAGTGATGTATAATGTTACTACGGTGGGAATAGCAGCTAGGGTAGTCCCCCAGTAACAGTACATTGAGTGAGAGAGACCAGATGTTGCGTTGCATATTTTGTCCCAGCTCCTCTGACCCAAACACTTTCCCGATATATAATTGAGAAACAAACCTGCAACTGGACTCTTTTTTATTACCTAGGTTAAACTCACCGGCATTTAATTGTCATTTTTTGGTAAATTATAAACTAATAATCTCTCGGATTTTTATTTTTTTTTCATTCCCAGCTATTTGCGCCGAAAGCGCTTAGCAGCAGCACAAACCTGTTTAAAAAATATCAAAGTCTAATTGGTTATTGTGATAAATACTAGCGTTGCGTATTTGACTCGCGATGACAACTTACCCAGCAGAACACATGTGGGTTGGTTGTCCGTATTATTGTTAAATTTTCGTTGTTGTGATATTAATTTTTTTCTACTTTACTAACCCCACCCCCAATCCTAGGCTATGTATATGTATGAAACTCACACATCAATTGTTATTGTTTTATTTGTAAGTAAAAGACAACAACACATCCGCACTTCTTAGAACAAGATACTTGTTTCATTTGAGTGTAAAATAAATGGAGGACTTTATGCGAGGGTAATGAATACGTGGGAGAGGAGACAGACAAGGAGTGGTGGCACAAACAGAAAGGAAAACGACAAAAGGGTTTGAGGATGGAGGCGAGGAAGATGCTTGCCTTATTTTGTGTCACATACACACTTCCACACAGCGAAGAACCGGATCTTGACCTTCTTAGTCCAACTCTTGTTTTTATTTCTATATTTCCACATTTGATATATCATAATTAATCTTTTTTCATACGTTAAAAATGATGGCTGAGAGAGTGTACTGCGGATCCTGCAGCACTATCTCCTTTCCTTTTGTCAATTAAGCTGCTAGCTCGTCTGGTCCTTTTCTATTTCCACTTACTCCACCTTTAATTTAAATTTCAAAAAACACACACACAACACAACACAAGCCACCTAGCCAGGCCTTTGGTAAATTCTCCAAACTTTGAGAATTGCATGTCTAGTGTTAGTGTACTGTACCACACTTCTATATCTATGTTTTTGCACTGTTAAAACAAAAGATACACAGGGTTTGTCTCGCCTAGGGAGGAGTGACGCGTGACCCACTCGATTTACGCTCACTTTTTGTGTAAAGTCTTTCCCTTCCCAACTTTCAAACTCCAGTAGTGTCTCTCTCTTTTTTTTAGAGATAGAAAAGAGATAATTAAAGTGCTTGTCTGGTTGATTTTTGACGTACGAGTCTCACCGCACGCTTGCACTAAATCCAAATTAAACCAAGTCAATTTACGCTTCACACAATGTATATAGAAAGGAGTCATCAGCAAATACCGGCATTTTCTGTTTGTAACTATATATATGTTCATATCACAGCTTTATGTATATATTTCTTGTTCTCAACATAATGCCACGTCTTTGCGATCGACTATTCAAATTAAATCAAAGGGACCATTTTTTAACACATGCATGTGATTATTTGTGGGGGGGAACTTGACCACATACCAATTTAGTTATACACTAATTCACCATTAGTTTTAATAGTAGCCACTTATATGGAATTAATTATCTCTTTTCTTTTGTTGGGGATGCTTGTGTGTGTGGCGCGGGGGTAACTAAATTTATTTAAGTTTAACTACCACTATTCTTAGCTAAACATTAATGAAAAATATTTGTCTCTGGCGTTGCACATTAATGTGCCAAAGTACGTGCAATTAAATCAGATATAAATATATGCCTTCTGTGTTCCATGCAGTTGAATTAATTATTTGTAGTCCTCTCATTTTGCAAACAGTTTTGATACGTGTATGGTGTATATGCTTTGATTTGAACTCTGTGTTTGTATTCAGTACAACATTTTCTGGATTATCAAATTTAAAAGAAAAAAGATATATAACTCCTCTAAAATTCAGAATGTACTTTACAAACAGTTAAAATTAAGATAATATATACACAACCTTTCAAAGTGTCTAAAAAGAGTCAAATAATCATGCAAAATGTACTAATATATATATGTAACTATTCATACTTTAGTTTTTTATTTTGTTTTAAAGGTTGAGTTCAAAACTTTCACACCAACGTTACTCCTTTTGTTTCATTTACTAAATGTAGTTATAATCAAATACCGTGCATAATAAACAATATAGTCTCTTCTTTTGTTTCTACAGAACGTGGAGGTTTGATTTACTCGTAACTGGGTTGATTTCTTTAATCAAATTTTTAATCTTAGTACAAACAGAACGTGCACCTAACTATTCGTTTATATGTAGTAAAACGAGTAACTTTACAGCAAAAGATACGAGAGCATAGATTAACCAAGAAATAACTACAAATCTTGTGCACGCTCATTTTTCGCTCAAGGCTCCAAAACGCTGATAAGACAGAAGAAGCTCATAAACCTAAATAATTAAAGATATAAAATTACAGAGTTTGAGTTCATCCTCAGTCAATTTGTTTGTTACTGTTGCGAAAATCTCTCAACATTGTCTTCCTATGATCTATTATTTTAATTCACACTCACTTCCATATGTCGGGCATAACCCAATTTTAACAATCCATCCACGCAGCATGCATAATTACAAAAAAATTAACATTGATTAATTAACTAGTTTTCTCTATGCACGTTTCTTCCTTATCGTCTCACCTAATGCTGAAACTAAATGTGGTAACAAAAGGTGACGAGTCATTGTGAGAATCTCTGGTTATCTGTCTATCTTTGTTGTGTGAATATGATTTGCTAATTAGTGGGTAATATAATTCATCCACCTATAATTAAACGCATGCCAAAGTGGTTTAACACTTTATCAAACCAATCATATGGATTATTTATTTTCATTATTTCTTTATTTATCTTTATTCCGGAGTAAAAGGGGGAGGAATCCCCTTTCGTGCTGGAAAGTGGCGGAATAATTGTTAAGATTGAATTTAGAAATATGGTGATGATGATGACCCTATATATTTGCAACATTCGACCTCATCCACAGTCTTTTATCTTGTAAATTAACAACTGTTAGCAAAATAAATAACTATGCACTCAAGAACCAATTTTGTGTAAAGCTTAGACATAGTATATACCTACTCCCATACTGCGTATACTGAAGCAATTATTTTGAAGATAAGAGTACTGCAATTTTATATATGGTATTTTCAAAGATGATGTTAGTGGGTGAAATATATATGTTATAAGAGAGGAGAAGTTTAAATAACTCATATTTCTCCCATCACCATGACCAATGACCATTACTGTCACTACGAACAGGGCTACCATTATCACCACCATCATGGTCGTCAACAAGGCTACCATTACCACTACCATTATGATCATGGTCGTCGTCTCCGTTGTTGCCACTATCACCATCGTCGGTAGTGGTGATGGTGGCAACAACCATGATGGTGGTGGTGATGGTGGCCCTGACACAATGATTATGATAGTGGCGGTAACGGTGACGGTGGCCCTGTTGATGGTGGCGGTGGTGGTCGTAATGATGACGACGCTGCCATCACCACAACTACCACCACCATCACCAACAGGATTACCATCACCGCCACCATCATAATCACCAACAGGGCTACCGTCATCGCCATCATCATAATCACCGTCACCACCATCATTATAACCACCGTTATCATCAACAGGACTACCATTATAGTTGTCGTCCCCGTTGTTGTCGTTATCATTACCGCTACAGTGGTGGTGGCGACAACAATGGGGGCAACGACCATAATTGTGGTCGTGACAAAAATAATGGTGGTAATGGTACTAATCATGCTAATGAGATAATAAATGCACAATAATTAAAAAAAAGATATGATTGTATAAGATGAAAATCACATTTAATTTTAATTCAAAATTATACTTAGAACATTAAAGTTATTATTTAAACTTCTCATCTATCATAATAAACATACTTCTTACTTCAAAAGTCATATATATATAAAAGAACAAGAACAGAGACAGTGCAAATTAAATTAATGCGAAGAGGGAAAGGGGGAGTAGGAGATTATTTAAAAAAAAAAAAAACGAAAATCAGAAATGTCATTACATGAATATTTGGATGGGAAGCAAACTAGCAAAGTTTCGAGAAGTTAGCATGCATATATATATGCGATATGTTACAATTGTATAGACAAATAATCATAACGCACAAGGGAAGTCGAATCCTTTCTATGGAGTTGGATTCCATCTGTGTACTGTTAATAATATGCTAAGATTACCCAGTAAAAATTTAAACCAATTATTTTTTCTTCTTTTAGATTTCTCTAAGTCCATCCTATCATTTACATAGAAGGTTAAACATAATGCATTATGTGGTATATATTATTCTTTACATGACCTCTTTGATACAGTATTTGTCTTCAATCTATGTTTTAGGCTTCACAGTTGTTCTATATTTTTTGAACTTTTTACTCATTTCTTACATCACGAACAGCAGATTGTCACAGGGTGAGAAATATAGGAAGGTTTGGATATAATTTGATATTCTCTTATTAGTTTTATGGTTGTCCAGAAACAGAATAGTTTTTTTAAGAACAACTGTTTTTTATTTTATTTTACTCATATTGTATATATGATTAAAAATCTTTCATGGAATTGGTTTTTCTGAATGAGGGAGGTACTGTTTTACTTTATTAGACTGGCCATATATATGTGAATCTAATACTTTTGTTCTAGGCAAATACTTTGTAGACTGACTAATTACTTCATACATGAGTTTTTTTTTTATCAGACAATTATAAACTTCGTTAATACTATACTTATCAATAAAAGAAACATATAAGGTAACCCCACAATGAGTTAGAAGTTAGAACACTGTTCTTTTTAATAAATTTTATTTAGCTTATAAGAAAAATATGGCAAACTTTTAGTGCTTATTCAAGGCGAATAGTTTTATGTACTTTGTCCTGCAGTCTAATTAACAGAGAGCAGTTATTGCAAGTTTAGACGCAGTGTGAACTTTTATTGCATGTATGCACATATGCAAAACGGTAACAATATTTAAATATAAAAAAGTATGAGATTGTTTTAGCATAATTAATAGTCTTGAATTCAAACACTAAACATGCAACTGTGTTACATAAGGTTCGCTCTACTAGCTATATATATTGGCTTAAATAATTTGCTAAACTGGATCCAAATTCTCTAGAAGTCGATCTAAAGCAATAATCGTTTTATCTTGTCCTTAGGTGGCATTCGGGCATGAACTTAATGGTGTCTCCCAAGACACATGTTAATTGATCTGAGCTATCATCCAACTCATAACGAAACGTAGACATCAAATGCTGCATGCAGGTTGGTAATATGAAAACTGGCTTTGCCAATTTCTATAGTCGAACAAATGTCGAAATGTCTTTGCCAAACGAGTGAACTAGAGAATGACATGCATGAGTTAAGTGTTTATAGAATATAAAATGACATAATGCTATATTATTTCTATCTTGCTGGTTTGTTTGTGGATATGCACTGATCTATAGCCATATTCTTAAAGACAAAAACTCCATTTATTTTGGTAAGTATACTTTTCTGTGTCAACGTCTTTGGTTTATCCTCATGATCAACTGCATCCCACTAATCATATCTATGGTCTATATTTCTTGACATAGTTTATTATATATAAAAGACAACTATTAATGATGGCAACCACTTACCTACACTTCCATGTGTCTAAAAAACAAGAAAAACTTATTAATTAACTTAATTTATGATTTAAAAACAGATGGAATAGCTAGCTAGGTTTGAGAATTGAGATTCCTTTTGTTAAAACTTATATATAATAAAAAGAGGATATATTAGCAGAACTCTCAAGCCAGCAAAGAAGTTTATGGATGCCAGACAAATGATGATGAGACCTGCGTTCATATATATTTCATACAAACGCACCTTTTCGAAAAGGATGGGTATAAAGCAAAGAGAAATTATTGCATGAACCACTGTGATCGACCACGAAACCAATAGTCTCCGTCAGTCTTAACTCTTAACAGTTCTACATAACATATATTGCACTAATTAAATTAATTTTTAACATATAACAAAATTTTAAGTAATTTTAAACTTATTTTTATTTTGATCATATAGCACTTTCTGCAAACTGTTGTCATACGTATACCAATTTGAGAACGAGACTTCATATATTTAGTGGGATTTTTATAAGGATTTTTCCCAATATGAGAAAATATATTGAAGAAAAAAATGTTATAAAGAATATATTAATGAGATCTTTTTACTTTTGTTTTTTCTCTTCCTTTGCCTGTGAACCAGTGTGCATAGCTTAGTGAACATTTTCCTAAAACTTTTGCTACGCTGGGGGTGAAGAAATGTGAAAACAAGTTGACATGCATGTGTTAAACATTATTCTTTAATCGTATTTATTTTTGGTGAGTTCAACTCTATCTAATATAATATATATGGACTCGAAATGGTACGAAAGTTGCATGAGACAGAGGTATAATAATATTGACATAGGTCCCTCCCAGAGCAGACATGAAAATCTTTTCGACTTTTCTAAAATCTTTTACGGAGAAGACTGAAGACGCACATATATAATAAAACATCTTCCAAGCTTTTTAATTGGGAAAACGACGCCAAAATCTATCTCTCTCCCCTCACTCAAATTTGAGGTTCTCTTTATGTGGCCATGGAATTGGTAGGGTTGTGTTTTCCCCCATGAATCAAACATAAGATTTGGAAATGAGCATATAGTTTTTTTTTATTATTACTTACGTACAAATTGATATGTGATTATTTTACAATATATGTATTTGGTTCTATTAGGCTACTATAGCTAAGTATATCGAGTGAAAGATTCTGAGATTGAGCAAAATGATAGTAAATAGGAATGGATGGGAATTGGGACCAATAATGATTAATGATGCATGTCGCGTAGGATAGGATTTAGGAATGTTCCTCCATACTGCAATTGAATTCATTACCTTGTGTGTGTTTTTTCTCACTACAGTATGAATATAAAATTTGTTGCACATAAACATGATCGAATCCAATGTTCGTCTTTGTTTTTCGAATCTTGGAAGTAAAGTCGTGGAGGCTTCTTCTTGTACTATATATTGCGAGGTCCTCTCATCAATGATCAACACAACATTTGTATTATTAATTTCAATTTTCAATTCTTCTATCTTAGACCGTTTAATTCCTTGTCTGGTTCGATGTATCAGTTCATGCATAGTGATCAGTGGCTACATGACAATTGACAAACACCCAAACTAGTTTTTTCCCCACCGTAACACATGTTTTAATTTAAAATTTAGGGTTGAGATTAGTTTAAATATATATTATAATTAATTATGTTTAATAATTTAAAATTAAATTTACCTAACTTTAAATTTTGAAGTTTCGTTTCATATTAAAATTAAATTTGAGATTCTTTATCACTTTTTGTGTTGTTTAAAAGTTAAATTATTTCGTAAAAAAAAATGTTAAATTAAAATTTTAAACACTTGTATTTCTGATTACATGTAATTTTTCTTTTTATCAATTTAACTCAAATTTCTTAATTTTCAAAGTTATAGTTTATACTTTAAAAATATACTTATTAGTTATGATAAAATCTTTATTCGTGTCTGCATTGGTTTGAAGTTATTATTTTTCTCTGTTCATTTTAAACTGTTTTGTATGGGTACGAATATTTTTTTTTTATATATTTAATTTTAAATAAAATCGCATATCTAGTGTCATTTATACGGTATTGAAACTTTATAGTTTGTAATAACTAGTGTAAAAAACAAACAAGAAGAGCAATACCTGTCAAATTTTCAATTCAGGTGGAAGGAGTGTCAAAAGTCAAAACCTTGGTAGAGTCAATTCTTGGCCCATGCTAGAATGGCATGCCTCACATGATCTAAAAGCCCATACCATTAAAGTAATGGGCCGAAAAATGTACAGAATGGGGATAGGGCACTTAAAATTTAACACCCTGCGGATTTTTGGTCCCTCACACTTTAAACGTTACATTTTTTGCATCAGACGAACAGGAAATAGCATTTATTAGTTCTTAAAAAAGAGAAGAAATGTACGTTAAGCTTTAATTGTTTGGAAAAAATATATATATATAATAGGTGTGAAGAACGCAATGTTGCTTGTCCTCAAATTTGAGCTTTATATACGTTATATTTTCCTACACCAAAAATGGTAAAAGGACGTGTCAAAGGTAAAAAGTTATGAACAAGGGGTCTAGAATAAATAGGAAAGGGTTGATGATATATTTATCTCCTTTAATTAATTAATATATCTTTTTTTTATTTTTATAACTTTTATTATTAAAATATCTTTTATAAAAAAAAATAATATAAACTTTGTTTTTACTTCCTTTTATTTTATTTAGACAATTATTAAACATATATTCCTTAATTAATATTATACTACTTTCCTTTCCTTTTTTTAATCAAATAAAATTTTCAAAATACACTTATCATTTAATTCACATTTCAATTCAAAAACCCATTTACCCCCTTCCTCCTTCAATAAATTGCATGATTAAATTATTTTGAGTGCATACCTCTCATGTGTTCCTATTGAATTTTATAGATAAATGTAACACGTAAAATAATATTATAACTAATTTAATGACTAAGATAAGAAAAAGATGAAAGTTGTTATAACTTAATTTCAACAAGTAAAGCTAATGTAGGTGTAAAAAATCGGTGTAAGTTGCTTTTCAATTCCGTAACTTTTCAATTATTGTCATATGTAGAATTAGCGAGAGCTACATATAAAAATTTAAGGATTCGTGTTTATGACTTCTAATATTCCTTTAACTCTCTATTTTTCATGTTATTCTGCACACATTAGCATAGCCACTTTAGATTTTATTGTCATATGATGGGAAGGGACATGAGGGTGAGTTAATTGGATAAGAAAGAGATAAACAAACGGAAATTAAGAATGAAAGAATAATAGTATTTTAGAGAACATATTGAAAATGATAGAAAAGGAAGGTAAATTCATTAATTAAGGTATATTAATAATTGCTTAAAGTATATTCCCTCTAAATTAGGAAGATTTTCTATCATTAATTTAGTTTTAAATTAAGAACATTTTTGGAAAAAAAAAATGGGGAGTATATCAATAGTATAAAGAGGTATATACATCAGCAGCCATAGGAAAGGGAGAAGGCACAAACACAGGAACAGAAAATAGCACTATATATAGCAATCTTAATTTTTTTTTTTTTTTAAAGAATGTAAATTGTGCATTTTTTTAGTTCTTAAAAACAGAAAAAATGTACGTTAAGTTTGAATTAATTGGAAAAGATAGAATAAGTGAAAAGGACGCAATGTTGCATTATTTAAGTTGTTTCGAACAAATGATGAAATGGAATGAAATAAGCATTTAATCCAAAAAAAAAATTGGCGTAGTTGTGGCATCGAAGTTGAAATAGTATATATATGCATGAAGTAATAAGTTCTTACTTAAGTATGGTATGACTCATGAAAAAAAAAAAAAAAACACTAACTATTGTAAAGAAAACTTGTAGTTTAGACTAAATACTATGTTAGTGAAGTTTTTGTCCTAAACGGAGTTAATGCATTCTTCGTTATTAAGTTTTTACGGATAATTTCTTTCCACTATGTGACACCTTCCAAAAAATTAAAATATCGAGTGTTTTTAAGTTTTAACTTTGACAGTCACTTCCAAGTTCCAAACAAAAACCAAAAATTGCTATCCCTATCTCCCACCTAAAATCCGTAAAGTGCTGTACCTTGATGCTTTCAGATCCAACGATGCAGTACCGTGCTAAACGGATTGTTCCTTCAATTTCAGTTTTGGTAAGCTTTCTACCTCATAAGAAATAACAAAGTAATGGAGGAGCACTGGTGAATAGTGATACAACAATCATTTAATTTCATCATTAACTACAAATGTCTAATCCTTATCTGTTGAACAGTGAAGATTTCATTTTAATTCCACGTTTCTTTATTATAAATAGTCACTTATAATATAATAATAAGGAATTCATTACAAGTCATAATTAAGTAGGAATATCTTTTATATCAATAGCAAGTATTTTTATTTGTCAATTTCTTCTTTTTTTTCTGGCTAAGGCGTTGATTTGTCATGTTGTTACTTAGTATAAGTTAACATCTTTCTCATGTTTGGTCTCATTATTTGATTATAATAATACGATAGTAAATCACAATTTATTTAGCGTAATCAAAGATATTACTGTCAAGGCTGTGATAAAGTAAAGGGATACTACAGAGAGAAAGTAGTCCTCCCATTCCCATTCTCATACCCGCACAACACGTTTTCCCTTTCTTCGGATGCTTTTAACAAAGGCAAAATAGCAAACACGTACTTCACAACAGCGCCAGAGCGCGTGGGTCTGCCTTATTCATTTGTGGTAAAAACATGTTTTACCGGTTATACTATTCCTGTAGGCTCCAATAAAAACTACGCAGTCATTACGAATGACGGTTATTTTTGGTTAAATATTCAGTGACCGCTTCGAATAACCCTAAATTTAACCAATTTCTCAAAACACTCATTCAATAGACGAAACTGATTTTTTCAATCACATTCAATGGTCCTTTAACTACTTTTTTTTCAAATTAGGCCCTGGACGTTATTAAATATTCAGTGTCTCTCAATGTTATTATATATTATTAAGTAGTGGATACTAATAAAAAAATAGTTACTTAAAGAATATTCATAAAAATATAAATAATTATTATATATTTATATTATTCAATGATATAATAACCATAAAAAAATTGAGACCAAAAATATTTACTTTATGGTATTCTACTATTCTATTTATTATTGTTATTGATTATAGATAATATATAAACTTAAAAGACTAAACTAATGAACATTAACTCAAATGGTTAACACATAACTGTAAGGCCTCACTTGTTTATAAGATGGAGGCAATCCATTTACAGTGTTCAATTTTGATCATGTAAAAAAAAAATTTGGACTAACAACATACAATGAGTGAAATTAATTTCTAACATAGGTTGAGAGACATGCGTGATCACCAAACTTGAAAAAGAAAAATAACTAATGTACATTCTTATACAATTTTCTTTTAAGAGAGAGAGGATAATATATAGAACCAAATTTAGTATTAAAAAAATGGCATAATCCATAATATTCAATGATGTTAGTACAATAGTAGTACCCATGGCCAAATCGCACATCACAGTACAAAAATAATAATTATCATTGCTGCGGATAGAATTTCGGATGACAAGGCTTGATTTGAATCAGATGTAAATATGGATAGTGGAATTGATGTCCCAACAAATCACAAACTTTCTGTCCATGGTTTCTTTGAAGGTGAAAAAACCATAGATCATGTTAAAAATCCTTCAAGTGTGATTGTGTAAATAACTAACGTGAAGAGCTTTGAGCCATAAATGATAAGAAGCGTCTCCCGTGAGAAATCAAATCACACGGATAATTGAATCCTAATTTGTAAAGCAATAAAACATGGCATCTGCAATTCCATTAGAATACTGCTCCAGGAGCTACTGAACTGATCCATCGATTGTGTGAAGTACATATAATGGTAAAGTAAATCATTGGAACTAAAATGAAAACACACCAGGACTTTGTTGGATGGCAACAAAATTCAAATTACATCAATAAATTAAATTAATTAAGAAGAACAAGGCGAAGAAAAGTGAATTGAAGAAGGAAAAAATGACAAGAAAATGCAAGTATTTAGTTACAAGCCTGCCTGTTTGTAGGGTATATATCCCTCCTAAATTAGATGATTGTCCCATCAAATGCTAGTTAAACAAACATCATCAACACCACAAAATTACATAAGCACAAAAAACACCCATACATATAAAAATATACTATGTCATCTTTAATATACCACACAAGGCTAATCAGGAGTCATTAGCAGTTTGGCTAAATCATTGCAAGGAATCTATGTTCTTACTCAGCTCCTCCAGCTTCTTCATCCTCAATCTTTCACTTTCACCCACCAACTGAACAAAATAATAATAATAATAATAATAATAGTATGCCACATATTAGTTAGAATAAGGAAAATCATGTATTCGAATTCAAATTCAAAACATTCACAACCAGGATTGAGCATACATACGAGACTAACCTCCATTAACTTGGTGATTAGCTGTACTTTTTCCCTGTTCTTATCATTAAAAGCTTCAAGGGCGTCTTTGTATTCTTTCTCCTGAAACGCATAATCAACAAAAACCCAATTTCAATAACATAACTACATGTCATGGTCCGTATAATTCGGCAGTTTATAACATACTATTATTCAACCGAGTATTAATGGTTTATCTGTGAAATTCAATTAACTTCACCTTCTTCTGGCAGGTATGACCCAGTGGCTTTAATTCTTTGTTTATGGAATCAATCCTTTTTCGAACAAGTGCAACTTCTTTCCTCATTGGATCTGCCAGGGCTTCAAGCTCCTGATATTCCTCAAATAGAATAAAGTTTGGGATTATTCAATTGCATATCAATTTCCATATAAATGACAAAAGTGCATACACACGCTACACATAAATTATGTATAACAACTTTCAGCATAAATTATGGCCAGTTGTTTATTTAAAACAAAAAAAAACTTGTTAGGTTCATAGGCCGACACTGCTTTCTGACAAGAATATATTCAAGGGAACATGAACATGAAAGTTCAAATTTTGAAATCTTTTCCTCAAAAAACACAAGGAAAAATAAAAAGAAAATTATTTGGGGCTGCAAATTCAGTCTGTCTCGAACAAAACCACCAGATCGGGCATGTCCAAGTGCTCCAGATGTTATCTAAACCTCTGGAATTCCCCTTGTTACAAGACAACCCGATTTAATTATACAGAAGAAAGAAAAAATCAACAAAAAACTGGAAAAGACCAAAGCTGTTTGCATCCGGAGCTTCTTGTTCTTTTTCTTGACTTGACAAAACAAACGCAGCTTTGTTAAAAATTCAAAAATTTATAACCTAATTTTCTTCTTAAGCAAAAAACGAAAAACTTTAATTTTATTTTATTTCCATGCAAGGCTGTAACAAATTCTTCTTGCTCACCCGACTACAAGACCAGAAAAATACTTTGTGTTGATTAATTTTCATTTGTTTTGGTCAGTTTATTTTTTGAAAAAAACACGGAATTAAAAAAAAGAAAAAAAAAAGATGGAAGCGGAGATTCGGGTTTGAGAAGTGGAAAAAAAAAGAAAAAAAGAGGAGATACCTCACGAATGGTTGCAAGACGTTTGGTTTCTTCTTCAACTCGACCCAACTGAAGTTGAACCTTTTCTCTAACCTCCATCTTCTTCCTTTCAATCTCTTCTTCCTTAGCCCTGAAAGTGGAGAGAGCGGACCTTGACATCTCTTCATCTTCCTTTGACAAATGGCTGCTGAAGCTCAGGCTCCCCGAATTCTGCACTACCAACTGCTGGTTGTTCTCACTCTGCATCCTTCCTCTCTTTCTTTTTTTTCTTTCCCTGTATTTTCTCTTTATTATCCCCCTCCCTGCTCTCTCTTTTTTCTTTTTGTTAGCCTTGAAGAAATGAAATGATGAGGCTGCAGTGCTCTCTCTCTCTCTCTCTCTCTCTCTCTGCTTCTCCTGTTGTTGCGACTTGCGAGTAAGTGCGCTTCTTATGTTATCTGGGTTCTCCCCTTTCTACCGTCAAACCCACCTTACCCCCTTTGCCCTTTAATTTATGGACCAAACATTTCTTTTCTTTACTTTCTTTTTCTATATTCATTTATTAATTAATTAATACACAATCACCAACGTTCAAATAATTTCTATACAAAATAAACCATTCTAAAATATTACGACACGTAATTTGTCGTTAAAAATTAGAAATACCTGTCCCCTTCAGTCTTTTCTTCCTTGCTAAACAAAGAATGACAATAAAATATTATTGAACACTTTGTGGGTGACCTGTTCCAACTTACCCCCTCCATATTTTCCCAAATAGAATAAAAAATAAAAATAAAAAGACAAAGATTACAAAAGCACAAGCTGATCCGGCCCAACTGCCAGACAATCACTGATGATAAAGATGAAGTGGCCTTCAACTTTACTGAAAGAAAGATAGTTGCCTTTGGTTTGGTTTATATGAATCCCTTAAACTAGTAGAACGGAACAACCTTGGAATTTGAGCACGGACTTCCTTCCGTTCCCACAAATTCTTTCTAAATTCGTTCAAATTTCTTCCTCAACATTAACGGCGACGAATGTCTAACTAATTCATGTCAAATTTTGAATAACAAAATACTGTACTCCATAAGGTGGATGATGGATGTGCTATTTTTTTTGTGAATTTTCGTTTCATCCAAGATAAGCATATGTTACGTAAAATAATAATTATCAATTACTTTAAGTTTTAACCGTTAAACTATTGCAATGTTAATGAGAATATTTATTAGAATTGAAAGAAAATCTTCTCCTCTAAATCTTGACAAACGTTTCTACTGTTTAATTGTGTTTAATAAACATATTATTAATATTCATATATATGATATGAGTCAATTGAACCCAAATCATAAGCGGCACAATAATATAAAGTACGATAATACAATATGAGTCAACTTGACTTTATCAAAATAAACATTTAAAGGAAGAAGGGCATTCAAACCTCGGTATTTTCTTTTCTACAACGAGGGACGGGAGATTAAAAAAGTATGAAATTTGACAATAATATGATGATAATATATATTATTATTATTCGTATCATATCCTGAATGACTTCAGTTTAATTGTTTGGTCCTGCCTAAGACTCTGTCTAGAGTTGCTCCTCACCCCCTTTTCTATATTTTTTAGACTTGCACTGATACATTCATTTTAACTAATATGCTATTGTTTGACCATTAATGTTTCTTGACAAATTGTTTTCTTCGATCTAACAGCTGTAAACTTGTCACTGTCGCAGCCGGCCTCATTTTTACTTTTATGATTGTTCTTTTATTTACCAGCAGCCTACCATAGTAGATGATTATAGATCAAGTTTTCAGAGAAATTATTCTTAATTTCAATTTAATACATCTTGACATCCTATGATCTATGTTTGGAGGCTTGTGTGAAATGCACATTTGATGGAGCAAATCAACAGAGATGATCAGTGTCATTTCTATGGACTTGATCACAACGTTAGATTATGATGAAGATGCTATGCTCTAGAAATTGAAAGAAAAATTATCAAATCTCTTATGTTACCCAGAAGAATGTTACCCTAACGGGTAATTTATTTTTGAGCGGGCTAGGTTGTTAGTTAAACACTTGTTTGAAAGCCTTATAAGAAGAAATGCTGCCAATTTGAACAAGAATTACTTGCAAGAGAAGAAAACTAATACAATAAATTAAGAATGTTGAATAAGTCAGTTTTTTCTAATAAATTAAAATTAACTTACATGTCTCTTAACTTCTAAAAAAAATCATCATTCTACTTCTTTACAAGAATTCATAAACTTATAAGTTTTTGTTTTTATTTTTAATTTAAAAATCAAATAAATATCCCAATTTAGAAAATCTTATAAAGCTAGAATCTAAACTAAACCATAAATGCTTTTCTTATAAGTTGTAAGGCTCAATAACATTTAAAAGAAAAAGAAAAATCATAAAAAGTAGTAGGCCAAGTTTAGATATGGGCCATGGAAATGAACTGTAAACATTAACGGATCTAAAGGGACAAGGCGTGAGCCTCGATCGGCCACCCTTTAAATTTTTTATTATTATAAAATCTTATATACAGATTTTTATTTTTCATATATATATATATATATAAAACGATTGTACCTAGTCCTATAATTTAACGAATTTAATAATCATGAATAGCTTATAGTAAAATAGTTAACTTTTTATAAAACTATGTTAAGAATCAATTTAAATGTATTTGTCATGAACCATAGTATCACAGTTAAACTCTAACTTAATTATTAATCAATATACGTGTTATTGGATATGTACTCGACGGTAAGTGTACTTGTATATGTATATGCCCCCACAGATTAAGAACAGAGTCAGTAGATGCAACCGTTGTATATATTTGTCTATATTCAATTTCTGTAAGGTATTATTGTTTCACAACGCACGCAGTCCGTAAATTGATATAATACAGCCGGCGGGGTTGCTTTCGAGTCTGTTTTCATTTTCTGCTCTGACGTGTTGATAGCATATATATATATATATATATATATATATGTGCATGTGAAGTGAAGGATGTCGATCAAGTTCGAGGACCAGCTGCATGTGTTCATAGATAAAGGCTTATTCACGGTTTAAGTCGGTAGGCTGAAATTTTCAACTAACTCTGTTTTTGTTTCTTTTAACTCATTCATGTGGCGTGTACTGGTCGGGGGAATTGACAAATTAAGAGAGAGAGAGAGAGATTAAGTGCATAACAATAATATAAGCCTAACCCACAATGTCAAGCAATCTTCCGGCAGGTTCACCATGCAATATTTCTGTACGTGTATGGTTACCAAACTGTGGGTCGTTGCAGGAATATCTTGTCATTCAGTCTACTAAATTATTTTTTAAAATAAATAAATAACTTTTACTATATGATATTTGTGGGCTTAGCTAGATTCGTATACAGATATACTCACCTCTAACTCTAAACATGCCTTATCTATTTTTTCTATCTCTTTTTTATTTTTACATTATATCACTTATTTTAACTATATATATATTTTTTCTATTTTATATATATTTTTCTAAGTATATCATTTAGTAGAATAGAAAGTGTTTATCAATAATTTTTTTTTATCATATTCACATTTTTTTTTTATCTCTTTTTCTATCTGGTGTCTTATTAACATGAGAATGTAGGTCTGTTCATATTTTTTTTATAACTAATAAAAAAATTCAAGTATAAGTTCTCCTAAGAAAAATATAATTAAGTATAATAAAATAAAATGAACTAAATAAAGAATGAAAGAATATTAACTCGATCAGTTATTCTTATATTTATGAAAAACACTCTTAACATGTATATCCGACTTGATTTTAAATTTAAAGTGAAATATGCGCCGAAAAACACTGATAAAGTTAAGTTAAAGATTTATTTTGTCAAAATGATTGTATATCCTCATTTATATTGACGTCATGACTGTTATCATTACTAGTGCAAGTGCTCCCATCATATCGTGCAGATATTACCATCAATCACAATGCTCTTTTGTTTTTCGGTGGAGCCATGCAATGCAATGTCAGAATTATTAAAATTACTGTATATCACCGGTTCGTATAATAACTGACAACTGTTATGCAAATATCATAATGTAGTCATTAATTATATTAGTGCAAATGTGCAATGCATTGTTGTCGTTATTAATCTCATTCCGTTGGTCCAAACTATCCAAGTTAAAAAAACACACACACACGCACAATTCTCTTCAATTACAAATGACATATTTAGAACCTTAAATTTTGCATAATCAATGCATTAAGAGGAAAAACAGAGAGCTGATAATGATAGCTAGTTTAAGTCAATTTATGCAATTAACACACAAGAAATTAAAATCCACGTGTAAACGTATGACAGTTTAAGACAATTTATGCAATTAACTGATGTCAAAGTTCTATAATTTGAGTGTTCAAATTAAAATGGAGGTTAACAGTAGTGTGGAGGTTAGTATCTTAAAATCCAATTTAACATATATACGTACCCAGTTGATCGATTAAATGGTTATACAAGTAGCAAAACTGTAATTTGAAATTTGAAAGACAAAGTTGATGTTAAGCGAAAAACAAAATTACAAACTTGCTACATAAGTTGTAACGTTGTTTTGAAGTTAGAAGAGAAGGGACGGGTAGATGAATAAGTGAAGTGAGTCTATACATGCTTGAGGTAAACGCTTTGTCGTGAAGTCCACTTTTATTTACCGGCAGAGACAGAAGAGCAAGCACGCAGGTTAAGTATTATAGTACAGTACAGTATTCCTCAACAAGAAGACGTGAGGTGTAAGGCAAAGTTAGAACTTGGAAGAGTAGTGGCGGCACCTTATCTAACCTTTTTGACAAATACTACATCTTTTCTTCTTTCTCCAATTCTCACATTCACATCATATCATATATATTAAAACAGAATCGCTATGCTTTTTAAAAAAAATAAAAAATAAAACATTTTCCCTCGTTTTATTACTAGTTTTTTTTCTTTTTCTTTACTTGCTATGATTGAATCCGGGTCTACTTTACTTTACACGTCCTAAACCAATACTAATCACACTCGTAATCTCTTTCTTTCTCATCGTTGGCGTTGGGGGACCAATAGCCAACATGAAATTCTTAAATGAGAAAACAAAAGACAGAGATGGTTTAAATTCAACGGTGGTGATTATGGAATCAGTGATGACCATAGAGCCCATAGAGCAAGGAATCTTCAAGTGGGGGCCACTTCTCATGGTTGATGCCCAAACAAAAAGTATCATATCAGTCGCCTGCGGCATGGGAATTTTATTCAGCTGAACAAATTAAAATTAAAGTTGTTTAATTTAATTAATTAGCCACTAAAGTAGAAAAGTTTAGCATCTACCCACCAAATATTGAAATTCGCCATTAAACAGCGATAAAGGACCTAATGCCTACGTAAGCAATTTGGATTCATTAAAAAAGAGGGCGTTAATATATTTGTCTTCAAAGGAATTAAGAATTTAACATACTTTGCAGTGATTTACATTTAATAGTAAGAATTTATTAAATCACGTTAATTACTAATACTTTCCATCACATCACCTTTTTTTTTTTCAGTTGGCATGTCTTGCTGTTTTTCAAAATTTGCAGAGGATCCATTTTCAACTTTATTATAACTCTGATTACTGGTGATAAATATGATTTAATAAACATTATTTTAATTTAAGACTTAGATTAAGGAGATAAAAACATTTATTTATGTTCTTTATTAGAAAAAAAATAATTTTCATTTTCTTAGAGTCACTCTGTAAAAGAAAATCCAGCAAACATTTATAGCAAGATAAGGTAATTAAAAACAATTTTTTTATATAAATTGAAATAACCTATATAAAAAAAAGTTAAATGAGAGAAACTCTAAAAAGATTGAAATGAATAAATTGATTTTCACTTATATAAAACATTTTTTTCTTCTATGTATATATTTTGATATTTTATGTAAACTAAATAATTAAATATGTTTTGCTCTAAGACTGATATGCATCAGAGAATGCATATTTGAGAGTTAAAAAAATGTATTGTGCTGTTATTTCAAAATTGTGAAAGTGCGGGGGAAATTAATCATCAGATGGAGGTGCGCCTCGGAGTTTTCAAAATTCTCAATCAAGTTGTCAGTTTATAATTATTTCAAAGGCAATGATGAGGGAGTTCAATTCAGGTTTTCACTTCAGCAACAACAGAATGAAAACAAGATGTTTTTTTTTTTTTTTTTAAAGCCAAAGCCCAAAACACAGAAGAATCCAAAATGGAATGCAGAGTTTTAAACTTTTTTTTATTAATTCTTTGTATTGTATATAAATGAATGGAGTTAGTTATACTTCATTTATATAACTTTAAGTAGCACTATTTGGTTGGGAAAAATAAAAATACTCCCCAAAGGAAGCACTCGATATTTTACACCTTGAAGTATGCAGAAAAGAATGCAAGACATGTATGAGTGTGTATACCGTTGTATGTCACATTTCCACTCTGTACTCACAAGACTGTTGCTTTCCGTAGCCGTTGGGTTTTTGGAGTTAGGTGGCCATTACATTACAGCCGTGACAACTGTTTTTTAAAGATTCTCGTCGATTCACGCTATTTATCGGCCTTTTTTTTAAAGAGGTAAGAAGATAAAAAGAACATAACATAATATTGCAAAAATGAGGACAGACTGTTACGGGCATTTACTAATCTTTGGTGGTGGCTGTTTATATGTTTGTGTGGTGGAAGAGGAAAACTCCGACCATATATATGCTATTCTATCTTCCAATATGCTAGTAATTTAGTATAGTATACGATCTTAAGATCCAATAATGGAGGGTGGGGGCTGAATTGGAAGAGATACTTGCACACCTTAGTTAACCATTTGAGTTAGACCTTTTTTATAATCATGTAGTATTGCGGGGGAAGTTTTTGGGTTTCAATAGGATTTTTTTGATTGGGTTATGCTGCATATGGAACAAATTCTGGTGTTTCTGCATAATATGGTTGTAACTTGTAACATACTAGCAATTCTTGTGCAGCTTTACATATATACAGTATTAACTCTTGCGGATAAAAAATAATAACGTATAGAAAGAAATCTAGAGAGATTAGAGAAACAAAGAAATCAAAGAACTAACCTGTACATTTTTATTTTTTTATTCTAGTTTGTTTAACATGCAACATTTATACTTTATTTATAAGTCTTTTTCTCTATTTGAGTTTATATTGTAAAATTATTTTAGACAGTTAATCATATTTTATCCTTATAATAATTTTTAAAATAATTTTATAAAAATTAATCATCTTATCATAAATTAAGAATTATAATTGAATAACGATGTAAAATAATTTTATACAAATTTTTCTTTATTTATAAAATGTTAATCAACAATTATAATTTATTATAACTATTAAATAATTAACATTTATTCTTAGGTATATTTACATAACAAGTTTTTTCTTTATTTTTGTTTTGTTTATTTATTGATCTTATTCATGATGATATTAGGATATTAGGACAGGTTTGATTTCAGTTTCAAAAACAGTTTTCAGATTTTAAAAATTATAAAATTATAAAACTTGTTTAGTTAATAAATTTTTAAAAACGATTTTTTATTTTAATTTTTAAAACTAAAAAATTGAAACAATTTTTTTATTTTTATTTTCTCTTTTTATAAAGTCTCACATGTTTTATTTTATTTTTTCATAAAATTTCACATCTTTTACTAATAATTTTATTATTAAGTTTTACATTTTTCATTTTATCTTCCTCGCATAAGTTTCATATCTTTCTCATACACAAATATCATATTTTCTAAATTTATTTTCTCTTGTAGTAATTTTAAATACCAAACAATTTATTTTTTAAATTGTTTTAAAAATTGTTCTAAAAAATAATTTTAAAAAAAAAACTAAAGCTTTTTAAACCGGCCCTAAATTACTCTATTTGAACTCAATTATAGACGACAACAAAAATTTAACTACTTTTACAATAACGTTTCAAATATATTTTTTGATCAATTACAATTTCATTTATAATAACTTCTTTTTATTCTTAAAAAAAATATTAACTTACCTAAAAAAAAATTAACTATACAAATGTTTTTTTAAGAAAAAAAAATGATATTAACTATTTTTTAATAAACGTAAAAAATAATTAATTTTATTTATATTTTAAGTTCGGAAAAAATACTTACTACGCAAATTTTGAAGAATACTCTAAAAAAAAAAAAAAAGCAAATCTTGAAGAAAGTTGTGGGATTGGTTAGCATTAAATATCTTCCACCGGGTGAAAGCTTAGATAGAAATAAATGCACGTCTGTTCCAAATTTCAACGGCGTGCTTTCACATGAGAGATGAAATGTAACCCATATATGCAACATGTTTTAAATTTAAATATCTTCGTTCATAAAATAAACCATTATGATGCGTTTGTCCAATGTATTCAAAGTAAAAGTCTCCGTTATCTTTTTTTTTTTCTCCCATCAATAACAAGTCTTGGTAAAGGATTAAGACCACATTAGAGGCCGGCTAGGTTCTTTGATCCGCAAAGCAGAGAAAATCGTAAAGAGGGGAGTCTAAACCATTCGTGTTTGTTTTTGTAATAATAATATAGTAAAATTTAGTTATTAATGGGATTTTTCTATTAAGTATCATGAATAATTAATAATTCTAAAAATTTAAATGTCAGGGATGTTAACGGATTGGATTTAATTTTTCTTTCAAAAAAACGGATTGGATTTAATTCATTTTGAAGAAAAAAATATCCAATCCGATCACTTCAATTTTTTAAATTTATCATCCAATCCGTTTAGTTAAAAAAAATTTAATCCCATCTAATTTTAAGTAATTTGAATTGGTTTGATTTTCAATTTTATTCTTTCTTTTATTTATTTTTAGAAAATACTAAATAAAATAAAAAGATATATAATAAGCACAAATAAAAAATAATTTTTTAAATATATACCATATCAAAATTACATTTATATAACATGATAATTATATTTACGCATTTTAACTTAAATAATTAATAAAAATTATCTTTAATTAAATATTTTTATAAATAAGTATGAGTTATGTGATAATTTTATGTATATATAAAAAATATAAATATAAATATCAGGGATATTATCAATGAATAATAATATAAACATAGGTATAATTTCAATTTAAATCGATTTTAAAAATCAAATCCAAAATTCCATTCAATAAAAAAAATTGATTTTTCAATTTGTTTATCCGTTTGAATTTTGGTTTATTCTATTTGCGGTTTTATGACATGGTCCTACGGCTCCTGCATTACCGGTTCATGGTGACTGAGCTCTCTCTGTCATTTGATAATGAGTTGTCGCCAAGAACCTTAGACGCCAAAACACAGTCACGTGGGTCACATGAATCATGATAGGGAGATCTCCTTTGCACTATTTTCGGCCCAGCTTAACTCCAAATCCTTAATGGGCTTAGTATGGAATTGGACTTGTATTCAGCATGTTTTGTCCAGAGTGTGGCCTATCTAGATCAGAATGGCTTTGTACATTATATGAATAATGGAATTTCTTTTACAATGAGCAAGTTTAAACATAAAATTTCATCTAAATTATATTAATTGAGTTGGACCTGTTATTGGTTTCAAATTGAATTAGTTTTATATTATATATATCTGTGGCTTTGTGAGCATCAAAATTGAGGTTTATCAAGAGGAATTAAGGGACCGGTTAAAGGACTACCTCCTTGTTGATAGGGTCAATCTTATAAAACTCTATTTTTTAAAGTGATTGTTTATCTTTTTGTAAAGTCAATGCAGGTAGGCAATTCCCCCTCCCCTTATAATTCCTCTTATCCTAACCCAAACATTACCACCTCCTATCTTAGGGTTCCAAAGTATTTGAAATTGTACATGAAAAGAGCAGAAAAAAAATAGTTCAATTGAGGTAGTGATAGAGTAGTTGAAAGCTTCTCATTAGGCTTAACCATTTGATTGGGTACATACCAAAAACTTGTGACATATAATCTTGTCTCTTAAATATGTGGTAAGTGGTTTGATTACTGAGTGTTGTGTATGCAAAAATATTTATTAGAAAAGGTCAATGAATCAATTCTTAAATAAATCTTCTTACTTTAAATTATTAGTTTTTGATTCTCGATAGAGATATATTTGATTTATAATAAAATAAATAAAAAAGTTGATTGAAGATTTGGAAATAGAACACAGCAATATTCTTAAGAATCCAATTTTTGAGTTAAATAAAAAAAAACCTTTAGACTCCTAATATTCTGAATATAGCGAAGAAATTCAAAGATTCATAAATTCTTTTTATCTTTTTTATTTTTTCTTCTATTAAGAAATATAAAAAAAAAAATTATCTCACTATTGTTTTTCTTCTTTTTTACTTCTACGTTCTTTGTGTGACTTCTTTTCTTCAACCAAACATAACTTAATGTTGAAGTTTACATTAAATCAAAATAACTTCATCAAGAAGATGCGTAAGATAACAGTCACTATACACGTGACACGTGTATTTACGATAGTTAGATTGGTAGTTTAGCAGTAGAAGTAGTTACGATTGAATATTTTTGTCACTGGTTCTGCTTCCTCTCCGTACTTTATTCAGTGCCTCATTTTCTGTTTTCCTTTCAATTTTCATGAAAGCTTCTCCATTTTGCTTCAATTGTAAATCAACAACCTCGTTAATGTATTTCAATTGTAAATCAACAACCTAACTTGAAGTATTTAAAGTTTGAATCCTGTTGTTATTAATATGGAAATCTCAGCATAACCAGGTTGAATATACATACATATGATGATAATACTCCTATAAAGTCCAAAATGTGAAATGCCATTCAATACACGCTAGGGAATAATATTTTGTATATTTAATTTTCGGTCAAATGCTATAAGGGTATCAGTGATGTTATGATCATGAATAATTGAATATGAGTCGCGAAAGTAGGCCCCTGTGACAAGTTTAGCCCAAAACTTGTAACCAGTGTGTGTGAGTGTTCAACAAGACAAAAATAAAAATTACAGTAAAATACTAAAATGAATGAAAAAGAAAAGACCCATCGAGAAAAGAAGTCACGTGAGATGACCGTAAGGCCTCGCGTGCCGGCGTGCCTCGCTTTATCCAACAAAAAATGTTTAAAATAATAAAGAGAGATGGTGGGACCCAGGTGGGGCTGAAGTCTCATCTACTGTCAGTGTGTGAGTGACATATTATTTCAGTTCTGAGTTTTGAGACATGTGAATGTCATCACTTTTTTCTTTTCTTTACAATTTTTTTTATTCTTATTCAACTCTGTCTCTCCACAAACGGACGAATTAGGTTACGTGGACCCTGTCTAGTCTAGATTCTAAACTCTGTTGATCCAATGTTTTTTTTTCTTTCTAATTTATGGAGTATTTTCTTTTCTTAATCTTATACTACTATACTACTAGTGACTAGTAATATTATATTTTACCTAGACGATTGCCTATTTCTGCTGTATTATACTATCTGGAAAGCCGAGATTCAACATATTAAAACAAACAAACAAACAGATCAGAATAACAATAATAATAATAATAATAAAAAACAACAAACAAACTTATATACTAGTAATAAACAGTGAGTATGAGTGTTCACAAAAAAAAAAGAAAAGTGAGTATGAGATTTGGAATAAATATCTTTTCGGTCAAATACTAAAATAGAAAATGATTGATAGATGTCGATATTATTGTATAAATAGCAAAACAAAACAAAAAACGATGTAATCAAGATATCTAATCAAATCAATCATTTTTTTCAGATTATTTATTTTTATTTATCAATAAATTTAGTTTAATGCTTATTTTTTATATATATAAATATGTTACTTTATTTTAATTATAGTTTTTAATCTTTCAAAATATGTCACGTTTCATTATTTTAATCCCTGGTTTTATTTTACTTTTGCTTTATTTGTTATTTTACAGTACCAAGTTGTTGTTTAAGCATGGTCGAATCATGCTTAGAGGATCCAAATCATTGCTTGTCTTTGAGATATAAATAAAACTTGTCTTTCATTATTCTGTAAACTCTTGAAAAGTTTTCTTTAAGAAAGAATTTTGGATTGAGCTTGGAGAAAGTTTTGTCAAGAATACTTGTTTGTAAGGTTATTGAATGTAATCTCAGATTATGCATTGTGAAAAATCCTTATTTAATCTCAATATGAAATCCTTTTGTTTATTCCAATTATGGTTGCATGCAAAATTAAGAATTAGAATACTTAATTGATAATGTTACTGTACTAATCCAAGATAATTATCTTATTCTTCTATGATTTGCGCATGCACTAGGATTGGGGGTGCGTATGTTATTTATGCTCTTAGAAAATCCTAAGCATAATGCATGAGTGCCTAAGAAAATTGGATAAGGTTCTAAGAAGAATTCGAGCATTTTGTTGTTAAGGTTCGAGAGAGGAGACATAGGAAGTAAAAGCAGTGAGACATGAGTTACTTATTTATGTCGTGACCTTTTTTGAGTATTTTGTGTTGATTTGGTGGAATCTAAAGTCTAGCTTAGTATCCCACCCTTACAAAACAGTAAGTGCATCCATCAGTCATAGGGTACTCGACCCTTAATCTCGATTTGCTTGACTTATTCCTAAAGTTAGTGCTTGGAGTTGGAGGTCAACCTAATATATGTACAATGATACGTAACTTATGACTTTATTAAAAAGCGCTAGATTAAGCGTTAACTTGATCTTGATCTTTGATTAGTTTATGCGCGAACACGGTTTGACGAAAGTCTTTAATACTACAAAAGATTAAATGGACCACCACGACTACTTGCAAGTTGCAACTAATTAGTTAAGGATAACAAAACCTTAGAAAAAGAATAAACAAAATAAAAACACCCGAAATTCTTAACATAATTTTCTCGTGTTAATATGACTGTGGGACCGCCCAAAGCTACAAACAATTTTGATATTAAGTTTTCTCTTCTTGCACTTGTCTCCCAAAATTAATTTGGAGGAAGTGACGTAGCAGAGTAGCAGACCTAAACTATGATCTTGTGCAGCACGATTCGCATTAATATAATGACATTGGAGATGATGCCAGAAGTTAATGTTGCTCCCATTCTCATTGAATGGAAAAGTTAAAAAAATGCTGTAATCGATCTAAACTCAGGTACTTGACTTCATAAGTTATTCCTAGCATAAAAAAATTCAAAGCTAGAAATGAAAAATGAAACATTGTATCACACTCAGGAGTGCTTGAAAGAGCTGCTAATTAGAAATTGTCCATACCATAACATTGATGAGCTAAATCAATTACAATTCTTTTATATATATATATATATATATATATGAGAAGTTGCTAATTTCCATCCTAATTAAAAAAAAAATTAACAACCAATACCATGACTAAAAAATCAATATTTTGGTACACGAGCATAGATGCATTAAGAGTTAGACTTTCAGAATTAAAAGCAACGAATATCCTAGCTTGTTGTTGTATGGATGCTATTGAGGGTCTAATAATAAAACTAAAGACATGGCAGATTACAGTCTAAAAAGTAATTTATCTTTCATTTTTTTTTGCCTGTCCCTTTAAAATAAGAAAAACCGATTCTCGTACGGCGGAAAAAAACGAAAGAGAGAAATAGTACTGATGAAAAATAACAATAAAAAGAATATATGAATCGAATATATAAAAGAATATCTTTCATTTTCTCCTTCAACTAAAAATCATAGTAAAATTACATTATAGATTCTTTTCCTAACTATAATCCTCTCCTCTTTTTTTTTTTTTTTTAATGAATCTATAATCCTCTCCTCTAATTCACCAATCATGTAAATGCCAAATGTTATAATCCTCTCCTCTTTTTTTTTTTTTTATGAATCTATAATCCTCTCCTCTAATTCACCAATCATGTAAATGCCAAATGTTATTAATTATACAATATTAATTCTGTTTATTTTAAATAATAATATAATTAGATCTTAATTTTTTTGCCTGACAAAATTAGATCTTAAATTTCTAGAACATCAATTATTTTAAAATAAAATTGAAATCATAAAGAAAGATACTATGTACATGCAAATGAGATATTCTATAGTGAAGATAAAAAAGATGAATTAAAATCCCTCGAGATGCTACATACATGCAAATGACATTATTATGTTAGATGAAACCCGAGATGATAGCTCCTAAATATGCTGGTTTACAATAAACCTTGATTTTTAGTTCTTCAAGTCAGTCCCAGCCCCAGGCTCAAGAAACTGAATAACCAAAATCCTCAGCCAGCTGCATTGGAACTGCACTGTCGGATGAAAACCTCCTTATGTCAGATCTTCATTGATGTGCCTCTGCCTTTGCATTGTTTCAGACACCACATTCGTCCAAAACCCAACTCATGATAAAGCAGATCAATATAATATTATATTATATTATTATTGTATGCCAACTATAGTACTCCTCCTAGTAGTAGTAGACTAGTAGTAGTTATGATAATATATAATATTCTATTTTAATAAGCTTTGGGTTTTCCACTTACAAGCCCTATGCTGGCTGCTACTTCTTCCCTCGAGTGGTATTTCCAAAGCAAAGCAGAAAGACAAAAACCGCAGGTTCTTTCTTTCATTTCTCTTACCTATCTTATTATTTTATTACTTTTATCTTTTCTTTTTTTGCTCTCAACTGTCTTGTCTCACAGTCTTTTTCTCAAGTGCTCTAACTCTTCCTTCCCCACTGCCTTCAAAACAAACTTTGCAGGCTTTGTTGTCAGAGAAGAGAACCCTCTCTCTCTTTCACTATTCCTCCACCACCACCCTCTGTAATCTATTTCTTTATTTTACTCTCTCACTTCTCACACACAGACACAGTTGAGGTATCTGCCAAAGATATAAAGGAACCCGGAGAGGACACTGCAAAAGCTTTTTTACAAACTTGGTCTTTACACATCCAACGACACACCTAACGAAGTTAATTAGCCACCACAGTTAACATTCACACGCTAAGCCAAACTTAATACTAGAAGAACCAGACTACATTACTATAGTAGTAGTTTCTTTCTCTCTCTCTCTCTCCATGGACTTTCATCTGAAGCAATGGAGAAACCAGGATGAGTCAGAGGAACAACATTCTACAAAGATGCCAAAACTTCTCCCTGAATCCCATCAACAATCACCTGCCTCTGCACTCCCTTTGTTTGTACCTGAACCCCACAGCAAAGTCAGCACCTTGTCAGATTCAACATTAGCCACTGCTACCACCACCACTAACAGATTATTTCCCAGTAAGATTTCTATTTTCCCTCTTTCTCTTTTTATTTTTCTTTTCCTTTTTGCAGAAAGAAAGTTTGATAGCTTCAGCCTTCAGGCATTAGTTGCTGCTTACTTTTCAAGTTTGCTTCTTGCACTACAACCACAACCTTATCTACCTTTCTTGAACCCCCCTTACGTTTTCTCTCTCTCTTTTTTTTACCCTTTCTGGTGTGGTCTCCTCTTTATTATTACACCTGTTCTGTTCAGGGATGGGGAGCTACTTCAGCTTGTCACAGTGGCAGGAGCTTGAGTTGCAGGCTTTGATATTCAGGTACATGTTGGCTGGTGCTGCTGTTCCTCTTGAACTCCTTCAACCAATCAAGAAAAGCCTTCTTCACTCCCCTCATTATTTCCTCCATCACCCTCTCCAACATTACCAACCTGCTTGTAAGTCTCTCTCCGCTACATTCTAATCTGAAATACACCATTTTCCATATATTACATCATTTTCTAGTATTTTGTGACTATTCAACGTACCCCAAAACGTACTTTTTTGATTCTTTAAAAAATACTTTTTTTGTACAAGACATGCTTGTTGCATTAGTCTTGGTTCCATAGCCGATCTCTCTCATGTGTGGATTAAGGAAGATGTTGTGTTTTATCGTGTTTTGGAAAAGCGTTCAAAAATGTTCTTTTTCTTTTTCGTAGGGAAGGACTTGAAGTTGAACTTGACTATATTTTTTAAAGAAATGGTACATTTATCTGACGATCATGTCACACAATGTTAGAAATGAATGTGGCAAATAGAAATCTTATATAGTGTAATAAGGTTTTTGATTTATATGTTGTTTCATCTTTTCGGTGCTATTATTAGGTGGTGAAAGGTGGATTATTTTGATGAACATGTTTTGTTTGTTGCTTAACAGTGTTGCAATCAGGGTATTGGGGGAGAGGAGCGATGGATCCGGAGCCAGGGCGGTGCCGGAGAACCGACGGCAAGAAGTGGCGGTGCTCGAGGGACGTGGTGGCCGGACAAAAGTACTGTGAGCGCCACATGCATCGTGGAAGAAACCGTTCAAGAAAGCCTGTGGAACTACCCACACCAACTAGTGCTAATAATAATTGTGGTGGTGCCTCATCTTCCATTTCTTCACCGCCCCTAGCTTCTGCTTCACTCAAATCTCCTTTTGATCTTCTTCACACTGAACGGTAATATTAGAATCTCTCACTATCATTCTTATGTGATTTGTTAACCAAGATTACAGCCCAAGTGTTCGTTCCATTAAGATTTCACTTTGAACTATTATTAATAATGATGTTTGTGTGTAGCAGTAGTAGTGTATATCTAATAAAATCGAGCTTTGTTTTGGAAAAAAAAGGGTCATTAAATTAATGTTGGTTCGTTCTGTGTGAGCTTGATCTTAAATATGGTAGGACATGCTTTGCTTCTGGGGTTCAATTTTTTTCCTTTTTTGTCATTGTCGTTTTTGAGATTAATTCATTGACGTTCAAAAAGTAAGTTTGAATTTGATGCATTCCGATTTGAACAAGTAATCTAAGGAGATATTATATCCTTCTGAGTTGTGACTTACTCTACTGTACTGGTGCCTCTGCCTAACTTTAGATAGGGACCCTATATGAGGGTATGGCCACTATGTCTCGTACTTGGGAAAATAAAGCAGGTTAGATTATAACATTTTATCAATGCGGGATCTATTTATTATTTAATGTATTGTCAATGTAACATTTTGTTTCTATTGAAGTATCTTGCAACTTGTGTCTCAAACTCAATGATTAGGTAATTGATAAATAAAAAAACATTTTTTTTATTAAGATACTTCTACTAGAAGTTAACTAGAAGTGTCTCATAATTGAAGTGGAGAGTATGCGTTTGCCTTTATCAAAAGAGTGAAAGGACAAAATAGATAGTTATATTTCGTTAATAAGTGCATGGAAAACACTATATTATTAGATTTGGCGGAAATAATCCCCAACCGTTCCTTTTCTAAACTAAATTTAGAAATGATGGGTGTCCTTGTGTTTGACGACACCACATTTTAATGATACAAAGCCCCAAACTTGTTGATATTTTTGCTGTCTTGTTGATGATGGGCCACATGTAGTTCCTCTGGCACCAAGAATGAAGACAACAAGAGGCTGTTTGAAAACGAAGATCATGTGGGTGGGGATGGAAGATCAGGTGGCCATATGCTGAGACATTTTTTCGATGATTGGCCACGATCACTGCAAGACTCTGACAACAACAACAACGTTGAAAACAATGGCAACTCGGCCACATGCCTCTCTATTTCAATGCCCGGAAATGCTTCTTCCTCGGATGTGTCGTTGAAATTGTCCACGGGCTATGGAGAGGACCCGGGCCCAAGAATTATCGAGAATGTGGGCCTCGAGGCGGAGCAACTCCAGTTGAATTGGGCCGGAGGATGGGCCTCATCTAATCAAGTGGCTTCAATGGGAGGACCACTTGCTGAGGCACTCAGATCGTCTACTACAACTTCGTCTCCCACTAGTGTTTTGCATCATCACTTGCACTTGCCTCGTGCTTCTGGATCCGAGACCAGCTTTATTAGCACCTGAATTTAGTTAGTGGGTGCACCCCCAATTAATTTTCTGTTTTTTTTGTTTGTTTGTTTTGAGGTTAAGTTCCACTTTTGGAGCATTCTTGGACTACTTTTGTTTTTATGTGGGCGATGAAAGGATATGGTTGGTTCCTGGTTGCCTTTAATTCGTAAGTAATTCTGGGTTGGTCATTATCATCATTACATTTTCTGTGTGGCATTATAGTACTTGCTTACGTCTATAGGTACTTCAGTTCCTAAAAATTCCGCGAAATATTTACTGTTTTAGTTAAAATATGGACTCAAATCACTTATGCGTTCAGACGCTACCCCGAGAAGCATTGGCACCAAAGAAAATAGATAATGCAGATGGTGAACTCATGGAGTCGAATGTCTGAACTTTAGCATAAATATTTCCTTCCCGAACGTTAGACTGGTAATTATTACTAAATCCTACTTATAATAAGACATTTTGGACATTAATTATAAAATTAACCAGAGTAATTAATGTAATTGTTTTTAATGATTTTTTATTATTATTATTGTACTTATAAATATGTTTTTATTAATAATCATGAGTATTATGCATCACTACTAATAAAAATAAAACTACTTAAAAACCTTTAATAGAGGTAATTAAGGAAAAAAATAATAAATATTTTATGGGAATTCTAAAATGCATTATAAAAAGGATTATTTCTTATAACAAGGACCAGCGATTATCATTTTGTCAGAAAAATAAAAAAAACAGATAAGATGATGAAAGGAAGTGAAGGAGCGATTATATATACAGTAGCCAACTAGCCAATTATGTTATTTTATTTTATTTTTTATGATTGTATATTGTCTTTATTACACGGCATTGAAATAGAATACTTTGAATTGCTGCAGCTCAACTTTTAAATATAACTAGCACAAATGCACAATAATCCGTATTAAGTTTACTATTTATAACTTTTTATATTATTATACTGTTTTTATTATATTTTTTAGTTATTTTTAAATTTAATTGAAGTAGACGTTAATAGAAGTAAGTCCCAGTGTTCCTAAAAGCTAAATGTCAGTATTTTGGGTTTATAATTTAATGTTTTAGGATTTTAAATTCTATGATTTATTGTTTTTGTTGGGTTCATGGTTTAGAGTATAAGATTCGGGGTCCATGATTTTAGGCATGTTCAATTTATCATTTAGGGCTTTAGGATCTAGGTTCTTGGTTTAAGGTTTTATGATTTATAATTTCATAATTTGGGGTTTAAGGTTTATGATTTTAGAGTTTTGAATTTTATGGTTTATGATTTTATACTTTAAGGTTTCAATGTATATGATTCACTATTCTAAGATTTTATGGTTTATGATTTAGTGTTTTTGATTAAGGGTTTAGGGTTTATGATTTATGTTTTAAGGTTTATATGTTATAGTTTTAATGTTTATGGTTTAAAGTTTATAGTTCATGATTGATTGTTTATGGTTTACTGTTTAGGTTTTAGGTCTATATGGGTTATGGTTAAGGGTTTATTGTGCATGGCTTAGAGTTTTATGGTTTAAGATGCAAAATTTTAGGGTTTAATGTTTCTTGTTTAGGGTTTAAGATTTGAGATTTAGGATTTTAGAGTTTAGAGTTTTAATATTTATGTTTGACAGTTTAGGATTTCATGGTTAGATTTTAAGGTTTAAGTTTTCAATGTTTAAGGTTTATTATTAGTGTTCTAGGCTCACTGTTTTAAAGGTTCAAGGTTTTAAGGTTTAATGTTTTGGTTCATGGCTTCATGGGTTAGGATATTAAATTTAAGGTTTCAATGTCCATGATTTCATGGTTTAAGGTTTCATGTTAATTATTTTAAGGTATCGAGATTTAAGGTTTAGTATTTTTTGTTCATGTTATTGTTTTAACGTTTAGGGTTTGAGTTCCATGATTTATGATTTTAGGGTTCTAAATTCATGTTGAATGGATTATGGTTTCAGGTTTATACATTTCTGGTTTATTTATTGTGTATGGTTTATAGTTTTAGTATTTAGGATTCACAATGTTAGGATTCAAGGTCTAAGATTTAAGATTTGAAGGATTTAGGTTTTAATATTGATGGTTTCATGGTTTAGGTTTTAAGGCTTCAATATTTAAGGTTTTATGATTTAGTATTCCTAGTTCATTGTTTTAAGCTTTTAGGGTTTAAGGTTTAGTATTTTTTAATGGATAATGGTTGGTGTTTAAGGTTTACTATTTATTTATAAAACCAAAATCCTAATTAAAGTTTTATTTATAATACCTTAAATGCTAATTAGGGTTTCTTAAATGAAACTATACATCCTAAGTTTAGGATTTCATTAATGAAACTCGAAACTTGGGATTTACAATATCTTAAATGAAACGTTAAATTTAAGAATTAGGGCTTCATTTAGATTTGGGGTTTCAGTTTTCATTTATAAAACCCTAATGAAACTCAAAACTTAGGATTCAAGATTTCATTAAGAAAACCTTAAATAGTAGATATGGTTTCATATAATAAACCTTAATTAGGATTTAAGGTTTCATAAATGAAACCATAACTGGATTTAAGGAAACCATAACTAGGATTTAAGGCTTTATTTGAAACTTAAATTTTTATGATTTAATGTTTCATTTATTTAAGGTTTCATCTAAAGGATTATGGTTTGATTTATGATTTCATGGTTTAAGATTCAAGATTTCATAATGAAAACTTACAAATTTAGGATTTCATTAATGAAACTTTAAAATTTTAGGGTTTCATTTCATTTTTGAAACCCTAAATCCTAAATAAAATTTCTTAAATAAAACACTAAATCCTAATTAGGGTTTCTTAAATGAAACCTCAAATCCTAAGTTTAAGATTTCCCAAATGAAACCCTAAATTTATGAATTGCGATTTATTGTTTTGCAAATGAAACCCTAAATATATGAATGTGATTTCACTTAGATTTAGGTTTTTTATTTTTATTTATGAAACGTTAAACTTAGGATTAAGGGTTTGAAGTAAGAAATGCTAATTAAGATATATGGTTTCCTAAATGAAACTCGTACTAGGATTTAGGGCTTCATATCAGACACTAAATTTTTTGGATTTAGTATTTTATGAAACCCTAAATTTTAAGGTTTCATTTGAAAAATTAGGGTTTGATTTATTGTTTAGGATTTAGGGTTTCATCAATGAAACCCTAAATCTTAAGTTTAGAGCTTCTTAAACGAAATCCCAAATCCTAAGTTTAGAATTTTACTAATGAAACCTTAAATTTATGATTTAGAGTTTTATAAATAAAACCTAAAATTTAGGAATGAGGGTTTCATTAAAATTTAGGGTTTCAATTTTCATTTATAAAACTGTGGTGTGACTTTAAATTAGGATTTAAGGTTTTATATGAAACCTTGATATTTTATGACTTCAATTATGAAACCCTAAATCTTTAGGATTTAGTGTTTTATTTATTTAGGGTTTCATAAAATCCTAAATTTTAAAGGTTTATAAAAAAAATTTAGAGTTTGATTTTGTGGTTTGAAATTTAATATTTTATGGTTTAAGATTTCATTTATAGTTTAGGGTTGTATAATGAATTTGTAAAAATTTAAGGTTTCATAAGTGAAATTGTAAAATTTTAGGGTTTTATAAAAGAAATCCTAATTCTTGATTAGGATTTCTTATCTAAAACCTTAAATCCTATTTAGGATTTTCTAAATCAAACCTTAAATCCTAAGTTCATGGTTTTCCAAATGAAACCCTAAATTGAAGAATTAGGGTTTGATCTTCATTTGGGGTGTTAGTTTCCATATATGAAACCCTAATGGAATTCTAAACTAATGATATAAGGTTTCGTTTAGGAAATGCTAAATAGGATTTAAGGTTTTAGGTAAGAAACCCCAATTAGGATTTAAGGTTTTCATAAATGTAACTTTAATTAGTATTTAAGGCTTTATATAATACCTTAATTAGTATTTAGGACTTCATATGAAACCTTAAATTTTTAGGATTTCATTTATAAAATAATGAAACTTTAAATCCGACATGAAATTCTAAATCATAAAATTTTAAATCCTAAAACATTAAATGAAACTCTTAAGGATATTTAGGGTTTCTAACATGAAACCTAAATCCAAAATTTGTGATTTCATTTATGAAACCTTAAATCTTATTTTAGGTTTCATAAGTAAAATCTTAAATCTTAAACTATGAAACCTTAATTCTTAATTGTACCATAAATTGTAAACCATGAAATGAAACCTTAAATCATAAACAACAAAACCGTAAACTTTAAATTGTAAAATGAAAACTTAAATCCTAATTCATAAAACGAAATTTTAAATAATGGAGCCCTTAACATTGAAATCCTAAATCATTAACCATAAATTATGAAACATGAAACTTTACAATCTTAAAGGATAAACACTGAACCCTACTCATAAACCATGAATTGAAACCCTAAATTGGAAACAATGAAACCGTAAACTCAAAACCATGAAATGAAAACTTAAATCCTAAATCATAAAATGAAACCTTAAATCTTAGGGTTTCAGAAACGAAACCCTAAACCATTTAGGGCTTCACATACGATTTAGGGTTTCAAGATAAAAATCCGACACAAAGCAAGCCTTCAATGAGTTAAGTTTTCAAAAAGGAAGCCTAAATGGTTTAGGGTTTAACAAACGAAACCCTAAATGTTTTAGGATTTTACAAATGAAACCCTAATTAATTTGTGGCTTCCTAAGAAAAAAGCCTAATTGATTTAGGGTTTTCTAAATGAAACCCTAATTGGCTTAGGATTTCCTAAATGAAAACCTAAGTAATTAAGCATTTAAAAACAAAGGTCCACATTTTTAGGGGTTCCCAATTGGAGCTATGAATGATTTAAGATTTCTCAAACAAAACCCTAGAATTTGTAGGGTTTCACATACGAAACCCTAAATGTTACAGGGTTCCAAAAATAAAATCTTAATTGATTTAGGATTTTCTAAATGAAACCTTAGTTGATTTAGGAATTCATAAATTAAACTCTAAGTGATTTAGTGTTTCATAAAAGAAACATTTAGTAATTTTAGGTTTAAAAACAAAGCCAAATATTTTTTAGCGTTTCTCAATTGAAGCTATAAATGATTTAGAGCTTCATAAAAGAAACGTTAGAAAATTTAGGGTTTCACATACGAAACCTTAAATGGTTTAGGGTTTAACAAATGAAACCATAAATGATTTAGGATTTGACAAACGAAACCTTAAATGATTTAATTTTTCATAAGCGACACTCTAAATAATTTAAGGTTTAACAAACTTAACCTTAAACGATTTTGGATTCCAAACACAAAACCATATATTATTTATGGTTTCACAAATGAAACCCTAATTTTTTAAAGGTTTCACAAATGAAACTCTAACTAATTTAATGTTTCACAAATGAAACCTTAAATACTTTAGGTTTTAAAAACAAGCCCTCAAAAGGATTTTGGGTTTAAAAAACAAAACCCTATATTATCTAGGTTTTCCTAGTTGAAGCCGTAATTGTTTAGTGGTGTCACAAAGAAAATCCTAAAATATTTAGGATTTCACATATGAAAGTCTAAATGATTTAAGATTTCATAAATGAAACTCGAAATCACATAAGGTTTCTGATTGGAAACCCTAAATTGTTTAATAATTCACTAACGAAACCTTTTATTACTTAGGGTTTCACAAACGAACCCCTATATTATTAAGAAATTCATAAAAGAAACCCTACATGTTTTATGGTTTCACAAAAGAAATCCTAATTGATTTTAAGTTTATTAAATGAAATCCTAATCTATCTAGGGATTTATGAATGAAACCCTAGTTGATTTATGTTTTCTAAATGAAACCATAACTAATTTATCATTTAAAAACAAAGTCCTATTGTTTTTCGGTTTCCCAATTGAAGTTATAAATCATTTAGTGTTTCTTAGACAAAATCCTAAATGGTTTAAGGTTTCACTTATGAAACCTTATATTATTTAGGGTTTCACAAACGAAATCCTAAGTATTTTAGAGTTTCAAAAATGAAACCATAATTGATTTAGGTTTTCTTAAATAAAACTCCTAAGATTTATGGTTTAAAAGAAACATTAAGTAATTGAGGGTTTAAAACAAAGACCTATTTTTTAAGTTTTTCAATTGATGCTATAAATGATTTAAGGTTTCAAAAATGGAATGCTAAAATATTTATGGTTTCACATACGAAACCCTAAATAATTTAAGGTTTCAAAAATGAATCTCAATTGACTCAGGGTTTTATCAATGAAAGCTAAGTTCTTTAGGGTTTCACGAAGGAAACAATAATTAATTTAGGGTTTAAAAAACAGAGTCTTATTTTATTTAGGGTTTCCCAATTGAAGACATAAATGATATAGGATTTACAAACGAAAATCTTAATAATTTAGGGTTTCATAAAAAAACATATAATAATGTAGTTTTTTTACAAATGAAACGCTAAATTATTTAAGGTTTTACAAATAAAACCTTAAATTATTTTGGATTCCACAAACAAAACCATATATTCTTTGAGTTTCACAAATGAAACTCTATATTGTTTTGGATTTCACAAACGAAATCTTAAATGTTTTAGGATTTCACAATTGATACCCTAACTAATTTAAGATTTCACAAACGAAACCTTAAATACTTTAGGATTTTACAAACAAACCCTCAAATGATTTAGGGTCTGATAAACAAAGCCTTACATTATCTAGGTTTTCCCAATTGAAACTATAAATGATTAGGGTTTTAGAAACATACTCTTAAAATGATCTAAGGTTTTACATTAGAAACCTTAAATGATTTAAGGTTTCATAAACGAAATACTGATTTAGAGTTCCTAAACGAAACCCTATATTATTTAGGGTTTCACAAACAAAGTCCCAAGTAATTTAGGATTTCAAAATGAAACCCTAATTGATTTGGGGATTATTTAATGAAACTTTAATTGATTTAGGATTTCATAAATGATTTCAAAATGAAACCCTAATTGATTTGGGGATTATTTAATGAAACTTTAATTGATTTAGGATTTCATAAATGAAACCCTAAGTAATTTTGAATTTCATAAATGAAACATTAAGAAATTTAGGGTTTAAAAAGAAAGGCTTTTATTTTTTAAGGTTTATCAATTGAAGTTAAAAATGATTTAGGGTTTTAGAAATGAAACCCAAATGCTTCAATTAAAGTTAAGTGATTTAGGGTTTCATATAAGAAATAGTAAATCATTTAGGGATTTAAGGTTTGACAAGCAAAACCCATAATGATTTAGTTTTTTACAAACAAAATCCTAAATGATTTAAAGTTTCTAAAATGAAGCTCTAAATGGTTTAAGGTTTCACAAGCGAAACCATATATTATTTATAATTTCACAAATGAAATGCTAAATATTTTAGGGTTTCACAAATGAAATCGTAATTGGTGAAGGTTTTCAAAATGAAAGCTTAATTGATTTAGGGTTTCCTAAATAAAAACTTAATTGATTTAGTGTCCAAATGAAACCTCAGGTAATTTAGCATTTTAAAAAAAGCCCTATATATTCTAGGATTTCTTAATTGAAACTAGAAATGATTTAGAGTTTGTCAAACGAAATCGTAAAGGATGTAGGGTTTTATAAACAAAATCCTAAATGGTTTAAGGTTTCACAAATGAAACTTTGCATTATTTAAGGTTTCACAAATGAAACCCTATATTATTTAAGGTTTCACAAACGTAACTCTAAATGTTTTATAGTTGGACAAATGAAACCCTAATTGATTTAGGATTTCAAGAATTTAACCCTAGTAGATTTAGGTTTCCTAAATGAAATTATAAGTAATTTAGCATTTAAAACAAAGCCCCATATTCATTAGAGTTTCCTAAATGATTTAGGGTTTTACATACGAAATTCTAGATGATTTAGGATTGCACAAGTGAAACCCCAAATGATTTAAGGTTTCACAAACGAAACCCTAAGTATTTTAGGGTTCAAAAATGAAACTCTAATTAATTTAGAGTTTTCTAAATGAAACCTTAATTGATTTAAGGTTTGATAAACAAAACTCTAAGTGATTTAGGGTTTCATAAAAGAAACATTAAGTAATTTAGGTTTTAAAAACAAAGCCCTATATTTTTTTAAGGATTTTCAGTTGAAGATAGAAATGATTTAAGGTTTCAGAAATGAAACGTTAAAATATTTAGGATTTCACACACGAAACCCTAAATGATTTAGAGTTTCACAAATGATATCCAAATGATTTAGGGTTTCCTTAATGAAAGCTAAGTGATTTGGGGTTCTACAAAAGAAACAATAAATAATTTAGGGTTTGATAATTGAAGTCATAAATGATATAGCATTTCAGAAACAAAACCCTAAATGATTTAAGGTTTTAAAAACAAAACTTGTAATGATTTATTTTTTCATAAACGAAACCCTAAACGATGTTGGATTCCACAACAAAATCATATATTATTTAGGATTTCACAAATGAGACTTTATATTATTTTTGTTATCACAGACGAAATTCTAAATGATTTTGGATTTCACAAATGAAACCCAAAATACTAAAAAAAACCCCAAATGAGTTTGAGATTAAGAAATAAAGCCCTATATCATATATGTTTTCCCAATTAAAGTTATAAATGATTTAGAGTTTCATAAACAAAATCCTAAATGATATAAGGTTTTATATTAAAAACCCTAAACAATTTAAAGTTTCATAAACGAAATCCTAAATGATCTAAGGTTTCACAAATGAAATTCTAATTGATTTAAGGTTTTTCAAATAAAATCCTATATTATTTAGGGTTTCCTAAATAAAACCTCAATTGATTTAAGGTTTCATAAATAAAATCCGAAGTAATTTAGTATTTCATAAAAGAAACATAGTAATTTAGGATTTAAAAATAAAACCCTATATTTTTTAAGGTTTCTCAATTAAAGTTAGAAATGTTTCTCAATTGAAATTAAAAATGATCCCAAAAAAATTTAGGTTTTTAAAAACAAAATCTTACATTATTTAGGATCCATAGATGATATAGGATATATGATTGAATAAACAAAACCTCAAATAATTTAAAATTTTATAAACAAAATCGATGATTTAAAATTTTGTTAATAATATATAATAATTTATGTTAAATTTATTATATATTTTATTTAATATATTTTCATGTATAACACGAATTATCATACTAGTTTTACAAAACTTTATAATTGATTAAAATAGGATATAAAATCAAAATTATAAAAATTAATAATTTAATTTTATTGATTAATTTAATCAGAATATATGCACATTCTAATAATCTGAATTATTATATTTAAGATAATTAAGTGAATATATGAATTAAAAATAAAAAATAAAAAATATCGATAAATGTAAATATGATAATGACACATGACATTTATCCTACACAACCTATAATATACAACAGATAAAAGGAAACAGACAACTAATAAATAAAAATAATCTAAAAGAAACATCTATGAAAGCTTCCTGCAAAAATTCCCACGGTACAAGCCCCTTGGAAACTTTCCAACTCTGTAACAGAGTATACACTTTATGAAGATTGATACTATGTGCATAGCATAGCATAGGTACATTGAGTCTCAGGTTCTCGGACTATAGCTTTGTTGATTCACATTTCTCAATCGCGAGCGCGACGCAACTTATACATGTCAAAACGTTAAATCCTAATAAAAAGTAAAAAGAGAAAGCATGGGTGTGATCACAACTTATTACTCAGCAAGGAACATGTACAGGATTTCGAGGCTAGTTTCCTGCCTCACTTGTCACTAGCGCTCCCACTTATTCCACTTCAATTCTGCTTTGTTGTTTCAGTGTGGTTAAACTACCAGACGTTGGCTGGCTAGTTTGACTAGGGTTTTACTGCATCCATGCCGTTGTGCACTTGTAACAATCATCCCAGAAACTTGTCATCAAGGATCAACTGGCTCTGGTTCAGCTTCATCTGCTAGGGCAGGTTCAACTTCATTTTCTGCAAGGGCATAAACCACTGCTGTTCTAGAAGGTGCATAGATAAGAAATGATCGAGGTCGGTCATCATACCATCCATCCTGTAAAATCACCCAAGAGAATTCAAGGAGTTTGTTTATTCCACTGGGGTACCCAAAACGATAAAATTAGGTCTGCAGAAATGTAAAGAACACGAATAGGAAAAACAAACAAGACACAACACAACAACACACTTCTGTGTCCATGCCAGAGAATGGTGCACACTCAAACACAAGTTTAGAGAAGGTCCATACAGAGGTGAAATACTCAGCAGCGGGATTGAGCCTACTGAAGCCACCAAACAAGGCATCATCTGAATCCAAGACAATCTGAAAAAAAGAAATGCATAAGCCCATTATTAAAACATATTCTCAAACTTGGGAAAAGAAAAAGAGAAAATAATATTGGTATTGGTCATATTGTAGCAAGCATTAGCATCCAGTGTCGGTAGTACTCTCGTATCAAAAGTACTCGGTGGGACCAGATCATCCATAGATGGAATTGGAGAAAAGAGTGCAAGACTTGACTACTATGTTTCTTTGCTCGTTGTTCTTGATTAAACTTCCGTTAGGATGAGATTCAATTTGATGATTTAAATTTTGTGGACAGGTGAAGACACCTTTGCCTAAACAACTCCAAGTAGAATAAGTAGTTACCAATATTGATGGGCTTGAATGCTGGACACCATAGTTAAAGAAGTGAATTTGATGATAGGGCCAATATTTCAATAATAATATGCATTTACATTGATGATAGGGCCAATGATAGGGTTTTATGATTTAAAACGTAATCCACGTATTGCACTTTCCTGAATTGGGATCTGAGTGAGGAGACTAACCAGACAAATGATGAAAATGATGTTTCTTGAGATGAAATAAAAGATGGTAGCTTTGCATTGTTATGAAGAACTTTTAATATCACCATTATAGTCTTGCCAGAGAATGACACACAGATATACCTTATATTTCCCAGGGGATGAGCAGCCAACTCTGTAATCTGAATAGCTGTTGGTCCAATGGAAATTGAAGACAAAGACGAGGTTGCCCCTTTCGAACACTATAACTTTGTCACCTTCATGTTTCCGTGAAATATACTGGTGCTCAGCAGTCATGAACTGCAGGAAAAAGGTCAGTACAGTTATTTTTCCTTAACTGCTTCTACCATTGGGGATAACAAACCTAGGTTGAAACTTGAAATACTATTAGTACTTAGGTTGCACAACATGTGTAGAAACTTTCTTGGTAGAAAAAGAAAATAAAAAATCTGCTTTCACAAGTGTCTATTGTTGTTATCATGATTATAATGATGATCATGGTGTACTCAAACTTTACACGTGCCATCTACAGACTCCAATGATGAGCAATAGCCATAAAATCAAAGTTAGATAACCTTCCAATAGAGAATTCATTAGGACAATTCATTGACATAGGAAATAGGAGAGGCAGGCAAAACTGAAGACTTACACCAAACGTTTCTTCTAGATGCTGCATGGCTTGATCAAATTCTTGCATCCCTCGATATCTTAGATAGTCCGCATCCCCCTGATTAAGCAATACAGAAGACAAGTTTTGTAACTTTTGAACTATTGCCTTCGTAAATTATTCTTTTTCTCTTTTCTGACAATAAGTACATGTACTTTATGTTTAGTGTCAAAGTAATGTAGTTAGTAAACAAAACAAAGGATATATTTTGATAGTTTTGCCCACAAAACTGAGATTCTATCAGGAACAATTGATCATAATCTTTTTCGGATTTTTCAGTTCTATATATAAACATCTTGTCCTACCTGAAGCAGGGCTCTAGTTTCATTTTCTCACTGTTTAACTGTTGGCAATTTTATTTGACTTTCAAGACATGCATTGTCCGAGATACACATCACAAACAAGTCATATGCTAGTTTCTTCATTACTCCAGGTATTTCAACGGTTCAAATATATCATCTTACTTTAGTATCTGCTACTAAATTAGGACAGTAATTTTCAGCAACAAAGAAACATGCTCTACATTTCAGTGGAAGAGGCATCCGTGTTGATTATGTAATGGTTTGTAAGAAAACGGGAACAATCAACAATAGCGAAGAAAATGAAGAAAGAGAACAATGTTGCCATAACTACCGGCTTATATTCATGAAGAAAATAAAAGCAGAGCATATAAAACAAAGACTAATCCAACAAGAAGACTAGTTGGGATGGCAAAGGAGGAATGAAAAATACAAAGAATTCTGTACTCAAGACTTCATCTAATTTTCATCACCAAAGAAAATACTTGAGACTAAGAATATTTGGGTGAAATTGGTCTAGTAAAAAACATACTTAGCCCAAGAGTGTTTATGTAGAAACATTAATCAGGGAAAAATAAACAAAAGATACAATTTACAAATTACAAGGAGGAATAATTAGGATAATGCAATAGACTTTCCAACTGAGATGGAGAGAATGTGCTCCTACTCTCTTTCAATTGCCAATGCTAAAACAAAGAGGGCGTAGTTACCACCTAGTTAACCTGAGGAATTCTAACTCTTTCCTAAGTTACAATGAATCTATGTAATTTGGAAAGAGGAACATGCTTATGATTATATAGTTTCCAACACTCCCCTTCAAGCTGTCATAGCCATCTAGTTTGTCACACAAATATAAGAAATCCTTGGTCCTTAGAGAACTTTGATTAGCATGTTAACTAGTTGGTCCATCAAATTATCCTTGTATTCACAAGAAAGAATAAGGATGAAGAAAGCAAAAGTTGCATGACTCTCATTCCTCAATCTTCAAACATGTTCACAAATGATCAGTATGATCTATAATTCATCAGTAAATAAACACATTTGGCTACAAAGTAGTGCTTAACTAACTGAAATCTCATAAAGTATAAACACTAAACAGTGGAAATATAAATAAGTAATTGCACAGGTCCTGAATGAAGGAATCATGAACTTACCAAGTCAAATCTACGCCTGCATTTATCAAAACTGTTGTTATTCCCTGGAACTACTACGCCAGTAGGAAGATGTTGATCACCCCTCGGAAAATCAATCCACTCTGAAGAGAGCAACAATGAATGAGCAGTGCTAAACTTAACTTGATAACATCAAATCCAACAACTGGTCATATCATTATTGATTCTCTACATAAATAATGACACGACACAAGTCAAATATGATTACCAGGATGGCCGAATTCATTCCCCATAAAATTCAAATACCCTTCACCACCAAGGCCCATGGTAATAAGCCTAATCATTTTGTGTAATGCTATACCACGATCTACAAGAGGTGTAGATGGTCTGTCTAAAGCCATGAAGTCATACATATCCTGAAGCATCCAACAGAATATTAGTAAAATATAAATGTCAAATAGCAAATTGCAGCAATACACTTATAAAGCAAACACAAGTGTCCTTAAATGATTTGACAAAAGCAAAGTAAGAACTAAAAGAATTTTCAATAAACAGCCAGAAAATTGAGGGATGCTATATTAGGCGTTCTTTCTAAATTGATACTCAACACCAGAAGCTGATTGCAAAGGCAGATGATATGTTTCCATAAGATTTATAATAGTCAAGCAAGTCTTTACTTATATGCTGTAAATAAGAACTTCATTGCAGCATGCAGTTTCAAATGGATGAGAACACAAAACATTGAAGAGATAAACACCTTGTCCATCAACCAAAATGCAATTGTCTTGTCACCAACCAAGGCCTGGTCATGACTTTCAGCATAAGCTACACATTTTTCCAGCCACCTTCTGTTTGTAAGTGTGTGGATGATATCACCCATTTTCCAGTCTTCATCTTTCTTCCTACACAAAAAAGGAAACTGCTGAAATCACACATGGGTTTGTTTTCACTCTACTAGCAAACAGCAAGGTGAATGACAGTGGCCATTGGAGATGAAATGATGGGATGGAGTTTAAAAGGGTTTAGAATTTGAATAACAACTTGCAACCAAAAGGGACAGACAATTACAATGTTAAGACACAAAAAATGTTGCATCTTTTCAGATGCAAAGAATTGGTTAACACTCTAACAAGCTTCATCAAATTGAAGAACTGCCTTAGTATATCCAAACAAAGGGCTTAACATATTCTATTAGCATACTAGTAATTGATGTGAGAAAAACCATGTCATATTTGACTTGCTTATACTCTGGAACATTAGATTGGTACAATTTTTTTGGGCCCATTGATGCAGAAGGGAGAATCATATTATTAGGATTTTATATTTGATGTAGAACAATAAAGCATTAAACCTGATTTACTCTCTAAGCCAGAGTACTCCTCAAACTTGGGTTTCAGACAGTCTCGGGAGAAACAATAATCTCAATACTATTTTGTAAAAAAGTATGAAAAGTGAAAACACAAGGCACCCAATCTCAATACTGTTTTGTAAAAAGGTATGAAAATACAAGGCACCTAAAGGGTATTTGTAACCCAAAAGATAATGAAAATTCTAGACAAATCATTATTCTAAATTCTAACCAAATATAAAATCCTAATCAATATAAAATCATAATTCCTAATTCAGTATAAAATCCTAGTGATATCATTCTCCTTTCTACGTCACCCACTTTATACCATGTGCATTAATACTATATATTGGATACCAAATTACCAATAGGCAATAGCCCATTTATAGTCCTTCTTTTGGGTAAAAATTGCAAAGCAAGAAAGTCTACTTGATGCACATGCCTTATATATATTTTATATACCCATAATCAGGAGTATTTAAGAGAAAACATAAGATAACATGCTGTATTTGTGCTCCAGAATAAAAGCAAAAGGTTACTTGAGCATCTCAATCCACTTGTCTGCAATGGCCATGTGCAGGCGATAATCAAAGCCAACACCACCATCTTGTGTAGGAAGGCAGAATGTTGGCATTCCACTCACCTGGAAATGGAAAGAAAATTGAATTGTCAACTGCCAGTTTTCATTGAGTCAAATAGAGGGTTCAAGCATCATATTGTCCTTTTGTTCATGGAGAGTCAAATCAAATTTGAGAGATGACAACTATTCAACTCCTAAAACAGTTTGAATGAAATGTTAACAGAAGTGCATTAATTCAAAACTTTGAAGAGGACAACATACATCTTCACCAATTGTAACAGCCTCGGGGAAGAGCCCATGAATGACATCATTAGTCAGCATCAGGTAAGCCACAGCATCAACATCAGTTGCAAAACCAAAATACTCATTGTAATTTCCAGTAAATGCTACCTGCAGTGAGATTCAATAATGCAAAGGAAAAAATTAAATGATTGAGAAAGAATATCTAAGTGAAATAGAATTCTTTGATTCAAAGGCTAATCACTGCCAGAATATACTTATTTCATCAGTTCTATGGTAAAAATCAATTTTGTTGAAAATGCAAATACTAAAGGTGAAAAGTTGGAGTAGGAGATGACAGTTGAAAATCTTCAGAGTTATTGTTGAAATTATATGCCTAAATATTTGTAATTTGAATTTGAATAATTTAATTTTTGAAATTTTTGTTATGCTTCAAATTTAGGATATTATTTATGTAAAGAAAAAAAAAATTCTTATCATTTAGATTTAGGATGTAATCAGTTTGATTTTAATATGGAGACGATGTTAACATTTGAATTGTGTTACCCTTCTCTACATATAGATCCCATACATAAAAAGTTTTTGAAACTCCTCCACATGATACATTTCTTCTTCGTTTAAAAATATACTTTATACACAAAAAACCAACAATTGGTATCAAGAGCTGTCTTCTTGAGGGACCTGTGAAATGCATGCCGGATTAAGTTTCTCTCAAGTTGTTCTTCCTATCTTTGATGGGGAGAACTATGACCTTTGGACAGTGAGAATGGAGTCCTATGTGGAGGCTTTAGATTTAGAAGCCATACATGTCGTGTAGGCCCAAGAGCAAAGAAGGCTATTGAAACAAGAAGGAATAGTGAAGGGTGCTTTCCAAGCCAAATTGGAGATCAACAATGGGGGCAAAGACAAGAAAAAGGAGCAACCTGGAGATGGAAACCAAAACAGTAACACTCAATCTTTTCCACCATGTCCTTATTGCAAAAAAAACTAATCATCCACAAAGGATATATTGGTGGAGGTTTGATGCAAGATGCCACAAGTGCGGTCAATTAGGACACATGGAGAAGACATGCAAGTCTCATCAACAACAAGGAGTGGCCAAGGTTGTTGGGGATCAACAAGAAGAAGAGGAACAACTATTTGCAATGTCATGTTTTACAATTGAACACTCCAGAACAACTATTTCATTCATTTCTACTTAAATTGGCAATCCAATAATCCTTGAACACTTAACCAAGAACAAAGGTAGTCAAGTTATATTAAAAGCGGGTCTCTCAGGTTAGAAAAGGAAGAACCGAATTTCAAGAAACTTAAAGACCAAACACAGTCCAATTAGAATGTACCTGCAATCCATGATGAGTGTACATCATTGATGTAACACCATCAAATCGAAATCCATCAAACTTGTATTCCTCCAGCCACCATCTTGAATTCGAAAGTAGATACCTTAGAACCTAAATTAAGAGTTAAAGTAAGTCACTTACTATTGAACAGAAGGTATAGAAGAGTCATGATGGAAAATTTTGTCAGAAACTATGACAATGAATTCTTTGGAGCCAGCACTTACTTCCCAGCTTCCATAGTTAAAAAGGCGAGAATCCCACACCCAATGATAACCTCGTGACCCAGGATGGAAGTAATGACTATCAGTTCCATCAAACATGTTCAGCCCATCCAATGTATTATTTGATGCATGGCTACATTCATAAGATATTTGTAATCAGGTGTAACTGTCTAAGCAAAAACTTAAAATACCATGGATAAAACCTTACAAATAATATCAATTAGGTAATCATAATTGATGACAAGGTTGAAAGGAAAGAAATAGTGATATTGCCAAAATAATGAAAAGAATAAAACGTATTAAGTATGTTAGAAATCAGATTATGATATCCTTGTTTAAATAAGGCAACAAAATAAATGATTTAGAGGTGTTCAGAATCAGGACAGAATATCTGATTCTGATGTAAATCAGGACAGAATATCCTAGTCATTATTATAGTTTATAGGCAACAATATTTCATTTAAAGGAAACAATATATTCTGTAATAAATGCAAATAAACCTATATAAACTATGCTCCGTGGTGTATTCAGACACACGGTTTACACTCAATTTTATCTCTATTTCTCCTATTTTAACAAAGTATAATCATTACCTGTGTACAATATCCATCAGAACAAGCAGACCCAGTTCATGGGCTCTGTCTATCAGAGACTTAAGTTCCTCTGGAGTTCCAAATCGGCTGCTAGGTGCAAAGAAATTTGTAACATGGTATCTGTGTCATGCAGAACAATTTTTTTACAATTGGGCCATCAAAGTTAGGAGGAAAACATTAATGCACCATTGCACTGAGAAACAAGAAATATTGCACACAAAACTGCCTGTTATCGTTTGAATCACATTGGAACCATCAGCAATTTGGGAGCAGGGAAAAATAATGACAACAAAAGAGTTACCCAAAGCTGGCATAATAAGAATGTTCTTGGATAGCCATAATCTGGACAGCATTATAGCCAAGCTTTTTAATGCGAGGAAGTACATCATCTCTAAAATTGGCATATGTGTTGATTTTTGGCTCCTGCACCACATGGTTCACAAAATTGTTAATAGCAGATAAAGAATTGATACCATAAATAGGAAATTTCTTGAACATCATAGATTTAATATCTAATACTAAACAAAATATTCTATTATTTAAATTCAATTGACATTGACTGTACAAATGAGACTTTTAGAATTTCAGAAACCTAATTGAGTTTCTATAACTGCTTTTTTTTATTGAATAACAGAATTCTTACATTTACAATTGAGAGAACACTATTTATAGAGTTCCTGAATTTAACTTAACTGACTAACTGCAGTTCTAACCACCTGACTACAGTGGTTAGACTTAGTGGCTAACTGTACAATAAACTGAAAAGTAAAACTACTCTAATAGTGACCAATGTCTTCATTGCAAATAAGCCATTGAATATTGAATTAAGTTTTCTTTTACAAAATTTAAAGTCTTGTTGCACATAACAACTAATACGTTTTGCTTAGCATTTATTGGACATGGAGTCAGCAGCTACTGGTGTTGCTTCTGCAAATGGTAAGATAGTTTCACTTTATGACAGATTAAAAGAATTAGAAAACAAGTAACCATTTGCAGTTTGACATTTCTAGATAGGTTATTATTTTTCCTATTGCCCTGTTCAGCAGGGAGAGGTGAAAAACACCATAAATATGGGCCTGTTCTAAGATGAGATGCTGGACAGCAAGTGCCTCCATCAGCTTGAGGACCAAACGGAGATCCCATCCTATTTTCCAAGGGCAATTTGCTTGCCCACTAGGGCTTGCCCCATTAGTTCAAAACCTGACCCTAGTTTGTAGATTTGTAATGTCCCACGTCTTTCATCACAAACCCAAATATTGAGATAAGGTTGGGCTCTGCCCATTAGGTCAAGAATAAGACCTTTTTTTGCAGAATTCCATTCTGCCCCTCCTTTCTGTTTATTGATTCTTCTGAACCAATCTTCTAACCCAGCAATACATATCTCTCTTGTGCACAGTGCACACCCATGGTGGTTCTGCTGGTAACAACCCACTGGCTGCTGCACGCAAACTTGTGTCTGGTGATGGTAGGGGTGCAACCAGTCTGTATAATCCTGCCTCGGTGGCTGCTGCTATGAGAAACATCACCCCCACATCTTCCCTTACATCCTCCACCTCAATCTTCTCACTTCACATCTTGTAGAACAATGGTCAAATTTAGTGGGTTTGGGGAGGAGTGTCTGATATTTAGCATAGGTGGGCTCCTAGAAAATTTGAACTAACCAAGAAACACCAAGAAATAATCTGTTGTTTGAATAGCATTTGATGACAAAGTCCTAACTGTGGTTGTAAGTTGTTTTACTAACCACAACATGTTTTCTACAACTTTGAAGCCACCACATGTTTTGGGTGCCTGACCTGAAACATTGGCTATAGGGATTGTGAAGTAACTAACGTAGTATTGTTGTTCTCAACCTATACAACATTTCTTGCCCAAGAATGGTATTCTTCCATGACACAATTTCCTTCTTGTTGTTCCTTTATTTTGTGGTATCTGACAGATTCCATGTCTATTGAACAGTTTGTCCATCATTTCTTTCACCACAATCTCTTCTACCATCTCACAGCCTCACACAGCTCTACAATGCCATCAGCTACCCTTTCTTCCTCACTAGAGTCCCTGATTCTTCATCCCTTGACCCAACAATTTTTTGATTTCTCCTTCCTCTTAAATACTTTCCTTGATCTCTAAAGGTGGCACCTCCACCCTTTTTCATCACAATTGAGTACCCACATCTTCATCAACCAATTCAGTATCTTGGGCTCAGAAATGGATAATTGTTAGTCACCTCTTTCAAGTATAGTGCTGCATTCTCCATTCTTCCCAATTGGACCAATTGTTACAAACCCATGAAAGAAATTGACAGAAATCGACAGAGAAACTGAGAATTTTACGGAATGATTCATAATAGGTGAAAAAAAACTCTTCCAAGAGTTTCCCCTTCACAAAGGGTTTCTCCTTTCTAACAAATGTTTTAAATGTTTGAATGAATCCTTCCACCCTTCTTCCCCCTGTTTGTATCTACTTAACCCCTCTAATTAACTAACTTCTCTAATTGTTGCTACCTAACTTTCCCTCCCCTCTTTCCTAACTCCTAACAATAGCAAATTTAGTTTTGGATGGTGTCAACTTAGTAGTGCAAGTCAATCTGATTTCTTCTAGCATAATCATGAATAAAATTTCCTCAAAGCAACCAAATAAAGATATCCATTATCCTGCTCTTTTAGAAGTTAACTGCAGTGGCTATTAAGAGAAAAATAAACTTTTCCTACATTTTAGGAAATAATCTGATAGACACCCACCTATTACTATGGTGCACAGTAACTAAAGAGGCATAGCTTGGAAGCAATGACTCACAATGATTGGGTTCTAACTGTAACCACCAGTCTATGTGGTAGTAGGGTCATGAAGAAAAACAAGGAATTAATAAGCAGGCTAGGAGGAAAAGGGAAGAAGGGGAAAGCGACAGACACGCAAGGGTTGAGACGGATATGCCATTCATGTTAATAAAATGACCAAACTTTATGATAAAAATATCATTTACTTCAAAATAAGACAACAAGGAAAGGGAAAAGAAATTAATCACTTATTTATATCACAAAGAAATAAAAACTTGCTCACCGGACTACTCATTCCGATGTGTGACTCATATATTCTAAGTGATTTTGGTCTCTTTGGCTGTGGATGTTCGAAGACATATTTTTCCTGTAAAAAGAAAAAAAGAAAATAAAAACATTTAACACAGTAGTGCATGACAGAAAAAAGAAGTAACCATCACATGTTATCTTGAATTATACCCAAGTTTTGTACAGATAACTGGAATTACTGCTATCAACAAATAACTTTTTTAGGGGTGTAAGTGGCCAGGATGTGTTGAATTTAGTCTAATTTTTAACCTAACCCAATCCAACTTGACTTGATGTTAATTGGGTTGGATTAGATCATCGGGTTAAGTAATTAAAAAAAACAAATATTGTCATCTATTTAGCTCTTAACGAAAAAAATACCTCAAAATTATTAATTTGGTATTGTTTCATAGCTTCTTAATTTTTATAAGCCATAGTTAGTCTTCTCGATACTTTGTTGTTTTACAACTCACACCGAGTATTCAATAAAGTCATTAAAATTGTTTTACAACTCACAATTTTTTTATTTCTCACAATCTCTCACATATGACACAGAAAGAATTAGACAATTACTATTTTTTATTATATATTTATTATGTAGTCTCCAGTCGGGTTAGGCATCATTAGAACCCTTGTTCTTAATGCAAGGGATTGATAGTGGACTCAAGGGACGGGACTTAGTTCTCTCACTTAAGGGATTAATGTTTGAATAAATTTGTGGATTGATGATAACATGACTTTAACTGAATGATAATAACAATGAATGCATGATAAGATGATTTAATGAAGTTAAACCTCGGCGAGTTTTCTCTCATTGATTTAGACCTTGTTTACTGCACATACCAAGTGTTTGATAAAATTCCAAAACTCAAATTTCTTACCTTTCCCATTTATTTTTTATGCAATTATCTTTAAATTTGATTACTTTTAATTCTCAATATTTGCAGTCTATTTAATTTACTATTAATTATCCAATTATCGCATAAGTCCCCGTGGAGACGATACTTACATACTTGTCATTGTGTTACTTATCTCTTTTTTCTAAGTGTAACTAACATATAAGAAATATAGAATCTTACCTCTTCTGGGGGATCATAGTATATTCCGCTATATGGAATTTCACCAGGAGCCTGTACAGAAAACTTAATCCAAGCAGGAATTGAGTCCTTGATTCCAGTGGGAGTATCCATGCGGATCTACAAATATATGTTTAAGAGATATTTAGTTCACACTTCACAGAGAATACCCACAGGCTTAGTTCAAGACATCTAGAAGCATTTAACATGTATGATTATCCCAGCTAAAAAGTTGTCCTTATTCTTTTGTGGAAGAAATATAATAAGAGAAAGAAAGTAGTCAAGGATATGATGACCTGGTAAACGAAACAATTAATACTTAAAATTACCAAATATAAAGAGAAAGACAGACCAACTAGCAAAGCTACCTTATCTTTTTCATAATTGGTGTGGTTTTCAAGAGCAATACATACAGTAGCAAAAAAACATATATAAGCTTGAAAATTATAGAGAACAATTTTTCAGATATCATGTCACTTGCTTGTAATAAAACAGAGAGCATTCTTCTATATACATGCAAGGAATCTTATCTTCTTTCACAGTGTAATTCTTCATAAAAAGGAAAAACATTAAATCAAAAGCAATGAATATGAGGATCCAGAACATATATTTGGAAAAACCTTGTTATAAATATCATAGATATTTTAGGGGGTCCAAAATATCTCTGTATCTTGATATTTATTTCCTTTTTTAGGCATGGTCATTTACCCTATAAAAGGAGATTGGAGAATGTACACACGATTAATATACAGTTAGTTATTTTGTGATATAGAATTCATTACCAATACAAGTACTCAGATGCCAACAAAAAACAAAAGTTAGTTATCTGATAAAAAAAAAATTAAAATTAACAAACAGCTTTTTTACTTTTTTTTTAAGCTCTTATATTTACTTTTACTTAAATTAAAAGTAGCTTTTAAGTAAAAGAAAAACCAGGCCAAACATATGCAAAGATTATTTAAATCCATCAAAATAATCTATTGTTCAGGAGAAAAATTACCTTGACCCGAGAACCATGAGGAATTGGTGGTGAATCATCCACGTTGTTTGGCAAGAAGATCTCCCACACACCAAACTCATTCTGTTAAGTCAAAACTAGAACATTTAAAGACTACCAATAGGATTACAGATTTACAATTGTCAATTAAGTTCAAGTAAAGATATATCCTCATGGTTAGGTTTTTTAATAACCATAACCATAACCATAAATAACTAGATTATAAGTAGTTATTATGACTATAACAATAACCAGTTTTGTGTAATTGGTTATAATTTAAAATAACCATATCTATAAAACTAGTTATAATTTTGTAACAACTTTTAAATTACTAGTTATATATAACCAGTTATTGTTAGTTATATAATATTTTTAAAAACTGGTTTTTTTAGTAACCCTAGGGGTGCTCATGGTTTGGTTTTTTTAATAACCAGCAACTAATAAATAACTAGATTATAAGTAGTTATTATAACTATAACCATAACTGTAAGATTTGCAAGATTGAAAAAGGGAAAAGAGGAAGTAGAAACTACAATACATTCAAGTTTTTATTTACATATAGGGGCTTTTTATGAAACAAGTATGCTGAATTTCACATGTATGAACTTCAAAGACCAATTAAGGATAACATACCCTGGTCATTACATCTGCATTTGGATTCCAATTGTTGAAGTCCCCAATTAATGCTGCTGACTGAAAAAAATCAATAACATCCATAATGGTTTGCAGAGGAAATAAAAAACAGCTTTATAAAATTGCATAAATAATTGTCTTCAAATTTAAAGACACACCAGACACAACATCCAAACAAGATTTTCTACAATTTTTATTAGAAAATATAGAATGATATAGAATGGGAGAGGGAAGGAATGGTGAGGAAAAGATAGAGACCACTGCTTAAAACATATACTAATGTGCTCCCATGTAGATTATAAATTAGATCTTTCCAATTTAACCAAATCAATGCATTTCCACCTTCAGGTAATTGGTGATTATTATTATCATTATATTGACAGTCAGTTACCATAAGTACACTCTGTAACACGAGTAAATGCATGAATTTAACCACAATGCCAAAGTTTGAAAAAACATAGTTCATTCCATCAATTTATAGCATGTTTGTTTGGGAGGCTTTGAATGCTACAAATCCTGACTTCTCACAAAAGGCATTTTGAAACGCGTGCCTGTTGCATCTAACTGGTAAACAAACATAGCCTTAGACTTTAGAGAAGTCCATTAAGTCCTAAACTCTAACATATATGAGTAGGTTAAAAGACAATGCAATGCATGCTGATTGAATGCACTGAAATCCTGCTATAACAATATTACTAAATGTATAATCAAGTAGTGTGTTATAATAAAATTTAAATTCTAAGTGACTCTGCCAAAGAATATACTTATAGTAATTGTACACATCAGACACTTTGGATACCTCTAGCTGCAATTTATATTTTTCTTTTATTTGTTGAGCAGGAATACCACAATAATTAGGTAAATGATAGCAATAATTATGTTTACAACGACTGATTACTCATGTTCTGTGTCATATCCATGTTTTTAGGACTCAGCAAAATAATTTGAACCCAAAAAGTAGAAACAATGCTAATATCAATAACTAAGTATAAATATACCTTAGCTCCAGGTGCCCACTCTCTGTAAGTAATGCCTGTAGCACTGCAAACAAAAGCTTATAGTCATTAAAGACCTTATTGATCAAGATCTGAAGCAAGGTTATTTGAGTTGTAGCATTCATCAATTACACAAGGCTGAGTCTCTCAGGGTATTCAATGTAGTGTTTTTTATATTGTTGTGTTTATTGATCAGCTATTTATCATCTTAAGAACATGACATCAATAATTTATGAAACTAAGTTATATATGTGTGTGCACATGTGAGAGATATTAAACTCTAAAAATAATACCTGCGTATGAAGCCAAATTTTTCATAACCACGAGAAAATGTATCCAGACCACCTTCATGCTTGTCAATTTCAGATCGCAATCTTTTGTATTGTCCATACCTGTGATTTAAGGAATAGCAATTAAAAAAATTAGGCTATAAGTTTAGTTACAGTATAGTAGGTATCAAAAGTGCAAAAGTAGAGAAAGGTATAGTTTGGAAAACACAGAGAGTAACATACAGAACAATATGTTAAATTGTTAATAAACTACCTATATAAGCAGAAAATTGAACAATTAATTTGTTTATGGATTCAAAATTAATAAGGTAAGGTGGACATCATATTAAATCATAACCCCATACCTTACCCAGTTAATGGAGCATCCAATGTTTTGTGATTGTCAGTGTATATGTAGTATTCTAGTTTGTTGGTTTCAGTTCTGAACAAATAATGCATCTGACAACTGTACAGCATCAGCTGGTGACAGCTGTCAATCTGTTAGGATTTGATAGGTAGTTGTTATACAGAGAATTTTGTAACAGTCCAATGTAACTCAGAGTATATAAATAGATTCCATCTCTTGTGCTCACATTTTTTGAGGAACAAAAACATCAGATTCTCCCCTCCCCCCTCTCTCTGTTTACTGTTATTTTCTATTTGTTTGCTGGAATCTCAACAAGGAATGTTGTCTCCATTTAGAAAGTCAAATACTTGCTTCACCTAAATTGTGGTTAACTTACCGGAAATCAAGATGCTCTCGGTGAGCTAGCAAATATGAATCTATCTTGTATATTTTCTGCCCAGCGCCAGGTGGGGGAATGATCTTAGGTTTAGCTTCATCACTTACTATATTTGCTTTCCTACCAACAGATACTGATGTCTTCTTGGCCGGAATGTTCACATCTACAAGTGATGATACAACAGAGCCTTGTCCATCTTCAATCTGTCTGTAACTGCTAGCTGCTTCACTAATGTTGTATTTATCCTCATCTTCCATGGTCAAATCCTCTAAGTTCTGAAAAGAATAAAATATACATTCAGCAAAGAATATTCATAGAAATTTACAATTTCCAGGAAATCCAATTTTGAGATTAATAATAACAAATAAAAAGAAATTGCAAACAAAAAATAACAAATCAAATGCATTTGTAACCATGCTACCCATATTAACTTCACCATCATATTTCAGTTTTTGACTTCTTTACTATGTTCTTATTGTATTTGTAAATTGTGACTTATTATTTATCATGAATTTTAATTTATTGTTTGTTTGAGTATTTATGTGTAGTATAAGTTATTTAGTTTGTATAATAATATTTAAAATAGCATCCCACTTCCTGCTATAGCATTTTCAGAGTATGCCGCTATGCACCGCTATTTAAGATTGATAACTATAGGGTTAAGTTGGACAACTTGAGTATGGAGTGCCCAACCATGCATGGGTCCAAACTATTGAGAGAAACCAAAGCCACTCTAACATTACATGGGCAATATTTAAAAGAGTCTTGATTGCAAGGTTCAGTATAAGAAAGGTTGGAAATTCATATGAAAAGTTGGTTGAGGACTACATAGAAGAACCCTTTGAATATCTTCTATGCTTTCAAATGAGAAAACTACCAGAAGAGAAGAATTTTGGTTATTTCCTAGGGGGACTTTAAACTGATGTAAAACACAGAATTCACAACTTTAAACCAAAGACCCATTTGGAAGTCAAGCAATTAGCATGAGATTTAGAAACAGAAATGGCTGACTATTGTCCTGCAGTTGGAGGGAATTAAAGGAAATCCAAAACTTGGAGCCAGGGAGGTGCTACAAGATTTTCAGAGGGTGGCACAGGTTGGCACAATTGGGGGCACCAAGCTATAACTGCATCAAACAAAGGTGGTCATAGTTTCAACAGTGATATAATTCTGTTTTGGTAAATTCCAGAATTTCACAAAATGGAACCAACACCATTGTTTCAGCATCAACTGGGAGTAAACTAGAGGGTGAACAAGGGAATTTTGGTAAAAAGTCAGAGTTTGCACCATTTAACATATGAAGAATTGATGGGCAGGAAAAGCAACTGTCTATGTTTTAGGAAAAATTCCATCACTTACATCAGTGGAGGGAGAAGTAGTTAAGATTGGAAATTTAGGAGATAATGAAATCCTAGACGAAGATGGAGAAGCGATTGCTACTGATATGGATAAGGATAACGAGGAAGAACCAGTTTCCTACTTTCAGTCTAAGGGACAAGGCTGAATTTTCACTGGAGGTGATGATGGGAACTGAGAGTTAGGGGAAGTTATGACAGTTATTGGTAGAAAATAAGAGCAGTAATTTATTATTAGTATATGTGCAATAATAACTGTCATTGGCAATTATGCATCATTAGAACATGTTCAATAGTAATTGTCATGTTGACATTACAGGTCAGAGCAGTTCGTTAGGAGTTGTTACATATTATTAAATATGTATGTAATTGGGACAGAGAACTCATCTTTGTAGGACTATGGGACAGGATATAATGTTGTTATTCATTTAAAGATGTTAATTTTGTGTAATATGATAATGTTGTTATTCATTTAAAGTTTAATAGTTTAAAAATAGGTTTTAACTCACATTGAATTGGATAAAATCGATGGCACACTATAAGTGAAGTTTGCAGGATTCAGGACAAAAGCAGGTGCTAGATGTGTGCATTTGAAGATTTGGCATCATATAAATAAAATTTATAGTGTACTATGATTAGAGTTTGAAATGAGGTCAAACAAGTATTTTTCTAAGCTGAGACAAATAACACTCCTAATAGACTTCACATATCAGAAATCTTCTAAGAACAGTTTGAGCTACAGATCAAAAGCATGCATATAAATCTGCAATAATGACCTGTAAAACAACATTTGTCAACCTTGTGTGTGTCATACCCTGCAAGTAAAGCTAATGTACAACTGTATTTTTCTAATTTTTCCTTACACAATAAAGTTTTTATATATGTTTTCCCTCCATCCTCCAGATTCTTTCTTGCTCATAGTTACAATCAGCTAATGAATACTATGTTAAAAACTCACCTAAACTGCACCAATTTTGCAATAAAAAGTTTTCATACATTCTCCAGATGCATTTGACAAGAAAACCGCAATTCCAGTACAAAGGAAGGCAGGTGACGACAAAAATTCAAAACTAATTTATATAAACATATTCGATGTGGAGTAGGATAAAAGCACCTGTGGATCCTCCGAGGTTATATCAGGAGTTTCAAGTTGATCTGTCGAGGTTGTAGAGTTATCTTGATCTTTAGGAATAAGTACTTTATCAGATTCAGCAATAGCAGAAGACAGGGAATCAGAATCATGGGAAGATTTTACTGCAAGGATTTTCCCTGAAAGAAGCCACAAATTATACCAGTAAGGTGTTTTAAAGCCAATCATGTAGAATTATTAATGCCACAACAAACTAGATTGAACTTTATGTTCATCCAACATAAAATAGATATATCACATTATTTGCCTTTTCTGTTTTTATTGTTAACACGGTGATGTTTCTAATCAAATATCAATCAATAAATATTGATAGCCAGCTTCACAAGTCAAATGATGCCAATTTCCCGCAATGATGGTTTGTTCAAACATAGCCCCATTCAGATTACAGATCATTTCCATTTCAGCATCAACCCTTATACAGCTTATGATTCAATCATTCTATTCATATTCTGAACATACAAAAAAGAGTGATGCAGTAATGGAATTCAACTACAAATTTTGCATGCAGTAATGGAATTAAAAGAAACATATATGAAAGACGGATGACTTTTCCCTGCGTTGCAACTACAACAAGTCTACAACTTGATGGAACAGATTTTGTCTATAGTGAGTCTGAAAAAAACATTGATTATCTCAGTTCGTAACAGATGTATCCGCCGTCACAAAACGGAGCTACGCCAAAATTGTGAACTTCAAAATGAACACAAAATGGAAGCCCAACCTAGGAAGTAAACAGTATCACCAGAATCTCACGTTTCAGCTTCACTAAGTTACCGCTCGCTTCTCATATGGAATCAAAACCAAACGAACAAGTTTCCGCGATGCATGCACTTTAACGATTAAGAGAGCAAATAATAATTATATTAATAGTAATAATAAAAACAACAACAACAACAACAATGATGGTGATAACAACAATAAGAAGCAATCAAATCCAGAAATAGCAAGTACTACTCACATAACTCCACAAGAGAGGAATGTAACGGAATCGTAAAAGCATAAGGCTAAAATGAGGAAGGTTCATTACGAGAGAAGGAGTTGTTTCTGAGAAAAACGGGAAGAGATGCAGTTCCGCGATCGCCACGGAAGCTCGAGTTATGAAGCGAAGGAATAACCGGAAATCGAATTCCCGAGATGGTGTAAACCATCTTTCTCTGAGCTGAGCTTAGATTTTAGATTGAGATTCAGGGAAGACAGTGTTCTCTCAGAACAGATCCAGAGTTGCGACGAGGAGTGTGTTGAGTTCGAGGTGCCGAGAGAAACGTGACATGAGATGAGAATGAGTGACTGGTATTATATATATATATATAATTAAAATTATATTGAATTTTTTAGGCAAAAAACGAATTAATTTAGATTTAATAAAATGAAATTGTACGGTGAAGGGTGGCGATATCTGGGTGGAGGTGACAACGAGAGTGCGAGTGATGCTGCTCCGTGTGTTTTGTTTACAGTCCAAATAGCATGGCGATGGAAGTTATGGGGCCCACTGGGCTCACTTCTTTAATTCTGATCGTCCAAAGGCCCTGCTTCAAGGATATGAAATGTCTGGCTGTGGACGCACCTCTTTGATATCAGATATTTTTATTTTGTGTGTTGTCTTTGTTTTGTTCGTAAAGGAAAGGAAAAAGTTCCATGAAAGGTAAAAGGATCTTTTGCGTTATGGTGAGTATATGCCTTGCGTCCCCTTTCTCTTTCTCAAACCACTGCTAGTGCTACTATAGAGATTTTCTAGCGTATTTCGGAAACCGAGGAATCATGTTTAGAATCTTCAAATTATTACTAGTATATTTCGAAACAAAACACATCAAATTAGGGAGATTGCGTTTAAAATGTACAAGTTATTAGTTTCTGAAAATTATATCCGAATCGTGAAATCAATTACACGTTATTGACTTTCGAAAATCTTACATCTGTTATGTAAAACCAACACACAGGTTGTTTTGAGTAGGAAAATAAACATACGATGATTATGTGCGAAGTCACTGCGTGTAAATTCCGTAAATTATTTTAATGGGTTCTAGTAAGATCATCAGACCCATATTTTAAATTAAATTGGAAACTTAGATTCTTAAAGATCATCAATTTCTAAGTTGTAAAAATATAATAATCCTAATAATAATAAAGTGACTATACTGAATTAATAATTATATTCCAACAAGGGATAAGAGACAAGAAGTTGAATTTAAATTATGTGGAAAGTACCCGTGAGCACCGCTTATTCAGACATATATATAGTAATGTTTTTTCTGGTTCGACAGTCCCTTCCTGTCTGTGTCTGAGATGTTTCAAGGTTAAAAAAAAATGTAATATGATGATCCTGGTATGATACTGACAGTTTATCATATTATGTATATTTTATTTTTAATTTAGATACTATGACTCTATGAGAGACAGTGAGACACTATCAGAAAAACAAGATACTGCGAGAGATAATAAATTTTAGTTATAATAACTGCATATCAAGATCGTGTATTAAATAATAATTTTAGTTATTATAAGAAATAAAAAAATTAATTACAATAATTTAATGATTTTTTTAGTAATAATTTAATGGTTAGAATTTAGATTATGCATTTAATTTAAAATCTCACATAATTTTTTTTAAAGATTTTACTTGATCTTAATGAGTATACAATATTTATAATTAAATACATAGCTTAAGCCATTAATTTTAATTATTATAAATAGGGAACATGTTAGATAAAAACTTTCGATTACTGTAACCAATTACAATAATTTAAATTAGCTAGTTTATAATTTTTTAGTTTCTCCTTCAAAAAAAATATTTTTTTAGTTTTTGAACTAGCTTATAACTAATTTTACCCAACATAAATATTTAACTAAAATTTCATGTTTTTTTAAGATCTCACCGTATAAAAGAAGAAAAATGTCATAAATGTTATTACTTATCACACAATAATAAAAAATTATCACCTTATATGTTATTTATATATGCATACACGAGGCAGATCAAGGATCCAGAGCCGGAACTAAACCAGTGGAGATAAATTATTTTAAAAAAATAATTGTTATTATATATATGAAAATAAAATATAAAATAGAATTAAATGTCCAACCAAATAAAATCAAGTAAAATGATCAAAACATTAAAAAAAAAAAAAACTAATAAAAATGGATAAAACCTAAAAAATTGAAATCAGGGGGATCAACTTATAAGTATAAGATGCAAAATGTAAAAATACTTGTATATCACATTCCTTCTATGAAGTAAGGGGTGCATTACACCAATCGACCCAACGTAGATCCGCCTCTAAATACACATATAGACATGTGTAATTTTTTTTTTACCTTGTTATTTATAAGCATAATTTTTTTTATTATATTTGTCGATAACTAATTTTTATAAAAAAAAAACTCATTCATCACTTTTAATAAACTTTTCTTTCTAGTTACATTTTAAATCCACAAAATTTAAACTCAAAATATTATTTAAAGAAATCAAACTAATTTTCACACGGACTCGTGTAATGTTTGTACATATGTACATAAAAAGGTGAATTTTGTCTTTAACAAAATTTTGCAATTTGTCCACATTTTTTTTTAAAAATTGTATATAATATCAAAACACAGTTAAAAGTAAGTGTCATTAATACAATGAGGTCAAAACCCCACATTATTATTATTATTACAAGTGGAGAGTCTCTTTATATAATTTAGATTTTGAATAATTTTTTTGAAAAAATTAACAATATAAGAGTTGTGACTAATTATGATCTCAGTAGTTTTTTTTTTTACAGCATTATGAGCATTATGATCTCAGTAGTAAATAAATATAAAAGCATGTCAACAAAAATAAAATAAAATTATGAATAATTAATTTATATTATTAAATGATATAAAGGTCTAGCAAATTGGAGAACAAAACGGTTTTTTGTATGTTGGATAGATTACATGTTGTATGAAAGCTGGCATTTTTAGGTTAAATAACATAAGAGGATCCGAAGTCAACAAGTCGATCATCTTTTCTGGAAGTTGAGGAATTTGATGCTATAGGCAAAAACAAACAAGAAAAGGAGAACCCAGGCTAAGTGAACAACAAAAACCACCGGGAGGAAGTGATATTCATAACCAAAGTTGTTTTTAAGTAGTTCCTTCATCTCAATGTTTTCAGCTCCTGGGATTTCCACTTTTGAAGTTCTATCACCAAGTTGAGAAGTGACAAGGCCATACAGTGTCCAAGCATTAGGAGTAAGCCAGTAGTACCATCTCCACCATATAGGAATGTTCTATATAACAGGAGAAATAAAATAATATAAGTTTGGATGGTAATATGAATTAATTAATGAAAATAGCAGATAATTAAACATAAACATACCGTCCTAGGAATGACGAAGCCAGAGAAGGTGTTCCATATGGTCAAGAAGAAGGAATTACAAACAGAAGCAATTTGAAAAGTCGGGGTTAGGGAAACGATCATCATGCCATATAACGTGTAGTAGATCAAACACATAAGCATGAAGTAGTAAAACGACAGAAATTTGGGCGCCGTCCATTCAAACCCCATCGTGGAGAAGATGATGACACTGAAGACCGTCGCTTGAATGGCGCAATAAATTACCTCTATTGCCACCTGACTAACTGCATAACTCAATGTTGAATACATCCCTGCAGCTCTTTCACGATACAATACAGTTCTTTCTATGTTAACAATTGGCTGCACTCCCATTGTGTTCGAGGTTCCAAGGAACATCACAGCAGCGTACATCGCTCCTAAAACATCCAATACATCTTGTTGCCTTTGCCTGCCAATTAACCACCAATTCACTTTAATTACCAAACATCATCATATATAATATATTACTCTTATAATTTCAAGATTATTAACATACATATTTTTGGCTATATTCCAGAAGATTAGACCAAAGAGTATCGAAATGGCCATTGTGAAGATCAATCTAACAGCATTGTACGGAGGGTTTCTCCAATATGACCAACATTGTTTCCAAAAACAAGCTCTGCACTGCACAAGGAATGATTGGGAATGTTTGGTTGGGAAGCGCAAGTCATTTGAACCTGTTGGTGGAATACTCAGCTCTTTGATAAGCTCTTCATTCCGTCTGTAGAAAGTATTAGTTATAATTCACTCACAAAGCTACAATTCTTGTACTCCATTGTGCATGCTAGTCATAACTCACAAAGTATAAAAACTTACTGGTAAAGAGCAGACTTAGCGTAAACATCAGCAAAATCTATGCCAAGTTGAGCCTCAATTGAAGGAGTGCTAATCTCAAGCATCCATGTGGCAGGATTATAGCCATCCTTGATTTTCTGAACCCCTGGAATAGCCTACAGAAAAATATGCATATTATTAGATCTAAATAAATAAATAAAAATTATAAGTCGCCCACTCAAGACAAATAAAAGCTTCATGACTTACTTCAAAATATTGTATGAGCTTATGTGAATAGTGACCAAGAGGTCCAGCATAGATAACTTGTCCTCCTCTTTTCATCAAATATAACTGCAATAAGGAAGAAATAATCAACTGGCAGAAGAAGAAATAACACATTTTGCTTATGAAGTATGAACTCTAATAATTTCATTTCATATTCCAAATGTACCTCATCAAAAGATTCAAAAATGTCTATGCTTGGTTGATGAATGGTGCACACAACGGTTCTCCCAGTGTCCACTGTGTTTCTCACAGTTCGCATAACAATAGCAGCAGCTCTAGCATCAAGGCCAGATGTTGGTTCATCCATGAAGATGATTGAAGGATTGGCAACTAATTCTACAGCAATAGTAAGTCTTTTCCTTTGTTCTGTTGATAGACCATCCACTCCTGGAAGACCCACAAGTGCATCTTTGATTGGGTTAAGCTCAACCAAGTCCATAACTTCCTCAACAAACATCTGCATCACCAAAATCAAAATCAAAATTAAAATTAAAATTAAAAATATTAGGATTAAAAATGATTATTTATAACAAAGTTTGTCCCAATGTACACACCTTTCGCGTTTGTTCATTTACATCTGAAGGAAGGCGAAGCCACGCTGAAAACAATAGTGATTCATAGACAGTAACATATGGAGAATGAATGTCATTTTGTTCACAATAACCGCTGACACGAGCAAATGTTGCTTGGTTCTTTGCGTAACCTGAGATGCTAATACTTCCTTCAATGTATCCACCTGTTTTTCTTCCAGCTAAAACATCCATAAGGGTTGTCTTCCCAGCACCACTAACACCCATAAGTGCTGTCAATACGCCTGGTCTAAAAGCACCACAGGTATTATGCAGTAGTTTAAGTCTATCATCATTGACTCCTTGACTTCTCATTTCCTGATACCATAAAACAAAACCAAAACTGTTCACAGGAGGCTTGAAGTTCAATATTATGGAGAAGGTATGCACTGTTTAGAAATCATTAACTTACAGCAGGCATGTCTACATAGTAGTCCACATGATTGAATGAAAGTGAAAGAGGTTGAAACGGCAGGACCATTCCTTTTCTTCGTTCTTGATGAGAAGCGTTTCTCACAGCCATGTCTGTACCTGGACCTCCTGTGCTCCTCAGAAGGGCTGATACACATAGTATTCAGTAACGCACTATTGTTATTTTCTTAAAATGATTCAATGTCATTAAAAAACTTATACAGATCAAAAACTCAATTTCATAAACTGTAACTAGTACTGCTTCTAAAAACTTGAAAGAGCAATAATTACCTCCAGTGTCACGTTGTCTAGAGACTGAATTTTCATTCTTCTCGTCATCTTCGTCTGTGATGAATGCTTTTGAATCACCAGTAGCTGAAAATTTGGTTTGATTAAAAAAGGTTTAGTAGTGTTGAAAATTCCATCATTGACTGAATATTAAAATCAAATTATATAGATATATCTTACCATTCAAATAAGTCAATGCAACAATGCTGAGAAGATTGAACAGAAGAACAAACCCAAACAAGGCTCCAATGCATATCCAAAACCAATAATCCTCAGTGAAAAAGCCTCTAGACTTGAGAAGTACTTTTCCAACTGTAGATGCATCAATTCTAGAGTCTGTATTTGGCTGCAAAATAGATAAAACATATTTGACAAGGCTTGGAGTTAATGGAATATTAATGTAGACTCAATGCAAATTTGATTTTATATTTGAATGTACGTATCATATAGGTCATGAGAAATAAGAATGCGAAAAAGGATTCCTTACTTTATTCCATCTTTCGTCTAAAAATTCATTTATTACTATGGCATTCTGACCATACATCATAGGAGAAGCATAATAGCCCCATCGCAACCATGGCTTGAGATTATCTGCATGTATAAAAGAAATTTTGCTGAAATACTTAAGTACTCGTTAAAACCATAGAACTATAAAAGATGAGTAGAAAACAAAACAAATTCAACCTCAATGTAAAAAAAAATTGAAAGTTTCCATAAACTAAAATATCTCAAAAAGATTAAGAAATGAATGTTGATGTCTCACCTTTGGAGACAACAAATCCTCCAAGCACAAATACTAGTTGATAAGTCAAACCACTTAGGATATTGGTAACAACATATGTTCTACCAATTGTACCAACGAGCCGAAATAGAGAGACAGCCATCTGATGAACGCCAACCAGTGTCAAGAGTTGCTTGAAAAACCTGGCGAATATAAAAGGAATATTAGTGGGAATTTCAGAAATTTCCATTCTACACTAAGAAAACTATTATTTTCACAAACCCACAGTACCTGCTAGCTGAAGGAGCAAATCCAATTGTGTAGTATGTGACACCAACCCATAATGCTGATTCCACCAAGGAAATGGGGATCCTGAGAATCCATATAGGTAACCCAAAAGCCCATGCAGGGTAGAACATGAAATCCCTTTGTTTGTAAAACACAGGAAGCCTTGAAACAATCATGGCTTGTTCTGAAAACCCATTGAAGAGTATGTTCGTAAGGGAAAAAAACAGTGCTCCATAGAACTTGGTCCCATCTTCAACAGAGCCCACTGGCATTTCAATTCTAAGGAACACAGTGAAGCCTAAAATAGCCAAGACAGTTAACTGCACTATCCTGTATACGTAGATAAACTTTTCGCGTTTCATAAGCAACCATTCTCTTGAGAAACATGCCTTCAGTAGTTCCCAGTTTGACATACCGTACTTGTGTTTAACTAAAGCAGCACGGTGAGTTTGGTCCTTGTCATAAGGAACCTTAAACTCCATCGCAAGCTGTTCTCCTATGTGAAAATAATGGAAAGACTCTGCAAATTCAGGAGCTGAAATGTATCTATAAGGTTCATTTTGACGAAACCAGTATTGTTCCTGATCCTTCTTAGACGTTACTTCTTGTAAAAAGTCAGCAACTCCTTTTCTTGGAGGACATCTGAAACCCATGTTTTCGAAGAACTCTAGCACATGGACACGTGGACCTTGGTATACAATTTGACCTTCTGAAAGAAGGATAATGTCATCAAATAGTTCATATGTTTCTGGTGCTGGTTGTAGAAGAGAAATCACCATGGTTTCATCCATTATATAAACCAGTTGCCTCATGAACTTGCATATTTGGAAAGTTGTGGAACTGTCCAATCCTGTTGATATTTCGTCCATAAAAAGTGCCTTTGCAGGTCCTACTATCATCTCCCCTACACCCAGTTACAACTCAGTGAGTATATATATATATATTAAATATACAAGTTGTTTGTTGCATAGATTCTAAGGATATAATAATAAATTATTTTATTTTTCTTTCTACCCTTTTGTGAAAAAATAAGTATGTAATGTAATTCACCTGTTGTCAGACGCTTCCTTTGTCCACCAGAGACACCCCTTCTCATGTTATCACCGACAATAGTGTCAGCACAAATATCCAATCCAAGTATCTGTTGAAGTAGAATAGAAATAAATGTAAATATATATATATATATATATATATATATTTTTTTTTTTTCATATGTTTTTTATTCCTTAAAATATGACCTTTGTTTGTTTTAATTATTATAAAACTTTTATTCATTTTTTAAAGATATATAAAAACATATTCATGAAGTTGTTGTGGCAACAAATTAAGTTACAAACCTTAAGAACATAATCTGTTGTCAAATTGGTTTTTTGACCCGACACGGCTGTAGCTTTCATATATGCATCAATCTCAGGATCCGGTTTGATTCCTGCATTTTTCTCCCTTCGTAAAAGTTCTTCAAGCATTTCATACCTTGTGCCAATACCTAGACAACGTCCTGAAAAATCTAGTGTCTCTCTCACTGTCATTTCTCCATAGTGAAGGTCATGTTGACCAATATAGGCACAAGTTTTTTTAGCAACAAATTCATTCAGTTCATGGCCGCAATAAGTTATTCTCCCTGAAACCTGATCACCATCATAACATAAATTATTTACGCGTGAGATGATATATAAGAACTAACTAAAATCGAAGAAGTAAAATTGGATTGGAACCAAACAAAAATATGAAATGAGAGTGATCGAACCTTTAAATCCGGGTCAAGTTTCCCAGCAAGTGCTAGAAGTAATGTTGTTTTCCCTGCACCTGGAGGACCTAGAAGTAGGGTCATCCTGATATTACCATGTTAAATAAAATAAGAATAAGTCTTAAATGTCATTAAATAAATAATAAAATAAAACATTGATAAATGTGATTTTCTTCTAGAACTAATTATAATTGTCATAAATACAATAATAGAAAAATTCACCCATCTTTGAAAACTAGTACTACGTACAATGGATAATATTTTCGGTTAATATAAACTCATGAGATTATTAATGGGCTACCTTGATGGTTTGATGATTCCACTAACATTTTTAAGAATACGAATTTTTCTCTTCTTGGAAGGTGCAAGGCGAAACAATCCCAGAATCCTCTGTCAAACACAACAAACAAATTCAAAAAATTATTTAAAACAAAAATTAATATAATCTCAAATTTAACAAAATCTTATAGACACGTTAACTAAAAATGAATAAAACTCGATCGTGGTTAAAGCTAGTCTAATATAAAAGATTGTATAGAAAATTGGCAAAGAGAAAAGAAAATGCGTGATAAAATCATCGATGTGAAATAGAAAAAAAAATTGTAAAAAAATCATAAATATGATTATATACAGTAAATAATATACCTATGATTTGAAGAAAAAAAAAAGTTTGTTCCATAATTAATTTCTGCTGTAGATTTGAGAGAAATTAACATTCTGAACTAATAAATACCTCAAAAGTGTTGAGAGTAACATTAAGCAGGGTAGGTAGTGCTCTATTTCCAACATGCAGATTTCCCTCCACTGATAAATTCTCGTATCTGACTTCAATACTTGGAATTTCAATCCCCACTCTGTATCATAACAATTGTTAAAAAAGTCAGAAAAAATATATAGTGACGATTAACAATGATAATATAATGAAGTTGACAGATAAAAAATCACCTATTAACTCTGTCTCTAAGTTGGGTAAGAAATTTTTCGTTGTCATCATCAACAAATTTGAGAACACTATCCAACAGCTGCTTCTTGTCTTGAAACCCTAGATGAGTGACATCAACTTGGCAATGCACAACGTTTCCATCTTCAAGAACAACACTGAGCATCCCTTTTCTAATGCGATCGACCGTAGGCAAGCGCTCGATCGCAGCCCATTTGAGATTCTCCTGATCATCATCATCCTGATCCTCGCTGCTGCTGGTCCTTGTGATGAATAATGGAGATGGAGATGATGCACTCCAACCTGATCTGGAACTCGACGACCCCCGGCTCCGCTGATGATTTCTTCTTCCGTGGACCAAATCTCTCACTGATGATGTGGATGACATGTTATTTCCAACACTCATAACTCACAAATCCTACGTTGTTGTGTTGTGTTGTGTCTCAAATACTATAACACATCTGTACACAGGTACTAGCTAGTTATTGGAGTATATACACATACATATATATACATGCATGAGGAATGTTGACTTTCGTAAAAAAAAGATGAATGTTGACCGGTCTTTTTTTAATATTAATTGAAAGTGTAAGTAACCGTCCCTTTGGTCAAACGAGTGGTATTAATTCTTTTGAAAAATTTTATGAAAGAAAAATAGTATTAAAAGGAAAAATCCTCTTGAAAATGTCAAATGTAATCAATGTTTTTATGATAGAGATAAAAAGTACATTAATTACACAATCAGAAACGGAGGCAGAAACAAACTTTGTTTGAGGGGATCAAAAACTTTGTGTGAATTGAGGGGACAAGAAAACTGTCTCAGGATGTTATGTATGATATGGCAAAATGTTGCTGTAACTTTATTTCTTTTAATTATTTAAAGTACATTAATTACACAATCAGTGCGAAGGCAGGCAGAGACTTTGTTTGAGGGTGCCAAAAACTTTGTTGGAAGAGGGGACAAGATAACTGTCACAGGATGCCGTGTATGATATGGCAAAAGGTTGCTGTAACTTTTTTTCTTTTACTTCTTTAATTAATATTTTACGGGAGAATGAAGGTGCAATTTTCATTGGATATTCTCAATCATTAAGTTTTAATATTCAAACTCTCCCTCTCACCTAATATTTAATTTAGAATTTATAGTCAATTAGTAAATGCTAAAACTGGGTGTCAATAAACATGGCATGTGCACGTGCATACATGAATAGTTTATTTTATTAAGTTTTGACATTCATTGTTTGTTTATTGACTATAAATTAAAATAATAAAGTAATTAAGAGCACATTTTAGTAAAAAAATAATAATAATTAATGCATGAGTCAATTTAAAGAAATTTTATATATATACATGTATTGTATGGATGGCATGTTGAGAGAGAAAATTTCCCTAAAAATTAATCATTATTAAAGTTAATGAATGTTTTGTTGTTTTGTCACAATGACAAGGTGACAAAATGACTAAACCAAACCGATGATAAACCATAATAAAAGAAAAAAAAAACTTTTAAAATTGTAGTCATATCCATTATTTATAGATTACCAGTGTCCGATAATCGTATACAAGACGATGTATACACGCACACATATGCCAATTTTTTTTTAACAAAAAGAATTAATAAAAAAGTTTTACTTACAGTTTTTATTCTGCTATCATCGGAAGGGATCAGAGTGATAGTAGCTTCGTTGAAAACCACACATATAAGATTCGTGAACGTTCATATGATACCATTGAAAAAGCATATATATATATATATATATATATAATTGTTGAGAAAGAAAGAGAAGCCAACAACGCGGAACGTGAGAAAATTGAAAAAGACACCGAATTGTCCAGTTACTGAATTGTCCAGTTACTTAGTTTGTTGTTACACCAATTTGAGTTTGTTACTTCTGTATCTTGGGATTTGCAGTTACTTTGCTTCAACTTAATACAGTATTTCTTTTTTCAGTTACTTAGTTACTTTTATGTGCAAATATAGATTCTTTCAACCATACACGTATTACCGTTGAAAGAGTTGGTTTGTAGTATGAGTATGACACGTAATAACAATAATCTTCTATATATTTTAAAAAAATATATTTTGAATACATACTAATTATTCATATTTTTACTTTATTTTAAAAAAATGATAAAGTAAATATATAAAAAAATTAGACTTAAATATATTTTAAATGCATACTAATTATTTATATTTTTACTTTAAATAAATCTTCTATTTTTCGCTGTCAACCAAATTATACAGTTTAGAATAATAATTAATTGATTAATTTTTACTCAATGTTAACTTGAAAATGTGCAAGATAGAGAAAACCCATCTTTGTATACATATATATAGACAAATAGAACCAATATGTAAATTATTAAATAATTTATTACTTACATATTTTCTGCTCTTTCCCAGAAAATTACCATAGGCTAACGTAAAGAAGAATCGAATGCCATTATATGGAGGATTTCTCCAATATGACCAATATTGTTTCCAAAAAGACAAGCTTTCCATTGCACGAATAATTGGGAATATTTGGTTGGGAAGAATAAGTCCTTAGAACCTGGTATTGGAATACTAAGCTCTTTGATAAACGCTTGATTCTTTCTGAAAAAGGTATAGAGAAAATATATTATAGTTGTAAACCTAGAATTCTCATAACATATATATAACCATTAGATAACACAAATCACAGAGGAAAAAACTTACTGGTGAAGTGTAGAGTTAGCATAGATCTTTGCGAAATCTATGCCATGCAAGTTGAGCTTCCATTGAAGGAGTGCTGATGTCAAGCATCCATGTGGCAGGATTATAGCCATCCTTGATTTTTGGAATCCCTGCAATAGCCTGAAGCAAAACATAATATTGTATATTATCTTAGATCCATAAGAAACATTTAATTGCCACTAAAATATTATGTGTTTCCAACGATGTCAAGAACAATTGAGATAATAAACAGGTAAGAGCTTGAATACTCACTTCAAAATATTCTCTGAGCTTCTGTGAGTGATGACCAAGAGGTCCAGCATAGATGACTTGTCCTCCTCTTTTCATCAACAGTAACTGCAATAACATAAATAAATTAAATTTGAAGATGTATTGTGCAGTACTATGATGCACAGATACAATAGGTCAAGAAATTGCAAGACAATTATTCTAAAAATATACAGATACAAAAATTCATAAAACATAATAAATATATAATTAATAGTAATTCAGCAAACATAAATTAAGAACCGATTTTTTGGACATTACTAAAAACAAAAATTATAAATCATTGTCATCATAAACTATATTTCCTAGTGTTATTCTTTCTTGAAATCATCCATAAGAGGACAATTTCCATTTTTGGTTCACTAAGGGTCAATAGAGTGATAGACTAATGGTTTCGTATTCGAAACTTGCCTCATCAAAAGCTTCGAAAATGTCTATGCTTGGTTGGTGAACTGTGCACACAATAGTTCTCCCCGTATCTACTGTTTTTCTCACAGTTCGGATAACAATAGCAGCAGATCTAGCATCAAGGTCAGATGTTGGTTCATCCATGAAGATAATTGAAGGGTTGGCAACCAATTCTACAGCAATAGTAAGCCTTTTCCTTTGTTCTGTTGATAGACCATCCACTCCTGGAAGACCCACAAGTGCATCTTTGATTGGGTTAAGCTCAACCAAGTCCTTAACTTCCTCAACAAACAAACATCTGCATTAACAAAAACAAAATTAAAAATAAAAATATTAGGATTAAAAATGATTACTTATAACAAAGTTTGTCCCAATGTACACACCTTTGCGTTTGTTCATTTACATCTGAAGGAAGGCGAAGCCACGCTGTAAACAATAGTGATTCATAGACAGTAACATATGGAGAATGAATGTAATTTTGTTCACAATAACTGCTGACACGAGCAAATGTTGCTTGGTTCTTTGGGTAACCTGAGATGTTAATACTTCCTTCAATGTATCCACCTGTTTTTCCTCCAGCTAAAACATCCATAAGGGTTGTCTTCCCAGCACCACTAACATCTTGTAATAGTTGAAGCCTATCTTCATTGTTTCCTTGACTTTAATTAATAGATAGATATAGAGAGGAGAGACCTATCAACTCTTTCTCTAAATTTACACAGGAAATTCTCATTGTCATGTTTTAGTAGAGTCTCTAGTAATAGCTTCTTGTCCTGCAACCCAAGATTGGTAACATCAACAACTTGGTAATTAGTATCAAGCTTCGCTTTTCTCAAGCGATCAAACATAGGCAAACGTTGGAATGCATCCCATTTGAGATCCTTTTTTTCTTTATCTTCTTGGATTATTAATTTGTCTCCATGCCAGATGCCCTCCTCATTGCCCTAAAACTTGTTGAATTGGATGCCATGGCCATATAGTTGCCAAAACTATCTCACAGACAATAACTTGATGAACTTGATCAAATGAATATATATGTATATCTCAAATATATATAATTGATTGATTTTGTTTTATTGCATCGATCTCTTTACTGTATCAATAGATAAAAAAAGCAATTAGTTCTTTAAAGTTTTTTTTATTGCACTACAAGTTTAACAGTTGAAGGAGGTGAATGTGGAATAGATAATGAAAACTACTATGAACGTTCGCTTCAGTCAACCGTTTGACACATTGATACTTTATTTGACTAAGTACGTTTACGTTAAGTCTATTTGTAAAAGGAATAAATAAATCATATTTTAGTATATATATTTATATCAGGGTATTAAATGCAAGTTTTAAAAATTATAAAAAGAATGTAATTTTTTTATTTAGATACATTTTTTATAATTAAATTAATGATAGATATTTAAGGATCCAAACCTCATTTTAACAGTCATAGGCGACTTTTTTTTCTTGAATGGAAACAGAAAAATAAGAAATTACATTAATAAATTGAGTTTAATGCACATATATTATCAATTGATTTATTATAAATAAACAATTATGATAGATGGTGAAAAAATACATCATTCTTTTTCTTTAATAAATTTCTTAACTTTTTTTTAGGTCATAAACTTTTTGATAAATCAGTCTAGAAATTAACAAAAAAAATATCAATGTCTAGAATTATTATTACAGGGTTTTTGTTATCTAGGCATAAGTTCACATCAGGTGCTTACTCTAAAAAAAAACAAAAAAAGTCCCACAGGAATCCTCATACATGCATGTCTTTTAGCGTGGCTACGCAAATTGGGGGGAACAAGTCCCACATCGGTAATCGATCCCTCAAAATGGTGTATTCTGTTCAGCTTTGATCGAGTGGTATAAGTCCCACATCAGATCTAAAATACCTACACAGGTTTCTCACCCTAGCCTGAGCCATAATTTTACATATACAATGAGCAGAATAAAATTTACAAGGATTAGTAGAAGTGAAAGTGAAACATATTCTTGTGACTCCTATTCAGTGTTATCTCACAGGTAAACTACTTGCTCACCTATTTATAAATTCATTTCCTAATTCATATTGGTAGGACTTACTCAAAGTGGAAATTCCTGAAGCACTATAACGAGCACATAAAAATAAGAAAATAAAAAATTTACACGTAATCCTAAAACTAATATTACTTTGCTAAGACTATCTTCTTTGGAAATTCAAGAATTTGATCCCATAGGCAAAAACGAATATGAAAAGGAGAACCCATCCTACATGAGCAGCAGCAACAACTGGAAGGAAGTCATATTCAAAACCCAAGTTTTGTTTAAGGAATTCTTTCAGTTCCTTGCTTCCAGCACCTGGTATCTCCAATTCTGCATTTTTGTCACCCAGTTGTGAGGTAACAATGCCATATAGTGTCCAAGAAACAGGAGAAGCCCAATAGTACCATCTCCACCACACAGGAATTTGCTGCATAACATTTAAGAGAATAGAAAATATAAGGTTCAATAGGCAAAAACAAAGAATAACATTTCTTAGAACTAAATGATGAATTACATGTCAAAATGACAATTATCACTTACCATCCTAGGAATGATAAAGCCAGAGAACAAGTTCCAGAAACTCAAGAAGAAGGACATACAAATTGCAGCAACTTGGTGACCCGGTGTTAGTGCCACAATCATCATCCCATACAACGTGAAGTACAAAAAGCACATTAATATATAGTAGAAGAACCAAAAGAAGCTTGTTGCCTTCCAATCAAACCCAATCATGGGGTAAAGGATTGGAGAGTAAATGGCTGACTGAATTGCATTATAAATTGCCTCTATTGCCACCTGCATAATCAATGAAGCGTCTTTAGTTTGAATATGTTTTCTTTCTTTTCCATTGGAACAAGGCCTTTGTCCATGGAAATTATCAAATGAAGATTTCTCATTTCAAAAACAGCATAAACTAAGTTTCAATAACTAAAACAAATTGAATTTGTTAGTTTTTTTTTGTGAAATCCATCAAAAGGGTCTCTTTATGTCACTCTTTCTTTGGTTTGTACCTGGCTAAATGCATAGGGCAATGCAGAGTACATCCCTGCTGCTCTTTCACGATAGAAAATAGTTCTTTCAATGGCAACAACTGGTTGCACTGACGAAGCATTCATGGCTCCAAGAAAAAGCATAGCCGCGTACATGGCTCCCAAAAGATTCATTAAATCTTGTTGTTTATGGCTGCCAACAAAATGGAATAGTAACTTGAAATTTCAAAGCCTTCTGTGTCTTTAATATTATAGACAAGTTCAACTACTTACGTCTTTTTGGCCTTATCCCAGAAAATCACACCAAGCATTACTCCCACGACTATTGTCATGAGGAATCGTACAGCATTATACTGAGGATACCTCCAGTAGGACAAATATTGTTTCCAGAAGTTAGCTTTGCACTGAACAAAAAACGATTGGGAATATTTGGTTGGGAAGTACAAGTCCTTCGAATCTGGTACTGGGGTACTGAGCTCCTCAATAAGTTCTTGATTCCTCCTGAAGTAAGTACAGAGAGAAAACAAGAGTTACAAAAACATAATTCTTGTAGCATAAACTTATAAGCATTCAAAAAGGTAACAAAAAAACTATAGCATGAAAAATCATACCGGTAAAGGGTAGACTTAGCATAAGTCTCTGCAAAATCGACCTCAAGATTAGCCTCCATTGAAGTAGAGCTGATATCAAGCATCCATGTGGCAGGATTATAACCATCCTTGATTTTTGGAACCCCTGGGATAGCCTGAAATATAAGCACAATAGATATCAATAATGAAAGCTGAAATTATAAGTAGCCAATGGTGCACAAAGTGTTAAGGTTGACCTTAAAGACAATATAGACAAAGAAAAAACTTCAATACTCACTTCAAAATATTCTACTAGCTTGTGTGAGTGGCGACCAAGAGATCCAGCATAGATGACTTGTCCTCCTCTTTTCATCAACAAAAGCTACAATAACAAAAAAAAAAAAGTTATATGCAATAATCAACCAAAGAAATAACATAGAAACTTTAGAGTCTATAGAGTCCATACTAACCTCATCAAAAGCTTCAAAAATGTCTATGCTTGGTTGATGAATTGTGCACACAACGGTTCTCCCAGTGTCCACTGTGTTTCTCACAGTTCGCATAACAATAGCAGCAGATCTAGCATCAAGGCCAGATGTTGGTTCGTCCATGAAGATAATTGAAGGGTTGGCAACCAATTCTACAGCAATAGTAAGCCTTTTCCTTTGTTCTGTTGATAGACCATCCACTCCTGGAAGACCCACAAGTGCATCTTTGATTGGGTTAATCTCAACCAAGTCCATAACTTCCTCAACAAACATCTGCATCACCAAACAAAAATAGAACAAAATCAAAATTACTTTCTTCATAATGACCAAGAAAATATAAAAAAAATTGTCCCCACTCCACACACACCTTTTGCGTTTGTGCATTTACATCCGAAGGAAGGCGAAGCCATGCTGAAAATAGTAGTGATTCATATACAGTAACATGTGGAGAATGAATGTCATTCTGTTCACAATAACCACTGATACGAGCAAATGTTGCTTGGTTCTTTGGGTAACCTGAGATGCTAATACTTCCTTCAGTGTATCCACCTGTTTTTCTTCCAGCTAATACATCCATAAGAGTTGTCTTCCCAGCACCACTAACACCCACAAGTGCTGTCAATATTCCTGGTCTAAAAGCACCACTAACACCTTGTAGTAGTTGAAGTCGATCTTTATGGATTCCTTGACTCCTCAATTCCTGATGTAACATAAGTAAAAAAAAAAACAAAACCAGAAGATTTACTAAGAAGAAAAAAAATATAGGCTTGAATTAAATTTAACTTTTTCTAACAATTTTTATAAACATATAAAAGCATTGAATTTTTCAAGAACAATTTACATGACCTAAGAGTTGAACAAGAGATTTTCTATTTATTCTGTTATGTATCCAAGAAAGCTAAGGTCTTGTGAATTCAAAGTGGTGGTTAACATGATTGAGTGATGTTACAAGAGTAGACCAAAATATAGGAATAATAGATAGGGACATCTGCTAGAAGGAAATTTTTGTAATCATAACATGCCAGTGTAAGAAAAGCACAAATGAAAGCACTTTGTAGAATTTAGTCACTTACTGCAGGCATATCTACGTAGTAGCTAATATGATTGAATGCAAGTGAAAGAGGTTGAAACGGTAGGACCATTCCTCTTCTTGGTTCTTGGTTCAAAGAACTAGCAATTTCTGAAGAACTTTTCAATGCCGTGTCTGCACCTGCTATATTTTAGAAAGGAATAGCAGCATGAGAACAACGTGCAACTAATTTTTTCTAAAAGTGACACGGCAAAATGAAGAAAAGAATTGCATTGAAAAACTAGTAAAACTATAGCAACTAAATTAGTAAATTACTATGAAAAGAATTGAATCAAAATTAATGCTGCTGATTATTTAAAACCTAAATTTCTCTATATAGCATTGAGAACCTTCAAGGATATGTTGTCTAGGGGATGACTTGTCATTCTTTTTGTCACCTTCATCCGCAATGACTGCTTTTGAATCACCCAAAGCTGAAATTTTGGTTTGACAGCAAAAGCATTTATCAGATTCAGAGGTGCCAAGTTTACTCAATTAAAGACTTTCGAAGTCAAAAGGATATAACTTACGATTAAAATAAGTTAAAGCAAAAATGAATAAGAGGTTGAAGAGAAGAGAAAACCCAAGCAAGGCTCCAATGCAGATCCAAAACCAATACTCTTCTGTATAGAAGCCTCTAGATTTGAGAAGCACCTTCCCAACTGTAGGTGCATCAATTCTAGGGTCTGTATTTGGCTGTAGAAGATTAAAAAAAACGATGTTTAACAATGATTGAAGTTCATAGAATAGAAGTAACTAACGCTTGAAACAAATTTATCTTGCTGTGTGCATATATGTAACACAAGTGATGAGAAACAAGAATAAGAAAATTGATTTCTTACTTTACTCCATCGGTTATCTAAGAATTCATTTATTACTATGGCATTCTGACCATACATCATAGGAGATAGATAATAGCCCCACATCATCCATGGCTTAATGTCATCTACAAGCACCAAAAGAAAATATGTTGCACTAAGAATAATATAATAAGAAAAACTTAACACCATGATCTTTATTAAAGCTTTCTTAAACAAAAAGATGTATCCAAAATTAAAAAGTGATCAACGACTTACCTTTGGCAATAACAAAACCTCCTAGCACAAATATCAATTGCAGAGACAAGGTACCCAGTGTATTAGCAACAACTAGTGTTCTCCCAGCTGCAGCAATGAACCGAAACAAAGAGAGAGCCATCTGATGAATGCCAAATAATGCCAAGAATTGTCGGAAAAATCTGATGAAACAAAGGGACAAGTGTGAATTAAGAAGGTGTTATCATTCTAGTTCTAGCCTATCAAAGTTAAAACAGTTATAGTTAAAAAAGAAAGGTAGAAATACATTGGAAAGTTGGTTTAAGTTGGTTTCCAATGCCTAATTGTATACTCATATTAGTTACCTGCTAGCAGAAGGAGCAAACCCTATTGTGTAATATGTAAGGACAATCCATATCCCTGATTCCACAATGGAGAGAGGGATCCTGAGAAGCCATATAGGCAAACCAAATGCCCATGCAGGGTAGAACTTGAAATCCCTTTGTTTGTAAAACACAGGAAGCCTAAAAACAGTCATAGACAGTTCTGCCATCCCATTAAACATTACATTTACTAGAGTAAAGAACAATGCTCCAAAGAATTTTTGTCCATCTTGAACAGTTCCCACTGACATTTCTGTTCTAAGGAACACAGTAAATGTAATAATAGACATGATGGTTATCTGTGATGTCTTGAATATGTAAACAAAAGAACTTCGCTTCATAAGTAGCCATTCTCTTGAAAAACACGCCTTAAATAGTTCCCGGTTTGTTATACCATACTTGTCTTTCACTAATGCAGCTGGGTGGACTTGGCTCTTATCATAGGGAACCCCAAGCTCAGTGGCAAGTTGCTCTCCTATGTCAAATGAACCAAAAGCTTCCACAAATTCAGGAACCGAAATATATCTGTAAGGTTCATCTTTTCTAGACCAATATTGTTGCTGGTCTTTCTTGGATGTTACTTCTTGTAAGAAATCAGCAACTCCTTTTCTCTCAGGACACTTGAAACCCATGTGTTCAAAGAACTCTAGTACATTCTCACGTGGACCTTGGTACACAATTTGACCTTCTGAAAGTAGGATAATGTCATCAAAGAGTTCAAATGTCTCTGGTGCTGGTTGTAGAAGAGAAATCACCATGGTTACATCCATTATATGAACCATTTGCCTCATGAACTTGCATATCTGAAAGGTGGTGGAACTGTCTAATCCTGTTGATATTTCATCCATAAATAATGCCTTTGCTGGTCCTACCAGCATCTCCCCTACATCCAATCACAATTAAAGCATATATCATAAACTAATGGATAGATACAAATGCTTATTTACAAACCATTAGTTGAAAAGATTCCATGTTGTTAAAAGCATATATACTAAACAAAAAATGAACCTGTTGTTACTCGCTTCTTCTGTCCACCAGAGATGCCCCTTCTCATATCATCTCCAACCACAATGTCGGCACAAATATCCAATCCAAGTATCTGTCATAATATTATATTAGATGACAAGTTACATTCAAAGTGAATAAATCAGAAGCATATGAGTAATTAGTACCTATTTGATTTACTTTTGTTTTTTAATTTTTAAAATCTATTTTATAAATCAGTTTTAAAAAATTGTTTTTGAGAGGAATTTAAAAAAAAAAAACTGCTTGGTAACTTTATACAGTTTTAGAAATATAAAAACAAAAAAAAATTGTTTGTTAAATTTGTTTGTAAAACTTGTTTTTAAAACTAAAATATAGAAAACTTGTTTGTTTGCACTATTTTTTTTTTTTTGTGTTTTTTTGTCCATTTAGCATATTCAAAAGCTTACAAATATTACAGAATTGTCATTAATGAAAACACCTAGTTTTATAAAATTAAGAAACAAACAAATTTTTAATTTTTTTACTTTTTAAAAATTGAAAACTATTTTTCAAACAATATTTATAATTTGAAGTAGAGACAAAGAGAGACACCAACCTTGAGAACATAATCTGTTACCAAATTGGTTTTTTGACCTGACAATGCTATAGCCTTCATGAATGCATCAATCTCAGGGTCTGGCTTTATTCCTGCTTCTCTCTCCCTTCTTGAGAGTTCCACCAACGCTTCATACCTAGTACCAACACCTAGACAACGTCCTGAAAAATCTAATGTCTCTCTCACTGTCATTTCTCCATAGTGAATGTCGTGTTGGCTAATATAAGCACAGGTTTTTTGTGGAACAAATTCATTTAGCTCATGGCCACAGTAAGTGATTCTCCCAGACACCTGATCACATTTCAACATAAATTAAGCTCACTTTGTTATTAAAAAAAAAAAAAAAATAGACGTAGAATGATGTGGAGATATGATTCAAGTAAACAGCTTTGTAAACAGAAAATGAGAACAAACCCTTAAATCACGATCAAGTTTCCCTGCAAGCGCCAAAAGCAATGTTGTTTTCCCAGAACTTGGAGGACCCAAAAGGAGAGTCATCCTGAGATTACCACACCAAATAAAATAATTCAAATACCATAAAAAAAATCATAAAATAGTCGAATACAACTAGGTGTCAACTTCCTCCCTCAACAAATGAAAGAATGCATAAAAGTAATTTTCCTTTTTCTAGAACTTGACTTTCCAGAGAAAACAGTTCTAAATACAGCACAAGCAAGATCCATCTATCTTTGAAACTACTCTTAAAAGTTGGGCTTTGAGTGTAATTCACCTTAAAAACTAGCTAATGAGGTGAGAATTTTCTCTCACTCGTATACACTACTTTGGCCACATCATTAATTTAATGTGAGATCTCTAACACACTCTTTCAAATTGAAGAGGGGACATTTAGAGTGTGAAGTTTGCATAATTGGTTCAATTGGACATTTGTGAGTTGTCCAATAACAGTACAGTGACAGGTTGACCGATAGGTTCAACAACAATCATTAGAAGAATTCTAAGAACTACTAATAACATTTATCTCTCAAGCTATTCTGGTGTAACTTTTGATAGGACTACCTTGACGGTTTAACGATTCCACTAACATCTTTAAGAATCTGAATCTCTCTCTTCTTGGATGGAGCAAGGCGAAACATTCCCAGAACACTCTACCATATATAAACAAAATAATCAGGCAAAGCATTAGTATATTATCAGTAGCACTCTCAAATTTAACTAAAAATCATATGCATATAGTAAATCATCTTGCTTTGAATAAGAAACAAAAGAAGCTAGTACCTCAAAAGCATTGAGAGTGGAATTAAGCAGGGTAGGAAGTGCTCTACTCCCAACATACACATCACCATCCACAGATAAATTCTGGCACCGAACTTCAATCTTCGGAATTTCAATCCCCACTCTGTAACACAAACCATGTCAGAAAGAGAAACAACGGGGATAAGTGATAAGTAAGTAAATTACCTATCAACTCTATCTCTAAGTCTGCGTAGGAATTTCTCATTATCTTCCTCGACAATCTTGAGGACGCTATCGACTAAGAGCTTCTTGTCGTGCAAACTAAGGCTGGAAACATCGACTTCGTCGAGAACCACGTGACCATCGTCGAGCACGTGCCTGAGCACTCCCTTTCTCATGCGTTCAAAAGTTGGCAAGCGGTCTATGGCGGCCCATTTGAGCTCCTCCTCGTCGTCCTCATGCGCGTGGCGCCCACTCAAGTTGAACACGTCCGGCCCCGCCGTCCACGCGTCCCTGAAACTCGCCGTCGTCCAGCTCCGGCGACTGCTCGTCGATAAGGCCAAGTCATCCCCCGCCAGTGCCGATGCCATTAACTAATGTCTAAACTAACACTTGTGATGAACAACAGTAGTGTAGGTGTAGCAACTTACTTACGTGTATATACGTAGCATCTCATGTAACAACATATACATAATGCTGCGCATGGTTCTTTGTTTTCAGTGGTGTGAGAGAGGAAGTTTGTGTTTGTGTATATATTAATAAGGGTGAATCAGAGTCCCTTTCATTAAGCTAGTTGTCAACTTCTCATGTGGATAATTGGATTATCAAGTGGTTAATTTTGTTGAACCTAGTTACCTGTTACTTATTTTTCATTTCTTTTTGTCACATCTTATAAGATACTACTATATTATTTCTTCCTCTTTTTTTTAGCAGAAGAGGGGAAGGGTTGATGACGGAAAGAAACATGTCAATATTTATAATCCTTAGCTTTCACGGTTTGAAATGTTAAAATATATAAACAGAAGAAAGAAATATCTTTTTTTTATGTGGGATATTTATATCAATTTATTTATACATACATATATTTTTTTTCACTTTCTATATATACAATAAAAAATAAAACTTAAAAAAACATTTCATTTTTTACTCATTTTATATCGCTTTCTTTTCTCTAACTTTTCTTCCTCATCCAAATATATCTTTAGTCCTTCTACCCAATGTGGAGTGTGTTGTTAAGAGTGTGTGAAACCAAACCTTTTAAAAAAAAAAAAAGACTTAATCGATCTGTCTCCCAGCACGAAAATATTTAATTTGTGTAGTACAGTGTGACGTCAATCAACCTGCTCCACTCCACAGGCTGTACTATGCACAGGTTATGTATTAATTAATAGTTAGAGTAGATACGTTAGCGATATTAATCAATAACAAATGTGACAATCACAAGGGTACCTTCAGAAGATATCTCTATTAACCCAAATAAAGATATCCCAATTATAGTATTAGGGTTATAAAGATGCCAAAGCGATATCTTCATCAGATTCCCGAAGAATATCCAAAACCAGCGTTTGTCATATATAGAGAGAGAGAGGATCATTTTCTACGCATGCATGTTTCCCGTTTTCTGTAGATTAGTTTATCACTTCTCGGAAGAACATGGCCCTTTTTTTATGATTATCGAAATGCTGAATCACACTGCGGAGCATCATGTCATGTGTAATTGTGTATCTGCTTTTTCCAAGATACAAGGCCTCTATTTGATTCTGTTTCATTCAAGTTCCTTATTATAATTACCTCTTCTACCTTTTTTTTTATTTTATTTTAAGTTCTACCTTTTTTTATTCGTTAATATCAACATAGGAAAATGAGTGGTATGTACGCTTAAATATAGATGCAAAGTAAAAGATATAATACATGCTGAGGTGTGTTAAAAAAGATAGATCGAGTAGCCAAACTAATTAAGTTAAATGGAATGATAATTAAACAATTTTTTATACACTAAGTATTTGATAATGAGTTATTTTGGTTTTAAAATTTTGGAGATTCAAAAGACTAACAGAAAAAAGTTGAATCTTGTTATTATATCTTTATGTTTTAGGATAAATATATTATCTTTATCATACATAATATAATAAAATTAATATAAAATTTTTATCTTTTCACATTTATCATATAAGATCATATTTTTAGTCTTCAGTTTTATAAGAAAAAGTCTTATTTATTATTCCGTCTTTGCTAGATTGACGATCGTCTCATTTATGAAAATGATTAGATGTTAAGTTTATTCTATTAAGATAGTCAGTCTTTAATAGATCGATGATCGTGTCTACGAAAATGATCAAATATTACACAATTTATCTAATCTTAAACATAAAATGTAATGAAATTAAATTTATTCTATTGAGACGTTCAATTTTTAGTAAATAAATGACGAAAATGATCAAATATTACACAATTTATTTAATTTTAAACATAAAATATAATGAAATTAAATTTATTCTGAGACGTTCAATTTTTAGTAAATAAATGATCGTACAATCTAAGAAATGATTGGAAAATACCTAAAGAAGTAAAGTTATTTTCATTTGATATTTTTGTAACATAACAATTTGTTTAATTTGGAGAACATTATCATTCCGTCTCTAATGGAACCGCCCACAATTATTAATATATCCCGGTATTCAGTAATCCCGATCCCAAATTTTAAATACTTGACATATGCAGTGTCGCTAGATTTGCTAAGCGGTGATGTAACTGCAGTCTGCAATAGTTTTGACACTTTTGCATTAATAATAATATTATAATTTATAATGCGATGTTAGTTGTTACATCCCTTTATTTTTAAGATTAGAACAAATACTTGAACCACAGGCGAAGTATTTTTTTATTTTTTTTTCCCTTTCCTTCAGTCGGAACCAAATATTCAAAACGCAAACATGTCATATATAGTTCATCCGATCGAGCGAGTGGATTGCAACTAATCAATAATTATTGTCTCTAGTCAATAAAATAATCCATCCCGCTAAATAATTTCAATACATTAGTTTTTTTTTTCGATCATCATGTGTGTATATAATGCATTTATTAATTTGAGCTACGTAATTATATTATATAGTTTTCTTGGAGATATAATAAAATTTTCGACGTAACTCTTAATTGTGAATTGTTTTTGTCTAACGAATCTCTCCGAGAAAGATCTCTTCCCAAATAAGGTTGGACTCGAGAAGTTGAGTTGCAACTTGCAAATCAAGTATGCATGTGTTTTGGGAAGAGAAACACTCAGCGACATGTTAATTGATTTCACAAATTTTTATAAAAATTAAGGATAAAATTTTGAAAAAAAAAATATAATTTATCAATTTTTAAAAGAAAATTATGAGTAAAATATACTATCATGTGATGTAAGGGTAAAATGATAGAGTAAAATTTATAAGATTTTAAAAATTTGATGATAAAAAGTGTTAAATTAATTTCTTAAGAGTAAAACTTGTTGAAAAAAAAAAAAAAATTAAACCAAAATTTTATTACTAATTATATATATAAAATTAAGATATGATTTACTAATATAAAAAATTAAATAAAAACTTAAAAATTTATTTTTTTTAATAATTTTTTCTTATTAATATTCTTATTATATATATAAGGAAAGGGGAGGAGGGGTTGCTTAAAATCCATCCCTAATGCTATATATAATTAATATTAATAAAATTTAATATTCATACACCGTCAATATAAAATAATTTTATATTATCGATTAATCATAACTCATTATTTTAATAATTTTTAAAATAATTTTATAAAAATAAACTGATTTATCATAAATAAAATATTATAATCAAAATTATTTTACATAGTGTACATCATTCCTTTTCTCTAATTAATATTAAAATATGTACATGTGCTAGGCACTGCAAATTCAATCAGGTACATGAAGAAACAACTTCAGTCCGATCACACGTGTTGCAACTTGCACGTGAAAATAGAAGCTCGATTCAATATGGAAATTGTCAAATTTTATAACTATCAAGTGCAATCCTAAAGATTCAAACTAACGGGTGTATGTTTGAATTAGCTTGTTTTATATTCAAAACAGATAACAAAAAGCTTAATGAAAATCTATTTAAAAAATATACGCTCTCTCTCCTCAAAATCAATCAAAAACTAAAGTAAATCATTTTGAAGACGCTTTGCTCAAAAGATTAAAAAATAAATAAAAATCGTGAGCAACATAAAGTAGTGTTATCAAAGTGCAACCGCTGAATTCTCATTCAACTTAACATCATTTTGTCAGATGTTTATAATTAACAAATAAATGATCATCTTAATCACTTGTAAAACCAATTCATCATCGACTTGAGAGAAGGATGATGAATGCTCAGACATGTATTTACTTAAAGCCTTTCCTTCACCACTGTTCTGATGAGATCTCTGCTGTTCCACACAAGCACCAGCGTTTCGACATGCACAGATCTTCTGCGAGCTCCTGGGGCAGGAGCTGGGAGATTAAACGCACATCTTTGAGATTTGCATCTAGCTATCTTCAAGGTACTCAAAAAGCATTTGTCTGCATACTGAAGCACATAAAAAAAATATCAGAACATCCCAAAGTTAAAACATATTCTTCACTCCATGGTGCCCTTGAAGATGTGCTCATCCTTAAAAGAAAAGTTTGGCTCAAATTTACCACACAAAATACATAAATTGTATCGGAAAATGGAAGAATGAATGGATGAAAAACGAGAAGATGAATTGTAGCCACTAGACTTGCACATTTATTACAATTCTCCATATATTGGGATGACAACTTGAGAACAGGAAAATAACTAATTACAGAAGAGGAATGGTGCTGCAATGACTTACATTTGGAATGTCAAAATCACCTTCGCTTGCATCGCATACATCCAGTGACATTTTTCGAAGCAATGGCATCTGTTAGTTGCGACAGAATATACAACATCTAATATCAAGTTTCCAGCATTTACAAAACCAAAAATAATAAATAAACAAATATAAGCAATGCGCAACCTCTGAAGCAGCATAACAAATGAAGTTTCTGTGTAGCCCAGAGCCCTGCATAGTAAATGACAGTTTCAACTTTCAATATATGATTTCCAGAGGAATTCACACAGCAAATGCTAGCTTCTCCTTTTCAGAAAGATGGGGGAAAATACATTAAGAACTTAAACATAAGTTAGTATTATCTTAATAGTCAAAGACGCACAAGTATATTTCATACTTCAGAAAGCATAACAAAAGGGTCTCAAAGAGCAGAAAGAAAGACATCTGTGTTTTCAGTTGTACTTATAATCGTATATACGTAGTCCTTATTTGATCATCAGAATCAAGTTATCACCCAATCGTGAATTGAAATGATTAGGCTCTCAAAATAGAAATAAATAAAGAATATTGCAGGAAGAATAACGTGTACACCAATCAACAAATTCACAACAGGGCTCAAGCACCATGTCTTGCACTAGAGTCTGAAATGCACTATTTCATTTTAGTAAAAAGCAAGAAAAACTTATAGAAAGCTCACATTATGACGCAGCAGGATATCTTCAAGAGCTTTGCAGTCCAGAAGAGCAGAAGCCCCATTTTCTGTTACTTCTCCACAGTCCTAAAAATATTTGTCCTTGCAATTAAAATTTACAAACAGAAACCTAGAGGATAGTATGATAAAGCTTTAGAACAAAAGAATCTCATTGTTGAGTTATTGGCATTAGTTATCTTTATTATTATTATTCTGTATATAGCTCTACAGTTGTACTATTATTGTGCTATACTTTCCCTGTTATAAATAAGACCATGTTAAATGCAATTACAAATGTAATGACTCTCTTTCCATGTCCTATCTCTCTTCCTCATAATTGTGACCAACGTAGTAACTATGGTCATATGCATCATCTAAAGTCTAAACAATAAGCATTTGATGAATAAAAACAGGATTAGCACTCAGTCTTCACATAAAATGCATAAGCAAAACTTTTCTGAGCTCCCAACAACGAAGACCAATTTCTTCCTCCCTTTCCCCAGAAGAAAAAAATTATTCATTCTTATAAAATTTCTTAAGGCCAGAAGATTACAGCTGCAAGCCACATATATTGCTTGGTTTCTAGGAAACTCACTAAGCCAACATATTCATATTACATAAAAAACAACAGTTCTGTATATCAACATGTTATACCCATGTCATGATCTAAGCGTTTCTAAAGGGGGAAAATGAACAAACCTCTAGATGGATAGAAACCAAGCCTGGCCATCCACATGAAATTATCTGTAGAGAATCTGCAATGAGAAATAACAACATTGACAAAAATAAATTAACACCAGTTGATTAAATTAGCAGTGGTCAACCACTCTATAAGTGTACAAGACAATTCACCATATTGTTATTATCATTTATCCCCTCCCTCCTTTAATCATTTTTCTCTTTGTTACTGACTGCGGAGGAATTCTAAGTAGCAATTGACAACAAAACAATCATCAAAATGGCATACAGTGGCTGTTCCTGCTTTTAATACTTTCATTATCTATCCCTATTAAGTCAGGTGCACATAATAATCATTACAACTAATTAATCCTAACCTGGGTCAAGAAGAGGACACCCTAGCAATGAAAGCTCAACCAAATTTCTGCAGTTTTGAGTTAGAACAACCAAATCATCATTTGTCATCCATGGGGTTACTCTTTCAAGCCTCAACTTTCTTAGATTTTGCATAGGAAATTTGAAGCTTGACACAGATATATCACCAAAACAATAGCACAGGGCTAATACTTGCAAGTTTTTCAAGGATGTAGCTAAGTTCATCACAATTATATCAGATATTACCTGTAAAAAAAAGCAACAAACATAATTTTAGAAATGTGATACAACATCTGAGAACTGAAAGCAGAAGTGTACATCAGTATAGAGTATAGTACATGTAATGGCTAAAATAAGAAACATGCATCTCCTACACATTGATACGAGAAGAATCAGAAAGACAACAATTTAGCTATAATTGATGTGACTAACTCAAAGTATAAACCTTGACTCATCTGGTGGAATACTTGAAGTAGGCAATAATGATGGAACCTCATGGACTGTAGATGTTGAATGGAAAAGTTTAACCATGAAATCAATTGAAGGAAAAAAGTCTCCATTGTTTTTCCATATTATGAATTTATGATCAATTGAAATATTTTTTCTATATTCTTTAGGAAGCAATATAGAACCTCAAATCACAGGGAAGATAATTATCACCTGAAAATAAAGGATTATTGTTTCTAGCAAGGGACAGATTGCAGGTAATCGTTTCAAAGCATCTTCACCTAGAGTTCCACCCAAACCAATATTTATGGTCTTTAATGACATCAGTGCAGGTTCAAGAGCACTCAAAGAGAAGGAAGAAAATCCCCATCCAAATTCAATTTCTTCCAATCTACACATTTTTCCTAACTCAGCATGTATTTTTTCATGCAAAGAGGGAAAACTAGATTCTCTCTTTTCTATACAATTGTCTCCTGGAAACAAATTTCGACAGCCTCTTGCTCTCAGACACTTTGAACTTGGATTTCCATGAATAACATAAGTTAATGCAGCCCAAGAAATCTACAATTTCATAAAAGAAATAAATAAATAAAATTGAAAAACCAAAGTAAAAAATAATGGCTTAAATATGTTTTTGGTCCTTGTAAGTTCACATTTTTAAAAAATTTTTGGCCCCTGTAAATTTGCATTTTTTTCTATTTTGGCTCCTGTAAATTTATTTATTCATTTTTGGTCTTGTAAGTTTGTGTTTTTTCAGCACACTTCCTTAAACTTCAACTAGCATTAAAGTTTCAATAAAATAACAAGGCTTAAGTGCACTTTTGATCCCCTACTTTCACAAATCCGCGAGTTTGGTCTCTTTACACAATTTTGATCCCCTACTTTTAAAATCTTGCAATTTTGGTTCAACCGTTAAATTGCAATGGTTGACTGTTAACGTTGACTTTTTTTTATTTTTAAAGTTTACCTAATTTTTTTACTAATCACAAAAAAAAAACCGAGTCACTTTTAAAGTAAAAAATTAATTTTGTGATTAGTAAAAACTAGATAATTTTTTTTTCAAAAAATAAAAAAATGTTTACTTATTTTTTTACTAATAAAAAAATTAACTTAATTAAATTTAACTACCTAATTTTAAACTAATTACAAAATAAAAAATTATAATAACTGAGTAAATTTTAAATTAAAAAAAATTGTGACGAGTAAAAAAAAGTCTTTTTTTTTTAAATGAAAAAAAAGGCATCGTTAAATTTGACGATCGATCGTTGCAATTAAGCCAAAATTGCAAGATTTTAAAAGTAGAGGACCAAAATTGCGAATTAGAAACTAAGGGGACCAAAATCGCGAATTTGTGAAAGTAGGAGAATCAAAAGTGCAATTAAGCCAAATAACAAAGACGTTAACTTCTATTATCACCATGAAGATAAAGATAAAACATGCCAATTTCCACAAACTTGACAACAAACCTTGGTATCTGAAACATCGAGCATCTCCAAAGAAGAGCCTACAAAATTATACAATGCCTGGTCAACCAGGTCAGTCCCTCTCAGGCATAAACTCTTCAAAACTTGTGTTTGAGACATAAGCTCTAGTAGAGATGACTCACAAACACCTACAAAACAACAATTTATCATATGTTTTTCAATGTAAAACTGAAGTTTATAAAAGGTAAAACATTCCTCAAATCAACAGTACTTGGTTCTGGACAAGCTGTTTTCAATAATAATTAATAAAGCATGATTAAGTCAATTATTACATTTAAACGATAAATGATTCATGATTCATGAGATTATCACTAAAGTGACTTCTTTCACCTCAAAAAATTGGTGGGCTGAACACCTAACATGTCAAGAGGTCGTAAAGGTGATCCAAAGAAATAGTAGCATCATTATTACTTTCACTAACTAATGTATTATGTATCAAAAGCAAATGCATACAGTAAGGGAAAACAGGATTTTTTCCCCATACCACAGTAACCATACAAAAAATAGGTAAGTTAAACCATTTTCATTTATCAGTCCTTTGTTCCGTTCACATAAAACTCTATCTAAGTGAGGTAAGGTTTATCACACAATGCCCCAGTTTCTTCTGAATTTCAAATATATGCAGACAGTAAAAGGCATTTGTTGAAAATTTATACAGTAAGTATTTACAGATTCATTTTGACAGTTCAACCAAATAAACTAATAGAAAGATATACAACTTACCCTTGCAGCCACCCATATGCAGTGTTTCAAAATTAGATACCACAGAACTCAAATGCTTATCTCTAGAATGTAGAGAGGGGAAGTTGCCACTGTCAGAACTAGCTGAGCAAAGAGCTTGAACTGAATTGATCCCAAATGAAGTATCACAAACCACAATTGAATTAAGTTTTTTACAAGTGGATATGAGATCTGATATGCCAATATCAGTGACAGAAATGCATCCTTTAATATTCAGGTGACGCAGTGAAACACATAATTTGGAGATGTAGTGAAGACTCATATCTGGCAGGAAAAAAATTATTGGATGTTAACATGTATAAAAACATAAACTAGAAAAATATTAAATTCAACATGAATATTTTCACCAGGAAAACCTCCTACCACTGACATCAGTTCTTCCTTCCAATGTGAGTTTTGTAACATTAGAAAGAGGAGGTCCAAATTCATTAAATGACATGATTTGCACTGCTTTATATTTAACACTAGAGGTCTTCTCTGGTACCGGTGGTATCATAGCAGGACTAGCAGATACAACTGTAACTAATGCTGGTATCAGTGGGGTAATATCAACAGTCAAGTCAATATCGCAGACCATCGGACATTTCTCCAATAATTGAAGGAAACTGATTGTTCCAATGTTCAAAAGATGAGCTGCTTTCAATATTCTTAAAGAAGGAAAGAACTTGCAGAAGCAATCAACAGCATGTTCAATAAGCAAATTTCGACACTTAGAGATGTCCACCTCCTGAACTGCTTCAAAGGTAAAGGTTTCTGACAATTTTTGTGGGAACATGCATTTATCTCTTATAGGATGTCCACAATTAATAAAGAACTGTTTTATAATCTTCTTTTGCATGGGATCTGTTAAATATGATTGAGGGATGAGTGACAGAAGAAGTATTGTAGATGTTATTTGCGGGCAACCAGAAAGGTTCACTTTCTGCATGCAATGGAAATTTACATTACAAAAGCATGATAACATTCCTAATATAATATCAGACTCCTTGCAAACAACTGGAAGACAAGTTGGTTAAGATATTAAGACAAAATGATAAGTTTGAATAGCACTTGCAAATACTGAAACCAAATATCAGAAAGAACCAATCGATACTCAACACAACATTGATTTATGAAGAGTCAAAAGGCCAAAACCATCTCAAGCTAAGAAACATAATTAATTAACAAAACCAAAATCATTGAGTTGTTTTCAAGTATTAAAAATACCTTTGAATATTCTGTCAGCCTAATCCTGAGATGATGCAAATCACTATACTCAAAAGAATCTAGTGAACCCATAGGAGCAATATTTAGTAGTCTGAAAATTGAACCAAGGCTTTCCTCAGCCAGCTGTCTAAAATAAAAAGAGTTTCTTTTTCCTGTTAAACAAATCAAAAATTACCTTACATCATCTAGGAATTTCTGCATGAAGAATAAAGACTGTTCAGTGCTTCATGTAAAAGCGCAAGAAAATGGTATACCTAGAGCAAACCACAAAGGCAAAAGGCCTACACGAATCTGTAAGAACCAAAATTAAAATGTTATATGGCATTTAAATGACATGGAAGCATATGGCAAAGCCAAAATTAAGATGGAAAAATTTAAACAAAATTTAAGACCTTGATTGATTCATAATTATTTCTCAAAATAAATTAAATGATATAATACTTAATTGTTATTTGGATCAATGTATAAATATTTTAATATTATTGAAAAATCAGCACAAATATTCAGGAAGTTTGATGTATGTTTGAGGAAGGTTTAACTGTGTGTGTATTGTGGGATAACTATGTATAGGCAAGTGGTATTAGAAGGGGAGGAGACTGGAGATATTAGGGCATCCATTCAGAGTAAGCATTGGAGGCGAGGCAGTGAAAGGAGCTAGTTGCACTATTGAACCCCCTCAGAAGAAGGAAACAAATAGGATTTGGTATGACCCTCTATGCCAGTAATTTTTCCGAAAACTGCTTCCAATATAGAATGGTTTCAAGGCCTATATATCAATAATGAGCTATGTAACCTCACTTGTTTCAAAATTTCATTGCAGTTCTCTTCAGCTTTGCTTGGCCTCTCCAAATTTTCAGTGTTACTTTCAAGCCAGAGAAGAAGTGCATCAGAAAGATGCAGCTCACTGTTAAGATACTATAGCATTAGAACCTAAAATTTGCATAGTATTGAATGAAGCCATTTCATAAATAATGAGTCAACCTGTCAACAGTCAAATGAGGGTGCTTTACTAAAGATAACAGCAGGTCATATGGAAGTTTTCCAAAAAAATTGCTATGCTTTGCCCACATCTGTAAAACAAGAAAATAAAAGAAAAACCATATATAATTTAAAAAATGAATAGAAAAATTAAGCTTGGATAAAGCAGAAAAAATTAATTGCTGTTTCTGTTTGGTTTTCTAAAAAGTAATCCCCAAACCACTTTTAAAGCATAACAAAGCATCTGATGTATTTCAGATTCCATAACTAGGAAAAGATGTAAACCCAACTGATATCTGAAAATTGCAATTTGCAAAGCACTAAGAGCACATGCATACAAATGTGAACTAGGGGAGTTGGAAACTTTGTATTCGTAGTCTTGTATTTAAGTGTTTTTTAGACAGGTTCATCAAAGCCAATATCAGAGATGCTCATCCAGATTTTAGGCTGACAAAATGTTTAATTCTTTACTGTTTATCCTAGCAGAACTTATATCAATAAAAAAAATTCTTGCTTCCTTATTTTATTTTTTTCTTTTCTTTTAACCAGCAATGATAGAGGAGTCATACAACATCCTTTCTTATTTCACTGTATGTACCAACAATAATATAAAATTCATAGTTACCAATCTTGAATAATGACTCAGCACTTCAGCAGACAGAGACACAACAATGCATGATTAACAATTGAACAACCATTCCAAAGCATAAGATTACTGTGTATTGCACAAGCTCAAGTGAAAGAGTTGAGCACGTACAAAATTTCTTGCTAGGTAGCCCATACATAAGTGCAGGATAAAGTCACTAGCTGCAAAAGCCAATAAATTGAAAACAAAAACAGGTTTTAGCATGAACCATGTGATATTATTACCAAAAGTGAAAAGAATGTACTGAAGCTGCAAGTTAATGACTTTTGCCATTAAAAATAACAAAAAATTACCACGATCAAAGCCAAATCCCCAAATTTGGATCAAGTCCTCCATTTGTATTTGAGTAGATTGAAACCCTTTGGGTGAGAGTACCTCAGAAAGCCACGTCTCACACTTCAAGAGAAGTGTCTCCACTCCAAAATAAAGTGCACCCTGAGACATACAATAAAAACACAAACTGACAAACAGCATTAGCCAATAGACTGTCAAAATGTTGAATACAACATTATTCACAATTTTAAAGTTCTCAAGTAAAATAAAGAATCCGAACATTAGTCACAAATTGCCTGACCAATGTGACAGCTCCACTTGTATCAACAGGTTTAGACTAGAAAGTAAAAATAAAAAAATGTACCTCATAAAGAGGAAGGAAATTATCCAGCGTAATGTCCAATACGCAGCCATACATATGCTTAAGTATTGGCATAAATTCGCTCACATTCCAACTGATAGTGACAGAGTCCAAGCACGATTCACTGTATGCATGCAAATTTGTAAGTTCAATTGAAATTTAAATTAAACATAATGACAAGGAAAAGAGAAAAACAAGAGGAAACTACCATTTTGGTTCATGAAAGTGCAACGTGCAGTGACATTAGTCTTGAAAGTTGAAACTGAGGAAAATTCAAATAACTTCCTGAAATTTCTATATATTTTATCTAGGTCTCTTAACTTGACCACTTATTATCATTTGAGTCCCTATATTATCACTTTAAGTCTCACAACATTTTGACTTAAGTATGCTTTTCATACATGTAATATAACCCATTTTGATTTTACTACCTATACTTCACTTTTCTTTTCTTTTACAAATATTTTTATGTTTGATTTGAATACATGTCGTCTGTCAGGTCAGGGGTCCGATAAATAATGATGTGTCAAATTAACAAAGTGTCACATCATCGATTAAGTATGTGACAGACTAACGAAGTGTTATCTCATCACTATCACTGAACGGACCTGCCTGACCGACGGATGGAGGGTACTAAAATCAAACATAAAAATATTTCAGGTAGTAAAATAAAAAAAATATACATATACTCAGAAATTGGTTATATTACATGTATGAAAAACATGTTTAAACTCAATATTTTTTAATGTTGGAATGACAAACTACACTTTCAGGGACTTATTTGGAATTTCTTTAGTTTCAAGTGAGTGTTACATAGTCTGAAATATTAAAATGGTAGTTTGCTCAAGTCAAAAACAAAGTATAAGATTAACATATTTTGTACCTGAAGCTCCCGCTGAGGAGGCCACGGAAATACAGAGATTGTTCAATGAGCCTGATTGCAGCACACAGGACGTAAAGTAAACAATTGCAAGCTAATCAATCAACAATTGAGGCATAAGTGAAGTGAAATTGAATTGAATGAGAGGGTAGTGACGAACCTATCGCGATGTGCCTGAACTTTAATAGTCGGAAAAGTGAGAATGGTTGGGAGATCCCAATCGAGGATATCGGTGGTGGACACGAGAATCTCATAGTTTAGGGTTTCCGTTGTTTCGATCAGATCAATGTTAGTGCAAAGCAGGATAACGTGTTCGTCGTCGTCGTCCGAGACCTCCATGAAGTGGAAAAACAATTGTCCCTCCCTCAGTACATGAAAATTATGTCATGTCATACACTCTCGTAAGAAACAAGTCAAGTGAAGAAGCTAAAATGAAACACTTTACCGTATAAAGGGAGAAATAAAATCGTAGTCTATTTTTTTTTATTTTTTGGTAGGAAAGCAGAGTCTATTTAACAATCAGCAAAAATGGATAGAAATAAAAATAAAATAAAAAATTATCTCTGTGTATTTAGATAAGTAAAAAAAATGAAATAGGTGAAAATAAATAAATAAATGGTATAAAAAATTATATTTATTAAAAAGTAAGTTTAACACAATAATTAAATCTTACTATGTTTTTTTTCTTAATAATATGAAATAATTTATTATTTACCTTTTGTTACAATTTTTTTTTTAATTTAAGAAAACTAAAACAGGGTTCCTTCCAAGAACTACTATTTCGCACCTGCGAGGAACAGAATTCATTTGGCTGGAGTAAGATGAAGTTAAATCTTTTCTCTCAATAACCTACTCTTGGCTTTTCTATTCACCCAGGCTAGTTTGATCATCTGCATTTCATTACAAACAAATGACAAATGATGCGCCAAAGTCTTACGATCAGTTATTTCAATTTATGAATATAGGAAATTATTATAAACATTCCAACTAGCACTTAAGATCTTTTGTGTTATTGACAATGGAGATTTTATTTTAAGCTCCGTCGCTTATCATTTTTCTATTAAGTTAGAATTTTTTTTTGACAAACCTTAAAGTGAAACAAAAATGGTGACTAAAAATTTGGCTAATTGCTCTATTCTATTTCAATGAACTTATATTTTGATATGCAATTGCATCTAGGACTCATGTAAGTGTAACGGAGAGGGATCTAATTCTGTCTCAATTGCACGGGAAGTGGAATTTTTTTATTCTAGGGAATATTTGTTCTCCAGATTGTGACTATTAACCGTCGAGTTGCCATATGACATGAACCTCTAGTACCTAAATTCCTAATGCAAGGTACCATGATACAAATAAATTAGATGTAAATTACATCTCCACGCCGACATGGAGCCATAAATATGGGAATCCATAACATGAATGCCATTCTTGTTCTTGATAGAAAGCAATGTCTTTAAAACAACTCGAATTCTACACGCTCTCCTACTTTACACTCTAAGTACTTAACACCCTTGCCCTGTGGGTTCATCATGTCTGAAATTCCAAAATCATAAAAGTCTGGAAGTTCTGGAGGCACAGCACAACGAATCAAGGCCCAGTTAAGTCCCTCGAAGAAGGGGTGCTGTTTAATCTCAGCAGCACCTTTCTCTGAACCCAAACGGTTTTCAGGCTCTTTAACCAACAACCCTCTAATCAGATCCTTTGCATGGAAACTAACATTTGGGTGCTCAGGGAATCTAAGACCCTGCAACACTACGTTGGCCAATGTGTCTTCATTGTTAGAACCTTTAAAGGGTGTTCTACCATACAAAAGTTCATAGAGAAAAACACCAAATGTCCACCAGTCAACTGCAGCTCCATGTCCCTCTTCTTTGATGATCTCAGGAGCCAAGTATTCATGTGTACCAACAAATGAGTTTGATCTTGCATCAGTGGGCTCGGCCACAAGCTGTGGCAATGATCTCACCTGGGCTGCAAGATCAACTTTTAGTTTCCTTGCTTTTGCGGCGGCGGGGAACAACCTTGGGCTGAAGCATGGAACTTGACAAGATGGTTCAATGCAGAATGGCTCAATGCAACTTGATTGTGCACTTAGACCAGAAATTTTTGCAGGGTCCACAACAGCAGATGATTTCAGAAGCACTGGGTTAACAGCACACCTCAGGGACAGATCAAAATCTGTGAGCATAATGTGGCCATCTTCCCGAACAAGAATGTTTTCGGGTTTCAAATCACGGTAAACAACTCCAAGCATGTGCAAGTACTCCAAAGCAAGGAGAACTTCAGCAACATAAAACCTGCACGATACATGTATGCAAGATTCAGAAACAGGCAATTGATGCTTCCACTATAATTTGCACGTCTAAAATTTAGTAGGCAGATGGTTGCATATAACTTCTGACCTAATAGAAAATAAAATGTTAAATGTATTACTGGACACTTGCTTAGTATCTTACCTTGCTGCTTGCTCCGAGAAATATCTACCAAGCTGCTTCTGCCGTAGAACGTGAAGATCTCCACCTGGACAATACTCCATGACCAGACACGATAGATTATCTGATGTAAATTGTGCATACATTGTGGGAAGAAAAGGGTGATCCAGGATCCTTAATATTTCTCTTTCAGTTTGAGCCCTAGGCATCTTCTTTCTTCTTTCCAAAAATTCATTGTCCATGACCTTAATAGCGAACAAGCAGCTAGTGCCAATTAGTTCTGCAAGATATACAGTCCCAATGTCTCCACAGCCAAGTTTCTTTAAAAGATTGAAGTGTCTCAAGCCCAAGACTCCATGCTGCATTTGAGCATGTCGTATGGCTGCCCACCTGACATCCTTTGACATGTGAGGTCTAGTGCTACGACTTGAACCACTTACATTGCTCTCATCACTGGTACTTGTACTACTACTGTACTCACCTTGACTACTCTTTGAACTTTGTGAAAATTCAAGTTGCTCCTTCAACTTGGAGTTCTTCACTTTTCCAACTGTTTTGCTTTTATTAACACTACTTGACACCAAACCAGGTTTATTTGAACCAGTTCCAGGACTGGTACAGTCCAATGCCACAATATCTTGGTTTTTTTCCTCACTTGTATTTTCCAAAGAACACCTACATCTATCACAAATTAGCCGAGGTGTACCAGGAACTGGCTTATTAACTTCATTGGGTGTAGGACCACATAAAGCAGAACCTGAATCCTCCTTTTGTTTCTTCTTACTCAGATTCTTGTTCTTGATGACCGCTTTAACAGTGCGGGGGGCATGGCGTGGCAGTTTGTTAACTTTGTTGCCATTTACAGAAGTAGATGAAGATACTGTTTGCAACCTACCTTTCTTCCCAGTATTTGACACAAATGCTTTATTTCCCAACTTTTTAGGGGAAGAAGCATTTTTGGGCACCTCTGATTTGCTTCCAAATGTATTATAAAGAGAGGGAGAAGACACAGATGCTTGTTCTTCTGTTTCAACAGGCACCACTCGTTGTGATTGAATCCCAACTTTACTTGATGAGCATGCCAAATCACTTTGTACCGATGAAGTCCCAGCATCATATTGAGTAGTTGCAACAGAAATCTCCCGAGATGAATGAATGTTTCGGCTCGAGGATGCAATTTGAGAAGTTTGATAAGATTGAGAGGTTTTCTCCAAGGAATGGGATTTGCCTTTTTCTGGCATTAGAGATATTTCAATTTGACGCCCCTTCCTCTCAACAAAGGAAGACCCAGATCGACTGTTTTCAGCTACAACTGAATTGTACAACGTCTGTATCTTCCCAACTTCAGATAATCTTGGAGAAGCTGTTGTTGACTTTGACAATCGTTTCATAGCAGCCATTTCCGATGCCTTAGATATACAAAGGTCTCTTAATGCTTGCTTCAAATTAACGGGCTCAGAAGTCCCAACTCTTGGAGACCGAGGAACACCCATTGTAATTGGCTTTTTTAATGCACTTTTCAGCCTAGGACTTGTACCATCTTGGAAAAGGCTCAAATCCCTTGATGAAGATTTAAGAGCAATCGATTCAAAAAGCTTGTTGATATCATCATCTAGATCATCCTTGTATCCCGATTTTGGAACCGAAAGTTTCGGATTTTTCTCAGACGTGCTACACTCAGAACTGGACTGATAAACCCCAGGAGCTTTCCTTGTATTTAGCTCCTCCCTTGCTTCAACTATTTCACAAGTGCCAGAGAATGAACCCATTACAAGACAAACTGCTCAGCTAACTTGACTTTCTCATAGTAGAAGTAACACATAAACGTTGATTAATGCTCTAGTCACTACTCAGTAGTTACTTTCACATATCAAACACCATAAATCACAATTCAAGGAAAGAGAACCCAGCATCCAAACCATTCTTTGGTCAAATCAAAATTGAAGTCTGAATGGTACATCCACTCTTTTTACCAGCTATATGACATTTGAAACCCTGCAATAATGGACAACATTTAAAAGCATAAAAATACCAAAAATATAAAATGAAAAATATAATGTTTAAGTAAGAAACAGGGAAAAACTAAGTTGACAGATCCAAATAAGTGTAAAAAAGGTTATTACTTAACCTCCCGTAATCCCATTCTTTTCCCTCCCCTTCATTTTCTTTCCATTCGTCCAACTCCCACAAATACCCTCCCCAGCCAAACAAACCCTAAGAAGCAAACAATTAGGACCAAATAACAATATATTCAAGTTGAGATAGATAAACACATCAATTTTTGTTGCCAATTAGTATAATTTTTCATGCACATGCTTCTGCTCATAACAACATTTCTTACTAATTGTACGCCACACTCAAGTAAAGTAAAAATACCCAAATGAAGGTCCTTTGTTATAAATCTTTAAAGTTGAAGCCATTAAGAGTCCCCCCATCCCCAAAAAAAAAAGAGGGAACCACTCACTCTCTTGTCTTTGAGTGTTCATGTAACCAAATAACCAATCAATTAACAGATCAGGAGAAATGCAGGGCCAGAAGAAGTCGCAAGCAAGTTTGTGTCATTGTCCATAAGCACATTACCCTATCACGAAACGAAGGAGGTGGTCCTATGAATTTAGGATCCATCTCCTTCCCTTTCTCAAAAAATGGTCCCAGTACCAAAAGAATTAAAAACAAAAAAAAGAAGAAATAAACAAAATAAAATATCCATACACACACTTAACGTAAGTGGATGAAATATGACTTAGAACTAAAAATCCAGTTTTCATATACTACTAAAAATCCAGAGCAGCTAAAAGGTAAAAAAACGAGTCAAACTGCAAAAGAAAAAAGTTGAAATCTGAGTTTCACACAGCTGCAGAGATGATGTACGGTTTAAACAAACAGTGTGTTGTACATATGATGCATTGGTTGAATGAGTAAGCCTTAAAATGAAGCAAAGACGGTGCGATCGGAAACGTAAACAGTACCTGCAGCAAGTAAAAGCAAAGTTGAAGAGAAAACAATGGCACATTGACGCAGCAGCAGCAGCAGCTTCAACTGAAAAGAAAAAAAACCCTAAACACGAATTGAGGCCACGGAGGGAAGCATGGTTATAGAGAGAGAGATGCAGAACAGAACGTAGTAGTATGTTTTCTGTTCCGTTTTCAGCAATGGAACTGATTGCTTTGTCCAGACAGGACCCCACACATGCTACAGAAAATATACAATAAAATCAAAATTCCATTCCAAAGTGTAAATTAATACTACTACAGTACTTATATAAATTCCTCATTTATGAAACCGAAAATGTTGAAGAAAAGACACATGGGAGTATAATTATTAAGGTATGGTGGGGATTTAAAATTGGGTGAGCCCTACACAAGGTCTTTATTATTTATTTAAATAATAATATCTCACTTCTGAGATTTTGTCTTCTCGTACTATTTTATTTTTATTTGAATCTCAGATATAATACTCCTCCTAACAAAATTCATAATAGTATCCGATGTGGTTCATTTAACGTAACGAAAAACTTTATTGAAAATGTACGGCGCGTAATTTATTGAGCTCGCTCTTAAATTAAATTTGGAAGTTAAGGATTAAATAATTGATGTCGTGAACATGTTTCATACCCCTAGGATATTACAAATTGTTGTTTAGTTGAGTTAAACGAGGTCAACTTTTTTTTATTGTTGCCTTCTCGACTTATCGTTGGATTTAAGCAATGCCAATGCGGCGTCGTTTTTTCCTTTCACAATGGTGGAAAGCCGTACTAGTAATTTCAAAGAAATGATGAGAAGGCAAATTGCAGTCAAATGAGAAATGAAAAGCTGTAAAGAAGCAGGTTTTCGGTTTTCCCAAGGAAAAACTTAATCATCGTGTTAATCATGTTGTCCCCATACTGATTACTCATTGTTATTGTGACTCCAGATTCCAGAATCTTTAAAATTACAAACCACAAGTCTTATTTATAGGCTCTTCACAATACAATATGACCTATTTAGTTATTTCTAATTCACATTTTTTCTAATTATTTTCCCCGTATGTTATGTAACAATACTGAAACCCTTTGACAGAACGGAACAGAATCAGGACATGAAGATTATATGAACAATCAATCATGTGAGCCTTAAGAAAAGATAGCATCCAAAAAGAAAAGAAATATATATATTTATCTTCGGACATCACCCCAATAATTGTTGAAACTTGAAAGCGAATTGATTTTTGGTATTCTCTATTTGTGTCTCCAACCACACAAACGGGGAAAGAGAAATTTTGAATTATAACACTTTTTTTCGATATATAATTAGAACTTTATTTGGATTTCTTGTTTGAAACAAATTTATATATATAATGGTACTGAAACGAAGGTTGATTTTAATTTGCTCACACAAAATTAGATACTGGTTGTAAATAAATCTTATTCATTTCGTCAAAAACAAAAAAGTTCGTCTTCAAGTTTAACTTTTGGACTTCAAGCATTTAAGCATATGGAGTAATGGAAGGTGGGCCATTGAGCTTAGCACATTAATAATTGAGCAAGGTTTTTCTAGTTTTTTTTTTTTTTTTTTGGTACTGAGATTTTTATAGAGTGAATTCAGATATAGTACAATGAACTTATATTAATGATTAATTTAAAAAAAATGTAATTTTATATGAATTTTATGAAATCAAGAAGAATCATTATTTTATTGAAATAAAAAACATAAAATCACTGACAACTTATGTATGTTTCAAACAATAATATTCATATATATTATAATATATTTTTACTTTTCTTCTATCTAATTTTTTTTCTTATTTCTCCCCACATCATAATATCTATCTCATTATTCTCATATTTTATTTTGGCTTTATCCGCTTTATTTATTTTTTCTTTCACTTCTTATATTCCAAAAATAAAGTGTATATCTTTTTTTTTATAGACAAATATTATTTTGTTAATTTTGTTAAAAATATCAATGAAAGATTTAAATTCATGGTATATCTCTCTCTTCTTCCTTCACTTTTTTAACCATCAGCATACCACCTATGTCTAAAAAAAATAAAGTGTATATTAGCTTGGTCTATAATTTCATAGTAAGTCCCAAATCTAGGTAAAAATATTGGTTGCATTAGATCATCAACAATCAATGTAAAACCTCGTGATGAAACACATGCATGGAATGGAACAACTTAATTAGATTTCGAATAAGAACAAATGTAGTATGGTATATATCCACATGGGTGTGCTGGGCAACCTAATTAACTTACGGCGAAAGGGATGGTTTTAGGGTTTGTTGTCTTATTCTTTAAAGCCAATTGAAGATCGAGTTGGAAAGCAACCCAACTTCCCCTCTCTAGAAGAAACAAGAAGAACCAGATAAATTTCAAATTAAGAGCTTTAATTTACTCGTCTCAAGCAGTTTATAGCTTTTGAGTTTTTTTTTTCTGGTTACTATACTGCACTGTGTGATCACATTGTTGTGCGATCCCATCAAAATCCAAATAATGGATATATGTATCAGCATCATGAGCATGCAAATAATATATATATCTAATGTCTTAGTACCGACTTTATAGTAAAAGTTAAGGGAAAATAATAATTAATATATATAAGGATGGTCCTTTACTTTAGAGTACAACGTTGGTTGCTTCTTCATAGTCATAGTCACAATCAAACTATATGCATAAAATGAAATAGCAATTATGAAATAGACACCAGTCTTTTCTAGAATTCTTTGCCCCCAATTGAAACTGTCTCGATCGCTTCCAGGAACAAATCGGAAGAAAAGAAGAAAAAAAAAAGAACACAGGGTGTAATATTTTGGATTATTACATCCTATTTTAATTACTTCAAATAATGCTTATTTTTTCAGTATCTAACTTGAGCTTCTTTTTAAAAAAAACTACATATATATATTTTACATGAAATCATCTTCGAATAAGACTAAACAAGTTTTCCTCCGATGAAAAACTGGAGTAGTTTCTAGAATGAATTTAAAACTGGAAGCCTTACATTTCTATTAGACGAACAATTATTTTAAGTTTTAGCTGTGACCCATCAATATTATAGTTTTTAATTTGATTTTATTTAATTTATGAATAAATAATCAGTGCAATTTGTGTTAAAGTAATATTTTAAGATAAATAATAGTGTAAAATAGACAACAATATTTGTGAACGATCTGATTTTGTTTTTTTTTTTTTTGGAAGAAAATGAACATGCTGTGCTGAGACATGCGTCAAAAACTTGCCGTTTTCCAATTTGCAAGCTCTATTTTGTATAAATCTTATTTTTAGCTTTTAAAAATTATTTTTCAAAGAAACAAATATGTCATTTATCCATCCCATCATTTCTTTTCTTTCCCTTCCTTTGGAATAGACTCCGTTCTGCTTCTGAAAATTGACCATTTGACCCGGAAATGAACGAATGACCAAAAACAACAAAAATCGATGGAATGCTTCAAATGACTCACTAGTTAGGTAGATTAATACTCAACTAACACTTTTGAGTTATGCATTTTATGAAAATGAATTTATTAGCTATATAATTTTTTAAAATAACTTTAATGCTTTAAGCATAATAAATATTTTTTCTCTCTTTTTTTTTTACCAGTACTTGTACTTGCTAGCGTTAAATTGAAAATTTTCACCAAACAGTGAGTTTGGACCGCAGGGAGAGTTAACTCTTAGGACAGAAATGGTAGAAGAAACCTGTAAATTCAATTGATGATTGCAGGGATGGAGTTAATTCTTACTTATTAGTACAGAGATAGTAAAAGCAAACCATACGACAAAATTTCTAACCTCTGCTGGAACAGAAATAATAAATTACCAAACTTTGATTATTGCTACTGGCTCAAAAGTAAGGATCCTTGTGGATTTCAGAAGAGAAGGTGGCACTACATTGTCCACATTTCCTATCATTCTCAAACTTATGCTACTCTGGTTTCGAATATAAAAATAAATAAATATTATTTCGCACTAATTAAGAAAAATAGTTAGTAACATTAGTTGTATTAGTCTTATTTAAAAAATAAACATTTTTAATAACCTACCATCACTTGAAACTTGTATAAAAGAGAGTCAACGAAAATAAAACCTCAATACGAATGACATTTTAGAGATAATTTTATTAAATAAGTTAAAATTAATTGAAAAATACATAAGTCATTTTCTTCCTATAGTTGGGAACAAGGTTGACAGATTTTGGTGTACAACGAGCTTAAGCTAAAAACCTTTTACTTGAGAGGTTGAAGATGCTTCTAAATTGTATGAGGCACACAAAGCAAATACTGGGATAACTGTGAGTCTGTGATTGTTAGGGGAGGATACATTGGTCTAGAGCTTAGTACAGTTTTAACTTTTAAGACCCAATAATATAACGCTCGCATGATCTACTCAGTAATAAATGGACATTTTTAACTGTATGTACACAAATCCTTTTTTATTTTATTTTATAAGGAAAAGATTTTATTGAAAACAAAGAATACTCACTCGAAAAACAACAATTACATAAAAAAAAAAAAAAAATGAAAGAAAAGTTACCACAACTACGAAGTATCAAATCTTCGTAAACTCCTCGTAAAAAAAGCTCATAACTTACCCTTAATATATTCTTTTAGCCTTAGTTAAAACACCACTCCCCGCATGACTACAGTGCCACCCCCAAATTCCCAAATCAATTCTACACAACCCTCACACTTGCAAGTACCCCTCCCAGCAATTTGTTCTGCACGAAGGCACCTTCAGCATCATCATCCCTTGTTGTTAATCGGTTTCGTGTCGGTAGTGCCACCCCCAAATTCCCAATTCATTCCGAGAGTATGTTCTAGTGCTACGACTTTGTTACATATGGTATAGCTGCTTTCTATGAGGGATGATATTTTGTTGGATTCGCTACTAATTGTCACTATATTGTTTGGAATCGTGCAATCTCAGCCGTTTCAATGCAATTTAAGCTGTTTAAAAAAAAAAAAATTAACATGATTGGAAATTTACCTTAAATTTCAATTGATAATTTATAGCTTATTTTCTCTTTAAAAATTTTAAAATTTATATCATCGATTACAAGATTATAGATAAACCTAAAATTTGAATAAAAAATCTCACACTTTCCATTAAGTGTGAAATCAAATTTTTCTAAAACATCCACTACCATGTTTAACTCAATTGCATGTTTTGAATCAAATTCAACACAACCCTTTAAATCCTCTATCCCATGCAATTTTGATGCTCATAGCAATGGCCTATACTTCTGCATACACGATCGAGCACGTTCCTATATTATACGCAAATGCCCATAATACAACTCCATTTTGATCTCGTAGAACTGTACACTGCTTCGTCACTCGCATTGACAGTTCAATCACTGTTGAGTTTATACTATCCTTGGCCTGGAGGCTCCCACACAAGGTGTTTATTATCATTCAGATTTGGCAACAATACTTAAGACTGACGACGCCAAAAAAAAAAAAAAGGCTACATCATTCCGATTCCTCCACAAGTAATATAGAGTTACCCCAAAATGAATATGTCATTCCCTCTATTGATGTTTAATAGTCATGCACATGTTGTTTTGTAGTCAGTCATTCACTTACATCATCATTAAAGAATGTCGTGGGTAGTATTTTATCTAAAATTTTCTCTCATACTCTTCTTACAAATATGCAGTCTCATAACGCATGAAGTATAGTTTTTGGTTCGAGGAGGCATATGTTGTCTGCTGTTATCCCTCTAAACTTCCTTAAGGTATTAGTGACTAAGGCTTGGTGCGCCACCTTCCACACATGTATTCACATCCTTTCCGGTCCCTGCCATCTCCAAATTGTACGATATAACTGATTCTTTCTATCAATTTCCTAAGTAATGGCTTTGTAAGTAGATGTCGTGGTCATTATTTATACTCCAGGTCGAGGCATCATCATCTTAGATATAACTAAGGGCTCTAGTGCCAAAATAGTCTCGCACATCTGTTGTGGGATCATCTTTCTATGTTTGCTCACGTCCCAACCTTCTTGGGGAATGGTGATATCACTTATAGTGGCTTGTTTATCAATTTCGTTTAATTGCACACATGCATAATCACTCAATTTTCCATGTTGTGGAACCCATCGATCCTGCCAAAAGAGAGTAGAAGTGTCATTCATTACCTTCCAAACATTGTGCTTTGATACTTCCTCCCATACTCGACTGACCTCCTTCATGAAGTTTGACATAACTTTTACTTTTCTCATTATTAGCACAACCTTGTTTCCACACTTATATTTCACGCAGATCATCGCTGGCCATAAGGCTTTCTTACATGTACATCGCAGATTGATATTGGAAGAACTACGGACTGCATAATGTAGATCACCGATTTTGCAAACGTGACTCTACTTGCCATTGACACTAGTTTCCCTTGCTAGTTATTGAGCCGTTTATTTACTTTCTCCACTAAAAAGCCAAATGTTTGTTTGGAGGGAGATTCATGAAAGATGGGCACCCCTAAATACTTCCCAAGGTCCTCTGTACACTAGAATTCGCATTTTGTCATTATCTCTTCTTTAACACTCCAATTAGTATTTTTGGAGAAGTATATTCTTATTTTTTCTTTATTCACCCGTTATCTTGAACTCTCACAGAATAAATTCAAGATTGTGTTAATTATTTCTGCTTATTCCATCGTCACCTTAGCAAACAATATAAGATCATCTGCAAATACTAAGTGTGATATTCGCAACCCACCTTTACTAATTTGTATTGGTTTTCATATTTCCTTCTCAATTGCTAAATTGATTAGTTGGAACAATTTTTCGATACATAGAACGAAAAAGTATGGAGAGATAAGATCACCTTGTTACACTCTCCTAAACGGGTAGAATTCTTCAAGCGTTTTACCGTTTCAAAGCATTCTCATACTGACTATTGATATACAATGTCATATAATATTAATGAATTAATGAAGTTGGTTGGACATCTTATGTTAACAAGAGTTTCTTTCACAAACTCTCAGTTTAATTGATCATATGCTTTTTCAAGATCAATTTTAATCGTCATCTATTCAGTCTTCCCCTTCCTACTTTTCATAGAGTGAAACACTTGAAACTGCACTATCACGGATCGACCAACTTCTCCATTACTTATCTAAGTCTTAACGCCATTATTTTTGTGATTGTTTCCATTACTTATCTAAGTCTTAACGCCATTATTTTTGTGATTGTTTTGTAAGACACGTTACATAGACTAATGGGTCTTAGGTTCTGCATTCTTATCGCTGGCTCAACCTTTAGGATAAAGGTGATTATAATTTCATTTCTCTTCTTAATTTTCGTAGGATTTTTGCGTGCATTTATGATAAAATCAGTGAAATCATTACTTACTATGCTCCATTGTGTTTGGTAGAAAATTACTTAAAATCTATCACTACCCGAAACTTTAAAGGGACTCATACTCTTGATAACTACATGTCCAACCCACTCACCGTTTTCATTATGAATTATATCTTTGTTTTTACATTATTTTAGCTTAGAAAATCTAATTTTTTTTTATATCTAAAAGAAATTAATTATTTTTAAAATATTTTCAGTAAATTTATAAATAAAAAAAAATCAATTATTCAAATAATATAACTTCATCCCTATTCCAAACGCACCCTCCCTTAAAGGCATCCAACATTGAAACAATATAAATTTTTAAGCTATCCAAAAAGCATCCTTAAAGGCATGGTTGCCTCCAATAGACGAGATTGCATTTAACGCCTACAATAAAACTTAAAGCACGCTTTCCAATTTCCAATTTCCATCGATCACTTGGATATTTGCAATTGAAATCGTTGTTGAGATTAAAAGAAACAGCCATGTTCAAAGGTTTGGGAATCTATAAACATTATCCTAAAAAATTATACTGCTATTGATGAATTTTGTCAACCCAAACTGTCCAGACATTGTCATGAGGAACACATGAGCTACATCATCATTCAGCATGTTTGCTCACGCTTTGCCCATGCAGGCGTCTGCGTGTTTTTTTTTTTTCATTTAGATGTTCAAGCATATTTCTAAACAAACGCATTAGTAGATCTATCCTCATTTACATGATTACCTCAGTACACACTTTAAATTCTCGTGCATTTTTTTTACTGTCTTGGAAACTCTAAGGCGGCCATGTTCGTAAGACAGAACTATTTGGAGACGAAAGCCTAATAGCATATGTTTGGAATTGTGGTAGACCACATTGAATCATATTTGGCTTCAAAGCTACTCCTTGTAATGGTGGGAAAATCATGGTGGCAACATGATTTCAAATAGATTACAAACATAGTATATAATGGATTGAAGACGGGAAGTTGTTGAGGACTTTTTTAGAGAGTGGAACTACTAAGGCTATTGTTTAAGTTGTAAGAGCAGAATAACAGTAAACGTAAACAAGAATAGCAGCAAAGATCAACCATTCCTTCCAATTCCTATTAGAGGAAGAAAGATTTCACAGTCAAATCATTTTTTCTAACACAAGATTTGTTTAACTGACAACAGCACAAACCTATTATTGCAGGTCTCAAGCAATCTCAAATATAATCATTCATATAACACTAAAAGAACCTGATCGCAAATTTTAATCTACAACCTCTAAAGGATACTCCACCAACGAAAAAACAAAATGAAGGATAATATATAATAACAGTAAATCACGGAAGGAAATTCAACAGCATAAAGAAAGTAATCAATATTAAACCGAAATCTTTCAATAACACAATTCATTGACTTTGAATAGTTCTACTTTAACCAAAAATAAAGATGACAAAACTAAGGAACTCTAAGTCGACAACAATATGTTCCGAACAAAAGTTGATATTTGAAAACCCTACCAATTAATCGAAGAGACTGAATCCCATATCCTGCATCACAAAACAAACAGAAAACGAAACAATCAGGTACTTCTCAAAATAATCCAAGCCATTGCAGATTTGCAGTGCATAACATATCCTAATTTTTTTTTTTTAAAAGAAGGAAATCGCCATTAACAGATTTGTATACACTTCAAATCAAATCTAACAAACTACGAGTGCTACAACAGGTTTAAAAAGCTTGAGAGAAAAAAAAATCTTACGTCATCTGACTCCTCCTTCTCTTCAACCTTTTCCTCCTTAGATTCGGCAGCAGCCGGAGCAGCAGCGCCACCGCCGGAAGCGGCTGACACGGCAACGGCGCCGCCGCCACCAGAAGGTACGGAGGCTAACTTTTCCCTACCGGCGGCGAGAAGCTCCGCGATGTCTTTGCCCTTAACTTCAGTCAAGAAGCTGCTGATATTGTCATCATTCACATCAGCTCCAACTGAACATCGAAAATTCAAAGCCAAATCAAATCGAATCAAATGTAAAACTGAAATTCGCATACTTGAACAAATAAATAAATAATAATGAAAAGGGAAAAAGGTGTACCGGAGCCAAGGATGTCCCTTAGGTCATCGGCGGAAGGGGAGGCGTTGCCTCCCAAGACGGCGAGCAAGTAGGCGGCGATGACCTTCATTTTGCGCCGGAATGTGCGTTTGTAGCAGAATGCGCGATTTGAGAGTGTAGTGAAGGTGAACGAAGGCAAGTTAAGTATTCCGTGATTTCGTATATAGGGTTTAGGAATCGCTTCGGCTCAATAAATCGGGTTCTAGGGTTTTGATTTTTTACCCGCCGCACATGCATCATGGGCTCTGTATTGATTGGGTCCAACAAATGTTTTGGGTCATAAGCACGCTGGCCCTGCTACTATTAATTAACTGTTAAAACCGATCAACGGAATTTTTATTTACACTCCTCCTATTTGTTAAGTACACTCCAAAGGTATTAGAATTTGACCACTATCTCATTTTCATTACACTCCTGTATTCAATTTCAATCTGGATTTTAAGAAAATATTATTTAATTGAAAGTTATCAAATTAATAACTAGTGTAATTTGCTTGTAAATTAAAAATATAATTAATAATTAAATTAAACATAAAAGTTAATTCAGGAGAAAGAAAACATAAAAGTTAACTAAGGACGCATGAATGCATGATTTTGGCCTATTCAATAATTTATCCAAAAAGAGAGCCACCACTGTACTAATGATTTGAAGCTTATCAGCATATCTATCGTACATTTGCTAAAAGGTCAGAATGATCTACTCATCTATTGTTACCAATAGAGGCAGACATAAATATTACGGAAATGAGTTAATTTTATTTTAAATTTATATATTTTTAAAAATATTTATAAAATTAATGAGATATATTTATTTATAATATTGGTAGTTATTTAGAATTCTATTTATTTATTTACAAAGGAGGTAATAATTTAGATGAAAACCCCACAAGGCCACAACATTTATATTGAGCTAGGAATACGAATGGCTATAAAATGAAGTGTCCCTTTGTCCAGGTTGTTGAAAGTGTAGAACATCATGTCCAGTAAGGCAGTGAGCAATGAGTGGAGCAGTCTCACGTCACACACTCAAGCTGTGATCGATATAATTATAAATCAGTAGCATCGTGGATATTTGTCTAGTCTCTTCCATGGAATTAGTTGAAACAGCTCACTCCTTTCATGAATTAATCCACCTCCACCTCCTCTCCCAATCCACCGACACCAACTACCTCCCTCCCTCCACCGCCGCCCTCAAGCTGCAAAAGGTCTACCGGAGTTACCGTACCCGCCGTAGGTTGGCCGACTCCGCCGTTGTCGCCGAGGAGCTATGGTCCGCATCCTCCTCCATCACCTTACGATAAATTATTACATAATTGTAATATACTATATACTAATAAAATAAATTATATATATCTCACGTAAAGATAGATAGATAATAGTTTCTTCTTCGTGAAGGTGGCAAGCCATAGACTATGTAAGGCTAAACCACAGCACTATTTCCTTCTTCAATTTGCCGGAAACTGCTGCGTCGCGCTGGATTCGGGTTAAATTGAACGCTGCCAAGGTATCGCAATTCTGACTTTTTTAAACTCTACGTACGTACGTACGTACGTGTCCTTGTATAAATACTTTATGTTATGATCTCTTGGCTTCGATTATTGGCACAGGTGGGCAAAGGTTTGTCCAAGGATGCCAAAGCACAAAAGTTGGCTTTCCAGCATTGGATCGAAGCCGTGAGTCTATTATTTAAAAATTACGTATGTAGTTCTTTATGTGTTTTTTTTTTCTGCTCTTAATAAATACAAAATGTAGATTGATCCACGACATCGCTATGGGCATAACTTACAATACTACTATAAAGAATGGTGTAAAACAGATGCTGATCAGCCGTTTTTTTATTGGTAAGGAGATTATTTTATTTTACTTGAGTGAAAGAAAGGTCGTTGTCAATTACTCTTTTTAACCTTGGGTTCTGATGCAATCATTCAGCAGCCCGTGTCGTGTCTGTTCTATAATTGGCCTAGTGTTTTTATGTTCACAGATATTTTCACCTGCGTATGTTGTTTTCGTACAATGAGTTCAATTGTCTGGCCGGTCGCTTGATATTTAGAAGCTTTATACGGACAAACAGCGTCGTCATAAACTATAAATTTCTAACTCAAAGACATAGTCATGTTGTTATTTGATGTTTCCATTGTGGGAACAGGGGAATCTTCCTGTTATCACATACTTGTACGGTTCAGCATCTAATCCTCTCAAGTTTCTCCATACTATCACTAGTTATGCTTTTATATTAAAAAAATGTTACTTCATTTACAAATTACTTAGGTGGAATTGGAAATTGTAATAGATATTTATATCTAGTTTATGAAAAGGGATCAGAGGACATAGTTTGGTTTGTGTCACTGAATTCTTTTTATTTATTATCCTGCAGGTTGGATTTAGGAAATGGAAAGAATCTTGATCTTGAACAATGCTCTCGATCAAAGCTTCAAAAACAATACATCAAGTATCTGGGACCTGTATGTGCATCTCTGATTTGGATGTGTGCGTGTATATATATCTATTTTAAATGTAGTTGACTTTGAGGTCAGCATTCCTGCTTTTTTTATATGTTACTCTATTTTTATATTCCTTTTTCTACTGGTTCTTATTTCCCTAAATTAGCAAGAGAGAGAACAGTATGAATACATTGTGCGCGAGGGAAAAATTATCAACAAGCAACATGGAGATTTACTGCATACAAATGAAGATTCTGAAGATGCAAAATGGATATTTGTAATGAGCACCTCTAAGAAACTTTATGCTGGCAAGGTACAATTCAAGCACAATTACATTTTAAAGTTATTTGTTTTCTTTAAAGACAACTACCAGGTACTTCATGCACCACTAATACATTGCATTAACCTTCTAGAAAAAGAAAGGATTATTTCATCATTCTAGTTTTTTGGCTGGAGGAGCTACATTAGCTGCTGGAAGGCTGGTGGCAGAGAATGGAATTCTTAAGGTGAATCAACTTCATAGGTTGCATGATTAAATTATTGTGCTAATGAAACTTCTTATGATATTTGCCTGCTAGCTTTTAATAGTGACAAGGAGATAGTGGATTGCTATCTTTTGCATAAATGTCCATGTTTATGTGCATTGCAAATGTCTGATTATGATCAATGGCACAATGACTTTGACTTTTCAGTCCATCTCTGCTTATAGTGGACACTACCGGCCAACAGATGACACTCTTGACGGTTTCTCATCATATCTCAAGGAAAATGGCGTCAAGCTTGATGAAGTTGAGGTAATTCATCTGCATCAGGATATTTTCTGTCCAACACAACTGTAGTATATATTTTTTTATTTGTGTTATATCATATCATAGTCTTTTTGTTATTGTAGATAATGTTTATGGTCATGGTTATGCAGGGATTAAACACTTAATAACTGAAGTGAAGACTAGGTGCAATCACTTATATTTTTTAATAACTATGATTCATGGTTTCAGCTACACAAGGCAAATGAAGACTCTGATATATACGAGGACAGCAGCAATCTTAGTGAAAGATCATCAGCTATATCTCAAGTGTCAAACAATGCTAAAATGTATGTGCCTGAAATGTCTGAGAAAGCTACCAATACTGATCCTCAACCTGAATCTGTTACTTATTCAAGGACTTTATCAGGTGGTCTTCAGAGTCCGAGAGCTGTGGTGCCCAAGACTGCAATATTGCAAAGAATCAATTCCAAGAAGGCTTCCAAGTCCTACCAATTAGGACACCAACTTTCGCTTAAATGGTCAACAGGAGCTGGACCTAGAATTGGGTGTGTTGCTGATTACCCTATAGAGCTTAGAACACAGGCCTTGGAAATGCTAAACCTTTCTCCCAAAATTCCCCCTACCCCTTCTTCATACATGAGAATGGGTGGTCTTGTTTTGCCTTCACCTTATCCATCCCCTAGTAACATTGATGGGACTTGTGTTAATTGATTTATATGTAATATGTAATGACCTTAGGTAAACGCCTCTGCTTGATGTTGCTTTAGGTTTTAAAAGCCATGCTTAAAGGTGCTTTAGTTAATTAATATTGAAATATAATCGTTCTTTATATCATCTGAACTTTCTTTAGGCCTTGGGTGTTATCCTGTAAGGTCCAATCGTTGTCATGATATCTCAATCGGCTCATGCTTTTCTTAATTTCTCCCACTAAACATGAAGAGATGTTTGATATGACCACCAATTGTAGAACCTAGCTTTATGCTGGATAAAGGTGACATTTAGATGAACTTATTAATTTCTAAAAGCACTTTATCACATTTTGAATATTTTAATTAAAAACTTTAATTTCATGTAAAAGCCTATCAGAATATTTTCTTAAACTTATGAATAAGGTATAATTTTATATGAACTTATCAACAAACAAGTATTTAATTAAACTAAATTTACTTTAATGAGATGCTAGTTTATATGATTGATAGTTACATAATGTTGAGTGTCTTTGACATAAATAATCACATTTTGTGTGAATAAAATTTAAATATATATTTTATAAAAACAAAAAATATCTTATTAAAATATGCTAATAAAATTTTAATATTTTTTTAAAAAGATGTATTATATTTTATTTTTTAATAAAATCTTATTACATTATTTTTTATTATTAACATTTTTAAAAAAAAATTATAACACTCGTATCATTTAGAAAACAAAACAAATAAATTATCATAACTTAATTTTGTAACAATTTAATTTGCTGAAGCAATAATTCCTGTTCTTCACCAAAATCTAGAGAAAACAATAACGCTTCTTATTGTTATGTTTTATATACTGTGTAAAAATATAATATTTATAATTTATAATAATTATAAATATAAACGAATAAAATTAATTAAAATAATTTTTTTTGTTAAAATATTAGAATAAAAAAAAAATTTAGGCCCTAAAGATAATGGGTCACCGGCGCCTGCTTCCAACCCCAAGCCGGCCCGCACCAAAGATTACGTATCAATTAACCGCGATGAGTGGTTTTAATATATACTTGTTCCATAATTGTATATGCTTATTCTTCCTTGATTATTGTTAAAAAAATCAAAGAAACAACCTAGTTAGATTTAGCAATGTGCTTCCTCTCCTGAAACTGTAGCTTGCTTGGCCAGCATGTCGAAGATATATAGCATTTCTACAGCTGTATCTCCAGTGGCCAAAACATAATTCCTAACAGAAAAAATGGCAAGGAAACATTCAATTAATTGCCATGATAACAACTCCAGAAAACGACATAACTATGAAATATGAATCTATGAGTCAGCAGAAGTTATGAGTTCTGGTCACTAAATTAAACCACAAAAATAGATAACAACAAGGGACGACATAAGGGGACGTAAGAAAAGAAAAGCTTATCAGGGACTTAAAAGTAGAACGACAAAGAAATACAAATAATATTATGTATTTTGTCAATGGCTTGGAAACTGTGCATAGATCAATAATGGCCAAGAGACAGTCGTGTTTCTTGTGACTACTTTGGTGCCATCAGCAACACCAAAGTAGATGATCTATAAATCAAGAGTCAAGACAAAACTCAAAAGTATGATGATGGTTGCGCTGTTAAAAAAGTTTATTTTCTTTTTTCTTTGAAAGCAATGCATCTTTGTAAATTGTAACCCCTCATGAGACTAATATACTAAGAGACAGAGATGATCAAAAGTAGGTTATATCTCTGTCCAAACAAGTCTTATCTACATGCATTATCAAAACATCGTCCTGTCCTCTGTCAATACCTTTAAGAAATTTAACTATCATTCATCAACCATATTACAGCATGAAGATTTCTTTACCAAAAAGGGTCTTCAATATTCACTATTCAGATACACGAACGATTCTAGGGTACCTGCAACTGCAAGAGCAGCAAGAAAAACAGATAGTATATAATAAAAAGGTTTAAATATTTTTTTTCTCAAATTTGTGCCATTTTCATTCTCTTCAAAATTGATTTTTTTTTTTTAAATTTACGAATGTCTAGATAAATGTTGTTTTTGTGTTAAACTTTATTCTAACAAATATCTTTGTATATGTGATTGATTAGTAATTTCAGAAATTAAAACTTAAAAATATGAAAGAAACTGACTTCCAAAACTTTTTTTTTTATAAAAAAAAACTATAAAAATATTAAATTCCAGAAATCGATTTATAAAAATAAACTATTCTCATAGTTCAAAAACTTAAATTATGGAACTTATTTTTTACATTTTAAAAATTGATCGAGTTTCCCCCAATAGCTTCAGAATTTAAAACTTTGAAGTAATTCTTTTTTTCGGTTTTGACATATAAATTCTGAAAATTATTTTTCAATAGATCTGAAATTTAATTTTCAGAATGATAAATTATTTTATTGAAATAAAATTTGACAGAAAAGCAGAGAAGATGCGATTACAAAAAACAGATGTGGCAAATAGTTTGGGGGCCCCTTTCAGATTGAATGTACCGCTGGGTCTTCGGCTTGTCTTTTGGGCCACTGATGGCCTTTGTTTGTTTGATTTGTTGAAAAAAAAAAATAGTATTTGTGTCGGTGTAATTCATGATATAAACTATATTTTTTTTAATTTAATATACTTAATATAACTTATTTATATCTATTTGTTCATATAAGCAACAAATTATTATTAACGACAACACTTTTTATAAAAAAAATAATAGTTGAAATATTTTATAAATAGATAATATAAATTAGATTTAATTTTAAAGATTTGATGATTATATTAGAATTTAACTTTTTAATTTTTATCGTATATAATTTTAAATTTTGATCTAATGAAAGAAAAGTTGGGACACGTAATCTATGAACATAATATACTAATACTGGTTTGAAAGAAAATGTAAATTGAATTGTTTGGTGAGGTGAATATGTGATTGTTAAGGTTTTCTGGTGAGTGATACTATTGGAGTTTGATTAGCGCTGGTACGTTTTAATTGAATTTAAAGAAGGAATTAAAAAAGGGGCCGACTTTTGCAGTGCGGCAAATCGCCTACGTGGTCAAATTCTCTCAACGTGGCGATCGAAGATACATCGCTCACAGATGTTCATTTGTGATCTGTTACGACACGTGGCAATCATCTACTATCTGTGTGCTTCTCCTGCTCACCACTGAGTGATGTGATACCGCCCTCCTCTCCTTCTCTCTCTTTTTCTCTGTTCGTTCGGTTCGCTCTCTCCCCACCGTTACACTCTTCCAATAATAACATTAATATTCTGAATTCTCTCTCTCTCTTACTCTGTTCTGAGTGTTGCAGTTGCGGCATGAACAACGTGACCATGACGGATGCGGAATCGGAGAAGCGCTCTGCTTCCACATCTTTCTATTCATCATCTTCCTACTCCTCTTCCTCCTGCCACCGTTTCGATCGCCTCGTCGACACCGATGATATCGAGGCGGCTGAGACTCTCGCTCACCTCGCAATGCGCGACACTCACTCCGCCGATAATTGCTGCACCAAACCCGACACAACCCGAGTCATGCTCGAGTCACCGACTCTTCACTCGGATCTCTCTCTTGGGCCTGGGGTTCGTTCTCCTTTCACTATTCGTTCTCCTTTCATTTAATCGCATCATTTCAGCCCAATTTCAACTTCACTGTCACTACTACTGTTGAATTATATATCTTTTGCTCCTATTTTTATGCAAACACAACAGTATGTGTATTTTATTCTTTAATTTTTATATCGGTGTGGAAGAAGCGACTCGGATAACTATTTCTATTTCAACGTAGACATACATAGGGCATCGAGTTTTTTCCACAATTGACAGAACCGTAAACAAAAAAATTTAACGATTCTTCCGCAGCTTTCTAGTAGGGACCAGTGCTTTTCTATTTAAGACTACTCATCGATTGTCTCGGTTGCATTTTTTGTATCTTTTTCAGAAACAGAGAAAGAGAGTCCCACATTCTTTTGTCTCTCTCTCTCTTTTTTTTTTTTTTTTTTTAAGGAAGATAACAATTAACTTAGAAAATCATAGATTACTTACTTTATCCTTGCATGCTTTAGAAGAACCAAATCCTTTGTACATTATTTCTAGTACTCTGCTAAAGAGATTCATACGATAAAATTCATGTTCATGCCCACAATAACAATTTTTATGCTAATGCTAGTGCCTATGAGTGAAACACGCTAATAACACATCTAATATTTGTTGCTTGAATTTATTTCCATTTTTTTTTATAATCGGGTGATATTCAGAATACCTAGTGTGAGACTTTGTTAATGTGACATCCATGCCTAAGTATATTTTCCTCACTTTGCATAATACTGATTAACATCTATCATCTATGCCCCTTCATTTTCTGGTGATTAACATGGTCGATTTTCTTTTTCTTGGTATAGATTTGGATAAGTCAATTTTATAAAGCTCACATCCAATAATTCAGATAGTATCACCAAGTTGTAACATTTTATGCAGGAATTTAGAAATGGTTTAATTTGTGGCAGGGCCAAGCTGTTGCAAGTCAGCAACTAGATGAAAAAATATCCACCACATCTGTAGAAACAGAAATGATTCAGCAGGATGACTGTTCGAGACACATGAAGGTGGAGCAAGATACTGATTTATTACCTAACACAAGTTACTCTTTAGTTCGAAGCAGCAAGTCACGGAGAAATTTAACTGAGGTATAAGAATGTGAAGTATTTTCTACTGCACATACTGGGTATAGTTGATACTTGTAATTTACTGGGCTTTCTATTTAGGAAGAAAAAGAAGCAAGGAGGATACGCCGGATATTGGCAAATAGAGAGTCAGCTAGACAGACAATTCGCCGTAGGCAGGTATTTACCTAGGCAAATAAGTTCACCATTGTTAGATTTGCTTATGACACCCAAAATCTAAACCAAACACACACCTAGGCCCCAGCACATGCTTGATGTGTTTTATAGAAACCCCAGTGTCGACTTCAATGTTTTTCAATTGACAACATGGCTTGTATGTCTGTCAAATTTTTTGTTTGTGCCTTTTAATATTCAGTTCCATTTTAGGGGTCTCCAGATTAACTTATTTATTATTCATTCCCTCCCTGATACAGTTGTTCATTGTACATTGCTTATTCACACTGTACTTAGTAATTGGATGGTGATCTAAGCTGTTCTTTTTTAGCTCTCTTATTCTTTTTGAGCTATCTATTTGTTCTGGTTGATCAATTTATCATTGCAATATTGACAAGTTTCCTCTTTTTCTGTGTGTGTATATAAAAATGTTTCAGGCTCTGTGTGAGGAGTTAACCAGAAAAGCTGCCACTTTGGTGGTGGAGAATGAAAACCTAAAGAGGGTATGGTACTATCCCATATTTGATATAGTATTAAGCTACCTTTAATGTCTTCCTTTCCCAATTCCTCTTTATTTTATCATACTTATTTGTATGAAGCATCTACTAAGATATTTATCATTTCTCAATTTATTTATCCTGTTTGATGTTTATCTGATCATTCACCCTTCTACATTTCTGGCAAAAAGGAGAAAGAGTTGGCTTTGAAAGATTATCAGTCTTTGGAGACTACAAATAAGCACTTAAAGGCAGAAGTAAGATGTTTTGCTGTGCTAGAAATCTTTAAGCATAGTATAACTCTTGTTTGCAATGAAGCATGTACAAGAAAATCAATATTATCTTCCATTTGCAGATAGCCAAGTCAATAAACACCAAAGTGGAGAAAACTCCTGTTCAGCCGGAGTCATCTGTGGCTGAGGTAACACCTTTGTCTGGTAACAGTCCATGGTTCCTTTATAACCATTTTCCAGTTCCACAGATGTATTGGCCTTCCATCGTACAGTCTTCTAATCCAGTTCATTTACAAAATACATCATTTAATTCCATCGGCATTCCATCTAATGCTAATGTTCCATGTTCTTCCGAGTCTGAATCATGTTCCAGGCAAAACAACCCCATAAATGATAATCGAACACAAAATCCATTTTACATGTTTCCATGTCCTTGGGTATTCCCTCTTCCACAGTTTGGAAATGGACAATCATCACCTTCCAGTAGCCTGAAAGATAAACAAGATAATCTTTCTCTAGGTAAACCATGTAGTTCTAGTTCATCTTTGCATACACTTGCAAATGTGGATTATCAAGCAGCTTTACCTATCAAACTTAAAACAGAAGCTTCTGGCTGGACAGAGGCCATACCTGCTAATGGCACTGGTTCTGCCACTCCAAGATTTTCTTTGGATGAACCAGCACTTGGCTGTAATGGTCATGCTTCTGCTGTCAAACAAGAACATGAACTTTATATTGCAACTTCTTCACAAGAACAGTCCAGTTGTCAGGGAAAAAATCTAGTGGATGCAGTTGCTGCGGCAGAAGCAAGAAAGAGGAGAAAGGAACTAACAAAGCAGAAAACCATCCACAACCGCCAGTCTCGGATGCACTGTTGACTTCTTAATATGCAGTATTTGAAGTTCAAAGAGAGCAAAAGTTCATCCATTACATTGAGGACCTTTGAAGGAAGAGAACTAAACTCCAAATCATGTATAGCGCTGACATAGTTGAAGGTTTAAATTTTTTTCCAATCTTCTTTTTTGTATCTTTTTAATTTACTTCTTACATAGGATTTTTTTCCTCCTGCGGAAAGGGGCAGAGGGTTCTTAAAGTGGTGAAGCTGACCAAATTTTTTATTGGTAGTTATTATGATTATGATCCGGATTCTTCCAACTTTCAATTTCTTATAAGTTATTCTCAGAAATTGTGTTGTCTTGTAAGGATATCCGTACTTGAGAACTGAGATAATCTTTCAGCGGAAGTAGAAATATTTAATAATGTTGAGCTCAAAATGCAGTTAAGCAGGTTTTTCAGTGCATGCGCACAAAGGTATTTTCAGTGCATTACGAAGGTAGTACGAATTAATTGATTATTCGTGCTGCTAATTTTTTTTTTAACTAAGCTAAATCAAACAGTAACTAACTGTGCACCACATGGGAAAAGAGAAAAGTCCTAACTTTTTTTGTCGCCAAATAAACTAATGAATCTTTTCTTCTATTTTTTTTTTTTAAAATCCAAAAACTCCTGAACTCAAATTCCCTCCTTAAAAAAAAAAAAGAAGAGAAGCTCAGATTCCTAAATTATGAAATTGTCCACTACGTAGGACGGGGTCTGGTTCAATACATCATGGGCTTAAAGATAAGTATCGGACTTCTGACAGTGTGTCTAGAGTCATTCCATTCAAGTGATGCAGATTCTACAAATGCATCCTTGGGCATTGGACGGCCCTTGAGCACAACCTTAAACGACAGTTTTTGGTGCAAGTAAGTAAAGTCCAAAGTATCTGGGATGACCTTGACGGCAAGACCCTTGGGAGCAATGACTTTAGCCTTGTAAGTTGTATTTCTAGACCCTACATTAGTGACAGTTCGATGAAACGTTGCAGAAATTCTACCAGCGGAACTGGGGAGCTGGATATGCATGCTGGGGTAGTTGATTCCATCGACGCCCGGCGCCGGCTTAACGCTTGAGCAATTGAAAGTCTGGCTGCCTATTAGTATGCCAACGCTGGTGCCGTTGAAGCCCGCCTTGCAGAGGAAGGCGATGTAGGAGTCTATTCCCATGTCGTAAACCAGGCCAGGATGCACTGCTTTTACAGGGTCAATCTGACCAGACCCAGATCCCAGTTCCGTGAAATCGTCACTGATTTTTATGGGAGTGGCTGAATAGGAACAGAATGTTGTTAGATTTTGAAAGTAAGAATTTTGTATATTGTAATATTGTTTCTTTCTTACCAGTGGTCATTAGAGCAGATTTAATTGCAGAGGGGCTCCAGTCAGGGTGGAAGGATTTGACATAGGCAGCGGTAGCAGTGGCGTGTGGGCATGCCATGGATGTTCCTGAAATGATGTTAAAAATGTCGTAACGGTTGTCTTCATTGTAGCCTGTTAGTGTTGCCAATTTGGAGTAAGCAGCTAGTATGTCCACTCCCGGTGCAGCTAAGTCAGGCTTCAGGATATTTGAGGTCACTGTTTGAGGACCTCTCGATGAAAATGAAGCAAGGAATGGAGCTGCCACTACTGTTGTTGTTGTCTTGTGAATAATCGCTCTTGGTTTCCTGAAGAATAGTTCCACCAATTAACTTGATGGTCAAAATTAAAGGAGAATTAATTTAATTCATTAATTAATCAAATACTTAGTGGAATTGATGTAGAGATCGATGGTATTGCCCACAGCACTGGCTTCAACAAATGCCCCTGGAATAACAGTGGTGTAGGAGGCGTCAATTTTGTCTTCAAGGCCTATGATGGCCCCTGCTCCCCCTAGTTCCTTGATGGTTAAGTCCTGAGTCCCCGTTCCCCCAACGCAGTACACTATCCTTCCTTTTACCTTGTCCTTGCTTAGAGTCCCATAATCACAACCACTATTATAATCATAATCATAATCATTAGTATTAGTATTCTCAAATTAAATGATGGATCAAGTATGAATAACAATACCTAGCACTGCCGTAGACTTCTCCACTATGGTTAGCCGCAAGGAGCCCACTAGTCAATGGATACATCTTTTTATTCGGGGAAAAGGTATTAATAGACAGTCCCTACAAAATAATATACCAACTGCAAATAAGCATGCATTTTTAATTTGTAACATGGAAAGAACTGCACTACACTTAGTCACTTACTGTTATGTTTTGTCCATCACCAAAAGCAACAAGTGTGGTGAACTGGCGGTCAACGGCGGTAGCAGCTACGGTCAAGATCCAGGGAGCGACGTTCTCGACGGACATGGGGCGAGGGCCACTGTTGCCAGCGGAGCAAGAAGTGAGAATCCCTCTCCCCATGGCGTGGAACGAACCAATGGCGATGGGGTCGGTGAAGAAATCACGTGAGGGGCCTCCGATGGACACGGACAATAAGCTCACGCCGTCGGCGATCGCCTCGTCGAACCCGGCGAGCATGTCCATGTCGCTGCATCCGCTGGACCAGCACACCTTGTACATGGCCACTCGTGCCGATGGGACCCCACCCCTCGCCGTGCCTCTGCCGATGCCGTAGAGACTCGCTCCATTCACCGCCGCTCCCGCCGCAGTCGAGGATGTGTGAGTGCCGTGCCCCATGTCGTCCGCCGGACTGAGGCTGTCGGACCCTGGCTCTGACTCGCTGTCCCCCAGGTTGAAGTATTTTGCTCCGATCACCTTGCTGCCATTTCATTGCATGAGTATAAATTTTGCCACGTGGATTCAGATAAAACTATTCAATAAATTAGAATAGAAGAATACTTGTTACAGCCAGTAAAGTTAGCTCCCTTAACACAATTGCCCTTCCAACTTCGTGGTGGAGGTCCATACCCTTCATCGTTGAAACTGGGGCAATCAACCCAAATGCCTGTTTAAATACAATAAGACCAATTTATTATCTGTGTTTACAATTATTATTATTATTATTAATCAATTTTAATTCTCTTAATACCTGTATCTAACAAGCCCACAATTATGTTACTTTCTATGTCGTTGTTTCTCTTCACGTTTAGGGGCATTCCTAGAAAATCCCATGATCTCGTTGTGTGTAGTTTGCGGTATGTATTTTGAAACACAGACACCACATTCCTCTCCTCTGCATAAAATTATTAAAAGAACAATTGTGTTTTCAATATTAATACATTATTTTACTGTCAAAAGCCTCACTTAGTGAAATATGTAGGGTACGTACCTTGCAGTCTCTCTGCCTCATGCGGCAAAAGTCGTGCAACGAATCCGTTGAAGCTCTTTCCATAGCTATGTATTTTGGACGCTCTCGCTAACTGCTTGCTGTAGTAAAAAAATAAATAAGAATAAAGTCATGAATTAATCATAAAATTAAATTATAATCAATGAATTTCAATTGGATAATAGTGAGATCATTACTCTCCAATTGCAGCCTCTAGCAAGTTGTGGTGGTGGCTCTCCACGGCATAGGTTTTAGCCACTGGTAATTCTCCCATGTATACAATATATGGCTGTTTTTAATATTTATTTATTTCACAAAATTCACGTCAATTAATAAATGTGTAGTAGAAAAAAGCATAAATGAATCATATAGCAAAATATTCTTCACTGTAAGTAGTGATCACTGATCAGTCACTGAAAAAATAGTCCCCATAAGTTTGGTGACTGAAATTTCCCAATTAGGCATACCTTTCTTTCATCATGTTGATTCGATCCTTGAACAGGCAAATGATAAAGACAGAAGAGTGGTAGTAGAAGCAATGGTAAAAAATCGTGTAACATCTTCATTGTATTATTATTCATTCTCCAACAAGACACTGTCTTAAGCTTACGATACTGTTGTGAACAAATAAATTAGTTTAGAGACTGATAATTTGTTCTTGCATGTATAGTGCAAGGGGCAAAGATTATGTGATGCAACGTGAAAAAAGTGACATTATAAAGGAAGAGAGAAATATAGCAGCGAAAGACAGTGCAGGACTGAGTATTTGGTGGCTTGGATTTTGGATCTTAGATTCTTAGTCATGTAACGACCATTACCAAAATGCTTCCTTCAATGAATGAATTGAACTGTAACAGTTAATTAGAATTTTCAAGAAAGTGCAAAAATGTAACTTTGAATAAAGACTAAATCAAATCCCAAAAACTTAGTCTTAGTACTAAATATTACGTAACATTCACATGACTTGACAACTAATTACTAATATGATAGCCTGATGCAAATGTTGCTGTCATGATATTAGAGGATTAAAATTGCATAATTATGATACTTTAGGCACTAAAACTGTATATTTAATTTTGTCTTAATTTATTTTTTTCTCTGTTTTTTTGTGTATTCATTATTTAAAAAATATTAAAATAAAGCTCATAAATAAATAACAATAAAAAGGAAAAAAAAACACAACAAATGAAAACAAAAGCTTTAACAAAATAAAGAACAAAAAAAACAGAGACATGAGATATTCTCGTGGAGGAAAAAGGTTGTGTTTTCCTCTTCTAATTTTCTTGTATGAACAAAAGACACCCAGACACTTCTTACTAAAGGCGTACTTCTCTTTGAATAATCAGTTTTTCAAATTTAAAATCATTTTTAAGATCAATTTTCTAAAAAAAAAAGTTTGTCAACCTCTTTATTTTCTTTCAATGGCTATGATTGCATGCATGCTGATGAATTTATATTTTATATATTTTTTAAATGTGAAGAGATACTTTTAATTATTCTTTACATTAATTATATCTTTTCAAGTTTTCAGCGCGAACAACATGATTCTGTTTGTATATTCTCTAATTTATTTTTTAATGTTTCAGAGCCATTTTCGTTCACTCCTTCAAGGTCAGCATTTTCATCAACTTTTTTTCTCCCCAAGATATCCACTTAAGCTTGTCTCCTCTAATGTGATATCATGATGTACAAAGTACAGCATAATATTCGTTTTTACAACTTTAATATGCTCTCGAGCATTAATTATAACATCAATCCACAGAGAAATTAACATGCGAAATTTAAGAGGTGTCATTTTTTTCTTTAACTAACTGAAATTAATTAATCTCATTTAGTCATTATTAATGTCAGTTATGAAAAAAAAAGTTGAGATACATTTATTGTTTATAAAAAAAACAGATGAATTATATAATATTTTTTATCATTAAAAAATATAAAAGATAATTAAAATCTAACAAACAAAACTACAAATAAGATAATAAGACACAAGTGTCATATAGTGTCATATATATATATAAAAGGATTTCATTAATTAAGGATGAGTCATGTTTCGCAAATTACTCTACCATTGATTTTCTTCTCACAAATGTGAGTAATTGAAATAATTGATGAATTATAATTAATCAGAAAGATAATTAAGAGTTTTCTTATTAAAAACTAAATAATATTAACTAATTTTGTTAATAGATGAGAATCAGTTTTTTTTTTATATATATTTTATTGCGAATGAAGTAATTAATTACACAATGCAAGTCCATAGTTTAGTTGCAAATTTTGTGGCGCACTGATCTGTGTTAAATTCAGAGTTATCCAAATGCACAGTTGAAAGAAAAAAAAAAAAAAAAGCAAAAATAGCTGATTAGAGCTTACTCAATTTTACTTACCAACCTGTCCGCCATAGATTGCATCGCAGTCATTTCCCTCACCTAATTGCACTCCACAACATACCTATCGTCTTTTGTTTTTTTTTTAATAACATACCTATCGTCTACATATATACGAGTTTGCAAAATCGTATGTTTATACAGGCTTCAAACAATCTCAAGCTAAGGACCATATATTGTTTCATTTTACAATCAAATTAACCCCAAAGCTTGGGATACAAGCTAATTGACATCATAGGGAGTTTTTGCACTCATTTAATTATTAATTATCGCATAGGTTAGATTGTTAATTTTAATAATTATTATTTTAAAAACATAGTATATATGTTTTCCAATTAGTTAATAGTGCAACTTTTTTTTTCTTTTCAATTATCTTATTTATTAAAAAAGTCTTGCGTAATTATGTAGGAAGTTACATGACATTTTTCTGATAATAATAAATTCGAATGGTGTTTTTATGTAGGAATTAATTAAGTAACAAGTGTATATCATTGAATCGCCGTACGTATCATTACATTCCATTCCGATGATCCAATATATTTTCTCAAATATTGAAAGACATAAATTCTTTTATATTTGCCCTCATTGTTTATTATGAATGATGAGGGTGTGTTTCGGTTGTTGTTCCTTGTTGACGTACCTTTACAAGAAGGCCGCAACTAAAAGTGGCAGTGAGGCCAGGTGAGAAACGTGGGGTGCTGCTGCGATGATGTGGTTCCAGTTCGATGTGGAACCTCCTGATCAACGAAAGCGCCACACTCTTGAGCTCCAACAGTGCCATTTCTTTCCCCAAACACACCCTAATCCCCGCTTGAAACACCGGATACTTGAACGGATTCTGAGGGCAAAACACCCCTTCCTTATTCAACCACCTTTCTGGCCTAAACTCAAAGCAATCCTCGCCCCATATCTCCTCCAAACGCCCCATCGCATAGGGATGGTAAGTAACCCTACTCCCTCCCTTCACAAAACTCCCATCAGGCAACACATCATCTTCTAAGCAATACTTTGAATCGAATTGTACTGGAGGGTACAACCTCATGCTCTCGTACGCCGCGGCTTCTAAATACTGCAGCCGTTGAAGCTCTTCAAAGCTTGTTGTTGTAACAAGGTCACTTTTGTTGTTAATGTCTGGTGGTCCAATTACTCGCTCTGCTTCTAGAAGAATCTTTGATTCCACTTCTGGGTGTTTCGCCAGTAGCCAGAAGAAGCTTGTTAGAGCAGAAACCACGGTGTCACGACCGGCTAGTAAGAAACTCACGATAATGTCTTTTAAATATGTGTCATCGTTCACACTCGTCATGAACCGTGACAGCAGGTCCTTGTGAGATGATAAGTACCCCATTTTTCTTCTCTGTCTTATGACCTCTTTGGCTAAGACGTTGATCATTTTAACAGCTTCTCTTAGCTTCTTCTCCGACCCCACGTTGAGGAACCGTTTGATCTTCCAGATTAGTGGTGACACCGACATGGCTCTCTCCGCGGACAGTTTCGACGCCAAGTCAAAGGACATAGCGAAGTCTGATATAGGCAAAGACAGCTCCAAACACATAGGGTCCAACCCGAAGGAGAATCTACAAATGCTGTCGAAAGAGAATCTCTTGAAAACGTCCTGCAAGTCCAGAACGGCGTCGTTTTGTTTGGAGAGAAGAAGAAGAGGGAGGAGTCGGTGTTGGATTTCGAATTTGACGACATCGAAGGCGAAGGATCTTATCGAGTTCTTGGTGAGTTCCAAGGTGGCCATCTTCTTCTGGAAGCTCCAGGATTCGCCGTCGACGTTGAAGATTCCACGGCCGAGGAAATCGCCGAGGATGGAGGAGAAGGTTTTGCCCTTGGGGAAGTTGTGGAACCTTGTCTTGAGCATGTACTCGACGTTGTCAGGGTTAGCGGTGATGGTGTTTCCGAGGACGTGGATGTGGATGGTTTTGGTCGGCGAGTTTCGGAGGAGGTGAGCGTACCAGTCGCAAAGGTTGTCGAAGGTTTTGGACCAGCTTGAAGTTAGATAGGCCTCGCAAGTTTCGCAGCTGCAGAAGAATAACGTGTTTATTATTCTTGGCCAGCCAAGGAACAGAGATGAAGATAAAGTAGTGAAGAGGATGATAATAATGATAATGGCCAATGAAACACACAGTGTTCCGAAGGGGATGTTAGTGAAGAGCTGCATCAGAGTAAAAGCAGGTTCAAGCTCCATTGATGGACAAAGATAAAATTAATACACAGGGCAGTGGGGATATATATGCTGTACGTGTGATTACAAAAATTATTTTTACTTTGTCGAATATAACTATTATTAACCCTTATTATAATGGTATAACTTTTAAAAAGTTATTTTTAAAAATTAAAGAAGCACCACTTTATCAAAATAAATACTTGGACAAATATCGTTGACAAATATCTCTAATAATAATGTTTGACCAACAAAACATGTGTATATAGTTTTCATATTTTTTTTTTACTTATATATAACTTTTTTTCCTTAAAAAAACTTAGATTTAAATTAATAAAATTTGTAATCAATAGTTAAGAGACTACAATTTAAGAGTTACTTAATAGATTTTAATTATTTTTCTTATAAATATTTATTTGTCCCAATGTCAGATAGATATTGACTTTAACTATAGAGTGTTTTTGTTTTTTTTTTTTTTTAATGAAAAACTAACTATAGAGTATAGACACGTAATGATATTCTAGACACATTTTTTTTTTAAAACTAACTATAGAGTATAGACACGTAACGATATTCTAGACACATAATACACTTATAAATCAACTTGAATTTTATAATATTATTTTTAAAATCATATAAATATAAATAGAGTATTGAAATTTTCTAACACCATAAAACTTTGTTAAATTATCCAAAAACCAACTTTATTTTACTCATAAAATATGAATTGACTATCAAATATTCAAATTAATACTACAAAAATTAAAATTAACGTCAGAATGTTTGTATGTAAGTTTTAAAAAATCCTCACTAAAATTGTGACCCCAGAATTTGCGACAGAAACGTAGTTCTCTGTAACTAAATTTGGTTATTAATTCTTTGATTTTTATTTTTAACTTTTACATAAAAATAGAAATTTGAGAAACCAAATTACGTAACGTATGAAAAATTGCCTAGATCATGAGTATGTGATGCATATGAAAATTTTCATTTTTTTTTCTTCTATTTTTTTTATATATATAGAAGTGCATAATGTTAAAGTATAAAAAATAAGGAGTATTTTTTTTTTTTATATTCACTTTTGGTATGTTCATTTGTAGATAACCCCTACAGAAAGAAAAAAGACAATGAATATTAAACAGTTTACATTATTCGAATACTAGTTATTTTCAGATTAACACATATATGAAAATTAATATTACACATTCTAATAATTTTTTTTTTTGTTCTCTCAATCAAACAAGGTACAAAAGTTATGTATAGTTTTTATGAGTAAATATTTTTTTTTAAAAGAAAGGGAACAAATGATTCAAGAAAGAACAACTAAACTCGGACATGAAGAACCCATGCCCTTCCCATAAAGCAGAGACAGTTAGAGCAGGCATTTCTACTCATGATCACATGTTATATTTTGAGGTTTCATATCCAACATCTTTATTGCTTTTTTTAATCTTTTTCGCTGGTTACCTCTTCTCGCATTCGATAATGTGATATTACTAACACACATAATCGTAGCCATAATTAAAAGAAATAATTAAAAGAGATATAACTTTTATAAAACTATAATAAGACCAGCAAAATATAAAATTAAAACATTATTATGAAAATTTTAAATAAAAATAACATTATTCATAACTAAAGTTATAAAATTTAAGTAGTTATTTTCATATTTTTCATGACTCAATTTTATACAATTTATATCTCACCTTTTTTTTATTATTCATGTCATTTATTATATTTATTACTTTGTTTACTTTCATTTTTATCCATTTCTCTTTTAATATTTAAGAGATGTAAGATAATCTTAATCCAAGGCAAAAAAAATCCAAGACGAAGTTAAGGTTCTAGATAAATTGATAAAAAAAAATTACACCAAAACTAATGAAGAGCGAGGATATTACGAAGAAATTGTTGATTGGCAGAGCGAGTTGAGAAAAAAATGTATTATATATTTTAATTAATAAAATATAGAATTTTATAATGATTGAGTAAGAGAAAACGTTTCCAATGTGTTGTTTATCTTAATAAATAGAATATTATTTGTTCTTGAGGAAGTCAGAATCTTAAATTGGTTTTATGACTATCGCCATGACTAGAAGTAGTAGTTCACTCATCACTGGCTTCGCCCATCCTTCATCCTATTCCTGATTAGACCCAACCAATCATCTTTTTATCAAATCATGTTACATTGTTATTCATCGATCACTCTCCTCCTCTCATCTTGCCATAGCAAATTAGCAACCTCTCCTTGCATCTCTATTGACCACCGTCCCTTGTAATATATAAAGTTGTAAAGAGCTAGTTCCTTCCATTCATATATAATTTTGTATTCATTATAATTTTTTAAAATATATTTTACTAAAACATGGATATTAAGCATAACTAATTGAATATGATCGATCGAAGTGTGCGATATTTTATTGTTTAGACACTAAAAGTAAAAAATTAAAAAGGTTAGTAACCAAAGATATATTAATCCTTAATGAAGTGCATATGATTTGGTACTGGTCGCTCCCTCTGAAAAAGAAGGCATGCAAAGAACGTCATTGATGATGTCATATATGTATATACGGACCAATTATTAATGGTCTGCTACGTACAACAATGTCGAGTAGCCATTCGCCATGCCATAGGGCCAGCCAGAACAGAATGGCATCTTCTTGGTCCCAGCCCCAGCATCCATTGTCTGCTTTCCCAAGTTTTAATTTTATCCATCTCTTAGTCTCAACATGCATGTTGTGGCTGGATCAGGATCACACTATGCATGCTCAACATCGACTACTGCAACAAACTATATCTATCTACACATCTTCCTTTGAAATTGCTTTTTCATATCATATCCTATCCTATAGTATATAGCTAGTCTATGGAGTAATTAGTAAAATTTACATGGCTAAACAATGTAACTTCACAATTTTTTAAACATGCTCATCGTGTTTAGTAAAGTTTTGAAAGAACAATAATTAGTGCCCTGGCCCCTGGCATATATATTTCTTAAAATATTTTTTTTTCACTTGTATATAATTATGTTTGTCAAAGCCAGAACTAAGAAGTAGCGAAATTTGGCAAAGGAATGCTTTGGTGCAAAAGGTAATGTGCATTAAAAAGAAAGTGCAAAATGTAAGTGCGTCTTAAACGAGCGCGTGCCCACATGTCTCTAAAGATTGAGATCAAAGTCTATCAACCTAAAGATGTAAGCATCACCAAAATAGCAACTATACTGACCAATAAGGAAAGTAGGATATATTTTGAAAGGAAAGTACAAATGTGAAAGCCATACAAATAAATTGAAAGTTTGGTGAAGTGGTACTATAATGTCCGTTTATTATGTTTGGTTTTTATTTTATTTTTGTTGTGAATGCAAAACATTAATAAATCTAGACTTTTGTAGGTAGCAGAAAAAAAAAATATCTAGACTTTTCGTTAACAGTATTATATATGTTTGTATGTTTATGAAATTTTAATAATATTTTGAATTGAGACAAAAAGATTAATTTTTTTCATATAGTTTGTTTTCAAAATAATAGAAAATGATTGTCTTATAATTAATTATGTAAACTTAATATAATATAAATATTTGTCTTATTTGTTGGTTCTTCATATTCAAAATTCATAGTAAATTATGCTTTTGAGGTACTGCTTAGTAGATACATAAATAATTGGTTCCCTTTTATAATCATTTGATCATAAGAAAAAAAAAATTTAAGTTGCTTCATGATTTATTTAAACTATATATAGGTGCTAAAGTGATCATTAATTATAAATGAAAGTTGTTAATTTGGAGCAATACATTATATCATGGAGACGAAAAGAGAATAATATTAAAAACTACACATGCATTATTTGAAGAGAAACAAAAAGAGCAAGCTTAGCTAGTAAAGAATGTGTTGAAGGGCATTCATGGTTCGCAACTTGTTATATATTGCATGCCATCCAGCCTCTGTAGGGTGCACATGATCCCAAAAGAACGCAGATTTGGGGTCATCACAGACCTTATATTTCTTCACATTGTGTTTGTCCACACTCCCGCATGAGTACTTGCTGTTCACGCCAACACAGCACGGTGTGAACTTGTTTCGGATGTTGTGGGTCGAAGGGTGGTTCAACACCGACATGAAACTGTCGAAGAGGTTCAGGATTTGGAAGGTATTGGAAGAAGAAGAACCATCTTGTTGTTGGTTCAACTTGGCCACTGCTTGCATCAAGAGGGTGTTGTGGAGAAGTACAAAGGCGTTTGTGGTTTCATTGCAACGTTGGAATGAGGTTTGTGATATTTCTTCCGGTAGGCATCCAAGGGGTTGTAAAGATCCCACCATTACTCTCTTCACTCCCAACCCTTTTATGCGAATCAGATTATTTGTTGTTTGATTAACCACTGAGGCCACAAAACTTGGTAAACCCTACATACATATAAATATGCAAATTAAACAAGGTGGTCATTAATCAATAAAAAAAAAGTGTAATTAGAGACAGACAAACTCTGTCGCTAAAACTATTAAATCAGTCATTATCATTAATATTGAAACAGCAACCAATATATTGGTTGGTAAAACTTTTGTCACTAGAAAATTCTAGAGACTGATTTTACGACCGTTTTTAAGAAAATATATGATTCATTAGCTAAATCCATTGCATATCAAAATTGGTCGTAAAGTCCGTCACTAAATTGTGCTTCTTTGGTAGTGATTTTTTAAAACAAATACTATATTTTTGTTTATTTCCTTGGCCTGTTATAATTTGACAATCATTGGCCCAAATGTAAAGGTCCATTACATCCTTAGACACTGGATATGTAAGAAGAATCTACCAAACCCATCCCGAAAAACCAAGACTGGCTAGCTAAAAGATTTTAACATATGTTTGAATTTACATATTTTTTTAATGAAATTTACTGATTATTTCATTGATCACTAATAATGATGAAAGCTTTATTGTATGGTTTCTTAATTTTGAAATGTTTTTAATTATATTTTAAAGGCAACAAACAGAGATTTTAATAATTAAACCAAAATAATGAATTACCTGGGAGCCATTAGTTTGAATGTAACGACTGTAGTCATTTCCAGCGACAGAGAGAAGGGCAACTGAGTTGGTGAGATCTAAGGAAGTGTACACTTTGTCTTTGATGAGTTGCTCCAAGAAATCTATCTGGGTTGTCATGTTTGGGAGTAGAACTAACGTGTTAAAGACACCAGTGCCCCCAAACGCAAAGTTCATCCCATATTTCACATGTTGTGGGATCACTTTCCTCAATCTGTAGGGGATTGGCGATTTCAATTTCAAATACTTTGCTGCATCCATCACAAACACATGTACACGTACGTACGTACGTACTTTTATTAATCACCTATTAATAAAAATGTATTCACGACACTCTTTTTTATATATATATATATATACAGTGGGAAACTTGTTAAGATTCTTTTCTTAATTGATAATTAAACAAGTGAAAGAAATTCAAGAGGTCTCTAATTAACTATTATTAGCATCAAATACTTTTGATTTTAGAGTTGAGGTAACTAATCCTGTTAAAGTAAGACAACGCTTTTCCTTTTATTGACAAGCTGCAGAAGTCTAGATCAGAACCACTAGTAGAGATAAAAGGCTGCATTTTTGGGATAATAAGAAAAACAAGTACTCATATGTCTATGTCCCATAGCCAAAGATTCTTTGGTATTTGACCGAACAAAAAATGGAATATGCAGGACAATTACATGCTCAACGGTATCAATTCAATTTTATTGTCTTTGAAGTAATTAGTAATATACATATTCCTTTTTGGCATAATTAGTACTTTATGTTTTTGAAAATATTCATTTAAACTAAAAAATAAACTATTTATTTCTTAACCAAATTTGCATTTATTTCTCCACTTAAAAGTTTAAATCATACCATGATATGCAATTTCTATGCTTTTTCAAACATCACGATAGTAAGGAAAAAATCATGGCAGATTGCCAGTAAAGATGAAAGAAAATAAGGACGTGAACTGTGTGTGAAGGAGGAAACGGTATAATTGAAAAAGGTAGAAGAAGTAGTAGAGTGGAGCACTGAATGTTAAAGCAATGATTACAAATAGTAATGATAAAGACAAAAGTAGTGTCTGCATCCAAAGCATGGTGTCACGCGATCGAGAAAGTAGAGAACATGCCATAACACAAATAATTCGATGAGATGAAAAAAAATAAAAAAGGAGATAAAATGCAGTTCCAACGCGCCATACAAACAAAAACAGAATTGGGAAAAAAAAAGTGACATGTTACAACATCCTAAGCACAATAAAATGCAACATTTTAAAAGACAATTAGCACGAGAAAAGGAAAAGTGGGAGGCCAGCAGAGAAGAGAACCCCACCAACAGTCTAGCATACTAGTAATAATATGCAATAATTTTATCATATGAAATGAAACAGATTAAAGCAAGTCCAAAAGCAAAAACTTTTGTTGAGAAAGAAAAGCTAAAGATAAAAAAAAAAAAAAAAAAAAGAAGGTTGCACTTACCGATGTAATCGGTGAGGACTCTCCCGTCGGAGAAACGACCGGCGGGCTTGCCGGGAAAGGTGAAGCCATAAGGGTCCTTCCATGAATTTGAGACACTTTTGGGAATGTTACCTGTGTCAGCATAGGAGTCTCCGAAAACGAACAATTTTGTTGGGCTAGCTTCAGCTTGCACCACCGTTTGTTCTGCAATAAATAAATAAACAAATAATTTTTTAGCTTCTTATCTTATCACTTAGATAAGAAAGAAAGATGCCATGAGCGAAAATAAATATGGGGTATTTTATTTTATTATATGATTACCTGAGAGATATAGAACTAAGAAAAGAGAGAGGAGGGGAAAGAGTTGCTTGTGGGAGTTCATCGTGTTTTGAAGTCTGGAGTGAGGAAAGGAAGTGAAGAGAGAAACGCGTTTTAATTTTATAGGGAGTGAGGCAAGAGCAAACCAAGGTTTTATTCCGACGGTGAGATTTACTTATTATTAGTATATTAGGATAATCTTTTAATTTTTTGTCAACAAGTGACAATAAATCATATTTTATAAAGAAATTAATATTCATTATTGAAACTTTTATACTATAAAATTAATAATTATTGTAAATATCTCAAAAAATTAATAAATTTATTATATTCTATAATAAATTGTGAACGAATGATAATGTTTTTTAATTATTGTATTTTGTAAATATTACTCACATTATTCATCTTACTATAATAAAATAGAGGTGCACGAATCAATTTTTTTTTTTAATCTTCGATGTGACATGAACTAAATTGATGATCATATTATCAATTAACGACAACATTTAGTGGCAGATAGTTTTAAAAAAAAAAACTTGAAAAAATATATTTAAACAAAAAAATATGAAAAAATAGATAATAACTTGAAAAAATATATTTAAACATATATATATATATATATATATATATATTAAATTGTTTCCACCTAAAAACACTTCTTACATTATATTGATAAAAAAAAATGAAGTGTAATTTTATTATTCGAAAGGATAGTTAAATGTCATTTTAATTTGTGAAAGAAAAAAAATATCAATTAAATTTTATGTCACTTTAATCATTTTATTAAAAATTGTCATTAAAATTATTATTAGTATTTAAATAACACACTATTGATTACAGTATATAATAAACACGTAAAAAAAAACGATAAACATATAAATAACAATATAGTACATGTATAATATATAATAATTGAGTAAGTTATAATTTAAAAAAATTTAACTAAAAAGTATTCATGTACTTAATTGTTTTAAATTGAGATTGTTTTACCATAAAAGAAATGTCTGACAACATGAAGATATTAAATTTCTTCTCAATTTTCAAAATTGGTCTTTGAAAATGTGAATTTATTAATTAATTTATTATGTAAAAATTTAGAGATAATAATTTAATCCTCGAATAGGTTAATTTGTACTATAATTAAAAAAATATAAAATAATTAATGGTCAGATTCTCTGTCAATAGTATTGTTGGGTTGGGTTATGGAAAAAACATACTTGGACAGTGCAAAATGCAAATGCAACCACTGCTCTGCTCATCGTTAATTAATCCTTGACGGAAAACTAAAAAAGTTGTGGACGTGCTGAACCAACATCATTTGAAAAGTTGATTCATCCCACTACTCCCATTACCATCAGTAGTGGCCAAATACAACGATGTTAATTACTTCATCCATAATCTGAAAAGTAATTAATTAAAAAACCAAAGTTACAATAAATAAGATGGATACAAATTCAATCTCCCATATTTTTTTTTCTCATTGATATAAAATAGTTCCCATAAAAGATAATTAATCTTTGATAAAGAACGTAAACATACACAATATAATATATATTTCACTTTTTAACATAATTTATTCTATATTTAAATTTATTAAAATTCAAATCTGAATCACTTTATTAAGGAATACAAGTAACTGTATATCAATTAATTTTAATCTCTCATATTTAAGTAATAATAAAATATTTACAACAAATTAAAATTATAAAAATTTCATCATTTATTACATTATTTTGATTTGTTCCAACGAAGATATGATATTATATTTAGTTTAGTTTGTTAAGAATTTAATCTTAAAGCAGTAAAAAAATATAATCTTTTTTTAAAGAGAAAAAAAAAATATAATCTTAAGAAGATATGATAAATATTTATAAAAAAAATTATTGAATAGACATAAATACAACATTATATATTAATTAAATATATGCATTAATAGTATTTAATACAATAAATATTTGTCTGTATGTGCATTGTAATATTACTTATATATTGGCTTCGTATGTTTAAATTTGAAAAAAAAAATATTTTTTATGAAGCTGATATAAATTGTTTATTAAAAAATACAAAATTATATTTTTTTAAAAAGTAGTTTAGAAAAACATATTCTACATTAAAAAAAATTATAGACATATATAAATTTTGATAAATATATTCTACATTAAAAAAAATCAATCTAAATTTTGAGATATCTAAATTTTGAGATATGATCTACATGATAAATTATCGTAACTTAAAAACAATAACCTAAATATATAACCTGACTCAACTAAGATCAATTGTTAAGCAAAATATACCATTTAACCCGACCTATTTATGTTTATTGAATTAAATTTGGTGGTAAATTACACGAAAGTCAACCCACTTACATTTTTTTTTTTTTCTGCATTCACTTGCACTTTTGTTGTCACCTTATTATAGCGTATATGAAAAAAAAATATTATAAGTGATATAAAAAGAAATAAAAAAGAAGACAATTATCATACTTTTCGTTCCACACATTTAACACCATGTTGCAATATAATTCAAGGCTCTAAATGTCCATGTATTAAGTTAGGAATAAGTCAGCATTTGTTAACTGAACTGTAGGAAGATTTGGTCAAGTCAGTTGCTAGTTTTTAGCTATTTTTTAAGTGAACATTTGCTTTTGTTTGAGTCAGTTTTATGCCACTTTCTTAGGTGATGTTAGTCGTGGAAAGTGGAGTCAGTATATTAAGTTAGTTGAGTCTATTTAAGCATTGTTATGTACTAAGTTTAATGTAAAGAAGAACGTTGATTTCCTCATTGATTTGTCTCTCAAAATTGTTATCTTCTTCCTCTAATTGTAACATTTGGTATCAAAGCTTGAGAGCAATTCTTGGGTTGATTTTGAGTGTTTTCGTGTGAGAAATTAAACACAAAGGTCACCATGTAGAACAACAATGGGAATGGAAACTCACTAAATCAGTTGCCTATTTTCAAAGGTATTAATTTTCATTTTTGGAGTCTAAAAATGAAAACTCTCTTCAAGTCACAAGAGCTGTGGAGTAGTGTTGAGAGTGGGTTTGAAGACGATAGAACTGAGGAGCCAGACCAAGCCTTGAGGGAGAAAAGAAAGAAAGATGCAAAAACACTCTTCATCATTCAACAAGCTCTTGATGATGAGGTGTTTCCACGCATTGCAGCAGCTTCTACAGCAAAAGAAGCATGGCGTATTCTCAACCAAGAATATGTCGAAGACAAGAAAGTGATCAATGTAAGATTACAATCTCTAAGAAGAGAATTTGAGTCATTCCAGATGAAGGAAAAGGAGAAAGTGCAAGAATGTTTGTCAAGGATATCTAGCACAGTTCAACAGATGAGAACCTTAGGTGAAGAGATCAAGGAAAGCTAGGTTGTGAGTAAGGTGCTAAGAAGCCTCACAAAGAAATATGATCACGTGGTGGCAGCAATTGAGGAATCAAAGGATATGGAAACATATACCTTTGATGAATTGAAAGGCTCTCTTCATTCACATGAAGAAAGAATATGCAAAGGTGATGACAAGAAAGAAGAGAAGGCTTTTCAGGCAAAGGAGAGTCTTCAAACAAGGAGAGAGCAAAGCAAAGTTCAGGCAGAGGCGGAGGTAGAGGCTCCAGAGGGAGAGGTCGTGGAAGAGGGCAGAGTAATGAGGAAAGGGATCAATTTTCTCAAAATTACAAGGGCTCATTCAAATGCTACTACTGCAAGAAGCCTGGACACAAAGAGGCTACTTGCTGGAAGAAAGAGGAGGATGAACAGAAAGGACGTGATCAAAAATCCAATTTTGTGGAGCAAGAAGAGAAGTTATTCTTGGCACAACATACATCAAACAATGATGCTGAAGGTGGTGTGTGGTATGTAGATAGTAGGTGCTCAAACCACATGTCAAGTGCTAAGTCAATGTTCAGGACCTTGGATGAAACAGCAAAGACCAAAGTGAGACTTGGAGATGGAAAGCAGCTTGAAGTAGAAGGAAGAGGCACGATTGCAATCACAACCGAGCAAGGTAACACCAAGCTCTTATGTGATGTGCAGTATGTGCCAAGGTTGGCTCACAACTTGCTAAGTGTCGGCCAACTTCTCAACTCTGGCTATTCTGTGCTATTTGAAAATAGAGCCTGCTTGATTCAAGACAAGAGCTCTAAAGAGACTGTAGTGAAGATTGCCATGGGAAAGAACAAGATGTTTCCTCTATATTTGTCAAGCCATGTAAGCCGAGTCTTGACAGTCAAAGGGGATGATAATGCTAAGCTTTGGCATCTAAGATATGGTCATTTGAATATGCAAGGGCTGAAATTGCTACACTCCAAAGATATGGTGCAAGGGCTGCCTAAAACTGGAGAGCTTGAGCTGTGTGAAGGTTGCATTTATGGGAAACAATTAAGAGGATCATTTCCAACAGGCAAAGCATGGAGAGCAAGTGAGTGCCTTGAACTTCTTCATGCAGACTTATGTGGCCCAATGAAAAGAGTCTCACTCGGTGGAAGTAAGTATTTCTTGCTCATCACAAATGATTATAGTAGAATGAGCTAGGTTTATTTTCTTAAAGCTAAGTCTGAAGCATTTGAAAACTTTAAGATTTTCAAGGCTATGATTGAAAAACAGTCTGGCTTGTATGTTAGAGCTTTGAGAACAAATAGAGGTGGTGAATTCTTGTCAAATGAATTCATTACTTTTTGTGAGGAGCAAGGGATAAGAAGAGAATTGACTGCTCCATATACTCTAGAGCAAAATGGAGTGGTCGAGAGAAAAAATAGAACTGTGGTTGAGATGGCAAGGAGTATGCTCAAAGCTAGAGGTGTGCCAAACAGATTCTGGTGTGAAGTTGTAGCAACTGCAGTGTACATTCTCAACGTTTCTCCTACCAAAGTTGTCATGAACATGACACCACTTGAAGCTTGGAGAAGAAAGAAACCGTTTGTAAGTCATTTGAGAATTTTTGGTTATACAGCATATGCATTAGTTGATTTAAGGACTAAGCTGGATGATAAATCTGTCAAATGTGTATTTATTAGCTATGCTACTCAGTCAAAGGCATACAGACTGTATATCCCATTAATTGGCAAGATAATTGTCAGTAGAAATGTTGTATTTGATGAAGATACAAGCTGGGATTGGAAGGAATGTGAAATCAATAAAAGTGTTCAGTAGAAATCAATCAGTTTTGATGGTTCAAAGGAGGTCTCAAATGTGCCAGAAAATTATCACACCCAAGCCCTCCTTCAACGCCATCAAGCCAGGGATCATTAACTCCTTCAAGCTAGGGATCATCTAGCTCATCAAGTGATTTTGCTCCAAGAAGATATAGATCTTTGGCAGACTTGTATGAGAATTGTGACTTTGCATTAATGGCAGCAGATCCAACATGCTTTGAGGAAGCTGAAAAAGAAGTGGAATGGCAAAATGCAATGAAAGAGGAGATCAAGTCCATTGAGAAGAATGCGACGTGGCAATTGCTGAATCTTCCTGAAGGGAAGAATGTCATTGGACTGAAATGGGTGTTCAGAACAAAGTTCAACACAGATGAGAGCATCCAAAAGCACAAAGCTAGGCTGGTGGCTAAGGGGTATGCACAGCAAGAAGGAATTGATTTTGAGGAAACGTTTTCACCAGTTAGCAAGAATTGAGACAATGAGAGTGGTACTAGCATTGGCTACTCAATGGAAGTTGAAGGTGTTTCAGTTGGATGTCAAATTAGCATTCCTCAATGGAGACTTGCAAGAAGAGGTGTTTGTTGAGCAACCATTGGGGTTTGTCAAGGCTGGTGAAGAAGGCAAGGTATACAAGTTGCAAAAGGCATTGTATGGGCTGAAACAGGCTCCACAAGCCTGGTATAGAAAAATTGATTCATTATTCCTTCAAAATGAATTTGAGAGAAGTGAGAATGAACCAACTCTCTATGTGAAGAAAGGTACAAATGGATTTATAGTTGTCTGCCTTTATGTAGATGACATAATCTATTTTAACTCATCTCAAAAGTTGCTAGAAGAGTTCAAAGCTGCCATGATGAATCAGTTTGAGATGACTGACCTTGGATTACTTCAGTACTTTCTCAGTTTAGAAGTGAAGCAGGGAGAAGATGGAATCTTTCTCTGTTAAAGAAAATATGCAGAGGATTTGCTTAAGAAGTTTCATATGGAGAAATGTGAAGCAATGAGAACTCCTATGAACACAAATGAGAAGTTGCAACGTGATGATGGCACTGAGAAGGCAAATAAGAAGCTTTTCAGAGGCTTAGTTGGTGGCTTGAATTACCTTACACATACGAGGCTTGATATAGCTCATAGTGTAAGTGTAGTTTCGAGATATATGCACTCTCCAACTAAGCAACACTTAAGTGCAGCAAGGAGGGTTCTTAAGTATGTTGCAGGTTCAATCAAACTTGGAATACTTTATGAGAGTGTGGATAATTTCAAGTTGGTTGGCTATAGTGACAGTGACTAGGCAGGGTGCTTAAATGATAGAAAGAGTACATTAGGTTTTGTATTCAGTCTTGGCTCGGGAGCCATCACTTGGAGCTCCAAGAAGCAAGACACAGTTGCTTTATCATCATTTGAAGCTAAATATGTAGTTGTTGGTGCAGCAGCAAGGCAAGCAATCTGGTTGAGGAAATTGCTAAAGGATTTGTGTTGTGAGCAAGAAGGTGCAATCGAATTGTGGTGCGATAACAAGTCTGCTATAGCCATGACAAAGAATCCAGCGTTCCATGCTAGAACCAAGCATATTGAAGTTTAGCATCACTTCATAAGGAAGCTAGTGGCAGAAGAGAAGTTAGTGCTAAAGTTCTGTGGTACAAATGAACAGAATGCAGATCTGTTTACAAAAGTTTTAGCATAAGCGAAACATCAGTTCTTTCTGGAGAAAATAGGAATGCACGAGCTTGAATTAAGAGGAGGTGTTGTAATATAATTCAAGGCTTTAAATGTCCACGCTAGGAATAAGTCAGCATTTGTTAGCTGAACTGTAGGAAGATTTAGTCAAGTCAATTGCTAGGTTTTAGCTATTTTTTAGGTGAACATTTGCTTCTGTTTGAGTCAGTTTTATGTCACTTCCTTAGGTGATGTTAGTCGTGGAAAGTGGAGTCAGTATATCAAGTTAGTTGAGTCTATTTAGGCATTGTTATGTACTAAAGTTTAATGTAGAGAAAAACGTTGATTTCCTCATTGATTTATCTCTCAAAACTGTTATCTTCTTCCTCTAATTGTAACAAACTTTACACTTTTTTATAATCTTCCCTAAAGAAGGGGAAAAATGAGCACCCTTCCCTACCAACCAAGGCATGTTTTCTTGTGTTTCTTTACCTCTCTCCCTTGTGAAAGTGAAAGGGTTAATCTTGATAACGAGGCCAGGGAAAACATCATCAGGTCCTCAATTTCTCTTCAACAATATATGGATCCCCACATTTTTCACTTATTGTTTGCAGAGTTTCTCCCTTACGAACCACATATTATTCCTCTGAACCCTGAACTCGCTTGTGCTCGACTTGCAGCAACTTAGTACTAGCACAAACAGAACAATGCACCAAGATATCTTCTCTCCCATTCCTAGCCGTTGAAGAAGAACACACATACATAAGATATATATATATATATATATATATATATATATATATTCTTAAAAACAATATAATATCCTTGGTCATATTCATATATGTAAGGGAAGATCGAGAGTTTACTTTCTTCGCAGGTTGTTGAAGTGGGATAATCCTGTGGAAGTAGGCACTAACTGCCAATTTGTTGAACTAATAAAGGGGGCAAGAGTTGGTTTAACTGCTTTCTTTAATGGAAAATCTGTCACATATATTTGCCCTTTGCTTCTTTCAACGCCTATTAAGCTTTTCATTTCATTTCCCTATCCTTTCTTTCACGTTTCAACAACTCAACCTCAACTTGTGCTTCTTGATTCTTGATACTCTCATTCATGAACCATTTGAAGAGATCGATATGATGCAGCATCCTTTGACTTGGAATATTATGAGCACTTAGCAGCACTCGTGTCTTGATCTAGCAGGGGTAGCTAGCTTAAGTTAAAGGCCCACATCAACATATATGATTGATTGATAAGGAATTTGGTAGAATAATACACCTTTCTTCAAACTTAATTAAATCAATTCAAAAATTAGATAGCGTCAATTATTCTCAATCATAACTGTTCATAGATTGACTTGAAAACAAGTAACAATCATAAATAAAATATAATAAAATGGATTTAAAACTACTACAGAACCACATACAATAATTACTTAATTTTATCCCTGTTTTCTTCTTCCACTTCCTAATCCGCTGCTCCTACGCCGACCACCGTCCACCATGGCAGCTTGTTTCCTAGATCACCGTAACCCCGCCACGTCAGCTCTCTTTATCTGAAAACGCAACAAGCTTGAGGTTTTCTCTCTTTTCTGTTCTTTTAATTGTTAAAAAACTATAAGTATATATTTATTTATATTGTTTGTATTTCTGATTCCCCTCTTTCTCTTTCTGTTTTTATTTTTTTATAAATGATTATCAAATATTAGTATATGAGGATTATGAAATTTAATATCTTATATTTACTAAATTATAAAGTTAATAGAAATATTGACAGTGTGTATTATACTAAAATTTGATAGCATGTAAAGTTCCTAGGGTAATATCACTGTGTTAACACTTGGCAGAACTTTTCTGGAATTTACTTGTGCTCAACATATCAACACGTAACCTTAAAATTAAGATACTTGTTTAGTCAAATAGATAGTGTTTATCCATTTCTTTTAGTTTGAGTTTACTGAAGAAGATATAAAATAGATTTTCATTATAAATATATTATTGTATTCTCTCCAATTTGATACTATCGGTTTGATCATTTTTCATCATCTTTATCTTTTTAAATGAAAATATTATGTATTCTCTTAAAATTTGATCCAATCAATCTATTTTTTGATTGAGTTGGTTTAAACTTTTAGTTGGATCATGCGAGACCTAATAGAAAAAAATTATAGCAGCAGTCCAATCTAATAATAACATAGAAGACATACGACATCATAATTAGTGGATTAAATCTGAACCATTAAGTAAAGAATAAAAGTTTCTCAAAAAGATTGGATCAGATTAAACTTAATGCTCTTGTCTAAACCTCACACCTAATCGAGAAAGTTCATAGCATAACGTTTATAATTAAACTTTGTCATGAAATTTATCACAAAATACTTGGGAGGCCAAACCATGTTCAAGGGTTTTGTAATCATCTTTTTTTTTTTTTTTACTATATCAACTATTGATGCTTTAGGGATTTTGGAATGGGATGTCAACATAATTGAAATATTCATCCTATTACTCTTTTTTCTAGTTTCCTCTTTTTTGCTTAAAAACAAAATGGATCAGGCTCTATGTTTTTATTTTAGCATTGTCCCTTCTCCTGTATCTATTGTAATATTTTCCTAAGCCTACTTAGGTGAAAAGTATGTGGAAGAGAAATAGGGCGGAGAGGATATAAATCAGTGAGATACAAAGTGCAAATAGTGTCTTGTGAACATTATTATTATTATTATCAGTAGTAGGATTAAATAAATTTTAGATTCTTAAAAAATATTTATTTTTTAGTTGGAGTTGCTTGAAATTTTTTTTGTATGGTTATAGATTTCTAAAAAAATTTAATTTTGTTTTGAATTATTGATGATGTAACATAATCTCAATTATTAATTAAGTGATGATGTAACATTATTTCAATATAAATCAATGATTGATATATAAGTAATAAGTAAAAACAAAATTAAAAAAAAAAAAATACTAACCCATAACAGCACAAGAAATTTTCTAAAATTCAAACTAAAAAAAATATTTTTTAGATAACCAAAATTTACTTAAACCATCATTATTTATTATTATTATTAATATACTACATTCCAGTGTACCCATTAAACTCATTGGAGCGGAGCCCCATAAAATATGAGATTAGTCGTGGATGATGGACATATAAGAAATTGATATGAAAATGACATCAAAGAAAATTGAAAATTACTAATATTTAATATCAATTTGCTAATTTGGGGGAAATAGAATTTTAAAATTGAGTGGGTGGAAAATTTATAATTTTGCATGATATTTAGGTTTGATACTCTTTTATTCCCTAAATTTTATTTAATTATCCTTTTTTGTTTTCAAATTTTAAAATAAATCAATTTGATCTCAAACTATTAAAAATATTTTAATTTAATTTTTAATTTTCATAACGATATTAAATTTATAAGTGTGACATGTTACTTCACATTATTATAATTTTATTTTTTGTTACAATTATTTATATTTATTATTATAATTTTAATTTGATTTTCAAGTTATTAAAAATATTTTAATTTAGTCTTTTTTTTTAAGAGTTTAATTTAGTCTCTGACCATCAATAATTTAATTGACCGTCAATAATGATTAAATTGAAGTATTTTTAATAACTTGAAAATCAAATAATAATAATAATAATAATAATAAATCATAAAAAAAAATTATAATAATAGAAGATGACACAACACGCATACGAGATTTAATATTGTTACACAAAAATTAGTATAAAATAAACCTAGCCTGATGTGTAAGGATAAAATTCATGTTAAATTGGAATTCACGGACTGTGGAAATATGGAATTTTATATTACCTTACAGCTTATATTTTTTTTTTTAAAAGATTAAGAGGTATATTCTCATATTCGAATATTACGTTAACTTCATAAACAAACGTATGCAATTCGTCAGATTCTTAAGAATCTTGCATAGCCGTATGAAAATGATTGATGGCATAGCCAGACAACTCGCAACATACTTCTTGTCCTTTCATCAGAACTGAGATAGTAAGGGAATTGTGAATTTTCTTTGCCAAACGAGCGAAGAAGTCTTTAGTGGGATGTTCAAACCGAAATTCTACAACACCAGAATAAGAAGCAACGTGCAAGTTCAGAAGTAGGAAAAGTAAAAGAATGACTGCTTGATTTCTTCTCAAAGAAGAGTAGCGAAATCCAAACACAAATTAATGTATGTAGAGAGAATTTCATTGGTACATGAAATTTTTAATATTAAACTAAATGGGGTAAGAACTCATTGTGAATCCATGACACCCAAAGTTCTGGTTGACATTGAGTGAAATAAAGAAAATGACCTTATACATCCTTTAGCAGATAAGAAGCTATCGTTCTATCACTTTCCAAAGCTTTATTCTGTCTGTCAAAAGGGTAGTACAAATGCCTATACTTCAGGGTTTCATCAGCAGCTCCCTGATGTAATCAAGAATTCCCTCGACATTCACAGTCCAAGCAACTGAAACAGGAGAATAACCCGTCCATGGATTGCTCGTATTCCAGCTGCAACAATGAATGAATCCAATTATGTTGAGCACAAAATAATTAGCAAAAAAAAAAAAGAGTGAATAATACTAATAGTTTAAAATTTGGACAAACTTTTTCAATCCTTGGTCCATAAGTGTATGGCCAACACAGATTCCTTGTGTCTCCACCCTCACTACCCCCTTCTTGTATGTGAAAAGATCTGGACGCACAACTGCCACAAAACTGACAGGATCATGGAGGAAAATTCCTGAAAGAAGCCAAATCATCATCATTCCCATGGCAACCTTAATAGTAGAAGCATAACTTGCAACATCGAAGTAGAGTGAAAAATTACCATGGAAACGGTCAGATTTTACATGAAAGTCCCTATAGAATTTGCATATGTCACTCAAAAAGGGAGCATACTTTCCTTCAGATTCCTTCAGTGCAAGGAGATCAGCATCTGAAATCAAAAGGCAATGTTCAACTTATGGTGCCTGACCTAGAATAACAGCAAATAGCTCAAGATAGAGGGGGAATTGGAACAAAATGGGATCACAATCCTACCTGTGAAATGGACTTGGGTTGTAATGTTTATCCCAACAACAACAATGTCTGCCCCAGAGGTAAACACAATATCTGCTGCTTCTGGGTCTCCATGGATCTGCAAGTAGAATCAGATATATTACAAAATATAAATGGAAAGGCTCACAGCAAATTAGTCGTAATTTTTTTCCTATTCCAAGAAACATAACAAACAGAAATCATCACTTACATTTGCTTCTGCAGCAGGATTCACATTCCCCAAGGCAAAGAATGCACCACCAAGTATAACTATTCTCTTCACTTTGCTTGCAAACGAAGAATCTCTTTTGATTGCCTAATAATGGCAGTGACACTATCAAATCAACAAACGTGGGCAACTACAATATGAAGGTATGAAAGGCAGGACCATAGAGTACAAGACAGAAATGCAGTAGTGCAGTACAACTTACCAAAGCCACATTTGTTAGTGGTCCAAGTGCCAGAACAGTTACTTCACCAGGATATTCAGAGACCTTTTCTACCAAAAACTCACTAGCACTCTTCTCAATTTTCTCACCTTTAGGTGGGGGCAGGAATGTGTTCCCTAATCCATCTTTACCATGAACAAAATCAGCAACACGAGGCGGTCCACCCTTTTGCAGAAAATAAATCATAATTAATAACAAACAAAAAAGAGAGAAAACAGATCATGTCGAGTTCAAAGGGGTGTGGCAGAAAATAAAGCGCACATCCAATTCAAACTTGATTTGACCGAATCAACATTAGAGAAGCTCAAATCTAGACATTAGTTAGTTACCTTCAATGGCTCAGGGCTTCCCTCTGCAACTGGAATATTTTCACGACCTGCCATCTCACACTATCCTTTTTGCATATTAAAACCATAATCAAGATCACATTTCCACAAAGTTGAAAATTTTAGTCCATTTGAATAAACTTCTCTGTAAGCACGCACTCAGATATGAAGAAAATAAGAGAAGATCAAATTAATTGAGCTAAAATTATCGTTTACATTTAGGTTTTATTAAAGCTCTTTTCATGTAACTTTTTTTTCCAAAAACTAAGGAGCATGAGTTGATTTTAGCTTATAAGAAAAAATGATGGAGAAGTTTTTCCAACCAGAACGAACGAAATTTGAAAATATACACATACCAAAAGCAAAGCATTGCGTGTGGAAACTTCAGTAGTTGTATTACCAAAAATAGTAGTCATACCCAGAACCTCCACATCTGGACTTTGAAAAGCCATCAAAATGGCCATGCTGTCATCTGCAGAATCACAAAAATGCCATTCCTATTTCACTAACGAAACAAATCAACAATAAACCAACCACTTTTCAAAAATCAAAATCCAGATATCAAGTATCAACAGAATGAGTTTCTAACACCGATTCTCGTCAAAATCATCTCATATAACATCTCGAATCTAAAACATAGCAAATTTCACAATTCAATTTTTACGGCTTGGTAAATAGTGGAGAAAGATGATAGGTTCGGATTTACCGAATTTCAGGGAAAAAGTAGTAAATAAATAAAGAACGAAATGATTAAAAAAAAAAGCAGAGTCGGAAAACTAACCGATCCCAGGGTCAGTATCGATAATGAGCTTGAGCTTGTGGACATCTCCGTGAAGACCATTGACGGCGCCGTTAGCGTTGTTGAGTAGCGAGGCCATGATCGGATCGGAGAAGAGCTAGAGATTCAGCGAAGGAAGAAGAATAAGAAAACCCGGTGGAAATAGAGATGTTTAATTTATGTACGTACACACGTGTATGTGTATGTATGTGCGTACTTGAGAGAGCATACACACATACAACACACGCCGGGAAATGCAGGAAGAAGAGGATTAGGAAGATGAAGATGAAGATGAAGGCCAAGGAGAAATATAAAGAGAGAGATAAATATATACTAATGGCTCGGTTTGGTTGGCGTCGAGTGCAATGAAGCTTTCTAACTCTCTCCAATCACAACCACACACGTAGCACTAGCAGCGCATCCAAATCCGCTTCTTGAATATCCCATTTTCTTTTTGCAAAAAGCTCAGAATCAAATCAAAACAATGTTCCTTCACTATTTATGATTATATGTTTAACTAACTACCGTTTTAAGACTATAGGAGTCAGTAGTATTTATTCTCCATTATTAATTATTACTTTGTTATTAAAATGTAAATTTGAATTAAATATTTCGTTAAAAACTGAAATTACTATCAGTGGTTAATGTGCAATTCTTTTAATATTAAAGCATGATCAATTTAGATAAGATCAGATGGAGTAGTACTTTTTAACACACTTTCTTTTATTTGGTTAAAAAAACTCTTCTTCTTTTTTTTACTATTAATTCAAATTTCTAAAAGTTCCATAATTTTGAGAATCAAAATTCAAAACGATGCATACACGTGCATCCAAATCTTGTTTTTCAATATCCGTTTTTCGCACGCATCCTCGGCCACATTTCTCGATGCAGAAACCAGAGAGAAAGGTGAGAAGCATCATAGAATTGAGAATATTATTCTCTTCTTAGAAAAAGACACGTTTCTTAAATGTATATACTTACTTCTTTTTTACCCAAAAATGTATATACTTACTATTACTATGTTAGTAGCAATTTTTTTAGGCTTGAAGATTCATTACTTTTTAGAAGAAAAAAATCAAAAAAGCTCAAGAAAGACGAAATTTTCATTCTACAGTCAGAAGAAAAAGACGAGTCATTTATTAAAATATATCTCATTCCAATTAATAGGTGCCGAATATTTATTTCATACTAATCTAAAACGCCAATTTAAAAATTCAGTGTTTATATTTTTCATTGACTACCTATTTGTATTCACCAAATTATTGAGATGGAAGAAGTATGATTCTCTTTTGTATAAAAAAAAAATCCTAATCCGCTCAACTCAGTTAAAAGTATATTAATTGGTTAATTGATTATTGTTTAAAGTTATATTTATTTCACAAGGCTTTATTTTATCATTATATTTAAAGTGACTGATAAATATATCTTATATTTACTTACGTTACTAAAATCAGTGTTATAAAAAAATGTTGTGAACCTTTTAACTCCTTTTTGTTCTCTTTTATTCTCATACAGTGTACTTCGAATAATTTAAAAGGCGGATTTCCATATGCTCTATCCAGAAGGAGATGATTCACCGCTACAAATTAAGGGGAAAAAAACTTTTTTTTATGAAAATGACACATTCTAATTTTAAGATTCACGCTTGCTTTTTGTCTAAATCAAATACAGTTTTTATTCATATATTTTAAGTTTGTTTGGTTTTTTATACTTACGGGGTTGATTGGATCAGAGTTGTCTATGATTTTAATGATTTTTTTTTGGTAAAAATGTCATTGGGTATTCAACCAAGATTGTTAAATAATAAAAAATAATATGATGGTATTTATTCAATATTATCAAGATTTTTTTTTAAATGACAATAAAATCTTGTAGTACTCAATTGAAATTTTGAATAACTTAAAAAAAATCATCGATTATTCAAAATCATAGAGATTTTATAAAGTTTTTTTTTAATTGGATTTTATGAATTTTTTAGTTGACCATATAAATATCAAATCTAGTAAACAATCTCATCCTACTACAAGAAATTTTTATTTATTATCACAGACTTTTTTATTTAATTCTCTCTGTTTTGGACATAATCTCTCACTCACATCTATTTCAAGGTGAGACTTTTTATATGATTCTCTAATACTGATGTGTTCATACCCAAATCACTACAAATCATCACTACGATATCTTCATAAGAGAAATAGATCTGAGTCGGGAGGAAGTTCTAACTCAGCTAAAGCAAACAATAGAATCAAAGTTTTAAAAGACCTTTTTAAATTATTACAATTAATTTTGAAAAAATATACAACTTAATACAAAAAACAGAAAACAATGTTTGGGATGCTATAAAAAGAAATCTCAAATTTATTTATATATAACTAGAAAAATGTTTATTTTGTATATTCTTCAAGTTAGGCAAATAATTAATAACAGTTTGTAACTTTGATTTAGAATTCATGTACGATATTAGCAAGTGAGAGGGTTCAGCTCATGATGACTTGTGATTAGTTTGTATTCAATGATATTTTCAAGCACACTCTTATTGACTCGTGTTTAGTAATTTTGAATTTTTTTTTTCTAGAAATCCATATAATCTTTTTAAATTTTATAAATATGTGAAATCCTTTCAAATCCTATCTTTTAAATCTATTAAATCCAAACTACGAAATCCTAATCACAAAAGTGTTTTTAAAAAAATCTTTAAAATTTTTAGTTTCTTACAAAATCTTAAAAATCTTTAAGATTTTTTTATGCCAAAATTTTTTTTTAAAATCTTAATCCAATCCTATTGTCTTTATAAATTTACTCTATTTAAGTTTTAGTTTGGTTAATGATTCCATCCATTTATTTAGAATGTTCAATTTGATCATTTTATTTTTAAAGTTCCAATTAGATCCTTTAATTTTTTATATAAATAAAAACACCAAATTAATAACAAAGGCCCATATATATAAATCAATTCAACTTTCATATTTTGTGATTTCAAACACACTGATATTCTTTTGTTTTAGATTTCCGTCATTCAAGTACCCTAAATTATTTTTAGAAATTCGGATACAAATAAACTAACGAAAGAATTTGTTTGTAATAAATAATATAATAAAAAGACAACGTGTGAATAAAAAAAATGAAAAAACAAAATTGCTTACTTATCACGACAGAAAAAATATATAAATTAATTATCGCACTAACATTCCAAGGAGTCAATAATTTTATATGCTTTCGAATAAAAAATTTAGTATCTGATATGCTTTAAACATGAAGAAATATTTGTTTTCTCCCATTACCAGCTAAGGATGACATGGATGATAAGACTTACAGCCAATGTGTGATCCGTTCCGTGTTATGAATTTGGAAACAAATAATTTTAAATTGACGGATCATATATTATAGGCTTCTCATGCCAGGTTTATATTACATATAATATATAATAAAATCACTAGGTTGTGTCCAGAAAAGAAAAATCACACTGATGTTATTATAATAAAAAAAAAAATCATACTGACATTAGAGATACAAATTCGTGTCAAGATATCTAATTAAAAAAAATAACTAAAATATACTACTAGTTTTTATACATTCTTCTAATTATAAATTATTGTATAATTAAAAATATTAACTTTAAATAATATATTTTAAAATGTTTATAATTAATTTATGTTAATGATATATTAAAAAATTGAACACTGTTTATAAAAATCATAGCCTCGTAGGTGATCGATATGCGATTTAATCGATGCAAATTTCATAAGAATATTTGTTTAGTCATTATTTTTTATAAATTAAAATTCGCCACATGCATGTATACTAAAAACAGCTGGATGCTCATTACTATTCAAGTGGCCTTTCTCTATACGAATATTCACAACGTAAAACTTAAAATAAAGTACTATAAGAAATGCATCCAGTGGTACAAAGTATAAATGATTTTTTAACTCGCTATTTTATGTTTACAATGCATTTACCTAATAGATATTTTGGTTGTTGGAATCGTAAAGAAGTATATATATACTCAAATTCAATTCTCAACGTAGAGAAAAACTCTATTATAATACTACTCAATTAATAACTTAGTAGTGATAAAAGATATTACATCAACCAGGAGGTTAACAATAAAGTTAGTGTTTTTGTAAAATATAAAAACGCTAAAGTTTTCGGTTTTCGTTAATTAGCGTCAAATTTTGGTCAAAGTTAACAATGGAACCTTTTTTGTAGTAATAAATCGTGATACGTCAAATAAGCTAATAATTCCAGTCAATTTATTGCTAAACAACCAAAATTTGTTTAGAGAAGGTTAAATTATGGGTTTTATTTCCGGTCAATTGAAACCTCTTTATTTTAAGGAAGAAAAATTAATATAAGGTTATATATTCAATTTTTAATATGTGTAAAATATTATTTGAATCAATTAGATATCGTGAATAAAATTCATTTTTGACCTAATATATCAAGAAACATTTGTATTCTCTAAGTAAGATAAAAAAAAAAAAAAAGAGAGAGAGAACAGTAATTTGAGATAGGAGCATTCCTAATATGAATAAAAGCACTAAATTCTCATCACTAGAATGAATGAATGATCAATCAATACTAGTAGTTTTTCAATAACAAAATGAATTAACCGGAGATAACCATAACCATTGTTGGTGAAGCTTTGTTGACGGTGTCTAGCGTGCAAGACTTGTGTAAGTATTGCATCGTGCAAGACCGGTGTTGGCCATGTCATGTAAAATTGTGTGAATAGGATGTAATGTAATTAGTCTTTTGTTAAGTAATAATAAAAAAACACGTGTACTCGTGGAGTTACCTTAATGTGCAAATTTTAACTTCTCTAATGTTTGAATTGGATATGGGCTTTATTTCTGCTACATGGCTGCAACCCTTTTTGAACTCCAAGTGGAGGACATCAGTTCATTAGAGAAGCCCACATTCCATTATTAAGGTTTAGTTATTTAAAGATTTCATTAAAACCACAGAGGTTCCCGGTTCAGTTTTTTTTTTTTTTTTCATTCCAAAAAATTAATATTCATTATCTTTCAACAGGAGAAAAAGTACTTTCAAGTTTCAAAGACGAAATTAATTATTTAGTAACGTAAATTTAAGTTTATAAAGGTATCTCAAGTTTTAATTTTTGAAAACTGAGTTTTGAATCATATTTTTATAGCACTCTAACTGGAAATTCAAATATATAGCTGATTTTATAGTTACATTACATCTCTTGGTTCCACTGTAGCGAGAAGTAGGAGCACGTTTTTTTTTTGTTCGTTGTTTGACAAATCAAAAGGTCACGCGTGTGGTTGCATTACAATTTACATGTCGAGGCATGTTGATTAAGATATATTTTTGGGTCGACGATTGAAAAACGAATTTGGCATGTTGATTAACATGTGAGATAAGCTTATTCTCTTTGTACTATTATTTAATTATAATTAATTATTAGGGTGGGTCTACGTCTAACTAGGTGCCACGCCTTGTCAGTTGTCACCAAACACGCCTCGCTCTCCCTCTCTTTCTTATTCTACCGTGTTTTGGACTTTTAATTTATCAATAGAACGTCCAGAATTTTCTTTTTTCAATTCATGCATTTCCACGTACGTTAAGTTTAATTTGATGAGTAGTAAGAATTAGTTAAATCTAATTGAGTAAGTATCTTTGTATATATTGAGAATTAATTTAAAGTAAATGACAAGTAGTACTAATTAAAAATAATAATAGTAATGTCCAATATTTTTGCTAACAGAATAATAATAAAATTATTGAACATTCATTGCTTTAAAAGAAAGAACTTAGTTTTTTCACGTTTTGTATTGTTTGATATTTTTGTCCATAAGATGATTATTGTTGAATAAATTTAGTCTTTTCACGTTCAAAAGAAGATTATCTCGAGGATTGAACAATTAATAATTTATCGAATATCAAATAATTCAAAAATATGAAAAATAAAGATAGAAACAAGAGAATAATCTTATAAAATAAATATAAAAAAATAAAAATATTATATTTATCTTATAGATTAATCTATTAATTTATATATAATAAACAACATATATTTATCTCTCATATAAAGATAAAAATATAATCTTTTTTTTTTCTATATATAAATGAAACTTGACCACGTTAAAATCCGTCAAATTCTCAAATTACACTTCTCTTACTCGCAAAATTTCTCCATCAAAGCAGGTAATTTACACTTTACTAAGTTTTGTAAGGAATCTTTTTCTATTACTCCTTTTCTAATTGGTTATCTAATTAATTGATAACTTTTATCCTTAATTAAATATAATTGACCATAGGTTTTTTTCCTTGCAACACCCCAAATAAATATATTCATGGCAACTTTATTTATAAGTATTTCCCTCAGGTTCGTTGAACTTGATGTGCCGCTGCCTTCTTCTCCACCACACCACTGTCGTCAAAGCCAGGCTGTCTTAACTCAAAAACAGTTTAATCTAATTAACAATAATAATGCATAATTTTCTCCTCACATAACTTTCCATTCCATTAATTAATAAGAATGACCTGTTGAAAATGATTAATAGTGTACTATAGCAATTTGTCTCTTTTCGCGGTGGCTTCCTCTTATTATTTTTCTCTCTTATATCCTTTCCGAGTTCCGATTACTCTCCGTTAAGATTCTTTCCTCTTTCCACTCTCGTTCTTATCTTTTTCCCAATCCCACAACCACTCCTTATTATAAATCAGGTACTAACTCTCTCCTCTCATCCCAATAACCCTTTATTTTTAAATAAGAATATATATATATATTCTTGTAATTTCGTTGTCGAAAAACTAAATTCCCCTATTTTCGGCACGCCTTTGTTGAATTTCCAATCTGTGATTTTCTTTTTTCCCTTCTATTATACATAATAATAATTCCAATCGACGCACGCAAGATTCATCATCATCAGCATCAACCTCACGCTGTTGTAGATTTCTTTTTTTCTCACAGATCCAAACATGGCCGAAGAACACCGATGCCAAGCTCCTGAAGGTCATAGACTCTGCGCCAACAACTGCGGTTTCTTCGGTAGCCCCGCCACCATGAATCTCTGTTCCAAATGTTACAGAGACATCCGTTTGAAGGAAGAAGAACAAGCCAAAACCAAATCCACAATCGAAACCGCTCTTTCTGCATCTTCCTCCTCCCCCATCGCCACCGCGACCGCAACCGCCGTCGTTGCCGTTGCCTCCGTCACGGATTTCTTGCCAGCGCTGGTTGAACCACTCCCTCAACCGCCGGTGCTGGCTTCTCCAGATGTAACCGCACCGGTTCAGGCGAACCGGTGCGGCGCGTGCAGGAAACGCGTGGGGTTGACCGGGTTCAAATGCAGGTGCGGAACCACGTTTTGTGGGACCCACAGGTACCCTGAGAAACACGCGTGTGACTTCGATTTCAAGGCGGTTGGGAGAGAGGAGATAGCACGTGCGAATCCTGTGATCAAAGGCGAGAAGCTACGGAGGATTTAATCTGCGCCGTTGGATTATAGTTTATCGAAGCGATTGGGGTGAGTTGATCAGGACCGTCTTCGTGGACCGCTGATACGAACGAACCGATTTCGAGCGTGTGTAAAAAAAAAAATCTATCTATTATTATGACGACATTGGAATGTCATATTTTGGTGGATTTGCTTTGTGTTCATTAAAAATAAAAAAAAATTGAAAAATGTTTGGTCTACCCATGTGCGGAAATTGAGGGGTTTAGAATTGAATTGAATTGAAATGTAAAGCAGTGTAGTTTAATAGTAGTAGTATTTTTCTACGGCATTTCTATTTTTTCTAGTGGGTGGCGCGTTTCTTTCTGGTGTTCTCAATTATCGTCTGCATGGTATCATGTCGTTATCTTTTTCTCTTTCTTTTTGTTGTTGCTGCTATCTGGATTTTTGTTTGAAAAACCAATATAGGTCAAAATAGACGCCTCGAATATTAGTAATTTTAAAAATCCGATAGTGGAAAGTTGTGATTATATTATCATTATTTATTAGTTGAGGAGGTATAGCTTTTGAGAATGGAAACATCACATTTGAGATATAGAAAATCACATTTAATATGCCAAACCGAGCCTGCCAGTAGTTGGACTTTATAGCTTTGGGGCATGTTTGGTGTTGTGTTCATTGATTCTAACTTGTATTAAAGTGAACAACTAAGGCACTCTTAGTTCGGTAAGGCATTATTAGATGGGATGGTTTATTATTTTTAGTTTTAAGTTTCATTTTATTATAATTTTTAATTTTTAAGAAATTGTTAATTAGAGGTGAATAAATTCATTAAAAAAAAATTAAAGATGAATAAAATATGCTTAAATGAAATAAAGATAGTAGTGAAATATGCTTAAATGAAATAAAGACGGTGATGTGTTTCAAACTTAAATTAAAAATTAATTCACTTTCATTTTTTTTGACCAAATACATTTTATTTTAAAATTATATTTAAAAATCATTGAAAACTGATTAACACCTTTAACCTAATTTTAATTTTAATTTAATTTAATTTATTTTATAAACTTAGCCTAATTTTAGTTTTCATTTATTTTATTTTATAACTAGATGTGATTTATAGGGTATTTGAAACCCAAACAGAAAGAAATTATATTTGGAATGTGGATTCAATTTCTTAGAGAAACCATCAAGTGGTTGTTGGCTTTCTAGCAAGTCATGAATTTGCGATTATTTTCTAATAGAAAGATTCTACTGGAAAACATTGAGCCTGATTTTACATAGATTCAAATCAAGAACTAAAGTTCATTGAACTTAAACACAATAATATAACTCCTTTGAACTCTGGTATCATATCAAAGAGTCTGGGTGGGATGCTGTAACACGTGTTATAAACTTATAATGTGTTTTACTCCTCATCCTAACGGAAGATACTTGCAAGTAACGATCTTCTCTTTCATGATAGGAATGGACGAATGGTTACCTCTCTAAGTAAAATTCATAGCTCTTCCTTAGCAACATCTTGTTGGTTTGGTGTCTTGGAGCATGCTTTTGAGCTAGTTAAACTCTGTATCCAAACACCATCAGCTACAACTGCATCAGCGTCATTGTTGCGGTGCCATGACCAATATGCATGTGTTTCATTTAGTATTCGCAACCTTCCATGTCCAAAGCTTGGCTCACGGTACAACGAGAGTGGGCTTGGAGGGTTCTTAAACCTATTCTCAACAAGAAAGAATATATATATATATATATATATATATATACAAGGTAAAATTAATAAATAAATAGTATATAGTATATATATCTCACATTAACGCAAGTCCTTCCCGGTTTCCTCCGTCCCCAATTGTCACGTACATCGGTCCACACGAGTCAGCCTTATTGTCGTAAATTCGAGTCTGCAATGAATCCAATTGGTTAATAAAAAAATAAAATAAAATACACCAAATTAAAAAAATAGTATCGAAGGTGTGACATTAACATACGAAGCGTTCATATGCATGAACATGGCCAGCAAAAACCAAGTCAACGCGAGCCTGATAAAGCAACTCCTCCATGGCTTGTCTCATGGACTCCCCTTCACCTTGGTGTGCCTCATTAGTGTTATACCAAGGTGCATGCAACAGAACAATGACCCAAGGTTTGTTGACCCTGTCAACGTTGGCGAGGTCAGATTGAAGCCACGTGTACTGCAGCGATTGGGCGTGAAAATCAGTGTAGGAACCTAGCATGATGACGTGGGTGGCGGCAACCTCGAAGGAGTAATAGAGGTTCGAGGTGGAACCACTTTGTTGGAAGGGCATGGGCCAGCGAGCGTTGTAGGCTTGGAAGCCTTGCGGGTAAATAATTGGGAAAGTCTCAATCTCGTGGTTACCTTCGGTAACCATCCATGGCCTTTTACTAGCGTATGGCTCCACCAAACGACCAAATGAGTCCCACAAAGGTTGTTGCGAATCTGCATAGGAGAGGTCTCCCGGTGACAAGAACACGTCATAGTCGCTGCTGTCAACGTGTTTTAAGGTTGATGCAGTCCATTCAGTTTGTCCCAAGTCTCCTGCACACCAAAGATAATTCTTTTCTTATTGTATTTTTTGTCTATTTAGCTGGGTATGACTAGTTGTCCAAGCTAACACTAATTAGAGTTATTCTACAAAAAATTATAGAGTAATGATTGGGTATTGATTTTTAAGGCAAGTTTGGCAACTGCCAACTGCCAAACATGTGGTGTATACTTAGACGATACCTTATCCTGTCCCACGGCATCTTTGCGTTGGCTTGAAGAACTCATCAACTCGCTCACTCACTCCTAACAACAACGTTAACTAATTATAATTAATGACTTACCAATGATGACGAATTGAATGGGCAAGTTGGGTGGAGGTGTCTTGAAGGAAAACTGAGGGCCCGAGCCTCCGCACCTGTAGAAGTAAGTCATGTTTGGCTGCAGAGGCCCAATGACAACGTTGTGGATCTTGCCGGAGTTGTAGAAAAAGTATTGGTACGAGGTATGCACCCCCGTTGCTTTTGTGGTGTATTCCCTTGCCTCTGTTCCGTACTCCACCACAGATTCCGCGTGCTTGTCTTGGGTTACCCACGACACCCTCATACTCTCTTTCCCCACCAATGAAATGTGCACCTGTTGGGGTTCCGAATGGGAGCGTTGGTGTGGTGTGATGATGACTTGACCAGCTGCTTGACGAACAAAATTGTTGTTCTCATCACAAAGTAAGGGCTGTGGGAACAGAAGGAACCATAGAAGGATTGGGAACGCCATAAGGGACTTGCTACAACCCTCTATCATCATATTGTTGCAATTTGTTGCTGGGAGTGAAAGCCACCGTTTTTAATTTAAATAATAATGGGGTTGCGGAAAATAGACACCATGAGATGGATTGTTGTCTTACAGAAGCTACCACACGGAACCCTCCATCCTCCTCCATCCTCCATTGGAGCATTTCTTGGACACGCACGCATGCTTCCAACGTTCATATTCTCATTGTTGAGAAATAAAAGACACATGTATAAACAAAAATGAGATTTAATTAATGATAATAGATTATGAGATGTAAAAAGTCATACTTGCTCTGTCTCATTATAACTGTAGTTCTAGATTATTTTAAATACATAATTCTTTAATATAAATAAATAATAATTTTATAAAATGACTTCAATTTTTTTTTATATAAAATTAACCTATCACACAGAAAAAATAATTTTATATTATTTTTTTTTTGTTACTTATCAGAAAAAAAATATTATATTAAAAGGTATGAAAAAACACTCCATATGCATTAATATAATATAAAAACTTTTTATATTATTATTCAACAACAAATTTGATATTATAATAAATTTATTAATTTTTATAGTATATATTTTAAAAGTCTAGTTTATTATATGATTTTTTTAATTAATTGACAGATTAAAAAAATTCTGCATAGTAGTTAAGCTAGAAAAGATACACTCCAAGAGTTAGTATTGCCATCCAAGATATAAATGTACTATCGTTTTCAAAGTTCAAAAGTACATTAATTTTTCTTTTATTATTTATATCTTTATTGATTTCTCAATCTTTAATTAATTAATATGTATTTATTTTGAAATAATAAAAAAATAAACTTCGAAATTATTTTATTAGAATAAAAAAGAATGGAGATAGTAATAGATAGGAAACTAAAGATTTTTTTCTGCCAGCACCCATGGCATTGATGTACAGAATTTGGTAAATTTTCATGCTGATAATTAGATGAAGGTTGGAAGGAGCATTATTGGAACACCATTCTACATTTCAAGAAATGGACTTTAATTAGTTACCTTATATAATTTATATCTATTTATTTATTAATTCTGCTGTTTAATTTATTGGCAAGCTTAATTAGTAAATGGAGTAAGATTTTTGGTTAGCGTGTTTCAGTACTACACTTACACAGGTCAGTTGGACATTGATCCTACAAACAAAGACTTCTCATCAGTTCTGGATTTTCAAAGTTAGCTTATTCTTTTTTTTTAAACTAAAGTTAGCTTAATATTCTTGCCCGACAAGTAATTAATTTTCAGAATATCTTTAGAATATGCTTCCATAAAAATAAAAATAGTTGTTATTTTATTTATATATAAGAAAATATACAACTATGACAATTAGTTTTAAGGTATCAAAAGACATTTTCAGGAAATAAGATGTTTTCTCCTAAGAGAAGGAATAAGGAGGAAAATTAGTAATGATCGCAATATTTCTATCCGAATAATTGGATTTTTTATATTAATATTAATGTATTACCATTAAATTCGTATTTATTTATAATTTTAATACCTGTGGATTATATAAATCACTATTAATTAATGATCATTGATTAAAAAAATTATTACAAGGTTTTAAAAACTATTGATGGCTATTGTTGATTCCTTGAAACGTTATAATTTCCATTTTTACCATGTAAGTCTATATTTATATTCTCATGAGGGTTGAAAAGTGATATTGAGAATTGAGAATTTATTGCTCATTAGAAATGAAATTTCATTTTTTTAAAAATTATTTAAAAAATTAAAAACCATTATCATGTTTTGACTGCAAGCATTGCATAATCTTTAACCGCGATTTAACACTCAGCCTTTGCTTTGCATGTCCTCGACGCCCCGTAGTTCCCATTACAGACTTAATTTATACCTTTCGCCCAGACAAAGGATAAGTAAATCGCAGTGACAATGGAAGCTAATCATTTCGCCATCGTCGTGATAAAATTTCTTTCTTGCTGAACACTTTCTTGTAAGTTTTCGTGCGAATCATTAATTAAACCATTTAAGAAATCATTAATACTTACAATTTTTTACTGCGCATCTAGACACAACTAGTCACATTAGTCTAAATATGTATAAGAAATAAAATATTACAACCGTTAAACAATGAATACTATGTATCAATTAATATTTTTTTATTTGTTTTGTTCAAAAGTGTAATTATTTAAACAGTGAATGTAATATTAATACTAATGTTAATTTTGTAAAAAAATATATTGTCTTTTATCTGTTTATTAAGTTTTTTTTAATCAGTATAACACCATACGAGACTTATGTTGAGACAAAGAGAAGTTTACATTACAATCAGAAAAAACAAAGATGACATTAATTAATAATTTTGTTTAAATTAATTAGCATGTATGGTCGAAGACAATCCCTATGCATAGGCCACAGGTGGTGTTCCAAGACACGTCCACGTTCAAGGTATGACATTTATTCACGCATGGATGATTCACTGTGAATTAAGTGTGAACGCTAATAATAAAGTAATAAATATAAATATAGTCTTACTCTTGTTCGGATCTGCCACCACCTCTTTCTTATTTTCTTTCAATTTAAACCTTCGTCGTTCGTCGTGGACTCGTCGTGGCTACAACACTATTAACGATGGGGATCCAAATGCGTGTGCCACTGCCAGGGTTCTTTTTGCTTTGCCTAATCATCGGAATCATCGAACTCGACGCCGTTTATGGTTACGTTCGACCACCACCTCGTCGAACACTCGTTGTTCCACATGCAAATCAGGATTCCTACTCGCCTCAACAGGTACTATATATATATATATATACTGCAACTTCAACAACTTCACAGATTTAATGTTTAATAGTATTTGCATTTGCAAAATGGCAAAAGCTTGCGATCGAGCGAGGCGCTCATGGTTTTTTATTCGTTCGTTTCGTTTGGTTGAAATTCGCGCACGACTTATTAAATAAAATTGTTTGAATTATAAGTTCACATCAATGATGCATTTATTGTTCCCCCAACTCCGCCGCCTGAACAATCGAGCGTACATTATAGCAACGTCCTATTGATAAGCATGTTTGAGGTTCAACTTGCGTCTGTATAAGTTTTATCCAAAAAATAATATTTTCATTATCTTCATCGATATTTTTCAGTGTTTCTGTTTTGTTTTTGTTTCGTGTTGTTAATAGCTTGGTGAAGAAGACAACCTGTTTGATTACCAAAATGAGAAGTAGTATTGGCTTATTCTGGTATGAAACAGGGATTGGGAGAGAAGCGTGTTCATACGAACATCCTCAGCTTTTAGCGCAGAACCAAACACCAGCTGTGGATGTTTTGTTTTCTGTATTTATCAACCGGGGATTTCGTTAACAATATTGATCGATTGGTTTTTGATGTTTTAGTAAAAAGAATATATTTTATTTCGATTGTTATTTTAAAATATTAAATATTTCCCTGATTAAACCTTTGGCCATTTATTATATGTAGAAATAAGAGAGAAATTAATTAATATTTTCCTGATTATACTTTTATGACTAACTATTGGATGTTTTAGCCTATTATTTTTATCATGAATTATTTTATTATTAGCCATTGAGAATGGGTGGGCCTTTTCAGGTACACATATCACAAGTGGGCCAAAACAAGATGAGGATATCGTGGATCACTAATAGCCAAACTCCTTCAAAGGTTTGGTATGGTCCATCTCCATCTGCTAATGCACTCTCTGCCACAGGGACTGCCTCTTCGTACCGTTATCTGCTCTATGGGTCCGGTCAAATTCACAACGTTGTAATTGGTCCCCTCAAACCCAACACCCTCTACTACTACCGTTTCGGCGACCCACCAGCTTCTTCCCAAACCTACAACTTTAAGACCACACCCTCCCAATTTCCCATCAAATTCGCAGTTGTTGGTAATTAAACCCTACAATTAACCCTCTTTTTGTTTGCAACTTATGGTTTTAATGTACATATATATATAGGAGATCTTGGACAAACGGAATGGACCAAGTCAACGTTGGAGCATGTGAATAAGTCAAACTACGACATGTTGCTACTACCCGGTGATCTATCCTACGCAGACTTGGTACAAGAACTATGGGACTCGTTTGGTCGATTGGTTGAACCATTGGCTAGTCAACGTCCTTGGATGGTGACCCAAGGTAACCACGAAGTCGAGAAGATTCCAGTGATTCACCCAACACCATTCACAGCATACAATGCTAGGTGGGTGATGCCATTCCAAGAAAGTGGTTCAGACTCTAATCTCTATTACTCTTTCGACGTGGCTGGTGTTCATGTCATCATGCTTGGCTCCTACACCGACTTTGACCCTTCTTCTTCGCAATACAAATGGCTTCAAAATGACTTGCTAAAGGTAAACAGAACAACAACTCCTTGGGTTATAGCGTTGATTCACGCGCCGTGGTACAACTCCAACACCGCTCATCAGGGTGAGTCTGAATCTGTTAACATGAAGGCTTCTATGGAAGATTTGCTCTATCAAGCCCGGGTTGATCTTGTCTTTGCAGGCCATGTTCATGCCTATGAGCGCTTTGTGAGTGTGTAATTCATTATTATTTCTTGCTTTCAGTTTCATCATGCAATTTAATGTGTTACTTTCCTATTTAATTTGCTTGTTTTGACAGACACGGGTTTATAAAGACAAAGCTAATAATTGTGCTCCGCTGTATATCAATATCGGAGATGGGGGAAACCGTGAAGGCCTTGCTAATAAGTAAGTAATTAACATTAATTTCTCATTTTTTAGCACTTTGAATTTCTCCAAAGATTATGTTGTGTCAGTGTATTAGCTTTGCCCAATAATTCACGATCTTAATTAAATTTATAACCAATTCCCTATGTGCTGTGCCAATATATATAGGTACATAGATCCAAAGCCAACGATATCAATATTCAGGGAAGCTAGCTTTGGACACGGTACATTGGAAGTGTTTAATGCATCTCATGCACGCTGGGATTGGCATAAGAATGATAACGATGAAGCAGTTGTTAGTGATTCCACGCGGTTTACAAGTATCTATTCGAATCCTTCTTGTAAATAACAATACTTGCCAAAAATAATGATCCTAGTGGTGTTTTAATTATTTGAAGCCAGTATATATATGGTGGGGGGCATGAGTAATGCCTCTAGCGTTGAATCCTATGGATTATGGAACTTGTGCCTGCAAACAAAATTTATGCAGTTTGATTTCGTACTTTGTAATTGTACTGAAGTTGGCGTTCCACCAAAAGGTTTTCAACGTGGGTTTTATGAGTTGACTATTGAGTTTGATGGTATTAGCCTATCAGGCCATTGCGTTGGGTTGATATATGATCGTAGGCTCAAATCCTCCAAAAAAAAGTGTTCAAAGTAAGTTATTTGTTTGTGTATAGTTTTTTATACAAGTTTTAGATGTAGATTTGCCATAAACATATATGTAGCATAAACCAAAACAATAAAAGGTAAATTTAAGACTTGGAAAGACATTGTCTTTGATAATTATTTTGTTTCAATTGATATCACGATAGTTTTCCAAAATTCAACAGGTGTGTCTAACAAGTAATCTTCTCAGAAGATCATAACAAGAAATATAAATAGCTATATAGGGATTTAGAGAAAAGAAGAAAAAAAAGAATGATACGATAGAATAATAGTTTAGTAGTAGTGTGCATAAAGAAGTGAATAATTAAGTGTTGAGGGTTTAGATTTATAATAGCATCTTTAACGGTTAGTTGTCAAGCAAATTGTTGGAGGGAAGAATGTTACTTTCAAGCAATTGTAATTACAAAAGAAGCACGGTGCTTGAATCTTGAATGTCAACAAGGTAAGTTTTATAATATTAAAATAATGCTAATAAAATGAAATTTTTTTTTGTAGTTGTCAAGTAGCCGTTGTATTTTTTTTTTTTTTTTATATATATAAATAGGATATACTTCATTTTAATCCTAAAAAAAAATTTCAGTTTCTTGATTAGTTTTCATTTGGATTTAATAAAATTCATTCAATATCAATTATTGATTTAATTTTATGTCAAATTTTCAACCTTTCACCAATTCAAAATATTAAAATTTTTCAAATTCATTTAACCCATAAAATAATTCTAATATGATAAATTATCAACATGTCACACTCTCATTTTATCTTTATCAATTCTCCATGTTTCAATCATCACTAATTAATGTTGTCATGGATCAAGGGTCTTCAATGACTATTAGTGACGACCAATGCAATGAAAGAGAGATTGACATATTTGAGAACGTTTTGAACGCGATAATGAATCAAGTTAATTAATATTTTTATTATGTAACTTTTAATATTTAAATTCATATCTTCTATGTTTTTATGTTTTGTAATTTACGTGAGATTAATGAATTTTATTTTTTTAAAATAAATATACTTTAATTATGTGTATTTTTTTTATTGGACCAAGAAATACTTTACATATTTGTTTTGTAAAATTTATTAGAAATAATTTTTAAAAGTTGCACCATTAGAGTGATTAAGGAGGTTAATGGTGTTTGTGTTTGGTAAAGTAAAAACGAGTGATGTGTACATGTGAGACTCACTTTAAGTAACTCAAAATAGTTATTGTGAGATTTTTAAATGGAATGATAATTTTAAATTAAGGTAATTTCTTATTTCAAAATTAGAATTATTTTAGAGATAGATTTTTTATAAAAGAGATTAATCATTAAAAAAATTGTGAAAATAACTAAAAAGACAAATGAATGTTATAAGAGAAAAAGGCTTATACAATTGTAAGACTATTTTATACTATTAGTCAATCACAATCATTCATTTATGATAAAATAATTGATTTTTATAAAATTATTTCAAAAATAATTACAACGATAGATTATGATTGATCGATAATATAAATTGATTTTACATTTACAGTGTACGAATATTTTACTCATGTTATAATTCCTATTATCATCATGAAGGTAGAAAAAGACAAATTTTTTTTTTGGATAAAAAAGGCAAATCTTTACTTCAAAAAAAAAAGAGGGCAAATCTAATAATTTAGATCGGAATGCGTAACTGAGCTCAATATCATGGGCCTGAACTAATCCTCTTACGAGCCCGTTTGTAACTCCTAACTCAATATATGCTCTGTAAAAAAAAAACTCTCAGTATTCCCCACTACCTAACGTTGGAGTCCATTGATGATTTTAGCTCAACTGAATATTCAAAAGTTTCTTACTAGAGACAGCTGAAATGAATTGTCCAACCCCTTTTCTTATCATTGAAAAATTAGCATTGATCAATAGTTATTATTATTAAAATAACGAAAACCTTTTATATTCTTCCTCTCATCTCAAGAGTCCATTCATGAGAAGTGTGTGGTGTGAAAACTTGAACTCAGAGAAATTAGTCTTATCTACAGCAAGATTGTAAAATTTATTTCACAACTACTACTAGTATGAGATAAGATGATGTAATAACTAATATAAGTAACTACGAATAAAATTTCAACCCTTTCACGTGTGATACTCCACGTTTACTTTTGCCTCTCACAACTGAGTGATGATGCACTACAATCAATCATCTCCGAGACTTTTTTGTCCTTGGTTAAAATAAATAATAAAAAGATGAATCATTACCAGTCCCCATAATTGTAATTATAGACAAGGTATATGATGAGGGATATTCATGAGTGCAAGGGGTTATACTACACATCTATGAAGGATTCCAAAGCTTCCGTCAAATGATGAATGCATAAGTTTTCCCTAAATCATTCAATTTGGAGTGATTTCAATATTGCAGGGGAAAAGCAAAAACGGCTTTTTTTTTTTTTCTTTTTCTTTCAAGAGAGACTTGAATAGATTACCGAGAGAAGCATTATTAGCGGGGCTTTGCCATCATTGTTGGTTTCTGACGAGATTTATATCCCCTTTTAATTTGATTCACTCACGCCAATTTACTTCTATGTGCCGTGTGCTTGTGGGTTTGTGCCTCCCTAATACTTTCTCTGATTATTATAGAATCAATTTGACCAAAGCTCATGGTTCCTGCATTTAAATTTTGATGGGATAGGAAATCATGAGGCTACAAATTTGGTCCAGCAGAGCACGTCCCATATATGCATGATATGGTATGGGACAAACAGCTGCCAAGGTTACTCAACTTCTATAAAGACGCACAAATATAATAAGATCAATACTAATCTGTACGGAGCACGAGCAAGACTTGCCTAGTGAAATTGTTGTTTTTTTTTTTTTACTTTTGCTACAACATAGAAATAATCTGTTTCCCTTGAAAAAAAAAAATCTAATCATTTATTGTAATCGTTAATTTACATCTTATCCTTAAAATCCTTTTAGTAACACTTCATTTATGAACAGAAAAACGTGTCTGATAATTAATAAAGTTAACGGCTCTATTAGGAACCCTACATCAGCAATAATCTAGAGCTAAACTAAGATAAGATACATTTTTAGACACTTTATGTTTCTTAATTAGGTTTCTTTATACTAAGGCACGAGTTTTCTCATGAATATTTGACGTCCACGATGAAAGACGGTGAAACTCTTCTTGTGACTCATTTGTTTGCTTTGTGTATTACTTTTCATTTGACATTAGCAACATGAATAATGGAGGTTTGCCCCTGAAGTTGGAGACAAAACGGGATGCCTAGGCAGTGTTGTGGCTGGAAAATGAGGGGATTCAGAGGAGGACAGATGATACGACGGTCGAGCAGCCAAGGGACTTCCCACCGTTTACGGTGGTAGTTCTAGAAACAGAATTTCTTCCCTCACTTCTTAGTCCCAAGAGTCAAATCTTTTGACGGAATCACTAACCCGATTTTGAACTAGGTCTTTTTATTCTAATTAAGATACTATTTTTCCAGGATTAATTTATATATGATTAGTTAACTAATGATTTACTATAATTAAATTATGCGATTGACTTAGTAAACTAAGTATGTATTTTATTAGCTTATATGAAAATTGAATTAGAGATTTTAGAAGTTTAGGAATAGTGTGGGTGTGTGTATATGGTTAAGGACAAAAGAGAGTGATCTAAGAAGATAGGTTGATGCAAGCAAAGTTGTTAAGAGAACGAGCTCCACGAGGGATAGCCCAAGAGCTGGTTGAGAAATTTAACTCCCAGAAGGAAACTAGACATATCCAAAATATTATCTGGCAACCATGATGTTTCACGCTGTAGCACTCATAACTCATGTGGAGGGGATGGGGATGCCTTGCCTGGCCCCATTTCACATCCCAACCTCATATCCTGATTTTGGCAAGAAAACGAGTGCTTTAATTATGATACTGCCTTCGCCTATAATTACCATCATTATAATAACGTAAAAACAAAATACCATCAATGGTTCATAACCCCCATAGTCACGTTATAAATGGTAGGAAAACATGGGTCATTTGGGTGGTGAAAGGAAATTCCACTAGAAGTAATACTAGATTCTTAGAAAGGAGTTCCTACCAAAAGAAAAGAAAATAAAATCCATACAGCACTCTTGATCCCAACAAGCATAAATAAACAAATGAATAAATACATACAGTAGCATGTAGCCAATTATCGACAAGCCCTGCCGTTCAAGTAAGAGATTCTGCCATTCCACTAACCCCACACAAGAACCAAATTTCGTATCACTCAAATGTAAAATAAAATAAAATAAAAAAAAGTAGTGCAGCAGAGAGTGAAGACAAGTCAACAAAAAATTGGCATTTTCTTGTTTTCTTTTCTCTCTCTGGTATGAACAAAAACCGGAAAATTTCAACAAAAAGAATAATGATACTCCGTAATAATAATATTACGGCAATGAGAATGATTATTGCCAACAGTGCCCGACACATGAAAATTGCGAAATAAAAGTGAGCATGATGAAGGACTAAAAATAGAAGAAGTGAAGTGCAGCAGGCAGCAGCATAAATAAAAACAAAAGAGTAATTGATTATAGGGGGGAGGGGCTAAGGAAGGGCGATGGTGGTTTTCACAGACCCAATCCAAACCATCATTGCATATCTTGGGATGGCCTAGCCCACCATCATTTTACAAACCCTATAAGAAGGAAGGAAGAAAGACCCATTATGCCCCTCAGAAGAAGCAGAAACAGAAACTCTCTCCATTCAGAATAATCATTTACATGACGCCATAAGCATCATCATAGAACCGAAACATGAAAAATCTTTTAGGCTCCTAAACCAGCCGCCTTCTATGCTTACACATGCATGATTGTTGTGTCAGACACAGAAGGGACACGTCCCCCCGCCCCCATGTAATCCTCCTCTTCCTCTTTCTTTTTTCCCTTCTTCTCTTCAATTCAATTTCTTTCTCTCCTCTATAAATTAACTCACATTGTTTCTTCTCTTTTCTCTCCTTCCACCACCAAAGTTTTCAGCTCACTTCTTCCAAAAGGTGATCTTTTTCGAAAAGTTCAAGAGAGAAAGACAGAGGACCCCACCCTCTCTCTTTTTTGAGAACCCTTTCAGGCTACTGCATTTAGCATTTGCTTTAACTTGTTTCCAGATATCTGATTCCAAACCATATCAATTCTTTAGTCTTTGTTTTCCCCTTGCATTTAATTATTATTTCCCTCGATACAAAAAGACTCTCTGAATCATTTCTTTGTCTTTCACTAGCTCTAAGATTACATTCCATTTTTTTTTTATTATTATTTCTTCCAACAAACTTTTGGGTATGTTGATATTAAATATTTGAATACCCTCTAACGTGGTTACATTTTATATATATGTCTGTGTGTGAGAAGTGAGACCAAGAACTTTCTTTGTTACATTGGCATACACAACACACACTGAAGATCTTGATATGAAGCTTGTGTCTTTTTTGTTTAATGTGTGACCTTTATCCCTTTCTTCCCTCTTGGGACAGCCGAAAGAAACCATTTTTTTGTGCTTTCAAGTGAGTGCAGATTTGGACAACTGTTATTCCACGATCTGTATCTCCTTCTTTAGTTGCTTAGACAACCCATATGCTCTATTTATTTGACAGGGTGGTCCTAAAGACTCGTTTTTTCTGCCTCTACCTGCTATGCTTTTCCCTGTTGTCGTTGGCTTCTGTTAGGGGTCATAATTATCTATCTACCAAAGCAAATCATAAAGCAACACATTCGCAAGGAAGCTTGTAAATATTTGTTTTCACCTTTTGGATTTCAATCAATTATTAAGCCTCTTCTTCGTTTTTAATTTTTATTTTTAATGATGACATTCCCTTCTTTTTCCTCACGAGCTCTCTTCTTTTTGCTTTTTTCAATCATGCTCATATCTTTATGTTTTCCACGATGAAGTGGAGATTTAGAAATACATGTATTTATATGTTGGATTACTGAATTATGGTTCCGGGCTAGATAATCTGAAGATTCTTTCCTATTTGTTCTGATTCTTTTTTATGTTTTTTTTTACTGGTTTCAGGACAGGGCACTGTGAATAGTTTTTTTTTTTTTCTGGGAAGGAATTGTTTTCAGAATCATCATGGAAAGGCTGAACTCGGAGCTGTACTTCCAGAACTGTCACATATTGAAAGAGAATGAAAGGCTGAGGAAGAAAGCTCAGCTTCTTAATCAAGAGAATCAACAACTTCTGTCTGAACTCAAAAAGAAGCTGTCCAAGGGAAATGCAAAAACCAATGCTCCAAACACCATTCTTGACCTCAACCTTGGCTCAACTTCAACTCAAAATCCTTCTGGTTCCACCAATTAATCAATCCTGTTAGAGATTAAGTGCATCATCATGGCCCCACTAGAAGACCCCTTTTTTTTTTCTTTTTCCTTTTTTGTGTAAAACCAAAAACCAAAGTGATCATAGAAGTCGTTGTAGTCTCTCATGCATAGGACAATACTAGCATTTGCTATTTGGTTATATTTTCGCTTCATTTTCTTGTTTTTATCGTATCTTCTGTAAGGGGGGGGGTTTAGATATGAATTTCTGAAAAACATGGGAGGAATGATGTAATAGACTATCTGCTAGAAATCAAAGGAATATAAATTTATATGTTTATCTCCCTTTGCCTCTGTGTCTGTCTGTATTAAATGCTTTATGCTCGCTTGTGTATAGGATTTGCTTAATCTGTCTCGAGTTGCGAAAAGATTTCTTATGCAGTTTACACTCCTACTATCCTATGATGACAAAAGGATGCGCATATTTTCTTTGTCAAATCCATTGATTTGCCGTTGAGTTTATTTAGAACTAGCTAATTTAACATAAAAGGCTAAGCTACACGCGACACAGAAATAGAAGTAAAATTAGCATTATCATTTATCAATGAAATGAGATCAACTAAAGCAAAACTCTCAGATAACGAAAATCCTTAACTAGTGATGGATTGAAATCAATTTAAGCCGTATGGACAAATACTTAATACAGATATTGAATTTTCTTTTACTCGTTTGAATGATAATAATAGTATATTTTCTTACAAAGTCTTTCTAACACTTTTTTTTTTTTTTTTTATTGTTAGAAGGAAATAATGTACCACGTGTTTTGACACACATAAAGTAAGCATGCAAATAATAAAATCGCGACAAATAAAAAAAAATAACATGAAGTTACTACTCGTAGCTTTTGTTGTGATGTCCATCATGTTGGTAGCTTCTATTGTGATACATGTTGTGTCTTTTGTAAGTATTTTCATGCATGTAAGTAGTCGTGAATCGTGATGCATGTTGAGTCACTTGTAAGTATTTTCAATATGCATGTAGTCGTGTTGGGTGTTGCTAAGTGATCGAGGAGTTTATTTTCTTTTGTTGGCTTAGCAAATACTAAGCATTAGTTGTGTTAAGAAAGGACCAATGGAAGAATATTGTATTGGGAAAAGTTAAAAATATAATGGGGAAAAAGTATCCTCAGATATGTGATGGATTTATCCATGATAAACCATAAACTTATTAATGAATCCACAAAAAATGAGTTCATCACAAATAAGAAATAATGTACACGTGGTTAACACATCAAGTACGCCTGCAAATAATATATCGTCAAATTTTAATCGTATTAAATTTAAGATCACTCTCATCGAACAAAAAGAAACCATCATCACTATTAACTTGAGTCTTATAAATAAAAATAAAAAGAGTAAAATAGATATTATCATAACTTCAGATCGAATAAAAAAGCACGAATAAACTCATTAAAGAAGGCGTCCCGTAAAACACTATTTGATATTATTATTTACTTTGGACTATTGTTGATTATTATATCGGTGATAATATTATTTGGTAAAAAAAGTGGAATAAAATTCAAGAGGCTTGAAAACAAATGGTTGACAATGTTTAAAATAATATTAAATCACAACTATTCATTATTAGAAGAAAGAGTGAAGAAAAATTTAATATATAAATTCTATTATAGTTCAAATTCATAATAAATGAATAAGGTTTTACACATTTTTTAATAATTTTATTTTAAATTTTATATTTTTTAACAAATCTTAACTAATAGTATTTGAGCACGCACAAAAAAAAACTAATAGTATTTAAGAATTAAGAATATTTTAAAAAGTAGTATATTTCTATTAACCTCCACTTTTTATATTAAATACAGTACAATTTTAAAATCTAATAATACGTTTTATACGTTTTTCTTAATAGTTGTAACATTTTTCTTTCAAATTAAATACTGTATTAATTTTCCAATCCGTTATGCAGTTTCAATTAAGTAAACGTCACCGAATCGAAGCCACGAAAAAGGTTCCAATAACGCCGTGGTCGCTTACTCTACTCAAACTCAAAGAACACCAAACAAGAAACCCCCAAATTCGTAGATTCTCAATACCCTAATTCCTCCTCCAACCAGATCTGAATCCCATGGCCAATAAAGAGTTCAAAGTCCCGCCGGTGGCTTTCCCCTCCGCCGGAAATCCCGCCGCGGCGGGCCCAAACCTCCAACAGCGGCGCGTTCTCACGCCCACGCCGCCTTTCCAGCCGAACTCCGGCATTCCCTTCATGTCGTTCGACATAGGGTCCGCGGCGGCGTCGACCTCCTCGGGGCCAATCTACACCGGCCCCTCCGTGGGCGGCGGCGGCTCCGTGAACTTCGACGACGAGGAGCCCCTCCTCGACGAGCTCGGGATCCACCCCGAACAAATCTGGAGCAAAATCAGATCCGTCATGAACCCCTTCCGCGTGAACCACACTGTCCACAAAGATTCAGATCTATCGGGCCCAATCCTCCTCTACATGTCCTTCTGCCTCTTCCAATTACTCGCGGGAAAGATCCAATTCGGCGTCATCTTGGGCTGGATCGTCGTCTCTTCCATCTTTTTATACGTCGTTTTCAACATGCTTGCCGGTAGAACCGGTAACCTCGACCTCCACACCTGCACCAGCGTCGTCGGTTACTGCATGCTGCCTGTCGTCATCTTCTCTGCCCTCTCGCTCTTCTTGCCGCTCGACGGGGTCATTCGCCTCTCGGTCGCCGCGATTTTCGTCTTGTGGGCCACCAGGGCCTCCGCCGGACTCGTCGTTTCGCTCGCCGACGGCGGCGATGAACACCGAGGGCTCATCGCGTATGCCTCTTTCTTGATTTACACTCTGTTTTCGTTGCTTGTCATATTCTAGGGCTGTCGTTCTGGCTGGGATTTTTGGATTGGATTGGATTCGATCGCTGTTCTTATGGTTTTAGTTCTTTTCCTGCATTTTGAACCTTGTAATTTCTTGGTACAGTCGTAGTATGGTATAGAAAATGGAGTTATTAGTTTGATTCAATGTTTCTGTTTGAAGAGTTATTCCTAGGTTACATGCGTGCGTGTGTGTTGGGGAAGTATACATATATATTTATACCTTTTTGTTCTGATTTTGGATGGTTATTGGTAAATCTTCCAGAAATTAAGGTGTTTGTATTTGACTGTGTGGTGCTAGAAAACTCGTATGTTTGTAGTGATCCTAACTTCTAGTAATGCTTCTGGGGTAAGGGGATTTCAACATAGAAGTAACAAGTAAAACTTTATTTTGCGTGCTGGAGTTATGACTATTTGTTAGGGAACAGGATGGAGTAATGAAGTATACTCTAGAAGTAATAAGATGGCTAATAGGTGATTAGGACTTGAGAATAAATAGGAGGGGAGGGATAGGAAAAAAAGCCTAATTGTATTGTAATAGAAAACTGTATTCAATTATATATAAGGGGCATTTTCCTTGGAACTCAGCTCTTGCTTCGTTCTCTACTAGGACTCACCTATCTTCTTTGGACTTGTCACTATTTAATTGGGGTATGCAATTCTTTTCTTTGATGGTGATATGGTGTATCATTTTGATCAATTGATTTGACAAAATACATATAGTTATGCAACATGTCTTAACATCCACCATGATTATGATGGATGGAATATACTTGCATTAGTGACATCTTTGAAAAGCTGTAGAGTGCTGTCTTTATGTTTAAGGAGCTTCAAGTATGGCCATGCTGCTTGAGACTTGGATTGTCATAAATATTTTCACTGTCAAAGTTTTCCATGTGCAAACTGACCCCTAGGTTTGAGTTTTATTTTGAAGTTCATTTGCCAGCTTGATGAAACCTACTAACTGAATCTTGTTCTCATTGTATTGTAATTCTGTAGCAAAATTGACTATGATATTTTTATCTATGAAACTTAATAGGTTCATAGATATCAAATTTTTTAGCACTTAAAATTTGAACTTAGGGCTTAACTCAACCCAAAAAAACAGTTTATAAGGTGGAGATTGCTGAACTTTATAAGCTCTAATTATGGTAGCCCTTGAGGCTGCAACTAAGGCGGGCTAAGGGTGACAGCAGTTAAGGTGACTCAGGGCTACTAGTTTGGAATGTTACAATTGCGGGCTTGGACTTTGACACCATATTAAAATTTTGGCTTAGGACCTAACTCAACATAAAAACATCACAAAATCCGCTTATAAGAGTAAGATGAAGAGTGTCCAAGCTTTATAAGCTTTAGTTATGCCATATGTCTAGGCGGTCTGGGACTATACCCACCCTTGGGGATGTAATTAAGGCAGTTCCCAAAGATGTCGCAACTAAGGTGAATTGCAATTAAAGAGACTTCCCAACAACACTTTCCCCCTTATTTAGAAGCATAGATTTGATCTGATGTATTCCGTGCTTTGAATTTAAATTGCCAAGATCTGTGTATGGACTAAATTATTATGAAAGCTTAATTTCGTAGATGTAATAAATAATCAGAGTTATTACCAAGTACAATGATCTTTTTGCAGGTTCAATTGTAATTGAATTTAGTCATTACGCATTAGAATGCTCATTAGATCAAAGTTTTTATATGAACTATGATTTTGAATTTACTACGATTATTTGATAGTTCAATTTTAGTTTTTCCTAGTGTTTATCATATCGAGACGTTGCAACTTTTCCCATTCTTTTGAAGTCGATGATTCTCCCGTTGACCATGTTACCATTTTGATTAATCTTGATTCAACTATTACTCTTTTAGAATCATGCCTGTTTTGGTTGTTTCCTACGACTGTAATATGCTCTTTAGCCTATCTTTCGTTACAGTCTAATCCAGAGAAATAATAGTTGTTTTTTTCTTATAAAAAACTCAGGAAATAGCTAAAATGCTTTTATTCCCTAATTAAAACATGCATTTAATTGTATTGTCTAAGGCCTTCCTCTCTGGGTGCATAAAAAATAGGCCCAAATTCAGAACGAAAAGAGGTAAAACGATCTATGCATCTGCTGCATCTTTTATCTCTGGTGTTAGACCACCTACTCACTGTTTTCACCTGATTAATTAATTTTAACATCTTATTTCTTTGTTTCCAATCCTAATCTACAGGAGGTAAAATGCAAGACTACTTCCCACCTTCAATTTCAGCAATGCAATATAAAAACAAACAATATTTTGACACTTGAATTCAGTTTTTTCGTAGCATCTACTTGAGGATTGGGCCTCAAAGATATTAAACCAATAAATTTATCCACAATTCAAAATAATAAAATATTATAAATCTTAAATATAATTTATATATTCAAAAAATATTTATTTATTATGAATTATTAGTTAAATTTTTATTTTTGAAAAAAAAAAAAAAACACAGACTTTACCCTTTTAGACAAATAACCACCCGGCCAAGAATTTTCATTAATTATTTATTTAAGAGAAAAAAGTTTTATACCCTCGATTAATAACAATCCTGTTTATGGTCAATAACATAATTTAGTTAAATAATATTATTAAATATACATGAAAAGTCATATGGTCAATAAACATGTATAAGTTATTATATATATGTTATATATAATAATATTATTTTACTAGATTACATATTATAAATAAAATTGACTAGTCAATAGTCAAAAATAGTAAATATTGTATTTATTAATTGTAATATATAGTCAAAATTTAAACTACATATAAATGTAAAATACCCGTGTGTTGCATATATGGTTAATAATTTTTTATTAAAAATAATAATATATTTATTTATTATTATTATTATTAGTGTAACATATCAATTTGAACTTATACGATAGTAATAACTTGAAAAAAAGAAAAGAAAAGTTAACAAAATATGAAAAAAAAAAACAACAATAATAATAACGTCTTGAATAAACAAAAATTTTAAAAATATGAGAAAACAAAAGTAATGTCTTAAAAAAATATAATAAAAAAAAATATATGAAAAAATAAAAGAAATATCTTGAAAATTTTGATTTTTTTTTTGTAAAGTATGAAAAAACAAAAAGAATATCTTAAAAATTTTGAAATAATGAAAAATTTTAAAATATGAAAAGAAAATAATAATGACTAGATAATTTGAAAAAGTGAAAAGTTAAAAGATATATATAAAAAAAAAACAAGAGATATGTCTTAAAAAAATAAAATAAAAATATTTTTTAAAAATATTAAAAAAACCAGAGGAATGTCTTAAAAAATGTTGAAAAAAATGGAAATTTACAAAATGTAAAAAAAAAACAAGAATAATATTTCCATGATTTAGGATGTATGGTTTTATGATTTATGATTTAGAGTTTTGATTTATAATTTAGTGTTTCATAGTTTATAATTTAGGATTTTATATCATGATTTATGATTTAGGATTTTATATCATCATTTATGATTTAGAGTTTCATGATTTAAGATTTATGATTTCATGATTTATTATTTAGAGTTTCATTTAATAATTTAGGATTTAGGATTTCATATCATGATTTATGATTTATGGTTTTATTATTTAGGATTCAGGGTTTCATATCATGATTTATGATTTAGGATTTCATGTGAAACCTTAAGTATTTAGGACTTCATATAACATCTTACAGATTTAGGGTTTCATAAATTAAATCTCAAGGATTTAAGGTTGGTTTCCTTAATGAAACCTTAAAGATTTTGTGTTTCATTATTTAGAGTTTTATTAATGGAACCTCAAATCTTTAAGGTTTTATTATTTAGGATTCATTAATGAATCCCCAAATCCTTAGGGTTTCACTAACGAATACCTAAATCCTTAAGGTTTCATTAATGATTCCAAAATTCTTAGGTTTCATTATTTAGGGTTTCATTTATGAAACCTTAAATTCTTAGGGTTTATGGTTTAAAGTTATTTAAGATTTATGGTTTCATGATTTATGATTTAAGGTTTCATCAAATGGGTTGGGATTTATGAGTTTATTGTTTCGTATTTAGGGTTTCATATCCTGATTTATTATTTAGGGTTTAAATGAAATCTTAAAGATTTAGGGTTTCATTATTTAGAGTTTCATTGATGAAACCTTATATTATTCCGGGTTTCATAAATTAACATGAATGAAACCCTAAATCCTTCAGGTTTCATACATGAAACCCTAAAAGGTGAAATGAAACCATGAAACCCTAACCTTAAATCATAAATGAAACATTAAACCCTAAACCATGGAATGAAATCATAAATCATAAATCATGAAACTCTAAATCCTAAACCATGAAATTGCATAAATCCTAAATCATGAAACCTTAAATTGTAAGCCATGAAACACTAAACCCTACATCTTAAACCATAAATCCTAAATCATGAAACACAAAATTCTAAACCATAAAACCATAAACCATACAATATGAAACCTTAAAATCTTAAAACATTGAACATTAAAATTGTAAACCTTAAACTTTAGATCATGAAACCATAAATCCTAAAATCATAAACCATAAAATCTTGAATCATAAACCTTGGACATTAACCATGGCAAAATCACTAAACCTTAAACCTCAAAAGCATAAAACAATGATCTTTAAATTTGTGAATCATAAAACTCTAAACCATACACAATAAGTCTTAAACCATTTAGACTTAAAACTTAAACATTAAACCTTAAACATTTAACCATGAATCATAAACCTAAAACCCTAAAACCTTAAAATCATAACATATAAATCTTATACTAAAGACTATGAAAACCCCAAATTGTAAAACCTTAAACCATGAGCACTCAAAATCATGGAACTCAAACCCTAAATCATGAACTCCAAACAAAAAACACTAAATCCCAAATCATAAAACCTTCCAACAATGAATTATAGATCTTGAAGCCTTAAACCCTAAACTTTGAAACCTATAATTATGAAATCATAAACCATAAATACTTAATTATGAAACCATGAATTATAAAGCCTTAAATTGTAAATCATGGATCCTGGAACCTTAAAGCATGCATTGTGTACACCTAAAACCATGGACCCCAAACCTTAGATCCTAAACCCTAAACCCAACACAATGAACCCTAAATCATAAAGCACTAAAATAATGAACCATAAACCTTAAACTCTACACAATGAATTCGTGAACCTTAAAATCCTAAATCCTAAATCTTAAATCCTGAAACTAATGTTTATCTTACTTCTGTATACATTATGACTTATTTCTACTAATATATACTTGTATTAAATTTAAAAATATATTAAAAAATATAATAATATAAAATTGTAAATTGTAAACTTAATATGTGTGCAAGACATTGGTTATTGTACTAGTTTCTAATAAAATTTATACATTTTTAATTGAAATTTGTTACATAAAATTATCTTAAAATTAGGAAAAACCATATTTTAGTTCGTGAATTTCACATTAAAAAAGTTCAACACAGGTCCTTAAGATGTCAAACAAGATCATTCATTTAACTAAGTGTCATTTTTGGCAATAAACATATGTTAATATTATCACTTAATTAAGATAACCTTTTTGAGTTAAATGAAACCCTAAATCATAAAAAAAAAGTTTTAAATAAATAAGAGTAATGATTTGAAAAAATTAAAATAATGAAAAAATATAAAAAAAAAATGAGAAGTGTCTAAAATTTGAAAAGAAATGAAAATTTAAAATATAAAAAGATGAGTAATGATTAAAAATTTGAAATTCAAAATTTAAAAAATATGAAAAAATAAGATATGTCATAAAAAAAACAAAATATAAAAAAATAAGAATTATGTCTTGAAAAAACTAAAAAAATGATATTTTAAAATTATGAAAAAAAGATAAATGTCTTGATGATTTTGAAAAAATATTAATAAAAATTTTTAAAATACAAAAAAAAAACAAGATTAATGTTGTGAAAAGTTGAAAAAATAAAATAAAATATAAAAAAAAAAGAGTTGTTGCCTTGAAAATTTAAAATAAATGAAAATTTAAATAAATGTGAAAAAACTTGACGAATGTTTTGGAAATTTTGAAAAAAAAAATGAAAATTTGAAAAATATAAAACTTTTAAAAATATGTAAAAACAATTGTAGTGTCTTAAAAATTTGAAAAAAAATGAAAATTTTTAAAAATATATGAAAAAATAAGAATAATATTTTTTTAATTAAAAAAAACAAGAAAAATGTTTTGAAAATTTTAAAAATTAAAAAATATAAAAAAAAAATAAGAGTAATGTTTTAAAAAAATAAATTATGAAAAAAAAGAAAAAGTATCAGAGATAGGAATTGAAATGGATAAATATCCTTTTGTTTTTTTGGGGTTGGACAATTTTTTTTTGTGTAATCCGGTACTATTGGTGTCTTTTTTAAAGAAAAATTAAAATATCAAAAAGTAAGAATAATGTATTGATTTTTTTTTAAATATGAATAAATAAGATTAATGTTTTAAAAAAATTTTAAATATAAAAATACAATAGAAATGTGTTAAAAAATTGAAAATGCCTTCTATATATTTATGATTTTATTTGTATTGAAGTTGCATGGGAGAGTACAGTATTGTACTTTCTAATTTTAAAAAAAAAATGCGTATTTTTAATCTTTAATTTTTTAATCAGTCCTCTTATTGTTTTCCTGTTTTTATTATACTGAACGGAGATAATCCATTTGTCAATTGTGTGTCTAGAAATGTGTTGAATTCAGCTTAAGTACACAACGTCATTTTATTTCAGAGCTTCTATATATGTTTAGTGCATTGGAACGATAAAAAACGTGCATTTAAAAGAGTGCAGACAGTTTGCAAACACACTATTGGCCAATACAACATATAATATCACATGTTGTTTTAGCAGTGTGAGTATATGCTGGAAATTCTGTTTTCCTGAAGGGTCTCCATCAAGTTAGCAAAAAGCAGATGTCATATATAGATGAGCGGGTTGCAAGCCTCGTATTGCTGAAAATAATATGAAAGTACTCATAAAAGTCCCATATAATTAATTAACATATTTTTTTTTCGTTAAAAAAAGCGTAATTTATTAGTTGTGAAGAGAAGAGGTCGAAAAAAAACCCAATGAGTGAAACCAAGCCAGTATCAGCAACCAAAGGCAAACCCTAAACTATTAAAGGAAAACAAACGACAGCGTACTAAACCTCTTATTTCTTCATATAAGACTACTCATAGTAGTATCCGCGAGGTAATAATAATACACCTAGTACAATACAATACAATACAGTGAAGTACAAGTTACAACACATGCATCTGATGGAAAGTAGAAAATAAAGCATAGCATACACACTAGTCAAACTAGAAAATGATTAACTTCCTTCTGCAAGTGTATTTGTGCCACACATGTGATGTGAGGATCGACCAACACTCGTGTTCTTTCTACTACTGAAACTCCTTGTACTTACTTAGTTAATTATCGCCTTTAATTAGTTAATTTATTTATTTATTTATTCAAGCAGTGGCATGGCATGGCGATTGATTAATTAATTAATCAGCGTCTTCTTGCAGCGGTTTCCCTCTGTGCATTGAAGTAGACAGCAGCGACAGGGAGTGCAAGGTTATTCTCTGCTGCGAATTTGCGTGTGTTGAAGTGATCCCTTGAAGTGGGTGGAGTAACACACTGTCTACTCTTTTGCTTGAACAAGACAAACACAAACCTATGAATCCCAATATTAGGCTTTGGGATCTCATAGCTCACCAACTCTTTCCCTACAATTTTGGATCATTTTTACTATTTGTCAGTCTCTCTCATGAATTCTAAGTAAGTTCTCATACTTATAATATATATTTAAAACATTTTTCCTATGAACCTACCAAATGTGGCATCTGTTGTGCCTGGAATATCTGTCACTATCCTGCAGCAAAAAAGAATATTTGCAACAAAATTATTGACTGTTAGATACCTATGAATGAATGAATATGGCTAGTAGTTTGCCTTATGTGTAGTTCTGTTATATATGTTTGAGACTAGCTAGCTACAAGATTTATTTACTCACCCTTTTTGATTGTTTTGATTTTAGTGTGGATGGATGATGGTGGAACATGCAACTTTCGTAGAATAAAAAGGTATGTATAAGTACCTTCTTCATGTTATGATGTAAGTGTTTATAACCTCTGTAGTTAGATGTGATGAAAGGAATGCATATATCTTCATAATAAAACTACACACACATCTAACGTGAATGTCAGATGGATATCCAGTTAATAACTTTTTAAAGTGTCATTTATGTAATAAATGGTTACTTGGGGTTACAGCTTCAGTATTTAAAGAATATGTTAATCTTTATATTAAGTACCAGTGCAAGTGCTCTCTCAGATAAGGGTCACTAGGGCCAGGAACATCAGGGTCAGTCATGATCTGCACCGAAAAAGGAAGACATTAGTTTAATGATTTCAGTATTTGTAAAGAAAAATCCAATAAAAGAGAGACATACAGTGTGAGCATGATTACAGAAAACAACAAAGAAACACACTGGCAACAGCTTAAGTTTTTTCTTTTTTGTTTTGGGTCCCTTTGTTCTTTAAAGAAAAAAGGAGATAGATATATACCAGTGTAAAGAAGGACCTCATGTCAGCACCCTCAATCTGAACCTTGGGCTTGGTGTTGACAGTGGAAGGGAAGAGCTCATGGCCATTGTAGACTTGCTTTGTGTTGTAACTCACAGTCATTTTCATGCTTGTGGTAAATGAATCAAGAACTTCTCCTATGACTCTTCCCACTATTAAAGGCTCTTGAGGCATTCTTGCCATTGTAATAAGAGGAACAAGCTAGCTAGGAAAATTAGAAGAGAGGAAAAGGCTCAGAGAGTGGAACTGAGGAATGCTAGTTGATGATCCTGCTGAGAAATGGAGTGGGAACCTCCATATTTATAATGTCTTAAAAGTGTCTTTCAAGGTTAGAGTGTTTTCCCCCTCCTTTAAAATAAGTTGCAATTACATAATTCTTTAGGAATAACAAAAAGAAAATTAAGAAAAAAAAAAAAGCCCTATAATTAAATAAATCAAGTGCATCTGTTAATTTAATTTAATTTGGCTATCATCTCTGGGATGTTTGTGCTGAAATCACATTAGACAGGAATTGATATGTGACAAATTATCCGGCCTTCAGCTTTTCCTCACTCTTTCTCTCTCTCCCTGGTCATAAACGCAGAATGGGGCCCTAGGAATCGGTTCTTAATTGATTGGTGTTGCACACCGGATGCATGGATTTTTCATCCAATAAAGTTTTCATTTTATTTTTTATTTCCAATTTATGTCTATTCCAGTTGTAAAAAATATGGAGAAAAAAAAAGAATTTTCCCAAGATTTTTATCTTCCCAGTTCGATCAGGTCAGAAAAAGCATCATGTGTAATCCTGTATGTGGGGTCCTATCCCTTTGCAAGTTGTCAAGCTTCAGCCGTTTTATTAAACTAAAAAGCATAAAAGGCAAAAATTCTATGAAATGCTTCTCTTCTTGAACACCCGGTACATTTCAGCATACTACTACTACTAGTACCATGGACGTGCAGAATTTTTTGTTTGCGTAGAGAACCTTCCTTAATTGCATGCACACAATATGCAATTTTTCTGCTTGTGGTTGTGGGTGCCTTATTATTCTCCATTTCCCCTCAGCTTAGTTTAATTTGTTGGAAGATTCTTGAGGAAGAGGGGCATAATTAAAGGAACTCCACCACAAATGCTCAAGGCTAGACACGCCTATGAAATATGAATTACTCTAAGCGTGTGACTGTGTGAGTGCCTAAGATGTCATTTCAGAATAAAACTTAATTACTCTCAGATTCAGACCAAATTCCAACTTCCAAGATTGGTAAAAGAGGGAAGGTGGACCTTCTTCAACTAGAAACCATTTTGCTCTTTCTCATCCCTTCATGTGAAATTTCATGCTATTCAATTCCCGTTTGCATTCTTTTGTTGGAGAAAAAGGGGTTGACGTGTGTGTACATGCGCATCCTGTGCTTAAAGAATCACAAATTCTAGTTCCAGAAAATAATAATAAAAAAAGCCCTAATTGGTGGTGGCGTAGTTTCGTGCGCACGTATAATTAATTAGGCAGACATTGGTTATATTGTTTTTTTATATTATGATTTGAAAGTGGAATATATAGACCGTTTCACTGTGAAAACTAAAATATTATTTAAATCTCAGAGTTATTAATTATGTGCCATATGTAGATGATGATTCTAATATTTGTTGGTCTTAAACTGTCAGTTGCCTATTTTGGTATAAGTTGATATTCATAGTTCCAAATTTGGAGAATTTATGTTTTCTTTCCTGAAGTTCCTGTATCATTTTAATTTATAAAATGCTAAGTTGCCCATATGTTTATCTCTTAGTTCCTGTTCTTCGTTTAACATGATCGATCAAAAGTTATTGATGCCGATTAAGCATGAAATATTCTTTAGTCATTGGTATTATATACAAAAGATTGTTTTTTTTTAAAGTTTATATACTTTTTATATTTTAGCTTAATTTTTATATACTGCTAATATAAATTCATACTGTCAACTAATTAAAAGTTACTCAAAATATAATCCTTAAAAGATTTTTTTTTTAAAAGCCATTTATGTATAGTTATATAATCTAAATTTGCTTCTCAAACTCATTCTTATAAAAAAAAAAATGTCTCTCATTAATCGGAATACCTGTGTGAGAGAGATGACAATTGACAAGAAATCATACCAAAAAACAATTTTGCAATAAAAATGGAAGCCATAGTAGTCTGATTTTTTAGTTTCAACTTCCTTAACATTTTAAGGGGGGAAAGTCCGAAAAATTTAATCTCTCACTGTAATTTTTATTGGGGTTCTTAGAAATAAGAACTTGTTTTTATGAGTTTCTAGTGCTATTAGAACTTACTGAGGTACTGCCAAGTGTAGAGTACTTAGTTCTTATGAAAGAATTAGATTCTTATATCAAATTGAGTTTGATCTTAACATTGAGTTTTTAACAATAAAAATATTTTACTTATCAAAATCAACTAAAAATTATAAAGATGTGGGATACATTGTGAAACACATTTTATGTTTTTAAGACTTTTATTATTGGAATGAAAAAAATGTTTGAATTCTTAAATTTTATATATACGAGGGTATATAAGTCACTAAATAAATTAAGAACCAATATATATGAATATATTCTCCATCCATCACACGATGTTCTTAGAAACTGCACTTGATCATGCAATACAATAACAAATAATAAATTATAAATAATATCCAGCACCTTATATTTATTGGATTAAGCTATTCTTTCTGGTTATAAAGTTAGCCAACCCACCCTCTTCCTTTTCTCTTTAATGAAAACAGTGAAAGGAAGTCTGAACTATTTGCTTAAGTTATATATATATAACACTTTTTAATACAATAAGCAAATTTTCACTAAGTGATTGTTTTAATTAAAGGTAGAAAGGCCTTGTTTTTAATTATTTTTGTTTTAAATTTTACGATAACATATTTTTTTTCTTAAAACTAAGCATTAGTTTTATAGAAATAATGTGCCAGTTCAATTGTTTTAGATGATTTATTGTTTAAAAAGATGATGAAAAGTATTAGTAATCTTATTCATAATAAATTTGATACAGATTAACTTTTTCTGATGTGAGTAGACACTCTTTAAATAATTTCAATCACTTCATATCAAATTATCATATAGTCTTGACAACATGATGTTTTGTGATAGAAAGATATCTAAATACAATTATTGATCTATATAAGAATACATTCTTTAACATATTACTTTAAACATACATCTTTTAATATATATTTTTTTTATCAAAAAATTATAAAATTAAGAGAGATAATCATTAAATATGATATAATTTTATAATGTTTTTTCCAATAAATTTTAATCATTTAAAAAATGTATGTTCCTACTACTGCTAAAATATACAAAGAGTAATTTTTTTTTAAAAAAAATATTACCTCCAATCCTACATATAAGAAACAAATTATGTTTTTCTTTGGTCTATTTATAAAAAATAATTAACTATTAGCTTTCAAACCTTTTCAGTATTAAATTTCTTTTAGGGTATTATGTTAACTAGTGTTCTGATTAAGGAGTTAAAAGAAAAGAAATATTTATCGTGAAAATCATAAGGAAATGAAAAAAAAAATCAATAAGGTAAGTTTATGCATTCCTATAAAATTTACTTCATCTTATCAAATAAAGTATTTTTCCTTGTTTTTTAATAATTGATGTCCAGCCTTTTTAGAAAGGATTAGAGGGAGGGAATATTAAAATTTTAGTAGTTCTTTAACCCATACCGCTGGTACTTAGAACCCTAGCTAGTTAACCTCTGTCTTTCTTTTATATTCTTAATTTATTATTAACTCTATTTATTAGGCATTTGCTAATTACGAGCATAGATATTAAATATGATAATCATTTATAACATTATAATATGTACAGCTAACATAAGTGAGCATCCAAATTCGACATTAAAAGAATAAATGAGTGTGTACAATAACAATAATAACTTTTTTACTAATATGAAAGGGAATCAGAAGACATTGATTGAGATTGGGTTATTTGCCACTTGTCGCAACACCACAGAGGATGTGGTAATGCCCTCTAAATGCAGTGCTATTCACTATTCAGGGTGCAACACGACTTCATTTTGCAATTATTATATATCCTGACTTCTGAATCTCTGTTAGTATGTTTTCTCTACTCTAGGCCCTAGATTTGGCGACAGCTAGGTAAGCAATCATATTCATATGCGTCGCATTGAAGATGTCTTTTATCTGTGAGAAAACTAATTACCTGAGGTGAGGTACCTAAAATTATAATTTTATCTCATTAACTTATACTAATTTTTAATATAAAGAATTTTGTTCTACGAATTATTATTGGAGTGAAACTCTAATTGTAATTAAAAAAACGACACTGAAACTTATTATGAAATTTTTTTGTTATTCATGATGGTTACTCTATCAGTAAAGTTGTATCTGGTAGAGAATATATACATGTGGTCAAAAAATGAATTCAAGTTTAATTAATAATTAAATATTCTTAACACGAAAGGAGGTTAGTTCATTTAATTGAATTGGTGCGTGACTATGGTAAATTTATTTGATATCAAATTTATTTTAAATGGTTAAAAAATACAACTGGTATCAAAGAACCACATCTAGAAAATTAAAATAGCCTTTTTTTAAAGCACTTTTGTAACTGAAACTTGAAGAGGAGGGTAAAAGGGAGGAATTAGAATAGTGAATAATGATTTTCGCCAGGATCGAACAACACTTTTGTGTCAAAACTATATCACAATCTGCTTCGAAACCCCCAAAGGTCTTGCTTCGGTCTATGATTTTCAACTTCGACACGGCTTGCAACATCAAATTTCGGTTCTGGAGCCTCTCGATCGATCAATTCCTTTGGGTTGTGGGCCATGACACTCAAGTATTTTGCGTCTAACTTCTTCAATTGTTGCTTCCTTTGATAAAGTTGTCAAGGTTTAACTCTTGTCTCATAATCATCATCATGAACTCTTCCTGTGTTTGTTTCAAACAATCGCAAATTCAACATCCAACTCTTGTCTCTCTTTTATTTGTAGTGAAATCATTGCTCTCTTATAATACTATATCAAAATTATAAGAAGAGAGTAACCCCAAGTAGATGAAGCAAAAAATCTTATAACTCACAGAATAAGATAGAACTCTCAGAGAAAAGCCACATTGTATATTTTGATTGACATGAAAAAAATATATAAATTAGAGTATGTAAATACTCCATTTATAGAGCTTATGGTAGTGCTAAACAATGATGTTAGAGATCCCACGTTGACTAGTAATGTAAATACTCTATTTATAGAGCTTGTTCATCACTTAACAAACTTGTATTTTTTTATAGTCATTTTCTCATGTCTATTAGTGAGAGACTTGAAGTTTCATGTCATTCTTATGGTTGGAGTGTATTTTATGTGATTTTTTTTTATGACTTGAGATTGATACAGTGTATTTTGACAGAATTGTTTTCAGGACACAGGAGGTGCAATAGAACAGTAAAGAGCCTGGAGGCGACATAGAATAAAGAAGAAGAGCTAGCTAGCTAGCTGTGCGGATCATGGGTGTGTTCTTTGGACCTGCAGCTACCTAATTAGTACGTAGTTCAGTACTGCTATACTATACACACGATGATTTATAGTTCAGTACCTAGCTCTCAATGTCATTTAAAAATTAAAGAAAACATACATCAATTTATTTTTCTTAATTATAGAGCTATAAATATGAGCTTTAGCCCATGAGAGTATCATGTTTAAGCCTACTTTTGAATGGTCCATTTAGTGAGTGGATCTTTCAGCCTTGACCTGATCAATCCCGTTTTTGTATGGGTTTTAGCTAGAGAAAATTATGTACACTTCCTTTTACTTAATACGTACATACAATACTGCTATAAATATTATCTTTTAGTCAATGAAACTTTCATGTTTAATCGTATTTTTTTATATATAGACAATTCTACCTAAGGTTTCCAACCTTATATTTACCATGCCTTTGGTCTATTTTTTTTATTCTTAATTTTCTTGTAATCTAATAATTAGTTATGGCTTGCAAATCAATAACTTTGTTTGTCTGATTTCCTTTCAGCTAGCCACACTTATTGGAAGCTGTCTTTCCAATTATGCCCAAACATACCAATTTGCTTCACAGTCATCAAGGAAAAGTTATGTCTTCAATCCAACACATTCTTAACTAGAGAAGGTTATAATCAGTCATGTGCCAATTATTTGGCCAACATATGGGTACCCAAGCTGAACAAATTAGTCTCCACATCCTTGGTGCACAAAGGAGTTAAACCTAGTATCTTTTTAAAATTTTGTTGCACAAATCCTGTCTGTACTGGTATGTTTATATATTTGAGATCTGTTCTCATAATGGACAATTTAAAAACTAGATAGAAGGTGATTTAATTTCTATTTTTTGGCTCTTTACAGGCATACTGTACTTCTTGTACAGGACATGATGTATATTTTGACTATATAATATTTATTATACATTGAATTTGCTTTTCAAAAAGAGTCTCCAAATGCATCCTTGAATCTTCTCTCAGAGGCTTTTGTTGTTCTTTTTGTTTTGGACCATCTACCAAAAAAAATCATTAGTTACTTCTAATCTAATTATTTAACTAGTGAATTCTATATGTAATTATTTCAAAATGATGCATTGTATTCCTTACACAGGCTACGAATTAGTTCCAATATTTGATATTTGAATCCTCCAAATGTAGAGCGATTGTGTGTTTACTCTTAAACCCTAAAGCACTCTCTCCCTTATGTAGTATTAAATATATACTAACAAACAAGTGCGTAGGTATAGAATTTGATGTATATTATAAATATTTGTTATCATATTGCAATAATAGACTCATAATATATATATCTATATTAATAAATAGCTAGCTTCATCTTCATTAAACAAATTAAAATTATATTAAGTAATTATAATGCTATACATTTTTTATTAATATAAATGATATTTTTATTGTAGTGGTTAGATATACTTTTTTAAGTTACTTAAATTTGTAAATGGTTCTTTATAATAAATAATTTAATAGGGAACTACCTAGTCCCAGCAATATTGGTGGTGGAACCACATGAATTTTAAACTATATAATTTCTTTTAATTAAACGATGAGATCAATTATAAATATTAATTCATATAAAAATTTAACTTATTATTTTCGTACGGTTCGACATGATCGAAGTACTTGACTACTTGGCACGACGGGAAAAACGAATCTTAGTGAAATGATTGATCATGTATATAATCTAACCTTGCATTTGAAAAGGAGAAATTAGACAGTGAACATTTGTCACCTAGCACTAGCAGTTTTGATAAGATGAAAACAATGAAGTGGAGATGAACACGTACATAAAAGCCTTTAGTCCCATAAGAGATGGTAATGCTAGAAATGTCCGATACATGGCCTAGATATATTTTTACACAAGAAGAATGATTACAATGTTAGATGAATCAATATTGTACCATATAAGTGTACCATCTTGTTTTAAATGAATAAATATATTAACCTATTTTGTATCATACTCCCGTGCCCCGCTCATTGAATAAAAACAAGGAACGAAATCCAAAATCAAAATTTAATCATCTGAAATTTTAACATAAATCACGATTTAATCAAATCGTAAAAGATCATTTTCTGAAAGTAACTGCAAACTCAAATCTTCCATGCCAGAAATCGTATTGCTGTAAAAAAAACCAGCAAACCCTTCTGCCATTGCTGGACCTATGAGATATTCTCGTAAATTATCACACATGAATTTTAATCACGTTAATCATCACGAATTAACGGATTATATGCATATATATGCCTAAGTTATCAAGTTTGATTCAATCGCCAGAGTCAGCATGAATTTGAAATATGCTTGTCATAACTCATAAATTAAAAGAACAAGTATCTAAGAACATGTGGGAGCGTGAATGTGGTCGGAAAACATGGCAGAAAGGGTTTGCTGGTGTATTTATTTTTACAGCAATATGTTAGTTGGCCTGAAATATTTGCATTTTCTGTTATTTTTTGGAAAAATGATATATTACGATTTGATTCAACCATTAAAATTCATTACTATTAAATTTTCAGATGACTAGTTTTGAATTGTGTTCCTAGTTTGTCTACATTTTATGATTCTGTGCATTGCATATATAGCAAGCAGTAAGCATATCTCTCCACGCCACATGGTACATGGTGATTGGCCGAGATCACAACCGACATGTGGTCCCCGAACAGGAAATAATTTCTCAGAAACAAAAGATAAACGGACCGTCCCGTATGCTTGTCTTTGTCTTAAGAAAAAGTGAGAACTGAGAAATGGGGAGTGGAGTGAACAGAAAAATATCTGCAGCAGCAACTCGTGCTCAATCTCATACCAGGAACCAAAATAATACTAAAACTTCAATTCAGCTCCCTTCAGGTGCATGTGCATATACACTGCATTTGGCATGTCATTATCCTCCCTCAGTCTTGATGGGACTTCACCTTTTATTTTGTTTGTACTAAATTGATATTCTTATTTTTCCCTTTTCTTATCTTTGCATTCTCTCAGGAATTTTTGGACTGCTGGCAGTGTTGTTCATAGGATTTGTAGCATGGGGTTATCAGGAGGCAATTCAACCTCCTGTTCCAAAGATATGTGGATCTCCTAATGGCCCCCCTATAACAGCACCCAGAATCAAACTAAGAGATGGAAGGAATTTAGCATACAAAGAGCATGGTGTCCCAAAAGATGTAGCCAACCATAAAATCATCTTTGTCCATGGTTTTGATGCTTGCAGGCATGATGCCTATGTTGCCAATACGCTATCACCTGTAATTGTTGTTCATTTTTCTTTTGCTTTCATAGCATTCTCTGTCTGCTAAATATCTTTGGACTTCGTATTATCTGCATAATTTGTGGTGGGATTTTGCAGGATGTTGCTGAGGACTTAGGTGTCTACATTGTGTCTTTTGATAGACCTGGGTATGGGGAAAGTGATCCTGATCCAAATCAAACAGTTAAGAGCCTGGCACTAGATATAGAAGAACTTGCTGATAAATTGGGATTAGGGTCCAAATTCTACATAATAGGTTTCTCTCTTGGGGGACAAGTTGTTTGGAGGTCCCTTAAGTACATGCCTCACAGGTATAATAGCTAGTAAATGTTTGCATCCTCTTTGTTGCTCTGCACTTATTATGCAGAATTCTGATCTATGGGCATCATTTAGATGGAATTGTCAATCATTATCTTCATTACAATGCTGACAGGCTGGCAGGTGCAGTGCTCATAGCTCCAGTTCTCAACTACTGGTGGGCTGGTCTTCCTGCAAACTTAATTAATGAAGTTTTCTACCAACAAAAACTACAAGACCAGTGGGCATTTCGTGTTGCTCACTACACACCGTGGCTAACTTACTGGTGGAACACTCAAAAATGGTTCCCATCTTCTAGTTTAGTTGCTGACAGTATAGATCTTCTTTCCCATCAAGACAAACAACTTTTGCCTAAGAGGTCTTTTCGAAAGAATCATGTGGTATGTATCTATCTGCCTTAATTATAGAGTCAAATGTCATGTAATTAACTTCATAATGTATGTTGTTGTTGGTTAGATTCATCATTCATTCCAATTGATTTTGATATTTGTTGGTCAGAACTCAGAACTTAATCATTGTAAATCAGTCTAACTGTTTAATACTGCATCTGTTGAAGTCACGTGTGAACAATTATATATACTTGCCACGTTTGAGTTTGTAATTCTTTGTAATCTTTTTATCTATATATAGAAATGTTCAAACCAATACCAGATATAAATTTGGAAATTGATAACTGCACAGGGGTTTTACTCTTGTATGACTATTGTCAATAATCACTAAAATGTGATAGATACCAGAAACACGTAGACTCCGTCCATAAGGAGAATATGGAATATGTATGGAGTGTCACTTTTTTGTGTATGAAATCTGTTCACAACATTTGTCATTTAGAAGCAAAATAATCGATTGCAAAGCAAACAATTTTTGTGGTAAATGTTTTATGTTTTATCAGAGGCAAAGACATCTGTGTATGCTCTAGGCCTTTGGTGCATTGCTCTTGTGAGTCATTCATTCTCTCTATCTGTCTTTCAAATTTCCTATGCATCTTAATTTAAAGTTTTAGAGAACTACTGCTATGAATTGTGAGCTTGACATAGGTGTTACATCTATCTTCACTGTTATCTTGTATGTTAGTTATCACTTATTCTCTCATGAATCATGATAATATTAGTATGAGTTTAATGGTGATGTCTTTTGATCACAACCTTTAGTTTTTTGTTTTTTTTGTTTATATAATGATAAGTCTATTATTATTTTAAAAGTCACATAAATTATGTGTAAATAAATTTCTTTACCTTTTCATCAACAGAGATTTATATATAATTAATTTTAATGTGGCTTCCACAGGCTCAGGTAAGACAGCAAGGAGAATATGAAACTGTCCACCGAGACTTAATTCTTGCATTTGGAAGGTGGGAATTCAGCCCTTTGGATCTGGATAATCCATATCCAAATAATGAAAGTTCGGTCCATATTTGGCAAGGAGATGAAGATTTGATAGTGCCTGTTAAAGTGCAACGATACATAGCACAAAAGCTTCCGTGGATTCAGTATCATGAAGTTCAAGGTGCTGGCCACCTGTTCCCTCATGTTGATGGTATGGGTGATACTATCATTAAGTCACTTTTAAGTGCCAAGTAAGTTTCTCCATATCCGCATTTAGTATATATTTCTAATTCTATTACGGAGACTTTCAAACTACATTGATTGTTAGAGTATATCTTTGATTAATCACGTTGCACAGTAGTAGTTCGATTTGTTTGGATAATTTATAAATATTTATTTCAAAAGAATTGATTGTGGGTATGGAAGCTGTATCAAGATATACCATCATATTTTTTATAATATCGTATTGGTATTATCTTTAATATTAAAATAAAACGAAAACGAATGTATTCTTAGTTTTTTTTTGTTCCTTCCTAAATTAGTAAGTCTAGCATAAAATATAAAACATGATAATGTGTAAGAATCATTTCTTACGTGAAAATAGTGTAATAATTGGTGCGTATTGTAAAATTGAAAAACAGAGGAATGAGTACGTGTTGAGCAAAAGAGAAAACAAGGGTGCACATGCGACACCTGTCCTATACGTGGCGAGAGTTGTGATCGAATCGGGAAATTTTTCTTATCTATTGCGGAATTTTTTTGACAATACTACTTTTTTAATTAATTATTTAATTTAATGCCCTGTTTTTGTGGGTACTCTTAGCCTGAACGGAATGAATCATATAGGCGAAGAAAGTCCTTAAGTTGCAGGGCAGTGTGCCTTATTTATTATATATATGTACCTCTTCGTTACTTTGCGTTGCTCTGTGGCTAAGTGCGGTCATCACTGCTCAGATTCAACAGGAACATCGATAACATCCTCAGCTCAATATCATAGAATATTAATAAGCTCAGAAGGAACTTGATTTACCAGCTTCGCATTCGAATTTCAATTTCCTGCAGGTATTTATTTTACTATATATACTTTGTTGTGCAAATCAACCGTGTTAAGTTTTTTTTTTGGCAAATGACTCATGCTAGTTTGTTATAGTTTATGTTTTTTAATCCTTTTTTCAGTCCTTTGTTATCATTTTGTGTATATAATTTGGACCATAAATCATTTGCACCAAAGGAGGAAAGATTCCAAAAACTAAACTTTCTACCCACCGAATATTAGCAAGCATAAATGTATACTTGTTCTTCAACGTATTTGATTTAGATGTTTTCATCCCAAAAATCTTTAGCAATCGGCTCACACGAAGAGAAGTGGAGAATAACAATTTTTTCTGATCAATTTAATCATTGACGTTTGAAAAAAAGAAAGGTTCTTGGAACCAAACCTAAATGACTAAACCTACCTCTTCATTTTGGCACAGTATTATTTTGTTTGACAGATAAACCAAACTAAACCAACGTACTCGTTTTGTTACGTGAAATTCAGTGGAATCAGAATCAACATCTCCTTCATCCTAATTTTGGATAATGTAATATACTAAATTGAAAAGCATCTGGTTCCGTTGGGCGAGAAAAAAGAATCAATAACTTAACTAACTAACTAACTAACGTTATCTCTATGTTAGTGTTGTTGTGAGTTAATTTGAAGAAGGAAGAAAAAGATGGTGATTGAGGAGGGCGAGATGGAGATGGAGATGGAGATGAACGAGAACCATTGTTCTCTATTGTCGTCGTCATCATCGCTGGGAAGACAGTCATCGTCGATATACTCTCTGACACTGGACGAGTTCCAGAACAGCATATGCGATAGCGGCAAGAATTTCGGGTCCATGAATATGGACGAGTTCCTCACCAGCATCTGGACCGCTGAAGAGAACAACCAATCCATCATACATAATATTAATCACGTCCCTCCTCCTCCTCCTCTCTCCCAAACATTATTCCCAACAACAGATGACAACCCCAGCCTCCCTCGTCAACCCTCACTGTCCCTCCCTGCTCCTCTTTCTACCAAAACTGTCGACCAGGTTTGGTCCCAGATTCAGAAACAACAAAACAACAACAACAACAATGTACTTAATATTACCGAGTCTGCCTCTCGCCAACCCACTTTTAACGAGATGACGTTGGAGGATTTTTTGGTTAAGGCCGGGGTAGTCAGGGAACCACCATGTGCACCGCCGTCTCATTACGCAACAAATAACAACAACAACGTTGCAGCAATGGCTCCTTCTTTTGTTGCACCGGCTTCTGCAGCAGCTGGGACGACCACGTATCTTGGAAATTGTAAGAGGGATTGTTTTGGAGGGAGTGGGTATGGGCCTGGGCCTGTGAGCCCGGCTAATTCGTCTGATGGGATTGACATGGTGAGAGGTAGAAAGAGGATGGTGGATGGTATTGTTGTGGAAAAGGTGGTGGAGAGAAGACAGAGGAGGATGATCAAGAATAGAGAGTCTGCTGCCAGATCTAGAGCCAGAAAACAGGCTTACACTGTGGAATTAGAAGCAGAACTTAACCAATTAAAACAAGATAACGCCCAACTCAAACAGTCGCTGGTATGATACTGCCAAATAAAATTCACTTCTGTTGCTACCTGTTATGTATTCAATTATATTATGTATACTCACAAGGATCTTGCTTTTATTCTTCAGGCCCAGCTCCAGAGAAAAAGAAAGCAACAGGTAACCAACCACTAACTAATCATGATCTCACACTTGTTCTCTAAGGAATTTACTTAAGAACTACATCTAAATTACTATCTTGTCATCACCTTGTGCAGAGTTTTGAGGAAGTGGACGTTAGAGTTCAAACCAAAGCTCAGAAAGCAAGAGAGAAGCTCAGAAAATTGAGAAGGAACATGAGTTGTTCTTTGTGAAGAAACTGCATGGTAACCACTGAAATCCTTGGATTTTAGTACACACAAGAGTTTGTTGGGATATCCATCTACTTGTGTGTGCCTAAACGAAGAATAGTAAAGAGAGGAGAAGAAAACTTAAAAACTACTCTCAAGTCAAAGCCGGTTAAGAAACAGAGAAACAAAAGGACGGGAGTCATTATAAAGCCAAGCTGCAAGAGTTCTCAATTTCAAGATCAACAAAGGACTGGATCATCCAGTTTGGATGACTTTTTTATTATCAAAAGTACAATATAGTTGTTATATTGTTGATGCCATTTCATCTGTTGTTAAATAACTTATCTGTGTACCGTTCTTGTTTACGGCCTACCTGTTACCACACCCTTGTTTACTTAATTACCAGAATCAATCTAATGAAGCAATCCCTGAATTTTTTTGGATCGCCAGCCTATTTTTCATTTCATCCATTGTAAAGGTTGAAAACCTGAAACTGGAAACAATTTACCCACATAAATTTATTTGTATGGCTACATATTCGTGGATTGAGATCCAAATGCATTCTGTGAAAGGAAGGAACCGGAGTGGGGATTGAAGAGGTGAAGAACATTCGCTATTTTTAAGGCTTAGTGCCTGTAAACATAAGCAAGCATAGTTCACCCAACACATAGCAGTAGTACAGGAAATTTTTAAATGTTCCACCAGCCTTTGTTGTGCCATGTCACAAGTGTGCCATGCTAGTTTCACTTTGACACTGGCACAACTCCTTTCTCGAAATGTCTGGAGTATAAACATTGCAAAACAAGCCCAGATAAGTTACATGCAGTGTATATTTCAGAGTCACATAAAGGATGCAATATTTAGTTTTGACATTCTATAGAAACACCAGAGAAAATCAGAAAGAGCTCCCAAAAAATTTGCAATGCAGTAATTTTCAAGGGCATGGCATAAAAGTAACCACATCTTGGGTTTTCCTTTCACAAAAAAGAAAAAAAAAAAAAAAAAGTGACAAACAATATAAAGAAAGGGGTTCGGATGGAAACTGAAATTCACACTTATACACACAGAATCTATAACTTTACATTTGAAGAATTCTTGTAATTCACGGCAGAAGAATGGACAAAAGAAATTCATGGGGGGCATGCATGTATCTTCTTTCACTTTGACAGGGATTAGATGAGTGCGACCTAATCCACCACTAATCATATTCAAATTCAAACTTTACATGCCCATATTTTCTTCCAAGTTGAATAATGAATTCGGAGAATCTGGCAAGAATTTGGCACTCTTCATGTGTTTTGACCTCTGAAACAGACCCATGAATGACCAATTTTTTCAAATTGGGACAACCTTCCAAAAGCCCAGCAACCCATACTGAGAAAAGATCACTGATTACAGTCCATCCAAGTTCTAACACCACCACATTCATCAAACAAGACAAACCCTGCAAGCCATAGTGAAGCACTCTATCTCTTAAATCATAACTTAAGGACAATTGAGTCAGCTGAGGCAAGCAAACAAAAATTGTCTCTATATCAACAACCTCATCCTCATCATCAAAGACAACACCCCACAGCCGAAGCTTATATAGCTTTGATGCTTTTGAGATCATATGATAAAATTTCGGCCACATGATTGTGAAGTTACAGACATCAATAATCTCAAGATTCTCTGTACTATCCCCAATATCAAGATGGATAACACTCACATCATCAATTTTCAACACCTCCAGTTTCCCCTTTCCAATCAGCTCAAAAACCTCAAAGCTACAATCTTTCAAATGAAGTTTCTCGAGCAAATCTGCCTCCAATACAAACTTATCCGAACTAAACAATTCAAGGTCAAAAACCTTCAAAGAAACGCTGTTAAGCTCCACAGAAGCCTGTGAATCCGACATTGCGATCTCCGGACTGAATATAGCCAAAGATTCAAGCTTCGGACACGCAGAGAGCAGAAGGCTCAAATCTAAAGCCGAGATGCTAACAAAACTCAACGAGAGCGACTTCAAGCAAGGGAACTTCAAGTAACTCGGCTCAGCACCGGTGATAGAATTCCGAGACAAGGCCAACACCTCCAACCTCTGCCTGCTGCATTTCTCAATGATGTTAAAACTAGGGTTTGTCCTGACATTATAACGCAACTGGCACAACGAATCCCTGGTATACATAAGCCAGGCAATGACGATGGCGGCCGAGAAATCGCACTCATCGTCCATAAAGATGGTCAAGGATTGCAGTGCCTTGGTCTGGAAGATTGTCTGAGTGATGAGTGTTTCCAACCTAGCAGAAGTGCAGTCATGATAGAGGGACCAGTCACAGTGGTTGAATGAAAGACTGTGGAGGTGATTGCACCATGCTTCCCTCCATTTCTTGCAAGTTGCAGAAGCAATAACAACATCCCGAGCAGAACCCAGAAGAGATAATATGTTACCAATTACTTCAACAGGAAGGTGCTCCATAGTGATAGTAGCAGCAGCATAATAATAAAAACAAATTAACAGAATTACTAACAAATACTGAACCACAGCATCAATTCCAATCTATCAGAACCTGTGAAGTATGGCAAGAATTCAAAAATTGAACAAAAATCAGAAGCAAGGGGATCGTTCATAAACAGTGTGAATCAGTATCTAAGGTGAGTAACGAAATAAACATTGAATTGAATCAGCAAATAGGAGGAGAAACACACGCGCGGCTATAGAGAAACGTTGGAAGGGACTCACCTGGAGAATGAAAGGATCGTCTTCTTAGCCAAGAGAAGTTGGAAATCGAACACTCGTAACAGCCAAATTTCTCCGAATTAGAGAGAGGACCTACCTCTCTCCCCAGCGAAGCGAAGAGGAATTTTTGTTATGGGGACGGGACTGAGGAGGCAAAATGGGAGTGAGTCCTTTGCACGTGTTACCAGTAACCACCCACACAAGTTTTTGCCACTCTTGTTATTCACGTAATGATGTATTTATTAATTTAAAATAGGAAAAATATAGTTTACTTTCATAATGATATCAAACTAATAAATATACAGATTATATTTATTTTCCTTATTTTTACTCAATTTTTAACATTTTCATCTTTACTTTATTCTCTTATAATATTTTTCAATTTTTATATTTAATTAAATTAAATATTTATTATTAGCAATAAAAACATCTCTTTTAACTATCATTTAGATAGTTAATTATTATTTGACCAACGCCTACACGGCTATACCACATTCTACTGTCAGATCTGTAAATAAAATTAACCATATTTAGTCCTATATTAACTTAACAAGTGTGTTAATTCCCTAGTTTTTCTTGATTGCTTGCCTTACTACAAGACCATTCGGGTTTTAGACTGAAAAGTATTAATAATTTCAGAGCAAGTAATTAATAATGATATATTCAACTTAACGGAAATTATATCAATGATATCGTTAACCTACAAAGTACAATTTTCATGATACAAAGAATTTTGTATTAGAAATAAGAATCATCAGATTCAGAACAAATGATACAAACAACCTAAATAAGCTTTATTAGCATCAGCTTCAGCCTTCAGAGAACGCCGTATATTGAGACCAATGTCAGTACTCAGTAGTCAGTAGTATCCTTTTGTTCTGAACACCAAAAAGCTCTCATTTTCCTTGTTCTCGCAGGCAGAATGTTGTAATTGTATGTCTATCAATTAAATCATGAAAGGACGACTTCATACGTGAGAGGATCCACAGCAAGTTGAATAACAAATTTAACCATTTCATGGCTTGGAAGACCCACTGCTGGTTGTTGTCATGAAAGATTCACCACAACCACACTGACCTTTAGAATTTGGATTCACGAAAATAAATTCCGATCTGGTGGGAGAAGCAAATAATAGTAGTTAAATTAAAAGCATTGAAAACAAAGTAGTTAGTTCACATTAAAGAAAAGAACAGTTGAACCAAGTAATAGAAACGAGCACAACACAATAATTGTACAGTAATTTTCATGCCATTTCATCAAATATCTTCCTTCAGAGATGTGATGCAGACATTTTTTCTACATAAGTACATATATATTCCCAGAGCCTTCATGTAACACAAATTCATACCACATTTCATCAACAGCTTCCTTTAATAATGCATATGTAGTCATATACTCATCCTGACAAGATATTTGGAAATTGGAAAATAATTGACAATTCCAAAAACACAAGTTAACGCAGATTCAGAGTGGTGGAGGTGGTAAATAGTTTCTGGCATGCCCAAGTATACAGTGTTCCTAAATGGAAGCTTTAAGTTTGTTACATTCCGATGAAGAGAATTTTATCAAAGCTTAATATATTTAAATGCATTTGTGTTTCAATATTCAGTATTAAGTACTAACAAGTCATAATAATGACATCATGTCTACATTCAATGTTTTACCGAGAGAAAATGTTCAAATGAAAGATTAGATTCTAAGAGGGACTGAGAATTTTAATAGAAATAAAGGATTACAAGCGGAGGTAGCCCTCTGTAGAGACAGAAATCATGTGCTATTATGCCGTAGTAAGTCCAAATAACAAGCTCAAACTTTTGATCTAGTTTCATTCATGTGCTATTATGCTATAATAAGTCCAAATTTAATACCCAAAATACAGAAATCCTTTTTTTTTTGGGTGAAAACAGAAATCCTTAATATCAACTCTAAAGAGACTTCTCAATAAAATATTATTGGTGTTACAGCCAGCGTATTGGGCTAATTGGCACAACACTTCCAGTTCACAAGAGTAACAAATGCATGGATTATTAAAAAAATTAATAGAGCCAAGCATAAACATATTGGAGGTATAAGGTATTACAAGTGTAGAAGAGTTGGAGAAGTAGAAAAATTACAGTATGATATTGATACCCAACATTAAAAGGAAGAAGACATTCACTAATGATTAATCCAGTGTTTGCCTGTTTGATCTTGTAAGTTGACCTCAAAATCAGACATCATTTAAAAAATATGAATATTTTCCAATTTCAGAAAACTCCGATGGAAACTGTATAATTTGTGAGAGGATGAATCTCTCCATACAAAAAAGCAACCAACAAGATCATAGGACTAGGTTATTAAGATTCATGAGGGAAGAAAGGTAATAACTAAATTTGATGTATATGGAGCAATGTTCAGGCAATAATCTTAAGTATGTGTCCCAAGTCCCAACCAATATAAGATAACTATTTATAGAGAGATTTCTAATCGCATTACCAAAACATAATACAATAAACAAAAATAGCAAAACAAGAAAAATACAAGTTGAACATGAAGAAAGGGTGTTAAAGAAAACATTTACCTCAGTTTGTCGTCTACAAAATCCATTTTAGTTCCAATGACATGCATAAGGGCCTTTGGATCAATCAATATTTTAACACCCTTATCCTCAATCAATTCATCAAACTTCCCTTTTTCATCTGTCAAAGCAACAGGAATGTAAGCTCAAAACATCATAATGCATTATGCATCTTCAGCTCACCGCAATTGAAAGGAATAATCAGTAGACAAAATTAATAAATTCACAACAGGAATAAACTTTTATCAATGTTACTTATATTTGGGACATAAGATTTTTAAGGGAAATTGGCTTGCACCTTAGTATTTGCCATTTGGCATAACTCAATGCATGATTTTGACTAATGGTATAGTCATAGCTAATTAATCAAGAGGGTGAGCATCTTCTAAACTTGAGTTAAGTAAGACTAAGAAAATGGAATGCAAGTTTCATAAGACACATGTAAACAATGTTTTGGAGGTGAACTAAGACATGAGTTGAAAATGTTTTAATAGAGTTCCATAGTGTTGGATGATACATGATATGGCACACTTTGATTACTCGCCTTATTACTCAGGCCACTTCCTCATTGACAAACTTCAAGGTATGACTTATTTCATCATCTCAAATGTGACTCCCAATTGTACATCATGATTTCAATCATCCATAGTTATAAATTCGGCAAAAAATGAATTAAGCAACAAGAGATATGTAAACACGGTATGTATATGAAACCAAAGACACGAAATATCCAAATAGCAACAAGAGAACCAAACTTTAAATCACCTAATCATCCAGTTTCAGATTGTAATAGGAGCGAATCATAAAAAAATGAAAAAAAAAATCGGTCATTCACAAGCACCGATGCAGGAATAGTGAATACTCCTTTTGAAAATTCATTAACCAAATGAATCCAGTCCTAACGAACCGAAGCTAAATCATTAACCTTAATCCTATGATTAAACCACAAAAGTTCATAATCAATTCAGCTAAGTTAATTGAGAAAAATAGTTTCACAAATCTATAAGATATGATATTATGAGAATGGAAAGAGTGAGAGACCTGCGTAATTGAGGGTGTAGGATAAGCCGTTACAGCCACGAGCCTTGACGCCGAGCTTCAAGAAGGGCCTCTGACGCTGCTGTAGCAACTGCTGTATTCTCGAGGCGGCGGCGTCCGTTAGCGACACGGCTTGGCGCCGCGCCGCCGTAGCTATCTTCTCCGCTGCCACGCCCATCGCTTTGGAAGCCATCGAAGATGGAAGTATCTCTGTCCCGTTGTTTTGGGATACTATTACAGCATTTTTTCCTCTTTTTTCAGGTTTGGCGCGTGCCCATCACGTAGTGGTTATGCTGCTCGAGAACGTTCCCGTAGAAACCTATGTCATGTGCTTATGTGGCCCAATCATAACGCTCTGTTACACAGCGGCGGGTAAAGTTATCAAAGATATATATTTCATCGTAACCTCTTGTGATGGGAACTGGATTCTCTCATTAACTTTTCATTTAAATATCCTCATGTTACCGTCTCAATCATCAAAATACTATGTTCATATATTTTTTTACATTACCAACAAAAATATGACATCTTATATTTTATATATTAATATAACAAATTAAATTTAGAAAAAAAAATTATACGTGTGATAAAAGTCAATTTAAAAATATTTAAAAAATTAATTACTTTAGATTTTTTTTGTTAATTTTAAAATAAAAATGATTGAAATTTAATATTTTTAATAAGAATATTTTTTATATATTAATATAAAAAATCTCATTTAGATAAAAAAAAATTACACGTATTATTATCACGTTAATTTTTAATAATATTTTAGAAATTTATTATTTCTTATTATTTTATTAGTTTTAAAATATAAATTATTGAAATTTATAATTTTTATTAAGAATGTTTTTAATTATAATACAAATTAGTTTTTTAAGCTAACAATAAAAATACTAAATTGCAATAATTTTTATTTTAAAATTAACAAAAAAAATCCAAAATAATAAATTTTTAAAATACTCTTTTAAGTTAACTTTTAAAGGGTAATGATATGTGTAAAAATTTCCTCAAGATAAAATTTGTTATATTAATATATAAGATATAAATAAACGTTAATTATTAATTTTATATAAAATACTATTAAGCCTATGAGTTAAATATATATAGTTATAAAAATTTTGTTTGTTACAACCAATAGATAATGTAGTATAAATATCATTTATTGTAACAAAAAGATAATGTAATATAATTATTGTTGATACAACAAATAAATAATGTGATATATGTACATATAGTAGATTGAATGTTAATATAATGTTGGCTTTCTTTATTTATGAGATATGATTATATTTCTAATGAGTTTTTAAGTGAGGAAATATTGGATTTTAAATGTATAATTATTTCTCTTTTTACTTATGCCATGGAAATTCTTAAATGGAAAAATTTATACTATTGTTGCTCTCTCATTTATGCTGTTCACTAAGTCCTTTGCTCGTTAAGTTCTCATAACTTATCTCATTATTTCATTTTCACTTGTATTCATAAGTGATTGAATAATATACTTCATAGAATTTTTTATAGAATAAAATTAATGTTTATAATTAATTTTAAGTAAATTAGTGTTATTTTTATTTTACAGAATAAGTAAATTACACAAATACCTTGTTTTATGTAACTTTAGGAAAATAATATTCACATAAAATAATCTATTTTACATAAATGTAGGAACATTTATACTCAAGTTATGGGAAAAAACAATATACTTAAAATCATATTAACATATAAATTATTGGTTAGGTGAAAGCATTTTTTAACTTATTGTTATAATAACAATATGTTTTATGAATTTTTATATAATCAAATTATTAGGTCAAAAATATTTTTTTAACACAATGCTGTAAGAATAATAATAATGATAAATTATAACTTTTATATGACAAAAATTAATATCCACAATTTTTTTTTAATAAATCATTCTTTATTTCATTTTTATATATCTAGGAATAATTAATTATTTAAAAAAATTATTTACAATAAAATATACCTTATATATTATGTTATCAACACTCATAAAAAAAAATAAAAATGACGTGAGATGCATATGTCCAATAATTTTCGTTGGGGAGTCTCCTCAACAAATAGTCTCTCTTGTTGCTCCTGATGTATCTCACCTTTCTCCTGGTTGAGCAGTACAAGATTTTCCACTTCATAAAAAAAAAAAAAAAAAAAAAATCAAAACCCATTTCTCGTGTATCATAAATTCACAATATTTACAATTAATCTTCACCAAAAAAAAAATATATTTACAATTAATACACATTGTTTATTCAATCTAAACTTCTTTAATAACCATATTGAGTGAGTCATATACCTAATTATAGGAAGACAACAGTTTCTGAAAACTTAGAGCTTTTCTGGTTTCAAAATTGAGTTAAAGTGATTTAAAATTAATTTTAAAAGTGTTTGAACATTCTTTGTTTTTAGGAAAGCCTTCATTTTTATCCAAGCAAGATTTATTTTAAATTTAAATTTGAAAATTTACCATCATTTCAATCGGAACCTAAATTAAATTTGTTAAGTTTACTATTTTTTTTTTCAATTAAAGATGTTTGTAAGATGGATTGGAACATGTTACTTACATTTATATCCATCCCAATATAAATTTCATGAATTTGAACTCAACTCAATGAAGATCCAACATTTGTTTGGAATAAAAAAAAACCGGATCATTTCAACTTGTTTCACAGTATATCGACCTTAACATTATATATGAGTTATAAGTTATATTTAATTAAATCATAAAATTAAAGAACTGTAAAACTACAATTAAAATATATCTAGTACATCACCAAGATTAAGATATATTTTAAATAAAATGTCATATTATACAAAGTATAAGTGTCTATTAAATTTCTGTAAAAAAAAAAAGTGTCTATTAAATTCGTAAACTCTATTATTGTATTTATCATTGTTGAAATAATATCTAGAAAAAAAATATGTAAGGATTAAACATGAAACTTTATTTAAGCGAATCTGAATTTATTACCATTTAAACCAATAACTTATAATTAATATATTCAAATTAAATTATTTGTGTAAATCTTTCAATATTATTTATGTTTTTAAATAAATTGATGTAAATTAACAAGTCTAATGACTTTTTTTTAAGACATTTTTAACCTATTTTAACTTTTGTAAGTAACAACACACTTTTATAAGGACACAATAATATTTTTTACACTTATTATTTAATTGTCTTATTCTTAATTTATTCATACCAAACAATTTTAGAATATTATTTCTTCTCTATTTTTCATCCATACCTCTCTTCAACCAAACAACAAAATATGTTGCACCAAAAAAAACAACAACAAAACATGTCACTTCATTTTTACTTTATTTTTCCTTTTTCAAATTATCTTTCTTTTATTTTCATCTTCACTATTTTTCTTTTATGAATTTAGGTCAGACTAATAACACAACCCAAAACAAAACTTAAATCCATCGTAAAAAAACTAAAAATACACTAGACGAATTTATTGAAATCAAAATTGTCTCCTTTCGAACCGGGCGGTTGATGAAATGGGATGAAGAACACCCATGTTTCAAACTAATCCGTAAACAACTTTGATTTTGATTTAATATCATAAACCCTTACCAAAAAATAAAAGTATATGAAGAGACGATCATGTTAATAAATTAACTTTAAATAGGCAGTAGTTGTATATATTCGTCAATAATTTAAAATATCAAATCATTTAAAAAATTACATTTTAAAATTAGTACAAATGATATTTTTAACAATTAAATGCTCTAGTTTTTTAATAAGAAAAAAAAAAAAAAAGTAGAGATAGGGAGAGGATGTAGAAATGAAAAGCCCTTCTCGCCGACTAGGGGTTTTCAATTCCAAGGCTCTGTCCTGTCTGTATATGTCGTTGCCATTGGCACTCTCATCGCACCCAAACAAAATCCACCCTCTTCTTCTTGCGGACCATTTTCTTTTTTCATTATCAACACCTCAAAATGCAGCACAAACAAACACTTTCTGTAAGAACAAAAATTAAATAAAATAAACTAAATTCCACTGTTATTTTTCACCACTCAGTCTCAAATGCTACTAAAATCGCTTCAATTTTCTCAGGTCTCTCTCTTCCTCTCTTCTCCGTAATCATGTTACGCATTTCCTATTCACATTTGCCGATTCTCCCTTTTCATTCACTTCTACTATTACTGTATTAACACCACCACACTACTCCAGCATAGTACAGTTCTTTAATTATTTCTCACTTGCCCTAATATTTTTGGCGGTTATTTGTTTAATTTTTTTCCACGAACAGGTATTATAGGAAGAAAGAATCCCGAGTGAATTGCAACTCTCACGAATTGAATTTATTTCTGTTAATTTTTTCGCGTAATTATCAGAAGCTACGAATTTCGAGAGTGTGAAAAATGGCGACCTGTTATGCACCTTCGAATGTTAGAAATTCGGCGGGGGTGCTGGCTGTTGTTGGAGGGAGAACAATTTCTGAGAATCACGGTAACAGATCGTGCTTCCTGAGAATCCAAGAGAGCAAGACCGTGTTTGGCAGCAATCGGAAGTGTGGTTCTTCGTTTCAACTTAAGTGTTCTGCGAATTCCCACAGCATCAGTCGCAAGGATCCTTTTCTGGATCTGCACCCTGAGGTTTCAATGCTCAGAGGAGGAGAAAGGGGGAGTGCATTGAGTAACCCTAGAACTAGAAAAGATGTATCAGGTGGAAGCGTAGCTGAGACTTTGGAAGCCAAGACGACTCCGAGTAACTACAATGAAGCTAAGATCAAAGTCATTGGTGTGGGTGGAGGTGGGTCAAATGCGGTCAACCGCATGATAGAGAGCTCCATGAATGGTGTGGAGTTCTGGATTGTTAATACCGATATTCAAGCCATGAGGATGTCGCCGGTCATTGCTCAGAATCGGTTGCAAATTGGTCAGGAGCTCACGCGAGGACTTGGTGCTGGTGGTAACCCTGAGATTGGCATGAATGCTGCCAAGGAAAGCAAGGAATCCATACAGGAGGCAGTTTATGGAGCTGATATGGTCTTTGTTACAGTATGTTCAATTGACCACTTTTCTTTAGTTATAGCTTATGCTAATTGCTTTACAATTTTGCATTATGAATTTTATTATTTTTATTGAACTTGTTAGCATCACACTAGTTGACACGGTTTATAATATTATGCTCTATTGTAATACCAAAATATGTTTGTAAAATCATAACTTGAAGTAGGATAGGGTAATATATGTTTTCATAGTAAAAGAAAGGATAGGGTAATAATATGTTGTGCAAGGAGGAATAGGCCAGAATATTCTACAAATAGGTTATCAAGGGACTACATCTGAGGGGTTACACTGGTGCGTGGCTTAATTTTTTATTCCATATGCTTCCTTTGACATTTGTTATGTGGTGGAATTCAAGTGCATGATCTGAGTTATTTGACCTTCATAACTTGATGCATATTGTTTTGTGAACCACCCTTTTGGATTTTAACATCCAAAATTTTAAAGTTTGATAGGCATTGCTCTCACTTTAAAATCAATATTTTTTTTATGTTGAAGTTCAATATTTGGCTTATTAGGTTAAATAATGTTAAAAAATTTGAAACATCTATAATGATCAAATAACTTGTATGCGATATATCTTTATAATTTTAGGAGGAAAATTATTAGGGCATGTATAAAATTATAGCATTTATTGTTTGAATTTTGATTATTAATTGATGCCTATTAGAAATAAGGAACCAGCAATTCATGATCTTTGAAATCCTCAAATATGTCAATTTTTCAAAATTGGGAGTAGGCACACTTGCAGCTCTACTAAACTTTTCATTATTGCTATATTTCAGTAAACTTGAAAATTTTGAACTCATTTGTGCAGGCTGGAATGGGTGGAGGAACTGGCACTGGAGGAGCTCCAGTTATTGCTGGTATCACAAAGTCAATGGGTATACTGACTGTTGGTATTGTCACAACCCCTTTTTCATTTGAAGGGCGAAGAAGGGCAGTTCAAGCACAAGAAGGAATTGCAGCCTTAAGAGATAATGTTGATACACTGATAGTTATTCCAAATGACAAACTTCTCACTGCAGTTTCTCAATCTACCCCTGTAACTGAAGCATTCAATCTGGCTGATGATATTCTTAGACAAGGTGTTCGTGGTATATCTGATATTATTACGGTATGGAATCATGAAGATCTTTGAACATGAACAAATACCTTCCTGCCTTTGCTTTGTTCTTTTTTTTATCTCCATCAAATCTTGATTGTAAAAGGTGTAAAAAGGAAATAAAGAATGAAAATGAAACCTTGAGTATGTGTTGACATTTCAGTTGTCCCTACCTGATTCACTATGTTATGTCTTACCATTAGTTTATTTGCTAGCATTCATATATTTTTTTTGTTATCAATAATGGATGCATGTGGGCTAAGCTTACTCTTGCCATCCCAGTATCCCACTAATAAGATGTCCTGATTATGTGCTTCCCATGGTTTAAAGTTGATGGTGTCTGTCTGTAGAATCATTTATGCTCATTAATTTTGTAATTGTTTGCAGATACCAGGATTGGTGAACGTAGACTTTGCTGATGTTCGAGCTATAATGGCCAATGCAGGTTCTTCACTTATGGGCATAGGAACTGCAACTGGTATGTATGGGAACTGCAGATGGAGATGCATTACTGCTCCCGAATCCTGATCTTCTATTTGACTTAAATAACTAGCAAGTTTTCCATACATTTTTTTATCTTCTGGCTTCATTTCTTATATTGAAGGGAAAACAAGGGCAAGAGATGCTGCATTAAATGCTATCCAATCACCTTTACTAGATATTGGCATAGAAAGGGCTACTGGAATTGTATGGAACATAACTGGTGGAAGTGATTTGACTTTGTTTGAGGTATCTAGTTATCCTTCTGTCCCTTTTACTGATGTTAACTTTGCTAGATATTTGTTTCATCTGTACATGTACATAATGTTTTCTCCTTTTTATTTTGAAAAACAATCCTTCCTTTTTCCTTTGCAATCTATTACTATATTCATCATACTCATTCTATTTAATATGGTCCTACTCCTTTGTATGCTATGGCTTTTAATAATATTATCATTTACAGGTAAATGCTGCAGCAGAAGTTATATATGACCTTGTGGACCCCACTGCTAATTTAATATTTGGAGCAGTAATAGATCCATCACTCAGTGGTCAAGTAAGTTTTTTTTTTTTGAGGGAAGTGGTCAAGTAAGTTAAGCTATGCAAACCACTTCAATTTTACTTTTATAGTTTTTTTTTCTTATAAATTACACTTCTTTTCCCTTCAAATATGCTTAAGTTACACTGTTATATCATTTATTTTGTTAGTGTGAAAAATGGAGAAACAGAGTTTAAGAGAGACAAAGATTATTTTCTGAATATGCTTTATGGGTTAGCATTTCACTCAGCAGATTGATCTTATTTATTATAATGGTTTCACAGATAATAAATAACTAATGCTATTCTCTTTCCCTAAAAAAAAACTAATGCTATTCTCAAGAGAACAATTAAAATATCACAGCATTCTAAGAGGCTAAGATACACTGAACTGAACTAAATATTAAATGCTCCTATTTCCAACAGTTAGAATATATGAAAATATCTTAGTGAACATATCTATTACTGCTACACTTTCCTCTGTTGAGAGATGAAATGTGCTACGTTTTAGTCTATTTTAATGTAAACAAATCTACTGGTAGTGGTGAACCACTATGAATGAGCTTCCTAGAGACATTTGTCCTTTCTTTTACAACTTTCAATGTCACCGAAAGTTAATTTTGAGCATCCTATTGTTGATTTACGACCTCAGAGGATGAAATCAAAATTTTAAGTTAAATATTGATTCTCTCTTTCTAAATTGTGTTTTTATTTGTATACTATATGTTTTTTTATAGTCATGTATCCTATGATTTTTTATATTTGTCATGTAATTTGGTTTCACATAGGTAAGCATAACATTAATCGCAACTGGATTCAAGCGTCAAGAGGAAAGTGAAGGGAGGCCTATACAGGTATGACTCTTCTTCCCTTAGTGAGCTAGTCCTTCCTCCTCTCTCTGATGCAAATATCCCTGATCCTGCTTTTTGTTCAAAATGCAGGCCAGTCAACTCACACAAGGAGATACAATCGGTATCAATCGACGATCTTCCTCTTTCACTGATGGTAGTTTTGTTGAGATTCCTGAATTCTTAAAGAAGAAGGGGCGCTCACGTTATCCAAGAGCTTAATACTCTTTAGTCTTTTCTCCAACTCCTTTAATCCCTTGCATCTCTTTACCAAACAATTTTTAGGGATACAGATCTCATCAGGTCTAGGTATTTGATCCCGTTTTGCCCCCTTTCTTTTTATTTTTTTAGGTCCGCATTGTGCATACAGTTGTTGTTCATGAAAGCAAAGTACTTTCCAAACCGTTGTTTTCTGAGGTGAGGCTTGTTGGCCTGGCATGTTTTAATAAGTTTATTAGCTTGTATTTTTGTACAGAGAGAATACATCAGTAATGGTCAGGGCACTGTTATATAGATATTTGGCTTGTTAGTGTCGCAAACCGAGTCAACCACAGGTTTTAAAGTAAATTAGAAATTATAAATCTTTACATTTTCTTGGTTCTGAAGCCAGGTGAAACTGCCCCGACTTCTATCTATAATCACGGCGGCGTGATCACGTTTATTTACTTAAAATTATGTTGAGTTGAAATAATTTTAAAAATTGGACTTCGTATTAAAAATTAATTTTGAGTTGAAATAATTTTAAATAATGTTTACATTGACCAAAAGTTATATCATTATGTATTATTACTAAATATAAATCACTTTACTTTAAAATCAATTTTTCTTCAAAAACAATTTTGTAAATACTGCTACTCCTAAATCCTAATACACAGTTGGTGTGAACGCAGTACGCACATATTGATATTAGGGCCTAACAAAAGCACACCCATGTGATTGGGAGGTCCACACTTTCGTATCGAAACCTCCTTTCGAATCAACTTGGTGACAATTAACCAAAAAAACGAAAGAGAAAAAAAACAAAACAAAACTGAGTGGCAGAGGCAGAGGAACTTGATCAGTTGATCCACTTGTCAGACTCAGTTTCAGTTCAACGGTCTCAATTTGAAGCATTGATGTTATGCCTAAAATTAGTACAAAACTAGGTACGAGAAATTTGGTATTATTTGTCCAATTTTGTTTTGGAGAAATTAAAAGAAAAAGATCTACAAGTGTACGTAGGGTGAGAAACTTCAACGACTTTGGACTGCTAGTGCTCAGTGAACATTAGTAGGTGGATGTGGAAATGAATAGTGATTCCTACAAAGTTTTAAAATATTAGTATAGACTGTAGAGAAAACATAGCATAGGGATGTGCATGGAATTGGAGTTGATTGCGGAGTGAAAGGATGCTTGGTTTGTCCATAAATAAGTAACCTTCATATTGTTTTCTGATAGTAGAAAGAAAGAGCATAAAGACACTAAACAAGTCAAACATGATTCTAAGTTTTAATCCAAAATCTTAAAAAGTTTGTCAGTTTTTTCTTACTCTTATGTTACTCAATTTCTTTAATCTCTTCACTTTGCATCTTATTAATTTTTTTTTCTTGGTGTACGTTATTTTTTTTTTATATAATATTCATACCATGTCCGATATATTTACCATGTCCTAAAATTAATATTGTCTTAATTTGTTTTGCATTAGTAAGAAAAATTAATAAAAGATAAAATAGGTTGATAATTTTATAAAATTAATTTTAATTTTAATATTACATTAAAAAATAGTGATATTATTAGGAATACTAATGGAAAAATATAATTAATATTATATTAAAAAGTTAAATATGATATTTGTGATAAAAAAAATTCTCAAATGTGACACTTCAAACTTAATTATAAAGTAAATATTTTTTGTGTTATGAAGACCTCACAATAATATTCTCTTAAGGAAAAAGAAAACCCAAATATCTTTTCTGACATCTCAAGAGCATCTGTCTCATCAAAACACGTCACAACAAATAATGAAAAAGATAATAATACGTTGCAAATAGAAAAAGGAGTGAAAAATTCCAAAAATAAAATCAAATCAAATAATCCAATCTCATTGGTTGGAAACCAAGAATCACACACTCACACCAAGACATGCATTTGGCAAATCAACATCAACCTCACAATCCTCCAAAAATCAATACAAGGAATCCCACACTCTCCTCTATTTTTTTAAGTCACCATGTTAATTATCAATTAACTGATTCTGTCAACAAATTACTTTTTATAAAAAAAAAACTTAATAGATTATTTTAATAGAGTTCTTTATTTCAATATATATATATTTTTAATATATAATACCTAAGCCAAGATCCTAATGAAGAATTTGGAAATCTCCTTTTTGTTTGACACACAGAAACAGTGGGCAGTAGTAGTAGAGTAATAAATAAGCCACAGAAATAGAATCCCATATATCTAAAACAAGACACGTAGGTTTGTCAGTTACCACAGAAAAGAAGCACTTGTGCGCGACGTGTAAACTAATTTCCCACCCACTTCCCTTTGCTTTATTCCCCACACAACACAAATTTCAAATCTCCTTCCTCTACACAATAACAAGATTGCAACGCATCAAACAAAATAAATAAAATCTATTTCTCTCTTCTCTCTCTATGCATGAATGAAAAGATAACAAAGCAACTAACCCCATTCATGGCACACCAATCCTCTTCTTGTGAATCTGATGACAAGATTCCGCCTCACCCATTGGACCTAAACAGTCCGCATCCTTCTAAAGACATCATCTTCAACATGGAACAGAGCAACCTTAACAACCACGAAGACGAAGATAGAGATAATAGTAATAAGGATGCTACTACACAAACACAACAAAACCCATCTGCTTCAGAAACCACTCTTGTTTGTTGCAGCAGCGAGGAGAAAACGGCATTAGAAGAGGATGATGCTGTTAATGTTGTTGTTGTTGTTGTTGCAGCAGAGGACGAGGAAGAGGAGAGTGGACGCGAGAGGCTGAATCGGCATAGAGTTGAAGTGGCTGGAAGGGTTTGGATTCCAGAAATATGGGGTCAAGAGGAGCTCTTAAAAGATTGGATAGATTGCGCTGCATTTGATGCTCCTTTAGTTCCAACCAGAATTTCCACTGCACGAGAGTCTTTGATTCAAGAGTCTACAAGAGCCAATGCTGCTGGACTAAGAATAGATAACAGGTGTTAGAATTTTTTTTCATTTCTCTCTGTAATTTTCACTTTAATTTAACCACCAACCATATATGTTTATTAATCCTCATTTCATTTTAATTTATACAATCCGATTTCTTTTTCTTTATGGTGGATTGGAAAGTTTAACCAACATTTTGGAAGTTAAAATCTGCAAACTATTTATGTTATTATATTTTGTTCAATGATTATGCTTTCATCTTCAGCAATTGTGTTTTTATCTTTCAAGAAAGGAAAAAAAACAAGTCATTAGTTCAAGCAATTTCTCAAATGGTCTCTCGTTCAGTTCCACAAAACCTTGACCATAATACGTCTAAGTTGAAGCTTTCAATGCTTAAGAAGGCAACATATAATTCCCCAAGTGTTTTTTCAGGGAAAAGACAGTTTCGTATAAATCGGATTAAAAGATGCATCGTATTTTGTGGTAACTGGTAAGTAACCAATTCTAACTCAAGCATACCCATTTGGACAGAAGAAAATTTATTCACGAAAATAGAAGATATGGAATCTTTAATTCAAATTGTAGAGACAGTCGATTTATCTGTCATAAAGCGAAGGAATATCATTCGCATTAAACCTTAATGTCATCTAATTTTATAGATCTCGATCAATTTGTGATGCTAATTTTGTGTGCACTAGTCCTCCCTGTGCAGTCTGTATTGGCTTGCTGGGAGTATGCATACTAGTCAAAATGAAAATGTGATATATACTGCTTGCAAAATTTAGAGATAGAAAAAAAGGGATGAGTCATTATCATTCACTGGTTTTGAATATCTTGTAGAGAACAACTAGCTTTGCTATCCATCAGGAAATTGTGGGCACGGTGTTGCTCAATTCAATTCAATTATCTGTTGCTCTAGTTATGAAATTCCGTTCTGGCAGCAAGTTGGCACACAGTGATTAGTGAGTATGTATCCTTCCTATTCATTTTCTATAGTAACTAGAACTCACTGAAGCAAAGCATACTTAAGTTAGCAATTCTTGAGCAAAAATGTAAAGTTTAGTTGACAGTAATTACAATTTACAGTCACGCTCCTGACTCCCCTAAACAATACAATATTCAATATCTGTTTTAAATTTTTAATAAATATATAACTAAGAAAAGAAAAATAACTATGAGGATGCTTGCACATCTGGCACTTCTATTAGGCTCCGCCAGTATAAATTTCTGCTACTCGTACAGCAAATGTGGAAAACTGGTATCCCCATTATGATATCAACTCCCACACCTTGATTGTCCCATCATCGCTTGCAGAGGCTAGTAGCGGCTTCTCCTATTTAGTATTTAAAAGTATAAGAAACAGTGAAAACAATAAAAAGTTATTTTTGCTGTTTCCTATACAAATCTTTAAAAACAGGAAACAAAATGAAAACATAATATTCGTAATTAAAAGTGAAAACAGAAAGCATTTTCTCAAATCAATCAACCCTCAAATTTTTGTAAGCTTCAGTTGTAAGTACCAAACTTCAAATTTTATTATTCTTATAACAATTAATGTAAAATTTATTCTGCCCTTCATGGTGCAAAGTCTGCCAATGCCTGTCAGTTAAATACATCACTTGTAATAAAATGCCAATTAATCACAATTACTTTTATCTGTCATGTATAAGTTATCCGAATGAAATTTATGAGGTCACTATGAAATCCACCATTCCACCCACTCGATATTTGTGGAAAGAGATACTCATTTTATTATCAATGTGATTCCATTAAAGTAAGAATCTTACCCCGGGGCTCCACTGCACAGAATTTATATCCATGTCATGGGCCTTCTCCTTCTTCAGCAGCAACTTGTACAGAGGACCACCAACCTAGGTTATAAGCAAACAACAAAATTTTGTCAATTTTAACCTGTTTTTTCTTGATACTTGATAGAGTGAGATGCATCTACAATCTATGAAGATACGAAGTCAATTGGTTAAAAAATCTTTTCTTTCAATTTTTGTCATTATTTTACAACACAATCATACAATCTTATATTAGTTTGAATTTTTCAGGGACTTGGATTTCAATGTACATATGGATTTATCCCTTAATATCAACTGCACAAATGTAGAGGTTCAAAACAAACGCATGTTTTCAGACACCGAGAAGAGCACCTAAACAAAGGATCTGATGCAAGTCCAAAAATATATGGAGAAACTGAGAAGGGTGATTATTATATTAAGAAAAATTGGAACCAGCTGCTCCAGCTCGTCAGTAAACTCAAACAGTAACGTAAATATGCAAGACCATCATGCTAATCTCTTCAAAATAAAACAGTTTATATAAAAACTTGATTCAAATAATTAAAGTTGCAAATACAGTTAATATTACAACTATTTGACTGAGTGTTCTCTGCACTTCAGTTGTAAATAAAGAAACATCTGGCATTGGTTTGTCAAGTCTTTTGCTAGTCTTGTCCTTGTTATCAAGTACAATCAAGAAATTCCATGTTATTAATATACCCAAATAGCCAATAGAATTATAGAATCACAAAGTGTCTGATTTAAAGTGATTGATTTTACACAGGAAAGGAAACTATTGATGGACACGCAAAGAATCTGATGCTTCTCCTTTCTGCAAACTCTTCCTACACTTTAGACTAGACATACAAAGATAAAATATCTATATGCTCTCACTGGCATCCCTAGTGAGTGAAAGTTCCATGTCATGCTAAATAATGAAACTAGTTCTCCCCACCAGTACTCAAAACCCAAAAGAAGGAAACAGGGGGCCTTAGGGTGAGGGACCAACAGAGTTGATCAGCAAATTTTCTGATCATTAAAACCAGCAAATTCACAGCATAGGTTAGCTGGACATTTAAACTTTAAAGCAAGCTAAGACTGCCATTTATTGTACATCCACAACTTAGTAACTGTTATTCTCTTAATTAGGATTAGGATACCCAGCAGCTGTAATTTTGTAACTGTCATTCTCTCCTTAATTAGGCTACCCAACTGTAGGATAAATGTATATATAGCAGTTTAGCTAATTATTGGTTGTGTGTGTGAGTGTGTGTGTGTGTGAGAGAGAGAGAGAGCACAGTTTTTGGACTACACTTTTCTGAGTTTGGCATATGAAATTATGAATATATTCAGTTATAACATTCTCAGCTGTAGTTTCTAAAATATTCAATTAAAGAACAACTAGTACCAATCATAAATAGCCTGATTTTTGAGTAATTACACACTACATCCTGACGAGAATTTATCTATTAGTCAATAGGCCCACATATTACATTTGGAATGGCCATAAGGTGGCATTTGAACTGCTTATGCTAGTGGATAATTGCAGTAATAAACAATTGCCATACCTGACTTTCATTGTCATCCACAAAAAGCCGTATAGCATTATCTGCGGCTCCACTGGCAAAGATACCTTCTCTATCATACCAGCACAGTGAAGGACACAGAAATATCAGATTTATATAAACAAAAATTAAATAAGATAGGGTGCATCTGATATCATGATGATAAACATGAAGTGCATGAGTCATTATCTTCATCTTGCTTTCAATAAAAGAAAAAGGAAAGAAAGAAAGAAGTAATGAAGTAATGTTTGAATCCGCAGAATGCTGTGAAAATCATAAAATGACATTTAAATATTTCAAAACATCTGTAACTCAGCGAAAGAGGGTAATCCATCCACAACATATGAATAAAATCGAATCCCAAATATGGATGTTGGTTGATTTACTTGATAACATAATAGCTCACGTTTATTCCATTATAAATTTATTATCTTACTCAATTTGACATCCTTAACAGCAGGAATAGGCATAGATAAAAATGATGACTTCTCAAAGCCATACATATGAAATTGTGATAACCAAATAGAAAGCAGGTTAAATCAGTGAACCACAAAGATTTACGTAAATGCCAAGTGAGATGAAACTTTCATTTAACCTTGACCAATGAGCTGAGAAAATTGTCCGATCATGATACCCTGTAAGAGTACAAAGATGTCTCCTGAAATTCCAATAAGAAAATAAATAGTTTTATAATATCTGGAAAGGAAAGGAAAGGATTAATAATTAACTATGCATTCAAAATTAAATGATCTATCCCTCTGCCTATAAAATAAAAACTGATCTATCCCTCATTTTTTAGAAGTGCTAGTAAATAATAGATAATTAACTCAAACCTATGTAATTGATATCATAATAATTGAAAGAAACCAACAATGGTGTTTCAATCTATTCCAAACCAACAATGACTTGAAAGCTCAGTTAAATCAGAATATCAAATGTCATCAAAGGATCCTATATCGGAATCAGATATTTCAATATATAGTTGAGTTTAAGATAAGGTGACAGGGGAAATGATACAACAGCAAGCAGGCAATGGGACATGACATAGAGATCATAAGAGCATCTTGTAGCAGCTAGCTCTAAAAATGCTATAGCAGGATGACAGGATGGACACTACTCTAGTCGGTTAAAATCCTACCGGTTACATCATAATACACTACCATATTCACGACACTGTCCATATGTTTTATCACAATTCCAAAGAGATAGGTCCTCTGCCACATTACAGGACTATCCCTCTTGGAATGGAAAACCAGTTTCAGGATTATAAAGCAATAAGCCATAATAACAACATACGTTCATAAATGTGTATGGTTTACATCAAACAGCTTTTTAAATTTTAAATATATGAAATGTCAAATGCATATTTGAGTACTCTATGCCACAGGGGAAAACTAGTGTAAGAAAGGCAAAAAAAAAAGAAACTTGTGTGATACTAACCAAGGTGCAAATCCACCACCAGATTGCATCCCTACACTTTCTGTTTCCCATACCTTCAGTGTAAGATCATCACTGTCACAAGGGATTGGCGTTAAAATGCCGCAGAAGTTCAAGAAAATGCCAAAACAATTATAGGTGTGAACAAAAAGAAATGTTTCACATACCTACACGTAACCATTTTGTTGCCGCTCACATTGAAGGAGAGGGCCCAAACAGTGGAAGTATGACCACTGACAGATAAAATCATTATACATGAATTAATTAACATTAATATTTGTTTGAAAAATGGTCATCCTACATAGACTAGTGTAAAACATACAACCAAAATACATTCCATAAAATATGGAAAAGGCAATCATGGCTAAAAGTGAAGAAAACCAAGAAGTTTCAAAATTGGAGGTGATGGGAGAGGTCAAAAAGTAGTACTTATTGGGTTGCCCAAGCGTTTGAACACACTGCCAATCATCACTATCACCTTCATCCGCCCAAACCTGGAAGGAAATTCATTGCATTATAAAATTAGTTATTATAACACTGCTTAATCACATTCATCTGCAAAAGAAGCAAACGTACACAATGCTAACTGAACAAAAATGAAACTAACAGGGCAGAGACTCTTTTAGCATTGGCAATACCTTAACACTATTATCATAGCTACATGAAAACAAAACATCCTCTGTGGGATGCCACTTCACCATTTTCACATCCTGTGCGTGTCCTTGAAGCACTGACGCACACTCAAACTCATTCCCGGGCAGCACTTCCCATATCCAAACAGACTTATCTCTACTACAAGTTGCAAGCAATGTCCCAGCCGCATTCCAAGACACACTCTTCACTTCATTTTCATGTCCCTATAGTAAAACCACACATATCTCAAAGTAAATAACAGTGATCAGAGAATACACACGACACATCCAAATTCAAAAAATAAAAAAAGGTCAATGGTGTATTTGAAGTATCCAGCAGTAAGCTACCTCCAAAGTAGAAACACACTCAAAATCACCACCAACATTCTCCCAAATGGCGGTGGTGGCATCGAAGCTTCCAGTGGCCAACAGTTTCCCCGACGGTGACCAAGCACAAGATCGAACAGTTCGTGTGTGCGTTTCATCTAAAACCGCCTACATTTAAATACAAGTTTATTCATTTATTATGAAATATAAAGTCAAATTTGAAAAAATTGAAATTTGCGATGATTGATGATGGAAAATAGAGGTGAGAAAAGACCTTGCAGGCCCAGAGGCCGGAAGAGAGGTTCTGCTCCCAGATTCGGACGGTTTTGTCGCCGCTGCAGGAAGCGAAGACGAGTGGGATACCGGCGTGGCCGGTGACAGGGTTCCAATCCAAGCTCCAAACCCTATCGGTGTGACCTTCGAGTCTCTGAATCTCTTTCAACTCCGTCATCATCGCCAATAGATTTTACTCTGCAAGCTGCTTCAGTCTCGGCTCTGCTATATGTATGTTTTCCAGGCGTCAAACTAAAGGTGAAACTCATTTGAACAAATAAATAAATTACTCAATTGGGCCGCCGCCAATCGACCAAGGGCGTTTGTTTGGGCTATAAAAATATATATAATTCATTTTTAAACGATTTCATTTGTTAAAAATAAAACCAGCAATCTTTTTATTTTATCTTCGACCATAGTTACGATTCCTGACAATAATTTAAATATGTTTAGATTTTTTAATTCAGAAGAAAGATTTTTGGAATCGTAATTATCAGGAATAAATATTTTTGGATATAATTTTTTTTATCCTATCCTATCCTATATTAAACATACAATACAATGATTACCCAACATATTTAAACAAAAGTACACGTCTAGAAATATATTTTATCCTATAGTATTCCATTTTTCTGTGTCAAAGAGCAGATAACCTCCTCCAGTGCTTATTAATGTTTGGGCGGACCACATTCAAAGTGGCCCATACCTTCATATCCTCAAGGGTACATTCGTAAAACATCCCGCTCACGCCTCACGGTCACGAGATTTTTCTTTCCGAAAAATCAAATCCCCAAATTGCCCCGGTCTCCCGCAAGCTTTTATGCAAAATTGAAAATTTTAAAATCACCCGCTCGCTCCCATTTTTCGTTTCCTTCCAAAATTCAAAAACCCAAACCCAAATCCCTCCTTATTTAAACCCCTCAAATTTTTCCTTTTTCTTCAAACCACAACCAAATTCAATTCAATTCCGAAGCACAACAACAGCAATGCCTTCGATCCGAGAAGAGCCACTCCTGGCACCGAACCCAGACCGGTTCTGCATGTTCCCAATCCAATACCCCCAAATCTGGGAAATGTACAAGAAAGCCGAGGCCTCCTTCTGGACCGCCGAAGAGGTCGACCTCTCCCAGGACCTCCACCACTGGTCCTCCCTAACCGACGGCGAACGCCACTTCATCACCCACGTCCTCGCCTTCTTCGCTTCCTCCGACGGCATCGTCCTCGAAAACCTTGCCGGGCGCTTCACCAAGGAGATCCAACTCCCCGAGGCCCGCGCCTTCTACGGCTTCCAAATTGCCATTGAAAACATCCACTCTGAAATGTACAGCCTCCTCTTAGAAACCTACATCAAAGACTCCGCCGAAAAGAATCGCCTGTTCCGCGCCGTGGACACCATCCCCTGCGTTGCCCGTAAGGCCCAATGGGCCCTCCGCTGGATCGAAGCCTCCGATTCCTTCGCGGAGCGTCTCGTCGCGTTCGCCTGCGTCGAGGGAATATTCTTCTCCGGAAGCTTCTGCGCCATATTCTGGCTCAAGAAGCGCGGCCTGATGCCCGGACTCACCTTCTCCAACGAACTCATCTCCCGAGATGAGGGGCTTCACTGTGACTTCGCGTGCCTTCTCTACTCTCTTCTCAGGAACAAGCTTAGCGAGGAGCGACTAAAGGCGATTGTGTGCGACGCGGTGGAGATCGAGAGGGAGTTTGTGTGTGACGCGCTTCCGTGCGCGTTGGTAGGGATGAATGGGGAGTTGATGAGTAGGTATATTGAGTTTGTTGCAGATCGGTTGCTGGTTGCGCTTGGGTGCGAGAAGGTGTATGGTGTTCAGAACCCTTTCGATTGGATGGAACTTATATCGCTTCAGGGGAAAACTAACTTCTTTGAGAAGCGTGTTGGGGAGTACCAGAAGGCTTCTGTTATGTCTAGCTTGAACAACGGTAATGAAGGGGAGCACGTGTTCAAGAAGGATGAGGATTTTTAATTTTTTTAGATGCTCTATACTCTGCTAATTATTATTTTTAAACATTGTCTTAAGGTTGAGTTCATGTGTTTTATCTTTCATTCAATGATGTAACGTGGCTTTTCTACCCGTTCTATAATATACTTCGGTTTACAGTCATGTCATTCAATTAATGAATTGATAAGATAAATAGCTTATGTTGGTACCCAAATTTGGTTTTGTTTTCTTGTTAAGTGTGATAGTTGGGATCGATAACTAGAACTTTCGTCCTTAATCTGCTTTTCTAATCTGAGGGTGAATGTCATTCTAACATCCCTTGAAGGCATGGAATCTACGATTGGGTTGGAGTTAGTGTGGAATGTTTCTGTTCATGCATATGTTTCTGATTGTTCATTGGTTGTATTTTGTTATGATTGCGCACTTTAGCATGTACTTGGACTAGTTTTTGTGTTCGAAACAACTTATAATTAAAATTTTACTTATGTTTTTTCGGGGTAGGGGGGATCTCTAAAACTTGACCAAACCAGAAATGCACTTAGTTGTTCCAAATGAATCTGAAGTCTGCTATCTGATTCTGTGCAAGTTTTTCCTTCTGCCCCTACATTAAAAGTTAGGTTTTTCTTGTACTAGAAGGATTAGAAAACAGTTATGCAATGCAAAATGGCCTTGTAGTTGTACTATGAAATGGTACAGAAGAGATGGCTTGCACAGTTGCACTGAAGCAGAGTTTGGAGCAGGTAAAATTTAACTACTGCCGAGGTTTTTGGTACATTTGTACTTGTACACTGTTAACATACAGAACTCTGGAGTCTGGATTCATTCTTGAAAGAGAAGCTAAGCACAATCACAAGTTTAACTTGGATGATCAATTCAATCTTCCATCCTTGAAAAGGAAATACTGGTTAACAAAATAAAGGGACATTCATTTCGAAACATGCTTCCAATAAGAAAATTTTACAGGGGTATTCAATTAAGTATTAACACACCAACTGAGTTTTAATCGCAGTCAATCAATTTATAATATAAATTGTTAGCAGCCGCTATATACTATTGCATTGTATTGGTTTACACTTTACAGGGACTTGCAGTGAATGGATCCTAAAATATGGTTTTCACAGTATATAACAAGATTTAATCTATTTTCTCTGATCATTAGTTTTAACATTAAATATTTTTTAGTTCAATAATGATATTAATATTTTTAATACAATTATTATTATTTTAAGTGTATACTATGATAGATAAGTAGAAATATTAATTTGCAGGTTTTAACATAATTTTATGCACTTAATTAAATTGTAAATTACTGAAAAGAAATTGCAAAATGATTCACTTGATTAGTAGATCTTATGACATTAAAAAAAAAAACACATAAAACTAATTAAAAAAAGCAATACAGTAAAGCTGAACACATTTTCATAAAAAATAAAAAAAAACAAAATGACAGCTTTTTTTTCTTTTTTCTTGCCCAATAGAGGTGGGAGTTGAATTCTGTGAGGGATAAAGCCCAGCCCATTAAGAACGAAGTGGGCACAGACAGCGGTTCGGTCCGAGTGGGCCCGTAAAGTCCGTGTGAAGCGGTGATCTATTCTGAATTTCCGATCTTAGTTTGCGTAGCGTTGGCGTAGGGGGAAGAAGAAGAGAAAGATAGAGATAGAGAGAGAAGGGTAACCCTAGAGCGGTGAATCGAATCGAATCGAATTCGAAACGAGTGCATCTGCAACGATGGAAACTGTTTCTCGAAGAAGAGGTGGAGGCATTTTCGAAAGCCTCTACAAGGTCGTTATGCGTCGGAACTCTGTTTATGTCACCTTTATCATCGCCGGCGCCTTCCTCGGAGAACGGGTCCGTGTCTTTTCCTTTTCCTTCTTTTTTATCCTTTTCAATTTATTATTTTTGCTAAGAGATTCCTGTTATTGGTTGCAGGCTGTTGATTATGGAGTCCACAAGCTCTGGGAGACTAATAATGTTGGGGTAATAAATCTTCTCGACTCTACTTAATTTAATCTATCGATTTTATGGTGCATGACATTTCATGTGCTTTTAGTTTTCTGAGACTATAGATTTAACTGGTCAAATTGAATTGATGCTTTAGTTGGATTGAATCTTGTATTCTTCATGTTCATGTTGGTTTTAAGATCTTTATATTGTACAACTTTTAAAGGGATTAAGCTTCTAATATTTCTGCTGTTTTGATTGCTATGATACGTTGTCCATGATATTTTTACAATTACGTATTATATTTGTAGCTAGATCTCTTATGACTTATCTTTTAATATAACTATGTATTGGGTTAGTGGTTCTACTTAACCTCATGCTGTGACTATCAATTGTACCAATGTAAAACGAGACCAATCATTTTGTCTACCCCGGTAGTAGGGGGCTAAGACTTGGTTGTTGTTGTAATATGACTATGACTATCAATCAACATGCAATTCACTATCTCCTGTAATTGCAAAATAGTGCATGATTTGATTACTTGGTATTGCTATGAAGGTTTTGATTAATGTTAGAAGCCCTATACGCAGATTCAGAACTGGTAACATAGTGTCAAAATTGGAAAGTTGTGGAACCATAAGGATGAATGGTTTTCATTTGACTGGTTCATAACTGTTTGCAGCTTGTACTAATAACCATTTACTGTCTCATTAGGTGATGCCTAGTGCCTACATTTTCCTACTTTTTTATGCCACTTGGTCATCTTAACTTGTGGCTGTTGAATTAAATGTGTGTACTGTGTATACTATTCAATTGCAATTTGCATGAGCCAACATCTTGTTTGGGCATAATCCAATTTTGTCACATCATAGTTTTGCTTGTGCCAGTCAGTATCAATTGTTTTGTTCAAGTTTTGTCAACAATTTTCTTCTTTATTGTGCTCTGGTTGCCTGCCTCCCCAAAAGTAAAGCTGCAGAAGTAATTATGGTTCTTTTTCGTTAATATGGTTAAACACACACACTTTCTCTCTCGTACACCTAGAGGTGGCCCTTTCTCTTTTCATTTCCCTTGTCGTGAGAACTCTCAAAATCATCAAGGGCTAGAGGTTGGTCTTTGCTGCCAATTTGTGATGTCTCACCTCACTAACTAGTTCTTTCATGGTAATCTTGCTTCCTTTAACCTCCTTAACAAAATGGAAAAAAGTTGTGGTAATTGGTAATCCATTAACCTCCCATTATTATTTTTTGAAACTATCAAACATGGAGTACAAATCTTCTTGTTGATTAGGGGTTGAAATTAAAATATATGCTGTGGTTGATCATTGATATTCTGTTATTGGGAATGAGTGTTGCCATTCCCATGTGTCCATTGTCACACTCCTATTCAAATGATTTTTATGTGAAATACTCTTCCCTTTTGTTAATGAAACTAGTAATTTGAAGAATTTATATAATTTTTAATTTTATAAGAGTGGTAATGGCAATACACACCATATCTGACTTTTAAATGTTTTTCTTTGCCTCATTTATACTTTGCTGGAGTTAATCATAAATTCATAATTCATAATTTCCACTTAAAAATAGATGAGATTTCTAGTCATGGGCAATTTTGTACCGTCAATCCCATCTATGCTGGTAGACAAGTATTTATTAGTTAGTGTTACACCAATTGCCCAACCACCAATTTTAGGGATTTTGGTTTTTATGATGGTCTTATGATCGCTTGCTATTTAAGCTTTTTAGTATTTTTCCTTTGATCTATAAATATATTTTCTTCTGCAGAAACGATATGAAGACATTCCTGTGCTAGGGCAAAGGCAGTCAGAATAGGGACCAGCTTGTTAGCCATTTTGAAGTTATATTATTTTCATGAAAATTTGAAGTGATTAAGAGCTGGAAGCAGTTCCCATTTTTACAATAAATACCATATGCTTGTCTCTTTTCAGGCTTAACACTTATGCGTGATTTTATTTACTGGCCATTGGAAATATTGAACATTGAACCATTGCAGAATTCTGAATTTTTTTAAAACGATTTATCCAGAATCATTTTCGTTATGCTAGTCGCAGACTCTCTGGTTAGCCTATTCTCTGAAAGTTTAAACAGGGAAAATCTTTAATTTCATTTAACATTAACTAATGAGCAGTAAACTCTTGCCGCGGTTCACGGAGTTTTTCGTGGAAAGTCATCCATTTTATTTTGCAGTTAATTAAAAGTTCCACATCTGTATAAGGAACTCATACTTGGCAACGAAAAATGAGAAAAATAAAAATATGATAAAATATGGGTTTCTCTGAAGAGTTTAATGGTATTACAACAAAATTATCATATATGTATATAGGCTATGCGAAGTGTAAAACGATTTTATATCTTCCGTTGATCATAATTTTTTTTTATTATAAATTTGTTGATTTTTATGATATAACTAAAATTCATATTAAAATTTATAAGTTATGGGAGGACTGTTTAAAATTATTTAATATAATTTAGACTTGATTATGAGTGACTGTTGAAGTTTTTATTTCTCTAATTTAAACTATGTTCCTCTCATATTAAATGTCGTGAAAATAAACTGTTCCTGATTTCTTGAATATAATAAGTTATCATTATACTATTGTTTCTCTATTTAAATTTCTTATATTTACTATTTACTATAATGAACTAATAATTAACAAGAATAGCAGAAGTTGGAATTGTTATTAAATAAAATTTAATTATTTTGATTTACTAAGTTGACAATTTTTTATATTTAGATATATTTAATTTATTGTTTTTTTATAAACAAATTTATTAAATTTTATGGAGGTCATTTGATATATATTCACTTTAATTATTTGATATAAATATGTTTTTTCACTTTTTACGATAAATAATTATAATTATAAATTTACATATTAAATTTGACTAAAATCCTACTTTAATTATTATTTGAATGTGTTTTATATTTTTAAAACAATTTCATACTAGTAAATACATAGCAAAGTGAAGAACAAAAAACTTAATTTTATGTTTAGGGTTTTCATGAACTCAGTTCAGTAACTGTACCCGGGTAGGCGGCTAAGGTAGGTTCGGTTTGGGTTTGGCACTCTTAGTTCTAATCGTCACTCACTCGCTTCTGTTTTCAGAATAATCTGAGACGTTCTTAGTTCTTACCATGAGGTGCTTCAATTCCCCCCTTATCATATCCATTTTTTTTTTCTTAACAATGTTAATTATTGTTGTGTTTTTTTTTTTTTTTTTTGTCTTGAACAGTAAGCTACAAAGTGATGCACTGAGAGAGGCAATTTCGCAGGTGGTTAGTAATTCAAAGGAGAAAAATCGTAAATTCACGGAGACTATTGAGCTGCAAATTGGATTGAAGAACTATGATCCTCAGAAAGATAAGCGTTTCAGTGGTTCTGTTAAGCTTCCCCACATTCCTCGCCCTAAGATGAAGATCTGCATGCTCGGTGATGCTCAGCACGTTGAAGAGGTTCATATATATCATAAATGCATGCCTTTAGCTTATAATAATATTCATGTGCCTTGCACACACATTTTTGTTTTCAACCAATTTGTGATTTGATGGTAGTGGAAAAAACTATGTGGATTCTAATTAAATTATTATTCAACAAAGAAAGCTTACTCTGGAGTGTTGTGACTTAATTGGTGTGTATGTATTTACACTCAGGCGGAAAAAATTGGGCTGGACTACATGGATGTGGAAGCACTGAAGAAACTCAATAAAAACAAAAAACTTGTGAAGAAGCTTGCCAAGAAGTATCATGCTTTTCTAGCTTCTGAAGCTGTTATCAAGCAAATTCCCCGGCTTCTGGGTCCTGGTTTAAATAAGGCAGGCAAGTTGCTTCCCCTGCTATTCCCTCTTGTTTGGTTCGGTGTAAAATATGACATAATGTCAAATAAGAGAAATAACACAGTAGTATGATTGTAGCTTGTGTTGTCACACACTTCCGATTGGGTAAAACAACCAAACGTGTGGTTATAGAACAGTTTCAATGTTTCCTGTTTGTGTTCTTAGCTTGGTTCCAGAATTTTCCTTCACTTATGTCAAAGAAATGGTGTTTCTTTTGGCTTCTTTGGTTGTCTTTTATGATTTGCATTGAGATTTAAGGGGAACTTATTGATCACATTAATTGCTGGGTTTGGATGAGCGTTGACAAAATTGATTTTGGTTAGAATTGATTTTAAAGTAATGTGAGTTATGTTTGAATGATTTTGGTTAGAATTAATTTTTAAGTAAAATTCAGTGTAAATTTTTGGATTTAACGCAGAAGCTACTATTAGTTGCTTCAATTAAGAATCAATTTTGAGAATCAATTTTGAATTCTTTTCCAACGTCAAATCAAACATGTTAAAAACTATCTAAAATCAATTTTGTACTCATAATCAATTCTTTAACGCTAAACCAAACACAAGCTTTGTGAAGAGTAGATAAAATATTGCACTGATGATAAAACTAAGGACAGCTGAAGCCTCAAGTAAATTATTTTTATTTGGCTTTCAACCTTGGAAATTTTGATTGCCGGTCCTTTAGTTGCAGAATGTTCGCTAATGGATTCTTTGTTGTTTTTTATTGTCATATAATTTCCTACAATTACAAAGGTTGCATATTAATGTGGCTGTGATGGTTGAAACTTGTACTTTTGGATTGATACCATGTTGTTTATCTATATGACTGTATGAGCACATGATTGACCAGGTAAATTTCCAACATTAGTGACTCATCAAGAATCCTTGGAGTCAAAAGTTAATGAAACAAAGGCAATGGTGAAGTTTCAACTTAAGAAAGTTCTTTGTATGGGTGTTGCCGTTGGAAATTGCACAATGGAGGAGAAGCAGATATTCCAGAATGTACAACTCAGTGTCAATTTCCTTGTTTCATTATTGAAGAAAAACTGGCAAAACGTAAGTCTGGAGTCCTTGTATTACAATTTTTAAATATTTGGGTACGAAAGTCTTAAGAGCCTCAATTATCCCCTTAAAATATATTTAATTCGGTCTACTTTTACCTATTTTCCATTCACTCAGCATAAAGAGACCATAAATGTAAGACAATGGAATCATGGTGTGGTATTTTGTATTCATCTCAGCATGTTCAACTTGTGCTATCTATAACTAACATGGACATATTTGAAAGTGTTCTATCACTGTTAATTTAGCGAGAGTTCTGCCAAATTATAGTAGTAGGTTAAAGCTTTTGTTTGTGATAGTAGTTTCTTTAAAAGTCCACCAGTTTGACTAAAAACCACAGAAAGAATGAAGTGACAATTTGATTGAGCTTCTAGGCTTTAACTACTGGATTGACCGATATGATTCTTGTGGTTGTAAACAATCTTGAAACCTTTTTGGTTGTTTTGGTTCAATTATCATTCTTAGCTATTAATAATATGCTAATCTAATTCTGTTTTTGTTTCATGGAAACAGGTGAGGTGCTTGTACCTGAAGAATACTATGGGGAGCGCAATCCGCGTATTTTAAATTCATATATATCTTCCATTTAGATATAAGCAAAAGGCGAAGCCCCTTTGACTTCTTTTATATTTTATTGATTACAATTTTGTTTGATGTGATATTTTTGTTCAATTTTGGTTTAATGGATTGCTTTCTTTACCCGAGTAGCCATTTATACTCCAATTTTATTTATTGGAACCTGGAAACTGAGGTGTAAAAGCCGAGTTGAACATAGCTTCAATTTGGTACACTTACGATCTTGGCCTTCGTATAATCTTATTTTGAGAATCAACTATAGTGGTACTACTAAAGATGACACCTTTTTGATACGTAATTGCAGCTATGCTTACTAGTTAAATTTTTTTAAAAAGGAAATGTTAGCACCGTTCTGTTAAAATAATTTATTATCAAATACTTCAAGTTAAACGATAAATAAATAGATTAACACAGTGAATTTAACGATTTTATCTTTATCTAGCCTTCACTATTTGATCATTCATCTGGATTTTTATCCAAGTTAACAGGAAAACGAGTCTTTAAATTCTAATTAATTGTCCAATTTAATTCTAAAGTTATAAAAAGTTTTAATTTGATCATCAAATTATTTAAAATGCATAATTTGGTCATTTTAGTAAGATTTTATTATTTACATTTTCTCTTGCTAAATATACTCCCCTAAAAACATAAAAAATGATAGATGTACTTAGTTGTTAATGTAATATATCTTGCCCAATTCATCACTATTATTATTATTATATGGCATCAACCAAGGTTTTTGCTGCATACTGTAAATTCATAAATTGTAATTCGTAAAAAAGAAGGTTTTAGCCCAAAACACAAATGAAATCTATATATCATGAGTTAATTTTGTCATCCAAATTAAAAGCATACTGAAGTGAAATCCAGAACATCCACCAGTTTCTGCGCTTAAACGAAGCATTTTTTGGTCTGCTGAGTCTACCACGTCATCAATCATGATCAACGGCTCACAACTTACCAACCGGTCCGAAATATATAAAATAAAATTGAGGAGTCAAGTGAAAATGTGAAATAGCTGTTTCGCTTGCACTCGCAGGGATAAGCGTAAGAACGTGAAAAACTCTGCTATTTCTTTTTCTGATTCTGTTATTTCAATCAGGAGGAGAAGATGCAAAACAGTGAGGAACAAAAGCACGGAGTTCGGAGATTAGAGATCTCAGACAAGGGCAAAGGCTTCATCGAGTTACTGCAACAACTCAGTGTCTGCGATTCCGTCTCCGACGAGGAATTCGAGGATCGATTCCGAGACCTCACAGCTCTCGGCGATGACCACGTAATCGGCGTGATCGAAGACGAGGCTTCCGGAAAGATCATTGCGACGGGGAGCGTGTTTCTGGAGAAGAAGTTTCTGAGAAATTGCGGCAAAGTCGGGCACATCGAGGATGTCGTTGTGGATTCCAGCATTCGCGGGAAGCATTTGGGAAAGAGAATCATCAACTTCCTCACAGAGCATGCGCGTTCAAAGGGATGCTACAAGGTGATTCTTGATTGCAGCGCCGACAACAAGCCATTCTACGAGAAATGTGGCTTCCAGCACAAATCTGTTCAGATGGCTATGTATTTTGATTGAACAATTAGCTTCTTTTTTGCCTGCTAAGTCATTTCATACTTTCGTTTTCCAGCTTTTAGTATGTGTTTTGAGTCTTGTTGGAGTAACGTTTTTAGCTTCTTGTTGCTGAATTATGGGGAATCTATGATGGTTTATTGTTAGCTAAAAAGTGCAGGTTTATTCACAGATTAATTGCGGAGGATTTTGTCCATATTTATAGAGAGGCCAGTATGCTAGTCTTTCCTTCTTGGGCTTCTGTCCCGTTTATCATAAAAAAAAAAAAGTTCTTGTTAAACATACCTCCCTTTCACTTTATTTTTCCAAGTATACCCTTTTCTATTTATTTCCAAAATATAGTGTACCCTTTCTTCTCTCTCATCACTCTTTTCCTCAATCTCACTTTGCTTCCCCTTTCCATCTCTCTTGGACACCAACCTGCCCTCAACGGCGTCGCCGTCAGTCGTTTGACAACCTCTCCTGCTGCTTCTAGTAGTTGTAGACTTGTAGGGTTTCAATCCCCTTCAACTTTTCTTTAGTATTTCTTTCCTTTTTTCTTTTTTTTTTAAATTATTCAAGAGGAATTGTTATTGTTTAAGAAAGAAAAAATTTAAGGAGAGATGCGGTATACAAGAGTCTAATTTGAGGTTTATGATTTCACTTATTGAAGGGTCGCGAGATCTTTTACAAGTTCTCCTTTGGTGACAATTATTCATTTGTGGGTTTTGGTTGTGAGGCATCAAATTGTTCTAGACAAAATTGGAATAATTGGTTGATTTCTAGTGTGAACTAAACTTCCATTTGATTTAAAGTTGTAGTGTCATTTGTGAAAGTGAATTATGGTATGTTTATTTTAGTAAGAAGATAGGCTAAAGAGAGATGAACATGATAGAGATAAGGTATATATAGTTATATGACAGAGTGAGATCCAGGAAAAGAGAGATGCAATGTATTTTGGAGATAAAAAAGAAAGGATATATTTGGAAAAATAAAGTGAAAGAGAGGTATATAAATAGAGAAGGGAGAAGGTATGTTTAACACAAGCCTAAAAAGCCTAGACTCTAGACCAAAAACATAAACATGATACAAGTCCAACCAATGTTTCGAACAGCGAGCTGTCAAAAAAACAAAATACACTGTATCTGAAGATTTATTTGTTTAAGTATGTAGTTAGAAAATTCATATTATTACACTTCTTATTCAGAGTGCTGAAGAAAATTTTCAAAGCCTTTATCACATTCTCAATCATCAAAACTTACTTTCTTTTTCCCATTCTTTTAAAAATACAAGCAAATTCGTGCTTGCAGCACAAGCTAACTTAATTTTTCAGTAAAACTATATACATATTTTGGTAACTCTTTTTGCCTACAATGAATCATTTTTTGGCTCTCCTAGTCCGTTTGTAAACCTTTGATAAACTACACATTGCAAACTGAAGCTACTGCATCTTAACAAACGAACTTTTAGTAATACATTGATTCCATAGCATATGGCAGTTCATGGAATCCTAACTTTGCGAAGAAACATCTTTGCTCTATCGGCAGAAATCCCATCGAGAAGATTGCAGAATCCAGCTCCATTTTCACCCGGGCCACATCTAATGCATCCGAAGAGGCAGCATGGAAGCTGCATTGATGGGAAATAAAGCTGTTTATTTCATGCGGACCAGAAACAATTAGCAGTATATATGGCTACGTGTATGAGGGGAAAAAACAACTGAGAATTTTCAAATACTTCATGAATCAATGCCTTCAAAATTTGACACAGTAGAGTGGGTACTAGATTGGCCATAGAACGATGCCTTCAGCCTCAACAAAGGCACTTCAATTATCCAAGTACTCAACAACACTGCTGTCTAACTTGGTTTGACACTTTAACTTCAACATTCCTCAGTAAAACATCAGGTGGAGAATAACTCAAAGTGGCTGTAGCATAGCTCCAATGGGGCAATGACATATCTCTCCTAGTCATTATCAAGGGATTGCAACAATTATGAGACAAGGAATTTCATTGTTTCAATCCCCCCACGTCTCCATTTCCAATTCCCTTATCAGTTCCATTATCACCTTGGCTCCATCAAATTGAAAACCAAGTAGTCAAATCTTGAATGTTTGCATTTTCAGCGATCAAATTTGTTTGCTTACTTGGGCACATGTAGGGCATTGTTGGCAATTAGACAATCCACTCATCAATTGATTATATGAAGCAAGATCAGGTATAAACCCCCTATCCAACATCTCATTCACCAGCACCTCTCCCTGCTCTCTCCCTCCCTCTCCCATATACCCCATAACCAAAATCCGATACGTCATATCATCCGGTTCCAAACCCTTGCTCAAAGCAAGTAACCTCAATCTATCCGCCTCATTGGTCCTCCGCGCATCACAAATATCCCGAAGAACACAATTGAAAGTGACAACATCCAGCACCATACCCTCTTCAAGCATCCTTTCCACAAACCCCCTCGCCTCCTCAATCTTCCCCAACCCCCTCAACCCATCAACCATGACAATACAAGCAACCAAACTCGGCACACTCCCCCCACTCCACAACTCAAAAACAACCTCTAAGGCTCTCATAACATACCCTTCCCCACACAAAACCTCCACCAGCGCAAAACAATCAAACCCTTCAGGCAAAACCCCCTTGGCACAAAACTCCCTCAACAGCTCACACGCCTGCAAAACCCTCCCTTCCTTACAAAGCCCTTGCACCAAAATCTCACAAGTAACACTCGAAAACCGAATCCCCAATTGAACCATCTCGCGAGCCATCCCAACGGGTTCCTCAACCTTCCCCTCTCTAAACATCCCCTTAATCAACGTATTAAAAGTAACCACATTGGGGTGACATCCCATTTCCCCCATCTCGCGGAACATCTCCAACGCCAATTCGAACTGCGAGTTCCGGCAATAGCCACTAATCAAGATGTTAAAAGTATAAACATCGGGATTGACCCTATGTTTGACCACCATGTCGCGGTAAAAATCGAGGGCGGTAGTTTGGGAACCGCGTTTGACGAAGGCGTGGATGAGGATGTTGCAAACGGCGACGTTTGGTTTGCCGTCGATGAGTTTGCACATGGAGTGGAACGCGGAGACGGCGTGGTGGAGATTGGAGGATTTGGAGAAGGCGTGGATGGCGTTGTGGAAGATTGGTTGGGTGTGGGGGCAGGAGAAGATGGAGGGGGAGCAGGGGCAGGGGTTGGCGGCGATGAAGTGGAGGAGGGTTCGGAGCTCGGGGAGGCGGTGGGTGGCGGCGAGGGAGCGGGCCATCCAGTGGAAGGTGGCGTGGGTGTGGCGGAAGGAGTCGAGGGTGGAGGCCCATGTGAAGAGGTGGAAGTCGAAGTGAGAGAAGGAGGGGTGGTGATGGAGCTTCGATTTCAGGAACTGGAGGAGGCTCTCCGGGCTCAGCGGTGGGGCCCAGTGGGCTTTTAGGAAATCCAGGAACCGGCCGTAGTGGACGGGGGACACGGGTGTGTCTTGTGGCGGGGAAGGGAGAGGGAGGTCATAAGAAGGGGGTTTTGGTTTTGTCAATGGATTCCCTTTCAGCAACTGCAACTTCTTCATCGCCATTTTTGTACTTCTCAGACTTAATCAGGAGGGCATAACAGAGTCCAGAAGATGGAATCGGCCTTTTCTCATACTAGATACCGTCATTTCCAACAACAACAACAATAATACCACCAAATTGTAATTTCAGAAATGTTGGTAAGACAATTGTTTTATGACAATTTCATATAGCACCACCAATGCCAGTATGGAAAAGAAGAAAACAATAAATGTTGGTAAGACTTCTCACATACTCCCTAATTGAAATTTGTTGAAAATTCCTTAATTTAGGTAAGGAATCAAATCCTTTCAAAAAAAGGTAAGCAATCAACCAAAATTTCACTTGTTTTATTTTTTATTTTTTCATTTTCTGTTGTATCCAGTATTTTTAAAATATGTAAGGTATTATTATTGTTTTTTTTATATATATATATTTACAATTTTCATTAAAAAAATTACATCCAATATTTTTAAAATTTTTAGGATATTATTCTTGTTTTTTTCATATTTTTTAAAAATTCATTTTATTTCAACTTTTTTTTCATTGAATCCTTTCAAATTACTTTTGTTTTTTTTTCTTATTTTTATTTTTATTTATTTAATATTTTCAAATATTTTTATTTATTATTTTATATTTTTAACATTTTTTTTCTTCAAATGTTTAAATAAATAACATGTTTATTAAAACATTTTCATCTGAGGAGATAACGACGAAAAACATGTAGTTGCGGGACGGGGTAAAGTATCTCAAAACGGTGTACACGTATAAATAGTTTGTGCCGGGAAAAATCATAACGACAAGTGGACCAAAATCGCAGAGAGGAACAGAAATTCAAAACGCAGAAGAAGAAGCATGTTTCCTGTTTGCAACCCTTCTTCACTTTCTCTGCAACCGGGTATCGTGGTGGCACCGATTCTAGGAAAACCTGCAAAACACTCTTCCACTCTCTCTGTCACCAACTCCGCTTCTTCCGGCGAGAAAATCAACAGTAGCGCCCGGCGAAAAACCATTTCGCCCTTCGAATCCCGAATCTCACTCATCTTCGCCCTCGCCTCTCAAGCCAACTCTCTCTCCCAGCGACGTAAATGTTTTCCTCCACCGAATTCCAACTCTTCGTGGATTTCACAATGCAATTTTCCTAATTAATTTTCGTGCCGCAGTTCTAGCGGACTTGGCTGCCGAGACTGCCAAATACGTGATTCCGAAGAGATTTGAAAGCCGCAATCTCGAGGAGGCGTTGATGTCAGGTAGGAAGTTAATTTTCGTCCTCCAATGTGCAAATTTTGCTGTTAATTTGTTGCGTAATTAATTGCTTCTGTGTTGGAGCTTCGTTGCAGTTCCGGACCTTGAGACTGTCGAGTTCAAAGTTCTGAGTAGAACGGACCAGTATGAGATTAGGGAAATCGAGGTTTGTGTTTCTTTCTTTCTTTCTATCTTTCTTTCTTTTTTTCCTTCTTTCTTTCTTTCTTTCAATTCATTGTTTTTTAAAGGATAGAGTAATTTATTCTTTGGTGTATGATGCTTCTGGCATTTAAGGGACTCATTTACATGATATTCTTAGGCTTTAGAGTTGTTATGCTGTTACAGAATCCTTACATACGAAGTACAAACAAGTTGTTTACTTGACAGTTTCACTGAATGCTATTGCTAAGTGCTTTGCTGTCACTGACGAACCATCTGGTCTTGGGAATGTCTCCCCTTGATCTTATGATTATCTTTGCAGCCTTACTTTGTGGCAGAGACAACAATGCCTGGGAAGAGTGGGTTTGATTTCAATGGTGCTTCTCAGTCATTTAATGTCCTAGCTGAGTACCTTTTTGGTAAGGTATCTATATATCTTAGAATTGAGCCACAGTAATGAATTTTAAAATTTTACTGGGTTGGTTTGATCACCACCCCATTTTGTTTTCCCCTTCTATTGAGAGACAAGAGAGAAGTTATAGATATGTGTTGTTGTTTTGATGGTAGAATACAATGAAAGAGAAAATGGAGATGACTACACCTGTTTTCACAAGTAAGAATCAATCTGATGGGGTTAAAATGGATATGACAACTCCTGTGTTGACAACAAAGGTATTATAATTATTTTTTCATGGATTTTGTGAATGTCTCATTTATAATCTTTATCTTATTTACTTTTATATGCATTGCAAGTTTAGTATAATCATGTATATATTTTATTTAATATGAATTCGTTTCAGCAAACATAACTGTAGAAACATGCCTTTACATATCATGGCAACAGTTAAACAGCCAAAGCTAAAATCCCTGTAGGCACAACAATTTGATAAAACATTTGTCAATAACGGCTGTGAAATAATTGCACCCAACTTATTTTCATAGTATATGAATTTTTTACCTACTATAATTCACAATTTAAAAACCATCCTTCTGGAATTCAGGTTCAATTGAAATTCAGCAATGGCTAGACTACCCTGGCATTTTTTTTCAGGCCAATTTTTCATCATGTTATCCAAATACATAGTTATCATCCGAAAGTTCTTTTGAATTGATAGGTTCTTTAATGTATGGGCTAATTTATATGTAAAGTTTAAGCTCTGTGTGAGATTGGATAAATGATACCATTCTCCACCATATGAATCACCTATATCTATCCCAATTAGATGACATGATAACACTATTATTTTCCATTTTATCATGGGTTCACTTTTCATTATCTTTTTCCTTTTGTTTTCTATTTTATGCTATACCCAGTGTACTAGTGTCACTTTGCACTTAACTGTGTGGATTTTGTGATATTATTTTCTGCAAGTTCTATTTTTAATAATTAATACATGTAATTGATTAGGAGCTATTTTTTCAATGTATATTTATAATTTATTATGTTCTAATTTATCAATGATATTATCTTAGATGGAAGATCAAGATAAGTGGAAAATGTCTTTTGTCATGCCATCAAAGTATGGTGCCAACTTGCCACTGCCTAAAGATTCCTCTGTGAGGATTAAAGAGGTGCCCAGAAAAATAGTTGCTGTAGTTTCCTTTTCAGGTGCGCTCTTGCTTTGACACTTTTTACAAATAACTTGTATACAAATGCAATTTAACTTCATTTTCCTCTGTTGTCTGTGTAAGTTTTATATGCAGAAAGCCATTACTACTGTAAATATTTAATTACTGGAGGAAGCACAAGTAGTACACAGTTGATTTATTTCAAATTTTCAGTCACGCATGTATTTCTATGTATTTATGCATGTATATTCATCTGGATGTGTTCCATTCTTTTTTGGTTTTTGGGTGCATGGATGTGTTGCATTTTTATTTCCAATGAATATTGGTGTGCCTGAGCACAAATCTTGGTTGTATTGGATAAAGTTTTAGTCAAATTTAATTTGAAGTCTTCAATCAAATAAATAATTTCTTTCCTTTGTGAATCAGGTTTTGTGAATGATGAAGAAATTAAGCAGCGTGAATTGAAACTACGAGATGCTTTAAAAAGTGACAGTCAGTTTAAAATTAAAGAGGGAACGTCAGTAGAAGTTGCACAGGTTAGAATCTTAATGCAATCTTGGGGTTAAAGGGAGCTATAGCATTGATCCCTTTCTTCAAATATCACTTACTCTTTTATTTTCTTGCAGTATAATCCACCATTCACTCTTCCATTTCAACGCCGTAATGAAATTGCATTGGAGGTGGAATGGAAAAATAAGTAGGAATAATATAAGCCATTTTACAATCTTCATGTAGTCCTGAATTTCCATCATTGTTATTGCAACCTGTAAAAGTTAACCTGTTGAATATCATCACTTGGGTTCTATAATACTAGATCTTCTGTACCCAATATTGATGCTTGTCTTTTGTGTAAATAGGTCTTGTACTCAATATTGATGCATGTCTTATAAAATATAATGAGACTGGCAATTTTACAACCAATGATGGAGGATCTACCAATGTATGTTTAAATCTAGCATTGTAAATGTGTTACATAATACGGAAATTACATTAGGTTTTTTTCAGAGAAGTTACTTATGAATAGCAGGAACTAGAAGACCTGTGTCAATAGTAAGATTTCCGCATCTTACTGTTTCAGTTATATATACATACACTTTTTGCTTTTATATTTTCTTCTCTGATGGTGTTGAGATAGGGGGAAGTTGGTAGATGGTTTGACACCTTTGCTTTTCCCCCTTTGTCGTTGCTGTGTTTCTGAACTTGTGTCAAATGGAGGTTTATTCTTCATTGAATTTAGTCCTTGTTGTACTTGTCAGATATTAAGAGGGGCATGTTTTTTACAATTTGAAATATAGAATTTTCTTGTACATTTATTCCCTTAAATTTACTTGATTCTTATTTAGTCATTAATTAATGTTACTTACAATGTGATGAAAACATAAAAAACATAGCTCCATCGCGCGCGCACAATGTAGAGAAAGTTTATGTTATTTGTTCCTTAATGCACTTGCACACAAAATGTTAGATCAGTCTACATGGGATTTTAAATAGTTCATTACTCCATTAATTTCTTTTGCCTTTCAAACAAAAGGATTAAATTGTTCATGAAGTGAGACAATGTTTGTACTAAATTGGAGACAATTCCTAAAACAGACCAAATTCCACCCAATACTTGGCTATATATAAAGTAGGTGTGTTATGTGCAATAAACATGTCAATTTTCTTATTTTATTCTGGTTCTGTTTTGAGGATGTTAAAACAGAGTGGAAATATATGTGGTGGGACAAAGTGTCCACTTGTGATATACATGATGGGTATGTTGACATTTATGCTTCTACATTCTTGATTTGGATCTTTCTACAGCAAAAAAATATCTGGAAACCAAAAGTTTATTATGCTGTTAATAGCTAATATGGAAAGATACCCACTACTACTAGGGATTAGGCATAGTGGTAAGCAATGTATGCTCCTAGGGAGGGATAAAGGTTTGAGCCCTGAAGATGCTACTTGTGAAGAGGACTAAACCACATATTGTTCCGTACCTGAAACTGAAAGGGACTAGTCTTACACCCAAAGGACGCGGGAATACCAGAGAAACCAATTAATAACTAATAGGAAAAGAGTGTGAAATACAGCAATAAAACTTATAAGGAACGGCAGTTTACACCAGGCCACGTATCAGTACGCTTGACAATTGTGTGCTATAATTGAGAATTTGATACTTCTAAATTTCAATGGTTCTCATAGAGTCCTATTAGTTTGGGGATATTATATTGAGAGAAGATCTCTATTACATCTTTGTCGCTTTTATGAAGGCTGAATAAAATGAATGATTGTGTTAAGTTTCCTGGATTCCAGGATATGTTCCTCACCACCTCAAGTGTCCTATATCAGTTTGGGAGGGTTAGTGTTAATGTATCTAGTTAACAAATGTTATCACAGTAGCAACCATTGCTGACTTTTTTTTAACGACAATACTTCTTCTATTTAAGAATTGATGATTTGTAATTTCAGCAGCCCAGCAGGTTGCCATGATCTTACAAAAAAATATATATATATTCAAAAAATAAGTATGCTTGAAAAATGAACAGTTCAGAGTACAAGCATGAAAGTTCTATTAGTTTACTTGGACTTGAACATTTTCTCTTTTAACTCTTTCCCCCTCCTCAAGTAAGTTGGATTATGTCAAAATCGATTGCTCATTAACCTTCCCCGTTTTTTCCTTTTCGTTGTAGATTTCTTCTTCCTCCTTTTTATGGTCTTTTATGCCTTATCACTTACAACTTCTTTTGCCTTTAGTATATGTCTCAAAAAACACTTTTTTATTCCTCCAATGAGTTCTACTACCTTTCTGAGTATGTAACTATTCCTCCCTCAAGGGTCTAATAAGGTGGGTGACTTTAACAAGATGGTGATTCTAATGGGATTTGAACAACTGCACTGCAAATAAAGTCTACCCACATGGTAACTCAATTGAGCCACACTTATTCACAAAAGCAATTTAAAATGCTAAATCCTATCTTTTAGAACATGGTTCTGTGTTTACTGGTTACTTCTGTTAGCTTATAGCTTATGGGCCATGCCTAATAAAGATTGAGATAGATTAGTGTGATACATAAGTAGGAAATTTGATTTATGTTGTATGGTTCTGATAGTTTAAAAAAATAATCTTGCAGATATAAGTGGCAGAGATTAAATCTGAATTAACTATAAAAAAAAAAAAAAAAAACATGCATTTGCTAGAAATGAGAGATCTTACACTTTCAACGAATGTAGACGCTTTATCAGAAGTTGACCCGTCTCACCAGATTATGTATGGACTATGGAGTAGTGGCAATAATGGGAAATTGATCCAATGCAATAACAATGAGAGCAGTATAGCAACACCATTATAATCATATTTTCGCCATAAACTCCAGTGTGAATGGCAAACATAATCATATTTTCTCCATTATTTATTCCTTTTCATGGGAGTTGTATAAGCATTTAAAAAAATTGTGTGAATGCAAACTTTACCTTGTAGGTTGAGTGGTAATAAGTAATAAAAAAAATCAAGAGTGATTTCTAACGAATTCATAATATATATTATTTATATGCATGCAATACATAAAAAGAAAAATTATTAAAAAAAACAATACTTATCAACCATGCACTTTCTCTACACCTTATTCTACCACCATTCCACATCTTTCATTTCTTATTGTTGCTCCATTTTTTAAAATATTTTTAATTAAAATCAAATCAAATCACATCATCTGTTTTTATAATTTGATTTAATTATTAAACAATTTTTTGTAAATTAAAATTTGTAATTGAGTTATTTTTTATCCCTAAGAGTAGAAGACTTGCATTAGGAGTTTTCAATTTTTTTAATGGAGTTCGTATGCTTTTAAGTATTTTAAATATATCCTTAGGATATAATTAATTTTTTGTGTGTGAAAGATGATATAATTACGTTTACAATAGTTATAAATTTATATAATTAGGAAAGGTTTTATTCAAACATTTCACCAATCACCATATCATGAGAGATTAATCACCAAGTGAGAGAATATTATGGAAAACGAAAAATAATTAACGATAAAATGATCTAGCTATAGATTTTTGTTTTCTTTCATGGGAATCTAGCTATAGTTAGTTAATCGCAAACATTCATTGCTTCATGTAAATGACCATTATATAGGACCTATTTAAAAAACTATATAAGAATCTCATTTAAAAAGGAGACTCCAAGTCTCCCAACGAACATAACCTTCATTAATTTTAAAAATTGAACAACTGAGATGTTTTTTTTTTTTTTCTTGGCACTTGGCAGTATAGCAACTGAGTGTGTAATACAACAATACCTACTAAACTAGGCCCCTTTAGCACAACTCGGGGGTTTGAGGCTTCAAATTAAAAATTATAGAGATGCGAGATTATTCATCTCATTTTAAAGCTAGAGTAATTCTTAAATCACAGGCCTGTAAGACTTAGAGTTGCTAACAAAAGATCACCTACAATAATCAAACCACTTATTTGTAAGCTATTGGTTCTTACTTCTTACCAGCTGAGTTAAGCCATTTTACTATCTCATAGTCACATATATATAACGTCTGCATTGCCATTTTTGCTGCATGCAAAATGCAATTGTATTTGTAGGTAGCCCCCCTCGCCACATGGATTATTATTATATTTAAACAAATAAATAAAAATAGAGTAGTATGGACCCTTGTCTATTTCTTCATTGATCATATCTTTCAGATGTTGCTAATATCAATATCAATTAAACATTAATAGATTCTCCATTAGATAGATACCAACGATGCTAGACTCTTTTAAATTTTAATCTCTATCTCAGTGTCACTGACATCGATTTTTAATGGTCTGTTATGGTTAGATGTAACGAGAATACAAAGTTAGCCTCGAGGAAAAGATGCCAAAAATGAAGTCTAAAGTTTTTTTTTTTTTTTTCTTTCCTTTTCTCTAATATATATCTCTTGTTACTCTGTATAAGGCAAGCTGGTAAAAGAAAAATTATAAGCAGAGACAGAGACACCGTATTGGAACTTAAAATTATTGCTACTTTAGTTCAGGTATGCTTTCCAACGCTGGTTTCCACCCTTGAGAGACATCCTCACTCTTTTCTTCACCCTTGTCCTTGTGATTAACTAGAGACAACATCGTACTAATCGAAAACCCTCCATTCTGCAACATGTTCTGCAGCTCTTGCTTACTAATAACCAATTTGATCCTAACAACGTTGCTTTTATGTACAACATCTTGGACTTCTGGTTCCGCGAACCTCACCTTCTTGTTGGTTTTTGGTGATGGCGGTGGCAGAGGCACTAGATAGTATAACTGCCCTCTAAGCAGTTTTGTGTTTGGTTCAAGATACCGCAGGACTGTGAGTGATTCAGATACTGCATGGCCTGAGAATTGTATCAGAACCTCTTCCACTTTGATGGGTGTTTTGTATTCAAGAACTTTCCCATCGGTTTTCACGATCTTCACAAGGCTCTCTTGCAGCACCAAGCAGTTCCCCATGGCTTTTACTTTAGTGTTTGATGATTTGCTTGGAAAGCAAGGTGGTGTATAGTTTAGTAGTTCAAAGCAATTTGGTTTTGTGAATGCAAGAAAAGTAGCTATGAACCGTGCAATATTTAAACCAATGAGTTGTGGAAAATGCCCTCGTGCTGTCCCAAATATTACGAAAAATACCATTTTTGTCTTTTTAGGAAGTTAGATTATGTCCTACCTCATGGGCGGTTGTAAAGGTGGTGGCTATATAATTTCAGATGTGTAAATCAACCGGTGCCAGATTATTTTAATTTAATTAATAGTTTCGAGTCTTAATATTTAATTTGCAATTGTATTATATTAAATATTAGAAAAAAAAAAAAGAGAGATTTAGTGCTTATGATAAATGATAATATTATACTGAACAAAATTAATTCTAATAAAAATTACTGGTGGTGTGTAAAAATTAAAAAAGAAAGAATAAAGGAGTGGGTTGTGACCGGACTTAGCTGCACTTGAGTATGTTGGATGCGGTGGGACCTTCAAAAGCTCAAGTGGTTGACCACTTGTGCACTATGGATTTTGTTGTGTTGACTAAATCTTGTGCCACAGCCACACCACACCACACAGACTATTTGTTCCTCAACTGTTACATCAAATAAAAAACATGCTCTTTAAAGTCGGCAACAGTGTTGAAACTTTGAAGCATGTTGCAAAGTTGTTTCCTCCTCTGTTTTGTACCACAGGAATTATGAACATGTTGTTTATTTGGCTAAAGAGATGGGCGAGGAGCATATGGAGCTAACTTTCTCGTGTTGCAGATTTTAAAGCTAGGTGCATTTCATAAATGCAGGATTGTTACAGTTTTTTTAGACAGACGAGTGTTTAGAAGTAACATTGAACTTCAATTAATTTTAATTGAGTTAGGTGAACTCAATTAAAGAAATAAAACTCTATTAGTAGTTGGGTTTATCAATTCACAAGACTTGAATTCTAAGCTTAAGAAAATTCAGGTTGCTTACAACTTGAAATACCAAGCCCTGATAAAGTACTACAAGATTATTATGATATTATTTAATTTGCATTTTCCAAAAATTTTGATTAATTACAAATTAATCTAATTATGAGTCATCCTAGTATAACTATAGTAGAGGAACTTAAAGTTAAGAACTACCGGTGACGATTAGTTAACATCAAATGGTCCATACGCAATTAATTCATAGCTTTAAATATTTAAATTCAAAAGCTGATCAATGTTAAGATTGATCAGTACTGTTAACATAAAATCGATCCTCATTTCAAAAATGAAATTCAAATAAAGACTAAATACCCCCGTTATCCTCTTTTGCGTGTGGTCAGTGGTGTACAATGCACGTTTAAAATAGCAAGCGGTTCCTATAGAAATGTTGTTTGTTAGTTTTTATTTGCTTTGATTGGAAACACTTGGTATAGGAATCTAAGACAACTTGGGATATATAAGCGTCGTTATCTCTACCCATCGCATCATATAACATAGTTTGGTCTTGTGTCATTTTAGGCTAGTGGTGGTCCAGTTGTGAAAATTTTGAACGAAACATTAGTCATTAACACGATGTAGTTGGCTAGGCTGCAAAGGTTCCCAAATGTGTTGATAAAGGGTTCATATTTGATTTGGTACTCTTCTAAGTTTGAGAGCAATATCGACGCAGACCAGACATGATTGGATTTGAACCTCAAAAACTAATTTCTTAAACAACTCAATTAATTTTTGTCACCTCAAAATCATTTTTATTTGGTATGTTTGGATAGAAATACTTTAAAAAACTTAATCAACTGTTGAAATTCGATCGAAAGTATTAGTGGAGATTGGGCGATTGTAGTTACAAGAAGGTACGTACTTAATTAGTGCAGTGTGATGGTTGTCAACACGCATGCTTTGGAGTTTGGAATAATGAAACTTCTGGGGGGCTGTTGTGTGTTAGTGGAGTTAGGAAATAAGACTATTCAATTGAAAAATCTATCTATATATGGAATAAATTAACATTAACTACAGAAACGGAGAAAAGGCAATGGCTTTCTTACAAGTTACTTTAACATCATTGGAAGGGATCGAATTTATCCTCCATTAACTACTCATCTTTTGCTGATGATCATAGACAAGACCCTCCCTAGCTAATTAGATATAGATTTAATTTAAGGATACAGAAATACCATTTGTACAATTCGTATATTATTTTTATTATACATATAATAATAGGAGAAAGAGAAGTGCGTGATATGATAAATAATATAGTGAAGCAAGATAAAATAAAATATATATTGTAAAAAAATAACATCACTCTTATTAAGTCTTAAGAATGTAATATGTAGGAATATTTCCATAATAAAATTTTAATTACACCATAATACTTCCTACATCGATTTATTTTCTTTATTTTTGGTAGGGGTAGAAAAGTTCTATTTAGCATAAGACTCGACACTTTTACAAGTAAAAAAAATCCAAGTATTTAGCAGAATGAGATTACTCTTCAACAGTGTGAATTGTGATTGCCCGTCTTCCTTGCTGGATATATGATATTACTTGTTTAACTACGCACAAAGATGTTCGATCATTATTAGACCATTGAATATTCACACAAAAAATCTCATGCATGCTATTCTTTTTTTAGGAAAAAAATCTTATATGCTTTCTTGTAATTGTAAATGGAGTGTAAAGTGAAAGATGCTTTAGTTTGATTGAAAAAGCAAACCAAGATATTTATGTTTCTGATGAAAATATCATTAAAATCATTTGAGAATGTGTTTATACTTTATACTTGGCAAATTACCACTGGCCTTAGCCGGATATATAAACCACTTTTCTCATTGCTAAATGCCAGCATATATAATATGCTGTACCACTTCAAAACATTGAGATGTGAATCTATCCTTTTTGATAACTAAAAAAGATGTTCTAGCTAGGTGACACACAAAATAATATCTGACATGTATTTCCTAAGGTGCTCAATCATGCATAAATATACTTTGTATACGATTTGTTTTTAGTTATATAAAAATTAGGTTACAACTTACACGATGGTGTAATCAGTTGCGTCGGCATGATGCATGCAACTTTCTTTTTCTTAATCTTATTAGTGCCCCACTCTAATCCTTTAGAATGATTGTGGATTTATTGTAGTAGCCGGCTAGAAAATGATAATTAGTTTAGAATATATTATGGTACTACACATCGGTATCCTTTCTGAAAAAAATGATAAATCTAATTATGGTGTATATTTGTGCGCCATGATGGTCGCAAGCAGTAAGAAAGTGAGCAAGCAACATTTTTAAAAGTAAAATAAAATAAAATTAAGCAACTTGTGTGGATTAATTATCCTCTCGGATGAGTTGTACATGGATTACTACATGTTAAATGTTTCACACCGAGAATAATTTTAAATTGATATTTCAAACTTTTTTTTATGCATTTTTTATTAAAAATTATAAAATTATTAGCAAAAGTTATTAAATAAGATGTGAGGTTCATTTAATTTGTAATTTGATGATGTGATGTCTACCAAATTTTATAACTTTTTTATAAATTTTAACCAACATATTCAAAAAGTGTATTAGAGTGTGCATTTCTAATATTTATTTTTTAAATTTTTATAACATTTTTTTGTTAAACTTTTTACTTATTAAATATTTGTAATATTGTTGATGTTAAATGTATTTATTTTTAGTTAATATTTTTATAAAAATATTGGAAAGATTTAAAATATTATAAAAAAAAAATATAAGATTACTATTATTTTAATGTAACTAAAAAAAGCGTAGTTTGATACGTATATAATTAATGGACAATTGAAGAAAGCTTTTCGGCTATTTTTGTCATTATCCACGACGCTTTCTGTCTATAGGGGAATGCAATGCAAAGTTGGGTTTTGCAGTTGGGCAGCAAAGCATGACCTAGTGCTTCATTGTAAGTTGTAACTATCCTCATGATTCATGAAATATTCTATTTATTCAGGTTGGACTTGAAGAACTCAAACGGAAATATGAAATATTACTTCACTTTCAATTGACAATTCCATTCCTTTCTCACTCCCAATTGGTCACACGAAGGCATGCACATTTTCTCCAACATTCCCTCTTAATTTCAGTCTATGGTTTATACACTGGAATTTGAAGATAAAGACAGAAAATGGTGACACTTGCCTCTGAATGGTTAGACGGCACCGCTGAATCGCACTCAGTTCTTAATCCATTATAGTAGTACTATTTTTATTTTTTTTTATCTTTGTAGAATTTATGACTTATTCAGCGCTAGCTAGCCTTGTTTGTTTATGTCGTTAGACACTTGTGATAAGTAAATCTAATGCACCCAAAGATCATTGGTGCCGCGTGTCTTACAGGTGATAGTGAGGACTAGACTTCTAGGCAGAGGGAGGGTGGAATTGAATCACGCGGCAAAGGGCGAGGGAGGGTGATTCGACATTTAAATAACTCTAGTTGTTACTGGCTTATGCAACTCAATCATGACTTTTTCTTTTCTAAATTCTATCCACATCCATCAAAAGACCCGCGTATTTTGCTCCAAATCCAAGGGGTGCTCAATGTTGGGCGAGGGCGAGTTACACCGGCTATTACCAAAACTTCTTTTTCGATACAACTTGACAACAATTCGTGTCTTGCATGGGTATTAAGAGTGTGTTCGGTAATAATAGTAAATTTATCAAATTTCAATTAATTATAATTAATAAGTATTTATTTTTAAGTCTTTTAACAACATAATATATAAAACTTTTAATCATAATTAATAAGTTTATTAGATATGAAGTGATTAAAGCACAACAAAAACTTACAAAGTATTAATATAGGTGGAGTGACTCGTCAAACTAGTGGGTCAAGCGGGTTGGAAACCTCAACCCGCCCTGCTATTTCATGTTGCCATCCCTAGGTTTGGGTTCATAGTTTTATGCGTATATAATTTATGATATAGTATTCATGGTTTAAGGTTTTATGATTTATGGTTTCATAATTTAGTGTTCAAAGTTGTTAGAATATATATTATCTTTTTCTCGACGTGATCACATCAGATCAAGTGTCGAAGTTAAATATCGATTAGTATATGAACAATACCGCATATGACATTTGTAACAAGCTTGACTCATATGACATATATGCTCCAGCTTGAGGGAGGGTGTTAAAATATATATTATCTTGATAGTTATTATCTTTATATTATCTTGTTAGTTATTATTTATCTTTATCTTTAAAAGTTTATGATTTCAGGATTTTGAGTTTCATAATTTATAGTTCCATGCTTTAGGGTTTAGGTTTTATGGTCAATGGTTTAAGGTTTTATGATTTAGGGTTTCACTATTTATGATTTATGATTTATTTGTTATGGTTTTAAGTATAAATTTCATGGTTGAGCATTTAAGGTTTAATATACAAGTTTTAGGTCTACATGGTTTAAGGTTAAAAGTTTGTCATGCATGGCTTAAACTTTTATGGTTCAAGATTCACAATTGTATGGTTTAATGTTTACCATTTAAGGTTCAAGGTTTGGGATTTAGGATTTTAGGATTATGAGTTTCAATGTTTATAATTTCATGGTTTAGAGTTTAAGGTTGCATGGGTTAGGTTTTAAGGTTTAAGGTTTCATGGTTTAATATACTTGGTTCATTGTTTTAAGGTCTTATGGTTTAGGTTTAGTATTTTGGGTCCATAGCTAAAGGTTTAGGGCTTCATGGTGTAGGTTCTAAGATTTAAGGTTTCATGATTATTGTTTTAAGGTTTCAAGATTTAGGATTTAATGTTTTTGAAGCATGTTTAAGGGCCCAGGTCTAGGGTTTATGACCATGGATTGAAGGTTCAAGGGTTTTATGGTTGGTAGTTTAGAGTTTATATGTTATGCCTCAAGGTTTTAGTATTTAGGGTTTCATATGTAAGAGATTAAGGTTTTAAGGTTTAAGGATTGTAGTACATGATTTATGGTTTTAAGGTATATGGCTCATAGTTCATGGTTAGGGTTTCACCGTTTGTGGTTTATGGTTTATATGTTATGATTTTAGGGTTTTAAATTTATGATATATTTATTGTGCATGGTTTAAAGTTTCAGGGTATTGGATTCACAATTTTATGGTTTAATGTTTTAGGCATATGAGTTTCAGTGTTTATGATTCCAGAGTTTATGGTTTCATAATTTAGATTTTAAAGATTCAATGTTTATAGTTTCATGATTTAGTGTTTCACAGATTCATTGTTTTAAGCTTTTATGGTTTAATGTTTATAGTTTTTGTCACGGTTCATTGTTTTAAGCTTTTATGGTTTAATGTTTATAGTTTGTCACGGTTAAGAGTTGGAGTATATAGTTTATGATTTAGAATTTTATGATTCATGGTTTCATGAGTTAAAGTTTAGGGTTTTAAGATCTAGAGTTTTAAGGTTAAGTGTTTTAGAATTTAATGTTTAGGATATATGGTTTATGCTTTAAGATTATATGATTTCGTGTTGTGTGGTTGGGTGGTTTTATAGTTTAGGATTTAGGATTTCATGGTTTATGATTTATAGTTACATTAAGATTTAAGGTTTTATAGTTTATGATTTAGTGTTTCATTTCACGGTTTATAATTTAAGGTTTCATGATTTAAAATTTATGGTTTTATTGTTTAGCAATTAAAGTTTCATTTCATGGTTTAAAATTACAATTTCATTTAGGATTTATGGTTAGGGTTTCATTGTTTAGAATATAGAGTTTCATTTCATGGTTTAGGATTTAAAGTTTAATTTATGAAACTCTAAATCTTCATTTAAGGTTTCATTAATGATACCTTACTGAATCCATAAATAATCAATCATGAGACTAAGGAATTATAGTTTAAAATATGAAACCCAAAATCCTAAATTAAGATCTAAGGATTCATTAATGAAATACTAAGGAATTATAGTTTAAAATATGAAACCCAAAATCCTAAATGAAATGAAATCCTAAATTCTAAATAAAACATTAATTCATAAATCATGAAATGAAACCATAAATCCTGAATTATGAAACTTTAATTTAGGATTTAGGTTTAGTATAAAGGATTTAGGATGAAATCCTAAATCCTAAACCATGAAACCTTAAAGATTTAGGGTTTCATAAATGAATAAATGAAACCCTACTAATTTAGAGTTTCATTTATGAAACTTACAGATTTTGGAATTTATTAATGAAACCTTAAATGAAACCCTAAACCATAAATCAGAAAACCTTTAAGATTTAGGGTTTCATAAGTTAAACCTTAAATTAGGATTTAAGGTTTCATAAATGAAACTTTAAAGATTTAGGGTTTCATATGTTCATATATAAAACCTTAATGATATGGTGTTTTATTAGTGAAACCTTAAAGATTTAAAGTTTCATAAATAAAACCATAAATCTTAAACCATGAAACTCTAATGATTCAAGGTTTAATAAATGAAAAATTAATTTAATATTTAGGGTTTCACAAATGAAGACATAAATTGTAAACCATCAAACACTAATTTCTAAAACATTAAATGAAACCCTAGATCCTAAACGATTAAACCCTACTTTATAATTTTGAATTTCATAAATGAAACCTTGAATTACGATTTATGAGTTAATTAAGGGTTTCATTTAATAAAACCTTTAATCATAAACCTTGAAACCCCAAAGATTTAAAGGTTTGAGGTTTCATTAATCAAACCCAAATGATTTAGGGTTTCTTAGGCTTTCATACTAAGGATTTAAGGTTTCATTTATTGAACCTCAAATTTGAAACCATGAAACCCTAAATAATAAGCTTTTCATTAATGAAACCTTGATTTCAAATTTAAGGTTTCTTAAATGAAAACCTAAGAATTTAGGGTTTCATTTGGTATTTAATGATTTAAACCATAAATCCAATTTTAAGTTTTCATAAGTGAAACCTTAAATCATAAACCATGAAACCCTAAAGATCAAGGTTTCATTAATAAAATCATAAAAATTTAGGAATTCGTTAATGAAACCCTAGAAATTCACGATTTCGTTAATGAAATCCTATAAATTTAAAGTTTTGTTAATAAAGTCCTAAAAATTTGGGGTTTCGTTAATGAAACCTTAAGAATTTAGGATTTTGTTAATGAAACCCTAAGAATTTATAGTTTCATTTAAGGTTTCATCAATAGAACTCCAAATCAAAATTTAGGGTTTCATTCAAATCTTAAACCATGAAATCCTAAAGATTTAGGGTTTCATAAATAAAACTTTAAATTAGGATTTGGGATTTCATAAACAAAACTCTAAGAATTTAGAGTTTCATTAATAAAACACTAACTCATTAATGAAACCCTAATTTAAACCATAAATATTAAAGCATGAAACATTAAAGATTTGGGGTTTCATAACTAAAACCCTAAATAATGATTTATGATTTTTTAAATGAAACCTTAAGGATTTAGGGTTTCATAAATAAAACCCTTAATTAGGATTTAGGATTTAATTTATAATTTCATTTAATAAAACCTTGAATTTTAAACCTTAAAACCCTGAAGATTTATGGTTTCATAAATTCAACCCTAACGATTTAGGAATTTATTAATTAAATCCTAAATCATAAACTATAAAACCTTAAAAATTTAGGATTTCATAACTGAAACCTTAAATTTGGATTTAAAGTTTAAAAATTGAAACATTAAAGATTTAGGATTTCATATACGAAATCCTAAGGATTTAAGGTTTTATATATCAAATCCTAAGGATTTAAGGTTTTATATATGAAACCTTATTGATTTGGAGTTTCATTAATGAAACACTAAAGATTTATAGTTTCATAAGTGAAACATTAAATTAGAATTTAGGGTTTCATATAAAAAATTCAAAATATTTAAGGTTTTATATATAAAACCCTTAAGATTTAAGGTTTCATAAGTGAAATATTAAATTAGGAAAAATGAAACATTAATTATTTGGGATTTCATTAATGAAACCCTAAAGATATAGGGTTTCATAAATAAAATCATAAATCTCAAACTTTCAAACCCTAAAGATTTAAGATTTCACAATAAAACCTTAAATTAGGGTATAGGGTTTTAAAATGAAATCTTAAGAATTTAAGAATTAAGGTTTCATAAATGAAACTCTTAATAGGATTTAATGTTTAATATAGGGTTTTATTTAATAATTCTTAAATCCTAAATTTTGAAACCCTAAATATTTAAGGATTCATAAACTAAACCCTAAGAATTTAAAGGATTCATTAATGAAACCCTAATGATTTAGGGTTTCATAGTCCTTTCATACTAAGAATTTAAGGTTTCATTTATTGAACCTTAAATTTTAAACCCTGAATCCCTAAATAATTAAGGTTTCATTAATGCAACCTTAATTTCAAATTTAGGGTGTCTTAAATGAAACCATAATTTTAAACAATGAAACCCTAAAGATTTATTACGGTTTCATAAATGATACCCTAAAGATTTATTTATTTAATTATTTAAACCATAAATCAGTTTTCATAAAGGAAATCCTAAATCCTAATCTATGAAACACTAAATCCTAAACTCTAAAACCCTAAAGATTTAGGGCTTCATAAATGTAACCCTAAGAATATAGGGTTTCATTGAAGAAACCTTAAGAATTTAAGGTTTAATTAACGAAACCCCCAAAACTTAAGGTTTCATCAATATAACTATAAATCAAAATTAAGGTTTCGTCCAAATCCAAAATCATGAAACCCCAATATAAGATTTAAGGTTTCATAAATGAACCTCTAAATTATAAACCAAGAAACCCTAAATCCTAAATGACTCACTCATTTCGAAACCATTTAAAGAAACCTCGAATCCTAAATGATGAAACCCTAATTTATGATTTAGGGTTTCATACTATAGGTTACATTTATGAAATCCTAAATCTTAAATCATGAAACCCTAAAGATTTGAGGTTTTATAAATGAAATCCTAAATCCAAGTTTAAGGTTTCATAAATAAAACCATAATTTCTAATCCTTTAAACCCCAAAGATTTAAGGTTTCATAATAAAACCTTAAATTAAGATTTAGGGTTTTATAAATAAAACCTTAAATTAAGATTTAGGATTTTATAAATAAAACTTTAAATTAGGATTTACATTTTCATAAATGAAACTTTAAGAATTTAAAGTTTCATTAATATAACTCTAACTCCTTAATGAAACCCTAGTTTAAACTCTGTAAATAATATAACATGAAACATTAAATATTTGGTGTTTCATAACTAAAATCCTAAATAAAGAGTTATGATTTTATAAATGAAACCTTAAGGATTTAGGGTTTCATAAATGCAATCCTTAATTAAGATTTAGGATTTAGGATTTAATTGGGGGTTTCATTTAATAAAACCTTAAATCTAGAACCTTAAAACCCTAAAGATTTAAGGTTTCATAAATTAAACCCTAACAATTAGGAATTTATTAATGGAGCCTTAAATGAAACCCTAAATAATAAACCATAAAACCTTAAAGATTTAAGATTTCATAAATGAAACCTAAAAGATTTGAGGTTTCATTAATGAAACCTTAAAGATTTAAGGTTTCATAAATAAAAACATAAATCCTAAACCTTTAAACCCTATAGATTTAAGGTTTTATAATAAAACCTTAAATTAGGATTTAGGGTTTTAAAAATTATACCTTAAATCTTAAACCTTGAAAACCTAAAGATTTTAGGTTTCATAAATAAAACTTTAAATTAAGATCTAGGATTTCATAAATAAAACTTTGAAAATTTAAGGTTTCATTAATAAAACTCTAACTCATTAATGAAACCTTAATTTAAACCTGAAATACTAAATCATGAAACCCTAAAGATTTAAGGTTTCATAACTAAAACCTTAAACTAGGATTTAGGATTTAATTTAGGGTTTCATTTAATAAAACCTTGAATCCTTAAATATTTAGGATTTCATAAATCAAATCTTATGCATTTGGCCTTTCATTAATGAAAGGCTAAAAAGATTTAAGAATTTATTAACGAACCCTAAATAAATTCGTAAATCATAAACCATAAAACCTTGAAGATTTAGGGTTTCATAAGTGAAACCTTAAATTAGGATTTAAGGTTTAATAAATGAAACCTTAAAGATTTTAGGTTTCATATATTCATATATTAAACCTTAATGATTTAGGGTTTCATAAATAAAATCATAAATCTTAAACCTTTAAATCCTAAAGATTTTTGGTTTCACAATAAAACCTTAAATTATTATTTAGAGTTTTAAAATGAAACCTTAAGAATTTAGGGTTTCATAAATGAAACCCTTAATAAGATTTATTATTTAATTTAGGGTTTTATTTAATAAAACTTTAAATCCTAAACCTTGAAGATTTAAGGTTTTATAAACTAAACCTTAAGGATTTGGGGTTTCATTAATGAAACCTCAATGATTTAGGGTTTCTTAGGCTTTCATACTAAGGATTTAAGGTTTCATTTATTAAACCTTAAATTTTAAGACATAATCTTTAAATAATTAGGGTTTCATTAATGATACCTTAATTTCAAATTTAATGTGTCTTAAATGAAACCATAATCCTAAACATTAAAACCCTAAAGATTTATGATTTCATAAATCAAACCCTAAGAATTTAAGGTTTCATTTAGTATTTAATTATTTAAATCATAAATCCTAGTTTAAGTGTTCATAAATGGCATCCTAAATCCTTACCCATGAAACCCTAAATCATAAACAATAATACCCTAAAGATTTAGGATTTCATAAATGACAACATCAATCCAAATTAAGGGTTTTATAAATGCAACCTTAAAGATTCAAGGTTTCATTAATGAAACCATAGGAATTTAGGGTTTCGTTAATGAAACCCTGGGAATTTAAAGTTTCATTAATAAAACCTTAAGAATTTAGGTTTCGTTAATGAAACCTCCACAATTTAATGTTTCATTTAAGGTTTCATCAATAAAACTCTAAATTAAAATTTATTGTTTCATCCAAATGCTAAAGCATGAAACCTTGATTATTTAGGATTTCATAAATGTAATCCTAATTTAAGATTTAAGGCTTCATAAATGGAACCCTAAATTATAAACCACAAAACCCTAAATCCTAAATGAAACACTAATTTCTAAAACATTAAATGAAACCCAAGATCCTAAACGTTAAAACCCTAATTTATGATTAAGGATTTCATATTCTAAGTTACATTTATGAAATCCTAAATCTTAAATCATGAAACCCTAAATATTTAAGGTTTCATAAATAAAATCCTAAATCCAAGTTTAGGTTTTTATAAATAAAACCATAAATCTTAAACCATTAAACATTAAAGATTTAAAGTTTCATAATAAAACCCAGTGATGGATCCAAGACGGTCTTAAAGGGAGCTAGATTTTTTTTACATGGTTATTTAATTATCTAATTTTTAATAAATAATTATTTAATAAATAATAAATTTTTCAAAAATATTTATTATCAATTTTATGTATAAAATTAGAGATAAAATTTACTACGGAAATAAAATTAAACAAATATTAATTCAAAATCTTTTTTTTTATTAATTTTTTTCTATTATTTTCATTATTTTTATTTTTATTTTCATATAAAATTTTAAGTATTATTGTAGGAAGGGGGCGGGGGCTAAAGCCCCTGCTTGCCCCCTTCTAAATCTGTTACTGATAAAACCTTAAATTAGGATTTAGGATTTTATAAATAAAACATAAATTAGGATTTAAGGTTTCAAGAATGAAACTTTAATAATTTAAGGTTTTATTAATAAAACTCAAACTTATTAATGAAACCCTAATTTAAACCATAAATATTAAACATGAAACCTTAAAGATGTAGGGTTTCATAACAAAACCCTAAATTAAGATTTACAGCTTCATAAATGAAACCTTAAAAATTTAGGGTTTCATAAATGAAACCCTTAATTGGGATTTAAGATTTAATTTAGGGTTTCATTTAATAAAACATTAAATCTGAAACCTTGAAACTTTGAAGATTTAGGATTTTATTAATGAAACTCTAAGAATTTATGTTTAATTATTTAAGGTTTCATTTATGAAATTCTAAGGATTTAGCATTTTATTAATGAAACCTTAAATGAAACACTAAATCAATATCAATACCATGAAACCTTAAAGATTTCCTTGAATTAGGATTTAAGGATTTAAGGTTTCATATATGAAACCTTAATGATTTGGGGTTTCATTAATGAAATCGTAAGGATTTAGGGTTTCATAAATAAAACTCTAAATTAGGATTTTCTCTTTTATAAATGAAATCCTAAATAATAAACCATGAAATGAACGCTTAAATCTTGAATCATGAAACCTTAAAATGAATTACTACATCATAAACTATGAAATGAAACCCTGTATCTTAAACCGTAAATCCAAAACCATGAAATCCATGAAACCTTAAATCTTAAACCATAAAATCTTAAATCATGTAACACAAAACACTAAAATCTTAAAGCATATACCCTAGATCCTAAGCATTAAACCCCGGTCCTTAAGCATTAAAGTCTAAATCATGAAACCATAAATCCTAAAACCTTAAACTTTAAATCATGAAACCCTAAATCCATAAACCCTTGACACCAACCCTTAACCATGAAAAAATATTAAACATTAAACCCTAGAAGCTTAAAACAATGAGCCCAAAACACTAAACCATGAAACCTTAAACACTAAAACTCGGATCCCTAAAACCTAATCCCAAACTTTGTACCTTACAATCGTGAATCTTAAACCCTAAAACATTAAAGCATGCACGATAAACTTACTTATGAACATAAAACTTTAAAATCATAACCTATAAATCCTAAATAATTGACGATGAAACCCTAAAACCATGACCCATACATTATAAAACCATGAACCACACACCATAAACCTTAAAACCTAAACCATGTAACATTAAAATCTTAACCTTAATTACTAAAATATAAACCTTAAACAATGAACCATGCATCATACATCATAAACCTAAAACCATAAACCCTAACCATAAATCATAAACTATAAACTATAAACCACAAACATTGAAACATTGACATTAAACCATAGACCCAAAAAGAATGAACCACAAACCATGAACATTAAAACTTTAAAACTTTAAAATAGTAAATCATAAATCCCAAACACTGAACCATAAAATCCTAACTATTTATATCATGATAACAAAGCTTCTAGCTCCCTTTATGTATAGTAACTATCGTCTTTTAATTGATGATCAATCAATTTATGTTGAAGAACTTTCAATGAGGTTTTTCCTTTTAACTTTTTTTTTTTTCACAAAGCTTAAAAGCAAAATTTTGCTTAAGATTTTGAGTTCAATTCCACTCAAATCAATGACATGTTGATATACATTTTATGCAAAGCTAGGAATACACTTTCTTTCAAAATGCATTTTAAGTTTATAGATTTTGGTAAGGACTCAGGGAAGGTGAAATGAGAATATGACTAAGGAAGGTGTCGCGATGGAAGAAAAAAGGATGAGATTTTCAGAGGAGTTCATTTTAGTTAAGGACTCAAGGTTCATGAGATTGGGGATTATGCATGATCAGTACCCAGACTCAATGGACTAAACAAATATATTAAGAGGGAAATCAAAGATTGATACCTAGTAAAACGAAGTTGAAGCCATAGTGGTGGCACTGTGGCTGTTCGTAGAGATGGTCATAGTGACGGCGAGGCATCGAGGGCGAGAAGTAGTGAGGAGTGACAATCGACATTATTGGGGTCAATCTTGTCTATTGAGTGGGAAGAGTCTCGCGTGTCTACTGTGGAGGTCGCGGTGGCAGCGGCATGGCATCAAAGGCGAGAAGAAATTGAAGGCGTAATGGTAGTGCTTGGCTAGCGCTTCGATCTTGACAGTGTGGGACTGATCATGACTGATTTTAGGGTGAAGATGTGCGGAGCGTGCTAGTGGTGGAGGTGGGGGGAGGAAGATTTAGGATTTGTGAGAGATGCTCTACTGCTGAGGGTGAAATCGCTAATTTACCACTTTGGAGGAGGAATTAGGTATGGGGGCTCAGTAGAAGGAAGCTTCAACTTTAGGAATTATGAATTAGGGCCTTGTGAAAATTGATAAAAGGAGAAGAACATGGGTTTGACGCATTTTTGGAACGGGAGTGAGTACACAATCCAGAAAGTGTGTTTTCTATTTATTGTATATGCACTGTTTATTGTGTATGCACTAAATGTTACGTAGGTGTTTGGTACATTAGTGGTTATATTTGTAAGTTTGTAAATTATTTTATATATATATATATATATATATATATATATATATATATATATATATTTTTTTTTTTTTTTTTTTATTATGTATGACTTGTGTTCCAATCATCATTAATAAAAAAAAATTTGACTATAAAAAAAAATTTATAGATTTTGGAAACTAATTTTTGAAAGAATTTATATAATGCGTTAAAAACATTTTCAGAATTAATTATTTTGAAATATATTCTAAAAAAAATGTTAACTAGTGCTCATTTATTAGGAATCAAAAGTGAAAAGTTTTGTTTATTATAAAGTGGAAGAATGCAGCCCCATTATTTTCATGTGAATCCCAACTTAACTTTTAATAAATTATTCCTCTATTAATTAATTCTTTAAAAAGTATACTACTTTACTAAAAAAAAAAAAAACTACTACACAACTTAGCAACACCCTTCTAGAAATTCTTAAAAATTGGTTATCAAAATTAATTTCTAAAAATATTTTTTTAAATATAATATTTTTATATAAATAAATAAAAAATATGCTTAATACTCAATTTAATCCCTAGATTATATTTAAAACTTTAACTGATTTCCTAAATTCTTAAATACTTTAATATAGTCCCATATTATTTAAAATACATTAATTTAGTAATTTATGTCGGGCCTTAAAGGAGTTAAATAGGACACAACTTTGTTATTGCAACCCTTTATTAAATACACTCTCTTTTTTATTTTTAATTACTTAATTAACCTCACGTTTTCCTTTTCTCTCAAGTAGATAATCTCCTCTCTTGTCATCCATGACCGATGAACTTTTCTGCGACGGCCTTGCAGTCCTCAATCTTGCTTAGGGGCGGAACGAGATTATGAGTGTGTCGATGATGGCATCCCAACCGAGGTTATGTATGAAGACCTTGCAGAGGTGGAGGGAGTGGTGTACGGGACGAAAGAAAAGTGTTATGAAAAAAAATAAAAATAAAAATTAATTGAGTAATTCAATAAAAATATAAAAGTTGGGGTTGTACTTCGTAAAACGGAAATATAAATAGCAAAATCTTTGCCCCATATTCGAATTTTTGACCGTTGGGGCCCGTTGCAGACAAGTAACGGTTGGCACAAGGGGGAAAACTTCCAGAGCCGTTGCCTCACCTTTTCGTCTTCTCCAATACCTTAAAACTAACAAAACAATCAGACATATAGAGAGAGAGAGAGAGAGGGAGAAAGAGAGACAGAACCTCACTCACTAACTCACTCATGGGCTGCGTCTCCTCAAAACACATCAAGAAAGACCTTAAGCAAGAAGAAGTAGTCACTGTCAGCAATGGAGGCCGTTACGAGAACCACGTGGTATCCCTCACTTCCTCCACCTATGGAGCACTAATGCTGGACAAGGAGAAGGAGAAGGAGAAGGAGCAACTTCAACAACAACACACCGTCGAAGAATCCAAAGCATCCTCTCCTCCTCGGCCACGCGAAGAACCCGAAGTTATCAACGCTTGGGAACTCATGGAGGGTCTCGAAGAGGGAGTTCCCATTTCAAATAACCCCAAGAAAAGCCCCAAGTCCACACCTTTCCTTCGCGGCTTCATCGCCGCCACCGATCCCAGACCCAAAACCACCCCCTTGAAATTTCTACACCAATTTGGGTCCCCCAAGAGTCTCAGGAAGTTCACAGGGAAAGAGAACAAACTTCAACCTCAACCCAATGCCGGTGTACGACGCTTGGATTACAATTTTAGCCCAAAGGGTATTCTCAAACCCTCAACTTTCTCTTCTCCGATTCGTCCTCGAAGGAACAGTTTCGGGAGTGACACGAAGCGGAGGAGTCCCAGTCCTCTGTTCGATCCAGAGCTTCTCGCCACTTACGAAAAGGAACTCTCCGAAGAGGAAGAGCAGATCAAGAGAATGGTGTGGGCCACCCCCAAAACACGAAGAGTCAGAAAATCTTTGGATTCACAAACTTTCATTAACACGTTTGAGGAAAAATGCCCTCCCGGAGGGGAAAACTGCGTTGTCGTTTACACCACCACGCTACGGGGGATCAGAAAGACGTTTGAGGAGTGCAACAAGGTTCGGTCCATTGTCGAGTCCTATTGCGTGCACGTGGTGGAGCGTGACGTGTCAATGGATTCGGGGTTTAAGGAGGAGTTGCGGAAGCTGATGGGGACCAAGCAAGTTAAGGTTCCTGTTGTATTCGTGAAGGGAAGGTTGGTTGGAGGAGCCGAGGAAATTGTGAAGTTGGAAGAAGAGGGAAAATTGGGTGTTCTCTTTGAGGGGATTCCCCCCAAGGCTTTGAGTGAGTGTGAAGGGTGTGGTGGTGTGAGGTTTGTGATGTGCGTGGAGTGTAATGGAAGTTGCAAGGTTTTGGGTGAGGATCGCAAGAAGACTGTGAGGTGTGGCCAGTGTAATGAGAATGGATTGATTCAATGTCCTATGTGTCGTTAAGGGTTGTTTGTTGGTTTGTTTTCTGTTTGAGAGACACAACAAACAAGATTTGTGTGTGTGGTCCGTTCTTAATTTGTCATGTTCCTAGTGTAGGGTTCTAAAGCGTGTTTTAGTCCCCTGTTTGTTTTGATTCTTTGCTTATCTTGTATTTTGGGACACTGGTTTGGTTGTTCCTTCTCTAATCTAATTCTAATTTACACGTACCATTACCTTCTTTTTAGTTCCACACTTGTTACAATTTATCTTGCCTGGTTTCATTCAATTTAAACATGTTTTTCTTACACGAAATCTTTAGGTATATTTTCACTGTAATTGGTAGTGTGTCTCAATATCTATCTGTCTGTGTCTATATGGAATGTGCATATTTTCATCATGTTGACTTTGTTATTGGGTGATGGACCAGAGTGAAATGGTTTACTGAACAGGATGAGAAACTCAAGAATACAGAGGAGGTGTGTGAGTGTGACCAGACAAAGAATAGTATCAGGCTATCAAATATAAATATGTTGAAATTCTATGACCAAACTTCTGCTATATTTTTGGTCAACCATGTCTACATTTCTTTTTCAAAGGAATAAAAACGGCCGAGAACAGGAGAGAAACTCTCGCTCAAATGTTGGAAGGTGGGCACATTTGCGGCCCCATGGAACAAGGAAGACGTGGCCTCATGGAAAGTGGTCTGGAGGTCCAATGTCTAATACCAAAGCCTGATTAAACATAAATTGATTAGACAAACACACCAAATCATGCTCCTCACATGCTTTCACCATTGATTAGACAAATAGATATTAAGTGAAATATATAAAATAAAAAAACTAAAAAACTTTTCTATCATTAATTTACGGTTATTTTAAGAATATAAGAATACCAGATACACAACCACAACTCTTTAATTAATCCAAATTACAAATTATAGCTAAGCGAAGTACATACATTTTTTTTTCTTAGTTGTTTACACGTGCCGACGTACGTATCAATACTTTATTACGTAGAAAACATTAAAACCAACGGTAAAGTCATTTTAGATCTCAGAAAGCTCTTTTTCAAGTTATTATTTAAGAGGATAACGGATCTCGTTTTGCAGAGGATATTTATCTGTTTCGTTATTGTCCGTTGGGTGGAATTATTTTCTGAGAGTTTATCTAAGAGCAGGATAGCTACAAGTTGAAGAGAAATTATATACTAGAGATATACGATCTAGGCACACCGAGATTAATAACTAGCAAGTTAGAATTTTTTTTCTTTTTTTGGTAAGAAAATCCATCATTGATGACTCGGAAGAAAAATTGCTCGATGCGGGAGTGGAAAGAGACCAAAAGGGGATGAAACAAGAGCAAATGTGACTAACAATATTTGAATTCAAATTTTTTATTATCATATCTATTGATTGTTTTGAACTATAGCCTTGTCTAGATATTGTACCATTTTGGATAAAGATTGTAAATCTTCAAATTATTTCCATACTTAGAGCCTTATCTAGCTAAGCAATAAGTACATTGATTCCCTTGTTGACGGGGACGTAAGTGATGGTCCAACTGGGACACTAATTGAAATTAATGTGTCATGGTGTTCGAAAAAATAGGTTAATAATGATGCGGTGATAATGTACATGAGAATTTCATAGTAACTGTCAATGTATTATTATTAAAATCTTTAAGAAAATGCAATACAAGACGAGTGATCCCATCATCCTATCATTTCCAATGTAGAATTGAAGTCTTATTCACTTGTGCTCTGTTCAATCTTGGTTCAGATAGCATAAAATACTAAATAGCAATTAGAAGTAGGAGATTTCAGATTGAAGACAAGTTGGTTGGGCTGGACAAAGTGAACCGTGCAGAACATAAGAGGCCCAATTCGCTCTTGTCATCTTGGACCAAAAGGGACCACAATACTAGTCCTTCATGCAAGACCAAAGAAAGGAGAGATTAATTGGAACATCTTTAAAATTCAGATTTATTTATTATTAGCAGACATATTGATAATTTGATATTACAGCCACGACTACCGGATAATTAATTGGCGCAGGAGATAAAAGTCATACTCTGATTTGAACCGCTTCTACACGATGTTAGGGCATAATATTGACTTCTATGCCTTTCGCTTTTAGTCTTGTTATTATAATAATGTTACTTTTGATTTTCTTTGGATTTCATTCATCGTTCTGATTTAATAGTCTCAACAAAACGTATAAATTAAAGTAGCTTATTGAACGATTGTATATATGTGTGAATGCAACGTGTTTCAGCCTTAGTTGTTGTTGAAACTTGAAACTTCTTGTCTCCCCCATCAAAACCTTCACCGTCTAACCTTAAAAACAGAAGAAGAAGAATAGTGACGGCCTTAAATAAAACTGGCTACAGCTTGCAAACAACATGATTCAACGCCAAGTTAGGATGGAAAGCGTTGAACCTTTTGTCATTGGGTTTGACACTTTAGCCATTTTCGAGTCTCGGTATTACTACTGTACTAGTACCCTGATGAGTGATGTTTAATCATTTCCCTTTGACATGTGAATCAGAAATTCAAAGTGCAGTGATATTCATCCCTGTCTCAAAGTCCAGCTCCACCTTAAAGATCAACGCCACGACACGACTTGATGGTAAGATAAGATTGAGAGGTTCAACTCTGATCTTTCCGGTCGCATCAAATATAAAAATCAGTAGACGTGTGATGCAATGCAACAACCCTTTGACGCATTTTATTTGATTTCAAACCGATATTATGGAATTAATAGGACTCTAAATTTGTTTTTTAAATTTTCTAGCATGTTCCCCTTGCAAACTTATCCCATAATCTAGTGAAATTTAAAATGATTTCTCAAATTATTTTCTAATTTTTTGTACATTTATCTTCTTCTTTTTTACATAATTTTCTAAAAGTTAACGTGCACTTTATCAACTTCTTGAAAAGGCATAAATATATAGTATCTTTCATGGGAAAAAAAATGTTAATCTTATAAATTATTTAACCCGTAGCCCTAATAGGTGGAAAAAAAGCTTTTTAATTTTTTTTTTCCTAATATATATTGATAGTTAGTGTTCTTTAGAGTCATTAAACACTATGAATTACTAATTTGAGACTATATTGAAAGAAAGTATACATTGGTAAATGTAAAACTCTTTGTCATAAGATTCTTGCATAAACATGGAAATGTAGGCATGTAGCACGCTAGCTTAATTAAGTGACGGAAAAATTAAAATATAACACGGTTAATATTTTTATTTTTTCTTGTTATGAGGTTGGAAATGAAACAAAGCAGGAAACAAATTAAAGGAAGACAATCAAAATCTAAGCGTAGCAACTCCTATAGCAATAACACGGTTAATATGAAGGAAGATAGAAAAAATATAATATTTTAATTACGTTAATTACAAGAATCTCCTTTATATGATGACTAATTATTTAAAGCCTTTTTTATTAAGGGATTTTTTTATGGTAAATATAATATAAATTCAATATTTATTTTGTAAAAGAAAAAATACTTCTTATGGTGTGTACATCAGCATACAATATTATATCCTCTTATTGATGTGTCTTTTTATTAATTCTCTTAGTAGTTTATAAATTAAATATTTAATCAAAAATAATTTATTTAATATTTTAAAAACATAAAATGTATTTAATTTAGTTAGTGACAAGATTTATTAGTAGATATTAAAAAAAAATATTCCATTTCACTTTTTTATGGTTTATTTTTTGTTTACTTTTATGTTTTTAAAATGAATCAAAATAGTCTTTCAAGAAATAAAGTTTGTTTTCTATTTTGTAATGCAATTTTAAATATTTTTTTGACGAATTTAAAATATACAAATTATTTCATTAGATTCATGAAGACTATGGAATTCAACAAATATATGAATAAAAAAAATTAAACATAGAAAATCGTGTAAAAAATAGTCTAATGAACAACAAAAAAGAAACTTAATACTAGAATTTTATTAATTTAATTGTTTGTTAAATACACTTTTCATATCATTTTTATTATATTTATTGCATTTTATTATTTAAACATTAAATGTGTTTCATAGTTTTTCATGTAAGTGAATTTAACAAAAAAAAATTACGTCTTGAATTAATTAAAAAATGATTCAAAATCGCGTCACAAAATTAAAAATCATATTTATTTTCAGAGAAAAACTATTTTGACTCATTTTAAAAACAAAAATGACCAAATTATGGCTTTTAAAACATAAGGAAACAAACTAAATAGGCTTAATGTCACTTTTACCATTAAGTTTCACAATTTTTACGTTTGGATACATAATATTTTTAAAATTTCATTTTGGTATTTTAAACTATATTTTAATCATATTTTAGTACATAATATTTTTAAAGTATCATTTTGGTATATTAATGATATTTTAGTCATATTTTAATACTTTAAACTATATTTAAATTAATTATTTTAAAATTTAAATCACCAACGATGTTAAATATTTTTAACAAAAAAAACTTTAAAATGTATCAAAATATAACTATATCATAATTTAAAGTATTAGAACATGACTAGTACATAACTTAAAATGACACTTTTAAAATAGTATATAGTAAAATGTGACTAAAACCTAATTTAAAATATAAAAATAAAAATTTTAAAATATTATTATTAAAATACAAAAAATGTGAAATTTGATAGATTAAAAATAACATTAAATCAATTAAATATAGAATTAATTTAGGTCAACGAAAATCGTGGATCATAAATAATATTAATCTTCAATTTAGTAGGTTGAGTTATCGAGAACACTTATAATCTCCGAACTTTAAAAAAAAAAATATATATATATATAGAAACTAAAACATAAGGATTTTAGTCCTTAATATATAGTTTAGCTACTAGTTTATTATTATACTATTTCATTCACTAGTACTTCCCCCTTTTTTCTATTTGGGAAAATAATAACTAATATTATACTTAAATTTTAAGATAGCATATAAATATTTTTTGGTAAATATTTTTTTTTTGTCATTTAACTTTTTTAGTTTTTCATTTTTAATCTCCAGACTTTTCTTAAGATTTCCAAACTTTTATTATAAGTTTTAGTTATTTTTATTTGTTTTGTTAAATACTTTTTTTTTACATTTTAATTAAATTTTTTACACGTATACATTTTTAATATTTTTTTATTTTCTCATTTTTTTAATTGGAAAAAATTTGTTACAAATAAAAATAAAATTATAAAAAAATTTTAAAAATATACACGTGTATTAACCACTATAAAAATTTAATTTAAAAAAAAACATAATGAATACAAGTGTATTTTTTTTCTTAAAAAAAAATCCAATTGAAAAAAATTATTAAAAATGTACTAGAAAGTTAATTAAAACGAAAAAAAAAAACATTTAACAAAACATGAAAATGACTAAAACGAAATAAAAAAATTTAGAAACTAAAACTAAATTTAAAAAAAATTAAAATCAAAACAGAAAATTAAAAAAATGAAAAAACAAAAACATATTTTATTCAATATTTTTTTCCATTAAAATGAATGTAAAGAGTCAAAATTCAAAAGTAGTATTCTTATCCTCCAATCCATGCATGATCATTTAATTCATCAAAACTGTGGTGCAGCTCTAGTCTCCCTTAGCTATATAGAATCATAGAATTCAGAAACATTCACCAAACAAAAGATAGAATTCAGAAACAGTAAGACATTAATTAACACCCATGCTTAATAATTTTGTTTACTTGAAAAAGAGAGGAACCGGCACCGCATGCACCGTTGGACAATTTATACAATTATTGAAACCGAAACGGAGAGAAAATGTACATACATCTGCTCAATTCAAAGAAACAAAAACACTCATGACTAGTCTGTGTTATATATATTTATACTTACAAAACAAAAGTTTGTGGCTATAAATAATAGAGTGAGAAAAAACACCAACCCAATAAAAAATTCAATCAAGCACAGTTACATACAAAACGAAAAAGGATTTACTTTCCCAACATTAACAAGTAAAAACATTTCAACACGCCGCGTCATCCCCTGGAAGCACTCTTCAAACGCCTTGTCCCACGCGAAAGACTGGCGAGTCGCAAGATTTTTATAATTTTTTAATTAATTGCTTACACCCAAGGGCAAAGGGCCCCACTTCGTGGTTGCCCTCGCCGAACGACTGCCTCCGCCCAATGCTATTGGGCCACGTGGCCTTCGGAATCACCAACCCCCCACGACTCAGACCTTCTCCCAGACGCGAACCGCGTCATGCCACCCAGACCGGGCGGTTCACTCTCCGACACGCTGATTCGCGAGAATGGCTCCTCGAACGACACGTCGTTCAGGTTCAGGCTCGACGTGCCGTGCCGCGCTCGATATTGGTTAACGGCAGCAGCACTCGAGGTCGTCTCAACATTTGAGTCCGCGGCCTCCCGATGATCGGGTTTCCGCTCCGGTTTTTCTTTTCGGCCGGACCGGAAAACCGAACGAATACTCTCGAAAAAACCGGGTTTCCTTCCGTTTCTAATTGGTTTTTCCTTGGCGTCTGCGTCGAGGGAAGACTTTCGTGAATTTCTGAGCTTGCGATTTCGATCGCGCTTGGATCTGACCCTTCCTATGCAAGAGACTTTTGGCGACGACGGTTCGACGAGGCCGGACTCCGATTTTCCGACCGAAACGCTGCGTTTGGGAAAGAGCCTGATGTTACTGGGCTTGTTGTGATTGCGGCGGTTCTTGGCTTCGACGAAGGAGGTTTTCTGAGGCTTAGGCAATCCAATGATGGTGGAAGCCTTGGACTTGAAATTGAGAGCGAAACGCTGGGAGTTGTTGTTGTTGTTGTTGTTGGGGTTGATGGCAGGGTTTAGGTTTGTTGAATTGTTATTACTGGCCTTGGTGGATTCTTTGCGCTCGTAAACGGCGTTGCGGTCCCACCAGTCGTGTTCCTCGTCTCTCGAGAGCCAGAAGGACTCCGGCGGCGAATCCGGGTGGGGCTCCGGCGGATCCGTGGGGTGGTCGTCGGCCAGGGTCTCGCAGGCGATTTTCCGATCGCTGGATCCGCCGGCACACGCTGAAACCAGTGATTCAACCTGTAGCATCCTAGTTCGAAATGAAGAGGTTGTGATCGAAGAGAGATAAGTAGTGAGAAAGGGGTACGGTAAGGATTGTGTGTGTGACTTTGTTGGAGGAGAGAGAGTATATATATATTATTTGGAGGGAGAGGTTTCAACTTGTTGCTAACTCACGCTATTACTATAGCGGTGGTTTTGTTTCGTTTTGAATTTCACTGATAAATGCCAACTATCCCATGTTCAATTATTTTATTGGTTTGGTATAAAAATAAATAAACGATAAAACTATTTTAAAATAAGATCATAATACTACTATTTTATTAATGAGGATTTTTATTTTTATTTTTACTTTTTTACATTATTATCGAAGATATGCAACACGTAACCTAATTTCTTTTAATTTAATCAATATTTAGTGATTTTCAGTTTAAGAAAAATGTTAAAAACATACTTCCATGGTCTTATGAACAGATTCACTCTAATTATGAAAGTTAGCTAATCTTGTTTAATTTCACCAATCTCAATTAAAACAATTATTTCTCTATTTACCCTTTATTAAAATTTGGTACAAGAATAAAAAAACATCATTAAAATTAAAAAAACATATTAATTGAAAAGTATTTTAAAAATAATAGCATTAAATAAAGTCAAATTATTTAAGTTTTTTTATATTTGAGATAAAAAAAAAATTATTTTTTATAAATATTTGAGACCAGAGTAGTAATCATTATTTGTTTCTGAGAATTATGTCTCTTATCCTTTGTGTGTGTGTTTTTCAAATTGCACCCGATACCTCACTATTAACAATATGATTGTTAACGACGTTATAACAAAAAGTATAAAAAATTAAAAATAATGTCAAATAATAGAGCAATATCAAGCAATTCGTATAAAATACAGGTGTGTAAATGTGAAATTTATTTTATTCTTATAAATAAAATATTTATTATGGACTAAAATAAAATTTATTGAAATCACAATATTTTTTAATCCAATATTGAAAAATATATATTTAAAATAAAAACTAAATAATATTACATACTTTCTTAATTAGGATATAAATTAATTATTTTCACTTATATTTTAGTTCGAAACGAATTAATGTGATAAATAAAAAATGAATGAAAGCATATTCGTGATGATTTGGCTTTTCAAGTTTCGAGGGAGAGAAAAATGAGGAAGAAAAGCATCTTTTTGTTTTTGGTCCTCGTCAAAGGTATACGAAAGCAATGTTGAAGCGAAACGCTTACGCCCTTTGTTTACAATTTGCATATTTTAAAACGGTGGGTAATAATTTATTTATTTTTGGTTTCAAGTTCTAGGTTCTATCTCTTCTTGCTTCTTTGGTTTTTTTTTTTTACTTTTCCCACCCTTAAATTGCTGTTGTTTGATGGCTCACCCAACGGCTTAATTGGCTCTTCCTAGCTGGTTGATTTGGCGTCGTGGTCCAACATAACATAATGTTCCATTTTTAATGATGTTATGTTAACTAAGAAGAGGAGCTTACGCGTGGTGGTCTAAAAATGTTCATTATAATTAGGTCAGTTATGTAACTTATGTGATGATGGAACCTTACATCTGTTTTTGCTTCTTTTTTTATTAGACAATATATTACACAATGAAAACTATATATTGTGATTCCAAATTTTATTACTTGAATTCATTGAGGTATCTTTACAAGATGGACATGTTCACATGGACATGTACACACCTGAGAGAACATGTTACACAAATATTTGTTTCTCTCTCCCTCTGAACGATTATTTTTTCTACAGAAAAGCTATGGGGTACGGATTTTTTTATACGAAAAAAATAATAAATCCACATATTTGTATATTATTGTTAGATAAACATTAAATAAAAAATAAAAAGTTTGACAGAAATCACAGCCTTGCGGGTGATTAAAATCAATTTTATACGAAAAAAATACAAAATCCACATATTTTATTTTTAAAAATCAATTTTATCCAGTTCTACTCCAACCGAACGAGCATTAAATTATCGATTAAATGAATGGTGTGGTGAACGAAGACTTATATTATTCTGTTTTTTTTTAAGATTTATATTATTCTGTTCATTCCAGCAAATTTGTATTATAATATTACAAAGAAGATATGTCTAATTAACAACCGTGCTGATAAGCAACCCAGTACTATGTACTGGACATATATTTTAACAAAGATTAGAAAATAAATACATTTTAACATAATATTACATAAATAATGTTGATCTGCATGTACTTGCGGATAGGTCACCTTGGAATAGTTTGACTATGTTAAGAGTGCCACACTGACTAGCAGTGGCGTTTTTTATTGATAAAAAATAATAAGGTAAAGATGCCTTAAAAAATACTTATATATTAAAGTGAATCTCGGATAGAAAAAGATCAAAATAAAATAGATGAATAAATAATCACATATGAGGTTGAGTTCTTTCAAAATGAATTTAATTAAAATATAAGGATAATGTGACATTCATTTACACAATAATCTAATGATGTATTTTTTTTTAAAGAATCTAATCATGTAATTAAAAACTATTAATTTTTGCATTAACTATTTTAAAAATCGCATGTAAAGTGTTTTTTAATTATTTCGCAACGTATAACTATTTATAGCAAAAGCATATTGAAATTAATTTTAAATACCAACATTTTCTCTTAATTTTTAGATTTTATTTTTTCATAATGCATTTTTTTTTTTTCGATTATAGGAAAGGAGGACGAGGTTTACAAAGATAGATCTATAAAATATTTAAGCGACCAGAACTAATTGAACTAGTGAACTTACTAATTACTAATATCCAAGTTTACTCATTTTTATGAATGTTGGTGTTAATGCGTAAATGGAAATATTATCCTCAAGCCGAGCAAAATAGATTGATCGAGCCGGAATTTACTTTCTTTCTAGAAGTTTTTCACGATTTGTGTTGATTTAAGAAGAAGGATTATTTTTGGCTTCGGAGTCAAAGCACGTTGAGATACTCATACACTACTCCTACTAGATATCTTTAGATTTCTCTAGTAGCCCAATTACCCAAAGCTACCATTGTCTGTTTTCTATAAATAAAAATGGAAGCTTCATCTTAATCTTCGCCAATTAGCTTCTAGAAGCAATTATAGCTTTTATTTTTTTACATTTTGTTACTATATTGGTAAGATTTAATTTATTATCAAATTAATCTCTCAGAGATTTAAAATGACGGTTAAAATGAAAACTGAAAGAAAATTTTGAGAAGGATTAATTTAATGATATAACTTAAATCTTTCATATACTAATTTAATAACAAAATTTTTGAAGGGTTAATTTAGTGATATAGATATTTATAAACTAATCTAATAATCATTTTTGTTACGTACTTTTATAACAACGCATGTCTTGTAAACAGAATATATATAACAACGCACATACTTTGACAATATTAAATTAATTGTTGTTACATCACAGACATTTTAGACTTGTTTATTTGTCCAATTTACAAGCTTCCATTGTTTTTGCCATGTTTCTAACAAGATGAAGATTTTTTTTACTTTTGTCAACAAAGTTTTGTTTTAAACTTCTTTCAAAATCTTGTAAGGAAGGCAATTTGGGTTTAATGACGATGGAGACAATCTAAAATCATTTTATAAGTTCAATCAATCACAATTCACAGTTTACATGATTTTTAATTATTTTTTTATATATAAAAATTAAGAAATTTACTATAAACTGGGGCATTCATAATTTATTTTGCCCGTTCAGTATAACAAGGTCTTGGGCCTCGTCCTCCTCCTTCTATGAATTTATCGATTGATTGTGCAATTATACTCATTCTCAAGCCCAAAAAGTGAGGGAAATGAACAAACAAGTTAGCACAATATTCCTAAAAAGGAATTTGGGCAACTCCGCATTATTTAAGCCCATTCTGCTATAAACCCATCAAAGCATGACATCGGATTGATCACCCAAACTAAATCTTATAAAGATTAACCTAGAAAAAAAAGAAGAAGAGGAAAAACATAATCAACGTGACAAATACTTGTCATTTAATGATGTGCTGTCATATTATTTGATAATTTTGAGTTATTATTGAACGATACTGTAAAAACTCCTTTGCACAATGCATACAAATTCATTTCACAAAACTTATTGATCATGTTGGCCAACATGTTTTTTTATTGCTACTGCAAATTATTTTTCATTTTTTTCAGGATTTATTGTGATGCTTGTAAGTTGGGCGGATATTTTCCAGTTTAATTAATTGTATATTTTATATGAATAATGGATCAATTCAACGTGTTTGCTTATTAATTGTATCTTTCATTTTCATTCTTTTATAAATGATGATGTAATTTTAAAACCTATCTATATATATTTAAGATATAAAGAGACATTCAAAAACTTGTTTGCTTATTATAATTTAAAACAAATAAATTAATGGGAATCGCAACAACCCTTTTTTTTTTTATTTATTAATCTCTGATCATCTTAATTGATAATAGTTACAAGTAAAAATATAATTTACACCATAAAATTATACAATGAAATCAACGTTAAAGCATGCAAAGTTCAAGATAACCAATAAAAAATAAAAAAATATCTTGCATAAGAACTGAATTTTTATTACGTGAGAATTAGTTTTTATATGATGAGAACTGCGTTTTTATCACGTGAGAATTGTATTTTTATGTGAGAATGAAAACTGACATTTTTATCCGTTGAATTAATGCATCCAAATTAAAAAAAAAACTAAATATTCAAAATATTTATTTTATCACGTCCTAAAATATCCCAGACTTATCATAATTGCTACCAAGAGTTGTCCTATCACAATGACTACCGCTGCCAACATGGTCACCTCGTTAAGGCCATCATCATGATGGTTGCCATCTCCGTTGTTGCTGCTGCCAGTGGTGGCAATAACGGTGGCCCTAGTGGTGGCAAGAATGACGGTGATAATCAGGATCTAGAAATTTAGGTAAGGAGGCTAGAATTTTTTTTTACAAAAATTGAACATAAAATTTTGAAAAAAAAATATTTAATGTAAAATTTTAAAAATAAAATACAAGAAATGGGTACAAAATTTGTCAATTTAAAAAAAAAAATTAGAGTAAATTCTGCAATCATGTGATGTAAGGGTAAAATGATAGAGTAAAATTTGTAAGATTTTAAAAAATTAAAGATAAAAAGTGTTAAATTAATTTGTTAATAGTAAAACATGCCAAAAATAAAAATGTAATTAAATCAAATATTTACTATTAATTGTAGATATAAAACTAAAATATGTTTTGCTAAGGAAAGAAAATTAAATAAATACTAACTTAAAAATTTATTTTTTTAATAATTTTTTATTTATTAATATTTATAAATAAGGGATGGGAGGAAGGGGGACTCAAACCTTTGCTTGCCCCCCTAAGATCCATGTCCCTGGTGATAACCATGTTGGTGATGGTGACAGTGGCTCTAGTGGAAACAACGGGGATGATAACCATGATAATAGTGGTGACGGTGACCCTAGTGGTGGCAAGAATGACAATGGTAATCATGTTGGTGGTAATGATGGTAGCTCTGGCGGCAACAACAGGGACGATGACCATGATGGTAGCGGTAATGGTGACATTAGCAACAATGATAACCATGTTGGTAGTGGCGGTGGTGGTGATCATGGTGATAGGGGCAACTCTTGGTAGCGATGACGATAAGTTTTTAATATTGTAGGACGTGTTAAAATAATTCTTTTGAATATTTGGTATTTTTTTTTTAAATTTTGGATGTAGTGAGGAGGAGAAACAGATAGATCAAATAAAGTAGATGTATGTTAATTTTTAAATGATTGCATTAATTTCTAATTTAATCCAACAGATAAGAATGTTGGATGGACATTAGTAAGTAACACCAAAATATTAAGATAAAAATATCCTATTTACTTAAAACCCATTATAGTAATTTAATATTTTTTATTTTAAAAAATAAAAATAAAAATTTTCTCTCACCTCTCTCACGTTGCATCGCCTTACTCAGTGAGGGATGTTCGCGGGTTGGGTTTGATTGAATTTACATAAATTTTTTATCCAACCCGATTAATTTTTAGTAGGTTGAATTGAGTTGGATTGAGTTTAAAAATAAAATCACACAAATCTAACCCAACCCAACTCACTAAAAATTGATTGAATTTGATAAATTTTTTTTATGTAAATCCAACCCAGCCCAACTTACGAACATCTCACATATTACTCACACATGCAGCATTCAACATTCAAATTTTAATTTCTCTCTCACACATCTCTCTCATGTTGCAATGCCTCCTCACATGGCATCTCTTTCACACAACATGTAATGGTGCTTTCAATTTTATTTTATTTTTCTAGAAATTCATTATTTCTTGTAACATGTTCTTATTTGTTCCTTTAGATTTTTTTATATTCAATTTATTCTTTTGTATTTAGGATTTTTTAAAGTATGTTATTCACGTTCCTATGCTTGCACACTCTACTTGGGATGATGATAATTCTAAAATGATTAAAAAATCTGAATGAGACAACTCCATGAAAGAGATGTCATGTGAGTGAAGCGCTACGTGAGAGAGAAATTAAAAACTAAATGTTGCATATTGTGAACATGAGTGAGACGTAAAAGATGTGAAAAAATATTAAATTACTATAATGGATTTTTAATAAATAATTAAATAAAAACACAAATAAAATATTTTAATATTAATGGTTAATCTCCTTCAAATTAGGTAAATGTTAACCACCTCCTTTCTTTTACACACACATATATTTGTTTATAACACACACACACACATATATATATATATATATATATATATATATATATATATATATATATTTATTTGTTTATGTCATATTTTCATAACTAACTTAATGTATATTTAAAAAAAAAAAAAACACACTTTTACACTTTTAGTATGTATAAATAAATAAATAAAAGTCCTATTTACAGTCAAACTTCTATTTAATTTTCAAGACATACTTATATTTTTTTGAAACCAATGATTAGATGTGATGTGATGGATTGAGTGTTAGGAAAATAAGAAAGAAATGAATTATAAAAAGACAAAGGGGTGAATAGTGTTGACTTTGACCAGAGTGAACAAAATTTTACAAGCATGGAAGAGTTAGGCATCGAGTATGAAACAACACACACATTGGACAAAAAGTAGACCACTAGATATCTGACACGTCACGATATATCACACATGGGTGTAGCGGCGGGCGTGGAAGCGTTCACACGTTAGTATATGTACAAGTGTGAGTCACTCACACGTGTAGTTCATGTGCTCCTCTTAACCTTTTTGTGCAGTGTAGGAAGCAACTTCGTTCATCCTCTCTCACTTTTCTCTCTGAAACGCAACTTCGTTAGCCAATTGGCTTCGCAAAATGTCGGGGAAGAGAAAGAGGAAGTTGAAATTGTAAGTTATATTCATCCTTAGTTCCAATTTAAACTATGTTTTTTTTTTTTTTCTCATTATTTTTTACTTTTTAATAATTTGCATAGTTATAGGGAAATGAAGCATCTCCACAGGGTTTTAGTGCCGGATCAGTACGGATTTGTAGGATGTGTCCGCTTTGCTTTGGTTTCTTTTTGGTTATGAGTTTGAATTTCGCAAAAATGAAGCAAAGTCTGTCGCCCTAATTGACTTAGTTGGTAATTGGGAATGTCTGCTAGGGTTTGTGGATCGGATCAGTGTTGGATTTTTACAATTGAGTTGAAGAATGGGTTGGCGTAATTTGAATTGCTGAGAATTGGAATTCATAACTTGTAAATTTGGTGTGTTTGATTTCAATGACCTAGAATAATATTATACAGTACTTCTTTTAAGCTTTTAAGTGATTATGACTACACGTATGTTATCTCATTTTCAATTTGATGATTATTTTTTCATGTTTCAATAACACTCTTGGTATGTTTTCCTTTCTCTTGGAGCTATAATTGGTGGGTGCGTGCATGCGTGGGTTCTATGAATAACCATTTATAGGTTGAGGGTTGTGTACCTTAGAAACTTACAAGTTTGAGAAGAGATACAAGTTGGCTGAATGTCTATGCCATTGTTTTGTTTAATTTTTTTTTTCTTGTTCTTGATTTGATATTCTAAACTGCTAGAAGTTAGATTGGTGTACATCTTTGTTGGGATGGAGAATTGTTTCTAGTTAAAAAAATTATGACTCTTTTATCATTCTTGTTGCATCATTTGTTTAATTTGTTTCACTTATCACTTATCTTGCATGCATATCTCTTATACTGATTATTATTATTCAGGTTAAGTGACGCTATTATTGATAATAGAAGAGCAGTTGCTGAGGTGAAAAGTGAAAACTTGGAGCTGCAATCCTGGGCTGATCTCCCTGCAGAACTTTTAGAATCAATTTTGTCCCGATTGATTCTAGCGGATAACATCCGTGCTTCTGCTGTTTGCAATAGATGGCATTCTGTTGCCAGTGATGTTCGTGTAGTAAACCAATCACCATGGCTTATGTATTTTCCAAAATTCGGTGATTGTTATGAATTCTATGACCCTGTGCAGCGTAAGACACACACCTTTGAGTTGCCAGAGTTGAATGGATCTAGAGTTTGTTATACTAAAGATGGTTGGTTATTGCTATACCGGCCCAGAACTCACCGAGTATTCTTCTTTAATCCCTTTACTCGGGAGCTGATCAAACTGCCAAGATTTGAGATGACATACCAGATTGTTGCCTTCTCTTGTGCTCCAACATCACCTGGCTGTGTTCTGTTTACTGTTAAGCATGTTAGTCCTACTGTTGTAGCTATTAGCACTTGTTATCCTGGGGCAACAGAATGGACCACTGTTAATTACCAGAACCGCTTGCCCTTTGTCAGTAGCATTTGGAATAAGCTTGTGTTTTGTAATGGGCTATTTTATTGTCTGAGCCTCACAGGTTGGCTTGGGGTGTTTGACCCAGTTGAATGTACTTGGAGTGTTCTGGCAGTACCTCCACCCAAATGCCCAGAGAACTTTTTTGCCAAAAACTGGTGGAAGGGAAAATTTATGACAGAGCATGAAGGAGATATATTAGTAATTTATACATGCTGTAGTGAAAACCCCATTATTTTTAAGTTAGATCAGACATTAATGAAATGGGAAGAGATGACAACACTAGATGGAGTAACTCTTTTTGCTAGCTTTTTGTCATCTCATTCAAGGACTGATCTCATTGGAATAATGAGGAACAGTGTCTACTTCTCCAAAGTTCGTTTCTATGGAAAGCGATGCATATCATTCTCTCTTGATGACTTTAGATACTATCCCCGCAAACAGTGTCATGACTGGGGAGAACAAGACCCTTTTGAGAACATCTGGATTGAGCCACCAAAGGACTTTTCTGTTTGAATGTGAAGAATTTTAGTGAAACAAGTAAGCATTTACAGTGTATTGCACAGAGCTTCTTTTATTTCTTTATTTCTTTTTTTTTCTTTCCACCTAAGCTTTTAACTATGTATAACTGTTGGATCTATGCTTTTATACTTAGCATAACGACATTTATGGGGAAACTAATTTATGCTTTTACTAGTTAATTTATTTATCTTCGAACTTTTCATTAATGTTCTTAAATCTTTTTGTTTGATTAACAATGTTTGCCCCATACAAATTAAGGTGGTTAAGTTGATTAGATCAAGCTGCTGTGATCATATATATCTTTTTTTCAAATGAAGAGTGAGGAGATCAAACTTTCTTATTCAAATCGAAATGTTTCATGATCCCCTCCTCAACTAAACCCTCCCTTCTCAACCCCTAAACTAACCTTATAGCTCCTTACAATACTCCTCTCTACCTTACCATGTGTGAAGTCCCCCCCTCCCTCTGTTTCAGCATTGCCTAACATAATACTATGTTTGTATGCAGCATGTTTTATTCAATGACATCAATTCCTAATGCAGAACATGTGAATATTTGGAAGCATTGCTATGTTTGCAGTCTGCATATAGGAGGCTAATATATGCATAAAATGGAAGAATGGAAGTTACATGTCAGGCATATGTAAGAGGGAACCTAAAAGACTTGCCTCCTTGGTTATTGTCTTTGTAGATCATGGAACATTAAGAATCTTTTACCCAGCACAACATAAGACATTAGAGTTTATGCTAATCTAGATATTATTATTATTTTGGGCATGATCCTCAATTTATTATATGATGTAGGAATGGAGATATGTAAAAAGGAAGCGAAAAAGACTTGCCTCCTTGGTCATTCTGTCTTTGCATATCCTCGAGTATTAAGATTTTTTGTCCCAACACATTGCTTATTCGGAACATTAGAGTTTATACTAATAAAGATATTTATTAATTACTATTATGGTCATGATCTATAGTTTACTGTTACTATTGCTGCTGTTAATGTATATCTGTTCATTCAATACGTTAGATTTGCCTGCGACTTTACGTTTTTGTTCTTTATTGAAAGTTTGCAAAAGAGAAAAGTCTTTAGTTTCTCAGGAAACTTTAAAAAAAGTTTTAGTTTTTTAGAATATAATTTTTCAATATTTAACTTGCAATTTTTTTAAACATTAGGAAATATTGCTTTTCAAGAATATCTTTTGGTCTTCATTTTTTAACAAAATTGTTTGAGGGGACGTGTGGATTTAATGAGTTGGAAAAAAGTTCAAGGAACGTTTGTTTCGGCCTTTTTTTGTTTTTATTTTCAATAAAAATAGAAAAAAGATTGAAAACATGTTTGTTTTGTAATTAGCTTTCACATATGCTCTTTCTTCTTCATCAATGCTGTAAAGCCCTTACTTCTCCCCGCTCACATGATGACAGTCTCTCTGGTTGTTCCAGTGAGAGCAGCATGTGTAGACTATAATATAGAGTTGTGACAAACTATTGATGTTTAGATGGAAGATACATCATACACTATAATTTTACAATCATGCAATTTATAGTTATAGTAGTTATATTTTTTTGTTAACAAATTTTATATGTTCATTATTTATAAATATATTATAAATAATTAATTGTAATTGTTGTGTTTGTCTAATATAACTTTTTATTAATAAAATGTCCAGTATTTGAAATTTATTAATATATTCTTATTATTTTAAATTAAATACACAACATTTTATAATTTTTATTATGAAAACTAATTAAACTAGACACATTTTCTATGTTTTCATTTCCATAGGATAAGAAATCAAAACAAACACATTTTCCAAATCTTGAAAATATGAAAATAAAAATTGTTTTCAAAAAATAAAAACATGAAATACAAATAGAAAATATCTCACAAATCACCTTAGTGATTTGAAAAAATTACAATCCTTTATTAGTTTATTCAATACATTAAATTGCGTGTTAATTTTGTTTTAATTTTTCAATTTTAGAATGTTCAAACTCTTATTTCTACTAAATCTTTAAAACTTCAATTCATTAAATTATTAATTTTTTTTTTTTAAAAAGACTGAACTTCTCTTTCCAAACTACAAATCTCATTTTATAAAATAGCGCAGAATGCAACTTTTGTACGGATAAAGTATTGCGTACAGTCACTAAATGCAAGCTAAACATCTTAAACACCTACTTTAATTTTTCATCAATTGAGTAAGATTTATCATGTCCTTCAGATCACTGTGGTCTCTTGAGAACGAAAAATTGATTGAAGTACAAGTAAAATTATATGGAAACCTGACTTCGATGCCTAACTGAATCTTACAAAAATCATAAACTTCATTCACAGCAACAGCGACGATTGGTTGGGCTCCGTGCCTTGAGTTGTCAAACACTTTTAAGCCTCAGGTGCAATTGCTGATGGACACCAAATAGCATATCAGAAATATCTCGTTTCATATGTATGAATTTCAACAAATATACATGGAATTGTAATTTCATTTCCCTGGATTTGTTCTCCAGAATTTTTTAGCAGGAACAAACCTTGATTTCCTGGTTGGTTCCTTAAGTTAGTAGGGATGATATCGGCCTCGGCCATGGCCATGACCATTACCACGATTGCGGTTATTATCATTACTGCGTTTCCCAACACTTGTGCTACCACCACCACTCCTCCCATGTCGGGATTCTTGCATTGGAGCAGGCTGTTGAAACCCTGGCTGTTGAAATCCTGGCTGTTGCCTGTAGGTATAGCCCCATAAGAAATAAAACAAACTCAGATATAGATGGTGTGATTGGTGCCAATTCATATACTGGAAAAAGTTAACATGCATAAATAGAAATGATGGGCTGACATCTGAAACTAGATAAATCATGATGACACTCACACTATATATCCAATTCTTCCATCTGATAAAATCATCGGCATCATTGCCATGCCAGCATGGGTTGGTCCGGGACCATACATCAGTGGCTGCACATTTAAGGACATCAACATCAGTAAGAGACATAGAGAGCAGTACATGCACCGAGTATCTGCAGTGTTACTTTAAACAGCACAGAGGAGTGCATTTCATGGCTTTAAATGTAACTTGACTAAAAGCTAGTGAGCATAGAGAAGATTGAGATAAGCTGGGTACAGCAGTTACAATTTTCCATGCACCAATTGTTCAAATGATATTAATCATACAATAATCAGACTACTGTGATTCATGTCTATTACCAATACATATGATAATATAATTAACAAGATATCAATAAATGTTCCAACTTGTCAAGAGACCCTAAATTCACAAATTGAAGCTCGTGTTAACCTGTTTTTCCGAGGGTTGGGGGCAACACAAGTCCATCTACAATTAAATTAAAGAAACAACTAACTAAAAGTTGGGGATCATTAATGGTAACTAAAATTAAGTGGGACTGTTGAATGCATTAATCATCCAAATCGATAAATTTTTTCATGCTTAACAATTAAGTGCAATTCACTCCATTAACCTATCAAGGTGAGACAGCACAGTTGCCGCAGTGTGTTCATGGGAAGCATGTTTCTGGGCCAACCCACAATTTTTTTTAGAATGCTGCAAAACTATAAGGTTGAACTCTACCAGTTGAAGAGCAACTTACTTGTGCAAAGCCAGCAGCACCATATCCTGCACCTACAGCACCACCACCCATACCATAACCAAGATGAGGTGGATAAGTGGGAAGTAAAGCTGGCTTCTGTGAATTTGCTTGTGGCTTCGCTAGTGAACACTCCAATGTTTGTCCTGCTCATACCAAGAAAAAAACAATGCTTGCCATACATAACACAGTCCAGTCCACTATTACTAAGGAAAACATATTGGAAAAAAGGTATTCATATAGGGAAATAAAAACTACCATCAATTTCATATTTCTCCGTGTTCTTCAAAGCCTTCATGGCACTTGACCTTTCAGAAAAATGCACAAAACCAAATCTGCTCTTTTCTTGCCCGGCTTTAGCAGAAGGGAGAACCACTTTTGTGATCTTTCCATGATGTTCAAACAGCTCCTTAAGACGATCCTGAGTAATGTTTTCTGGAAGGTTCTTTACATACACTGATTTTATCTGTAACAAGAACCAAGTATCAGTTCAGTTATACAACTTTCTATAAAGCATAACTAAAAATCCAACAAGCATGGATTATCCTATTGCTTTAATTTCTTTGGTATGGAAGAAGGAAAGTTAATTATAAAATTTAATTAAAAACATAATGAATCACCTGAGAGGTTGCAGATGATTCAGAATTCCTTGGATCAGCCCAGTTCACTGTTGGATCATTGCTACCAAGTTTAAAGCTTGAGTTTGACATCTTCTGCCTTGAATATTCTGCACAAGCATGATTGTAATACTCAATAAAAGCAAATCCCCGGTTACGGCCAGAATGCTGTGGGTCCTGTAACAATGAAACAGTTGTCCAGGTCAAGGCAGAAATTACCTATCATGCAATGCACTTCATAGTTTTGGTAACAAGAACAAACTTAAGGTTTTAACACATAAAATCAAACTATCAAACCATACGACATATAATAGAAATAATGTCAACATACCTTCAACAGTTCCACAGAAATTGCTCCAGGGCCAATCTCTGCAACAACTTTCTTCATATCTCCTTCAGTCCAATATCTGGGAACATTACCAATGAACAACTTGTGCTTAACTTGAGATGTTGAGCACTTTATTCTTTTTCCCTGGAAACTCAGAAAAAAAAAGTGATCAGATAACAGTACTACAGGATAGGGTATAGAATATTTTAAAACTAAAAGGTAACAAAATCAAAAGATGGGACGCTGGAGTAAATGACCTAATCAATGAACAAGATAACAACTAGAAATTAGAGAAAAAACCAATGACAAGTGTACCAAAATACCTTAAATTCAGAGTTGTTCAGCTCCTCAATAGCTTTAGATGCCAATTCCTTTGTCTTAAAGGTCACAAAAGCAAAGCCGTTTGCTTCACCGGATTCTTTTCCCTTCATTATCCTGACCTGTACAAAATTTAATCAGTTTAGGCAGTCATGAAAAAGGGAAAAAAGGATAGAAGAATTTCATGTGTCTTACCTCAGAAACTTCTCCTACAGATTTACAAAAGACCCTCAAATCTTCTTCAGAAACTTTTTGAGGAATGCCCCCAATGTAAACCTCAGACCCATGAGGTGGAAGTGCAAGAAGCTCAGCATGTTTCTTTTTCTCTACTTCATCCTCAGTGTCTGCCACTCTTGTCTGATCTTCATCATCCGAGGGCTTAGTCTCTTCTTCATCTTCATCTTCTTCTTCTTCCTCCTCCTCTTCTTCCTCATCCACTTCTTCCTCCTCCTCTACTTCTTCATACTCAACTTCTTCCTCCAATGTCTCCTCTTGATCATTGTCCCCTTCAAAGTCTACTTGCTCATCAGAATCTGTAGGTTTCTCAGGCTCACAGATCCCCGCTGATGACTCTGGATTTTGGGCCATGATATCTGTCTGCTTTGTCTCAGGCATTTTTTCCATCTAGAAAAGCAAACTTGCAGGGGAACTGAGAAGGAAGCACAGATGCCAGAAGCATCCATAGAAGAGAGATTGCAAATATGGTAAGGGAGAAACAATATGAGAGGCCAAATGGAATAGTAGAGTAAGAATTTTGATTGTCATGAGGTATGGACCAAGGAGTAGCAATACGGTTGATTTTTAATCCAGGGATCATCATAACATAACAAAAGTAACAGAGATAGGCAAGAGAAAATTCCGAATGAAAAATCAAGAGGATAACAATGCTCAACAGGCCAATCAAAGACAAAAACATCTATGGGGAAATGAATTAACTAAGATGGTGAGAGTTGCCTGGAAAAATAGAGGCCAGTTTAATTGTTGTTTAACTATTTGTCAGAGGACAATGTACACAGGGAACAAGGTGGAAAAGGAACAAAAGTAAGAAATAAGAAACTGAACTATATATAAAGTATACATAAAAAAAATACATAACATAGTGAGAGATAAATTAAAAGTAAAAACAAAAAACTAAAGAGCAATACATTCTACTCCAAAGCCCTCCCTCCTTAACTAGGTTTAATCGGACTATTGGAGACGAAGATATGCCATATCATCTCAGTTCTTTTGAAATATGAATAACAATGTTACTGCTCCCTAAGAAATATAGAGCCTTTACTGTGAAATTTCACATGAGAATATGTTATCTAAGAACCATACGTCCATACCTCTACCAAGTGGTTCCAATTGAACGATTTGCTACGTAGAATAACCTAGCTAATCACATGGAGAATCAATAAAACTAACTGAACTTGATTCTACTACATTTCGCGAGATTACAGAAGAGAAAAAGAAAGTAAAGCCATGCGATTTTGTGCATTGTTACGAGCTACAGCAAGAGAAGCGAATGTACCTGATTGCGCGCAAGTCGAAATCGAAATGGAAGCTCCAAAATCGTTACGTTTGAAACCCTAATCCTGTGCGCGCGCGCGTGTTAATATACTTATGGTGGCCAAATTCACTGTTGCTCGGCGGTGTACGGGAGATTTTGCCTTGGGCCTTTGGACCGGGCCTTCTACACCACACTTATTACTACCTCAATTAAATAGATTTGGAACTTGCTATTTACACCTCCCCTTTTTGCTAAGAACACCTCCAACCCTTATATTTTCTCTTATTTTCCTATAATGCCCTTTTTTAAACATTATTTTACACCTTCAAATATATTTTCATAATCTGTTACACCCCCTCCTTTACCCCCCTTCTTTTCCTTTCTCTTCTCTTTTCTTCTCTTTCATGAATCCCTCTTCTACTTTGTGTTCTATCTTGCGCTTCGATTGCTCATTTGTGTTTTTTTTGTTTATTACGAGCGTTCTCAACCTTATTATTTCCTCACTTTTTGTTCTTCCTCTTGCTCATTGTTTAATGCATCACTACAATCAACAATATTTTTTCCCCATCAATTGATTCTTGGGACATCTTACTAATATAATAATTTATGGTTACATAAAAAGAAAAATAGAAAAAGGTAAAACAAAATATACACATATAGTAAATGTGTATCGAGAATGACATACATACTGGAAACGTGTTTTCGAAATAACATATACATACTGAAAAGGTGTTTCTAGAATAATATATACATACCGGAAACATATTTACAGAATAACATATACATACCAGAAAGGTGTTTCCAAAATAATATATACATACCGGAAAGGTGTTTCCAAGAACAACATATACATATACCATACAAAAAATAAACATTTAACATATACATATTGAAAATGTGTTTCTGGAATAACATCTACGTACTGAAAACATGTTTATGGAATAACATATACATATATCATACTAGAAAGAAACGTTTAACATCTATATAGTAGAAATGTGTTTGCAGAATAATAAACCATTGAGAAGAGTCGTCAGTTTTGTATTTAAAAGTTTCTTAACACACTGAATTGCAACCTCCAATTATTAACTTGGTAGAACTATTAGGATCGCAATTAATGAAACGAAATCACCATTAAAACCAATTCCTTAGGAGATGCTATAGTTTGCCACCATTGATGCTATAGAAAAAAAATGTTTGTTTAAATACATTTAAAAAAGAAGAAAACCCACCATCAAATTAAAACATATATAAGAAATTAATTATCAATGTATATACCTTGAAATGTAGTATTAGTGAAAAAAAGATGTAATATTAATGAAAAACATAGTACTATATAAACCACATGAGATGAAAATGAATACAAAATTAGGGGTTTAAAGAATAATAAAAATAAAAGTTTAGATATGATTCAAAACTATAAAATAAGATTTTAGATGATACATGTATATGTTATTTCGGAAACACGTTTCCAATATGTATATGTTATTCTAGTATGGTATATGTTTTTTTGGAAACATATTTTCAGTATATATATGTTATTCTAAAAACATGTTTCTGATATATATATGTTAAACATTTCTTTCTGGTATGGTATATGCATATGTGATTCTGGAAACATGTTTTCAGTATGTATATGTTATTCAGGAAACATGTTTCCGATATGTATATGTTAAACATTCTTTTTGGTATAATATATGTATATGTTATTTTGGAAACACGTTTCCGGTATGTATATGTTAAACGTTCCTTTTGGTATAGTATATGTATATGTTATTCTGGAAACATGTTTTCGATATATATATATATATATATATATATATATATATATATATATATTAAACGTTCTTTTTGGTATGATATATGTATATGTTATTCAGGAAACATATTTCCGATATGTATATATTATTCCAAAAACATATTTTCGGTATGTATATATTATTACATTTCTTATTTTCTTATTTCATAAACACATTTACGTATATGTATATTTTGTTTTACCTTTTTTTATTTTTCTTTTTATGTAAACATGAATTATTATGTTAATAAGATATCTGAAGAATTAATTGATGGGGAAAAACAAATAATATTGTTGATTGTAATGATGCATTCAGCAATGAGTAAGAGGAAGAACAAAATGTGAGAAAGAAGTGAGGTTAAAGAGGCTTGTGATAAACAAAGAAGACACAAATGAGCTATTGAGGCGGCACAAGGTAAAACGCAAAAGAAGAAAAAGGTTTATGGAAGAGAAGAAAAGAGGGATTCACGGAAGAAAAGAAAATAGAAGAGAAGAGAAAATAAAAAAATAAAAAATAAAAGAGGGGGTGTAACAGATTATGAGGATATGTTTGGGGGTGTAAAATAATATTTAAAAAAAGGCATTATAGTAAAATGAGAGGAAATATAAGGAATGGGGGTGTGCTTAGCAAAAATGGGGTGTAAATAACAAATGCCATAGATTTTTATCTTTTTTTATGGATGAAATATGTTTGGGTCCCTCGTCCTAAAATATATTTTTTTTCAAGTTATCGCTGCGACTCTCATAAAATATAAAAAGTGTTAGTTTTGTTTTCATGAAAATTATCCTATTAATTTTGTTAAAATAAAATATATTTTTGGAAGTCTTCCATGGTAGTTTTGTTAAACAGGAATTTGCTGTAATGAGAAATACTTTTTATATTTTATAGTAAATTCAAATGTATTTATGCTTTTTATTTATCATTGAAAAATTGATTAATTCACCTTATAAGAAAGATAATATATTCACCGTGTCATCTAATCACAACATTTCATTAATAATAAATATGACAATTTTTATAAAATTATCTTTAATTCATGTAAATAGAAGATTATGATGCAATAACTGCATAAAATTATTTGATGTGTATATTATCATTAAACTTAATTTAAATGAAGTCTCATACCTTGCGTCATGTATAAAAATAACAAGGAAAAAAAAGAATTTTGGATTTGAATACACAATGGGTGTAAGTGAATCTAGATTATTTACCATCAAAAGTAAATAGTATACATTCACATAATTAGAATTTTGAGAAAAATAAAGAAAATTTACATTTTATTTTATTTTTTTAAAGTTTAATTTGTATGTTTTATTTGAAATTGAAAATGTGGCATAAACATTTCAATACAAATCTAATAGATAAAAGCAAAATAAAAGAAAAAAACAAAAATCATGATCCGTTAAAAAAATTACTTGTCTCAAATGTACTTTCCCAAAAATACACATAGTTAGATTTTTTTATTTTTTTTTTAAACAACCTATCCTAAACTAATCCAACCTTAATTGAGTTGGTTCAAGTTTAAATATTTGGAAAAAATGAAGTAAAATGCAGCACTAGGCAATGTAAAAAGTAAATCAACAATCCACTTCTCAATCTTTTCAATTTATCTTCTGAAAGAAATCAATTTTGGGGCTAATCATAAATTGAAGAGACAATAGTGTTTTAGAAACCATAATACGATCTCCATTTCACATGACAAAAAAGTAAAAACTATATATCAAGAGAATCCAAAACAAATTATAAAAAATTGCAGCTAGTTAGGCCACTAGGATTGGGGCCATTTAGCTAGTGCTCAAGGGCTTGCTGGCTTGGGATGTTTTTTACATGAGATCAAACCAATTGTCATTGATAACAGATAAAAGAAAGAATGAAAAACATTGTTGCCAACACAATGATCATGTCTCCTCTAGTATTCCAAACGACAGATAGGCCTTCGTACATCAGATAAGCTTGTTATAACTCACAGGAACAAGTGTTTAAATTCTCCATTTGCAAGCTGACAAAGCTTATTGTAGATTTCCATATCTGCCAACATCGGAAAAATTACATCAGAACACACAGCTTCATAAACTTAGAATGTCATTAAGAACAATGACGAGAGATAAAAACTAATCCGTTTCATAGTCGTAACTCTTGTCAAACTCAAAAGCAATTTGAGGAATGGGAGGGAAAACAATACCAATGGCATCACCAAAATTGGTCCATATCTCAGCACCAATTGACTTGTCACTGTTAACAACACCAAAAACTTCTACAAAAGTTGTAAGCGGAGCGGGTGGGGGTGATCCTTTTACAACTAACTGTTTCTCATCTGTTGATTTTCCAATGACAACTCCACCGTCAGATCGCACAACCTGCATCAAGACCCGTACCCTCCTTCCAACATAGAAGTGCAACAGCTCCGCATTGACTAAGGCTGCAGGATTTGATAAATCCATACTCTGTGTCTCCATATTCTGCAAAAGAAAACTTGATTTAGATACAGAAAATAACACACAGAACAATAATTGATGGTAAGAAAAAGATGTCTTCTACTGGGAAAGACAATTCAACTTTTCAAACCATTGGAATTGTGGTTCCAATGCATTATGGATTGTAATGTTATGGAATTATTATTCTGACTTTTGGTATGATCACATTCAACTTTGGATGAAGGAGACCGAGATTTTCAAATGGAGTCCTTATGAAGAGACTAGCAAGTGAAAGAACTATCTTTACTTGCAACTCTTAAGTAGGGGGGCTTGGGTTTGTAGGGTTATATACTATTTGGAGTGAAATTTTCAAGTTTTTCCCTAAAACGTATAATCTTTATTTGAGATACTGGATGTTTTTGTTAGAACGTTTCAGTGGACATAGGCAAGATTGTGTTCCTATCTCAATCCTTGATATGTACGGGATTTCCCCCAACAATTGGCTTTCATTTTCACAAATCATGTCTCATAATTTACTCAGGTTCAAATAGAATAAAGGATTTCTTTCATTGTTTGAAAGAAAAAAAAAAAGAAATTAGTAAGCAGTTCGTTAGTTCAATCCCTTAATCCAGATCAGGGGAAGAATAATAAAAAGCATATGACGAAATCGGATGAGATGAGATAAATTGTATTGTGTTTTATTTTAATGTCAATTTATTTAATTCTCCTCTATAGTCTATTCCATACCTATTCAACGATCTAAACATAGCTTGGGGATTCTTCTCATTTGGCCATTAATTGAACTCTACCAAAACTCACTCGCTCAACTTATTTGAGAAAGAATGTAACAATCGTTCAATTAATCATGATGAAGACGACAGTGTTTAACGATACGAAGTTACTATTTGTGACGCGCACTACAAGCACACACACACACAAGAGAAGCATCAAACGTGGTTTGTTGTGAATGGAAAGGGATTGTTACCTGATTGAATTGAATTGAATTGCTCAGAAACAAAAGCGAACAGCACAGCACAAGACACAGAGCAAGCGCGGGTTCTCCCTTCAGCCCGGATTTGGATGGATTTTATATTTAAATAATTGGGCTATATTCAAATTTTAGCATCTATGTGGGCCTAATACTGTTAAATTAGTTCTCGTCATTTATAATTCATCACGACTACTTATTCTACATTATTAATCTTATATATTGAATGAAAGTATTTTTACGAGTTATTTTTAAAGGAAAGTATCTTTTAAGAATTTTTTTTAACAATAACCTTTATTTTTATTTTTATGGACTTTTCCTAACTTTGTTTATCGCTTTTAATCTAACTTAACTTTGATCTTTTAAAAAAAAAAATCAATTTTTTTTTAAAGAAATTGATATCAATTATTAAAAATGACCTTAGATCATAATATAAATTATTTATCATATTAGGCGGGTGAGTTTGAAAATTGGTACACTTAGCCGTACACGGCCACCGGATTAACTGACTCAACGAATCTAAAATGCTTGAAAGCTTAACAAAAGAAAAACGGTAACCATTGATCATTAAAAATGTGTCTAAATAAATACATGTAACTTGCACTCAGGTGTGAATCATCAAGTACATCGCAAAAAGCATACATGATGATCATTTCAACGTTAATAATATTGTTGGGGCTGAGGATTTATTTGTGAACCCAAAAATTATGTGAACAAATTTATTTACATATATAAAAGGGAAGAGACCCGACCAAGAAAACTAACCAACCTAAAACAAAGTCAATATATAATCTTCAACATTTCTTGTGAAAGGTCATTTCTCTCTTAACTTCTTGGTTATGGCAAAGGCAACACCTGCCACAGCCACAATTATGCCTGAAACTATAACGGCTGATTTTAGTGTCTGCAAGGCATCCTTCTTTTTCCTTTCCTTTTTCTTTTGTTTCACCTCAGCTTGTTCCTTCAAACAATCAAGCAAACATTTACATTTAACAACAATCAGTGCAAGGCATATACATAACAAACAATAACATATACAATTGTGAAAAATCCAAGCCACACATTCTTTCATTGATGATATGGTTAAAATAATATATAAAGGAGGTAATTCCGATTATACATTAGTTTTTGAGATTGAGTTAGACCCGAAATCTAATATGGTATCAAAGTTGTGGTTCCACTAGTCAACTGACATGGTAGTACCTTGGATATTTGTGTGGCAGCCACCTCTGATGAAACAGAATCAACTTCAACATGGACATTATGCCCAGGATGCAGTTCCCCATCGACCTCAACTGGTGGAAACGATATGTCTGAACTCACTGGTGGGCTTCCCATTTTCTTTTTCTTTTTCTTTTTTTACTTAAGAATAATAATCTGTATCCTCCTTCTTGAATTCAACAGTAAGAGATCAAGGTTTCAATGTCAAAATCAAACTTATTTGACACGAGCAACAAGTGTTCCAAATATTGTGGTTGAGTTTTATGGGTCCTTCCTGTTCTCAAACTCACCGAGATAATTGTTCAGACTCCGCTAAACTTTAGGTGGTTAGGACAAAATAACAGAACAAACGGTGCAAACTGTCTTATGTCTGCTAAATATTGCTATTACCATTATTTTAGTTCCACATTTTTTTCAGTAAAACTATAATGTACCATGCTATCCAAACATAGGATATAACTCGGTTTATTGTGTTACATTCCATTTTAACATTACTTAATTAAGGGTGTAAATATCCCTAAAAAAAAAAGTTAAGGGTGTAAATAACTTCAGTTATTTTATCAATGGTTTGGGTTTAACTCATTTATATTTAAACAAATAAGTCAATCGTGAACAACCTATTCTTTCCCCATAAGTCAGAGCTGAGCTTACACTCCCACTCCATGCTATCTTGTAGGAAAAGAATTGAACATAAAGTTAGAAATTATCACCAATAGAAACAACTTTATTTATTTTGGTTACTAAATAAAATAAAATTGATGTACAAAACATAAGACACACGGCACTGATGTTTGTGAATAACAGATTATAAATCTACATACGATGGCCTCTTCACCATTTTAAATTCTTGAACCATCTTATACACAATTACATGCATTTTGCCTTTTGCTATCAATTGTATGCATTTTCTAAGTCAGAACTACAAATACGGGGAAAGAGTAAGGCTTGCAGGTTAGAAAATCAAATGAAAAAATATAGGACGGTCTCTATGAGTAACAACATTCCACTCCCACGCCAAGATACAAAGTTGTACATGAATAATGACACGCATATTTCTTAGATTTGCATATCCCGCACATATATGATACAACTCATCTCTGCCTAAAATTACATCGAACTCCTGGTCAACTCTCATTGCAATATGAATTTGATCTAATGATGGTAAATAATTATTTTGGCCGAAGAAAGATGAATCAAACAAGTTGGAGCTATATGAATTGCTCTAATGATGGCAATGAATTATTTTAGCTGCAGCAAGCTAATCAAATAAGTTGATCACTAGTGACCCATTGATCCAAAACTTCCCATTATATATTGTTTAGTGTTGAACCCTTTAGAGATTTTCAATTTTTGCTCCCAAAACCACGAGGAGATGGCCTTGCTGTTGTTGAGTCCACAAATACACTCCTTGATTCCGATCTCTTCCTCCTCCTTGCAGTGCCAGGTGGAGCCTGATCAGGGCAGAATGCAGAAATCAGAAATCATCAGATGTTATGAAAAGTAACAAGCACAATTGCACATGCAAACACAAGCTCAAGATTCACAATTATGTTCTGTATTTGTTCCAAGTTTTTTTTTCTCTCTAGAAAGTCCAGAAATGCAATGACTTCATAACTAAAATAGGATATTTTTACATAAAAAGATGTGGAAGGTCCCAAAAGTCTAGCACTTCTAATCAAATTAAAAGAAGCATGAAAATGAGATCAAGGTATTAGGATTATTTCAAAATCATCTCATACCTATAGATGAGGGTTTCGAATACCTACTATTATTTTACACAAGCTAGCTCAGTTAATTCAAAAATAAAATAAAGTAACTTGAAAATTGTGAAATCTCATATATGTAGAAAATGAAATCACCTTTTCCTCTGCTTTAAGCGCTTCCTCAAGATTACTAAGTGTTGGAAGTGATCCGCTTTCCATTACACCCATCAGGTTCTTCATACGAACACGCATTTGGAAAAGTTGAGCTACAAGTTGGCTTACCTGATATTATTGATGGACATTCCTCAAAGTTAGGAAGTATAGCACTGGTAGATAAACCACAGCCTCTAAGGTCACTAAGAAAATTAAACTCGCAAGAAAATTCATTCTACATACCTGCTGCTCTGTTTTCCCTGAATCCTGAGCAACTCTTTTCCTCCTAACAGGGGATTCTGCTAATAGTTCTGGCTTTTCCCTCTCCTCTGGAAATAAACACAGTTGGTTAGCCAAATCAGTTAATCTGGGTTCAACAAATCATAGGGTAAAATAACAAAGTTAATTCTCCTTACAATAGCAGAAAAGCATAAAATTAGAAGGGAATATGGGCCCTGGGGTGTTTCTGTCTATTTTTATCATTTGCTCGTTCATGATGTGCTTACCCATAGCACAGAATATGTACTACGTGCTCTCAATGCATATATAATAAAAAAAGAAGCAGAAAAATATGCCAAATAATATCACCATTTGAAGCCTATACATGTAAAAAAACAGTCTCATTCAATCCAAAATCTTCATGGAAAACAACAACTAACTAGAAGCCTAGGGGATAGTGGATGAAGTATTGATTGCAAAACTGGGAAAACTAAAGGGTAAAGACAGCGTTCAGGTAACTAGATGGCTTCACTTAAAACAGGCAATTAAACAATTGGGTTAAAAAAATACAAAACACTAACAACTGAGTTTCAAAAATACAGAAAAAAAAAAAAAAACCATTGCTGGTAGATAATTGCACTGGTAGTAAAAGCAAAAGTGATTGATCAAAGGACATAAGTCATCCAGGTAATGCAAGCTATCAACATATGAGCAATTTTTATTTAACAGATGTAACATCATTGATCAGTAGAAAAAAGGACCAGGGGTCATTGCTTCTATCATTCCTTCCATGTTCTGCAAATTCTTCTCTGCGTCTCGAATTTGAGCAGGAGTAACCTGTATGCATGCAGATGATATTATATAAGTTTTATAACATCTACTGAATCAAAACTGGGAGCTTGTTGTCACATAACTCCCTCCTTTGTTTGCAATTGCTATGGGGATAAAACTGTCATGAATAGAAACATTTAGTATAATTCATGTGCAGGATCTCATACCTTCCCCATACCAGGAATCATTCCAATGACACGAGAGACGGAACCCATTTTTGCAACAGTACGAGTTTGCTTTAGAAAATCGTTGAAGTCAAACTTTGCACTCATGATCTTCTTTTGCAGTTCCTCAGCGTCTCCTTGACGCATCTACAACAAGTGTGGTTAAATTGAATATTTTATTTTTGTTTTGTGGCAAAAACAATATAGAAATATAATGAGACTTACAACTTCTTGTGCCTTCTCTACAAAAGAAAGAACATCGCCCATTCCTAGTATGCGTCCTGCCATCCGATCGGGGTAGAAAGGTTCGAGATCCTCCATGCGTTCCCCCCGCCCTACTAGTTTAATTGGCTTTCCAGATACCTGCCATCATTGAACTATCCGATTAAACAAAATATAAGAGAGAAAGGACAGAGACTTAAAATGGTGGACTATATTAATTATTAATCACTTCACAATTTGAAATGTGCCTATTCCACCCTATTTTTCCTTCATCCAAACAAAGTGCAAAAGTTGTCACTTCAAAAATCAATTAAATATAGAAAAACCTCCCACAGCTGAGGGCATACTAAAATCTATATATTCACAAATTAAATGCATCATCGATAGTATATTTTGGCTTTGAAATCCAGCAGTCATATTAATTAGGTTCAGATATGCTACTCATTCCAAATTCAACGTGGTTATAATATATTCACTGGCATGCACATGCAACTGCAGATCCTCCAATAAATCATGAATACTTAGTACAAAGATATAGAGTACTGAGTATATCTCCATGAGAAAATTGGCAAGTAACATTTTCCAAGGCACACACATGATACATACAGAAGATGAGAGATAGGATGCAGTAGGCACAAAATTTGTTTACCCTAGAAGAGTTTATCAACATCATTGACACAGCACATCACACAAAGACAAAAACAGCAAAGATGATGGGATCTCTTATTCTCATGCATCTTTAATCACATCTTGTAAATTAAGGGTACTAGCTTTCAAAAGTTTGTAATGTTAAAAATTCTGATATAGAATGGTAAAAATTGCTCAAGACAAGAACAAATTGCAAGTTGCAGCAGCGTTTGAAACTAAAATACAAAAACAAAAACATCTTAAAAAAGCCAAGATTATGCAAGCAAACCTCTTTGACACTCAAAGCTGCTCCACCTCTTGAATCACCATCAAGCTTCGTCAAGATGGCACCAGTTATTCCAATCTCAAGATTGAAAGTAGTCACCAACGCTGTACAGAGAAAAGAGAAGTGTCAGAATTTTGGATGTTCTACTGTAGTATAATAACTAATAAGCTACATAAGGCACAAAATTGTACCAATTAACATTTGTTGATAAAAAAAAAAAAAATTATACCAAAGCCAAAAGAAACAGATCAATAATATGATAATCATTAATTTATAATCATTTTACAAATATGGATGATTTCTTTTAATTTTATTATTTATAGAAAAAAAAATCTATGCATGTAAAAGAGTACAAATACACTTCTAAATACCTGCAGCTTCTTGCCCTGTCATTGCATCCACAACTAGCAACACTTCTGTTGGATTCAATACCTTTTTCACTTCTTTTAACTCATCCATCATTGTCTTGTCAATCTGTTTAATAAGAAATACAAACGTGAATCGTGATCAATAAAATGAAAATGATTCAAGAATAAACAGAAAAATTAAATAATTATTCATTATAACATTTCCAACCCCATAAAGAATCACCTGCAGCCTACCAGCAGTATCAACAATAACAACATCAATTTTCTTCTTTTTTGCCTCTTCTAAACCTTGTTTGGCAATTTCTGAAGGTTTAACATCGGTACCTGCTGTATACACAGGCACATCCACCTGATACAAGCTACAACTAATTATAAATATGACTAGATATATAAATGAGAGAAGAAGAATAGATAAGTCAAATAGTGTTAATTATATGTTGGTGTTTGATGTCTGAATCACCTGGTTACAAAATATCCATATTATAAGAGCTAAATATAGATCATTAAATGAACTGAAAATGCCTAGGAGGAGAATAGCTAGATGCTAAAGCACTGCCTAATAACAAATGCATAAGAGCCCATAAAAGTTAAAACACATCACTTCTTCTACAATACACTCTCTTCACCAGTTTTGTAATAGTAACAACAGAATTCTGAGGGCTCTATACAAAAGTTTCAATTAAAAATTTAAAATGACATTGATGCTTGGCTATGCATATTTCTCAAAAAATTTCGATGCTTGACTTCAATGAAATAAAATTCCAGAACCTGTTTTCCCAAAATAGCAAGCTGGTCAATAGCAGCAGGTCTGTACACATCCCCGGCAACTAGCATGCAAGTTTTTCCCTGAGAAAATTAATATGATTTGCTTCAAGTTCAATAAGGTGCAGGAACTACATACTACGAGAAAGAGTGGAGTATGTGGGAATGAAACCTGTTTCTTGAGATAATTTGCCAACTTTGCACAAACAGTTGTCTTCCCAACTCCCTGGAGTCCAGCCAATAAAATGACAGTAGGCCCAGATTTGGCAAAAACCAGTTCAGAAACCTCTCCACCCATCAATTGTACAAGTTCATCATGTACAATCTGCAAAAACAATGATCAACACAGCACCCATTTCATTCTTATATAGATATTCAGTACTCAAATATAGATCAACATCTCATACAAATCTGACCTATGCACATTATCAAGACAAACCAGAAATATACATAAACATGCAGTAGTGCAATAGTGCAATAATGCAATAGTCATATGGTGCATTCCATGCCACAAATTTCAAACGCAGTTTGACACCCCCCACCCCCACACACAAAAAAAAGGAGACAAAAACATGAATTCAAATGCAAGGTTCAGATTGTTCAAATAAACCTTTGCAACCAAACACACACACACACATTGGAGCCTAAAACCTATTTGTGGGGCTGAAATTGAAATTTCTAGCACAAATTGAAGCAGTGAGACAAAATGGTGGACTAGCACCTTAGAGTTTCCCATGGTGATTTAAAGATGATAGAAATGATAGTACACTAAGTTTTCTGTCAAAACGCCAAAGGAATAAAAGTTTTAACAAAGGATCTATGACCAAGATTTCGGCTGCAATGTTAAGGTTTTTGGACTCTCCACGAGCACATTGTGGCCACATTTGTCGGTAATGTCAACTTAAAACCTTGGCTTCTGATGAGTGTGCAACTAAATGATATTAGTTTACCTTAACCAATTGTTGATCCGGTCTCACTCCACGGATGACACCAACACCCACAGCTTGATCAGTGACAGACTGCACAAACCTTCTGACAACAGGAAGACTAACCTGCAAACACAACATGTTACCTAGTGTTTACAAAAACGAGTATTCTAGTTCTACACCTCAAGAGCATGTTAAAAACACGACTCTCACATCAGCTTCTAAGAGAGCTCTCCTGATATCCCGCATAGGTTCCACAATATTCTCTTTAGACAAAAGCTCTACAAACAACAAATCAGCTCATTAACACTAACAATCAATTGAGCTAGTAATTCTTGTCTTCTTGACACTGCACTGCACATTGATTAATTAATTAACAAATAGTATGATATGATATGATATATTATTACCTTCTCCTTTGAGCTTGTTCCATGCAGTCTCAAGGCCACTTGTCAATTGGCCGAACATTTCAGCCCGCACCACCACTCCGCGCATGTCCCGTCTCACGGCCACGCCCTTGGAGTTGAAGTTCACCAAACCCCATACCTCTTTCTGCCAAATTAATTAATTAACTAATAAATTATCACTAAACGTGTTTGTGTTGAACATGAACATTCAGTAACATAACATAACGATGCTTACCGCGAACCAGTTTCTGGAAGATAAGGAAGCGTTGGTCCAAGGAGAGGAAAGCTTGATCGATTTGGAAGAAGAAGAAGAAGAAGAGCGCAAGGTTGTGTTGTGAGAGAAAGAAAGGGAGAGAGTGGAGAAATGGCGGGAACCTGCTACGGCTTCCATGTCTCCTCTACACAAGCCTCTTCTCACCTGCTTGCTGCTTCTGTGCTTTCTATCCACAACTCAGCTATGTATCCACGTGGCATGCATCTGTAATATGTAATTTGATACTTGAGACTTGAGAGAGATCTTCATCTTACAATTACAACAACATTGAATATTCCATTATATTATTATTAACATATTTTATTACGTCGTCAAATGTTATTGTTACGTGTTTCCAAATAATTTCCATTAAGAAATTATTTTCACGTATACAGTTTTCAAATTAATATTAACAAGTTAACAAATAATTGATTCAAATAATAATGAGTTTTTAAATAAGTAGTCAATGGTTTGAATTTTATTGTTATATTTTTTTGTACAACAATTTTATTGTTATCTTAATAATCAAACTTTTTTTTTAGGGAAAATAATCAAACTTAAGTGTTAAGAGATTTACAATAATTGACACATTATTTAATCAGTTGAGTTAAACTTTTTTAATGAATATAATTTTTTGTGTATACTGTATTGAGAAAACTTGATTAGAAAAGAATATTTGGAAGAATGCTGCTGATTGAATTGGTTGAAGCCTAGTATTTCCGGCTTCCATAGCTTTCACACAGGCTTTTTGAGACGTTACAAATACATTTATAACATGTTTTTTGGTTTTATGACAATTTAGATAATACTCACGTCAAATCTCCACCTCCAAAGTAGATTTCTTTTAACACATTACACAAGTCCTGATTTTTTTAACTCAGGACCAAACACGTGGTTAGTTCTTTCTCATCCAATTCCACCATTTCCTTCTCCTTTTAGCTTGGGAATACGAGACCAAACTATTTTTTTTTTCTTTCCATAAAGCCATACGAATATTCATACATTAAAATGGTAATTTCTGTTCAAACCATTTCACTCTCCATTAAATATCCAAATTGACATAGGATTTAAAGACCATGCGGTCAACCATACAAAAATGTGTTGAACCAATCGGATAAACAACTTTGAATTCGTTAAGTTCTATACTTGAGGAACACACAGAAAAACGTTAGAGAAGTCAAGTCTGCATGGTTAATGACATAGAATTCAGAAACATGGTTAAGCAACAATAACAGAAGAAAAAAAAACACACCAAACCAAGTAACCAGAGCATTTCCAAACGTGTTGGAAACACAAATAGAGATCTCCCCTTTACACCTTCATGTCCTTTCCATCCCCAAACGGGAGCTTATGTGAATGTGAGTGCTCCCACAACATGGATTATGACATCAGCAACTATGCAACTCACAATGGGTCCATATTTACTGAAATCACAACTGCAGAAACATCATGGGAGTACCATTTTTTTTTCTTTTTTCATCCTGTCCCTCTCAGGCTGCAAGATAAAAGGATCAGATGTGCCTTTCAACGCCAAGCTTCAGCCAAACCCGTTCTCGAATTTATGCGCTCAATAATTGCCATTCCATGGTTCTTTTCTGCAGCTCCGGTTACTGGAAGTTCAATCACCTTTCTGGAACACTTGTCTGTATCATAAGTACTCAACTGAAGGCTTTTGCTTCTGCAAATTTTTGCTTGATCCCCCTTTGTCTCCCCAGTAGCGAAGCCGCAGTCTTGAAGTCCAATTGCCAAAGAGCAAAATTGAGACACAAGATTGCAAGGACAATTTTCAACTAGCAACCTGTTTCCACTAGAAATAAAATTTCCAGTAGATGTTGCCAAACTTTTGGATTCAGTTCCGGTTTCGGTTTCACAGCCATCTTCGGAAAGATGACTAGGGCTTTGTTGAGAAGGCTCAGCAGTGACAAACACTGTATCTTCATCATCATCACTACAATCATTTCCGTTTTCACTGTCCTCCTTGTCAAGCATTTCCGAATTGCTATGGTTCCCATCATCGTCAAAAGAATTAAGGTCTGGAACAGGATTTGATTTTAAAATAGACTCCTCTCTTTCTCTCAGTGTCTTCACGACAAGAGTTTTGAGAAAATTCATGACTTGTACTGCATACATCAGAGCAGTCAAAGGATCTGCCATCTGTAAGAGACATGCCATAAAGAAATGCTGTTATTGTACCATAGATTAATCATAACCACAGACCAGCACTAGAATTTTGTATAACATACTAGAAACAAGATTAAAGGAACATAATAAACTAACCTTAGTTTGGATACTCTCTAAAGAAAAGAAAAGCTCAATATTATAATTATGAAGAAAAGGCATGCCAAATGTTTACAATGATGGTCTATCTATAGAATCAACATAACCAAACAACATAATAAACTAACCTTATTCTAGACTGGAATAAGATAATCCAGCATAGAATAAATTCCCAAAATAACAAATAGTATCAAAACAAAAGAATCAATTTCAAAAGTAACGTCTTAAAACTACTAACCCATTTTACATCAGTATGTTTTCCCCAATCTTCAAAAATCTCCAGAACCCTTGTTAAGGGTGAAATAACTATCGTAAATCTTTTTTCACCAAAAAAAATTCATTCATTCAATAGAAGATAATTGAACTAACTTTATTACATAGATGAAAAGATGTCAAAATGTTTGTTCCACTCATTGATGTTATATCTAATAAGATGAGGTTGATTTGTTTGAATTCAATAACAAAAATTGGGGCTAAGAGCAGAATCGTATACCACATTTACAGCAGAAAATGATTTAGTCTTACTTGAGTCATGTTTGGTGCAAAAACCATTGCAATATTACGTGCATTCATCTTGTTCAAGTTTTCCATTTGAGCAACATCTGCCATTAAGTTTATTGCCCAATCTAGCAAAGCAGCTTCTGTTGGAGGAAGAAGCCTCACAAGCTGAGCACATTCTTCTTCTGACTGGGATTGCATCACCTGCTCTGGGGAAAGAGGGTCCAATACACCAGTTGGTAGTTCTCTAAACCAGGCCTATGAAGGAACACAAACACATCAAAATTAATGAAATAGTCTCTTTAATACAGTTGCCATAAATAATGAGTTAGTGGCCTCTTTAATGCATCCACTACTCAGACCCATGGTTTAAAAAAGGAAAACAATTAACATTAGCATATTTATTAAATTCACCTAGACTTTCAAAAAGTAGACCAGACCAAAATCCAACAATCCAAGAGAAATAAATATCAAAATATTTAGAGAGAAGAAACAGGAGACTGATTTTGAACAAGAAAAAATAGTAATACCTTTATAAGACCTGCCAAGCAGTGCACATCAACGCCAACTGGTACTACTCCTCTGTTTAACTGTTCCCTCACAAACTCCTCTTGACCATTTTCAGCATTAATTCTGAAGATTCCTTCAGCCTGGATGTATACATTTAAATTTCAAGTTTCAATTTCAAGATTCAAGCCTAATTTAAATTAAACAGCAAACCATACAAAAGGCTTCTGGTAAAATCAGAAGCAAACATGGTAAAATAATGTAGAAATCGTTCATCCACTAACTCACATAATCTGTTCAAGAAGCATATTAATAATTCAAAACACCTTTAGATTCCCACCAACAAGGCAGGGAAGGACACAGGAGCTAGGATAAATACCTGCAGGCCTCCTTGTGCATATAAATGTCTTTGCATTAACAGCAGTATTGTAGGTACACTGTTTCCTCTGGCATCAAAAGAAAGCTGCATAGATTCTGTTGAAACTCCAAAAACATTTGCACTGCAAAATAGTAAATGAAAATCTATCAACATTCAACAGGATAATACCATTCAGTATGCATCCACTGGACACATAATATGCATTCAACGCGATCAATGATCTTTCCCTGCCTCTCATTTGTCTCATATTGTTTAATTGTTACGACGAACCAAACCCACTTCAGAAGACTAATTTTGCAAGATAGACAAGTAGCACTTTATCTTTATGAATTAAGTATTAACTACACTTTGTAGATGGAAGTTGCTCCATTGACTGAAAAATTAGAATTATATGTTGTAGTGAGCATTTAATTGTAGTAATTTGTATCTATCATTCAACTCCAAGTGGAAAAGCAAATCACGGGAGCAGAAACTAGAATCATAGAACCACAATAAGCACGTATTATCTTAAAATCTCAATTAGGAAAAAAGAACTAACAGAATTCAATGACATCAGTTAAGAATCAGATACGAATTTCAAGATTCTACATCACACAAGTTCAATTAATAAAATTCCAGACAGAAAACAAAAAAATGGGAACATTGACACAGGTTCCCAAGAAAACACCTTCTTTTTTTTTCTTTTTCTTTCAGAACCCAATGGCAACAAAATTGGAAGAAAGATGAAAATTTGAAGAAACCCTTAAGAGCATACCTAGCGCTGGGAGGTCTCCGGGGAACTTCGGGTTCAAACTCAACAGGAAGACCAAGAAAGCCATGGAAGCGATCGAAGGTGACATGTGCCACGTGTCGAACGTTGGAAGGCCAGCCAATCTCCATGGAAGAAGAAGAAGAAGAAGTAGTAGTGCTGCACCCAATCAAAGATTTCCTAAACGTAGCAATCAAAAGGGTCAAAATAGAAAGCTGATCCCTCTCTCTTTCCCTTTCTTTATCTTCTTCTTCTTCTTCTTGAATTTGCACCCTTTGTTCTTCGACAGCGTTAATAAGGGGACTTTGGTGCGACCCATCATTGGGTGTGAGACCACCACATGGCCGACGCGAAGAACAGCTTGAAGATGAAGGCAACTGAAGCACTTCCGTCATACTTTAATAATAATAATAATAACAATAACAATAATATATTTGTTGTTATTATTAGTAGTAATAGTATTATTATTATTATTGTTGTTGTTCTTCACCAGAAAAAGCCAAGATTTTGGTGGAGTAGAGTTTGCTTCAAGAAAAGGGTCTCGGAAGGTGAGACGTGACCATCATTCCTACTACTGTGTTGTGTTGTGCCTTCGGAGATGAATCATCATGTCGTCGTCGTCGTCATATGAGAGAAAAGGGAAAAAGAAAAGTGAAAGAAAGAGGTGGTTGTTGTTGGAAATAGTTAGGGTGAACTGGAGATGAAGAGAGAGAGAGAGAGAGAGAAGAAATAAATAAGGATTATTGTTATTGTTATTTATGTTTGTTCAGTATTTTGCAGGCGATGCTTTCCACCTCACACCTTGCTAATCTGGTACTTATAGCATAATTCAACTCTCCACTCCAATCTAATTTTCTTTCCAACTTTTGTTTTTTTCTTCCCCATGTTCACTTTCACAGATGAGTCGGGAATCACCTCTAGACATGTGTTTGGATTATTGGTTGGAAAATTGATTTTGGTTATAATTATTATTTCAAAGTCATTTCTAAATCTAAAATTATATTTTATACATTTTTCTAATAATGTGAGGAATAATTGATTCATGAACAAAAATTAATGTAAAAAATAATTTTAATTTATCTTTATAAAAAAAATTAAATATATATTATATCACTTCAAAATTAATTTTAATCAAAATTAAATTTGAATACGTTTGATTTACATGAGGAGAGATCTAACTTATCATTTGAAGTAAAATTTAAAGTCACATAGGTGAAGTTAAAAAGATTATAGATATAACATGAATAATCCATTAAATATAAATGATTAAATTTTTATGAATTTAATTAAGCAATAAATATATTATTTTAATTTTTTTATGAAAAATATGCAAAATTCACCATTTTGTTTATTAATGTTTAGGACATCAAAAATTGACAATTTAAACAAATGCCATATGAACAGATTAAAGATGTGTTTGTTTTCAAGTTAAAATCAATTTATTTTAATGTAACGAAGAAGTAACATTCATATTACTTTAAAAGAATTATATTAAAAAATATATTTTGTCCATTGAAATAAGATTGAATAAGTTCACAAATATGCGTTAAAAATTTAAAACAGTTAAATATATATTATATTTGACTGAAATTTTAAGGTAACTGATGTAAAGTCAAAAAGATTATAAACGTAAAGTGACAATATATTAAATATAATTGATTAAATTTCTTTGAATTTAATGAAACAATAAATACATTATTTTAAATTTGTTACAAAAATACACAAATAATCATATTGTGTTTATAGATGTTTGATGAGTGAAATTTTAAGAGAACGTGACGTAAAGCCAAAAAGACTATAAATGTAATGTGATGATGCATTTTGGATAGTAAATTAAATTTCTATAAATTTAATGAAGTAATAAGTATACAACTTTTAATTTTTCACAAAAAATACCGTGAAAGTCACTACCGTCATGTTTATGGGTTTTGGTGCATGTAAAATGACAATCTAAACACACATTAAAAGGACAAACTAAAGACTTCAAAATTAAAAAAAAAATGTTAACTAATGGTTCGTCATTCATGATATTATTTTCAAAATATCTTTTATTTAATTCGAGTTTTATATTTAATCATTTCTTTTTTCTTGTTCTGTACAATCGAAGACAAAAAATACATTACTTTGAGGAAGATATTCAATTTTTTTTTTCTTATATTTCAGTTCGAAAGTGGGAGTATATCTTATACTTTGAGGTGGAAATTTACGGCAATGTCACGTTAGGCAAAAAAAATAAATGTGTGATTGTTTGATTTTACAATGGTGATCATGAAATCATGAATTATGTTTGGTTGATAATAGAAATGAGTTATCCGATACGAGTTGGAGCTATAACACGTAAATAAATTAATCAAATTCAATTTAGGTATCTAAAATTCACACTAAGTAAAAAATAAAAAAAAATATATTTTTTGAGATTTTGATGAGTCCGGTGAGTTGTGAGTTAAGTCCATATCAGACTACAATTAATTCGGATTAAAAGGATTCATAATTATTTAGACTCAAAGTTTAACATTTAAATCGTTAACTAATCATAATTTTTTAATTATGATAAGTTAATTTTATTACAATCTCAATATCTATCTATCATTATACTTTTTAAATTTTACACTTTATTAGACAAATTCAAATCAACTCGAGTTCCATCCATTTTATCAATCACTTATATAATTTCTATTTTCAACAACAATAGTAGTAATTGGAGTACCTTCTTTAATCAATATGCTAACGTTATTTAATTGCGGAGTCCAATCCATTTTATCAATCATGTGGATAAAAACTAATCTCTATTTTCAACAATAGTAGTAATTGGAGTATTTTTATTGTTCTTTAATCAATGTGCTAACCTTACTTAATTGCTTATTTTCAATAGTATGTGAGTTTTGGGGCAATTCTATGTGCAGCATTTTTGTTGGGCGAATTAAATTCAAACCTAATCGCCTTGTTGCAAGTTTAATGGCAACTTCTCTACGGCAGCAAAAATGAATGTATTTGTTATTAGTCTCTAATTAATTTGTGAGTGTGTCCATTTCAAAGGGAATGACAGGCATTACTCACAAGGAGACCAATCTAAAGTCCAAAATCCAAGATGATCACGACATGTGAGAATGAGACATCAGAGGTGTACACTAACCATTCGCTAATCGCTTCTCTCCCCTATCCATTCCCAACTTTTTCAGTGAATTGTCACCTTTTTTTTTTTCTCTGGTTGGGACCTATTTTTATTACAACATTAATTATTATGCATGCTTTCTGGAGGGGTCATTTTACCATACTACTGTACATGTTTAAGAAGAGAAAAAATGTAATGAAATGGTGGCTGGTCCACATGGCACACCGCCATGTAACATTGGAGGTTAAATCATCTAAGAAACTCTTTAATATTGTCTCCACGTGTCAATAACTTCGTTGTCATTGTTTCAGTGTTATGTTAGGGGCATTTTATTGTTAGCGAAATAAAATTGAAAATATATAATAAGAATAAGATTACTATCACATTCATAATAGAGAATTTCTTTCTAATTACTTATAGCAGTGTGGTATGTTACCGTGTTGCTTTAAATAATATGAAATTCTTAATATGTTTAACAGCGATACTTATTAAAGTATTATATAGTTTTTCCAGATGTGTTATGCTGTGTTTCTTTCATTGAAAGGAACAGAAATATCAAGCAGAAGATTGAAAATTGGAATTGAATTTATGTAGTGCTGCTTTTTTCCACTCCTGTATCATTAACTTAATTATGAAATTTGTTAAATAAATCAAAATAATATATACTACGATTCACATATTATTTTTAAGATTTAAACAAACTACCTTTTTTTTTAGAGGAACAAATTAAACAAATTACCGAATCCCCTAAATGCACACAACATATAATTTTTTTTCCAATAATAACCAATTAGATATTAAATTGCAATTTTAATCTACATTATCAAAAAACTTTCTACTTCCACTAACCTATTTTTCTTGTCATTTAATTGTTGTTTTCGACAAGTTGTATAATTAATTTCATTATTCTAAAGAGATCTAAATAATGCCATGTGTGGCTGCTCATAAAAGGTTTATACCTAAAACCTCTTTCTCTCTCTCTCTCTCTCTCTTTTTTTTAAGGAAACCTAAAATATCTTATTGTCTAATTGTTTCACCTTTACAATTTTTAGCTACGAATACAATATCAAATAATCAATCTCTCAATTTTTATTTTTATGATATATACACCTAGAAAATACTTCTCAAAATCAAAAGTAAATTCATTCATATAATAGTACACTCACAGTATAATATATTTGATAATTACAATCTTTCATTTATATAAATTTTAAAATAATTTTATAAAATTAATTATCATAAATAAAATATTATAATCGTCTAAAATTGTAAAATTGTATATTACCCTTGTTCTCTTCTCTGACAAATAATGTTTCCACTACTCTAGCATTGGATAGGACAAGAAGCAATTTGTCCAATGAACTTGCTTGAGAAAAGCAGCATATAGCTGTCTTTGACATGGTGGGTTTTTATTATTAGCTTGGAGTTATAATTCTCACCAAACACGTACCACCATTTAATCGTGTTACCAGAAACAGCGACTTAGATTTGAGGAGGAAAAAAGGAACGAAGAAAACAATATTAGTTATTTCTTGCTTGCTAATAGGTAAGGCTGTATATTGAAACCTAATGAATATTGTGGTGCTCATTACTTAAATTACTTAAGCAGCAAGAGAAAACAAACAAACAAACAAAGATAGGAAGAAGAAAAATGTTAAGAACACACTTACAAATACACTATTTTAAATACACTTTTTTTGATTGATTAAATTTATTGAAAAATATGTATATGTCTTATGATTCTTTGTCCCCCGCAAAGAAGCTAGTCTTGGACTTCTTTCTTAACGGATATAATGCTAAAGCAAAGATACTTCATGGCTCCATATTACTTTTCAGGAGTCTTTAAGCCCATACTGGGGCTCTGCATTTAATAACAACGCAACATATACATACCTCTCTCCCGTTGCATAAAGTTTAGATAAAAAGTGAAAAGGAGACTTGTTAGCACAAGCTTCTGTGCTGGGTTAAGAAAACCGTTGCGAGCAGTACTCACAACAATATTCTTATTCTGTGTAAAAGTTCAAAATGGCTGCCACAAACAGTTTATAAGTGCAGATTCCACGAAAATGGCTTGGCTCCTGTTTATGTAATATTTATACAACTTTATGGTTCTATTATTTGATCATTTGCATGCATTGCATTAGGCATTCTTTCTGCAAATAAACACTGAAGCTTGCAATTGAATTAACGAATATGATTGGTTTGATATGGCTCTGCCTTTTATTTCTAAAGTTATACTTCTATGTCACTTTACGTACACTCCTTATTTTGGTTTTGTTTGTAATCAATATTTTATACTCCTATCATAACTTCTCTTTTTAGTTATCTGTTTGTCTAGAAAATAATAATGGTCTCCAACAAATATTAGAACCAACGCATAACGCATCAAAATGCACACTCAAGGTAATTCATAAACAATTCTCAATCTCTTTTTTCCAAGTTCTTCAGCCAACGCGGCTAATCCTTTTCTTCCAAAATCATCATGTAAGAATATTGCAATGACATGTTTTCACCCGTCAAAGTCAATTATGTGTTTTCAGTATATACTAAATGAATTAATGATTACAACCAGAATTAAGCCGAAAGCTACTGCATAATTATTAGAGTAAAGTATTTTAAGTTACGAACTGCTATCGGTGACACGATTACCATATATATCCAATAACTTGATCGAGCAAGATACTTGAAAAATTAAATAAGCAAAATTTAAGCTTTAACAATGAAAATGCTTACAGCCTCCGATTAATCCCAAAGGAAGCTGCACAAATAAGCCTTCATTTCCAACTCTAGTTTTGTCTCATTGAGAACTTTTGGTCTGCATTGACATCGAAATGGCCATTTCCACGGGTTTCTATTTAATGTTAAGACTTCCCCAATTTTAGCAGAACTTTGGCAGTAAGCAATGCCACTAAGGATCACCCACATCCAAACTAAAAGACTGAAGTTTGGCCAGCTGAAATCAAAATTCAATTGATCAACTTTACCTCTTTTCTAAAATCAAAATACACAAAAAAGAACTAAAGTTTGGCCAACTGGAATACCATACAGTTCCAGAACCAATACATTACATAAAATTTAAGCAGAAATAAAACTAACAAACAATAACTATCACCAGAAACATGCAATTATGCAAACCAAATAACAGAACATGTTATCATAAATCTTAAGCGCTTGGACTGGAAAACAATCATATTATCAAACAAGAAGCAGAATTGGCCAGAATTATGTTCTGCAACAAATATGATTCCTTAGACTAAAACATTCTATTGTAAACTCAAATAGCTCCATCAAAAACCCCAACTTTAGACTTTAGAGCATAATAAAGTAAAAAGATGAGGAAAATCAGCTAAAAGGGATATATGAGAACATTTCAATTATATAGATATCTCACCCTAACAATTTAGCCTGAAAAGAATCCCAATTAGTGCCCAACATGACCCTCTTAAGATCCACAATTACATAATATACTTATAAATGTTTACAAGAAACATAAATCAGGCCCTGTTCACAGGTTCAAGTGCCTCAACAGTGACCACACTGTTTCCTCTGATTACCTGCAGTAAAGAGGGTAAAATTATTAATTTAAAATCCATGTGCATGCTCTATTAACTGTAATATCTTGACCACTTAAATTTAAAAAGGCAATGCAAAAGAATAGGACTCACCACCATCCCTATGTCATTTTTCTCATTGCCATTCACTTCCACAGTGTTGTCAACAACCAAATTCATAAACTGGTCAAAGCCTCGGAGAGTACCAACAATCATGCGATTTGCATTCAGCTTGACTGCAAGAAAATACCAAGCATTTCAGTATAACTTTTCACCCAATTGTAATGATTTTCCAAACAAAAAGCTCTATAATCCATAGGTTTAAGTTTAGCACACATGTGCAGAGTAATTAGACATACACCAATCAATAAGCAGTCAAAATTCAAGCGGGATTCACAATAATAAAAAAACATGTAATGCTCTCACCATCACAAACACTTATCATGATTGTCTATGTAGGCTAAAATTGTTCGCAACTTAAGACAAACATTGAGCGAGACACAATAAAAATACTCTTCGAATCAACAACCAGGGTAAAACACGCTCCATTCCACACAACTATAAAATCAAACTGCTTAGCACCGCTGAACTCCACGCAAAGTAAAAATACAAAGACACTGAAAAGTGGAGTTTAAGAACATTTCCATGACCTAACACTCCAGCTCGGAAAAAAAAACTCGAACGAATTAAAATTAAAATAAAATAAAAACGAAAACACGAACACGAACACGAACGTGTTAAGATACAGAATAAGAACAGCAACAAATAGAGAATCACACTTACTCTGAAGCTTCTTGTCCATATACCTGCCGCATCCCCAAAACAAAAAAAAAAAAAAAAAAAAAAATCAATACGCAGAGAGTGTAGCAGAACATAAAAACAATAAAACAAAAAATAAAATAAAATGGAAGTGGAAAATGAGAGGAGCACTTACTTCTTCAAATCCGGTGGTTGTCCTGATCTGCTCATGGTGATAAGTGGAAGAGATCACGGCAGAGAACAACGAACGAAGAAAATTTGGTTCCGTAGTGGCAAAACCTCAACTACGCTCACACCAGACCCTAACTTCAGAATCTATCTTCCCTCTCTTTTTTATAGTTTAAAGCAAAGCCCAATTGCTCAAAGGCCCATGGATCTGATGGCAATAATGAAGGACCAAAATAGGCACTTGCTATTTACACATTCAGTGTTTGCTAATAACACCTCCATCTCTTCTATTTACTCTTACTTTCCTATATTGCCCTATTTTACACCCTTAGATATATCCTCATAATCTGTTACACTCTCTTCTTTTCTTTTCTCTTCCATGAACCCCTCTCCTCCTTATTTGCGTTCTACCTTATGTCTTGATTGTTCATTTGTGTCTTTTTGTTTATCACAAGCATTCTTATTCTCACTTCTTCCTCACATTTCGTTTTTTCTCTTACTCATTGCTGAATGCATCACTAATCAACAATATTATTTTTTTTCTCCATCAATTGATTCTTCAAACATCTTACTAACATACTAATTCATGGTTACATAAAAAGAAAAATAGAAAAAGGTAAAACAAAATATACATATACAATAAATGTGTTTCGAGAATGACATATACATACGAAAATGTGTTCAGGAATAAAAAAATAAGAAACATTCCAGAATAACATATACATACTGAAAATATGTTTCCAAAATAACATATACATATATCATACAAAAAGAAACGATTAACATATATACATACTGAAAGCATATTTTCGAATAAATATATATATATATATATATATATATATATATATATATCATAAACATGTTTTCGAAATAACATATGCATATATTATCTAAAATCTTATTTTATAATTTTGAATCATATCTAAAAATTTATTTTGATTATTTTTTAAATCCTTAATTTTGCATTTATTCTTATCTCATGTTGTTTATAGAATACTATGTTTTTCATTAATATTGCATTTTTTTTTCACCTACGTTTCAAGATATACACATTGGTCATTAATTTCTTATACTGAGGTTTTAATTTGATAGTAGCTTCTTTTCTTCTTTAAATGCATTCAAACAAGTATTTTTTTTTATTTATAATGTCAATCGTTGCAAGCTATAGCATCTCTTAAGGGTGGCTTTGATGGTGGTTTCATTTCTTTAACTGCAATCCTAATAGTTCTTGATAGAGGGTTATCTAAAGAACATAAGGACTTAGGGGCACTTCAAGAATTAAAATGACCAATGACAAGGTTCAAGGCTAAGATTCTTCAAGAAGAAATGATCAAGAGTCTAAAGGAAGGGTTACTCATCAAAGGCCAAGAAGGAAGAAGCCAAATGAGCTTAATTGGAGCACTTGGAAAATTGTTGAAGAAGCTTACTTAGCGCCAAATCTTGCTTAGCAAATTTCAGAGTCTGAGAAATAAATTTGTTAAGCGCAATTTCTGGTTTAGTGTGCATCTCTCACGTGAAATTTTTGAAAATGTGTTTCTTCATGTTTTGTGCAATAAAATTTTGTATAAACTTGTAATAGGATCCTAGGCCACTATAAATAGAAGAAATTCTCAATTGTAAATGATCATATAACTCATTTGGTAAATGAAATAAGCATTGTTTATTGTGAGAGTTTAATTCTCTCTTTGGTTCTTAAGTAAAACCATTGGTTCTTATTAAAGAAGCTTCTCCTTGTGACGAATCTACCTCCAACTTATCGATTCTCATGGACCGTGACGTTAAATTCTTGTCATCTTCTTCACCTTTTCCATTTTTCATTTTTCTAGTTCTTGAATTTGCTTCAATGGAATTCTTATGATTGCTTTCTGAACGATTTAAAACCAAACTTGTGTAGCTTAGAACTACATCATGCATGCATCAGTTCTACCAAGTTAACAATTAGAGGTTGCAACTCAATGCGTTGAGAAACTCTTAAATACAAAATCGACAACTCTTCTCGATGGTTTATTATTTTGAAAATACATTTTCAATATGTATATGTTAAATGTTTCTTTCTGGTATGGTATATGTATATATTATTCTAGAAACATGTTTTCAGTATGTATATACTATTCCGAAAACATGTTTCCGATATATATATATATATGTTACTCCAGAAACATATTTTTGGTATGTATGTTATTCCAGAACTACATTTTTGTTATATATATATCTTCTCAAAACACATTTTACTGTATATGTATATTTTATTTTACCTTTTTGTATTTTTCTTTTTATATGACCATGAATTATTATGTTATTTTGAATACAAAGAAAGAGAGAGGTTTATGGAAGAAAAGAAAAGATGGATTCACAAAAGAGAAGAGAAGAGAAGATAAAAGAAAAGAAAATAAGGGGTAAAAGAATAGGTATAACAGATTATGAGGTTATAGATGTAAAATAATGTTTAAAAAATTATAGAAAAATAAAAAGAAGTCAAATTTAATATCTAAAGCCCGTTTATTTAGACTCCAAAAAGGCAATTCAAAATCAAAATACTTGATTTTCTTACCAAATAACTTTTAACTTAAAATGACTTTTAAGTTTAAAAAAAAAATGAAACTTACAAACAACTTTTACTTATTATTTTAAGTTTTTATTTTAAACTTTTTTAACCTAAAAGTCACCTGTAACTTAAACATAAGAACAAACAATACCTTAGTCATCTTAGTCATCATGATACGGGTGAGTTTTCTAAGCTTTTTATAACCATACCAGTAAATATATTTCTAATATGTTTTGATTTTCATTCCATTTCACATTTGTGATGTTTTTCTATTTTAGAAGTTGGACTCACTGACTAGTGACTACGGACAACAAAAGTTGGTTGAAATTAATGGAATGAATTTTATTTTCTTTAGGATGAAAGTTCAAAGTTTTTGGTTGGCCAATGACATTTATTCCACATACAATAACAAATTAATGACTAAGTCACAAAGATAACTTATTTTTGATGGAAAAACATTTTTATTTATTTATTGAATATTATTTTTCTTTCTATCCGAAAAGTAAATATATAATTAAATAAGCTGTTCTTGTAAACAAATTATTTATTTAAGAAAAAAATAATTTTCTAGAAGACTCAACTTAACTATTTTACATTTTTACTGGCAGACTCAACTCAAGTATCGTTTATTACGGTCAACGAGTATAGTTCGCCGAAATATGTATAGCAGTGAGAAAAAAAATGAGAATGCACTATCAACCATGGCCACCGAGAATGACATAAGCATTGCCTTAGTCAAATTATCACTACGGAACAACAAATTGATATTTGATACATTGCGTTCCATACACTTGTCCGTGTTAAAGGCTTTCAGTTCCATAGTCAACCCAACTCGCCTTCTTATTCATTATTGACTAGATAAAGCAGTCTCTAACTCTAACCCTTTGTAGTCAGTCTTCTTTTCATTTTTTCTCCTTTAAACTGTCGAGTCTCCTTATTTTGTTTGGATACTTCCGTACAAGTCTTGGTGTTTACCGTAAGAGTTTGGTGAGTTGATATTGGTGGATATTTTTGTATTAAAATACAATGATGTATGGTCAAAAAATAAATATAAATGTGAGGATGTCGATGATTCTGAGGATATTCTTCGTTGTGTTTATGAAAACGCTAATAAAAATAGCCTCACATTAGCTCCATCAACTTCGTGGTTACTTCACCATGAAAATGACATAATCAGTTATTTTCTTCGTTTACTTTTTGTCATTATTGGGTTGGAGTTATTAGTTTTTTTTTTTTTGGTATAATTATTAGTTAAGGTAAAAGTTTCATTAATTATTTAAACATTATAATAAGTTAGATCATTATGTTCGTTGAATGGTCGTTTATCTTTACTTAAAATGAGATTAAACGTGAAGAGCGATAACCGTGGGTGTAGCTTGCACGTATAAAAAAGTAAAATTCAAATTAGAGAGATGTGGAGGGCACGGTCATTGGTGTAGGTATACGAATCTAAAAATAAAATGCCCATAAAAAAAAATCTAAAAAAATAATAATTATAAGCCATTTGTAATTTTAAATTTAAACATCAATGATGCGAAATGGACCACTAGTGTCAATACGCCTGCAGTAGTATATAATAATAATGTTTTATAATTTTTAATTAATGAACGAATATTAGGTGTTTAATTAGAACATGTCAGCAATATCAATATTTTTAGCACTAATCAACCAATTGTTTGGTGCCGTTGTATACTTTGGCCAATGGCTACCCAACAAATGTGAAAATGAAACCACCCCAACTACATTATGCTAATTATTTTAATGTGCCGTACACTACGGATGATTGTTTTGGGGTACTTTCTTTGTTTAATTTTTTTACTAATATAGTAATAGTAATAAGAGAATAGTATTATGAACTATCACCGTTTTTCTTCAACTACAATAGGTTAGGCTTAGCCATGAGCCACTTCAAGATAACCGAAAGTTGGAATATAAAATTGAGATTACTTTTTCCCATTCAAAATATTCAATTCAACTCTCCTCTATTCAAAGGTACGAAGCTACTCCTTAATTTCATTTTTATAATAATTCCCTCTCATACTCTACTAATTATTACCTTTCTCAAATTATAATCGCATATATAAATCATCTCTTCACCTTGCACAAGAGCCAAGTTCCTCTACATAGCTTTTCTCTACCTATATTTGTATCCCTCATCTTCCTTAAACAACATGTTGGGGAAAAAGATGGTATCATTCAAGAAACTTGCAAAAAAGGTGAAGGGTAAAGGTGGACCTAACCCTAACCATGCACAGCACGAGTGTTTGCTGAAGGAATATGAAGACGAATGTGCTACTAATTACACACCCCCAACTGGGTTTTTTGCACTTTATGTTGGGGAAGAGCGTCAAAGATACGTGGTTCGAACTCGCTACCTATCTCACCCGTTATTCAAAATGCTGTTGGAGAAGGCTTACAATGAGTTTGGGTTTTCACAGAGGAATGGCCTCGTTGTTCCATGCAGCGTTTCCGCATTTCAGGAGGTGGTAAACGCTATTGAATGCAACAACGCCAAGTTTGATTTGGGAAAGTTTTTTGAAGATTTTGTTTGAACCACATCAGACACAAGCTCCTTCGGTTTTTTTGGCTATGGTCCTTTGTAGCTTCTTTGGTTTGGGTTTTTCTAGCTGTACGTAATTAATGTATTCCAAACACATTTAGTCAATAGCACTCCAAATAGGTAGCCTTAACTTCACATGAAACTGTTGCATCGTATAGTTTTCAGTTAGAATAGATCTGACTTATAAATTAGTGATTTGGTTAACTTTCAATATTGGTTTATCTTTAGCATTTGCCTTTAGCTAGCTTTTCTGTAGTTTTTTTTTCCCTTACCTTAAACCCTTCTCTTTCATAAAAAGCCATAACTATAAATCATCTCGGCAATCAGTAGCAGTAGTCGGGTACATTAATTAGTCTCAACTAGTAGCAATATTTCTGTCCCCACTTTTTTTTTTCTTTTTTAATTTGCGTATCATCCACAATTTTGTTACCTTAAATAATGTATAATCAGGCAATGATTTTTGTTTTTCATGGCTATAATCTAATTCGGTCAGAAGGTTTATTGAACTTCGAGATTGAAATAGTTGAATACATATGTAACTTTCCATTCTGGTGGTCATCCAAGAGTTGAGGCTTGAGACAGAAACCTTCGCTTATGTACAAACTATAAAGATATTTTGCTAAGATGCAATGGCAACTTTTGCATGTGCTTTAGTTTGTTTCTTCATTGAAAATCGTGTTGTATTGTATTTATACCTTGCTTTTATAATTCTGGGGGGATTCAACAGATCACGTAGAATCTACACCAAAAGTATAATTCTGAAGAGACTAGTATGATGCATGAATTGGTCAATAAAATTATGACCATTGTTAGTTAATGGATTATATAATTCAATTTATTGATCTTCATTGTTTCAAACTATCCACAAGGATTCGTTTATTTTATTTTGGCTTATACCCTTGAGTTGCGCTGTATTTTCTTGTGTCTGTACTCTGGCATTCTTGTGCTCTGTATAGACTATTGTTAATAAAAGTTTAGCTAATAAAAAAAAACTATCCACAAGGATTCTCTTCCCACGATCGACAAGTTTTATGCATTTCCTTGAAATCATCAATGCCAGGTTCTATCTTCTAACTCATGATGATGTTGTGATTGGTGTCAAAACCAGGATTCTCGGTTGCCATGGCATTTACAAAGGCCATGGAACTTCTCTGTACCAAATTCCACAGGGTTTCTCCAATACATCATGTGTACTCAAGATGGCAGAACAATAAAATCCTGAACCAAGTTGATATTGTTAAAATTTTTACCAAACAATTGAAAAAGAACAATGTTATGCAGCTGAATAGTAATGCTTAGCTGCAATTTTCACACAATCACAGATATGAATTATCACTTGGTTCATCTGACAAATTCAAATGATATAAAAAAAATTGGATCAGATGATTGATTAGAAGGTGATTCAGTAGCATGAGTCCTATTGATTGTTTTCGTGTGTGACTCCGAGTTCTCATTTATTATAATGTGCATCTCCCTCCCCACTCCTTTGTAAATGTTGAATTCATAAATATACTGTATCTTTTTTAATTTTTAAATATGAATCAGGTTTCATGTTTATTAATTTCATAAGAGCCTGTTTTAATATAATAAGTGTTTTTGAAGGCTTCTCTCCTGAAAAATACTCTATATAATTCTATATAGCCAAGGCCGGAGGCCAACACACAATCATCTGAAAACAAAAAAAAATAAAAATTGATGCAGTTGTCATGCTTCCTACTTTCATTTAATAATTCTGCAAACAACCAGAGCCAGTGGTAGAGTTCCTGGTATATGCCCTGCCACTCACAGAACAGAATTGGAAGGGAGAGAGAGACAGAGAGAAATTATAAGGGACATTTTTACAAACACCTACTGCATTAAGCGTCATGATTTTCTTCAAAGTTAATTTAATTATTTGTATTTTTAACTGCTTCCAAATAACGAGTTTAATTTATCCCAAATTCATCAAACTTTCACGTGAGGACTTGATCTCAAGTCATGCTCCAACTTTATTAAAAAATCCCAATTTCATAACAGTTCAATGATAAGCGGGGTAAAACAATAGGATTTTGTAGAACATAAATGCCCCCAACTGACGTGAGCAATTTTGCTATCACTTTGTTGGGAATGAGTATAGAAAATAGAAAACAGTTGCCTATAAATTATTCAGTTAGTTTTTGAATATACATTTTTTAATCTGTTTTTCCAAACTAACCATAAATTTTGATCATTAAATAAATAATACGTTATAAATATTCAGTAATCAAATTTACTATACAGAAGTTGATCATTAAATTAAATTAAATTAAATAAAAAATAGGGTGATGAGCATTAAACTAGATGAACCTTTTTATTTTGTCAGTGTAGATGGACCTTCCAGCATTGTGAGTCGAATAACCTTTTTATTTTGTCAGTGTAGATGAACCTTTTTATTGTGAGGTGTGTGGGCTAGAGTAGAGGCCCGAAGCGATGGAGTGATTGTGTTAGGGTAGTCCAATTGAGTCGAATAACCAAAGAAGGAAACGACAATATAAAATACATCGAACGACAGGGGCAAAACGGTGGAATATGACAGAGTGGAACACCGTTGGATCAGTATCCCGAAACGCTGAGCCGTAGATATATAGCAAAGGTGAAAAGCGAAGAGCGGATTTCAAAAATTCAAATCTCAAACGCTTCTCTCCCCGAACCCGCTCACTCTCTCACACACACCCCCTTCCACATCGATAGATAGAGAGTGAAGCAAAACCATTTTTCATTTTTCATAATCGGATCTAGGAACCAAAATGTCTTCGAAAGAGAAGGGCGTAAACGTTCAGGTCCTCCTCCGTTGCAGGTATTCCATTTCCGTCGTTATTTTCCACGTTCTGGAACTCCATTTCCAATCTTTAAATAACCGTCGATTTTATTTTTACACAGGCCGTTTAGCGACGAAGAGTTACGAAGCAACGCGCCGCAAGTCGTGACTTGCAACGAATACAATCGAGAAGTGGCAGTGTCTCAGAGCATCGCCAGCAAGCACATCGACAGGGTTTTCACCTTCGATAAGGTCCAAATCGCGAGTTTTACACTTTCCCACATTCGATATGTTATAATCTTCAGGCTCGAGTTCACAGAAATGGACATAAATAGTGGGCTGATAACTTAATGTTTTTTGCTGGATTTCAATTTCAATTTAAAATCTGAAATATGTTCATTTTATTTTGTGAAGGTTTTTGGTCCTTCTGCACAGCAAAAGGATCTTTATGAACAAGCTGTTACTCCGATAGTTCATGAAGTTCTAGAGGGCTTTAATTGTACTATATTTGCGTATGGTCAAACTGGTACGGGAAAAACCTACACAATGGAAGGGGAATGCAAAAGGGCTAAGGTATGTATGAATGATGAATGTTCTGTTTTATGTTATGCACATGCACATTAATGAGTTTATTTGATTATTGTACTACAGACTAGTCCCAACGGAGATTTGCCTCCAGGAGCTGGAGTCATTCCGAGGGCCGTCAAGCAGATTTTTGACACACTTGAGAGTCAGAATGCTGAGTACAGTGTGAAGGTCACTTTTTTGGAATTGTACAATGAAGAAATCACTGATTTGCTTGCACCGGAGGAGCTTTTGAAGGCTTCTTTGGAGGAGAAGCAGAAAAAGCAGCTGCCTCTCATGGAGGATGGTAAAGGTGGAGTTCTCGTTAGGGGCTTGGAGGAAGAGATTGTGACGAGTGCCAATGAGATTTTTACTCTTCTGGAGAGAGGCTCTTCTAAACGACGAACTGCGGAGACTTTGTTGAACAAGCAGTCAAGGTGACTGTTGTTTTGCTATTTCTTTAGTTGACACTTGACAGGTAGTGGAATCAATTTTTTGATCACTGACTAAGATTTGTTTTTTCTGTTAGTCGGTCACATTCGTTGTTTTCTATTACAATCCACATAAAGGAAGCAACCCCAGAGGGTGAAGAACTGATAAAATGTGGTAAACTTAATTTGGTGGATTTGGCTGGGTCAGAAAATATCTCTCGTTCTGGTGCTAGGGAGGTAATCCATCATAACCTTGCCATTTGTTCAGTGTTCTACATATTCTGGTGTTTTCCTATAAAATAAGTATTTTGAACTAGTAAGTCGAGTTTTGTTTTTGTAATACTTGTCAGGGTCGTGCAAGGGAAGCAGGGGAAATTAACAAAAGTTTGCTTACCTTAGGGCGAGTGATCAATGCACTAGTGGAGCACCTGGGTCACATCCCTTACAGGTTTTTAACTTTTGGGCTTTTGACCCTGTTTTATTTTTTTGAGTCTCTGGCATTATATCCTTTTCTTTGTGTGCTTACATGGATACGTTGGTATTTAGGGATAGTAAATTGACACGTTTACTGCGTGATTCACTTGGGGGAAGAACGAAGACATGCATCATAGCGACCGTGTCTCCTGCTGTTCATTGCTTAGAGGAAACTTTAAGCACGCTGGATTATGCACACAGGGCAAAGCACATAAAAAATAAGCCGGAGGTTTGTTATTGATCGAGTGACTTGAGGGTTGAGAATGTTTATATCTCAAACATTTCATGTGAATGTGTTACAACTTCAAGGATTTTGAGATATTTGGCTTTGTTTTTGTTTTACACTCATTAACTAAATATATGATAAAATCATCTATCATACAATTCTTACATATGGACTGATTTAAATTCTCGATTTGACATTTTAGGTTAACCAAAAAATGATGAAATCAACACTTATCAAGGATCTTTATGGTGAAATCGAACGCCTTAAGGCAGGTGAGTTGCGTGGTAGATTTGTAGTTGCTAAAGTAACTCTTGGGTTCTTCAGATTTCCTGCTAAAGTGTCTTATTGTTGATGAAAATCATAAAATTTGTGGCTTTAACCAGAGGTTTATGCTACTCGCGAGAAAAATGGAGTCTATATTCCAAAGGAAAGATACTATCAGGAGGAGAGTGAAAGGAAGGTTATTTTCGTCTCCCTGCCCTTTTCTCTGTTACCTTGTGATGTATTATGAAAAAGTCATCATCTATTCTTCAAGAGCAGTACCATTGTTCCATGTAACTTTCAGCTGCTGAGATCAACTTGGTTTAGTGCCTTTGTTTTTTAAAATTGATCATTGATAAATATAAATTGGTTTGGTGTTTATTTTCATGATCTGGTTGTTAAAATAGTTTTTCCAAGGCCTTTCATTGATGCATGCTTTTCTACTGTTTAGGCTATGTCAGATCAAATTGAGCAGAATGGGGTCACAATAGAAACTCAACAGAAGGTTTGTTTTATTGATGAAGCTATTTATTTATAGAATATAGGGCATGCCTGCCCGTTGTTACTGCTGTGCCTGACTTGTTTTCTATGTTTCAACCAGCAACTTGAGGATTTGCAAAACAAATACGTTGACCAAATTCGGCAGTGTTCTGATTTAAGCAGCAAACTTGATAGTACTGAGGTGAGTTATCAATTTTTTTGTTCATTATTATTATGAAATTTTATATGCTTTGTTGTAATGAGATGGTGATGAACCACACAGAAAAACTTGAACAAGACTAGCAAGTTGCTTGCTAACACAGAGGAAGAATTGAAGAAATGTCAGTATACCCTGAAAGAAAAAGACTTCATTATTTCTGAGCAGAGAAAAGCAGGTATGCCATATACACGATCGTCTTTCTATCATCGTTTCTTGTGTAATGTTCTTCTCTGATAAAGTTAGTTATGTGCGATAGAAAATGCTCTGGCTCATCAAGCATGTGTTTTACGAGCTGATTTGGAGAAAGCTCATCAGGATAACGCTTCGTTATTTTTAAAAATTGGTAGGTCTTATTCTTTTCTCTGTTATGATTGACTAAGAATCGAAAATGTATTTATTAACTTATGTGTATGGTAATATAGGTAGAGAAGATAAATTGAACACAGATAACAGAGCTGTAGTGAACAATTTCCAAGTGGAGCTTGCTCAGCATGTTGGTTCACTTTGCAATACTGTTGCAACGTCATTGTCTGAACAGAACGAACATCTAGAAGGTGTCAAGAAGTTCTGTCATTCTTTTTTGGACGTTCATAATAAGGTGTGTACATCAAATATCCAACACTGTTGCTCTTGTCAGTGACATTCTTTCATGGTTTCAGCCAATTTATCAAATCCTTTCCCCTCATATTTTTACATTTCTTGTTATTGTTTATTTCTAAATTCTCTGATTTCTCTTTTTATTTCTTGTAGGCGGTTGTTGATTTGAAAAGGAAAGTGACATCTCTGAGGGCCTTGTATATATCTCATTTTGAGGCAGTGGAAAATGTTGTGCGCTTGCATAAGGCGACCTCTGATTCTAACTTGGAGGAACTATCATCTGTTATATCTTCTAATGGTCATTCTATTGAAGAAGTATGTTTCAACTTTCAACTGTTTCAACTTATTATTTCTACTTCTACCGTGATGTTATGTCTTTGGCCTTTTTTTCTTTTTTTTCAACACTAATACAGAACTTCTATTCATGGTGAATCAGTTTCTTGCATCTGAGGCCACTGAAGCTGGTTCAATGTTTGACGAACTTCAGAGTTCCCTTTCAACTCAGCAGGGTGAATTGACACTTTTTGCAAGGGAACTACGCAACGTATGTGCTTCAAGTTTTCCTTCTGTTTATCTGATTATAGCATTTAACAAATTTGTCATCTTTTTTTTTTTTCTTTATTCTGTACAACACCCTGTATATTTATTTTTTCTTTGTTCTGATCAATTTTCTTTATCTTCTTCTGACTCTGTTATGTGGTGTATTGTAAATCAAAGAGATTCAATCTCAGCCTTGAACAGATAAAGGATATCTCTGAGCGCTCTCAAGAATTTGTCGATAAGCTTTTTGAAGAATCAAAAAAGCTTGAAGACCACGCAGCACAGGCTGACCAAATACAAATGAAGAGCATCGATGAGTTTAAGAAAGCTTATGAGGTTGATTATAACATAATATTAACACATGTATTATTTGAAAGATGGTTTTGATTGTTGGCATCTGATGTGGACATCTTATTCTATTTTGTACAGGAGCAATCTAAATCTGATACAGAAAAACTTATTGCTGATATGACTAGTTTAGTATCTGCTCACATTCGGCGACAAATGGATCTGGTCAGTTTTATGTATTCTTTTTTAAAGTGGTATCTTTTTTTGGCCCTTGATGGGGGGTGATTGGGGTGGGTGGGTAATTTCGTGTTTCTGTTCCTGTCAATTTAGTTTATTGTCTTGGATTGATGATCGGCCTTACAGGTAGACTCAAAGCTTGTTGATCTTAGAGAAAGTGGCATCAAGAACAAGTCCTTCTTGGATGGACATGTGTCATCAATGGGAGATATTGTTACCAATGCAAAAAGGAAATGGCAGGCCTTTTGCGCGCAAGCAGAAAAGGATGCTAAAGACAATGCTGATTATTCCGCCGCAAAGCATTGCCGTATGGAGGCACACATGCAGCAGAGGTAAGTGTTTTACCCCCCAAGTTTTCTTGATCCGTATCCACTCACTTACATTCTTACACTTTTTAAATCCTTAGTGTTACTACTGCTCAATCGGCTTTTGAACATACAAAGAGGACACATGAGGCTGTAAATGAGATGGGGAACAAACATATTTCTGCAACAGAGTCAATTGTCAGGTGCGTGGCAAACTGATTGTCATGACTCATGAGTATCTATGTGGGGTGGGGAGTTTTGTACCATTATGGTTATTGCCTGTATTTATCTTGGTCCATTTTACTTTGGTACAGGAATGCTACTGATAACAATGTGCAACATGTCATTGAGGTTGATTCTGCACGGGTTGCGGCTGAGGAAGATGTGGCGAAGAACAGTGAGGATCTTCTTGACCAATTTGATGGTGAGTATTGTGTGTTGATCATTGTCCTTTGATTTAACAATATTCAGCAAATTTTACCTCTGCAGCTAAGGTTGTTTGATCATGAGTACTTTCATTTTGTGTAATTAATTAAAAAGTGCATGCAAATACATTGGCTAAAACATGCCATATAATTCATTCATCCTTTTTTCTTGGGGTGAATTTTTTGCAGTCACATCTGCACAAGAGCGAGAATCCATATCTGGAGTATTAAATGTGGTTAGAACTCATGCAAATACACTTGAGACTCTACGAGAGAATCACGCAGGCCAAGCTGCTTCAATTGAACACACAACAAGTGAAACTTTTCAACAGCAGTACAGGGTAGGCTGATTCGATGTCCATTTTGTTATCTTAATAGACATTGTAACATTATTAAGCATTTGATACAATGTATTGGGTTTTGGTGTCTTTCAGGACTATGAGGCTAGCGGTACAACACCTATAAGATGTGAGCCTGATGTTCCGGCAAAGGGGACAATAGAGTCTCTTCGATCTTTGCCAATGGAAGCCCTTCTGGAAGAATTCCGGGAAAATAATCCATATGAATCTAATGAGGTAAAGGAAAAGGAGTTGAAACCATCACTTATTCCACGATCGCCTCTTACTCAGCTGAATTAATGGCGGTTGTGTCCTCTGTTTGAGTCAAATTTGTATTTCTATTGTAACACCACATTGCCTTCGTTACCCATTAGTTTTTGGAAGAATGCATCATCATTGTAATGTGATATTTAGAGCAAAAGTACTCATGTAAATCCCACCTTGGGATGAAGAAGTATAGGATAAATAATGTTTAATTTTAAGTAAGGCTCTCGCTTGTGGTTAATTTTGTTTTTTTAATTCTTGCCATCTACTTCTGTTGTCTCTAGTAAGTTGTAAGGATGGGCATACTCGCTTTTGTTCTGTTTTGTTTGTGTAGTCTTTTTTGGAACTTAAAAATTACCTATCTGCATGAAATTTTAACCTGCTTTTTAAGTTTTAACTTAAAATGTTAAAACTTAAAACTTAATACATTTTAAGTTTTAACTCAGACGGTTTAATAATTTATTTGCTCAATTGGTGGGGCAAGAATCAATGGCTACTAATTGGCTTGGTAATTGGGAAATGGGGGTTCAAATTCTTTTTTAACATTTTTAACAAAAAGATAATAAATTATTATTTGTCCAAAATAAAATAATATTATTCTTTAGATTTGAAACCATTTTGTTGATAGCGAATATAATATAAGCTAAAAACTTCATATCTTTGATTTAAATTTTCAACTCTTTAGAAAATGTTTGTTGGAAATATTTTTAAAAATTAAAATAAATGTATTTTTAACTGTAGTTTCTATTTTCTAGGAAAATAAAAACAGAAATCAAACGTCACCTTAAAAATGTATTTATTTTAATTTTAAAAAATATTTTAAACAAAAATATTTTAAAAAAACTGATAACTAAAATAAAGATTAACGTTTTCAGCATTTTGACATTTAGAAATATTTTTATCCTTTAATGATTTTATTTTTATTTTTATAAATAATTTTTTTAATATTTAAAATATAAAAATAAAAATTATTTTTAAAAAATAAAAATAGAAAATATCTCCTCAAACTATACACGAACATCTAAGTTTTAAGTTCTTGATGCTTTGTAATTTTTCAAAAATTTGTTTGAGAGTATGGTAAACTTTTTTAGAACAGTTAATTAGCTAATCAAAATGTTTTAAAAAAAACAATTAAAATTAAAGAAAAGGAAAAAAATCAATTTATGATTTTCCATTTCGAAATGAATAAATAAATATATGAAAGTCACAATAAGCACTTTATATTTATAATTATAATTTAATTTAATGTAATGACATACACATCTATTCCAAAAGTTACCTACACTACACGGCTACACGTCAATGTATCAGAAAGTAGTCTTTTTGAGAGCATGATGAACACAGCTTTTACATATTCGTATGAAACACAACACGACTTGTACTGAAAAGGTTTTATGATATACAAGTTAGTATTTTATATGTTCCTAAATGCATTTAAATAATAACACGATATGTTATTAACAAGAAGATGTTTTTAAGTTGTCAGTGGTAAATATAAAATTCTGAAACTCGAAAAGGTCATCCTCTGTGGATTCTTCTGGCCAGTGAATGTGTCCAGTTCTCAACGGAATTCGGGTACGGGGTGGCTTCTGAACTGAATATACTAACAGTATCATGGTATATCGGCTAAAGATTTGTCAAAATATATGCACACTATACAGTGGGGACACTGTCACAGCATTTTCGCCTTCATCCTAGGTTGATGTTGAATCCAGTAACGGTTTTGAACTTGCCATGTGTTCCAACTTTTCATTAATGCATGAGCTGAGAGCCTGTTTTTTCATCTTACATGTGCTGGTTATGAGTATGGAAATCCAAACTACCTGAAAATGTTAAACACTTTATTTGGCTTATCTATAGAGGAAGTCTTCCTACTAATTCTTTCTGCTTCATGCGCCACATTACTACTCATTTTTCTTGTTGTAGGTGTGGAGATGCCAATGAAATATGGATTCACATCTTTCGTGATTGTCCCTGTACATGTAAGGGATAGTAAATGGATGGACAAGTTTATTGCCTTGTCAAGTTTTAGTGGTGTTCTACGAGATTTTGTAGGCAATTGGATCACGATTATATGGACAATTGTGGTTTTACTTCAAACACCATTGAGCTGTGTGCCATTTTCTATGGTATTAAACTTGCCCACACAAAAGGTTTTTCTAATGTTATTTGTGAGACGGATTCCACCACTTCTCTGAAATTTATCATTGAGAAGCTATTCATCTTCATGAAGGTGTGGTTTCGGTCGTGATTATGGAATATTAGCTTCAAAGATACGTTTAGGCAAGAAAATAATGTGACAGACATTTTTCCTAAATCAGGAGTTAAATCCTCTTCCCAGTTTATTTTATTAAATTATTGTCCAACTTTAGCTTTAAATTACTTAGTTGCTGATGTGTCATTTTTTTATTCATAAAAAAAAAAAAACTTTATGTCGTTTCTTTACATTTACATTCAGAAGATATTGAATAATAGAATTTTCTTTAACTAAAGTGATGTCAACAAGGTGTTTTTTCTTACCTTCTAGCAATTACATAAAACAATATCCCGAATATAGTGTATGAATTGAAATTTTCAAAAGTAATAGTATTATATTGCATATTATTTGAATTATTGACAAAATAATAACTATCTTAAGTATGTTAAATTATTTAGGCTTATATATGTTTTTTTTATCTCCCAAATATAGTTTTATTTTATTTGTGGTTCCTAAAATTTTTTGCTTGACTTTTATCTCTATAATTTTTTTTTTAAATTCTTCTAATATTTTTTTTTGTTTTAGTCACGTAAATTATTTGCTTTTAGTCACTATCCATTTTTTTTTTTAAATGAAAATTTAAAATGAACAACTAATATAGACAATCAGATAGATAATAAATTCCTTTAGAGGGTTGAAGAAAAATGACTGAGGATAATTAATAACTCCTTCAAATATAGTAATTCAATATAATACATAGTAAATTCCTTCAAATATAATAATTCCACAAGGAAAATATGCATATGAGGATTTATTTTTTATTATTAAAAATAACTAAGTTTTGTAACAGATAATTCCTTCTTTTTTTTTTAGATAAACTGTTTTTTTTTATCAGTGAATTTTCTTAGATAGACAAGAATTTTAACTAAGTTAGTTTAACTTGTGTCCACATAATTAATCATTTGTTAAAAGTTGATGAGGCGTTATTGTGGAAATGAAAAAATATTTAGTGGAATAATATTTTTTTTATTATAAACAAGAATTTTCTCTACTCCATTTTAATCAAACTAATAATCAATTAAAATAAAAATTAATTTTGTTAGACTAAGTTGTTCATTTCGTCAATTTTTCAAAGAAGTCTGTGCGGAAGTCTCAACCGTCTTCTGGAAAAGAAACTCGTTTATGATAAGTTTATCTTATGAGAAAGACTTTCATGAAAGTAAAATTTCCACAAAAGTTTGTCCAGTTCAAATGAACAAAGAAACCCTTAAATACTGTAAGAAAGAAATCCAAGGTTTCCTTGATAAAGGACTCATTAGGCCTAGTAAGTCCTCTTGGAATTGTGCAGCGTTTTATGTACAAAACGCTTCAGAATTAGAAAGAGATGAGTCTAGAATGGTTCTTAATTATAAACTACTAAATAACGCACTAAAATGGATTAGGTACCCCTTACTCAATAAAAGAGATTTGATTGGAAGACTTCATCAAGCCACTATCTTCTCTAAGTTCGATATGAAATCTGGGTACTATCAAATTAAGGTTAAAGAAGAAGATAAATATAATACTGCATTTACAGTTCCATTTGGTCATTACGAATGGAATGTGATGCCTATGGGACTTAAAAATGCCCCATCTGAATTTCAAAACATTATGAACTCAATCATAAATCCCTATTTAGACTTTGCTTTAGTCTATTTAGATGATGTGTTAATCTACTCCTCTTCACTAGAACAACACATAAAAAACTTAAATACCTTTAAAAATATAATTAAAGCAAATGGAATAATTTTATCTGAAAAGAAAATGAAAATAGCTCAAACTAAGATAAGATTTCTAGGGCATGAGATAAATCAAGGCACAATAATTCCAATAGCTAGAAGCATTGAGTTTGCTAGTAAATTTCCAAATGAAATAAGAGATAAAACTCAGTTACAAAGGTTCTTAGGATGCCTAAACTATGTAGTTGATTTCATTCCCCATATTCGAATTATTTGTAAACCTTTATTTAATAAACTTAAGAAAAACCCCAAGCCCTAGACCCCTCAATTAACTAAAACAATTATCAAGGTAAAATCTCTGGTAAAAACCCTTCATTGTCTAGGAATACCCCAACCAGATGCTTTTATGATAGTCGAAACCGATGCCTCAGAGGTCGAATTCGGAGGAGTCCTTAAACAAAAATATCCCCAATCCAAAGAATAAATAATTCGTTTCCATTCGGGAGCGTGGAGTGAAACCCAGATTAAATATAGCATTGTAAAAAAGGAAATTTTATCTATAGTGCTATGTATCACAAATTTTCAAAGTGACTTAGTCAATAAAGAATTTTTATTAAGGGTAGACTGTAAGTCTGCAAAAGAAATTTTGGAAAAAGGCGTTCAAAACATCGTTTCAAAACAGATATTTGCTAGATGGCAAAGTCTTTTATCTTGTTTTGATTTCAAAGTTGAATTTATAAAAGGAAAACATAATTATATCCCTGATTTTCTAACTCGAGAATTTTTACAGGGTCAGACCCCCAAACATGAGGCCTTTGGTCCCTTCATCCGCCCTGTCCCTTGATGATTTGGCCCCTTCCTTCTCCAAGGTGGCAGCCAATAAATCCCTGAATAACCTAAGAATCCTTCCTAAATCCCTAAATACTCCTTCCTCTTCCAATAGGTTTTCCCCATTAATTCCTCCTCAGAAAAGCCAAATTATTGATAATTCTCAAAACCCCGAAATTCATAAACCCTTAGATCAACACATAAAAGAGTCGTGTCAAAGGATAATTTCCATAGAGCCTGAATTTGATCAAATGACACCGACAAATATTCTGGCTGAATTCTCTCCTGAAGGATGGGGATGGATGCCAAAAGACCAAGATCTAAAGAAGAACAAAAAGTTTTATCAGCTCATCTTGTTAGACACCAGATCTGCTGAAATAATTCTAGAAAAAGACAAAAGGGATCCTTTTGTCGTTAATTATTCAAAATTAAAAATCTTAAAGGTTCTTACCTTGATGGATTGGAACCAAAACCTAATTACTGAAAAGAGGTTTTCCCGACCTTTTGACCCTCCTACATTTAATTATTTTGATTATCAAGAAGCATGGCTCAAGATCCTTCTTGAACCTATCCCTCGTCATTCTTGGTACATTACCTTTAAATATGCCCTTCCAACCAAAATATCGACCTGGTTTCAAGACTGGTTTCTGCTTGTAGGGCTTGTAAAAACCATTCTACCTACCAGGGTAGTTTCAATATATGAAAATTATAAAAAGTTAACTCCCAAATTACCAGTACATGAAAAATTAATTAGCTTTTGCTTAATAATGGGGGTGAGCTGGTTAATGCAGCATCTCTATGAATTCCATCAGCATAATTCGGCTCCTTATCCGAAGGCTTTATGCCACAAGGTAAAAGTTTTTTGGTGGAAAAAATTTGAAATTAAATTTCTGGAAGATAAGTTTTCTCATTGAAAGACTGGAAAATCATTCCTTCCCCCTAATCCTGAAAAGAAGGCACTCCAACATCTTGTAATGTCTTTACAACTAGCAGGAAAATCTAAAGAAGAGAAAAGGCAACACCTGTTGGCGACCTTGTCTTCTCTAGACTCAGATGAAGAGCAGGAGGTCTTAGAAGGAGACACACAATGCAGTAATTTGTATTTAAATAATGAGGATGACTGCTTTGGAATTCAAGAAATTGCAAACTTGGACCAACCGTGACTAGGATCCAAGACAACATTAAATGTAATTGATGAAGAAGCTCTTGGCAAAATAATAGGGGCAGTGGACATAGTAACTACAACAGTTGATCATCTTGGCAATACTATTGTATATACCAAGAAAATACCAATTCGGCTACCTAACCAGAGGCAGCTGGCAGACCTTGCCATCAAAGGTCTTCTTTAAAAGAAATAATATGGCCCACAACGTCACTTCTGTCTTCACAAAATGACAAAGGCGGCGCTCAATTAAATGCTTTTGAATTGTAAATTGAAATCCTTCTAAGAAATCCGTGTCCGGATTGGATTTTAATAAAATATAATTTATAATTTTGACATCTATCTGTGATTGTCATGCTATAAATAGGTGAGTTGAAGAGTTGAGAGACACAGCTCTTTTGAACCTTAAACTCTCTTCTCTCACTACCCTCTTGTAATCTTTAAAAGCTATTTCTCTCTCTCTCTTTCAATTGACAAAGCATTTATTTAACCAAAATAGATTTACAAAATAAAAACATTTAAGTTCGCAAATGTACGTTAGTTCAAACTAATGAAGAAAAACAACCCATAACTAGAAAAGTAAAATGGTCAATTTGTGATCATTGCGATTGAATCGGTATTATAATCTATAATACATGAAATTATATAAAAAAAAGAACATAGTATCATAATTTTACATCTCTAAAACTTATAAATGAAACATCATGTTATAATTAAGTTTTAACATTCAAAGTACACACAAAAGTATAAATCAAATATATCATAGGTTTAAATTTCAACAATGCAAAAACTATCTATTAACAATATCAACTTTATATTTAAAATAAAAGAGAACATAGCGAACACCTTACATTTAATTTTTTACTTTTTAAAAGGAAAAGAAAAATCAAATCCATGTTATATATATTAAACATTTTCATCACCTATTATATGAAACTCTTTTTCACACACACGTAAATATAATATATATTTGTTGATCTGTTCTTTTTAAAGTTAGTTCTATAATTTACTTAAACAACAACAATACAAAACACTGATCTTCAACGATTTTCAAAATTAAACTGGACAGTCAAATTCAATGTAATTTTTAAAACATATGTCAAAGTTGATTTTTTTTTTTTTTTAAGCTTGATATTAGTATAAAATATTTATTGATTTTTTTTATGATTAATCTCTTTCGAAAAATTTGATTGATCTCATTAATAAAATTTTTTCTTTTTAATCATATTTTTTTATCCACAAAATTTAAATTTAAAATTTTATTTAAAAGAATCAAATTCAATAACCACTCAAATTAACTAGAATTGTTGGTTGTCTAATTTGACTTTGAATATACTAAACAACAGATTCCATGGCAAAACATATTAGGGAAAGTGATGAATTAATATCTTTGGAAGTGTGAGAGTACAAGTGGACTTTATATACTAGGGAATATTTCGTAGTGGTTGGTTATAAAAGAGGGGGACATCAAGGAAAAATACAATTCTAATTAACAAACTTAAAACTATGATGCAAACACATGGCAGCTTATGCACCCCATAATGCTCTCCGGTTTAATTAATGGATGACTGCAATCCGAATACTATTGAATTCTCCTAATACTGCTTGCTACATCTAGTTATAATTTTTTTTATTATATAAGAGATTATGGGTGGTCCAATCTATTAAGTAAGAAATTAATTTTACTTTTCACATACTATATAAAAGATTATGGGTGTTCCAATCTATTAAGTAAGAAATTAATTTTACTTTTCACTCACGATACGTTATTATTGTTGGTCTAAAATAATTTTGAACATATTGAGAATTACAATAGAACCTTGTACCAGTATACTAATCCTCTGGTTTACATCTAGTTATAATCTAACATGACCACTGATTAGTTATTACAAAAAAAAATGATAAATTAGTAATAAAATAATTAAGCTCAATATAGTATACTACCGGGCCTGCATTTTTTGTTGTTGTTGCTAGATTTAATTACTTGGTTGACCGTATAAGTGCATCAATTTGTAGATAAATCAAATCATATGCATATCGAGTCTAGTATATATATAAATCTCTCTTCCCCTCAGCTGCTGCAAGGGTGTGTTTGTTTATTTGTTCTATAGAAAGTGCTTTGTGTTGTTATTGGGTTTAGTTTGCATGGATTCGATGCCTGTTATGTCTTCTCCGAATGCTATTTCAAACACAACTGGTACATGTCTGCATTTGCATTACCCATTACTTTGTTCTTTGATTTCATCCATCTTTAGTTTAAAACCTTGGGTATTTGGTCAATTTTTTCATTACAAATTATTCACTTACTAATATGAGTGTCGCAACCAGGGTCGTGGTAGAATGACAATAAAAAATCGAAAGGTACAAGTAAGAGGAAAACATAGAAAAACTATTTTTTGAAAAAAAAAAATGGTCTTTGAAATCAAATTTGAGTTTGAGAGTTCATTACGTATAGGAAAAGTATTAGCACCCTACAACGTCTGTCACAAAGACGGTTTACCTTTAATTAATTAAGCGAAAATCTTTTATAATTTTTAGACATTTATCTCATCAAAACATTACTAAAAAAAATAATTTATTTTTCTATGAAGATTAGTTTTATTAAAGGAAATAAGAAAATATATTATTTTTATTCTTCTTATTTTTTTAATTTAAGACTCTTCAGGGACGGATCCAAGAACTTAAGTAAGGAGGGGCTAAAATTTTTTTTATAAAAATTGAAGATAAAATTAAAAAAATATATATTTAATGTAAATTTTATATAAAAAAAATGGGTATTAAATTTGTCAATTTTTAAAAAATTGAGAGTAAAATTTGCAATCATATAATATAAGAGTAAAATAATAGAGTAAAATTTATAAAATTTTAAAAAATTATAGATGAAAAGTGTCATTAATTTATTAAGAGTAAAATTTGCAATAAATAAATAAAAAATGTAATAAAATCAAATATTTAGTAGGTATAAAACTAAGATATAATCTACTAATAACAAAACTTTAAATAAATATTAACTTAAAAACCTATTTTTTTAATAATTTTTTTATTATTATTATTTTTTTATATATATTAAAGGAGGGAAGGGGATGGAGGGGGGCTGAAACCCTTGCTTGCCCCCCCTTAAATCCGTCTCTAGGACTCTTGAGTTGTCATAATTCATTTATTCAAAAAAGATATTTGAAAAATTGACAGAGGTGTACACCTAAGCCAATTCATCTTTATTATTTATTTTTTAATGATTTTAATTTAAACAACTATTGATAATTTAAAAAAAAGAAAGAAACTTAATAATATGGGGGATGTAAACAGAAATATGGCCCCAAAATGAGAAACCATAATTTAGTAAAATGGGGTGTAAATAGAAATCTGGCCCAAGACAAATGTGTTGCAGTTTAGTAATAATGGAGTGTAAAAAGAAATATGGTCCAAAAGTGAGAAGCAGTAATTTAGTAAAATGGAGGTGTAAATAGAAATATGGCCCAAGATAAAGGTGTTATAGTTTAGTAATAATGAGTGTAAATAGAAAAGGGCCCAAAATTCGAAAGTTATAATTTTAGTAATATGGAAGGTGCAAATAGAAGGCTGGTCCAAATTCCTTTTTCTTCTAAAAAAAGATGGGCTTCAGCCCATGACACACAACAGTACAAGGCTTTTGTAACTACCAACATTTTTTTTTAAATGGTTCTTACACTAACAGTACAAATTTTTTTTGACACTCTCATGTGATAAGTTTGTTGAATTTTATAATAACTATCTTAAAATTCATACTAAGAATGATTTCTAATTGATTGACCATGTATAAAAGTTTACCTATCATACTCTTAAGTCTTATCAGATATAGTTCTCAGAAAAACCATTTCAAAGTTGGTTTTATTATGCAGAAGATAGTGAATACAAGATAAGTATTTTGCATTACACATACAAATAATATAAAATAAATCTAAAGCATAATTAACAAGTAAATAATCAAACAGAGCAAAACTGAAGAAGGAAAGATAGCTGGAAACAAACCAACATTATGGACTCCTCTGGCTCTTACCACACTCTCCCTCAGAGTGTCACACACATATATATTGCGGAGATATAACTTGGTTTCATGGATTAATTTGTCACTAGGATATCTCTTTGAATGACCAAATTGTAAATCTTAATGTTTAATAACTAATTTGTTAGTATTTCTTTTAAATGTGGATGGTGTAAAAAAAAAAATCAAAACTTTTAATATTGATAATTTAGTTTAAGATAAACATGTATACTGATATATTAGTCTAGTACAGATGTGATACATGTGGACTACCATATAGACAGAAACGTTAACAATAATATAGTCATAGAGAAAGTTAATAATAAAATTAATTTGTCACATATGTGGATTGTCATATAGGTAGAAACGTTAACAATAATGTAGTTACAGGAAAAGTTAATAATAAAATTAATTTGTCATACATGTGGATTGCCATATAGGCAGAAACATTAACAATAATGTAGTCATAGGAAAAGTTAATAATAAAATCAATTTGTCCCATTTTTTATATTTTCAGGGGCGAAATTTATATTTTTCATGAATCAAATCATCAGCACTAGACACTTTCATGAACCTAATTGGTCATTTGCCCTATTACAATTCTAGAAAGATTATTTCAAAAAAAAAAATATTATTTTTATGAAACCTTATATTACACACTAAATATTTAAGGTTTCATAAATAAAACTTTAAATAAAATTTATAAATTAGGTTTTCATTAATGAAATCATATATTTCACTCTTAATATTTTGAGTTTTACAAACGAAACATTAAATTGAAATCTTTAATATTTAGAGCTTTATAAATACAACCCTAAATATTTTAGATTTCGTAAATAAAATCTTAAATCATAAATCATAAACATGAAATGAAACTATAATTCTTAAACAATGAATAACATCTTGAATATTAAGTCATGAAATAAAATCCTAATTATAAACCATAAATATCTAAATCTTAAATCATGAAACTTTAAACCATGCACCACATAATCCTAATATCTTAAATGAAAAATAATTTAAAATAAAAACTTATAAGAAACAAATAATAATAAATAGCCTCAAATTTAAACCTCAAATAATAATGCCTAAATATATTAAATAGTACAATTTACATCAGGCACTTTACACAAATGGATGAACTTGCTATAAAAAGCCAAGTCCTTTTCCGGCCCACACTTGAGACATGTTTGAGTAAGCTCATCTAATAACATTTTTAAGAAAATAAAATATGAAAAAAAAAATGAAATAAACTTTTCTAGTTAATTTGTAAAAACTTTCATATAACTTTTATATAACTTTTTTAAAAGATATGAAACTTTTATAAATTAATTATTGGAAAAACCAATTCAAGTTGATGGATAAACTCATTTCATTTTTGTTTTCATATTTTATTTTCATAAAAATGTTTATAGAAAAATTTACCCAAACATATTCATAATAATAAAAGATGTTACATATTGACTCGTCACTGTTTACTATGATTTTTTCTAGTTAGAATTAATCTAAATCTAAATAAGATATTCACAATAAGGAGGCAATTTACAACACCTAATTTAAGTGGATAAGATAAGATGCTGTCATTTCTTCAATGCCCATCTCTTATCAATATCAGAGTAAACAATCTCCTGACAACGTACAAGTCCACAAGCTCCTCCAAAGCACAACCATCTTTCACTACCTTTGTTCATGTTCCATCTCACTCTGTGCAATGCTGCCATTTTGGGAGGGAAGGTTTCAGGTATATTTCCAAAATCTGACTTTTCATTGTCAGCCTCGGGAGTAATTGGTGGCACATCATCATCATCTCTGCAAACCAGAGATAGGCTTTCTTCTGGTTTTTTCTTGCTGCCACTCTTTGGTTTTGGTCTTTTGGGCCGCTTCACAGAACATGAACCTTCCTCAGACCCAGATTCCAACAACTCAACATTCTCACCAGCACCAATGGCTGCAAAAACTGAAGAGTTAATATGAACTCTCAGAAAATATGGCAGTTAATCATTATTGGTAATCATATAAAAGTTTGTAAGGCTGACCTAAAGTCTGAGAATCAGGATTTGAAGTTTCTGCCATTTGATTTCTGAGTGGATTTGACTTGGCTAATAGGTCTCGGAAAGATTCAGCACACCGAACCTTGTCAGGTGGCCTCTTCCACTGAAAAGGAGCGTTTGACACAGAACTCTTGATAATGAGAGTTGAATCCTCCTCAGTTACTGATCCACAAAGGAAGCGTCGGGATCGATTGCGTGCATGATCGGTCTCCACTGATTTCGGAGTGAGCTGGGTATATCAAACAAAGCTCAGAATTATTTTTATTAGGGGGAGGGGGAGGGGGTTGGAGACCAAGCATTAATCAAGGATTGGAGTTACAGATTTGAAAAAAAATATTTACAAGTTTGAGATATACTGTCAACACTGTACTTTTTCCATAATAGATTATAAACTGAAGTGGTCTCTCAAACATCTAGGTCTTAGTTTTAAGACAAGGGTCTTTAGTTTCATAAATAAGGGCTCCCAGGCAGCAAACCTTTTGTAAACCAAGTGCTTAGCCATTTGGGCAAGATTAGCAACTAATTTTACATGAATCATGGGTTGAGTGTGCCAAAGATCTACTCTCTTAAATGCTGAAGTTACTAGGTGGAGACACATATGCAAAAGCAATTTTGGCTTGTACTAAGAAATCAACCATGCGTAAGCCCAAACGTCCTTGTGTTGAAAGTTGAAGTTTATAGTATCATAAAGAGTGGGGATTGCAAACTCTTGACTATTGGGTTATAAAAAAAGCAGTGCAGGTAATTGCAAGTGATATCTCCAACAAAATATTAGAATTACCTGAAAACGAAAGACAGCACCATCTACACCACAATAAGCAACCATGCCTAACATAATAAAAGTAAACCCATCGTTTAGTAAATAGTAGTAATGAATGATAATGAATTTTTTAAGTGTCACATTATGATATTGAGAAAATAAACAGTAACAAATTTGTCATGACAAGATGGTTGTTTGCCTAAAAAACCAACAGTTACTTTATAGGGTATTAATTAATAGTACACAAGTTTTTCAATGCGTAAGGTAAAATGTTTCTCACAATACAATTATATAATCATAATATCTGAAGTAATGCATACCAAAGAACGCACCTGTTAGACGTGAAACTTGAACGCTCCAAATGGCAAAAGATGAATATGCAGAACCGTGCAACCCAGGTTGCTTTTTTCCATTGTATATTTCTCCAGTGACAGGGAGGTCATTTGCAGCCTTTACCAAGCTAATGGTTTTCATTGATCCATCCTCAAAGGACATAATGATGCATCTAGAAAAGTATAAAAAACAAAAATTCTGGGTTAATCACATTGAAATTTTAGAAAGCATTTGATCCAGTTAAAATAATGTATTACCTTGGGTTTGACAGCCAATCCAGACTATATATGATTCTTGGTGTAGGATTGAGGCTCCTCAAAGGACGAAATGGATTACTACAAATAATTTCCATGCATAAAGTAAGCCATTGTAAACAAGTTTCACAGACTCAAAGGCTAAATGTAGTAATTCCTCTATTGCCTATAAACAAGAAATCATACACTTTAACATATGATAAGATACCAACGTTAGTCCTTTATAATGATGGAAACGACAAAGCTAATTACACATGAACATTCAGACAATACAAAAAAAAGGGCTGCCTTTATGGTTGACTAATGATGCAGTGCTCCATTGCTCACACTATGAAAGCAAATGAATTGAGATCAAAATTCTTGAGGGCAGATGTACTAAAAGAAAACGGAAGTTGTATTCTTTATCACAGTGTAATAAATAACAAGTGTTATATAACTTGAAGCATTATCAACATTGGAAGGACAATAGGTCGATAGCATGCTTCTCCAACAAATGCTGTTTAAAAATTGTAATAATGCTAGTTATTAGCTTCTATCTTGTAATTGCTTTAGCTTTATAGAGAAAAGGTGATATGTTGTTCAGTAAAGTGCTAAACCATGCATCATTATCCTTTGCTAAAGATGTGAGCCTGAGACAGATGTCTTGGTTCTCAAGTGTCACTTTCATATTATCATGTAATTTTATATTGATGGTTTATTATAAAGTTTGAAAATATTAATAACTAATTAAATGATGTGATATTTTGAAAATAGTTAATAATTAATTATTTCTTAATTTTATGTTTTAAAAAAATTTCACAATAAAAATGCATAAACTTGGATTTTATTTAAACCATGACTCGTTAATTAAAATAAACTCTATTTGAAGTACATCCTATCTAACTCTGATATTTTAATCAATGTTGTTGGGTTGGGTGTTCTGGTTTGGATGTCTCCATATGATTGAAGCCAGACCTACATCCAGAGATATTAGCATAGCATATCAATATTCCAGATCCACCCACCAAATTGGTTACGAGCTGGAGCTCTAAGGGGATGCCAAAGTTGGCAGGATTTTACCAAGTGATTGTCAGTAACTGAGAAGCAGAAACAATCAAGAATTTTAGTTCAGAATACGATACTTCCAGATTCCACATTCCAGTAACTGAGCCAATTCAGATAAAACAACACGAGTCAGCTCAAAACCAGCTAACTCACAATTTGTATTGATTTGGTTACATAACCAATCTACATGCTGCTCAAACCATTCAAGAGACCAGTTCACCATTTTGCATGGTCTGAGCCAAGTTTTATAGCATTGCATAATACAATTGCAATGTCACTCAAAACAAAATTCATTTAAGTTCTAGTATACAAAATTTATGCTAATTAAGAATAAGATAGAAACTAGAACTGGGGAATGTGTGTTTAAGAATAAGATAGAATGAAACATAATCATTAAAGGTTGATGTTTAAAATGAACTAAAAAGAAATAAGATAACAAAGTAAACAAAAAACAGTTAGGAGGAAATAAAAGACTCACCGTAGGTCCCAAAACTTAAGGCCTTCATGTCCAGCGGTTACTACTATATTGGAACTCTCTGGATCCCTGGAATATTATGACAAAATCTCACATTGCATTTAACATATGAGGGAAAAAGGATGGGCAAACTATGTAAATACAGAGGACTTCAGATGTATGATATTTGCATGTGCAATAAACTGATTCCTTAATATTGAAGCAATCTTCATCGAAAAAACAGGGGTGCATGTGTACACCATAAACAAAAAACAATTGACTTGCAAACTATGTCTAGACACAAATGGTGCAATCTTTTTTTTTTCATACTTTTGAATAGGAAAGTGTTTAATTAAGAAGGAAATAAACCAGTTACATTACATGAACGAGAATTGATATCCTCTGGGCATAATTAAAAAAGAAAAGGGAATAAATCAATCTCCACAATGATTTCAAAAGCAACCACACAAATACACATAATAAAGAAATAAGTTTCAAAATTATTTATTTGGTAAAAAAAAAAAAATGAATCCTCAACATTTATAGAATATTTCTTTACAATCTGCATAGAATTTTGTGTTTCTTAAAGGTAGTGGCTGATGATTTGCCTCATTCTCAGTGTCTGACTTAATTAGATATGGTTGTAGCTGGAGTATCCATTATTTAACAATGAGGGAATATAGAGAAGCAAAATTTCTAAACATTAACAGAATATTTGTACAATCTGCACAGAATTTTGTTTCTTAAAGATATATAGTAATAGCAATATATTCAATGCAAACAACTCAATATGCCATGGCTGAGAAGGTTCAACTGTACTAACCCTTCAAATGGGGCCCAGGCAACTGTTCTAATAGGAACTGTATCCCCACGAAAACAAAGCACAGGCTTTGTATCTGCAAATTTAGTCAATAAACAATAAAGTATAAATTTTTTTTTTCAAATAGGTAAACATGAGACGCACATCAAGTAACAAAAAATATTACCATCACATTTGGATGAAGAATTTGTACCAAATTTCCATAAAGCAACCTAAATACATATAAAGCAAATTGCATTAGGAGTGATATATATCGTGAAAAAAGGTTTCAGATGACAATATGCTGATATTTTAACAGAACAACGCTGCTTATAAACATTATAAATTATAAATACACAATTATTAGAGAAAAATATTATGGAAAAAAATTGAACATTTTCGCTCTTTTCCCTAATGAAACTTCATTTCATGAACAAATATATTTCCTAATTATTAAAGCAAGGTAAACCTCAATTTAAAGAAGACAAAGTACAGAAAAAATTGAACATTTAGGGAATCATACCGTTCCATCATGGCAGCCAGCAAGTAAATAGTCATGAGGGGGTGTAACCGACCACTCCACTGTCAGTGGAATGCTGTGAAATAAAAATTAAATCACATAGCCAGGATACTCAAAAGCATAAATTAAAAAGCATCTTGTAAATTCAATAACATTCTGCAGACTGCAGCCACATGAATTTAACCAGCAGAAGCCAGCCAGTGGATAGCACGATTCCAACAAGGAAAGGAAAGTTTTTTCCTAGTGATTCTAGCTTTTAGCATTCTCCACAAAGAATAATATTAAAGAGGAGATGATTATAAACAGCAGGTTTCAATTCAGTAAAAAAAATCATTCACTGGAAAATATTTATATTATGAAAGTAAGAGTTTTTTTCTCACATAATTTTAAAAAATATGACAAGCTCACGTTAAAGCTTTTTTCAAGTTTAAGAAAATGATATTCAAATTTGCTTTAATAGTAAACTAACGACCATGAAAGCAGTAAGAATGGGTGCACTAATATTAGATTTAAAAAAATATTACACAATTGATCATTATTTGCAGATATTAAGGATATGTTTGAGGGAAAAAGATATAAAAGCAGAAAAATAAATATAATTAAAATGAAAATTTGAGTACACAATAGTTAGTACCTTCTTATTGATAAACTGGCTTTATTTATTTAAGTATTTACTTTTTAAACAGCACTTACATCTCAAATTTGTTTTATCTAATCAAATTATCAAACAAACAGCAATGAGGTTAAATTAAATTTGTTCATTATTTATTCTAATAAGTAAATGGTTTCGGCATTCACCCTAGAGAGATGAAGGAGGATGCATACCTTTGTAAGCCACCCTGCTTCAACATTGAGCATTTAAATACAGGCTCCAATTTTATAAAACGTGGATCAGTGCCCTCTCTATGCATATAAATTGCTCTCAATACATGAGGAAGAGGAACCTCCCAACTGCAATTGACAAGTGCAAACAAAAACAAAAGTCATCCAAGTCTCTCAAAACCATTGACACTTGATAAAAAGAACTGGCTTTTCAGTTAATAAGCAATCAAGTTGTCATTCTGAAGGAACAAAATTTATCAATTTATTAGCAGCATCTCTACTATAAATAATTTCATAGAAACATTGAATGACAAATCCATGGATCATCTTCAAACTTGCACAGCCACTATTGGAATTTTTTTATAAAATTAGAAAAAAAACAGTATGGTTATGAAAACACAAGAAATTATGAAATTAAATAGTGAGAAACATAATTTTTCAGTGTCCTATAAATTATGAGGTAACATAAATCTCTCCTCATTTTCCTCCCCACAGGAAAAATTAGACTACAACATCCTTTTATTCAAATAAATTCTCATGCTACAGCAAATTATGATTAACAACCAGTAATGTTTTTCATCCTTTTCCTTTAGATATTTGTTGTTAAATGCTTGCACTTGCATAAATAATAATAATAACAATAAAAATACACGGAATGAGACAAATAAAAAAGAGCACTAACATTGCAACTATTTATTTTCTGACAATTTTACTTTAGCTTTTAGAACAAACTATGTAACTTAACAAACAATATAGATACCAGAAACACTACTAGAATACGCCATGTAATAAATAACCAGCTACACTAAGTCACTGTTAGATTAGTGTTAGATTAGTATGTTTTTCCTATGTTTTCCCTATACTTGTAATGAAAGTCTAGAACCTTCATCTTTTTTTTGCTGTAACTTTTTGTTATATATATATATATATATAAAGAAATAGCCTAGCTGAGGGACTTTTGAGAACACAGCTTTTCACCAAACATTCTGCCCTAAAATTTGAACTGTCACTAACTACAATATAAACTTTTAGGCTGATTGGATGATAAATTTTTGCCTTGGAAACACTTTCTCCTTGTACACCATAGTTTGCACCACATTTCTTTCAAACTATAGCTACTGTCAATCCTAATTCTCTGTTTCAATGGTTGTCCTTTGTCCATTATGTCTCCTTCAAGTTTTCATGAAGTCGCTATTATACAATAGATTGAGATTTGAGAATTTAAGAGAATATTTTGTATTTCTAAAGATTCAAAATACACAATCGACTAGCTTCTTTTTACATACATGTATTATAGTACAAAAGCCTAAAGCAATGATGGATGCTAGTTGTGACAATTATAACTGTCTTACAAGAGATTGACTAACTGAGATACAGTAAGTAAACAGCCAGCACAATCCGAAAAAGAAAAAGATATCCTAAACAACTAGACTAAAGGGAAATGGTATTCTCTTACACATTATTATACTATAATAATTAGAAATGTATTTGTTTAAAATACCCAAATTTCAAATCTAATAAAGGTGATAGCAGTAATAACATATGAACACAGTCAACAAAAAGAAAAAGAAATCATAAATCATAGAAAACAACAATAGCAAAAGGAGAATGAGGCTCAAGACATCTTACACTTCCAAAGATCCATTGCCCAACAAGACAGCAAGATGGCCCATTCGGTGTTTGCAAAAAGAATCAGAAATGTTAGTAGGTCGCCATTTCACATCCCATGCCACTTTTCCATTATGAGCTAGGCATGAAACTACTCTAGGCAAAGTTACATGTTCTGGAATAGAACAAGTAGCTGGTGGAACTTCCAGTTCAAAGCTAGAATGTGGTTGATGATTTCCCTTATTATCATACTGTACTGGCTGACTTCTATCTTGGTCATATCTCTCCTCCGTATGATTAATTTTCAATCCACTGCTTTTAATAAGAGTTGTTGAAATAGTATTGCAAGTGGAAACAGCTTCCTTGGTATGCCTTTGCTTTGTAACAGAACATTGGTGCAAAGCATATTCATTGCAATTGTCACGAACCACATTTGGAGAAAGAAATTCAGCTGAATCTTTTGGGACTTGGACACCAAGCAGCATAGGTTCATTCTCACAATTTGGATCATCTGTCGTTACTCCTTTTGAATTTGATGGTCTTCTTCTAGGCCTCTTTATTAGTGCTGGTTTTTCATTACAATTGTCATGAGCCACATCTGGAGAAAGAAATTCAGCTGAATCTTCTGGGACTTGAACATCAAGAAGTGTTGATTCATTCTCACAATTCAGATCATCTGCTGCTACTCCTTTTGAATTTGATTTAGGTCTTCTTCTAGGCCTCTCTATTGGTGCTGATTTTTCATTTGTCTCTTCATTTTTTTTCACTCCTCTTTTTCTTTTGTATGTAATAAGAAGTTTTCCTTCATTGTTTTCAAGATTCTCATCTGAAGCAAGATACTCAATAGAATTTTGTTCAACTTCAACATCACAAGCTGACTTGTTATGGGTCTCACAATTCATATCATCCACTGCAATTATTGTGGAGTTCTTTCTAGGTCTTCCTCTAGGCTTCTTTATTTGTGTTGGTTTGTCATTTGTGCCTCCAACTTTTTTAGGAAGTACTTCTTCATTGTTTTCATGATTCCCATCTGGAGTAGGAAATTCTGTAGAATTTTCTGGAAATTGAACAGCAAGAGCTGGCGTGTACTGGATCTCACAATTCATATCATCCATTGCTGTTGTTGGATTCTTTCTAGGTCTTCCTCTAGGCTTCTTTATTTGTGTCGATTTGTCATTTGTGCCTGCATCTTTTTTATCACAATTCATATCATCTACTGCTACCACTGTTGGGTTTTTTCTAGGTCTTCCCCTAGGCTTCTTTATTTGTGTTGATTTTTCATTTGTGCCTCCATCTTTTTTATCACAATTCATATCATCTACTACTGTTGGATTTTTTCTAGGTCTTCCTTTAGGCCTCTTATTTTTTGTTGATTTGTCATTGTCTTCCCTGATATTTAGAAGACACCATATTTGTATGACACCTCTACCCGTAAGTGGAGCACCCATCTTGTGATAAGAAGAGCCAGGTGGATGAGCAGCGACAGCAATATACTAAAACAAATATCATATAGAAGGTCATTTAATGTACAAAGTTTAGAGAAAAAAATGTTCATTATTTTCTATCTCCATGACTACAAAGTAAAGAACAAAGCTTAGTGTATCAGTTCACCACATATATAAATAGTTAAATACAAGTGCAAACAAACAAATCACAAAGCAGCCACAATTATTCCAAATACAGCAATTTGCATTTTCCATTTCATTTAATGAATCTCATTTTATTATAGGTAAAAGAAATTATGAAAGAAAATCAAATAAAGCTTATGCTTAAATGAATCGTTCAGTTAGATTGAATTGATAATTAGTAAGAAACAAACGGGGATATCAAGATGAAGAAGCCAAACAAAGGTTAAATGTACAATAGAATTTTCCTTTAAGATTTGAGAATTTCTCTCCAACCAAAGACAGCTATTGACAACAAATGTAGCATGCTGACAGAAAAATTTAGGTATCTACTTAAAAAAACAAACAAACATGAAGGCATAAAATAAAATAATAAAATAGGCTTAAATCCACTTTTGATCCCGTAGTTTCACGATTTTGCAATTTCCGTCCTTCATTTTATTTATTACATATTTGGTCCCTCATGTTTTTAAGAATTAGCTATTTTAACATAAATTATTAATGTGGAATTTAAGTGATGATGCGACAGTGACATATAGACATGATAAATGATGTGGCCTTCTGACACATGTTGGCATGATACTAACAGTGTAAACATTAACAAATAGTATACCGTCAATACCACATCAACATGTGCTGGACTGTCACGTCATCCACTATATATGATCAACATGCCAGTGCCATGTCATTACTTAGATTTCACGTCAATAGTTTTTGTTAAAAAATTGACAGTAGACTCACAGTTGACCAAAATTGCTATATTTTAAAAACGTGGATTACCAAATGTGCAATAAAAAGTTGAGGACCAAAATTGTAAAATTATAAAACTATAGGGACTAAAAATGAATTTATGCCAATAAAATAAATTTAAAACCTCAACCTTCTTATGAATGTGATAGAAATTGTTTTTGAGGATCAACCATATGGAAAAATAAAATTGGACAGAATCAATAATCTTCAAATATCATTATCCACTGCCAATAAATAGCCCTCTAACCTTGTTATTTTGTCAATACGCTACTTCAAATAGGCAATCACACTTAACATGTGAGGCAACAACATCACCAGACAGACAGAATTAACCATTTGGATTTGCATTCAAGCATTAAAGACTTCCCATCACAGCAAAATCTACAATAAGCTTGATACATGTGTTAAAGGAAGTCAGCTAACCAAGTACCTCACATTTAATTGAACAATCAGGCTCTTCATGTATCTGAGGACACCAATCTAATGCCCATACAGAGCCTCCAACATTCATCACAAAGTCTCTGCTCCAACACAAATGCTTTAATTTATCAGCATATTCAAAGATAATTGTTTTATGATTAAATTATTAATTTATCAGCAAGTCCAAAGATAATTGTTATATGATTATATTATCAATACAAGCATGCACTACAACTCCATAGCAATGTCAAAATGAATAAAACAACACAATTAGCTATATCTTAGCCATACCTGCATTCCTGAGAAATGGCCTCCCCAAGTTGCTCGTTTTGCATATCATGCTAGGATAAAAATATACAATGATAATGTGTAGCAGTCTAGTCAGTAATACTGAAAAGGTAAATGTTATGAGGAAATTTATGTTGCCAAGATTAGCCAGGAAACAAATAAAAAAGTATACAATATTGAACAACTTATACCTCAGGAACAGAAGCAGATGAAAACGGAGGCAAGCTTATGGCACTAACATCATTTCTCTCAGAACAATCAGAGTTGTCAAGTCCATAAGCAAACTTAATGCTTCTTTCTGAATATTTAAAATCTCTCCATTCTCTGCATATTTAACGTCATCAAAAACAAGAAATTAAGGGCTTATTTGGAAACTTCTAAAAACTAGCATATTGGGCAGTTTTTAAACACAAGGCTTTTGTAACTACTAACATTTTTTTTAAATGGTTCTTACACTGACAGTACAGATTTTTTTTGACACTCTCATCCAAATCACAAATATTGATATGTGATAAGTTTGTTGAATTTTATAATAACTATCTTGAAATTCATACTAAGAATGATTTCTAATTGGTTGACCATGTATAAAAGTTTACCCATCATACTCTTAAGTCTTATCAGATATAGTTCTCAGAAAAACCATTTCAAAATTGGTTTTATTATGCAGAAGATAGTGGATACAAGATAAGTATTTTACATTACACACATACAAATAATATAAAATAAATCTAAAGCATAATTAACAAGTAAATAATCAAACAGAGCAAAACTGAAGAAGGAAAGATAGCTGGAAACAAACCAACACTATGGACTCCTCTGGCTCTTACACACACTCTCCCTCACACTGTCACACACATATATATTGCGGAGATATAACTTGGTTTCATGGTTGGGAAGGAAAGGAGGAGAGAGGGACAGGTGGCGGTTTGAATCCTCCAAATAACATTTCTAACAAAACTATCATTTGCCGATAAAGAAAAACACATATATTGCAACTGTTTATTAAAAATTCTCAGCATCACACAACACATAGACACACACATATATTGCACCTATTTATTAAAATTTCGCTGCATAACCCATCAAACTATTTGGTTTGTTTGTAGTACCTTAAGAAAGTGACAGAGGAAGACATTCTTTGAATCTCGCTTTGGTTAAAAGCAGCAGCACCATGTTGTTCTTCTTGCCCGCAGAGTCTGGCAATGGTGTCCGTGTCTCGGAAGAAATTCTCAACCGAGAAATCGAACTGAGAAATCCTAACGCCACTGGCAGCAGCAGCAGAACTAGCATCACCGCCATTGTTGTTTTCTGTTGGAGAATTTGCTTCGTTCGCAGCAAATGTTACTCTCTTCACTGCTTTCTTCTTTTTCTTCTCCTTGAAATCAAATAGTTCGTCAATGCAAGTTACAGGAAGCGAAGCTATCAGCGTCAACGATGGTGCAGAGAAGCTATCAAAATTTAACTTCCCCACATCAAAATAGAAAAAAAAAAAAAAAAAAAAAAAAAAAGAAGAAGAAGAAGGAAAGTTAAATTAAATCAATCGAGAAAACCGGTTTGGCGCAAAACGGCGTTTCTCACCTGACGGAGATCCCTCCCTTTGAGCGTTCTCCCGACGCCTTCAAGCACCGAAAAAGTGGTTTTGGGCGAAACGCCGGAGCCTCTGGCAACGATTTCATGCGGTGGGAGCATCTCCTCGTCATCGTCGTCGTCGACGACCACGCGGGCGAAATCATCGGTGTTTTTCCGCCTCGCCGCGATGGCGGAGAGGAGAATCGGGACCTTGACGGGGGCCGATTGCTGGAACTTTCTAGAAGGAGCGGACTGCGCGAGGTAATCGGAGGCCGGCTGCGGCGGCGGCGGCGGCCTCGGGAACGACGGAATCATCATCCGCTCAGTGGAGGGGACGGGGGACTTGCCGCCGCGGAACACGCCACCGAGGGAATCGGGTTCCGTTAGCACGACGAGGATTCCGGAATCGACGGGGCGATCGAAGTTGCGGAGGCGGGGTTTTGGTGAGGGCGCCAGGCGTTGGGGTTCGGATTCAGGGGAATCGGTGGCCCAGAAGAGTTCGGCTTCGTTGAGTTCGTCGGCGGCGGTAGCGATGGCGGGGGAGGGGGAGAAGGGGAACGGCCCGAGGAGGCGGTCGGAGGAGGATCGGCGGTGGAAGGATGCTGTGGGATCCATTTGGTTTTTGTTTGGTTGGTGTGGGGAGGGGGAAGAGAATTGAGAGTGGCGAATAGTGAATGCTGATTACTGAATACTGAACTCGACCCCGGTGATGTGGCGGAGGGTTGCAGAGTGGTAAAGTAAAACTTAAAAAAAAGAATTAGAAATTGGAAACCTCTTTTCCAGTGGGCCCCACCTCTGTCCTTGACGTGGCCTCCTCGCCATTCTACGTGACCTTGGAAACCAGAATTGAATTTCAAGCGACTACGCTTTGAATTTTTAAACTAAGGGTCCACCTTATAAATTAAAGTACGGTAGTCGCGTTTCAATGAAATTTATATGTGGACTTAAGTTTTGTTTGATATAACACTACTATACTATAGGAGACAAAAAGTATAACACGGAATAAATATTTGTATTACAAGATAATTTTTTTTATAATAAATAATGTATAATACAAATAAAATAAAAATTTAATGATGATTATGGATTTATACTGTTAATTAATTATTATGACTATCAATTTATTATAAATAAGATAACTTTTATAAAATTAATTTAAATTTTTTTCAAACAAATGACTATGACCGACTGATAAAATAATCTAAATTTATTAAAATATTTGTTAATATTAATTATTTTAATATGATTTAAAATAATGTTATATACTATCATGTGAATACAAAATACAAAATTTATATAAATAAACTAGCTAATAGAATTTAAAATATAGACATTATATGATTGTTACCCCTACTAGATAATAGATAACGTCAATTCAACATATATGATATAATAAAGTTGTTTAGCTAATAAATAATGAGAATTCAAAAGTCATTGGGAATATACTGTTTTTTTTTAATACTTTGTACTCGGTGGAGAAAAAATGTATCATAGTTTTTTTAATAAAAAAAGTTGAATTTATTTCCTGTTGTCATGTCTCATGATCGTTTTTTAAATAGAACAACAATATTTATCTATGTTCAGTGCCATAATTCTTAGCAAACCAAGCAGATTCTCAAGACGGAGTTATATGGAAAATGCATCATATCTTACTCCAAAGACTAAGGAATAGATTTGATGCCAATAAATAACATCGAAATATATTTTACCTCTTTAAAATATATAAGAAAGATCAAAATAATACAAAAACTTATAGAATGATCTAAAACATATTTTATCATATTATTTTATATGTTATTGTTAAAACAAATTCCAGTTGAAGTTTTATAAGTGTTTTTTATGCTGTTTTTCAAATAAAATTAAAACCTTTTTTTTTAAATTAAACTCTCACTTTTGTTTATTTGCAACCTACAACCGTTTATTTATAAAAATCCGCAAATATACCCATACACGGGTAAGATAATAACTCACATATTTAAGGATGGGGATGGGCGGATATTTACTCGCAAAATTTCACGAGAATAGATGTGGGTACGGGTACTGTAGTACCCATCCTGCCCCCACACCTTATGTATATACATATTAATTAATATATTATAATTTTACTATTAAAATTATTTAATTATCTATTTATTATTTTAATTATTCTTTTTATATGCTAATTTTGATATTCTATTATTATTTAATTTTTATTTGTATTAGTAGTTCAAAACAATATAGAAACTATGAAAATAAACATTTGCAAAATATTGACAAATTAATTCGGATGATAAAGTTAAAATATTATATTTATTTGTATTTTATTTTTAATATATAATTATAAACTAATTAGTTTTAAAAATATATTAGTTTTTCCTGTTTGATTAAAGTTTTTGTTTAGATTTATGTTGAATGATTATTTTTATAATGTTATTTATTTATATAAATCAATATTTGTTTGATTTTAATATTATATAAGGGTGTATTGGATTAGAATTTTAAAAGACTTTTTTGGCATAAAAAAATCTTAAAAATTTTTAAGATTTTATAGAAAACTAAAGACTGTTAAGATTTTTTTAAGAAGACTTCTGTGATTAAGATTTTATAGTTTGGATTTAATGGATTTAGAATATAGGATTGGAAAGGATTTCATATATTTATAAGATAAGATTTGAAAAGTTTTTATGGATTTCTAAAAAAAAAAAAATATTCAAAACTATTAAACATAAGTCAACAAGAGTGTGTTTGGAAATATTATTGAACATATACTAATCACAAATTATTTATCTCACCTACTAATAATGTACATGAACTCAAAATTAAAGTTACAAGCTATTAATGTATTTTGAGATATATTTTTCACAAATTTTCATAAAGTAATAGTAAAAAATAATAACAAAATATTAGACAAAAATATAAAATGTTTCATTTAACTCATAAAATCAATAATGTCATCAAAATATAAATCAAATAATTCAACAAAAAATACATGATGATCAAAACATTAATCATCTACCTAACTTGAAAAATATCCAAAGTTGTCTATGTTTTATAACATCCCAAACATGCTCTTTGTTTCCTATGTTAAATTGTATATTTTTTTTCAAAATTGACTACAATAGTTTAGAAAGGTCTTTTAAAACTTTAACTTATTATTTGTCCCGAATTAAAACTTCCTCTAAACTCGGATCTACTTCTTTTATGAATGAGACACTGGACTACATTGTAGGCTTGTAAATTGATTCATAGTGATTTTGAGGTATGAACACATCACTATTAGATGTCATTGCCTTCAAAGCAAAGAAAATGAAATAAATAAAAAAGTCTCTGTGATGAAAAAAAAAAAAAGTCTCTCGTAGTTAAATGTGATTGTTTGCTGAGTTTGGTATTTATATGATCAACTAAAAAGTCTATAAAATCTACCAAGATCCAATTAAAAAAAAAGTTCATAAAATCTTTATAATTTTGAATAACAGGTAACTTTTTTTTTTTACATTATTCAAAATCTCAATCGAATACCACAAGATTTCGTTGCTCTCTGAAAAAAATCTTGATAATCTTGATTGAATACTATCATATTAATTTTTATCATTTAATTGAATACCCAAAAAAATTTTACAAAAAAAAAAAAAGTCATTCAAATCTTAAACAATTCTAATCCAATACATCCCCTATGTTTTTTTGTTTTTTTTTATATAATTTTTAATTTTATATATATGAAAAGTGCGGGTAGCGAGTGCAGGTATGGGTATATAGGTACTCAAAGGGTATGGAGATGGGAATTGAAATTATTACTCGTACAGATATGGGATCAGGAACGGATATTTTTTTCAAACACAAGTATGGGGACTGGTACCTGTAGTCCATATTGTCATCCTTAGTTTTGGAGATTGAATTCATCTAATGATAGTCACAATAAAAAAAGAAGAAGCAAACTACACTAATATTTTGATATTTTAATAATCATTGTAATTATACATGCACCCCTCCAATAAAACCAAAGTTAATTCTCTTAATTTTAAATGTTAGTTGATTGACATATGATTTTTATAATATATTTTTTTTCCTCTAAAAAATGCATTTATCTTCTTTTTTTAATCATGATGTTTGGTTTTGTAAAAAAAAAAATCATGATGTTTGATTACATTTTTTTTATATTTTTAAAATATAAGGGATGCGCCTGTAATATATTAAAAATTCCAGGGATACATGTGATAATTCTAAAGAATTAATTTGCTATTATTTTTTCAAACGTATCATACATGCATCCATTTAACTTTTAAAATCATTACATATACTCTTTAACTTCTTAATACATTACATGTGTATTACTGTATTTTAAAAATATAAAAGATATAATCAAATATTATGTATAGAAAAAATATAAAAGATATTTTTGAGAAAAAAAATATATTATAAGTAATGTGTTACTCATATGATATAAAAAAATTAACATAATTAATTATATTTTAAGTAAAAAGACGCAAGTGTAATATAATCCAAAAAACTAGAAATATATATGTAATTAAAACAAATTCTTATGAGGTATTATTATAATTTGTTAAAATATACTATACAATCAATATTAATATAATTTTATTTATCGATTACTTAGTTAGACAATGGAGGAATGAATATTAATACTAAGCTATATAGTATATTTTACTGAATTTTTGAGATTTTTTTTTTGAATCAGGGAGGATAGTTTTTGAGTTATGAGTTATGAGTTAAAAGATGTATTGATAATTTTTTTAATTACTCGATTATTATTTTCAAATTTCAACCCAATTCAATTTATATCGAATCGGATTAGATCAATAAAACTTGAAATCCTTAACCTCGCAGTTAATGAATAAGTTATTGATATATATATATATTTAAAAAAATGAGTCATTAATAGAACTACTAACTATATAAAAAATATATATAATTTGTTTTAGGGATAAATAAATAAATAAAAATATTAAATTAATTTAATGTAAAAACTAAAAAAAAACGAGTTTGGTCAAATATAATCCTAGGTATGACAATTGAATCCGAACCTGAACTCGTGGGGATATCCCCATCTCGATCCTGATTTTGACAGGGAAAACTCGAGTTGACTGGGTACGAGTGTGAGTTTGGATTTTCCCAGCTTAAGAAAGTTGGGGACGGGAATGGGGTTGGGAATTATGATCCCCGCACCCGCACCCACACCCGTCCCCACTATTAATATAGTAAATTATATAAATACCTTAGAATAATCTATCTATTTATTACATAAATCATAAGTTTAAAAATTTATATTAAACATTAATTTAATTATATTTATTATAAAATAATATTTTTAACTCATTATATAATAACTTTATATATAAAAAATTTGTTAAATAATATTTCTATTGATAAAATAAATGAAACAATTTAGTTTATTATGAGAAATAAAAACATGTTATACAAAGGTGTGACGAGTAACATTTGAGACGATCATGTAAATCATTTTATGATTTGGGATTGTCATGTGTATGGGAGACGGGGTAGGGTTGGGAAACCCAATCCCCAACAAGAACGAGGTGAGTCAAATTTTTAAGCCTCGACAGAAAATGGGAGTGGGGACGAGGATGATTTAGAACATTTTTTTAAAAGAAAAAATCCGTTTGATATTTAAAAATTATCATCAAAAAGATAAATTTAAAAAATGTGAGACTTGTGTGTGAAAAAAATATGAAAATTATGTAAGAAATATAAAATAAAATATGTGAGACTTGTGTATAAAATTATTAGTAAAAGATGTGGACTCTATGAAAAGAAAAAATAAAAGATGTAACACTTTATAAAAAGAGAAAAGAGAAAAATAAAACACAAAAAAAATTATTTTAATTTTTTAGTTTTAAAAACTAAAATAGAAAACAATTTTTAAAAATTGATTAACCAAACAAGTTTTATAATTTTTAAATTTTTAAAAATTAAAACTGTTTTTAAAAACTAAAATCAAACAGCCCTTATGTTTATTTTTATATATTTCTTTAAAAAAAACATTTATTAAAATTTAGGCTACAATATTTCTGGTCCTTATATTTTTTTACTAAAATTCATTTTGATCATTTTATCTCTCAGATATAAATCAACGTTTCCCTTAAAAAAAAAAAAAACATCGTTTTCAATTTTAGAACATAATTTTGAATTATTATAACAATAATTGATACATTATGAATGGATTTCTTGTTCATTTTTTAGGGATTTTGACCCGTGTTCATTTTAAGTTTTGATCGATTCTTCTAATAGGTGGTTAATGTGACTTATCAATAACTTATTTGGTTGAGTATTTCAATGTCAAAAACTTATCAACAACTAATTAATTAAGTGCCTAACGTTGTTGCTGCAGTTATCTGACTTATAGAATTGTTGGCAATGTGTATGCAGAAATTAAATAGAGGTTGACCATGCGGTAAACGATGGAATATTGCATCAATTTTTTTGTATATAAAAGCTCACTTCCCCTCATCATGCTGCATATGGGTGTATTAATTTGCTTAATTATTCTATAGAAAGTGCTTTTATTATATTAGGGAAAGAAATAAACTGATGATGCAGTTACCACCAATTAACATGTACACATTTTTAAATTTTAATCTTGTAATTAATTGCATTATTTTGACCTAAATTAATTAAAAAGAATTATTTCATTCATTATTTTGATCCGTGGTAATTAATTAATTACGGCAATTATAAAAATCAATCCATAAAATTTAATAAATTGATTACCGTATTATACTAAATCTAAATCTATATAATTTTTAATGATTGAATTTATTAATTCCAACTACAAGAAAAGAATAAATCTAGTGGTGTTATATAACATCTGTATATATAGAAAAATCATCTTTAATATTGGTTAATATGTATATCTAATTTGTTGTAACCATCGATCCGTTTCAGTTAAAAAATAACCTTATGTTATAATAATTAAAGTATTCATTATAAAATTAAAAACATTTATTTTTAAGTAAAAACTTTCCAACTTCCCTAGAGAATCGCACAAAACAATGGAAAAAACAAAAAACAAAAAAAAAACTGCTGCTTCTGTTTCGGAGTTGTAATCAAGCTAACTCCTATTTTTTTTATCAAGGTCAGTCATCTTACCCTCTTTAAATTGCACTCTATAAATAATGGGAACCATCGACTTACAATTTATCTTCATATACACTTTTCTTTTTTTTTTCTATTTCTTTCTCTTATTTTCGATGGTTCTCCCAGAGTGTCGCAGCATATCTCTAGTTTTTTTCTCCGTTATTGTGTTGTTACTGATCAACAATGGTGCTGAAGCTTTTCATAAAATATATCCTCATCTTCAATCTATTTCAACTATTTCCGTGACCGGACAGCACAAAACTGGATATCATTTTCAACCTCCTAAGAACTGGATCAATGGTTCGTACAATTATATATTATTATAATACTATTTTGAATTACCCTTCAGCAATTTCTTTTGTTTTTGTTTCTTCTTGTCTTAGGTTTTAGTTAAGGGTTTTTTTTTCTAGGTTGAGTGTTTCACGTAAACTTATTTATTAACAATTAAGAAGTATTTAATACTGGGATGATTAATGCACAATGAAGGCTTGCTTTCGTAGCAATGAAGGTTGAAGAAAATTTTTGAGTCGTGGTTGAAGAATTAATTATCATTTTAAATTATGGTCACACCAGCATTGATATGACATATATCTCTGCTTCTAAGAAACTGTAAGGGTTTGATCTTTAAGTCTGCATGTATAGAAAAACATATTTGTTGAGAGATTTCTTAAATAAACTATTATTTCAATCTCGACTAAAAATACCCTTAGCTCATCCAAATTTCATATATTAGCGTAAAAAAGAGCAAAAGAAAAAACTGTGTATATCATACTTAGGGATGACTGATGAGGTATTCATATTCAAATCCTTGAAATTGAATCCTTTTTGCATGGCTTCCCAGTAGTTAAGAAATGCTGCATGCGAAAGTCTTCTATTTGACATCAAGCAGGGGTGTATATATATAATATATAAAGTACTTTGTGTTAGTGCTGTGTAGATTTGGACGATTTTCTTTTTACGGTTCGGGATAATTACACATGCATATAATATTGGTCAATTTCTAAGACACTTGACCAAGTTATGTAATTTGATGTGTCACGAAAATTGACTGAGATTATAACCATGCTGATACAGTAATCCTAATTATGTGATTTTTGTTTTTCATAGAGCTAGTTTAGTGGTTTTCCATCTTATTATTTTTGTTAGTTGTTACATAGTGGTGATCAGACTTCTTTATAACAAATTATAATAAATGGTGTAAGGCAGAGAGATAAACTGGGTGTATTAGATAAATTGTTGTATGAGTTGTTGCATAATTATAATGATAATTATGATATTGGAGTTTTGACACCTAATATTTCACATATGTTTTATAAAACATTTGTTCGAATAAAAATAAGATATCATTTAAATTTCTACTCTTCAGCATATACAAATTGTTATCTTTTTCAACTACATACATAGGTGCCATCGTGATTGATAAAAGAAGAAAGTGAGTCTAGTTATCCTATGTATTATCGCACTCACGTAGTGCGCAAATCATGGTATTTTATTTGTATATGATAAACAAATGTCTAAATGGCTTGAAAAAAACTAGTCGTCATTGTATGAATTGTTATCTGAGAATACTAACTTTGATTCCCTTTCTACATGCTTGATGGACGAATGAATGACATGCACATGCAGATCCAAATGGTAAGTAGAAACTTCATTTTTAAATTAACATCCATAGATACATCTGTATATTATCTTATATTCGTACCAATAATGCAGGGCCTATGTACTACAATGGAATCTACCATTTATTCTATCAATACAACCCCAAAGGCTCAGTATGGGGTAACATTGTGTGGGCTCACTCTGTGTCAAAGGATCTCATCAACTGGAACGCCGTTGAACCCGCCATTTATCCATCCAAACCATTTGACAAGTTTGGATGTTGGTCTGGCTCAGCCACCATTGTCCCAGGTAAAGGACCTGTGATCCTCTACACCGGAATTATCGACGAAAAACAAACTCAAGTCCAATGCTACGCCGTACCCGAAGACCCAAGCGATCCACTTCTCCGAAAATGGGTTAAACCCGACAAATACAACCCAATCCTGGTTGGTGATAACGGTGTGAACGGTAGTGCATTCCGCGACCCGACGACGGCGTGGTGGAGCAGCAAGGACAAACACTGGAGGATATTGGTGGGCAGTAAAAGAAAGCATAGAGGAATATCTTATCTGTATAGAAGCAAGGACTTCATGACATGGGTTAAGGCCAAACACCCGATCCATTCCAAGGCTGGAACCGGAATGTGGGAGTGCCCCGATTTTTATCCGGTTTCGGTTAGTGGCACCCAAGGGTTGGACACGTCCGTGGAGGGGAATAATAATGTGAAACACGTGTTGAAGAATAGTCTTGACCTTACTAGGTATGATTACTATACCTTGGGAACATATGATAAGGATAGATATGTCCCGGATAACACTTCGGAGGATGGTTGGGGTGGACTTAGATATGACTATGGTAATTTCTATGCTTCAAAGTCGTTTTTTGACCCTAGTAAGAACCGAAGGGTCTTGTGGGGTTGGGCTAACGAGTCTGACAGCAAGGAAGATGATGTTCGTAAAGGATGGGCAGGAATTCAGGTACTAAGCTTTACCATTGTCTTTTTATTACTATACATGTGCAAATTAAAGGAATTTTTAAATATGCATGTACGTGTATGTTGAAATAATTAATAATCAGGCGATTCCGCGAACGGTGTGGCTCGATTCTAGTGGCAGACAATTAGTGCAATGGCCAATTGCAGAATTAAATAATCTCAGAGGGACAGAAGTTAGTGTGAACAATCAAAACCTTCAAAAGGGAGAACATGTTGAAGTAAAAGGAATTACTGCTGCTCAGGTCAGATTCATAACTAAGCATTAATTTGTGTGTTTTCATACATATAATAATGATATTATATAACTATTATTTATTTTTTTTCTGCAGGCTGATGTGGACGTTACATTCTCAATTGCAAGCTTGGAGAAGGCAGAGGAATATGATCCTAAGTGGGTAAATGCAGAGGACCTCTGTGCCCAAAAGGGTTCAAAAGTTGAAGGTGGGGTTGGACCATTTGGGCTTCTCACATTAGCTTCTCAAAATCTAGAGGAGTTCACTCCTGTTTTTTTCAGAATTTTCAAAGCTCCAAATAAGCATGTGGTTCTCTTGTGCTCAGATGCAAGAAGGTTAGTCTAATTAATTCAAATTGGGATGAGTATTTCTAATTTCCTTTCTATTTTCAAATCTTTGATCTATTTTTAATTTTATTTTGGCAATTCTGAACAGTTCCTCTTTGAAGAGTAATTTGTACAAGCCATCTTTTGCTGGCTTTGTAGACGTGGATTTGACCACCAATAAGAAACTCTCTCTTAGGAGTTTGGTATGTGCAAATGCAACCATAAACATACAATAGTAACATTTTATGAGGTCCAAGACAAACATATAATATTAATTAATGTTTCTTCATTTTGTCTCAACTGAATGGCAGATTGATCACTCAGTAGTGGAGAGTTTTGGAGAAGGAGGAAAGACAAACATTTTGTCACGGGTTTATCCACAGTTAGCAGTGTTGAATCAAGCTCACTTGTTTGTGTTCAACAACGGAACTGAACCCATCACGGTGGAAAAACTAACAGCTTGGAGCATGAAATCAGCTGAAATAAATTGATCACCCAGAAATCAATTAGTAGGCAGAAAAAAAAAAAAAAAAGTAGAAACGCAATCTTTTCACTTTTTTTTAACATGCTCCTTTATTTCTCGGTGAATTAGTATTAACCCTACAGAAGAATAAATATGGGTGTGGTTATGTAAACTAATGTGATACAATATACTACGTGTCACTTATATATAATACCGGAGGAGATAGTAGTATGTTAGGCTTTTGTTTTATTTCAGTAGATTAGGGGTTTGAAACCATGCTACCACTTTAGAGTTTGATTAATATTTGAATATTAAAAATTCGATATTATATTATGTGTTATCAACTTTTAAAAATCGATATTATATTATATTATACAATATACTTTAATAAATATCCCAGAAAATCAATTTTCGTTTTCCCAAAAATGTTTTATTTTTTAGGGGATCCCAAAAATGTGTTAAAATAACATTTTGGGTATTTTTGAACCACTTCACAATTGATTCAAAATTTGGTGTGTTATATCTTAAAATTTTACTGCGACATAAACTAAAAAAAAACAAAAGAAAGATAGGAAGAGAAGAGATGTTGTACGTGTGATATAATTGATGAAAAAAATATATTATTGTAGAAATTATCTTACAAGTTTATTATATAAATTATCTCTAACTTTATAAGCGTAGTTTACATTTTGTCTCGAAATGATTGTTATTATTATTATTAAACATTAAAACGTATTTAATTAAAAAAAAAAACAAAACACCCCATTACTGAAATCAGTAGTCACTAGTCAGTACTCAACTACATTACACGATAATTTCGTTTTCGGCTATAAAACATGATTTGAACCGGATTGTTAAAATTAATTTTGCGTCAATTTTAATGTTCGTTTCATTAACTTCGTATCTTATTAGTGAGGTCGGTATTAGCACTTTTCATAATCGATCATCGTTTAAACTTTAACAATTTAACCTATTTTAAAAATTAATTAACTTAGTCCATAGAGCAAGTCAATCTACTATATAAACTTCTTAAGCTCCGTTTGACCCAACTTATTTTTAACTTATAAGTTATTTTTAAGTTAAAGTTAAAAATGAGAGCATAAAAAAATAAGGAAAAAATTGTTTGTTAATATTTATTTATTTTTAACTTAAAAGCTTCATAAAGTTAAAATATAATAAAATGGAGAGGTCTTGGGTTTGACTCCGCATAAATAACTTTGGATAGCTTATTATAAAACTCCTTATTTTTAATTTTTCTTTATTAAAAATAAGTAACTTTTATTATTTGACCCAACTTTTACTTAAAATAACTTATAAATTGAAAATAAACTGGACCAAACGAAATTTTAGTCCACTCCATGAATTACCAAATTTACTTATATTATTTTGATTAACAATTAAGTAATATAAATTAACAAAAAAAAAGTCAAAAACTTTATAAAAACTAATCGTATAATCAATTTGAATCAAAATTAATTATATTTATAATTAATTTTATAAATTTCATTCGAACATCCCTCTATTGCTTTGATATTAAAAAAAAAAAAAATTATTAAAATATCAGTATATGTTAAAAATAAGGAAGTTCATCCATAGTTGGCCCTATGCTAGCCCTGCATTGGCTCCATAGTCTTAGGGCCAGGAATAGTAGGGCCATTTTTTAGTAGGGTTAAGACTGACCCACGGGCTTAGGACTAATTTAACAGCTCTAGTTGGAGTGATTATTTACATGAATTTTCAATTAAAAAATTGAAAATGATTATTTAATCGAAGTTATTGGTCATGCATTCTAGTACTTCAAAAAAACAACAATGTGGTTATGAACCATTTGTGAATAAACGATAGTTACGGCGCTCTACCACCCAAATTCAATTATATCCAGACACAACATTTGGGAGTAACAAAATAGCAAGAAAGCAGTTCCTGTCAAGGAGATTGAAAGTATAAGAGATGTCATCGACCATGGTTTCATATTTCATCTAGTAAATTAAAACTTGACCGAAGAAGTGTATAGTTAGTTAAATTACGACACATTTTCTAATCTTATACATTACACTCAACATGTAATAAACATTATTAGATCATCTTAAAAAGCACAGACCAATTCAACAATGCCTCTGATTAAGTTTGAACAAATACAATATTATGAGATCATTTTAATAAGCACAGACCAATTCAACCATGGCTCTGATTAATCCAAGTTTGAACAAATACAATAGTTGAAATAGATAGTGAAAGATCGAACGCAGGTAGAATAAATATTCAAAACTTCATATAGTATAATTTCATAAAAATGTTGATAATTCTCAAAATCAATGAGCAAAAGATTCAATTATTATAATTCAAAGCACTAGCTCCTTATAAATCAATACAGGTACATTAATGGACAGGTATTCAAAAGAATCGACACTAGTTATATAATCTCATCACTTTGTTTGAAAGACAGCAATACTTGAACGATCAAATTGAATTAGAAAAAAAGGATTTTTTTAATCGATACTGCTAGAGGTGAGACGAGAGACAATTGCCAAAACATGAAATACAACTTAAAATAGACCAAAATGCCGTTCAAACATTATATAATTGACTACTTCAAAACTATTGTCTCAAAACAATTAACATTAATCAAAACCAGAAACGATCAACAATGTTGTCCAACCAGTAATTTTGTAAACAACAAACCAGTCCCTATTCTAAGTCCAACAACACTCAAGAAAAGACCAGCAATATGACCCAGTATTTACTTGATCTTCTTCTTAGGCCTCAACTGCAAGAATGAAACAACGTTCAAATCCAATCAGCATTTAACCATTAAGCACAAATAAAACAGTAAAGAAAAGGTTCAGCTCCAAATTCTAAGACCAACCTGGTTACTATGACCGCACTTCTTCTTGCGGCAGTTCACAGCCCTAGGGTGCAGACGCGCATAGCATCTAACAAAGCATAAAACATAGCACTTCAGTAAAACCAAGCATCGACTTAAACATAAAATTAGCAAAGAAATAAAAGTAAATTGTACCAATCAATGAAAATCAACTGTTTAGTAAACAATGACAGTTGACAAAGTATAGATGGATATCGATATAGGGAACAAGAATAACCCCTTATGCACTCGAGAAGCAAAAGGGGCTAAGTTATTGTCCCATAAATAAAAAGGGTAAAAATAAATGAAAATTTAAGATAGAGTACATACTTGCGGCAAATCATCTTGTCCTGGTTGTATTTGCGAGCCAACGCCATGAGTGAAGGCTCGATGATACCACCGCGAAGCCTGAGGACAAGGTGAAGGGTGGATTCCTTCTGGATGTTGTAATCGGCCAAGGTCCTTCCATCTTCCAGCTGCTTCCCGGCGAAAATCAAACGCTGCTGATCCGGAGGAATGCCTGAACAATGAACAACGATGAATTGTTTAGGTTATGGGAAATGGTAAACGCGATGCTATTGCTATGAATGGATTGTGAGTAGAAGTAGTACCTTCCTTGTCTTGAATCTTGGCCTTCACATTGTCGATGGTGTCACTGCTCTCGACCTCGAGGGTTATGGTCTTCCCCGTTAGGGTTTTCACGAAGATCTGCATTTTTGCCGCTTCACTCGCTCTCTCTCTCTCTCAAAACAAATACTAACCCTGCAACCCAGGGCTTTTATACTCTCCACTCTACTTCTAGGGTTTCAATTTCACTGCTCAATACTTGGCCTGGGCCTTGCCTGTTGTCTTGTTGGGCTGTAATTGGGCTCCATTTTTATTTAGCCTCTTCTTTTTTATTTTGAACAATTATTTAGCCTCTTCTCAAAACAAATATTTTGTAATATTTTTCAATTAAAAATTACTGTAAATATGATTAGATTATTAACTTTTATAAATAATTTTTAAAAAAAAATAAATATTTGTCAATTTTATGACATAATATTTTATCAATCAAACAAATTTTGAAATTTTTTAAAACCAAAACTAGTTTGCCAATATATTTCTTGTAATTGAAATTGATTTTGTTTTTAATTTTACTGGTTAGATTTCCTAATTCATAAAATATTTATACTTATATAAAAAATGTATAAAGTGGTGTTGTACACAAAAGTAGATTAATACGGTTACTTTTACTTTTTCTTTTTTTGAATATTAGTGGCGTTGCTTATTACTTGCAATGACCTTAACCGCGTTTAAACCTACAAAATTCCGTTTTGCAATGATTTTTTCATATTTGCGGCATAGTTTCGTGACAAGTTAGTCATAGATTCAAATCACAGACTAAATGTATTAAAAAGACTAAAATTATGATTAAGTCATCCTCTTATTGTAGAACACGGTAATAACCAAAAAAAAAAACAAAATCGACCAATTAAATGGTATAAACAAGTACTTATGCGCAAAACATGCATACACATATCGAAACAATTAAAACATCTAAAATAAGACTTGGTATGTGGACAACAATAATGAATCCTTGTGGGTTTTATTTAGTTGTGTAGTGATTTCAAAACCTGCGCAAAGATATTCGCATGTACAATGAATTGTATGTAAATTATTTGGTAATTGATAAATTGTACATAATGTTATTCCCGGCCAACCTCTTCTGCTTATTATTAAGAATATCGACCCTGGGCGCAACAATTTTCAACAATGGGTGTTCCATAGTTCAACTAAAGCAGGAACTAAAGAGATGCTATCTTGGAAGCCACAATCTCCAGAAGTCCCTTTGGGTTGTCCACATGAACCCAATGACCAGCATTTGGAAGAACACAGTAGGAAACTTTTCCAAGAGAGTCAGATACTCCCTGACTGGGTAGTTTCTGGATCCTCTCAATAGCATCTTGGTCCCATCTATCACTTTTTTCAGCACGCACGATTATTATTTCCATACCTTTGGGAGGGTTCTCCAATAGATTCCAATAGGACTTTTCACTGTAGAATTGTAACGTTGGGGATAGTTACTTTTCTGCTGCAGCAGAAAACACTCAAGAACAAGTTTAAATGAAGTTTTCAGGCATTCATTTTTGTTTCAAAAGAGGTGAATTGTTTTCTGTTTGGATGTATTACTTCAAATATTTGTATAGAAACGGTGAAAAGATCATTTCAAATGTTTAACTCAAACCAAACAATGCTAAATCTTTTACCAGTAAGAATCGAACATTTCCTTAGCATTTTGAAGATCAAATATCCATGTCTCATGATCACCAACTTTTTTCAGGTTGGTGCCTATCCAGTCCGAGAGTGCTTTAGAGTAACCAAGTCCCATCAGATGACTCACAAGCCACCTGGAAAAAGATGCAGTGTACATTTTAGTCCAACTATAATATAGATTGGCACGAAGAAGATTTGTATATCATACACTTTCAACAGTTTTTTAGACATTAGACAACCAAACAGATCATCACCTCATCAAAAGAAAATGAAGAAAGAACCTATTTTGTCCTTCTTTCCACAATATAAATGACCTCAATCATTATGCTTACAAACTTAAAATGTCTAGCAAGAATTTGTAGACTTCCATTGTACATCAAACGCAATGTGCAGACTTTGATATGCACTTCATTTGATTGTAGACAGAAAAGCATATCATAAACATGAAACTAAATGAAAAAATGGAAAAATGAATAATTCTCTATCTACCCTCTGTATGATTCTATGGAAGACGCAAAATTAGCTTCATACATATTGTTTAGCATGTATTCATATATCATGTACTCTCGCTACTGAAGGAAGCAACATATATTAGGACATAGACCAAACATTATTACTGGCCTATTGGCAAGAGAACAGGTTCAGGGATATAGAGTCTCACTTGCGAGAAGGGAATTGTGATGGTAAACTTTGCAAGGTTGCTAAAACATTTCGGACTTCATCATTACTGTTTTCTGAGTTCACTTCTCCAGGGACAGAATCCAATACCCAGAGCTGTTCTTCAGAATGGATAAAAAGAGAAACATACAACAGACATTAGGCCTATTACTATAGTACAAAACTACAAATGCTTCAATTTTTAATCCATAATACAATGATTCTTGAAAATTGAAGAATTTCAGGCAGAGAGAAAGAGATAAAGTGATAGATAGATTTTATTAAACTGGAAATCTTACACAAGTAAAAGTAAATTAATTCTCTGTTCTGAGAGTCTAATATTTATACATGTGGTGTTAACACTTCTTTTGGAGGCGAACTATACTAACAGCCAACAGGTGCTAACAGATTTTATCCTACACATATACATATACATTCGCAGCAATGCAAAAAAACAATGACTCACATGAACCACTCTATAACTGTTTTTTTTTTCTTTTCTTATTATAATTCAACAGTTGATTTTATAACTAGCCATTGCAATAGAGAAGAGAAACCTGTTTAGGCAAGAGAGCAGAATGGCCATAGTCACCGCGGCTACAACTCTCAGCAAACTGCAAAGCCACTTTTCCACCCATGGAGTGGCCTATGACAACCTCAGGCCAAGACCAACCTTCAGCCTTCACCAAATCGGCCAAATCTTTGGCCGAATTTTCAATATCATGAGGCGGATTCAGCTCCCTCTCCGTCGATTTCCCGTGGTTCCTCATATCCAACATCACCGTCCTCCAATCTACACGGGATAAAAATAATTGATAAATAACAATTCGGTTCAGAATTAGTAAATCAAAAAAGGAAAAACGAGAGCGGAACGTTAGGTACTGGAAGAGGGAGAGGAGTTGGAGAGAGAAGCCAAGAGGCTGCGAGAGAAAGATCTCCAGTTTCTGGAAGATCCCAAAAAGCCATGGACGAAAACGGCCGTTGAAGTGTAGGGTTTCTCCGGCTGGGCTCGCAGTTCTTCGTAGGCTACGGTTTCCAACCACCTTCGACGAGGGAGACTCGCTGAGTTGAGGTACCGAGTTAGGAGGTGGGAGCAGGAGCTGTTTCTGCATTTCAGAGATGCCGCCATTTCTGCCCAATGGAACCAAGGAACACGGAGGCTAACCGTATTGCTCTGTAAAAATAAAAATAAAAATAAAATAATAACAAAAACAAATTGACAGCTGTGGGATTTGAACCCACGCCCTTTCGGACCAGAGCCTAAATCTGGCGCCTTAGACCACTCGGCCAAACTGTCGGTTTTATAACTTTATTTTAAATAAAAGTATAATTTGTCATCCTTCTGCATCTGCGGGTATAATTTTGGAGTTTGGAAGTAGTTGACAGGATGCATAGCAAACTCAAAGGTACCACGTGTTATATAAATTCCAGCTTAGCTTTATAAGTTATATGTTTGTATTAAAATTGAAAAGGTATTTTTGCTAATTTCAATAATAAAAAATTGCAAAATTCAATGTACAAAATCAAGAAAGAAAAAAATTATTATTTTGAAAGTAAAAGTATTTTTTGGACTGCAATATAACATGCATTGTAATTTTTTTCAAAAATCAACTACGGGCGAGTCAAACAACACAACCCAGTGCTCATAAGCAGCGGTGCGGATAACATTTTGTCCTTGAGCACTGCAACGTTTAGATATGCTTTGGTGATGGAATGTTTCCTTTTTTGGGTAAAAAAACAGACGTAAAGGAAAAGACAGGTAGCTATCTATAATTCTATATGGCTGAAAATATGAAGAGACATTTCCAACGACATAGGCATCAGTGATTCAGTGCATCATATATGATGTCAGTAGCTGCAATGAGGGAAGGCAAAAACATCAAATATATGGGGTGTAGTTTGTTTTGTTGGGGTTTCTTTTGGTTAATACAATTTTGTTTTACTTAGGGAAATTAGTTAATAGTTAATACAATTTAATGAGCTAACAACAGGGCCAATGGATTATATTTGACCAAACTCGTTTTTTTAGTTTTTACATTAAATTAATTTAATATTTTTATTTATTTATTTTTTCCTAAAAAAGTTATATATATATATATATATATATATATATATATTTATATAATTAGTAGTTCTATTAACCACTCATTTTTTTAAATATATATATCAATAACTTATTCATTAATCGTGAAGTTAAGGATTTCAAATTTTATTGATGTAATCCGATTCGATATAAATTAAATCGGGTTGAAATTTGAAAATAATAATCAAGTAATTAAAAAAATTATTGACACATCTTTTAACTTATAGTTCGAAAATTATCCTCCCTAATTCAAAAAAAAAAAATCTCAAAAATTCAGTAGAATATACTATATAACCTAGTATTAATATTCATTCCTCCATTGTCTAAGTAATTGATAAATAAAATTATATTAATATTAATTGTATAGTGTATTTTAACAAATTATAATAATACTTTATAAATATTTGTTTTAATTACATATGTATTTTTAATTTTTTGGATTATATTACACATGCGTCTTTTTACTTAAAATATAATTAATTATGTTAACTTTTTTATATTATATGAGTAACACATTACTTATAATACTTTTTTTTCTCAAAAATATCCTTTATATTTTTTCTATACATAATACATCATATTTTATTACATTTTTTCTATTTTTAAAACACAAGAGATACACATGTAATGTATTAAAAAGTTAAAGAATATATATATGATAATTTTAAAAATTAAAGGGATACATATGTAATACGTTTAAAAAAATAATAACAAATTAATTCTTTAGAATTATCACATGTATCTTTTTTGGAGTTTTTAATATATTATCAGCGCACCCCTTATATTTTAAAAATATAAAAAAAAAATAGTCAAACATCATGATTTTTTTTTTTACAAAACCAAAAATCATAATTAAAAAAAGAAAATAAATATATTTTTCAAAAGAAAAAAATATATTATAAAAATTATATGCCAATCACCTAACATTTAAAATTAAGATAATTAACTTTGATTTTATTAGAGGGATGCATGTATAATTACAATAATTATTAAAATATCAAAATATTAGTGTAATTTGCTTATTCTTTTTTTTTTTTTTTTGTGAATATGGACTATCATTAGATGAATTCAATATCCAAAACTAAAATAAACGGTTGTAGATTGCAAATGAACAAAAGTGAGAGTTTAATTTAAAAAAAAAAAAAGGTTTTAATTTTATTTGAAAAACAGCATAAAAAACACTTATAAAACTTCAACTGGAATTTGTTTTAACATTAACATATAAAATAATATGATAAAATATGTTTTAGATCATTCTATAAGTTTTTGTATTATTTTGATCTTTTTTATATATTTTAAAGAGGTAAAATATATTTCGATGTTATTTATTGGCATCAAATCTATTCCTTAGTCTTTGGAGTAAGATATGATGCATTTTCCATATAACTCCGTCTTGAGAATCTGCATGGTTTGCTAAGAATTATGGCACTGAACATAGATAGATATTGTTGTTCTATTTAAAAAACGATCATGAGACATGACAACAGGAAATAAATTCAACTTTTTTTATTAAAAAAACTATGATACATTTTTTCTCCACCCAGTACAAAGTATTAAAAAAAAAAACAGTATATTCCCAATGACTTTTGAATTCTCATTATTTATTAGCTAAACAACTTTATTATATCATATATGTTGAATTGACGTTATCTATTATCTAGTAGGGGTAACAATCATATAATGTCTATATTTTAAATTCTATTAGCTAGTTTATTTATATAAATTTTGTATTTTGTATTCACATGATAGTATATAACATTATTTTAAATCATATTAAAATAATTAATATTAACAAATATTTTAATAAATTTAGATTATTTTATCAGTCGGTCATAGTCATTTGTTTGAAAAAAATTTAAATTAATTTTATAAAAGTTATCTTATTTATAATAAATTGATAGTCATAATAATTAATTAACAGTATAAACCCATAATCATCATTAAATTTTTATTTCATTTGTATTATACATTATTTATTATAAAAAAAATTATCTTGTAATACAAATATTTATTCCATGTTATACTTTTTGTCTCCTATAGTATAGTAGTGTTATATCAAACAAAACTTAAGTCCACATATAAATTTCATTGAAACGCGACTACCGTACTTTAATTTATAAGGTGGACCCTTAGTTTAAAAATTCAAAGCGTAGTCGCTTGAAATTCAATTCTGGTTTCCAAGGTCACGTAGAATGGCGAGGAGGCCACGTCAAGGACAGAGGTGGGGCCCACTGGAAAAGAGATTTCCAATTTCTAATTCTTTTTTTTAAGTTTTACTTTACCACTCTGCGACCCTCCGCCACATCACCGGGATCGAGTTCAGTATTCAGTAATCAGCATTCACTATTCGCCACTCTCAATTCTCTTCCCCCTCCCCACACCAACCAAACAACAACCAAATGGATCCCACAGCATCCTTCCACCGCCGATCCTCCTCCGACCGCCTCCTCGGGCCGTTCCCCTTCTCCCCCTCCCCCGCCATCGCTACCGCCGCCGACGAACTCAACGAAGCCGAACTCTTCTGGGCCACCGATTCCCCTGAATCCGAACCCCAACGCCTGGCGCCCTCACCAAAACCCCGCCTCCGCAACTTCGATCGCCCCGTCGATTCCGGAATCCTCGTCGTGCTAACGGAACCCGATTCCCTCGGTGGTGTGTTCCGCGGCGGCAAGTCCCCCGTCCCCTCCACTGAGCGGATGATGATTCCACCGTTCCCGAGGCCGCCGCCGCCGGCCTCCGATTACCTCGCGCAGTCCGCTCCTTCTAGAAAGTTTCAGCAATCGGCCCCCGTCAAGGTCCCGATTCTCCTCTCCGCCGTCGCGGCGAGGCGGAAAAACGCCGATGATTTCGCGCGCGTGGTCGTCGACGACGACGATGACGAGGAGATGCTCCCACCGCATGAAATCGTTGCCAGAGGCTCCGGCGTTTCGCCCAAAACCACTTTTTCGGTGCTTGAAGGCGTCGGGAGAACGCTCAAAGGGAGGGATCTCCGTCAGGTGAGAAACGCCGTTTTGCGCCAAACCGGTTTTCTCGATTGATTTAATTTAACTTTCCTTTTTTTTTTTTTTCTATTTTCTATTTTGATGTGGGGAAGTTAAATTTTGATAGCTTCTCTGCACCATCGTTGACGCTGATAGCTTCGCTCCCTGTAACTTCGTTTTCGGATGGTCTTTTTGTTCTCTTTGATTTTATAGAATCTGGAATGATGTTAAGATGCTGGACCAAACTTGGATAAAGTTCTCTTTCTTTTTTCTTTTTCCCCCCCCCTCTCTCTCCATTTTTTGCATTAGATTAATACTTTGGATAAAGTTCTAGACATTTAAAATGGCTACTCTTTAATGCCTAAGCTTTAATTTGAATGTTGTTTCTGCTTTTATTTTTACTTCAGTTGCCCTGTCTCTGTCTTTGAATATCTAATCTTTGATGATAAATTAATGAAACAATTCCGTGTGGTGATGAATGGAGTGAAAGTGATGCTATGCTAACCAGAGAATTGGTGCTTCTCATGTGATTATGAATATTATCGCTAGTAGTTGTTTTGCTAGGAGGTGAAGGACAATAATTGTGCTTTGAAAAGCTTGAAGAGTAGGTGAGATTGTTGTCCATATTCGTGTTAACATGTCTGATAATGAATATTACATCACGGATTGGATTAGATTAGATTCTTATTAAGCTTAATAAAGAGCCATAATTACTGGTTGTTTAACACCTGTTATGTTTGTTATTTTGCTGATAGGGAATAGTTCTGGTTTGGTTTGTGAATCACATTCTATTACTCCCTCAGTTTTCAGGTGAATGACTTATCATGTCTTGTAGTATATGTATATATGTCTCATTCATGTCTGTCATATTAATATAGGTAAATTGGGTTGGGTAAAATGTTGATTTGACTTTTGAGAATAGTGAATGTCCAACATGAAGATTTACAGGATGGACTTGTGTTTGGGTTGGGGTAGTTCTCACTTCACAGTTCATCTATGTTGATTTCCTTTCGTGAAAATTGATTGTTTGGCCCACCGTGGGCAGAGTTGTGAGCAATTGGATTGTGATGTTGCTTGTGGAATTGGTATATCAGACAGTCATGAAGCATGGACAATTCATTTTCCTGATTTAGAATATTTTATTTCTTCATCACCCAACCAAGCAAACCAGACAGGAGATTCAACGTCAATTAAGCTAAGCACATGTTTCGTGTTGTTTTACTGAAAGAATAGAATCCTCTGTCACAAGATTAACTTTATTATACTGTCCCCGCAATACACCAACTGTTGAATGGGTTAAAGTGGGTCATAATTCATAAATCACAAGTTGCTCGCAAAAGGGTGCTTAAGTTATTCTAGTTTGTAAAAAGTCTTTATATATTATACTAAAACGCCCTAAAGTGATTTTTTTTATATAAATAAAACTCTGGAAAGATAGTTATAAATAGCACAAGTGAAATCTATTAAAATTTGTAATTTTATAGATTTTGTTTTTACTAACTTTTATAATGGATTCTAGCCAATAGTAAAGGGGACATTAGAGTGTTATTAGCATTGTTTTCTTGTTATTAGCATTGTGCTCTCTTACACTCTACCATTGGATGGAATTTATTGAAATTAATCCATTCGGTTCTTGAATATTATAAGCAACAAAAACAATGTTTTCTAAAAAAAAGAAAAGAAACTTTTCATAATTTTGATCAATAGTAGAGAAAGTATTAGAAAAAAAAATATTGGTAATCATGTTTTTTGTGTGACTAAATTTTGGTAATCCAATAACTTCAATGATGACTAATTTTTTGTCGGACAGCTTATCTATCCCTTTTAATTGGATAATTCTCTTGCATTCATATTTTTTTTATTCATAAGAAACTCAATTTTGAAATTTTGATTAAAAATACCAAATATATTACCACTTAATAAAAAAAAAAAGAAATAATGTTATTAGCATTCTTCTATTTATTATTAATTAAATAATATAAATATTGATCTCATGATTACTATTTTTGTCACGAAAATTTATAGACAATGGCTTGAAAAATTGCCAATGCCTCGAGTGTTCACTACGGAAATTCAATAATTTATACCACAGGTGATCCAAATCCGTTCACTGGTGAGGTTCTTTAGTGTTAGTACAGTCTGATACATTTTTTTCTTGGTTATAATTTATTCAAATTAGAAAGATGACATTACATAAATGTAAGATTCAAATTTTTTTTGTAATTTTCGGTCAATTTCAAACAATAAGATTGTGTTTCAACTTTCAAAAAATTATTATTTTAACATTTTAGTTTTCCAAAAGTTATAATTAATTCACCGCACTCAAAGTTTTAAAAAAATCTAATTTAATTCCTAAATAATTTAAAATGCATAAATTTGCTTTTTTTTTAATTAAATTTTGTCATTTATCATTCTTATCTTAATAAGCACAACTATCATTTTTTATATTTCTACAAATTAATTTAAAAAGTAGAGTCCAAATAATAAAATTTAACGAAAAAAAACCAAATAAATATATTTTAAACAATTTAGAAACCTAAGAACAATTCAGAAAATTAATTATAACTTAAGACAAACTAATTTAATGAAAGTAAATTAATTGCATCGTTATTGAACAGCTATATAGCTTATTTCAGTTAGCTTGTATAGGCAAGTCAGATATGAATGGATATGCCTCAAAATTTTAAATTCAGAAAGGGAAATCCCCTTTCATACATCTAATTGAATCATCATCCTTGCCTTCGATTTTCTTAAAATGCATTAAAAAAAACAAAATGAATCAACAAACCTAACTAAAACAACAAAATATCGTGTTGTGAAAGTGTTTACCACCCGATACAGAAGCATTGACAAAAGGCCTAGTCAAAGGAGCTGAAATCCCCATTGGTTGAATCTAAAGAGGACAAATTGGGCAAAAGCCCAGTTGCCATATAGAACAAACAAAAACAGAGATCCAAACTCCAGTGGCTTTCATAGGCATCAGTGGTTCGTACTAAATAAGGTGGGAGAAAAGAGAACCCAGAAGGAAAACCCTAATGAGAAACCTAAAAAGCTGTTAATGTGGCGCTGCTATGACTCAAAACGCTTCCATTGTGAAATAGGGAAGGCGATCTTAAGGGCAGCGCCGACAGATTCAAAAAAAGAAACAAGAAACTTTAACAACAGATCTTACAACGGTGTCTGAAAGGAGAAAAGGAAGCAGATAAGCAAAACCCTAGTAACCGATGAGGTGAATATATAGTCTTGTTGGTATTCCTGAAAGACGAGTTTACCCTTACTGGGCCTTTTCCTAAATAATGACGCTTCTTCGGCTTCTGGTTATGGCCTTTATTATCTATTTGGGCCTCTACTAATTCGGGTTTCTAATTACAGCTTCTGATTTCTCTTTTGCCCTCTTTTACTTAAACACTTTATTTTCTGTATTTTTTAATATATTTTCAAGTGTTGAAATTTTAAATATGTTTTGAAACTAAATTCCAGAAATAAATGTAATAAAAAAAATTATTTTTTTAAAAGGAGATGTTTTTTAATAAAAATAAATAAATAGTAAGAGATGCATAGGCTAAAAAGGATGTCAACCCTCTTCTGCAAATTAATATAGGCCATACTTGAGGTACCGAAGAATTTTCGTCTCTTGGCCCATGAACGGTGTGAACACCGAAAATCAATAAATAAATAATCTTGTTACCTGTTAGAAGGTCCACTTTTTTCTAGTAATGTTTTTGAACCAAAATAATCTACCAAGGACAATAATCTTCAAATTCGGCCTAAAGATTACATACAAAAGTTTGGCCCAATAATCTCCCCGGGCTAACTCGAGCAAATCCCCCAAACCCACACATAGACAAAAAAACCAAAGGATCAGATAAAAAAAAATGCATATAAAAACCTTAGGATCTCGTATATTAGGCACAAATGCGACTATCTGAGTGTTTAAAGAAATGAGATTAGTACGATGAAATGATGTAAGCAAAGGTACGATGATAAGTTATTATGTTCCTATTTAAATTTTAGCAATTAATTTTCCATTCAATAACCAAAATTCATCCCTTGACTAACAAGAGTCAAATTCAGAATATGGCTAAGCATTGTATGTAAAAAATAAAAGTTCAAAGACAGAAATGTGGTTCTTGTTTTAGACCACTAAATGGTATTTACTTGTCGCCGAAGAAAACAAGTAATTTGTCAGTCCATTTGAGAGGGACAGTTGGTACAACCTTCGCGTCGGGTTCATACTCGTTCCGAAGAAAATGTATGCACGCTTTCGCTGTAACATCAACGGGTGTTAAAGGTATGAATTTTACTGACATATTGACCTACTTGCTCCAATTTTCCATGCTTTCCGCAAATGGTAATCATTAATCAATGCTCAACAGTGAAAAACCGCACTATGTTCATTATATTCCTTCCTTTTAATGTACTATAACCATGATTTATTATGGCATCTTTCTTAATGTTACAACATTTAATGTCTTATTACTAAATAACTTTTTTTTTCTTTTTGCAAAGCAAAGTATCTCTGTAAATCCCACATCCATTATAAATATAATCAGTTAAATATATATTCTTTATCCATACCAATTAAATATATATAAGTGAGGATAACTAGGGACGAAACCAGAAAAGGTGCTTAGGGAGGCGAAATTTTTTATGTTCATAAGTAAAACTAGTAACAATTATTTTTACTATTAACAAATATTAAATTTTAATCCAATAAAATATTATTGGCAAAAACAATTGTAACTAACTTTTTTTTATAAAAAAAGAAAAATCTGTATATAACAAAACATTTATTTTTCATTGTCAAGATTACGACATTCTTCTATTCTTAATTTGATAAAATTCTTTACTAATTTTAATTTATTCTGTAACGAAAGCCTTTGTAATATCATTTTCAATGTAAATAAAAGTCAAAATTTTGATAAGAAAATCATCTTTATTTTATTAAGAAGTCTTGTTTTCACAAGTTCAATAGCTAAAAAAACACGTTATATATGTAGAAGTAGTATTTTTAGACTTAATACAAAATAATGAAATTATTGATTAACAAGTATAAGGGATAGGCTTGAAAATTTAAAAATAAATTTTTTATTTCTATTATTTAAAGTCAAGAGACCAACCATGAAAAATAGAGTTTTGTTTATTGTTAAAAAATTTAAAACTAAATAGATATAAGAATGAGTCATTTGTCTTATTCGGCCAAAAGCAAAAATATATAGCTTTTATCAATGCATTTAACGGTTCAATGAAGTTTTTGTGTGTGGGGTGCAAAAATTATTTTTCAATGTACATATGAAATATTTAAGGTGGCCTAATAGCCTGTGTTACTTAACTTAGCATCCAAATATTAGATACTAATCATTTTGTTACAATTTCGAATTCATAATATTGTTAGTTCATATAAGAGAAGGTTTTTGAATATGAAATTTTAAATCCCTATTATTATTGAATGAAAGTTTCAATTTATAGAGCACATAAACTAATAACAATAATTCAAATGTAACTAATGATGTGTTTAATAATAAACAGAATAATAAAATAACAACTAACAAGATAATAAAATAACAACTAACATTATGAATTTGAAATTGTAACAAAATGATTGGTATCTAATGCAAGATAACCCTCATCTTCCAAGTCAATTTTATCATGTTGAATTTGACTTAAATTCAATATGATATAAGACATCTATTAAAAATACGATAAATGATTTTTTTTTGTCATATATTACTTATTTTGTTCAATTTAATTTTTTATCTTTAAAAAAAAATCATTTTCATCATTTATGTTTTTAAAAATGTTCAAAATAATCATTATGTTAACATAAATTTAAAATTTTTGTGTTACAAAGATGTTGACTCAAAGTGTTGTCAACGATATCATGACGTCACAATGAAATCAACCTCCATGAATGAGAGTTTACACTATACATTGAGATCTATATATATAAAATCATGTGCATAAAAAAATCTTTTTGGACGATAAGGAACACAAAGAGACATCAGTATACCAAAAAATGGTCATTACTAACAATGTGAAGATGTTAATAAAAGATGAAGTTGTATTTTCATTTCCAGATTATCGAGGTGTGGAAAGAAAGAAATATATTAACAACTTTAAGTTGACACTGCATAAATACTATTTTAAACTTTTTTTAAAATATAAAAAACTAAAATGATATTTTTAAAAGATAAAACACCAACATAAATAAATAAGATAAATGAGAAAAAACGCATTTGAGCATAAAAAAATATGAGCAACCGACTAAACCATTTTTTATTGGCAGAGATACATGTGCGGTGATTGATGTATGAAGATATGCAATTGGTTGAGCCAGCGTGCTAAAGGCACACGTAATCAAAATTCAAAACTAGTTGTATCTGTATGGCTTGTTTTACACGATGAACGCGGCCGCAAGTGGTGGATGACTTGAAAGAAGGTCAAGTATCTTGACTCTCTTGACTTCATTTTTTCTTTTATGGGCTTGTTCCCACGATTGCACCGCCATTCATGACAATTTGGAAATTACTACTATTCAATTCTATTTCTTCTCTGTTCCTTTCAATTTCCACAGTTTCAAGAGATTTTTTTTTATGACTCATGATCAACCAACAGAACACATGCAGTACTTCCTAGTTTCACTATAATTAAGAAAGCAGAATGAACCAGTTATGGTTATGTTGCTAATTACTCTAGTTTAAATATTTTTGGTTGTCTTGCGTATTGCGTATTGCGTATGCTCACGTTGATAATGGAAAATTGGAGCCTAGCTAGATTTGTTCAATGTGTTTTTCATTGCTCTATGTCTGAACTCTGGTGATGTCAAGGGATATAAACTGTGATGTCCTAAGACTCATAAAATTACTATTAGTAGATATGTTATAATTTTCATGAAACTCATATATTTTGTGGTTTGTCCACTCTAATACCAATATAGATCCCCAAAAACTTTCTTAAAATATAATATCTTCATCTCTGAAAAAAAAATTATCATATAACTTCACAAAATTAGTCATGACAAGAGCTTTTCTGTCCAAGTTAATAATTCGGATCACCAATTCTAATATAAAATACTTTAGTTTTTTTATACCCCTTACTCCCCAAGTTTTGTCAAATTATACAAATATTTCTTGCTTTTTTCTATTCCTATGCTGATTCCTCTTAATTATTTTAAAAATATCACGTTGAAACCTCTGGTATATTACACTAGCGACCTTTAATTAATTGTTTATAAAATATTACATTATATCTCCTTATAACTATAAAGATTAATAAAATAAAAGAGATTTGTGTAATCTTACAAAATCTCAGGAGATGTCAATTTTATTTTTAGTTTTTAATGTATTTAAAAAATTATTAAATTATATTTTCTAAGCTTACCAATATCTGAATATTACATTGGATATTTGACTAATTTGGATCTAAGTCATGCATATATCATTGCATTACTTTTAAAGAATGTGTTTCTTTTATTAGCACTTATTTTAAGAAGTTTCCATGGATGGTAATTTACTCTCTTTGGGGTCAACTGCATTGAATGAGTTTATCTCAAAATCAATTGGAACTTTATACCAAAATATGCGGAAGTATTTGTCATGTAATAGTGATATTAACGCTGTCAACTTATTTCTTTAATTTGAGAATTACAGTATAACCGTTAATTGGATTAAATCTTAGACTTTATATGTTTTTAATGAATTTTGGTTTGTTTAGAAATTTTACTCATTTACACTAAAAAAAAAAATAGTCATTTTGAAGAAGAGAGAAATGTGTTATTTTTTTTTAATTATTTTTATTGATTTTGAAATGCAATTTGCTTGGTCTACTTGTTAGGGAGGCTTGAGATTTATATTGGGATTTGACTTTTGAGGATTGTGAGCATGGAGGATCTATGTTTTCATTTTTATTTTGTTTTATATAATTCTGGGCTTTATAAATTTTTAATTAAATAAAGTTATTATAGTGACAGTTTTTTTTTTTTAATTTTGGAGGATACTTGTGGACTTCTAAATTTCTAATGCTTATATATTCAAAATTGTTGGCATGTTAGGTGTGAATATAATACCTGAACATTCCTCTTGACAATAGCAAGCAACTACGAGTATATATTTTGTCACGTTTCACATTAATTTACTCGAAAGTTTACCAGTCACAGAAATTAAGATGGTTCACATGCCAAATGATCAAGGCTGTCGACGATTCAGGAACGACAGAGTTACCAAGTCAAATTTTCAACCTAAAATCATCATTAATTTCATAACAAAATGTCATCGTCCACCACAACGACAAAACCAGATATCAAGTTTTCCATTTACACGCTTCATCTGTTTCTAGCTATCTCTGTGGAAAAATTAATTATTTCATATTTATATAATTTAATTCAATTGTAAAATATGATCATTTATTCAAAATTCAACCTTGGATTTTTAAATCAAGTAGTCAACCATGTATTTTTCTTCAACCAAGAAGAGCGTGTACTTGTACACGGAGGAAAATAGCCATGTAATTTTTTATTTTTTATTTTATCAGCAACCATGTAATAATATGATAATTGAATAATAATAATAATAATAATATATACTCCACAGTTACACGGTATAAAAACATCAGATTTTGAATAAAGTCTAATTAAATAATTTCCAATTAGTCAATTGGTCAATTTGGAAAATATTGCATACTATTGGACTTGTGATTATAGTTTTTTTTTTTTTTTTAAAGCAAATTAGAGTTACATTTCTAAAGTTTTATCAAATTATTGATAGTTTTTTTTTTATACACTAATATCCAATTAAATTTGAAATCATTATCCTGACATTCACGTATATTTTAAAACATTACATATGTATCTTTCAAAACATTTCATTAACACTTAACAAAAATAAAAATAAAACTTTTAAAAACTTGTGGTGTAATTACATAATAATTTGTTAGTATAATTTTATTTTATTTTTTTATAAGCGGTTAGAATTTATTAGATTGATTTCTCTCTACCTGAAACAACTACCACCCCCGTTTCATCTTTTTGCAATAATTATACTTCACTACACCACATTTCTGACCAAATGGTAATCAAGTAAAAAGTAATTATTTATTATTTACTTTATAAAAAATTGTAAAATAATTAACGAAAATAAAAGTAAATAAATAAATATTCGAAAACGATGAATAAAAAAAGTTTTTCATTAAAATTTTGACACTTAAAAAGGTAAAGAGTGGGAGTGTTTACAGATACGGGTAACCTGTAAACTCAATCCAACCTGACTGAATCCGATTTTAGTAAATTGATAAAGTGTTTGAGTCAAATTCAATCTAAACTAATTTTAATCAGATGACTTACAAGTTGGATAAAGTGTTTTTTTTTTTTTTATAACCACCCACTATCCACTACCTTTTATCATATATTTATTTTTTTTATTTTAAATTAAAATTATAGAGAGGCATGAAGTGACTCTCTTCCACTCTTAATAATAATAATAATAATTGAATAATTTAGGCTAAAATATGTTTTTAATCCCTATAAATATGGTAATGTATGTTTTTAGTTTTTACAAAATTTTTAGTCTTTTTTTCATCCCTATAAATTTGAAATGTGTTGGTTTTTGGCTCGAAACTAGGTTTGACTATCCGAACCTAGGTGTATGATACATTTTTTTTTAATATCTCCCATTTTATTTTTTGCACTTTCATTTTGCTTATTCCCATCCCCACTTTGCTTTTTGCACCTCCAAATTTTTAATTTTTTAATTTCTTGTTTTTTTTTTTGGCTTAAATATTTTTTGTGTCCCTGTAAAATACACTTTTTTTTTTTTTTTACTTTGGTCCCTATAAAATTTTTAATATGTTTTGAATTCTTACCAATAACGTGATATCATCTTAATCGTTTATATATATTGAGATGATGTCACATCATTATGTAATTAACAATTAAAATGATGTTACGTCATCGGTAGGGACCCAAAATCAACATAAAAAATAATAGAAATCCAAAACATAACAAAAATTTTATAGGGATCCAAAACTAAAATAAAAAAGGGGAGCATTATACACAGTCAACTCAACTATATTTGTGTTTTTAGTATACTTGATATATTATTTTATTTGTATTGAGATCGGCATAATATTTTATTATGGGTAATTCAAAAGAAATGTATATAATAGATTATATATATATTCTCAATTTTGGTGGAAAGAAATTGCTATAGCGGTAAAGAATAAAGGAAAGAGCACTAAAACTAGTAAAAAAAATTATGGCTTAAATAAATTTTAGATTCCTATAAAATCTTTTTTTTACTTTAAGTCTCTATAAAAATTTTGTTATGTTTTAGGTTCTATAATTTTTTATTTTGGTTTTAGGTTTCTACCAATGACATAACATCCTTTCAGTTAAGTGATGATGTAACATTATCTCAACATATATAAAGAGATTAAAAATTTTGTAAGGACTAAAAATATACAATATCATATTTATAGGGATTAAAAATATATTTTAATTAATAATTTAATAATAATAATAAAAAATCTATTATTGTTTCTCGGAATCTCTCACTTACTCAACATTTCAACCTTACTCTTCCACCTACCTCCCTCACTTCTATTTGTTTTTAGTTTATTTTGTATTAATGTTACAATATTATTTAAACCTTTTCAACTATATTAAGTTAAGTGAATTTTGTTATTTGGGTTGATAACAATTTTTATTTTAAAAGTATTATTATATTTAGCTTATATTTGTGTATTAATATATGATTATGTGAATTAAGGTTATGATTATGTGAATTAAGGTGGAAGGGATTAACAATTAAATTTGGAAGTGTTAGTATATTTAGTTTATTTTGTGCATTGATATATCATTATGATTATCTTTAATTGAAAATAATTTTTATTTTAAAAAAAATAACAAAATTTAAAAATCTATTCTGATTTTTTGATAGATGATCCAACTCAACTAACTTATTTATAATTGAATTGGGTCTGAAAATAAAATCATGCAAACTCAATCCAATCTTTGGTTGGTGTTAAAGAGGATTAGTATAATAACTCAACCAAGGAAAAGGAATGCGCCAAGCATTGAAATTTCAAAAGGCATTATACGGACAGTGGGGACACCGGCGTAAGCGCGTGGAGTGGAAATTTCGTAGCAAATTAACCAAATGACCCTTAGTTTGCGCTATAAATAGATCCACTCGACCTAGTGCATGAAAATTGGTGACGACTCACGACGTTGTTGGTACTGGCTCAGGAGAAGATGGAAATTGAATATATGGCACCAGGTTATCGTTTCTACCCCACAGAAGAGGAGTTGATTTCGTTCTATCTTCACAATAAGCTTGAAGGAGAAAGGGAAGATCACATGAATCGAGTTATTCCAGTCGTTGATATTTACGACTACAATCCAACCCAACTCCCACGTAAATAAATATATCTTTTCATTTACCTGGAAACAAAGCACATTACATGTTAATATTAATATAATGGTGTACTTTGAATTGCAGAAATATCAGGAGAGGCGAGTATGAGAGACACGGAGCAGTGGTTTTTCTTCATACCGAGGCAAGAGAGTGAAGCGAGAGGAGGGAGACCTAAGCGTCTCACAAGTACAGGGTACTGGAAGGCTACAGGGTCACCAAATCATGTTTATTCTTCTGATAATCGCATCATTGGCATTAAGAGGACTATGGTCTTCTACAGTGGAAGAGCTCCAAATGGAACCAAAACCGATTGGAAGATGAACGAATACACCGCCATCAAACCTGAACCATCATCATCATCATCCTCTAATTCCAACAAGCTCTCAGTTCCCACGGTACGTAATTAATACTTGCTTATTTAATCTGTTAAATCTTGAAGGCTACGATTATCTTCTGAACCCCCCAAAAAATTACTTCAAAGAAAACAAATCCAGCATTCTTATTTCTTAATTAATCTTACGAATGCTACTTGATATTGTTCTCAGTGGATAGTTACCTTACAACTAATCAATCATTCAGTCAGAACAATTACCTGACAATGAAGTTTGAATTATAAATACAGATCGTAGTTGCACTTCTTAATATTAATAATGAATTGCAGTTAAGGAAGGAATTCAGTTTATGCCGAGTGTACAAAAAATCAAAGTGTTTGAGGGCATTTGACAGACGACCACCGGCAAGGAGGCATGAGAATCAGAATCAGAATAATATAATGGTGGAGAGAAGAAGAAGTGCAACGTGTTCACCAGCAGAGAGTTCATCCTCCGGAGATCTTGACCAAGACCAAACCCCTCTTCACGGTACTGAGGAAGTCACCCAAATGGATGTTGACCCTTTTTTGGATTGGGAGAAAGTCGATTTGTTCTTGGGATCTGAACCATGATCATCTATCTATCTATCAGCTAATCACCGAATAAGCAGAAGAAGAAGAAGGCTTGTGTTAATTAATTAATTATTACGTATCTATGTCGCAGAACCCCACTACTTTAATTTCTTTATTTTCTTGCTTCCTGAGTAGTTTTGTAAAGATTGTGGAGTGGCTACCTAATTTGTCTGATAATTAAACTATCACCTACAAACTCTTCATCTTGTGATCAATCGCACCAATATCCCCCGTCTAATCTTCATCAGGAATCAAAGATTTCAACAAATTAATATATATGAATGAAATTAATTAGCAAACCTAGAATTTCTTGAGATTATATATACAAATTCTCCATTCATATATTTTAGTTATTTTTATCATGTTTAATCTTTAAAAAAAGGATTATTTTTTCACTAGTTATTATAGTTTTAATTTATTTGAATATATATACACTAATAAAGTCTTTATAAAATGTTAGTAACATATATACTTTTTAATAGACTATTTTGAACACACTCTTAATTTATTAAGAATTGAAATTATAAAAATAAAACCGTGAAACACTTTTCTTATTTAATAACTCTCACTTAAAGTTTGTTATTTTTTAAAATATATTTTAACTAAAAAAACGTGTTTAAAATAGCGGATATTGGATAATGAGTTCAATCTTCCTCTTTGAATATATAATTTATTTTTGACGCATGAGATTCAAACATAAGATCTTAGTTAAAAAGAAGTGAGTCCATTACACCTTGAAATTTAACATTTAGTATTCTGAGTTCAGATTTAGAAAACTATACAAATTGCCGTATTTTATATTCTTTATAGTATAATTAAGAGGAGATTGAAATTATAAAAAGTATTCTGAGTTCAATTCTTACATAAGCTTTTTTAATTTTTTTTCTTTCCATTTGAACTAATTAGGGAGTCATGTCTTAAGTCCTAGAAATGCAATCCTCAAAATAAATAAATAAATAAATATAAGTCCGGTAAATGCATATAAGAAAGAGGTGTAATTAACAAGGTTTGGTAAAGTTTTAATTTACTTTCTGTAAAAAAGTTATTCATTATTTAATCATGTACGTTATCAAATCAATAGAAAAGTTTGACTTTTAAAATAATAACTACTCCTCTATGTCTTAAATTATTATTTTTAGTTTTAAGAAAATATACATATATATCTTAAGAAAATTATTAATAACACTAACTATTATATATATAACAAATTATTCTATAAACAAAATATCCAAATTGAAATATAGTTAGAGAATAGTTGAAAAAGACACCAATATAAATAAGTGTTTTAATGGAAATTAAAAGTAATACTTTATTGATTTTATAAAACGGTAAATAGTTAAAAATATGTCATATATATGGTCGAACCAAGCAGACTAGCTTAGTTTTAACAGTTATGATTTCAAGTTAATTTTTCTTTTTTTATTTATTTATATTTTTCAACTTCACTCGTAAAAATTAATTATTTTGTGAGACGAAGGAAAGGAGTTGACATAGGCACAGACCCCACGCCTCAACTCCTTCCACTAGAATAGAATTTTTTTCAATATATTTTGTCCAAGCTAATGGATTTTCCCTAAAAAACGCCATTAGTGGTCCTTGGTGCACGTCAAAACCCTAATTAATTAGCAATAATGTTGTGTTGATACTATATATGGTCTATGGATGCAATATGAGTGCATGTCCCCACTCACTGCATTTAACTTGTTGTATTGCTAATTAATGTTTTAAAGATAAATATTGGATCAGCATATATGTCTGGCCGAAACAGTTGAAGAAGACATATATGGAACTGTCAAAACATTTGCATGTGGACTACGTACACTACTATTAATTAAGCTCTCATGCATGTGTTTGAAACAGAAGAAGAAATGGGTAAGAAAAAAAATTAAAACCGAAGAGAGAAACAAATAAAAAAACAGATCGAGTGATGAAAATATGAGTTGCTTGTTTAAGAGAAATGAAGTTAGTTGTTAAGTAAGCTACTAGCTTGTTATCTGTCAACTACTTAAATGAAGTCTCAAATGACATTTGAGTAGAAGAATTAAAATAGTTTTTTTTTTCTTTTTCAAATTACTAGACTAAAAATATCAATTTTAAATTTGGGAAACTAAATCAAACTTATCTCCAAATTCAAGAGACTAAAACATTTATTTTTTAAAAATATTGCTTTTCTCATTCTAAAATGATTGATGTTTAAAGATTTTTAACATAAATTTAACACAACAATGAATAAATTATTTGTTGAAACAATTTTATTCAAATTTTTAGAAAATACGTACTAAAACACAAGTCTTTTTAAAATAGAGGAAGTATTAATAAAAGGCAAAATCACGACACTGTACAAATGTGCATTGCATGTGATTTGGCAGCAAGAAAATAACAAAAGCAAATGTGTCTTCAATACACCCTACATACAAATTAAACAAAAAAAAAAAGGAGGAATATTTATAATCATATTTTAATAAAATTTGCAGCTTCCATATAATAATGCCGTATTGATCATTTGCATATTGCCGAAACTACCAAGAAATCTCATAAAACCAGCAAGTATTTATCTCACACGGACTCGTCTATCATAGCCATAAATTTCTAGGGTTTGGATAGGACCCCGACCAAACTCGAGGGACAACATTAACATAGAACATGACATTCATACATTAACGCGTTACTTGTTTAATACTTGATTCTGATGGTAGAGGGAAGTAGTAAAGGGCTGAGAAAATAGAATAATGGGTCCTATTTTTCCGAGCTACGGACTATATATATCCAAGAAAAGCATATTCACCTTTTAATGAACTTCTCAGTAGTTACTAGAACTACCTCTCTGTAGATGTTGTTGACTGAAAGATCTAGTTAGTTGACTCTCATGATTAAGGTCCCACTAGCAATTAGAGGAGAGAAATTTACAGTCGATTTTTAGATAAAAAATCTTTTAAATTAAACCTAAAATAAAGTTGTGGTTTAATTTGGTTCGATTTTAACATAACATTAAATTTAAACCAAATCAAATTAATTTTTTTACAACTTGGTTCAGTTTGGTTTTGTGATTTTTTTAAATTTATTATCGTAAGTTAATCTTTTTTAATCAAACTTACATAATTGTTATTTTATATTTTTTTATTAAATTTTGATTTAAATATTTTAGTTTAAAAAATATTATTTTTACTTCTATTTAACATTATTATAAAATGATATTATTAACTTTTCTTGTAACATAATAATAAATCATGTTTCACTTGATATTTAATGTTATTTAGTAATATCAATATATTTTTTTAAAGATATGAAAGTAAAATATGTATCATAATATATTACAAATTTATTATTAAAAAAAGTATACTATAAATCATATATTATTATCATAAAAAATTAAAATATTATTAGTTAGATAATACTAAACATTTAAAAGTAAATCAATATAATTATAGTACGTGGTTTGATTCAATCTTTATAATAAAATATAAAAACTGAACCTAACTGTAAAAAATATGCGATTTTGAAGATTTTTGATCCATGCAATTTTTTTATTTGATCGATTTTTAATTTTTTTTGGACGATTTCATGGTTTAGTTCGATTTATTAATACTCTAGGAGGATAATTCTTTGATGGAGAATGAATTACTCTCACAATTAATATTAATTAACTAGTGCATGAAGTAACGCGTAATGCATGTGAAAATAAAGTCCTAAACTACAATCTACATTTCAAATGCACATATCAGTCACTCTCACATTTTCAAGGCTTGGCATGGCTGTTCGTAATTTCAACAATCATGCATGGGAGTATTGATTGAAGTTTTTCAAAGCTTCCACTTTGTTCTGATAATTAGAATGTTTAGGAACATAAACACGTATATTCCCAATAAAATAAACACCACATAGTTTGCCGTTTAGGTACCTAACTAATTATGTTCAATTAGTTGTTTGTTAGTAAGAATTAAATAAACATGTTCAGGTAAAATGAATTAACTTAAAATTCTTGAATATAAGAAGAAGAAAAAACATGTTTATTAGTTTAAAATAGTAAATAAAACTTAGCTAATTTTGTCTTATTTAATAAAATTATTTTGAAAAAACGTAACTCTTCATTTAATTGAAATTATTTTTTTAATTAATAATTATTTTTTTCTTATATTGGAAATCAAAGAGAATGTGAATAGTTGTTGGAAAATATAGGGAAAACGCGAACTACGGAACTAGTAATTCAAAACTCGATTAGGAGGATTACTGACTGGAAGAATTGATAGTGGGAAATGGACTTGCTACACGCCTACCTGGGGAAGTAAATTATGCTACGTATCACTTGCGACTTGCTGAGTGTATTACTATTAACGCGTTTAAATCATCATTATTTTATTATTATTATTATTATTAAGATGGTAAGGAGTTGAGATCATTATGTTGGACTCAATAAGGACAAGAAATAATCCACAAACCAAAGCAGTCAGAGATAAACCATTCATTCATTAATTACTAAATTAATGAGATTCTCTTTCCCAAATCACATTCATCAGTACTAGCTAGTAGTAATTTCCATGTAGCTGCATATACGACTTGAGTCTGCATACTGCGTTGATTGATGACAGCACTAGACCATTTTATAAGTCGTCTCCAATTAAATAAATAATAATGGGACAAATAATCTGGATTCACGAAAAAAATAAAATAATATATAGATTTAAGACATGTTTGTAAGATCTATCTGTTTTTATTTTTAAAAATTATTTTTTAGAATAATTTTTAAAAAAAGAAAATTTGTTTGATATTTAAAAATTATTATTACATGACAAATTTAGAAGATGTGTGACTCGTGTGTAAAAAAAATATAAGATTTATGTGAGAAAGATAAAATGAAATATGTAGGACTTGTATGTAAAATTATTAATAAAAGATGTGAGATTTTATGAAAAGAAAAAATAAAAAATGTGAAACTTTATGAAAATAGAAAATAAAAAAACAAAATAAACAAAATTATTTTGATTTTTTAATTTTAAAAACTAAAATAGAAAATAATTTTTATATACAGTGGTTAAAAATTAATTAACTAAACTTTTATAATTTTATAAATTTTAAAAACTTGAAAACTATTTTTAAAATATGAAATCAAATAACCTCAAGTGAGAAAAAAATTCAATCAAAGTGATCCACATGCTACACCAAGTCCATAAGCTGTTCAATCAAGTCTCATAAAATCAATTGGTGAACCGACATGAGACCAAGTCATTTTTTATTTTTTTTTGGAAGAACTCGAGACCAAGTCCTGAAAACATAGAATAGAACCAACTGTGAACCAGCAAAAAAAAAAAGAATAGAACTAACTGTAAATAACAAACTGATGAGAAGGTCAGAAGCTTGCCCCAGTTCACCGGGCCACTATCTTATAATTGCATTGTTTTTGCATCAACTTGTATTTTTTAAGTTAGCGTTAATGAGGCACCAGTTCTTATAATTGGTTTAATCTAAACAGTCCTTTTTTACTTAAATGTTTCACTTACCTAATTTATATGGAACATAACTATAGAGGATATCAATTACCATAGAAAGGAATCATATCACAGCAATTGTGCGTGTTGAAACATATACATAGTGTTAACAGAATGTTATACATGAACGTTATACACACCATATGAACAATAGGGAAACCAAGAAAGTCAAATGTCAAGTGTTCTCCACAAATCAAAATTATCACAAATATCTTACTATAACGAGAATACAAATTGACAAAAAAGCAATTACTTCAGAGCTTTACAGAGGTTTGAACATACATTTCTTTTCCCATGGTAAACGTAATTTTCACTATTTGGTTTCACTTTTTACGGGTAACAAACTCTAATGACTAGCAGGATGTCAGAACAATGTGGATTTTTCTATTACCAATCATCATCAAGGCTGGCTTGGTGGAAGCATAAAACAGTACATATAAATATGAAGAACGATACAATCTCAATGAGCATCGCGCCTGTCTCAATCATATGAGCGTGCTTCAGGATTATAGGAATGGCTATGCTCCCAATAGCAGATGCTCCAGTCAAAAATTTGGCAGCATCTATCCAACTGCAGCACAATATCAGGTATTACATTTACAGTTGACAACAAGTAATCTTTAAAAGAAATTGTCCCTGCATTCTTATTGAATTGAAAAGGGTTATATAAAAGCAACACCCATCCATGCAAGTATACAACAGAATAGGAATAGCAGTAATGCAAAAGTCAATTGCATGGAAATTGTTTCTGCATAAAATCGGAGAACTTTTCTGAGCTCTAAATGGCAACAGTTACTTACCCACCACCTTCACGGCTCATTAGAAATTGAGTGGATCCACCTCCAAAGAATAAGCAAGGCATAGGAACCAGCACATACATCAGAGCTGCAGGTGCAATGTTCTGACAATTAAAATCTTTGAACAAAAATACAAGGCATTCCAGTTTAAAAAACTCCAATTTACCTGATAACATTGGCCACCAATTGTTATATATTGCACATGCCTGCCACAGCAAATTGAAAACAAATGGAATGCATTTTAACACTTGAAAGTAAATGAGCATTCGACATATCAGATGTGTCGTGAGCCGCTATAGATTCCACATACAATCTTTCAATTATATCATGTAACAACCAAAAAAAATACCCATTTGGAATACATAATCATCCCTTTTTTTTACTGTTTAAGTGTTTAACCCAAATTTGGCCCATAGAATATAGGCTTCACCCATGCATCACATAAAATTATTTTTACCAAACACATCCTTGAAACCTCCAAGTTTGAGTGCTCAGAAAAAAGAAAGAAAAAAAAATAGCAATAATGTTTCTAAGATTATCTTGCATAAATTATGCTGAGGCAATAACATGTTCTCCTCTTCCTCTCAAATTTGATAATTATAAAATATTAAAATCCAAGACATAAAGATTGGATAACCCACAGACAATTGTGTTAGAATAAAAAGTTGCCCATATGTGATATTAGTCTCACACTCTCACAAGTCTCCAATAGAGTGCTAGTTCATGTAAATATTGCTTCACTAAATATTTATGCTATCTATATCCTTTTCATCTGATATTTATAAAAGCTTTATTAAATTTTAAAATTACATCCCTCCTCATTCCATTCTGTGCCTCATCAAACAACCAAAATTAAACTTAGAACAATAAAAAAAACAAATATAATACTTCAAAATTGGTCAAACCAAAGTAGGAGGAAACATAATTGTGAGAGGGGGGAAAAGTACAGAGATCGCTCATTTCATTTCAAGCATTTAGGGCAAACACAAATAGTGTCATTGTGAAAAGCATACCAGAATCTGAAGCAAAATGCTAGATGAAAACATAAAAGCCAACCCAGCAAGGCTGCAAGTCCAGGAAAGAGAAAGTTAAAAGTTGATTTACCTTAATCAATCATGGTAAAAAAACTCAAGAGAGTTTAATTTTACACTTACACTGTAAAGACAAGAACAGTCCCAGAACACCAATTTGTAAAATCAAATACACGACACAGTCAGTAACATAATCATAAGTATATAAATGGAGGAATGTAAAAAAGAAGGAAGGAACAGAAAAGACAAGAAAACATAAATCCTTAGTTGGAAAAGTGCTGCATTAATTTGGTCACATCCCACAGAAGTATAATCTCCAAAGGTACAAATGAAATGATAATAAATAAATATAACATGAGTAGGATAGTGGGATTTAGCTTCTCTAACTGTTGATTAAAAAGTTAACTACTGAGATTTAAACTACCTATCAGAGTCTCTCAACTATTGAATAACATTTAACAGTTATATCCTCTAAAATGCACTCCTCTCACTTTGGAAGAGCCAAATTCCTTGGGGGCGATGGCAATTGGTGACACACACATATGCAAATGACTAATTTGGACCTCTAATCTTAATTCTTACCATCCAAGCTAACATGCAACTTGTTTGGAGTTGAACTGAATATTGCAAATTTGATCTGTAGTTTTATAAGCATCACCCAAGTGTCTGACATGACATGAGCAGCATCAATCCCCAAATTTATTAGAAGCTGGACCTTGTAGTGATGAAGATTATATGTGGAATTGTATGATCCTTGAGCAATTTCATTAATCATAGTTTCTCTGAATAGTGAATAACCTAACTAATTAATCCCACGCCCCCACTCCAACTAGAATCTTGCGAAAACCGGATGAATTGCTACGGAAATTAACTATTCGTAACCTTAAGTCAATTGTGAGTGAGTTTAGCTTAATCCGTTAGTTGTAGAGAAAGGAATATGTTGCAGCAATCGGTGGTGGAAGCGAAATTAATTGCGACCTAAATAGAGTAATGAAGAGAATTGCGTGCGGTGAGTAGAAAGTTGAAATAGAGATCATTACCGTGTACTGTCATCGCCATGCTTGAGAAGGGACCTTATGTATCTCTCTCTCGCTCTCTCCCCTCGATTGCAAACCACGGAAAAAAAGTGCAGAACTGGGAGTTGCTCCGAATTTTGACCCAACCTTGCGAGCGATTATTCCACTAATATAAAACGGGAATTTAACAAATCCATTATTAATTAACTGTAAAAACAAAAACAAAATTATTAATTAAAAAAGTTTAATACTTAAATAATTTTATATAACTTTTAAAATAATTTTATAAGATTCTATTCACTTACCATAATTTTATTTTATTTTGTTGGATAAAACATCTCATAATTTGTTGGTTTTTTTTTTTTTAACTGATAGTTATTATTATTACACTTTTTTTCATTAGTAGATTTGATACCAAGAAGATTTATTTGATGCAATCTCACTCAATCAACGGAATTAAGTTAAATCCATATTAGTTAATATTACACTTTAACCTCTCAAGTACATTCTTTATTATTTATTGAACGAAGAAAAAAGAGTAAAATTTTTCACTTCACAGGAATCAAATCACAAAATTTATTATTTATTATTTATCATACTATGATTTTAGTATGTATATATCACATAATATTTATATATTTTATATAATTAAAATTAAAAATTTATATATTTAATATCTCTAAATATATAAATTATATATAGATTTTATAATTAGAATTTAGTAAACATATATTGACTGAATAAAATTTATTGTTAGAATTTATATCCAAGTATATATATATTAGTATACATTTATTTGACATCCTTTATTCATCACAAGTACACTTTTCTCTTTAACTTAAGTGTCTATGGCACACGAGTGTCAATAAACCATCAATGTTAATATTTATTTGTTTATTATAGGACCATGATTGATAAATTCTATTGGTTCAATATGTTAGGATTCTTTAGTGTTCATTGTTATATTTGGATATATGCATGCTGCTCCTTCTATTAACGTTAAATAAGAAAAAAAAAAATAATGTACATAATCTGGAATGCATTATTATTTTAAACTTGACTTTCAAATAATGGAAGTTTGCTTTTGAAGCGTTATTAGTTATTAAGTTTCAATCAACACACTACGCACATAAATAAAAAGGCCACAAAAACTACACTTTGAGTAGCTGTAAGTTGTTCAAGAAAGTAAGTGCAATCCAATCCATTTGCACCGGGGACCAACGCACATGGTTGATTTCAGCAGATGAACCGTACCACATCACAGGCTCCACATCTGCTTCACAACCATTAATCCCTGTGTCCATCACCTCCCAAATAAGGGCCCTTGCATCATCACTAACAGAGCACAAATGTCGTCCAGAATCTGGGGACCATGACATACCATTAACACACGTCCTATGTTTACTCAACTCCATAAACGGTGTCGTTGGTACCCTAATATCCAATATCACCACCTTGTTGCTGTCCAGTCCAACCGTCGCCATGAACCTTGGATCACTTTTATTCCATTCCAAACGAAGCAAAGGACAACAATCCTGCACCGGATTCTCATATATTATCGTCGATTTTTCCTTGTATCTTAAATCAAACACTCTAACGGAACCGTCACCCGACACGGAAGCAAACACGTTAAACCCTCCCCAAGAAATGTCATACACCTCTTTGTCATGTGCCACTAGCTGTGCCTTCATGACTTCCCTCTCAATGTCCCAAATGGTGCATGTTGTGTCCACGCTGGAAGTTGCTACGAGACGGGTGTCAAACACGGCCCAGTCAAACGAGGTAATAGCGGAGTGGTCGCTGACTTTGTTCCCAACTAGAGGGGACTTCAGTTGGATGTGGTCTTCGTGGATTTCCCACAGTCTTAGGTTGTCGCCTGACGTGGCGACGAGGTCGGGATTCGTGTCGTCCTCGGAGGGGAAGAACATGATGTTTGTTGGTGCGTAAGGGTGGTCGAGGACCAGACGTGGGTCGGTGGTGAAGTTGAACGTGTCGTGGTTGAAGTGGACAAGCTCGACCTTGTTGCTGTAATCTTCCAAGTAACTACCGATGGCAAAGCGCGGGCTTTTGTCTCGCCGCATTGACCATGCTAGAGAGGAAATTGGCCACTGAGCAACGTAGGTGTGGACGCCGCATTGCTTTGTCGACTCTGTATGGCTTTGCATGCTCAAGTTATTAACTTCAATAGAATCCATAGGAGCTGGAAAAGCCAATCTGCATGGTGGATTGCCATGTACAAGTCAAAAACTCTGTTTTCATTCTCGTTTTATAAACTATGGTTTATTAGTATATTAGATATAATGTCATATCTGATATGTATTAATTAGCTTTTAGTTAGAACAATTATAATTCTCTTGAAAATTAGTTCATGATATTCTTCCCGAGTTATCAATTGTAACTAGGCTTCCTTTAAAAAAATAATAGAAACAGGAAATCGTTTTAAGAAACTAAGAATTAATGTAACAATGTTATTTTAAAACTTTGATTGATAATTATTTTGACAAAGGTACAGGCTGGAAATGTGAGCCGCTAGCTATAGTAGAAAATGGAAGTATTAAGTATATCATGTCATATATATATATAGAAGAGACAGAGACAGCAAAACACAGTGTAGATGTAAAAAATGTTTGTCTTAAAAGAGAAGTTAGAAAAGGGGCTTACATTGCTCAGATCCCAAAGCCTCCGGTGTTAGCTTGGTGCAGAGTGGAGTACAATCACGATGGCATGGGTATAGAAGGGTCAGTGGCAGGAAATATATATCAAAGCACGTACCACCACTTAGAAGGGAAGGTGAAACTAATAGTCAATCATTTCTGCTCGATAGTTCGCTCAGCTTTTATAGTAAGTAGTAAGTTGTTCAAGAATTCAAAAATCATATTCTTGGAAATGAGATTGGGGATTATACACTAGAGAGAGGGGTGCAAAAAGCAAAAAAAAAAGCGTGTGATGCAATAGTAGAGGTGCATGAAGTAATTAAGCCTTGACCAATATCTTACACAAGTTTTAATCTTTCACTTTTCACTTTTCATTTTTTCTTTTATATAAGATAAAAATTAAATACTTAAGAGATTTGTTATTAACCATTTTCATAATATATGTATCTAATTATAAAAAATTTATCGTGTTAATTTTAATCTATATGAATACTGATGTATCAAATTATTTTTTATGAAAAAAATTGATAGATATGATTTAAAAAAAGTTTAAATTTAATTATGAGTTTTGAAATACAAATATTTAATTGAAAGTTATTGAATAAGGTATTAGGGAAGTTATATTGGGTCATTTCATCAATTCATTTCCAGTAGTTTTTTTTTTTTTTTTACTCGTACCAAACTTATAATTTCATAGTTAAGCATAAAAAATTTATAAAAACAAAGTTGAGCATAAATATGACATAAAAAAAAAGTTAACGATTATTTTTTAAAGTTAACTACAAAGAATACTATAATGATTCAGCAAAAAAAAAAAAAAGAATACTATAATGGATTTAATTTGTTTATGTTGATAAAACTAACAATTAGGAGTTTTTGTTATTTTTTTAAGTAGAGTGTTTTTCAATTAGACCAAATAATATTTTTAATATTTTTTTTAAGACAATAGCAGTGTATTACTATTAAACTTATTTTTAAATAAAAAAATATAAAATCAAAATAACCAAGTTACTTGTAAATTATGTCTATCTTATCATGTGTGATTATTTTTAACAATTTAATTATGTTTAAAAAATGTTTAATTGTGTTGTCTACTTTTTTAAATCTGTAATTTTGATTTCCTAATTTCAAAATCAAATATTTTTTGTGATTTAGAGGCGTTAACGGTCATTATTGACTTTTTTTTACTATAATTAATAATTATTTAAATAAAATTAATTATTTTTTTTACTAATGACATCATTATCCTATTTTATTCATAAATTATCATTTGGTTTAATTAGTTAATTTAAATAAAAAGTTAGATGAATTTTTATAAAGCTAAGATTCAAATCAACACCTATTTAATTTTCAAATACTAAAATAACCACTAAGTTAATTATATAATTAATAATAATTACACTAAAAGGCATTGCCTTGGATCACCACATTTGTGGGTCCCAAAATACCCTAGAGAAATACAATGTGAAGGGCTTGAAGTTGCTCCTTCATGAAGCCAAGAAGTGGGTGCTTATATCTCTGGACACCCTTGATGGAAGGGATGAAAAACAATTGTGAAACATTTTTACATTTTCACACAAAAAAAAAAGAGTTTTTATTATATTATATTAAGTATGTTATATGGATGTGGCTTAGGATGATCGTTCACATCAGAAAATTTGTTTTATGTTTATCTTTAACTTGTTAAATCCAAATTTATACTTTAATTTTTCATTAAGAGTTTTAGTTTAATTAATCCTACATCTTAAGTAAAGTAAAGCGTTACTTTGAGCGTTGGTCAACCGGTAAGGGTGGTCCCAGTAGTAAGTCCTAAAGTGAGGCAGTGAAACCGTTGGTTTAGCTTGGTGGACTTGGTCAAGGTTAATACTAAGTTTTATTTAATGTCAAGATTAATTAGAATGTTATCTCTAAAGGGAAAAGAAAAGGTAGAAGATTTGGAATTACAACAAGAAGAAGATAAATCACAAATAATACACCATGAATTAAGAATCCCAGAGATAGAAGAACAAATCTAGAAATGGAGCATACCCAAACTCGCAATATCATCATTATATAAAACCTCATTAAAAGACATGTTCACAGGAGAATATGTCATTAAGACAGTGGAAAAAGAAATTGATCTTAAAAATAGTTATACCATTAATATCAAAACAATTAATTGCCAACCACATTAAGAACTATAGGTACCTTCATATAGGGTCTATATAGATAGCAATCAAACCATTGTTTAGACTAGGTCTAGACACACCCATGTTTGCATCCTTAAGAGATAATAGATCAATAAAGCTTGAAGATCAAATACTAGCATTATTTGAAACCAACTTGCATAATGGTCCAGTTTATATTAATAACTATCCCAATTACTCAATAGCATTATCAAGTTTCCATAATACTTCTTACAATCTCATGTTAGATGTAAAGATGTTAGAAAAAACCTGGAATTCTAATGCAATACCCATAACTATAATTTATAGAATATACTATAAAGTAATGAAAACCCAACTAGCCCTTGGGTAAACCCAGAAAAGGTAAGTGCATCAATTCCAAAGACCTTAAAACATAAGAAAATAACCAGTGGGTTAAAATGGAGATTGAAAGATCTCTTAGACCCAGAAGACCCTGTACCTACCATGCTGGACAACATAGTAGAATATAACTTAAGGGCAGTAGAAGTTAGTTTCACACCTTTAATAAGAATTAATTTCTTAAGAATACCAGAATCACCTTTTCCTAGTATGACCAGACGATCGGTGGATCAATCTAACTTTTCCATGCCAAAAAACCTAAATTTCAGAGGGATAAGGATAGATTCAACAATACTTGTCCCAGAATATGAAAAAGAACAACCTCTCCCTTCAATACAATTTGAGTCAGCTAGAACTCACAATTCACCAATTCCGTCAGAATTTAGTCAATTAAATATGATAAGAACTTTCCAAATAGATAAAGAATTATTGAGAAAAGAATTCCTCAGTAAAGAAAACAAGAAAAGGAGAGACTAGTTCTTTGCAACCTTTTCGCAACAGGAGTTAGCAAATTATAAAAAAGATTACTATAGAAACTTAGAAGAACTTCATACTCAAATACCTTTCTTTGAGTGGTTTAAACAAAATTGTCTAGATAAACTTTTTATAAAAATGATTAAAAGTGCTAAAAGAAGTTGGAAAACTATTAAAGGAACCGTCGATGGAGAAATTAGTCCTTTAGAAGAAATTAGCTTTACTAACATTGAACATAATGAGGTAACTGCTTCTCCCTTTAAAATGATTATTGCAGATAGAATAAAAAACGAAAATCCAACTTTAAAAGATATTAAAAATTTGCACCAACAACTAAATTATACAAATCAAATATTACATCAAGTAACCTCAGAAGTAATAATTGGGTCAAGAAAACCTGATAAAAGCTCTTCTAATGGTATAACATCCACCTCAAAACTAGAACAATCATTAACCAAACCATTTAAATTTTCAAAAGCTAAGCTTAAAGAATTAAAAATAGGAAAAGAAATCGACTTAGCTCTAGAAGAGATAAATAGAAAATTAGATCAGTTAAAATTATCTAAAATCAGCACTTTAACTAAAAAACCTAAGAAGATTGCACAAGAAAATAAAACTGCGATACCTTTAACAGAAGATAAGATTCTAACTATGGTAAAAGAAAATGAACACAAATTAATATCCCCTTCAGATAAAATTTTAAAGTTAAAAGGAAAAAACTAGATAAAATGTTTTATCCCAACGCCAACAACTAGAAATTTCTATCAAAGGTCAACTCTCCCAAACATTCAATTTGAAGAATGGGAATTGAATACTCCTTCAGCCTTTGATGGATTGGGCATTACTAAGTGGAATATTGATGGTATGACCAACCATCAAATTCTACAAAAAACCAATGAAATGACAATGGCCACCTCAGCTTATAGGGTAAAAAATACCAAGGAACAAACTATAAAATTAATAATAGCTGGTTTTACAAGAATTCTCAAGGGTTAGTGGGATAACTACCTAACCACTAAACAGAAAATATATATCTCTACAGCTGTCAAGAGAGAAGGAGATAGGGCCATACTTGTAATGGTAGAAACACTAATTGTAGCAATAATTCAAAATTTTATTGGAGACACTAAACTTTTCAATGAAAGGACTTCAATGTTGTTACCTAATTTACGATGTCCTACCTTAGGAGATTTCAGATGGTATACAGATAATTTTATGGCAATGGTTCTTACTAAAGAAGATTGTAAAGAACCATTCTGGAAAGAAAAGTTTATTGCAGGACTTCCCTAAGTCTTTGCAACCAAAGTAAAAGAAAGATTAGATTTAGAATATCATAATTTATCTATCCATGAATTAGCATATGGGAGAATAGCGTCTGTTGTTAAAAACATAGGCCTAGAACTTTGTAATAACTTAAAACTAGAAAATAGAATAAAAAGAAATGAAGCTAATAGGGTTAAAGAATTGGGTAACTTCTACACCCAATACGAGTATGGAAAACCTTCTCCTCTCTCTTCTACTAAAAGAAAACAATTTAAGAAACAACACTATTATAAGTTAGACAGAACAACCCCTTTTAGAAAAAGAAAATTCTCAAGAAAACCTAAATATTCAGCAGAAAAATCTAAGGAACCATATAAATAAAAAATAATCTGCTACAAATGTGGAAGAGTAGGACACATGAAAAAGGATTGTAGAGTTAAACAAAAAATTAATGAATTAAATATGAGTGAGGAATTAAGAGAACAAATTGCTAAAATTCTACTAGAAGACTCAGATAGTGAGTCAGAAGAAGAAGTTCAAAATCTTAGTGATATTGAAAACACAAGTACTAGTTCTAAAGAGGATGAAAGTTGTGAAAATTGTGATTCTGGAACTTGTTAGTGCCAGTTTCAAATAAATATGATTAAGAGTGACACGAGATTAGCTTTAGAAATGATTGATAAGATCCCAAATGAAGAAGAAAGAATGAAATACTTAATAAAAATAAAAAATATGCTTCTAGAGCAAAAAGAAGAAGGAATTAGTAAAAACCAGAATAATTTTCAAGGTTATGACTTTGCAAAGATATTAAAACAAGCTGAACATCAAAATAAAAAGGTCACTATACAAGATCTACAAAAAGAAATAAAAGATTTAAAAAAAGAAATTAAATCAATAAGATTAGACCTTCAAGAACTAAAAGGTCAGGTACTTGAGGAAACTAGTAGTCAATCCACTTAAAATTCCGATAGAGAAGATGAAGAAATCACAATGGTAAACATAATTAAAACACTACAACATAAATGACATGTTAAAATTGCTCTAAAAATAGGAAACACATTTCACAAAGATTTTATATCGTTAGTAGATTCTGGTGCTGATTTAAACTGTATTAGAAAAGGATTAATTCTTATTAAATATTATGAAAAAACACAGCAAAAACTATTAACGACTAATAACTTAATTTACAAGTCCAGTTTAAATTACCAACTACAAGTATTTGTAATAAGGGAAGATGTTTTAAAAATACATTTATTCTATCAAAAGATATATAAGAGGAAATGATTTTAGGAACTCCATTCCTTACACAAATCTACCCCTTTGAAGTATCTAAGGAATTAACTGAAATCTTTTCCAAAGAAGTCTATGCGAAAGTCCTAACCGCCTTTTGGAAAAGAAACTCGTTTATGGTAAGTTTACCTTATGAGGAAGACTTTCATGAAAGTAAAATTTTCACAAAAGCTCGTCCAGTTCAAATGAACAAAGAAACCCTTGAATACTGTAAGAAAGAAATCTAGGGTTTCCTTAATAAAGGACTTATTAGGCCTAGTAAGTCCTTATGGAGTTGTGCGGCATTTTATGTACAAAACACTTCAGAATTAGAAAGAGGCGAGCCTAGAATGGTTATTAATTATAAACCACTCAATAATGCGCTAAAATGGATTAGGTACCCCTTACCCAATAAAAGAGATTTAATTGAAAGATTTCATCAAGCCACTATCTTTTCTAAGTTCAATATGAAATTTGGGTACTATCAAATCAAGGTTAAAGAAGAAGATAAATATAAGACCGCATTTACAGTTCCATTTGGTCACTACAAATGGAATGTGATGCCTATGAGACTTAAAAATGCCTCATCAGAATTTCAAAACATAATAAACTCAATCATAAATCCCTATTTAGACTCTGCTTTAGTCTATTTAGATGATGTGTTAATCTATTCCTCTTCGGTGGAACAACACGTAAAAAACTTAAATATCTTTAAAAATATAATTAAAGCAAATGAAATTGTGTTATCTAAAAAGAAAATGAAAATAGCTCAAACTAAGATAAGATTTCTAGGGCATGAAATAAATCAAGGCACAATAACTTCAATAGCTAGAAGCATTGAGTTTGCTAGTAAATTTCTAAATGAAATAAGAGATAAAACTCAGTTACAAAGGTTCTTAGGATGCCTAAACTATGTAGCTGATTTCATTCCCCATATTAGAATTATTTGTAAACCTTTATTTAATAGGCTTAAGAAAAACCCCAAGCCTTGGACCTCTGAATTGACTAAGACAGTTATCAAGGTAAAATCTCTAGTAAAAACTCTTCCTTGTCTAGGAATACCCCAATCAGATGCCTTTATGATAGTCGAAACCGATTCCTCAGAAATCCGATTCGGAGGAATCCTTAAACAAAAATATCCCTAATCTAAAGAACAAATAATTCGTTTTCATTCGGGGGCGTGGAGTGAAACTCAGATTAAATATAGCACTGTAAAAAAGAAAATTTTATCTATAGTGCTATGTATCACAAAATTTTAAAGTGACTTAGTCAATAAATTTTTTTTATTAAGGGTAGACTGTAAGTCTGCAAAAGAAATTTTGGAAAAAGATGTTCAAAACATCATTTCAAAACAGATATTTGCTAGATGGCAAAGTCTTTTATTTTATTTTGATTTCAAAATTGAATTTATAAAAGGAAAACATAATTATATCCTTGATTTTCTAATACGAAAATTTTTACAAGGTTAGACCCTCAAATATGAGGCCTTCAGCCCCTTCGTCCGCCCTGTCCCTTGATAATTTGGCCCCTTCTTTCTCCAAGGTGGCAGCCAATAAATCCTTAAATAACCTAAAAGTCCTTCCTAAATCTCTAAATACTCCTTCCTTTTCCAATAGGTTTTGTCCATTAATTCCTTCTCAGAAAAATCAAATTATTGATAATTCTCAAAAAACCGAAATTCATATATGTAATTTTCACATAAATTTTATTTATTATCTTATATTTATTGATTGTTTTTTGTATTCTTAACAAAAATTTAATAATTTGAATAAAATTAAATAAAATGAGTGATTTATAAAATAAAAAGTGAAATATATATATAAAAAAATTACAATTAATAATAGGAAATGTTAAAAAATAAAAGAAAAATAATTTAAATAATTTTGATATCTCGACATCTCTCAGCGTCTCTCTATTATAGTTTTAAAATCTGGACTGATGATCGAATTGGTCAAAACACTAGGTCACTATTCAAACCAATGCGTCATTAGTTGACTCGCATGACTCGACCTATATTGACAATAATTAAAAATATTTATTATATACAAATTTTAAATTTATAAAATTTTATTTTATTAATCTTTAATATTATTAAAATTTATTTAATTTATTCTTCATTTATTTTTAACATCTCCTGTTATTAGTTTTAATTTTTCTTTTTATATATTTCACTTTTTATTTTATAAATCACTCCCTTTATTTTACTTTTATTCAAATTACTAAATTCTCGTTAATAACACAAGAAATAATAAATAAATATATGATAATAAATAAGATTTATGTGATATATATAACACCTCATGAGGTTTACTTCAATCACACATACATTCCCTCTTTTTTTTACCATTACTTTGGTACCTCTTACTTTAACGGTGTTAAGTTGTTGTTAGTTTTTAAAATGAATTTATATTTAATTTTAATTGATTTATTTAAAATTTTGTAATTACCTTTATATTTAAATGACCCAGAGAACTATTATTCTAAAGGGGAAGGGGAGAGAATGGTTTATTTTCCTTTGTTTCGTGCTATTGTTTTTCTAAAGGGGATAATTGTTCATCTTCCTTTGTTTCGTGCCAATGTTTTTCCAAAGGGGAGAGAACTGTTCCTATTCCTCTGTTCCCTGTTTTGTGCTACTGTTCTTCTAAAGAGGAGAAAAGGATTGTTCTTCCTCTGTTTTGTGCTAGTGTTCTTTCAAAAGAGAGAGAACTGTTCCACTTCCTCTGTTTCGTGTTACTATTCTTCCAAATGAGAGATATTTTTCTTGTACGTGAGTTCTTTGTTTCGTATTTGCAGCTCGCAAATCTACAATGACATAAAAAAGTTAATAGAATTAACTTCATTTTTAGTTGAAGGATGCAAGTGTAATGATATACCAAAAGTTATGGGGTTTTGTGTAGGGGTAAAAAAAAGAAGGGGTGCATGTGTAATTGAAGCAAATCTCAAGGGATGTTATTGTAAGTTGCTATATATATATATATATAGACGACGTATCAAGTGAGACGACATGTTTATTATGAGAGATGAGAAGTTTAAATAACAGTCATTGATTAAATCTTAATGGTCCAGATGTAATTTTGAATTAAAATTAAATATGATCTTCATCTTATACAATCATATTTCTTCTCATTATTGCGCATTTACACATAGTTGCCACCATCACTATGACCATTGTCGCCATCACCAATAGGGCCACGGTGGTGGTGGCGGCAACAACGGGGATGACCATGATGGTGGTGGTACGGTGGCAGTGGTGGGTGCCATCACCACGACCACTACCGCCACTACCACTACCGCCACTACCACCACCAACAGGGTCACCATCATCGCTATCATCATAACCACTACCGCCACGGTGGTGTGGCGGCAACAATGGGGACAACGACTATGGTGGTGGCCCTATTAGTGGTGGTGACAAAAATGACAGTGGTGACCATGTTGGTGGTGGCGACACTAGTCATGGTGATAGGATAATAAATGCACAATAATTAAGAAAGATATGATTGTATAAGGTGAATATCACATTTAATTTTAATTCAAAATTATATCTAGACCATTAAGATTTAATCAATGATTGTTATTTAAACTTCTCATCTCTCATAATAAACATGTCGTCTCACTTAGCAACTTACAACAACACCCCCAAGGTTTGCTTCACCATGAGAATAATAAGAACGACTTTTAAATGAGAATAATGAGAACAAACAATAATAACTCTTGGATTAAAATTAAAAATAAAAAACGCATCAGATTAAAACCTAAATTTTAAGTGTATCACCATGAGATCTTATCCCTCTCTCTCAATTAGGTTTTTTTTCAACAGCACAAGCATAAAGACAAAATAAGCACAATTGAATCTCTATTTAAATTTCCTTTCACAACTGCACGTTCTCCACTAGGCATATCACAATTGAATATTTATTCCCTACTCTCCTATCTCAACACATACAATTTCACGAAAGAGATTTTCTAATTTTGACCTCTCACTCAATTAGTTTTTTTCCTTTGTATTTTTTCTCAACAGCACAAATACAAAGGCAAAACAAACACAATTGAATATCTGTTCACAATTGCACGTTTTCCATTGGGAATATCATAATTGAATCTTTATTCCCTACTCTCTCATATTTAAACACATATAATTTTGCGAAAGAGGCTTTCTAATTTTGACCTCTCTCAATTAGGTTTTTTCTTTGCATTTTTTCCCAACAGCACAAGCACACAAAACAAACACAATTGAATCTTTGTTCAATTTCCTTCCACAATTGCACGTTCTTCATTGAGTATATTACAATTGAATCTTTATTCACAATTGCACGTGCTTGTTTTGTCTTTGTGCTTGTGTTGTTGAAAAAAATGTAGAGAAAAAAACTAATTGAGAGAGAGGAAAAAATAGAATCTCATAGTGATGTACTTAAAATTGAGATTTTAATCTTGATACATTTATTATTTTTAATTTTAATGTTTGTTCTCATTTAAAAAAGTCATTCTCAAAACGCCCCCCCCCACACACACACACACACATATATATATATATATATATATATATATATATTTCACAATTTTTATCAATCAAATCATTGACATTAATTTCTGGACCTTGATTTTGAAAATAGAAAAATTAAAATTACAAATTTAAAAAAAGTAAGAAGACTATAACTTTAATTAAAGCTTTGAGTGGTTTTGTCCCTCCCATTCAGAAAAACTTATAAATATATATTATATTTTTATTTTTTATATTTTTTGTTTGAAAATTTTCACACTTATGTTTCATTTTGTCACCTTACTCTTATTTTTATTCGTAAACAAATATATATTTTTCAATAAAACATTATAGTATTCCTTCTAATAATAATAATAAGTGGCATTTTTTTATTTATAAAGAAGCAATAAATATTTACAGTAATTGCACGATATTTATTTCCTTTTAGAAGAAAAAATAAAAAGACGCACGAAAACTAAAGCATGTGATGATTCAGTGTATCTGTTGGATTGTTGGTGAGAGAAAAAAGCAAGAAAGCTTGAAACGTTTATAGGGAGAGGAAGGGGGGGCCTCTGGGTTTGCCACACATCCAACTTGGCTGCCTGGCTTGTTGGAGTGAGAGAGAGAGTTTGCTTTGCTGAGTGAGTGAGTGAGTTGCTGCCAACTCCCCCTGAATGCTCCTAACTTTCATTACGCGCGCGTTGTTGTTCTTATTTCTTATTATTACTCTCTAAAAACACAAACACTCTCTCTACTCTATGCTCCTCCGCTATTCCTATTATTCACTCTGCTCCTTCACTCCAACTCTCAAAACCCTAATTTCTTCTTCGAAACCTTCGCTTCTTTATTATTCTCGCCATTTCCGATTTCAGTTCCACTGCTTCTCTCTTCGCTAGGGTACGCTCTTAAACCTTCCTTCCACTGCGATCAATTTTGTGTTGTCGAATTCTGACTATTTTGCTCCACTGTCTGCTGATTGTTTGAATTTGTTTCTTGGCATAGTCGCTTCTCAATTGCAGATGGCAGGGGCGGAGATTAGCGACGGGAGCGGGAGGAGTGGAAGGGAACTAGCGGCGGGAACTAGCGATAATAACGGTTTTGCGGAAGTTGCAGACTCTAGAAGAAGCTCCTCTGCTGCTGGTGTTATTGAAGGGAACGACAGCGTTTCTTATGCCAACGTCTTGCGTTCTAGGAACAAGTTTGTCGATGCTCTTGCCATCTACGAGCGTGTGTTGGAGACTGATGCTGCAAATGTAGAGGCCCTCATTGGAAAGGGAATATGCTTTCAGATGCAGAATAAGGGAAGACTTTCGTATGAGAGTTTTTCTGAGGCTATCAAGCTGGATCCTCACAATGCTTGTGCTCTCACGCATTGCGGTATTCTGCACAAGGACGAGGGTTGCCTTGTGGAGGCTGCTGAGGTATGCCTACCACGGTTTCACAACTCTATGCTCAACTTGTTCATGCTGTGAATGTGATGTGTTTTTTTTTATAGTAATAGATTTTTCATGTGCTTGTTAAGAACTTCTCATAGTTGTAGTTCGGTTAAATGTAAGTGTTATATATTTGCTAGAAGAAAAAAGTAGTGTTTGCTGAACGATATTTATGACAGTTTCTGCTAACATAGCTGAAAATATTGTTCTGCAACTTGGATGTGCTGTTAAATTTCCATCGCAATTCAAATTGTTAAATTGTAAATCCTATCAAACTATAATATTCAAAGACACGATAAAAAAAAAATGGAATAAAATCCCTGTTGCAGAAGAATGAAAGCAGATTATCAGAGCAATGGAATAATAAAATGGGGAGCATATAGTAGTGCTCTTCCAGTTTCTTTTTATGTAATATCTTGTGCTTATCAGACTTCCAATTTTTTTTTAATGAGAATTGTAATTGGTGAAAGAAAAAGACAAGACAAGAAAAACTAAAGAATTAGTGAATTGTGTGATTTACATTGATGACACCAAATCACACTGATCCAAAGTCATCTGCTATTCATCACATGATGCAAATTGATCTTTACCATGCTAGTTGTGTGGAGTTTATCACTGTTAATCAAATGATTTACTTGGAACAGTCATATCAGAAGGCTTTACAAGTGGATCCTTCATACAAAGCAGCTGCTGAATGCCTTGCCATTGTTTTAACAGATATTGGTACCAACATAAAGCTGGCAGGAAACACTCAGGATGGAATTCAAAAATATTTTGAAGCCCTCAAAGTAGATCCGCACTATGCTGTAATTCTCTTATTCCAAATACTTTGCTTTTATCATTAAGCCCATTAAATTTTATGTAGCTAGAGTTTGTATGATATATATTTTATTTATATGGACTTTACAGCCTGCATACTATAACCTTGGTGTGGTCTATTCTGAAATGATGCAATATGACATGGCCCTCAGTTTCTATGAAAAGGCTGCATCAGAGAGGCCTATCTATGCTGAAGCATATTGCAATATGGGTGTGATTTTTAAAAATCGTGGTGATTTGGAAATGGCTATTTCTTGTTATGAGAGGTACTCTATGTATCCTGAGCCTGGTATTCTTTTTATGAACCAAGTTTTGCATGTAATTGTTATTTGTTTTTTTAATGACTTGATTTCTACTGTTAGGTCTTGGTCTTATGAGCAATTGATGTTTTGTGGCAGGTGTTTAACTGTTTCACCTAACTTCGAGATTGCAAAGAATAATATGGCTATAGCTTTGACAGATCTGGGAACAAAGGTGACAACTGAAATTCCACATAATGCTAATTGTTTTTCAAAGCGTAATAGATTTTTTTAAAAAAAATTTAAAGTCCTCTATTTTTCAACTAAAGGATGAAATAATTTCATTCACCACCTTGCTTGTTTTTTTTTTATATAAAACTTGTCTAAGGGCATTTTATTGTTGATATCTTTAAAAAGATGAATCTGATGCAAAGTGAAGTTGTGTGCTTGGTAGGGGTGGAAACAGTAGGTGTGTTGCTTAAGAATTGACACTTTTGACTTATTTCAGCTTTATTTTAAAGGGGCTCGAGGAAATACAAATAATTTCCTTGGGAATGAATTGTGAAGCAATTTTGGTAAACTTTGAAGTTATGGCTTGAGCCAGTAATTTCTGCATCTGCTTGCCAATTCATGTTCCTATATTCCCTTGGCACAACAGTAAGTTGCTGCCTTTGTGACTTGGTCACTGAAACAGCCTCTTCACCTATATACATTGACCCTTCTAAACCCAACTGTGGGAGTCTTGTGCACTGCATTGCCCTTTTAAGTGTATCTATTGATGCTCTGTTTTGTGGTTCTCCTTGTTTCGCATCCTTTTGAGATACCATTGACATCTTTGGATCATTTCATTTATATCTTACATAGATTACTATTTTGGTTTATAGGTTAAATTGGAGGGGGACATCAATCGAGGTGTGGCATTGTATAAGAAAGCTTTGTATTACAACTGGCATTATGCTGATGCCATGTATAATCTTGGGGTTGCTTATGGTGAGATGCTTAAGTTTGATATGGTATGTCTAGGACAAGCATGCCTATATTCTACCCACACTTCTGCATGTATTTTATTAAGATACATCACGTGTGCATATTAGTCCGTGCTAATTATATTGGTTGAAATTCAATATACTATTTAGGCCATTGTATTCTATGAACTTGCCTTTCACTTCAATCCACATTGTGCGGAAGCCTGTAACAATCTTGGAGTTATATATAAAGATCGTGAAAACCTGGATAAAGCTGTAGAATGCTACCAGGTAACAGTGATTATCATGTCATTTTGTTTCACTATTGCTGGATTGCATAGATTTATAATCACAATCTATTTATTTTGGTTATGCAGCTTGCTTTGTCAATCAAACCTAATTTTTCACAGTCATTAAATAACCTTGGTGTTGTATACACTGTCCAGGTCAAGTATTGCATAATTCTTGAATTTGGGAGTTGTCAAATATCTTCAGTAAGTGATTGATTATCTTTTCTTCCTTCTCCAGGGTAAAGTGGATGCTGCTGCAAGTATGATTGAGAAAGCTATTATTGCAAATCCAACATATGCAGAAGCATACAATAACCTAGGTCTTTTTATCTCTTCTTTGGTTACTATTTGTTTGATTATGTAGTTTCACTGCACTTACAGGTGTTTGTCTTAGTCAAGGTTGTGCTAATTTATGAATGGAAACATACCGGCATAATTTTAGACTAGGTTATTCATCTTTGATCAGTTTGTGGGGGCATAATTTTGAATTATGTAAAAAAAAAAATCTTATGTGGAGATGATCACTAAAATTGCTGTGAAACATTAATTTGAGCAATATAATGTTCTGTGCAGTAGTTTTGAAAAATGTAACTGTTCATGTTTGTATTCTTTACGTTGGTCCATAGAGGATTCTGCAAGTCCTCCTCCCCCTTCTCCTCCCAAAAAGCTTTCATTGGTTTTTCTTCATCATCTTTTCCTTTATATTTAATTACAAAATATGATTTATTGCAGAGTTATGGCAGTGGAATTCTGATCACATCTTTAATCATATGTTTACCTTTCTATTGATGTTGTGCAGGAGTTCTTTATAGGGATGCTGGTGATATAGCTCAAGCAATTAATGCTTATGAGCAATGTCTTAAGATTGATCCTGATTCTCGAAATGCTGGCCAGGTTGGTGCATAATGGATGATTGTTTTGTTCTATTTGTGTTTTGTAAATTGTTTTGATACATGCAATCATGCATTAAATACACAGAACTATACCTTATGCACCTTTGTCTTCTATTAGAAATTGGTTTATATCTGAACTGGAATTCATGTTAAGCTAAAGATATTTTGGTGGTGCCTATTATGTGAGCATATTATAGTCCCCATGATGTAGAGTGTAGAGGTTAAGTTCTCTTACAGGAGAGTGAGCTTCCAGTTTGGAATCTAAGGTTATAAATTATATATATCCAAGATCCTTTACCCTTTAAGAACTATTTCCTGTCTATGAAGGGCATTGACTATTTTAGGAAGCCATGAAAGATGGGTATGGGCATCCTTTTAGAATTTTGATTGTAATGATTTTTTGTTCTGCACAGTAAGTGGCAGCCCTGGTCCCTGTGTAGGTAATAACATGAGTATATTTGAACTATATGTTGAAGGGTAGTTGGGCAGCTTCAGCTGGTTGTTAGTGTTAGTGCTATTGATAATAAGTCACGAGTAACATTTTTGTTTTTGTTCAATCTTAAATATCATGCTCATCATTTGAATGTTTATTTTTGTCATATTCACATTAGTTCTGATACAATGGGTGGATGAATGGATTCTGTCCTTTGCAAAACATTATCTCATTGGAGCTTTTTCCATATGTACTTGGTGTCTCATTTTAATGCACTAATATGCAGAATCGTTTGCTTGCAATGAATTACATAGAGGAAGGACATGATGGCACACTTTTTGAGGTTCACAGGTAGCAGCTTTCTCTAATGAACTTCTTTTATACTTAAATTTTTATCATTGGTAGTGTTTATTAAACCTAATTATTTTTTCATAAATGTTCAATGAAATATGTAATTTCCTCAGGTGATGAAAAAAAAATACTAAAAGTTATTGGCTGATATCTGCATAGTTTGTACCATTTTATTAACAGTGGCCTGGTACTTAAAATTATGATGGAAGCATGAATGAGTTTGGCATAACATGCTTTTCTGGATAGATTTTATTAGAAAATAAAAGCAATGGTATAAAAGACCCTTTTGTTTGAAATTTAAAAAAAAATGTTTTTTAAAGAAGTGTTTTTTTTTTATATGCAAATAGGATTTGTTTTTTTAAGCATAATCAGATTAAACAATCACAAAAAAAACAAAATTGCTTATTTTATTTTAAAAAAGCACTTATTTTAACAAATAAGTTTAAACAAACTCACCCAAAGTCAGACCTTGATTAAGTTTAAAGACATTTTTTTTTAAATATAGGGATCAGTTATACATCATGCGTTGCTAAGATGGAATATTTGCTGGTTATCAACTTCTAAGCTAAAAAAATACTGTGTTGGCAAATTTTTGAACAAAATGATTTTGTGCCAAGTTGAGTGCATTGTTTGGTTCATTTATTGAGATCTCTTACACTAGTCAATGTGCAGCAAACTGTATCCCGTAACTTCTTAACTGTCTATTTACACTGAAGCAAGCTACTAGTATGATATGAAGAGTAGCAGGATAGGATAACACTTTCGAGTTCTGATTTCTGAATAGTAATTTAGCAATTTATGTAGAATATAAACCTTAGTTAATATTTAATAGTATATGTTGTTTTATGTTGAATTTGGGAGTAATGCTTCTTGTGTGATTTATTTGTGGCATGGTTTTAATGAAGGATAATTTCAATTACTAATTTATCATTTGTAACATTTACAGTTCCTGTGTATAAATTTAGTTTATGTGCAAAAATAGAATATGTAACTTGGAAACTATAAAAAATTCAATGTTTCCATGCAGGGACTGGGGTAGGCGATTCATGAGACTATATCCACAGTACACATCCTGGGACAACTCAAAAGATCCTGAACGGTCACTTGTGATAGGATATGTATCTCCTGATTATTTTACTCATTCTGTGTCATATTTCATAGAAGCACCCCTTGTCTATCATGACTACAACAATTTCAAAGTGATTGTTTATTCAGCAGTTGTCAAGGTATCAATTGTGAACTCACATGTGCAAATTGCAATATAAACTATATTAATGCGTTTCAATTTTCAAAGCTTCTGCCCTGCATTTGATTGTTGCTCTATGCTATTGACATAACATTTTCTCATTTTCTCTTAAATTCAAACATTAATTCAGCTCTATTCCCAGCTAAAAACTTTAAATTTTTTTTTTTTTTTTGTGGAAACAAGAATAGGATCCTATGGAATCAGCTGTTACAACAAATCAACAATTTACCAAACAACCAGTTATCTAGACACACTTTAAATTGGCTCAGCACTAGTGGCTAGCTGGGTTAACATTCTGACTTTGGTTACATTATCATAATTTACACGTTTATAGGCTTTGTAATAACATACATTTCATTATTGTTAACATTCTTTATTCCTCCTCTTTTCTTGATTTCTTGCATATAATTTGGAATTGATTTTCATGTGATATTTGCAGGCAGATGCAAAAACCATTAGATTTAGAGAGAAAGTGTTAAATAAGGGTGGTATCTGGAAAGATGTTTATGGAGTTGATGAAAAGAGGGTTGCCAGCATGGTTAGAGAAGATCAAGTTGATATTTTGGTAGAACTCACTGGTCATACCGCAAACAATAAATTGGGAATGATGGCATGTCGACCTGCACCAATTCAGGTGAGTTACTGTTTAGTTTAGACTACAGCATATTTATTTATAGATTCGATCTCTTTGATTATCAGCTTATATAATTCTTCTTATCCATGGCTACTATATTCTTTTATCCATGTTTTCCTTCCAACCTCTGTTTAGAAGGATGCTTGTTTTTGTGAAGCTGAAAACTTGGATGCTGCAGCATGATTGTTAACTTATCATTTTCTCCCATTCTTTTTGAATTGAATGGTTAAGACTTAAGGGAAGTGTTTAGTTTATCCTAGCTAGTAGCAACCAGTCAATTTATTTTCCTTGGATGTGTTTATATTTAACCTATTGATGAGCTGCAAGGCCAGAATTCTGAAGATGTTCTTACATATATACACATCAAGTAAATTAATTTTGAACATTTACTAGTAACTACCAAGTACATCTGCCTTTAATCAAACTGGTGATATGATGTGAAGTGGTATGTATCATTCATAACATTCATTATGCTGTGTGTATTTGTTTGATCTCTGCAAAATTGTGACTGGTGTTGCTTGGCAAGCAGGTGACTTGGATTGGTTATCCCAATACAACAGGATTGCCTACAATTGATTATAGAATCACTGATTCACTGGCAGACCCTCCTGAAACAAAGCAGAAGTAGATCTCTTCAAGAACTTCTGTCCTTTCTTTGCATTGACCTATACTGTAACACTTTTATATAACCCTTATTGTAGGTTATTTTCTTATGGTACTTTTTGTAAATTACAGGCATGTTGAGGAGTTAGTTAGATTGCCAGAATGCTTCCTTTGTTACACCCCTTCCCCAGAGGCTGGTCCTGTTTGTTCAACTCCAGCTCTTTCCAATGGTTTTGTCACATTTGGTAGTTTCAACAATCTTGCCAAGGTATCAATTATGTTGAACATGTTATGTATTTTGTTTTTTTGTTTACCAAGAACACATAAGTTAAATATCTCCTGATGTGTGTACTTTTATTTCATCAGATTACACCAAAAGTATTACAGGTTTGGGCGAGGATACTGTGTGCAATTCCGAATTCCCGCCTTGTGGTAAAATGTAAACCATTTTGCAGTGATAGTGTGCGACAGAGATTCCTTTCAACACTAGAGCAGTTAGGTTTAGAACCACTACGTGTTGATCTTCTGCCCCTTATTCTTCTTAACCATGATCATATGCAAGCCTATTCTCTGATGGACATCAGGTAATATCTATTTTTTGCATTCCATGACTTTTTAATGATCCTGCTTAAACTCAGATTTTCTTAGGTGTGCATATTTTATGTGTTGATTGCATGTCTTGTTTTTTATTAGTAGCACTTCCATTTTTCCTTGTGTTCTTAGTATTTTTAAAATATTTTTAATCATATCTTCTGTCCATCTTCCGTTTTTTCTGATTCTTATTACTGGCAGTGTGTTGAACTTGTCTATCTACAATTTGACTGTAAGCTAGATATAGCCGCTATCCAGCAGATGCGCCTTTATTGGACACCAGAAAGAGTGGCTCTACTAAGCACATGTCATCATTTGAATTTAGAATTTCAAAAAAAATTGCATCCTAAAATTCTGAAATTATTTCAACAATGTTTGTTTCTCATGCTAATCACCGTCTGGTTTTTGAAAACTTGAAGAATTCAGTGTTTGCCTTCTATTGTCATAGTTTATCTATGTATGTTATATGGGCTGTGGCTATGGCATACTGGAACTACATCATATTCCAAGGTTATCAGTCGGTTAATTGGTCGTTCTTCTAGCCTATTTAAATTGCAATAATATGAGTTGTTTAATATGTTATATGGGTTTTAACTTTTAAGCTTCATGAATACTGATAAAGTTTCTATTATTTTATTGTTGATTATTTTTCATTTCTAGTAAAATGGATGCCAATGCTACATATATCTCTGAAATCCAAGAAAAAGGATTTTATGCACATTGTTTGGTCTCATGGATCATGCTGCCCTGTGTAAACTTTTATGCCTTGTTTCATGTAGTTTGGATACATTTCCATACGCTGGAACAACAACAACATGTGAATCTTTATACATGGGAGTTCCATGTGTCACTATGGCTGGTTCAGTGCATGCACACAATGTTGGTGTTAGTCTTCTTAGCAAAGTTGGTAAGAAACTTTTCATAATATTTGTTTATTGTCAATTTATGTATGTTCTTCCACATCTTCAGATTTTTGTACTATAATCAATCTAATTCATCTGTGCAATGCCAATTACTTGTGCAGATTTGTTGGATAATGAGTTTATTTTGATTTCTTTCTGTTTTGAAAAAACTAGAGATGAGGAACAGAATGGAAAACAAAAAAGTCGAAAAGTATTCCTCTTGGCAGGGTACACTCCTAATAAAACTAAAAGTACTCCTCTAAGATGGAGGGCTTTTCTGACCCAAACTACAAATACTTTTTGAATAGGAAATCAATATTATTCAATAGCCAAAAACAGTTCAAGGTATGGGTCTATATATAAAATCTAATAGTTTTTTTAAAAAAGATAAAATTCCTAAGATAAGCAAAATCCCTAAGATAAAATTCTCAAGGCTATGTTTTGCCTAACTTTTTTGTGAAACTTAAAAGCTATTTTTAAGTTAAAGCTCAAAATAAGAACTTTAAAAAGTAAAGTAGAAGCTATTTGACAGGTTTCATTTCTTTTAGCTTAAAAGAGTTGACCTGAAAAAGAGTAATAAGAGACAGAGAGAAGAGAAACCAACTTTTTTCTTCACTCGGTTTTTTTATTTTATAAAAAAAAACTTCTTTTTTTTCCCTTTTCTTTTATAAAAAAATGTTTTATAAGCTTTTTATAAAAAGTTAGGTCGTTACTTAAAGACAATAATTTTGAAATGAAAATCCCTAAATAGTTTGTACTTTTTGCAAAGCATAATTTTCTTTTGCTTCTCGGGCAAAACTGTTAAATATTTCTCACTTATTACAATAATCCAGGACTGGAGCATTTGATTGCAAGAAATGAAGATGAATACGTTGAATTGGCTAAGCATTTGGGCTCAGACATTTCCGCACTACAAAAATTGAGAATGAGTCTGCGAAATCTGATGTCCAAGTCCCCCCTGTGTGATGGTGCAAAATTTATGCAAGGTCTAGAGTCAGCATACAGAAATATGTGGCACAGGTATTGCAGAGGAGATGTTCCCTCTTTGAAACGCATGGAATTGTTACAAGAAGTTGCTGCTGCTGCTGAGCTGTCAAATAAGAATTCTGAGGCAACAAGGATTGCAAACTCAAGGGAGGACAGTCCTCCTGGATCTGTGAAGGCCAATGGATTTATTACAAAGATTAATACAGAGTTGTGATGTAATGTAATGTTGAACTTGTTCATTACAATAGTTGTACTATTAGGTTGCTTTGCTGCTGCTGGAAGCAACCACAGCACAGCACCACACATGTTGGGGCTATATATAGGCAGAGGCAGTTAAGGTAGTTACTATAAAAGTCCCCTCCCCTTCGGTGCAGTGCAGACGGTAACACATTCTTTTGGTAGCCTGTTGCATATTCCCCCCCTTTATTACAATTTATAATAGTTTGCGTATAAGCCTTGTCTTCCTGCAATTTCTTCTTAGTTTGTTCTTGCTCCTTTTCAACAATGTCATATGCTGTGGTGGTTGGCTAAAACTAAATATTGTTAATGAATATTTTTGTTTTTCTAAAAGTCTGTACGAATGTTAAAAATCTATAAAATTATATTTTAGTTTTTAATGTTATCAAATTATTTTATTTTATTGAGTACCAATTCAACTATGAATCAACCGTGGTCGCAATTGAATTATTATTAAATTCAATAACCGGTCCCACAATATTGACATGGTATTGACGATTTTTTTTACATTGAGTTTATACACGTTAAATTTTTATAATGTGTTTGAATGAAATATTTCAAGGGAAAGTGATTTTGAAGGAGATTTAAAAAAAAATTAAACAAAAGTTTGTTCTTTAGATATTTTATGAAACAAAATTCAAAACTTAAGAATTAAAAAAATTCTCTACTTTGTGTTCATGAATAAAATTGCACCAGGGCTATCCACATAAAACCCAAGTTTCTTCCCCTGTAATAAAAAGTCTCAAACAATCAATACTACAGGTCAAAAAATTAGTCCTGAAAAAAAAAAGTACATTGTCTTCCCCGTATATCAGTGATTAGTACATAAAAATACAATTGACAGTTCTGAAGATTCATCATGAAGCGAAGTCTTAAAATTTCCCATCATAGCAATGGCATGCTATTCATCCCAATGGCTTTTTTTGTTTTGTTTGGTTTCACCACTACTAATCCTTGACTGCGGTACGTAGTATCTTCACGTCATGGATTGGCCTGAATAAATAGAAAATGAAAAAAAATGCTTTAATAATTTTCTCTGTAAGTTCATAAAGATCATAGAAAGACATTGTTTTAACATGTTTGATCAAAGGATGTTCTCCATAAAATTATGTGTTTAATGGAAGCCCCATTGGCCATAAACTTCCCTTTAAGCAAGTATTTTCAGAAATACCAAGAAATCAAGTTATGACTACGCATGGAGGACAAAGCTATTCCCCATGAAAATAAAAATTGTAAATTGTATCATTCCCCAGGACTTCCAGTAAAACACCTAACCCAATATCAGCAGGTTTATGATCCCCATAACCCAACTCGTTTATTAATTTGGTGCTGACAGGATTTGTTGATTTTATGTATAGAATATATTTTAAATGGTTTATCTTGGAAGATATTTTACATACCTATCGTTGTTATCTGTTTGGACGCTGCCAAGTCTTTTGATGATTTCCATCCCCCTACACACTCTTCCAAATATTGTGTGTTTTCCTGGTCAAAACAGAAACAGGAATGAGTATTGAGTTATGAGTACCATTAAGCATTCATGATAAGAATTAGAATAATTAACCATAAACTAAAGAACCTAACTGAAACAGTTAACCATTCTGATCAATGCGAAGTTTATGGCTAAAAACTCACTAACAGCTTTTGAAAGAGAAAATAAGAGTGCCTTACGTTTTATGTCTTCTTAGTTCTTGTCAATTCAGTCAAGGAAACTAATGCAAGAGCAAAAAGAAAAGAAAAGAAAAGATGCAGTTGATGAGGAAATGAGCTAACTATGATACTATATGCTTGCAGCTGTATCTTCCCAGAAAAAGTATAAATATAAGAAACATAAACAAGAAGCCTTTTCGTATTGGCTGGTCATTTTGACATATCTGTGCATCTTAGTTCTTTTGACATATGGTTGTGACTTGTGATTATGGGAATCAATCTCCCAAACAAAAGTCAAAATCCAAATTTCTTTTCATGTCTCTCTAATGAGAAAGAGATGATATTTCACCACTCAGTTTCCAAGTGTGTGACAGCTTGTGCACAATGTGGATGCAACTACGTTCACAAATTATCCTTTAACAAATAGGTATTCATGGCAGTTCATGTTTAATTTTCAATTTAATAGATTGAAAAAGATAGCCTTTGAAGCTCAAAACCCTCCAAATTATCAACAAAGATCCACAAGCCACAAGCAATTATCTCAACTGAAAATTGTAAACACAAAGAAGCAGAAAATTACCATCAAGAGAGGGGCATGGTGCGAGAGTAATAAAGAATTGACTACCATTGGTGTTTGGGCCAGCATTTGCCATGGATAAGATTCCAGCTCCAGTGTGTTTCAACTCTCGTTTAATCTCATCTTCAAACTTTGCACTGTCATAAACATGAAATAAAATAAGCATGAGCAATAGCAAAGCCATTATAATTATAATAATGAAAAGGTTATAAAAAGCATGATGATTGATACCCATATATGGATTCTCCTCCCCTTCCTGTTCCAGTGGGATCCCCACCTTGCACTATGAAATCCTACTCAACAAACCCATGTAAGTAAGTAAGATTATACTATCATACAAACAGAGCCTTGGCACCCATTGAACATTACCTTGATGATCCTGTGGAATTTAACGTTGTCGTAGTAACCTCGCCGAGACAGTTCAATGAAGTTCCTACAAGTCCTCGGTGCATGCTTGTAATAAAGCTAAACCCCCAAAATTAAATTAAAAGAAAAAGTAAAACCCTAGAACGAGAATAAAAATTGGAACAAGCGAGAGAGAGTACCTCAACAGTGAAAGAACCCATGGAAGTTTCCAGAGTAACCTCCGGAGCACCACCTTCTGCGCTTGCCCACATTTTGATTTTTCTCACTCACACTCCTCTCGCGCGAGTCATCAACAAAATAAAATAAATACCTGTTTAATTGGGCCGGGCCGGGCCTTTCAAATGGGCTTCGACATATAATATAAAATAAAATTGAATTGAAAATCCCTTTTCCTTTTCCGTCTCATTTGAACTATGCCGGAGATTTTAGACGGTGCAATTCGCCGAGCCGTTGTGATCGGAAACGGCTTCGCCGGCGCTGAGAATCAGAGCATTGGTTTGATCCGTGCTCTCGGTTTCGGATTCTCCAATCGCCACTCCTTATATGTAAGCATTTCTTTTGTTCTCTTCTTCGTTTCAGTATTATATATACAATATAGCTATTGAATTGAATCGAATCATTGGTTGTTGTAGCGCGTGACGAGGCCTCGAGGAGGAATCAATAGGTGGCTTAAATGGCTTCCGGTTTCTATCCACAAAAAGTTACACTCCGTTATTCGAATGATTTATGGCAAATCGCGCTTTCAAACTCCTCACAAGATCGGTAACTAACTAACGCTGCTTCTCTTTGTTGAGAATTGCAATGTAATGATGATAGTTTCGTTTAGGAATGTCTAACGTGTTGGATGCTGATGCTCACCACATTGCCACGATGGCTCGTGAAACGTTTCTTAAGTACGTTGTTGTCTTATGATTGTTCTAGTCTCTGTTATTCTATAAGATGAAAGAAAAAAAAATGAGTTTGATGAAATGCAGAATCGCTTTATCTTTATCCGTAGGGACGGTCCATTGTTGGTGGTTGCATCTGGACGAGACACCATTTCTGTTGCCAGCTCCATTAAACGGTTAGCACCAGAAAATGTTTTTCTTGTTCAGGTTAAAGTTAAAACTTTTCACTTTTTCTTTATTGTTCCTTGAAGTGTAAATATAACTTAGTGCGAATGTGGTGATTGAATGTTGTTGAAGTACTTTCCTTATAACTTGTATGGTATGAACCCTTAAAACTGTTAGGTGACATAATTTCTCTCAGGTATTGGTCTTTAACCGAACGAGTCCAATGATATCATGTGAATCATGTAGCCGTCCTCACTTCTGTGGGATAAAACTTTTGTTGTTGTAATGAATTTCTCTTTGAAAACGGTCATGGCAAAAGATATTGGATGTTGCTTGCTTTTTCTGAGAAACTGAGCTCAGAAAGAAACATTATTCATAGATACATGTTGCAGGCATGAGTTTAACATTAGTCTATAGGTTATTTTGCTTCTTTTGAGGTTTAACACAAATTGTCTGTCTATGTCTCTTTGTTGCATGTTTTAATGATATGTAATAGATGAAGGCATACATTATGTATGTTGCTGTCTAACTCTCTTAGATGCCCAATTCAGATACAACATCCAAGATTTCACCTGAATAGGTTTGATCTTGTGATTACTCCGCGTCATGATTATTATCCACTGACTCCTCATGCCCAGCGGCAAATGCCTTGGTTTCTTCAAAGGTGGGTGACTCCGTGGGAACCTCCTGGCCGCAATGTGGTAGGTACAGTGGCTGTGTGGTGGGCTAGTGGCAATTGATGTCTCTGCCTAAGAAAACATTTTTTGGCTGTTCTTTCTTGAAGTTGAAGGTGACTGATTTTACATTATTACAGGTCCTCACTGTGGGAGCACTTCATCAAACTGATTCTGCTGCTCTTAGGGTTGCTGCTTCTGCCTGGCATAATGAGTTGGCAACTCTTCCAAAGCCCTTGCTTGTGGTTAATATTGGGGGACCTACTGGTATTTTATTTTGCATTAAGGAACTTTTAAGTTATAATTCTTTTCCCCCTTATTGTTTAAAATTTTATTGTGTTAATTAAGATTTGCTGTTATTTGATGTGTAGAAAAATGGTATTAATTTATGTTCATGCAGCTGGTGGTTGTATAAAGTATAAACTTTATCAGTGTGCCTTGAGCTGGCTCCAAAATTCTCCTACTGAGTGTTGTCTATTTCTGTAGGAGTAAATAGAAATCTGGTCAATCATATTTCATTTATGTATTATTGGAAACTCCTATCTTCAATCAGATTTATGTATCATTACAATCTGAAGACTATTTGAAATGATTCTCACCTAATATTAATAGCAGGAAAGAAATTGCAGTGCCCTACACCCAATGTTGTTAATGTTTTAAACTTTCAAATGTTTGTATTGTGCAGGGCATAGCTGAAAATTTTACAAAGTGTAGGAGGTCAATTTTGATTTTTGCATATATCAATGCTCACTTGTCTGAAACCTTAAAGAAGTTGAATTGAAAATTAAAACTTTCGAATGTTTGTGTGCCTTACAAGTTACGCCCAATATTTTCTTCTTTCAACATTTTATTCCACACATTACCTTTGGTTATAAATGCAATATATATTAGGTGCAATGTTTCTTTTTCGAGTCTTTTGTCACAGACCATTATACCTTCTTGATCTTAAGTCTTCTTTTGGGTGGGGTGGGGGTGTCAGGCAATTGTCCCTATGGTGTGGATCTTGTACAGAAGCTAGTGGTTATGCTTCAGAATGTTCTATGGAGCTGTGGGAGTATCAGGATATCATTCTCCAGAAGAACTCCTGAGAAGGTATAAAGATTTTGTAAGTTGTAAGAAATTTTTTGTCTATTCCTTAACTTGTGTGTGGTTATAATCAATTTTGGTTCTAACCATGAACATGCTCCTGGTTGGTCATTTGTCTGATTTGGTGTTGGCAAGTATAATTGATGTTGCCTGGGGGTAGGGGGCGTAGCAACCTCAGTTTAGGTTTCTGTATAACTTTTTCTTGTGTGTTTTAATAAATTTATAATATCCATTCTGATTGTAGATCTCCAAAACTTTGGTCAAAGAATTTGCAACAAATCCCAAGGTCTTTGTATGGGACGGTGAAGGTACTTATTTTCCATATATTAAGAGAAGAAATTTATACTTATCAGTCAAGGTACTGGAGATTACTTTTAATGTATTTTTTTTTTTTCACATTTAGGTCCAAATCCACATATGGGACATTTGGCCTGGGCTGATGCCTTTGTCATCACAGCTGATTCGGTTAGCATGTTGAGTGAAGCCTGCAGTACTGGGTATGTATGATCAAATGATCAATGATGATGAGCGTCCATCTCACAATAATAAATAAATAAATAATATATATTTCTGTTTAATTAATCATTCCTTAAAATGAAATCCATAGTTTCATGACTCACTCTTTTACCACAGGAAGCCTGTGTATATAATTGGAGCAGAACTGTGTACTTGGAAGTTTGCTGACTTCCAAAATTCTTTGCAGAAGCAAGGGGTTGCTCGACCATTTACTGGGAAGGAGAATGTGAGTTGCTAACTGTGCTGTAATGTTCTGTGTCGGGGGTTTGGGTGTGTCTAAATTTGTGTGTTTTTCTTTCCTCTCTTAACTGAATAATACGAAAGTCTATATCTCATGATTATATTAAAAAGTTGATTATGTAAATTGGTTTCTTATACCATGATACAATTCCACAACAATATACATAGTAAACGTTAGAAGAACTTTACAAATGGCCTTATGACTTACTAGAAATATTTTGTGGTCTGCGTTTAGATAGTAGCAGCCTCTTCTTTGCTGTCAAACCATGTGTGCCTGCCGGGCCTGTAATTGTTGCTGGTAGATGTTTTCTTGAAAAAATATTAATTGTTGCTTACTTTTGTTTTGAAAATACAGATAACTGAAAGCTGGAGTTATCCTCCACTGAATGACACTGCAGAAGCTGCCAACCAGGTGGTTGCTGCTCTTGCTCAGCGAGGATGGACTATCCATGCATAATAGTTTCCTACACCTCCCAAGGTTTCTTTGGAGCTGTTGGGGTTCATAACTGATACATGATTGAAGGAAATATTGTCCAAGATCCACTGACTTGTGCTTAGTTTCAAAGTGCTTGCTAGCTGTGGCCGTTTCCTTCTTTTGAAAAAGTCACTACTCACTGGTAATAGTTCTAACAATGTTTGTTGTATAGGTGATTAGGTGGTGTGGACAATGAGCGGTTTCACCAATTTTTGCTTGTAAGATAATTTTGTTGTTTAGCATTAGGCAGGTTTCCTTATGTTAACGTGTATCAAACTCTACAGTTAATTTGTTCATCCCAACCTCTGTTTATTTTTCTTCCAATATTTCATCATTAGAATTTCATTGGTTTGATATTAATTTAACATACAATAGTTATTTTTGGTAGATACATAAACATGACTAAAATATATTTTTATTCTTCTAAGTGTATTTTAAATTTTAATGTTATTCTTTTCATGATATCCTTGTTTTTTTTGTTTTTTTTTTTATGAAGGGATCATGATATCCTTGCTAGAAGTTAATCTTATCATTCCTACATTAACTTTTATATGGAGGAATCTAATAATAAATGCACAATAAACTTTAAAAAAATAAAAACTATAACTGAAGAAAAAAACAAAATACCACTCTCTTTATATATATAAATAAAGTAGTTTATGATTGTAACTGAATTTTTTTTTCCACCCAGAAGACATTATTGGGAATTATAATGCAGTTAATTTATTCAACAAAAAAAAATGCAGTTAATTTGGATAATTTTTCCACATAATAAATGCATTATCCATTTATTACCATGATAGTGTATATAACACCAATCAAGAGCCATTGCTACTATTGATTATTTTTTATGAAATGATTTTATGTTTTATAATACTGAAAATTTAGGTTGTGTGATTTTATATTTTATATTTTTGAAATTATAATTGATTTAAAAATGTGTAATTGAGCTTAAAAATAAAAATTTCCGGCGAATCCAACCATAGATTACTTGTATTTAATTATTATATGTAAGAATAATTTGAGAGTTGTTGTTCACGATTAGAATAAATATGAGGGTGTCTCCCAACAACAGCATTTCTACACTGTATTTGATTTGGGTCGGAGTAGATTCAACTCCGAAGTTTGAGTGTAGATAAGTTCTTTGCTTGGAGTGAGTGCGAGTCAATTCTCGATTTCTTGCGTCAGTCTTGGAAGTTGGAACAAAGTAGTCAAAATCTGGAGTAGTTGGAGGGAGGGTTTGATTGAGCGAATTTGAAATGTCTCAGACGAAGAAATTGACGCCGAATCTGGATCAGCAGAGCACGAAGGTGCTGAATCTCACCGTGCTCCAGCGAATCGATCCATTCATCGACGAGATTCTCTTCACCGCCGCGCATGTTTCCTTTTACGACTTCAACATCGAAAGCAACCAGTGGGTTCGTTCTTGTTCTTTCTTTCTTTCTTTCTTTCTTTACTTTCTCTTCATACTCTCTTCTCTCATCTTCTCTTTTCTCATTGCAGAGTCGAAAGGATGTTGAAGGATCTCTCTTCGTTGTCAAGAGGTGAGGTGTCTCTTTGTCTTCTTCTTTTCTCTCTCTATTCTTTGTATGCATTCATATGCTCATGGATCGCTCATCATTTTTCTTGTTCTTGTTCAGGAATTCACAACCACGCTTTCAGTTTATCGTAATGAATCGACGAAACACAGGTTCAGATTTGTACTTGTTTTTACTTTTTATTTTTATTATTATTATTAGGAAAAAATAGTCTCACTAGATGAACCAAAAAAAGGTTTAGGGGCTGGATTCAAGTTTGTTTTATGGATGTGTTATTTGTTTGTAACTATTACTGTTGTAATTGTAAGTAACGTTTTCTCTTTTTGGCAATGCTAATTATATTTCTATTCCGGGTCTAAATATTTTTACATTGTCAGCCAATCAAAAATCATGGTTGTAAAAGTTGATACAATTGCTATACAATGTAATATTCGTTTACACTGTCAGTGTTTAGAATATTTACTCATTTGTTATTGCCACGTTTCTGAATCTGTGCTATCTATTCTCTACTTAAACAGTTTTCTTTCTGATGTTTGTCCTGACAGATAATCTTGTGGAGAATCTATTGGATTTTGAGTATGAACTTAAAAAGCCGTACCTATTATATCGGAATGCAGCTCAAGAAGTTAATGGTATATGGTTTTACAATCCAGATGAATGTGAAGAAGTTGCAAATCTCTTTAACAGGTATGGTAATTTATTAATTTTCTCCACTCAAGGTATTCATATGGTGTTTTTCTTTGCTTCTTTATGCTCAACTTCTAGTTACAACTTACAAGATGCTATGTTTTTCCTGGTTAGTACTATACCCCATTAAATCTTTTTTATTTTCCAAATTCAATTTACAGGATACTTAATGCATACCCAAAGACACCTCCAACTACAATAATGCCTGCCAACACAAGGTAAGGATTTTCTGTTAATTTTATAAAATACTATGGTGTGCTTCCTATATGTTAGTGATTCCAAATAACAATGACTTTAATTATCCTTCTGTGAATAAATTTGTGATTTCAAAATGTGAAATAACTTTCTTTGGTGAATTGACTAATGAGAAAGGTCAATATGTATAATATAGTATTATTTTTGCTTGGTTTTTCTTGTCCATTGAATGTGCTTGCTCAAAATTCAAACTATATTTTATTTATTACTTCCACTTAATGATCTCTCCTAGTTGGGTTTATAACCAATGAAAGTTGCATATCTTATGCCTGATGTTTTATATATTTTTATATATTACAGTGAGCCTGAGGAACTTCATCCAGTGTCAGTTATACCCGAAAGCCCTCTAGAGTCATCTTCAGCTACTGCTGCTTCAATTGATGCTGTTGAAGATCCTTTTCCAAACTTCTTCGGTGTACGTAATATTGTTGCATGTCAATTTTCTGTTCTTTTTGGTGAATACTTCTGCAATGTCTTAAGTTGCACTCTTTATTATATGATGTCTGTGGCTTTAGAATTTTTTTAATCCAATTGTTGCAGACATTGAAGGTTACTGGTAATTATGCTTCCAAAACTGAAAATTTTAGACAGCATTCCGTGACTGTCACTTCTGCTTCCAGTGGTTTATACTCTACAGCACCTTCTGTGCAAATACCATCTGCCTCTCATTCAACTTCATCAATATCAGGCTTCCCCCTTGACTCTCTTGAAACAGCAAAGAGTGGCAATCAAGTCATTAATCTTGTCAAGCCTTCTACCTTTTTTGCATCCACTTCTTCATCTTCACTGTTAGTTCCACCTATTTCTTCATCTGTGCTGCCTAGTGCAGTTGTTAATCATTCCGGGAATCTGCCACGCCAATATGGCACTCCAGTACTTCAACCCTTCCCTCCCCCAACTCCTCCTCTTTCTCTTGCCCCTATTTCAAGCTCCACTCCTACTAGACCTGTAATCAGCAGGGATAATATCCGTAATGCACTTTTATCATTGGTTCAGGTACTTCACGATTTTGCCATCTTTGTTCATTTTCCTTATGTTTCTTGAGCATTATTCATTTAATTGTATTTTTAAGTTGTCATTCAATTACTTCTTTTATTTTGGGGTTAGGTGGGTTAAAATATAGGTGAAATAAGGGCTACTAGTGTCCTGAATCCTGATCCTCATTGGGTGTTTGTTTAGCGTAGGATTATAGGAGTTCTTCCGCACTGCTGAAAGTCCAGTTTATTTAGTTAATGAATCTATTATACTGGAAGTGCACTTAATTATCCAAATTATTAATATTGAGATTTGTTTCAATTAACAAAATTTTAAGAGAGATGCAATTTTGAAAAAGATTGTGAATAACTGGAAAGAAAGAAACTTTAAAACTAGGTTTTTATAAACCTGACATGGGAACACACCTCTATTGTTTCCTAGTATCAAAGTTTTCTAGTATGCAATTTTAGAATTTTCATGTTTTAATTACTTTTGTGTGTTTATGGTTTCAAAGTGAATTGATTCTCTAGTCTACAAGAGAATTGAAGTAACAAAATTATAATTTGTTTTATCTTTTGCCTAATGCTTTCTCTCTTGCTAACTTGTTAAATAGTTGCTCTACTAATGGAAATTTCCTGTGCCAGGAGGATCAATTCATTGACATGATGTTTCAGGCATTACTGAAGGTGAGTCATTCATGAGTAATCAAAATCTCAAGGGTAGGATGGGAACTGCATATAAAGTTAGTTCTGTATATACACCGTCACATCTAACAGGAGGTGTAAGTTACTATAGACATCCGTCCGTTCTTTAGCTTTAGCCACAACTTTGCATGATTGATACATCTGTAATGGCCCAATTCCACAATATACCACTAACAAATCGTACGGTGCATTAATACACTATAATCTTCACCACCGCTGAGTTTGTGTGTATACGTGGACAAGTTATAAGAGAAAACAATGGTAAAAATATAATAACGATTGCTCCACGTTTACACAAAAAAAAACTAATGGTGAAGAAAGTTCGTATTCTTACACTGTAACTATGTAGTGTGTATTGTAGAAATAGCCGTTTGTATCTGCACAATGATAAACTCATATAAGTGCTTCGATGTCAGTGTCCCCTTATTATCCTTTGTTGTATGTACTCGTGTTTTTAAATACTATCATCATGGTTCTGTCAATTATCATTGCATCAAGTCGAAAAGTCCTCTCTATCGGCTAATGAAGAATTTGATGCTTAGCAATGCAGTTTGATATAAATAAATAAAAACTTGCATTTCAATTTAGTCCTTAAATTTGCCTGTTGTGAAATTTTGATGTTCGAGAAAGTCTATTTCTCTGGAAGTGCCCAATAGACCCATTGTTTTAATTTCCATTCGTTATGAACTCGAGCAGGAACCTATGTTTATTTGTGAGCAAAGGACATAGGATTCAGCTTGAAAAGCAAATTAATAAATTTAAAAAAACAACCAAATATTATACTGTTACAAATTCATTATTGTTTTCTTTTCACATAAAATGTAATACTACAAAAAAAAAAAAAAATCGATGAACAAAATCACTAATGCTTTGTTTTGATGTCAGATAATACATAGACAAAAAAATAATTTGTTCCTATTGTTTGGAAGATAAAAGGGAGGTAAATAAAATGATTAATTTATTTTTTTTCGTTCAATTCAAAAGAAGGTAGGAGGGGGAAAGTAAATATTTTGAATAATTTTATAACCATTTTATGAGGATTAAAATACAATTCATCAATAAGCATGTAAATAAAAGAAGTCAAGTACAAGTTTGGGTCAAATCATTCATTTTTAAAATATCCAATCTGATAAAGTTAGTTTTTAGAAAAATAAAACGCTAAAGTTAGAATGCTCAACAAGAAATTAATTTGGCCAAAAAATTGATTATGAATATTAAAACCTGTATACTTTTCAGGTTAAAACATTTACCAAACTAAAAATATGACTTAAATTAGCATATCTTTATATAATGTAATTTAATTAAACCAATAGAAAGCACTTTTATTGTATTTAACTAATAAAAAAATCTGTTCAAACAAAATATATTTCATAGTTCATTTTTAGTTTTTTTTTAGTAAAAAAAAACAAGATTTCGCTCTATAAAATGAAAGTAGTTTATAATATTTTTAAAACCGCATTTCACTTGCAGTAAGAAAAAACGCATTTTAGTTTATCAATAAATTCCATGCCAAAGACAAAGTAGTTAAAATGAACATTTAAATAAAATTTAAAATTAAATTTATAAATAATTCCCTATATAATTTTTTTTAGGGGAATATAACATTTTTTATTAAATAAATACTTGTACTATTAATCAATAGATTTTTAGAAAAGATTATGTTGTTGGCCTGATGGGCTTGTGGAGTATATTGAGCCCACTTACTCTCTATGAATGAATATACCGATGCAATGCAACTCACACTTTGCAGTTTGCCACACTGCATTGAATTCCATGGCGGCCGTGAGAAAAATAATAATGGAGGCCAATAAAAATAAAATCTTGTCGCCATCTCTTCTTTCTTTTCGCCGGGGAATTGCTTACAAGCTTTTCGTTGGAGGTATGCTTCAATCTCTCTCTCATAAAACATAATCATGTTTGTATAAACTTCTGGATGAGCACTTCTCGAAAGAAAAAAAGAAGTAGGTGAAATAATTAAACTTCTCCTGTAGTTTAGTTTCTTTGAAAACTAATTTTAACTATGCATAAGTCAATTTTAATTTAGAGAAATTCAATTCTTTTTTTCTTTTCTCCCACAAGTACTTACTGTGAAGTTTGTCCAAATATAAAATCCTTGTTTATAACTGTTTATACGCTCTTTGCTCTTTGTGGAACATGAAAATAGAAAAAAAATGGAAGAGGTTTTTTTTTCATCAACTGAGCATGCCCTGAGGTTAAGTTTTGTGTCTTGCATAATCTTTTATGCACATGAATGGGAAATCACATTTGTCTTTGAAAAAAAGGGGTTATTTTATCCATGGAGCCGTGTTCCTCACTGTTGTTTTTCAGGACTGTCCTTCTACACCACAGAGAAAGCATTATCAGAGGCTTTCTCCAATTACGGGCAAGTTATTGAAGGTATCTTAAAAGTGATTAAAAAAATGCCCCAATTAACATTTTCTTGCCTTTGACAGTGTTGCTGAATTAATTACTGTTTTTCCAGCCAAAATTGTAACAGATAGGGTGTCAGACAGATCTAAGGGATTTGGGTTTGTCACCTTTGCTTCACAAGACGAGGCTGAGAATGCCATGGAAGATATGAAAGGAAAGGTAATCGTCAAATCAAACATGGGACTTTCATGTTCTTTGTTGAGTTAGGCTGTGTTTGTTTTGGCGTTGAATCACTATCAACGTGCTTTGGAATGCATGAATTGTGCAAAACAAACACACACTTAGAAGTGAGGACTAACAGAAACATTTTGCAGGCATTAAATGGACGTGTTATCTTTGTTGATTATGCAAAGCCCAATATCAACACTCGTGGTGAAATTCCAATTGCCAGAGGACCTCCTGAACCAACACCAACACAAACAGCAACACCAGATACTTGATTTTCCCTCAGACTATATGATATGATGATGATATATAATGTTTAAATTAGTATACTTGAGCAAGAGATATGTAGAACTGAATTTTTTGAGGATTATAGTTTATAGGTAGTGAAAGCTAAAGGAGGAGGGTTCATGCTTATAGTACTGGCATGTGGAGAATTTTGTGATTGTTAGCACAAGTATATAAACTGTCTTAGGGTGTTTGTGCCAACTGCCAAGAGCCCTGGAGTGCGTATTATGTTACACAAGGCCACATCTTTGTGGCAAAATTTCTGACTCAACTATTTTTCATAAATTTTCGGTGTTGTAAAATGTATTGTTAAAGTAGGGTTATATAAGCTTTTAGTCCATAAACTACTATTACTGTTATAAAAACTACGTTTGCACGAAAGAAAAATATATATGTAACGAGTACCTCCTATATTCCAGTTATAAGAAACTACTTGATTACTACAATGATATTTAATCACAATTCTGAGTGACTGAAAAATAAGATTATTCACATTGATATTTAATCACTTTTTTTTTTGGCTGAATGGTACGGGGTTAAAACCCCACACCAAGAGATATATTAAGAGGCACACTTCTGCGGTCTCCATTATCCTGAGCCGCAACAAAAACAATTGGCATTCCCCATCAATTGAAATACCATGATGAGCAAACTTATCAGCCATGCTATTAGCCTCACGCATAACATTCTTATTGAGAAAGCTTGTATTAACCTGCCAAACTCATTTCTAATTACTCCTCCACATATATTAATCACATTTCTTTAATACTTATATTTAAATTAAGATTATAATAATCTTAAAATTTATTTTATCTAAAAAATATATATTCAAATTCATATAATGTATGAAAAAACGAAATTTAAATGATATTTGAAATTAAAAATAGTATTTGAAATGAACACAGTAAATAAAAAATAAAAAATAAAATATTGAATGTATAGAATAAGTTTTCTGATTCTTCTTTCTACAAAAAAAAAATAATAATAATACTCTGACTCTTGAAAGCATTTTTATTTAAGAAAAATGTGAGTAGAGAGAGTAATAGAACAAAAGGACAGTAAATGATTCAGGGCATTTACTGTGGGGGTGCAGGAAGTAAAAACAATGATTAATCAAATTTCGCCGTCTGTGGGGATCGAACCCACGACCACGTGGTTAAAAGCCACGCGCTCTACCGCTGAGCTAAGACGGCTTACTCACTAAGTGTATGCTAGTTACTTATATAATCAAATTAACTGTTTTTTGTTTTTTTGGCAAATTTGTTATGTTAAAACTATCGTAGAATTACCTCACCATCATCGATATGGCCAGAGTATTTAATTTGGCCATATAATAAGGCTACAATTAACACTTATGATTGTAGCCTTATAAATGATACATTTTGTGATTTTTGTAAAGTATAAGAAAGTTGAGCCCTATAATTGTATACTTGTACTGTACCCAAAAATAAGTGGAGCCTTATGTATACTTGTATAAAAGTGATAAAAAAAAAAAAAAACGAAAAAATAGGACATTAAAAATAGAATGTTGATGTTTTTAATATAAGGATAATTGAAAAAGGTCATAGAAGTTAAAGTAAGGATAATACCATATGTACAGTAGCATGTAAAGATGGAGTATTAATTTTACCAAAGAAAATGTAATATAAAAATCTGCATAAGGTTCATGCTTGCTTATGATATAGCGATCTAAGTAATAAGTACTAATAAACAATTCTCTAGTAAGTATGAATTCAAAAGGTCAAAATACATCAGAGAATTTGAAAGCCTTAAAATATTATAATCACATGCTAGCAATATCGATAACGTGCGTGTATGATATAACTCATAATAATCCATCGAAATCATATTGTCGTTCAACGAAATCTTCAAAACCTGTTAAGAACGAGCTAGGCACAATGTTCATTCTAGTCAACGATCTAAAATAATGAAGGCATAAATACATATTAATCTGATCAAGCAAATGCAACACGATACGACCCTTCGTAGAAATAATTTATGCATATATATACTAGATATGATCTTCACATACAAAAATCATCACTCCAACTCGCAAGCTATTTATTATATATATAATACTATCAGATGAATAGGTATGTGACATGTTACGAACTAGCAGTATAGAAAAAAATATCAGGTAATTCTAGACCGTCTCGTCTTATAAAGTAATAAACTAAAACATTTAAATAGTTTCATATTTAGTTATATTATTTTTTATTTATAAATGCAGAAAGTGATAAATATTTCAAAACAAAGTTTTACATATGACTCGTGAGTTGACAAAATTTTCGTTAAATAACCTGTCAGTCTGTCATACGTACTATTCAGCTCGCGGATCAATTAGTGAAGCATATATTGTTCTAACTTTTTCCATTTCTGTGCTGACTTTTGTAGAGACAGTGAACAAATTCAGCCTTTTTATTTTATTTTGAACAAACAAATTCAGCCTTAGTACTTGCGTTTAACTTTTTTCTTGTAGGTTAAATAGAGTGTACATTGATCGATAATAATATAAAGTTTATCATTTAACTACAAATGATTATGTACGGTCAATATATACTCCACCAAGCACCACAAGCCAAGTCACGTGGTGTCGTGGTGTATACATTAGACGCCACCAATTTATTAATTGTTACTATTATTGAATGACAAATAAATTAAAGTATCCCGTTGGCGTTGGGACATCTAGCCTTTGTTACAGTTCATCAAATCTCGAAACAAATTAATAACATTTCTAGTTCGAGCACAAACCCCAAATGGAGTGCACTTACTAACAGACTCTTTGATTTACGTGATTCTTATACTTTACAAAGTTAAAATACACTTTTACGTGGTATTTTTTTTTTTATATGTTTAATTGTAATTTTTTTCCTTTATTTTTTTTAATTTATAATTTTAATTTTTTTAGTTTAAAATTTAAAATTTTGATTCTTTTACTTTCAAAATCAAAATTTTTTTTTCTTTCATTGATACTTTGATCGTTATTTTTAAAAATAATAAGAAAGTCAATAATTTAATTAATAATTATTATAAATATATATATATATATATATATATATATATATTTCACATAAATTTATTATTATATATTTATTTATTATTTCTTGTGTTCTCAATCCAAAATTTAATATTTTGAATAAAAAGTAAAATAAAGTAAGTGATTTACAAAATAAAAAGTGAAATATATATAAAAAAAATTACAACTAATAATAAAAAAATGTTAAAATATAAAGAAAGAATAAATTAAATAACTTTCAATAATATTAAAAATTAATTAAATACAATTTTATAAATTTAAAATTTTGTATATAATAAATATTTTTAATTTTTTTTAATATAGACCGAGTCATACAAGTCAATTAGTGATCTACTGGTTCGAACAATAACCTGATAATCTAGTATCTTAATCGATTTGATCATTGATTTAAATTTTAAAACTATAATAAAGAAACACCAAAAAAGACATCGAAGTTATTTTAATTATTTTTTAACATCTCCTATTATTAATTATAAAAAAAATTTATATATTTTATTTTTTATTTTATAAAATATTTATTTTATTTTATTTTATTCAAATTATTAAATTTTTGTTAATAATAAATATATAATAATAAATAAAATTTATGTGAAAGATTTATATATAAAAATATTTTATAATAATTATTAATTAAATTAACTTAGTAGTTATTCTTAAAAATAAGTGTCAAAACTTCAAAATTAAAATTAATAAAGGGAAAAAAAATAGAAGACCTGAACTGTAATTAAACTTTTTTTTTATATAAGAAAGTGATGATGCCAAAATATTTGCAGCTACTAGAATCCGACGTCACATCATTTGACTGACACTTACTTTGTTTCGTTCTTCTTTTTTTATAATAATACAAAATTTTGGTGGTGTTGTGTGTTTGAAAATTGTTTATTCAGATGTCAGAGGAGAAAGAGTTTGGAAATAGCAGCAAAGGACAAAAGCGCGAGAGCCACGCAGAGCATATCCAACCTCCTCTCATCACTCTGTTTCTTTTCTTTTCTCTTCATCTTTCTGTTTATGAATTCCAAGTATCTATTCCTTCCTTCCTTCAGTAATGTTCCCCTTTTACCCTCCAATGCCCGCTGCAAAATCCCCAAACTGTCCCTACCATTCAGGAACATCCCATCCATGTCCTCCATCTGCACACACGCCTCCCTCACCTGCATCTCTCCCCCGAAAGTCACTGTCACGCTGCACAGCGCCACCTCCGTCGCCGATCCCCTCTCCCCCCCGCCAATCACCGTCGCGAACCGCGCTCTCACCTCCCCGCTCAGCCAGTGCCGCTCCACTGACACCGCCCTCACGCTCGACACGTTCACCGCGCGCTTTCCCTCAGGATCCACCACTATCCAGCTCAACCTCAAATCCTCGCTCCGGGGATACTCCATCGCCGTCGCCACCGCCTCCTTCGGATCAAGAACATCGATCCTAAACGGCGAGCACCGGAACCAGCCGGACTGCGTCTCCGTCTCCACCACTCTCGACAGCACCAACCGGCCACGGTGGAATAGGTCCACCGCGGAAATCAACTCCGGCGTACGCTCGATGTTCGCCGCGCCGCGCGAACTCCGCGCGGCGAACGAAGGAAACGAGTCGGAGAAAAAAGACCGAGACTCGCGTGGGAACGTCGATATGACATGGCGGACGCGTGGCTCGTTCGTGGAGGGCCACGTGGAGTGGCAAATGTTCTCCCAGAGAGGCTCGTTGTTTGAGAGCGCGTGGAGTTGGGAGCACGTGCTGGCCACGGAGGCCAGCGCAGGGCCGTCCAGACACGTGAGGATGTGGTTTTGGATTATGTCCGAATGCACGGCGGATATGGTGGTGGCTCCGCGGCTTTCTTCGTCGGTGACGGTTGCCGTGTTATCAGTGCAACTGCAAGCCATAGTGTGCTTAGTTTGAAGTGAAAGATTTTGGTTGCCACTTCTTATATATAAGAATTAAGAAGGAATAGCGAATGAGATGGACGATTGAGGAGTCAAAATCAGATTTCAAATGCCCCTTATTTCTTGAGTTATTTACAAGACTACCCTTCTACCACCGTTGACTGCACTTACGTCAACATGGTGAGACTGACTTTACTTATGGCCGATTCGGTATTTTTCTATTTGCTGAGCTCACACGATTGTTAAACTCATCTATCGATTCAGATAATAAACATGAACCATGTTGTGATGTAAAATTATACTAAGTAGCCTATTGTTTTTTTTTAGACATAGTGGACCCGATTAGAGTACCTAATTCCTTCGGATTATACTTTTTTGTTTGTTGTTGGATTTGTATTTTTTATTGACAATGATTAAAGGTTTAGTGCGTATTTAATTTAGATTGATAATTTATTCTAAGAAAATGAATATTTGATTTCATATTTTAACATACTAGCGATCAAGTATTTGAGGTGACATGTAGATTATCCATATCCTGATGAAAATAGAGAGATGACATTTTCCCTAAAAAAAAAAAAAAAGAGATGGCATTTTTTCATGGAAATGCAACGAGCGTTGGTGTTATAAAATGCTGAAAAAACTGAAAGAAGTAGGTAGGTTACGTTACGAATCTCCATCGCCATATTAAATAAAGAAAAATATAATGGACTTACAGTTAAACATAATAAAATATATATATAATTTTTAAAATAATTTTATAAAAAATAAATAATTTACTATAAATAAAAATTTGTAATTATTTTAAAAGTATAAAATTATGTTAAACTATTTTACAGCAGTGCACTATCAATTTTCTCTATTAAATAATGTCGTTGTCATATCATCTGCAATTACGGCACCTGCCTGGCGTCTAGCGTCAAAATAAAAATGTTTACCAAAAAAGTTAGTGAAACCTGTAACATTAAATAAAATTTACTCCAACTTATCTTACTTTCTGTAATTAAAAAAAAAAATTGTAATAAATGAGTTTCTGTAGACTTATTCAAGAATCATAGAATGCACTCAACATAAATGTAACTAAAAAAATACAAAATAGAATGCAATCATGGTTTATAAGCATAATTAATTAAGTTGTAAATTTCGATTTTACTTTCATTCTTAAACAATATTCACAGTTAATGTATAATTTAAGATACATGATATTAAATCATATTGTTTGAAATTTATTCGTTAATAAATTATAAATTTTTTAAATATAATATTTATTTGGTTACATATTTTGTAAATAAACAATTTTATTAACACCTTTTTATGTAATAAATTAGTTTCAGGATAAAATATATGCACAAACATTAATATATCATCATTTTTATATATTAAAGATAAATATCATCTTTCACATATTAATTTTTTTTTAGTGCATTACACATTTATTATATTTACCCCGAATATTATAATATCTTTTATTAAGTAAATTAATTTCATTAAATTGAAATTGATTTTTGCTTACTTATAATTTTCGTGTAATGTAAAATAATTCATTAGCACCATGTGATAAAATTATTGTATTTTAAGCCCTCGCACCTTTTTTTTTATATAAAAATATTATATCATTTTGTGCACGAGGCACACGTAAACAATAAAATAAGAGAAACAAATAATGTGAATAGAAACGGCCATCCGAATTCTGACTTCGGCTTTGTTCAGCTAGTTAAATTACAAAACATTAATTATAACTGAATCTAATTCTAATGTATTTTACTTTTTTTTTATTTAGCTTGATGCATTTTTGATTGTTTATTTTTATAATTGTGTAATTTCAATTCTCATATTTTTAATTGAGCGGTTTCAATTCCAAAATGTTATCATATGTTAAAATCGAGTCTCTCTGATAGAAAAATAAAATAAAAAAATTGAGGGCGGGTTTGTTTTCAATTTTTAAAAATAGTTTTTGATTTTTAAAAATTATAAAACTATAAAACTTATATAATTAAATAATTTTTAAAAACTGTTTTCTATTTTAATTTTTAAAATTAAAAAATCAAAATAATTTATTTGTATTTTGATTTTTTCTTTTCATAGAGTCTCATTTTTTTTCTTTTTATAAAATTTAATATTTTTGTTAATAATTTTACATATATGTCTCACATCTTTTAATTTAATTTTCTCATATAAATCTCATATTTATCATACACAAATTTTACATCTTTTAAATTTATTTTTTCGTAAATTTTAAATATCAAACCAAATTTTAAATAATTTTTAAAAACAAAAACTTAAGAATCTTTTAAACATGCCTTGAGTCTCTCTATCAGTTCACATATGCATAATAATAGCATTTTTCTAACGTCAGCCATCTCTAACCAGAGTTATAAAATATATGTCTTACTTAATTAACAATTTGATGTGTAAGTAACAGTTGATATGGAAACAATATTTGACATATCATTCATTCATTCTTTTTTTCTTTCCTTTTCTTACTTCTGTCAAACAATTGAACATTAGAAGTTAGAACTTCAACATTATATTCAGTTAATAAAATCCTTTTAAGCAAAAATTTGGTAGCATTAATTAATAAAAATTACTTATTTTTAATAAGAAAAAAATAAAAAATAAAAAACTTTATAATAAATTACTTAAAATTATTTATACCAAACTTATTTTCATATTTATTCTTCTCTCCAAATTCCATAAATATCAAATTACTAAAAAAAAATATTTTAGAATATTTATTCTCATTAAATAATGTAAATTATTCTGGTTATTTAAAAAATTATCTTTTATATTTTTATTTAACTTGTTTTGTTATAAAGAAAAATATTATTAATTTTAATAAAATAAAAATTAATATTCTAATTAATAAAATTATTAATCAATTATTTAAAATATTATCGAATATCACTTTATTATTAAAAATTTGACTTATATAAAAATTTTATTATTTTTAATATATTTTTATATAAATAATATTTTAATTTATTTTATAAATATATTTTCTTATTATATAAATCAAAATATTTTTTTATTAAAAATTATTAATAATTAATTTATTAGTTTTATTATAAATTTAAAAACTGGAAGAAGTATAGATGTGCATGATAAATAAACGTTTGTCTCGTGCTCATACTCTCATTCATCACGTTTCAAGAACGTGAATCACGTGGCTTTTAGTTATTGAGGCATAATAAATTGAGCATTTAAAGTAAAAAAAAAAAAATGAACACATATTTTTCATTCTCATAAATCACTTATAAGAATTAGTCATTAACAAAAACTGATTAAAAAAACTTAAACTTTTTCCACCCATGCCAACACATATGTTCATTTTTTTTTTGAAAGAGACACGTGTTCATAAACATTTATAGGTACCCAGAATTGATCTTTTGAAAATTTATAAATCTAAATTTAGTAAAAATAAAATAAAATTGTAGGTGAGTAATTATTACTTAACAGCACTTGCCTCCTTTTGGCCTAAAAAAAAACTTGCGTGCTAAAAATATTCACAAATCTTGAAAACTTGAAAAATTTAGGAGAAACGATTCATTAATATTAAAAATATGTAAAATTTAGGAGAAAAAGGTATGTAATTTTCAATCAAATTGCATATCTAATCGATTGGTGTTATGTTTAGATGAAGATAGTTAAAATAATAGAAGTAAGGAATTGAAGATATTGGAATTAAAGGAAGAGCCCAATTTTGGAAAAAACAATTGTAAGTACTTTAGATCAACAAGAAGAGCTGATCTATAACTCTTAGTATAATTTCACTTAAAACTCAGTATAACCGTCAGTCTCTTATTGCATTTTTTTTTATATGAATAATGCACTTTTTTATTCCTAAATTCCATTGTAACTACACTCATAACATGTTGATTCATATAAATGCATATTTTGTTCCCATATGTATTCTCCATACGAAACAATATTATTTAAATCAAGTATGGGTGGATATTAAATATGAAAATACTTTGAATCTAAATTCACCACATCGTGAGAAATTAGTCACTTTTGTTAGATTTAACCATATTTGTTTATCTCATATTTGTTTATGATCTCTCTCTTTTCAAAAGTAATTACGACTAATTATTTATATTTTACCGCATCTTCTTACCGAAGAATGTATCTAGCTCTTAATTTTTAGTTTTTTAATTCATTCAATGTTTATGTACCAAGTGTTTAGACACTTGAGTATCTTAAATTAAGGTTTGGAGTTTCATCTTAACTTAAATATCAAGTCGCAATTAGAAATATTACTTTACCTCAAAATGATACAACTCAATGAAAAATGATTAATTGAGTGTAAAATAATAATTTTTAGATACATCCATGGAAATGTGAAAATAGAAAACATAGAGAGGCTAGCAAGTATTTTGACTTTTAATTGAAAATAAAAGTAGAAAGTATTTACCAGTAATTTAATATTTAAAAAGGTTAAAGGGGAAATATATAAAAAATATTATATTTAAAAGGTTAGAGGAAAAATGTTAGAGGGCAACAATAACATTTTTTTTTATAATATGCTTTTCTGTTTTTTTTATCGAATTATTTTAGTTAAAAAAATCATTTTTATTTGGGTACATAGACATTTATTATTTTTAAAATCGGTTATCAAATTGTTTGTTCGGACTTTGGAGGGTACCTGCTGTGTCTGTGCCTCTTGTTTGTGTTTTCCACATATTATCATTACTATTTATACGGATAAAGCCAACAAGTAACTACTACGTCACAGTGACATTTCCTTTCTTGCAATCTTTCCCTCTTTTTTTCTCTCGCAACTTCGCTCTCATTTTCAAACAGCTCTTTACACGGCGCTTAGACTGCACCACCACAGCTTTCTCTCGTTTAGGTGATCAAATTCAAATTCAATTCTCTATTCTTCTTTCCATTTCCGAATCTTCGCTCTCTATATTGTAACTACTTCATTAATTTATCTTTCATTTTGTTCGTTGTTCAAGAAGCTTTCGTTTCCGAGTATGGATAGATTAACTTAACTTCAATTAGAATGTGAACTTTGTTGCTTTGTTTCTGATAAATTAGTGGAACTGAATAAGCATTTCAAGCATTTTATTCGTTTGTTTGCATTCACCTAAACTCGTTGACTATATGTCTATGAACTTATCAAGATTAAGAAAACCTATAATTATTCTAAATGCTAGGGAAAAAAGTAACATTAGGATTAAATTGCCATTTTCTCGAGAGAATATTTTATTAATAAACGCATTCTTGAAGATAAAAGGGCAAAACTGGAAAAAAGATAATAGATGCTTTCTTGAGAAATAGTTTCTTGAATTAGTTTTCTTTCTTTTTGAATTTATGTCCTTCCTTTGAGCTTAATTCTTGCATATGTTTCTTTGTCTATGTATAGTGTTTCTAATTACAGTTCTTTTGGCAGCTCTTCGAATTGTTGGCTTTCAAAAGATGAACGCGGTTCTGCTAATGCAGGCATACAAGTATTGAACTTGCATTGCCAGCTACTAAGTGTGTGGGGTAGTTCAAGAAAGAGATGCCTCATGCGTCATGCTTTGTTATGGAACATTGATCATGGTTTGGTGACTCAGAAAATATTACTTAATATATTCTAAGCCTGGAAGGAGGGTAAACAACCTTCTATTTGCATCTTCTTCTGATGATGGTGGGGCTGTCAGTGGAAGCCCCCAAGCTAGCACTAGTACAGAACTTAAAACAATGAGGGTGAAGCTGAATAGCTCACTGGTAGATGCAAACTTCTATGATGGACTACTCCAATCTTTATATGATGTTGCCAGGGTTTTTGAGCTGGCAATTAAGGAGCATAACTCCTTATCAAGAGTATATTGGTTTTCAAAAGCTTGGCTTGGGGTAGACCAAAATGCATGGGTGAAGGAACTGTCATATCAGGTAATGTCAAGATTGATGATATATATTTTATTCTTTGGGCCATAACATGTGCAGTGTAAAATATGCATTTGTGTATGTGAAATTTTGATGGACAGCATGGCTGAATTTTCTGTAGCATGTCAATCTGTACTCTGTAGTGTTATCTCTTTTAGATTTTGTATATGATTGCAATAGTTTATTTCTAACAATTTTGAACTCTTCGCTTTCCTTACCAAACTTAAATGACCATGTTTATAATTATTTGGCAAGAAATTTTTTCCAAGGATCTTGAGACCCTTTAGTATTGACACACTGATTGAGTCAGATTGTCAGAGCATTGGGTAACTTAGCATATTGTCTGTGTTTTTACATTTAGGACTTAGGATCATTTGTCACCACCTTCTTCCTTACATATTTCCCTTTATAAGTTAGAAATATAATCCAATGAACATCATTTGTATTGGTGCTGCCAAATCGTATATTGCTAATTCATAGATGTTTCACATGAATGAAATCAATGAATATTTGTGTAATGTTTCTACTGTTGCCAACTTGTCATTGCTACAAGAGCTGATACTTTCTTTTTCCAGCTTTCTGACTAGTAATAAGTTATGAAATTTCACTTGGACTCATTGTTTCCACATTTTCCAATAATTTATGAAAAACTGAGAAATAAGCTGCATTAATTCTCTCAGGCTGCTGTATACTCCTTATTGCAAGCAGCAAATGAAATTTCATCCCAAAGTGGTGATAGAGACAGGAATGTCAATGTATTTGTTCAAAGGAGGTAGCATGTTGCTTTGTGTTTTAGTTGAGTTCTTATCTGTAATCTGTTTCCTTTAGATTAATCTTATCTAAAACATGTCACAATTGTTGTCAGAAGAAGGAAATAGAGATTCCATGCTTGAACTTGTTATTGACTATCCAAAACACTTCTGCCTTTAATAGGTTTATTATATGCTGCCTTATTATGTGAAGAACATTTTTTTTTGTTAGCTTCATGAATCTACTCTCCTAAATGCTTCAGCCATTAGGTGAAGACACATTATTTTTCAATAAAATATTACATCTCTAGCACACTCCCTCATGCAAGAGTCCTTTGGGTTTGACACATGGACAATGCATAGGCCTGTCTAGCTTGTTCTGACATTCAACTTTTTATTAGAAGAGTGAGGGAGGCAAGGATCCAATTCTAGACCAAAGTCACAGACTTTGATACCATGAGATGAACTCATTCTCCCAATAGCTTAAGTTGTTAGATGGAGGAACACGAGTGGCTTTTTTGTATTGCATCTCTGACAGAATTTTTCATTACTTGATGATAGTAGTGTTTTTATGTTTTTTGTGTTAAAATTCTGAAATTTGAAGTATGTATTTTTTTTCTTTTCCCATTAAATCTGCAAATTCTTGAATATTATGACTAAGAACCATATTGTTTGAATTTATGGTCTAGTGTTTAAGGTAGAAACTTGTGTTGTAGGCTTGTAGCTTAAGTAAGAAAAATATTTGTCATAAAATGATTGCATACTTGGAAACTACTATGACTGTCTGCCAATCTTTGATGTACTTTTGTTGTTATATGTTTCATGGTTATTTCATTCTTTAATATTTCTACCCTTTATTTGTTTATTTTTGATATTTTATTCTACTCCGTAATTGATTTGGGCCTTAAACTTGTTAAATATTTTATTGATGTAGTTTACTTCGGCTATCTGCTCCTCTGGAGAGTTTAATTAGAGAAAAACTATCAACCAAGCAGCCCAAAGCATATGGATGGTTTTGGTCCAAGCAAGTTCCAGATGTAGTGACATCCTTTGTTAATAAGTTTGAAGAGGATTCACGCATTACTGCTACCTCTGCCTTGTATGTTTCATCTTAATTTTTTTTTATATTGAAACATTAGCTTTTATATTCCTAGTTCCTTCAAAATTTGTATTTATTCTTAAATAAAGACAATGCATAAATGACCTTTTAATGGATTTCCCAGGTCTGGAAAAAATATCTCTCTGGATTTAAAAAGCCCAAGTAACATATCAGTTCTTATGCTTGCACTGACAAGCATTGCTGTAATCACTAAACTTGGCCCGGCCAAAGTTTCCTGTTCACAATTCTTTTCCATGAGCACAGAGATAACTGGCAATTTGTTGGACATGCTGGTTGGTCTACTTCCTATAAGCCAAGCTTATGATTCTGTAAAGTATGTTGGTCTGCACAGTGAATTTCTAGTTCATTTTGGTCCTCAAGCCGCATTATGTGGAGCAAAAGTTGAACAAGGTTCAGAAGAGGTTGTTTTCTGGGTTAATATTGCTCAGAGAAAGCTGCAACAAGCTATAGATAAGGAGAGAATATGGTCAAGACTGACAACAACTGAAAGTATAGAGGTTAGTTATTGACTAATGTGGTTCTAATTTTCTGTTCTTGACTTGTTTATTGGCATCTGCAATCCATAATATAGTTCTTGATATTTGTTTTATTTCTGAAAAGTATGTCTTAACGTGTACAGATAATTTAGTTAAATAAGGCTAAGATTACTTTATATTAAAAAATGTGACCAAAATACTTCGTTTAAATTAAATAAAAGAATTGAGAAATGAGTTGAGTTTGGTAGAAGTATTGATCCTCATTTGTTCAACTATATACTTTGTATAAGTGAGGCATCTATTAAAATTTAGCATATTGCAGGTTCTGGAGAAGGATTTAACTATATTTGGGTTTTTTGTTGCTTTAGGCAGAAGTACAGAGTCTTTTCTTTCAGCAAATGGTTTCGATACAGTAGATGACCCAGTTGAAGATTTCATAAGGTACAAATTCTGTTCTACAATATTTTTTTTTACCTTGTATGTTTCATCTTATTTGTCGATTTATATATCCTTTTGTTTCAGGTATCTTATTGGAGGAAGTATTTTATATTACCCTCAGCTCTCATCCATAACTTCATATCAATTGTATGTGGAGGTTAGTATCTATGCATTCCATCTGACACACATGCTTTCATTATTCACTTGTCACTTATGTCAACTGATAAAATCCCTTTAACTTCATAGGTGGTTTGTGAAGAGTTGGATTGGCTTCCTTTTTATCCCAGAATCACCAGCACTACAAAACAGTTAGATATGCATAAAAATAAACAAGAAGGTCCTTCAAATAAAGAAGCGGTGCCTCAAGCACTAGATGTTTGTTCTCATTGGCTGGAGACCTTTATAAAATATAGTACATGGCTGGAGAGCCCTTCTAATGTAAAAGCAGCTAAATTTTTGTCAAAAGGGTAACGACCCAAAATCTCAATTTTTGTTTAACAAAAAATCCAGTCTCTCAGTTAAGTTCTAATTAGTCTCACCCTCTTTTATGTTAGGCACAAGAAGTTGGTGGAGTGCATGGAAGAGCTTGGGATGATAAAGTAAGCACTGCATTCACACTGTTTTTCACTTTTTTGCACTCTCACAGTTGCATGTACATATTAATTAGAGCCATGGTTGAGGCTGCTAAACTATGTACAGTTTTTAGAAAAAATAAAGAGCAAGAAATCATGAGATATAAGTTATAGTTAGTTGCATATGCTTCTGTCATGGTCATGCAAGTAGATCATAATCATAATATGTTTGTGTGAATTATTAAATATGCTTCATAGTAATTGTTTTTGTATAACTGGTTTCAAGAACAAGGAGTGTGGGGATTTTCGCAACTTTATTTTGGCTTTGGCAGTAGACATCTTATTACTTATAATTTTTTTACAATACTGGATTTTATGCTACAACTGTTACTCTGGTGGATAATTTGCTTCCACTAAATATTCTCATCCAAAAGGTTAATATGGCATATGATTACTCTTCAAACAAGTGAACAATTGCAAGGAGAGGGCAAATGACATCCAGAATAAAGACCTTGAAGATGGGTGACAATTATTAATTTTTTCATATTTCTCACATGAAGTCTAATGCATTGAAATTACTCTCATTACTTACGTTTCCAAATCATTATGATAATGAGTATATGTGCCTCTGAGCCTTGCATCTTAAGTAGCACTAGACAAGTATATCATGGCTAAGTCTGAGACAATCCTTTAGGAAATGACCTTAGAGGTAGTTTGAGGCAGAGTTGCATTTTGCCTTCTATATGATTATTATGTGGCTTAAGGGGCTGTAGTTGTGCTATGGTACTAAAATATCCTTTTTCTCCAGAGCTAGTTTTGCACCTATGCCCTCATAACCTATGTAAGTTGCCAATTTAGATTTTTTCAAACTCATTGTCTCATATCATACTAACAATTTTTTGAAAAAGATAATTGTAGTTTTTGTAATTTTGTATTTATTTTGTGGTGTGCAGGGGTAAGACATTGGAGGTTAATACCAAGGAAACTGTTGAGAGACAAAGATCTACAGTTCACTCAACTGCAAAAGTATCGGATTCTTTTGATGAGGTTTAATTTCCAATTTCAAAGTTTGAATTTCAGCCAATTGCTGCTTCAAGTTAGTCAAATTAGTAATTTCCTTGAGTGTCAATCCTATAAATATATTCAATGAGCACAACAAAATATAATTTTTGTAGCTTTCATCCTTTCTAGTTCAGTGTTTTAATAAATTACTTAGTAAACACACTTTCAATTGTCTTACTTCTTACTCCATTGTGTGAACCTTGAACCTTTTGTTTTGAAGTTCCTTTAGTCATTTCCTTATACTTCTTCTTTTTGGCTTTTACTTTCAGGCTTTGAAAAAAGTTGAAGAAGCTATGCTAAGACTGGAGCATTTGAAAGTCTGTTCTGATCTGGAAAAAATACGCAAACTTAAGAAAGAAGCTGAATTCCTAGAGGCATCTATTAGAGCAAAAGCTGATTCTCTGCGACAGGTATGCCTTCATGTTCTTCACCTCCTTTGTCAATTCCTTACGCTACATTTTGGTTAAACATTGTAACTTGTGACACCTTTGACATTCACTCCTGTACATTTTGATATGATAATGCCTTTTGCTTATTTTCCCTAAAAGAGAGTCATTTTTTTAAACCTTAAGTTAATTTTGTAGCTTTATTATTATATACGTTTCTTTGTTTTGTTGCTATGTGATACTTTGATTGATCAAATATAACAAATCAGGCTAAATGAAATTTGAGTTTCTGCGTTTGCATCCAGTGTTTATCAACTCGGTGAATATTGTATTCAACTTTAGTTATCTGTGTGGGATATAGAAATTTGCTTCTTGACATGCCATATAAGTGTCTTAGTAATTTTATTTTTCAAAATAATGAAGTGCTACTGCAGGAGTTATACTGAATTTGATAATTTCTTTGCACATCATTGTCTTGCATGACTCATATTTATACTTGTCTCACGTTGTTTGCTTTCTGATAATCTTTACATTTTTTTTTCCTTGATGACACTTTTGTTATATTCATCCAGGTAGTTAATGTTGGTCAGTCCCACACTTCAGTTGATGAAAAGGAAGAATATATTAAAAGGAAAAACAGAAAGAATGCTATTATGAATAGGAGCAAAAGGTATTAAACTTTTTTGATGAAATTGGGCTTAATTTGTTTTATACCCAGTGTTTGATTTCTGAAAAGTCATGATTGCCTGCTATTACTTTCTGTTTTTAGATTTATATAAATGCATGTGCCAATTTCAGATATTTTGGTAAACTTCGCAAGTTCTGGAGCAACTTTGTACGTGTTGTCACCAGAAAGCCTGATCTGGATTCTAATGTGGATGCCGCTGTATGCATTGTCTTTACCCTAATTTGATGATGTTGCTCCTTTTTGTACATTTACAGTAAAACTAGCTATATATTGGTATTCTTGTTATTGTGTTAAATAAATATTAGCTGAGAGTGCCTTTGATAGATTCTACTTTACTTTCTTTCAGTTGTTTGGTTGTGTCTAACCGTACCTCTTGAATTATCAAATTGAGCATACGAAATTTAACATTCGATAGATGTCTCAACATAGAGTATATTTGGTATTTAAATGATAGTAAATGGCATCGTTTTTTAAAAATAAGTTACAATGTTTAGATAAACATCCTTTTTTCCTGCCCCCCTCTGAATTGGTTATGTTAAAAGTTTGTTTAGTTTTCACAGAACATGTTTTTCTGGAAGTCCCCCCCTCCGTTTCCATCTTTTGTATTTTCTGTGGAAACACATTTTTGGGGAAGCATTTTCCGTTGTTTGGTGCAAAAAGCATTTTTCGAATGGTAGATAGGTCCACCGAAAATATTTTCCTGGTCATTTGTTGCAACTAATTTGAGCGGGGGGAATACATTCTGAACAAATTAAACGACAGCTTTTTTTTATAGAAAATGTACCATTTTCTTTAAAAATGTTTTCAGCTGAGTATTTTGTGAAAAATGTTGTTATCTGAATGTTTTCTAAGAGGATATTCTTTACTGAAAACATTTCTCAATACCAAGTCATTTCCATAAAAACAATTAAGTGATCAGTCATTATTTTTTTGCTGAAGCATGTATTTGATATGTGTCTTTGGATGTCACTTTAGTTAACTTTTAAGTTCTTTTATTTACAGAAAACCTTGTGTATTTTGCTGTGGGCACATGCTAAAGTTTGGAAGTATTTGGATACGTTGACATTACATCTTTAATGTTTTGCTTTCTGATTATGCCATATTGTGAGCATTTAATTTTGAACAGTGTTATTTTCTTCTGTGACTTTTTTACTTATGCAAAACCTCACTAATTGTTGAGTCATAATTGTTTTTAAGAAAGCCTATTTCCACTTTTCAAAACCTCTGTTTTCTACCTTCGATTAGCCCCAGCATTTTCACAAATCGTCTGGGGCTCTGGGCTTTAATTATTCATCCAATAGACAAAAATTATGTGTCTGTTATCATCAAAATCAATATTATGCTGTCGAAGAGTTGGATGAACTTATAAGTTATAACACCATTTAGTTTGCTTTTAATTATATAATATTAAAACAGTATTACTTAATTATCTTTCAAAGTGACGTTCCTGTGCTTTACTTGATTTGACACATAGTTATACAGATAAACTTGTATACATTCTATTTGGTTGATGGGTAAGTAATGAGGACTTCTTTTCTTTGTAGGAAATTTATATTAAATTTCCTACACCAAATGAAGGTATCATGGTCCCAGAATCCAGTGAAATCAATCGCTTTAAGCATATGAGAAATGAGCTAATTGTACTTGAGAAACGGGTTCAAAGAAGTGCCTATATATCAGAAAATGAAGAGGTACAACTGGAATATTCCATGACTTTATATTGCACACAAAATTATTATCTCTAGATCGGTATGATAGTTATAATGTTTGACTACTTGGAACTACTTTTTGTGTCCTTCATGAAACTATTTGTGTCCTAATGCTTTTTTCAATCTTATCATCTTGCTTGTTGACCTGTAAGCTTGTAGCTTACATATTTTGTTACGAGTCCCACATTGGTAGAATAGCAAGCTCAATGTGGTACTTAAAACATGAGGAACTCTCACCTAATGGACTAAATTTTTGGGCTGGACCTTCATTTGATAGTTGGACCGGAAAAGACTACCATGAGTCTGACATTGAGTAAAATACGAAGTTTAATACGACACTTAAGCCATGAACATAATTCTCTGCCAATGGTTTCCCCTTTCTACAACTACAACTGAGCCACTGCCCAATTCATAAAATGCTAACAAAACTGAACGAGTCTTTCTACCCTTCTTCCCAGTATTTTTATCTAATTAACTCCTTTGACCAACTAAGTATTTTTACGAACCTTAAATAATTTCCCCTTCCCTTTTATCTAACTCTTAACATATTTCCTCAAAGATTGAAGCTGAAGAATAGGGTGTAATGGTAACTTTTTAAAACTATCTGTTGCTCATATGACTTATTTTGCTGCCTTCATCAACCTTCCCAAGTAATCTTTGTTGTGTTCTCCCAGTCAATTTTCTCTTTAAAATGATACAAAGTACAAACACCACACGTTTGATATATGTTATTAATGGAAGTGTGGGATTTCATAATTTTACTTCAAAGCCTTTACTCTGTATTTAAATGTTAATTTGACGTGACTGGCCTACTGTGTTACTCATTGATATTAAAATATTAATTGCTTTGTCATGTTGTATCTCAGTATCTGTACCTGGGATTTCCTTTTAGATTGATCATTGTATGTTTTGCTGTTACAGGATTTGGTGATTATGGATAAAGGTGCTCGTTATAGAGATGATGTTGCAGTTGTTCAGATAGTCCAGGTTCAGAAGAAAGGAAATATCATAGAAAAATCTTTGGGCAAGCTAAAAGAAACAGGAATAGTATGATTTAGTCTCAGATTTTTCTTTCAAAACATTATGTTGGTTATTTAGTTTATGTAGATGAATCTGACTACTCATTTTTTCTCCCAATTTGTCTGGAAATTTTTTTATTGGCATAACATGGTTTTGTAAAAGGTCCACGATAATATTAACAATGCCCTCTTCTCCTTATTCAAGAAAAAGAAATGTTAGTAATACACCTTCTAACACTATTATTGATTAAAATTGATTGGTAATCACAAAATTATGTGGCTCCCACTCCTAATTTTAACGAGTCTCTCTCATTATTTTGTACTTTCCAATAAACTTTAACCAATGGTGGAGAGTGTATTAGAAGTAGTGTATTGTTACATTTCTCTTCAGGAAAAAAAAGAAAGAAAAAGGAGATTGCAATTTTGAAGTGAAGTCCATTATTGTATCTTTTTACTGATGCTTCCTGCTCAATGAGCAGGATATCTGGCAAGGAACTCATCTTCTAGCTATTGATGCTGCAGCTGCCATGGGTTTACTTAGAAGTGCCCTGATAGGGGATGAAATGACCGAGAAAGAGAAGAAAACACTCAAAAGAACCTTGACTGACATGGCTTCTGTGGTTCCCATTGGAGTTTTGATGCTTCTTCCAGTGAGTTGCATAATCTTTTTAACATTTTAAATTTGTTCATCTCTACTGTATGTATGTGTTCGGGGAGCATCAACACTCCCCCAAAAATGATATATATATCTGTGTACCAAGGGAAGGTTCCATTGTATGTGGTTCTTTTGCTTGGGGGTTTTGATGTTGTGATGTTGAGATGGACAATGTTGATTTCCTACAGGTTACTGCAGTTGGGCATGCAGCCATGTTGGCTGCTATTAAGAGATTTGTACCAGCTCTTGTATGTAAAACTTTTATCTGTTTCTTTTGTTTGATCTCCTCAGATATTAATCCTCAGATTATCAGTTTGTAAGAATTTAACATGTCTTCTTTCTGGCAGATTCCATCCACCTATACACCGGAAAGGTTGGGTCTCTTGAGGCAGTTTGAGAAAATGAAGCAAATGACAATCGATGATGTGGAGTCTGATGAGGAGGAAGTGGACAAAGATTAAGTGATCAAGAAGCGATGCAGTTAATGTACAGCTAGCGAAATCACCATTCTTTGTAGTCATAGGACGTAGGGTCTAGCAAAATTATTATTGTATGTATTGTATAAAGTATGGATTCAGTAATTTAAGAAGGGATGGGGTAGAATTTGTTTTATAAAAATTGAAGATAAAATTTTGAAAAAAAAAATATTTAATGTAAAATTTATATAAAATAAAAAATGACCATAAAATTTGCTATTTTTAAAAAAAAATTGAGAGTAAAATCTGTAAAATAATAGAGTAAAATTTATAAGATTTTAAAAAATTCTAAATGAAAAATGTCAAATTAATTTATTAAGAATAAAATTTGTCAAAAATAAAAATAAAAATGTAATAAAATTAAATATTTATTAGATATAAAATTAAGATATGATCTATTAATAAAAAAAAATTAAATATATATTAACTTAAAAACTTTTTTTTTTTGTCCCTCATAGATCCATTCTTATTTGTAATTATATATATTAATTAGTATATTATATAATTTTAAATTAGATTATATTTTTTTAGGTGCAATTATATATTATCATAGATCCATTCTTATTTGTAATTATATATATTAATTAGTATATTATATAATTTTAAATTAGATTATATTTTTTTAGGTGCAATTATATACTAACATAGATCCGTCCTGATTGTACGGCACTCATACATGATACCACTGCGAGGAGCATTGGTGGGTGGCGTGCCTGGTTCCCCAATAATTGGAAGTGTACCCTGACAGAATGTGATGCTCAAAAACTGGAATTTCCAGGTTCCATATTCCATTTATTTCACAATCATATATGTTACTTATATATGGTTGATGGTTCTGCCTATGAAAAAAAAAAAAAAGAGACAGTTGATGGTTCAATGACAAGTTTTGCAGTTCCTTTTCCGCTTGTGTTTCCCAGTCTTTGTTTCCTTCTTCACTTCACATGCTATTGTCCGTTTGAAACCTAGATGAACACATACACATTTTTTTGTTTTTTAGTGTTGATATTGGTACTAAATAATTATCATAGAAAAGATGATGAAGACACATAATGTGACAATGTGTATTTTTCTTATAATATAATTTATTTCATATCTAAACACATAAGAAATAGTTGAGAAATAATATAAAAGAGAAAAATGTTAAAAAACATGAATTTATAATAAGGACCAAAGGTAGTTTATATTAATGAATTTATATATTAGGTGTCAAAATGAATTTATAATTCAGCAAAACATGAATTTTAATTTCATTAATTTATAAAAAATATTCATATATGATAATGTTAATTTTTTAGAAAATATATCAATTTGATTGTTTAAATAAAATATGATAAATTCAAAATGAATAGAACTATGATTTTTTTGTTGTTATATTCACTAACTAACTCACGAATATTAACTTTACAATATATAAGTTTTCATAATATAATTTTTTAAATATATTATTTAAATTTAATATAAGTAGATGTTAGTAAAAGAAGTTATAATGTATGTAGAAGTAAGTCAAAACATTAATATTTAGGATTTAAGGTGGTGTTTGTTTTCATTTTCTATTTTTCATTTTCGATTTTCATTTTCTAAAAATAGTTTTAATTTTTAGATTTTCAAATTTTAAAAAACTTGTTTATAAAAGTGAAAACAAAACCGTTGAATGATAAAGATGTTTATAAAAGTGAAAATGTTGAAAATGTCAAATTGTTGTTTTCAGTTTTTAGCCCATTTTCTTTGAAAATGTTTTAAAATATTAAAACAAATGCATTTTCTATTTTTTCTGAAAATGAAAACAAAAAACAATGAAACCAAATGACACCTAAGGTTTTGTTTTCAGATTTTAATGTTTAAGGTTTTAGGATTTATGATTTCATGGTTTAAGGTTTAAGATCTAATGATTCATTGCTTATAGTTTAAGGTTGTGGTTTATTGTTCTAGGGTTTATTATTTAGGGTTCACCATTTTAGATTCATTGTTTAAGGTTTAGGATTTATGATTTCATGGTTTAAGGTTTAATATCCAATGATTCATTGTTTATGGTTTAAGGTTTGTGGTTTATTGTTCTAGGGTTTATTATTTAGTGTTCACCATTTGGGTTTCATTATTTTTTGGTTTAGGATTTGGGATTTGGGGTGTATAATTTTTGGTTTGATGGTCTTGGGTTTAGGTTTTATAGTTTATTGGTTAGGATTTCATTGTTTATGGTTTATATGATATTGTTTTAAGGTTTTAGGGCTTTAAGTTTATAGTTCATGATTGAGTGTTCATGGTTTAATGTTTAGGTTTTAAGTCTACATAGTTTAAGGTTAAGAGTTTATTGTGTATGATTTAAAGTTTTATGGTTTAAGATTAACAATTTTAGGGTTTAATGTTTATTGTGTATGGTTCAAGGTTTTGGATTTAGGATTTTAGGGTTCTAAATTTCAATGTTTATGGTTTCATGGTTTAAAGTTTATGATTTCATGGATTAGTGTTCCAAGCTCATTATTTTAAGGTTATAAGGTTAAAGGTTGAAGGTTTAATGTTTTTGGTTCACAGTTAATTGTTTAAGGCTTCAATATTTAAGGTTTCATATCCATGGTTATAAGGTTTTAGAATTAAAGGTTTAGTATTTTTGGGTCATGGTTAAGGGATAAGGTCTAAGGTTTATGATTTAAGGTTTAAAGGTTTTATGGTATGTGGTTTATAGTTTATGTTTTATTTCTTATGGTTTTAGTATTTAAGGTTTCATGATGGAAATATTATGGTTTTAAGGTGAAGGGTACATGGTTCATGGTTTTAGGTTTATGATATATGGTTTTATCGTTTATGATTTAAGGTTTATAAGTTATGATTTAGGGTTTGAAGTTTATGGTATATTTATCGTATATGGTTTAAAGTTTTAAGGTTTGTAATTTACTATTTTATAGTCAAAGGTTTGAGGTTTATGAATTTAGGGATATAAGTTTCAGTGTTTATAGTTTCATGGCTAAAGGTTACATGATTTAGGTTTTAAGATTTCAATGTTTAGGATTTCACAATTTAGTGTTTCAAGTTTATTGTTTTAAACCTTTAGGATTTATGGGTTAATGTTTTTTTCATGGTTAAAGGTTGTATTTAGGGTTAATGATTTAGGATTTTATGGTTTATGATTTTAGGATTTAAGGTTTCATAATTTAAAGTTTATGGTTTACAGTTTTGAGTTTTAAGGTTCAATGTTTTAGGATTTAATGTTTAAGGTCTACAATTTATGTTTAAGATTCTAGGGTTTTGTGTTGGTTAGATGGTTTATGGTTTCATGATTTAGGATTTAAGGTTTCATGGTTTATGATTTATGGGTTCATGATTTAAGATTTAGGGTTTATGGTTTCATTGTTTAGAATTTAGGGTTTTATTCCATGGTTTAAGATTTATGGTTTCATGGTTTATAATTTAGGATTTTATTTTATGGTTCATGATTTAGGGTTTCACTTAAGATTTAAGGTTATGGTTTCATGATTTATGATTTATGGTTTCATTTCATTTTTTATGATTTAGTGTTTCTTGGTTTAAGATTTAGGGTTTCGTAAATGAAACCCTAGAGATTTGGGGTTTCACAAATGAAATCTTCAATATTTATGGTTTCACAAAGTATTTAAGGTTTGATTAATAAAACTTAAAAATTTAGGGTTTCATAAATGAAACATTTAAGATTTGGAGTTTCATAAAGGATTTATGGTTTCATAAATAAAACTATAAACATTTGGGGTTTCATGAATAAAATCTTAAAGATTTAGGGTTTCACAAAAGATTTAGGGTTTCATTTACGAACTACCAAGTTTTAGGGTTCCATTTATAAAACCTTAAATATTTAGGGTTTCATTTATGAAACCCAAAATCCTTGGTGAAACACCAAATTTTTAAGGTTTCATTTATTAAACTTAAAATCTTTAGGATTTTATTTATGAAACCCTATATCTTTAGGGTTTCATTTACGAAATGACAAATCTTTATGGTTTCACTTTAAAAACCTTAATTCCTTTATGAAACCATAAATCTTTAGAGTTTCATTTATGAAACCCCAAATCTATAAGATTTCATTAATAAAACACAAAATCCTTTATAAAAACCCAAATTTTTGGGGTTTCATTTATTAAACTCAAAATCTTTAGGATTTCATTTATAAAATCCTAATTCCTTTATGAAACCCTAAATATTTAAAGTTTCATTTATAAAGCTCAAAATTTATAGATTTTCATTTATGAAACCCTAGATCTTTTATGAAACTCTAAAATTTTAGGGTTTCATTTATTAAACTCAAAATCTTTAGGATTTCATTTAACCCCAAATTTTTAAAGTTTCATTTATCAAATCCAAATACCTTTATAAAATCTAAATCTTTAGGGTTTCATTTATGAAGTCCAAAATCTATAGATTTTTATTTATGAAAACCTAAATACTTTATGAAACCCCAAATTTTTAAGGTTTCATTTATTAAACTCAAAATGTTTAGAATTTCATTTATAAAACCCTAAATCCTTTATGAAACCCTAATCATTTAAGCTTTCATTTATGAAACCTCAAATCATTAAGGTTTCATTTATGAAGCCCAAAATCAATAGGTTTTCATTTGTTCAATCCTAAATCCCTTATGAAACCCCAAATTTTAAGGGTTTCATTTATTAAACTTAAAATCTTTAGGATTTCATTTATGAAATGACAAATCCTTTATGAAATCCTAAATCTTTAGGGTTTCATTTTTGAAATCCCGAATTGTTAAGGTTTCATTTATGAAATCCCAATTACTTTATGAAACTTGAAATCTTTAGGGTTTCATTTATGAAGCCCAAAATCTATAGGTTTTCATACATGAAACCCCAAATTTTTAGGGTTTCATTTATTAAACTCAATCTTTAGGATTTTATTTATGAAAATCTAAGTCTTTAGGGTTTCCTTTAAAAAACTTAATTCCTTTATGAAACCCTAAATCTTTAAGGCTTCATTTATGAAGCCCAAAATCTATAGGTTTTCATATATGAAAACCTAAATACTTTATAAAACTCCAAATTTTTAAGGTTTCATTTATTAAACTCAAAATGTTTAGAGTTTCATTTATGAAATCCTAAATCCTCGATGAAACCTTAATTACTTTTTGAAACTCAAAGTCTTTAGGGTTTTATTTATGAAGCCTAAAATCAATTTATTTTCATTTATGAAATCCTAAATCCCATATGAAACCCCAAATTTTAGGGGTTTCATTTATTAAACTTAAAAACTTTAGGATTTCATTTATGAAACTTTAATCCTTTAGGGTTTCATTTATAAAACCCTAAATCATTAAGGTTTCATTTATGAAATCCCAATTACTTTATAAAACTCTAAATCTTTAGGGTTTCATTTATGAAGCCCAAAATCTATAAGTTTTCATATATGAAATCGTAAACCTTTATGAAACCCCAAATTTTTAGGGTTTCATTTTTGAAACTCAATCTTTAGGATTGCATTTATGAAAATCTAAATCTTTAGGATTTCCTTTATAAAAGCCTAATTCCTTAATGAAACCCTAAATCTTTAGGGTTTCTTTTATGAAGCCTAAAATTTATACGTTTTTATTAATAAAACCTTAAATACTTAATGAAACCCCAAATATTTACATTTCAATTGTAAAAATCAAAATCTTTAGAATTTCATTTATGAAACCCTAAATCCTTTATAAAACCCTAAATATTTAGGGCTTCATTTCTAAAACCCCAAATCTTTATGATTTCATTTAAAAACCTTAATTCCTTTATGATATCCTAAATCTTTAAAGTTTCATTTATGAAACCCCAAATTTTCAAGGTTTCATTTATGAAACCTTAATTCATTTATGAAATCCTAAGTCTTTTGGGTTTCATTTATGAAGCCAAAAATCTATTGATTTTCATGTATGAAACCATAAATCCTTTATAAAATCCTAAATTTTTATGGTTTCATTTATAAAAATCAATTTTTAGGATTTCATTTATGAAACCTTAAATCTTTAGGGTTTCATAATTGAAACTTTAAATATTTAGGGTTTCATTTATAAAACTCTAAGATTTTTTTTATGAAGCCCAAAATCTATAGGTTTTAATTTATGAAAGCTCAAATCTTTAGAGTTTCATTTATGAAACTCAAAATTTATAGGTTTTCATTTATGAAATGCTTAATCCCTTATGAAATTCCAAATATTTAAGGTTTCATATATGAAACTCAAAATATTTAGAATTTCATTTACAAAATCCTAAATCCTTTATGAAACCCCAAATATTTAGGGTTTCATCTATAAAACCTCAAATCTTTAGTGTTTCATTTATAAATCCATAATTCCTTTATGAAACCTTAAATCTCTATGGTTTTATTTATGAAACCCTAAATATGTAAGATTTCATTTATATAACCCTAAATCCTTCATGAAATCCCAAATTTTTAGGGTTTTGTCTAAAACCCTAAATCTTTTATGAAACTCCAAATCTTTAGGATTTTATTTATGAAACCCTAAATTTTACAGTTTAATATATAACACTCAATCTTTAGAATGTCATTTATGAAACCCTAAAGATTTGAGGTTTCAAAATGAAACCTCAAATCTTTAGGGTTTCATTTATAAAACCCTAATTCATTTATGAAACCTTAAATCTTTAAGATTTCTTTTATGAAACCCAAAATCTATAAGTTTTAATTTATGAAACCCCAGGTTTCATTAATGAAACTCAAAATTTTCATGATTTCAATTGTGAAACTGTAAATATTTTTAGAAACCCCAAATCTTTTAAGTTTCATTTATCTAATTGCTTGATGAAATCTTAAATCTTTAAGATTTCTTTTATAAAGCCCAAAATCTATAGGTTTTAATTTATGAAACCCCAAATCTTTAGGATTTCATTTATGAAACTCAAAATCTATAAATTTTTATTTATGAAACCTTTAATCCCTTATGAAAACCTAAATATTTAGGGTTTCATATGTGAAACTTAAAATATTTAGGATTTCATTTACAAAACCCTAAATCCTTTATGAAACCCCAAATATTTAGGGTTTCATCTATGAAATCTCAAATCTTTAGTGTTTCATTTATAAATCCATAATTCATTTATGAAACCTTAAATCTTTATGGTTTTATTTATGAAGCCATAAATATATAGGATTTCATTTATATAACCTTAAATCCTTCATGAAACCCCAAATTTTTACGATTTAATATATAACACTCAATCTTTAGAATGTCATTTATGAAACCCTAAATCTTTAGGATTTCATTTTTGAGACCTCAAATCTTTAAGGTTTCATTTATAAAACCCTAATTCATTTATGAAACCCTAAATCTTTAAGATTTCTTTTATGAAGCCCAAAATCTATAAGTTTTAATTTATGAAATCCTAAAATCTTTAGGGTTTCATTTATGAAACTCAAAATTTTCAAGATTTGATTTATGAAATCATAAATCTTTTTAGAAACTCAAAATCTTTTAAGTTTCATTTATCTAATTACTTGATGAAATCTTAAATCTTTAAGATTTCTTTTATGAAGCCCAAAATCTATAAGTTTTAATTTATGAAACCTTAATGATTTAGGGTTTCATTTATGAAACTCAAAATTTTCAAGATTTCATTTATGAAATTGTAAATTTTTTTAGAAACCCTAAATCTTTAAGATTTATTTTATAAAGCCCAAAATCTATACGTTTTAATTTATGAAACCTCAAATCTTTATGGTTTCATTTATGAAACTCAAAATTTTCAAGATTTCATTTATGAAATCGTAAATCTTTTTAAAAACCCTAAATCTTTAAAATTCCATTATCTAATTCATTTATGAAACCCTAAATCTATAGGTTTTCATTTATGAAACCCTCAATCCCTTATGAAAGCCCAAATATTTAAGGTTTCATATATGAAACTCAAAATATTTAGGATTTTATTTACAAAATCCTAAATCCTTTATGAAATCCCAAATCTTTAAGGTCCCATTTATAAAACCTCAAATCTTTAGTGTTTCATTTATAAATCCATAATTCCTTTATCAAACCTTAAATCTTTATTGTTTCATTTATGAAGTCCTAAATATATATGATTTCATTTATATAACCCTAAATCTTTCATGAAATCCCAAATTTTTAGGGTTTCATTTTTGAAACTTAAAATCTTTAGGATTTCATTTATGAAATCCTAAATCCTTTATGAAATCCCAAATCTTTAGAGTATCATTTATGAAATCCCAAATTTTTAAGGTTTCATTTATAAAATCCTAATTCTTTTATGAAACTCTAAATCTTATGAAGCCAGAAATTTTTAGGATTTCATTTATAAAACCATAAATCTTTATGAAACCCCAAATCTTTAGGGTTTCATTTATGAAATCTTAAATCATTTACAAAACTTCAAATCTTTAGAGTTTTATTTATGAAACCTTAAATGTTTGAATTTCTTAAATGAAACCCTAAAACTTTATGAAATTCTAAATCCTTTATAAAACCAAGGGTTTCATTTATGAAATCTCAAATCTTTAGGGTATCATTTATAAAATCCTAAATTAAAAATCATGAAATGAAATCCTAAAAGCCAAATGACATTTTTGGTCATTTATCTTATTTATTTTGTTCAATTTAGTCCTTATGTTTTCTTAAAAAAAGGTTAAAAATAGTGCTTATGTCAATATAAATTTAATGTTTTTGTGTTGTGGAGGTTGTTTGGGATGTCGACTCGTAATGTTGTCGATGACCTCATGTGTTACAATGAGATTGACCTTTGTGAGCGAAAATTTACATTATATTGAGGTTTATAAATGCAAAATCACGTGTATGAGTAACTTTTTGTGTATAATGGAGAGTACAAAGAGACATCAGTGTATAATGAAGGCATTAGTAGAAGATGAGGTTGTACTTGTGGTGATTGAGTTATCAAATGAAACTATGTTAATAACACTAAGTTGACACTAACAAATGGACTATTTTGAACTTTTTTTTAAAATATAAAAAACTGAAATGAACTTTTTAAAAGATAAATGACTGAACTAAATAAAATAAATAAGATAAATGACCAAAAATGTCATTTGCTCAATCCTAAATCTTAAATCATGAAACCGTAAATAATAAATCATGGAATAAAACCCTACATCATAAACCATAATTTTAAATCTCAAATAAAATTATAAATTATAAATTATGAAATGAAATTCTAAATTATAAATCATGAAATCCTAAATCATAAAAAATGAAACCTTAAATTTTAGATCGTGAAACTAGATCAACTCTAAATATTAAACTTTGAAATAAAAAAAATTTGACTAATTTTTTTAAAAAAATTCAAGGATTAAAAACATAAATTACCCTTTAATTTATACTATTTTTAGTTAATTAATAATTTTGTAATAAAAATATATTTAATAAATTAATTTTAACGTATATTTTAGATAATCCTTTCCCTGACAAAACTTTTGGGTTTATTAATTTAATATTTTAACTATTATTTTTATTAAATAAAAAAAATATTTAATAATATGAGAAAAGGTGTTAATAATATGAAAAATTAATCAATGAATAATATAAGAATGGGATTAATTATGCATTTAAATGAAAAATGGAAGTGTAAATGTAAAAAAGTCATAAAACTACACCATATGCACAGCACGGTTCACATTTGAGCGGTTTCAAGTGTGGAATCCTCTTGCCCTCTTCTTAGTTACCTGATGAAGGGGTTTTAACGACCCATCCTTCTTCTTCTTCTTCCTTGGATCACACTCTGAACGAATTGGTACTCAATTCGCAATTTGTAAGTGTTCCAAATGAAAGTGAGGGTTGTTAGCAGGAAAATTTATGACTACATTCGCTATGATCTCAAACAAATCGCTTTCCCCTCTTCTTTGCCAGACCCTCCTCACTTCAAAAAGCGCCGCAAATTGACCTGGGACCAGCGTTTCTCGGTATGCATGCCCCTTTTCACTATCGATGTTGCAATTTTGATATACTCGAATAGTAGTTAGTAGTAATTGAAAGGGATTCAATGTTCAGGTTTTGAAGAGAGCTTCCCAGCTTTATGCTGCAAGCTGGGTTCGTGACATTGGTCCTGACCTTCGCCCTGATGACTATAAGAAGGATGAAATGACTGATCACACAAATGCTCAAAAGAAAACAACTAAAGAAAATGAACCCTCAACACTGGAGGACCTTGGTACCATCTTCTTCTCTACTTTTCTGGCTATTGGTTTCTCAAAATTATGATATACCTATATACTCTTCGGCGTGCTCGTGTAGTTGTGTGAATTGCTTGATCAAACTATAGTCATTAGTGAATTAATGACTTGCGCCAAGAGAAAGCAATTCGGATGCTGCTGAATATCAAGTCAAACGTGCTTCCGAAATAAAATAAAATTATGCTGAACATGAACTATTTATTAGTCAAAGATTTTTTCACTAACTAGAGTGCCGCCGCCCCTAGCTTATTCAGCAATGAATAGAATTCTCTGTTATTGCTATTTTGTAACTCCAAACCTCTGTTTTCAGATTTTTATGCTATGGTGCTTGGTGATTTATAACCTCTCTCTACTTTCCTTTTGTTTTTAGTTTTCCTATCATTATTTTTCTGGTTAGGTTTTGCTACCTGGCACTGCTTTGAATAATGAGTTTTGAAGGTGATTTTGGCTTTTGACCAAGCATATGACCATACGCATTTTTTACTGGAAATTTTACAGCTGTAGCTGCAAGAGGGGGAATGGAGACTCTCAGACCTGCTTTGCAGCGTGTGTACATGACCAGAGCATCTGCATACAGAGATGCTCTTAAAAGTTTCATAGAAGGGTACCAAGAGGGTGTTCAGCAAGTAATGGAGAAGAAGGAAGATTCCAAAACTCAAGAAGATGTTGATCTACCCAAAAAACCAACTTGAACTTGCTTTTAGGAGACATGGTGTTATTTTTTCTCTTGCAGACCTTTAGTCATTTAGACTCAGGCATGAAGATTTGTCGAAATTAGCGACAGTCCTCTTGATTAAAGGGTTTTAATGTACATTGCACTGAACAGATATAATCGAATATTCCAAAATGGGTGTATTTTGGATACTATACATCCAGTGGTAGTCCTGAATATTTGTTCTTGCAAATTTGTTTGAGTTTTCAATTTTCTGCAAATGGTAGCAATAGCATATGCTGATGCCATGTTTCTTTAACTTCTATAGCTAATGATGTATTAATGTATTATCCATTATTATTTATATTTTTCCCCTAAAGATAAACAGTTTGAATAATTGCTGACGATACAGGACTCTTATTAGTTCCACATATGTAAATTTTAACAATTTGCAAGTAATCACATCAAGTTATGGTTTCAATCTTCTTATAACTTGTGGTTGCAAGCTTGGTCATATATTCTGTGAAAGATTTTGGTAGAGACGGGCTGGTGGTGGAGTTCATTGATTTGATCCTCCTCCCCACTTTTTCTCATGGAAGCATAGTAAAATAATCACTGTATGTATTTCATTCATTTAAAGGTCACTGTTGCATCTTTGTTTTGTTCACTTGAGAGATATGTGAATTTGCTTGCTAAAAGATAAAATAAGGCGATATGATTGATTCTGGGTTGGGTTGTATGGTATCTTTGGCTAATTCTATTTAGTGTAGATCACGTTATCATTTCTTCTAGGTAGAATTACTTTGGAATTCTAGAAGATTTTCTGGCTATGCAGGTGGGCTGCATTATCAGCTGAGGCTGTGAGGTAGCACTTCTATCATGCGGTGTAATATTTTTTTTATTTGACAACATGTATGTGGCAGACAAATTGGGTCATGAGATGCCAGGTTGAATAGTTTTGGCTTCATTGTGGAGATTGAGATGACTGAAAAGACTTGCATAATGTGAGAGATAAGACATAAAATTAAGGTCCCACAAAATATTATTGATTCCGTCTTTCGAGTGATAAGCCTGCTATATTGGTCCATTCCCATATGAAGATTGCGTCTACAGTTTTGGTCTGAATTATGGAGGAATAGTTCTTACTATTTCAGGTAAGAGTTATATGCTTATCTTTATTGTAACATTATAGATAGGGATTATATTTTAGTCTTGCCTCATGACCAAAGTTTGCTGGGAATCTTTTAAATCACAAGTTTTGGATCAGTAGTACCATGACAATGAGTGGCATAATCTACATGATTGTCATGCATTTTACTATTCTGCATTGAGAATCAATTTAACAGAATGAACCTGATGAGCTTTCCATTTGAATGAATGCAGGAAAGAGCATTGCTCTGTGATTAATCTGTTTAATTTTGTTTTTGGTAGTTCATATGCTGAAACCTGAGGCTCAGGTTACTGAGATGTAAAGGGAGATTTTGTTGGTGTTGATGCTAATATCAATACTTGCTTTATTCTTCAATATGAAATAAAATTCCCATTGGTGTTCTTTATTTCTACAGCATCTCCTAAAGGAGGCACAGGGTGAGTGAGATTCATCCATGACCTTTCAAAGTAATGCCAACTGGAGTGGCATAAAAGATACACACACCCATAGTATTTCTCTCATTTTTTCCCTTTATTGTCATCTGCATGTACTGTATTATTGATATTAATGCATAACTGTATCACTCCTGCAGGTCAAAGCCTTTCATTTCTTTGATTGGCCATTATGTGTAGGCCAATGATCAACACCACAATCTGAGGACCCTCCTCCCACTTGCAGAGCCAGTGTGAGCCACTGAGAGAGATTGGACGCCTTCTCAAGCAGGAGCTCAATGGGCCTGTTGTGTAAATCTTTATGGGCCCCTAATAATCACATGACACACTATTTGATTACTCATAAAGGTATTCTGCACTCCTGTCGTTCTTTTGCACAATTATTTTGCATGAACTTGTATGAAACTGGTATCGATCATGTTGATTGAAAGCTAAAAGCTTTGTTGAAGCCACTGTTTAAACACAGTGATCCGTTCAAGCTCTTCTCTCCTCCCCTAGCTAGGTCCTCAAAAAAAAGTTGGATTATTCTGTTTCTTCTTCCTCTGTGAGAGACAAGGGCAATGACTTGTACTCGAGTTTTGGTAATCTAGTGTGATCAAAATCAAAAGCACTCCATTTGCCTATTAAAAAATAAATCAAAAGCACTTCACTGACGGGTCACATCCTCATTTCCTCAACCCCTGCTTGTCGTCTATACAAGCAGTTAATTGTACGGCAGCTAAAACTTCAGTCAGTGAAATTGTCTTTCTTCACCTGATAATACCTCTGTTGTACCCGAAGTTTGGAATTTTTTTCACCTTGGTTCCATGTCACCTCAATGGAATAAAAAAACACTACAATATAACGTGTACTTGCGGAGTTATTATTATTATTATTATTATATACTTAAAGAGAGAGGTTCAGTGGTGGAAATCAATCAAAAGTGGACCAAAACTATCTCACTTATTGTGCCCTTCCTCCCCGTTGATAAGCCAACAAAAAAACTGAGGTTTCCTCAATGACATTGATAATTAGGTGTTGTGACTTATGATAGAACTTAGAAGTTGTGAATTACACAATTTAGAATTTATAGCATATTTAAACAGCATTCAATGTTGAGCCGTACTGCATTACCTAGAGTGATACTATACTGTTTTACTTGCTTGCTCTTTAAGGATATGAATCCTTCTTGTCTCATTTTTATTCTTCATTTTCCCATCTTTGTTTAAACATTTTACCCAGTCTGTTACGTTGTGAAAGTTTTTCTCTTCCCTTTTTATTTCATTGCGTGTAGCTTATAGTTTGCAAAAACTTACAACTGCACACAACAGACCACAAAAAAAAGGTCTTCTGGCCACAACCGGGGGGTTGGGGGGACCATGGCCTGTTGACGTGCCCAAAGTTAGTTTTGCCTTCAGCATCCCCATTTTTTTACTTGATTTTTCATCCACATGTTAAAACGCTCATGAGGAGCAGCTTGCTTGTCATTACACAAATAAATGCATCATCAGAGATTACTACCTGAAAAGTTGCATGGAAACTAAATTTGAATTATTAGTCTTGGGAAGCAAAATCCAAAATATTCCCCCTTGAAATGATCACTCGAACAGCTGTAGGCTGTAGCAGCAAATGTAGTTCTGTATATATAACATGAATTTGGCTTCTCTAAAATAAATAAGAGTAAAATAAGTAATTTTAATTGTTGATGATACATTCATAATTTTTTATGCATATGTATGTAATATTGACTATTAGTTTTCTTATTAGCATTTGAAATTACTTACCTAGTGAGACAAGAGCCATGTTTGGATTCTTGTTTAGAGTGTTTCAAATTCAGTTTGAAAAATAAACTCAGTCATGTTTGATTACTCTCAAAAGTACATTCGTACACATATATTGTCTAAAACCAAGGTGTTTCTTTTGCAAAAGGAGAACTACTCTGAAATTAAATCAGTCAATTTTAACTCAAACATGTAGTAAGGATTTTGTCGTTGTTTGTGTGAGATTACATAGATGCTTACTTGAAAATAGCATGATCCATATAACAACATAATAACATATATTGAGATGTGAGTGGTAGCACTACCAACAAGAGGTGTGGGCAGGCTTAGTAGTACGTCTTTGGTTGTGTTATGTTATCTATCAAGTCAAGTCAAGTCCACCCACCCCCCCACCCATCACATATCCCACCAATTCCAATTCCAAATAGCAGCACACCACCAGGCATCAGTGGCAGTGTGGCACCATACCATACCTTACCTCCCACGTATATTATGATGAGCCCTTGTGAAAAATCTTAAGGCAGAATCCCAACAGTACCAAATTGATTCCTCATTTCATATTTTCCAATGACCTAAAATTCTCCATTTAGCACTGGGAATGACGTCACTCAGTGGGCCCCCATCAAAACCCTCTCCATACCTTACCCTCTGCCCCTGCCTGGCTGCAGTCTCTCTTTTCTTTCTTTCTTTCCCCATCACTACTCACTCTCAACCTTCGGGTTTTACTCATTGTCACTCTTTTGGTGTGAAAGTTTGGTAAGAAAATCAGGGATTTCGTTTTCTTTTTTCTCCCTGCTAGTTTTTTCTATCATTTCTCTTTCTGCCCCTTCCCCCTTTCCTTTTCCCTTTTAGGCAGGGTTTGAGGGGGAACCTGACAAGTGGGTTAATTGGATCAATTATGAGATGTCGCATCCACCTATCCTTGTCCTTCCTGATTTCTCTTTCTCTTCTGGTTGACATCCCGTTGTTCAATTCCTACTTTGCTTTTTTACTACAGTTGAAAACATTTGAATGATTTTAATAAAGAGGAATGTAAGAATAAAGTGTTTCAGTTCATGAGAAAACAATAAATAATGTGAAAAATGATGTATAAATAGTTTTACGCTGGCATCTTCATTAATCATTGATTATCCTGTCCATGTTTTGTTTCTTCTGCACTACGTATTGATGTATCTCCCACGAGTGTTTTTCCTGTGGACCCGCACGTTAGCAACTTAATGCATTTTTTACGGTTTATTTAGTGCCACTAAAAAAAGGTATGGTAGAAGCTCTTTGTACATAAAAAATATATTATAAAGAGAATCAATTGAACCTTCTCCCGGATACCAAAAGATATAGGAAGCAAGTAATCCCTTAAATTCAGGATGCTGAAGTGGGATAAACTACTTGAGCGTGACTTGAAGAGACACTAATTAGAATAGTTTGATCACAATGGAAAAGCTAACATACTTCGTTGACTTCCATGTTATTGAGTTCGCTTTAGGAAAGTTTTCGATCGACTTCTCCACCATACATATATATACTATATATGTACGTTGGAAAGGTGATCCACGGCATCGTTATGCTTAATAACTAAACTTAATTACAAGGCATTTAAGGCCCACAAACAAGTTCGTTCGGAGAATGAGATTAACTATAATTTGATCTATCTTGTCATCCTTCAAACGTTCAATATTGGCCACACTCAAAGCATGCAAAGTGGGCCAAAAAAAGAAATGAGATTTACCCAATAAGTCCTGTTCCATGGTCCATAGTTAATCTATTTGCATTCCTTGCCTATCCCCTTTCATAACTCAATATTAGAGAGAGAGAACGGTGATGTTTCCATTTAAAAAGAGAATGAAGCTTGACTCTGTCGGGGTAAAAGGAAACCACCAGTTTTCCATCCATATTAATCAAAGATGCAGAATCAATTAAATGAATTGAAGACAATCTCGATGGATCAAACCTCATAATTACATGACTAAACTAAACGGATAAGTTTATAACCTTCATGAAGTCAGCTCATTGTTTATGTACTACTATTTAGTTTTTGTATACATGTTGCGCCTTTTTATTAATATTTATATAATAATAAGAAGCAAAGTTGATAAAAAAAAAAAAAAAGAAAACAAAAAGAGGTCCCATCTGACATTCACAGCTTAGTTGATAGTAATTAATATGGTGGAGTGACGGGGAACAAGAAGATCCGATAAAACTAATAAACAAGGCATTTCCATTTGCATGCATCTCCCTAATTGAAGACAAGAAAGATCCTCTATAATCTTCAATGTCAACCTAAATATAATACTTATAATAAAAAGAAGGGCTCCTTTCACGGTCATTGACTAAAATTAATTAAGGGCATACCCTAACCCTGAAGCTGGAAAGAGGAAAAAAGAAAAAGAGGAGAATAATGTAATATAAAGAGAGGGGGCATATATATGTAATACTACTAAATTCTAATATTTCTAATATGGTTGTTGTTGACGTAGCATGTGAGTGTGATGGTGAGGGTTTGAAGAAGAATAAGAAGCAGTTTGATGATGGTGGTATAAGTTTTGGGAATGATGATCAGGTTGGCATTCCATGTTCACCCCAAAGAGCCTCAGCACCCTGCTGCCACTTCCCGGTGTCGTTTCGTTCTGTCCTTGGGACCCTCCACCTGTAAGTAACAAACATTACAACACGTGCAAATGCCCACGCTTTAATCATACACAATACTATACTATAGTATTTCATTTCATGTTCCAATCAAATTCTTCTTACTTTTTAACGGACAACATCCCCACCAGGCTTACAGTAGTAATATGTTAAAAATGTGAATCCTATTCCTGGCTATTAATTTTTACCACGTTTAATTCAACGAAAACGGGGGCGCGTGTCCCTCACGTTACAGACTCCAATTCTGACCAAATTAACCACAGTACTCTTTACTCCTTCCTTCCTAACCCACATTTGTTCAAAACTTAAATTTGATTATAAATAGTTTCATATGTTAAGCATAATAAATGTCTGTGTATTAATTAAAACGCAGATTATATAATGAAAGCGCGTTTAAGTTTTGTCTTAGTGTTGTTAACAGAGAAGATGAGATAGGTACCTGGTGCAGGTGGTGCATGAAGAGAGTGAGGTTGGTATGGGAAAGGGAGGTGAGGCGTAGGATAAGGGTGCGCAGAGTAGAAGGAGGGCGAAGTGGTAGTGGTAACGTGCGAGGGGGGGTGGGGTTGGGCTGGCGGCGGGTGCAGGTGATGAAGAAGCGTTGAGGGTGGGAGCGGTGTCTGTGAAACAAAACGACGTCGCCAGCGTGGAGGCGTTTGTCTTTGACGTAACGGCTCCAGCCTTTAGTTAAAACGTAACTCTGGCTACTGTTCCAATAAGAGTAACGGAATCGCCAGCACTTCCCTGACTCGTCCTCGAAACTCAGCAGGAGCCCCTTCGCCGACTCGCCGGACGAGGACGAGTCGAGAGGGAAGTGCTTCTCCGCGTGCTGTTTCGGGATCACCAAGCGGTTCAGCTTCCCCACGTCGCTCGGCGTCAACGGCTTCTCGAACATCGCTTCCTTCTCCTCTTCTTCCGCCAACAACTTACCGTTCTCCGGAACGACAACCTCCTCTTCCTCCTCCTCCTCCTCCTCCTCCACGTTCAGGTTGAAACGAGGAGTTTGAGAAGAATTGCCAAGCCACGTGGCGGCTTGTTGCTGTTGTTGCTCGCTGCTCCAGTATAGTCTCGTTTCCGGTGAGTAGCGGTTTATCGACGACGACATTGTGAATATTGGTTGGGAGAGTGAGAAAGAGGCGTGATGGTGGTGATGATGATTATGGATTCATTTGATGTGGAAGCTGGGGGAATCACTGTTTCTTTGATGGACCTAGCAAAGATATATGACAATGAGATAGAGAGAGAGAGGGAGGGAGAGAGATTCAAAGGTTATGTTATGTGCCAAGTGCGTTAGCGTTACTATATGAACAACATTAAATATATTATTAAATTATAACACAACTCTTTTTTCGATGCTGTTTTTTCATATTATATATTTACCTTACCATATATATTATATATATTTTAAATATTCAAAAATTATATTTTTTATTTTATTTATATGTTTCCGTGTGAACTTGGTAGTAGTATTAGGGAGACGGGGTGATAATGAAAGTGTGATGAGTATGACACACTTGTAAGTGAGATTTTAAAATTGAAATAACTACTGAATTGGACCGAACATAGTATGTTTAATTGTTTATGAGCTAGCATTGAGATTGTACAGTACAGGTGAATAATTTGGTGTAATTAAATTAGGGACATCCCATGTTAGTAAATTGGCTAACAAATCAAGTGAGATGGGGCCATTTAATTTCATTTCTCCCCCAACCCAACCCTCACACTAAGCAGTAAGCACTCACTCATCATAGCTTCCTTCATTCATTCCCAATCCTATCCAATGGCCGGCCTACCTATCATCCCACTTTATTAATTTCCACACCCATTTCTCATTTCTCATTTTCATCACAAAACGGTGCTTTTTTTCTTCTTCTTTTTTTAATTATTTTTTCATACCTCCTTTGTGCTTTAAATATAATGCAGAGTTACAAGGGTTCGTGTCTTGTATTTTCATTAAGTAATGGACAAAAAAATGTCAATTCGTGTAATTGTTTTTTGTGTGATTGTTTGCATCTGTGCCTACAAAATCAGGTATGGATGGAGGAAAAAAACTAACGTGGTGGTCCACGTCGTCGTCCTCCACAAATTGTGTTGTTGTGTGTTGAATCTGTATGATGGACTATGGACATGAATATGAATGTAAGTGTATATAGGTCTGATTCATTTCAAATCTTGTGAAAATGTATTGTCTTTAGGATAATGAAAAAGAATAGTATGTGTGTCACGTGTATGACTTCATTATTGGCGTTTGGCCATTCCTTTGTTTTCAAATTAAGGAAGCTATATAGTATCAAAATCAAATTGAATTAATGCGTCATAGCCGACAGAGAAGGAGAAGAAAACAACACAAACAAACAAAGGCATGGGAGGAGTAGTAAAATTAATTTCCACAGATATATGCCTTCTCTTTTCCAATAAGCAGAGAGTAATGAGATTTTATTTATTTATTTGTCCAATTATTATATAGAGAACACACAAACAAACGCCGCGCAGTCGTGTTTGAATCCCCACTTCGCATCGCACATCGCACTCTCTCTCTCTCTCTCTCTACTTATTATCTGGTCCTATACTTGTCTACTCATGCATCTTAATATTTATATTCTATAGTTGTTTTCCACATTTAATAATTTCTCATTACTTAGATTATGTCTTTTCTATGAGTTGGAGACAAAGCCCACCTCAGTTTCCAGGTAGATTCAGACACCCTTTTCCGCCCTACAAAAGGTTGAACTCATTTATTTAGTTTAAGTATAAAATAAATGTTGGGGACACACCAATTATAATAAAAGTTGTTGAGCTTTTTTTTTTTTCCCTCATTTTCTAATATAAATAATTCTGCTGGTGTCATCAGGGATCGATATTAATCTAGCCAGGGTCCGTGTGTTTGAGTTATTATTAATTAGAAACATTGCACACGTTAAGAGAGAGAAAACGCCAAAACATTTATTTCTTACGTTAACCTAAATGGTCAATTAGGCTTTATTAATTCTATCGGAAAATAATCAAATGTACACTTGTAAATGCTCACTGTCATATATCGAAACCTTAGATGAGACGGTCCCCATAAACCAGAAATGCTTGGGGGGTGCAGTTAATTCCGCAAGCTGAGAACATGAAATTTGCGGGTCCTGTAAATCGTGAGTACTTGCTTACATTTGTAAATATCAAAATTTCAAAATATTTAGAGAAATATTTTATGTACAGTACAGTATTTTGTATATTAAATTTTATAAGATGCAATTAATAATATGATTGATGGAGAAAGATAACACTTGATTTTTTTATTACTGACCCAAGTCGAAGGTGTTGCTTGGCTACGTGCTGGAATCCTTGACCATGAAGATATATATAATATACACAAAACTGGTCTAGGTGAGAATTTGTCATGCTAGCTAATTCGTTGCCTGGGTGGTGTGTATAAGTATGACTATGGAAAATCTCAATAGTTTGTCAATTTCAGGGCACAAGACAACCCCACGAGATATTTAAGTAAAGTGGGGTAGCCGGGTAGGGACAGCCAGATATGGAAAACAGTACTGAAATTTAACTGATAATATATAATATGTATACATTGATGCAGTAAAAAAAAAAAAAAAAAAACCTCATTTATCAATAAACGGAAATTGTCATGCATTAACTTTAATTTTTGTTTAATTAAAGTTAAACTTTTAATTAATATATATTACAAATTTTATATTCCAATAAAAATTTTATGATAATATAAAATTGTGATGTTTATATCAATTTAATTTTTGTTAGACATTTGAAAGTTAGTTAATATAATGTCAATATGTTAATTAGTACTTTGTTAGTTTGTAATGTAAAAGTTTTACTCTTTCATTAATTGGAAATTATTGAATTACCTGTAAGATTTTCCTATTGAATATTTTCCAAATAGTTATGGTTATTCCCTTTTTTAGTCTCCTTTTCGGCTATTTTCCACTTTATTAGAAATTAATCTCTTGAAACTAGAGAATGAATTCCATTTACAGGATTAAAAAAATAATATTCTTTTACGACATAGTTGTATACATGTATCATGGTATATACTCTGCAAAACCTATTATTATAAATGGCGATCGAGAATTGAGATGGCGACTAATTAAATGAAAGTCTTTGTCTTTCTTTTGACGATAAATTAATTAATTAGATGGGGACATACGTTCAGAACTTGGCTTTGCTAGCCAGCCAGCATTTTAATTTATATATAATTTTATTAAGCGATTTTAAAACAATACTTTTTAAATTTATATATTCAAATTAAGTTGGAATTAATTTGTGTCTCTTGTTTTAGTTTGTTAGTTTCGCTCAACATGCAAAAGCAAGCTAGCATGGTTTCGTGAGAGAGATGCTATGATTGGTTAAACTAAATATTTTGTCTATGCACGAGATCAGAGAGTACTGTTCCAGATTTTAATACTAATACTAGTTCATTGTAGCAGTAATAAATTCCAAAAGCAACTTGTTAACAAAAGGCCAAGAACAATGTACGCAATCTATTATCTTGATACGCATCCTAACACTTGAGTTTATCGTACAAAGAGATTAATAAACAACTACTCAGTAATATATAAACACACACCTTGTGTTTGATTATAGCTGAATAATTAGCACACTTGTCAACAACTTAATTAACATTCAATTTAATTAGTCTTTATTAATTAATTAGTTTGAATTTGACGCTAATTTTGCTAACACACACACATGCATATCCGTTAGACAAGTTCAGATTAATTGATCAAATTTCTGTCTAGAGACTCCCCTAGAATATGCTAAAACGCCAGTAGATATAATTAAAGAGGGTTAATTCAGTGGGCCAATTGGAATGCACCTCACTTGGAAGTTATCACATTAATCATTATAAATATAGTAATATGTTTGCATGTGGCTCTATTAAAGTTGAAAATGGTACAAGGATCTCAAATGCATCAATTATATATTGTGTGTGTGACCCTATATCTCCAACAAAAGCATTATATATAAATATGGTAAAGCATGTTGTTGAAAGGTACGTATATATTTATAATCAAGTCAAACACCAGTAAGTCCATGCCAAAATTCAATAACTACTTCCCCTTCCCCTCATGCAATTCAAATTTTCTGCATTTGTTCCTTCAAGATATCTAATTTTGTGGGGACCCTAGCTAGTCCTTAAGTCTATACTTGACTTACTTGTCTTTTATATATACCACCAGTGTTTATTTTTTAAATTTATAATAACAACAATGAGATTTGAATTTAAAATCTTATACAAATTAATACTCAAACCTTTTGTCATCAGACTGATTTTGTGATTCTTTCTATGTTACAGATTCTTGTGAATTTATATACTATTCAGTTTGATAATGGAAATATGATAGACTTCCATTACATAGATGGGGACTGAAATGGGATCAGTAACCTTTTCATTGTCTTTGACATTAATAGCTAATCTTATCCTTTTGAATAGTTTCTGGAAAGTTGGGTTTAACCAGAAACTTGTATAAAATTTCATCTGTTGGTGACTCTGGAGGAAACATGACCAATATAGCAATAAATGAACCAAATACTAGTTTATAGTTATTGTGAACATGTAATGCCAATTCCCGTGAGAAAAAAAGAAAAGAAAAGCAAAAGTAGAAAACATTTGGTTAGATGCAGTTTAGCACGCCAAATGGCAGGCCTAAAACAAAGGCATACTTAGGTTAGGATATAGATGATTAATCATATATAGGGTTGATATATGATTACCCATAATTAAGAACTTTGAACCAAGCTATGAATACACCATACGCTGTTTCGATCAGAATGCGTTTCATCATGCAAGATTTGGTCTCTATCTATTTGTGGTAATGAGTCGCTCAAATTCCTGTGAATAATCCCTTGTGATCGATATCGTTTGATTATGATACATAGTACCAGTGATTTGGCTTAATTATCGAAAGGATCACTAATCATAGGTTAACAGCATTCAATTGTAGGCATGCAACTCTAATCTTGTGCTGCATGATGTCATATTTATATATGCCGGCATAATATATATATATATATATATCCAGTGCCCACACTACACCGACTCCTTTATTTTCTCCCCCTTTCTCTCTCCTCCTTTTCTAATTTGTAGTTGTAATAACTCCTTTAGAAACACGAAGAATCAGTATAGGACATACATAAATTTTATCTATGAACTGACTTATAATTTACCTCCCATGAAGTAAAAAAGGATAAAAAAGGAACATATGACAAAATAAATAACGCATAAACAAATTAAAAATTGTATATTTATTATATGAACGTATTTTTAAAGTGCACTAGCTAGCTTGTCGAATTTATTTATAATTCAATTAAAATAATATGACTTTTAAACTAATTAACTATCATAAAAATTAATAAATTTATCATATATAATTAATTATAATTAAATGCTGGTATAAAATGATTTTATATTTTCAGTCAATCTGATCATTGTATAATCTTTCAACTAAACAGAAAGAGAAAGCTAGAGTACATGCTAGGAATGCGCGGGAAAAACATTACGTAAGACGAAAATATGAAAGTTTAATAGGGGGTTGCATCAACATTCAACATGAACTAGTTAAATAATCACTAGACACACCGGCCAAAATATCAAATTTATATCAGAAAAATGATTTCCCCAAGATAGGATATTAATTTTATATCAGCCCTGAGAATTTTAAATATCAGGAACCAAACAGAAGCAGATGTGGGGTCCCCATATTTTTCTCCATAATAAGGTAGGCAAAGGCAAGTGTATGAATCCAAACAACAGATGAATATCTGGCATATATGATGGAATCACATTCACTATCCTATAACTCTAATGCAAAACACTGTCTATACCTAGCTACAGCAACAAACCAACTTACATAAATATGTACAATTAATAATCTAGCTGTTAAATGAATTAAATAAACACCCTAGCTAGTGACAATTTCCCAAGCAATAAGTGCATGTATATTATATGTATCAGATGCAGAGGCAACCTCTCAAAAAGATTAAAAGATCGACCTCATAACAACATAACTCTCTCTTTCACACACACATGTTATATACAGAGAAAAATTGTGGCACGTAAGATATATAAAGAATATAAAAGCTCGTTATTTTTGTTATATCAAGTTATGAGGGATTTAGAACATAGAATTAAATGGTGGTGTGTGAGAGACAAATAATAAATAAAACTTGGATTGATATTAGGAATCATTTGATCGAACTTTTATTTTTTGTAATTCTGTGTTTTGAACTCTTTCTTTGTTGTATATATAATCATTTAAAGTTACAATGCAATGGGAATTGAAAAGAAGAAGGAAAAAATAACTAGTTTTTTTATCCCGAGAAATCATTGTTTAGTCAAAAATAGTAAAACAGTAAAGTAAAGTCTCCATATATAAACAAACACACAGAATGAAATGCAAATAGTGTGTGGCTCCTAAACAGCACAGAAAATGCCACGTCACGTGTATATATATATATTATTTTTTTTCTGGCTTTGTCTGAATTTTATTTATTTTCCCACCCGTCCGTCAGGGAAGGCATGCGGGTTGGGCTGTGTGGCCCACAATGTAAGTGTAATTGTGTAAATGAAAGTGGGCCCACCACACTTCCCACATTTGTCAAACCATCTTTATTCCCTTTTTTACTTTTTTTATGGCGGGCATGGCAACAAGGAGCATTTCTTTTCTTTCTCTGCTTGTGTGGTGTGAAAACTGCAACAAAAGAGTTGCACACAGAATCGTGATCGAATAGGGTAATCGGCACGTGCCATGTGATTGGTGTATGTATGTAGATATAATAGTGGGGGTGGATCTAGACTTGGGACCATTTATGTAGGAGCTAGGCCCAATAGAATGGTCCACTAGGCCCTAATTAATCAACTAACCCTTCTTTTTCACTTTTCACTTTACTCTCCTGAGAAAATGAAATGATGCACGAGTCACGAAACCACCACCTCTTGGTTGTTACTTGTGACCAAGAACGAACATCAACTTTGAACTTTGACTTGCCTTTTAAAGAGATTGGTAAATTATAAGGTAAATTGGTAATGCATGCGTTATGGCCTTGCAGTTGCAGCTCATCAGTAAATGAAAATGTACCATTTATACGAAAAACAAATAATACACATATTATATATATCGATGTCATCTACAAAAAGATTCAGAGAGAGAGAGAGAGAGAGAGAGAAGGAGACTTTGTGAAGTAAATTAGTTTCCTTTTTTGAAGTGAAACGGTAGGTCTTACTTATTAATTAGATGGATGCATGCATGCAAAGTTTATTAAAACAAAATTATTAAGAATGTGACAAAGTTAATTAATTAAGCCATGACAAACTTCACTCTTAAGATAAGATTATAAGTGGTTTGATTAAGACATGTATAAAGATATATACACGTAATCTTGATTACCTAATATAACAAATCACGTACAAAGAAGACGACGCACGGTTTGGACTATGATGATGCCTATCCATAGAAGAAGATGATGATGCCTATCCATAGAAGAAGAATATATGTAGCATTTTCATGGTTCATGTACATTGAATCATACCCCAAAATTAAATTTTGATGATATAGTCAGTGTCAATATATCTTATCCACTCCTGTATGACCGTTCAAACCATTAATAATTATAAAAAGATATCATTAATATCCAAAGAAAATATGAAAAAAGGTGCTTGGTGGAGTTTCAACAAGTACTACTTTAAAAACTTGTTGGGTTAAGTCAAAGAAGTTATTTTAAGAAAGTTAAACTTTTGCCAGCGAGGTTGTGTTGGTGATTAATTTCTACGAAGAGTTCTTATAGTTAACTGTGCAATACATATATATAAATATCTAGTTTGGAGCTAAAATGATATTTTACCAACGTTAACGATATCATAATCTATAACGTTGGACTAACTTATTATCACTATACATGAAATCAGCACCCCTTTAGATCTTGGAAAGTATTTTGTTTACATTTTTCTTTTGTTTTTTTTTAATTAGTATGGGATACTTAATTGAGATTCATCTGCTTCCACGTGTAAATATTGGTATTTTGTTAATATTGTCAAGATTTCGGATCGGTTTGAATTAGTTTATGAAATTGAATCATGAAGGAGAGTGAATTAAGACGAGACCACAATATCTAATCAATAATCATGTATCACTAAAAAAAAAAATTGTGAAGAATCACGACCACCGATCCTGTCACAATCTTGGCCTAACTTCTGAACAATGAAAGTCAATAGAATAGAAGACCTCGTCGTGTCTTGCTGATTTTTAAGTGTATTAATTAGCACCGTCTCACCGCAATTATGCATGCCAATTTCTAACATGAAAATTGACAAAATTGATATTGGACCGTACCGACCGAGTGACATTGCGGTAGAGACCAGATAAACTACTTTTGTCTTTTGTGTTTGTTATTTGGGTAACCATGTACACATGATGAATTGATATTCAAAGTTGCAAAGGTTAACTCGTCATCAATACTGTAAAAATTGATGAAGTGAAAACTCATTAATTAGAGGGTAATTTCATTAATATTTTATTAAATACATGGTTCTTCTCTCTCCAGTCTATTACTCAAGAACGTATTTTCAGATACAGCATTTAAACATGGTAGAGAAATTGCAGTTAAGATAGACAGGTTGGAAGTGTACACTACTCTTTGACCAGATAATTGGTCTTTACCGTTGTTCAATTTTATTGCATATATGAAAAATTTATGGCTGCCTATTGATGTGGTTGTTCAACAATATTTTACTCTTTGATCAGTTTGAACACCATTACTCAATCAACCTAAATGGAGACAGGGGTATTGGTTGGTATTAATCAATCAAAGTAGGACTAGGATGCTCAACATCACCCTACTTGGGACTCTCGTTAACTCTACTCATAACCTTTAGGTCTAGCTAGGAAATTTCATTAATACATTTGTTTGTTACGTTCTATAGCATTAAGAGTCTGTATTGGGTGCAGTTTGGACCATTAAAATGGAGCATACTTTATGAGATGAGCAACAAACAATTAGCCAAGGACGATTTTTTCAATTCCTTCCAAGGTTTGGGACCACCCATCTTAATTTCGACTCTCTTGACCGACATGATGGGTGTCGTTTTCGTCAGGGGCTAGTGTTGCTTTTTTGTTTTTTCACTTGAATAAAAAAATAACGTTTGTCACTTTTATAAATTAACTCGACACTGTACCCCAGTGGTAAAATCAGCATCCAATCAAAATCACCATTTTGAGCACCAGATAATTTTATTTTATTTTTTTAAATGTTGCTATAAAACAAAAGTGATGACTTTTAGCTTTCCAGTAAGATTCCTAGGTGATGACCAAAGCTTGTGGTCTAGACATACAGAACACTGCTTTTTTTGTCTAACTTTATTGTTATATTTTTAATTGATTAAGTGAATATTGTAATCAGATAAGCTTATAATGTTTTCTCATTGAGAATATATTTAAAACAGAGACAGTATATTATCAAATGATATAGTATCTTTTAAGAGCGAAGCTATGAAGTCTAGGCAAAAATCAACTAGTGTGAAAATGAGCACTTATATACTTGATATTTGTTTAATTTGACAATGACAAGAATTGCAGTTGCAGTGCCAAAAAATGAGAACAACCCGGGACTTAGGTATTGGATTGTAGGTCTTGATAGTATTGAGAGATCCAACTTGCTATGATCTTTATCTCTTGTTTTCTTACATCTTTAAGCCACTGTGGATCCTCCTTACTCGAGTACCTTAAGTCTACATGATGAGCTCCTGCTCTCACAAAATGTGCAAATAAATTATATAATATCAATTATATAATATAATTAGTCCGGTGCATGCACTAACCTTTTTCTGCAACTATAGCAACTATTGTTTTTGATATTGTCTTTAACACCCTGCAGCAACCAAACTCATAATTTTAGCATATGGTTGTATAATTAATTGCTTTTAGCATTGGTGAAATTATACTAATAATAATGGGACATGGTAGCTATAGCTAGGTATACCCTCCGCCACTCCAAGGATCTCTTAAGCCATTAAAGAATATAATGTTGCTGGCAGATCTTTTCAGAACTCTCTCAATAGCCTGCATGCAGAAAACATGACATTATTAAATATATGAAAATGCATAGTTGGCAATGAATGAATGAATACAAAGTGAATAGAAACGTACATGGCCGCCAAACTCAGTAGTAATCCAGTGTGGTCTTGGATGTACGTTGTAGAAAAAGTCGCACCAAGAGGCTCTGGCTTCATATGACCACTCATATTCTGGGAATATGCTCTCCTTGTTGCTTCCACCTACTGGCATTATCATCTCCGAACATGCCTGCAGCACCATGCACAAAACTGCATCTATCACAGTGTTGCCTTAATTTTGAGATTAAACATGCTTGAAACACATGATAGATAAAAAATAAAATGTCATTTTCTTTTAAGTATTAAGGCTACAATAATAATAAGACTCTACTGAAATTATTGTTGATATATACTGCATGATATGATGCTACAAGTTGGTTCAATCAATTTTTTCAAATAAGTGATGCTGCAGGTAATTATTTATTGAAGTTGTTGAAGATTGTAAACATTTTAAAAGCATTGAGGAATAATTAATTTTCTTTGCATAATATCAATACTAATATTTTGGACAAGGTTTTAAAGGAATTTAAATTTGAGTCCACAACTGACATAGGCAGCCGCAGGTACATAGTTTTGTAGAGGAAATAACTAATTTTTGTTTAGGCTCTGCCTCCGAATAAAGGCAGTACTCGCGAATTAAAATAAAACAAATTGAAAGAAATAGGTAGTTTGAAAGGGTTGAGATTGAGGTGTTTTTTTTTTAATAGTTGCAGGAGTAATGTTCTAAATGCACATAAAAAAGAGAAAAATATATTAAAAATATTTAATTGAGGAAATAGAAGTCTCATTCTTAATATTCTATATTTGAATTTATAATATAATACAAGTTTGTCGATAGGGCTACATCAGTCTTTACAAGCTCGGCCTGCTAAGCTTGGAAGCAAATGGGTCTATTATTTTGGGCCTCGCGTTTATAAGGCAAACTTACAGATTGGACTATAGGTTTAACCAACAATATTTTTATTCTCAAAGCTATTGGACTAGTGTTATGAATCGGCCAAAAAATTAAAAGAAATAATTTTTTTATTAATGGTAAATTTACCTTCCTTAATTAATCATATACCCCCTTTTAAAATGTCCATGGTCTCATCTCAAGTCTCAACGAACAATTATTTTTTATAAAAATATCTCAATTATCTCAAATAACTATTATTTTATCTCATAAAATTTTTAATTATTTATCTCTTTCAATTTGTCATGTTTTATCGTTATTTTATATTTTTAAAATAAATTATAAATAATTAAAACAAATCTTATACCATAATTTAAATTATTCATTATAAATCTAAAATATAATTTATATATTCAAATATACTTGGTTTTTCATGAATTTTATTATAATATAATTTAAATATTTAAAAAACCTATTTATTATAAATTTTATTCATATAAACTAAATATTAATTATGCACAATGTACGTGCTTAAGATACTAGTTCATAATTTTTTTGAAAAAATAAAAATCACATAGAGGAAAACTAATTGGAAAAGTAAACTATAATAATTAAAAATTATAAGATTAAATTCATAGAGCATATAAGTAAGAGACCAAAAAATTACTAAGTTGGAAATGTTTGATCTGAATGCTGGGCAATACAAGGCCTGGAAGGTCTAAATTGATGTCTGGTTGGGTAAGAAAGTGGAAAGTGAAAACACAATATGAGTACGTTTGAATTTTGAAGTCGTAGTCACGTGCACATGTTTTTTCTTGGATTCTACCATTAGAATTAGGCGCGTAGCATATGCTGGAAAACTCGAAAGGATAAAAATTGTCTTTCAAATTTAATTAATTGGTTAAAACTTTCTTGACCCAAAACTATACCATATATTTTAATTGAGTTGAAGTTAAAAATACAAGAAATGAAAATTGGGAAGAATATGATTTATTCCTCCAATTAAGTTTCATGAAGAAAAGAAATGATGAAAAAGATGTTTCCATCGAACATTAACAACTAATATTGATTTAAAAAAAAAATGAATGGAATGGATAGGTTTACCTGCCACTGCCATCCTCCGAGATCGTGAGGGTCTGAATTGTCATCCAAATCGAAACACGTTTGTTTGCCAGTGGAGTTGTAGTAGACACTGGCTGCTGCATACAACTTGCGCAATCTATTATTTCCAGTTACTGAGCTGTCAATCGCCTCGCACATCTAAATATCCATCCCACTATTCTAAGTCAATAAGTCAAGTTATTCTTTGAATCTCTCCACAACTAATAAATTAACAATTTAAATACTCATGGTCCCTTCCCTTCCCTTCACTTTGAATCTCCAATAAAATCTTACAAATAATAATAACAGTTTAAGACTATAACATTTTTTTTTATTAATTTTATTTGTTTGTAAATATATATAAACTTTTTAAAAATAATAATAATATAAAATTATTCATGTAATACTATTCAAATCCAAATGATAGCACACATTTTGTTTTATCATTAAAAATCTTGATGTTCCACTTCCTTTGTCATTATCATCATGACTTGAAATGGGCTCCCCCACATGTTAGAAAAAAGTTCTTTTAACTAAAAGTATTTAAGACTGTAATTGGTACTACCTTTTTCACTGGATATGCTGGCAAGGGATTCAAGAAATTGGATGGTGTTGGATAATCTGTCATGGCTGTATAAACCAACGCGGTTCGAAGCCAACCTTCCAAAGACTCCGGCCCAAAATCATTACTCCTGAAAAACATTAATTAATAACATAACTAAACTATAGTCACCTTAATTAATTAATCATTCAATTAATTAATCATGCTCTCACTTGCATACTCTGAACGTTTTCCGTAGCAGTTCCACTCCTCCGGGTTTATTGGCCGTGTCTTTTATCAGATTCCAGGAGCCTTTTAACACCTTGTAACAATTCTCACTCTCGCTCTGTGGTAGTAGTACATGAAACGAAAATTGTTACTGTATTTAAATAGTACTAGTATTATTCTTCTTCACTAACCATATATATGCACGGGCGTATCACGAGAAGCAAACCCTGAAATCTTGTGTGACGATACTGTTGAAGATATCTGGGGAAACCAAACCCATGAAATGAAGGATTGGGGCAGAGGATGCTAAAGCTCCAATTGCAACGTATGGATACTTCATCCTGAACCAAGCAGCCAACACTGCAAACACAAAGCCCATTTAAATTTAGGGGATTGAAATCAATATTAAGACTTCAAATACTAATGTGAGATAGGTTTATATTATTATATATACTTCCTCCATAGGATCCTCCAAAAACCACAACGGGGGAATCATTTGCTGACAGATTCTTCTTCAGATCAATGATGAGAGTTGCATAATCAGCTAATGCCTGTGTGGAACTCAGATAACCAAGTGTGCTACTATTTGCATATGCAACCGCCCTGTTTCCCCCAAATGGTATCGATTTTCCATAAAATCTATGCTGCAGTTCAGTTCAATTTGTAATTTGTGAAGCATGATGAAACAGAGTAAGTTAATTGTTCTAACTTCTAACAGTTGATAATCCTAGCTTGAGATCTCAGCAACTTAGATTGGACAAGTTAAGTGTTGTTTTTGAGTGATCAAGCAAAAAGTTTACTCACTTTATCAAAAGAAGAAAGATTACCTCGATGAAAACCAAAAGGGCTTGAAAAGAAGGAGCATTTTCGAACATAAAGCCTGTGTTCTGAGTGAACCATTCTATGTTCCCTTCATTGCCAGTGTAGACAAAGATTGCAGCATTCTTCTTGGCACCACCCCAAAAGGTATCGTTGATGAGATACCTTTGTTGAAAAGTTTGATTGCTCTGGGGATTGAAATTGAAGTGATCGAGTATTTGGGTGAAGAATTTTGTTCTGTAAAGCCCATTGTTTTTGGAAGAAGAATGCGAGGAGCGTTGTTGCTTCAGCTCTGCACTAACTGCTGAAGAAGGAAATCTGGGTAAGATAGGGGGAAATGCAAAAGTCAGTGCCGGCACCGAAAATAGAGACAAGACTATGATTATGAACTGAAAGCCAATTGCCATTATTTTTTTTTTTCTAATGAGTAATGAACAACTGTGGCTACAAATGAGATGTGTATTTAAAAGAGGAGAAATAAATGGAAAAGAGAATCTCAGAAATTCAGAGCTTCCGCTGAATAAAGCATCGTTGGTTGGCCTATACACCAACAATCAGTGGACCATCGCCAATTATTATAATATGTTTATCCACATTCTTCAAAGACAAGTTTAGACTTAGATCAGGATATATAGGTTAGGTTTTAAGTATCACAATTATAGATTTATTGAGTCTTTTCAGTGAAATAGATTAATGTTGTAACTTGTAACTGGTATTTATAATCCTTAAAATAGAAATCTATAAATTCCGTACTTAATACAGTAGTTTTTATCAACACGAGATCAATAATTGGTCATTTCTGTTTTTGCATATCAATAAATGCATTTCTTTTTTATGAATTTTGATATCTCAGTTTAAACAACCATTTAATTATCTAGCAAAAGAATAAATTGTGTACCGGAAAGAAAAAATTTAATTATTTATCTATTAAGATTTATACGTTAATGCATTACTTTCATGTTATTTGTTTTTTTTTTTATATAATTTCATTGTATAAAAAATAAGTTTTTTTTGTTTGAATTTGCAGTTGCGTGAAGGATAAATAAACTAATAAAGGCGTGCCAAAAACTGAAAAATGAGGAAATGGTAATGGGGGAGCAAGAGAAACATTCTTTTCCTGAAAAAATAATACGTATGTAAGGAAAGATGAATGGATATGAACAATTAGTAAATCACCAAAATATTTTATTCTTTGATTGGAAATATTTGCTAAAAATTAACATGTGCAAAGCATAAGTTTCATTTTCTTAGGGTAAAGTTTCTCCATCGTTAATACTTAATAGTACCAATACCAATATTTTTTTCTTGGGAATTTCTTGTATAGTGTACAATCACAATTATTCCAATCACGCGACCTACTGTACCGATATAGACATATATAGACTTCTTAAAAAAATAAAATTTATTGTCTTCTTCAAAGAAAAAGCCATCCAACTTTTGAAACTGGAATTATATAGGAATGGATAACCAAAATGCCAAATCCTATTGAGATTCACTTCCGTGTACCCTATGCACATAAAGATGACTACAAAAGCTAAGTGATCAATGAAACAGACGCTGATATTTATACACTTAAAATTATTTTTATTTACTTTCTTTTATCACGTCACTAACTAGTTTATTTCTCTCTCTCCGCTTTTCCCACTTGCATTACTGATTACTGAATTAGCTAGTATAGGTCTTGATAATATTGAGAGATCCAACTTGCTATGATCTTTATCTCTTGTTTCCTTACATACTCAAGTTAAAACTCCATGGGTTGGATATACTGTTGCTCATTTGCAGAATTCTATAAAGGGTAATTAATTATTGTCATATACTCAAATTCTTTTTTTCATCATATTATTTACCGTTTGTTCTTCTCTTCCTTCTGTTCATATATATACACACCCAAATTATTCAAAACTAGCTAGGGTAGAAGCAATGGTGATCACGAAAGAAGATCGAATATTTGATACCTGCCAAATCCATCCCCCAAGAGAATTATAATCACCGAAACCCGAACCAAAACATGTGACAGTCCCAGTATAGTTGTAGAAGCTGTTAAGTGCTGCATGCAACTTGCTGAACGTGTCGTTTCCACCGGATAAGTCATCGATAGCCTCACATATCTGGATAAGTTATATTCTAGGTCGCGTCCGTCAAGGTGTTGTTTTTATCCTAATTATAAAATTAATTAATTGCTCAAATATATATTAATTAGCACCTTTCTCGCTGGAATCGGGAAATTGGAAAGGTGTTGGATAATCGAACAAGGCCGCAGTAATCAAAGCCGCTTCTAACAAAAATTTCGGATCATCTATACCTATATTATCATTCCTTCAGAAAAACAAAACAAAAATAAATAAATTATCATTCGTTAGATATGGAAAATAATCTGAATAAAAAAAACTAAATTAAAAAGGATTCATCGATTTTCATAAGTCATGCTCTCACTTGCATATTCTGAACGATTTCTTGTATTTGTTTCCAAGACCCTTTAATCACTTTATAGCAGTTCTCACTCTCGCTCTAAATTAAAGATCATATTATATTATATGCAACAACAAAAAAGAATTCATATTATATTATCACCAAACTCAGTATATTTTTTTATAGTTTTTTAAATATAATGATATATTATTTTTAATCACTCAAGTTAAAACTTGTATTTTGTAATCTACAATTTTTAGTTTCTCTTTTAATAAAAATTTGTCACATATTATGCATCCAAACCTTATAAACAAAATTTTAAAAAATATTTTTCTTTACAAATTTGAGTAACTGAAAATATAAATTATAATATGAGGAATTAAAAAAGACTTGTCTTATATTCAAGGAATTAAAAATATATTTAAGAAAAATTATAAGAGATTAAAAACATATTAAGTCTAAAAAATATATTGAACAATAACCTTATCCATTATTTTTCAAACATAATAAACCACTATAATTTTGTGTTAAAATTTATATGTTAATACATTTCTTTCATGTTATTTGTTTTATTATAATTTCATTGAATAAAACATGATTTTTTTTGTTCAAATTTGCAGAAGGATAAAATAAAGGCATACCAAAAACTGAAAAATGATGAAATGGTAATGTTGGAGAAAGACCGAAAGAGAAACATTCTTTTCCTGAATAATACAAATGTTACGAAAGATGAATGGATATGAAAAATTAGTAGATCACCAAAATATTTGTTCTTTGATGGGAAATATTTGCTAAAAATTAACATTTGCAAAGCATAAGTCCCTTGTTCTTTTTTGGCTGAAGTTTCTTCCTTGCTAATTGTACCGATACCAATATTTTTTTCTTTATGGGAAATTTTGCTAAAAATTAACATCTGCAAAGCATAAGTTTCTCCTCTAGTTTTTCTAGGGTGAAGTTTCTTGGACATATATGGATTAATAAGACCGATATAATTTTTTTTTCTTGGACATTTCTTATTGATCTGAAGTTTGCTATCTTTTTGAAAGAAAAAACCATCCAGCTTTTGAATCTGGAGTTATGTAAAAAATGGATAACCAAAATGCCAAATCCGATTGAGATTCACTTCCGTGTCCTCCTATGCTTTGTCCAAATTTTACCTTCGCATAACGATGGCTACGAAAGCCAAGTGATCAATGAAAGAGACGTTGATATTTATACACTTGAAATAAACTTTATTACTTTGTTTTATCACATCATTAATTAGTTTTTTTTATTCTTTTTAATTTTCCCATACACTTTCATTACTGAATTAGTATAGGTCTTGGTAATATTGTGAGATCCAACTCGCTATGATCTTTATCTCTTGTTTCCTTACATCCTTCAGCCAATCTGGATCTTCCGTAGTTGAGAACCTTAGGTCCACATGATGAGCTCCTGCTCACAAAACACCAATAAACGGAGATCAAAACCAAAAAAATATATTATTAGATAAATTAAACTTAAAATTAACCTTCTTTTGCTATTATAGCAACTATAGTTTCTGATATATTCTTCAACACCCTGCCACCACACACAACCTTATTTTAGTTAGCTGGTGTCATATCATATGGGACCTTAATTTCAGTATTAAGTAAAATGATATTATTATTATTATTATTATTATAAATTAATGACAGTAATTAAAAGTGGAAAGAAAGGTCACACACCCTCCACCGCTCCAAGGGTCTCTTAAACCATTAAAGAAGATAATGTTGCTCCCAAACCTTTTCAGAACCCTCTCAATGTCCTACAGATTGAGAGGAATCAATTACAAAAAAAATATTTGTTGTTAACATAAAAAATGATGAAGCATTAGAGTGTAAGTGCGTACGCACATGGCCACCAAACTCAGTCGTAATCCAATGAGGTCTTGGGTCTATGTGATAGTAATGTTTGCAGTCAGAGACCTCGTCTTTCAACTTCCACTTGTAAGGGGGAAACATGCTCCCCTCGTTATTCCCACCCAGGGGCATTATCATTTCCGTGCATGCCTGCACAAAGGGTAGTTTAATTTTATCATATATATGCTCCATTTTTTTTAAAGAAGAATATTAGTTTGGTACGTACCTGCCATCCCCATCCCCCATTAAGATGATCATCATCATGGGGATCCGAATTACCATCCGAACCAAAACATGTGACAGTCCCACTATAGTTGTAGAAGACATTAGCTGCTGCATACAACTTGGTGAATGTTTCGTTTCCACCATTTATGTTATCAATCGCCTCACACATCTGGACTACCATAAATATAATTCAACCTCGTCAAGGTGTGTACTTTTTAAAAAAATTGTTACATTAAAATTTATTCTAATATTAAAATAACTAGGATAAATTAATATACAGGCCCCAAATTATATAATTTTGTATTTAACGGTAGAGACCCAATTAAAAAAGAGTTTAAGACCTAATTCAAAATGATCAAATAATAACCTCGAAATGAATTTAACTTAAAAAACATTAGCAACACTTGATCCTTTATTAAAAGTTTTAATAGCAGCACCTTTCTGACTGGATAAGCTGGCAAGTCAGACAGGAAATTGGAAGGTGTTGGATAATCTGTCTCGGCCGCAAGAATGTAAGCCGTTTGTAACCAATTCACCAGATCATCTGCACTTATATTATAATTCCTTCATGAAAACAATAATAAATTAGATACATATATATGGAAAATAATCGATTTGCATAAGTCATATATGCTCTCACTCGCATATTCTGAACGATCTCTGAAGTTGTTCTAGTCCTCCAGGTTTTCGGGCTGTGTCTTTTATTTGTTTCCAAGACCCTTTGATCACTTTGTAACAATTCTCACTCTCGCTCTAAGGGTCATCATATTGTAATTGTATGCAGCAGCAAAGAAACATAATCAGCGTCTAATTAATTCTTCACTATTGGAGTTAGTTATACTAATAAGACGTGAAGTGAACGAATTAGTGAAGAATTGCTACGAGACCTTAAAGTCTTGAGTGATGATGTTAGTCCAGGTATAAGGTGAAACCAAATCCAGAAATTGGAGGATTGGAGCAGAGGATGCCAAGGCTCCAATGGCAACATGCGGATACTTTAATCTGAACCATGCAGCCAGCACTGCAAAACATTGTTGTCATGTATATTAAACAGACATTAAGTTTTGATAATAAAAAAAACATAGATAGAATAGAAGTATAAGTATATATACTTCCTCCATAGGATCCTCCAAACACAATGACGGGGGAATCTGTTGCTGATAAATTGTTCTTAAGATCAATTATGAGAGTGGCATAATCAGCCAGTGCCTGTGTGGAGCTCAAATATCCAAGTGTGCTGCTATTTGAGTTTGCAACATCCTCGTTTCCCCCAAATGGAAATGACTTACCGTAGTATCTATGCTGCATGCAGTTATTTCCAAAACATTAAATTAAGGTTTCTCCTTGGTTACGAAAATGAAGAAGGCGTGGAATACCTCTATAAAAACTAAAAGGGCTTTGAAATAAGGTGCTGTGTCGAACATGAAGCCAGTGTTCTGCGCGAACCATTCAATGTCCCCTTCATTTCCCATGTAAACAAAGATTGGAGCATTGTTCTTGGCACCACCCCAATTGGTATCATTGATCAGATATCTTTGTTGAAAAGTCTGATAGCTCTGGGGATTGAAATTGAAGTGATCAAGTATTTGGGTGAAGAACTTTGTTGTGTAAAGCCCATTTTGGGCAGAAGCAGAGCCAAGATCTAGCGCAGCTGGACGAACCGCAGAAGAATAAAATCTTGGTGTGACGACATGGGCAAAAGTGAAACACATCAGAGAAAATAAAGAAAACCATATGATAGTAAAGTGGTGGGAGCTCGTTGCCATTGTAAACCGAAAGTTAATAATTTAACAATGATCATTCCATTTATACATTAGAGCCCCTGATCGATATTGTCAACATCTTTCGTGAACGGACATTACTATGTTACCACTTTTGTCTTTTCTAACCAACAAGCATATCTTTTATTTTTATGCTTCAGAATGATTAACCGACAAGATTAATTACAACGTAGGATAGTAATGTCTAAGGCATCATGAACAAGCTTATAGCAGCTCGGATGGATTGGGGGATGCTGTAAGCTACAATGTATATGACACAGAGAGTCGGCTGATGCTTTTTTGTTTTTTCTTTTAAATTCTCTTTAGCAATTTCAACTTCATTAATTTTCGAGTTTGTTTTTATGAGAATACAACTGCATTAAAGATTAAGAGAAAGAGTTTCACGTCCATAATAATTTTACAAATCTTGACATGAATTAGTCGGATTCCTAATGTATTATTTGGACACCGGTGATTTAAAAAAAAATAGCCTAAAAGAATTTAACATATATTATATGCTGCAGTGATTTTTTTTTAAGTTATTAATTACTATATCTAATTTATGTAAACTCGTCATTAAATTTATGTGATGAATAAATCCTTATTTTAATTCTGAAATTATAAGCTGTAGTCATATATCTTGATATTTAACTTCATGAAACAATATTGTTCACTTTAATTTTGAGCAAGAACAAGAAACAAGGGCTCATCCCTAGTCTCTCAACATAGTCTCTGGCATGAGGGTCTATGCACTGCAAGCTCTTCAAAATCTCAACATCGATTCTTTCTTAGTTACCCCCAAACCCGAATTGGTCCATTATAGCCAATCCCTTTACTCTTTCAAAACGTGTTGGGCATCAAATAAAGTTAGATTAATTTTTATCTCAATTTTGAAATAATTTTATATTATTTTATTAATAAATGTATTAAAACTATTAAAAAAATTAACTTTGGTCTAATGGAAAAAAAATTATGGCCAAAATTGAAAAATAAAATTGGTGATCAAAAGTGCAATTAGGCTTAATTTTTTTTTATCAAACAAATAAAAATATAATAACCAAATGAAAATAAATATAATATGTTTTTCTTTAAAAAAAAAAAACTCACGAGCTTTTTTTATCTTTAAATAAAACGTGAAACTTGTTAACTTCCCCATGATTCCATGAAGATGGAGGTGAGAAAGGTGAACAACCATCTTGTTCATTCATGGATATTAAAAGAAAGGCCTCAAACAGATATTAGTTAATTTTTCCTTTATTTTCAATCTTGAATTCTTCATCCCATTTCCAAACATCATCAACTCACATGGCCAAATGGATAAAGCCGCGTATCATCTGATCAATTGGGTCCATATGAATAGTGGGAATTCTGTGACGGGAAATAAATTATATAAAAATAGTAAAGGGGCAGATTCTAAAATCAAAAACAAAAAAAAAAAAACAAACAAAAAGAAATAAAAAAAAAGCGAGAGAAAACAATACAAAAAGAAGAGCTAGGTAGGGGGAATCGAAACATATATGATGCATGTGACATTAATTGGAGAAGTATGAACTAGTTGCTTTAAATCAAATTTGCCTTTTTTTTCCCTCCTTGAATTTCTCCTCGTTTAAAGTTTTTTTACTATGATCATTGCGAAAAAGTGACAGAGGACTGATATATTGTAGTATACGTGTTGGTCCAAATCAGTGTGCACTCCTCTCATGATAGCCGAGTGTGGCAAGTATTGAGTAGTGAGTATATAGGGGGAAAAACAAACCAGTACAAAGTATTTTTCATATTATTTTTAAATCAATGTGATGCTTAAATACATAAATTAGGTAAAAAAATCTGAATTTGATGTACGATAGTATTTTAGACTCCACGAGAACGAATATTTATTTTATATAAATAAATATTTTAAAACATATGAATATTTTCTTATTAAAGTTGTGATTTATTGGCCACGATAACTTTTTTTAAACCAAATTTGTTTCCTTTAGGCAAGATCATGAATCTATTATATTATGGTAACAAAAGTGTCTTTTTCATTTATTTATTTTTCGGTGAATCATCGTCTTATTTTATTTTTGAAGTACAAAATTTACACTACAATCTTATCCTCAATGCCTGAGCCTCAATTGAGGGTATTTATAATCAAATTAATGCTACTTTCGTCATTCAAGTATTATGGTGAATGGAAGGGATGAGCAAACATAACGAAATTAAAGTCATGACCCCTAACTAGCTTAAAAGAAGGGCAAGATCGTAAATGCAGCCCTTAGTTTTTTGTGAGATTGACACACTCAAATCAGGGGATGTGATGCGATTTTTGTTGATCATATTCATGCATGCCCCCACCTCTCAAGATTCTCGCTCCGTTTTCCATGTTTTTGTTTTTTTTTTTTTTTTTTCTTGTCTAATTCTGTAATTGTCTTTGTTAGTTAGTGTACTTTCGAGTTGGAACGAGGGTGGTGGGGAGGACCCAAGACGTGTTTAGGAGTAGGACTTTCGTGAGGTTGTATTTGTGAGTTGTGACATGAGTTGACTACGTGATCTGTTGTATATTTTCTTTTTCTTTATTTTTGTAACCGATCGTTTAAGGATTATTAGTTCATTTAGTTGTTACATACATTTTCTAAAATTGTTCATGACTCAATTTGGTAAAAACGGGTGTGTGTGAGATATTGATATTTGATAGTCCATCAAAGTCTAAACATGAAGAGGAAAACAAACTTGGGATATTTTTGTTTTACGTGGATTTCACCCTCTGAAATATAAATTAAATGTGAAAATTTGTCTCATGTTGGATTCATGTGTTTAATATGGTTTGCTAGCAATATAAACAGTATCTTAAATGTTAAAAGTTGAGTAAGGAAGATATAATCCTCAAGCTATGAACTTAATAAGGTAATGTCTTAGAATTTGTTTGTATTTTCGTTTATACCTATGTTCAACATCAATTCATTATCTCCGTGCTTTCACATTTAGGAACTTTGAAAAGTGCACCAACAATGAACAAAAACACATTATCAATTGTTAATTAAGATTGAATCAACATTGCTGTAAAAAAACGAAGAAGATTGAATCAAGATTACATAATCTATTAAGCTTTAGTTTCAAAGAGGCCATAAAACTTTATTTAAAGACTTAGTATTTTAGTTTGTGTATTAAGCCTTATATTTTATATGATTATATTTTGATGAAATAATTTAAACGTATATTTAATGTATTTTTTTTATATAAAAACTTGTTATATTTGATCAATTTGTACGAATTTATATAGTACATTTTAAATTGAATCAATCAAATGAATTAAATTTGATGTGTAACGGGGGGAGGGGAATATAATTAAATAGCTGAAAGTTGGGTCGTGAAGGTCGCAAAAGAATCGATGGTACATTACTGCATAAATATGAAAGTCAAATATATCGTGGTGATGATGATTGAGATTGAGATGTCATGTGAGTGAGTGAGTGAGTGAGTGAAGTTGCCAACTGCCAAAAGCGGCGTACATGGTGTCGCTGTCGCTATAATATCACTCCACCCAATCTTCGCTAATACTACTCTCCTTTCTACCTCCTACTCCTACGTTGTTGCTTCTTCTTTCCCCACCTCTCAAAAACTGACACGTGTTCCACCACACTTTCCCTTTCCTCCTCCTTCTTCTTCTTTTTTCTGCTCTTGCTAGTTGCTACTTGCTACTACTTTCTATTAGTATTATGTCACTGTAATCTCTCTGACTCTGATGCTTAGGCAAAACCAAAACCGAAGAAGCAGCATGGACATGATGATTCCTGGGAAGATCCGAAAACGAGGTTGTTCCTCCTCGGCCTCCTCCTCCTCCTCCGTGCTCCACAACTACCGCTTCAAGAGAACTATTCTCGTCGGGAAGCGGGGCGGATCCACTACGCCAGTGCCCACGTGGAAGCTCATGAGCTCGAGATCTCCGCTCCGGGCACTGCCCTCCCCAAAATACCCACCGTCGCAGACCGGTAACAAGCCCCGCCAAGCTCCGGTGTCGGCGAGGAAGCTCGCCGCCACGCTCTGGGAGATGAACGAGATTCCTTCGCCCAGCGTGAGGTCCAAGAAGGAACACAGAGGCAGAGACAGGGTCACGAGGTCCGTGCGTTCTGGCTCCTTGCCTCCCCATTTGTCCGATCCATCACACAGTCCTATGTCCGAGGTACTTGACCCTAAATTCATCTTCTTTTCGATTTATTAACTAACTATGTTTCTCATAGTTTTCATTCTGTAGAGAATGGATCGATCTGGAACTGGGAGTCGCCAGAAAAGAACAACACCCTCTGTTTCTCACAGGGCTACTAGGATCACTGAACACCGTGTTGCCCCTTTGGACTCTCTTAGCAATGTCAGTCTCATGGAGGTATCTAATCTAATTCCAATACTAAATATACAGCCTTTATTTCTCTATTGGAACGCCCAAATTATATATCAATGTTGGGGATCAATTCTCTCGCATGAGATTTTCCTATGTTAAGGTTAGGTGAAAATTGTGTCCATCTCGCTTAATGAACATTCAATAGGTGGGCTCCTATTCAACGTTTATGAAAACAGGGGGATGGACTCTCTCGTTTACATTTTTCTAGAAATATGTTTTGTGGAATTTGTGTCTGTCTCTTCGTAGATGATGAATGGGTCCTGCTATCTGATCTATTATTTGTAAAGAGAGAGATAGACACAAATGTGAGGATCCATTCCCATTTCCCCACAAAAGAGTTACAACTTTTTTTACATTACCTTGTCATGTGAAAATGTCACTTGACAAAATCCATTCTCATTAAAGTTAACTCATGCTTGTTTTTTTATTACTTTGGATAGACGTTTTCTGTTTTTATGTTGTTTTTAGGTGTTGAAATCCCTCTAGCATGGAATGCCTTTACTACTCAGTTGCTTATATGTTTTCACTATACTTTGGACAAATTAGGAACTTCTTTCAATGAAAATGCTGTATGGATTTCAACAGTGCAGAATTGCACAAGGTCCCTTGTTGATGCTCTTACGAGCAATTATATTTTTAATACATCTACTAGTTGCTCGATGGTTGCTGATAGATTAATATGATTTCTTTTTAATATGTGAATGGAAGACTTATTCTGAAACAGATTATAAGTTTAGCATGCCAAGGTTTTCTAACGTGACATCAGAATTGCTAAACTACATACTAAAGTTATTTTTCACATTTTTCTGTTACTTTGAGTGGAGTTTCAGTTTTGTTCTTTATTTTTATATGGTTTGAAATGTATCCTGTACAAACACAAAACACTGTCATGCACTTGCCCATTTTAACATGTAATTGCATTCCACTTAGCTTTATATTTTAAAATTCTTGAGAATAATATGCTAGCAAACATGCTACCATTAACCATGCTACCACAGAAAGGAAGGGAAAGTCATTTGCCTGTCTCCTTATAGCTGTTGCATCTTGGTTTTCTTGTAGATTGAAACTAGATCCCGAGCACAGACCCCTGCTTCATCTGCTGTTGGAGTTAAAGCACGTTTAAAAGATGTTAGTAATGCTTTAACGACATCCAAAGAGCTACTTAAAATTATAAATCGGATGTGGGGTCATGAAGATCGTCCTTCATCTAGTATGTCTCTTATCTCAGCTCTGCATACTGAGTTGGAGAGGGCTCGTCTACAGGTCAATCAACTTATCCAGGAACAGCGCTCAGATCAGAACGAGATAAATTATTTGATGAAGTGTTTTGCTGAAGAAAAGGCTGCTTGGAAAAACAAGGAGCAAGAAATTGTTGAGGCTGCTATTGAATCTGTTGCTGGAGAACTAGATGTAGAGAGAAAGCTCAGGAGACGATTAGAAAGCTTGAACAAGAAGCTTGGAAGAGAACTGGCTGACACCAAAGCATCGCTTCTTAAGGTGGTGAAAGAGCTTGAAAGTGAGAAGAGAGCAAGAGAAATTATTGAGCAAGTATGTGATGAGTTAGCAAGAGATGCTGATGATGATAAGTCTGAGATTGAGACACAAATGAGAGTGTCTATGAAAGTTTGCGAAGAGATAGAGAAAGAAAAGGAAATAATGCAGTTGACTGATAGGTTATGTGAGGAGAGAGCTCAAAAGAAACTCTCTGAGGCAAAATATCAGCTTGAGGAAAAAAATGAAGCTGTTGATAAGCTCAGGAATCAACTTGAAGCTTTTCTAGGAGGAGGCAAACAAGTTAGAGAAAAGAATCGCAGTTCAACTCACTTGAATGATGAAGAAATTTCTGCGTATCTCAGCAGAAGCCGATTAGGTTCCCATCTCATTGAAGAAAAAGAAGATGACGGAGGAGAGGTTGACAATGGAGTAGAATGTGAGGAGGAATCTGCTGAAAGTGATCTGCATTCAATAGAGTTAAATATGGACAACAACAACAAGAGTTATAAGTGGACCTACCCTTCTGAAAGCAGATTCGATACAAGAAGATATCCAATTGAGGAAGAAGTGAAAGGTAGTAGGAGGTCTACCTCTGGGAAAGCTTCAAGGAGAAGCACATCATTGCAAAGGAGTATATCAGATGGAATCGAATGGGGAGTCCAAGCTGATAAGCTTCAAAGTTCAGGAGATGGGATAGATTGGGAAAGCTTTTATGAAGTGGAAAAGCAGCAAGCTCAAGGAAAAGGTTATGCGGACGAAATGCAAGGCTATAAATCAGTGAAAGGTCTAAGGGATCAGATATTGGCTGGCTCTAGGCTTGCATCTTCCAGAGGATATGCCAGTCCAACTAGACAATTTTCCCAGCCTTGGCCATCACGAGATCTCGCAAATAACTTCCAGGAAAGACCTGCTACAGCACAAAGCAATGGTCTAAAATCAAGGTTAGGGGAAGCCAGGGGTGAGGGCCAGAATGTAAGGAAGTCCAAAAAGTGAGTTAATGCTCATAACTTTTGACACAATGCTTTGGTTATGAAGGCCATACTCGTTTGCTTCTGCTTCCATGATGGCTGGTAAAAATGCAGGACAGTGATTATCATTGATCTTCTTGCCATTAGGTGAAAGCTGGAACAAGCTTTCCTCCTTTTAAGTTTTATTTTGTTTATAGCTCATGGCTGCTAAAGTTGCAGCAGCACTCGCTGCTTAAATTTTCATTTGACCCTATGTGTAGGTATGATTGTGTTTGTAGAGTTCAGAACATGTGTTATATATAACAAGCGAGTTTTTGTTTTCTCCTGTAACATATGCTAAACATTTTGTATTTTCTCCTTTCTGCATCTAAGGATAGTAGGATACTACTTCCCACAAGGTGTTTAAAGAGTCAGGAAGACCCAATTTATGGTTAACTTTTTTTCTATTAACCATTATAAATTTAATGTTAAATTGCAATTTTGGTCCCACATTTTTCAAATTCATGATTTTTTTGGTAGCCTTAATTTTTTTTTATTGTAACATTTAGTCAATTTAGTTTCATAAATTAGTGATTTTGCTCGCTTTTGTCAAATTATTAATTAATAATTATAATTATTAAAGTTATTAAATTAATCATAAATAAATTAAAAAATTTAAAATTAACATTTTACAAAAAAAAATTGCGTGTTATTTTTTTAAAAAATGAATCTGTCCAAAAAAAAAAAGTATATTGTCTTTTATTGCAATGCTTTTCATTTGAAAAATTTTAGTCGAGATTGGTGGAAAGATATTCTGTACTTTCACCCAAGGTCTTAAATTAATTTTATGTTCCCTCAAAAAAAAAAAAAAAAGTTTTATGTTGAATGCCGTGCCCATATACTTGTATGGTTGAATAATTTTATCTTAGCTCGTTGATGACAAATTCCATAATATTGTTTTAGCCCTCTTGAACTGACCTAAGATTAAATATGACATCTTTAAATTTAGTTACAATAGTTCATAAAATAAAAAACAAAAACATCGAGGATTAAAAATATGTTTAAGGAGTAAGGACGAAGACCGGTAAAAACATTTTAGTTTCCAGCATTGGTTAGTAAGCATTCAGAAAAAAAAAAATCGTTATTAGTTAATCATAATTACTAATTAGACTACTGACGAGAAAAAAAAAAAAAAACAACTTGATAAAATCAGATTTTCTCAATTATTTCTATTAAACAATAGTTGATGGCTATTCCATTGATTTTATTTATTTTTATCAAATTTTGTTTCTTCACTCATTATAACTCCCTTAGCACACGATGTGAAACTCCTTATATTTAAATTTGACAGTATTGATGAAAAAAAAATCTTTACTGCAAAATTTTCGTTAAAATTATTTATATTATTTTATTTTTATTTTTTCAAATTTAGCAAGGCAGTGTTCATCTTAAAATCGAAGATGAAAAATAAACTCTTCAGAATAAGATTCCAACTTGATTATTCCTAGTACGCAGCGGGAGCTAACATTGTCGTATATTACCTTAACCAGCATTGTTTGTATCAAATTTTATATACTTAAAAATTGTAGTTGTTCTTTTATTTAAATAAGTTAACCCCTTTAAAAAAACTTGACCATTCGTTTATTCCTGGTAGGAGCATGACTGCATGAGCTAACCTCGTCGTATTTGAGATTATGAAGTGAAATTATATATAACGAATGTAACCAGGATTGCTATTTGTATCAACCTCTGTGTATTAATTAAATGAAGTAGTTGCTATGATTTTGATTTAAATAAATTAATTCATTTTTAATTTAACGATTATTTAAATAATTTTATATAATCGTCCATCACAATCCGTAGTTCGTAAGATAGTTTGGAGGTTCTGATTAACTTTTACTTGCGTCACCCTCTTTCTCATCCATTTATACTAGTAATTTATTTTTTTAATTATTGATTATTGATACTAAAATAAAATCGTAAATATATTTTTTTCAATTCAAGAGATTATGGGTGTTTTCCAACCCTATACTGCCGCTAACCTTTAGGTTAAACAATAAATATATAACTCCTTATCCATGGTTTTTTTTTTTTTATATAACTTAATACTCATTTATGTTTATTTATTTATTTAATTGTTTTTTTTATATATATAACTTAATAATCATTTATGTTTATTTTTTATTTAATTGTTTTTTTAATTATTTTGTTTTTTTTTCAATTGATTCTAAAATAAATATTTTAATCAATTATGTTATGTTATTTATTTTATTAAATCAATTTAATCCTTAAAAATATTCAATTGAATCAGGTTAACTTTGTCTAAAAAACTAGTTAATAAATAATTCAAAACTAACTAATTAATAATTATTAAGTCACATTAACACATTTATTAATAATTATTAACGAACATAAAGATCAGATCCTCGAAAATATTTATAACAAATATTAAACAAATAACATGAGTTATAAACTTATAAATGTATATAAAATGATGATATTTAAATATCCCTTTCTGAAACACCCATCAACAACTCTCAATGCTTTTATATGTCTCTCAGCCACACATGCATCGTAAATTCCAATGAAATTAATAATAAACAATGAGCGAAGACTTTGGCCTACCTCACTGTTGCTAGTAGTATTAAGCTAAAGTATGTCTGTAATCCTATAACAGGTTGATCCTTCTAATCCCTTTTCTTTTTCTCTTAGGTCATATCAAATTTCAATGGCAACCTCAACCTCTGCAGCCAATAGAAGGTAACTTATGAACTACCTCTCAGTGCTTCTGTTCTTGTGAATATACTCTCATCGATCCTCGTTTTTGTTTTTGTTTTTGTTTTTGTGCGCACTGCAGGTTGGAAGGAAAAGTTGCATTGATCACCGGAGGCGCCAGTGGCATTGGGAAACGCACTGCAGAAGTGTTCGTCCAGCACGGAGCCAAAGTAGTTATCGCTGACATCCAAGACGAGCTTGGACATTCCGTTGTTCAGTCCATAGGGCCATCAACGTGTTCCTATGTTCATTGCGATGTCACCGATGAGAACCAAATCATAAATGCCGTCCACAAAGCCGTCGAAACTTACGGCAAGCTAGACATCATGTTCAACAACGCCGGCATAGTTGATCCCAACAAACAACGAATCATTGACAACGACAAGGCAGACTTCGAACGTGTCCTCAGCGTCAATGTCACCGGTAAGTAAGAGTTTTTTTTTTTTTTTATCGACATACAGACCACATGTTAGTTGTTAATACGGTACTACTGTTGGGACAGGTGTGTTTCTCGGAATCAAGCATGCGTCGCAGGCCATGATCCCATCACGCAGTGGCAGCATAATCTCAACGGCCAGCATAAGTTCTTACGTTGGTGGCGCTGCATCGCATGCTTACTGTTGTGCGAAGCATGCGGTGGTTGGGCTAACTAAAAATGCAGCGGTTGAGCTGGGACAGTTCGGAATAAGGGTGAATTGTTTGTCACCTTACGCTCTTGCTACACCCTTGGCCACCAAGTTCGTTGGAGTAGCTAAAGATGAGGAGCTTGAGGATATAATGGGCTCACTGGCTAATCTCAAGGGTGTCACCCTTAAAGCTGATGATGTGGCTAATGCCGCACTTTATTTTGCTAGTGATGACTCCAGCTACATCAGTGGCCATAACTTGCTCATAGATGGAGGCTTCACCATTGTTAATCCTTCCTTTCACATGTTTCAGTACCCTGACTCTTGATTTATTTTGTCTACTATAATATCAAGAAAGCAAGCTAGAGTAATTAATAAGGGGCTCATATATATTGAGCTTTAGTGCATGTCAGATTTCATTGTAAAATATACTCTATTGCTACATGCTTAGGCATCTTATTTGTATTATGAATGAGTCAATTCAAGAATAAATCAACAAAGCATATTTGTCATGGTTATATTACCAATGGTAAGTAGCACAAATATGGCCATGTTAATTAAATCCCCTTGTTGCCAGAATCCAACCTGTCGTAAGTTTAGATCTGAAGCCACATGACAGTTTGGTAGCACATATCACACAAACAATATTTTCCTTTTCTCTACATGTGAATCTTAATTACCACATCAAACCACCAAAATGAACTCAGTACCATAAAGTTCCAATATAATATTTGTTCTATAAAATCGTCACCTTATCACAGACCAACATCCTACCATGCCATTTCGTAATCAATTAACACAAACAAAACTAAATTATCTGGCCTTAATTATCACATAAAAAAGTACCATATATGAGAAAAACTGTTATTAATTGATCAACATTGTGGATACACCAAAGCATGCTGCAACATATCCTCCAAAGACCACTATAACAACTGCATTCTAAAGCACAAGTGATTTAAAATTTCCTAGACCTGTCCGCATATAGGACAACTGGCCTTAACCTGTTGTGGGATTTTATGTTTTTTTTTACTGCCAAATTGCATTTCTTTAGAGATTCTGTCCAGTAGAACTTGCCAACCCATAGAATCCGAAAATGTTTCAAAATATTTTGTAGAAAGGGCCATCCGGCTGTCGTCTTGAATTGATGATCATTTTTCTATTCCCAATGGTCACCCATTTTTTTTCATTTTTGTTTGAGGCAATATTAATTATACAACCTAGGAACCCAATCTCACCATTTCAAGTATCACTCCATTATAGAGTTTCTTGCCATCTCCCACTGTTTTTCCCTACTACTTTTCAAATCACTCACTTTAAGTTTTAACTTTTTCACTTTCCTTTATTTGACCTAAACTTTTTCCACCGACTTGAACCACTGCCTCTCACAAAGGATTCTTGTTTTAGCACTTCATCATATTTTGACACCAAAACGTTGAAAATAGAAAGGGGTAGATTAAAAGAGAAGATGAAATTAATGGAAATAACAACCCTTTTCGAAAGCCATCTTGCAAACGAAATAATAAATAATTTGTTTCCCTCATTTTGCCACCTCTAACGACATGTGCAATTATTCCGTTATATTCTTTCTCATAAGAATTTCATATCACTAAATCCATCACCTTTTTCAACCAATTCGCTTTCACGCATTTTATTTTTATCTAGAGTATCTCCCGTCCAATAATTAGAAATTAAACCCTTAAAATATGAAAATTTATTAAAAATATTATTTTTTTTCTAACAAATACTCTTTCATACATTTTTTTTACGATAATAATATAAATATCAAATCTTTTACTACATACTTATATTAACATAGTTATCTGACAAGTGACAATCATATTAATATCTTGTACACGTTCAAGAAAATTAGTCTATAATCTTTTTTTTTTTTTAGAATCTCCATCTTAGGGATCAAGACTATAAAGGAACTATTAGAACTTATACCCAATTTACAATTGGAATGAAATTCATCACCAAATCTTATGAAATGATGCTAGATTGATTCCTAGAATATTTTCATAAAATAAAAGTTTACAATACTTACTCTTTGATCAACGAGAACCCTACCCCGGTAAAAGCAATAATCGAACACAGTCAAAATGAACTTACGGCATCTCAAACACAACAGTACTCATTCAGCGAAAAAAAAAACACAACGGTACTCAAGCTCATGACATTGGCAACGGAAACATGTTTTTTTAGGAGGTAAGGGAAACTTAAAAATAAAAGAAAAACATTTATTAGTGCACATTTCCCTTTTTGTTTTTTAGTACTTTTCTCTGTTATTCAAAAAGCACTCCACCGACAATTTATTCTTAAAGGTTGTTTGTTTCATTACAGTAAATGAACTATTTTTTCATAATGCGGGTATTCTTTCTCATAAGTACTTTCTTAATTATGATTCAAATTTTCAACATTGAAAACGCGATAACCATTAAAGTCAAATTTACTCACCAATTTAGTCCCCTTACGGTTGGGCCTTTAGATTCTAAAATTAAGTTATTAACAACCAGGTTGTTCTGTTTACAGCAAATGTTGCCAATTAGGTTACAGAGTTCGCAATCAAAGGACACAGGAGTGGCAGAGAGACGATGTATGTATCCACTGCTCACAATCACATGATGATAAAGACAACTATACAGAATTGTTACAAAAAGAAACTCATTTCTCAATTATAAATTTAGGTAATACAATTATATGTGTATAATTAAGGTTAAGCTTAATGATCATATAACCACTTAAAAAAGTATTGTTATTAGAAGAAATTTATTAAATATTGACTGATTTAGGGATTAAAATTTTCAGTTACAACAATAATTATTTAAAGAATTATTTTAAAAATCATTTTAAAAACTAATAAATAATTGATATCTAAATTGATTTTTAATATCATTAAATTAGTTACTAAAATGATTTTAAAAAAAATTACTGAAATGATTTTTGAAATCGAATATAAACCAATCTAAAAAATAACTATTTATGAAATTAGATTTTATACTATTCTCTAACTAATTTAGAAATCAATATAAAAAAAATTAAAAACAAATAAATTAGTCACCAAAACTAAAACTATTTTTTCTTTGTAATGTGTATAATCGTATAAGTCATAAGTGAGGTGATAAATATGTAAATGAAGAACCATATAATTATTTTGTTATCTTTGTTGATTGACACCTCTCGCTCAACTGCTTAAAAGTATAAATTATATTCTCGTGCAAAATATTTCCAGGAATACGATTCTCGAACCCTCTCAAATTGGTGCACTGATATACATTACTAGAATTATATATTTTACTTTGAAAAATCGATGCTTATGTCCCTAGCTTCTGTAGTAGTGGGCTTGTCTTTTGACAGCATTGAATGGGAGTAGTTGTTTGATCATTCTGGTCGGTGGCGTTCATTTATCTAACTGGTCTGACATATATGGTCGTCACAACTAAACCCTTATAAAATGTCCATACCTTAGGAATATATATTACCATTCATTGAACCTTTCATCATTCGTTACTCTTGCTTGCATAGTCTTCGTCCTAGCTAGATGATCAAGTCCTCCTCCATGGCTTCAATCGCCAAAAGGTAATTACCAACACCAAGCCTTCTTTGTTTGTTACTATTCTTAGAAACTATTTTCTCATTTGTTTCTATCTTGAACTCATTTAAATTTTTTTTTTATCATTTTTTTCTTTTCCTTTTTTAAGTTTGTTGATATCATAATCACTTCACTTGAACAGACTATTTAATTTAGGAAAATATTTCAAAGTTGCTTTTGTTTTTTGAATTTTAAATTACATATTTTGGAAATAATTAATTGTAGATGAGAAATTAAATAATATTAAGTAGTGTGAATTTGTTTTAGAAAATAATTTTTTAAAAATAAAAAGTGAAAAAGAGAATCAAGAAAACCTAATTAAGTTCTTTCTTTTTCTTTTCCTTTCACTTTCTCATATATATGGAACATTCTTTGATGTAACTATATGTCCAAGACAAGTTCAAACAGTAAATATAAGTAACTTCGTTTACAGAGAATCAAGCCTGGATTTTCTGCAAAGATTAATTTTTTTCACTAGACTTGAAGTTAACTAGAAACCTCTCATATATAATTATTGCAGGCTTGAAGGTAAAGTGGCAATAATAACAGGAGGAGCTAGCGGCATTGGTGCCGCCACCGCAAAACTATTCATCCAACACGGTGCCAAAGTAATCATCGCGGACGTGCAAGACGAGTTAGGCCGGTCCCTCTGCAAAACCATCGGCGGCGCGTACACCCCCAACATTCACTACGTCCACTGCGACGTAACAAGCGATTCCGACGTCGAAAACGCGGTGGACGCCGCCGTGTCTAAGTACGGCAAGCTGGACATAATGTACAACAACGCCGGCATCTCGGGAGACTCAAACCATTCCGTGATGACATCCGACAACGAAGGGTTTAAAAAGGTTTTCGAGGTTAACGTGTACGGAGCTTTCTTGGGCGCCAAGCATGCCGCTAGGGTGATGGTCCCGGCGAAGAGAGGCGTGATTCTCTTCACCTCGAGCGTGGCGTCGCTTCTCGCCGGAGAAACGACGCACGCTTACGCCGTTTCGAAGCACGCGGTGGTGGGGCTGATGAAGAACCTCTGCGTCGAACTAGGGGAACATGGGATCAGAGTTAACTGCGTTTGTCCAGGTGGCGTTCCAACTCCGATGCTGAACAACGCGTTGAAGATGAACAAGAAGGAGACCCAGGAAGTGCTGTGTAAGGTGGCGGTGTTGAAAGAGACTGTTCTTGAAGCTGAGGACATAGCGAAAGCTGCGGTTTATTTGTGCAGCGACGAGGCGAAGTTCGTGAGTGGGGTTAACTTTGTCTTAGACGGAGGTTATAGCATCACCAATAGCTCATTCACTTCCGCGCTCAACGCTCTCATCAACAACAACAACAACCATGCTTAGTACTTTGTAATGGCTACCGTTCCTGCTCAGTTCCATGTGCGTTATATACCTATTTTCTCTGTATTTTGTGGTCTTAATTAATTTCTACAAGATCTCCATGAGGATGGAACGTCACTTAGCACAGTTTCCCCTCTCATGCAACAATGTATTACCAACTAGTAGCTAGCGAAATTGTGTGTTGTGTTTTGTGGTGTAATGGTGTATTGTATAATGTTATGTATATGCTATATTCACAGAAATAAAATAGCAATAATTAACCCGAGGGAGAGCATATATACATTTTTTTTAATGAGAAAGAAAATGTCATGGATTAATGAATAAAAATATTATATATTGCCGAGAACGAACACAGAAAAAAAAAATGAACAAAAATATTTGACGTACACTGGAATTATTTTTGTTGGTATAGTTTTTTTGTAAATAAAATATAAATATAAATATTATCAATTTTACTATTAGTTTAATTTTTGTTAGAGAAAGATTATACTAATACAAATAAACTTTAACCATGCCATCAGCATATACGGATTTCACATTTCAATTTTTATTAAGTTCGAAGATGCAGAGACTACTAAGTGAGTTTTGTATCTTTCAACAAAAAAACTTTTTGATTTAATTCTCTACGCCCCCAAGATTTTATTTATTTATTTTTACCTTTTGACAGATCTATACTCTCCTAGTTTTGTAGGAAAAAGGACATTTCGGATGCGATATGCTAATGAAATTTTGAATAGGGAAGGTATTGCACACTATAATTTGGTCCAACTTGTTTTGCTAAAAACGTCTCTTTCAAAAGATTAAAAACATTTCCAAGATTGATCTTCGGATTACATTCGACTATGTGGTGACTCATTTAGGATGGAACCTATACCATTGACTTTCTAGACGACTAGACCAGAAGTTAGTCTCTATTTAAGAATTTCTCGTAGTGATATCAATAAAATAAATTAAAAGAATTAGAATCATTTCATATACTTATGATGCTTAATTTAATATGGGAGCGATGGGCAATGGTTATGGGCACTGTCGTGGAATTTTATTTAGTGGTAGTTGAATGATGGTAACGTGGTCATTACTATTTGTAGTTAATGAAGTGAGATATATAGTTAATGCGGTAATGAAATTAGTATTCAGACTTTAAGGCAGTGTGCAGTAATAACATAATTTTATATCACCATCATAATTTATAATTTATATTTGTATGGATTTAAAAATAATTTTATATAGATAGAAAATTGTGATGAATATATAGATAGTATAAAATTATGTAAGTAAAGTACATCAAACAATAATAATACACATAAAAGACATATAAAGTTGGTCCAGTAATTGAAGAGAGAAAAAAAAAAAAGTTTGTCATAATTTATAACTCTTCATCACATTATTACGATACGTTGAATGATTAAGCCTTGGATTATTTCCTTTTGTCATTTCTATAGAGAGGGAGACCAATGTGTCGATTGGGAGGCTAAGCAAGGCTCTGTGAACAGAGATAGTTTGAAGATTTACTATGTTTGTCCTCCTATGCTCCCATGTTTTGACGCACCCAATAGGAATCTCCTTTTGTTAGGTTGTAATTTTCTTTTTGATACGGAAAAACTCAAACCGGTTGATAAAAGATAAAACTTATTACCGTCAAGTACTGCATTAGGTAGGCCCAAACTGATTACGGACATCACGTGGTTGTGTCAGGCCTTTTTAAGAGCCCATTTATTAGGTATAAGTTATTCAACAAAGGAGAATATGTCTTCATTATTCAATTCAATTCATTCTAAATACATGAATGATATTTTCCAGATCCAGCAAAGCTATGGCTGTTGTTCCCTCTCTTCAAATACAGATGCCACTTTTATAAAATATTTGTCATGTATAGACTAGAGAGTATAGTTTTTTAATTTTTTCTAAAATTATAAAAGCAATAACTATCTCCTTTTTCATTTATTTTTTTTATGAGAAAAAGTTTATACCTCATGTAAAATTATTTTATATCATCAGTTAATTATATTTTTTTATTTATAGTAAGATAATTAATTTTTATAAAATTATTTTAAAATTTTTATAATTAATAATATAAAATATTTTTATATTGATAATATTAAAGTATTTTTATTTATTTATTATATATTTTTTTTATTACATTACTTGTTACTAATCATTTATCTATCTTTCTCTTTCTCGTCCTTCAGCTCATACATTTTACTTTGGGAAGTACATTTGTCAGATTTTAAGAGTACGTGTCCAAAATTTATTCTACTTTTATTACTCAATGTCACATCAATAACCAATTATTGAGTAAAAAAACAGTGAGTAAGCACAAGCGGGTGTTGCTTTAATGTTTATTCTTTAGTAGCCTCACATACTAGTTTTTAAGACCAGACATGATACCAATAATATGCTGCACATACAACTATACCAGAATTGCAAACAATTCTACTAAGTTGAATCCAATAATACAAGAGTGTATGTTTAGTTCATCGATGGAAAAAGTATGTTCAGGTTAAAAATATTTTTATATAAGAATTAAAGATTTGTTTGAATATATTATTTTATAAAGATTTTTAGAATAAAAAAATAAAAAATTAACTTATTTATAAGTTAAAATTATTTTTTTAATAATTAATTGGTAGAAATTTTACAATTTTTAAATAAAATTATTTGAAAAAACTTTCCCTCATTAACTATGGAAAAAATAATTTTAATTTATTAAAAAGTTAATTTTTTTTTCATATTTTTTCCTTCTAACTTTTTTTAAAAATAGTATATCTAAATATTTTTATTTTATTTTATTTTTTATTAAAATACATACATAGCAATTAAAACTTTGAACCAAACATATACATATGCATTAAACTCAATGTGCAACCACACACAGCCACACACGATGTTGATAAGATCATATGTTGGACAATGCGAATGCCATCATGCACATTTAACTTTATGCTATAGACTATTCTCTGATCACTGCAATCGAATGAAAGACTTATTATAGCTAATTAACAAGTATTAATATAACTTGTGTGTACATATTATGATATTAATAATGTCATACTATACCAAATATACTTTTTTTAAAACAAAAAAAAAAAAACTTTTGAACTTAAAATGTGAATAAAAAAACAATTCTAGGACAGTGACTCTTATTTCAGTAGGATCAATACTCACCATAGAATATAAAAAAAAAATAAAAAAAAAATACTCACCACAGATTTATAACATACTCCTTTTGATCCTTTATAACATAAATCAATATTTGTTTTACTTTTTATTATTAAAATCTTACCAGCCACCGATTCAATTAGAAATGGATGGTAAGTTAGATATGGGAGATTCTCATAATAGGAGAGACACTGAATTGGTACGGTATTTAATAAAATTAGAAGGAAATAAAAAAAATTCGATAAAAGTTTACAAGTCAGATAAGTAGAACGGTTTTGTAATTTTTTTAAAAATCAAAACCGTTATTTTAATTTTTTTTTTATATTTTAGTGTTTTATTTTTTTTCTTTGTTCTCTTTTCAAACTTTTTTTTTATAAAATTTAAACGACTAAATCTCTAAAATTAATAATATGCAAAACAATCAATTTCAAATAGTAATAACTAATTATATTAATTATTTTTGGTTGTAATTATTTTTTAAGAATGTTATAATTGTTAATAAATTTTATTTATTATTGTTAAACTTATATTATTATTTTGAAATATGTTTAATTTAAATATTATAATTTATTTTATTTGATTTCATATATTAATATATTATTTAATATATTATATTAAAAAAATTATTAAAATCGATTCAATCCAATTGAACATTAATTAAACTTTTCACCGATTTAATCATCGATATAATTTTAAAATCCTTACGTTTTATACAACTAAGCAAGATAACAGAACAAAATTAACTTTATTTTCATTCTATTTTTCTATCAAACAAGTTTTAAAACAATCTTATTTTTTACACCTTTTTCTTTTACTTTTTTTTATTCTAAACCAAATACACCCGTTGATTGCGCTTCTTTTATAGGTGAACATAACTGTAATGATTGATTCAAATGTATGCAAAGTCAATACAAATTGGCGGGACCAAAATAACAGTGCAATTTTAATTCTGGTCTGCAGTTATGAGAAATATGATTGAATTGAATTGATGATGCCTTAATATAAAATTGCTATGTCCAAGCTCTCATTTCGATACTTGATATTGCATCTATTTTTTCGGTTGGCATATTTGATATCAATCAAAAGAAAAAAAATTAATGCATTTGATCTACTTACTAACTTGGGCTCAGGCGGATCTATATTTAGTATTAACAGAAATGGGGGCAATTGCCACCCACAAAGTTTTTTTTTTTTTTTCTTCTTCTTAAAACATTCAACAATTTATTTTAGCTCCCAAAAAATAACATGTGTTGCCTTCATAAAACATTTTTTTTTAATGAATATAAAAGTTATAAGAGATACAATATAAAGTAAAATGTTTTTTTTTTACTATGAAATTATGTGTTGAAGATTTTATAATATGTTTTCCCATGAAAATACTATAGACTGTTTTCTTGCCGTCATTAAAAATTGTCTGCACTTGTTGTTAGGCTGATTAAATTGTAGTATATTTTTTCTTTATCTTTTTTAAGACATATTGAGTAATTTGATTTGAAATTGATCTTAAACTTATTAGATTATGTTGAAACAACTAGCTTATTCTTTTAAGTTTACTTTACTTTTAAGTAGTTTATAAAAATAAGCTATAAAATACTAAAATAAGCTTATGTTTGAAATATTGTACTGAATAATCACTTTTTTTTTAGTTTTTTTTCGTGAACACACGTTTTATTTATTTGATACATACTTTATTTGATGTAGGTTTTATCTATTTAACGTGAGAATTAATACATATGGGTACCTTCTCTCCTTTTAATTTGATTTTAGATTTATTTAGAGTAAATTACAGTAATATTTTTTAGATTTGCTTTAATTACATATGCATTCATTCTTTTTTTTATCATTACTTTGACATCCCTGATTTAACGATGTTAAGTTAGTGTTAGTTTTTTAAATGAATTTATATTTAATTTTAATTAATTTATTTAAAACCCCGTAATTACCCTTATAGTTAAGTGACTAAAAAGAGAACGTTTTTCTTCTTCTTCTATTCCTCTTTTCTTCCTCTCTATTCCGTGTTAGTGTTCTTCTAAATGGGAGAGAAGGATTGTTCCTCTGTTTTGTACTATTGGTGGGGAGAGAAGTGTTGCTTTTTTATTTTGTGTTACTAGTCTTCTAAAGGGGAGAGAATGGTTGTTTTTCCTTTGTTTCATGTGCTACTGTTCAAGGAGAGAGAATTGTTTCTCATTTTCTCCAAATGAATGATATTTTCTTATATGTGAGTTCTTTATTTTGTGCTCAATGACCATGTTCTCGGCAACTTTCAACCCAACGACGACTTTATCCGTGTTGATGATCCCATCTATGGCTCGCAACTCTACAACACTAAACTCGACTTTTTAAACTCATCACTCGTATCCCTGACATTTTAAACTCATCCCACGTATATCCCTTAAATTTTAAACATATCACATATGTACCCCTTAATTTTTAAACACATCTCCTATCATTTTAAACTCATCACAAATATATCCTTTAAATTTTAAACATATCACATTTGTACCCCTTAATTTTTACACACATCACATATCCTCTTAACTTTTAAAATCATCACATGTACCCCTTGAACTTTTTAATACATTACAAATGCATCCTTTATGTTTAAAAAAGAAAGGGCATTTTTGAAAAAAAAATATTATAAAAAGTTATGTGCAAGTGTCATGTGCTAGTCACATGATATAAAAAGTTAACAGAAGCAAACCTCAGGAAGTGTTGCTGTAATTTACTCATTTATTTATTCAATCTAAGAATTTATACATGATAAAATATAAGAAATGAACGGCAGTATTCTTTTTCCATGTTTTCACTTAATATGCACCTATACACATAGGATTTTCAATTCCATAAAATTAAGTCAATATAAATTTATTTTACATTCAATTCATTTTTACATTTCTAATTAATATATTATAAATAATTACTTTAAATAAACCTTGCGCAACATTGAAATGTGAATTCGAGAATTCAGATCAAATTTGTTATTTTTGGGCATTGTCCTTTTTGAAAGCTTTCGAAAAGGTTACATGTGATGACACATTAAAGTAAAGTCCACCCTTTACCAATTAGTCACTTACCATGTCCATCTCCGAGGCATATACATTGGAGCAACTCGTTGCTTTCAATGTGAGTCATGTGTCCACTAACTATTATTATGTTTGAAATGTGTTGATTTTTTTTAAATTAGATTTGACTATCTTAATTTATGTGTTAGATATATTTTTCTTTCAGCACCTTTTATTTTAATTTTTTACTCTCACTTTATTTATTTTTACCTCCACTTTGTTTTTTGCACCTCTACATTTTTAATTTTTGTACCTTTAAATTTTTTTTTTGGCTTAAATAAGTTTTTGGTTCCTATAAAATTTTTAATATGTTTTGGTACTTATAATATACATTTTTTGTTTTGAGTCTTTACCAATAATAACGTGATATCATTTCAATCGTTTATATATGTTAAGATGGTGTCACATCATTACTTAACTAACAATTGAAATGATATCACGTCATCAGTATGGACTTAAAACTTATTTAAGTTATAATTTTTTTTTACTAATTTTAGTGTTCTTTACTATTCGGGGCTATAACAAATTTTTTCTGCAAAAATTGAATAGACTAGTATATATTATCAAGATTATTAAATTTGTTTATATACTTATTTATATATGAATAATAGATTGATTCACAACATGGTATCAGAGCCAGGTTGTGTTAACTTTTTTTCTCTCTTTTTTTTTTATTCCTTTTAGTGAAAGTTTGTTTCACTTTAATACCCTAAATATGTCTGAATCGGCTTCAAAATCTTTGGTGACTCTTGTCATTGTTCAATCTGAAAATGTTTTCAATGCTGAAATCATCCTTACAGACAAAAATTATGACATATGGTCACAATTAATGGAAATGCATATTGTGGAAAGGGAGAAACTCTTGTACATTCGAGCAAAAGAGAAGCTACCTACAGAAAAAGATCTTGGTTATTGAAAATGGTATGCAGAAAATCAAAAGGTGAAGAGATGGTTGTTCATGTCCATGAGTCCAAGAATTATGAAGCGTTACTTACGCATACCCACTGCTCGTGACATTTGGATTGCATTATCAAAGACATTCTATGATGGAAGTGATAAGTTAAAAGTTTTTACTTTGAATCAAAAGGCTTTTATTGCCAAACAAAGTGGTAGATCTCTCTCAGAGTACTATAGAGAATGACAAAAATTTTCCAATAATTGGACCATCGTGATAAGGTGGTTATGAAAGATCTAAAAGATGTCAGAGCATACCAAATGTCAAATGGGCGTCTAAGGGTGCATATAATTCTTGTGAGATTGGATGACGAGTTTGAACAAGTTCACAGAGAAATTTTAAGTAAAGAATGTCTTCCTGAGTTAGAAGAATGCCATGCAATGATTCATAGAAAAGTAGTGTGCCAAGCAACTTTGAAAGGAGACTCTAAAAATTTTGAGAACTCAGCCTTGATGACTCACAATCAACTAGCTCAAAATTGGCAAGGTTATCCAAAAGGAAATCATTCTAAAGCCAACTGGAATAAAGATAAATCTAAATATAAATGCACTCACTGCAATGCACAGGGACACACTAAAAGTCATTGTTTTGAACTTAATGGATATCTAGAGTGGTGGGATCCCAATAAGGATCCACGAAAAAGGAGTTCCACTACAACGCTTACCAAAACACAAATCAAAGAGGACACGTTCGAGGATGCCTCTACATTGATAGCGATGAAAGGTAACAATGGTAAGTTTTTAAATAATTTTGTACATGTTACGAATAACACTTGGATAATTGATTATAGTGCCACCGATCATATGGCTTTTGATTCTAGGAAAATTTTGTCCATTAAACCATCCTCACAAAAATGATTCCCACTGCTAATAGTAACACAACCTTAGTTATTGGAAAGGGATCCTTAACTCTTACTTGATACTTTAACTTTGGATTCTGTTTTGATTGTTCCATCTTTAGAATATAATCTTTTGCCTATATCTCAAATTACTAAAGTTATACACTATATTGTTATTTTTTGGCTTGATTTTTGTGTGTTTAAGGATATTCAGACCAAATAGACGATTGGTTATGGTGTTAAATGAGGAAGGTTGTACCATTTGGACTTGATGTTAGAAGGATCCACAAAGTTACAAAGAGCTTTGATAGTGAATAGTCTTACAATAGGAAAGGAGGAATCTAAAATTTGGTTATGGCATCGTCACTTAGGACATGTTTCATTTAACTATTTAAAGAAATTATTTCCTGTATTATTTGCAAAACATGATGTATCTAGTTTCCGTTGTGATATATGTGAACAAGCAAAAAGTCATCGTGTTTCTTTTCCACTTAGTTTGAATAAAAGTAATGTTCCTTTTAAGATTATACACTCCGATGTTTGGGGCCTTCCAAAATTCCAACTTTAAGAGGGTCACATTGGTTTGTTACTTTCGTTGATGACTACACAAGGATGACTTAGTTATGGTTAATGAAATCTAAAGGAGAAGTGAACTTGTTATTTCAAAAATTTCATAAAATGATTGAAACCCAATACAATGCACAAGTTCAGGTTCTTCATAATAACAATGGTGGTGAATACCTAAGCCTAGATCTCAAGAAGTACTTGGAAGCATATGAAATAATTCATCAAACCTCTTGTCCCAATACACCTCAGCAAAATGGAGTTGTTGAGCGAAAAAATTGACACTTATTGGAGTTGGTACGAGCTCTATTATTAGAAGCTCATATGCCTTTATCATATTGGGGAGAAGCTCTTACTGTTGTAGCATTTATTATTAATTGAATACCTTCTGGTTATAATAATTTTCATACACCATTGCAAACTTTCACCAATGCTAATGTTTTCTTAAGTTTTGCAGATTTGCCTCCTCATGTTTTTGGTTGTGTAGCATTTGTACACAACCATAAACATCAAAACAAATTGACTCGTCAAGCATTGAAATGTATTTTTTTAGGCTATGCTATGAATTAAAGAAGGTATAAGTGTTACCATCCTCCAATAAAAGAATGCTCATCAGCATTGATGTAGTGTTTCATGAAGAAATCATGTATTTCTCTTCACAGTCTGGCCTTTAGGGGGAGGATTATCAAGAACTTTAGACTCTAAACTATAAGAGTCAAGAATATTTATCTTGAGAAAGGTGAAGATATGGGGGAAAACTTAGAAACAAATACTACAACATTGCAATGGTGATTCATCACAAGCTAAAAATTGTAGTGAAGTAATTTCACCTGCATCTTTGAATGGGCCACTTAGTGGCATACCAAATCAATCATCTACTACTAGGGATGTGCCTAATCTTGTGTTTGATCTCACAATAAAGTAATTACTAGAACGTCATACTAGAGGTATTCCTAAAACCACTTATGAACCTACTCTAACTAGTAAAGCTATATATCCCATGAGTAACTTTGTTTCCTACCACCATTTGTCTAAATCAAACATGTCATTTGTAAATCAATTATCTACTGTAGGTATTCCTAACAATGTACAAGAAGCCTTAGTTAATTCTGATGGAGAGCTGCGATGAATGAGGTGATGAAAGCTTTGCAATGAAATGAAACATGGAAAATTGTTGACTGCCCACCAGAAAAAAAAAAAAAAAAAACCGGTTGAATGCTGTTGGATTTATACTATGAAGTACAAGGCGGATGGTACAATTGAAAGGTTTAAAGCAAGGCTTGTGGCAAAGGGTTATTCTCAAACTTACGGTGTGGATTATACAAAGACATTTTCTCTTGTGGCTAAACTTCACACTGTTCGAGTTTTATTATCTCTAGTTGTAAACTTAGACTTGGCCAATACAACAATTTGATGTAAAAAATATCTTTCTCCATGGAGAATTATTTGAAGAGGTTTATATGGAACTTCCACCGAGATGTATAATTCCAAAGAAGCATAGTCAAAAGGTGTGCAAATTAAAGAAATCATTGTATGGTCTAAAACAATCTCCAAGGGCATGGTCTGAAAGGTTCATGGAGTCAATGATTGCTTTTGACTATCATCAAAGCAACTCTAATCACATTTTGTTTATAAAAAAACAAGATGGAAAGATCACAACTCTTATTATGTATGTGGATGATATGATGGTCACTAGAAACGACCCTGAGAAAAAAAGGGCCTTACAAGGATATTTATCCAGAACATTTGAAATGAAAGATCTAGGTCCTTCAAAATATTTTCTAGGGATAGAAGTTTTTCAATCAAAAGTAGGAATTTTTCTATCTCAAAGGAAGTATACTCTAGATCTTTTACGAGAAACAAGCATGGAAAGGTGTCATCCTGCTGATACTCCTATAGAAGAAGGCTTGAAATTGTGTATAGAACCAAATTCAGGTCCTATTGACAAAGGCAGATATCAAAGGCTTGTAGGGAGACTTTTGTACTTGAATCATACTAGACTATATTTGACTTATGCATTAAGTGTTGTTAGTCAGTATATGCATAACCCAGAAGAACAATATATGAATGCAGTCATGTGCATCTTAAGGTATTTGAAGTCAGCTCCTAGAAAAGGTATTCTCTTCACTAAACACACTAATTATCAAAGCATAAATGCATATACGGATGCTGATTAGGTTGGATCAATATATGATAGGAGGTCTACCTCAAGATACTTTACATTTGAGGTGGAAATCTTATTACTTGAAGAAGTAAAAAACAAAAGGTAGTTGCACGTGCAAGTACAAAAGCTGAATTCAAAGGTTTGGCAATTGGTCTTTGTGAAGCATTATAACTGAGACTACTTTTGGAAGATTTGAGTTATTCAAGTAAACAACCAATTAGAATTTATTGTGACAATAAAGCTGCACGTGATATTGCCCATAATCCAATACAACATGATCGCACAAAGCATATTGAAGTGGACAGATTTTTCATTAAAGAGAAGTTAGACAAAAAAATGGTAGAGTTGCCTGAGATTAGATCAAAAGACCAACTAGCTGATATTCTTATTAAAGCGGTATCAAAAACAGTATTCTCAAACCTTTTAAGCAAGTTGAGCATGAGTGATATTTATGCATCAACTCGAAGGGGAGTGTTGAGATTTCTTTCCTTTATTAATTTACAATACTGCCAAGTTACCACATATAAGTACATTAGTTTGTATTTAGGAATAATTAACTTAATTATAAGGATTTGAAAGATCTTATATACAACTCTTGTAACCATGGAAATATATGAATAACAAATTGCTTCACAACAAAACGGTATATAAACAAATTTAACAATCTTGATAATATATCTTAGTCTTATTCAATTTTGGTGAAAAGAAATTGTTATAATCCCAAATAATAAAATAAAGAGCACTAAAACCAGTAAAAAAATTTATGGCTTAAATAAGTTTTAAATCCCTATAAAATATCTCTTTTTTACTTTGAGTTCCTATAAAATTTTTGTTATGTTTTGGGTTCCTATAATTTTTTATTTTGGTTTTGGGTTCCTATCGATGACGTGACATCATTTCAATTGTTAGTTAAGTGATGATGTGACATCATCTCAACATAAACAAACGATTGAGATGATACGCGTTATTGGTAGGACTCAAAACAAAACAAAAAATTATAAGGATCCAAAACATATTAAAACTTTTATAGGGATCCAAAGTAAAAAAGAAGTATTTTATAAGGATTCAAAACTTATTTAAACCAAAAATAAAAAATAAAAATAAAATTAGAAATTTAAAAAATTAATAATAAAATAAAAAATAAAAAATGTGGAGGTACAAAAAATAAAATGAGGATGAAAATAAATAAAGTAAGAATGCAAAAAAATAAAATAGGAAGTGCTAAAAGAAATGTATCAAATAGATAATTAAATTTATTTTCGAGAAAAAACTAACACATTTCGAACTTATAGAAATAAAAAAAAAAAAAACTAAAAATTTTATAAGAATAAAAACATATGTTATCACATAGTATTTTGGCCTTTAGAAAACAACAATCAACTTTTTATGTTATAAATCTTTTCAATAGAGCATCTCTCATTTATTACTTTCAATAAGACCCGCTTATACACATTATTCGTCATTATTATATTTTATTAATATTAATTGATTCATAATTATATTAACATTAATGATTATACTAGCGTATTATTATGTTAAATACTTTTTCTCCACTGATATCCTAGGAATTTTTATTTGGGATGGATCCATTGAATCAAAATAGAAGTTGTTGATTTTTTTTAAAATGAAATGAAATAAATTTTAGAGGTTTTGGTAGTGTAAAATAATTTATCTTATATTTATACTAAAAAACTAACTAATGCAATGTGTGGTTGATTAGATAAGTATAGTTATTTATACATTACTTAAAATTTATTATAATAAATAATATATTTAAGTATTATAGAAGTCATAAAATTAAATTAATGATTTCAATAAAACATTAATTTGTATAAGATTATTTCATTTACAATGGAACAATAATTTTTTATTGCTTTCGACCAGACTCATTTTTATATTTTATATCTTTTTACATTTTCCAATACTAATAATTTTAATTATTAAATCTCTATCATAATAAATAATTTTTTAAAGTTACTTTCAATAAGTCGTACAATAAAATTAAATAATTATGATACATTAAATTATTTTTTAATTATATTATTTTTTTATTTTTTATTAATTCAAAATTTGAAACGCAGTATTTAAAAAAAAAAAATTGTTGCTTGATGAAACAATTATCAACCGTGCTTGGAATGATGTATCAATTGGAAAATAAAAATAAAAATGGGAAGCATCCTCGTGAGAAACAACCCATGAAAATCACTCATTAAAATGTTCTAACTGCAAGTGTAGTTTTATTATTTTTTTAATCCAACGACTACGTGAATCTAACGGCTAATTAAGACATACATTATTTTATTACCTAGCAACACTCTAAGGTCAGCAATATTTCTTTTTATTGTAGATGCTCTCACTACCTGCAAGTGTAGTTTTATTATTTTTTTAATCCAACGACTACATGCATCTAACGGCTAATTAAAACATACATTATTTTATTACCTAGCAACACTGCTAAGTCCAGCCATTTTTAAAAAACCAATTTAGTAGTGTTACTAACCAAGGGGTTGCTTGATGCGGAAAGTTGCCATGTAAGAGCCCAATCACTCACCCATGGGTACGGGTGAATTTTCCCTGCCAAGATGCTATTCTTATTTACATAAAAGTTAATTACATATATTTTGTTGCCGAAAATAAAAAATGTTATTTCACTTTTTATTGTTCAAACCTCTTCTTTATTAATATGCCCATGTCCAATATTACAATCTGACTTTGGACTTGTCCACCAACAATGTTAACCGTAGTAGGAAGAATTTTTTTAGCAACATATTTTTCTAATGATTTTTAAAAAAAAAAATAATAATAAATATATATATATATATATATATATATATATATATTATATTTTTAGTTAAAACTTATTAAAAATTAAAAAATTTTGTAAATCTCATATCATATTTTATATATTTTAATTTTAATTTTATAAATTTTAATAAATTTAACTAACTATAAAAACTGAATTTAAAGAAGTACCTTAAAAAATGTGATTCTATCACTTCTCTTTTCTTAGGTAGAAGAATATAAGCATAACTTGATGTTATAAAGAATAAAACTTATTTAAGTTTTTTTTATATATACATATTTACCATTTACCTGCAGTCTTTTTTCTTTTTTATTAATTATCTCCATTATTATTCACATGTATTTAATTATACGTAAATGAGGAAGAGTGAGAGCTATTTGTCGATCGTAGCTATGATGGAATAATTGGTTGCATCTGAACGTTAATACATTTGACTTCTGCACACATCTCGAACAGTGAAAACTATATAAAATCTACCAGCTACTACTACTACTACGTAAGTTTCAGACTTAAGAAAGATGCAAGGGTGCTCCTCCTCAGACGCTCCACTCTCCAAGAGGTAATCTAACCACTACTCAAATTCGGATTCATATATATTAACTATCTCTTTTTCTCTTAATATATTAACTACCACTACTTCCAAGCATGCAATGCAGGTTAGAAGGCAAGGTAGCACTCATAACCGGAGGAGCCAGTGGCATCGGCGAAGCCACCGCCAGACTTTTCCTTCGCCACGGTGCCAAGGTCGTCATCGCCGACATCCAGGACAACCTCGGACACTCCCTTTGCCAGAAACTTAACTCGAATAACAACAACAACAACATTTCCTACGTTCATTGCGACGTCACCAACGATAACGACGTTCAAACAGCCATTAACGCAGCCGTGTCGCGTCACGGCAAGCTGGACATCCTGTTCAGTAACGCCGGCATCGGTGGCAGTTTGGACTCTTCCATCATGGCCCTTGAACCCGCTGACTTGAAGAGGGTGTTCGAGGTCAACGTCTTCGGTGCTTTCTACGCCGCCAAACACGCCGCTGAGGTGATGGTTCCTAGAAAAAGAGGGAGCATTGTGTTCACCTCTAGCGCTGTTTCGGTGACTCATCCGGGTTCGCCGCACGCATACACGGCGTCAAAGTACGCTGTGGTGGGTCTGATGAAGAACTTGTGCGTGGAATTGGGGAAGCATGGAATCAGAGTTAACTGCGTTTCCCCCTATGCTGTGGCCACTCCTCTGCTGACACGTGAAATGGGGATGGAGAAGGAGATGGTAGAGGAACTGTTTGCGGACGCAGGGAACTTGAATGGAGTGGTTCTGAAGGAAGAGGATGTGGCTGAAGCAGCTTTGTTTCTGGCCAGTGATGAGTCAAAGTACGTGAGTGGGGTGAACCTAGTTGTGGACGGAGGTTACAGCGTTAACAATACTGCTTCTTCCCAAGTAGCTTTAAGAAAGTTCTCTAGTAACTAAGTCCAAAATTGTAAGCCTAGCTTGATATTTTGAATTCAAAAATAAAATAAAAAAGTGACGGTTTCTGTTGTTAGTAAAAGGAGCAGTTTAATGGTAATTTAATAAATATTAATGTTATTATCCCTTAATTTAAGGAATTAAACTTAATTAGTTAAAAATATTAAATTGAAAGTCCTGCTTCCACTGGTGAAAGGTTGGGGGCGAGACATTCTTCCCGCGGGTGGATATCAAGGACAGATTGAGAAAAGACAAAAAGAAAGAAAATCCTGTACCTTTGATTTAATTTAAGATTTTTTCACCTACTATTCTGTTCTCCTTCTTCCCTCTTTCTTTCTAGAAGCAAACCGCAAGAGTTCGTATTTCCTCTCTCTTCTTCTTAACCAAACATATCGTTGGGGGCAATGGGCGCGCGACACCTATTCTAATATCTGTCAACGGTGGTGTCAGCAGCAATCAAAACAAGAAGAATGCGCAGCAAGCGTGAGGTAACAGGAGGTGACACGCGACACTACGTAAGCTAATCCCTCTCCTCCAAGTCCAAGAGGTATTCAAATTAAATTCATGCTTGTGAATTGTGATGTCCCTGGACCCTATCTTTCTTTTGGGAGAGCACTAATTAACACTTCCAAGCAAGCATGCATGCAATTAATGCAGGCTAGAGGACAAGGTAGCATTCATAACCGGTGGAGCCAGTGGCATCGGTGAAGCCACTGCCAGACTCTTCCTTCGCCACGGCGCCAAGGTCGTCATCGCCGACATCCAAGACAACCTCGGACACTCCCTCTGCCAGAACCTCAACTCCGACAACAACATTTCCTATGTTCACTGTGACGTCACCAACGACAACGACGTTCATACCGCCGTCAACGCTGCCGTCTCGCGACACGGCAAGCTTGACATCCTGTTCAGTAACGCCGGCATCATTGGTGGTTACGAATCTTCCTCCATCACGTCCTGTGGCCCCGCTGACTTGAAGAGAGTTTTCGACGTCAACGTCTTCAGTGCTTTCTATACAGCAAAACATGCTGCTGAGTGATGATTCCCAGAAAGAGTGGGAGCATTGTGTTCACTGCTAGCTAGCGTTGCTTCAGTTATTAGCGCGGGTGCAACGCACCCGTACACGGCGTCGAAGCACGCGGTAGTTGGTCTAACGAAGAACTTGTGCGTGGATTTGGGGAGGCATGGAATCAGAGTTAATTGCGTTTCGCCCTTTGCTGACACGTATACTGAAGGTGGAGAAGATACAAGCAAAGCAAGTGTATTCAGAAGCTTCGAACTTGAAGGGGCTGGTTCTAAAAGAAGAAGATGTGGCTAGTAATGAGTCTAAATATATGAATGGAGTGAATCTACTGTTGGACGGAGGTTACAGTACCACCAATCCTTCTGTTGAAGAAGCTTCCAGAAAGTTTTCTGCTAATTAACCCCAAATTGTATGCTTCAATATCTGAGTTACTTCTGCAAAATGTTGCTCTGTTTCTAATTAAAAAGTGAATGATTATCTATGTTATTATTTCTACATGTCTACATGAAATGACTGGTAAATTGGATTGCACATCAATGCCTACTATTTACCAACATGATCGTGTTTGACAATATTTTTAATTTTAATTCTTACACGAATAAAAAGCTTTATTTTTTGTATATTTTGATTCCTATATGGCTATATTTGTTCTGTCTTCTTCAACTTGTTTTGAGTCTCTCAGGCTTCACTTTAATCGATTCCAATTCAGTGTTGCTATCTTCAACTTGATAGATTATGCCTTGGAGGCTTGGACCCTTTTCAAAACCTTGATTGCTCTTACATATTAGAGCTATATATGAAGAGAAATTAAAAGGTTCGGAAACGGAAACAGTACTAATGTGTGTTTGGTTTGGTTTTGTATAATTGATTCCATTTCATAATAATTGATTTTAGATAATTCTTGGATTTCTTCCTATATTTGATCTTAGGTGAAGAGCGTTTTTTTTTTTTTAATGGCCTGCGTAAAAGTCCCAAGATCGCATAAAAGCGAATTGGTTACATACATTAGCATCTCCTGTAAACGGGTGCATAGCAAAAGTTGACATCCTAATTCCTAAGAAAATTAACATTTTTTCTGTCTAAGGATAAGCCATGCCTAGAAAATGAGTTAGCTTCCAAGTGAATAGGGATCTCGTGCATACCTTGGATAAGCGCCATCTTCATCCCAAAATAAATGGTCCAAAGTTTCGCTTCCAAGATAGAACAAAATCAAGCCTTTTGGAAAAATCCTAAACAAACATTGTTACCATCAGAGCAAAGGGTGAACGTGTTGCAGCAATCATTACTAAGATTCCTCTAAACATAAACGTTTAGTTACATTTTCTTTTATCTTTATTTTTTTATCTTCAATAAATTAATTTAACACATTTTCTTCACATTTTTATCAAATCTTGCAAACTTTATCATTTGTTATTTTTTCATTAATAAACATAAAAATTGATAATAAAATTTGTTAAAAAAATATAAAAAGTAAAAGTTAAAAATGCAATTATGTGATATATATAGAATGAAAGAGGAAAATTATCAAAATTTTAAAAGTTGAAAGGTAAATGAACCACGTTAATTAGTAGTAAAATTTGTCAAAAATAAAATTATGAGTAAAAGTAGAGTTAACCCAAAAAATAAATACATCACTTGAAAATCAATTTTGTAAAAATAAATTTAATCAAATCAAATTTTCAAATTAGGTATTATTTTATTTTAAAGGCTTTTTTTTTTTATAAGCCAAAAAGATATTATTGAAAACGTTTGAGGTACATAAGGCGCTCAAACGACAACTACATTTAAAGAAAAGAAAATATTACCTATGAATTACTAAGTAGTAACCACACAAATCCACCAACACTATCCTCACAACATCACAATAAAATACCTCATTTTTAAACACCCCAAATTAATCAACATCTACTAAATATCCATCTTTTATCTCTATTTCTTTCTCAAAGTAACAAATTAATTACAACATAAGAAAAGAGATATATTACTGCAAAAATAAAAACAGATTGATACTACCTAAACACCAACATGCACCCAAATATAGACAAACACCAATACCACACCATGTGACTCAAACCAAGTAAAATTTGAAAAAGCATCTCACATGTACGCGCACCACTCTTTCTGGATTACATACATTAAATTGATTGTCTTTTAGTTTGGGGGAGAACAACTTTTTGGGAGAGCTCTCTTATTTTAAGCAATAACTTAGCTGTATGCACTATGTAGCTTCCCTTTTTAATTCCATGCATTTAATTGGTTATCATTCCCTTTCTTATTTTGAAAAGGAGTAATGTTATTTACACATCCATATTTTCAAACACCGTCAACATCTATCATTACTATTCATATCTCTCATTATATCTCCTTTCATATTTATATTTTTTTTTACTTTTTTCACTCCCACTAGATGTAGAACACTACAAGAAAAAGAAAAAGGTTAATTTATGAATTATTTTCATGAATTTAAATCCATGGATAATTTATATATTATCTATGGAATATTTTATACATATTTAATTTTGTGAATAATTTATGTATTATCAATGGATATTACAATCCATGGGTAACTAAAAAAATAGTTGTAGGTAATTATTGTATTTATTGACTGATTTATTCGTAGGTAACATTATTCATAGATAACTAAGTAAAATCTATGAATAACTTTTAAAATATTACATATGTATGTGGTTTGTGGGAGATTTTAGGGATTTACCCATAGATCCCGCTATTGAAAATTGAATCTGTGGGTAATTTAAATAATTCGTTAGTAATTTGAAAAAACAAATGATGATTCGGGGGTGTAGTTAGTAATTTTAAAGTGTTGGTTAGTAAAATGTTAAATTTTGAATAAAAATAACTAAGACATATTGTGCATTTCCTCTTCCTCGTGATCTTTGTGCATTTCTTCCTCCTCAGCTTCAGCTTCAGTCATTGATCGCATAACGGTTGTCTTTCATCAAGAAGTCATCGCGCTGTTCATGCTAATTGTGGCTCATCGCACTGTTTTCGCTGCTCGTTATTACTTGTCGTCATTTATTGCCGCTCGCCGTCGCTCAACCCTAGTAAGCAGGGGCAAAGGCACGCTGTGGTGTGGGGGGGCTTGGTCCCCATGACTTTTTACAATTTATTTTTTTAATATAATAATTATATATTAATATTAGAAAAATTATATGTTTATATTTTAAAATTATATAATAATATTTATTTTTTATTTTTTTATTGCTTTGAAGATAATATCATTCTTTCATTTTTTTATATAAATATTTTATTTCCTTTTATAATTTTTATTTCATAAAAAAGAATTATATTCCTTTATCACTTTGGACCAAATATTTAAATATCTTATATTTTTTATTAGTATTTTATTTTTATCATTTATTATTTTAAGAGGTATAAATAATTACAATTACAAGATTTTATTTTATTTTCTTTAATATTATATAATTTTATTGTAACTAATTTTAGATCAAATTTATTAACCTTTGTCAACATGATTAGCTACTTAGCTTAGTTAGTATCAAATATTGAGTTTCACAGGATATTCATCAAGATTTACTTTGTGTATATATTATCAATTTGAAAACATATTTCTTTGAATAGCTCAAGGCTATTATGAATAACACATTTCGTTGTGATTTAATGAATACTTAATATATAAATAATTATATTTAGAAGAAAAAAATAGAATTAACATAATACCAATTTTTATTATAAATTCATAAAAATTATATGTATAATATTGTTTGTGCACAGTTTTTAAACTTTATTTGTAACTTAAAATCTAAAAATAAAAGAAAATATAATTTTTGTCTTATTATAATTTCATTATAATGTTTATAATAATTAACATTTTGGTTAAAAATTGCCCCCACACACCCCCACCCTAGGTTCCATCCCTGTGATATTCGTCTCATTTCTTTCATTGTTTTTCGAGTTTTCTTAATAGAATTTAGGATTTTAATGTTTATAAGAGAATGAGATTCAACTATTTTATATCTTTATTTTTGTTTAAGTATCCTCTCTTTATTATTAAGAAGCATGATAATTATAGTAAGTCTACGTTTCTTTTTTATCGTGTTACTTGGATCGTGATTTGGGTTATGAAATTATTACTAGCACAAGCATATGAATGTATTCCTTTACTAATGTCGTCACCATACCCCAATTTCTGCATAATTATTCACGAGGAGAGCTAGGAATATGATTATGTGATGATTATTGTTGTTGATATAAGTGCCCGGGTTCCGCGGTGTTGAATGGGAATTTCACGTGATGGATATGTGGTGTCTTAACAATTGGCATATTAGATTTCTGTGTATGTTAGCCGCCTAACATTATGTTTTCTTGTTTCACCTATAACAAACATCTTTTGCCAGTTTTTATATTAACCATTGTTAATGCTTTCCCTTAATTGAGTTTGACATTTTATTCATCTAATGATGTGTGAGATCGGAAGTGTGGTGTGTGTAGTGCAGGTATATGAAGGGAAAGGCTCCAGTGATGGCATAGAAGTGTGGTGTCTAAAAAATATTACTCTAAAAAAGTGCTTATTAATATGAGATTGATTTAGTTCTAATGACACACCTAAAACCCCCTTCCCCACTTTTATTCACTTCATTTAAATTTATTTTTTCTCTCCTTACAAACACAATACAAATACATATTAAAAACAAACACTTTAAAACACATACACAGGAGTAATGATATTTCCAATTGTACAACAAAAACCAACTTATCAATAAATTATTAAATTAAAATAAACATTTTAATGAGAGGAAGAAAAATAATTACGTTACCAAAAAAATAAAAATAATTTAATAAATATCATTAAATTATTCGACTATGAATATTTACGTGCACACATTATTAAATAAATTTTATAGTTCTTCGAGTTTCAACTATAAACTACTTATTAAAGAATTTACTTGTAAAATTATTTTAAAAATTACTTAATTTAATTTTACATATATTAAAATTTTTTATTTAAAATTAAACAATTTATTTAACACTTTAATTTTTAACTATTCTTAAAAAAAAATGTAAAAAAAAAAATGTCCACGTATATTTTTCCTTTGAGAAATCATTTCAATAACAAAATAGGTGGCACAATCTGTCAGAGTCAGAAATCAAAACGTAGGGTATTCGCGGTGTGGTTTGGTTCGATTTTTGGATAAAAAATGGTTCAAACTAAACCTAAAATAAAGTCGTGGTTCGATTTTAACATAACATCAAATCCAAACCAAACCAAATCAATTTTTTGCAGTTTAATTTCGCGATTTTTTTTTAATCTACTATCATAATTTAATTTTTTTAATTAAACTCACATTATTATTATTATTTTATATTTTTTTTTATTAAATTTTGATTTACATATTTTAGTTTAAAAAATATTATTTTTACTTTTATTTAACATTATTATAAAATGATATTACTAACTTTTTTTTAACATAATAATAAATTATGTTTTACTTTATATTTAATTTAATATTATTTAATAATATCAATATATTTTTTTTATAATATATGAAAGTATGTGTCATAATATATTATAAATTTATTATTAAAAAATATATATTATAAATCATACATTATGATGATAAAAAATTAAAATATTGTTAGTTAAATAATATTAAATATATAAAAGTAAATCAATATAATTATAAAATATGATTGGATTCAATTTAGTTCAATTTTTTATAATAAAATTCAAAAATCGAATCAAACCGTAAAAAATATACGATTTTAGAAATTTTTAGTCCATACAATTTTTCAATTTAATTGATTTTTGATTTTTTTTAAAAATTTTACTATTTAATTCGATTTAATTCCACACCCAATCAAAACGGGTCTTGCTCGATCTATTAATGAAAGGCGGCTATATAATACTAGGTTGCAGTGTTGCTTGCACACGACACTAAAGCCAATCCCTTTCCCTTTCTCTATCCGATAGGGCTTCAGAAGAAAGATAGAAATGCAAGGGTGTTCCTCTGTTCTGTCCACTGCTCCACTATCCAAGAGGTAAAAACCACTACTCAAATTCATGTAATCATTTCTCTGTTCTGGAGCGAGCACTTATCCATGCTTATTGCATGATGCAGGTTAGATGGAAAAGTAGCACTCATAACCGGTGGAGCCAGTGGCATCGGTGAAGCCACCGCCAGGCTTTTCCTTCGCCACGGTGCCAAGGTCGTCATCGCCGACATCCAAGACAACCTCGGACACTCCCTCTGCCAAAACCTCAACTCCGACAACAACATTTCCTATGTACATTGCGATGTCACAAACAACGACGACGTTGAAACCGCCGTCAACGCTGCCGTCTCGCGTTACGGCAAGCTGGACATCCTGTTCAGTAACGCCGGCATTGCCGGCCGTTACTACTCTCCGAATTCCATAACGGAAATTGACGCCGCCGATTTGAAGAGTGTTTTCGAGGTCAACGTCTTCGGTTCTTTCTACGCCGCCAAACACGCAGCTAAGGTAATGATTCCTAGAAAGAAAGGGAGCATTGTTTTCACTGCCAGCGTTGCTACAGTGTCAAATGCGGGTGGGGCGCATCCATACACGGCATCGAAGCATGCGGTGGTGGGTCTGACGAAGAACTTGTGCGTGGAATTGGGAAAGCATGGAATCAGAGTTAATTGCGTTTCGCCCTATGCGGTGGGGACTCCTATGCTGACAAGTACAATGGAAATGGAGAAGGAGAAAGCAGAGGAAGTGTATTATGAGGCTGCGAACTTGAAGGGAGTGGTTCTCAAGGACGAAGATGTGGCCGAAGCAGCTTTGTTTTTGGCCAGTGAAGACTCTAAATATGTGAGTGGAATGAATCTAGTCGTGGACGGAGGTTACAGTATCACCAATTCTTCCGTCGAACAAGCTTTCAAAAAGTTCTCTTTTCATTAAGCTCGAATAAAATTGTAAGCTTCAATTTCTGGGTTACTTACCCAAAAAATTGCTCTGTTTTTACTTTAAAAAATAAAAGTGAATGGTTCTCTCTCGAATAAAAAACAAATTATGCTTCTTCGAAGCATACATGTTCTGAGTAAGCATGGCCTAGAGGCATGAATAGCAGGAAAAATGTTGAAGCCTGCTGTAATATTCATCCTTAATAATTGTATCATATATTCATATTTGTGAATTGCCTGTCTATTTCTTTTTAAAATTTAAGGATATTTTTATGGCTTAATATATCTTTTAGTATCAATTTATAATTAATTGTTAGATTTCGTTTTCAAATTTTCAATTTTTAATTTAATTTTAAAATTATGACTTTTATTATTTTTAGTTAAATTTTTCTTTTTACATCTTTCTTTTACTCTTTTACTAAGTACCTTTGTCATTTTTATATTTTTATAGAAACATATTTAATAAAAGATAGATAAATAGAAAATTCTTATTAAAAAAATTAAATTAAAATATTTTAAATAATTTAAAAAATAAATTAAAACTTTTTAAAATTTAGACACAAAATCAAACAATTAATTATAACTTTACTATTAAAATATGTATTAGACCTATTTTTATGTATAGCATTAATAAATTTGACATCTATTGCACCAAAAAAATAAATTTCACATCTCGCAAAACTGCAAAAGCGCGTTAGCACATAATTTGATCCTTATTTGTTATTATATGATCACGTGCCTGCTAACCTGGTCATTATTTTATTTTTATGCTTTGGGAGTTAGTCTCCTTGTCCTCTGTTCTTTTTGGGCTTAAGCCCCGCATATATCAAATAAAAGATAAAAAAATATTATAATATGAAGTATGAACCAGCTTACGTATTGTACGTGTCATTTTCCTAAACAAAATTCAAATTAAGCATCTACAAGGACATATTTAGGATAACAAACAAGACTTTTCCTTCGGTGAAGCCACGAAACCGGTGGAGCCAGTGGCATCGGTGAAGCCACTGCCAGACTCTTCCTTCGCCACGGCGCCAAGGTCGTCATCGCCGACATCCAAGACAACCTCGGACACTCCCTCTGCCAGAACCTCAACTCCGACAACAACATTTCCTATGTTCACTGTGACGTCACCAACGACAACGACGTTCATACCGCCGTCAACGCTGCCGTCTCGCGACACGGCAAGCTTGACATCCTGTTCAGTAACGCCGGCATCATTGGCGGTTACGAATCTTCCCCCATCACGTCCTGTGGCCCCGCTGACTTGAAGAGAGTTTTCGAGGTTAACATCTTCGGTGCTTTCTATGCAGCAAAACATGATTTACAAAAAGATTGGAGTAAAGATAATTATATTAATTAATTTAAATTATTTTATTATATTTTTTTTAATTTTTTTTATTAATTATTATTTAAAAATTATAATTATTTTTTAAATTTTAACATCTCAAATTAATATTTTTTTAAAAAAATTAATTAAAAAAATAAAATTAATATCAAATAATTGATTTAAATTTAAGTTGATATTTATTTAAATTTAAATCTATTTAATTATTACATTTAATCTTTAAATTTGTTATATTCATAAGATAATTATAATAATAACTTAAAAATGTCATTAAAGAATAACAATGAAATAAATTTGAAAATTATTTTTTATTTAAATTTGATGATAAAAATTATCTAAAATAATATAAAATAAAAATTATTTAAAAATTATAATTTATTTTTAAATTTTAAGATCTCAAACTAATATTTTTAAAAAATAAAACGTAGTTTTAAAAAATGAAATTAATACTAAATAATTAATTTAATTTAAATTGATATTTATTTAAATTTAAATTCATTTTTACTTGTTACGTTTAATTTTTATTTGTTCTGATTTAAAAATCCTAGGGTGATAGAAAGACTAGTAAGAGTAAGTGAGAATGAAATCTGTCTGTAAGGCCTTAAAGATATTATATTTATTATATATAAAACAACAAATTAATCTCAAAGATAAAGATAATATCTTTATCTTTTTACAATTATCCTACAAGACTATTCACTTAATTATCTTCATTATATCTCTCGACTAAATGACGATTAGGATCTCGTTATATAGTAAGTAGATTATAAAAAAATAATATTCATAAGATAATTTCAATAATAATTTAAAAGCGTCATAAAATATTATAGTAATGAGACAAATTTTAAAATCATTTTTTATTTAAAATCTTAAAACAATTAAAATAATCCTAAGATAATAACAAACATTATAATTTTTAAATAATTACATTAATCAATTTAAACTACCTTATTACACTTTTTTTCAGTTTTTATTTTTATTATCAACTATTGTTTAAAATCCGTAATTTCTTTTTGAATTTTAAGATCTCTAACTAATATTTTTTAAAATAAAATCTATTTAAAAAATGAAATTAATACCAAATAATTTATTGAAATTTAAATTCATTTAGACATGTTACATTTAATCTTTAAATTTGTTATATTCATAAGATAATTACAATAATAAATTAAAAGCGTCATAAAATAATAACAACGTCACAAATTTGAAAATAATTTTCTATTTAAATTAGATGATAAATTTTATTGAAAATAATATAAAATAAAAATGATAACCCTTAACGAAATCAAACTAACAAAAGAACAAATAATATAATCTAAAAACAATTACAATAATCCTAAGATAATAACAAATATTATACTTTTACGATAATTACATTAATCAATTTAAATTACTTCATTACACTTTTTTCAATTTTTTTTATTATCAATTATTATTTAAAAATCATAATTATTTTTTGAATTTTAAGATCTCAAACTAATATTTAAAAAAAATGAAATTAATACCAAATAATTGATTTAAATTTAAGTTGATATTTATTTAAATTTAAATTCATTTATACTTGTTACATTTAATTTTTAAATTTGTTATATTCATAATCTTTAAATTTATTTTATTCATAAGATAATTACAATATTGACTTGAAAGAGTCATTAATTAATAACAATGGGATAAATTTGAAAACCATTTTTTAATTAAATGAGATGATAAAGTTTATTAAAAATAATATAAAATAAAAATTATAACCCTAAATGAAATCAAACTAACAAAAAAATAAATATTATAGTCTTAAAACAATTACAATAATCTAACATAATAACAAACATGATAATTTTATGATGATTACATTGGTAAACATTATAACCCTAAATAAAATCAACCCGTAAACAATAGTCATTGATAAACCTTGTCATTGTTGTTGCGTAGGATGTACATCATTATACTTTAGGAACTTAGAATTTCTTATAAGTATTTGTTATTTAAATTTTTCTTATTCTTGAGTTCCATGGTTAGTTAGAATTCCATGTACATATAAAAAAAAAATACATAAAATGCAAAAGTTATAATATGTAATTATTGAAACAAAAAGAAAAAAGAATGCAAAATATAAATTAGAAAGAAAAATATAGGAGAATAAAAGAAGAAGAAAAACACATAAGGCAATAAAAAAAAAAAAAAACTTGGTCCAATCGGTGATAGACTGGTAGCATAGAGGAAGAAAAAATGAATATACAAGCAATCTTAAAAACAAAAAAAATGAAATAATTAAATAATAAATAAAAGAATGATCATAGAAAAAAACTTACTACATTAAGTAGAAAAAATGAATATATAGGCAACCTGAAAAACAAAAAAAAACACAAAAAAGAAGTAATTAAATGATAAATAAAAGAATTATCATAGAAAAAAGCCTATTGCATTGAGATAGAAAAAATGAATATATAGCAACCTGAAAAAAAAAAAACACAAAAAAGAAGTAATTAAATGATAAATAAAAAAATGATCATAGAAAAAAAAACCTATTGCATCGAGGTAAAAAAAAATATAAGCAACCTGAAAAACAAAAAAAGAAGTAATTAAATGATAAATAAAAGAATGATCATAAAAAAAAAAACCTACTGAGGTAGAAAAAAATGAATATATAGGTGTAATTTAGGAGTGAAAGAAATAAAAGAATGTAAAAGAAACATAAAAAGAAAAGAATGCAAAAAAAGAAGAGAATAGAAGAAAAAAAAATGGATGGGAGGAAAGGAAAAAACATGAATATATAGATAATAGGAGAATGATGATATGTAAATTTATAACTAACCATGTTAGTAGATATAAATAAATAATTTTAATAATAATATTAAAATTATTTTAAAAATTAAATAAATTAATTTATTAAAAAAAATTATTTAACATAATTAAATATAAAATTAATATAAAATTATAATGTCACATCTATTAATGTAAAAAAATCTTCTTTAGAATATAATAGGTAATAGGTATGATTACTTAATAATTCTTATATAAATATTTAAAAAAAAAACAAAAAAAAAACCGTGCACATGCACGGGTCATTATCCTAGTATCCATATAAGACAAGAAACATCAAGGGAAGTCAGCTAAACAACCATTTAAAAAAATGAAAAATTTAACTTGAAAACTAAAATATAATTTAAGATACTCTGAAATAAATTAGTTGCTATTCTCATTTTCTAGTTTCTGACCTAAGGCACCATAAGCTACTATTCCAATAAATGCATAAATATTGGTGTTATGAAAACAGATCTGTCTGCAAAGCCAATAAAGGTAATCAAATTAAGAAAAAAACATGGAAGGGTGCTCCTCCACACACACTCCAATCGCTATGAGGTAATCAAATTCAAATTCAAATTCAAATTCAAACTCACATCTATTCTCTCTTGACTCTAATTAAGCATACAAAACACCGCTACATAATTCAAACTTATATCATATCACTCCCTAGACATGGTTTTGGATGCAGGTTAGAAAGCAAGGTGGCACTCATAACCGGTGGAGCCAGTGGCATCGGCGAAGCCACCGCGAGGCTTTTCCTTCGCCACGGTGCCAAGGTTGTCATCGCCGACATCCAAGACAATCTCGGATACTCCCTCTGCCAAAACCTCAACAACATTTCCTACGTTCACTGCGACGTCACTAACGAGAACGACGTCAAAACCGCCGTCAATGCTGCTGTCTCACGTCACGGCAAGCTCGACATCCTGTTCAGTAATGCCGGCACAGGCCGTGTGAGTGCTTCCATCACAGCCATTGACAACGCTGATTTGAAGAGGGTTTTCGAGGTGAACGTCTTGGGTGCTTTCTACGCTTGTTAGGAATAATTCAAAACAGTTACTAGTTTGTTAGTAATTTGATGGTGATTAGTTAGTTGAGTTAGTATATATATATAGACATATCATTACGTGTAAAAAATATATACAATAGAATAATAGAAATTCCCCTCCAATCTTTCTCTCTCACGAGTTTATGTGTTTAGATTAATTCTGTGTTTCTTCTTTTCTCCTTTTTTGCCCCAACAACGCTGCCAAACACGCCGCTAAGGTAATGATTCCTAAAAAAAGAGGGAGCATTGTGTTCACCACTAGTGTTGCTTCGGTGACTCACGCGGTGGTGGGTCTGATGAAGAACCTGTGCGTGGAACTGGGGAAGCATGGAATCAGAGTTAATTGCGTTTCGCCGTACGCTGTAATGAAGAAGGAGATAGTAGAGGCAGATAACTTGAAAGGAAAGGCTCTAAAGGAAGAAGATGTGGCAAAAGCAGTTTTGTTTCTGGCTAGTGATGACTCAAATAACGTGACTGGGCTCAGCCTAGTTCTAGACGGATGTGACAATGTCTCTGGTAAGTCCAAGTTGTGAGCTTCAATTTCTTGGTTACTTCTAGCAAAAAATAAAAATAACTCTTCTTTTTTTAATTTCTGAGAAACAAAAGTTTGAAGGCGTGAAGGTTTCTTTAGTTTAGTTTGCTTCAGAGAAATAAATAATATTTTTAATTTTTCAAGAGTTTTTCTTGCATGTGTGTATTAAAAAAATGCAGTACTGGTTACTTCTTAGAATAAAATAGCAAATGTACAATTCTCTAGATGGATCTATATGGAAAGTATAAACTGTGCTCAATATAATGGATAGGTTGGGGCATTTATAGTGATTAGAAAAAATGTAACTTTTAATTTATGATAGGTCTTGTCTTTCACGTGTATGTGCACAACATAATACATACATATGTCACATTATAATTTTTAGTTTAATTATAATTTTCATCTTTTATTTTTTAAAATTTACAATTTTAATTTTCTAGTTTAAAATTAATTAAGCAATATTTTTTATTAATGATATAATTACCTTTTTAATTTTTAATTTATTCTTTAATTTAATTAATTAATTTAAATAAAAAATTAAGTAAATTTTTACAAAATTAAGATTTAAACCTAATTCTTTTTAGTTTTCAAATATTAAAATAATCATTAAATTAATGATATAATTAATAATGATTATGAAACATTTATATATATAAATCTTTCACATAAATTTTATTTATTATCATATATTTATTTATTTTTCTATTTTTAACAAGAATTCAGTAATTTGAATAAAATAAAATAAATAGAGTGATTTATAAAATAAAAGTGAAATATATATAAAAAAAATTACAACTAATAATAGGAGATGTTAAAAAATAAATGAAGAATAATTTAAATAATTTCGTATATCGATATCTCTCTCAACATCTCTTTATTAGAGTTTTAAAATTCAGACCGGTGATAGAAATGATCAAGATACTAGGTTATTAAGTCATATATTGTTTGAACTAGTGGGTCACTAGTTAACTCACATGACCCAGGCCTATATTGAAAAAAATATATATTTATTATATACAAATTTTAATTTTATAAAATTTTATTTAATTAATATTTAATATTATTAAAAGTTATTTTATTTTTAACATTTCTTATTATTAGTTGTAATTTTTATATATATTTTATTTTTTATTTTATAAATCACTTCAATCACTCCTTTTATTTTACTTTTATTTAAAATACTAAATTCTTATTGAGAACATAAGAAATAATAAATAAAATTTATGTGAAAGATTTATATATATAAATGTTTTATAATAATCATTGATTTAGTGAATCAAAAGTGTTTGATTTTGAGAGTAAGAGATCAAAATTGTGGATTTTAAATTAAGGACCAAAATTGTGGATTTTGGAAAATAAGGGACCAAAACTGCAATTAAGCCTTTTTTTTTTTTATGTTTTCGTTTTTATTTCTTCTTTTCACTACGTATGTTTACATCTTTAAAATAGAATATATATGGGCTCTGTGAACTTTGCAGCGATATTGGCCATAATTTATCAAGCAGTGATTTTTTTTAATGAGAAACATTAATAATTTATATGCTTTCTAACACTGTTTTTTTTATTATTAGTTAAAATTTATTAAAATTACAAATTTGTAAATTCCATTTTTTGAGTCTCACTCGTGATTTTACAGTTTCTAATAATAAATTTAAACTAATAATAGAGTGTATTAAAATAAACGTGTTAGATAATTGTAGTATGTTGTTAGTATTCTTTAGAGCAGAAATCTTGGCAGCCCGCACCATGGGTAGAGTACAGTGCCAATGTACGTTAACAAAGAATTATAAAAAGAAAAGCATTCACAATATGTTATTTAAGTAATTTAACAAAGAATACCGCTACATAAAGTTGTATTTCTCATGCCATATGAACAATGATATTAAAAGGCCAATGGGTGGATTATATCACACGCCAGCCACGCATGCAATACTTTACTCGCTGGAATTTGCCAACCCTACCATTTTGAGCATATTGCGATCTTCCTTGAACCTCTCCAAAATAGTGCCTTTGACAGCATCATTCTTGTCTTGTGTCGCATCTTGAGTGGCTACTCCCCAGCATTCTATTACTTCTGGCAATATACGGTTAGTCTTGGAGAGGCAAGGGCTTCCAAACGTGGTACAAGAAAATGTGTGTCCTTGATCAAAATTTGCTGATATAAACAAACCCAAGTGGTTCACTCGTCCTCCAAAACCAATGCCATTTGGAATGTCCTCTGATGTGAAGTTGATAGCGCACTACAATACATGGAGACATTCATGAGTTAAACAACAATAATAAATCTTATAACAAATAGGATGCAGGTAGCTATCTAAATGAAAGCCAATGTAAAGTGTCTATGTGATCACTATTCTGCCTGTTGTGGGAATGCATGGAATCTGGTCTAACCAAGCCTTTCATCCTTCCTTTTACAGTTGATAAGTGATAAAATGGGAGTAAATTAAGTTTAACAATTACAGTTCAGCATTGATAAGGGGATGTTAAAACTAGCAATTTTCTATCGTAGAAACAAGTAGACAGTAGTTACCCATTGTAGATTATTGTTTGCTCCAGTTGGCCTGAATATAGATGCCACTGGATATAGTTGAAAAAGGTAACATTTCAGGTCTCCGTAAAAATCAGCATGCCGCTCCCATGGTTGAGAAGCATACCCTCCATATATATAACCCTCTTTATCCTTAATAATTAACACAGTTGGGCCTGCATGATTTCTGCAGTTGAAATTAAGAGTTAAATATGCATTCCAAATTTTCAATCCTACATAGAGCTTAGTTAGAATAGTGCAGAAACTGAGATAAACATTTTGTGGATAAAAAGAAACTGAAATGAATTTAACTGGCATTTTTAGCATTTATAACCTCAGAAAAAAACAGAAGTCAGTAAATTGATAAGCTATGCTTCTTTCTAATCAATCTTATCATTATAGCCAACTAAAATAAGTCTTTAACTATGTATTGTAATAAAAAGGCTCCTAAGTCCTAAGATATAGTTAAACCTATGCATAGCTATTGGCTTGTAAAACTAACAACAAACCATAAACCCAGTTGTAGTCCATGAAAATTAACACTCGATCTTTTTTTTTTGAGGAATATACCATGCATAAAAATTTAAAAGCACTGAACAGAAACAGCAATCAGCTCATTAAGCAGTGTTCTTAAATGGTGGCACCATGGCAGAATGGCATGGCAGATTTTTTGCCAACAGCCATCACTATGGTGGCACAAAAGACTGCAAAATGGCATGTTTATATGGCAGAATTTTGGCTATCTTCCATTGATAACACTGCCATGAAGCCTGCAACACTTCAGTACTCAATATTAAATATACTGGAGATATCGTTATAATAAAATGTCTCCATCCTGCAAGTCATTTTATGTTCTGTTTCTTATAGATTTAACCCCATTTCATTAAAAGGCCAAGTCATTCACAATATCCTCCTGGGCTAATTTCAGCAATTTTGATTTTACATGCAAAGTCGCCAGAAATCTATTAATTTAGAGCAGTAGGATGCTGCAAGGGCAGAAAAAATGTACTTACGAAATGTTGCCTATGAATGTATTAAAACTAAGACCATTAACAGAACTATGATACAAAAGGTTCCAATCTTCCAGGTCTTGGTGTGAAAGTGCACCTCCAATATGCCAAGCATATTCCTTTCTCAAAAGTATAATGTTAGAATCAATAGCCTTCAAAGTCAATAGTTTAGGAATCTGAGAACCAGGTCGTCCTAGAAAAGAGCAAAAACATTGGAATAAGAAAATATGCTAATAATTTACCCTGGACTTTGCTCATAGCTAAGTCTGCGTCATTTTACCTTATAAAACAGTAATGAAATGAATACAATCAAAATATGAAGCATATAGTTTAATGAAATTGCATGTGTCTGTGCAACAGTCTAACAAATGCATGAAACTTCAAATCCAACCAATCTGCAGTTCATCTGTTCATAACTATGTGTTCTTGATCTTGTTATGTCATATTTCAGATAAACTTGTAAGAAATTTAGTCAATAACAAAAATGTTGGAAATTAAGTGCAGCAATACCTGAATCAGGTGGCAAAAGAAGGCTCCCAAGAAGCTTCCTCACAGACGGGAGATGAGTACACCAGCTTCTAAAATCTTCAAAAGACATAGTCTCCTCAGTGCCCCCTTCATTATGTATGGAGAATTTTGCAGCATTAAGAAATATGTTGACAATGTCCTGATGTGAATTTGATATATCCTCAGAACCTTTTATGCATAATATATCATTAAAAATGGCAATCATAACAGTTTCCAAATCAGACCTGCATATCGAATCCAATGTAACATATATTAACATGAATATAAAAAAAGGGGGAAAGAAATGCAAAATAATTTTTAAAACAGCATTTCATGTGGATAAACCTATATCCATCAACTAAAAATTCCAACATTTTATAATCCTTTGTCCTTGGTTAGAAACATCAACCAGGCCGACAACACTACTTGGAAATAAGTATCACTTGCAGAACTGAATCACAAAGTTTAGCCAATTAAACTAAAAAAAATGATTAAATCCAAGGAATGAAACTCCACTACCCAAAAAGGTATTTATAGAATAATTCCACAGACTGAGATATCTAGATATAAAGTGAGTAAAGTTCAGTTATCCGCGAAGAACAAAAAACGAATTAAAACTAGCAAATTGGTAAAGTAGCTTCAATACTTAATTATTTTGCATCCTACCTCCCTACAAAGTTATCTCCAGATACATCTAATAAGCGAAAGATGAATTCTTCAATTTCATCTTTCGTTCCTTTCTCATAAGTAGCCTGCAATCAAACCATGTTATGTTAAATACGTCAAAATTTAGAGAGAGTAAGAGGAAAAAACGATGATGAAAAGCAAGAACTGACTTTAGCAAGAACGAGGTCTTGAAAGGTTAACCTCTGATCCTTGCGCTCCTCAGTAACTAAATCAAACATCCTCTCCCCAAGAGGGCCATGAAGTCCAAAATATGACTACAACCCCACAAATAAAATATAAAATAAAAAAGAATTGAAGGCAATTAATGAATGCAAAAAGAAAAGAACCTGAAAAACGGAGGGAGAGATGTGATTGGCGTTGGTCTGGGATTGAGTTGCGAGATGATTAAAGAGAGAGTTCAAGTCTTCAAGTTCCTTTGGAGTAAAAGCTCTACAATGATCCTTTAGTGAATGGAAAATGATACATAAAGTGTAAAAGAAAGAAAAAGAGGAACCTACCTGGTTGCTGAAACATATCGAGGATCACTATTGGGAGGTGACTGAGCGTTGCCCATAGCTAATTGATTCGCCTCCAATGTTCAGTCCAGAGAGGACTCTATTATATGTTTCGTGCCACGTCTTTCCATTTCCTTTCGTATTTCTCTACCCATCCCCATCATCAAGTTTTTAGATTTCTGAATATGAAAATACACTCTTACGTCGCTAATTCAAGTAAACTTTTTTTTTTATTCATTTTCATTACAAATACAGTATTATAAAAAAAAAAATTATCTCTCTCACACACACACACAGAATCTTAATAATAAGTTATAAAAAAAAAAAAAAAAAAGTCTTCAAAAAAACTAGTGTTTGCGGGAGACGCGATCTTCAAATAATGAAGTCTTTTAATTGAGGTCAACTCACTTATTCATGGGAAAACTGGGCCCAATCACAAGCAAGCCCTTTTGGGCCTGTCCATGAGACTTAATGGATCGGGATTTCTTTTATTTTTTATATTTAAAAAATAATGTCAATAACAAAATTCTCTTTTTAAAGGAAAAAAAAAAGTTATAATTGTTTTTTTTTGTTGAGGTGTTATGTTTTAATTAGAGGGACATGCAAAGAGTTGACTTAATTAGAGTCTTATAAGTAAGTTTGACGAGTAAAACGTACAAATATTCATTTGTAATCACATTTTTTTAAAGAAAAAAATGTTTTTTTTATTTATTAAAAAAAATTGTAACAAAACAAGCCATAATTTAGGTAACTTAATGACTGCCTTATTTGTTTGACATCTTTTAAAGACAAATAAAATAAATAGAGGGAATAATATAAATTATAAATAGAAAAAAAAACCAAAAAAAACAGGAAAGCTAGACCCAATTGTCTAAACTACCTATTTTCGTCCTTGGTATAGCAAAGTCAAGAGCGGATATAAATTTTCTATGAATGATGTAGTACTACTTATGTACATATATAAATACATGGACATGTTATACAGGAGCAACATTAATTCAATGTACTAAAAAACTTGGTGCAACCTAAAATCGCAGTTAATTTTTTAGGCGTAGGCTAAGTTGTCTATAATAATATCTGCAAGGTGGAGAATCTAATGCCACGTGAAAGGATGGATCTTGGAATCTGTCAAAAAAATTTATGCTTACTGTGTTTAATGTTCGCATTGAAGGTTTTCTCATTGAAAACTGCAACTTCAATTAAAGTTCAGTGTTAATTATGAGTAATTAAAGTAAGAAGAAATTGGAGGGAGATTTAAAACTGGGTATCTTAATTCCACTACTACAGCAGCAGAGGCATTTGATTTTGCTGAGAAGTTTCTGGTGAGTTTGGTTGGCACATGAAATGGATCCGTTAATGGCGTTTGAATGCTGCACTCTGCTCCGTAAGAGTAATCAAAGAAAAGTAGTAACAAAAAAACCTTCTCTCTCTCTCTCTCTGGCTCCATATTTAGAGGCTAATCTGTAGGTATGCAACTAAATGCTTCGCATGCATTTCAATGAGGGGGGGTTGAGAATTCAATTCAAAGTTTCATCAATAGGGTATTAAAATTTATGGCTTCGATCTGCACCGATTGTACTATATAATAATCTGTGTAAATGCACCAATTTGATTCCATTTGACTCTTTTTAATGAAATTTATTTTCGCTTTTCACAATATATATTATAAGCTCTATTCCCACCGGAGGATCTGTTTGGTATGGGAGTTATGCAAATAAAGTCAGCTTCCTTTCCAGCACTAACTGCGACTCAAAATTCTTCCTTCAAAGTTCCATCCACCAAATTGTTCACTCTCATTATTACTTTTTACTATGATCTATCTATGGGTACATAATTTTCATATTTCCTACATAAACAAAAACTACTATACGTAGTATGTTAAATTTGAATTATTCATCTACCAGAAATACGGAAAGGAGAGTGAAAAATTAAATGGATAATCAAGTTTACAAAAGTATGGGTTAACAAAATCAATTTTCAGACCATCGGCTTAAAACTACATGTTTTACTTTCGTGGATCCAACTTGAAGATTTTGATCTAGTCAAACGTCTTAAAATTTTGTAATTAGCTGCTCAAGAAAAGTATTGTCAAGGAAATCTTTATTGAGTTCGGAATTGGAAAACGTGGATCTCCAACATAAGTTGCTTTTACATTAACTTTGACTTGATTTTGTTCTAATCATAGATCTTAATATGAAATCAATATGAAACCAAGTGTGCAGTATTTATGTTGTAATAATTTATCATGTTAATGAGAACGGTAAACAGAAAATAAGTACGACCATTATACTTTATTTAGATGAGGAAAAGGTTTATTTTAAACTGAAGAAAAAAAATAACGATTTTTTTTTAAAAGGGAAGTAATTAATTAATAATTATGTTAAAAATTAAGCTTCGACATAACTTTTGTTCAACGTATAATTACATTCTAAGCAAAAAAGTATAACATGATATATTATTATCTTTTGTTTAGTTAAAGGAGAGAGGGGGAAAGAAAGAATAGAAAGAGAAAGATGGATTTTTAAAAATCAAAATTTTATTTTCTCGTACATTTTTTTTTTCAATTTAGTAATTTTCACTTTTTTTTCCCCAATTCCGTTAGTTTCTATCCGCTGTACACTTATGACTTAACAGACCATTAGTGACCTCTCTTTTTATATCACTCACAATTCACATTATATAATATAACCTCCTCGAAGTTTCACAGTTTTTAAATACTATAAGGTTGATTTTAAGCATTTAAAAGTAATAATTTTTTAATTATGAAAATAATATTCATTGTATTAAAAATATAAAAAATGTACTGAATATTTTTATTTTCTAACGAAAAAATATCAGTTTAAAAAGCTTAAAATTTGCGCTAGAAGTCAATGTTAACATTTTTCTGATAAAACTATGTAGAGATTTTGTAGAATATCACTTAAAAAAAAAAAAAAAAAAGGTGCATGAACCGGAATAAATGAATTATAAATATTTGTAACCATAATTTGACTTAGTATCAAAACAAACAGGGCTGAGGAAAATAAACAAACATGGTTAGCATACTAATTAATGCCATGTTAAAAGCTGGTAGGCCATGCCTGTTTTGACATTGATTTAAAGAGCACATTTTCTCACAAAAAAAAATAAAAAATGATAGATTCATATATCAAAATCTTCACATTTCTCACGTAAGTTTGACTTTAAAAGATCACACTATCAAACATGTAAACGGGAAGAGTTATGACTGGTGGTAGGAAAAGGGTCTAAAGATACATTTATTTTAATATCGAATAAAATTGATTTTAATAAAATTTATAATTTATTTTATTTTCCACGAAAAATTAATCTCTGTGTTCTAATTATGTAAAACCTTTTATCTACAATAGAATGCCCTGACTTTCTGAGTCTACAAATTCGATACTAAGTTAGATGTCTGTTCATAGTGAAATGTCCTCCTTGAAAAAAAAATTGGTCATTCATTATAAAATTTAATTCTTTCAAAATTAAGAAATAGACAAATAGTTCCCTCCAAAATGAAAGGAACAAGTATTCATTTCCTGAATCCTATGTGCCATTGTAAATTAGTTCAGAATTTCAGATATATTGGCTTACTTTTTCTTTTGAAAAATACTTAATGCGTACTTAAAAAATGGGAGTGAAGAAAAATATGAGAAAAAGTAATAGATATAATAAATAATATGATATAAAATAAAATAAAAGAGAAAATAATTTGTTTAAGTTAAAATAGTCGTCACACTAGATGGCATTTCTGTTGTGAACTATAATCTACTGATAAATAAATAGATACTGGGATTAAATATGAGTAATAAAAGAGGAATTTTGATGAGAGAGTGAATACTACGATGCGATGCGAGGTATAGTCGAACCCAGGTAGGTTGATGATGAATCTTGTGTTCTCTACTGCATTCAATGACCCCTAAATCCTCCCTTAAAAGCTGGCACCCAATCTGACCTTGTATTTATCCACAACAAATTAAACATTGGATCTTCATTTATTTATACCAACTACTTAAATAAAATTATATGCGCGAGTTTCGTTGCTCGCTCATTATTCTCTGCCTTCCATCTTATTTTTTTTGGTTTTTAAGATAAGAGAAAATTATGTTATACTATATTTTATCAAAATATTATAATTTAATAGTCATACACGCGGACATGTAAAACAATTTTTTACGGTTATTATAAATGATGGTTGATATGATTTTTATAATAGTTATTATGAATCAACAAATTTATCATAAAATTATTGCAGATTGTTAATGCATAATTTATTTCCTCAAATTATTAACTATAAAAGTTACAGGAGAAAATAATTATCTTTAATAAAAAAATATTAAAAATAGAATTTAATTATAAATATATTTAGATGATTAAGTGAAATATTAATAAATGTGAATATTATACTAGTAAAAAATAATTAATAATTCTAAAATGATAAACACTACTTTGAAACAAATTAAAAAACTAACTAAATACAAAATTGTTAGTCCAAATAAAATTGGATTCAATATTCTTGAATAATGTATCGTCTTTGAATTTTTCATATAAAAAAATATGATTAAGAAAAAAACTCATTAAAATCTAAAGATAATTAACTCAACTCAATCACATTCTTCTACCGAGATAAATTATCATGAAACACCGATATCAATATAATAATAATAATAATAAATCTCAAAACTTCCTTAAAAAAAAGTCAAAACGGCAGAATATGATTCATGATTTTTCATTATTGGTATCAGGTGGGCTGCGCGTGCATTTGTTGTATATATAATTATATTTTTTTTTTTGTTTTTTATCATATACTTGTGTATATCTATTTCACGTTCTTTTGTTGGTACATATATTTATAGGCATATTGCATAGAGTCATCTGTCCAATGTTTTAAAAATCAAATTGGATATCTTCTCAACAAAAAAAAAGAAGAAGTTGGAGATTAAACTTGTGAAACCTCTTAATCACACTTCAATTAGCCTATTTTATAATTAAACCGCAATTAAAATGTACTTGGAAGTGCATTTATCTTAATTCTTAATTAATTACTACCTCTTAATCACGTAATTTTCAACTTTTTTTTTTTCTTTTAATTCAATTACTCGTTTTATCTTATAAGAAAATCAATAGAAATGCTTATTTTCAGAGATTTTTTACGTTTTAAAACAATTTTTAATTATAAAATCACATCCAATTATCTTTGATGGGAGTTTAGACATGCCTGTAGACCCGTTTCTACATACGAATGGCTATGAGCATGATGCAATTGTTGATTCGGATAGAATGGTTAGGCAATCGCTCTCTTAAACTTTAATTGTTCTTTTTTCGCTTAGGCACGACAGTTCAATTGCTATAAAGATTTGATCAAACAGCAGACAACGTTACTGTCCCTCTTAATTTCTATTTTCTCTCATTGACTTCGTAATAGTGAATAGTGATCCAGAGTAATGCCATATTTAGAAAACCAGCAAAATAACTTCTTTAACGTGGGCTCGTCTGGACGAGGTGTTTCTATAAATGTGAAGCTAACTATTATTTAGATGATCGCATAAATAGAGCAGCTTCTAATTGAGATGAATAATGTAATGGATTTTTCATGTTATTCATTCTGCTGCCTGTGTTAATGTTGCTATGGTTACATTTTTGTACTCATATTTTCACAAATATTATTACCATAACCAGTATTTTTTAGTATTTTTTTTTAAAGTTGTTTGACAATTAACTTGTTTTTTTATCCGTAAACATTAGTTTGGTTAGTTTGTCGATTAGTGTTGTAACAATATGGATCAATCTTGTCTAGTATAAATTATATATATTTTTTAAATATTTTTATTCAGGTCCAATAAATAATCAACACAACTTCATATTCGAGAGTTAAATTTGATATTTTAGATTAAACTAAAACAATTACATGAGAATTGATCTATTTGGTCAATACTCAATAGATTATCAATCTTCTTTAGATAAATTAAATATTCATGTATGTGTAATCCTATAGTCTAACATTTATTTATATTTTAAAAGTACATTATACAATAAAATAAAACTTATTAATCAAATTTCAAATAATTTATAAATATATTTGTAAGCCATATTCCTTTGTTGCACTTTGCACGTATAGGTATAGCACTGCAACCAACGTTAGAAGGAATAAACACAACAGTACATTACAATTGTGACGGAGTGGAAACCAATGAAATTCTAGACTAGACTGCTGGAGTTAGCCAGCTAGGAACTAGGAGGGTATTTTTGTAATTTACTGTCTGGGTTGTGTGAGAACTGAGAACCTTTATTTATAGCACATGATCATGATCATTCGTGCATTCGTAGACTATTCTTTGTCTATCATAACACTATTCACTGTCCAAATTCTAGAAGATGTTTACCTACCCTATATGCGAAAATTTAGCTTCTTATTTGTCCTATCTTTTCCTGTTCAGAAGATTACGGGTCAAGTTCCCCTGTTTAGGTTTTACTTGCGACCCATTTGCATAAAAAAAAACATTGAAAAATGGAGATTAGGTTTCGTATTGTCGTGTTACATCCAAATTAATTACTATGTACAGATCTCTCTCTCAAAGATAATAACAATAAAACCAACTAATTTAAATCCCACCAATGGAAATGGAGATTGTTAGATCCACAAAACTAGGGTCAAATCTAAATAATACAACCCAATTCAAGCCTTTGGAAGCGTCAATAAATCATACTCTTTTCTCATGAATTAAAGTTCACTTTAAATATTTTTGGTTCGCAAATTGCTTGCAACTTGCAAGATAACGATTAATGCTAGATAATAACGACATACAGATAGACAAGATCTTTCTTTGAAATCATAATGAACTCCCTTATCAATTACTCACAACTAGTTCATCATTTGATTATAGCACATTGGTTTCAACTTGCATACAAGTTTAATTTCCGCGTAGCTGTAATTTTGAAAGTAATGCTTCAGAATTCTCATTAATATCAAGGGAATAGAGTGGTGGACTTATAGTGTAAAATAAGTATGTTCCATTGTCTGTGAGTTATAGAGTTACTCCATATATTTTATATTTGAAACTAAAGATAAAATTTACTAACAAAACTAAATTTCAAAATCTTATTTTTCACACTAACTTTCTTCTATTAGTATTTTTTTTCTTTTTTTTTTCCATGCAAACATAAAGATCATTAAAATAGTATTAATTTTTGTTGATTAATATACTTTAACTTATTATTACCTCGCTTGAATATTAAATATTTTATAATTACATTTTAGTGAAAGAAGAGAGCTATAAAACTTTTTTTTTAGAAACTTATTTTTAAAAAATGTTTTTTTACATGTATATTTAGTGTAAAATAATTTTTATAATATACTGTGATGGACTGAAAGTATAAAACTAATAATAATTTAATATTTATCAACCTTTGTCAAAAGACCAACTTAGTTTGCATTATGTAACTCTTGGAAAGATTGTTTACATTGACTAAAATGCAGAGAATATGACATTTCAAATATACTAATGACACAGCAATAACTGTTTTAATAAATAAATTTATACATTTTTTTAGGAAAAAAATTCATACATAAAACTCAATTTTGTTTTTTTTTTTTTAAATGAAGACATAAATTCAAACTCAAATTTAAAATTATATTTTTTTTATAGCACTTAACATTATACTTAAAAGAAACAAATATATACCACTTAAATTAAACCAACAATTAATTGTGAATTCCTGCACATATTTACATGGTACAAGTAGTATAACTTAAAATTTTCTCTCACACCGTGTCAATAAATAAATAAAATTCTCTTACACTATAAACTAAAATACACAATATAAGATTTTAACTTTTCTCAACGTACCTGCTCAATCAAGTTAAAATTCTTAATATTTATAGTTTTTTCTCTTTTAGATATGCATTATCCATATTATCTATTGACATTGGTATATATTTTTTTTTCATTCAATTATCTCAAACTACATCATATGTATATTTTAATATGACATATTTAATTTTTATCTCTAAGTTAAATTTTAATAATTCTTTCAAAAGAAACTTACAATAATTAAAAATAATATTATACGCAAGTAAATTGTTAATTGTGAATCTAAAACATTTATATATTTATTTATTATAAATTTTAATTATATAAAAAAATAAATATTTATACTATATAATGAATGATAGTGAATGGAATAAAGTATTAGTATATAAACAAATCAACAAATTACTCTGTTTAAAAGTAGTGAATAGTTCAAATAACTCGACATATATGGTATAACACCGAAAGTGATAAGTGGGTTTTTATTTTTTTCAATGAGTTGCTGAAATTTCAATTCTAAAGAACAAACGAAGGCACGATTGGTCAAATGGTTCAAACTAAGATATGCATCCTTCCTTCTTATCTGTACGAGATGCTGAACTTTAAAGAATGGGAGTGTCTATTTATAGTAAGTATAGTAACGCATCATTTAAAGCATGTTTCATGAAGCTATGCCACGTTGACCATAAATTATACATATAGAAAATAATACTCTCCCCTTTTACAATTGATTTTCTTTCTTCACTAGATTTCATCATTTCCTTGACCTAAGATTTTTTTTTCGTTAGTTTCAAAATAATGTTAGCTAGGATAATCCCCAAAAAAAAATAAAAAAATAAATATATATACACACACACATAAGACTTAAATTTTTTTCCCTTGCAAACCAACTAGGAAATTTAAAAATATTTTTATTTTATTTTATTTATTATCACTTTTCTACTTTAAAAATAAATAAATTAATATTCTTTCTTCTATCTGTTTTTCACCAATTTGTATTTATCTTCTTTTTTTGGTCCATCTTGTTTCTTTATTTTCTAACTGAATATGGGTAAATGACAACTTTGATTTTGGGTATCAATGACCTGTTACCTAAGAAGCAAATTCACAGCCGTGCTATTTAGAAGTAAATTGGTTAAAATTTTACCCTAGTAGAATGGGTAAATTCATTTAATTAAACTCTCTTAATGTATGTTTTAATTAATCCTATTAACTATATTGACACCAACACTAATATTTTCTTAGTTTCTATCATCTTATAATAGAACCATTTCCTCATTTTTCTAAAGAATGAAATCAGAAGCTATTTAAATTTTTAGAACATAGGTATTTTTTTTTAAAATTCTTAATTTTAATACCTGCTTGCATGCAGGGAAATCAATGAGAAAGTTAAAAATTATAATACGGCGCTTCACGAAGCAAACCAAAGCATGCCCAAAAAATTGGAGTCAGGTTATAAAAAATTAAAAATGATTTCTTAAATTAAGTTTTGGAGTCAGGTTATATGAAATTAAGAGTGAATTCTTAAATTAACCCCTATATACAGTTATATAGTTCAAGTAGTTTAGTCTCAGACTTCAAAAGTATATTCATCATTCTTTAGTTTCCCCGAGATTTCTTTATTTAATTTTTGTATATTCATTATTCATCATTCTAAAAAATGAAAATAAATGCCATTTTATAAACTTAACAAGTAATAATAAAATGTCCTTTTAAGTTTTTAGTGTAGGTTTATATTAATATGACATTGATCTTTCATACTATCACGTTAACATACTATGGTTGTTACATTTATGTGTCGGATTGTCACATTAACACATCATGTATTGAGTTAAATAGTTTTTTTTCTTAAAAGGTGACAACAAACTAATGTCAGATCAAAATTGCTAAATTTTAAAAATATAAGAACCATTTGTACCATAAAATTTTAAGGAATTACACAATGACAAAGTCATATGAACTAAATGGGAATTTAAGGGCAATTTTTTTATAAATCTTAAGTATACAATCTGAAAAATGAACTTGAAAGTAAACTCGTAGCATCATGAGTAAATGTTCCACAGCTCTCTCCCCGGTCCTGTCGTTGCATTGTCAAATCACGAATCAAGTTCATGACAGAAAGCATTCTTTACTTTGGTTTAATGCATGGTGACAATAATAATGTCTTCTTCAGAAGAATCAATGGTGCCGTGACAATAACACCACGAGATCCTGTAATGTCTGTTGGACGATGGACATAGGCTGTACTTTCCAAAGTAAGAGAAACTTAGTCCACGAAAAAATCCTCAGAAACTCAGAACATTAGAAATTCTCTAGCAGAAGAAGAATCATGACTCATGACTCATGAGTCCTTCGCCAGCCTTAGCCACAAACAATAAACGTTAAAAGGACCCCATTCCAAAATCATTCATTCCCTAACATTTTAATTTTGATTACCTCTTTTTTATTTATTTCCTTTGTGAAGATCATGTTCACGTGAAATACCTAATGGTAGACACGTATGTATTTTTTTTTTTCTTTTTCTTGGAACATAAAACTACTATGAGGCTGGCTTGTTTTTATGTATTCATTCATTTCAGCTTGTGAGGGTGCATGTCGTGCTGTCATTGAAATTGAACATTGTCATTTCATTAAATTTCGTTTCCTTTTCTCGGGGGGCACTGTTGAAGTATTTAAAAATGGGGCATGGCTGTTACAACACTAGTTTTAATTCCATTGCTACGACGATTTAATAAATAAAATGGGGCTTATAATTACTACTACGTGATATATTAAATTTTGTTGGTGAGGGGTTGGATATTTAAATAAAAAGGGGTTTTAGCTTTAACAGCCGTTGGATTTCTATTGCGCTGTGTTTCTCCAAGGACTTAAAACACCGACTCTCTCCTCCTTAAGCAATGAATGAAGAAAGACCATCTTTCTGCACTTTGTAATTGCAATATTTATTCCAAATTTCCCCTTCCTGCATACTTCTTGATTTTTTTCCAAACAATTAATACATTTCCTGGCCTCAATTTACAATCTCCTTCTACCCAATACTTCAATACAATTCAATTCAATTCAATCCCATCACACACACTCTCTCTCTCCTTCAACACAATACATTTTCTGGTTTCAATTTACACTCTCTTCTACTATCCATTAATTTAAAGAAAAAATAAAAAATGAGGGGCTTATTACTACTAGATGTGTTATTAAATATTGTTGGTGAGGGGTTTAGCTTTAAATTGATCTCTTGCGCTGTGGTGTGTTGTTGCTCGGAGAGTCTTAAAACACCGACTCTCCCTTAAGGCAATGAATGAAGAAAGGCCCTCCTTCTGCACTTTGTAATTGCGATATTTACTCCAAATTTCCCCTTCCTGCATACTTCTTGGGATTTTTCCAAACAATTAATACATTTCCTGGCCTCAATTTACACTCTCCTTCTACCCAATACTTGTTCAATTCAATTCAATTCAATCTCTTTCTCTCTCCTCTCTCTACACCCCCCTACCCCCCTCCACCTCTCTCTCACAATTTAATTAAGCCTTAAATCCACTCCCTTCGTTTTCCTTATATAAAATGGCCCTGAACCTCCACCCTTTCTTCCCACAACAAAGATCACCCACAACACTTTGCTGGTGCCAATCTTTCTGACTTCTCACCACCCCCCTTTTCTCTCTTCCAAGGCACCAACCTTTATGTGAGTGATCAATCATATTCATCACCACCACCGTCTTCTTTCTATGCTCATATCATTAGACCCTTTTGTTTATTGTTTTTATTTTCATAGTTACATGCCTTATTTATTCTTTTGTTTATCTTGTGGTTCTAGAAAACAGAGGAAAGCCATGAGCCGCAGAAACGAAAGTGGTCCCAAGCTTGACTTGAAGCTGAACCTGTCCCCACCGAGGGCTGATCGGAGACTGGAGTCACCGACACGATCGGCTACGGCGTCTCCAACGTCACCACCGAGCTCGTGCGTGTCGTCGGAGCTGAACCAAGAGGAGAAGAGTTACTCTAACAGCCCTGAAGCCACTTCCATGGTGCTTGTGGGTTGCCCTCGCTGCCTCATGTATGTGATGCTCTCCGAGGATGATCCAAAGTGCCCCAAATGCAAAAGCACCGTTTTGCTTGATTTCCTCCATGACACCAAAAACCCAACCATAAGGAGGAGTTAGAGTAATAGAGTTAGAATCCTCTGTTTCTAGCTCTGTTTTCCTCTGTTCCTAGCTCCGTTTTCATCTGTTCCTAATAGTATGACATATTATATTAGCCTGTAATGCTTAGGAATTAATCTCCTTCTTTTACTGTTTTAACTATTCCCCCCTTTATGAGTAGTGCTATGTGCGCTCCACTTTTACCCTCTTTCCCAACAATTTTGTCAAAGCAGGGGATGCAGATTGCAGAGACAGAAAGAGACAGAGTGGAGCGTGAATAGCACTATTTCAATCACCTATAGAAAGAAAGTTACTGGAAAACTCGGGAATGTTAGGTATCTATTTATATAGGAGTTGGGGTGCTCTCTTTAGCGGTTAAAAAAAAGTGTAATAGGGGCTTATAGTCTCAGGTGCCCTCTTAGTTTGCTTGTTAAAATTTAAGGTGAAATCAAACCTTAGTTTCCTTGACTCTCTTTCTTTCTCTGCATCAATGATCTCATGTTAAGGTTAATGTTACTGTTTCATTCAACGGGGCGGGCACACATGCTGTTATTGTTAACGTTAGCCTAGCCACCATAAAAAGTAAATAGAGGCCAATCAAAAATAAAAAAAATAGATGCAACAAAAGCAAAATTTGTATGACAGAATGTAGATCCTCTGTACTTTGTAACAGTTGGAATGGTTTGAAAGTTAAGAAGGCCCACCAAACCGGTGTTAACTGCAGCATCTACTGCACTTTGTGAAGTTGAAAACCACTCATGTGCACATCAGCGCGCTTTAAAATTTCTTTTTTTTTTTTTTTAATTTGTGTGAGGTTAAATCTGGCACCAAATTGAAAGTAATTAATTGGGCTAGTTGACTTTTCATTTAGATTGCATTCTAAAAATGATCTAATATCAAATGGCTAGTTATCATCATTGAAAAATAATCAGTTTTATAATTTCATTGAGAGTAGTTTTTGCATGCGATAAAGACTTAATTAAAAAAAGGGTGGGATAGTTCCAAGTTCCATGTTACAAAATTCAAGTGTCCACGAGTATAATGAGATTGAGAGCAATGGCGTGAAAGTCGTATGTCGTGTAGTATAAGAAAATTATGTTGTGTTGTGGGTTAGGACGAGAAAGGATGAGTGAGTGAATCAAGGGATGGTGGAGGGTGGGTTGGGTAGTTCCGAGCATTGAAAAAAAAGGCCATTCTATTAAGGCCATTTAAATCACATAAATGCAAGAGTAATTGAGACGGTTGAGAATAATGTGGGAGATATTACGTCAGATGATAAATGCTCTTTTTTTTTTTTCATTTTATTTCTAGTATTTCATGATCTTTATCTTATCTATCTTTGCATTTCGCCTTACCTATTTCTCAACGAAAATTCCTTGTTCAAACCTATCTGCACTTTTGCTTCCATTTGTGTTTATATCTATATCTATTTTCCTACGTATATGCAGAGACCATAATTGCACCAATTAAGGCTCTTCTATTGTCAGCTTCTGTAGTAAATTGGCATTGAAGCTATGGCAGAGTATTAATCAATATTCAATACTAGTACTTAGCAATTTATAACCATTAGATTCAAAACTTCAAAACAAAATTCAGAATCATTATTATTCAACCTTAAATATGTAGCTTTATAGGTTAAATCAGGTGAGAAATGACACAATTAATTGTGTGTGTGTGTGTGTATGTGTATGTGTCATCAATAAAATAAGGGCAAGTTGAACAAGGTACACAGCTCATGGACACAGAAAGGGATCGATCATCAAGATGAGGGGTCAAAGACTTAGAATCGAAACCGTGGAGAAGATTACTATTAGGCGTGTTATAGTTAGATAAAGGGTCATCGACGCCTTAATCAATAAGAGAAATTATATGAAAAGTAAGCATCATGTGATCAGAACACACTAGCGAAAAAATAAGAAATGTTGAGTAAATTCGATTATCTTAAAGCCAGGCCTAAGGAATAAGGAGTACCCTGAAAAGATTAGTACTTTACATGTCATCTCTCGTTTCTATTACAAATACAATATGACTTATGCTTTAATATTTTTAAGATCTTGTAATTTAAATATAAAATTCAAGCACTGCATTTGAGTGTACTAAACCAGACCTTTTTTACTTAGCAGTGATTCTTCATGGTTTAAAACAAATATTTGTTGATATAATTCTAGATAATTATTTACATGTTTAATTTTACATTGAGAATTGATTTTAGGTCTAATGTTGGTCATGAGTTGAAGTAATTTTAAGTTTTTTTTTTCACTGAATAAATATTCTAGAGTTTTACCACTATCTTGTTTAAAAAACAAATTTTTTAAACATCCACTTCAAAAATATTTTTAATTAAAATTAATTTAACAACATTTATCCAAACTTCAATGAAATAAGTGAGACAAAATCAAGAATATTATTCTTAGGCTACAAGCAATAAATTTGGTTATTGATGTACTGTATGATGCAACATTTATTGCAATTACCACTTACTATCTTTTTGTTGCTTGTGAGGGCTATCCATATATCTGTGTCTTGCATTGCATCACATTGATCAAAGCAATCAATTAGTCATTATATTTTTTTATTATTTTTTCATATAATTGACTGTGTCCTCGTCATAAAGGATATGTATGCATTGCATGTGTGCACACAAACCGTGTTTCAATCCAACCCTTGCCTTCTGAAATAAATAAGGAGGGGAAAAGAAGAGAGGAAAAAATGGCAGTCTATAATCCATATGCTACAAGTCAACCAAAATAGTTTTGTGTTTGTGTTTAAATATTGAAAACAAGATCAAACACCATAATGTTAATGGTAATGAACTCATTAGCAAGGTTAAAACATTTTCCTTTTCTCATTTTTAAGCGAACAACACAACAAAAACACCAAGCAAAACCAAAAAGGCATCCATCGTTTTCTTTTTAGCTTTTATATATCCTCCCATATCGTAATTACTATGATGCATGCAAAAATATCTTCAGTGGATATGATTGTTGAATGGCCAAAGACAAAAGGGGAATTAGCTTTCATTATCTCAGGAGACAACTTCCAATGCAGTAAGTACTTTAGTTAACTTTGTCTCTCAATCGGACGGGGTTAAGAGAACATGGTTTTCATTATTGTCCTGCTATACATATTCATCCCATTAAATGGTATCTATCATTATTTTGTTGGTGAACACTGAACAGAGGGTATCCTCTAAAATTCAAAGAATAAATTGATGTGGAGAAGGCAGGGGAAAGGGTGAGGTGTGTAAGACTAAGACAGAGTGAAATATATCGAAGGAAAGATGCCACAGCCCTATATATAAATATGAATAATACACATTTAAGGATACGTAAATAGTTAGTAGTTAAACATATTTATTGTATGATAAATTTCTAGTAAAATTATCGGTTAAAATAAATGATAAATGTAAAATAAAAAAAATACATAGAATAAAATAAAAACAAGTAAATTTTACAAGAACTAAAAAATAAAGAAATTAAAGGTCCAAAATAAAATATCCTAATTTTCAAAGCATTTATTTTTCACAGAAAGGACTAATACGGTGCGTTTGGTCCCCGACGACCGAGAGAACACGTGTGATTACGGTATTGCCCTTCCCCCATTCGACCAAATCGCTGTTGCGTCCATTTCCTATTTCTTCGTTATTCCAACATTTGCCTTCGCTGCCAATTTCTTCTGCATACACCGATTCCCCTCTTTCTCAGATATTTCAAATTTCGATACTTTGATCAGATCCACAACACTCGTTCATCCATGACGCTTGGCTCTTCGGGATCCAGTGTCGTGGGTTAGTCACTCACACCTATCACCCTCCTCTTCTAACATTTTTTTATATATAAAAAAAAAACGAAAATCATGTCGTGAATATGCACAATTTTCCGTTTGTTCCCTTGATCTGTTTGTTTGCTTCATTTTATTGTGGTTGATTTTTGTTGTGATGGAAACGGCGTGGGGTTTTCAACCCATAGCTGCAATTTCGGATGATGAATTTTGCCTAAATATCCGTTTTGTTTTTTTGGATACCCTAATTATAATCTAAATCACTTTGCCTTGTCTTCACGCGTGTTTAATTATCATTGTATTGCATGCTTTGAAATTCATATTTCATTTCTACTGTTGTTTAAATACGAGAGAGCCCAGGTGAGTTGGCTTAATAGTCACTGTTTGGTTCCAATTTTTTGTTTGTTTTCTGTTTTAGCTATGTCCTCTGCTATTTCTTTATGTATTGAAGCTGAAGCTGACATGTGGGTGGGTAAGCGTGTTCACGATAATTTCATAACTCACATTTTTGTTCTTAAGCATGACAAACCATGAAAGAAGAAAGATTCTTTTTGATAATTCTAGGTTTAATATTCAAGTAAAAGTTCTGACATTCAAATGCTTGGTTTTAGCTTTTGAAATGTAAGATAAGACCTTTCGGATTACATCTCTCTCTTCTTAGGGAATTCGAATAATAATTATTAGGTTCCTAGGCATAACTTTCTTGACTGCAACTTACACGAAACCATTCTCAAAAATGTAAAGTTATCGATACTTACTCCTAATCCAATCCCATTAGTAGCCTTTGGGACTTGCAAATATGACACTAGAACTCTTTAAGTAGTAGCATAAATCTGACATATCATACTGCCTATAAACAGAAGCTACAAAAATCAGATAAAATATCTTCAAATTATGAAGTTATAAGGCAACTATTTATTATATTCTTTGGTACTGCTCATGCATGAAGATGCACCGTGAACAAAGAAATGTGCCATGCCATCTACTGGATGAAGAAATATGGAACACTTTTGCTGTCTCTGGTCATTGTGTTCATGACTATAGAATTGTGTGTTATGAACCTAGAATAGAAATGGGGTAAAGAAAAGAAACGTTTTATTGATTGAATGAATTAGACAGAAATATCTCTTTTAAGGGTTTCCCCTTTCACACAGAGCTAATACTCATGTTTACATTTGATACCCAACAGAATGCCCCCCACTTTCACACAGAAATACTCACGAATGAATTAGACAGAACTAAAGACAGAAATATCTCCTTTAAGGATTTCCCCTTTCACGCAGAGCTAATACTCATGTTTACATTTGATACCCAACAGAATGACCCCCCTTCCCTTACATCCTCTTATTTATATCAAATAAAGTAAGTAACCCCTTTAACTAACTAACTAACCACTCTAACTATTGCTAACTACTTTTTCCTCCTCTCTCCTAATTCCTAATATCATGACTAAAATTGGTAGAAGGATTATATGTGTAGCCATTCTTGATATTTTTTGATACAGTGTCAGTATGAATGTGTAGTTAAAGGCATTTGCACTTTAATGCAGTTCCAAGGAACTTCAGATTGCTGGAGGAGCTTGAGAAGGGAGAAAAAGGAATTGGAGATGGCACAGTTAGCTATGGAATGGATGACGGTGATGACATTTTCATGCGCTCTTGGACTGGAACCATTATTGGCCCCTATAATGTAAATATTTATCTATCACCGCCTTGAATTTTTTCTTGCTTTCAACTATGTGCATGTTAAGTGAGCTGTATTTTATTTGAACTAGTGAATTTTCATGTCGCAATGGAAGTTATGCATTCTAAAATGAAGTTCTTACTTTCTGGGTAATAGCAACTGGGCATGTTTTTAAGCAAACTTCTGTATCTCAGTGTATGTACACATGCATAGTCCAAGTCCATGTCCAGACAGTCCAGTTTTAAGAATTAAGTTATATAACATAGCACAAACTTCCATATATTTATACATATGCACTTATATCAATATACAACTTTACTGGGCATAATATTGATAGGCGACAGCTATGAAAAATATAATTGGAAATGTTATTATGCTTCTGTAGTTTATCTTGTGGTTATAATAATGGAAGCGACTTTGGCTCTCTTTTATGCCCTTCCAATAATCTGCTGAATCTTTACTTGACTTGATAATGTAGCATCTTTGCACCATTTTTGAAAAAATCTGAACTCTGAAGTATGAATTGCTCTACTTAAAACTGGAAGTTTAGGTTTATTATCTCTTTTCCAGATAATGTACTTGTATTTTATATCCTGCATGAATAATAGGATATTTGCAGGTTCAGTAATTGTGCTTTTTCTGTTTTTCTACCAGACTGTACATGAAGGAAGAATTTATCAATTGAAGCTGTTTTGTGATAAAGACTACCCAGAAAAGCCCCCAAGTGTTCGGTTTCATTCAAGGATCAATATGACTTGTGTTAATCATGAAACTGGAGTGGTACAATTTATAGTTTTTCACATGCTTTCAGCTTTTTACATGTTTTTCAATGCAATGGGGTGCTGTGGTGGGAGGGGGTAGACCCAATGCTAACTGCTGTGTTTTTCATTTTGGTTTCTCAAATGAGATGTATTCAACAATAGTGTGTTGGAAGATGAGTTAGGTTCAAACAGTGTATATAAGTGGGGAGTAACTCTCACCCCATGAGCTAACTTTTGAAGATGAGTTAGGTTCAAACCAAATTCTATGATAGCATTAGAGTTTCTGGCATTTGGAACCCCCTTAACTTTCTCCAGATCATTTCTTTCTTGTAGTTGTTATTCATTTTCACAGGTTCTTTTTTGTATTCAGGAACTAGTTTCTCAATACACAAAGCTATGTTTTCATCCTAGGTTCTATCATTAGTCCATGTTGCAAACTTGATAACAAATTACCTAACTTAGATTTATGGATTTGCAATTGAAACAGGTTGAATCAAAGAAGTTTGGTCTTCTTGCAAATTGGCAACGAAGGTTTACCATGGAAGATATACTGACCCAGCTGAAGAAGGAAATGGCGGCTTCACAAAACCGCAAGCTTGTCCAGCCTCCTGAAGGTACTAACTATTAATGTCCAAGATCATACCGATATTGGATCATATTGCATTTGCAGTATGCAATATAGTTTGTAATACTCTGGATCCTTCTAAATTCAAGGACATACAGGGGAATGCCCAAAAGAGCTTTATCTTTACTTCCATAGAGTTGTTTTGTTGCAGTACATTGTCAACTGTGTTTAAGGGGTGCTCTCTGATTGATCGATCCTAAATATTGAAAGCAACTCTTAAAGTAGCGTTCTTTTCTTATTATAACAGTTCTTCCCGTTTTGATCTTGCTTCTTTCTTGATTCACTTGCTTTTTGACTTTTAATTTAACAGGAGGCTATATATAAAAAAAAAAAGTGACAAATGCTGTTTGGATGTGTGCATTGTCTTTGGTTGGTGCATGATATGTTAACGTGATTCTGTGTCTGTGGCTTTGGGGTTCTCACATTATCCAATTTTGGTTTTTGATTGAGAGCTTGGTATTATTTCCGTGATTTCTTGGATCAGCAGTAGTATGTTTGAAGAATATTATTGCCAATTTTAACTGGGAACTCTCTTCAGTTCAAGGCACGCTTGGCATAATTTATGTTGGCTGGAGCGACCGGAGCGTTGTGAACTGCTGTCAATATCTATGCGGAAATCGTGTTTTGAAGGAATCGAGACCCCTATTTAAGACGTCGCTTGTTTGCTGAATTCTACTACATGATAGAGATAGAAATGAATAGTAGTAAATTTTTTTTTTTAAAAATGTTTTAGAAAGTACGCGTAGGAATAATATAACTATTATTTTAAACATCCCTATTTATCAATCACTATAATATAGGATAAATTGAAAAAAAAAAATAGTTGCGAATCATCAATGATTTTTTTTCACAACCTCGATTACATCTTTTTTATTAATAGGAATTGAATTTTTATGGAGATTTATAATACTCACGAATCTGATTTAGACTCAATCAATTGAGTTAGATTTATTGGTCAATCTTGATTACATTTACATGATGCAACTGTGGTTTGTGTTTTTCCAGATGGTTGACCTTCATTCATTCCTCTGTTTGATTTCATGTACTAATAACAATTGGCTAACAATAGAAGTAACACATCTGGCATGAAATAAAAGAAGGGTGGGTGTCAACGTCGAACTAGCTTATGATTTGTAGGTAAAGTAATTTCATGTGGATTTAACAAACATGCATGATGATTTATGTCAATGCGTTATTTCTTTGTTACCAGATGATAAGTTTGACTCAAGTTTTGATGCCTAAGTTGAAATGAACTTATTTTTTAAATTATTGTGATACATTTACCATAATATTAAAAAAATAAGTATTTTTTCTATAATAAGTTAAGTAAAAAATTACAAATTGTCTATAAGTATTAGAGTTGTTATCCATATTTGAGAAATGTCTTTTTCTTCGTGAAGAGGAAATTGTGATTGATTAATGCATAAGGTAAATATACATTTCATTTGAACAACTAAATGGTTGTGTTGAGAGTGTGATTTATGAAAATGTTATGAAACCTACGTGAATAGGGCCAAAATAAATGTTATTATTGTCATTTTATAAATGCGTTATCCTTATTGGATATTTGACAATAAAACAAAACATGTACTTTGCTAGGCTATGTTTGCTTAGATATTACAAGTAATCTAAAACTTATTTAATTGATTTATAGTTTATTATACTAAAATAGAGTAGTTGCATTAAATTTGACTTTGGATCCTTTATTGAGTAATATGATATTATATTAAAGGAATAAAGACACGATTTCAATCAAATAAAGATCCACCACCATTGGTTGAGAATCCTACTAATTAAACATTATATCGTCATGTTGCAACATAATTATGTTTTGTCACTCAATAATATAAGAGGATCCATATCTTTCAAAACTCATCATTGTCTCTCTTACCTAGCTCAATACAAAACTAATTTTAATGAGTTTTAAGTTTTAGAAATTATGTTTGACATGAGTTTGTATACTCGTGTTAACTATAATTTTTAAATAGATTTTGTAAAACTATTTTTTATTTATTTTTTTTGCCATGTATGACATTTTTTCTATTAGATAATCGTGTAAAGTGTAAACACTCTTCCAATTGTTAGTGTACTGACTATTATTTTCTTTTATCCATTAAGATGTTACAATTTGATTTAGTGTCTTAAATTATTTTTAAAAATGGTATTGTTTAAACAAATATGTATAAATGAAAAGATTTACGGACTTAATCGCGAAACCGTTCAAAAAAAATCGAAAATCGATTAAATCGAAAAATTACATGGATCAAAAATTTTCAAAATCGCATATTTTTTGCGGTTTGGTTCAATTTTTGGATTTTATTATAAAAAATCGAACTAAACCGAATCAAATCCCATTATATAATTATATTGATTTAATTTTAGATATTTAATATTATCTAACTAATAATATTTTTATTTTTTATGATCTAATATGTGATTTATAGTATATTTTTTTTAATAATAAATTTATAATATATTATGATACATACTTTCATATATTACAAAAAGATATATTGATATTACTAAATAATATTAAATTAAATATAAAATGAAACATGATTTATTATTATGTTAAAAAAAATAGTAATATCATTTTATAATAATGTTAAATAGAAGTAAAAATAATATTTTTTAAATTAAAATATGTAAATCAAAATTTAATAAAAAAAATATAAAATAATAATTATGTGAGTTTAATTAAAAAAATTAAACTATGATAATAGATTAAAAAAAATCACAAAATCGAACTGAATCAAACCGTAAAAAAATAGTTTGGTTTAGTTTGGATTTAATGTTATATTAAAACCGAACCAAACCAAATCTGTAACTTTATTTTAGGTTTGGTTCGGATTACTTTTTGTCCAAAAATCGAACTAAACTACATCGCGAACACCCCTAAATATGATACTAATAATTTCCTAAAAAAAGAAAAAGAAATATGATACTAATGATATAATTCATTTTAAAATATGTGTCATAAGATATACTTTAGTCCTTCATAAGTTACTAAATTATATTTTCAAAATTTTGTCCTTTTTACTATCACTTTTAATTTTCCATAAAAATTAGTATGGTGACACTTCATATCTTTAAAAATCAATTTGATAATATTAAATTTCTGAAGGATCAATTTGACAAAAATATTATAAAAAAATGAATTTAAACTTTAGTCACATATTAATCAATTTGATAATATTAAATTTCTGAAAGATTTTAATATAATTAATTTACCTTTTCTTTAAGATTTTTCACTTATTTAGTAAGCAAGAATTATATTTTCACATATTAATCTTTTAAAACTTTGGTTATTGAATTCTTATAACATTGATTTGATTCCTTAACATGAGCATATTCTAGAAGATGACAATTTGCTAAAAATAAATAAATAAAATAAAATAAATGTAATATTCACCTAGTAGCATTGCGATAATCAATATCAATTTATCCAATTGGAACACACACTCACTCTGTGTCTACATACAAGGCCAAATTTTGACCTAACTTGCTTTTCAAGTCCATATCAAATGGCAATTATTCCTGTATTCGTGTTATTCTTTTTTCATCGTTATCAAGAAAGAAAGAAAAAAAAAAGAAAAAGAAAAAGGAGAGAGACGAAAGAGAAGAAAGAAACCTCTATGGTAACTGTGTTTATAAAAAGTTGTCCATAGCATTCATTAGCAGTGGCGTTCTCTCTTCACCTTCAAGTGAGTGAATCTTTCTTCTTATTTCTTTCTCGCAAACCCTAAATTGTGGCATCGTAAATTAAAAACCAAAAAATAAAGCGATTGAACTCAAAACCCTAAAGCTATATGGCCCAATCCCATGGATCCGTCCTCACTCGATCAGTGTGGTCCTCAAATCTTGAATCGGAGTTCAACATAATTCGATCCATCATCGACTCGTTCCCTCTCATCTCTATGGACACCGAGTTCCCCGGCGTCATCGTTCGCCCCGACGCCGGAGACCCCTCCTTCCGCCACCGGCAACCCACCGCCCACTACGCCGTACTCAAAGCCAACGTCGACCGCCTCCACCTGATCCAGATTGGCCTAACCCTCTCCGATACCGCGGGAAACCTTCCCTCCCTCGGCACTTCCAACGCCTTCATTTGGGAATTCAACTTTAGCGATTTCGATGTCGCGCGTGACGCGCACGCTCACGACTCCGTCGAGTTGCTGCGGCGCCAGGGAATCGATTTCGAGAAGAATCGCGAGTTCGGGATCGAGTCGTTCCGGTTCGCGGAACTCATGATGTCGTCGGGTCTGGTATGCCACGACGCCGTTAGCTGGGTTACTTTTCACAGTGCCTACGATTTCGGTTACTTGGTGAAACTGTTGACACATCGCCCGTTACCGGAGGAATTATTTGAATTTCTGCGTATAGTTAAGGTGTTTTTCGGAGACAGAGTCTTCGATGTTAAGCATTTGATGAGGTTCTGTTCAAACCTATACGGTGGATTGGACCGGGTGTGCCAGTCGATGAAGGTGGATCGTATTATTGGGAAAAGTCATCAGGCTGGTTCTGATAGTTTGCTCACCCTGCACGCTTTTCAGAACATCAGAGAGATTTACTTTGCCAAAGCTGATGGGCTTGTTCAGTACGCTGGTGTCTTGTATGGCTTGGAGGTTTTCTGAGTTTTCCCATATGAAATAATATATTAATTTCGTGTAGGTTTTTTTTTTTTTCAGCTTTGATTGTAAAGCTTACATATTCTGGCTTATCAAATATCATTTAGGAGTTATGAATTCTTTGTTGGGTTCTATTGCACCTGCCAAAAGATGATAGTAGTAATGTAGGAGGAGGCAAGGCAAGGCAAAGTACTCGTTAACCGAGAGAGCGTGTTGATATATAGAGTTAGAGAAGGGTGAGTGATTGCGTAGATAGTATATACAAGTCTTGTGTTCTGACCAGAGTGAAATTTTTGCATCTCCCACCTTACCTATCCAATACTATTATTAAAGTGTTTTTCATATTTAATAGAAATGATTTTGTTCAATTTGTGCTTGGTTTATGTTCATTGGATTCAGTTGGCATGTTGTCTATTCCTGTCAAAAGGTAAGGATAAGGGGTTTCCTCCATTTTGGCTTAGAGTCTGTTTCAATGATTTCTCTCATTAGGTTGCAGAAATTATATACTTTAAGATAATGGAATTCATGTTACTTTGCAAAATTATGAATCAGTACTGTTTCTGCTATTTTATCTTTGTTGTTTCCTTTGTTACTTTTCTTATCTTGCATTCTTACTGTACGAAAGTCTTCTTTCTCCCTCTGTCCCTCTCACATACACAAATTTTACTTAGTTGGCATGAAGCTGGAACGGGTTTGTAAGAGAACCTTAGACAATGGTAGAATTGATCAAATAGAGGGTAATCCAGTTCTTAAGGCAAAGGAAGACTAAGAAAATTATAGGCAAATCGAATTAGGACTAATATTTTGTTTGTAGACATGAACAAATGATGTTGTTTGATTTATTTTAGTTGACTTCACTTAATGGTAAAAGGCTTGGTTGTTATTGTAGTTGTATCAGTGTTATGAATGACAGAAGGCTGAACTTCTGCCATATAAGTAAACCATTGCTCCTTATGGCACTGCCATGGAGGGCCGCTCCCTTCACAAATTGTGATTGGCAAAAAATTTCCATGCCATTCTGCCATGGGCACCATGTCTGCTATTTAACAACACTGAGTTGTATGCATTTACGGTTTTAACATTATGCAAAAGTTCTGAAGGATGGTGATTGTTGTGAGGCCTAAGCTATGAGCAAAATGGTCCATATGATATTATTGGAATATTTAGTTGAGGAAAATTGAAGTCATGGATATTGTATTTACTCATTCATGTATCTGTATTATTCTAACTATAAACTCTGAAGATATATAAGGAGTAGTGGAGTTTACAGTACTAGCTAGCTAGTTAGGGGTTTTTTGAGTTGGATACCCAGATAATCTGGAGAATGTAAGGGGGAGGAGGCATTCTATTTTACTCCTATCATTTTAGACTGAGTATTTGCTATCTGTGAATGAAGAAATCCTTGTAAAAGGAAAAACCCTTGGATGAAGGCTACCCTTTCTCCTATTTTCTGTCAATGCCACACTCACTTAATAAATCAGTATTTTGATTTATAACATTTGGTCACTTGTTGGATCCAACTTTTGGGTAGAAGGGAAACAATCCCGTGGATGGAGGTAATGAAATCAAGAATCATAGCCCTTGAATCTTTGGTGGAATTTCTCAAGAAGGGGCCAGCAATAAACCTTATCAGGTCTCAGAAATGAAGGTGGAGGGAATTGAAAAGATGAAACAAATGCTTCAGGGTTTTGTGAAACAGTGCTTCTCATTCTCAAGAACAATGTTCTAAGATTGGTCATAAATTTGAGAACATAAATAATGTTCTTGAGAAAAGGGAGTAGTGAATGGATTGGGGATGATGAATATAGTAGAACACTAAGAATTTTGTTTTGACAGAGAAGATTCTGTTACCCAATTCCAATAGCAGTTTAGATAAAACAAAGGGGAATTTATCTACCAAGAATTCTATTGTTGGGTAAGGAAGATCAGATTGCCATATTTCAATGGTTACGATCCTTTGGAATGGCTGAATGGGTTACAAGAATTCATGGTGACGCCATCAGAGGAGGTACTAGAGTATAATTCAGAATCAGATCAACAAGTATGATCGTGGTTAGGAATAAGGGTAAAGAAGAAAACTAGAAAATAATACAAAATCAGAACCATATGCAGAGATCAACAAGTATGACCAAATGGTAGAGATTTTCAAGGTCAAGAATAGGGGTAGAGGAGAAAACGTGGGCGGCAAAGGATAAGGTGCTACCATGTTTCACAATTTTCGGAGCTTAGTTGGGACTGAAATGATGAAGAACAAAAATTGTTGCAACCTTGGAGATCAGTGTTATATGGAGTTTGACTGTGCCATCACCACCAATGCTGCTGGACACAAGCTCATGGCCACTACCAAGCCACCATGGATGTGCACAAGTGAGATACGATGTGCTTTTGCTGGCAGACACATCTTGGTTCTTCAGAAGGAGAATGGAAGAAGGGTAGACTTAACATTCTGCAAAGTGGATCTGATTATTGACTTAATGGGCCAAGCCCAAATGGGTATGGGCTATTGGATTTATTAAGAAGATAAGTATGAATAGTAAATCCTAAAAATGCGAAGGGTAAACCCAAAACCAAGCCTAATTTTGGACTTAATGGGTCAAGCTCAAGCTTGACATAGTTGATTCCTTACTCGGCTGTTGCCCTTAATGTTGGCCTTGGTAGGTTATCAGGATCTCACATTAGAAATTATAGGGGTCAAGTTATATACCTACTGTGCATGAGTAATTTTTTTAGAAAGGCTTTAAATTGAAAATTATTGCCTCATCCTTCTGAAATTGAACTAGTTGATGGTAGATAGATTATCTTAACAAGTTTTCAGTACTTCTTGACACTTCCCATCAATTTTAGATGAGAATAGGTCCAATCAGAAAGTATTTTTATGTTTAACATCTGGTTGTAATGTAAAGAGGATCTAGTATGTTAATATATTAATAGGTACTATTATCTTGATAAAGCTGAGAACCAAGACAGTTCTGGTATTGTTTGGCAAGCTGCACATGTATGAATTTGACGAATCTAGTCTATCTTAGTAGAACGATTGGACTTGATGATGGGTTTTTGATTCAGAGGAACTTGCTTTGCATGCATGAATGAATGCTAAGATGAATTGTGAAAATGGTATTAGTTTCATGTCACGTTCAGTGTGGGTCAGCATGTCATAATCCAGCATTGATCAATCTTCATGCTCCATGAAGTGTGACAGTGTCCAATATCAACATCAATAACTACAGGGCCATCCAGTTGGATGCGGTCCACCTTTTTTATATTCCCCCACTGTATTTGTTTTGACACATCCGACCACGTGATGACATTAGCTTGAGAATGTTTCACGGTCTTTCGTTGTTAAGATGGTAAGATCCTTAACATTGCGTAGTAGCCAAGTGTTTGATGAATGAAACACAATATACAAACCTACGATGTGACATCTTATACAGAAGAAAATCTTATAAACTACTTGTATGAAATTTATGGTGCTAGACTCATTTGAGATATGAAACAGTTTAATTATATTTAACTTAAACTCATTTCTACTGGTAAAAAAGTAGCAAGCGAGGAATAGATTGAGGTCAAATTTTGGAAATGTTTCAAATTTTAGGATCGAGTAATTCAAAGGTTAAAATACAAGCCCTCAAAATTGATAGCAGAAAGTTGCAAATAATAGCATCCATAAAAATTTCGTGAGGTGGTGGGACTGTATACCTACTGTGCAATCGGATTCCATAAAATGATAAAAATAATATGATTATTCATATTCTTTGGTGTAGAGTTGGTAAAAAAATAAAATTGAGGTCCCCACATTTATTTCTGTTGAAATAATATTATCATTATAATCTAATCAAAATTCATTACACGTGGTCCCAGTACATTCATTACACGTGGTCCCAGTACATTCATTATACGTCCAATTGTCCAGTGAAATGGATTGGTAGTAATACCAACCCATGTTCATTAGCAATAGTTTAACCACATTTGGCATGCATTGGTCAACCCCATATAAACATCTCACACTCCTGACTGAGTATGGAAAAATAATCAATTTCAACTGTTTTGATTGTGACGGACATTTTGAGGTTTTGGACGCACCAAAAACACAATTAAATGAGACGATGAACAAAATAATGAAGAAAAGAAGAGGAAAGAGCATTGGTGAAAGCTTTGTATATATCTACCGGTTGAGTATCAATCACTTAGTCTATTTTCTAGTTCTGTGACTGCCTCAAGGGTCTCCATCTACTGGACCTTTATTCGTGAGGCACGTGAAGAGAGTTCTATCTTAACAAGTTAGACAATATTATAGTATGCATCCCCACATACCACGTGAGTTACATTTCATATTTACAAAAATCAGGTAATTTTTTATTCATTTACTTTGTCTTCCTTTCAGAATTAACCTCCCACTACTTATTATAGAGATCTTTTCTTGTAATTGATTGAATCTTATATTTTACACATTCAATTTCAATCAATTGAACTTATTTTTCACTCATTAAATTTTTCCTTCTTCAGTATTTAGGTGATCTAGAGTAGAAACAGTACTCCAAAAGGAGTGATGATTTTTTGGAGGCTAAAACTTTCATTGACTAATACAGGAGGTATATATTCCGTTAATTTTTTATTTTTTTTTAATGTTATCGTGGTGTTGGACTGTTATTTAAGCATTAGTAGTTTTAGCTTTGTTCCTTTATTTAAGTATAAATATGAGAATAAGGCAGTGATGTGTAAAATTTTATACTGTCATGTAATTATAATTTATTATTTATGATAAGTTAATTAATTTTTATATAATTATTATTATTTTAAAAATTATATAAATAAATAGTTATGATTATCTATAAATATAAAATTTTATTATATTCTTGGTATCCTACTCATATTTTCAATAAATATTACCAGTTTTTTGTTCTCTAAACTCTAATGATAAATATTACCAGATATCTCTAGACTCTAATAATCTTGCATACAAGTTACAATATAGTTATAGAAACTAAATTGTATGTCTAACCTTTTTTCTTTGAAAAAGTGTTATCTCTAAATGTTGTTACTAACTAGATCTTTATTTAAAGTACATCAATCAGAAACGGATGGGGGGAAGAAGCAGGAGCTTCAGCCCCTCCCTCCCCTCCCCATATATATAATAATTTTTTTTAATAAATATTAATAAAAAAAAATTATTGAAAAAATAGGTTTTTGAATTAGTGTTTATTTAATTTTCTTTTAGTAGTAAATCATATCTTAGTTTTATATCTATAATTAGTAATAAATATTTAGTTTAATTATTTTTTTTTTTAATTTTTAACAAGTTTTATTCTTATCAAATTAATTTGACACTTTTTATCTTTAATTTTTTAAAATTTTACAAATTTTACTTTATTATTTTATTTTTATATCACATTACTGTAGATTTTATTTTCAATTTTTTTTTAAAATTGACAAATTTTTACCCATTTTTTACATTATAAATTTTATATTAGATATATTTTTTTAAAATTTTATCTTCAATTTTTATAAAAATAAATTATAGCCCTTCTCTATCCAATTTTATAGATTCGTCACTACATCAATCATGTGTTTTTTTTTTTATCACTGATTATGCGCGTGTATGTGTTAAGACATAATATTTTGTAAATTTCTAAAGTTTTGAATAATAGAAGCATTGATGATTAATTAATTTAGTGTCTAAAATTATGATGGTAAAGCATATGCATATGAATTTCTCACAAATAATTGAATAAGTATTTTTATATTAAATTTTTACGTGGCCAAAGTATTATATTTATTAATTTCTTAATATAATTTTACAAATTTTGATAGTGTTTTATTTGTATTATCTTAATTTGTTGAAGGAGAAATAATTTTAATTTTCTTACAAAATCTTATCACGTGAAAATGTCATGTAACCTATAGAATCCTAAAATTAATTTATTTGTTAGCACTTGATGAAACCCGTGCATCAATCCTCCTTCCCGCCCAAAATATGTGGGGTTGTTGAACCGATTGATTTATGTGTGTGAGTTTACATTAAATGTGGTCATAAATAAGATGTGTAATAGATTCAAATAATCGGTTGACAAGGGAGGAAAATAGGGGTGTTTTTTTTTTTCCAATTAATCTAAAGGGTCACACAACTGATTTTTAATCAACCTGGACATGAATAAAGACAACCTTAATATCATATCGTTACGTTTAAGATACTGGCTCTTAAATGGTGACCCTTCGATGAGGGACATTTGATCCAAAAATTAAGGTTTCAAGCTTTTTTCATTATACGAGGTATGAGCATTCAAATACTGAAGGGCCTAAATCAATTGTTATGCTAGTATATGATATTAGTATTCAAATATTGAGGAGTATATGATATTATGGGTATCCCGGTACCTTATTAAAATACTGCAAGTGTAAATATCATTACATTTGAAAATGTAATTATGTTATTAGTAACGTGTGTTATACACTACAAGAAGATGCTGCAAGTTCACCCAAAAAAAAGATGTTGCAACTTTATCATAATTTTGAAAATTACGACCAGCAACCATAATTAGGACTAGAGTACTAATGTTTTGGACATTCTTACGATTATTTATTGTGACTGTAGGTACAATCTTATCCATTGTATTTATTTGCAATTTCAAAGGTTTTGAAGCCTTTACATTGGCATCATCCCCAATTGGGAAAATGAATGAGGCAAATGTAATCCTGAAACAAATTAATAAAAGGGAAATATTTTCTTAATATATTTTATAATTTATAACTGATAAGTTTGAAATAAGTTATTAATTTGATAAATAATCAATTCAAATTTGTAAGGAATAATTAACTTACTATTATTTATCATTAAACGCGCGATACAACTGACATGAGATTTTCTAATTTAATAAAAGTTCTTGAATACTTGAAACAAAAGTTACGTTGTCCATAGTAATCTCGTGGTATAAAAAAATTCTTACCATCAATTAACAGAGTCTCAAATATCCGTAAACTAAATTTTGTAATATATAAATTAGCAAAACTAGGAAATAAATGCACAACTTAGTGTATGTTTAGCTTTAGACAAAAAAAGTTTTTTTGAGACAATTTTTTTTTCAAACGAATCATAATCAGTTAAATTTGTATTAAAACACATTCATAAAATTTTTAACTTTATATTAAATATATCCTTAATTCTTAAGATAACATTCAACGTACTTATAAAACTTTATCTGAAATACTTTAAGGATAACAAATGATATATTTAAAATCTAGAACCAAAATAAAAAAAATTGTGTTGAAAGAAAAAAAAATCTAGAGTAAAACAGATAGTAATATGGTGGCAGTAGCTATTTGTAAACATTGAATTGAATAAAAATCAGGTAGAGTGAGGTGACCCCAGGAAGCAGCAGCAGCCATACATACAGCTTTGTTTCGAAATTGACCCACCACTCCTTTAAAATCTTCACCCCACATCTGACTTCCCATTAATGCCCCCCAACATACTATACTAAAGTACTACTCCCAAAGTCATTCATTTTGAATCTGCATTTCTTTTCCATGGGTAAGAAAATGAAGCTTCCTTCACTCCTTCTCCTAAACAACAACAACAACAAGCCTTGGCACTCCTGGCCCTCGTGTAACCAACCGCGAACCCTCTCTTTTCGAGACCAAAACGAAGCCACATTCAAAACCATCAACGCGGCATACTTAGACACGCGGGAGAGCTCTGGTTCCTTATTCACTGTCTCTCCCGAATCCGGAAGCTTCTCAACCGCATCGGAAGTAGAAGATTCTAGGAGAGGGGACTCACTTGAGACCGTGATTCGCGGCTTGCGTTCCGACCGTTTGTTCTTCGAGCCAGACGAGACAAGTTCCATATTAGAAGTCAAGACACCAGGAACGGAAACACCGACCACAACAACAGCAGCGACAACGACGACGACGATAACAACAACAACATTGCCGTTCAAAGACAGCGTTGTGATGTCCGTGGACTCCCAGGACCCTTATGTGGATTTTCGCAGGTCCATGGAGGAGATGGTGGAGGCGCAGTGTGTCAAGGACTGGGAGGGCCTTCAAGAGCTTCTCTGTTGGTATTTGAAAGTTAATGGAAAAACCAACCATGCCTATATAGTTGGTGCTTTCGTTGATTTATTGGTCGCTTATAATAATAATCATAACAACTCCCATTTTCATTCTCCTTCTTCCCCTTTATCGTTTTATAGCTCTTCCCTCTCTTCCTCTTGCAGCACTCGCTGTGTTTCTTGTTTGGAAGCTGAGGTCGAGACTAGTACTTCTTCTTTCTTGTTAGAACAAGTTAGGGAAGACCAAGCTTCTTCTTCTTCGTCTTTGAATTAATTAAATATTTTATTTCTTTCTTTAAAGGGGATTAATTATTATTATTATTTTTGTACTCTGTAATATACTTGGTAGTAGCATTTTTGTTTTATGGCGCGCTTCCTTTCTTTCATGTTTCTCTTCTCTGCGTTAATGGGGTCACACGTATGGAGATCAGAAAAGTAATGCAACCGTACATGAGATAGAGAGAGAGAGAGAGGTGGTCAATTTTTGTTTCCTTTGCTGCATGGAATGGAAGCCAACACGGAGTAGAAATTTCTATATTTGTCTTGAATTAGATTATGCTTACGAGATTTGTAAAATCATTATCTCTTGTCAATCTATGTATATGTGGCTAAGTGACAGCAAATCCTCTATTGCTTTCGTTGAGATAGACACTCTCTTTCTTTTCTCAATCTTAACATACTTTCTTCCGCCAAATATAAAGTTGTTTTTAGTAATTAATTAATGTATATTATGAACATAGTAAAAATAATGAGGTAAGTTGGTTAGGTTTGGTTTGCTTCAACGGCATTCTACATATTTATGACACACACTGTTCCAAGCCTCCTCTGAGCTGAATACATATTTTTTTATTTTTGACACAAAGCTGAATACATATTTTCTACTATTTGAGTAATTGAATTTTGAATTTGTTTGCATGGAATATTAATGATGTCATTTTTTTTAATAAATTAATTAATGTAAAAAATGGCCTTACTTCTATTAAATATTTTAATCATGTAAAAATAAATATTAAACGTTTTATTTCATCAAATAATATTTTATTGACATTGGTTAACAGTATATGTTAAAAAAAAGTACTTAATTAATGTATCTAACATGTACATGACTGATTGATAAAAAAAAAAAAAAATTATAATATGACTGAATTAACTGTTATGCATGCATCCCATATATACACGTGTATAGTTGCCTCTTGTAGTGAAATATCTACCATTAGATACATTACACTTGCGTTTCATCAGAGCTGACACGGCAAGGAGATCAGAGCCGTTAGTTATTTGAATTAGGTAGTCATTATCAAATGATGGGTACAAATCCAGCGCAGAATTTTGGCGTGGTCTTGCTGAAGGCTGAACTCATCCTGAACCAAGCTGCATTATCATGGTGTTTGGCCAGAGAAACCTCTGAACATGAATACATCTATCTATGTTTCTATGTTTATCTACCTTATCATGTGCTTGTCTTGGAAAACATTGTCTTTATATGCCTCTTTGTATTATAAATGTGTAATTTTTTGAATGTAATTAGTGTTTTTAAATCCGATATATACTAGCTGCCCCTGCCCACAAGATTCGAATAGTGTAAAAAAAAGTCATTTAATTAATTATCTTTGCATAGCTTATATTAAAATAAATTATTTTCAAAATTTCAAAAATTGATCATGTTCTCACAATGTATTGTTTTTTTTTTTTTCGATTTAACTTGGTAGAACATCTTAATCCCCAATAAACCACCTAATAGCACAAAAGAACTTAGATCGTTGTCACTCACTTTCAACAGTACTAGTGGTTGTTGAAAAAAACAAGAGAGGTGGCATGGTGAGGATGAAGAGAATGTCAAGAATGCACCTCAATCTATCATCCCTAACGAATTAATAGTAACAAATGGAAAAATCTTGTTATAAATCCAGGTACTGCAGAAGTCCCTCTCAAATTGGTAAAAAGAAATTAGAAAAATACAGACGACCATTGTTGCCAAGTTGTAATCAAGTCACCTGTCTCTTTTATTAATTAAAAATAATATACCAATAAAAAAACTTTAAAAAAAAGTTATTTTTAAAAGAAAGAAATAGCCCATGAATTATTTTTTAATTAAAAACAATAAAACATATTCATTAGTGACTCATGTTCAAAAATATTGATTAAGAAATTAAAATATATCATAAAATATATTGAAACCTTATATATAAGTTATTTGAACTCTTATTAATATAATATAATTCTAGAGATTAAAACACATGTTATTTGATAATATTAAGGATCAAACTAATAATTTTGTAAGCATTTTAAAAACTAAATAACATTTTTTAATTTTAAAAAATAAATAAATTAGTTTTACTTAATCAAACTTTATTTTAGAGTTGGATCTCGTAACAATGACATTACTTGCCGTGAACTAATAAAAGATTCCATACGCTGTTTATTATTCAGTGAAATGTCACTTCAAAAACCTATAATGGTATTCAATATACACACATGTAATCATGTATGGACATACTACTCATGCTTATTATATGATTTTTTTTGTACATATATGGTGCTGGTGTGTTGGGTTAGGCATCTTTTTGCAATCACAATGAAGAAAAATAAGTATTAAAAAAACAAAAATGACCGCATTTATTATACCTCGGTAGCAACATGTTATAAACAAATGGTTTGGATGTTCAATGGATAACCGATATGAATGAGAGAAACAAAATCGAAACCTTTGAAACCTTTGCCTCAGACTTGCTACTAGATAATGAGAAGGGTTGGGAAAAACTTTGTACTATAACTAATAGGTTGCTAAGTCCAAATTCTCATTTCCTCTTATATCTTTCTGGAGTGAATTTGATTTGTTTTGAGGTAACACACATTTTACAAAGGAAAAAAAGAGCTTGATAACAATGTTCGAAGCATAGATTCCTTGCCTATGATTCTTGTGTAGCACCGAAGCTTCTAAACTTATCAATTTTAAATTTTCATTACCCGATAAACCAAATAAATTTAGGTTTTTATTAGAATAGTAATACTAGCTTCTAATGTCTAGTGAGATAGGCACAATTTTTAATGTTTTTCTATGTCTCAGTTTTAATCATGTTTTATAGATATAGACTATTATTGAATATTAAATTATTAGCTCAAATATTTAATGGCCCATAATAGGTGATTAACACAATACATGAAAGTAAGAAAAGTTTTCAAATAAAATAATCAGATGAATAATAATAAAAAAGATGAAAGTTTTTTAATATAAATTTTTTTTTAGTACAATATTTTATGTTGGAATTACTATTTTCATTCCCTTTCATCTATTTTAAACCCCCCACAATTTTTCTCACTTTTCTCTTTCACCTTTCTTCACTTTCACACATCACATTAAGAACGAGGCAAACACACCCTAAACATTTCTCAAACATTATTATTGACCTTAAACCAATTAATTACTCATCCCAATACAATGATACACTCATTTTCCTAGAAATTGAATTTTCATGAGAAGTGTGACAAAACACAAAATTTACGGAAATACATTGCTTTCTGTGGTCTTGCATTAAATGCACCTTAGACCTGAGTGTGAGTTAGGCCAATTCATTATCTCAGGTTCCTCATTTTCTGTTTTTGAGAAAAGCGTTTCTGTGGTTGCATTACTAGGATTGGGCACTAGCTGTTGTTCACTTGTTCAAATATGTGTAAATGGAAGAAAACAAATTAACTAAAAATAACATAAAACTATAAAAGCCTACAAGATATGCATGCCTTATAATTGAAGAAAATACCTTTTTAATTGATTTTAAAGTTGAATTTCTTAATTGATCATTATTATTATAATAATAGTTGTTATCAATGCATGTCTTTAAAACACTAAACTCAAAAAATTAACATTTCTTATTTATTTTAATTAATAGATTCTGCCCAATGATGAAATGAAATTTTAATTTTTAAATGAAGAAAATAATAATTAATTATTCAAATTTTAAAAATATCAAGTAGTACTTCAACTTTTTTTTTCTTAGACATGTCCTTGATAGCAAAAGTTATCAGGAACCTCACAATGCAAAAAGTACTCTTACTGCACTTTCCAGCCTTGAACTTTTATGATGTCCCTGCTCATTAAATATGTTCACAACTACACCTAATTCTAATCAAGTTGTTCTATGTGGAAATTTGTGCGTAGTTGTGCACGCATGTCTTTTTTTATAATTCATCATTTTATTTTTTTCAAATCAAAATTTAAATTTTATCTTAAACATAGTCACTATTAGACATGATTTTGATTTATGATGTAAAGAATATAAATATTTTTTAAAGATAATTTACTAAATAGGATGAATGCTCTCCAACTAGATAAATTTATTAACTCTTTCTTCATTAAAAATTTACATTTAATGTACTCATTTGTGTTTGTCATTTTGATGTAAAGAATAAAAATTATTTATTTAAACAATTATGCTGATAAAAAAAAAACACTCATAGAAATAGTTTAACTTACGATTACAAAATTCAAAATTAAGTTATTTTTGCAATAGTAATTTAAATATAAGACAAATTTTAATTTTCTTATTTAAATAATTAAGAATCTGCTGGATACAAAATAGGTTGATTACCATATTCTAACAATAATTCATTCAAAAACTAAAAGGGATAACACTTGCCTTGAATACATCGAATGAGACTCATGCAGTAAAATTGAGGTTTCAGTCAAAGTATGAACTCATGCCAAGAGCAAACAATGTTCATATTAGCATCGATTAAGAATATGTTTCGCACAAAAGACACACTACTGATCTTTGTATCTATCAACCAATTAAATTTCTGAAAAGAAAAAATACAAAAGCTAATCGGCCTCTGCTAGTTTTAATTTTAGATAAAGATAGATAGTGATCTTTCAAACCATGTCGAAGCCGACCGTGACTTGTGCATGAGAGTTGATACCATTAATTTAATTAATAATATTAAATTTATCATAAAATAAATGTAACTTATTTCTTTAAAATATACTAACAAAACACATTATTTATATATAGAATTTAATGTTAATGTACTATTGATATAAAATTATTTTACATTAATAAGTCATAATTTATTATTTTAATAATTTTTAAAATATTTTTATAAAAATTAATTGACTTACTATAAATAAAGTATTATAATTAATTAATAATATAAAATTATTTTACATAAAAAAATGTATCATCTTTTTTTTCATCACACAAAGATGATTAACTCTTTTAAATTATATTCCATTCTCATCGTTTATTTTTTAATAAGATCTGATCATTAAACATCAAATCTTAAAATACCATTCAATATATATATATATACCCATCCGAGAATTGTGCATTAGGAATTCACCTATTGGGCTTGTTCCATAGTCCAAACAAATTAACAAAGGATCGTTTAAACTTGGAAATGTTTTTTTTTTCAAAAGGATTTGCCTTTGTTGAGCTGAAACTTTTGGGTTTCTGTTCTATTTCATCATATCTTATTTAGAATTATAAATAAAATATATTATATTAAATTTAAACATGAAACTATTTTTGTACAAAAAAAAACATCAAACTATTTTTGAAAAAATTAATTGCAACATCTATACAATTCTAACTGAGTTTTTTTTCAAGATTAGCCTAGTAACGGGAATTTGAGCCCTTTAAACAAGGTAAGTTTAAATTTAGTGTTGTCATTATAAATAAATAAAAAAGAAGAGTTTTTTTGTTTTAATTTATTTTATCAAATTTTCTTTGATGAATACTTAATAAATACAAAAATATATTTTTAATAATATTCTATAAAAAAAAAAGGACATCTTTTTTTTGGAAAACTTAATTATATGGTAGAAATTTCTTATCTTTCAATTTCACTATCATATCAGCAGATTGTTATATATGTCCCTCCCTCTAAAAAGTAATACTATCAGCAGTAACATTGTTTTCCTTTCAATTTGCGACTTTCAATGTTTAACATTGTTTTTGTTTTCCTTTTTCTTCGTTGAAAATAAGAAGTGTGAATGTGTGTTAAACAAATCTTACTATAATTTAGTCATTACAGTATTTTCTATTTTGTGTGTGCCTGTATATAAGTCAAAAATTCTTTTTAAGAGTTTTTACTCGAAAAACAAGATCAGGGAGACAAACACATCTTAAATGATGATGTTGACCATTGTAAGAAATTGAACTGTTATTAATAGCTCACAGTAAATGTTATGCATTGATTACTAATTTACTATAATATAGTACTACCTGCCTAGTAAGTGGCAACCTTTGCTCCTAGCCTTGGGGACCAAAATAACTATATTAAAAAAAAAAAAAAGAACAGAATAAAGTTCATATTCTATCTTGCAAAGATGTTCATTTTCACAAACGAACCAGATAGACATAGTATATGAATTCACATTTGATATTTTTCTTGGGATCCTGTGTAAGATTGAGAAACAGAAATGAATCTTTAGAAAGTATGTGGCAATGGTCTTTCAGGTTTTTTTTTTTGTGCCAAAATCCAAATGCCAACTCACTGAATAGATGGATTCATTAGCAAGAAGTATGCTCTTTATGTGTGTACAAGACCAACGTCTTTTTAAAAAAAAATTTCAGCTCTCACTGTTGATGATAAGTTATAAGTTATAACACGAATTGAAGTTTCAGTCAGAGGCAACAAATCATGTCAACTCTGCGCTATATAAGGACAAAGGTGTCCCCCATTATAAGAACTCAGAAGGTAGATAATCTCATAAACTTTGTGATTTTGTCTGCTAAATGATTCTATCATGCGGTTGATCGGATAAAGATGGTCATTTTTTCTACTCTCGTGTGCCAGTTTTAAATATAAAATCATTCAAAAGCTCAACAGGAAAAAAAAAGTTTTAATATATATAATTGATCTGACACTAGTATTTTGAAAGTGAGGTGATAAAGTCTTCAAATATGTCCACAGTGCTAATTGATATACTACATAATTTGTTTGAACATGAGAGAAACACTTGCCTTAAAAGCAAGAAACATGTAGTTTATCTTCCATAGCAATTATTTGACATGACTGAGTTCGACAGCTTGCTAACTTGGTTACAAACCTTTATGTGTGGTCTGATACTTGCTCTCAATGATGGCCCGCTGTGTTTCCATTGCCATGAATATGGCATGGTAAATAGTTCATCATCACCTGAAACCTGGAAGTACTACACACCACATGTTGATTCCATATCTATTAATCTCTAATTTTAATTGTAGAGGGTACAAAGACAGACAAAGATTCAAGAGAAAAAATATACATACTACTATTTGTTATTTCTAGATTGAACTCTCAGAAAACTGCTACTAAAAAATCTGCATCTATGCTTTTCCCCCTTTCTGTTTAACAATGAAAAGGAAATACTGTACTATCATTTTTGTTTAAAATATCTGTCATCTTTTTAAATGATTATGCAAGACTCCACCTGAGGAACTTTCACTCACTAGAAATTTCAACAGTTGTCTATCTAATTGGCTCCTTAATGTTCATGATAATCAGATTCTTAAAAACTTTGAATAATGTTGAAAATTTAGATATTTAAAAGTAGACTTAAGTCCAATTCCCTTCAGCCATCTGAAATGCTTGAAAAGGGACTTCAGTCTACGAGATTTGATATTTTTATTTTCTTTCTATTCTTTTCTTATTATATCACCCATCATTTCTATTATTTTCTTTTCTCTTTTCATGTGTAAACACCCATTGAGGTGTCCACAAAACTAAAAATTGTTCATTAATGAAAATGATCTTCTGATAACTTCTAATAAGCAATTCCAGCAAGTGATTTCTGTCAAGTGTCAGGTTTGAAAGTAATTAACTTTTTACTACTAGTTGATGTAATCTCATCGTTCATTGATGAAGAAAATAAGTTTTTTTTTTTTTTTTCTGCCAAATTTAAATGCTTGCTGACTTTTACCATCCATCAGAGCCAACCTCCATCGAGAGGCTTAAATACAAATTAATAGTGCCTGCAACCATGTTATCAATGCCTAAGTAAATACAAAGTGGAACTCAGTGCATGCACTACAGTAATGAGTGCTGTACTCAAGAAATAAGTAAGAGAAATATTGTTGCTACAGTAATGAGTGCTGCAGTATTTCAACATCATGATTTTACAACACAATTCATAATAAATTTACAATAAAGAGAGTAGTAAAGAGAATTGAATAAGATAAACAATGTCATAAAGAAAAAAATATTTATAAAACAGTAAAAATACATTATTCAAACAATGATATTTTAATAACAATTACTGACAAATAGTAACTAGAGTATTTTTTTTTATATATATTTTAAGCACCTAGAGTATTTACACTTATTTAACCAGTTTTATTTTATTTTATTTAAAAATTTCTAGCAGATAATGTGCCAACTGGCAAGTCGTATCCTAATCCTAACAGTAGTACTACTGAAAACAGAGTAGCGAGAACTTTAATACCAACATTGGAAAATGCACTCGAGTCAGTGAGGAAAGTTTCTATTCTCATTTCATTGAAAAGAATTAAACCCACTGTCTCTCTTCCTTCATACCACTCTTATTATTATTATAATTCAAATCCCAATATCTTTTTTTCTCCACCACCATCGCCATAGTGTCATACCACTACCACTCAAAACTTGGGAAGTGATTTCTATTTTCTACTAGTACAAACATAACTTAGTCCATGACAAATGGAAATTAACGCAGCAATTATTTCTTATGACCAGTCTTTTTTCTAGTGAAATTGAATCCATCTGTGTCTAATTGTGGTTAAAAAGAAGAAGAATTAATCCCAACTTGGGTGTAATTTGATCATATAAATTGCACGAGAAATGGAAATAGTAATACTAGTACGCTTAACAGATAGTAGATAATAATAGTTCCGTTCTTACATTTGGTTGATCAAAATGTTGTATTACCACTAATACAATACAACGTTAGCAGCAACCTAATTAGCATAGCTCAACAAAGTTTGTGCCTAAGTTGGACTACTACATATACAACTTGTTAACCTTAACTTAACAACCGACGATCACGTGCAGTGGTTAGAACTCACGTGGCTTACTGGACCTGACAGAGAAAACACCATTCCAGATCTCAGTGAAAGCTCTGACTATAACCCCATGGTGGTGCGGCGAATTCAGCTGAAGAAAGCAGTTCAGAAGCTCTCTGAGATCTTGCTTGGAGTATATCTCGTTCTCCAATATCATTTGAAGCATGGAATGTCGAAAGTCAAGATAAGGGTCATCAGAGTCTTTCTCCACCGCCACGCCTTCTTTCCCGGCTCGGCCCAAACCCCCCACCGCGGCCTTCACGTGTGAATCTGAGTCAGAGAAGTGTGGTGAGAATGTGGTGGTGGTGGTGGTGTTGGGGGTGCTGTCATACTTGTCCTCACGCCATTGGCCTGAAAAAAAGGAAGAGGAAGAAGAAGAAAAAGAAGAATGTTTGTGCTTTTGGTAAGTGTTGTTGGTCCTGGGTTTTGGCTTTGGCTTTGGGTGGAATATGCGAGAGAGGTTTGATCTTCTGCAGGTGCCGCAGCCGAGTTTCACGGACACGGTGTTCAGAAGAAGCTTCTTTCTGGAGCCAGACATTGCTGCGAGTCACTGAGTGAGAGTACTAGCTTGCTAAGTGTAGTCAAAGGAGGAGGGTCTGTGCCTTTTTTATTTATTTATGGAGATAGCTTTGGGCTTTGGCTTGGGTTTGCATGTGACATAGAGTTAAGAGGTCCCTACGTGTTGTACTTAATGGTCTAGTTTGTGATGATGCCCTAATTTGACTATAGTGTGATCTGGACCGCAGATTCGTTATTATGGGATAAAAATATGTGAATCGAGATATCTAGAAGATTGAGAGACAGAGCAATTTGAGTTCAGGTTTTGCCAATGGCGTTTTGTCTAGTTGTGAAATGTGAAGTGCCTGCTTAACTATGCATTAAATAATCGATCGATCTGGAAGGACAATTAGGAGCTGACTTGACAGGGGATCAAGAATATACGGATTCATTTTTTATGCATTTTTTTTTGTATGCATATACATTACAGTACACATTTCTTTAGTTTTTTTTTTTTCCCCTCAAATTACCAAAAAAAAATGTGAATAGAGTTGGCAGCTAGCCAGCCGTGAGCAATGTCTTGTAAAAGTCGAAACAAAAGCCAATCGTGTACCCAACGTACTGCGATTGGATGGTTGTTTCAAACCAGAATAGCACTTGCTATTTCTCAAAGGTTAAAGTTTTGGAATTTTATATATTGATCAATTAACGAAGGAAGGCAACGTAAACCACACTCATTGTAAATAACTGACAACGAATTAAATACTAGTTACTCCAATTTACCCTTTAAAAGTAGTACTATGGTTTTTGTCTGTGACACACTATCGTTCAATAGCATGCATGAAGAAGATATTGGAATCAGAAGGGAATCCTCAGCTGATATTATTAAGAATAAATTTAAAAACCACATCGTGATCATTTCGGTGATCCTCATCACCCATTTTACCTCTGTCATTCATGACATTGTCTTCATCCTTAATTTAAAGAAAGACTTGTTAATTACCGGCTCGGTTCACAATTACTTATCTCAATTCTAATAAAACGACAATCAACCAGTCGTTGGTCACATAATGAACTTGGATTCTACCAAAAATAATCAAACAAATTCTTGCGGTGGATTCTTGGTCATAATAAAATCATTAAAAAAAAAAAACTCTAATTAAACGGAAATTGGAAGCCTGGGATTCCTAGTCTTTTGGCGTATGTTTGATAGCCGCGACGCGAAAGACAAAGGAGCAGAGCGGAAGAATTCAAAATTCTTTTGTTCCTCCGTTTGGCATTGTTACAACTTACAAGAATTAAGGGATCGATTGCCAAAAAGCTTATGGAGCCTAGCTGCCATTGTGGATGCCCGAAGGAGAGAGAATGACGCTGTGTCTGTGTCTAAGTAAAATACTGAATTACTCTTATTTTTACACTTTTTTATTAGGAACATTTATGTTAACGTTATTGTATATACGTTTTTTTCTTTGACGGGAATTTAAAGATACCAACTTGTCCCACCTCACATAGAAGTGAGGTGATTTAGGATTCAATTTGTCCAACTTCACATTGAAATGAGGTGATTTATACAACTTTTCTTAAGAATTAGTTGTATAAATCAATAGTTATTCAAATCAAATATATGTAATCAGAATTGTTATTAGCAGAGGCACTCACAAGTCACAATCACTGTACACTAGTGCTCATAAAAGACACCAGTGTATCACAAGACGTAACGGGACTGTCGACGTTCGATTATAAACAAGAAATTAATTTATATCCTGTAATGGTTTAACAATATTCTGATGAAGAAAGCACAAAGATTTGAATATGATAAAGAAGTCCAACTACCTCCACCAACATTTCCAGTGTAGGAACTTTAATGTTAATTACCCCCATTAATTAGTTATAGTTTAGTAGTAATGATGGTTTGGATAGAAGTTTACATATTTTTTTAAGTAGATGCTTGACAGCAAAGTTGAGAACGTAAATCCAATATAGAGATAGAAAATAATATGTGAAAAATAAAAAAGGGCGATAAAGTAATTTAATAATTATAAAATTAAAACTAAAGTGAGTCTATTCTACACCCTCATATTACGAGAAAAGAAAAAAAGAGAAGTATAGAATGAAACTGGTTCCATCGCTACCTTTTGAACAATCCATACCAGTACAACAACTAATGTTTTAAAATTCTATTTCACTTATGTATGAAAAAAAATCTACTTTTCTTCACTTCATCCCCTATCCATCAACGATGAGTTCCTGACAAACGTGTACTAAGTTTCTCGAAAAAGAGTGGGGTCGTTCAAAGAAATGCAGTTGGCTGATTGTTTTTACTTTTTATAACTGGAAGATGGGTGGTACAAAGTCATAGAATGCTGTTGGTGATTGTGTAGTTTGTACTACCAGAAGATGGGTGCTTAGTGATTCAATCCTTTATGCGATTTACATTAACTTATAAAACTCACATAACACAAGAGTCAGACCTTATTGGTTTGAACAAGTCGTCTGATTCTTGATCAAGTTTGCTACATGCTGAGCCACCCATAATGAGCCGGCCTCCGTGCAACAGAAACCATGTGTGTGGTTTTCTCGTTCAATAGATACGGCCATACCCGGAACCTGCTTTGAAATCTGTAACCAGAAGAAACCATAACTTTAGCCAGAATAATCATTCAATGTTCCAAAAATCAGGAAGAATAGAACAAAGAAATTACTAGAGCAAATTTAATAAACTTTTTGCTTTATTTAGAGTAGAAGGTCCCCAACATAAACTAGGGGATAGAGAAAGAGGAAGGAGGTAATCACATATTGTAGTTCATGCTGAGATTCAAGCACAAAATCCAAACCTTCAGCTTAATGGCTAGGCCAAACTAACAACATTATTTAATTTCTTTAAAATAAATCATTTTCAGCTATAAAAGTTATCAAAAATAAAGAAAGACAAATAAATAAAGGGATACCTCTTCAAGCAAATGAAGTGGGCCCCAGTGATCGTCAACACCAAATAAAAATGCCAATTGAGCCTTCCTTTCTCTCATAAATGTCCAATCTGGTGCTTCTGAGAGCTAGCAGGAGAATCACATGATTAACATTGTATAATATAATCTTAGTAAAATTTTATTCAAACTTCAAAAATAGGAGGTGTATGCTTGTTGCTTGATCTCCCAGTATACAGGAAGGTTGGTTAGAAAGCCCATAGAATCCTTGTAATATAGCTACATTCAAACATGAAGAAATCTACAAAATTTTGAAAGAGAATCTCGTCCCCCTAGAGAACAGATGACAGCTGAATGTACATGTTAGGTATCAGCCAGACCAGGCAGCTATAAGTGTTAACTGTTAAGAACCCACTTAGCAAATTAAGTGATGAATTTACAGCATATCATTGAATTTCAGTATTGAGAAATTTTGGATATATTTTACCTTTTGATACCCTGATGAAACATGCCCTCTATCCCAGTCAATTGTTCTTTTTTAAATTCTCGATTTCAATTTTTAACATTAGATTGTTGTATCCTTGTACTCTTTTCAGTGAGATGTCAAATACTTCCACTAATACAAGAAAGAAGTCGGCACTGTTTACTTGTTTTCATTTTCATTTCCTATATGTTTTCTGTTTTCAATTTTTCCAAGTGTTTTCACCATTTCCCATACAAATCTTTAAAAACAAAAAATAGAGTAACATTTTTGTAATTATTAGTCAAAGCAAAAAATATTTCCACAAACCAAACACATCCTATGTTGGTATGAAAAAAATTGCTAAATAGTAAAATGAAGAGAAACAGATTTATTATAATTTATAAAATTTGAAAGGTATATTCATAGATAGGAAGCATTGTTACCTTTCTGAATTCGGTCATGGCCATATACAGGACATTCCGCATGGTATGATACTGTGAGTTAATACAAAAAAAAAAAAGGTGCACATCAACCCAAATAAAAAGCTGCAAGTCAGCATCAATTAAATGTAAGTTTTTTTTGCATTGGTATTGCTAATATAAGTAAAGGAAACAATAAGAAAAAAGACCAAAAGAAAAGGAACTAAATTACAAATTTAATGACTTATCATTGAAGTCTCTTAAAGCAGTCAAGCTAACCTGTGACAAGTGAGAGCATGCTGCCTCAACTGCATTGGCTGACCATGACTTCCCAAGGGAATTTCTGATAAGAAACCTCAAAGCTTGGACAGGTAACAATCCTAATGCTGCTGTCAGATAACTAAGAGCAGCAGCTAGAACTTGGGATCTGAAACCCCATATACCATCATTAGTCATTTCAGATAAACTAGTCCTAAGATTTTCATAAGAAAATTTGCAGTACTAAGCTTTCGGGCTAATATTTAGCAATAACAAATAGATAATTACCATTATGTAATTTATCTTAAATTTAGATTCAGATCAAATTATAAAAATTGTTTTTTATGAGTAAATTGAATCCTATGAGGTACATCTAAATTGCGATATCTAATTCTAAGCTCATAACGTCACTACTAGTTCATGTCATATATAACAAAGCAGGCGATGTCAAAGGTGTATGACTCGGGGGTTCAGACTTACTTTGCAATTTTTCCAATAACTAACTGTGCTGTTGAGTGCGGGTTTAACGTCAAAAATGGATAAAGTCCAATGCAATATTTCACCTACAGAGCCGAGGAGAAAATGCAAGTTGACAATTTATGAAGATCATAAGTGGCGGACAGATGGGAAGATGTTTACACAATTAATTAATTAAATATGTACTGTTTCATCACCTTCCCTGACGACTTCTTGAACATTTCAATAGATATGTATGAACCAATAGAGTGCCCAACCTGGAGAGAAAATTCTAAATTAGCTACCAAAATTTTATTTCAGTATGAAATTTAACTTTTCTGTGTGCAGCACAACTTTCAGATAACACAATTTTTTCTTCAAGAATTTCATGAAACCCTCTTTCAGTACGATTACCGCCTTCCCAAATCAATAGCCATATATGTTATGAAAACACAGATAACAGTTGCTTGCAAATAACTTTTGCTAACAACTACACTATTGATTCGTTTATGATCCTGCCTTCAAAATTGTTCACTTTTAGTGGATAACAGGATGTTTGGCCTTTACATGCAAACTAGTTTTGAACTCAGTATCTCTAGTATCATCCTTATTGTCAAAGGGGAAGGGAGAGACTGATTAAAGTCATGTGTCTGGCAAGAAATATATATCCAGATATGACACTACTAATCAGACTATAATATCATGAATTTCTTTCTATAACAGCAATATAACAAATTATTTCTCTGTGCACATCACCAGAAACTCCACACACTGGCTTTTTTTCTACTTTAAACTGCACATTAAATGTCACTCCTTGTATAATGTGGTCAACAAAAAATTTGTGTAAGATGTCAACACACTTGCTCTGACATCTGTTGCATTGCAGCACAAGTATAGTGGCAGGTGAATACGAAGTACAAATAAACAAAGTATTTGCACCAAAGTTTTAAACGTCAAAACATCATCATTAAACAAGGAAAAAAAGATTAAAGAAGAACCCACCAGTAATATAGGAATCTCTATATTTTGCAATTCCTCTCTGATGAAGTCAATCTACAACCACAAGAAAAGTGAAGTCTTATTATCACACATTAATATACTGTTAAAGTAAAATGATCTAAATCAAGAATGATGAAAGTCAAACATTAAAGCATGGAAGTTTATGAAATGAATGAAAAATGTAAACATGAACAGGGAGAGAAATAGAGGAATATGCCAACACAAAAGCTTGCACATGACATACTAGAAACAACCCCACTATGACAATTCTTCTATCTATTCAACAGTTGTGCACAATATAATATGAAATGAAAGTTTAAACACTCAATTCTGCCACAGTTTTCACACCTTTCAGCAATACATTAGATAAATCTATAATTTTTCACAGGAGATTCAAAAAGAATGAAATACTTCATAGTTATTCTGATTCCTTAATTTACTCAATTTTTTTATAGTAGGAATCAAAGGGGCAGGGGAGGGCTTCCCATTGTACAGCACACCAAATATAACCAACCTATAAATGGATATCAAAATAAACCACTCATCGGTCTCTCTTACCCGAAAACCAGCAAATGATCTGTTAAGATCAAAACAGTAAGCATTACATTACCTTGTGATCGATTTGTTCTTGAAAAGAAAACATGCATCCATGTTCGAAGTCCTAGAAACAAAAACTGTGTGAGATATATTTTAATACCATCCACCCAACCAAAGCAAATCAAACAAAACAAAATGCGCATACCTTTCTTGAGTGAGAAACATGACCAATAGCTGCTAGGTCACAGAGAATCATGAGTGGTGAGCATAATTCTTAATCAAATATTCATATAATAACTAATAAGAGCTGCTATTACTTACCTGTAACAGAAGCAGTTCCCTCCAGCAACTCATATAGAAATTCCACAAACTCCTTGTAGAATAAAATAATACCTGCAACAACCAAAAGCCACAAGTAAAGAAATGTAACATGGAAACATAAGCACGCGAACACACACACACACACAATCGAGACCACACACACCTGGGTTTCCAGGAACAAACAGAACATGCATTGTAGGAGCATCAGATTGAATCTCCAATACTTCAGAAGTGTAACTAAACAAAAAGTACACATAATTGCATAAATGATTAAATAAATAAAATCGTGTCAAATTCAAGGTTGATTACATTACATAGATACCTTGACACATTGCATAATCGAAAATTAGCACGCCTTCTAGGTTTGGCATGGAAATCATTGTCCACACTCATGTTCTTATTCAAACACTTGGCACTAAACCTTGTCCTGGAAAGCAAAATATTACAAATGCAATTGCTTGTATTAATTAAATTAGGGAATCCTAACAAGATTTAAATCGAAAATGGAAGTGTATTTATTGGAACCTGGAGCTGGGAATGAGAGGAGGCAACAGCAAAGGGTGAGAGAGGGATCGAGCAGTCCAACAAGCAAGACGAGGAAGCATTGGAGTACTGCTCAACACTTATCAATTTACTTACACGTGTATATGCATTCGTTTTTTAATAATTGGGCATTGTTGGTTGGTTTTTTTTTTATTACAAAAAAAAAAAACAGTGAATGAAAATAACATAATAAAAATGAATATATGATAGTAGAGTATTACAATTTAATTTTTATAATGACAGATATAATTATATATCAAAGTTTTTATGAACCGATTTGAAGACAAAATAATTGAACAATAATAATAGTGACATTTTAGATATGTTAATTAAAAGACTAGTTTAATAATTAAAAGTTTCAAATAAGGCATATATGTAATTTTCATAAAACCGATGTTAAATGAGCAGATGTATAATGTCTTTTTTTTTTTTTATAGTAGTGCTTCCATAGTGACGATACTGTAATAGATTTTTATTTTTATTTTTTCTGAATGACGATACTGTAATAGATGGCAGCCGTTGGGGAGAATTTAAGTTTGTAGAAATATTTTATTTGATGCACACGAGTGGAAAATATCTTACAAAAGAAATGTCATTTTGTTACATTAATTTGTATGAAGTTTTTATAGATGTGACTACTGAGGGACATTGTTCTAACTTCTAACCTCTAACCGATATTCTAACCTCTAACCGATACAGTATAAAATTAATTTTAAAATATGTAAAAAAAAAAAACACTCAACCACCATATTAGCATATATTTTTTTTAAGTTTTAATATATGTTTTTTTTTAATTGACTTGATCAATCTCCTTTAAACGTATGTAAAATTTCGTATTCACCAATTTTTTATTTAAAGACTCGTGTATTACCTTAATCTCTACTAGGTCTTGGTTGAAAGGTTTTTTTTTTTTTTTTTTTAGCCTCTTTTTTTTTTTTTTCCATCAAGAGTTGTATTTGCATTTGCATAGATCACCAATTCCATTGAGCTCACTGCACTCAATTGTACACTAATAATGCTTCCATGGGGTGGGAGATTGTATTTTATTTTCGTCGTCTTCTCAAATCTTAAGTCGAACGTGATTTTTTTTTTTCTCCCTCAGGATAGGGAAACTTTCTATATCCAAAGTTCTGAGATTAGTTTCTAAAAATACATAAATTCATTTAAGAAACTGAGATTCGACGAATCTCAACTTTAAGCCAAATATGGATACTTGCATGCAAAAACTTCTTTAGGGGCAACCTGTTTACAAAATTAAGAATTATCTATAATAAGTTGTTTATCAAATATTAATGTAAGAAAAGTATAATATTTGTCAAACATTTATTTTTATAGGATAATATATATATTGTTTGTGAAGCATGGTACTTCTTTAAAAATTTTATTTATTTATTTTTTTAAGGAGAATTTTTTAAAATTTATTAGAAGTAATTTTTTAAAAATTGTATCATTGAAAAAAATTAAAGATTAATGATACTTTTATTAGATAAAGTAAAAATGAATGATGCATTCATATAAAATTCCTTCCCAACAACTCAAAATAGTTACACAAAAATATAAATGATATAATTCTCTTGTTTCTCAATCAGTTGTATTCATTACAAAACTTAGATGCCCAAGACTAATTTATTAGGCATAAAGAATGGTCTAGTTTACCACACATTCACGCTAAAGTCTAAACCATATTTTATTGCTAGCATCAGCTTAAATAACTACTGCTATTTTCTCCCGTAGTAGGAACTTTCGTCCAATAATATTGAACCAATCACAGGACCTTTAATTATCTGGATGACATGTAACTTTGGACATTATATAAGGCTCACTACCTTCGTTGCAGTTACTTGGAAAAAGAAAAACATCGCTTAGTTTCCGACCGATTCCACGCTGTATAAAAAAGAATCTTGTAATAGACTTGCTTTCCACTTTGAAATTGCTTAACTATTATTTCTTGTAAGCGTCGCATTCCGGAAACACAAGGATCGAGTCAAATGGATGAGTGCAATCCAAAGACAATATCAACTAGTAAACTTTTACGTTATCCATATACTTTGGTCAGTTTGGTGATTCATAATAATTTATTATCTGCAAGCTTGGTGGGTGCAAGACTTATACATCATTACTAGAAAAACGCTATTAATAAAAGAGAAAAAAAAAAAAACAAAGATTAATAGTAGATTATTTTTGGTTTAAATGCGACTTCAATAAATTTCACTCATTTATTTTGCGTTATTATAACTTTTGTAATTTAAATTTAAGTATTAATTTCTATGTTTTCACCCAATTAAATATATCTCGTATGTGTAGAATGATATTTTATAAAAAAAAAAAAAAGATTAATAATGCAGTATATATCTTAGTAAACAATAATTTTTACATAAAAAAGAAGAAGTAAACATATACCGTTGATACTGAATTTTAAATGAGTGAACAATATAAAAACTAATTAGGGTCTTGTTATGGACATGGACTAGGTTAGCCTTCTATCAGATTTTCTAATATTTATTCAATCCTTTATAATATTAGTCCCCTTTTGTGATGATCGGTTTTTTTTTCTTTTTATATTAATTACCATCCTTTTTTAAGTATATATGAGATGAGAACCCCTTTTTATTAACTTCATATTGTGACATACATTGATATATTGTCAACGTGTTAATGCAAAACAGTTTTACATTAATATATGTTTGGTATAGCATAAATGAGGAGAAATAGAAGGATGATAAGAAGTTTGATTTGTTTGGTACCATTCTGAAAATAAAAAGAGAGAAGAGAAAAAAAATTTAAGAGTAATTTTTTATTTAAAATATAAGAGATAAAATATTAATAATTTTACATATAAGTATTGTATTTTTTATTTTATCTTTCTCGTGTTTAATTCTTACACTTCAATTTTTTAATAATAACACATTTTCCTATAATGGATTATTAGTCATTTTTCATAATGAAGAAAACCGATCTTGAGGTTTGATAATTGATAGTTTTAACAAAAATCTATTTTGATTATCATTTTTTTTTACTTATCTCTTTCCACTGTCTTTCCTATTATTTTTTTCAAATCAAACTTATAAAATTTACTTTTATTTCTCATCTATTTCAACCTAACTTCTTTATTTTTCCCCTATTTTTATCCACTTTATTTATTTCTCTCTTACCAAATACACCATAAACTCCTTTAAATCAACAATGTTACGATTTAAATTCTAAAATTATTTAAGAAATTGAAATAAATGCATCAAAATTAAAAGCATTTTAAATAACGTTGTTAGTTGGCTAAAATTGACCAAACAAGCTTGACATCGTTTTTGCCTACGTCGCATATCTATATAAATCTATATGCATCCATGGGTATAATTTTCTATAAAACTCAAATTTACAGACAATGAGACAGGGACAGTAAATAATTGATTAATCTTAGTTGTGTTATTTAAAATCAGAAAATTTATTATTTATCACTTGTATAATGATCCATTCTATGATTTTTTTTTATTATCATTATCCATTATATGATATAAGCAATGACGTAAATACCAAAGAGTAAATATAATGCAACTAATATATATACCAAAAATAAAACACATCTAAAGAAAAAAAAAAAAAAAAAAAAAAAGAGTAAATGTTGTGAGTGTTTCATACCATTGCTATCATTGGTTCAATTTCTCTCTTTATTTCTATTTCTATACGTGCGTGAGGCAGGTTGCCTTCGGAGTATTTTTTTTTGTCTCAAAATGCAAAAAAAAAAAATGTTTTCTCTATCTTTTCTCTCCATACTGGGAGGATTACAGTTTTAAGTGGGATTCACTTTAAATATTATTTACTATTCTTTATCATAATAATTAATCAAATAATAGAAAAAAGAAGAAGAAATTGTAATACTTTTTTTCCCTTTACTGATTTATTTCTTTATCTTTTCATGATCTGTACCATGACTACCAACTACCAAGTGCGAGGGAGAATGGGAATGGACCATACCCTCCCCCTCCCTTCTTTTTTTTTCATTTATATCTTTCACTTTAATTTTTATTTATTTTTTCCATTCACATATGACATCTATTTTTTGTTTTGTTTATTTTTTCTCAGTACATATATATCCAGGCTGAAATCAGATGTACATTCAACATTTTTCGAGAGAAAATTTCATCATCAGATCCAGTAATTCATTCTGGAGAAGGAGGCCGGAAAAAAAAGAAGGGAAATGAAACAGAGAGAAACTGTTAAGGATTCCTAAACTGTTCTGTCTACAAATGTCAAGAGAATATATATTCAGTTACGCGACGAGAGACGAAAAAGAAGGGTCTGTCTCTAATTTTCTCTTTACCATACACAGCTCAACCAATACTTGGTCAAGGTCAACTTTCAATGTTCGGCTACCTATATGAAGACAAGTTATTGTTTTGACAGACAGATGAGTAAACTATTTTTTTTTCTTAAATATATCTTTACAAAAAAAATTGTATAAATAATTTTATCAACCTAGTTGTTTCGTTAATATATAGAGTATTAGCCCATGGGCATTTTATTTTATAGCTATAATAATGATCAAAATCCTAAAAGAAGTGACTCAAAATCTTTCTGAATTCATGATGAATATAATGTATATTAATAGCTGATCACAAATCATTCAGCAACTAATCTGTCAAATTAATAATTTCTTTAACCTGATATTATTTTAGAGACGCTTATAATTTATCTATAACTATAAAAGAGTCATGTGCATGTTAGCTTATAATTTATCTATAAATAAAAATTACATATGTATAATAAACACAAAACTTTTAAAAATTACTCTACCAAAAGTATTAAGAGACGTGAAACATTAATTAATTAATCATAATCATAAATGAAAAAACTTTACCTCGATTGTGCTGAGAAATGTATACATGCGCATGTCAATGCTGTCATATATATATATATATATATATATATATATATTTTGATGAGAAAGTCGGAGGAACTTAACTCCTTCAACTGGTCAAATCACTAATTCAACTCTGATATTTATCATATTATTTAGTGATCCGGAATATGTTAAAAAACTACTATGAACTATCGATGAAATTTTCGAATCATATAATAATAACTCAATGAATCTGTCCGCTTCACTTGTTGCATTGCGATCGAAGAGTCCTAATTGGCTCATTGCATCAAGGGTGTGAGTGATGACGAACATGTAATGATAAGAACCAGTGAACAGTTTTGTTATTGAATGTACTATCATGTAGTTGGGTCAACAACCATCATTCATGCTCATTACTTATTGTATTATCTACAACTAAACATTAACTAATCTATCTAATTCCTATTTTTCTTTACCTCTGTCCCCGCAAAATGTTATCCACCTTTTTGGTACACTAGTCATTTTAGTCTAGATTGAACTAATCAACCTAGAAAACAATGGTATATATAACACCAAGTAAATTTGATGACTTTTATTTAAAACAATTTTTAATTTGTTAATATTGTAAAAATCTCCAGGTTAACTTTGCATGCATTTAATAATGTGTATGTATATACGAAATGACGTGTATGGCCTTACATCGGTGCGTGCCTTAACTGCCAAACGGTGAATCGTTTTACTTTCAGAAGAATCCTCGTGAGTGACGTATGTGACAAGAAAACCCGTTTAATTTTTCTTACTCATCTGATTATTTTTATTTTTGAATCACATTTCTGCGATAGTTCTTCGTTCCTTTCCTATATATATACACATTCGCAAATCGAAAGGCTTGTTCATTATTCAGTTTTTCATAGACAAACAAACAGGGTCAATTCTTCTAGAGGAGTAAACTAAACCCCATCTTTTGACCAGACTTTATAAGTTTCAAGTCTCGAACTTGTTCATTTTTCTTAGCGGTTACGAGTACCCCCCAATCAACTTCGTGTGTCAAACGCTGTACTCAGAACCCAGGCGCAGGTTTATTGGATTCTAGCAAAACAACAGGTAAATGCTGAGCGAATGTTTCCCGTGTTTTTTTGTTTTCTTAAGGAGAAAGAAAGACATTGTGTCACGCAACTCTGTAACTGCCCCAAGTTCCAAACAAAGCTTTAAAGGTTCAGAATTTTGATGGGTTGCTTGCTTTTTTTCAGAGTTTCAGCGGAGATTGTTGATTCAGTAGGGATCGGAAATGTTGGGGGATTTCATCATTCGATGTCTTATGTAAGTGTAAACCTTTTCTTTATTGCTTCAATTTATCATTCTTCTCTTCATGTTCGAGGGATTGTTATGCGGGTTCAACGTTCTTATATCATCTTGGATTTCAGATTGATTCTGGGGTATGCGTATCCTGGATTTGAATGCTACAAAACTGTGGAGCAAAACAGGGTTGACAATGGGGAACTTCGATTCTGGTGTCAATACTGGTAAGAGAATCCATCTTCCCTTTGCCAACATGCTTCTGATTACATTTTAATTTTGAAAATTTGTGATGATGGAGAAGATATATGAGCATAGATCTTACTAAGGATTAAGAATTAAAAATAAAAATAGGTGCTTGAGTTTTTGCCAAGCAAAGGATCTTCTTTAGGAATATACAAAGGGGGGTCAATACCTTGAAAGGTGGAGCAAACAGAGAACCATGTGCACCTTTAATGAGCATGACTAGTATTTTAAGTTGAATACATAAATGATACTGGTGTCTGGTATATGTAATCATCGTAACAGAAGTTTAATGGGTGTCCTTTTTCTTACTAATGGAGTTTAGAATAACACAGAAAGTGGACTTCAAAGGAAAAAAATAGATGAAAATGATATATTGTTGCTGAGTTATGTTGAGCTTTGGAAAATTCATAGGAAAGTTGGGGGAAGAAATATTGTCGAGCGATATCCTGTCAAAATTTATGTTAAATTATTATATATCATTGTTGGATTAAGCCGTAGTGCCTGCCTCTGATTCATGTATTTGTGCATCGTCAATTTGCAGGATCATTGTAGCACTTTTCACAGTACTGGAGGATTTTACAGATGTAGTTATTGGATGGTGGTGAGTGCTTGGCATTTAAATTTTAAACCGTTTGAATATTGCTGATTTTGATTCAGATATGTATGTATGGGTGTGTAAATGTGTAATTGATTTAGATTTGTGCAATAAAGTAACGCGGAACGTTTATGTAGGTTTCCCTTATACGGAGAGTTGAAGCTTGCACTCTTTATCTACTTGTGGTATCCCAAAACTAAGGTAAGAATATAAAAAAACGAGGAGGATGCCTCTTCGGCTCTTTTTAAACACTTTATTTTGTTACTTTGTGTTAACTAAGGAAAGTTATTAGAATTTGCGTGTAAGTATTGCTTCAAGAGTGTGTGGAAAGGTTATTAGAATTTGCTAGAGTCTTGCTTCAAGAGTGTGGAAGAGTTACAGGATTTAGTTTGAGAGACCTTTTTATGTCCAAAATTTCATTTTATTTGTTTCTCCAAGAAAGGTGAAACACATGAACTGGATGGTATAAATTGTTTTGCTTAATGCAGGGGACGGGATATGTTTATAATACTGTGCTGCGGCCTTATGTATCAAACCATGAAAATGATATTGAGAAAAAGTTCCGAGAGTGGCGAGCTAGGGCATGGGATTTGGCCATTTTTTACTGGAAAAACTGCACAGAGTTGGGCCAAGCTACAACTTTCCAGATTCTCGACTATTTGGCTGCACAGTCTAAAAAATTTAGCAGCAAATCTTACTCTGAGGTGAATTTCCCTTTTCCATAGTAACTTCCTAACTTCAGAACCATTCTTAAGTTGCAACGGAATCGCTACTGATTAACTGATATAGTTTTCAAAATTCGTGGCATAGAACTCTCTAATCACCTAGCCTACCACCAACAAATAGTAGCCATGTGAAACAAAAATTAAGTACTAGTATAGTACTGTTAATATTGATTGAAGACAAACTCATGATCACATATTTACCCTTTAAATAAATAAAACTGTGCAAATATATCTCTACTAGTATAGTACTGTTACTGAAAGATAGTGTTACAATGCAGAAAAAAGACAAGCTGGGTCCAACTCCAAGTGCCCCACCATTGTCTTCTCTTCGAGAGTCTCTCTTCGAAAACAATTTCCCAGGCCGCAAGAACAAGAAAGGGGACTGAAGGTGCTTTAAATAAAGTGTAACATTTTTGTAAATACCTAAGCCAACCCCATAAATTAGTGTCTCATTATTCTGCTTGTAATATAAAGAATGCCTTTGTCTTTTGCCCCCCCCTCTCTTTTGAAACACTTTAATTGATCATTAATTCTTTGATTCATTCGTATATAGTTTGAGTTTGAGGCCACAACAATTGAGAGGCAAACGCAAAGCTACAAAAATCCTATACAAAAATTAAAAAAAGAAGAAGAGAGAGGAGCATAACACAAAGCAAAGGACTTGCAGTGATTATTATTATTATTATTATTATTATTATTGGAGTATAAATGTATGGTTGTGTGGGTTGTCAAGAGTAGAATCGCGTGCACACGTGGACCCTGAATGCGTGGAGCATTCGACGGAAAAACCGGGTAACGACGGGAACGAAGTGGTGGTAGAAGAAGCTGAGGCAGGCGGCGGAGAGGCGGCGGAGGAAGTGGGGGGTGGAGGCGTCGCCGGGAGAGGCGGACATGGGCTGGAGGTAGGCCCAGGCGGCCTGCTTCACGAGGCGGTTGCGGATGGAAATCTCTTGGCCGGAGTACGCGGAGGCAGTGGGGGAGTTCACGGCGGCGTTAGGGGGAGGGAGCATGTCTCGGAGGGACGTGTAGGAGGCGGAGAAGGGGGATTTAAGGGAGACAAGTTCGAAGCTGCTTGTGCGCTGCGGCGGCGTTCCGGGAAGGGAGATTTTTGGCGCCGACGATGGGGCGATGATGGAGTCACTGCGGCGGAGGGGCGGCGAATCTGGCGGCACGTGGGTGATGCTGGACTCTGTCTCAACCATGCTGTGGCTGTCGTGAAATAAAGCGCGTTGTGACTTGTGTTGTTGTGGTGGACTAGTAGAGAGGAACACGCGGTGGAAAAACTGAGTTTTTTTTGGACCAAATGAAAGTGAGAGAAAAATAATAATAACACTCGATTCAATGTGCACTAAAAAATGCTAAAATTAATTAAAACAAATTAGAAACGGTCCATCATTATTGCAATTATTGCTTATGTTTTTTCTTTTGGTTTGGCTTTATCTTTTTCCCAAATTCACATCCTCTTTACTTTTCTTCACCAACTTGAACCAATCCAATCCAACTCAGGTTCATGCTCAAGCTCAAGCTCATGCGTGTTTATGAATCTTACATTCTTACTGATCAATTCGCTTTCCCTCACTTATTTTCTTATATATATTCTTAGATTCCCAATCTATCAAGTACTATAGTATTTTTTGGTTAAAAAATGTTCATTGTTACCTGTCATTTATGGCCCTTGTAAATTTCTTTTTACTTACTCCATCATAATTGAATGTTTTGATGGAGTAAGTCATATTCACAAGAAACTTATAAATTATCCTCAAAACTAGATGCATGAAACACGTGACATATTCAAGTTAAGCATAATTCATTCACGTCAAATGCTTTTGTTAATGAATGAGTTAATGTTCTGATTTTTCAACTAAGAAAAAGAAGAGAATTTTGTGCCATGTTGTCAAATCCAGTTAATCATTTGTCTTTCTCTGTTTAAACCAAAAAATTTCGATTTGTTTTCTCGTCAGAAAAATAATTTTCACACTTTTAATTTGTTTTTCTTTTTTCAATATTTTTATCTAATTTAGTGATTTTACTTAATGCATACTTATGTTATTATGTTATATATACATATTCTTGCTATCATTTCAAGATGAGCAAATGATAGATAATATTATATTATCCCTATCAAATTAAGATGAGCAAATAATAAAACTAACATTAAAAACGTATGTATCGTATAGTATTGACTAATGATGTATCGTATAGTAATAACGTGTCATGGTTTTACTAGAGCATGTATCGTATAGTATTGATTAATGATGTAACTCTTAACAATTCTGTACAGTTTCATTTTCTTATTCAAGATTGTGGGAGACGATAATCTTATACTTTCGTTGCAAGGAAGGGGAATGAGATATAATATAAGGTAAAATATGGCTGAAATACTTTTTTTTTATTAATAAATACTTATTTATATGCCTATGTACAAGATAACTGGATTTTTTTATCCAGCTTGGCAGCTTGCAATATAAAAAGCAATAGTCAACCCAAGTCTTTCTACCAAATGAGAGACTTACAGGCCGTTCATATTGTAAGAAGAAAAAACAAGTTTGACTCTAATTTAATGATATATTTTTGTTAAATATCTAAAACTCACTGATTATAGTTGAGATAAAAATAATAGTTTAAAGAAAATGGATTCACTTTTTACAAAAAAGAAACATTTGCTAATCATATTTAGAGACATTGGAGTAGCTGAAGTGGTCCCAGTTTAGCCAGTGCCACACAAATTCCATAAAAATGACTTCTCAATCTTATGCAACAGGACAAATCATGCATAGTCAATTATTCAATTGGATTCTAGTTTTGGATATGTTCGGCAGGGGTTGCGTTTATGTTGGGCAGCTTGCTAAATCGATCATTTTCTTAACACAATGTTATTAACTTTTTAACTTCAATTTATAAACTTATGTTAGATTTTAGGTATAAGTTTAATAAAAATCAGAAACTAATTAAAGATTTAGAGTTTTGGGTCTGCTACGGCCCAACTCCTACTGGCAAGCCCAAATCATGTGATATTCAAAATAAAAAATGAAAAATGTTCTAGAATGAGTTTGTTATGAATCAACTTTCCTTATAGCAGTGGTGCATTAGCATTAGCATTAGCACCACTCTCTTTGTTCGTCATTGTCTTTGGCGAAGATGCTTTGCACGGAGAAATACTTCGCTGCAAAGGGAGTCGTTACAGAGGCGGAAGCCGCGATGGTCACAACGTCATCCACACACTACTTGGGAACCCTTCCTCCTTTCATTTCTTTGGCGTTGTAAGCTTGATTATCGCCACATTACAACCATAATTCACCCTAAAATCACGTGATTTTAGAGTGAATTATGGTTGTAATGTTTACTTGTGCAGTTGTCTTTACCATTTATTAAGCCATAGTTATTGATATCTATCCAATCAATCATTGTAATAACGTTGATTTCTGGATGAAAAATATGCATAATACTGTACTTTTATATTCTTAATTTTTATTAAATAAACTTTTTTTAATTAATAATTGACCTATTAGATATTAATAACACTATTTAGGAAAATCTAACACTCTGCTATTCGTGCTTCAGTTGTGAAGGCAAATTCCAAATTCATTGTTGCCATATTATTAAACTTAATTTCTTAAAATATATTTAATCATTGTAAAAAAAATAGTAAGTTTTAAAATAATTATTATAAAAAATAATAAACTTATCTCGGGAGCATTGAGTCGTGAGCTGTGAGCTATCCATATCGAAATCTTCTCCTTAGAAATTGAAGGAGTATGTCCCTTCTCCAGAAAGGGTTGTGTTGCTGCGTCTTCGACATCCATAACCATAATAATGTAAGCTCATCAGTTGTTGTATGCAGCACCAGAATCCCAAATTACCATTACTATGCCCCAAAGCCGCTGCTATCTAAAACACGAAGGAGGAGGAAAACGTTGTTGAAACCTATATCAGCGGGTCTTTCCGGTCCAGCGCCGCTTGACCTCACAGAAAGCAACGTGAGACAAGTATTGGAGGACGCACGAAAGGAGCTGGGTCAAATATTTGACACCTCTGTTGGTATCACAGGAGCGGTTGAACTTGCTGACTTGGATGGACCTTTTGTCAAGATTAGCCTTAAGGGTCGCTTTTGGCACAAGCGTTCCACCGTCCTTGCTAGAGTCGCTAATTATCTCAAACAGAGGATCCCTGTAAAATTCTCTCTCTTCTGCTTCTTCTAAGCTTAACACTTAACACTTACATATCTTGTGCCCTTTGGTTTCAGGAGATTTTAGAGGTTGATATTGAACACGAGAAGCAATTGGATGACAGCCCTGAGAATTTTTAAGGTATTACTGCGCATGCCTTGCGGCTTCTTTCCCTAGATAATAGAATTTGTTTAGAGGGAGACAGTTATTATTACTTACATGTTATCTAGACAAACAAATTTGTTTTGTGTAGTTGTGCTATCTTAGCAAGATAAGGTTATTGTTGTTGGTAAATTAACTGGGGAGAGGTCAGAGGAGTTCGGCTTATTTTCTTAATTACCAATAGCTGCTGGCACTCAAATGTTGGATTACAAAACTGTTAGTTTATCTTATTGTTTATATTGTTTTACACTGTCCTTACATCGTGATAAAAATTTCCTGCACTTTTTCAGTTGAAACACAAGGAATGGGATGAGTGAACCTGTTTAAGAATTGCTTGCATTCAATTCAGAATAAATTCGATGCCCTTAGTTTTGGTTTCTAAGGATATCCCCACACCTTTTTGGCTTGAGATCAATCATTTGACATGGAAACAATACAGTTAGAAATGATAAGTACTTCACTGTTTGTAAAGATAACACAACTCTGACACCCTTATTCAAATTTAGACAGGGCCTTAATAAATTTACTTTTGTGCCTTTCTCTTTGCATGATCCTTTTAACTAACTGCTAAACAAATAACTGCTTAATTACTTTAAACTTAATAACCACTATAAACAAATAACCTCTAAACTGCTATAATCACTTTAAACTTTGTATGCTTGATATGTTATGAATCCAGTATAATGCATTCCAGAAACCCATGTTATTCACTTATCTGGTGGGCAGTTTAGTAGAGAGTTGAATAACCTATAATGATATCTAGCAGCCAAACCCGGCCTTGCCCTGCCACCAGTTAGAAATACTATAGTTTCTTTTTTAATGATTTTTTTTTTTTTTGGCTTTGATCCTCTGTATATTCTGAGTGGTGCTGGGTGAATTCATTTAAGGGGAAAAGCTCTCCCGAAGTATTTATAGTTTATATCAATGAAATTAGCCAGCTTCTAGAGTTAATTTTCTCAGTAGTATGTATATCATGGTCGATGACCAAATTTTCCCAGCAACTTAGATTAGATCCTATCTGAATGATTTGATTGGATGCAAATAGTAGGTAGTTACTAATTTATTGAGTAACTGAAGTTGAAACTAACTTGATTGAGTAACTAACACATGGCTAACTAAGTAATTAATTATTAGTTGTAATACCCCCTCAAGGTGGGAAGTAAGGTCTGAAAATAAGCAGTAGATAATGGCTTAGTTAACAAATAAGCAATGAATCTGGTGGGGTGGGCAGATTTGACATGAATCAGTTTCAATTTAGAGGATTGGACTAATTCTCTTATAAAGTGAATGTCAATGTATTTGGACCTCTTGTGATGAGCAGGGTTTGAAGTCACATGTATAGTTGTTTGGTTGTCATAGAAAATCATGGTAGATGAAATGCAAATCTCAAAGTGTGAGAGGAGAGGAGAGGATGAAGCCACACAACTTCACTAGCAATAGCCACAAGCGCTCTCTACCCGGCCTCTGCTAAGAGTACTGATCTCGAAACATTAGGCCGTGATGACTATACTTAAAAAAAATCTTATCGTTTTGGTTCTCTTGTTGCAATGCTAATTGTGACACTTCCTATTTCTAGTTTCTACCATTGCTTAAGTCTCAGTGGGGTTAAACTTCTTGCACCTTTCATGCAGTATGGAAAGGCCATCTCGCAATGTAAGGGAAGCTCAAGCCGTCTCGGTGCTAGCCTTGATGCCTGTTTGGTGGGGAATGGCACTGGGCTCCTAGACTGAAGGTGACCCAACTAAAAAATACTTTGATGTTAGAAAGAAAGAAAAAAGTTATTTATTTTTTTAAAGTCTTTCAACTTGGATAAAAATTTATTATGTTACCAACACCAGGTCGTCAGTTTGACAGATACTTGGACATCTAATTAATGTCAGTATATCAAACTACTTTATAATGTCAAACTGCTGTTAATAAAACTTTAAAGTTGACCTTTCAAAAAAGTTGACCTTTCAAACTACTTTTTTATGAAAAAGAAAATCTCTTCCAAGTAATGCTATACTATTTTGTAAGCATCTAGCCATCTACCCCAAGAATAACGGAAAGATTGTTTGTGCTTTGTAGACAGCTATGCATTATACACCATTATTATGGATGAACACGTATTAATCATCATATTAAATCCAGAAATTTGATTTCAGGAATAACTCAATAACATAATGGAAGTATCTATATCCCCCTTTGTCCCTTGAAGGAGTTAGATGGTTACATTTGATTAAAGAGTATACATATTCTCTAGTGTTTTTCAACTGGCAATTTTAACCAAGTTGTCATTAAAGAATTTATCTAAAAGTAATGGGTTGCCGTGGCAATGAAAACATTAATTTGAATTAGGATTTTCCACATTTTGAAAAACCCTTGTTTTTTCGTATACTAGGGGCTTTCCCAAAAGGATGGAAGAGTAAAAAGAAAAACGTATTGACTTCTATGGTTCCTATCCCCGTATATGATGGATGAGTCCTAATCCTATGTACCCAAAATGCTATAAATGTAAAACCCCAAAAAACCGTTGATCACGAATCGTCCACAAAGAGGATTATTCATCACATGGCAACTTCTGATTCAGTCACGTAATTCAGTCTTTCTTCCCACACCAACTTGGACGCAAACTCATCTTGCTCAGGAACATGTTCCTGTTTCCATAAAATATTTAACGATATAATTAAGTACAAGCTTATCAAGAACAACTTGATTTAGCAACTAGTAGTATTCATATGGAAATGAATCATCGTCCTTGAACCACAAACATTGTTAATTAACGCACCTCTAGCTCTAGCATCAATTGTTTGGCTGTGGGTGCTGACACGATAATGCGACGTGCCGTAGGGGATATAAAGCCTTCATCAACGGCTTTGTCAATGAACGACAACAAGGAATTGTAAAATCCATCCACATTCAACAGCCCCACCTGCATCTCAGAAAACACTATGTTACTAGCAATTTTCATTGACCAAGAACTTTAATTTGTTTTGCGTTTGTTATTCGATCTTCATCTGTTTTATATATATATCATTATGTGGTCATTGACATACTTTACTCCCATTCAAACGGAGAACCTTCAAATAATGTAACGTGACAATGATTAACTAGGCAAAATCAGGGACTATTCTCTCATGTGAATTCGAATTAAATAGCCCACATTTATCGGATTCTGTATGTATTGAAGCTTCCTGGTTGTTAAACATATTTATAAATATAATATATTAGTATCTAATTAAGTAACATCGAATATCATCATGGATCCGAATTTGAACTTGTTGAAGCATTCTAGTTCTCCGATAATACATACTACAAATCAACAGTTAAAAGTATGTATTATGCGTTAAGATCGAGTATGTTACTAGTCCATCTGTCTCACAGTATATATGTTTCTTTCAAAATGAAGAAAGTGTTAGGATCGAGCTTACGGGTTTGCTGTGGATCCCAAGCTGCGCCCATGTAATGACTTCCAGCAATTCTTCAAGGGTTCCATATCCTCCTGTACTTGGAGTTGCTTGAAAAATAAGAACCAACTATTTCATGTGATAATAATTACTACTAATTAAGATTCTCTTATGAGTGATTAAGAACAAATTAATTACCAGGGAGGGCAATAAAGGCATCGGCTTGACGGGCCATCTCGGCTTTCCTTTGGTGCATATTAGACACGGCTCTCACTTCCCCAATTGGATCACCTGTTATCTGCATTCATTTCCAACGTACTTACTATAAATAACTTTAAATTAACTAGTTAATGCTATCACGGTATAGTTAACTTTAAATGAAAAGGGATATGTATATACCTCTTTTGGCATAAGACTTGTTGGGATAACCCTGTACAAATAAGCCCATGGTCAGAACTCAGAACTAGAATCAAAACAAAACATTTCGCCATTTCAGCTAGCTGTCCAAGTTAATAAAGCCAATTTTTTTTTTTTTATATGATGAATGATATATCGATAGTGATATTTTTAATAGATATACACTAATCTATCATAAATTATCATTCGATGTGATTTTTAAATAAATATTTAATATAAAAGTTAACAAATTTATTATATATTAGTAATTTATAATTAGACTACGGTGTAAATAAAGCCTTGTTTTACAATATCAATACATGTGGATGGTATTTATTCTTTTGATATATATTTAAAAGAACAAAATGAAATACTTACTCTACTCGATAAAGATGTACTATACATGTGTAACTTATAATAAATTGAGGGTTAAAATTAGTTTATACACTTCATTTAAACTCAGCTAAGAGAACGATCTTAAACTAATTGAATCTGGTACAAGGAATCAATGTTTTCTTCGAAGTGCAATAAAGAAATAAAAGAAAAGAAAGAAACACCATATTGCTGGCTCCAATTGCTGGAAAGGCCAAAAAGGGATTAAACTTTATCCAATAGAGCAAAGCTTCCCAAGAAGCTTCTAAGTTCTAACTACCGGTAAAGGTCACCTTTTTCTATTTTTCTTTTACTTTTTGTAAATCCCAACAACGGTGCAGAAGACGCAATATATAAACTATTAATCCCCATGAATATACTATATTTTACTATTATTTGTACCCAAGATGCTCCCTTTGAACCTACATTCGGAACCTTAATTTGATTAGGAAAATAATGGCCCACAATGCCAGCATTTGATCCCGTACGTGATGTTATACATTGCCACCCATTTGTCACAAAACATGGGAACACGGCACGCATGAGCTAATTGTACGAACTACGAAACATCGAAGTTTATACCACTCCTCATAAGTAAAAAACCAATACTAGTATATACTATATAAGACACATGCAGAAGAGAGGAATGAAAACAAACCCTAGAACATGGCGGCCACCATCATGAACTGCCTGAGAAACGAGACCCATCAGCCCCACGCTACCACCTCCATACACCAAATCAATCCTTCTTTCCACCTTCATCGATAACCAAACCAAGATTAAGCGTGTCACAACACTCATCATGAAAAACATTTAAACAAACCAAATCAAATGTTTGGACTTTGGAGATGGCAAAGATAAAATAAGAAATTATGATAATCGTTTTAGTGGAGGAAATAGCATGCGATTTTTTTTCTACACTATTTTAATTAAAACAACGAATGGTGGTAACTAGTGAGAGTTATTACCATATGGGAAAATCATGGAGCTAGGTAGGTTCGGTTATGGAAGCTTGTGGGGAATGCCAAAGGCTAATAACACGCTTTCATAGTGTAATGATACTTAGGAAGCACGTTTGGTTCCCTCAAAAATATAAAAATAGAATCTATATATTATGTATTTATGGGTGTTTATTTATTTTCATCATTTAAAGAAGAAATGTTTTGAACGTTAAAAAAACAGCATATATATACTGTATAGTAGGGTGAAACAAAGATCATGCAAGAAGGCTGCTCAACTGACAGCCAGAATACAGCTAGCATCCTAGCAATCTCTCTCTCTCTCTCTCTCATACCAAACTTAAACCCTAAATCATCCATTCTTTCCTCAACAATTATAAGCACAAGTTGCCACTCCAGACCAGAGCTTCATTGTTTAATTATTTTTACTTAAAAAAATAACAGAAAAAAAAAAAAAAAGAGTTCGAAGAGAGACAGACACGAAATGAAAAAGGAAGACGTGCTGAACTCCAGATTGAGAAATCTAAATGAATCATTAATACGTAGAAAAATAAAGCATTGCGGATTTACGGCTGAAGGGAGAAAAAGGAAAAAAGGTTCATTGAATCTAGTTAATCGATTATGATATGATAACAAACAAAGTGCCATGGAACCCAAAATTCTGTGCGGTTCGGATTCAACCGTCTATCTAATTGTAGCACTATTAGAATGAAAGAAATGAAAAAGCGCGTACCAGTTCCCTGGCAAGTTGAAGAGCAGCTTCCTGGTAAGTAGGTTTGTTCCCTGAACTGCTCCCGCAGAAGACGCAAATTCTCTTGAATCTCGATTTCCTCATCTCTTCCATTAACCGATCCAGAGAGAGAGAAAGAGAAGAACCTCACTATTTCTTTATGATGTCGATATATATATACTCCTTCGCCCAATCATTAATTCTTTTTTATATTCATTAATTACTTACATGCATACTCTTTAAATAACTATAAAATGTATATTAAAAAATTAAGCATAATAACAAATACTCCTTTCATTTTTCTAGTTTTATTAAAAAAATATTTCTATTTATAGTACTCTGTTAAATCTGTTAGGAGAGTTTTACCTAGAAAATTACAAGCCTAAGTTGCAAATCATTTTATCCCGTTACATTTTATTGTGATTAATGTTTTTCATCTAAACAAAAACTCACAACATTATTACTGGATGGTTGCTCTGTTCTTTTGTTACGATTATCGGAAATTTAATCTAATATATAATATCATTCAATTGTGTTATCATACACTAAAAATAAAATTAATTAGATCACCTAAAAATAAAATTCTCACGAAACAGCCAATCGAGGATGTAGTTTATCCAGCATGCATGTCACGTGTGAATGCACGTCCTTTCGGCTATATATTTAGGATTCAGAAACCTTGAAACAAATAGCCAAGCTTTTAGAAAGATGCATAAATATACCATGTTGTCAACTATATCTATAAAATATAAATCTGTCGGAACTTAATCCAACACAAAATTTAATAAGAATGTGATGATTGGACTAAAAATATCAAAATCAATTATATGTTTGAATGTTGAATGTATTTAATTATTTATTATTTATAACTTTGACAACTATTAATTTTGGATAAAGGCCCACCTCGTGGCTAATGCTGCTAATATAGCTTTTGTTAGGTAGTTTGGTTGTTGTTGCCTTGTTGGGCTTTAGCTCCTTTAACTTGTCAACTTTTATTTAGTGATTTTTTTAAAAAAAAATTTAACTAGCTTGTGAGTTAATTTTATCAAACACACTTTAATATAAATTTACGACAGAGATTAATTTAGATACACTTCTCAATTGAAGTTAACAGTTTAATTTTATTTTATTTTTTATCAAAATTTAAAATAAAAGGGCCAACACTATGTCTGCTTAAAGGGAAACAAAAAAGAAAAAAAGGTAGAGTAATTGTTTCATTATAGACTTCCCTCTAAAGTTTGAAAGACATAGAACATTTAAGTGTGTCTAGTCTCTAGATTAAGAGTTATTTTTATATTAATCTTCAATGTCAATCAATCTCTGTTATTCTCAGAGATAACATGTAATTTTGATAATATCCAAAATAATAGTTACAATACTTGAATATATTATTCATATCAATGTCTTTCAGGTGAATCATAGACCATGATAGATATTCAGTCTAAAGACGAACAAGTACGTACAATAACAAAAACAAAAAAACACAGAAGGATAAAGGCCTAGTTTTATTTTTTTGCACTATCTACCAAGTGTCCGTACATTACATATTACAGAAGGAGTAGTTAAGTAAAAGACAACAAAAAAAAATAGAGACAAGTACGCGTATTGTTGTGAATTGTGATATTCTGAAGAATGTGGATTGAGAAATGCCCTACTAAAAGTAAGGTCCGGCCCAAACATTTGGCTTAAGGAAAATATGCACCCACTTTCCACCCAACCAACTATAATAGATGTGGGAAATTGGTACACACTGTAGATTAAGATAACTAATATAGTATGAGTATTTTGCTTTGGTCCACAGACAACTAATACAAGTAAAGCATGATTTTCTTTCATACAGCTATACCATTCACTGGTCCACAGACAGTGGCTTCCCCAGCCCATATATATGACTATGACCCATTGTTGGGAAGTGGAGAAAATTGTTCTTGTATGTTTTGGTTGAAGGAGAAGAGTTTTCTTATTTGATTAGTAAAGAGGAACCATGATTTTAAAATCGTCTATATTTCTCAATACAAACATAATTCTTATTACTTTTTTACTTCTACTTTCGTTTACACTCAACAACCCACTCAATTGATTTTAGTTTAAAATTACTTTTTATATTTTTTATTATTTAAGTTGGTTACCTAGCCAACTTACCATAAACACAAGGTGATGTTAGCTTTTCTAACCCATTTTCTAAAGAAATTACCTTACCTTGATCTTTGGAAGATTTGTAATGGGGTACCGGGTACGTACATCAAGTCAATTTGTATTGGAGTACCTCTATACATTGATAATTATCTAAAAGGATATAATGTTAGGAGTTGTGTTGGTTATTCTCTTTATTTTTAGATTATCCTAGGTTTTTGGCTGACTTCATGACGGAATAGATGAATTATCAAATCACATTTATTAGTCTTTAATTTTACAATAGGACCTTAATTAATTGGAAAAATCATAATATTATTTGGACCAGCTGGTATTATAGCTACATGGCCCATCTTTCTAAATGTGGCTTTGTCCAAAACATTTGATATCTGCATATACTCTAATTAATGGAATCGTATTGGTTGAATTCCCAGGTTGTTTCTAAACTCTTATGGCAATAATTTGAAGTAGTGGTTGGAATATTATTTTGGAAGCGTGAAACCTTAATTAGGACCTACTAGCTAGGAGACAGTCTGAAGCAAACAATTTCTATAGTAGGCTACAAACACGGAAGCACCTCAAAGATAACAGATTTGCAGATAGGAAAATTCAATGCATAAAATTTCATGTGTCGTGCTCGTGCAAGTCTGTAATATGAGATGGTATCTATGATGTACAAATCTTATGAAAATCAATATATACATTATTTTTCTATATTTTCTTTTCTTTTCCTTGCCAAATAATGTATAAGAGAACTTGAAACATAGTCTTAGTATTCCAGCTACAACATTATGGAAAAAAAAAAATACAAAAGAACGACATAAAAATTCATACATATGTATATAATAAGTGCTCGTGAATTATAATATACTGTAAAGTGTAAACATACGAATATGATAGCATTTGAATAGAACGGTTAAATACTTAAATTTTACCTCAAATACAATTTATGAATAAAATGAAAAAGACAGTGTCATTGTCAAATACTCAAATGTCAAAGAAAAAAATCCAAAACGACAAAGTATAGAAACGGTAGGAAACAGATGACAGTGTCAGGCTGTTATTAGAAGTTGAGTTGAGTTGAGTATAGTGCCGCGTCAAAACTGAAATTCCACCGTTGCCTGATGTCAAGTTTTGTTAAATTGATAAATTCCATCCGCCGTGATGTGAAGGTCAAATCTCAGTGCCCATTGGGTGCCAGTGCCACGCCACTTCATTTATAAATAGAGAAACAAACCTCAAATTAAACAGAGTTCCTTCATTCAATGGCTCCTCCTAACATTATCCTCTTTCTATTACTAGCTCTTATTCCCTCTCACACTGCAACCGCATTCAGTTCCTCCAACACAAGCACCATCACTCTCCCTCTCTCCCTTCTACTCACCAAATCCAAACCCCATTCCACAGATCCATTCCACTCCCTCAAACTAGCCGCCTCCGCTTCCCTAACCCGGGCCCACCACCTCAAGCACCGCAACAAGAACTCCCCCTCTGTAGCCACAATCCCAGTGTACCCCAAATCCTACGGAGGCTACTCCATAGATTTAAACTTTGGAACCCCACCTCAAACCTCTCCCTTCGTTCTGGACACAGGTAGTAGTCTGGTATGGGTGCCCTGCACCTCCCGATACCTCTGCTCCAACTGCAACTTTCCTAACATCGATCCTACCAAAATCCCCACCTTCATTCCCAAAAACTCCTCCACCGCTAAAATCGTCGGCTGCGCTAACCCCAAATGTGGCTACCTCTTCGGTCCGGACGTCCAATCTCGCTGTCCCCAATGCAAACCCGAATCCCAAAAAAACTGTTCTCTCACTTGCCCAGCTTACATTATCCAATACGGCCTAGGCTCCACCGTAGGCTTCCTACTCCTCGACAATCTCAGTTTCCACGCAAAAACCGTTCCTCAGTTTCTGTTCGGCTGCTCCATCCTCTCCATTGGTCAACCCTCCGGAATCGCCGGCTTCGGACGGGGCCCTGAGTCTCTCCCCTCACAGATGAATCTCAAGAGATTTGCTTACTGCTTAGTCTCCCACCGCTTCGACGATACGCCGCAAAGCAGCGACCTCGTCTTGCAGATTAGCTCCACCGGGGACACCAAAACCAACGGCCTCAGCTACACTCCGCTTCGCTCCAACCCTTTCACTGACAACGCCGCGTTTAAAGAGTATTACTATGTTACCCTCCGCAAGGTCATTGTCGGAGGCGAGGACGTTAAGATTCCGTACAAGTTTCTGGAGCCTGACTCTGACGGTAACGGCGGCACCATCGTGGACTCCGGATCCACCTTCACGTTCATGGAGCGGCCCGTTTATAATTTGGTGGCCCAACAGTTTGTGAAGCGGCTGGAGAAGGAATACTCCAGGGCCAAGGACCTTGAGGCCCAATCTGGGTTGAGTCCCTGCTTTAATATCTCCGGCGTCAAGACCGTCACTTTCCCCCAGTTGACTTTTCAGTTCAAAGGCGGCGCCAAAATGACGCTCCCGCTTACAAATTATTTCTCATTGGTCGGGGATTCCGAGGTCGTGTGTTTGACCCTTGTCTCCGACGGAGGTGTCGGTCCGCCCAAGACCACCGGTCCGGCCATCATTCTTGGGAATTATCAGCAGCAGAATTTCTACATTGAATATGATTTGGAGAATGAGAGGTTCGGATTTGGTCCTCGCGGTTGCAGCAAAGGGAAAGCTTAGTTTAATTTAGTAAATTGAACTAACACGAGATCCCAAGTCGATTCAAGTAACATCCACAGCAGGGTGGTGCTCATAGTTTATTATTTATTTGTTGTACCCATTGGTTTTTATTTTTACTTTGTAATTACAGTAACAAAGTATGGATGTTCAGAATGGTTTTAATTTTAAATAAATTGAAATACATGATTAGTTCATCAAGTACTAACCTTACTTGGTTTCATGTGCGATTTTCTAATTTTAATCTCTTGTTGCATTATTCGTGTGTGATTTTGAGCTAAATGTTTTGAGAATAGGATGGATTCCTTTCCATGTTCTTTCATAAAGTTGTGTTTCATGTTAGGGGAGGGTGAGAATAACATAAAGCGTATGGTTTTGCATTATTTGCGGTTCTTGTTTCTCTTCTAGTAGTACACCGAGAGCGAGAAGGAGCCTTGCTTGCTATTTCGTACAAATATGCAAAAGCAACAGCATAGTATATTATTTGTTGATGATCACCGACAGAGTAAAAGTTAAACTCCATGCCATAATTGGAGGTAGGTTGCTCAAGACTCTTTCTCTCTATGTCACTGTGCCAATACATGGCATGTGAGTAACCCATCTAATCCGCATGCAGTTTTTTGATAAACAGCAGCTTAAGTTATTCTCTATTTTATTTTCTTGTCTACATCAGAACAATTATATTAAGCTTAATTTTCAATTTTGAGATCTTGTGAGACTCAAAATTTAGGAAAACACCGTAGGCATTTTTTATTTATTAAAAACATGTAATATGATAAAAAAAAAATATTATTAAAAATTCAAAATATTCTATAAATAATTTACCTCGATTAAAATTAGATGAGTGGAGAACGAAGACATGAGGTGCGAGCGGGAATACAGAAACAGACAATATCCTATCCCTTTTGTTTTTGGTTAAGAACAATCCTATCCTTATCCTATATTGCATTGTAACTTGTAAGTGACTGGAATTAAATGGGGAAAAAAAATGAAAACTCTGACTATGAAGATCCGTCGAGACATAAAAACAATATTATTAAAAATTCAAAATATCCTATAAATAATTTGCCTCGTACATGAGTAATACAATAAAAAAGAAAAAAGAAAAAGGTAGAAGTAAGAATTATTTGTAAAAGAGATAAACAAATGATTAATAATGATCTTGAGAATTTAAGAAGTATGACTGATACAATTAAAAAATATAGTAGGATATCACTAACTACTAAATAATAAATTGAAAATCCGTGTCACATAATCAAGATTTACGAAATCAAAATATTAAATAATTCCTTGGTTTTTTCTACTACAAAGAAACAGAACGTGCCCTAAGTGGAAAGAGTGGGGAAGAAGCAGCTCCAATAGACGTGAGATGTCAGCGTCTGAATCTGAATCTTTTCCCTTTGGTAAAGGGCAAGAAAGATGATAGAAATTTGGTTGTATTTTGCTTCCAAGAAGTTAATTACTAAAAAAAAAAAAAACTCTAGATATATAAAAGTTTTGAACAACACATAACTTTCATGAAGGGTTGGAAATTGGATTATCCACAAAATAGACCAGAGTGACACACATTGATGATTAATGCTTTGTAGGTTTAATTGGACCACCACCCATTAGCTCATGCACTAAAAGTGCGAGAGCGAAATGGCGCATGTACACCTACGCAGATCACAATTGAAAACTTTTTTAAGTAATGCTTAGAACGGCGTTATAGAGACACACATGTATGAGGCACCAATTTCACGTCAAACAATACAAAAAAATTGTTTATTGGTTCCCACTCAACACAATTCCACTAAATTTAACCGTGAAGTTAGTTATAAACTTATAGTAACATGATACTCGCATTATGGTCTTTCCTTAATCCTTACAATTTTTTGTATAAAGGTCAAATGAAAATGTCATGTTTATGTTTATACGCGTAAGATACACCCCTTTCATTTCACTTTATGAAACCATGTGGAAATCTCACAGAAATGATATTCAACCTACCCACACTGATAATTTGATTTCATTGGAATTAACGAAATCTGATATTGATTTCCATATAAACAGAAAAGGACTAATTATAAGAGGGTGGAGCGGTGAGGGAGGAAATGACCATGTTAAGCTTGAAGAGACAGGAGATTCCTCCAGGAAAACATGCAACATAACAAAGTATCAATCATATTTGGTCTTTATCACCAAGTTGTATACGCTTTAATAGTTGTTGACTTTTCTTGATTTATTTGGCCTACAAGTTTGGAGTTAAAGGTGCAGATTGAATGCACTTGTTCCCATATGATAATAACAATAACCATGCATCTTGGGGAGTTAAGAGAGGTAGAAGTCATGGAAGAAATGACGATGAAATTGTACTAATTATTTAATAGTATAAAATAAATTTACTTATTATTTAATTATAATTCATAATTTATTTTTTACCTAATTTATTATATAGGATAAATTGTAATTGAAAAAAATATTAAAAAAATAAAACTTCGTTATAATCATTATTAGTCAACTATCAAATGAAAAAAGAAAGGTCAAATGATTGAGAAAAGATGTTTGATTTGCTTTACCAAAGTCATGTAAGGGAGTGTGTACGGCTTGGATTTTGGGTTTAATTTTTTTGGAATCAATTGAATGGGTAAGATTTGATTTTTGGAATTTTTAAAATGAAATAATTTTATTCAATTAAAAATGTGACAAATCATTTAATCTCATGAAAAATCTCGTTAGAAATAATTTTAAATAATTTTTAACCACCATAAAAATTAACTGCCACAGAATATAATAAAAGAGTAACAATTTAATATCACATTATCAACGATGATATTTAATGATAAATATTAAAATCATTAACGAAATAAAAGTTCCAAAACAAAAACCAGTCAAAATCAAATATACTATTATCAACAAAATCATTATAAATATATAGATATGATCAGATGAAAATAGAAAGATAAAGAAAACAAGAAGACCATAAATAGGTATTTGTTGTTATTTGTGGATGTTGAAAAATCATAACCTTCGATATTATCCCAATAGAGCTAACCAAAACCAGCCATCCATCAAAAGACCACCCGATACCTCTCCAACACCAAGTGCAGTAAAACTAAATTGCAGCAAATACCAGGAACAACTGAGTACCTGCAATATGACAAGTAATCATGTTACTGATATAACTAAACAAAGTGATAAAACTGAGATAATAAGATAGCAATCAGACACAGAGAAGACTGAAGTGATTAATTTGAAAGCTGAATTGTGGAAGTCTCCCCTGCAAACCCAACTGATAACCGGAACGAATCCAAAGCCACACAAAGTGTTTGATGAATTGACCAACCAAAGTTTAAAGCAAATAATAAAACCTTGCTGCAGCATAATTCTTCGCAGACTAAGATGCTCATCCATTAAGTATAAAATGATCATCCCCTGATATAAAACATCAACCCCCACCACTTACTTAATCAGACCAAGGAAACTTCAGCTCCACCAACACCTCCACATCTGAACATCAACCATAAAAAATGTATACTTAACATTGCATTAGAAACTCTGAACATCACCACCAATACTGCCCCTGAACAACACCAGCTAACACCATTCATAAAAAGATGTGACAGTCAAGTTCATCTTTGCTTTACAACACTTCCATGATCTTTGCCACCGTAATATTAAAGACAATATCATTGCGATGCAACCAAATTGACCAAACCACCACAACTTCTTAGCTTTCTTACCACTATGACCACCGAAGAACCAGAAATGTTTCCTAGGATGATTTGGCATTACAGTTAAAACCTAATACTTTCGTATTTAATTTTGAGTTATTATATATAATATAATACTTTTGTATATAATATTTTCCTAGTTCTCTCTCTTTTGTTTAATCTATCTACCCGTAGTTATTTACAAATTACAACAAGTCATCATCATGTAATGCATCACGTTTTCTAGCTATTTGGACACGCACGCGTAAGTAAGCCAGAGGTAAATTTATATTACGTGGCAAACTGGCAACTTCAGCAGAGACATTGAAGCAGCGGGGCAAAATGAAATTTATTTATTTATTAACAAATAATATATAACAAGTGTGACATAAAGAATAAACCAAAGGGAATGGGAGGATACAGTAGTCAACCAAAATACATGCGGTATAATAATAGTGTATACTGTATAGTAGTAACCCTCAAGCTGAAGGACAAGGAGAACGACGACTATGTCCAAAACTAACCAATAAACAAGTATGAAAAGCCACAAGACTCGACGTCAAAACATAATCCGGTCGAATGGAATGGATCAGGATCCATGAACTAGTGATCCCAGTCGCACTTGGTGGTCTCAAAGACAGCACCAGCAGCAGCAGTGCTTCCTTTCAAAGGAACACGCAAGTCGCAGCTGATTTTGGGCTTCAGCGTCTTGGTCTTGAACACCCCCAACTTGAACCTCACCCTCAGATACATCTTCACATCGATCTCGTACAACCCAGTGCCGTTCTCCTTTTTCAGTTCCGCGCTTTGCTCAGCTTTCAGCGGCACCACTTGATGACCCTTGAAGACGGGGTTCAACATGTTGGTGGTCTTGTGGCCCTGGTAGAATGGCTCCAGGAACTTGGAATCGAACCTGGCGTCGTGGTACAGTGCGCGCGCCTCGATGCGGTCGTAGTATATTCCCAGCCTCTTGTTCGGGTTGCGGACGGTGATGTTCAGGGTCAGGTCGTAGTGGAGCGTGTTATTGGCGTCGTAGGTGAACTGCGTCAGGGTGGCTTCGGTCACGTGGACTTTCACCACGTTGGGACGGACTATGAGCCAGAAGAGGAACACCGCGATTCCCACGACGATGATCACCGTCATGATCAGCTTGAAGATCAGGCTGAAGAGGCACCCACAGCAGCACCCGCATCCTCCGCCGCGCCCTGGACGGTGGTACGACGTTTTCGGCGGCGGGATGGAGGGGCCATAGTAGGCTCCGTTCAATTGAGGCTGTTTCTCGTACATAGTGAATAGTGAGAATATAATAAAAGGAAACGCTAGCTAGAGTGGGAAATGGTATAAGAGAAGAGATGGAATGAATGGAACTATTGAAGACTCTAAGATCCTTCTGTGTGGTTTTATAACCAACTATGGGGCAGGGGAGATGGAAAAAGCGCGTTATATTCTACTAACTTAACCGCCCACCTAACAAAACATTGCATTGCCCCCAACTGAACTTAACTATTAAGTGCCTGTTTCTTTTGTGGTTAGCCAGAAGACCAAGGTTATATCCTCCAAGTTTTGGAAAAAAAGTTGATTAGTTCAAACTAACTTAATCCAAATATAGTTTAAATAGTTAACATAATATTTATAATTTATTTTTGGGTAAACTATATTAAACTTTAGTATAATTTACTTTTCATCTTATTAATATTATAATTTATAGACTTGCCTTCCCTTTCTTTGTATTTTCGTAATGGTTATAAGAAATTATAATAATACGAAAATAATTTATCTTAAAAAATTGCTCGTGGAGGAGGTGGGAACAGAGGAATATCACGCACTACGCAGTTCTGGTTTAGTTTCAACGTTAACGCGGTTGCTTTTGGCATATATGAATTTATGCGATTGTAGCGTGTGCATCCTAAATTGACAATTGTGCGTACACTGTTGTGGTTCGTCGAAACTTCCATTTCCTACTTTCAAAGTCATTGACTCTTGCATTTTTATTTTTTTCAGCCATTAAAAAACTTCATGTATTATTAGGTATCAGAATTACCAACCATAAATATACAGATCATGCATACAAGACTAAATGAGTACATTGAGACCAAAGATACATACTACAGAGCCAAATACAGCTTCCATAGTAAAGTGTGGCATAGATACTAATACACACCAGTAACAAACTACTGATAAAAATCATTGACTCTTGCATTTCTATTTTTTCAATCATATACATATTAGTAACTATTTTTTCGCATCATAATAATTGTTCTTTAAATTTTCATATATAGAAAACTAAAGAAACACATATAATTAATATAATTAAAGTATGAACAAAATGAGCCTATTCAACCTAGCTAATGTCATAAAACCAACAACTTTTTTTCCCTATAATTGACAACAATAAGCCAAATAATTAAATTGATTTTGTAGCTAGTTTCTTTCGACTTTGTAATGTACTACTAGTATATATTTCATGTCAGTCTTTGTTAACGCATCATGCTGAAATTTAAATTTCAATAGCATCAATCTCTTTTTTTAGTAAGTAGTAATTTATATTTATGTGTTGTGTTGGAACTTGAAAGGTTGTCTTCCCCGCCTTATCTGTATTTCATCAAACCAGTGAAACCACCAATCTTTCATTTAAGCTTAAATTTTCAATCTGTATAGTGGTTATGTTTAATTAAATATAAAAAATTTCGAATAATTAACTTTAAATTCCAAACCAAATAGCATTTGATATTTTTTCAAATTTGCGCTAGATGGATAAGATATCTTTGAGTAAATAATTAAATAAGTTATTTGAATATAATTTGTTAATAGTTATATTATCATAGGTGGTGATTTACAGTTAGCAACTGTATCAAGCATTTTATTATAATTTTAACTTTTAATTCTATAAAAAAAATCATTTTTTTATTCATTCTTTCTTCAACTTAAAATAGGGAATGGATCCCTGCGTTTCTTTTTAACTGTATGTAGGGCTAAAGTTTAAGTTATAACCACAGTTTTTTAATTATTAATGAAAATAAAATATTAATAAAAATAAAAAAGTATATGATTTAACAATAAAACTATACTCTGCAGTTAAAAATTAACTGCAAATGATCCTGATCCACTCAAAAAAGAAAGACATGAAGTTTTGATAGTAAATTTTTGGGTTAATGTGATTTTTTTTTAGTTAATTAAGTTTTACATTTTTTTTATCTAATATTTTAAAAAAATTATTTTAGTATATTTTAAATTATATTTTAGTCACATTTTAAGTTTATTTATTTGTTTTTGTTTATATTTGTGACTAAAATATTATGTACTAAAATATATTTAAAATATCAAAATGAAACTTTTAAAATTTTATATACCAAAATATCACTAAAATATAGTTTAAAGTATAAAAATAAAATTTTTAAAATATTAGGTATTAAAACTTAAAAGATGTTAAACTTAACATTAAACCTAAATTTTTTTTACATAAAAAGAGAATCCGAGTAGAAATATCATTTGAGAAGACAAAAATATGCTTAAGCGAGAAGAAAGAAAATAAAGAGAAAAAAATATAAATACCGATATCAAATTCTTTATTTGATAGAAAGAAACTACAAGGAAAAGAGAAAAAAAAAAAAAAAAAACTCTATAAAAAATCAATTTTTTTCTTTCTTCCTCTATAACTAAATAGAGAGGGACATCTTAAAAAATTTGAGGGTTCCCTTTACCGAATTTTCAAGATATTTCTTAATTAAGCCCGTTAAGTTCTAGAATGTTATAAAAAAATATTATAGCAGCGGGCCTAAACTTAGAAACAAAAATAAATAAATATTATTCCAAGAAAACGTATACATTACATCAGATATATATAGTCAAAGAATGGAAAAATAATGCCAAAAGTCACACATAACGGGTAAAGAAAACAAAAAAATCCAAAATAAATCCAAGAAGTAAAACATTTAGTCCCTAGTAATCGACATCGCACTTGGTGATCTGAAACAGGGTTACGGTGCCACTGCTATTGAAGGGAACCTTGATATCACATTCAGCATTGGGCTTAAAGCGACGGGTTTTGACATCCCCGAGCCTGAACCTTATCCTGAAGTTGAGCTTCACATATATCTCATACATCCCACCAATCTTGTCTTCGTTGAACTCTGATACTATGTCGTTTTGGAGCGTCGACAACACGTGGTGTCCCGAGAAAACAGCGCTCATGTAGCTGGTGGTCTTCTTGTACTGTCGGAACGAGTTCGTGTGCGTTATTACGCTGTAATTCGCGAACCTGACATCCTCGTAGTATGCTAATGCCTCTACTGTGTCGTAGTATATGCTGAGCCTCTTGTTGGGGTTGCGTGCAGTGAAGTTGAGGACCATATTGTAGTGGAGGGTGTTGTTGTTGCTATAGTATTCGAATTGGGTTAGGTTGGCATCGTTGACGTAGAACTTGAAGGAGCGAGGTTGAACCACCAGCCAGAATATGAGGATTGCAAGGCCAACGATGACAATGAGTGCCAGCAGTAGCTTCCAGAAGAATCCAAAGAGGCAGCAACAGCAGCTTCTTTGGCGTCGAGGGCGGGGTTGCTCCGCCGGGGGAATGGCGGGACCGTAATAAGCACCGTTCAACTGGGGTTGCTTATCTGCCATGATTGCTAACACGTGATATGAGTTGGTAGGGAAAAGGTGGTGAATTGTATTTGTGAGATATATGGGAGAAGGGAGTGGTGTGCGTGTGTATGTTATATAGAAAGGAAAGGCATTGAAGATTCTACACGAACAACGCGTTTGTGAGTGCGTGTCCTGTTGGGACTTTGCCTATTCAATTTCGTTTAAGGAATGGAATCCAACAACAGTGGATTGTATTGACCGGTAGTTTCGTCTAGATGTAGATTGACAACAACAACAACAACAACTCACGAAGAAACATTCCTACGAAGAAATTTCAAGAAACGCAGTTTTCTTTTAATTGTAGGCCCATATTAATTGTGACTATGTACTTGATCTTATCATTATGTGGAACCAATTTATACAAACTTGAAATCAAATACACTATAACTTAATTAGAACATAATAACAATATTAACAAGAGCATGAAGACTATTTCTTCATCTCGTAGACCATGGCCACTAGTGCACACCTCTGTTGTATGCACTTGTTACAACCCTGTATCTATATCAGGCATCAACAAGAAAAATTACAGGTATATACTGTGTTAAATTTGTGAGAATATTTCTGCACTAAATTGATCAAGTATTATCATTATATTTTATCAACCAGTTTTTTATAAAAAATAAAAACTTATTTTCCTTTTATCATTAATGCAAACACATTGTCAATTTAAGTGAATTTCTAGTTTTGTGGCCTTTTCAACCCACCATAGCTCACTGTTTTCTGTCAATTTCTATTTTGGAAATTATATCATCCATCCCTTATAGTTGCTTTATTTTCCTTTTGATAAATTGTTTTTTATCCGAGAAAGAAATGAATCCCCGTGGCAGAGTGTTTGGCAAACAAAAGATCTGTCTGTTTATGAGTAATGTATTCTTGTTATAGACCAAAGTGCTTGTGTTGATTGACTCTGCAGGAATAGTATTGGCATCATCTGTTTTTCAAGGACAACGCTTGTTATTTTGTCTTGCCAGCTCAAGCTAAGAAGATTGCTCGCTCTTTTCCAAATCCTGAAAGACATTTGGGGTCCAAAACCAAGGGAAGGGCCTAGCTAAACTTACTAGCAAGCATGTGTCTTTTTTAGGTCCTAAAGCAATTAATGGATGGAGCTCTTAATCAGGAAGGAAATGAAGAACCTAAGGCCAAAGACTAATGATGAGGTTTTGAAATTATTTTTCAACAATCAATTAGAGAGGCCATGGAATTTTGACATTAATTTCATTTTCTGTCAAAAATTATCAATATCAGTCTGTTTGTGCCTAAGACATTTATTGCTTTGGGAAAGTTTTGCTTGAGTTGGTGACGGACTGACGGGTAAGTCGGGAATGGGTGCATCTCGGAATAGTCTCCAACTATAGATTTAGAATATCTTTTGTGCAAACCAAAAGAAATTAAGTATGTATGACAAGGAGCTTGAAACAAAAATTGTTGATTTGTCCATGGTTGTTGCCAAGGTTTTAAAGAACAGTTGCAGTCACAATTATATCTCATTTTTTGATATTGCAGTAAATTATGAATAAATGTAGTCAATGCAATTACAATTTCAAGTTTTGTGACAAATGAATATGGTGACTGCAACTGTTTTGAAATTATGAATAAATCTTGATCTTGTGGCCATAAACAAAAGAATCATGCATATATAATTTCAAATATTTTATCATTTTCATTATATTTGTAAATTAAATTTATTCAATAAACTCTCAATCTTTATTCAAAACCTTAAACAATAACAATTTCGAATAGGTCATCAAATTGTGTATATCCATAATATTTAATTAATTACACCCGTAATGAGTGTGTACTGTATAATGTATGTGCTCAATTTGACTGATTATTATCCTTTTTTGCCAAATATGTTAAAAGGGTTGGCAAAGTTATAGGAATCCTTTTTGCCCGAATTATAGGTTACAAATACCTTTCCTTTGAGCTTCCTGTAGATTAGCGTTAATTTAATTTCTTGACATTCTTCTAAGCCACCGGCAATGCATCAGTAATGTAAACTATTTTGTAGGCTAAATAGAGACATCTTCACTTTTGAGGTTATCAAATCATGTGTCTTTATTTCTCGTGTTACAAGAGGATATAGATCTTTTAAATCTAAGCAGGTATATAAAAAGTATTAAATGAATAGACCTAAATTAAAAATGAAAAGACAATTCTATTTCTGGAGGAGAGTAGCAAAAACAGAATTTATAATTGATTGCGAAAATAATTATTTTTCTACTTTCTAGATGAGTGCAAGCGCAATCTTGGGTAAGATTCCGAAGATGTAGCGACAATAGCTTCTGCTGCAGTAGCGGTATCGTGGTTTGACTAGTTTCTCCGGCGGAGAAATTGGATTGGGGGGATCGTAATAGGCACCGTTCAAGAGGAATTGCTCATCGCCCATGCTTCCAGATATACCGACCAATAAATTATCAAGGGAAATTATTAGTTGTGAAAAGTAATAGAGGATTTGATGGAGAGAATGAAGCTGGTGATCGAAATGTACGTGAGAGTTGAGACTGCTATGTATTATAGATAGATTGAAAGCAAAGGCATTGAAGATTCTATGGAAACAACGCGGTGGTCAGTATTGAATTCACTAATACCGTGTCGGGTTTCATTTCTCTAATTCAATTTCAATATAACTTACTTAAGGAATCGACCAACATCATCAGATTGTATAGACCAAACACTTTATAGTTAAATAATAAACGTGTTATATATTTATTAAACACGTATAAGAATTATTTTATAAAACATATTTTCAAATGAAAAAATAAATAAATTGAATGTATTTCTTATTTTATCCTTAGTTATTATTATTATTATAAATAAATTATTATGAATTATTTTAAATTATATATACTACAAAATATATTTTTAGTTATTGTTATTCATGAATATTGATATAACTTTAAATTAAGCACATTAAAATAAATATTGATATAACTTTTTGTTTTTTTTTTTAATTTTTTCATATGTTATCCATTAATTAGTCGAATAATTTTTTCACCCATTTTATTTTTATGTTATGAACATATGGTAACTTGATTTTGTTTTTTTTTACTATGAATAAGTAAATGAATAGTTAAAATTACCTATATGGATGTTACGTAATTTAAATCTTGCACGTATGATTATAAAATACAATGAAAAGAAATCTCGAGAAAACTTGTTATTAAAATATTACATATTACATGAAAAGAAAGAATGAATAAATGATGAAAAATTTCAAAATATTAGAATTTCAAATAATGAGCAAAGAAAGAAACTTCCAAATTAAATCAATCCAAGAAATAAAATGTGTCCGTAGTCCCTAGAATTTGACATTGCACTTGGTGGTCTCAAAGAGAGTGACGGTGCCAATTTTACTGATGGGAACCTTGATATCACATTTGACCTTGGGCTTCATGTGACGGGATATGTAGTCCCCGAGCCTGAATCGAATATCGAAGTTGAGTTTCACATAGATGTCGTAAACCCCGGCACTCTTGTCTTGGTTGAACTTTGAGACTTGTTCATTGTCGAGCATCAACACTTTATTCTGCCCCGAGAAAACGGCGCTCATGGGACTGCTGCTCTTCTTGTACTGTCGGAAGGAGTTCATGTGAGTTATGACATCGGAATTGGCGAACCTGACATCCTCGTAGAATGCTAATGCCTCTACTTTGTCGTAGTAAATGCTGAGTTTCTTGTTGGGGTTGCGTGCAGTGAAGTTGAGTACCATGTTGTAGTTAAGGGTGTTGTTGTTGCTATTGTAATCAAATTGGGTTAGGTCCGCCTCCGTGACATGAAACTTGAAGGGGCGGGGTTGAACCACCAGCCAGAATATGAGGATTGCTAGTCCAACGAGGACAATGAGTGCTACCAGAATCTTCCACAAGATTCCGAAGAGGGAGCAGCAGCAGCTTCTTCCGTGGTGTTGCTTATAATTAGCCATGCTTTACTTTGATGTGACTAAGAAATTATATCAAGGGAAATTAAAGAGGATGGATATTAGTTGTGATTTGATAGAGAGAAAGGTGGTGAATTGTAAGAAGGGAGTGTTGCGTGAATATATAGAGTGGAAAAGCATTGAAATTCTATGGGTACAACGCGGTTATAGCTTATAAGCACGTGTCCGTGTATTTAATATTTTACTCATGAAAGGAATCGATCATCGGCGGATTGTATTGACTGGTGGAAACTTTTTGATGCAGATTCACTCACCGTAGCAACCACGAAGAAACATTCGTATGGATGAAATGCATTTTAATTTAGTTGTAGCCTCCTCTCAGTTAATGCCTGTGATGATACTTATCGAAAACACGTTAGGGGTTGATATTATATTCATGTCACTTGATCTTTAATTTCATTATGTGGGCATAACCTTTCTTTTACGTATATACTAGTTGGCATTAATTCATGTAATTGTTCAAGAAGACACGTTAGAGGTTGATATTATATTTATATCAAGCAAAACACATTACAAGTTAACTAAATTCTTTTATTATACTACAGTGCATGCACTTATATACTAAAAAAATAAAATTATATATATATATATATATATATATATATATATATATATATATATATACTTACTGAATGTAGAGACGGATTTTAGGGAGCTGCACCCCCTCCCCTGTTTTAATATATATAAAAAAATAAAAAAAATTATTAAAAAAATAAATTTTTAAGTTAGTATTTATTTTATTTTTTTTTATTAATAGATTATATCTTAATTTTATATCTACTAAATATTTAGTTTCATTATATTTTTATTTATTTTTTGTAAATTTTACTCTTAATAAATTAATTTGATATTTTTGATTTACAATTTTTTAAAATCTTATAAATTTTACTATATTATTTTACTCTTATATTACATGATTCCAGATTTTACTCTTAATTTTAAAAAAAATTGACAAATTTTATACCCATTTTTTATCTTTTTTTTTTTTTTTTTTTTAATTTTACATTAAATATTTTTTAAAAAAAAAATTTATCTTCAATTTTTATAAAAAAAAAAATTCTAGATTCTAGCCCCCCTTAAATTTCTGCATCCGTTTATGACTGAAAGTAAGTGTAAAATAATTTACCCATGAACTCTAGTATATGTTTTAAGCAAACACGTTAGAAACACGTTAGAGGTTGATATTTTGTCAAGCAAAACACATTACAAGTTACATAATTTTTTTTTATGTATTTATATTTAAATACTTAATTGTATTTATACTATAGTACATATACTTGTATATATTATAAAATAATAATACTAATATAACCGTGTAAAATAATTCAATGGTGAGGTTTGGGTGAACTTTACATAGATATTTGTGACATATATGACAATATGGCATTGATACGAAATTTGGAGGATTCAAAAATCATTGCACACTAATACAAAAGAATGTTTTATTTAAGTTTGTTCGAAAGCTACCAAAAAATAAATTAATTAAAAGTCGTTAAAAAGATTATGCGTGTTTTGGTTTGTATGAGTAAAAACTTCTAACTTATAGTATATCTCTTTTCATTTTTACATTTTCTTCAAGTCCGTAAGACCATTTTGACGGCAAGGTTTTTCTTTCAAATAGTATTTTACATACGTTGATTAAATATGACATTCTACATTGATTATTTAGATGATGTAAATACAGATGATGTAAAAAGTTTTTAATTTTTTCTACATCATCATACTGTTATTATCGATGTAGTACATTCATACGTTTTGTAAAATTATATAAGTATGTCATTCCAGCATTTTATATAATGTAAAGTTGTGTAACAAATTTACATGGTAGTTCCATATGGTAACAAATTTTAAAAACAAAAATATAATGTATAGTTTTGTAATTCTTATTAATTTTTAAGAAATTAGTTCATAAAATAAGAAAATATAAATGAATATCAATATAATAGTATATTTATCTTTATTTTTAATTACAACTACGTATTATTTAAGAAGCATATTTGTCGTTTAAAGTATATTTACATTTATATAAATATACAAGTAAACACGTATCGTACCCATAAACAACCATTGACTTTTCCAAAGCAAACAACACCATTATATTTTTTTGCTTACAAACATACACTATAGATAAAGAATGAACAAAATAATGACAAAATGACACACAATTAATTACGAAAATATAAAATAATGGACAATTAAAGAAAGAAAATTCCAAAATGTATGAAAGGAATCAAATGCCGAACGTAGTCCTCAGAATTTGACAGCACATTTGGTAGTCTGAAACAGAGTAAAGGTGCCATTTTTACTGAAAGGAACCGTGAGGTGGCATTTGACGTTGGGCTTCATGTGACGGGATATCGAGTCCCCGAGCCTGAACCTGATCCTGAAGTTGAGCTTCACGTAGATGTCGTAAACACCAGTACTCATGTCTTGGTTCAACTTTGAGACTTGTTCATTGTCGAGCATCAACACTTTATTCTGTCCCGAGAAAACGGCGCTCATGGGGCTGCTGCTCTTCTCGTGCTGTCGGAAGGAGTTCATGTGTGTTATCACATCGGAATTAGCGAACCTGGTATCCTCGTAGAATGCTAATGCTTCTACTTTGTCGTAGTATATGCTGAGCTTCTTGTTGGGGTTGCGTGCAGTGAAGTTGAGGACCATGTTGTAGTGAAGGGTGTTGTTGTTGCCATTGTAGTCAAATTGGGTTAGGTCCGCTCCCGTGACATGAAACTTGAAGGGACGGGGTTGAACCACCAGCCAGAATATGAGGATTACAAGACCCACGAGGACAATGAGTGCTACTAGAATCTTCCACAAGATTCCGAAGAGGCAGCAACAGCAGCTTCTTCCGTGGTGATGGCGGTGGTGGCGTGGTTGCCCCGCCGGGGGAATGGCCGGGCCGTAATAGCCACCGTTCAAGTGGGGTTGCTTATCAGCCATGCTTGCAGATAATTAAGTTAATTGAATGAGTTGTGAATTGTTATAGGAGATTGAAGGTGGTGAACTGAATTGTAAGAAGGGAGTGGTGCGTATATATATAGAAAGGGAAGACAACGTACGCGGTTGTGAACTTGTGAGCACGTGGTCTGTGTTATTTATTTATTTACTCGTGAAAGGAATCCATCAACAGCAGCTGATTGTATTGACTAGTTTGACCGAGCAACAAAACCGCGGGAAGGAACATTTGTGCGGAAGCAATCATGCATTTTTTATTGTAGACGTAAGCCTCCTCTTATTAGTTGTGACTTGTGACTATACTTATTCACAACTACGACACTTGTGCAACTTGTCATTATGGGTATAACCAATTTCTGCAACTTGAAATCAAATACATTAACTTAGATCTTAATAACATTATTAAACAAGAGCACCAAGACAATTATATCTATCTTTGTTCCTCTTGATTTTGGTAGCATTGTTATCACCATTCTCCTTCCAACCTCTAATCCTAATATTTTTTAAATTTCCATTTCAATGTGTACTTAAGCACTAAGAAGTAAGAACTAATTAAGAAGCACAAACATGCATCTTCCACTGAGTTATTAAAAGTATTATAATTAAAACTATAAATTATAAAATTATAAGATATGAGAATTTATTTTTGTGTAATTTATATCCATTGTTGTTTTTAGTTATTATAATAGGGTCTGTTAAGCATTCCATGAACTTGGACATGGTCTTGGTTCAGATTTTAGCATGTGACCTCGCCTATGATCAGGTGAAGTGGAGGCGGCTAAATTTAGCAAGGCACGTGATAAAAAGTTTGCTCACTTTCTTCCAAAATTTGAAAGACATTGGGGTCCAAAACTAAGGGCTGGACGTCAAATTACTACCAAGCACGTGTCATTTTTAGGTCCTCCAGCAATTATTGTAGCTCTCAATCAGGAAGACAACGAAGAAGAACCTGAAAATAAGAGGCCAAGGACTGAAGATACTATATGTGAAATTATTTGTTGTTGGGGTTAGCTCACAATTAATTATTTGAAATTAATTCCCATCCATCTAGAGGTCAAGGAATTTTGACACCAATTCCATTTACTAACTGTCAATATCAGTTTATTTGGTGCTTAATGATGACATTTGTTGCTTTGGTAAAGTTTTACTTGAGCTGTCGCAAGGAATGGTTCAATCAAATTCTATATCTTGCGGTATCCAAAATAAAAAATAAAAAATTATATATCTTGCATTAGTACTTAGTAATATGTATGACACGGAGCTTGTGACAAAAGATAATTCTTGATCCATTGATGGTTGTTTCCTGTTAGGATCAAACCCAGTACAGCATATTTGCATAGCAAAACAGATCATAAATGTTCAAGCAAATGGAAGTTTCGGCCTAGTTAGCTTCTGACATATGTATTGGGTTTGTCCCGCTGGTTTCTTATTGTATCGTCATTTCTGCTTGTGGAGGGTGTAGCAGAGGGTTTTGGGGAATTTTTGGCACGCCAGAAAATGTTTGGATCTCGGAGTGAAAGAATTGAAGGCTCCTTGGAGCGGCTTTAGGAGCTAAGAGGTGAAGTCTTGAGGGATTCATTGCCATTTTTTTTTTCCTTCTTGTTTTCTAGATTTCTCAAAGATAACTAAACCCCTTTGAGCTAGGGATGAAATGTTAAGAGTCCAAGTATGAAAATCAAATCTCACATCAAGTAAAAATGTAGTGTCAAATGGTTTGTTTGTGATTGTTATAAGTTGAGACACACAGAATTCTTTAATTTCTATAGCTCTTAAAATCAAAATATGATTTGGTCTCTCTTTGTTGCACCATCCAACTGTTAGAGAGGATCTAGTTCCGTTAAGTTCTAAAAATTCTGAGCTAACTATGTTACAAAAATGATTACATGAAAAACATATCAGATTTGCGATGTACGTAGACCTAAACATGAAGGCAAAAGACAATTCAAGAAGAGTGCCAAAATAAATTTACTGCCAAAAAACATATACATTACAACATATAGTCAAAAGAATGAATAAAATAATAACGGAAGTTACATAATTAATTATTAAAAAATAAAATAAGAATTAAAGAAATAAAATTCCAAATTAAAAAAAATCCAATCACATAATGTGCCCGTAGTCCCTAGAAATCGACATCGCACTTGGTGGTCTGAAACAGAGTAAAGGTGGCATTTTTACTGAAAGGAACCTTGAGGTGACATTTGACCTTGGGCTTGTAATCATTGGATATCACGTCCCCGAGCCTGAACCTAATCCTGAAGTTGAGTTTAACATAGATGTCGTAAACCTCAGCACTCTTGTCTAGGTTGAACTCTGAGACTTGTTCATTGTTGAGCATCAACACTTTATTCTGCCCCGAGAAAACGGCGCTCATGGGGCTGCTGCTCTTCTTGTACTGTCGGAAGGAGTTCATGTGAGTTATGACATCGAAATTGGCGAACCTGGCATCCTCGTAGAATGCTAATGCCTCTACTTTGTCGTAGTATATACTGAGTTTCTTGTTGGGATTGCGTGCAGTGAAGTTGAGTACCATGTTGTAGTTAAGGGTGTTGTTGTTGCTATTGTAATCAAATTGGGTTAGGTCCGCTTCAGTGACATGAAACTTGAAGGGGCGGGGTTGAACCACCAGCCAGAAAATGAGGATTGCGAGGCCAGCGAGGACAATGAGTGTTACCAGAATCTTCCACAAGATTCCGAAAAGGCAGCAACAGCAGCTTCTGCCGCGATGGCGAGGTTGCGCCGCCGGGGGAATTGCAGGACCATAATAACCACCGTTCAAGTGAGGCTGCTTATCGGCCATATATGCTTTCTAATGTGTGAATGAATGCACCCAAGAAATTATCAGGGAAGGATATGTATATGATGTAGAGAAATAGAGAAGGTGGTGAATTGTTAGATATTGGAGAAGGACTAAGTGGTGTGTATATATAGAAAGGAAATTAGGCATTGCAGAATCAATGGGTGCAACGCGGTTGTGAATACTGAATACGTGTCCTGTTGGGTGGGTATTTCAACCGCGAAAGGAATCGATAAACCGCGGATTGTATTGACCGGTGCAAAGTTTGATGAAGGTTGACCGTAGCAAGAACCAGGAACATTCATGCTGAAGAAATGCGTGTAATATGTCTGAAGTTAGCTATATTCTTTTAAGTATTTATATTTATTTATATACTCATTGATATTTATAAAAAAATATATATATAACCGTTCATATTCATATATATAAACTTGTATATACTATATAAAAAAAAAAAAAAAAACTTAGTGGCTTGTTTTTATTTTTGGGGTGAACTTTTTTTTTTAGGCATTTTTTTGGGGTGAACTTTACATGGACTTATAAATGTACGACATAAATATGCCATTGTTACGAAATTTGAACATTTAAAAATTGTCGCAGTAATCCGAATGCGTGTTTTCATAAAAGTATGTTCAAATGATAATGCATGTTTTTGTTTACATGTAACTTGCAACTTTCTTTTAAGGATTAAGCTTGTAACTTAGTTTCAAAAAAGCTTATAACTTAATTGCATCTCGTTGTTACTTTTGTTTTTTTTTTTTACAAATCTCGTTGTTACTATTTAGGCTACATCTAAATTTAAAAAAAAAAAAAAAATCTAAACTCCTTCATCACATCTTCCTTTTTAAGTCCTGGAATTTTCTTTATAGAGAAAATATTAAATAACATTTTATATAATTTTAAAACATTAAATACATTTTCTTTTTCAACTAATAACATTGTATTATTCAAATAAAAGATTGTATGGGTCATGGTAAGAATATTTTCATTAGAGATACTTATGAGTTGTTTAAATTTGAAATAATGTTGTTTAATTTTTTTTTTTATTGGAACAAATAATATGATGTCACTTGATAAGTACAATTGTTTAAAAATTATTTCTATAAATAATATCTTTTCAAGGATTCTACAATTTATAAAGTTAAATTAATGACTTCTTTTAACATATTTACCATTAAAATGAATAATTATGTAAAGTTTTCAGCCTATAATTATATTTTGTAACCTAATAAATTAAATGATTATGTTTTGTGTCTCTTTACTAATGATTTATGATTTAAAAGAATCATTTTCTTTAAAAGGATTATTTTCGTCCTTAATTTATTAGAACTTAAAAACTTTAATGAATAGAAATTTCCAATTAGGGTAATCAAATTGCGTATTAGCAAATGTACTTATCCGTAATATACACTACTGCATGTAAATCAGCGCCAATAAAACAATTATTGCAAGAAAACATATACAATACTGCGTTATAACGAAAGAATGAACAAAATAATGGTAAAAGTTACATAATGAATTTCCAGAATTTAAAGTAAATGGGTAAAAGACTAAGAAAGCAATATCAATCCAAGAAATCAAATGTGCAGGTGAAGTCCCTAGAAGAAATCGACATCGCACTTGGTGGTCTCAAACAGAGTAAACGTGCCATTTTTACTGAAAGGAACCTTGAGGTGGCATTTGACCTTGGGCTTGTAGTCACCGGATATCACGTCCCCGAGCCTGAACCTGATCCTGAAGTTGAGCCTCACATAGATGTCGTAAACCCCATCACTCTTGTCTTGGTTGAACTTTGAGACTTGTTCATTGTTGAGCATCAACACCTTATTCTGCCCTGAGAAAACGGCGCTCATGGGACTGCTGCTCTTCTTGTACTGTCGGAAAGAGTTCATGTGTGTTATGACATCGTCATTGGCGAACCTGGCATCCTCGTAGTATGCCAATGCCTCTACTTTGTCGTAGTAGATGCTGAGTTTCTTGTTGGGGTTGCGTGCAGTGAAGTTGAGTACCATGTTGTAGTTAAGGGTGTTGTTGATGCTATTGTAATCAAATTGGGTCAGGTCCGCTTCTGTAACATGAAACTTGAAGGGGCGGGGTTGAACGACCAACCAGAAAATGAGGATTGCGAGGCCAACGAGGACAATGAGTGTTACCAGAATCTTCCACAAGATTCCGAATAGGCAGCAACAGCAGCCTCTTCCGTGCTTACCAGCCATGCTTGCAGATGAGTGAATGAACTAATTAACAGGGGTTAATATGTTCTTTGATGTGACCAAGAGATTATCAAAGGAGAATTAGTTGTGAATTGTGAGAGAATGGATGAGACTGATACTGCTTATATACAGAAATGAAACGCGGTTGTGGGTACACGTACCTGCAGTGCGTGTTGGCCATTTCTTTTTGCCTAATTCGTATTAGTTTATACTCGGCGTATTTGTATTGACCGGTACAAAGTTTAACTTCGTACGGAAGAAATGCATTATGCATAGCCCCCTTTTAGTAATCGTTTTGAGTTGTGATTGTGACGATCATTCTTATCAAAACCAACGAGACTTGATCTTGTCTATTTGTGCGCGTGAACTTTACATGACAAGTTGGCAATACCATATTTGAACAGTTGAAAATCGTTGCTGAAATGCAAATGCTTTTTTATTTTATAAAAGTTTCTTACAAATCTTTTGTGTGTTTTTCCAAGATAACGAAACTTCCAAGTTCCAACCTCATCGCATCTCATTATTACCATGTGGCTAGGCGACTAATTGGGCTATTCAAGGTGATCCATAAAAGCCCACACCAACAGCATGAAGGTGGTGAAGACCCTTTTCAAATCGGGCCACCAAGAGGCCCAGTGTGGACTGCTATTCTTTCTATTCATCTGTTTCTCAGCTGGCTTTCTTCTTACCAGAAGTTTAAAAAATAAAAAATATTACACCTTGATTCAATTGTCCTCTGATGGTTATTCAAGTGATTAAGAGTTGGGTCATGCAGAAAGAGTCTTCATTCATTTTTAAAAATATTATTTAATTACAATTGCTATATATTAAAAAATATAATAAATCCATTAAGGAAATAGTTATCAAATTTGATGATCAAATAAATTACCTTCTTTTAACTCGTTAAAGAATTGGATCAAAATCATTAGACTACAACACCAACATCTAACTTTATTTATTAATTACACAAGTCACCTGCTTTGTTTTTCCAAATTTATATGTCATTTTCGAAGATATTTCACACTTGTTTTTAGCCCAAAAAAGCGGAAAAAAATATCTTGCTGTAGGAAATAGTGGAATACTAACATAAGATAAATAAAGAAGCATCTGAGAGAGTTGAGGTTTTAGTCAATTCATTAATGGTGACAGAGAGACCATGTGATTGATTATTGTATTTGTGTCCCGTTAGAAGCAAGCAAAATACAATAATTAATATACGTGGTAACGTTCCTATGTATAGGGTTGCTGAATTCAGAGTGCTTGATGAGTATTGTATGGAGCGTCGTCGTGAGTCGTTATCAAAGTTGCATCCTATCAAATTAATTCTTCTCACCAAAACGAAAAAAAAAAAAAAGAAGTTGCATCCTATCACATGCACATGGTGACCGGTTTTGAATGTTGACGAATCAAAGAAGGTTCCTTTAATTTGCCCTACCTTGACGGTGCTGAATACCAAATCTGTTGGAACACTATTTGATGCTAATTGCTAATTAAGCATGCATGTGTTCTGTTGAGTTGTCCAAGTCTCTGATTTGATAACAGAATACGCATAAATGAACAACTGAACTCCATTTGTAGGAAAGTCCCTTTTCTTTCACTGCATTAGTAGTAGGCAAGGTAGGTAAAGGAGGCTGAAAAGGACAACCACCACCACCACCAAGCCATGTGGAAAGAACGTGGACAAAGTCATTGACCATAATTAACCTCTAAGTACAGGTTAAATAGAGACACTATCAATCAAATTCAATGACATGCTCGAATTAATAGTTGGTTTAATTAGGATAGATAATGGCCGAGAGGGGAGGTGTTATCTAATAGAACACGCATCTTACGTTGAATCTGGGTTTAGGTATTTCCACGGATAATAAATTACTAAACTAAAAATGAGAAAGGAAAAGTGGTCCAACTATATACATTAATTACGAAATTATCATAACATACTTCATTATTGATCCAATAATATACAGAATATGCGGCAGATACTAAAGTTCACATGCATATCCAAGAAAAGTTGAGAAAATTCAAGCCAAATAAACACAGAGAATCATAAACTAAGAATATTCTTGAAAGAAGAAGGCAAATAGCACTGGACTGAATTCTTTATCCAAATTGAAACAACGTTTTAATTTATCTCAACTGGCTTTGTTACAAATTGTAATTTCGCTCATCACCTGAGAATTTTCTCCAAAGACAAATTTATTCTATAGCAAAATGTACAATTCCAAATACAGTAACAAAGACATGTACGTATGTCTAACAACAAAGTGATCCATAGAAGAAATACGTAGTAGAGGAGATAAGAAGAATACGTATATAAAAAAATGAAAAAGACCGTATATAGAATAGATAGACACTAAATAGTAAATATACCAAGGAACAGAGAAGAGCAGAGCAAGACAGAAATTAATATATGTTCGACGGCGTTGACATGCATCAAACCCCGACGGTGCAGCGTTGAACCAATTGATACTTAACGGCGTTATTGCCAAGCGCAATCCCGGTGCTTTGGGGGCCAAAGGTTATAAAAGCAGGGCAGCGCACATGGAGGTTGTAGTGGCCAGAAACGAAAGCACCAACCTTCCATCGTACCCTACCGTCAATCTTAACGAGGACGAGGATGTTACCGTTGGTCTGGTCTTGACTTAGACCAACGAAGTTGTAGGGTGCGACGGGGACGTTATTGCCGAAGACGAACGGGGACCAGACATCCTCTTCCTTGTGACCTTGGTACGAGGGAGGGATTGAAGTGCGGTACGTGACTTGCTGGTTCCGGTAGGTGACGTAGGTGTTGAGAAGGTCGTAGTAGACTCCGATTTTGTCGTTCGGGTTGCGCGAAGAAAGCGTGACCTGAAAGCTTGAGGTGAGGAAGTTAGGGATGGTGGCGTTGAACCCGTATACGGTCACGTCTTGGAGGATGAAGGTTGGTTTTGAAGGCTTTAGGGTTGCCCAGATTATCAGAACTGTCACCAACACGATGAAGGCGAAGATCACTATCCCCCAGAATATGCGTCTCCAGAGCTTGTGCTTCTTTCCCTTGTGGTGGTGACACTCTTTCACCGACATCGTTGCTTGCAGACTAGAACACTGCTTTTGTGATGAGAAGACTAGTGAAGAGAGAAAGGGAAGTTTCTTACTTAAAGTCTTACTAATTATTTATAAATAAATAAATATTATTGTTGGGCTTTAAATGATATGGTAAGATCATGTTTACATCATAGAGGGTTATTGTATTGGATGATGATTAATGGTTGAGTTAACTTATTTGAGACATGTATACGTATTATTACGTAGTCAGCGCGCAATTGAATGTCTTTTATTATTTATTTCACTTCTTGTTTCATCTTTTTCCTTTTGGATTAGAAGCTCCCAAGTAATACGGGTTCGCTTGAAACTTAAATGATGTTTTACTGTCATTGGCTCCTCATTTTACTACTTACTAGCACATTTTCTAATAACTTTTTTTATTATCGACTATAACTCATTAAAAATATATATAATTTAATAAGCCTGATTTCTTATTTAATAAATTTTAGCGAATAATTGAGTGTGATAAAAATAAGATGTTAACTAACAAGAGCTTTGCATCGAAAGTGACTCGATCCCCGGCTCCTTTGTCCTGTTAGCCCGTAACAGGTGCTCTTTATCCCATCCTTTCGATAGCATTGTTCGGGCCATAGAAATGGTATGCAAAAAATAATTGGGAAATTATAATCATTCATGGCCTACAAGAGAGGAATCAGAATATTGCTGACTTGTTAATGAGTTATTTGCATACCTTGTCTCTTGGAGTTGAGCTGCATGTTTTAGAATTGCCACTTAATAAATGCATGTGGCTCCCTCTGTTTTAGAAGAGTGCTGGAGTATCACGGGATATATAAGCGTATTATGAGTACTGAATTCAGTAAAATTTTGACTACATAAATGCATATAAAGGATTAAGACGTACATTTTATTTAAACAAAATATAAGTCGATCTTATATGACAATTTGAAACGACCAACACTTTTACATGTGTTAGCCATGAATATATTGGACAAGATCTAACGAGTTCATCGAGTATATATCTCAATCAGAACCATGCACTTCTTATTAAGCTAGCTGAACAAAAGAGAAATCACTTATCTCTAATCCAAGAATTCGAAAAAATAAACATATAGAGGCCATAACGGCCTAACTTCTAAAAGAGCAACGTGATCATTGCATTATCAAGAAATTCAAATTGAATTGTTTAAACCGGCCAGACCAAGGTATAGAAGCAAGTTGAGTTAATTAAGATCTTGCGTATAAAAAAAAAATGTTGAGTTAATCAAGATCAATTTTTTTTTTTTTACAAACTACTAGCTTGTTGAGCCAGGCCAACGCATGAGCCAAGCCAAATTGACCTAATTTTTTTAGACTAAATTTCAGAGTTCAACTTGATTTTCTTTTACTCCCGGCTGCCCCTTGATGTGTGAATTTATTATCATTGTGTAAAAAAAAAGCTAAATTTTAAAACAGAGGCGGCGGTGAGTCACTTTAATTAATTCGTTTTATAAAATTATTGATAAAATATTAAATGAAACAACTCCACAGTCCTAGCATATAAATGTTTCCGGGGGGAAAAAACGTACTCCTATGTATTTCGTGATGACTGATGAATAACAATTATCTTTTGTGAAATATTATCTTTTCGTGATGAATAACAATATTATTTCCAGTACTTATCCTCGTTTTACAATATAAGAGTATTTGATTTGATGCATCATGACTCTATCTTTCTTTTTATACATATATGCGCATGACTCTATCTCCTTTCTCACAGCAATATTTGATTCAACATTTATTAGTACTACTGCACAATTTTTTTAATTCTATAGCTATACATTATTAATCGAGGTCTTATTAATTTAAATGTAGAGTCTCGTCCATTTCTATAATGGCATTGATTTCACTAATATTGTTTATGCTTGCCAAGTCAACAAAGGGATGCTTAACATTTTGTAAAATAATCAAAGTTAAAAACAGACAAAGAAGGTAGAGATGTGAGAAATTCGCTCAAACTAATCATTAATCTTGTTTTTTAAAAATATTAATATATTCAAAGATAGTATAATTATATCAGATTAAATTATGAAATTTCATCAGTATATATGGATGTTTGAACGGGGAAAAGAAAATCACAATCGACACGTTAAATTTATGCCCCACTTCTCTTGTCATGACAGAAATGCTCCCAGCTCAGCCACACCGACCATGCTTTGGCTTTTCTTAATGAGTTTCGAGAATATACCAAGGCCCGGCCAAAAGCTTAAGGCCTTTTATAATTATAGCATAGTGTGAATCAATGAAAATGAATCCACGTCTGCGACTGCGAGAAAAAAGGAATCAATTTGCATTTGCATTAAGAAAACTCTCTTTTGTATATATAAGCATTGTGGGGGGTAAGTAAACACCAATTCCTATAGTTTCATGAATTGTGGGTAACTCAAAGCAGTAAAGAGACCTATAACAGTTGAGGTTGCAAAACTACTTTTTTTTTTTTTCTTCGCTTGAAAGATTCCTCCCCCTCTTTCGGTGTATGATTGTTGCATTAAAATGTTTCAATCAGATCAAGTAGAACAATAAATGAAGAACATAAATAATTTATTTAACCAACTATATCAAAAGGTACTTTTATTTTTTTATTCAAAAGAATCAAATCCTATATTATGGGATTTATAATTTTCACGCATTTTATTTAATTAATTGACTTAGATTCCCTTTATACTAAATCAAAAGATGATAGATGCTTTAACAGAGTAGTTTAAAAAGTAAAATAAAAATGATAAATCTACCATATATATTTATCTAAATCTTTTTGTTTGCTTTTAGGTGTAATATTTTTCGCAAATCTACATATTCCACACGGATCTTGATAATATATAGAGAGAAACTTATCCAAAAAAATGTAGAAATGTTTGGGTACAAAATATTACATACCACAGCACATCTTATTAATCATTTCGCTTTCAATAGTTGACACTCTAACTACTCGTACTCTGTCTCCAGTTGATGAACTATTACTGTTTACAAGCTATAAATAACCAACCCCACCCCAGTTCACTACTCACCATTAATATTTCTCTACTCAGTCTCTCTCTTTAGCACTAAAATAATTAAGAAACAACTCCCTGCTACGTTGAAAATTCAAAGGATAGAAGTAAATGAATATAACCAGTTAATAAAAGCAACACCGGTTTCACAACTACAAAAGTAACTTAATTAAATGTTATCGATCATTATAAAATGAAGGATTATTCGTAGGCATGATCATGAAGTTTATTAAAATAAAACAAAACATTTCAATAGTTTTTATAAAATTTATTAAAATTAATTAAAAAGGTCATAAAAAATCATGAATCACTTTGATAAGTTCAGATAAACTTTTTTCAAAATGTGACCTGAATTTCTTCGTTGAAAATTCAAAGTTTGAAAGCAAATGTAGACAACATATGCCCGTTAATCAACTTCACATTACTTTTTATCTTAGTAGTTTTGATCTTACCTTCTGGCTCACGTTATATATCTATTTTTCTTTACTTATAGAAGAAAATTGTCTAGACTCTAGTGACGGCAGCAACCTTGCTATGACACAATAGAGACGAGGATCACGAAAAGTACCACTAATTGATCGAATTCCTCCAAAAGGTGGGTGGGGAGAAAGTAAGAATTTTATCAGACATGTTATTTTTTTGTGCATTTAACAATCACAATGCATTATTATTTTATAAGAATTGCCCGTTCTTCAGCCCACTTTACAGCGCTTTATTTTTGTCTTCTTTCACTAATCAACAGTGCTTTCTTTCTTTAAGAATAACTTATTCAATCCGTGTGGTAGGTAGTAGGTAGGTGTACACATATTGACAAGGGAAACTTCTTCTGTTCAAACGAAACGCAGAGCACTTGTCCATGGAAATTCCAATTCAACTGTATTCTAATTTAATTGCCGCTACATTATTATCTTTCTTTTAGTTAATATCTTTCACACTATTCTATTAACAATGTGGCCCAGCCCAGTAGAGAAGCAAGAATTTCGAGTAATAATAGTTTTTATAAACTATTTAAATATTTTATAAAAAAAGAATAATATTAAATAACAATGAATACATTTAATAGTTTGATAAATAATAAATATTTATCATTAAAATAAAATATATAAGTTTGTAAAAAAATGTCAGAATATTCTTTCAACTGAAGCGAAAGTATACCCCCAATCATACAATAGATATTAAAAAGGCTGTGGGTTCATGTTCATGCACTTGCACTGACACTGAGGATGTATTCTAAGCTTTGACCTTGTAATCCGTCCCAACAAGATCTTCTTGGGGACTTCTAAAATTCCTGAACTTAACTGGTACCTTTACTTTTTACTCTCTGGATTTGCTAACATTTAACGACAACGTTTAGTAATCAATTACTCCGGAGTACACAAAACTCAAATAAAAATAAATTATATATTTTGTAAGAAAAAACGTAATTTTAATAAATAATATTAACTTAATAAATACCTACTCCGTTAAGAATGGATCAGGATTACAATTCAAAACGACAAAGGCCATATATGCAAGAGAAGATTTTCCTTCTAAATTTTCGATATCTTTTGATTTTGGGACATATTTTGGCTTTCTTTAAACTTGTTAGTTTGGTCCGCATATGATGCATACCATGTGAAAAAAGACACTAAAAGGCAAACAGAGAGAAAAGCGTTGGTGGCTAGGGTAGACGTTGGAGGTTTAGATGTGAAAGTTCTAGAATGGCTGAAAACTCCAAACTTAAAGAAGGTAGAAAGAAACAAGTAGTGAGTGGATAATGAAAGGCTTTCACTCTATTATTGAAATTTGAAAGCAAGAAACTTGTGGTTTCTAGTACTGTATTCGATATAAAAAAAGAAAAAGAAAAAAAAGGAGAGTAACAATATGTAAATACTAGTATTCTAAGTACCTTATTAACACTATTGTTTTTTTACTCTCTCCTTATCTCTAGGTATCAACTAGAATAGAGATGTTCAAGAATCTTCACTAAAAAAAAATAATCTTCTAAGGACCAACTATTTTTATTTAGACAAACAATGCTGAGTGAGCAATCCCACGAAAGCATCTTTACCTACTAAAGGCAGACAAGAAAATGACTACTTTAGCTTGAAACAGGATAGATACCTACTTTAATCCAAATTTTGATAAAAAAAAAATTCACCCTAAAGAAAATTATTATTTTAGAGATATTCATTTTATTACGTTGTTTCTTTACATTATTCTCACTCGTCTCACTATATTAATATGAAATGAATTGAAAAATAAGCAATAGTGGTAGACGTACTATGAAATATGAATTACACTACGTACTATTCCTTCTAATTTTGAAAATTACACTCTTCTTCCTAAGAGATTATAATATATGCTCCAATTTAATCTATTTAATTTAAACAGTTTTTATAGGGATGATTTTTTTTCTTCTCTTTTATATGACTCGATATTATAGACAGATAGTTTTAAATCGTTAGCACATATTCTGGACTTCAAAAGATGAAGTAGAGATTTTAAATGAACTTTCCAAATTAAGCAAAGTGAATTTTAGAATTAGTTGTTGATTGGCGGTGAACTTAAATATTGTAAAGAAAAGGAAAATAACTTTAAAAACTCAATAAAAAATACTTAATAAGATCATCTACATATGATGAATTAATATATATTATACTCCATAAAGAAATACTACTTTTAAAAGAATAGTGATTATCATCCACCTAAAATAAAGTACAGTAAATCATAGAGAAGAGATAAAAAAAAAAAAAAAAAAGTGACAACTGCAACTTGATATGCCTAAAAAGTGATGCAAGATTTAATTTGCTAACCAAGAAGTGGATCATACTAAAACCCTCGCCTAGAGAAAACAAAACCAAACGGCACCGTCCTAGGAGCGCGCAGTAGCAATGGCCAATGGGTCAACCTCAACCATGTGCAAAATTTCACTAAGCAAAGTGGCAAAGGCAAACCATCACGTGTCAATGTCATCAACAGAAGCATTATTCACTCAGTAGCCATCCATACAATTTAGTTAGGCTTCTTCCCTAACCCAACTTTTCAAACAGGCCGGGCCTAAACTCATATGTTCGAGCCACATTTATGCTGTTGGGCCGGGGAGGGACTCATCTCTCGGGCTTTAGAATCCAGCTCCAACGGCACCATTTTTTCGTCTCTCTTTCACTCTTTCGTTAGATTATAGGTAATCTTTTCAGCAGAGGTATAGCATTTTTACAGTTTTGTTTTCTTTAACTCTAAAACTCATATCTGGAATTTCAATTGACTTTTTGCTGCCATCTAGTGTGAGGCATTATTATGTATAATTTCTCATATTCTTATGAGCTTTAATTAGAAGCTAAAATCTTTGACTAAAATACAATGATTATGTATGCTGATAAGTTTCAATAATTTTTCATTCTAACAAGATAGGAAAAAAATATAGGGATGAAGCAAAAAGTTAATTTTATTCCTATTACCCTAAAAACGAATGATAACTTTTGTTCCCCCCATAGATTACCCACATGAAAAAATTGTATTACACCCAGGAATTGCATTTCTCATATATAAAGTTGGCAACTAACGGGCCTTCCTGCATTGTCCAACGCGCCGTTGCCGGTGTTGTTTTGAAACACAACCTTCAAGCCGTTGCAAAGTGCTAGCACCAACGTGCTTTTGGTGGACATTGAGCTAGACTTGAAAGCAACCATGGTAGTCATCCTCAAAGTAAATGTGACGGAGCCACCGGCTTGTTCCTTCCCCATGTCATCCAAGTCCCACTTTGCGAACGAGAATCCATTTGACGATGGTGTAACATCAATTCGTTTAACCTCGTTCTTGTCCATCTCAAAATCAGGTACATAACTCACTGCTAATACGCCATCTTTGTGTAACAAATCCACCTTAAACTCGGATATCAAACCATTTAGCCTGTCGTTGCTGTTTTGAACCATGATGCTTATGTTCCAATTCGCGGCTAATGTTGGAGTGGTGTTGAAATTCACCACGGATAGGGAATTAACCGTGTAAACGGGCAATTTGGGGTGTAACAAGATTGCCAAAATAAGGGTGGCAACAAAGAGGCCCATGAACATTAAACATAAACACAATACGAAGCCACGGGCTAAGGATTTGCTTGCACCACCTTTGTGATAATTGGGTGGATTGCTAAAGTAGGGGCCTGCGGGGTAATGGTATGGCTGCTGCTGATACTCATTAGGGTGTGGGGCATAACCTGGTGGATAACCTTGGTGAGGCACCGGTTGTGGGGCATAGCCTGTGTGTGGGGCATATCCCGGCTGGTAATACATCATTTGCGGTGGTGCCGCCATCGGTGGTGGTGCATCCTCATGCTTGTGGGAGAATGATTCTTTTGCGTGTTCTCCTGATCTTCCATCATGGGATGGATCCATCACGATGCTTTTTCTGATTCTCTCCCAATCGTGATGCTGGGAGAGAGAAACAGAAGGGTAACGGAACAGCAACGTGATTATGTATTCATTACCTACATTCTAATATTCATAAAAAAAAATTACCTACATTCTAATTTTGTAAATTCTATTTTGGAGGTGGTTAACAAATAATAAAACTATAAGAAATATATACAAATTTATATTTTTATATTTTAGTTAAGTAGTGTGGAAATTTTGCAAGTAGATACAAGTTTATTGTTTTCATAGCATCGTATAATGTTTCTGTGTTTACTGTACAGGGATAAATTGTACGTATATTAAAAAAATGTAAGAACTGAATGAGAATTAATGGAAATCACTAACTTTTGAGAAGTCTATCTGACAAGTTATTTCCCTGTGAAAGTGTACGACGCTTTATCCCTTTGACTCAATCTTAATCATGAGTTATTTAGGTAAGTTTCTTTTTTTTTATGTATTTTTTTTATATTTCATTATATATGACAAAATAGGAAAAAGTTGTTAAAAATAAAAAATATTGTAAATATAGTATCATTAAATACAAGATAATTAATTAAAATTTACTTATATTTTTCTCATCACACATTTATTTTGGCTTAAATAGGTTTTCTAGTATACTACCTACATTTTACTTCTTTTTTTTATTAGAAATACTACCTAGATTTTACATTTTTATTTTATTTTAACTTCAATTTTTTTATGTTTAATTTTAATATCTATTAATCTATTACATTATCACTTAAATATCAGATATTAAAATCAAATACAAAGAAAAAATAGTCAAATGAATTTATTTAAACTTATTTTATGATATAAGTACTTATTTTAATAATAAATAAATTTATATTTTTTTAATGTATTTATCTAAATTATTTCTATTTAAAATAAATATTTTTTTATTTAAATAAACAAATCCTAATTACTCAGTAAATAATTATTTATTTTAAATCACTTATTTTATTTTATTTTTTTAATTTTAAACAAACTTACAGTGAAAAATATATTTAACTATATTTTTTCTTAAATATTTCGGTGTCCATAGGAACAGGAGAAGTATATTATTATACACATTATGCAGTAACTAGAAGTTGTCGAAAAGATCAATCATTTAATACAGGGTTTGATCGGCACTTGCAAGATTTCGCATATCTAGCAAAGAGCTGATTGATCATTTTATCTGAAGGAATTACTGACATCATCAATCATGTGTTTTAATTTTTTAATCTGTCTCAATTACATTGACATTTCAAGTACTCAACTTATACAAAATTCTTAAATCTCAGAGAGACAACCTACGTGTGTCTATATATATATATATATATATATATATATATATATATATATATATATATATACCTAGCTACTAGACCATTAGCAGAAACCTTAACAAGGTGTTATCGAATTAATTCAAAAGAAAGAGAATGGCTTCCAGTGTAAAGGAACCGAGAAGTTCCTATTAGGGTTAGCCATCCTTCCTGAATCCTTATGAGGCAGAAACTGAACCCTCAAGTCTTCACAATGAGGATTCATGACCACATCTGAGACCCACGTTTCCCCATAGTAAATCGCTTGCACCTTCATTTGCATTCTGAAACTCAGAGACCCATCTTTTGCTTTATCTCTACCCATCTCCTCCACCAACCGATTCTCCACAGAGGGTTGATTATCCTCCTCCCACCCTTCCCCTCCTCCGTTGGTCGTGAACTTTAAATGCAGTTTCACATTCTCCTCCTTGTTCAAGTAAAAAGGGTACGAAGAGGCCACAGAAAGAGCATCTTCCGGGTTTTGCTTATAGGATATAGTGAAATCAATGCTTCGGAAATAGATACTCGAGACGTTGGTGTTTGTGACCGTAAACTTGGCATCCCACGTGGCAGAGACTCCTCCTCCTCCTCCCATTGTAGTGAAGTTGGAAAGATACATTGAATTGAGAACGAAAACTGGGGGAATAGGGTCTTGTTTTGGCGTACCCATACGCTTGTATAAGGGTAATAATATTAGCATCATCAACAACGTGAGGCCAAGGATGTCTTGAATCATTTCGCAGGAGTCTGCGCTGATGCTTAATAATTCTTCGGTGTAATAATGTTCGGACATGCCTGTCCTTGTTGTGCCTGTAGTACTGAATTCCACAGAAAGTGAGAGGGGTTGTTGGTCTTCATGATTCTGATCACCAGGATCACGAACAGGTTCGGTTTCTGATTGGGGAAGAGGGGAAAACCTGAAAACCTGGCCTCTCTCGTTTTGGGGTTCAACATTGTTAGTTGATGATGCCATGTGTGTTGGTGCAGATGAAGAAGGAGGAGAAGGAGAGGTGGGAGAGAACGGAATGATGGGTGGGTAGAGAAGAGAAGGGTGAGAGGATTATTATTATATTATATGCAGGGTTGTCACAAACGCGCTAACAAACACTAAATTCGTTGGCGGTTTTGCATGGAAATGACCATGACGATGATGATGAATTTCTTATGTGTTGGATTTTCTCTTTGTTAAATATAGATAAGAAAAAAAAAAGCAGGAGGGATTGTCTTAAAGCATGTGACGGGCGCTGGTTTGGCTGCTAAATTTTATTAGAGAAATTAACTAAAATTATACTATCATATTTTGAATTTTTTTAAATACATAAAAGTATATTGAGAGGATGATGAAGTATAAGAAAACATGGCACTCTATTAAAGGAGAGAAAAGAATAAGTAAAAAACAGTGGCATGTTAAAATGAAATAAAGAGACAAAAAATATATGCAAAAATGTTGTATATATAAATAATTAATATAGCTCATTTCATTATAATAAATGTAAAAAATTGAGATAATTTCTCTTTGTTAAAAAAGAATGATAAGAAGTCTTGTTAATGTTGTAAATATTTGTTTTTCATGTATATATATCTTAAGTTTTCTCTGCAGGCTGGATATAAGATTTGAGGAAACTTATCATCATTAGTTATTTAGTGAAGAAAACTTAAGATATATATATATATAAAAGAAAAAATATATATTTGCATTATTTATAACACTTTTCGTCATAAAAGTATTAAGTTCAGTATATTTTTTTATTAGGCGTGAGTATGCTAAGGAAACAATTTGACTTCCAATAATTTTTATTTCTATTAAAATCATAATTCTCTTATAACTATTCTTTTATTAATTTGTCTATTTATTAAATAGTGAAGACGTTAATATTTTTATAATATTTTTTTATAATTTTAAGATACTAAATATATTTGCTTCTATTCAATTCGGTATTAAAAGAAACTGAAGCTTGAAATAAAACAATAATTACAAAAGAAAAATTAAAACATAATTTTAATTAAAAGGTTATGATCAATATATTTACAAGTCTCTTTGTAAAGACATGAATATCCTAGAATTTGCTCATGGTTTAGAGAATAATATGTGCAAAAAAAAGAAGAAGAATTATGTACAACATATAACACTATACTATCTATATCGAGTCTTTAACAGGACCCCATTCAATAAGACCTACACACTCTCTAGGCTTGAGATCGATCATATTCGCCGCCTTACCCTGTTGATCATGATCATCTCCATCGACAAACTTCACTTCCAAATGACTGCATTTAGGATACATAGTGAAAGTTGCGACCCACCCATCACCCAACCCAATCTCCCCCATGACCATCAAATGAAGACTAAACCTCGTGGCTCCTCGTTGCACGTCTTGTGCAATGGCCTGAACGACAGTGTCGTTCACAATGGGCTGGTTCTCCTCCCACCCCGTCGTACTCAACTTCAAATGCACCCTCTTCATCTCTTCCTCCTCCAACAACACAACCTCGCTCTGCAACGTGAACTGTGGCATAATGGGAGTGATCAAAGCCAGCGTCTCGTTTTCCTCGTAACTTATCTTCGTTTCCAGCTTCAGGATGTTGACGTAGGAGCAGTTCATGACGTTGGTGATTGTTAGCGCCACGTCCCACGAGGACGACACCTCCCCCTCGGAGACTTTAAGGTGAGGAACGTGGAACGAGTCGAGGAACAACTTGGGCGCGACCGGTTCGATCGTTGGTTCAAATGATTCCCTTTGGTGAAGGGCAATCCCAATGAGCAACATTCCAAACATGGCCAAACGCAGCATTATCACAACGGCGTCCCAATCGAAACGTTCTTCTTCGCATGCCTCTATCACTATGTTATGACCACGACCATCATTCACCTCAATTTGACGACTTTGCCCTTGCTCAACGTCGACTTGTGCCAGAGCCGAGAACTGGATTCTTGAGTCAACTTGAGGCGTTGAATTTGACATCATGATGATATTAGATTTTTTTATAATAGACTAATGAAATTGAAAATTATGTGATGATGATAAAATTAAATGTGTTGCCATTATATATATATATACAACGTTTGTGGAAAGGGACGAGGAAGACGTTAAATTATAGCTAATCAGTTAATGTCGACAATGTTACATCTGGAAGGGGTTAATTTTGGTGCGCGGTTGCTGGGGCTTGTTGATATATTGATCGTAATGATCAAGCATTTCGTAACTGATTTTTGGTTGCTTATTATGATGTGTTATAGGTGTATGTTACATTTTTGTTGTATTAAAAACTTTCTGAAAAGCGTCACTGGTGATTAGGTGGTTTAATTTTTGTTCTCAATGTTTTGGCCTTTTGAATTTGTGAAATACTATATAGTTAGGTGGCTTGAAGATTTTATTTCATTAAATCTTTTGGATGTTGAGTTTAATTTTTACTATGTTCACGGCCATTTATTTGGTATTTCGTGTCTACCAACAGCAATGTTTTCAAAAATATATTTTATAAATTTATAGTATTTCTATTTAAAAATAAAATAAAAATATTCAATGAATATTTGTAAGACAAAAATCGCACTTTCTACAAAAAAAAAAAACTAAAATAAAAGTATCATCAAATCATTTTTGTTTACTTAAACAATTGGACCTAATCAACTAATTTGTTTACTCCCACGTATAGAACTTAGCCCAATCCAGTAAGTCCAGCCCATAAGTAATTAAAAATGAGAATGGCGTCTAAGCTGGGAGCAACAATAAATTAAAAATAGTCTGCAACCTACGTCCAACGGCAGAAGAGGAGCGTCACGGCAATTGGATTTGAGGGTGGCGGTTTTTTAATTCATAATTGTATTTTTTAAAACGAGTCTGAGCTGGAATTGTTTGAGTTGTAAATATATATAATATAATATAATCCACCACCTTGCATTATTTTTCAACAGCTAAGGTGTGTCTCTACTTTATCATCTGAAGTACAAATTGCCCTCTAGAAGCCCTGGAAACACTCATGCCTCATAGTTTTGTTAAAAATTAAAATGTAGTAAGATAAACGCATCTTCTGCACTTTCGGTACAATTTAGATCATTAAGACTTAGGCTATAATATAATAAAACATTTTCTTGAATATGGAGAGATATTGAGCTTAGTGAAGAGAGTAGATGTTTCGGTGAATTGGCATAGTATCTATTGGACTAACATTTTTACTTTGTCAACTGTCAAGCCATATTAGACGGAAGATGGGTCTAATAATCGCAATTGTACAAAATTGAGCCTTGTAACAATCAGAATGTGGTACGATGAAAATTGGTTCAAAAATCAAAATCACTGAGACTGAATGTGATTAGTTATTGTTCTTGTAACTATAAATCGTGTATAGAATTTAAGAGACTAGCATAGGAACATTTAGAGTGTAATATTTAGTACCTCTTAACAAAATAATTATATTTTTAAATGTTTATCACGATTGGATAGATACATGATATAAAATGTAAAGAATATAGACTGAAAAGGAAAATATTAGAAAAAGTAGAATTGGATGGCGAAACAGTTGTAACATAACATCTCAATCATGATTCACGCCAACTGATAATTCTTGCCCTCAAATTGAGGTTGCAAATTGCAATAGGCTTCAACAACGACGCAGAGACAGCAGCCCTTGCTGCCCTACTGCCACTATACCATTATTAATTAATTTATTAATACAACTCACGAAAAAACAACCCTTTCTTTTCTCCTTAAGGTCCCCAAAAAACCATAACTACCACAAAAACCTTTGCCTGTGTCTCCTACACGAAATCAAAACCCCCCCTCTCCACGGGGTGGCTGATTCCATTCATTACCCATGTGTGTACGTATCCTATAGTCACCTCACCTAATCATTAGACTGTGCCACTGCCTTTTCGGTTTAACCAAAAAAAAAAACATGTCATCTACGCTAAATATGCACAACGCCATATCACCAAATCCAAAAGCATAAAAAAAAAAAGCGAGAGATACGTAACGGCGTCGTTAGACGGATCCCTTGACGGGTCGGGCAACTGGGCCAGCCGGTGAGCGAAACCCTACCGTAACGGCGTCGTAAACGCACCAATGAAAACCGCCGTCAGACCCCGTTACACAGTCCTCGCAGAGCATTCTGATTCCCATACTCATAAGATAACGTTCCCTTTCTATTTGTAAATCCCTAACCCATTTCTCGTACTCGGCCCGGCCCAGAACGGCGTTGTTTCGGCGCAGGAGCACCACGTTCTCCGGCGGCGCCGCGTTGCTGCCGCTCCGGGAAGAGCCTTTGTTTCGCGGCTTGTTCCTCCGACTACGGGGACGCCTCGATCGCTCCACGAAGAAGAACGAGGAAGAAGCGGCGGCGTTGTCGCGCGCTACGGAGGAGAAGTTGACTTTTCCGGTGACTGGGATTCTCCGGTTGGTGCCGATGGTGGCCAGGTAGACGGAAAACTTGTGCGGGGAGATTCCGATCTTCTGGCTGAGAAAAGAGAGGAACTTGTTGAAATTGAACGACGCATCGACTGTGACCTCGCCGACGCTGGCCTCCGTGTGGCCGTCGAAGTAGACGACGGAGATGGGCACGCCCCCGCCCTCATCCATTTTGCTCCGATGAGTCGGTGAGGGGATTAGAGGGTTTTTATGTGTATTTATATAATTAAATGAAAATAAACGTAGAAAAACAAGAACGTGGAAGCGGGGTTTTAATTTAGGGGTGGTTTCGGGAATACGAAAGGCGGTGATGGGTATTTATGGGATAGGAGCTTTGAGGAAGAAACTGTCCTCTTCATGTCATATTTATGGAAATATTTAAATTTGTCTTTAACATTCTTTTTAAGCTTTCTATCATACTACTATTAAACACAGTATTAAGAAAATTGAAAATGTATCGGGTAAATAATTTTATATGGTCAGTAAACTCACATATTTTGTTAGATGGTAACATTAAAGAAGATGTATTCATTGTCAATTAATTAATTAGAATCAGAACAAGAGTAAAACATTAATAGTCTTGAGAATAGAATAATATAAAAATATTGTTAAATTTAATGATGGAAAATAATATAAAAACATAGTATAAACTTATTTTCCTTTGGAATGACATGTATTAATTATTAAATAAAAAGAGAATAAAAAAACATTAGTAATTTTTAAGGATAATGATGGGAAATAATATAAAAACATAGTATAAACATTTTTTTTCAATGTTTTTAAATATTTATTACTATAGAAAGAAAATGTTATGTATTAACTTCTGACAAAAGAAGTATATGTAAGGGAATCAAATGTTTTGATATATGATAGAGTAGTCATTGTAATTAATTTATCCATATCTTTCCTAGTTAAATGTAAGGGAGAGTATAGGTTATGCTTCACCCAATTTTGTTTAACTTGTATTTTTTTCTTATGTTACTTTAAAGTTAAAACTTAAATTTAGAACTTTAAAAATTAATAAAAAAGTTGTTTGATAAAAAAATCAAATTATTTATAGTTATCTCCCTCACTTATAAGACATAATACTTTGACACGTTTAAAGGTAATAAATTTAGCTCCTCTAAACAAATAATTTACTTTAAAAAATAAATAAAATTCCAATTAATAAAGAAATCAATAATCAATAGAAAAAGTAATTTATTAAAATTTAATTTTATAAACACATGTATAATAAGTTAATAACCAACTTTCTTATATTATGCATCATTATTAAAGTCTTATTCTCATCTTCTGAAATATCAAATCAAATATCATAACCTTCTGTATTTTAAGATAAATACTTATTTTATATAAGTAAAAGTGATATTTAAGAACTTGTTTCGAAGTCAACTTTTCGCAGTAAAACTTAATACTATACATTTCTAACCCTATCACAAACGCTTAATCACTTGACACAGCCATACATATGCTAAAATACCTCAACCAAATTTATTCTCTTTAAGCTGGCGTATTCATAGCTTAAAAGTCATACTCAAGAACCTAATCGGAAAATCAACTCAGTGACTAAAGACTTACAACAATAAGAAGCAATGAGATCACGTATTCATAGCTTATATGGGCTAAAAAGGTATACTTTACAAGAGGTAATCACAAGTCAAAACATGGCTTTATGTGTCAGTCCTAAATAGTAATCACTAATTAACAGTTTTTTTGGCTTTAATACGCCAAGAATGATCCAGTGCCGGTGTAACTTGTTGCTAATGCCTTTCCAGCTGAGGTTGGCTGGGAGAATGCTAGCTGAGAACGTTCAAGCTCATGACCCGTGCAGAAACTCTTCCTGCCACCAATTTAACATAGACCATAAACAAATTACTAAACTAGCAACTGGTTGATGAATAATTGTGTTTGGGTGAGAGTTTCCAAATTTGAAATAGAATGATTTATGTTCAGATATTTTTATTGTTGAAACAATTTGATGTAAAACTTAATGTACATTTTGTCAACCTAATGAAAAGCTACTTTTATCACTCCTATTCAATTAGCAAAATCAACTCTAACATTTCCTATGGTGAAACCAAACACACTAACAAATTAGCAGTTTAGCACACATTCAATGCAGCTAGTACTAAACTTTTCAGAGATATGATAGTAGTATTCTGATACTTCCTATTGTGAAACCAAACACATACTAACCAATTAGCACTTATTTAATGCAGCAAGTATTGAAACTTCCAGAGATTTGATATTTACCTATAGCCAACTTCCATCACCTGTGTAATTAGTTGAATCTATGCATCATTCTTTTCGTATAACAATACACGCAACGAGGTTTAAACATACAATCCCCAAACTCCTCACCATTAAGCTAATCTTAATGTCTTAATCTACACTTGCTCCAGGATATTTCAGCTTTAATTTTTTTTTAAAGTTTTCCATAATGAAATGGGCTTTAATTGCCTATATGAGAAATGACAAGTTAAGACAAGTTTAATTGAATTTACCTCACAGCATCTAGCAATTGGCTTGCAATGGCTTTTCTCCTATTAGAAGGGGTAACCCAAATGGCCCTAATGCCACAAGCTGCAGCGGTTGGGTTGCTATCACAAAGAATCGCCCCTTGCATCCTTTCAGAACCACTAACGGAAGCAACCTTTTTTTCAACCTCCCTTTGGAAAATAACATTCCCAAACTGAAGAGTGGTAGAACGCGTCTTCGCTCCTCTTTTCTTAACGCTATCAGCAGTTCCAGACACAACTTTGAATGCTTTTTCAATTGGCTCTGCAACGAGGCACCCAACAACCCTGTGAAGAGAAACCAACAGATACACCTTGCAGTGTTCGTGAAGTATCCATTCACTCCCAAGCTCAATTTCCATCATTCTCACGACCTCTTCAACTTTTTTTCTGTGAGAAGATGGGTCGTTCTCGGAAATCAAAACTATTCGACCCGCTACGAGGTTGGGTAGAGGGATAACATTTTCTTTGGTCCAACCCTGCAGAAGAATAGGAATTTGAATAAGATAAATTAGAAATAAAGAATAGCAAAAAGAGAGAAAGGAAGCGGGGAATTACTTTGAATTGTATCCCCTGCGTGTAAGATTTGTGAAAGTCGTTGTGGGATTTCTCGTCGTGTGGATCGCCGGGAGTGAACTTGATTCCGCAAGTGGGACACGCGCGTAAGAGGAAATCGGATTGCCCGAAATCGAGGTGGAATTGGGCATAGCTCCTCTTCTTGTTCTTCACGACCGTTACGGGTGGTTTGGGATCCGAAGGAACAACGGTGTTGGGGTTTCGACGCCTTCGGGTGTAGGTGTTAATGATGTCGTGTTGCTGGTTCTCCCAGATGGACAAGTCATTGTCGAGAGAAGCAGAAGAGGAATCGGAGGAAGTAGATTTGAAGAAAGCGCTTATCCTGGATTGCATCTGCGATTCAATAATGATTAATGAATGAATGAATGTTTCTTCCTTCTGCTTCTGCTCTGCGCCCATGTTATTGTTATGGATGGAACTTTTCATTTGCCGCCAAAACTAACTTCAAACTCATGATTCCCGCTCATTGTGGCGCTGAGGCTCCAAATATATTATTGGGCCTATCTGTTGTGTGTATGGGCCGTGGCGGGTGAGAGAAGGCCCAATCCGAGTTGTACGAAAGTACTAACTGAAAGGAAACTGACTTTCTTCGTGGGCGTGCCAAATGCAAATGCAGATGCAACAAACGCAGCAGCAGGCCACGGCGGCACCGTTCTCAACCTCCACTCCTCCTCCATCATCCTCTGGTGGCTCCGCGACCGAGGCACCGCCTAAGCAGGTGGCTCAAGCAATGGACAAGCTCGGACAGGCCGAACGAATCATCGCCGACATCCGAATCGGCGCCGATCGCCTCCTCGAAGCGCTCTTCGTCGCGGCGGCGCAGCCTCAACAGGGCAACAAGCCTCTCCAAGTCTTCCTCAAAGAAGATGCCTGCATGCGTCAGTATCTTCAAGACCTTCGATCCCTCGGTAAGCTTGCCGTCCACTTTCGTTTTTTTTTCTGTTCCAATTCGAGTTAGGGTTTTGGTTTGAACTCTGCGGCGTCGTTTTGTGATTAGTTCGGCGTGGTTTTGGTTTGGTAGGTAAGGAGCTGGAAGAGTCTGGAGTTCTCAGTGAATCGGTTCGATCGAGGAAAGATTTTTGGGGGTTGCATATGCCGCTGGTTTGTCCAGATGGCGCTGTGGTTGCTTATGCGTGGAAACGACAGCTTGCAGGACAAGCCGGTGCTTCTGCTGTTGATAGGACCAGGTTCGTTTCGTTCAAGTTGATTCTGTTTGTTATTCAAATTTCTGATGATTTTTTTTGCATACAGCATACTTAAGTGGGCATCTTAATCTTAATATAGTACATGATATGAACCTTAGCCAAGTTATGCTGCAACTTAACTGCTTCTATATAGTGTTGTTCAATAGCTGCCATAGATAGTGCTAATAGCCGCTATCGTGACTTAGTCCATCATTTTGAGTGTCATGGTTGCAGCATATATCCTGCATCTTGTCATTTCTGGGAGTTTCCAGCTAATTGAACTTTCGAACTTGAGTTAATATTATGTCAATTTCAATTTTTATGAATATTATTTTTATTTGCATACTACTTATTTTTGGTCTATATAATTGAGATATATATCATTTATTTCTGTATATATGATATAACGGATAATTGGCATTCCACCATTTTCTGCTATCCTCAATTGATAATTGATAACAGGTAGTACAAGTAGGTTAGTTTATTTATAGTAGACGCAAGAGTGCAAGACTGTGGCTGTTAAGTGTTAACAATTGCAGTATTTTTTTGCTCACTAATCAGTTCACTTTTATGAAGCTTGCTTCCAAATTTCGGATGGTCTAAAATCTAATTTTAATTTAAGCTGCCATCCTTGCCAACAAGATCATGTACAACACTTTGTTGCTTCACTTTCTTCAGTACAATGGGTGAAAAAATGCTTGCCAGTTTTTTTTTTTGTATTTCATGGGTAATGTGATTTATAATGCTGTTGCGTACTTCCCATTCTCAATTCTTCTGTTCTGTGCTACGTTAGCTGCTCACATAGGCTTTTGAATGATATCAGGTTAGCTCTTAAAGCCTTTACTGATCAGAAAAGGCGTTTTTTCCCGCATCTTGATGATGGACTTGAAACTAATGAATCAACTTCAAAGAAACATTGTGGGTCTGAAGAAATTGCAGTGGATCCCAAGGAAGAAATGAATTTTCTAAGGACGCTACCAGATGTTTTGAAGTCCTTGGAGAAGGATGTGCCAAATCTCAAAATTTTAACTTTTGAAAGATTGGACTGGTTAAAAAGAGCTTCCACACTTACCTCATCAATAAATGAGAGTTCACTGGAACATAACTATCACAGTTCTAATAAGCTAAGGCTAGGAACAGTGGGAACTGTTGCTGCAGAGAAGGTTGCAGTGATAGAAATGTTATTCCCATCTATCTTCAGAGCTGTTATATCCTTGCATCCTGCTGGTTCCATGGATCCTGATGCTGTAGCTTTCTTTGCTCCAGATGAGGTATACTTGCCAATATTATTGTGATATTTATCATTATTTCTCTTTTATAATATTCATCATGGTGTGGGAACTGTTTGGTTATCAGCAATTCAGCATGCCATGGACATACTTGATGATGTCTTAACATCAGTTCTGTGATAGTTCCTGTTATTGATGTGATTTGCATTTCCCCGTGTCCTCCTGAAGGGAATTGTTCAGTAAATCATTCTTGTCTACAAGATTCCACTACCTTCTTGAAGCTGTTTTCTATTCATTTCTTGATTTATTTTCATAATTACCAAATTGGTTTCAGGGTGAACAGGCTTGTGGTCATCCTCCGTAGTCATCATATTTTCTTCTTTATCTCATCTAATATTTTGTATATTTATTCAACCTCACATGTATTTATTCTATTAGATTGTCTACTCATAATATACATGTTTTATTATTATTCTGTAGATGTCAGAGTTTTTAAAGTTGTCATTTTTCAAATTGTAAATTGTGCCTATATGGAAAGCTAAAATTTCATAGGGTGGCCTCGGTGCAATAGTAAGGTTGCTGCCAGTTCCTTGTGATCTGGAGGAGATTTTAAAGTTCTCTCCGATGTGACTTATTTTTTAATTATAATAAAAAATCTGTTATTTCATAATAAATTTGCTTGAGTTTTCCCTCAACATACTCCACAGTATTATAGTTTCTTAATACCTCTGGCTCAGAGTATTTAAATGTCTACTACTTAACAGAGTGGAAGCTATGTGCATGCGAGGGGATTTTCACTTCATCACGTGTTTAAACATATAACGGTAATGGTCACTTTGCTTCTTTGTTTTTTATTTTATTCTTTCAGATACTCTTTAAAGTCTTTCTGAGTATATCTTTTTTGTCTTGCACTGCAGGAGTATGCAGCGACAGCTCTGCAGTATTTTCTTGGGAACCAATCTGAAACGTGTCTGTATTCTCTTCTGGTACTGTAATTATCCTTTTCAAATCATAATGCTTCTTTTGGTTTAGAATGTGTTTATTCTCTATATACTTGAGGTTTTATTAGCTTTCTGCCTTTTTTTTGTTGTAGCACTGGATTTGCAGCTACCAAACACTGTTCTCAAGATCATGCAGGTTCTATTTGCAGTTTCTGGAACTTTAGATTTTCCTATCATTTGGTAAAATTACTAATCTCAATTTGTTGTCTGTGCAGCAAATGTTCCCGGCTACTTGCAATGGATAAACAATTGACTTTATTATTACCTCCAGTCCATCGTCCTTATTGGCAGTTTTCCTTTTCTAAAATTTTGTTAAACATATCCTCAAAGGACCAAAATTCTGATACTACTCAGGCTTTTCACATTGGCTGCCTCTCTGAGGAAATATAATTGCATCTACCATTGATTCAGGTAAACCAACTGCCCAATTCAATGTGGATCTACCAGGAGCAAGAGTTTCCATTTCATTGTTGTATGTATATTCCCCTTTCCGCCCGTGTATAGATTGGTAGGTAGGGGTTGGTGAAGTGATTGGATGATATTCAGGATATTGATTAGTTTATGGTTTGTTGTCTAAGCCTCATGAAAGTGGCAACCATCAATTCTCCCAAGATGTCTCAGATCATGTTCATTGAAATTGGTTTTTTGGATACCAAGAAGTTCTCACGGATAGGAACAATATATGTATGACCTGTGTATGCTAGTTGAAAGTGTCAGCTGATTGTAATTTTTGAAATTTATCAGCATCTGATATTATAATGACAGTCCGCAATATTTCTTATTTTAAAATGATGCTGACTACCTTCTCCGTATAATGCTTATGATATAGTCACTACACTACACGTCTACACAATGAACTAAATTAACTTAAAGTTACTAGAAAAAATATTATGAGTCTTTTAATTTTAGTCAAAATAAAATAAGATTATCAAAGTTATTATATATTTGTATGAAACTATAACTTTGTTGGTATCTATTTTAAGTTTTATTGGTTTTTTAAAGGAAAAAAAAAAACTAAATTTCATCATCGTTAAGATGATAAGATTAAGTATCTTTCAAAAGAAGAAAATATATCAATACTTAAGAGTGTTATATTATACCAACAAAATAGACTATAACAGTTCATGCCCCTTAACTAAGTGGTCCAGGTTCGTTTCATAAATGAATTTAATTTAATTTCATATATGATTTTTTGTTAAGGTTTCATAATCTATCATTTAAGATTTCATATGGTTTGAGGATGATTTTCATAGTTTATGATTTAAAGTTTAATTTTATGGTTTAGGATTTCAAAAATGAAACCTTAAAATTTAAAGATTCATAAATTAAGCCTTACATTTTCATAAATGAAACTATAAAAATTTAAGGTTTCATAAATGAATTCAATTTAATTTCATTTAGGATTTAAGGTTAGGGTTTCATGGTTTATGATTTATGATTTTATTTCATGATTTAGGCTTAGGGTTTCATGATTTATGATTTATGGTTTCATTTCATGATTTAGGCTTAGAGTTTCATAGTTTATGATTTAGAGTTTTATTTCATGATTCATGATTTATGATTTAGGGTTTCAAAAATAAAACTATAAAAATTTAAGGTTTTATAAATGAATTAAATTTAATTTCATTTAGGATTTCGGTTAGGGTTTCATGGTTTCATTCCATGATTTAGGAAATCGCAAATTTTATAAGATTTCATTTATGAAACCCAAAATCCTTACGATTTCTATTATGAAACCCCGAATTAAGATTTATGATTTCATAAATGAAAATGAATTAATTACATTTAGGATTTAGGGTTAGGGTTTCATGGTTTATGATTTAAAGATTTCATTTAATGGTTTATGATTTATGGTGTCATAAATGAAACCCTAGCAATTTAGGATTTCATAAATGAATTAAATTTAATTTAGGGTTTCAATTATCAAACCTTGAATAAATTATGATTTAGGATTTCATTAAATAAATTAGGATTTAAGGTTTCATTTATGAAACCCTTAAAATAATTAATCATGGAATGAAACCCTTAATTATAAACCATAAAACACTAACCTTATATTATAAATGAAATTAAATTCGTTTCTTTTAGAAATCCTAAATCCATAGGGTTTCATTTATGAAACCTTAAATTAGGATTTCAGGTTTCATGACACCCTACATCCTTAAAGTTTCATTTATGAAACCTTAAATTATGAATTAGGGTTTCATAAATGAAATCCCTAACTCTTTATGATTTCATTTATGAAGTCATAAATTATGAATTAGGATTTCATTTATGAAACCCTAACTCTTTAGGGTTTCACTCAAAGGTTTGGGAAACCCCAAATCTTATTTATGATTTTATTTATGAAACTTCAAATCTTAAAGATTCATATTATGAAACCCTTAATTAAGATTTATGGTGTCATATATGAAACCCTAAGTATTAAAGGATTTCATAAATGAAATAAAAACAATTCCTTTTAAGATTTAGGGTCAATGTTTAATTTTAGAGTTTCAAAAATAAAACCTTAAAAATTTAGGGTTTCATAATAAATACTTAAACCCTTATTATACAACGTTTCATGAATGAGCCAAAATTAATTTCATTTATGATATAGGGTTAGTGTTTCATGATTTATAATTTATAATTTTATTTATGAAATCCTAAATGCTAATTTAAGGTTTCATAAAAGAAATCTTAAGGATCTAGGGCTTCATGGTTTATGATTTAATTTTTCATAAATAAAACCCTAAATTCATAAGGTTTATGGTTTCATAAATGAACTAAATTTAATTTCAATTAGGATTTACGGTTATGATTTCATGGTTTATGATTTAACATTTCATTTGATGGTTTATGATTTATGGTTTGATTTCATGGTTTAAGAATTATGGTTTCAAAAATGAAACCTTAAGGATTTAGGGTTTCATAAGTTAAACCATACTTCTAATTTAGGGTTTTATAAATAAAACTGTTAGGATTTAGGGTTTGGTAAATGAATTAAATTAAATGCAATTTAAGATTTAGGCTTAGGGTTTCATGATTTCATTTCCTAGTTTAAGATTAAAGGTTTCACTAAATAAATTAGGATTTGAGGTTTCATTTATGAAACCCTTAAAATCATTAATCATGGAATGAAATCCTTAATAATAAACCATGAACACTAACCTTATATCATAAATGAAATTAAATTCAGTTCATATATGAAACCCTAAATTAAGATTTAAAGTTTCATTTATGATAACATCCTTAGAATTTAATTTATGAAACTCTAAATCTTTAGGATTTCATTTACAAAATCTTATATTATGAAACATTATATTATGAATTAGGGTTTTACTTATGAAATCATAACTATTTAGGGTTTCATTCTAAGGTTTAAGAAACCCCAAATCCTATTTAGGATTTCATTTACGAAACCACAAATCCTTAGGATTTCTATTATGATACCTTGAATAAAGATTTATGGTTTCATGAAACCCTGAGTATTAAAGTGTTTCATAAATGAAATAAAAATAATTTCATTCGAGATTTAGGGTTAGGGTTTCATGGTTTATAATTTAAGTGTTTATTTCATGGTTTATGATTTAGGATTTAAAAAATAAAACCTTAACAGTTTAGGATTTCAAAATTGAAACCCTAACAATTTAGGGTTTCATAAATGAAACCTTAAACCTTAATGATATATGGTTTCATAAATGAACTAAATTTAATTTCATTAATGATATAGGGTTAGTGTTTCATGGTTTAAAATTAAGAGTTTCATAAATCAAACCCTAAATTCATAGGGTATAGAGTTTCATAAATGAACTAAATTTAATTTCAATTAAGATTTCCGGTTATGGTATCATGATTTGTGATATAGGGTTTCATTTGATAGTTTATGATTTATAGTTTTATTTCATTGTTTAGGATTTAAGGTTTCAAAAATGAAACCCTAAGGATTTAGGGTTTCATAAATGAACCCAGAATCCTAATTTAAGGTTTCATAAATTAAAATATAAGGATTTAGAATTTCATAAATTAATTAAGTTTAATGCCATTTAAGAATTAGGCATAAGGTTTCATGGTTTCATTTCATAGTTTAAAATTTATGATTTCATTTATGAAATTCTAAATAAATTAGGAATTAGGCTTTCATTTACAAAACATTTAATCATTAATCATGGAATGAAACCCTTAATAATAAACCATGAAACAATAACCTTATAGCATAAATAAAATTAAATTTAGTTCATTTAGGAAACCCTAAATTAGGATTTAGGGTTTCATTAATGAAACCTTAAGTTATGAATTAGGGTTTCATTTCCTAAATTTTTAGGATTTCATTTATGAAACCATAAATTATGAATTAGGGTTTTATTCAATGGTATAGGAAACCCTAAATTTTATTTAGGATTTCATTTATGAAACCCCAAGTATTAAAGGGTTTCATAAATGAAATAAAAATAATTTGATTTGGGATTTAAGGTTAAGGTTTCATGGTTTATGATTTAAGGGTTTAAAAATGAAACTCTAATAATTTAGGGTTTCAAAATTGAACCCGTAACAATTTAGGGTTTCCAAAATGAAAACCTAAGAATTTAAAGTTTCATAAATGAAATCTTAAGCCCTAATGTTATAGGGTTTTATAAATGAACCAAATTTAATTTCATTTATGATATAGGGTTAGTATTACATGTTTAATAATTTAAGTTTCATTTATGAAACCCTAATTTAGGGTTTCATTAAAGAAATCCCAAGAATTTAGGGCTTCATGGTTTATGATTTAATCTTTCTTAAATGAAACCATAAATCCATAGGGTTTAAGGTTTCATAAATGAACTAATTTTAATTTCATTTAGGATTTAAGGTTGTGATTTCATGTTTTATGATTTAGGATTTCATTTGATGGTTTATGATTTAGGGTTTCATTTTATGGTTTATGATTTAAGGTTTCATTTCATGGTCTAATATTTAGGGTGTCAAACATGATACCTTAATGATTTAGGGTTTCATAAATGAATCTATACTTATAATTTAGGGTTTTATAAATGAAATATAAGGATTTAGAGTTTCATAAATAAATAAATGTAATGTCATTTAAGATTTAGGCTTCGGGTTTCATGGTTTCATTTGATGGTTTTGGATTTAGGGTTTCATTTATGAAATCCTAAATAAATTAGGATTTAGGGTTTCATTTATGAAACCCTTAATAATAAACCATGAAATACTAACCTTATATCATAAATTTAATTTAATTTAGTTCATTTATGAAACCCTAAATTAGGATTTAGAATTTCATTTATGATACCCTACATCCTTTGAGTTTCATTTATGAAACCTTAAATTATGAATTAGGGTTTCATTTAAGAAACTCCAACTTTTTAAGGTTTCATATTTATGGTTTCATTTATGAAACCCTAAATCTTAAACCATGAAATAAAACCTTAAATCTTAAAACATAATATGAAACCCTAAATCATTAAACATGTAGTCATCGCCCTAAATAAAAAATAAAACCCTAGATCATAAACCATAAGATAAAGCCCTAAATCTTAAACCATGTAATCATAAACTTTAAACTATGAAATTAAACATTAAATCCTAAAACATGAAAGCCTAGATCATAATGAAATCCTAACCCTAAATAATCATGAAAACTTAAATCCTAAAGCATAAAATCATAAACCATGCAACACGAAACCATACACCTCAAACGCTAAATCATAAAATTATGACTGCTACAAATCTTGAAACCATGAAAGCATAAACACTAAAACTCAAATCCATAAAATCTTAAACCCCGAACCTTGAACCCTAAAATTGTGAATCCCAAACCTTTACACTCTAAACCATGCACAATTAATATACCATAAACCTAAAACCTTAAAACCAAAACTTATAAACCTTAAAGCATAAATGGTGAAACCCTAAACCTTTAACCATGAACCATTGGTCCTAAACAATAAATCATGCATCACAAACCTTAAATATTTAAACCATAAAACCATACTGTCTCAACTGTAAAACCCTAAACCATAAGGCATAAAACATAAGCTTTAAACCTTAATCCTTAATCATAAATCTTACTCCCTAACCCTTACCATGAACCAAAAATACTAAACCTTAAAACAATGAACATGAAACCTTAAATATTGAAACTTAAACCATGAAGCCCTAAACATTTAACCATGAACCAAAAGCATTAAACCTTAAAATAATGAACCTAAAACACTAAAGCATGAAATCTTAACCTTTAAAGCGTAACATATGCAACCACAACCCTAAACCATGAAATCATAAATATTGAAACTCAAAACTCTAAAATTATAAATCTCAAACCTTGAACCCTAATCGTAAACGGTAATCCTAAATGATAAAACTTTAAATCATGCACGATAAACTCTTAACCTTAAACCATGTTGACTTAAAACTTAAACATTAAACCTCTAACACTCAACTGTGAACCCTAAACCATGAACTAAAAACCTAAAACCTTAAAACCATAACATATAAATCCTAAACCATAAAGCATAAACAATAAACCAAAAATCATGTATCCCAATCTTAAACCTTAAACCAAAAACATAGCATCATAAAGCATAAAACCATGAAACAGTAGACTAAAGATATTGAAACCCTAAAGCATGAAACTATAAAACATCAAACCCAAAATCCAAAAATCATAAACCATAAATCCTAAATTTGAAAACGTAAATCATAAAACCCTAAGCTATGAACATTGCACCATAAAACCCTTAATTATAAATTGTGTACACCTAAAATCATGGATCATAAACTATAAAATCATGAAATAATGAAGCATAACCTTAAACCTTAAACTTTAAGTCATGGAATTATAAATCCTGAAAACTTGAAACCTTAAAATCCTAAACCTTAAAAATAGACGTTTGACTTACTTCTACATATATTATGACTTACTTCTACTAACATCTACTTATATTAAATTTAAAAATAGTTGACAAATATATTAAAATATATAATAATATGACAAATTATAAATTATAAATTCAATACACGTGCAAGGCACAATAATTATTGTGCTAGTTCAATTAAAAATAATTGTTTGAATGATTTTAAGGTTATTTTATAAAATTCAGTAAAATTATTATAATTATTTTACACTGTAGTTACATATCAAGATGTACATCAAATTCTAGTTAACAATGATGTAGGTATAATAGGATAGAAAAAAAATAAATTATTAACAAGATGTTTGATATATAAAAATGTCTGCCTAATAACTCATTACCTTATATATTCATAGATTTGCAGTAGAGTCAAATGTCAAAAATGCTTACCATGATTCGTGAGAAACAAAGGCAGTTTCAAAGAATATAAAAAAATAAAAAAAATAAAAAGAATTTGATTGGGACTCTTCATCAATAAATCATTAAAAACATAGGTGTAGATCGGAGCTTGAAAAAAAAAAATCAAGTGGACTGAACATAGATTACACGAAAGAGAGTTTTTAAAATTAATTACTGGGAAGTGGGAACCATAATAAAAATTTAACGGCTGATTAAAAAAAATAATAAAAATTAACAAAATTGAGGTGGCGAGCCACAAACACAACACAACTACGTGACTCACATTCACTCTCCCTTCCGGCGCTTAATAGGGTTAGGTTCCAATTTCCAACTCTACAGTCAAATTAAAGGAATTAAAAATTGCATTGATTGGTGTGTGTGTTTCACATGGGCAATAGAATTTGTCATAAGGGTAGATGAGCCAGCTGTCGGCACGAGTTTTGTGGGTCACTGATTCAAGTACGAATTCAGTTGGAAAATGGCATTTGGTTTGATTCATAGGTGTTGTGTTGTGTTTGTTTTTCCAATTGAAAAAAAACGAACAACCTCTGTATCCACACCACCTGTCTCTGTTTTTGCGAAGGGACTTATGTGTGTGCCAACTGCATGGCAGATACTAATAATTTGATTGACATGACTCTCACCTTCATGCCATGTGAGATGTGACATTCATCACTCATCCACGTCAACATAACATCCTTTGGCTTTGCTGGCTCGTGCTCCACTAATCACTAATTGGACGATGACTCCCTCAAAATCATTTCTGTACAAACATAATCACGAACGATCCCAACAAATAATTTAAGTAGTCTCAGATAATAAACTGGATGATTTAGTGATACGATAGATTTGTTTGCAAGTTTTCATAAAAAAGACATGTCACATGTCACATGGCACATGGCACATGGTTGAAAATTTCGAAATTGTTAAAAAAAAGACAAAGAAGGAAAGGAATTTCTGTGTGGAAGATATTTCCAAAGTGGATTTCTGCGCATTTACTGCAATCTGGCTCCAAAATTAATGTGAGGATAGACCAAGCCACCAATTGCAAACTGAGATGAAAACACAGCATTAGAGTGCGAACTAACCGAGAGAGACAAGACAAGAGGGTTTGACTCTTAACCAATTACGCATTAAATTAGATGCATACTATATATAACAGTTTGATTTGAAGAACCAAAGATTACTTATGTTAGTTCGAGTCACGTACCTTAGCAGTTCCAGGCATTTCTAGTTGGACTTTGTCAACAATCAAACCCCGATCATCAGTTATGATTCTGCTTTTTCACAATATTCAACTTCAACAACCTATAGACCTTGGATAGAGTAGTAGTCATTATCAAACTCTTGGAAAGAAAAAATGAACATGCACCCTTACAAGAAACCCAAATGCATATAATGTGGGTAGAGAATCACCTCCTCTTGTAAGAATTGACACAATATCTTCCACACAAATTTCGGCAAGGACTGAATTTTGCAAATTTGAAATTTTAGATATTACCGGTTAAAAGAGTAAATGGATGAATGAACAACGTTGACAAACAATATCTTCCACACAATGATAAAGTCTCACCTAAACAACGTTGACAAAAACTCAGATGAATGAACAAAAAACTAGCATTCTCGTTGATGATTGATCGTGGCTCAATATCTACAACCATTAACACTTAACTGTCATAGTGGAAAATACAAAGCATGCAGCTGAGATTTCAAGTGCATGTGAAATCTCTTTTTACTCAAACACTATTATACCACAGGCACTAGACACTTTGCCAAGACATATTAAGACAGACAGAAAGAAAAGAGCATGCTATCTACATCTATTGGAAAATCAAAAGGGTACAACAAACAATTTGTTTCACCGGCCATCAGCTGAAGTAAAAGAATCTGCAAATCCAGTAGGCCTTGCAGGGATACTACTCTTACTGTCTTCTAGGTCCATATAACTCATGTCCTTTCCTTCTGCCTCTTGCCATCCCTTCACCATCTGATTAAGGGGAAGGCTATAATCAATGCCGGAATACTCCTCGGTGTCACCATCAAAGGGTTTCCATTTCTCGACAAGCGGTGCCAGAACATTCACGGCATGACCCATATCTGGCCGTTGGCTTGGTTCTCTGGCAGTGCAGTGCCCTGCTAGCTCGGCAATGATGGAAATGCTCTCAAATGTTTCTTCCTTTACATCAAGAACCTGGTCAATAGCAGCCATTAGTTTCTTCTTATCTGATTTTATACGCCAGAACCAAGCTGCCAAGTATTGGCTTTCCTCTGGTCTACCCTCATCAAGCGCCATCAATCCAGTCAACAGCTCCATTAGCACAACCCCGAAACTGAAAACATCTGCTTTGGTAGTGATTTTTCCTGTCACTGAAATATATTTGAATAAAACCCAGGATTAGTATATAACATTTGAACATGCAGAATAAATCAGTACAAATAAAGTAGAAATTATGTGTTAAAAGACGATGCAGAAATGAAAAGTTTGCTGGTAGTTAATTTATTAATATGCATTAAATGTAAATTTAAGTTTCTCCCTTAGAATCCAATGCAATAAAGCAAGAGATTAATGGCTACCAATTCTGCTAGAGCCCCACTAGGAAATCTACCCCATACTTGTAGAAACCGTATACTAATACTTCAGTAGGTATAAAGTAAATAATGAAAAATAAACTATAAAAATATAAAAACGAGTGATCAATTAATAAGAGCGTCTGTGTGGGGACTAAAATGAGTAGTTTCTAGTTATAGGAACTAAAATGTAAAGACTGTGTATGCATATGGATCAAATTAATAATTAAACCTAGCTAAAAGAATACCTGCATATTCTGGCGCCAAATATCCAAAAGTCCCTGCAAGCTGGGTCACTACAGATGCTTTTTCCCCTTCAGGAGCAAGTTTTACCAACCCAAAATCTGAGACTTTAGCTCTGAGATCATCAGCAAGCAAGATATTTGATGGCTTAAGATCCCTGTGAATGAAGCTTTGGTGAGCCAGAATATGAAGATACTCCATCCCTCTAGCAACATCCAAGGCAATATTGAGTCTCCTCTTCCAAGAGAGGGGCTCCAGATCATGGCTCTTCCAATGGAAAAGATGCTTACTGAGAGCCCCTTGTGGCATATACTCATAGACAAGAATTCTTTCATTACCCTCTATAGAATAACCCAAAAGAGACACCAAATGCCGGTGCCTCACTTTCGATAGAACTGCAATCTCAGACTGGAATTCATCCAAGGCCTTGCTAGTAATCACACCTGCTTCCATTCGTTTCACTGCAATTTTAGTTCCATCATCCAACTCCCCCTTATAAACAACACCAAATCCGCCACGGCCAAGCTCATTCTCGGGTGCGAAATTCTTGGTCACATTCCTCAGAACCTGGACTGATATCCTAAGATTTCCAGCTTCAATGACATGAGACTCCCCAGTTCCACTACTATTCCTACTCCCAGACCCACTCCCTGTCAAAGTGGAAATGCTTCCATTGGTATTATTGGCAACAACAATCTTCACAGCACTATCCGAATCCGATGGATCTCTGGGATGAATTACCAGTGAAGTTGGGGACTTGAAGCCACCCTTCCTTCTCCTGAAACAATATGCGTAGAGTGGAATGAGCAGAAAAGCCGCAGCCGCCACACCTGCAATTGGAGCCACAATTGAAACCAACTCTTTCCTCTTGGATTTCTTTATTTCATGAGAATCACTCAAACTAGAATTCAAGTCACCGTTCCCTGAAGGGTCAACATTCCCAGATCCAGATGATGGGCTATTGCTCCCTAAAGGAGTAGTTTTCGCTCCTCCACCATTCAGCAGAGGATTCCCCACAATAATAGGTTTTAATCCAGTCTTAAAGTCAGGCAGTGGAGGAGAAATGTTATTCCCACTCAGATCCAACAATTTCAAAGATGCCAAACTACTCCAATTACCAGGCACCACACCACTGATATCATTCCCCGCCAACCTAATCGCAGCAAGAGAACCCAAGTTCGCAACAGAAGAACTTAAACTCCCACTAAGATTCAAATTAGGCAAATTAATCATATTCACCTTCCCATCAATATCACACTTTATCCCCAACCAATTCCCCCCACAAGGATCATTCCCAGTCCAGGAATTAACCAAATTCTGAGGATAATTCAAGCCACCAAGAAACCCCAACAGCGCCATCACCTCAAACGAACAAGGAACCCCCCGTTTGCTAACACAGAAATCATTAGAATCATAGGACACCGTAGCAGCCTTAAAATTCGGAATCGGACCCATAAAATGGTTATTGTTCAAATCCAGGTTGTCGAGCTTCATGTCACCCAAACCTTGAGGAAGCAAGCCAACGAGGTTGTTCCCATTGAGGTTGAGATCCTTCAGAGAACTCAAATCCCCAATGTTGTCGGGAATTGCCCCAGTGAAAGCGTTTCCGTGAAGCCACAAACTGGTGAGCGAAACCATAGTAGCCACAACTTCAATTCCCCCACTGAGGCCTTCCCCTTGTTGATTATTCAACCACAGAAACTGCAGCGCTGAGCCGTTGAGACTCCTCGGAATCTCCCCCGTTAAGTTGTTGTTGGAAAGCTTCAAAAACGAGAGCGAGTTCATGGTGCCGAGAAATTCGGGTATAGGGCCGGCGAGGTTGCAGCCCATACAAGAGAAATTGGTCAACTGCGTTGACCCCTGGAGCGTTTCCGGTAAGTGCCATCCACCAGTGGTGGCGTTGAGGTTATTGTGGTCCAAGGCCAAGACTTCGAGACTCTGGAGGCTGTCAAAGAAATCGGAAGGGATGGAGTCGAAGTTGTTGTTGTCGAGGTAGGCATATTTGAGACTGGAGAGGCCGCTGAAGGAGGGTAATGGGCCGTTGAGCCTGTTATTCTGGAGGCCCACGTTGAAGAGCGTGGTGAGCTGGTTCAGGTTCTGCGGCAAGGGGCCGCTGAGGTTTAAGCCCTTGGCTTGAATCTGGTTCACGCGTTTGTCGCTGTCGCAGAAAATGTACTTCCAGCCGCATGGATCGTCGCCACCCTCGTCCGGCCACGGCAGAAGCTCTGGGTTGTCTAGCCCGTTTCGGAATTGCCGCAGGATTTTGGCGTCGTTTGGGTCGGCGGCGCTCTGGTGAAAGAGAAGGAGGGCGAGGAGGAGTGTTAGGAGCATGGCGGCGCGTGAATGTTCATCTGAGAGAGTGGGAATGGCGGCGGGATTTGAAGCGACGCATGTTGAATCTGAGCACTAAGAAGAAAAGAGAGAGAAGAGAATGAGATGAGGAAATTAAAGGAGAGTAACTTTCGGTTTGGTGTGGCTTTTGAGAATTTAGGAATTCCCTCTCGTTACGGTGTTAGTGTTACAGTAGGGCTGTAGGGGTCCGGCTTCGTCTCAGTCTCATCTCATCCATGTTTTTCGAACAACGAAATAGTTTGACAGGGCCCACACAGACAGCAGAGCTATATCTTCTCTTCTCTCTCGAACAAATCTGAAAACCCCACGTTGGTCATTTTAGTTTTAGTTCAATCTTAATTTAGTATGCTTCTGATTTTAGTATCTACTTTAATTTTAAAAAAATTATATATAATGTTATTCTAAAAAAATATTTTTAAAAATTAAAAATAAAATATAACAGTTTATACAGTTCAAAATAATTTGACTTGAACAAAATGTTCATTCATTCTTTCCTTTTTTTCTTTGTCAATATGCTTGCCTTTTTTTTTTTTTGTATTTTCTTGTACAATTTACTTTTTAGATAATGAGTAAAATAGTAATTTGGTTTCTAAATTTTACATTATCAATTGGTTTAATATTTGTTATAATGAAAAAAAAAATACTATAATATTTAATTTTGACTGTTATATACTAATTAATAACTTAATATAGTCATTTGTCATGTTAAAAAAATACTTAATATAGTCATTCAAATTCATGTTATTAATATACTGATTTAATTCTTATGTTCTCAACCTCCTCTCTTGAAGATTTATGTCGTCATCCTCATCTCTATCATAGATTTTTTTTTTCTTTCCTTTCTAGAAGTTTATAATTTTGTTAAAGTTAGATTACAATGAATTTCAATTTAAGAGATATAAAATTGTTTTAATAATTATAAAATAAGGTTTAAAGGTGAAGGCGAAGGAATGGGAAATAGATTGCATGTTCAAATAAAAAAGAAATCCACTAACATTTATAATAAAATTAATAAATTAATATTTACTAATAAAAAAACATGAGTTTCAAATTTCAATTAGAACCTTTATAGTATTACCTTTTGCCTCCCTCCACTTCATTTATTTTTAATAAAATATATTTAGAAGAAAAGTCATTATGCTTTTAATGTCAAAACATTACAAATTTAAAGGAAAAACAATAACACAAATAATTTACAATTTATACAGAATACTGATATGGGTTTCAAATTAATGACACTTGTGTGCACGTAGTTTGTCCTTGCATCGATAATTTAATACTAGCAGTTGTAGTTCATTACACCTTCATCAGTTCTCTGCTTAGTACGTCGTTTGTTGGAGTTGGTAGCACGTCAAGGGAGCTACTAGTAGCATAATACTACGTCCGTTTTGTATCTATTACTATTATTATTTAAGATTAATGCAAACAAATTAAGCACATTTAGTGGATGTAAAAATATGGTTATGTTTGACTATTTAGTATCTTATATAATAAATTGTTATTATAATAGTTATTAAATAGGATTATAAGTAGGAAAAAACAATTAATGAAACTTAATTTGCATTTATAAAAAAAATTAATAATTAAAAAACAATAAATAATTACATATAAATCAGAAATACTAGTATAAAGTTGTTGAGTGTTAACCCTAACCTTTAGCCGCCGGCAGCCACTATCATATATATGTAGCCACCCGTGTTAAATTAATCAGTAAACTAGAGTGACGTGTGCATAAATTTATCAAAAAAAATTATGTCTGATAACAACATATAAATCAATAATTATAAATTCTTTTACAATATCTTAACTTTGTTATATGGTGAATATTTACTGATAAAATATTATGGTGGATATTTATTTTCTTTTATATTTTGAAGACATTAAATATATTCAATTTTTCATTCAACACTTTAAAAAAAAAAAAAAGTATATTACTACACGAATAGAATAAAAAAAAACAGTTTAATACTTTGTAAAATAACAGAAATAAGTGTCACTTATCTCCACTGTTTAGAACAAAATGATTTTTGTATGAATAATTAACTACAAAGTTGGCATACAATCTATTTCAAATGAAGGATGTAGAAACAGATAGGTCAAAGTGTGGTGGTTCTCACTTCTCAGGGCGGTGGTGATTAGTGTAATGAACAGTGACTTTAGCTTCTTCGATCTTTATTTATTTTAAAAAATATATAATAACTTATAATAAAAAATTACAAAATTATTTCCTCTAGTATAAGTCACTGATCCCATTGAAAATCGCAGCTATTATTTGGAAGGCAATCTCAGACAGAATTAATTCTAACATCGGGGTGAACTTACATTTAAAAGAAAGATTTTAGCACAAATATTAATATTAACATTAGTTATTTTGTGTGTTCTGCAACCCTTAAGCTACGGATACATTATTTCTCACATATAAAGTCTCTTATTATATTTTCCAAAAAGTGCTATATATATAACATATGCATGGTTGGGTTATGATAGGACTCTGTCAGAGTATGGAGTAACTCATTTCTTGATGTACCAAGGAATTATTGAAAGAAAAAAAAGGTAGAAAAATCCGGAAATTAATAAAGGTTCTATTATTTTGTCAATCTGACTACATAGAAATCGAATACGTTTCAAATTTACTGAGTTGAATTATCGAAGAGATGTTCCAACTGATTAAGATTTAGGACTTGACTATGGATAAAGACGAAAATGTGAGAATATTATCATATTTTTTAAGTGGAAGAAAGAACCCAATCTCATGTATATCATTTTAATGTATGGCAAACCAAAAAAAATAGATATTGTATTGGTAATATTTAAAAGACCAAAAAAAGCCTTGTATATTTTCTTTAATAAAAATTGTTATTAAAAAAGCAATTTAATTTCGATAACAATTTTAAATATTTTCTGTTTGCCACTAATATATTGCAATTCAGCTGCTATTCCTTTTTATATTGTTCGGTGAAAATGGAAGAATGTGAATATTTTAGTGTATGTACGAGATAGTCGGAGAATTTAGATTATTTTAATAATTGATTATATATATAATAGATAATTCTATAATCAATTATAATCAAATTTTGTTTAAATAAGTTGTTAAAAAGTAATTTGAAAATAATTAATTTTATTTAGATGTAATTAAAAATATAGTTTTTACATAATAAGAGAGTATTAAAACAGTTTAAAGAAAAATTAAACTGTTGAAAAAAATAATAAGTTATAAATATTTAATTTCACGAAGACAACTTTTTTTTAAAATAATATTCTTTTAGATTTAAGTTATTGTGTCATAAAAAAAAAAAAAAACAGATTAGATTATGGTTTCCCAAAAGCTCTTAATTGGTTGATTTTATATGTGAATTATAGCGGCAACATCCTAAAGCACATGGACCCTTTCAAAAGAATGAAGTAATTGATGACCCAATGTAATTTTCTAATCGTTGCTTAAGTGGGGGAAATGGAAAGAAAGAGGAGCTAGATTTAGTAGATTACATAGATCTATACTTCAATTAAAGTTGTTGTGTTTTGCAGTACTTATATATAATGGAGGATATATGGGTAAAGAAAATATATGGCCAAGGTCATAATCAGCTTCATTAATTTTATTGGAAAATAGTGTTACTAGATATTAATTAAAGAAGCCCCTCAATCAGAGAGGAAAATGACTTTACCACATGTCCACCTCCAATTCCGTGCATGTGCGTCAAAATGGAATGTCTATTACTAGCTACAGTATATGAGTAAATCATCTCATGATCTTAGGCATAATCCTCTTGATCCTTTAATTAATTAACACGTATGTAGGCATGGACATTGTTTATAAAGTTTACACCAGCTTATTTATAGTCGAACAACAATTGAATTTTCAGTATTTGTAAACACTGAAGATGTGTAAATATTAATATAAATAAAATACACTACGAGTAATTTATATCTCGATTTAAATTATCCACAGTTCAATTGTTAGATTATTTTATGATTGTACTTTTGTTTTCTCCGATACGAATTCAACTGAAGTTATATAAAAAACAAAAAGAATTCAACTGAACAAATTTAAATAATTTAAGGCTACTCTTTTTTTTTGTTTAAAAGACTAAATTGAATACATAATAATTTAAATTAATGACAAATTTCCGACCAATTAAAGGGTATACCATATATTTTTTTCCCATCGTCAATCCTCGTCATCATCATCTCACGCAAATATTATGACCTTTATATCACTCAAACATGTCATTTGCAATTGATATCATCACACGCATATTTTGTTTACATATTTTAGGTACTGGCTATATTATCTTTCAAAAAAGAAAAGAAAGTTATCAAAAATAATATACATGCTGTACTTACTTGATTCTATTAAATACCCGAGCTTATAATAATACAAATAAGTACGAATTTCGTTCTAATGATATTGATATATACTCCATATGACACCATTAATTAGTGTTGTTAGAAAAATTGATTATTATTGAGACCAGCATATAGTAAAACTAATAATCGCATCTAACAACAATGAACCTCTTGAGAAGCCATAAGTGGTTTGGTTCGTATATTAATGTTATGGCATGATTGTTGGACATGTTTAACCAATCATTAGTGTTCAACAAACAAACCAGCAAGCGTGGGGTCTGGCTATCGATCACCTTTAATTTGTTCATACTTTTGTTGCGATGTGGGGCAAGCAAGCCACCCATCAATTATGATTCCAAGAAATTGAGAATGAGAGCCCTGCAGTGTAGTGCAGTGCCGGACTGCCGATGCAAAGTTGAATATGTTGTTAACCGCAGAGGAGAGGACAGACAAATTTTGGTGGGAGTGGGACCCATGTATCGTGCAAGTGAGCCACGCTTTTGTTTGTAGTTTCTGCCGAGTGAATAAGTTGAGATCACTTTTTCTAGGACCAAGGAGTCAAAAGTTGGAGGCCCATCTTCTAAGCTTTCCTTACATTATGCCATTTATTCATACTATTTTTTTCACAACCTAATTTTTAGGGTTTTGGATTAAGATGTAGTATTAAATTCATTTGTGTTGTTTATTTGCGGTACATTGATAAAGATTTCTCCAATATTTTATCCCTGTGAGATGCACAACAGATATTTTTTTTTAGACCTTTACACTATCGTGATTCTTGGTAGATTGCATTTACAAATTATAACCTTCCCTTCGCCCATATTAATTGAAAGAGAAATTTCAATATTGTTTCATTTCATACATCACTACAAGAAACGCATGATATGGCGTGGATACGCAGTGTCGACTTCGACACCAACTTTAGTTGCATTTTTAGTTTATTCAATGTCAAATGATTTGGTCCATTTAGAGGAGGAGAAATCTGTGGACTTTTGAACATAAAAGACTCATATTTCAGATGACTATTATCAAATCATTTTGGGTCATTTATCAGGAAAAAAAATATACATAACAGAGTTTCTCAACAGCACCCCACCACTTGGAATCCACCCACTGTCATGAGGAAGGTACAAAAATTAATTTTGATGCAGTAGTCAGAAGGGAGAGGGCATTGGTAGAGATAATGGTGAAAAATTTCTTGCTGCGGCTACAAAAGGGATGAGGCACCAGATAGATCCAAAGGTTGCTGAAGCTCTAACTATGAGATGGGCACTCCGTGCTGCCAGTGATCTCTCTTTCACTAGTTTTGTCATGGAATCTGATTGCCTTCAATTGACTGCAAAATTTTTAGTATAGGAATCCATAATTTCAAGTTATTTTTTTTAAAAAGACAAGGAAATAGGATAACTGATACTCTTGTCAATATGACTTTTTTGGACATAGATAGATATTGGATAAAGGATGAACAGTCCAAGGTGGCAATTCTTATGTTATTTGATGTAAATTCTGATTATATCAATGAATGAAATTAGTTTATTCTCAAAAAAATGTCAAATATAAATAATATTTTGAATTCTGTTTTTTTTCCTTCTTTTAAAGCATGAAAATACCTATTGATTTAGCAGTGCCTAAAAGGCTGTTATTTTCACTAAATTCATTAGTTTCTTAAAACTTTAATTTTTTTGTGTCATTGGTCATTACTTTTAATCTTTGGTACGAAAAAGTAGTGATATTTTTTGTCTCGGAGAATTAAGAAATGTTACTTGTTAATGAGTTAATTTTTGTTATTGGATGAGATTTGAATCAGGACATTTCACTTCTCGGTTTAACTATCTATCAATCTTATAATTTCTTTTTTTAATACTAATATCATAACAAGTGTATTTTTGAGTAATTACTCCAGGATTTACTCATTTATTAGGTGAGGGGATGGCGGCAGGCGTTCTGATGTGTGAATAATTGAATGGTATCCATTTTATTTATACCAGTGAGAGAGAGAGAGGGCACATTGTGTCTCTTTATCTTTTTAATTTTAAATAAAAAATAATAATAAAAGTTAGTGGATAATTATAAAAAAAATAAAATTATTTATAAAAATATTGAGACCAAAAATAGTCATTAAAAAAAGTGATAAGTGTTACCCACCGTACTAATGCTACTGGTTAGTGTTATGAATATTCCGCTAGTTTATTCATTGAAACTTTGTCATTGTGGATAATTAAATTTAATTCCGATTCACCAGTATCTTCTCAAAAGATATGCTTTGGAAGTATGTTAAATATCCAAGCTTAATTAATGTGGCATATTATGCGTCCAGCTGTTATATTAATCTGAGGTTGACCAGTACGTGGAATGTCCATAATAATCAACCTTTTAGGTTATTCAATTTTATAATAAGTGAAAAGTGAAAGCTACGCGTCGTCATAGAAAGTTCTTTTAACCTGGAACAGGATAAATACACAGATCTATTTTATCTTGTATTGAAATTAAACTTTATCAGACGAATGAGGAATATACTGAGGATGATGATGCATGCTGTTATATCTATATGAAATGAAATATTCTATCTATGTCTTATAGATCGCTAGAACGTGATATATTAAGGGTGAAATTAATTAAAGGCTTAAGATAATGCGTACATTTCATAACTGGACAAAGCTAAAAGAGAACCTCAACAAGGTCAAATGGTGGGATACATACTTTGGGTCCAGAGGGCATAACATGTTGGGAGCTAGCTAGCTTTATGCATGTGTCCATTGATCAATCACAGACCGCAGAGCACGAATTATATATTGTCAGTCTTATTTTTTTTACTTAATTTTATAATTTTTAATTTTAATAAAAAATGTGTTGTTAACACTTGTCATGATACTTCTCGCGGGTCTGATCGACCGAGGTTATCTACAAAATTATCCATGCAAACAAAAGATTTTTCTCTAGTCCCATTGCCTTATCCTGATCTCAACTTGAAACCCAAGTTAAAGGATCAAGGAAGGTCACTGTCTGGGTTATCACACACAAACACAAGTAGACATGAAAAAACAACATTTAACTCAATTATACCCTGCATGGACCAACAAAAATAAAATGGGGTATCCCATATTCCATTTAACTCTGTCATCCCAGTCCACCATCTAGGTACGAGAAGTAGGGTGGCGTGATATATTTGATTATCAATGATATTTTGTATTGAGATTTGAGAACTATATTTCTATAACTTTTTTTTTTTTAAAAATATTTTTACAGTAAAAGAACTTGAACCCAAGCATCTTACTAAGCTTAATTAGTGAATTTTAAACCACTTCACTAATTTGGTTACAAAAATATTTAGATGGTTCATTATTCATGTAATAATAAATAATGGTATAATTTAACCCTCCATTGTTTTATATTTTGATGGATTGGATGGATGGATGAGGAGATAAATGGATTGAATTTTCACTTTTGGAAAAGGAAAACAAACGTTTTTATTTTAATGAATATTCTCTATTTTGATAATTTTTTAAAAAGAGAAAAATATTAATAAATTATAATATATTTATTTTATTATTAATTTTAAATGTTAAATAACACCCTTATTATTTTTAAAAGAGTATAATGTTCTTACACTATGATATAAAATAATTTTATATTATTGTCCACCAAAATGACTTGTAAAATGATTTTATAAAAATCAATCAGCTTATCATAAATAAAAGATTTTCATGAAAAACCTTTATATCACCATTTTTCTAATTTTAAAATAAAAAATGACCCTTGGTTACCTTTGTCCCAAAATTTAACTTCCAAATATATCCTAAAATATTGCATTTCAGTTGCAGTATTGTATTTGAAGCCTGGGCGCAAAATAAAACCTTTGCCGAAATGCAGGTTAGGCCCAAATTAGTAACCCAAATGATAAACTGAAAGCCTGGGTTTGGACTTATGGACCGAAAAAAAAGAGACATGGACTCCAAAAAAACCTTGGGTCTTTGATATCGAAAGAAAACCTCACACCGCATGCATTTTCACGGAGCCAGATTTCTCTATTCTTCACGCAGAATAAAAAGTTTTCAAGATTTTGTTGTTGTTATAAAATTAAAACTTACGACCTCCTACATACATACTCTCTTGTTCTGTAATTCTTTTTTTATGATACTTGGACAACTGCACAAGTCTCAATTAATCAGGACGTGGCTATTGATTTGGATCTTGGCCATAAGAACCTATTCATTGATGTCCCGTACTATAATGAGCCTTGAGTTGAGCAACCCAGGCCAAAACCACGTCTATTGCATGTCACTGTCTGTGGGCATTGTTTGTTTCCATTATTGTATCTGTATGTATTTGTAACGGAAGCACACTAGGATTTAGGAAAAGAAAAGACTAAAACGTGAGGCGCGTGTGGCGTGATTAATGAAGAAACACAATGGGACAAAACATAGTGGGTTCGCATTCGTAATAGCCCACACACACGGTAATGGGTATGATGTATGCATGGGTTGAAGAAGTAACTTAGAAACGAGTCAAATCAAATACTATATCTTTATTACCGTGAAGGAGGATCCAAGCATTGTAGATGCTTATCTTTTGTTCTATACTTCCATACCGTTGCTGTTGGTGTCAATTGCTTGTCATCAAACCAGACCATCACTTGTTTTTGTACGCATTATTATTTCGCTGTGCAGCTTAGATGATGACGACTACTGCTACTGTCATTCTTGTTTCTCTGGAACAGTTTATTGGAGAGAGGAAGAGAAGAAGTGGGATGCTCAATGTTAAGTTTCACTCTCTGGAATGATAAGGAAAGTTGAGAGATGAAAAGAAAAATAGCAAATAAGTAGTAGAGGAAAACTAGACTTTTCTTTCTGTTTTATTTTTATATTCTTTCCAACTCAAACTTCATCAAATTCATTATGCTACATACTCTTTCTTTCTCTTGCGGTTTTTTTTTTTCTAGAAAAATATAGTTTGAAATATTATTTTTTTAACAAAGATGCAAACCTTAATTTACAAATTACTAAGAGAGTAAGTCTTTTGATTAATATAAACTCAACAATATGTATTATCCTTTTTTATCGATCATTCTCATTTTATATTTTTAAATTAAATTTCATTTTTTTTTAGATATCCTAACATGATAAATTTTCTCTTATATAGTAGTATTCTACTAGCACTTCTCTTTATTTGACTTTTTTCTCTTTACTTCCAGAAACTCCGGAGTCTGGACTCCAACAAAAGTCCAAAACAAAATACACTTCCGTATTTAATAAGCATATCTCCTTCCGGCAGGTCGAATATTCCTCCTTCCAATCCAAGAAAGTCCGTAATCACCACGATTACACGTGGTCCAACGAGATCTCGCCATATCGTTACAGCACTTGACCCTTCCATACCATGTCAGCGCACGTAATCCCGTCGACATCTTACGTGGCAGAACCAAGCTTCGAGAAAATTTCCGAAAATCTTAACCGTTAAAACTTGGTTGCTCTTTCCCTCTCTCAGTGACAGCTTTGTGGCTCCTACGAAACACACCACATTGTTACTCTTCCGCGTTGTTGCACATATTCTCCCAAACAAACAAAGAAAGAAGCAGCGTCGTCGTTGGGGGTTTCGGCATGGCGACGCATCCGCAAACTCCAACCTCGTCGTCGAACGCGTTCTCGTTCATTTCCAAGGGTTGGCGCGAGGTTCGTGACTCGGCGGACGCGGATCTCCGTTTGATGCGCGACCGAGCCAACTCGTTCAAGGACCTAGCCACGTCGTTTGACCGCGAGCTCGAAAACTTCTTCAATTCCACCACCCCGCCGTTCTCGGTGCCGGCCATGCGCTCTCCGCCGCCTAAGGAGATCGAGTTCGTCAAGAGTCTGCGCCCCAAGCTGTCGGAGATTCGGAGGGCATACTCGTCCCCCGACTTCAGCAAGAAGGTTATGGAGAAGTGGCGCCCCAGGACGCGGATTCGAATCGACCTTTCCGCGATAAGGAAAGTGATTGTGTCCGCGGAGGTGGAGGCGGAGGCGGAGGAGGGGATTGTGGATTTTGAAAAGTGGGGAAGGAGGTTGAGTTTCTGGGAGGAGTGGAAAAACCAAAGCGAGGGTGAATCTAGGGATTGGGAACCAATTCGAGTCCTGAAGACGCGGCTCAAAGAGTTTGAGAAGCGTGGTTCCTCTTTTGAAGCTTTCAAGAACAGTGAGTTCGTCGAGAAAGTCAAGTCTAGCTTGGTTTGTTCTTCTTCCCCTTCTAGTATTTTGCTTGGTTTCAATTCAATTATACTGTTTCAGTGGGTGTTTTTGTTTTTTTCTTCTTTTTTTATCCCTTGTGTCTGGTTTTATAACTTGAATTTGGGTAGGGTTTTTCATTGTGGCTTAAGTCATTCTTTCTTTGGAGGAAGAGCTTGCTTGGCTGAACCAATTTGTCAAAGGAAAATTTCTGTACACTATACTGAGGTTACAATTAGAACTTGGAAGGAAGATTGTTCCCTGTTAGAAAACCTTTTTTTTTTTCTGAAAAATTACTGGTAGAGGTTGGGTGCTAACTGTTAGTAGAAATGAACTTGCTTGTTGTATTTGATTGTTATGGTTTATTGGTTTATTTTCAGTGAATCATATGTTAGGTTCATGCATGTCATTTACCACCCATTGATGAGTGTTCCAGACTTCCAGTTTGTGTTTTTAACTGGTGTTGTACTGTTGTAGTTGGTGATATATGATTTTTGTGTGCAATTGAGCATAAATTTGATAAGTGGTATTGTTCTGACAATTTACATGTTTGTTTCTTGACTTTCTCTCAGAAATCAATGTGCAAGGAACCTCATGATTCGAAGGTTTGTGTGTAATATGTTTAGTTTCTTTTGTTCATATGAATATGCCTAGGGCTCTGGTAAAATATTTTGCTCTCTTGTGTAAAGAAACAAGAAGACATTTGTATGTGACTGCTGACTGGTCAGTGAAAGGCTCTAATCTAACTTTCGTTGGATCACTATTCACTATGCATATGCATACATATGATACCTTATTGAATACAATCAGTACACCAGTCCATGGATCCTTAGGCATCTCCTCTAGGCATAAAATCTCACTACTCTTTAGATTTTATTCCATGTCATGTGAGAAACATTACTCTTTTAATTTAGACATTAGAGCAACCAGCTATGAGAAGATTGGATATATGATGCTAAAAAAATAGGGGTCAAGTCACTTGAGCATGACTCTGATTCTATGGATGTGTTCAACATGTGCCATTAACTTTCCTGAGCACTGATTCTTGTCTGTCCTGAACTTGTGGCCTTGATTTAAATCATGAACTATGGTTAACATTTTTATGCACCTTTCACAGGAAGTGCCGCCATTGGATGTACCTGAACTTCTGGCCTACTTTGTAAAACAGTCAGGGCCATTTTTGGATCATCTTGGAGTGAAAAGAGGTACATAGTTATGCACAACTTATATGGGATTTCCACTTTATATATCCTATCTGTGAGTTTATAATTGTTTTTTGTTTTAATAAGTATGCTTTTGTAGAACATCGCTTTCGATGGAGCGTGATTTAATCTGTGTTATTCTTGTTTTTTTTTTTTGTGATTGGCAACCTGGAAAGTGGACAGCTTCTGATGTAGTTGTTAGCCACCTCATGTCTTAATTATTCAACAATGTGATTTAATAGTTACACATTTCGTGCACATGGTGAGTAAATGCAGACTGTTGTTCGAAGACACTAAAATCTGACTCACACCTCTAATCTAATAAGTTTTTGTTGAAAATAATTGTAGTCAATCTGATTGTTAAACTTTACTTAGTCTTGCTCAAAAGTTTTCCCTTCAGTCAGACATTGTTTTCTATTCTAAGGAACTTATACTAAAATGAGACTAATGTTTCATGATTTTCAAGCAAGTGAAAATTTCTATTGCTTGATCAGATGCTTATAGTTATTTAATTTTTCATGAGTTGGCAGGATTTTATCTTTGCTTTTTTTGCTGTAGTTTTCTTGTTAGTCAGCTAGTTTATAGTTCAGGATTCACTTGATCTGCTATTCAATTTTGATGATTTTTTCAAATGTGATTGCATTGCAGACATATGTGACAAGATAGTAGAAAGCTTGTATAGCAAACGCAAAAACCATCTTCTATTGGATTCCCTCTCTGGGGAAGAATCTTCTGTTCTAGGGAATGGAAATATAAATGATGAATTGGATTTACGAATTGCAAGTGTTCTTCAGAGCACAGGGCACCGGTATGAAGGTGGATTCTGGACAGACCATGCAAAGCATGATCCATCTGACAATGAAAGACATGTTGCAATAGTCACAACTGCTAGTCTTCCTTGGATGACTGGAACAGCTGTAAACCCACTATTTCGAGCTGCATATTTATCACAATCTGCAAAGCAGAAAGTCACTCTGCTTGTTCCATGGCTTTGTAAATCAGATCAAGAACTAGTTTATCCCAGCAAACTCACTTTTACTTCGCCGGAAGAACAGGAAGCTTATATACGTAGCTGGCTTGAGGAAAGGATTGGTTTTAAGGCAGACTTCAAAATTTCTTTTTATCCTGGGAAGGTAACTTTTTGATAAAGTTAGCTATATTCCTTTTATGTTTCATATCCCTACTGTCAATTCTTACATTTTTTCATTCTTGTGTGTAGTTTTCGAAAGCAAGACGAAGTATAATACCTGCTGGAGATACTTCTCAATTTATACCATCCAGGGATGCTGACATTGCTATCCTGGAAGAACCGGAACATTTGAATTGGTATCATCATGGTAAGCGTTGGACGGATAAATTCAACCATGTTGTTGGTATTGTCCACACAAATTACTTAGAATACATCAAGAGGGAGAAAAATGGGGCGCTCCAGGCATTCTTCGTGAAACACATAAACAATTGGGTTACAAGAGCATATTGCCACAAGGTATGAGAGCTTATCATCCTATTATGTAAGCTTGGATTAAGGTAGAAACTAATGGACTCAACTTTTTGGGGCTTCCCTTCTCCTTAAAACTAGAAGCTCCTTCAATTAGCTTCTATAGAAGATTATTTTGGGTTTTTGTTTATTTTGAAAGTTACTTTTTTTAAATCTTTTTATAAAATTGTGTGTGGCCTGACTTTTCCTTTTAAGGAGAAGAGAAATCCCAAAAATTCTAGGCCAAATGCTATCTAAATCGGTGATTACTAGAAATGGTTTCGGTGTTTTTGTTGATAAATTTGTCATGGAGTTCTATCATCATAAAGAACTAAACAAGACAAAATGGGACTAAATTATTTATGATTTATATTCAGGTTCTTCGTCTCTCAGCTGCTACTCAGGATTTACCAAAGTCTGTAATTTGCAATGTTCATGGTGTGAATCCCAAGTTCTTGATAATTGGAGAAAAGATTGCTGCAGAGAGGGAGCTAGGCCAGAAAGCCTTTACAAAAGGGGCGTATTTCTTGGGAAAGATGGTGTGGGCAAAGGGATATAAGGAGTTGATAGATTTATTAGCAATGCATAAGGCTGACCTTGATGGCTTTAAGTTGGATGTATTTGGAAATGGAGAGGATGCTAATGAAGTTCAGAGTGCAGCCAGAAGGTTGGATTTGAATCTCAATTTTGAGAAAGGAAGAGATCATGCAGACGATTCTCTTCACAGGTAGGAACCATTCGAAAATTGAGCTTCAAAATTTTTAGTAAGATATAATTCACTGCAATGGTGGTCCCCACATTGTTGTGAAACATACCTAAATGAAATGGTTTTAGTTGCATCTATTGCAACGTGGAACTGGGTTATCTTTTAATCTCCCCTATCTTCATAAAGTGAATTGAATCAGTTGATTATGTGTTCATAAAATGCAATATCCAAAGCTATTTTTCTTTCATGCATAAATGCACATTCACCTACACATGATTCTTTCTCATGCTTTACATACCCAGACACAATCTGGAACTTGTTTTTATTAAATTTGGTTCTTATTTTGACACACTATCCTTATTGTAGGTACAAAGTCTTTATAAATCCTAGCATTAGCGATGTGCTATGCACCGCTACAGCTGAGGCACTTGCCATGGGAAAATTTGTAGTTTGTGCTGATCATCCATCAAATGAGTTCTTCAGATCATTTCCCAACTGTTTGACTTACAGGACATCCGAAGACTTTGTGACAAAAGTAAAAGAAGCATTGGAAAATGAGCCTTATCCTCTAACACCTGAGCAAAGATATCAACTTTCTTGGGAGGCTGCTACTCAAAGATTTATGGAATATTCTGAGCTTGACAAAATCCTGAACAAGGAAAATAATGGTGAAAAGTCAAGTGTAGATAATGGTAAGCTCATTGCTAAGTCAGCGTCAATGCCTAATCTGACAGAACTAGTGGATGGAGGCTTAGCATTTGCTCACTATTGTCTCACTGGGAATGAATTTCTGAGATTATGTACAGGAGCAATACCTGGGACACGTGACTACGATAAGCAGCACTGTAAAGACCTTCATCTCTTGCCTCCACAGGTAGAAAATCCTATCTATGGCTGGTGATGAATGGATTGACTAGTTTGAATGTTTGAAGGAAAACTTGTCACACCAGATTATAACAAGCAGTACTGAAAAAACCATCATCTAAATCCCTGTAGGTAGAAAAATTTGTGGATGGGTGGTGAATAGATCAGTGGTTTGAATTTGTAGTTTGTTTTACAGTTGCTTGTAGGTGCATGCTAAGTTTTGAATTCTTAAATTTTGTAGTTCTTTTTGTTTTTGTAAGTGATGTAGTTCAATATTACGAAGACACGTGTAGAAAGCTAATGTAAAGTAATAGAACGTTCTCCCACGTAACTTGTGAGAATAAGCTGTAATGAATTTGCATCGGTTTAACATGAAATAAATTGTTCAGTTATGATTACATTCAAGAGCAATGGCCGTGCATGGTGTAGAATGTTTATAACAGCTTGAACTGTGGACAGAATAACGTCACTTATCAGGAAATTAAGAGGACTTAATGGGGTTGTCCACTCTGCATAGGGAAATATCTGGTATTTTTTAGGTTAGTAGTGGGAAGGAGGGAGAAATGAAGAAATAAAGGGCATTGCTAGTGTGAACTTGACCAGGAATAATCTTTTATTTTTAAGCTTTAGTGCAAAAAGGAAAAAAAAAACGTTGTCACTGGTTTATGTAAGGATGAAATTTTCAACTCCATGTTCCTCTTGTTCAGGGGAACTAGGCATGACACATCACACAACTTAATTTGGAATGGGGCAACAAAAGTCAAGTACTACTTATCCTATTTTAGACTAATTCATGGGTGACGTGGGGATAGGTTTTTGGTTAAATCTATTAAATTTGAATGGGTGGTAAGTGATTTATAATTCACTGTAAATTTTCGACATGGTTGGTAGTTTAATTTGATTTTAGAATATGAAAATTTCTGATTATCCTAAGCTTTTCTAAATAAATAAACTTCCGCAAGTGGGCAAATCACAGTGAGTTGACTTAGCGTAGTAGAAAAATTGACAGGTTGGTAGTGATTTATAATTCACTCTAAATAACGTATGTCAATTTCGTTAAAATGAACTAACCTTAAACGTTAATTAACCTTTACTTTTCAGTGGTAGCCTTTCAAGGGAGAAGCCTAACATGAAGCATAATGGATAGTTTCAAAGATAATTTTAAACGTTCAACTAAATAATTAATTTCAGCTGAATTTTAGATTTTTTTTTCCACCCAAAAAATATTCTTTTTTTTAGCTGACCCACTTTTGACCAGCAACATATTATATTGAGTCCCAATAATGTCAAGTTGACATCTTTTATTATAAAGCTCAGAAAAGTCTTAACCACAAAAAAGACTAGGTTTTTGCTGATGCAGCAGCAGGAGTAAGAAGTTATATAGCAATCATGGTCAGCTTTACATAGCGTGCAGTGCACTTGCAGTTTTGATTAGCTAATTAATATCATTTGATAGGCATGCATGTGAATCCCTCTTACTAAGAATTAGGTTTCAAGAGCCTCAACCTGTGGTAAGGCACAGCTAGCATGGAATCTTCCAGTTTCTGTTTGGGATTAATCTCATTTAGCCCATACATAACCTCTGCTACTGTTCTGTAGCATCAGGTATCTCGTGTCGTGCGATTGTGCCGAAATGCGTCACTACTTTTACTTTCAGGAAACAAATTAAGATGGGCGTTGTTAATGTTTGGTACACTTCAAATCTGTTACTTGTTACAGAAGTTGCATTGCATTGCATGTATCTGTGCTTCATAATCAAAGCCTTGCATGTATATATAGGGTTATTCAATTAATTAATTATTACATGTTTAATTTTCAAAAAAGATTTTTGAGGCCAAAGTTATTTTATTAAAGGATTGTGTTTATTTTACATTAAACGATTAAATTTTATCTTAAAATTCATGTACAACAAAAATAAAAATAACGATTATCTAAATATGTTTTTAATCTTGTGGTGTTATGCTTGTTAGTTATACAAAATAATCCTTAAATTCTTGTTATAAAATTCCAAAAGTACTTTTTGTTGATTATTCTTATTCTTAATTCTTAATTATATAGATAGACACTTCGCCTGCAAAACTAGCTAGAAAAGTTTTGGAAAAAATGTTTTTGTCCCTATATTTTTTTATTAAATATAGTTAAGGTTCCTATACTTTCACATCAATGAATTTGGTCCTTAAAATTTCAAAACATATTTTTTTAAGTTAAGAGTGATTAAATTTACAATAATTTTCTTAAAATTTGAGAATCAAAATATTCATTAATTAATATGAAAAAGAATTTGATCATGTTTGACTGAAGATACAGGAATTAAAATAACTTTTTTCTTTAAAGTTTTTTATGTAACCATTTAATTTACAATCAAGTAACTGATGAATAAGAAAAAGTAACTGATAGATTCATGCATCTAAAAAACCTGTTTTATGTAGCTATTTTCATTTACAATCAATCAACTGATAGATTCATGCATCTATGTATAATAACTTGTTTTATAAGTTAGAAAGGGTTAAGTCCACACATTTCTTAAAAACTGAGGACTAAATTTATCAACACAAAAATATAAAAACTTTAATCATGTTTAACCAAAAGTATAGAGACTAAAATCACATTTTTCTCAAAAAATAATAATTATGTAGCCATTTTCACTTATGATCAAGCATAGTCAAGCATCTTTCATGGAGATACTTCTGATAAATTCATGCATCTAATAACCTATTTTCTTATAGTTATATTTGTGCACGTTATTTTTTAAGATCCAAGTGATTCAGTAGCAGATGTGCAGCTTTCTAGACATGGCTTAAGCTCTTGGATTATTATAATACCCACGCACTGCACTGCTTGTCCGAGTTATTGGAAGACAGAACGCAGAAGTAACTCTAGCACAGTTTTTTGTCTCTTTACATTTGTCTTATTATGCACTTTCTAAGTAGTAGTAAAATAGTTCTGTCAAAAAAAAAAAGTAGTAGTAAAATAGTAAAATTCAAAGCATGTTTAACTCTGTTTACCTTTTACTAATTAGGATTATTATATAAACTGCTTTTTATTCTATTTATTGGGATTGATAAATCGCAATTGTGTTTACCATGTTTCAAAATTCTCTTTCACTTTGGATTAATATTAAATACGGTATATTATTAATTAATATCTCCCCCGTACGTATTTCATTTCTTATAAAAGTCATTTGCAGATGAAGGGAAAAAAATATTGACAGCGTTATGTTTAACCGGCAAAGTTTAGTGGTGGTTTAACATATGTTTAAAGTGGGATTAATATTCATTTTTTTATAATCTGAATTTAAGATATTATGTAAATTACTGAAACTCTCACTGTAAGACCAATTCTAGTGCCATGAAGAAATTGAAATAGAAAAACACAGAATAACACGCATGCCGCTAATGGTACGTGAAAGAGTTTCATGTCACTACTACTCCCCTTCCCCTTTTTCTCTGTCTCTTTGGGTTTCCCAAGAGGTATATTCAGATGGATACTCTGTCACGAACTTTGGTTTTTTCAAATGCTTTGGTTGCATGTTCCTTTTTTCTCATGGAATGAAGCATGCATCTTTCCCTGCCCTATATTTGCTGAAGGAATCCTGTGAAAAGCAAACTAAAAATAATGGATGCATACTGCATAGATCGGAAACTAACACATAAATTAAGTACGTACCAGGTCGGTCAAAATAAACAAATAAATTACATACTGAAAATTTGATCAAATTGAAGTAATATATACCTGCAGGGGAACTTGAATTGACCGGTTAGTAGAGAAATGATGATAGGGAAATCTCACATCTCTCTTTGAATAAATTTCTTAACAAATACTTGTAAAAACAAAAAGTTAATAAAGAAATTAAAAAATAAACCTGTGTAATTCCCTAAGATCTAAGGCATGTTTTAGAAGAAATTTCATCTATTTTGCATTTATGCATGTATGCTATTTGTACGTAGTTGAAAAATTGAATGAATATTAGTTGCACATGCTATGATTTGTTTCTCACTGAATATTAATTTATCATATTGCATATTGGTATTACCGTTTTTATCAGTTTATTCGAGCCCATGGAACAAAGCATCCTAAAAGCTTAAACTTTTAAGTGACATTTTAACATGAAATAAAATTCTCATTAACATAAGCCAAATGAAGGATTTCTCTATGTGTTTCTTGTAGCCAGGTCGTTGGTGTCAATTATAGAAAGACTAGTTTGCTGATGACACGCGGTGCAAAATTCGTTATGTTTAACGTAAGATAAGCTACTTCGTACATCGTTTATTGGTTGCACAACTTATCATGCATCTTAAAAGGGCTCATGAGTCATGAGTCATCACGTCCAAGACTCCAAAAGGCAAAATCTCCACCAATTTAACGTACGATTGATCAAAGTATCAACTACTTCCGTAAACGTGCTAAGTGATCATTTCAACGTAATCCGCGATTTGGCAAATCGTTTATCCGAACTAACATTCTTAGAAGCAAAAAAGAAGTGGTTCGCTTTAAATACCAAAACCTTTGTATATTATAACTTGACTATGGGTCTTGTAGAAATAATTTTAAAAGAATTGATTTTAGCATAATTAATTAATTTTAAGAAAATTGATTTGTACGTGTTTGGACACGATATTAAAAAGTGAGTTAGATTGATTTTTTTTAGTTGGTACAGTTAAATTGTTTTTGGAGTGTAAATAAATTGAGATTTGTGAATCTCTCATGTCTAGAATCCATTCTTCCTATGTATATAAAAATAAAAAGTAATTACTTCTCTCAAAATCAATTTGAATTAATAAAGTAAATTTAGCATTTACGAAAAGTTTGATTTTTAGTAACACTTTTTTCTTTCTTTCTTTCTTTATTTTCAATTACATCATTCATTTTATCACAAACTTCTTCCCCTTCTCTTCATGTGTCTTCCATGGTTTCTAGAAAATTGTAAGATGATATCATACAAAAATAATTTCACAAATAAAATACTTTGTAAACAATTATTCCATACTCTTGTCTTTTTGGGGGGGCTAAACTCAAACCATTCATAGTGGATCCATTTTACCCTTTTTTTTTGTATTATATTTTTTCCCTTTTATTTTGGCTTTCCAATTAAATTAATCTTAATTTGTCGTGAAATACTTGATTAAGGTCCTATGTTTACCTGCCATCCAGCAATTTGCTTTTAGAGTTCCACGTTCAAGGCATCAACGTAGGTAGGCACCCATAATGGCTATGTCAATTTTGTTTCAACTTCTCTAACAATTTGTGGCTTACGATGAACTTTTATCAAAAAGCAGAATACATACAATAGGCATATAGAAAGGAGCTAGGCAAATTAAAGCACCAAACGTGGCTGAGAGCATAGCTAGTTTATCATTTACTTTTCTGCAGCTAATTAAGTAAATAAAATAACAGCTAGCATAACCTAGTCACAGTAGAACAGAAAAGAAAACGTAAAGAAGAAATCAAATTAAGGTAGGAATATGAAAAATCTTCTCACCTTAATCTAACTATTCCACATTACAAGAGTAAAATTACATCGGAGACTATTCAACTCAACTAAGGAATAAAAAAGTTGAGTCATGACAAATGACTAGTCTCAAGTAATTGACATTGACAAGTGACAACTATTTACAAATGTTCTGAGGGTTTTGTTGGTGTTTTTTCTTTTTCTGGAGAGTCGGTAGTTATCTCTGCAGGGATCGTAATTTCAACATGGTCGATGGTGTTATGATCAATATCCACGACAGGTTTTATGATACCACGATGAAGAAGCTGAGGTGGCTTCTCTGGTGAGACATTGGGTTCTACAACACTACTCTTGAAGTGTGCTAAATGAGAAAGCTCAGAAACAGACTCGTATATTTTCTCCACTGACTTGGTGATTTCTTCGAGTATTGATGCAACTGTCACAACTGGGATTATTGGTAGAAGATCAATATCTTCCAAGGAAACGATTTCAAGGGCAACTCTGAGGTCTTCCACTGCAGCTTTTGAATTTTCTATGTGGACTTTGGCAGCTGATGGTTGTGTCATTGTTTTGATTGATGAAGATATTGCCTTTAATGCCTTGTTAGACTCTGAGGTCATCTTTGTGCATGGTTCCTGAACTTTACACTTGAATTCCAAAGATACCTGAAGCAACCAAAATGCATGCATAATATTAGACATTGAAGTGATCAAGGTGTCAAATGTTAATTTCATGTTGTTGTTTTTTTCACGTAGAAAGAATAATAATGATCGAAGTATTATTACTTGGATTTCCGGGTTGAGGTAGTTGTTAAGGGTTTCAATCTTGTAAGCGCATTGCCGAGTAAGTACTCCAATCTTCAAGTACTGCTTCCAAGGATGACGAAGACGAAAACGGCCATGTCCTGGTTCCCACCTTGCCAAATTTGCCTGTGCAATATAATATTATATAACGTTAATATTTAATCAACATAATCTAGCAAATGAAAATGTTGAATGATATCTCATCAGAAGTTATAAGGAAGGAAAAAAAAAAACTCACCAAGGACTCCTCACTTGCTTTAGAATTAAGAACAGTTTTATATCCTTCAAGAACTGACTTCTCGCACTTTTTTGTATCCTCCGAGCAATGAAAATATTCAACTTCGAATCCTGAAAATGGTAAGAGTTTTAGACATTAATTAACACATATTCAACACAAAATTAAAGAAGCATGTAAACAAATTAATGATATGGGTCAAATATGTTTAATTACCTTGTAGGTAATTTGCCAAGTTTTCCATATTGGAAGCTATCAACTTGTGAAGATCTTCACCTGCCCAAACTGGACAAATGAAAATGGAGATGACCATGCAAGCTGCTGCTCCTAATAAGATTGTTGAAAGTCTCTGATGAGCAAGATCGAAGAGTTCTTCCACTCTGTAACCCGAGACAGCGACCAAGCAGAATGTCAATATAAACACCACCACCCCATAGTCATATCTTTGCTTTATCTTTGGAAAAAATCTGAAAAATGTTGCCCCTGCAGCTGCAAACACACAACACAAACCATATATATATTTAGCACATTAATTGTACTTAGGAAGCAAATGTTAATTAGTCTGATAAATTGTATATATACCTAGAAAGAAGACTAGGCTCCCAAGGACAATAGGTTCTGCTCTTCCTCCAAAAGCAGTAGCCAAGTGTTGCCCTCCAACTCCTAAAGCACCAGCTAACAATGTAGCAAATCCTCTATTTAAACCTTTGCAGAGGGTTGCACCTGGTTAATTAATTAGGAACAATTAAAGCACATTATATGTTAATGCATTAATCTTTAAGTACTCTTCAGACTTTGGTCTTTAATTATATATGTATGATGTCTAAAATGACTTACCTACGCTGAATTCAAACACAACCACCACTGTGAGAACAGCCCACATTCCCGCAACTCCGAAGCCATCATAAAGAGGCCTCGAGTAGTAAACTAAGGACACCAATGTGAGAGCAATAGCCACTTTTAATGAGTGAGTTACTCGTCTGGGGTCATCTTTACCAATCTTTGTTATGCTCCTTGTCAAGTTGATGACCTTGGACTTTAAGTTTCTAGGCAAAGCCATGAGGCAGTTCCCCAAATGAGAAAAAAATCCACCCTTGTTTGGTTGTGTTGTTGACTCAATATCCATCATTAGATATGGAGTGAAGAACAACCTTGCCAAAATTGTAGTGTGATATAGCAAGTTCTAGAAGGAAGGAACTAACAACTATGAAAGCTATGAGAAGCTTGGGAAAAATGACTTTGAAAACTGATATTTATAGGAACAGAATTACAGGTGTGTCTTTCAGCAAAGATTTTTTTAAGATATACATGCTGAAACAGAAATTAAAGACGGTTTGTCGCGGCACTATATGTTGTTATTATGATTAATTATAAAGTGCCCATAACTATAAAAATATATATTTTCAGGAATTCATTTCCCTATCAAAATAATCTGTACCAAAACATACTTAGACAGGGAATGTTAAGATTAATGCTTCCAGCTATAAATAATCTAATCCCGGAAGCATATTAAAGAAAGTTAATATAGAAGTACTCCTGCATAAGAAAGATTAAATATGGTAGTAATTCAGTATGACAAGTAACTGCAGTACGCATACTTTAGTCAGAGTCAGCCATTGAATCGCTGTATCCCACCTCTTTTAATTTTTTTTGGGTAAATTATATTTACCTTTTTAAAATGTTTGTCTAAATAATTTTTAGTTCTAATCAGAAAGCTTATCTAACTTTGTTGGTTGAGCTGCATGAGTTGTTAGTGCTTCTCTTTAATTTCTACAAATAAAATAAAATCTTTTCTTTCAAGCTTATGAATAACCCACACATAGGGCAGATTTCATTTTCTTATTAAATCTGCACTGCAATGGTTTTCTCTCCCCCCGGATTACATACAGAACAGAGGCCAGATTTTCATTCATATTCATATTAATTAAATCTGTGAAATTTGATTAGAAAGTGGGAAAATGACGAAGCATGCATAAGTCAGCCATTAAAGTGGATACTAAAAAAAAGAAGAAAAAAAACCCTTAAAAAATTGCACCAACCGTAGGGCTAAAAGGAAGGACGATATATACTAAATTGTTTTCCTTAAAGTAAAGCAAAAGAGAACAAAATAGTGTTCCGGTCGAAATTTCTAACAGTGATTAACTTCGTTCTAGCAGCCACATGTTGATCAATTAACTGCTTGCTTTATAAGCAGACTTTTAAGTTCATCCTCTGACATGAGGATTTCGTGCCTATATATATATATATATATAATTAAACGCAGATGCTCCACCGAAGAATCTAGCTAGTTACAATTATACATGCATTTGAATTTTGAATAGAAATATCTATCTTAGCAACCAGTTCATGAACACATGAAATGATAATTGCAAGATTAGCCTCATCTCAAAACAAAAATAAAGAACCAACTAATTAAAAATTATGCTCCACGTCCATGATCCAACAATAGTTAGTGTATTCCTGCTGATAAAATGAAAGAGGATAAGCCATATAAAAACATGTTTGCATCAGCACTTTCGAATCAACAAATAAGGCCAAGTAAAGTGAATTTAGCATCATTCATTTTTTTGTCATAGCTAGCCAATAAGAAGTAATATAATAAGCACAAGGGAATAATAAAGCGATTAAAAAAATGAGCAGTGGAATATAAGTGCAACAAGTTATTAAACATTTGATAATGACCCCACACACTATCTCTTTTCATTTGTGAACTTAATAACACAAAGAAAATAACTCAGTTGTCTTCACTATATATACGTACTGGGAACCATTTTCCAATTTCTTGACTTGATTATCCGACTAAGCAGATGATATATATTGTTTAGTCATGTGTATTGAATCGGTAGCACTGTCAGCAGTCACTATATATAGTGAGTAGGATCTGACTCACTCCTATTAATTCTTTCACTATATTTTCCTTTTAAATGAGAATGTTCCTAATATATATCTATCTTAAAGTTATAATCCCTTACCAGGTTTGGAAAATGAAAATGACCAACAAATTAAGTCCATGTTGAAGAAATTTCTATGTTAATCATGCATCTGAGCGCTATACAAGCTAATATTAGTCTTTTCAACTGCTTCAAATCATTTAAACTCAAGTTTGGCATCAGTAAAGTGTTACCTTAACTATATATGGTTAAATGGAGGAATCTTCAGAAACGGAAACAGCAAAGTTAGAAAGTAGTGCAGTATAGTGGTGTACACTTGATTTTGACTGATAAACAAGATAGGTATATACTTGGAATGTCCCTCAGCAGAAGAGAGAAAGAAATATGAAATAAATGGGGCCACTGGAGAATATCCAATTCCAATATTAATGTGTGCCTGCATTATAAACTGATCTGTCACCGCACTAGTAAAAAAAAAAAATAGCTGTTGAAAACATTTGCTACTTTAAAGTTTTTTTCGATCAGCCAAAGTATAATCACGATTTGATAAACTCTCAACGTATGTTTTAGTCTCATGTACTCTTGAGAATATTTGATTTTTTTTCTATTATAAAACTTTACACTTTTTCTTTGGAATAAAAAAAAATTAATTACATTTTTTCCCTACCTTTATAAATTTATAATTTTGATTTCTAAATTTTAATTGGTAATTTGATTCTCTATTTTTAAAATCTTATAATTTTTATTTAATCGTAAAATTACAATGGTAGACCACTAAAATTAAAGTTGATTTTTAAAAAAAATTAAAGTTTAATTATTTTTTTTACCAATCACAAAATTAAATAATTAAATTTAATTACTTAATGTTTTCACCAAAAAAAAAAATTTAATCACTTAATGTTTTTACTAATCACAAAAAAAAATGAGTAACTTTTAAATTAAAAAATTAATTTTATGATTAGTAAAAAAATATTTCAATAAAAAAAATTAACTTAATTAAATTTAACTATCTAATTTTAAACTAATTACATAATAACAAATTATAATAACTGAGTAGATTTTAAATTAAAAAAAATTATGACTGTAAAAAAATTGTTAATGTTAAATTTAACGAATTAAAATTTAATAGTTAAATCAAAATTGTAAAATTTTAAAAATAAAGAATCAAAATTTTGAATTAGAAACTAATTGAATTAAAATTATAATTAAACATAAAAAAAATGAGAGGGAAAAACACATTTTTCATGACATATTCTCTCCCTTTTATTTTATCACAAAAAAGTGTAAAGTTGGTAAATATATATTATATTATGTATATAACGGATAACTTTTTTTTTAAAGAATATAATGGATAGCTTAAATCATAATAAAAAAATGATTATACACACATGCACATCAAAATAATATGTTTGTAATAATGACTAGTGGACATTTATTTTAAAGGTCTACGCAATACGCACATGACCTTCGAGATAATAATAAAAAAATATATTTGCAATCATTTAAAATTTAAAAACCTTTTCCCCTCAATCAATTCTTTGAAAAAACAAATGAAAAGGCTCATATTGATAAACAGGTACGTCATAATATAACCAGATACTAGATACTCAATCAATGAGATTACATGTAATGTAATAATAATGGATACTCCTGTATGTGTATTAATTAGGATGCGTTTTTTTTTTACGATAATGAGGATGTGTTAAATAATGAAATATGGATGAATTAATTGTAGGTTATCTTATCAAAATTGTTTTATTCTATGTGGATAGGGGTTACAAATATGTAAATGGAAGATGATTTTTTTTTTTTTAATGAAAGATGATGATTACACATTCACATTTAACGAGAGTTTCAGAAAAAAAAAAAAAAAAGATAAATAATAATAAAATGAAAGGTTAAAATTGTACATTAACTAAAATTTTCAATTCTTAATAGAAATTAGTTTCATAGTGTAAAAATATATATTTTACCAATTTGAGAATTAAAAATATAAATTTCAATATGAAAGACTAAATAGATTCTTAATTTTTTAAAGACTAAAAATATATTTAAATAATTTTTCTAATGCAATAAATAAATTAGTTTTTACATATTACATTACAAAACTAGTTTTTGTAACGTATATTAAAAATGATATCACAGGATCTAGGTTCTATAATGTACTTCTTTTTGTATGTTGTAAAAAAGCTAATTTTCGCAAAATTTATGAAAAAAAAAAAAAAGATCAAGCTGCCTTTAAGACCAGTGGTCTATTAGGTCAACTATAAAACAAGTAAGCCCTAAATACAACACACCAATGTTCTAAAGAAAATAGGAATACAGGCCCATCCTTTCACATGTCATTACATTTGGATCATGACGAACGGACAGGAGCAGTTCATAATTTTTGAGAGACGGATTTAGTTATGGGCCTAACACTCTATGTAGACCAAGAAAAAAAAAAGAGTTTGATCTACTTTTTTTTTAGGGGGACTTTGATCTAGTTTTTCTTTATATATTTAACACATTTAATAAGATAGACAATGTAAATTTTTTTTATTAATTTTAAGTAATATAAATGATAATTTTGTTGATTTTTATAATAACTACTTTAATAATTATATTTAAGATAATTTTTTATTGAATAATATAATTTTTCTTATACTATGTATGAAAATTAAACTCTCCTCAACTTGTTACTATGAAAAGCCATTTGTGTTACACATCGATCCAATTACAAAAGCCGGGTAGTTGAGAAATTCAAGCATTTTAATTTTTAAATAAAAGAGAAGCAAAAAGTTTAAGATGGGTGCTGAAATTTGATAGGATTAAAACCAAGTTGTGGCTCGCCTCTTTCTTGTAACGAGATTGATTTGGTTAATTAATTAATCTTGATGGAAGATGCAATGATTTTTCATCTCATATCTTGCTGTATACATGCCTTTGAAAAGCAAAAGGAAAAAATCTCAGATTAATTTGTGTCGTCTAAATGTCTAAGAATAGGAGAAGTTTAGAACATGTCTCGAGAAGACTTTTTTACAAAATATTATTCTCTGTGTTGACGGTGAAAGTAAATCCCCCCTCTCTTGAATTAATGTTTACAATTATACATGCCATATCCCGAAGACTTTGGGGGTTGTCCCAATCTTACGCAAATAACATTTTGTTATTCATTTCAAAAACTCCTTCTTCACACTTACAAGAATGACACTCTTGGCTCCTTAATTAGCTTGAATTTCAAACTGATAACTGGTAGATTTTCCTTTACTATATAGTGTCTTATTAATTTTACAGCAATAAAATTTTACTGTCACAAGTTTTTACCTCGTTGAAGATCTTTGAATAATTGAAATTGATCGTCATATCTCTGTATATGGTGGCCAACAACTCGTTAGTTTGTCTGTTTTCATTTATTAAAGAACAAGAAAAAAAAAAAAAAAGCGTTGCAAAGTTGTTCGAATCCATGTCACTTAAGTGAGTTGTTTGCCTTCCCAGTTCCCAATATGTTCCATCATCTATATGGTTCTCGATTATGATCTTGAAAGCGAATTGAACTAGGCTTTCCTAGCTCCAACCTTCATATTGATTTAACACTAAATCAATGAATATAGATGTAGTTTAGTTTAGTAATTAAACTTGTTTTTACCTGATCCCTAGCTAATTTTTATGTGCATAACTAATAACGCAATAAGGAAATTGGGAAATGGTATGTTTAGTGTTTGGATGAAAGTAGAGTGTGAAGACATGTAGGATACCACTACCCTTATATCTGTGTGGGAATCTCATAATTATTGAACAACACAATGAAAACGTTTATGAGCAATAGAGGACCCATATCCCCTCTCCTCTCCATTATTGTTTCTGAATTCAACAAGTTGACTCACGACCCAGCCAGCCATCTCTTAGGAGTTAGGACAGTCCCAGTTTTTTGGGTCACTCTTCCAGTCACATGCTCCAGTTTTATATTGCTTGCATACCAAACTCTGCTATCTCCCTTCACTTATCAAAAGGGGAAAAAAAGCAAACAAATTAATAAATAAAGCACGCACACCAAAGGAGAAGCATTAAAATATATATACTCTCTCCCTAAAAAATCCAACCCTCTGATTTGATTGAATTCTGTTTGAGCTTTCAATTGTGACATTCAATTGAATAAATATACTTAGATACAAATTCGTCGCATAAGTATAAATAAACATGTGGATGAAACAAAAGGGACTATATATAGAGAATGATATATGAGAAGATCTTCATATATAAACAGAAGGAAAACGACCCTATCCCCCTCAAAAATGGAAGAGCTATATATAAGTACATTACGTAGTGCATGGAATGGAAGGGAATAGGAAATAAAGTAATCGAATTACGCGGGACTTGGAATTGTCCATACTTTCCGAGGCATTAAACTTTGAAACCTTATTTTATTCTAGTACTTGAAAGATGCCACAAACTAGTAGCGAATCAAATCAATTATAAACGGAGACCAACTTCAATTTTAATATTGTATGTTGGAATTCCACACCACAATTCGCTCTGTTTGGATATACATCAATTTTCAGTGAGTTTAAAAGCCCTTTTACTTTATTTTTATTTACTTTCGTAATGCTTGGAGATCCATGATCCAATGATGATATAAATAAAAGTATGTTGCTCAAGTATCTTTCATGGACCGCTCACCACTGACCACACTATAATTAATCTTCAACTATACTAAAAAAATAGTTATTCTAGTGCTGTCTATCTTAATCTTCCCATTGAGAAATAGTACTACATTTTAATCTGTCACCAAGTTGTTCCTTATGAAAGGAAAGATAACATCTACAACGTCACAATCTAATCCATTTATAACTCGGTAATCTATGATTCTTGCGCCTTTGTCTTTTGTAACAATTAAATATTGGGATAATGTGGAAATCAACGAGAACAAAGCATAAAGTATAGTTTGGATCAAGAATAGTTAGGCAAGTCATTCTTTTCTTTAAAAAAATAATTCTAGGTGATCCCTTTTGCAAGTGACACATGTATACACATAATATTTAGCTTATGGGGTGGAATTCTCCAAAAGATGATGAAGAGTGGTGGGGAGAGTGGGTTCCATGAAAAATGTATCTGTTATGACTGGAAAGAACATGTCCTTATCTCATTTTCCCAGGGGTCAAAAGTGCCAAACATAGACTGCCCTTTGAGGAGAGCCTAACTCTACATGATAAAATTCTTTATTTGAATGGTTATTGTAATTACATATAAAAAAAAAAAAAAACAAGGGTGATATATTGAAAGTTTTACATGATCTTTAAATTAATTTTATAGAAATCAATTGACTTATCATAAAAGCATTGTGATGATAAATTGTGAAGATAATATCCTTATTCTCGTAAGAAAAAAAATTCTAATAGAAAGTTATTATCATAAAAGTAAAAGTTTCAAAACAAACAATTTTCCAATGTATTAACCAGCTGTTGCAGCTAAGACTGGGAGGTTTTAATTGATACATGGCCCACCGTTTGTTAGCTTCACGGGAAGACCAAGGAGAAAGGAGCACAAGGTCCTAACGGAATCTCTCAACCCCTGTTACAACCTGAAGCTAACATAAGTGTTCAATTAGAAGCTATTATGTTGTGTTAGTTGCAAGAATTAGAAATTTCAACAACTCAATTATGGCCTTAATAGTGTGTTAATAATTATCTAAGTATTATTGGTTTGAAAAAACAGTTGCTTTTTCCCTCTATTTTGTTACAAAAAAACAAAAGGCGCAGAATGTTGTATTCATTGGTAGTATATTCAATCCGTATATATGAAATAACCCACCCATAATTCCCTCGTAAGAAAGTTTGACATTTGAAAAAGATATATATATGTCGGTTGCTTTATTTAATGAAATTTTCTTCGGCGTGATTATTAAGTAGTATTTATTAATTTGGAATCAAGATCTATTTGCATAATAACTCATTCCCAGTTGTGCATAGAATTAAAAATACATTGAAAGTTATACTAACTGATCCTATTCAACTCCAGACAATTTGGAACAGGCTTTTTTCTTTCTTTTTAATATGAAATGGGGATGTAGACTTTCGTTGAGAGTCTATGGAGATAGGGTTGAAATTTCCTTACATCTGTTTTTATTTTTTTGTACTATCCCTTACTTTTTTTATGGAAAGAAATATTTGAACACCCAACCAAGAGGTATTTACATATCTCAAGAGAGATAGAAAAATATTTAACAATTGATATAAGTAATAATGTGATGTGGCAAGAATTAAGAGAGATAAATGTCCTTTGTTTGTGTGTTTAAAAATGATCACTAGTTACTACTCTTTTATTCAAAGGGCAAAGTTACCAAACGGAAGCCCCACGAATGACACCAGAAATTCTTGACTTTATTTTCACCAAGCCACATAGAATAGAAGAAGTCCTGGGCTTTGTCATTATTAAGTGATATTCATAAATCATGGAGTAATAGTGACAGTTCCACTAAAAGAACAAGCATCTATTTATTTCGATCTCTCTGAAATAAGTAACCAGTCAAAGAGGTTAAACAAACACTGCACGGGGGGCACTGCAGCTAGCGCCGACTATAATAAGGGTAACTAATTCCACTATATATGTGAATCAATCAATCAATAAAAAATAAAAAATAAAAGAGGGTAAGATGTGTGGAATGCACTTTATAGCATAGGTCATATAGAAAGTATTGAGCAAAGAGACAGGATTTAAAAGGTAGGAGGTGTAGCTGGTACTAGCCCTGCCCGTCCAAGTGTTCAACGAATTTTGTTGGGAGTAAGGTATGGTAGGGGCAAGCAACAAAACAAAAAGGAAGAATCAAACAAGGACCCAAACCTACCTATAAATAAATAAATATACTGTAGTAGTATAATCTTTTCCTTTTGATTTTGATTTCATCACACATAGTGTATATATTAGCTGGCTGGTGGCATACAAAGAAAAAAGAATGAATAGTTGCCAGAGTCATAATGGTAGTGTCCGGATAGTTCGCCAGGTGCTCCTTCAGCGTGAATCATGTGGCCTTAAACATAGAGATATGCGTGTGCCTTCCCTTCCTTCTCCAGACCTACCAATTTAATTTGGTTTTATTAATTTAAGGTTGATGGGTATGACTTTTAAAATTAAACCTAACGTAAGTTGGTAAAATATATTTTTAATCTCTCGGTTATTAATATTTTTTTATTCAGCCAATATTTAAACTGAAATGCTTGAAAAAGTATAGGGTTGAGAAGAGAAGAGTTGTGAAGAGCGCCGCAACGTTGGTTCCGGAGGAGAATCAGAGGCGCATGACGTTCACGTGAGCTCACCCTGTTTGTTGTCCCTCCCTCAAGAGTCAAGAGTCAAGAGTCAAGACTGAGGACCCCCACAGCCACAGCACCATTTGGACCCTGTGTACGTCTTACTTACGTCACCATCCAATCTTCTCTACTCTTCTCCAGTCCACACAAATAATAATAATCCCCTACGGCACACCCTACCGATGCCTTTCCTCTTGCACACCCGTCCGATTCGCCGACGCCTTGGAACGTCAAAACAAAAGAAAGAAAGAAAGAAAGCCCAATAATGCAAGTGACGAGAGAGAGGGGGTGCAATAATTTGAAAAGAGAAAGTAGTAAGTAGTTCGTGAGGAGGAGGAATGGGAGAGGGACACGTACGAACAAGCAGAAAGCGACAGGGAGAAAGGTCCGTCGTAGGTCCATTTATTTAAAGAGAAAAAAAAAAAAAGGTAGTTGCCCTCACACCCAACCCTCTTCCTGATTGGTTGCTTTCTTGACCTTGGCTTGCACGGTGGGACCCAACCCAAGTAAAGCAGAAAGAAACCGAAGGATCGAATCTTCGTTAAAGCGATTAGGGGAGGGAGGGAGGGAGGGAGGGTAGATTAGATACAGATGAGCCTTCCTTGTGCGGTTGACGCGTGTACAGTGTATCTATCTCTTTCATCACGGGACCACCTCTACTAGTCAATTTAAATCAAATCACCATTATTAAATTAACTTGCACTTTCCTAAACCTCCTTCTTCTTCTTCTTTTTCATTAGGTTTCTCACCTTTTTTTTTTTTTTTTTTTTTTAAATTAAGCCCTTAATGCAAGAATCTAATTAATTAAAAAATATATAAATTCAAGATCCAATTAAGACTAAAGCGAAAGCAATACCTAATTTAAAATGTAGTGTAAATATGAAGAATAACTAAATAATAAAATGTTAACTATAACTTTTAAATAATATTATCAAAAGTCAAAACTACTCGTACATTTTTTCTATATAATTTAAAATAGTTAATCAAATAAAATTATTTTTCAGAGCAATATTTTACCGAATGCTTGTGAAAGATTTTTATTTTTACATATTAATTAATTAATTAAATTATTTTTATAGTACATTCAATATGTACACCAAAATAAAATAAATAAAATGTGTATAAACTTAATGATGGAATTATAGATTTTTAAAAACCAAATTATTAAATGTTTTTATTTTAAAATGAGAAACCGAAATTACAAATCAGAAGAAAAAAAAACTAAATATGAATTTTAGCTTTAAAAATAATACTGTATCAAAATATAAATTGTTGAAATAATTTGTCTAATATAAATTTAAAATATAATTTATATGTTCTAAAAAATTTTATCTTGAAATTACATAGATTAAAATAATAATTTAAAATAAATTCCAATAAATACACCTCGTTGCAATCCCATAAAATCTATACATGAATTCAGATTTTTCATCTATGATTCTTTTTTTCTTTTTCTTTTTTAAGATAAAGATGTTTCATCTATCATTCTTATACTCTAACTTTTTTTTTTTCTTATATTAGTGTTCGAATCTATAGGGTGGGTTTATCTAAACTTATTTGGAGGAAAAAAAATATTTTTTTTAAACAAATTAATCAATTATTACAACATTTAAACTATCCTAGTTGTTAGAAAAGATAATAATCTTGTGTATTGTATGAATTTTACACATTTTCATTTTTTTTAAGAAAGAAAATACACGAGACTGTATCACTACACATAGGATAAGAAACAAATTATCGTTGCATTATTTTTCTGGTTGACTTATTACGTTAAATTTGAAAGGTTAACTTGCGTGGAATAACTTTTGGAACAAAGCAAATTTCTCAATGGGTGTAAAGTTGGTGCGCATACTTTTACCAGCATTTGATAGATACGATGGAAGAACATACCCGTCACATGACACTAAAGTTAAATTTAATAGTAAATTTTAATTTTAGAAATTACCTTAATGTGTTTTGAAGACAGATTTATGTTATATTTTTGGATTGTCTTGAGTAAATATGATCTTTTACGTTCTTTTACAAAACACAGTACAATTTTAAAATAAGGCTTAATATTAATTTTTTTTCAAAGAAATGGCTTAACACCTTCTTTTATCTAATTTAAAGTTCTCAATTTTTAATATGCAATTGGAATAATTACTTTCAGCACTTTCTTTTATGTTTCATGCATTGTTTTTTGGTGTTTGCATCCAAAAAGAAAAACTCAAACGAACAATAAGTAACTTCGAATATGAAGAGTTTCATGATTTGCATTTTTCTTTCAACTACCGCAACCAAACACCTCAAATCACTTTCAATTTTTCATAATTTTGATTTTTTTTTCTTCTCTATTGGATTCATGAAAAAGTTTTAATTTCATTTTTGTCAAACGTATTTTATTTTAAAAACTACATTAAATAAACACAAAAAAAAAAAACTCAACCATTCCAAACAACTCCTAAATTCTTGTCCGTCCGCAAATAAGTTGCCCTAAATTACAACCTCAAACTTACACTTAAGCTTAATCATCCAGTTTTCGATTAAAAAAGATTGTGGGGGGGGTGGGGGGGGGACATTATCATGGTTTTTTAGGTCTCGAGAGTATAAAATGAGAAACAAATACAAAAAGGAAATGGATATATACAAACAAGGGATTATCGTACCAAGGTAATTAGAAAGATGTCGTAGGATGATTTGAAATTATTTTAATATTTTTTATAGTGAATTATTAGCCTTTCAGGTAATTATACAAATTAAACCGAGCCTTGCCATCGCTATTAATTAATTTATTGTTTAGTGCATGCGACGATTGATTGATTTGAAGGCAACAAACACGTATATTTTTTATTTTTTTTGAGGTAAACAAACATGCATATTAAATTAAATGGAAGCAAATTAATGTCATTTTATTGAGGTTCAAATTAATGAAAGCACATCACATGCTCTGCGAGAGATATGCGGAAAGTGCTCAATACTTGCCTTGCTAGTGACAAATTATTAGGTGCTCTTCAAAAATATCATGTGTCCATGCTAATAAACACTGTGACATATAATTAATTAAAAAATTAAATTAAGAGATAATATCATTAATACTTATTAAATTATCAATAAATATATTTTTAATTTTATAAGTAAATATTTTATTAATTGCACGTTGTATGTTTATTGGTCAGGATTATGAATTACGTATGGTAGTATGGTAGAGACTAGAGAGGCATCTAATAATTTATTTTTCTTAGTTCTCTCCAAGTTTCTATCTGTCAAGGGTCCAGATTCCAGATTTTGAGTAAATGCTAAATTTAAATTTCATTTTTCATTTCATATATCACAAATGTTTTTTTCTTATTTCATTATGCGAGATGGTTAGGTGGTTTGCTATTAGACTATCCTCTTATGTAAGAAATGGTAGGCGATAGAGTAGCTAAAAGGGTAATATTAACCTGGTTAAGACTCATTTCCATTAGTTACATACATTTTTAATGAATTGGTTCGGTTCATTTCAACTTTAATTTTATCCTCTTGTTTTCAATTAACATAAGCTTATTCAATTATGAGAAATAGGATCTATTGGGTTAATGGATAAGTTCGAATAAAGTATTATAATATTCATTTTTATATTTGTATTTAAAAAGTTTGGATTTATATTCATATACAATAATTTTAGTTCTCACATGCATATTCTATAAGTATCTAAAAACCTATATTCCAACTCATTCTTTACCATTTAATTAAACAAAGTTTTTTTTTTTCCTATCTATATAAAGCATAAAACATTTAACTAATTTTTAACCTTAAATAAATTTAAAAACTAGTCATTGTTTCTTACAATTAAGATAAAAAAAAAAGTTAATATATGTTGAAAATTGTCATTGCTTTCCGTGATTAGAATGTTGCATTTTTATCAACTTTGAGTAACTTTTTTTCCCCAATATGGGGGGACTTTTACAAATATATGTCGATCGTGGACGAGAGAATGGCAATTCGGTCCAACAAAACAACGAAACAAACGGGTGGAGTCATGTCAAGAAGATTCAATGAACTTGACAACCAAACCATAAGTTTGAGGTTTGATAATAATAATAATATCACAGCAAAAGGGCCAAGTACGCAAAAGTTGGGGCATAATAGCCGCCTGCTTTAGAATTTCAGGACCATAGACATAAATTAAAAAAAAAAAAAACATTGTAGCATATGCTGCTGATCGATCTCCTAGTGAACATCAATAATTTAATTCCCTTTTAAAAATGATCGAAAGGATAGCAAGGAAAATCTCTGCGCGTGTATGTGTTTTTTAAAAGTAGTAACGTGTAATCACAAAATATGTATTTGTTGTTGGATAAGCCCGCACCATGCATTACACATATTAATTAATGGGATTTTATATTACTGCTACGTACCCTAGCTAGGTGGCAATGGGAAATGGATCCGCACTTGGCTGTTTCTTTAGGAGATTGCTGAGGCAAAGAAGGAACATGGAACATAGCAAATGTGGTGACAATATACTATGTATGAATCTTGCTCACAAAAAAAAATACTTTGTAAGAATCTTGACATTTTATTATATTTTTAGTAAAGTAATAATTTGAGTGGAGCTAGCATGAGTGTGAGAGGTGAACTCTTGTATTTATAAATGAGGATGTTAATTTTGAGATATCAATTATAGTAAGTTGGTAGCTACTTGTACGTATTTACAAGAATAAAAACCCGCATTTTATTAAATGAAAATCATGGTATCCTTCTTAATTTATACTATTGATGGAGTAGTATTTATAAACAAAAAAAAATAGCAGTAGCTATCCAAAAAATAACCGCATTTTTTTTTATCTAATCAGTGAAATATTAATAACCACTTATTTTTGTTTCTTTCCTCTTATCTTTATCTTTTTTAGTAGTATTGTTTACAAGGCTCTAACATATTTTTAGGCTTGAGAGTGCATAAACCTAATTAAACATCTTAATTTTGATGTGTTGGCCTTGGCCCCCCTTACATTTATATCCGGGTCCGTCTGGAAATGGCTAAAACTTCCTCCACCGCTAAAAATTGCTTCATGTATTTCCAATTTACATTTCGGACTTTTTAAAATACAAATTAAAACATTTGTTAAATATTCATCAAATTAGATATATAGGTTAAACATAAACCTGTCCAGAGGCTCAATACATAATACATACTTTGCAACATTTTTTTTTTTTATCAAATGCTAGAAATTTAGATGTGAACCGTAACCAGGAACTAATTAGGAAGAGTGGAAAAAGTGGCAGAAGATTTTTTTTGTTTTTGTTCTTTCATAGTCTGTATTTTGGTACTGTATATATAGATAACATTTCTCTATCTCTATAGTTATTATAGAGATGATTATGCAGCAGGGGCCAGGGGATGAAGAACTTGGTGGCAGCAACAAGCAAGTGTGGGGCCTTTACTCTTTTATTTCGGTCTTCACTCTCTTTTCATTTCTTCAGCTGTGTCCAAGAAATAATAGTTGCGTCTTCAGACGGCTATTCCTTTCATCAAAGGATAAGAGAAAGAGAAAGAGAATTTAGAAAGTGGAGAGATATCACCAAATATTAAAAACAGGGGTCCACTACTGAAATACATGCACCCTTTGCCCAGTCAAATTTCTCACTCACGTGACACAGTATAGCATATACCCTGCACAAAGATGATTTTTTTATTTTTTAAATAAAATAATTAAAAATGACATTATACTTTTCTAGTTGAAAACATTTATTCATATAGAGCATTACGGCATTACCCATGTTTTGAGAATTTTGACCCTTCTTTGGTAAACAACGATGCTTTTGATGCAACTAGGCTAGATCTTTATTATTGCGATTGGTGCGTACATATATGACTTCTTATGTTTATAACTATTAATTACTTCATACTGACATTCACCTTTGACGTATACTAACTACAATTGTTCAAGTAGGAAGGAAATCTATGACCTTTTCTCAGTGTTTTCTTCTTTTCAAGTCATTTTCTTCAGATAAGAAAAGGGCGAGACAAGCATCAGCAAGCAAAGAGACCCATATGATAACAATATTGAAATTGATAGAGCACACATACAAAGGGACCATACAAGGCCACTTACAAATTAAAATCCACTTTTATATTTATAAAATATTATAGTCACACCCATAAACATCGACAGGGATCATCGATCAGAGATTGGGGTTTCTATGATGTGATGTGTGCCAGGTATCTATTTGGTTAGTTCAAAATCAACAGTATCCAAAATTCTTTTAGGGGACACCATGTACGGGCTTGTACATGTTTTGCAGCTTATTGGCTCCGCTGTGCCTATTGTTATGATACAAATCTTGGATTAAAAAATCACTCACCTCATTAGTATAACTCAAATTCGGAGATTTCGTGATCAATAATTGATTCTATTATTTATATAGTTGTTTAATTACTATATTATGTCATGCATCTCGATTGTTAATTTCCCTCCGGAAACATCTTATCCATAGTAATTGAATTCCGTGTCACCATCATCATGGTGATTATTATAACCTCCACCTTCTTATGGTTTTACTTTAACAAATCATATCCAGAGGCACATGCATACATCCAATAATTAATTATATAAGTTATTGTTAAGTCCAAAGTAAGAATTTGAACCATCTATGTTTCTTTCTTTCCTTTAATTAATTTTATCATTTAAATAATCACACATAAGGTAAGATATGTGTATTGGCTGATTCTTTTCATATTACTTTAACTTTTTCTAAGAAATCATATTTTACCTTTTCTTCAGCGTCTCTCTTTTGAAAAATCAGAGAATTTAAATTTTGGATTAGTGAGGAGGGAACTAGGGAAGTAAATTAATTAAATTTAAAAAAGAAACAAGTACCTTAATTAGAAAAAAAAATGGTATAGGGGTTCACCGTCAGCAACATACTACTAATGCAAATTATTTATATCTTTAAATTTTAAAATTGAACTAGCTTTATATTTACTCCGTTTTCAGAATCATATTTACTTGAAAAAAAACCAAAATATTTTTTTTTTATAAAAGACAATCTTTCTCATGGTTAACTTAAATGTGAGACACTTTCAATGGGAATTCTTTTTTTTTTTTTTGTTTAGACAAAGGCAAGCATATATAAAAAATAAATTATGCGATATGATGAAAATAAGCACATCTCTAAAAAGTGCATGTACACATTTCAGTTGTTAATTGAAGTAATTAGGTCAAAATTTAAACATTTCTTCAGTATAGTCCTTATCCTTGCCAATTTGGGAAAGTGTGATGTAAAAATGTTGGTGTTGAAAGAAATTTTCCCGTTTAAAAGAAATAGAAAAGACAGAAAACAACCACATTCCCCCCGTCTAGATCACCATGCAGTACCTTTTTAAGTACACCCTGAACTATTGAGACCTCTGAGTCTGACATATGAATATTCACTATCGAGTAGTAACTACTGAGCACACTTTTACTCTGGTTTTCACAAGTGTCCGCGGGAGATCCAATGTACTTTTACTAGCTGTTAAAAACTGAAAACTGAGGTTGTTATTTGTTAATGCAACTGGAGAACGAGAACAAACAAAAAGTTCCCATTAGTTTTCACGAAAGAATCCAAGACAGGTATATAGTATGAAATAAATACTATTGACATTGATCTCCACGAGTATGACATCTTGATTATTAAAAGGCCATTCATAGAAACCTTTATACATAAATAAATAAATACTATGCTCCATTGTATATTAATAGCGCGCCTACCATATTATATACACTCCACACCACTTTTCTTTATGGATGGATATGAAATGATACCCGAGGTAGCTACATGAATGAATGTCCCCAACTTCGAATTTTTTTTAGTCCTATTAACATCACAGTCCTTAAATTTGTCACTGCTCATTCTTACACAATAATAGTTACTGATGGTGATTGAAAACTTCTAAAGGTTGGGATGTAGAAAATAGCCGTTGCATACTAGTGCAGAATTTTAATAAATATGGTTATTCTCTGTCTTTCCATGCGAATGATGGGGTTACCTCAAACAAGCTGGAAAGGGTTATTACTAATTATTTATTGGCCCGTGCATTACCTTCTTTGTCCATTTCTTTTCTACTCTATGGTTATTTGATTTTAACTTCACGCATCTTAGTCAAGTGATCCTTTGGCTTCCATGAAAAAAAAAGAAATTATGATAATTGCACAAGGATTTCATTTTTGGGGATAAGAAAACGAGAGAAGGAACAAAAAAAAGTTGTCAAAAGAAACAAGTAGAAATAATAATAATATATGAAAATTCTTGACCTGCTATTTTTTTATTTTATTTTATTGATCATTATGATATGCTGATGTCTGCTAGTATAGGTCTGATGCATGAGAGCCAAGACGGGACCACTTATTTAGGGGCTCATGATTCATAGACACATCATACATGCACTTGATTGGGACCCCTTGCTTTTTTAACTCTCTCTTTTCCTTTTCTCTTTTTCCGGTTACCACTTTTAATCTGCTAAATTTACACACTTAACTGAAGGGTAATAGCTAGGTAAAGATTAAGAGATAATAAAGCATTAATTAAATAAATAAAAGAGATAATCATTACAGGGAAATACAACTGTAATATAGATATTTGGAAAATAATAATAAAATGTTTTCAGCTTTGAAAGCATTAAAGTTGGTGTTATGGTAGTTGGTTCTGCGTTCCTTAGCAATTTAATTGCTTTATCTTCAAACTCAGGCATCCAACCACAAAAAATTCCCAAATAAGTTGATAAGGAAAAATATGGAAATTGTGAAAACGACAAGAAGATATTTAATGGAGAAATGAGCAATGGGATCCCTCCACCCGCTTCTTGTCCATCATCATCCTCCTTTTATTATTTTTCTTTTTCTTATTAAACAAAACAATTAATTAAGCTTTGCGGAAGGAGACGTTTCCTCGTTTTTCAGCTGTTTGTATCTTCTGACACACCTTGATTGCATTTTCATTATATATATTTTTAGATTTCTCAGCAGCACAGAACTGCTCTTTCTCTCTCTCTTCAAAAGTTCTTTGTTGCTCATCAAAGGGTGCTTGGCTTGTGCATCAAATGATTTGAAAAGAGAGGGTCAAATCAAAATCAAAAGAAGTTCCCCTGTTTTGATCTATTCACAGGTACTTTTATTTTCAAAAAAAAAGAAAAAAAAAAAGCCACTGAGGCATGTTAACTTCATTGTTCTCACAAATCCCCCCCCCCCCCCCCCAGTTTGATATAATAAAAAAATCGATTTTTTAAAAAGAAAATGGTGATAAATGTGTGGATAATGAAGTGAAGAAAGATGGGCATCTTTTTCCGGAGTCTTTCTCTTTTAAAACAATCTCTCTCTTAAACTCCTTTTTTACCCTTTTGAGTTGGGGTGGAATTGCAGCGGATTTGAGTCTGACAGAGAGCTTTCCTCTTTCTCTTTGTGTGTGAAGCGACTGATGAAATCCCAAAGATAGATAGATCACATATGCACGTTGACAGGTGCGTTCATTCGATGCATCAATTTCTTTCTCCTTTCATGTAATATTTATTTGCTTTCATGGGTGAGAGTGAGACTAACTCTGCGTGTAAATTAAAATTTTCTTCTTTCTTTCTCCTTGCAGTTCAGAAATTAACGATCATGAAGCACGTGCGCACCCCAATTTGCCTCACACCTGCTGCAGGTATACTATAGCCACCACCATATCATAATTCATTTCATTAACTAATTACTAACAGTACTTTCATATATAAATAATGAATTCTTTATTTCCTTCACTTTCTTTAACTTCCACGATGACAAAACCATGCACAAAGACGAACCAATTTCAGATGTAGTAACTTAATTCTGGAACTACAAGTGAAACATGATGATCTCAAATATTATTCTGGTTTAATTTTCATTTGCACTTCACTGTTTGTTTGTTTGTTTGTTTTGTTTGTTTCTCTCAGGATACTTTTGAGAGAGAAGCTACCTAACAAGCATCATCAATTATTGGTAGTTGTGTTGATGGGTTGATCCAGAAATTGTTACAAGATAGATTCATCCAAGGTACGACACAGATACTACAACTACATGTGTATGTGTTTGTGTTTGTGAGGTGCTTGTTTTGGTTTTGTGTTGGGACTTGGGACAGACAAAGGGTTGTGACTTGTGGTATTATTATTATGTGCCTCGCGTAACTAACTAACGTTGTAGTAGTGCTCTCTTTCTTTTCAGTGAAGTAGTAACAAGACAACCTATTTTACCCCAAAAAAAACCGATGGCGACATACTTTCATCATGGTAACTCCGAAATCCAATCAGGTGCCGCCGACGGGCTCCAAACTCTTGTCCTCATGAACCCCGGCTACATCCACTACTCTGACGCGCCACCGCAGCCGCCACCGTCGCACCACGCCACGGGAAACCTCGTGTTTCTCAACCCCGCCGCGGTTGCAGGTGGCAACAACAACTCGTTTAGCCCCCACGCGCCGCAGTCTCACTCTCACACCCAACAGTTCGTTGGAATACCTCTTCCCAATTCCCAAGACCTCAACCACCACTCCATGCACGCGCACCATGACGTCTCGGCCCTGCATGGCTTCATGCCTCGCATGCAGTACAATCCCTGGAACGCGCTTGACCCGGCCTCGGCGGCGCGTGAAACGCCACGCGCACAGCAGGGGCTGTCTTTAGGGCTGGGGTCGTTTCGGGAGGGTCAGGCACCGGCCATGTCCGGCGACGAGCTGCGCGTGTCGGGCGGGTCGCCGTCGTCGGCTTCTGGGGTTACTCACAATAATGGAGCTTCGGGCATTCAGAACGTGCTTTTGAGCTCAAAGTACTTGAAAGCAGCGCATGAGCTTCTAGAAGAGGTTGTGAATGTTAACAATGGGATTGGCAGTGAGTTGGGGAAAAAGAGTGGTGGGGGACAGACCAAGGTGATTGGAGAATCATCCGCAGCAGGTAGTGGAGATGGTAATTCAGTTGGCGGCGATGGGAACGGAAAGCGTAGCTCTGAACTATCAACTGCAGAAAGACAAGAAATTCAGATGAAGAAAGCCAAGCTAATTGGCATGCTTGATGAGGTATGTGTTGTAGTGTCTTTGGTTTGAATTCTCGTATGTGATGTGATGATGTGATGATGTGATGTGATATATTTGGTTGAAGGTGGAGCAAAGGTACAAGCAGTACCACCAGCAGATGGAGATAGTGGTTTCATCGTTTGAGCAAGCTGCGGGGATTGGTTCAGCGAGGACATACACTGCGCTTGCATTGCAAACAATCTCGAAGCAGTTTCGGTGTTTGAAAGATGCGATTTCAGGGCAAGTTAGAGCTGCTAATAAGAGCTTAGGAGAAGAGGATTGCTTTGGAGGGAAAATGGAAGGTTCTCGACTCAAATATGTTGACCATCATCTTCGTCAACAGCGAGCACTCCAACAGTTGGGAATGATCCAGCACAATGCTTGGAGACCCCAGAGAGGATTGCCTGAAAGATCCGTTTCTGTTCTTCGTGCTTGGCTCTTCGAACACTTCCTCCACCCGTAAGCACACTTGGCTTTTATCAAACTTCTCTCCTTTAACTTCTTCAAAAACTCAAATTTATAACTTTGTTTATTTGGATTTCAGTTATCCTAAGGATTCGGACAAGCACATGCTTGCAAAACAAACAGGGCTAACTAGGAGCCAGGTAACTAGATTGATGGTATTTGACTCTTTCTTTCATTTGATGAATGGTTGTTCTTCCTCTTAACAAGGTTTGGTGTTTAATTGACAGGTTTCAAATTGGTTTATAAATGCTCGAGTTCGTCTTTGGAAGCCAATGGTGGAGGAAATGTACTTGGAGGAGATAAAGGATCATGAACAGAATGAGTCTGAGGATAAATCAAGCAAGAGCAATAATAATGAAGATTCTGGTTCGAAAATGTCAGCCCCACAAGAGAAAGGTCCTTCCAATGAAACCGAAGCAAAGAGTTTCAATTCCAAACAAGAGGTTTCTAAGAGCCAGAACAACACTGCTATGGTTTCAGTTTCAACATCACCACTACTTGGTGTGAATGTGAGAAACAACCAATCAGGATTCAGCTTCATGGGGTCATCAGAGCTAGATGGGATCACACAAGGAAGTCCAAAGAAACCAAGGAGCCATGAGATGATGATTCATTCCCCAAATAGTACTGTCCCTTCAATGAACATGGATGTGAAGCCCAATGATGCAAACATTGATCAGCTCTCAATGAAATTTGGAGATGAAAGGCAAGGAAGAAATGGGTCCTCTAATTTCATGGGAAACCAAACAAACTTCATCAGTGGTTTTGGACAGTACCCAATTGGTGATATTGGAAGGTTTGATGCAGAGCAATTCACACCAAGGTTTTCAGGTAATGGTGTTTCCCTCACTCTTGGTCTTGACTCATTACCAGGAACACATAATCAAACATTTCTACCAAACCAAAACATTCAACTTGGAAGAAGCCTTGACATTGGTGAACCAAATGAGTTTGGTGCCATAAACACTTCCTCTCCTCACTCTACAGCTGCTGCTTATGAGAGTATGAGCATGCAAAACCCAAAGAGGTTTGCTGCACAATTGTTGCCAGACTTTGTCACCTAAATAATAAGACATTGAATGTGGTAGCTAGCACACTGCTACTACTCGCTGTTTCTGAGTCCCTCGATCACAATTTCTTCTTAGTTCCCTGCTGCTTATGTGGGGAGTGGTGAACAATTGTAGTGTAAAGAAAGAAGGAATTTTACTTTAGTATAGGTTTATACGTACCCTGCATAGAACCATTTGAGTTCTTAGATATAGCTTAGGATTTGAAAGTATATGGTTGAGGTTGTATATTATTTTTGTAAGTTCTGAAGGTGGGATAGATGGATTGTTGTCATAAATTTTATTTTGGTAAAAGATACCAATATATCTTTGATTGAGAATAAATGTTGTGCTATTTTACATATCCTCCTCCACTCAATAAATCAGAACCAACTACGATTCAATTGACATATTCTGCACATTTGAACCCAGAAAACAATCTAGAGAAATGTAATAAATGAAAGTAAAATGTGAAAAAATTATTACAGAAAGTGTTTTCTTATAGCAAGGAATAAAAGCAAATTTTGCCACTGAAGAGTTTTGTGTTTCAGTACTCGTAAACTCAGTCCCGAAATCGCGTTTGAAACCGTATTACATACAATGAGAAATAAGCATTGAATCCACTCATTTGCCAAAATGCAGTCATTTTGCCAAATAATTTTTTAACTTCGTTAGTCTAATTAGTCTTCAACATAAATCAACCAGTGGTGTTGAGTTAAATATTCTAAGCATAAATTATTTTAGCTTCTAAGCATTGGTTAAGTTGTCGTAGATCTTTGCTAATATATCAGGAAAAGCTATGTAATCAAAACGATATTCTTTTGATTAATATTGCAGTTTTGGCCTACAACATGAGAATTCTTAGGTTCAAGTTGTTGCTGAAGATATTGATATCGCCCACAATAACTGGTAGTTGGCATGTCAATTTAACACAAACATGCACAAGACACTCGTACGTTGATTGTCTAAAATTGGTACGCGATAGATACACGGTTCGAACCCGCATTGAATACAACATAAATTGGTCTTGACCAAACTTTATGCATGTTCTTTTTTTTTTTTTGGAATAAACTTTATGTATGTTTGATACCATCTCAATCAACTCTCTCTTTTATATCTCTAGTAAAATTACAACCGTATATTATTATATTTAACATCCTAAAGCGATTGTTCAGTTTATTTTGTAATAGGTCAAATAGTGGTAAGATTGGTTAATGTTAACAATTTTGGAGTTGGTCTATAAATTAGTCAATTGACATCAAAGTAAGTCAATTGATCAATTTTCAAAAACGTAAACTAATTTCCAAAAAGCATTAACCAATTTTCATTATTGTTAACCATTTTTTTAACAAATTGAATAATCGCTGGGAATTACTAAATGTAATTTACAGTTTTATTTTATTATAGAGAGATTGGTCCGATTGGAGAGATCAACAAGTGGAGAGAAACCACATTCATATTTGATAAGGTTGATGCATTTAATTTAATTTAATTTATCGATTATCCACATATAGATGTGAGAATAAAGTAAAAAATTTAGTATTTGAACTTAGCTATAGTAGTTTCTCTTCATTTTTGTTGATGTTTGTTTTCTATTTCACTCACTTTTCCTCCAATATTATTTTGTGGTTATTCGCCTTTTTTCTTTTATCACTACATTTTACATTTTTAATACCAAAAATATAATCTTTAAGATTTATGCTCTCGCTAGTCGCTCGAACATTAGTAGATCTTTCTGTGTGTGTGTGCGTGTTCAACTAATGTTACGTTAGTGTGTCATAAAGAATTAGGCTTCATAAGATAAATTTATCTTATTAGATGTTAAATATTTGATTGTACATACTACTAAGTATTTTTAAAATCAGAAGTGTTTTTTTCCTTGATTATGTTTTTCGTATAACTACGTGTAAAAAAATTGTGAAATGAAGATAGAATAACTACCATTAATACCTACCGCACAAACCCAACCAACCTTTCAATTGAGGAAAATGGGTGTCATTTTTTTTATTTTTTCACCATTTTTGCAGCTTAGTTCTATTCTGTTGTAGAAAATGTAGCCGATAGTATACGGTGACGCAGATTTAAATTTCAATCACCCTAGCAATCACTCGAATTCTATCCTCACACACACTGCTCTCAATTTCTATGGTTCCCTTTAGAAGTTAGAACCAAGGAGCATTTTTTTATATGCATTTTTTCACTTTTCTCCTTTCCTGCAAAATGAGTTTTTCCCTAAAAACAATACCATTGAATTTCATACCTATGCGTTATGTTGTGTTAACAAACCAAGCTGCACGAACAGCCTTGAGCTACATTTCCATGTAATAAGAAATGCCCAAGCAAATAAAGTATAGTATCATGATTTAGCTCAGTATGAAATCAATTATTTCAAAAATACATCCTTTACAGTTCATAGTTAGAAACTACAACATTTTACAAACTTTTCAGCATAATTTACATTGAATTGATGAGAAATGGAGATTTTAAATGCCTCCTACAAAAAATTCCATTCACGTTCAAAAAAGAGGTGATCTCATGTAAATACCTTGCAAGGTGGAACCTTGGATTAGTAATCTAATATAAAGAAACAGAAATTGTAAAAGCATCAAAATGAGTTGGTCATGGTATGCTCATCCTCTAGCAATGATAGTCTCCTCTTAGCAACCTTGGACCTATAACACCATACTTCAAATGCCTCTGTTAAGTCTGGATACTGCATATACTCATTATCCAGCCACTCAGTTAAAACCTCTGCCTGATCCCCTGATGGTAATGCAAGAATGATAGAGACGAATGTGGATTCCAAGGATTGCCACATTTCGCTATCTAATTTAAGCAGCATGGCATTCTCACAATTCATTGTGACAGAATCAATCAATGGTTTTGTAACCCTCACAAATGGAAGCCACACTTTCATAACCTGGAGGCGTTTTGCAGTTGGCAATATAACAGTACCATACCCAATTGCCTCTAAAACCTTTGACGTTATCTCAATAGCTCTTAGCTTTATCTCAATGACTTCAGTTGTAGAACTTTCTTGTTCAATAACCTTGACAATCTTTTCTGATGCATCAAACCAATACTCAACAAATTCCCTCATTATTTCCAACTTACTCAGTATCTGACAAGCCCATGACAAATCAGTCAAGTAGGATTGAAACAACTGAACATTTCCAGCCTCCAAGAGTGGTTCTGTGGAACCACAGAACAAAGCTATTAATGCGTCATTAAACCGAGAAAATAGTCTGTTTATACATTCTTTTACCTCAAGTTTTATGTTGTCATCAGCTGTCAATAAAGGGGCATCATCATCTTCAGTTAACATGTACTCAAGTTGCTCTTGTGCCGAAGATTTAAGATCATTCATTTGTGGAGGTGGGGATGATGTAGCAAAGCGGAGGGCAGAGACAAAGATGTTTGTGATAGCAGACTGGTTAACTGGTTGAAGTCTAGCTAGAATAGGCTCTGCCTGCAATCCCATTCGAGGTACAGTTTTCAATATCTCCTCCTCCTCAGCCTCTTCCCATGTCACCGCTTCCAAGTAATTCACACAGGCTGTTACAATTTGGGGGCATCCAAGCTCAACCGCAACCTGGAGAATGCCAAGGGCATTCCTAACGCCATGCCACAAATCATCAACTGAACCATCTATGACAATATAGAGAAGGCGGATAAGATTTACATGGTAATCAAAATTCGACTCTTGGCAATAGACATCAACACAGTTGCGTGAATCCAGGATCTGACATGTTGGCCAGTTCTCAGATAACCGATCAGCAAAATACTTGCAGTTTTTTACAAGAATCTCCGAGTGGCAGTACAGCCAATCATCTCGACCTTCCTGTGTGCGTAGCCTCACAACAACATCACTAGTTGATCGGTCACCAATGACACAAGCAATTTTTTCTTCTTTACCCTGGATGAAAGAGAAGAATGCAATTACTAATGACAGACAAGAGAGACTCCGACTCCATACATTTAGGAGGTAACAATAATTGAAATCCGGAAGAGATGAACTTTGGCATTGACTAGTGTCAAGATTTAAAAAAGGCTCACAACCGCGATTTTAGCAACAACATCAAGGTTTTTAAGGTGTTCACAACCACAATTGTAGCTGCATTGGATGCATTTGTCCACTATTTCCTGAAATATCAAGGAATGCAACGGAACAACAACCACAATTTGAAAGCTTGGTTGATGTTGATGATTGAGTTTGAGGGCACTCCAATTGACAGATTGCAGTTGCATACAGTTAAAATTTTGATGTACATTAATGTAGCTAGGGAGCCAATCAATATATGAAAGAAGAACATATAAAAGCCTAATTTTTATTTGTAATTTTAAAGCTGCATAAAGTCATATTAACAGTGCTGAAATTTGATGGTGATGTAAAATAGAGGGGGGAAACAAACTTACAATAGGTTCCATTGAGATTAAGAGTACTGAGAAACAAGATTTCTACACCTGCAATTCACAAAACGAGAGTTAAAGTTTGAAGGACGTGGGGTGGAAGTAGCTGAAAACCGCATCAGTAAAACAGGCAAGAGGCATACGATCTTGAGTTAATTGCGGGTAACGATATCAAATTCAAATGGAGGCAAAAACTGAAATAAAAAGAAATCATCGGAGAATCCAAAGAGGAAAATCAGATAAATAGTGATGAAATGAATCAGAGATGGGAATAGTGAAATAAGCACCGGATCTCTTTGGTACTCCATGTGAGATCAAAGTGGAAACCCTGAGTCTGAGTCTGAGGATTCCAAGAAGCAAAAAAACAATCCTACTCATTCACTCTCGTACGGCCATTGCTTCTTCTTATCGAGAGTCACTTTAAACGCAACGCATCGTTGCGTTCCTTTCTTTTTTATATATTTTTTCCTTTCCCAATTTGCCAACTTGCCGTGGATATATATCATCCTATAAGACCTTTTCCAAAAAATTAAATGTATGTAGACTTCATTAATTTATCCTATCATTTTTTCAAAAAATACATGCACGTGCATAATCAAGTAGAGGATCTTCTAATATATAAGTAAGTTATAATTCTAAGACAGAAAATTACTTGCCATGTTATAGTATATTATTACCATTTTAGATGAAAGGAAGATTTTGATGTTTCAAATTATTATTATAAAATTTAAATTTTCTTTCATCAATATGCACATTAATTACGTTGTATTCATGTTTAATAATGCATGTGTAAGTAGTGCCCACATCGTTTGTGTTACCCTTGATTAAGTTGTTGTTCTTGTTGCAATATTGCTGTCATAGAATTAGGCTTATTGATTGTTCTTGAATTATTATTGTCATAAAATTGGGCTTATTGGTTGTGGGTTGTAATTATAAAATGGGCCTCAATGTATCTTGTGTTGGGGTTATAAAATTGGGCTTGGATGTGAGATTTTGGTAATAAAGCAACATATAATTCTGAATGTGTGTATATTATATTTACTTTAAGAAATTTATAGGTATAATTTGTTAAATTTCTCTAACTAAAAAAAGGTGTATATTATAGTAAATCTCAAAAATATTTACCAGTCTTAATGGTATTTTTAGCTAATTTATCTCTATTTTTATTTTTAAAAAAGTCATCTCTCTAATTATTTTAAGGAAAATATTTTTTATATTCAATATGTTATTCTACACACTAATAAAAAAAATTATAAATATAATAAATAATATGATATAATAAAAAAAATATTAAAAAAAAATATCAATAAATATTTGAAAAAATTGGTGTAAAAATATCCTTCTACACAGTCCACACCAAGAACTCCGCGTGGCCCTGGTTTGTTAATTTTCACCCACTTTTTCCTTCCTTTGAACGCCGAACAGTTTACTTAGAACTTGGAATGAAGAACACTACTACGACTCACTCCTACGAGTATACTCGTCCACTCAGACTTTTACACATGCGTTGCCATGGTCCATATCCACAATTAATATTCGATCACATATTAATAAACGACACAAATTTTCTTCCCAGTACTTTGCAAATTCGATCTTGCTCCCCCTTCAATTGGTTTCAATAATAACGATGGATGAAATTGAAATTCCTCAGTATTTCATCTGCCCCATATCCCTTCAAATCATGAAAGACCCAGTAACCACCATAACAGGCATCACATACGACCGAGACAGCATTGAGCAATGGTTATTCACCAACAAAAACACCACATGCCCAATCACAAGACACCCTCTCCCTATAGACTCTGACCTAACTCCAAATCACACCCTTTTCCGCCTAATCCAAGCTTGGTGCACCCAATTTAATATTCATTATAGGATTCCCACGCCTAAGCCACCACTTAACAAACTACAAGTCATGAAACTCCTCAAGGACCCCAACTTGCAACTCAAAACGATCAAGGAATTGAAACTGCTAGCATCTGATGATCAGAACAAGAAAAATAGCAAGTGCTTATTACTACAGGCTGGTGTCCCAAAGGCCATGATCCTATTCATCTTGAATTGTTTTAGAAAAGGTCAACATGATAAGGCTCTAGAAGAAGCCTTAAGTTTACTGCAGCTTGTTGATGTGCCGGAAGAGGAAATGAAGCTTCTTCTAGCGGAAAAATACGATCAACTATTGGATTCCCTGACGTGGGTTTTGGGCTGCGAGGTGGAGAATTCAATTGCTGTGAAATCCCATGCATTGACGTTACTCAACACAGTCATGCAAGAAGCTAGCTCCAACGTAATGGAAAGACTTAAACCTGAGGTGTTTGAAACGATTGTGAAAGTTTTACGATGTGGGACTACCCAACAAGGAATGAAAGCTGGTCTTCATGCCCTGTTAAGCGCATGCCACTGGGGGAGAAACAGGATAATGATGGTGGAAAGTGGTGCAGTCTTTGAGCTCGTGGAGATTGAATTCGTGACAAACGAAAAGAGAAGCACGGAACTCACGATGATGATACTGTTTCATCTGTGTTCTTGCGCTGAGGGAAGAGCTCAGTTTCTGAGTCACAGAGGTGCCGTTGCTTTGTTGACGGAGCGAATGTTCACGGTTTCGCATGCGGTGGATGACAGAGCCGTGGGTATTCTTTCATTGGTGCTGTCTTCGTTCTCTGCCACACATGTGGTCCTTCAGGAGATGCTGGAGTTTGGAACTGTGTCTAAGCTTTGTATGTTGGTTCAGACTGGTGATCATCATCATGGCACGTGTCAACGGAAACACACAGCGAGGGAAATGCTCAAGTCTCATGCTCACGTATGGATCAAACATTCTCCTCCTGCTTGCATTTCTGAGCGTCATCGATCGCTCCTTTTATGCGAGGTTAAGTAAAGTTAATGCAATGTCATTCCATCCATTCATAGCTCTATTCTTCTCTTTTTACTAATATCAGACTACAACAAACAATAGAAAAATGCCAAATATTGATCAAAATAGAGTCCCGTAAAAGAGAAGATAGATCTAATACAAACTTAATTATTATAACTATCTTATGTACAATATTATTTTAGTAGAAGCAGGACGTTTTTTTACCTTTTGAAGTAGTTATTTTTATCAATATGGTATAAGTTTTATACTTGGACTCCTAATATACATTACGTGAAAAAAAAAGTTATTAAACGTACCCTTCTCGATTTATCCCGTATATCACACGAGAGTAAGCACTAATTATTAGATAAACAAATACAGTAGGATTCTTACAACTAGCGAAAACTTACATATGCTCTTGAAGGAGGGGAAAAAACAAAATGTATCGTAATTCTTTGAAGCATCATAAATGAACAATAATGATATAATTATTTTACTGATATGGCTGACTTTACATAAAATATTATGAAGAGGTAACTTTTTTTCGTCAGTACTACTTCCTCCGTCCCAATTTTGATGCTATTTAAGGTTTGTTAACGGATATTAAGAAAAATAATAAATATAATATTTTTGGGATTAACTTTATTAAAATGATGTAATCTAAATAAATCAATTGTTAAATTAATTTTTGAGATAAATCCAATAAACTCAACCATCCAAATCGAACAAATTAACTAGATTGGTTCGGATTTTTTTTCCCGTTAGATTAGACCTGAAGTAAACCAATAAAATCTAATGTTGTTTGATTTGGATATCGGATTCACAATTTTAAAATCTAAATTAACCTAACAAAACCAACTATAAACATATTATTAATTTTATTAATTTTTTTAATACATAACTTACTTATTTTCTTTTTTAACAAATTAACTTACTTACTATTGTTTTTTTTTTTTAAATTCCATTGTGTTTTACTTGGATTTTTCTTTAAAATCAAGGTTTTTTTTGGTTAATTTTGTTTATTTCTTTTCTATTATTATTATTATTATTATTATATATATGATTTTTTTTTATGATTTATTCAATTAATCATGTGTGATTTTTATAATTTATGTTATTATTTTATTGGTATAAATTAATTATATTCAAATATGTTGCTTATATTATTTTATAATATTATTTATTAAATTTTGGACAATATTTTATAATTATTTAAAATTAATTGGATATCTAATGATCCAAATCAACCAATCTATTTATCATTAAATTGATTTAATTCAAATTAATAAAAAAGAATTTAAAATCCAAGCCAAATCAAATCAACCCCATCAAAATTAAATTCCTTGCTTTTTTTTTTTATTCATCAAAAAAAAAAATCAACCCCATCAAAAAATTGTGACTGGAGGGAGTACTATTTTTAGTCTCAAGTAATAATATTAATAAATTTTCTTAATGACATTGCCACTGGCCAGTCTAAACTTATCACGTCAGCAAGGAGTACTCCAACAAGATAATTACATTAAATCTTTTTTAGTAAACTACTTTTAATCACTCATCAAGTAGTTTGACATTATCAACATAAATTATTAAACCATTTAAAAAAAAAAAAATTATACGTAACAATCTTAAAAGACAAATAGAAAAAATGAAAAGAGTAACGTATAAAAATTAGTTGGGTGTCAAAATAAAAAAGTATACATGCTTCCTATTTATACAACAAGTTGAATTACTTATCAGGAAATGTATTGAATTAAGATTTTTTAAAAAAAATTTACATAAAAAAATCTTTAAAATTTTAAAGGTTTGGTAGATAACTAAAAATTTTTAAGATTTTTTTTTAAAAATATTTGTGATTGTGATTTTGTAGTTTGAATTTAATGGATTTAGAATATAAAATTTAAAAAGATTTTACGGATTTATAAGATTGGAAAAGATTCTATGGATTTCTAAAAAAAAAAAACATACAAAACTACTAAACACAAGTTAACAAGAATGTGCTTAGAAATATTATTGAATACAAACTAATTACAATTCATCATGAAGTGAACTCTTTCACTTGTTAATATCGTACATAAATTTCAAATCAAAGTTACAAACTGTTATTAATCATTTGTCAAACTTGAAGAATATACAAAATAAACATTATTTCAATTATATAAGAATAGATTTGAGATTTCTTTTTATAGCATTCCAAACATTGCTTTTGTTTTCTCTATTAAGATTTACTTCTCCTATGAACATTTTCATTTCATTAAGAATTTATGAACCTAAAGGGGGGAATGAGATAGTGGACTATGTGGTATGAACACATTAGTATTAGAACCATATGAAAAGTTTCATCTTGGAAACAAATGTGGGTGAGAAATTAAAAAGTCTATGATGAGAAATAAAAGTCTCTCGTAATTGAATGAGATTGTTTGTTGGGTTTGGTATTTATATGGTCAACTAAAAAGTTCATAAAATCTATCAAAATCTAATTAAAAAAAAATCTATAAAATTTCTATGATTTTGAATAACAAATGAATTTTTTTAAGTTATTCAAAAATTTCAATAGAATACCACAAGATTTCGTTGTCCTCTAAAAAATATTGATAATTTTGATTGAATACTATCGGGTTATTTTTTATTATTTAACAATAATATCTAAAGACATTTAAAAAAAAAAGTCATTAAAATCCTAAACAGTCCTAATCCAATACATCCCCCTTAAATAAACATATTTTTAGAATAAGTATAACCATATTTCACATCTGTACATTAATAATCATTCCTTAATTAATGTATATTAATCTTAAACACTGGTAAATATTGAAGGGAAAGTATAATACATAATGTTATATCTTCCTATAAATATTACAATTTTGTTAGCTGGTGCTTTTATAAAAAAAAAAATAGTAAAATTAATTTCTAATAAATATTAGTATTATATTAAATTTTAAATAATTAATTTTCTTAATGGAGAGAGTATTTTCTTCTTCTTTTTAAATACTAACCAAACATTGGTTGTTTAAATTTCAGAAACGCCTCCGGTAATTAATTTAAGGCGCCCACTTTTTGACGACATTGTTTCATGTATTTCAATCTTTGAATGGTATTCGGTGACAATAAAATGGGTTTGACGATTCATGATGCACACCAAAAAAAATAAAAATTGATAAAATGGTCTTCGGTCTTTTTAAGGTTCTGGTCAACATGTTACAATTATTACTAATAAAAAAATATTGAATCATTTCAAAATCACAAAGTCAATAATAGATATTAGATAATTTAATATCGATCTATCAATAATTAGTACTCCTAATTCTATTCTTAATTTGGTTGTTTAAAAATTTTGCGTATAGATTAAACAAATTTAATTTGTATATTTAGAAAAATACCTCTATTATTTTTTTAAACTATATAATTTATTTGCAACTTATTCCAATTTATTATAATTATTGATAGTTCATTTTGAATGATCCTTTTATTCAGGTCTTTGATGGGGCAGTATTTTTTTTTAATATGAATGCCACTAATAAGTAATATTAATACTCTACAATAAATACCTTGTAACAATGGAGATAATAAGAAGAGATACAAGTGTTTGACAAAGATAATTTTGAAAAAAAATTATAAATTTAAGATAAAATTATTATTATCAGCTAAATTAATTATTATTTTAGTTTTGGTGAATTAGATTATTTAGTCTTATAAATTTAAGTGGATGATATATACACGAGTATAATTAAGAAAAAAAAACACAATTACATATTAAAATTATAATGCTAAAGCAACCGTAATAAATGCCATTTATATTGTCAGGATTAGATCAATTTTTGCCTGTGCTAACTTTGTAGGTATAGTCTAGTGTACATAACTCCTGGCTAATTAAAACAGGTTAGATCGTATATTCGACTTTTTTTCTGCTAAAAAAATGAATAATAACTAATATTAATCAGTAAAAAAAAAAAACTGCCTTTGCCCGATAAGGCATTTAGATCTCTCTCACACTAAGGTGCAATAAACCCCATTGCCTTCTCGACCATGAGAGCAACACCATATATACATCAGTTCCTAAAAGGAAAGGAAAGAAAGGTATGGGCTCAAATACTTTTGTTTTTTTTCGCTGAAGATGCGCTCATATACTTCGGAGTCCGAATTTCAGGTAAAAAATAAAGTTAGTAATAAAATACCCTTAAATGAATTAATGTGTAAAAATAAATCGTTGAAAATAGATTTATAATTAAATAAAAAATAATAGCATTAAATATAATAAAATAATTTAGATTTGTTTATATTTAAGTCTAACCAACCATATTTATTTTTTGTTTATATATGAATCCAAAGTAAGTGAGTAGGAATGAATTGAAAAAGTTGTTAAGGTACACACTTTGTGAATAGGTGCAATACTTATCTTCAGGCGTAGCAAGAGTTTTATGAGATTTTTCGAGTTCTTAATTAATAATTTGCTTAAATTCACCTTTGGTCTTACTATAATTTTTCTTTCTCTTTTTTCATATATAATATAAGAGATTTATAATTTTATGATTATGTAATTTTGGCCTCTTAAATATTTGAAAGATGTGAAAAAGAAGTAAAGAAAAAAAGGGATTGTATGTTTTTCTTTTAAAATAAATCTAGTGATTGCAACTGTACATTTATATAATGATCAACGGTGAAAATTATACATGCACGGTGGAGCTCATCCTTGGGTATCGCACTCTAGTAGTACTCTTTAAAGTATAAATACATTGACTTGATGTGGGGTCACCACGTGACAAATTTTATAGCCGACATCTCGACAATCACCAGCTACGTCATCGTGGCCATCACCAATTTCAATTACACTCGTTTTGTTCGTGTCAATTCCACTTTTCTTTTGTAAAATTCCAAAAATACATTGATAATAGAGTATATATTGGAAAATGTACTTTTGAATTTGATGATCCTTGGCTATATTTTCAATTAACATAACATCAAATTAACACATGATTGATTAATTATATCATATAATGATTACAATATTTAAATTATTTAATTAAAGGTATAATTGTATTTTAAGTCTTTCAAATTTTTTGGGTTAATTTTTTTATAAGAATTTTTTTTCGAGTTAATTAAATTTATTTAGTTTTAAAATTGAGAAAATTACTCTATTATTTTGTTTTACTTAAGATCCTTAACTTCTCTCTTTTTTTTTTACTTAAACTTTTTTCACAAAATTAATTTGATTATTTTAAGTTTCTTTTACTCAAAATATACTAATAAAAATCACATTAAATTTACCCAAAAATAAAATAAAATATTTATTTTGTTTTATCTCCGAACCTTAATTTTACAACCTGCAAACATTGTTTAAAATTTAACAAATTTTCACTAATGATTTATCTTAATAATTTATTTTAGTGTTATCATTATTAGAATTATTTAATGAGTTGTTTAAAGATATATATTTAATATTGAGATTTACTTATTTTCAGTGTGTCTCAATGAACTGTTTAACTTTATATTAAATATAAAAATAAAAAAAATTTGAAATATTTATAAATTAAACAATTTCTTAATAAAAATCAGATAAAATTATCTGAGATATTTAAAGATTGAATGAAAAAAATGAAATTGCTTTAAAATATATTTACCTTGGAGATGTTCTCAGCCGACAACACTAGCAATAGTTAACGTGCAGGATTTCGATTGCTTACTTTCTATGTGTGGTATGATTTTGGAAATAGCTAAAAAACCACCTTTAGAGCAATATATAGTTATTATAATAATTTTATATTATATAGCCCCACTATGCTATTGGGGAGTTTCAAGCCCTCAAAGAAAAGAATAAGACATGCACTACGATATACCAGAAAAAATTCACTTGTCTTCTTTCATTTGGACATGTCATGTACCATATTGTTGGAGAAGAATATTGATTATATCTAATATAAAACTATTACAACGATTGATTTAGTAAAACAAATATGTGTTCGATATTCTATGTACAATTTAGTTTTTTTTTTAAAGTTTACGATAAGGGACGAATATAAGGGATAAGCAGAAATTTTAATAACTTAGGATCATTCATAAATATATAAGAAAAAAAAATAATTTTTTTTTATAAGAAAAATATTATTTTAAATTTAGATTTGTTTATTTTTTTTCCTAGTAGTAAATTATATCTTTAGTTTTATATCTAAATTAATAAAAAAATATTTTTATTAAATTTATTATTTATTATAAAATATATAAATTAAAATAATTTTATAAAAAAGAATTAGTATCCTTCATGCCGTCCTGGGTCCATCAGTGTCTAAGACCGTCAAATCAGATTAGTGTTTTTACTCGATAAATTGAGGAACATCATGAATTTTGACACACAAAACAAAAAAATGGTGAAAGTCAATAGAATTGTAACAGAAAAAATAAATTAAATATAAAAAAATGAATTAAATATAGTATATTTTTAATTTTTCTTAAGATATTCTCTATTATTAATTAAATTTTATTTTAAAACTGTGAAGTTATTAATGTATCTCTTAATAAAGATGAAATTCACATACTTTCATAATAATCAGTGAATTTAAATTAATAAACAAATTGTGCATGTTTAAAATATTGGCTGAAATAATTTATTGTTATATTTTTTTTGTAAGAAGAAGAAGAATGCAATTTACTAAAGTCTAGAAAATGACAAAAAAAAAAGGGGGGGCACGTACTTGGTCAAAGTATGTTGTTTATAATTACTTAAGCAAGGCAAAATCAAATGAAGAAGATAATAGTAACACACATGAGACACGACGCCGACAGCTATATCTACGTCAGTAAACTGTGATGAATCATGAATCTTTATCGTCTCAAACAATACTAAAAATCTCAATTTTTTATGTATAAAAAAAAACTATCTACTTTTTTTTTAGCTTACGCTTTACACGTGTTATATAGTGGAATAAACACTTTCATTTGTCGGCCAGCAGCCAAATCATTTCATTTTTGGATAAGAAAAAATACTGTATTGGTAATTATAATTTTGTAATATTTTAATAAGTCTTATACATGCATTATAAAAATAAAAAGCTTTTAACACAATTTTTAATTGTTATTAGATTCTTAGTAATAAAATAAACCCATACAATTTATTTATATTTAAAAAAATTATAATAAAGATAAAAATAACGAAAATTGAATAACCACTAATGAGTAAGGGTTCCAGTAATTAATATGGTTTAGAAATATAGGGAATCCGTCAAATAATTTAAATTATAATTTTTTAGGGAATTATAAAAATTATTTAAAAAACAAATAACACTAAAAATTCTAGATGATTTTAATTTTTAGTTAAATTATGTGAATTAAAAATATTCGTAGTCTTTGAATCTATAAAAAAAAAATAAATTAAAATCATTCTATATATGCATATGCATTTTTTTGCAACCAAAAACAAGTATGGATACCGTTTTAACCGGTTACCCTAATAGTTTTAATTAAGTATCGTTTTATTTTTACTTCTCCTTTCTTAATCAATTTCCTTTTTTTTTTTTTTTTTTCTGATCTTAATCAATTTCCTATAATGAATATATGAGGTTAATTCTAAGTTATGTTAATTTTTGTATATAGCATTACTTTTTACTCACTTCTTAAAATAATTGTTAACTTTCACTTAATACTTTAAAAAGAACATATTATACTCTATTTTGATTTGTGTAAGATATTTTTTTTTCTTATTTTTCATTTTTAACATTTGAAGCAATTATTTTTTTTTATTTAATATAAAATACATTTTAAAGTTTTTTTTAACTTATTAAGAGTATATTTGGCCTAACTTTTTTTTTTTAATTTATAAGTTACTTTTAATTTAATTTAAAGTTTAAAATAAAAGGTAAAAATTGTTTGTCAAATTTTTTTTAAAATTAAAAGTAAATTTTAAAATAAAAACTTGTTTGATAAAAAATTCAAAAGTTTTAGTATCGTCCTATTTAAAATGAGTGATCATATCTAACAAAATAATTATGTAAAAATAATTAATTCACAAAAAAATAGTTATGATAATAAAACAATAAAGTATTAAAATGTCAGTATTTAAAATTTTAATTAAAAAATTGTTAGAAATTACTTCAATTAATATAATTTTATTCTAATAATTATTTGCAAATAAGATGTATAATATTTATAATAAAAGTAAATTTTGATTACAAATGATAGGACGTTTCAATTGCTCTATTTGACTTTCTTTTCTGTTCGATCATTAATTTTAAAGTACATGCAGTAGTGATAGAGAGCTAAATAGACTATTTTATATTTTTACTATGCAAAAAAATTATGTTGAGATTCAATATTAATGTAAAGTTTTTCATTTTACTTTGCAACCATAAATTTTAATATTGGACCATATTGCGGACAATACCTAGGATTGTAAGATGTTTCATCAATTATCTTAAAAAAATATATAGTTGCACGTAAAAGTTTTCTATCAGGATTCGAATGGTGGTTTGATGGGAAAAAAAAAAACTCTACATATAAGTTACATTCAGTAACTTTTATGAAAAGCTACTTATTTCATAATTTAGTCTTCAGAAATAAGTCATTTGTTTTTTTTTAAAGTATTTTTATTCTACAGTGTTTGGTTTAACTTTTATTTATAAAGATAAATTAATTAAGTTCAAAATAAGGTGGGATAAATAAATTCTAATTTAAGGATATTTAAAAAAAAAAACAGGAGTTTTTTTTAAATGAAGATTAAAATAATTAAGCCCCTGTTCTTTATAGCATTGAAAATATTTTTCATAATGAAGAATATATAGCTGAGATTAATTTATACACACATCTCCATTATTTTTAATCCTAATAGCATAAATAATTCATAATTGTTTAGATGAGTTATTTATATTAAGTTTTATAGTAATAATTTTTAAGTGTGATTCCATAAACAACTCAATATCATTTATCCTAATAATAATAAAATATTAAATTATATTGCTTCTAATCCTGCAATTCATTTAACACTCATGCTGCGAGTGCCTAAATGGTTTATCCTACAAAATAAGTTTAGAGTGGAAATTCAGCATTAAAGTGTTTATCGATATCAAGTTTTTTTCGTTAATTTCGAAAGTCAAATATCCGGACGGGTAAAATTAGTTTAAAGTCAAATGATTTTATTTTTCATTAAATAGAATTAATTGTAAATTTAACATCCACAAATTAACTAAACAAAGTCAAATCTTTTAAACTTTCGATCAAAGTATACTACTACTAAAACAATTTTGTTACTCCTGTATTTTATAAATTAATTTGAGGAGAAAGAGATGGCAAAATTAATATCCCTCACAGGTTGTACTTTGATTGCTGTTGCCGTGGTTGAGGATAAGGATGAAAAGAAGCAAGTTGATAGACAGTAAAGAACATGACCGCTAAAGCTGTCAAGTAGCTAATTCCTCCATGTGCATTAAATGTTTCACTCTGTTCCTGTTTTGTCTCTTCTGTACGTGTTGACGAACGACTCGACTGGGTAAAGTGAACCAAGCCGATCTCAGTTGAGACTTTCCATCTTTTAGAAAAGTCATCGCACACTGTTTCTCTCTCTTAAACGGAGGCTCCAGTTTTTTGCGTGTTTTGACTTCGCGATAGATCCCCTCATTTCGCACACGCACTTGTGTATATATACAACACCACACCCCTCTCATTTCTCTCAACTCCAACAAAGTTTTCAAACACAACACAAACAGAAAAAAACACAACCAACCCTCTTCGATTCACAAACTACATACACAACCTCTTCAATCCGTTATTTGGTTACTTAATTTCTAGCTACATATATGGACAACGAGATCGATGTTCCTTCGTTCTTTCTCTGCCCCATCTCGTTAGACATCATGAAGGATCCAGTGACGGTGTCAACGGGAATCACCTACGACCGTGAAAGCATCGAAACGTGGCTGTTCTCGAAGAAAAACACGACATGCCCCATCACCAAACAATCTTTGATAGATGATGACACCGATCTCACACCAAACCACACCCTTCGGAGACTCATCCAAGCGTGGTGTACCATGAACGCTTCTCACGGCATCGAAAGGATCCCAACCCCGAAACCCCCCGTTAACAAGAATCAAATCTCCAAGCTTCTCAAAGACGCTTCGAATTCTCATTCCCCTCTCACGTGCCTCCGAAAACTCAAATCCATCGCTTCGGGAAGTGAAACAAATAAGCGATGCATGGAAGCTTCTGGTGCTGTTGAGTTTCTAGCATCAATTGTAATCAACAACAACAACAACATCGAGTCTGACCCAAATGACGGATTTGGATTCGAGTTGAAACCAAGTGCAAGCGATGAAGCGCTGAGCTTGCTTCACAATCTTCATTTATCTGAACAAGGGTTGAAGACTCTCTTAAGCTTCAGAAACGGCGAGTTTATTGAGTCTTTAACAAGAGTCATGCAAAAGGGGTTCTTTGAATCTCGCGCTTATGCGGTTTTCTTGTTGAGATCCATGTCCGAAGTGGCCGAGCCAGTGCAACTATTGCATCTAAAACAAGATCTCTTCGTGGAGCTAGTACAAGTTTTGAAGGATCAAATTTCAATAAAGACATCAAAAGCATCCCTACAGACCCTAATCCAATTCTCTCCATGGGGGAGGAACAGGATCAAAGCTGTGGAAGCAGGAACCGTTCCTGTTTTGATAGAACTTCTACTCGATTGCATGGAGAGAAAGCCTTGTGAGATGATGCTAGTGCTGTTGGAATTGCTGTGCCAGTGTGCTGAGGGAAGAGCAGAACTTTTGAGTCATGGAGCGGGTCTTGCCCTTGTGTCCAAAAAGATTCTAAGGGTTTCGACTTTGGCGAATGATAGAGCTGTTAAGATTATTCTGTCTGTTTCGAGATTCTCCGCTACTCCACATGTTGTTCAAGAAATGCTTAAACTCGGTGTGGTCGCAAAACTGTGCTTGGTGCTTCAGGTGGATAGTGGAAACAAGGCTAAGGAAAAAGCAAGAGAGATACTCAAATTGCATGCTCGTGCGTGGAGGAATTCTCCATGCATACCAAGCAATTTGCTTAATTCATACCCGGCATATATGTGAAACAAAACGGGAATTTTGAATACGATGATACCACTTTTAGAAATTTTAATGTACAGATTTATTTGGAAAGGACACAGTTAGGTGTAAGTTATAAATATGATCGCAGCAACTATATACATTGAGTGCCCCACAACAAAGTATAGGCGGGTAGTGATTTGGGTTTATTTCGATCCCTGACAATTGTGTGTAATGGATTTTTGTTTTGTTAAGCTGACACAGAAATGAGAAAGGGTTATTCAATCACGATTTTGTTCCAGATTTTGAGTTTAATATTCTCGTTTTTTTTTTCCTTCTACATTCAATGGCTTGAAATGCTAAAAGTTTAATTTGGAGAAAAAAATATGAATAAAGATTTGAGAACTAGGTATAATAGGTTACACGATTTAATAGAAGAGAGATAAAGAAAAAAAAAATGTCAACTAGGTTTATTTGTTATTTTGGAGTATCCAAAAATCAACATTCAAAAAATATTGTTATTTTGGCATATCTTAATTAATCAAAGAAAATGCCGTGATGACTGATTTATATGGCGTGGCCTAATCACAATTGACATAAATTACTTTTTAAAGAAATTTATTACTTCCATTTAAGCAACTGATTCTATTTTGGAGGGTTTTAATTTTTTTATGGAAGGAATTGAATACGGTATTAAAGGGTTTATAATATTTACCTTCTTATTCAATCAAATGGACTAAACAATGGAGGGCTTTAATTTAATTAATTGTAACCATAATAGTTTGTTCAATATAAATCAGGATTAACTATAGTAATTTTTCAACATAAAAACCTTTTTTTTTTTTTTTTACCTAATCATAGTTTTAAAAACTTCTTCCATTATAATACTAAAAAAGTAGTTGGAATATGAAATTGTAATTGCCCACATAACTAACGTGGGGAACTGGGTTTATTGAATAAAGCAAAATAAGAACTTTTGATACTCACATAATTCACCGTTCACATTTGATTGTCGAGGCATATGAAATGAAAGTTGAAAGGAATTAATCTTTATGAATCTCATAACCGGTCAAAGTTATGTACCATGCATTACTACTTAGAGTCACGTGTTTTTAATTATGTTCTAATTTTAATAATAAATATATGTGTGTGAGAACTGAGATACTGAAACATTTTTCCCTTTAGTATACTGAGATATACCAACCTTTTTATTTATATAGAAATTGAATTAAATCAATATGTGTATTCCAACCTTAATTATTCTGAGTTCTAGTAGATCTAGAGCCGCATTAATTTCTCCCGTTTTTATGTGGAAGAGTCGTTGCATTAGTTAGGAACGATTGAGTTGTGATACGCACTTCAGACTACTTCACCAAGAAAGATAGGGAAAATTGTTATATTTGGAAACTTTTGTCAAGTGTCTTGCAATTAAGTTCGTCGTTGGATTTTTTGGAATAAAAAAGCTCAAATCAATAGTGATTTATATATATGTACTTCTAGAAACCAAGGTCTCTAGGAGCTTGCGAATCTGATGTTCAAACTCATATGTAGACCAGGCTAGCTAGTTCATGTAAAGTTCGAAATCAAACGTGATTTTTTTTATAGGCAAAACCAAACGTGATTTGTTAGTAAGAAACTTTTTCATCTATATATATTGACCCCCCAAAATAAAATAAAATAAAATAAACCAATAATGCTGATGAATTCGGTACCAAAAAAATAATGCTAATGAATTAGTCAAATATTTTACAATATTAATTAATATGTATAAGCTTGCACAGGGTATTGCCATGCACCCATTATTCCTTCAATGATCCATGCTGTCTAATGTCTATGACCATTTTACAGTGTGAATAGTACCTAAAATCACATAATTTATACTATTTCTGTCTCATAATATTTGTTGTCCTATATTTTCATTTACATAAACTAAGAGACATTAAAAATTAATTTATAACTTTTGTTATTCATCATCAATATTATAATAAATATAAGTATAAAAAATAATTAATATCATATTAAAAACTAGAATAATAATTATTTTAAAATTGTTTCTTTATCTTATACGATAATTATTATGTAACAGAGGAAGTATTACGATCATTATCTCCTAAGAATTTGGGTAAGTATTTGTTTCTTAATTTTATATTTGATGTACGGTGGTTGCTCTCTTTAAATTCAATTAGTATATCAGTTTGTCCAAACTTTCAAAGTTTGAATACCTCTCCCCCAAAAAAAAAAATACACTGTGGTAGGCTGGTGGCCAGCTCGATACAAAATAATATGTGGTTTATAAATTTGAATATTAATTAATTAAATTCCAAGTGTGAGATTCTGTTCATTGAAGGTCAATATAGCCGTGAACGTGAAAGGAGTGAGTACTCCTATATTTGAATATGCATTTTCTGACCAAACTATATAAGAAGCAGAAAGAGAGACCAATATTATTATTAGCTCGTGTCGTGTTGGCCACTGATCAGTGACCAGGTGCAAAGTTGGGTTCGGTCCAACCTATTTTTTTTGTACAGTTGATTATTTTGGATTTCAGCGTTGTTGGGAACCCGCAATAAATTATTTAGTTAGTACCCTTCTGCTGACCCGACCCATTTACATTGTCAAAGACTTCTGGCAGTGTGGCTCCACACAAAATTCCTAGTAGTATTTAAAATTTCAAATCAATATTCAAAGTAACCTAAACCTACCATCGTAGATATATAGATTCGAAACTAATGAAGTTTCTAAATCCCTAGTAGAGGGCATAATTGGAGTTTACTTCTGCGTAATCATCTTTATTCGATTATTTATAAAGCAAAATCAAATTAGGCCATGTAATTTGGCATGTTATTAGCTAGTGTTCATAAGGGTTAGAGTATAGTTTGTATTTTTTTTTTTTTTTTTGTATATAGACGAAAGTGAATATTATTATTGATATTTAGTAACCAATTAGACTTAACACAAAATCAGTCAAGCTCTGATTTACATAAGAGAAAATTACCGCCTAAAAAACAAGAAAATATTGGTGACGTACCACGCGCGGTATAAATGATTTTAGATAGTCATTTAATTAAAAATCATCATATATAATAAATTTATTAATTTTTATAATAATTACTTTAAAAATAAAAAAATATTTTTTAATTGGATAACCGTGTAAAATTAGAAAAATAGATAATTAAAAAAAAAGAAATCATTATATTCAAAGTATCTTAAGAAAATGCAAAAATAAAAACTAATCAAGTTCCAATTATTTGATACAAACCGAAAACTAATCAGTTGTATTTGTAAAATAAATTATTTTTTTATAAAAATAAAATAAAAACTGAGGTGTTTAATCTAAAGGAGGGATTCCTTGTGAATCAATAAATAAAGGAGGGATAACAAGATTAGGAATTTGAGTGGCTGGATTGAAAATCACGAGAGATGCATAAACGTCAGAATAAGTCAACGTTTCTTCATTATTCAATCAATTTAAAACGAGCAAACCCTCTTATTTTTAAATTTGTTAAAATTAAAAACAGAAAACTATCTCGAATTGAAACCGGTCTAGCTAACTTAGTTTCTAATAGCCACTTTAGGTATTTATTAGTAAATCAATGATATGTAAACTATCGTGAAAAAAACAAAACAAAATTGTTATTGTTGTCCCAAATAATGTTAGTTAATAGTTATATATGGAGCCAAGAAATTAATTGTTTATTGCAAGATGAAGAGTAAGCCTGCAAAAACAATCACATATCATGTATTTATAACAAATGAATGTTTGAAGAAGCCTAATTCCAACTTTATATATATGCTTACATGGCAACAATATTATAACATAAGTCATGTGAATTTTTGGAAAAAAATAGCATAATTATTTTAAGTAGTTTTTTTAAAGGAATTTTAAGTAGTCAGATGATATAAAATTTTGAGTAGTTTATATTTACTAATTTCACAATCATAAACATAACTTTTTCACCAATGGGAGGAGGAACAATTCTAGTCCCTAGCTAGCTATATATAGTCTGCAAATCAAAATATTTTAAACTCAAAACTGTAAAACTAAATTGAAGTACGGATTTTGAAATGTGTTTATCATCAAGATATATAGAAAAAAGAGCTTGTGATCCTTATTATGGTACATATATATAGTAAAAATTAAGACTGTATAATTGCTTACATATTCAAATTATTTATCAGTGGATTTGATCCAACCTATACATAAACTATATATAACAAGCAAAACAAATAAAGGGAACAGTATATTGAATTGAAGAATCATATATATATATATATATATATATATATATATATATGTTATCAAAGCATGGAAAAAGAAGCATCCCTTGGCAAATCGAAGCGGCTCCAACAATTTCCCATTACGAAGTCTGCATCATGATCAGTTGTTTGAGGTCCAAAAAGGGGTGGCAGCTGGGAGGCTTGCAAAGCATGATCCACCATGACCTCGGAATAATTGGATTTGGACCACAACATATCATCGTGTGAGGTTTCTGCCTCTTCACCTGGCAACGGTGGCAACTGATCAAAATTTCTAATATTATTTGTGGTATCATAACTGCTACTATAGTATTCCTGATCATGCTTCTGGATAGAGTTGAAGCCGCAAAGATACATTTGGATCATACTCTCACTGGATTGTTCAGTGAGAGTACCAAATTCTTGATCAGACAAAGCACTGTGGCCAAAGTCAGTAGGGTTGAATAGGCTTGAATAATCTGGAGAATAATTAGGATCGCGAACTGTTTGAACAGCTTGATGAGGATCTGCAGGCTTGTGGTTGAGAAAACTTGCATAAACTTGTGCAAGATCAATATTATTTGGAGCATCAGACACCACTGAATTAGATGAAGCCCTTAAATCAAGAACCGAGTTATTATTGGCTTGTTGTCTTAATAAGGTCTTGTTATACTTACCCCTTCTAGTTTTTCGGCAGCCACCACCAACAGGCACGTTGCGGAGGGACCCTCCTTTGGTCCAGTACCTTCTGCAGCCCTTGCAAAAATACCGTGGCTGAGTTGAACTGTAGTTATTGTAGTAGCAGAACTTGGTATTCGTAGAACCACACCTTGGACAATTTGGTGATGAATTAATATTCATCTCAACATTCTCCATCATACTATCACTGTCCCTCTCTCTTCAAGGGTTGAGGTGATCCTAGCTATAAAGCACATTGAGTGTTTTTGGGGTGAAGTTTGTTTTAAAATAATGCACGTGAGATGGATATTTATTTTATATATATATGATCTTGGAAATGTATATATATATGCGGGCCATGCACATGAGCATGCATGGGGTAAGCTAGGTCAGGTGGTATCACTGCTCCGCGGGCTAATGCATGGTGTCGGTGTTTAATTAACATACGTGGCATGCTAGTATTAATTGGTGGAGATCATGGTGATTAATTCGGGAAGCAATGCAAAGTCCTCGATAGCATGATTTCAAGTTTCTTCTTTCAATAATCAACAGCTTAGCTAGGAGGTATATGAGAAACAGATCCCACAACAAAAGTTTAACATCTAGAAAGATGAAATCACATATCTTGATCCTATAGTTTTTAATTTAATCATGCCTCTTAATCCCTGTTTAGCGCCCTCGTGCGCTGAATAAGTAAATATTTTTTTTGGGAGTAGTCCACTGATTCTACTTTGGGTTTCTTTTCAAACTGCTGATTTGCTTTGGCTTATTCTGTACGCTGCTTAATTTGTGATTAAACTGATATCTGTAATTTACAGTGGATTTTAGAGCATGTAGTAGTTAGTTAATTATATTGATATCGATCAAGTGCTTCCTTCACTCGTTTTGGAAAATTAAAGTTAATTTTTCGGTCAATGCGGTTCAATCTTATAAGTTATGTCAACTTTAATTCGTTCGCTTCACTTCACTAGAATTATGTACAGTACGCTAATTGATCGACTCTTCTTCAAGAAAGGGGCACATGGGATTGAATTTTCTGAAGAAAGAATGTCTCTTTCACAATTATAATAATAATAAGAGATGGATATTATTGCTTGGATCTTGAGCTTCTCGGATCATGCAACTCTTTTCAAAAACTAAATTATATCAACGAAATAGCAAATGACACTCCACCAGCTGGAAGAAAACGTTACTTGTTGCGAATTATGAATGCTTCTCTTCTCTTTTCTTTTTTCCAATCAATTAACTTATTTTCAGAACAATATCTTAGTCAAACAATATCAAATAAAAACATATGCTTCTATTGCAAAAGCGAATTCTATGTTTAGTACGAAAATTTTAAGTACTAATGTTCGCGAATTCACTATTCTAGATTTTGATTGATTAAAGCAATGATTAAATAACAATAAAATGATTTAAAAATTAAAATAAAAGTGAAATTATCTTCAAGACTATCTTGTACTATTCAGTTCACAAGAGTTGTCTAATTTTTTTTTTATTCCGTTGGAATCGAAAACATGAAAAATGTCAGAATATGGAAAAATCGTGCCATTTTGAATATTAAAAAAACAAAGAGAGATACACACATTAAGCTTCATCTCTTAATGGGCCAGGCTGAGGGGTTTTTGTAGGGCTATCGTGAGTTGTAACATTGGGCCTGAGTATCTTAATGTATGGTGCAGGTTTTGTTATGCTCACATTCTTCTTTTTATTCTTACATCTCATTTATTTTTTTTACAAATATATTTGACACAAATGCAATAAAATATACAACAAAAATATGTTTTCATCTTATATCTGGACAAGAGATACACAATAGAAAAACACTTTTGTTATATATCTCCATAAACACGTTAAGATTCAGAATGAAAACATATTTTCATTACATATTTTAATAGACTTGTTCATATATCCAATATAAAAAAAAATTTGTTTTGTGTCGTAACATAAATGAAACTATTCTCTCAAAAATAAAAAAAAAACATAACTGAGATTAGTTTTTGTTGTATTGACGGCACGCAAAAATATAAAAATGGAAAGGTACGTAGAAGACTCAATGGGGGTGAAATAAGAGTATATATATACAAGGACCATGTCTTTAGTTTTTACAACCATAAATATATAGTATTTCAAACTAATTCAATTACAAATAATTATACATAATAAATTAGTTAATTTTCACAATAATTATTTTAAAATTACGTGTATAATAATTTGTCATCAATTGGAAGTAGAATTATAATTTTTTTACAGGACAGTATATAAAAAATTAAACTCATTTTTTTTTATTCATCAAAAAAAAAAAAACTCATTTTTTTTTTTGGTAAAAAGAATTATATAAATACAGATTCTCCTTATTTCATTCGATTTTAATCTTTGCCTGGACTCCATAGACGACGTCGTGGAAGGCAAAGAGAACTTCCCTTTTAGACTGAAGAGTGTGTGGGTTCCCCGTTGGCAGTTAATAAATCCCAATCGCGCTTTGACGGCAGCAGAGATCCGATCTGCTCTGCATCTCTCTCACACCAGCAGTGTCAGTGAGGAGCTGCGAATAAATAACCAGAGAAACGAGAATATCATTTCAACAACACGATGATGGATCCGATGATGACGCCGCTGGGGCAAATGCTATTGGAGGAGATCACTCCGGTGGTGATGCTCCTCTCGACTCCTTCCGTCGAAGGAGCTTCCCTAAAAAATGGCCTCTCCTTCCTCCAGACGCTAACGCCGTTCTGCTCCTTCAACAACATCGACGGTAATCTCATCCTCCAAACTCCAAATCCTGTTTAACTTCGTAATTCCTCACTAGCATTGTTCCGTTTTGCCTCTCGCAGTGCCTGTTAGGACCGCCAGTGACCAGTCTTATCGCCTTCACAAGTTCAAATTGCGCTTGTTCTGCTCTTCCGATGTCAGGATGCCGGATTTGAAGGTAATTAATTAATTGATTGCTCGCGCGTTTTAGAATGTGCTTGCTGCTTCGTAGATTTTTTGAATATTCTGCGCTTTCTTCGATGTTTAGGACTTATTATTATTATGTGGTTCTATTTGTGTATCGGCACCTTTTTACTAGGTAGCTAAAGAGCAATTGAAGCAAGTTATCACAGAGGCAGGGGAGAGAGCGTTTTCTGAGTCGTGTTCAGATGTCTCAGAAACTAATCATGAACTTTCGTCCAGTAAGTTACATTCACTTTATGTATTTTGTTTTCTGTGTTTTTCATGTTCATGTACATACCTTTACACGGTAAAATATAGTTAGTTATTAGTTATAATAGTTTAATTTTTATATGGATGAATGTACAGCTATACAATATAGATTATCAATGTTGTCAAAACCGGACCGCCCACTGGTTCAACCTGTGGCCTGCCTGTCTGGTCCATCTTATCCATTAAACTGCTCTAGCAATGAACCATGAACCGGGCAAAATAGGTGGTTCGACCAGTTTGAGCTGTTCAATGAAAATTACTATATATATATTTTTTTTAAAATAACTAAGCGACATCGTTTTAGTCATTTTATACCAGCTTGGGAGAGATCTCGATGCATACTAATTTTGTATCACTGGATGTACCAATGACTAATTATGATTATCCATTGTGGTATTTTTAGACTTTATTGTGCCTTTACATGCATGTTTTCTATACATATTGGTGTACAATTAATCAATCATAGGTTTTTTGTTTAATATACTTAGTATATTAGTATATTATATAAAAAAAATAAAAAATATATTATTTTATTGAAACAGGTTTAACCTGTTCAACCACATGGTTGAAACCATTAAACTGTGAACCATTGTCTTCACTAGGCACCGATTCAATAACCAGTCTGGTTTTAACAACATTGATATATATACACTAATAATTGCTTGGGATTGTAACTGAGCTGAGCTCGGGCACTGAGGTTTTTATAGCTTGATTAAACGTCAATTGAAATAGAGAAGCTTGAGCAAATATTAGTGCTCTGCTAGGCACCACTTGTTTACAGTTCTGGAATGTGTTGTAATAGTGTGATGTCAAGGTAGTTTTGTTCTGTCACTGCATAAGACTTGGTTTGATTGACAAATTCTTTTGTAGGTTCTGAATACCAAAATACACCATCCTTGTTTCGGTTTCTCAATAAAGAGCTTGTTCGTGTGGCTTCCTTTTCAGACCATGAAGCATTTGACCATCCCGTGATATGTAAGATTTGGGATCAGTTAGAGCTCTACTTTTTTAACTTTCTCTTACATAGTGTATACTAGTATTGATACATAATTTGTTTTTGAATTTTTCTTCTACTTTCCTTCTTCTGAATGTATCTTTTCGGATTTATTTGTCTTTCCTCCTGAAAATAACTTGCAGGTCTTGTAGCTGTTTCATCAAAGGATGAACAGCCTATTAGCAAATTTCTTGACCTTTTTAATACCAACAAGCTTCCTTCCCTTCTAAATGATGGTGCAATGGATCCTAAAATTTCAAAGCATTACTTGTTAGTGCATGATAATCAAGATGGTCCTGCAGACAGGTAATAAATGGTGTCATTCTTTTTTGTTTGAGAAGCTATCTAAGTGCATATACACGTGACATTGTGCACTTGTTGCAAATAATTATTACACAAGGAATGATGACTTTGTTCTTTATATCCCAAGGAAGATTCTGTCATTTTGGTCATTATTATTACTTCACGCCATTCTGTGAGATGTATTTTGTACTCTCTGTCTAATAATAAGTTTCATCCTAGGTTTTTTACATAAACCAAGAAAAACTAATAAATAGATGAAAGAATGCAGCAATTTTATAAAATTAGTGGTATTGTTAGCCTTCTTTGGTGGAAACGATGCACAACACAAAAGCAACATTCTAAGAAATATTAGGGGTATAAATGAAAAAAAAAACTAATATTAGCATTATCTTTGATTGAGCACAGGGGAAAGCATATTTGTGAGACCAGTTTAAGATTTTAAGTGTAAATTATTCTCATTTCTCTATTTTGTCCCTATTACACCTACAAATATTGCTTGTGGTATGACATCTCCTATTTTTATTTTCAAGTCATATTACACCTACAAAGATTTATTAGTTGTATGTAGTGTTGGACTTATTCGAGTTGCTTATTCTTCTTCAACAGAGCTAGTAAAATATTGACAGATATGAGGAGTGCCTTTGGTGCAAGTGACTGTACGTTGCTTTGCATTAATTCTTCCCTGGATGCTCCAATCAAACATCAAGACAATCCTTGGGCTTCATATGTATGTTTTGGGAGGACTTGTAGCTGCTTTTTTTTTTTTTTAAATGCACTTGTAGCTGCTGCTTCTTTCCAAAATAAAAAAAATGATTACTTAGTTCATCTTCCTTGCCTCATGCTTTTCCTTTTTCTTTTGCCTTTTGGAAAATGTTAAAATAATATAAAATTTTGGTTTCATTCATATGAAAGTATGCAATTTAGGCTGTTGTCTCCTGAAATTTGTGACAGATAACTGATGCCTCACCTACTCCCAGTCAAGATCTTGGTTGCTTTCTCAACATTGATGATATCAACGAGGTATATTACTTTTGCTACACGCAATGCTGTTAGATTCATCATACAGGACTTGTGCTTACATTGATGCATTTTTTGCTACCCATTTTTGTTGCCTTGAGCGCAGATCAAAGATCTAATGCAAGATTTAGCATCTAAGCACATCATTCCAAATATGGAGCAAAAAATCCGTGTACTCAATCAACAGGTCTTTTATGTTTAGCCCTTTTAGACTTCATGTTTTGAATTTGTTATTTCAGACCCAATATTTATTATTTTGACCTATATTCTGATTGTCCTTTACCCTTTTCTGTATTTTTTTTTGTTTAGGTTTCTGCAACACGAAAAGGGTTTAAAAACCAAATAAAAAATTTATGGTGGAGAAAAGGGAAAGAAGATGGTGTAGATTCTCTCAATGGTCCCACGTATGTTATATTTATTTATATCTTAGATAGAATATACATGTATGCTACGTATCATTTAATTTCTTGCATTTTTCTAATATGTTTTTGGTTTCCGTTGTTGAAGGTATAACTTCAATTCCATTGAATCCCAGATTCGAGTTTTGGGTGATTATGCTTTCATGTTACGAGATTATGAACTTGCCCTGTCAAATTATCGCCTAATTTCCACAGATTACAAGATTGATAAAGCCTGGAAGCGTTATGCTGGTGTGCAGGTAATTTTAATTTTTTATATTCCAAATGCATAGGGTTTTTGGATGATGCATGGTTGTTACCTGGGTTCAAATTAGATTAGGATTTTCTGTAGAGAAGCAGTGGAAGGATGTTGAATTGGATTCAGTTTTTTCCCCAAAATAAGGAATAATTTAGTTCTATCATTTATCTAACCAGCTGAATCTCTATTACCCTTTTGTGTTACGTTCTTACTGAGGGACTTTTTCTTAAAATATGAAACATTGAAACCCTGGAAATATTGTAGATGAGATACTTGACATGACTCTTTGCTTGTCATCTTGGATCAAAGTCAAAATGATCTGACTGACTTTTAAAGTAAAAGTTACATTGCATTCAGCATTTCAGATGCACTTCATGCCTTTTGTTAGTCATGCTTAATTTGCCTATTGATTATTTTTGACGTTGTAGTTTTATTCTACTACTTATTGGCACTTATCATATCATCCCCTATCTGAATAAAAAAGTAAAATAATTTTACAAGAAACCCTTCTTTTTGGAATGTCCTTTTTCCTAGTGGTGCCGTTACTTAAGGGACTGTTTGGTTCAAAAGAGGGGAAGAGAGGTAGCTATTTTCTTGTTTGGTTCACATGGGAAGGGGAGGGGTTTTAAAAATTAATTTACTTTTGTATCTTATAATTTTAAATTTCAAAATTTTAAGTAGGGATATTTTAGTAATTACAGTTTAAATGTTTTAAATTCCCTTCCCCTCCCCTGCATATCCCCCCAATATTGGAGGGGAGCAAAAATTAGATGAGCAGGGAATTTGCTCCCCTCCTCTTCTAAGAATTGAACCAAACAGCAAAAGTTAAAAAAGAATTCCCTCCGCTCCATTTCCCTCCAATTAAATACTATGTAACTTTGGTTTTTCCATTTCCGTATTATAAGCTTTTTGATTGTAGAATAATCTAAAATGCATCAATCTGTTTTCCTACTTTATTTTTCAGGAAATGATGGGACTTACGTACTTCATGTTGGATCAATCAAGAAAGGAAGCAGAGTATTGCATGGAAAATGCTTTTAACACATATTTAGTATGTATGGTTTATTTTGGATCATGGGAAAGATTGAGTAACATGTTTTTCTATAATGCTCTGTTACTGATATATTCCTTTCGGGTTCTCTTTTTGATTAATAAACTTAATATTTCCAGAAACTTGGATCCTTGGGTCAGCTAAATGCAACACGATGTGGTCTGTGGTGGATAGAAATGTTAAAGGCACGTGATCAGTATAAAGAGGCAGCTACTGTTTATTTTCGTATTTGTGGTGAGGTAGTGCTTTCTTTTTAAAAAAAAATAAAAATTGTAATTTGGGATTATTGTTTTCTGCTGTTGACCAATTCCTTGTCTTAGGATATCCTACATTCTGCTGTGATGCTTGAACAAGCATCGTACTGCTACTTGTTGTCTAAACCCTCCATGTTACGCAAATATGGATTTCATCTAGTGCTTTCTGGTGAGCAGTATAAAAAGTGTGATCAGGTATTGGGATATCAAGAAAAATATACAGACACCACCCCTTCCAATTAATGTACTGCTTTTCCGTACTAATTTTATATCCTTTACCTTGTCATGCTCAGATCAAACATGCAATTCGAACATACAGAAGTGCTCTTTCTGTTTTTAGAGGAACTACTTGGAGTTATATAAATGATCATATTCATTTCCATATAGGACAGTAAGTGAGACTTGATTTAGCTATAATGTTTTTTTTCTTTTTAGATCAAAAAGTATGGCACCGACATTCTTTGAACATTGTTAATCGAGATGATTGTTTTAGGTGGTATGCTTATCTTGGGATGTATGATGTGGCTGTCAAGCATATGATGGAAATCTTGGCCTGTAGTCATCAGTCCAAGACAACACAGGAATTATTCCTAAGCGACTTTCTTCAAATTGTGGAGGTGATAGTCCTCTATTGCCATTTCAGATATCATACATATAGAAATTAGAATCTGATTGTTTGCATAATATTTTTTTGATCAAGCAAAATAATTTGATTTGTTGTAATTTGTAATTTCTAAAATAGTTTTCTCTGCATGAATCTAAAATTTCAGTTTTATGTATCTTGATGCTAGGACAGAAGCTAATTAATTTGACAGTGGTGTTAATTTTTCGTGTATATCATAGAAAACTGGACGGACGTTTGAGGTAGCAAAACTTCAATTGCCTGTAATCAACATCTCTTCACTCAAGGTCATCTTTGAAGATTACCGAACTTTTGGAACACCTTCAGCTGTAAGTTGAATCCAATTCTATGCTTCCCCATTCTGAGTGAAATTGCAAGGAAGAATTATTCATGGAAAATATTTACAGTTTAGGAACAACTAAACATTTGACTAGTTAAAGATGTTCAAAAAATTATTAATGAGTAACCGCCTATTGACTAATTAGCCACCTGAGTGGTTTAGTTTTTATTCCAATAATAAATCGTTTTTTTTCTTTTTTGAATTTACATTTTACTTGATTTTAAGATTTAAGGTGAATTTTATGTTCCTTGTTCTTAGATTAGACCTTATTGAAAAGTGTGAAACACCTTTTCCTTTCCCCTTTCAAGTGGAAGCTGTGTTCCATTTGTCAGTTGCTTATTTGTTTGCAAAAAAATATTGCATTGGGGGACAATGGGTCCTTCAACAAAAAACGGTTTTAGGCACTGCCCAACCTAACTCTAGATACCAAAAATGCTTTTCTACATGGAGATCTTGAGGAAGAAGTCTACATGGAGCAACCACCTTGCTTTGTTGCTCAGGGGGAATCATCTACCATGGTTTGTCGACTTCGGAGATCCCTATATGGACTCAAACAGTCTCTGAGAGCATGGTTTGGCAGATTTCATATTGTTGTACAACAATTTGGCTTGATTTGCAGTGAAGTTGACCATTTGGTCTTTTATCGCCATTCACCATAGGGATGTATCTACCTCATTGTGTATGTGGATGACATTGTTATCACTGGAGGAGATGAGCATGGCATAGCCCAACTAAAGCAATACCTCTCTCGCCAGTTTCAGACCAAGGACCTTGGGAAACTTTGATATTTCTTAGGTATTGAAGTGGCCCAATCCAAGGATGGTGTGGTGATCTCTCAAAAGGAAGTATGCTCTTGACATCCTTGAGGAAATTGGCCTAATGAATGCTAAGCCAATGGACACTCCTATGGACCCAAGTGTCAAACTGCTACCTAACCAGAGGGTTCCTTTTGCAGACCTAGGGAGATATCGAAGGTTAGTTGGGAAACTAAATTACCTTACTGTCACTCGTCCTGACATTGCTTTCGCAATTAGTGTGGTGAGCTAGTTCATGAATTCTCCTTGTCAAGATCATTGGGAGGCAGTTATATGGATTTTCAAATACATCAAAGGTGCTCCTGGAAAAGGACTTGTCTATAATGACAAAGAACATGTCCAAATTGTTGGATATTCAGATGCAGATTGGGCTAGTTCTCCTAGTGACAAGCGATCTACTTTAGGATATTGTATAATGATTGGTGGAAACCTTATATCTTGGAAAAGCAAGAAGCAAAGTGTGGTGGCAAGGTCTAGTGTTGAAGCAGAATATAGAACTATGGCTGTAGCAACTTATGAACTTGTCTGGGTAAAGCAACTTATTAAAGAGCTCAAGTTTGAAGAGGATGCCAAAATGGCTCTGATACCATGTTAAAATTGGAAAAAAAATAGGGATAATTGAGTGTAAACTGTGTGTTAGAGTACATAGCGGGGTGCTGTTTATATAAGTTAATTGCATTAATGGTACATAAATAGAGAATATTTTGTTTCCTCTGAATCAAAGATTATGTTCTTTATAAACTGCAATTATAAATAGAATTAGAATATTAATTCTGATTTTCAATAGTTTGTAATTCTGTGTTAAGAAAAGTAGGAAACACTCTTTCACTCTTTTGCGGCACAATCAATTCATTCAATAGAGATGGTGGTAGGTTGTGTATGATTCCTTGCTGAAGTGATTACTAATAGAGAGAGTGGAAATTATGATTCTTACTATGTGGTTTGCAAAGGGACTTTTATGATTGTTTTTGTCCTTTATTCAATTTTTGCTATAACCATTATATCATGGGTTTTCATTGTAATACTTATGTTTGTAGTAGTACTTTCAAATTTCCATGGGAAGCATTTCTGTTTCATGGATTTTGATGCACATAAGTCACAAATTAGTTAATGGCTGTAGTTTGACGGCTTGAAGTTTCATCACTCTCTGACAACTAACATTTCAGGCTAATACTAGAGAAGGCTTGTGGCGTTCTTTGGAGGAAGAAATGCTACCATCATTCTCTGCTGCCAAGACAAATTGGTTGGAGTTGCAATCAAAGCTTATCTCCAAAGCGCACAGTCAATCAAATGTTTGTGTTGCAGGCGGTATGTGGTAGAATTTCATGAGATTGATAATTTAATCATTATATTTCCCTTGAACGTTTTTCCAATATTCTCTGAACTACTGATCATTGGAGGATAAGAACTAAGAAGTTCATCTGTTGCCTTACATTTAGGGAATTGAATTGAACTTGTCAATTTATGAAGTGACTGATTTTTACTAGAAATTAATTTAAAAATTTGATGACATTTGGAATTTCTTGTGTAAATCCTGTTGATATTAGTGTAAAATATAAAAATATAAAGGGGATTTTTCTTTAAAAAAATTGATATAAGTTTCTATATATATATATATATATATATATACTTTTTGGAATGGTTTAAGGAATCGCAACAATAGGCTGACTTCCCCCCCTTTATGTATTATTGGTGCATTGTTTGTTTTATTGCACCCATTTGCAGAAGCTGTGAAGGTGAATATTGAATTTAAAAATCCTCTGCAAATCTCAATTCCCATATCTGGTGTTACACTTGTATGCAAGCATTCTGCCAGTACTGATGGTGTTAAATCAGGTAAGCTATGAATTATTATTTATATCTTCTACCATTTTTTTATATTAATTTTTTCATCTTTTTTATGTTTATTCATTAGTAATAATACTTTGTCATATGGATACTACAGATGAGAATGAGTCAAGTGTGGAGAAAGATAATGAGGTTGACCACTTTAGGAATATGAGCTGTGACAATTCCTCATTTATGGTTTCTGAGGTTGATTTCTTACTAGGAGGTGGTGAAACAACCATGGTGAGTTTGTTTTGTTTTAGAGACGAATTTTAGTATGAGAGGTCTTGTTTTGACTAAAAATAGGCAAATTGAGTTGCATTGATGAAAATCAAGAAATTCATTTTCCATCTTAATTTGTGCATATCTCCAATTAAATTGAAGCTTGAGTAAAATGGCACTAGACTTCAGTCCTGGAAGATGAAGATAATTGTTTTTTCTAGCAAAGTGCAAATGAAGCTCCCAGATGTATCTCTTTTTGTTCCGTCTTTATTTGAGAGATAGGGTTTCTATTAGGAGACCCACTCTCTCTGTAGTGAGCTGTTGAAAACAAACACCACATCAAGCAGAGTGCTGGCAAAGAGCACCTATGTCCTTTTCCGGCAAATTCACAGCTCCAGGGTCTGTCCCATTGTTTCTGTCCTTCTGACTTTTCAGTGAATTCTTACCCCTGTCCCCTGCTGTGCTGTTCTCTCTCCAACAGCTCTCTGTCTGGCAGACCACAATGGCCTTTCATTCCACTGTTCTTCCCTCTTGCTTTCCTGTTTTTTCTTGTCTTCAAAGTTCTAATGAGTTTTGAGTATGAAGCACCGATACTTCAATTTGCCTCATGTATCGTATCAGATACTTCACCGATACCGATACTCTCGGATACTTCATCGCTACGGATCGATGAAGTATCCAAATCTATGAAGCATAAAAAATTCAATTTGCTTCACGTATCCAATACCCATACTTTTTGGATACTTCACCGATGCTTATAAATTATTCAACTTGTATTCAAAATAGCAGTCATCCCACTCCACAATAGTGGTTTTGGGGCTAGGCTGCTCCATGTCATTATCTGGGATTGATAACTATGCTATTAACTTGTTGTCAGCAGTAGCCCAGATGTTGGAAAACCACCTTAATTGCAGTCACACTCATAGCTTGCCTTGATGAGGCCTCTTGGGGGCTGGCTTAATTGTAGCCTCAAGGAGGTGCGTTTAGTCTAACATTGATCGGAGATATGACTTAAATGGAGCTTACAGAATTTGGGTAATCCTCACCTTACAATCTGGTTTTGTGGGGTTGAGTTATGCTATTAGCCCAAATTTTGGTAATCCTCACCTTACAATCTGCTGAGCTGGCAGGAGGTTAGAGAAAATGTGATTTAGTTCAATGGCATATAAGGCTAGGGTCTTCAGATTGGAGAGGTTAGGCTGGGACTTTTGGGGGAGACTTAACTACCCATGACCTTTTCTTTTTCCGTTGAGTTTCCTTTCATTAGTCTTCAATATTCACTGTATCCTCCTGATACAGGTCTATTTTAGCAATAATACATTGAATTTACAGTGATTTTTCATATCTATTTCGGCTATATGTTTGGTAGCTATCATCTTTTTACATAATTATATATGTATTTTCAAGTTATCATTTTTGCAAAATTAACATTGTCAAGTACTTGTTTTCCAGATTCAACTATCAGTTACTCCCAGGGCAGAGGGTACCCTTGAAATTCTTGGTGTCAGGTGGAAACTGTCTGGTACAATAGTTGGCTTTCACAACTTTGAGTTGGGCCACCCAAAGAAGATTTTAAAAGGAAGAAGGAAAACAAAGCACTTGCCAAATGAGAAATTTAAATTTATGGTGATTAAGGTGCATGCTCTTATCCTACCCTTCTAATTATTCTCTTTTTTCCCACATTAATTTTAAGTCGTCCCTCTTGTAGTCTCTAAGTTTGAACTAAAACAGCTTTTTCTCTTCTAAAATCCCAGAGCATACCCAAGCTTCAGGGTTCTATTCACCCTCTACCCGGAAAGACATATGCTGGAGATTTACGGCAACTTGTTTTGGAATTGAGGAATCCATCAGAGTTTCCTGTTAAGGTACCATGTTTGGAGTCAACTTGCTCTAAAATTTAAGGCTAAATAGGTTTTTAGTCCCTATAAATATGACTTCATGTAGTTTTGGTCTTTCAATTTTTCTGTTTTGTTAGTATTGGTCCTTGTAAATTGTTGAGATATTGTACATAATTAGTAAAATGTGAAATACTGTACTGCATAATTAGGCTGATTTGTTTTCTAATTATTTCCATACATAGATAGGTTGATCCTAATCCCTAAACTTAAGAGATAGAATCTTGCTCATTGTATATAAATATTGCATTCACTATCATGAAAAAAACAATCAGATTTCTCACCATTCATTCAATTTAAGTTTTAAAATATCTGTAAATGATCCTTGCTGTTAAGTGGTCACCACTGAGTGATAATTTGACGAATAAAATGCCATGTCATTGTCACACTAAGGGACCATGACAAAGGAAATGTAATTTAAAAAGGAATGAAACACAATTATTATATTCAAGAGCCAAAAACATATTTAAGGCTCCGTTTGGCCCAACTTATTTTCAACTTATAAACTACTTTTAAGTAAAAGTTGGGCCAAACACTAATTAGTAAAAGCTCTTTAAAATAAAAGTTACTTATTTTTAATGAAGAAAAATTAGAAATAAGGAGCTTTATAATAAGTTACCCAGAGTTACTTATGCGGAGCTTATTTATATGTTTTCTTTTCGAATCCCAATAAGGTCAAATTTTGAAATAATTAGTATTTTTTTATCGAAAAATATTAGTGATTAGTTTGTTAGTTTTTGTTAGCAGGGGAGTCGAACCCAAAACCTCCCATCTGATTATATTTTAACTTTAAGGAGCTTTTAAGTTAAAAAAATAAAATATTAACAAACAATTTTTTACTTATTTTTTTAAGCTCTCATTTTTAACTTTAATTTAAAAATAGCTTATAAGTTAAAAATAAATTGGGCCAAATGGAGCCTAAGTTAACTTGTATTGGGTTGAACTTCAGATCTTGCTTTCTTCCTCCTCTTTCTGGCATACTTTTTTTCTTTATACCGTTTGTGGTTTTGGCAGAATCTGAAGATGAAGATAAGTCATCCTAGATTCCTGATAATTGGGAAGCAGGAAAATATGAAGTCAGAGTTTCCTGCGTGCTTAAGAAAGAGGACAGATGAAGTACAAAGTGATGTGTATGCTAATCCTAATATCATGTCTGACACCGTCTTTTTGTTTCCAGAGGTCAGTGTTGAATCTTTTCCATAAGTTGTGTATTGACACTTGTTAAACAGGAAGAAACAGAAGCATATTTAGACTGAAACCGTGTGTCTTAAGACACCATGAAGAGGTTTATATAGGCTTATTGTATTAATTACAAACAAATAGAGGAGATTTTGTTTCCTCTAAATCAATTATTCAGTTGCCTATAAACCTCGGTACATTAAATGTAAATATCCTTTCCTGATTTTCAACAAAACTTTATTCTAATTTGGCTCCTGTTGACTTCTTGGTCACATGATTTACATTTTCTTTCAGGGCACATCAGTTCAAGGTGAAACACCCTTCTTGTGGCCTCTTTGGTTTAGGGCTGCTGTTCCAGGTGATATATCACTTTACATGAGCATATATTATGAGATGGGAGATGCATCAAGTGTCATCAAATATCGTACTCTTCGTTTGCATTACAATGTGCAGGTTAGTGTAATGGACCGAAAGAAACTTTTGGGTGTCACTTGTTTTATTTTCTTTATAGTAAATTACAATAACCACCCAAGGTTTTGTGAAATTATACAAACACCCCTTATTTTTTCAACCATTACAGTAACCTCTCTTGTAGGGGGTGTTATTGTAATATATAAGGAAATTTTTAGTGTAATGTTTTCAAAAATTAAGAAGGCCTTAATGTAGCATATAAGGGATGTCATTGTAATGTTTTCAAACATAAATGGGGGTTAGTGTAGAAAAAAAGAGTGGTATTATCTGTAATATGAAAAAAAACTTAGGGGGTGCGAGTGTAATTTGCTCTTTTCTTTATACTGTAACTTTTTTTTTTCCTTGGGTGGCTATAAAAATTAATTGAATAATAATTGTGTTCTATGATTTTTTGCTGCATTATGAGTGAAAAAAAAAATCTGTTAAATGATTAATTTTCATATATACCTTCATAGACTAGTTAATTCTCAAGTGCCTAATTTTGTTGATTGTAGGTATTACCATCATTGGATGTCTCATTTCAAATAAGTCCTTCTCGATTAAGATTACAAGAATTTCTTGTTCGATTGGATGTTGTTAACAAGACTAGCTCCGAAAGTTTCCAAGTTTATCAGTTGTCATCGGTTGGTCACCATTGGGAAATCTCATTACTTCAAGCTCCTGATACTATTTTTCCTTCAGAATCATTGATGGCTGGTCAAGCAATATCTTGTTTCTTTACACTAAAGGTTTGTGCTATGGGTTTTGATTTTTGTGATTCATTGTATTACATGTTTTGTTATGGAATTGGGTTTCATTTGAGGGATTCTATTGAAATGTGAAAAGTTGGATAAGTAATTTGTTAATTGGTTTAATATAAATATTTTAATTAATGATGTACATTAAACATATAATTTATAGGGATACTTCCAATTAAAGGCCGGTGACTTGAAACAGAATGTTGAACAATATGAACCTTCTTAGTGGTTAGTTTGTTGTAAAATATGCTATTGGTCACCAATTCTTTTCTTTCCTTATGTTAGAGGGTGAAAAACCCTTTACCTGGTTGTATCCATATTCTATAGTTTATGAGTAACCTAAATGTTTTAGAGCAATCACTATGTTGTTTGCATAATATATTACTGTAAAGAAATGATTTATGATAAATGGGTGGGGGTGGCTAAGAAAATATGGAATTCATATTTGATGCCAAAATAACCATAAAAAAGTAGAATGATTGATAAGATGGGAAACTTTGATGCAGAAATTCAGGGATGGACCACATTTTAATATATTTAAATGCTTAGTTATCTGAGCTTGTGTTTTAACTTGACTTGATTTTATCTGAAAAAGAATGTGTTTGGGTGCTTGAAAACTTGATTTTGGGTGATCTTGATTTAACAAAATTGATTTTGGTTGAAGTGATTTATGTTTGGAAACTTTTATTTCAAAAGTAAGTTAGTATTCAAACCTAGTATGTAATTCTCAACCCAAATATAAATGCTACATTTTTCACTTCTACTCGAACTCAAACATGCTTTCAGGACCAAAATTGATTTTAACTTTATGCAAGCAAACAATTTAAAAAAAAAAAAACTGTTTACATTACATTATTCCAACTCACATGTGGGTAGTTCAAACACTCCCAAAAATATGCTTTTAGTATTATTCCATTATGTATCTTCTTTTTACGTGCTTGTGCAAGATTTTGTCACTAGATGAAATTTGTATCCGTGTGTGCATGTGATTATTACAGTTAGTTGAATTAGCTTATTGTTGCCCTCAGAAATCTTCAAGGTTTTCAAAATTGGAGGACAACATATCTACATTGCCTCCCAGAATTGATGTAAGATTGGTACCCCAAAGCAGTGAGGATTTAGTTTATGATATAAACAGTGCACCTTTGGTCAATTTCCACCATTATGAAAGATTGCAGCAGGAAGTTTCATATGAGGTAGACATTTATTTTGTTTTTATTTAAGTCCAACCAAAGTGTATCATTTTTGCAATTGGAGTTTCATATCATTTAGGGTATGCTTGATTGCGTAGGTGAAAGTGGAAGAGTAGAAGGCATATGATGGTTTAAAAATATTTTTTAACCAACACTGAACATGTATTATATTCTATTTTCTCATGCCTTTTTTTAGGGTACTAAGCATGTGTAAGTGTTCTGCAAATTTTTCCACCTACTCAAGCACTCACTTTTGCCATTACTGTATTCTCTTAAAATCTGGAAGTACAGTCCTTCAATTGATTTTCCTTACCCATAAATTTACTTTGGAGTATATTCTTTGCGTCTCTTTGGTTCTCAGCCCATGTTTGCTTCAGAGATATTGACATATCTGATTTGCAAGGGGATTGGGTTGTGTTGCACTACTGCACTCATAGTTTCTTGCTTCCTTACTTTTTGTCTTGTTTTAATTATTTTTTCACAGCTCAAGGATATTTGTTTCATTCTATATTATAATACTTGAAGTTTCAATAGGACAAAACAAGTATCAAAGTTTCAATTAGCTATATTTTACTAGGTTAAGGTTTCACATTTTTTTTTGGTTAGCTAACTAGACAGCTAAGTAAGATATTTCAATGTGTAATATGAATATCATTTTTTTTTTTTTAATTTGCTTTGATTACACCAGGCATAGTTTCTAGGTTTAAGAAATTTGAGAGCTTTAAGGACAAATTTGTTTTCCGGTGTCATAGAACATTTACAATCGACTTTTACAAAATTCTTACATTATCTATTTATTGTTTTTCTCTCCTTTTACTGATATGAGCTTCATCTATTTGTATGGTCAGGGTGACTTAAATACTGTTGATTTTGTATTGATCTCTCGGCCATTCAAGAGTAACGACGATCATAGTTTTTCCAATCCTCCTGATGTTATGTCTCATCATGCTTGTCACTTCAGGTATGTTTCTTCCATGCATAATACCTTATAATTTTGTCATTATAATAAATTTTAAGTATCCATGTTATGTTAATTTTCTTTTGGCGTTTATGTTAATATACTTCCGTCTTCTACTAGTACTGCTAGCATGGGCCCTATTTCATGGCTAGTGGATGGACCTCAAACCTTGCATCATGACTTCTCTGCATCGTTCTGTGAAATAAGTCTGAAGATGCATATTTACAATTGTTCTGGTGACACTGCGTTTGTACGCATTGACACCTTAGATTCTGCTGGTAATAGTGGACATGCGAACAGTGTAAATGAGGTTCAATCAGCAACTACTACTGATAACCAAGCAGGGTGGCATGATATCACGCCAGTGAATGAAGTGAAAGTCACATCAAATGTTCTTGAAACCCAACCAGGAAAGGCACTATCATTGGAAAGTGTGTCCTCGTATATTTGGTCTGGATCAAGCTCAACCAATCTCAACATTGAGGCTACGTCCTCAGCAGAAATTCCTCTTCAGATCTGTGTATTCTCTCCAGGGACATATGACCTGTCAAATTATGTTTTGAATTGGAAACTTCCATCCAATGGTCAGGGACACAGTGATGAAAAGAGGGAGCGTTCAGGCAAGTGCCCGGGCTATAAATATTATCTTACCGTGCTTCAGTCCACTTGATTGAGAAGTTGGTAAATCGTTTGCTGTCCGTTTATCTCATCTCATGCATGTGAATTGTAACCGGGGGCTGTATATTATATACGTTTCCATGTAATGTTAAAATGTCATTAGGAACTAGGAACAGTGTAAAAGTTGGGTAGAAAAAAAGCGTAGAACTCAAGTTCTTTTTGTCCAAACAATAATGACGGTGGCAATATACAACAATTCATTGGACTGGGTCAAGTTTGAGAAGGAAGTATTTTTATGAAGACAATCTTACCAATTTTTTTGCATGCCCCACGGTTGGTTAACTATGGCAGAGTGGACCACAGGTAGTCGAATCAGAGTTTTTCACCCCTTACCCCTGCTGTAGGCGGGGTGGTTAACTAGAATTGGTTTCACTTACATCAAATGTTTTGAGCGTACTTCAAGGAGCATTGGAGCAATTCTTCATTCTAATTTTTCTACACATCATCGGAAGCAGTTCCGAGTGCTTATTTCTGTGACTGTTACGAAGTTGTAAGACATGGAGGTTTTTTTTACAAAGACACCAAGGTTTTACTACACTGTAAAAAGTTATTTTAAATAATTCGATTTTTTATTTAGTGTTAGTATAACAAGTTTCATAGTGCATTAACTTCATGCCGAACTCAGTGTTGATTAGGTTAATTGCATTACTCGTGAAATTTTGAGTGTTATGTTGGAGCTAAAATAGAAAAGGGGGATGATGAAAAATGCTCGAGCTTGTCCAACAAAAAAAATTATATCTGTTTATCATTGGAAATTTTATTTAATTCTTCTTCCTGATTAATATGATTATAGAGACGTGAATAATTCTTCTTCCTAACTAATGTTCTTATAGAAAAGTGAAATAATTTAACCCAATATATGATGTAATTTAAAGATTTCTTTTTCTTTCCTGTAATCCGTGCTAGCACGGTTATTACGATTAGTCCTTTTTTGTAAGTATCTTATGGTCGTATCAATTACTTGTTTTACTGTGGTTTTTTTTTTTTTTTTTTTTATGTACATGAATAATGATATCTTCTTATCCTATAGACAATATACCTTTCTCTCCTTATGCATCATTCTCTTCTGTGAGCCTACAAAGTGTACTGTCACCAACTACAAAAAGTGTATTCAATTATAAATTAAATGCTCATGTTTAGTTTCATCTGAATCCGATTACATATGGCAGAATTGATAATTAAAAAAATTTAGTTACTAATGAACTTCATAGTTTGTCACAGGTAGTGAGGAAAGCTGGCTTAGAAAATGATAATAGAGATAGATGTGAAATATGAATAATGTTAAAACATTTTCTTCTCCAACATTTGAATGTTCAACTTCATAAGATTTTCATTTTCTTTTACTTTTCTGTCGACAATAATTGATTTTGGGTACAAACCCATGAAATTATTTGTGCTTACGTTTTAAAAATATTAATTCCGCTTTATCATTCAAATAAATTTATTTCTTCTAAAGCAAAAAGATCCAAACAAGGAGGGGAGAGAACCATAGTAATTTTGTACGATGTTGGTTAAGATGAATTACATATTTTTCATGGTAAGTATTTCTGCAGATAATTACGAATTAAGAAATCATTGATAATAGAGTTTTATAGATCTTATTTCTTCTTATTTAATGAATCTCATTCATAATTTTATAATTTTTTTTATTAATCTTTAAACAATATTAATACATATATTATATTAAAAAGAATGTATATTAGAGACTTTGCTACACGTTATATATAATATCACATTTACAGAATGCCAAATTATATTTCTTCAAATAATGGAATTAATTAATACTAAAATGAAATCGAAGGAGTTTAATTTGGATAAGTGTTGTAGTACTGAAACTACTAGTTCCAAGTGTCCATAGGCATAGGAAGCTTCATGTTGAGCCGGTACACGCCGTAGAACACCACAGTTCAACTATAGTTTCAGCCTAGCTACTATATAATGACCTAAAGTGGTAAATGAAGAGTAGTTACTTAGAAGTAATCCTCTCAACTAATTGCTAATTAATAAACCGTTTTCGTCGATTGTTCCGTCTATTTGTGGGGTGCTTCCTCTTCTTATGCTTCAAGTAAATATGAACAAATTAATCTACAAAAACAATTCCACCGATTGATCATATTCATTTGACCAGATAACCATGATCTGTAATTAATTTCAAGTACTTTGGCCCGGTTTGATTTGATTTTATTCACAACCAACTTCAAGTTTCAATGACACATGTACAGGTACAACAGCCACCTTATAAAAAACCCAACACAATCCTTAATTTTCTAATTGTCAAAAAAACCTTCTTCCTCGATCTGATACACACAATATTAATATATAGAATGAACGACCTGTTATCAGGTTTGTTCTCGAAGCAGGGAAAACAACAAGAGGAGCACGTGATCGAGATAACGGCACAAGGTGGTGGAATGGATATGGAAAAGTTTATGGAAGAAGTGGAATCAGTGAAGGAAGAAGTGAAGGAGCTAGAGTGTCTCCATGAAAGCCTACGAGCTACGAACCAAAACGGAAAAGCGGTTCACAGCCCAAAGGGCGTGAGGGAGGTTCGGTCACGCATGGACCTGGACGTGGCTCTTTCTCTCACGAAAGCCAAGCGAATCAAGACTCGGTTGGAGGCTCTCCACCGCGGCAACCAAGCCAGCCTCTCCTTGCCCGATTGCGGACCCGGATCGTATTCCCACCGGACCCGAACCGCGCTCGTTGGGGCCCTGACGAAGAACCTTAGACAGTCGATGGAGAGTTTCAATAAGCTGAGAGAGCAGATATCGTACGAGTACAGAGAAACAGTGCAACGTAGATACTACGCTGTGACCGGAGACAACCCTGATGAAGATACCATCGACCTCCTGATCTCTACAGGTGAGAGCGAAACATTCTTACAGAAAGCAATCCAACAGCAAGGTCGAGCGACGATCATGGACACCATCCAAGAGATTCAGGAGAGGCACGGGACGGTGAAGGAGTTGGAGAGAAATCTGCAGGAGCTTCACCAAGTGTTCATGGACATGGCTGTGCTTATCCAACACCAGGGTGAACACTTGGACGACATTGAGACCCACGTGGAACTCGCTAATTCCTTCGTTGCCAAAGGTGTTCAGCATTTGCATGTTGTCAGGAATCATCATCAGAAGAACACCCGCAACTGCACTTGTTTCGCCATACTGCTCTTCATCATCGCCTTGGTCATAGTTCTCCCCATTGTTTTCAGAAATTGAACAGAATCGAGCCAAAGGGTTACGGTTGGATCATGACGATGTTGTTCATGCATGTTACGTTAACAAGGAACTATACATAATATTGTACCTATACTTTTACGTACAAATATATTGAACTTTCTATACGTACAGTTTATAAATGTTAATTTATTGTCAGAATGTGGGATCCACTTATATAAAAAGGATATATTTTTTTGATGAGTTTTTTTTTTAATCACAATTGGAATTTCACATTAAGAATAGACGAATAGTTAAAATCTATGAAAAAAATTGTCTGTATATTTATTTATTTGGCCAAATTATTATTTATTCTAAATATAAATATAAACTAGAGAGTAGAGACCGAATTGGAAATTGGAAGGTCCAAGCCCAATTAGCTTTGTGCGTTTGCCGTAGTACGACTTCAACGAGTATTCCTTCCAGTTCCAGCTGCTGAGCGAGGTAATCCAATCCAATCAGGCATGGCAGGCATTCGAATGATAGGTAAGAAACACACACACAAACACAGTTGCGTTTGGATTAATTGAGATTCAAACTGAAACCACAACTAACAACCATTTTCTTTTCCTTGCGACGAAACAAATGCAGATATAGCCGTCAACTTCACCGGTCAGCCATTTAATCAAACACTTTGTTTTCCATTCATCTATTCTCTCTTTCTCTCTCTCATCTTAAAAGTTACAGATGGAATGTTTAAGGGATTCTACCACGGCAAGCAATGTCACGTGTCGGATATTGCAACCGTTTTGAACAGGGCTTGGGCTGCTGGCGTCACGCGAATTATTGTAATTTCTCAACCAACCTTTCAAATCTGTAATGTTAAGCTTTATTATGAATAATAGATAGTTCTTCTTTAATCATTAACTAAGGAAATTAAGAAAAATTCATACTAAGTTATGGAATTCAAAGTTGAAGGCGATTCTACATGCTTTAATTGGACAACGAGAGATGCTTCAGGCATTTAAAGCTGTTGAACATGAATTATGCAAGTTAAATGAGGGCATTTGTTTGGACTAGGTTTTATAGACACCAATAAAATTTTAACTGTGTTCTATATGTTTGGATGCTTTTTGTGTTGCAGGTGACTGGTGGGTCCCTTGAGGAATCAAGGGAAGCGCTTGCAATTGCAGAAACAGATGGTTTGTCATGCTACCACTGCTTTCTCTCGATGAATTTCAAGTGCAGAATGTGGATTTTCACTAATTTGATGATTTATTGATCAATTATAGGAAGGCTTTTCTGCACAGTTGGTGTGCATCCAACACGATGCAAGGTTGCTTTTCTCCTTTAGGAGCTCTTCTTGAATGGAAGTGTTTGTAACTATGACTTAGTGTATTGCTTCAGGAATTTGAGGAGAGTGGAGATCCAGAAAATCATTTCCAGGCTCTTTTGTCTTTAGCTAAAGAGGGAATTCAGAAAGGAAAGGTATGGTTATACTCTAGCGGGAAGACAGCTATCATCCATCTCTTAATTTTAACTAGATAATTTCAGACTTGGATAGTTCTGAATCTTATTGATTTATTCACTTAGTAGATGTGTTAAAATAGTTGAGTTCCACCTCATTTGTAAGAAACATGCTCACTAAACATTGCCATTGTGCATGTCATTCTCATATAGTTGCAGAACGTGTGTTCTAATGCAGAAACTACCCAGGTAACCATTTAGAAATAACTGTTATGTTATTCTTACTTTTCTTCATTTGCAAGGTGGTTGCAATTGGAGAATGTGGGTTGGATTATGACAGGCTTCATTTTTGCCCAGCAGAGATTCAAAAGAAGTATGCAGTCTCACCATTACCTTTATTGGAGATGTGTCATATTAACTCCTTTATATTAAAATCATCAATCGATCATTTGTTTTTTTTTTATCTGTGAAAGCAAGGTATTTCGAGAAGCAATTTGAATTAGCATATATCACAAAACTGCCTATGTTTTTGCACATGCGAGAAGCTGCTGCAGATTTCTGTGAAATAGTGGAGAAAAATAAAGACAGGTGTGATCTCACTATTTTGAAATTGACAATATTCAAGTCATGGTTCTTTAATGTCCCTTATAGTTATCTTATCATTCTATTTATATTGGGAAATGGATTTAATTGTACGGATTATTAAGACAGTATTATTGCCACCCTACGCGATGTTATTTCTGCTTTCAACTTCAGGAATTAAGGGAAAGACATATATAAAAGCTTTAATATCAATCAGAACAAAGTGCAATGTTGAGGCCCTGACAACACACTTGATATAAAAATTACTTGCAAATAAGAAATAAATAACCTTGAGGTTTTTTAATCTTGTTTACCCTTATTTTTGTGTTTAATATACAAGACCGTAACTTAAGTATATCAGTGCATTTGTTTTATTGCTTGTATTTATTATGGTAATCAAGTCAATATGTAAACTGAACAAACCATTTCTTCTTCTACGTCAGGTTTACTGCCGGAGTCACCCATTCATTTACCGGTAGCATGGATGATTGCATTAAGCTTCTCTCATTTGATAAAATGTACATAGGTAATTCCACCTTTTCAAGCTTTATTATGTTTGTTGACCTATTTGAAGTCACCTAGATATATCTAATTGTAGGCTCTGCCTTTCAAAAAATAGAACCCCAAGTAAATTTTTGTTCTCATTGCAATTTCCTTGAGATAAAAAGCTGAATATACTTTGTGAAAGCTTTGTGTTTTTACATCATTGGTTCTATTGTTTGGATAGTAAAAAAAAAATAAAGACAGAAAATAAACATATAAGTGGTGTTTGTTATGACAAGGCTAATTATGTGTTTCTACATTCCAGTCAAATCCCATGAATATTACCCATCATTGGTTCTGTGGCAGGCATAAATGGGTGCTCTCTGAAGACAACTGAGAACCTTGATGTTGTTAAGGGCATTCCAGTTGAGAGAATGATGATCGAGACAGACTCACCATACTGTGAAATCAAGAATACTCATGCTGGAATTGGTTTTGTTAAATCTACATGGCCTTCTAAGAAGAAAGAGAAGTATGATCAAGAGTGCATTGTTAAAGGCCGCAATGAACCTTGTTTAGTTAAGTAAGTGGGATGGTTTTGCTTGAGTTGGCTTGTGCCAACTTCCAAGTTTATTAACTGCATCTATAACATTTTGGTAGTATAGCAGCAAGAAATATCATCTGGTCAATATAACTGTAGTTAGGCAATGAATATTCAAGTTTATTAAAATTTAAACCCTCAACATGATCTGCGAGTTTTGCCTTCTTGTTTTGCATAAGACTATTCTAGAGTTATGTCTTATTGAATTTAACTTTACCTATAAAATTATAACCCTTCTTCAAATAATAATGACTTCAATTTTCCAGGCAAGTTCTTGAAGTGGTTGCTGGATGTAAAGGCATCAATGATGTGGGTAACCTCAGCAGAACATTGTACCATAACACTTGCAGGTAACATAGCTTGTCTTTAAACTTGTCCATTACTGATGTAAGTAATGACACATTCTTCTACCAAATTTGCAGGATATTTTTCCCTCATGACTTGGATTCTGCAGCTGATGCTCTTCTAGCTGGCGAAAATTCTACATAAACAGACTTGCTAGTGACTTGGCCTTTTTTGCATATATTCGGAGCTGTTCTGTAGACCAAATCCTCATTTTCTTGAGAAAGCTTGATAGTGTCCTTGAAGTGGAACTGAGTTTCTGTCCTGTCCCTTTTTGGGAAATGACAAATCAGGTACTGATTTCCAGAGGGCGATTTAACACGTGTATGACAAATTATTACATTCTATTTTCATGAGCTTTTACTGTGAAAAAAAACTATGATACTGAACCAGAAGCCTAAAGGATCTGATAAGCCGCAGTGATGGTTAACGTTTAGGATGTCATGACTGGAAGTAAATCGAAGGAAGCTGATTGGTAGTCGATCTGTAATCTCCTAAGTGCCTCAAAACATTGTTGTTGCCTTGCACTTTTTGTTTTAAAGTCAGTATGAGTTCAACTGTACAAGCCTGGTGTAAGATGATACAACAGTCAGTGTGTCACTCGTACCGCCATGCTTTGTTTGAACATGTTATTCAATTAAACGTGTCATAAAATAAAACCAGTTGTTGACAATGACGGACGTCGATCTAAAAGCCTGATATCAAGTACTACTTCTGATTTTTCTTTTTTATCTTTTTTTTTCGAGTTTTATGATACTTATCTTTTGCCACAAAATTCTGTTACAAAGTTCACCCTAAAATGACTTGAATTGTTCTTTTGATAACATCAAAGCGGGTTCTTTAGTTTAAGTATTATTGACTTTCGAACATTCTCGTAGCCAAGCTACTTTCTCTATTATCAGCTAACAAATCGTAGCAAATTAGTGGTTAGGTTCTATTTTAACATTACTTTCCCTCTCAACAGAAGGTTAGAACTTGAAAGAATTATCACTTGAATAAATTATTAGTTCACCAAACTGTGACAGCTAGATTTTCATAATTACAAACTGTATAAATAACATCGACCCCTTATGGATATTTTTTCAAAAACAACTACACTTCACAACTGCCTGAAGGTCTAGTTAGTGTATACTAATTGACAGGAAATTTGCCAAGAGAAACCTTTCAGGAAGAAGCTGAATGACATGCATTTTGCGGGCAAAATTTTGATCGATCATATTTCCTTATGTGCTGGCGCTAGACACCAATTCCGAGCTTTCAACATTGCTTCCTACATTTTTCTCAATTACTGGAGGAGATAAAGGTGTCCTTGCTTCAGCCAAATTCAACCGCAAGGCCCGACCTTGTACCTCCTGAAAAAAGTTACATTACATTCAGAGTTATATAGTTAGAGTGTTAGACTGATTTCATAAAATGAACTTGAAGTTGCAATACTAATGTACCAAAAATGTTCTTACCACACCATTCATAATGTCCAAAGCAGATTGTGCAGACTCAGCAGTTTCAAAAGAAACAAACCCAAAACCTCGAGATCTTCCACTGTCCCTCTCATAGATGACCTTGGCACCCAATACGCCCGGCTGTTCAGCAAAAGCTTCTCTAAGACCCTGTGAGGTCAGTCCCCAACCAAGGTTTCCAGCATAGATCTTGTGAGGGCTGTCAACAAAGCCTCTGTAGCTGTTCCTTATTTTTGGCCCCATTACTAACCTTTCCCCTCCTTTGGGCACCTCTGGGAAGTTTACCTTAACAGTCCTACCACCAACTTGCTGTTCTCAAAAACGGTCATTAACATTAGCATTAAGATGATTTTAGATTACAAAACTCTATTACACTCTTTCGAACACACTCTTATTGGCTAAAATTTATTAAAAATCATACACAATGATAGTGCTAACACTCCTCTATAGATAAATATTAGTATACTATAGTCTATAAACAATGATTTTCCAAAAGAAAACAAAATGCCCCTTTGCAAGCTGGAATTTTCATTTTCAAAGAATAATGAAATCATTAGCCCATAAATCATTACCATAATTCATAAGGAGTTCATCATCCTTTGTTAACTCAGTAATGGAGTAACAGAACATACTCTTGGGAATGTCTAACACTACTTTGATCAAAGGCAGCATCACAAAACAAATTAACAGATTAGAACAGCAGCTCTTTCTGATGGAAAGGAACTTCTTGTCCTTATGATTGTGAACTTTGTGTAAATGAACCATAGAAGAGTGCTAATAACACCTCTCTTTGCAACATTTTCTCATATTGATTGAAATTCATGTATGTCTCACTAATTTGGAAATGAAACCCACTTACCCACCAAATGGGGAATGAGACTCGCATATTTAGAAGGATTACATCCAATAGAGAGTGTTAAACTAGCATTCCTCATGAACAAAATTATGTAGTTGCTAATGTACGAGACGACTTACAGAGCCGTCAAACATTCGAATTGCTTCTTTAGCATCCTCAACACTCCCCATTGTAACAAATGCAAATCCCCTGCTTCTATCCGTGAGACGATCATACACAATCTATAGAATTCAATCAAACACAGACCAGCATTAGATTGCAGCACAAAACAGGAAAATAAACACAACAAAAATGGGAAAAGGACGAAACCTCAACAGACGCGACGGTGCCAGCTTCTCCAAAGAGCTCAGCCAATTCGGAATTAGTGATTGAATAAGGCAAGTTTCCAACATAGAGCCTCCCAGCATCGTACGAGTCTTCCTCTTGTTCTGTTTTTTCAACGGTTTCTGGTTCTGGTTCGTCTTGTTGGGACTCTGTGGTGTCTTGAGCCACTTCCAACCCATCGAAAGCAGCGGAAAGTGGGGGAAGACGGTGAAGTGGGAGAAAGGAAAGACTGAAACTTTGAGATTTGAGGTTTAGACTGAGTGGTTTTTGGGATATGGGTCGTTGAGGGAAGTTGCTGGTGAGTGAAAGGGAAGGGTGCGTGAAGGAAAGGTTGTATATTCTATTGCAGATACAAGAGGAAACAGAAGCCGTAGCAGCCATTTAGTGAGTGAGAGAAAAAGAGGGTTTCGGTTTCAGAGTTGAGAAGTGTGGAAATATCATATAATGAGTGAGGAGACATCCATTGTTGAATTGGGGTTTTCTAATTGACAAGTAGGATAAGGTTTCTTTGCTTCCGGCTAGGAACACGTCCAAATCTAACTCTCCCTTTTCTGCATACATTTCTTTCTTTTTATTAAATTATTTTTAATTTTTCTTTATGTATTTTAAAAAAATGTAAGAATTTTTGCCATTTAACTAATAAAAAATTATATTAGAAATTACTCGTAAAATAATTACTATAATAGTAAAATTACGAACATTGTCTAGTTACACCTACTTTTGACTTGCATGCTGCATCGGTTGGGAATTGGGATAGTTTGCTGGACTTGTATTTTCCAAATGAAAAGGATGATTAAATTTTGACATTGCCCAAGAGAAGAACACACCAGTGCTTTATTTTTCTAACAAAGTCCACAGGACAGGGTTCTATAATACAACAATACATTGTTCCTCAAAGCCAGAAATACAGAATACAACACCACGTTTAGACATTATTAGTAGCACACATAACTAGAGTTTCATGCTTTTATTTTTCAGAGACAGAAACATAGTTTGTCTTGTGCATCAGGATATCAAGTTAAGCATAGTTTTGTACCATGCCAATTAGACATTCCTGTGCAGAAAGACAAATTAATTACTGCAGTTACAATGAGCCAAGGATGGATTGCCAAAGTATGAGCCAAGGATGGATTGCCTAGACCAGACAGATGTTAGAACGAAACTCGTCACCGTCAAGTCAACTGAAACAAAGCTTCTTCATCGATCTGATCTCATCAGGGACGGGCCTGGTGCAATGCTACAGCAAGCCCGCCTTTGATTCTTTGCAAATATCAAACTTTAAGGTTGCAGCAGTTACCTGGTACCGCTGCAACCCATTTGGGGGGTATGATCATATTCATACCGCGCCTGCCATCTATAATGTCTGCAAGATGATTGAGAGAAAAGCTGTCGAGGCCTCCGCGCGAATACATGCTAGTAACCTCAGAACCAGAAATATTTGGACTGCTGCCATTAGTCTCTTTTGATGAATTCAAAGTTCCAAACTCAGATTGAAGGAGTTCAGAACTCTGAGAGCCACTACACTGCAGCTGTTCACCAACAATTTTATGCAGTACTTCATTTCCAATTTTTTTACCATTTCCTTTAACAGATGTCCTAGTGTTCAAGAACCGACCTCCACATCCTCTTGGTCGCCTCATTGCATGGAGATGGCGTGATTCGTGCATATAGGGCTGCAAGAAAAACATCAAACTCAAATAATACTATTTCATAAGTAATCAATGGCTGTGATCACTGATCAGCATATGAGGAATCATACCTTGCGAACTTTAGTCAATTTCTGATGAAGCACAGCTTTGGCACGAGACTGACGACGTCTAATGATTCCATTGTATTGCTTTGCATTTACATAAATTGGTCCATCATCAGATGTCATGTTAAGTGGAAGCATTATACGTCCCTAAAATAGAGAAAGATTTGCACTAGATCACCAAATGATTACTAAAAGCAAAAGCATGTTGAGAGCATGGTATGGTTTTTATGGATTAAGAAGCTTGCTGAAGTAAAAGACTAACCGAAATTTGAGGTGCATAAGCTGAGAAGAGCCCGTAAAATTGATCAGCATAAGGATATTTTGCGCATATCTACAAAGGGAAAAATACCAAGCATAAGCAAAATATGTTTACACAAAAAAAAGAAATGCTAAAATTTCAAAGTGGTTACTTTTGAAAAAAGTTTTACCATGGGCTGACTAAATCCTATCTCAAAACGGGAGTGGGAATCAGTAAGTGATGATGACTGCAGTGATATGGTTGTTTGAAGCTTTTGCGCATCATCTGACATTTTACAATCATCAAAAGAAGAAACATCTTAATTTAATGGTTACCAACATGAAAGTTGATGTGTCAAGTGCAGAAAACAGACGTCACTTCAAACAATTGAAAAACAAATAGCATAGAATAGTTGTTCTCCAAGCAATCAACAATTCGACTGGAGTCTAAGCACTCAATTTCAAGTGTGTTTGAAGGTAGCACATGGCATGGGCCTAAAAGAATAATCACATTTTATCTGTCTTACAATTTGATAACCGATACTTTTATGATCACAATCTTTATGGAATATTGGAAGATAACATGATAATTAAGAAGGAATGGGGAGACTAGGTATCATTCTTAATGGAGGAATTGGCTTCATCCATAATAAAAATAATTTGAAAACACATATTTCTTTCAACGCATCTTACCTGAAATGCTAAATCTATGGACTTCCTCCTGAAACATCTAAGCTTGTGAAATACTACAGCAAAGCAGAAGTCCCTTGTGAGGTGTCTATAGAAAGGGTTTCCTCAAAATTCAAGCCATTTAACTACTGAAGTCTGAAATGCTCTCTACAGCATTTTTTTGTTTGTTTAAATTAATGACTTTGTCCTTATAGTTTCACTCAAAATTCAATTTAGTCCCTATAGTTTTGAGTTTTAAAACAATTTGAGAAAGTCCGTTACATGTTTCAAGGAACCAAACCTCACTATAAATATTTGGTGGATTCAGGATTTTAAACGTTTTTCATAAACACACCCTATTTGGTAGTATCATTTACTTTTTCTTTATCATAAAAGTCACCTGACAATCATGATGATGATATCCATCTCCCAAAATTTTAAAGCCAAAAGTGGCACATGAACTAGCTATTGTGATATGATGATATCTGTGTGTTATAGTCACAACTCCTTCAACAGTTGATTGCAATTACTATTTTGGTGAGAAACACATGTAACTAAATTGTACTACAACTCATCCAAAAACCAAAAAATAATACCAGGAAAGATGGTAAACTGAGTTGAATGTCCTTTGCCCAACACTAGTTCAGGTCCTCTTGCCGATGATGGCTTAGTGGCAGCAAGCTGGTCTATGCAGTTAGGTGGCAGCTCCAATGAAAAGGGTTTCATTTGGCCACAAGAAGACTCTCCTTGATGAACAGATTGAGACCCAAAAGCACTCCACCAGGGTGCTGAAGCTGCCCCCACAAAATTGTGTGCATTTCCTTCATGTTCTTTAAGATAAACAGTTTGCATCGCCATATCTATACGCCCTCCAAAAGATTATTTCTAAGTTAATAATATTCTTGGTGTACAGAAACAACTTCCTGTAATCAAAGATGGAAAAACAATTACACAGTTTTAAATGATCAAAATTTCCAAGAAAGAAAAAGAAGAAAAGAGGGGAGAATTAGTACATAAATAGTACGTACCTCAGAATTTTATTCAGTCTTCAGCATAAACATCAACAGAAAGGAGCTGAATTGAAATATACATCGATCAAAACACAATTTCAATTTCCATGCCTTATCAATACTCAATAATAATAATAATACATAGGAAATAACTTAATAATAATAATACATATTCTAGAAAGCCAAAGCAATAATAATAACTGGAGACTTTAGAGTTTGAAAGCGGGACATAAAATAAAAGTGAAGATAATTAGAAGAAGACAAAAGTAAGATGGGAATTACAATCAAAGAAAAGCACAGCCCAACAACTATCCCAACACAAAAGTACAAAGAATAAACCAGAAATGAGCCTACATACAAAATACAAACACCCAGATACACAAACCACATCCAAGGTCCAGCAGGTGTGTGAGAGTATTGTAAACCTCTATGATTCCATGTTCGATTCCTATTATAAAAATAAAAATACATAAACCACAAAAACAAAATACCCTAAAAGATATATATACACACCAAAAAACAGAAAAGTCAAGCTTCATATATATAGTGAGAGAGTGAGTTGACAATTAATTAAAAACCGTAAACTCCAAGAAGGAGAAGAAACAAAGGGAGAGCAGTAACTAACTAACATATGAAACTCAGTTGTGGAAACTGAAGAAGGAGCAGCAGCATCGAATCCTACGCAGAAGCAGTACTGCAGTAGTAGTGTTAATTACCCCAATAGGTTGGAGTCATGTCGGTAGAATATGAAGCAAACTCACAAGGAGAAATGAAATGTAAAAAACACAACACACCAATGAGCTTTGATTTTCATGCATAGCAATTAGCATTTAGCATTTAGCATTTAGCATTTAGCATTTAGCAAGGTCCCTCCACCTTCTTTCAGTACTATGTGACCTGTTTTTTTATTATTATTTTATTTTATAACATCACTCACTGCCACTAATCTTTTTGTGTCTGTAGTAGAGTATCTTATACAGTAGTACTTGCTTTTTCTACCTCTTTTTTTCAGTTTATGTTTCTAAAACCGAAAATAGGATGGTGGCCACCAAACTGTGCCCATTATTTTAACGATATTTACATGCTTAGCTCTAGAAATGAACGAGTAGGCTTCGGTTACCCCATTTTTCTATTCAGAAATTTGGTTGCTCAAGATAATTGTCTAGATTTGTTGTTTCCAACACTCTTAAAGTTTAACCGTTCACGCCCCCTTTGAAAATTAAATTGCCCTAACTACCTTGAGGTTATCTATCACTTTCGTTAGGGGACAACAAATATTTAGTTTTTTATTTATTTATTAAATATGTACTTTTATTTATCTTAAAAACATTTTAGATAAATTAAAAATTTAAAGAAAATTTAAAAAATATTGTTACTCCAATTTTTTTTTACCAGTTTGACTAATTCCGGACGATTTAGAAATGATTAATTTGATTGTTTAGAATTGATAGAGGGGTCACCAAAATGTTGAAATTGGCTCGTAACTATGGGTGGTGCAAACATCAAAGAAAATTACACATATAACATATAGAAACCCATGTACAACGCGAAAAGGGCATATTCTCCGGTTCTAAGATTGTTCTCCTTGGATTTGGCTTTGACCAAAATACCTTCGTACCAGCATTGTTATAATTTTTATATTATATATAGAAGTAATTAATTTGTAATGCCTAAGAGAAAAATGATTGAGTGGATGAGTTGTTAACAGGATTTCATGCTTAAGTGTACTGGTGATGAGTATTTAACTTTGTTCCTATTAGTTCTTTAAACACTTAATCCATAATCTCCTTTCCTCTATAATTTTTGATAGGTAGCAACAAAAAAAGTATATGTACGTGGTAGAAATTTACAATTATTATTAGTATTCAATTTTAATTTTGAATGAATAATTTCAGTCATCTCCATACAATAAAGTTTAAGTCCATAACTTTTTTAATTAGTGTTAAAATATAGTGAGGGGGAAAAGGGTTTATGATACTTAGGAGTTGTACCTCTACGAGCCATTTGAATTTTAGCGACATGTGAAGATTCTGTTCCCTTCACAGTTCACCCTACACTATTGAACTTCATTTTCATTAGCCGGCTATATTTTTTTTTGTTTTTTTTTTTTAATTTCTACGTTGAAAATATTGCAAATTAAGATAACTCGAGTTATAACTGTTACTTTGTAGCATCATCTGGCTCCTTTTTCATTCGCCTTTGATACTTTTTTTCCCTTCGTCTCTGGTAAGAACCTTATTGTCACCTAATAACTATGCATTATTTAAATACAATGACAACATATATATATATATATATAATCATTATCCACTAACTAAAAAGCGATGTGAAGGGAAACGGAAAGGGGGGAAAAATCAGAGAGGAAAAAGGTACAGGAAATTCCACACATTAATATCCATTTGTTGGGATTGTCTTGGCAAAAAAAAAAAAATCACAGTCAATGTTTTTAATTTTTTATTAGTTTTAAGATTGGATCAATAGATATACTGTATTGAAAAAATATTGATTTTCTTGTTACTATTAATTATTTTGTCCGCGTTATATTCAAGAAATAACCTATGGATCTCTATTATCCTCTCACTATGCTGTCTATTGTTTTCATATTTGTATTTTTGTTGTTGCTTAAGAAAAAATTAAACATGAAAGTAAAGTAACTGCTAGTTAAAGGAATCCAAACAAATATTTAGAACAGAATCCCGTACCAACTAATGTACAAAACTACAAATATATCCCCTCAAAAAAAAAAAAAACTACAAATATGTCCTTTTGTTGATGAGATAGTAATATTTTTAAAATTGCATTGATCTGACGTCATTTTGTCTATTTAATATATGAAATTAAATCCGAAGAAAAATTATATACAATTAATAAAGAGAAAGTTAAAATAATATCCTTTTGTTTATTTAAAAAAAAGTCAAAACAATCTATTTTGTCCAATTTTTTTTAAATAATCGGCAAATCGTCAAAACCAGTTAAATTGTCGGTTTTAACCGATTTTATCAATTTTTTACTAGTTCATCACCAATTCAAATTAAGGTTCGATTATATAATTATTACGAACTGGACAAAGTACGGTATGTAAGTTTTATCTAGTTATGAAAATAATGTGAAATATTATCTTTGAATTGATTGTGCAATAATATAAAAATGCAGTTTTTCTTTTTCATATTAGTGTAATTGACTTTTGGAATGTTTAAAACAGTGCTGTAACTTGAGTAAAAAAAAACAAAATATTGCTGTAAGCCTGTAACAAGAAGACTAAACGATAGTGGCATTTTTGTATATGGACTATAATATCTTTATACTCTTTTAATAAAAGTTTGATTTTGTCTGACAAAATTTAATTAAGAAATAAGTGTGAAATATCAAACAAATATAGATGTTGATATCAAAAGAAGAGTGCATAAACCATAGATGTGTGTGCAATCACTTTGGCAGAAAAAAAAAAATGTTGTTTTAAACGGTAGTACTTTACAAAAATGTTGTTATCCCTAAAAGGTTGTGTTGTTAGATCTAACAAATCAAATATTGGACCAAACCAACAATATTGTTGCTAGTGATTGCTGTTCCATTTTTTCTTTAATTTATCGCATATAAATTGCTGTATAGGGTGTATTCCATATTCTTTTCTCTTTTTACGTAACTTATCCCCTTTACTTTCTATGCAGTGTATATATATTTTTTTTTTTCATTTAGCGAGATATAGTAGATCTTTTGCCTATGATGATGAAAAAACAATTAAAATCCAATCATAGTAGCCCAAGTGCCCAACGACAAAAAATGAATATTCATCATTTCAGTAACTAGTTTAATTAATTCTTCAAACCAAGCCCAGACAAAATAGTGAAATTTCCAAATCCACATCATACATAGTTTAACTATTATGCGATACTATCCTTGCATAATGTTTGCATTTTAACAATTTTGGGAATGGTAAGGTATGGTAAGGTATAGGATATTATAATACCGTTTTCATATTCGTATTTAAAAAAAAGTATTAATTCCTAATTCTATATTCGTATAGATCTCCATATCTGTATTTGAAAAGAGTATTTTTTTTTTATCAATCAATAAACATAATTATTATAGATAGAAGAGAAAGAAAAGTCACTAGATGTGCCAAATGACAGAGTAGCAGTAGCAGTACCCAACCACCATAACAGCAATACAAAAGTATAGAAAGATAAAAAAACAAAGAAAAGATCAGAAGTATGCCCCCCTTATAACACATATGCATCACACTTTAAAAAGTTGCCGAAGTATATCAAACTAAGGCATTAGATTAATTAAGTTTCTGGCGAAGGAAAAAATAACAATCATAAAGAGATGAGTTTTGCAGCTTCAAATTAGTGTGCAGTATTTCCAAGACTTCAACTTGATCAATTCCATAACTTTGTTCCCATCCCAAACAGTTTTATTAAACAAAATTTCATTAGCCATATAGACCATATGGCAACAATTCATACTGTCGACCACCACGACTCATAATCGCATTCGTGATTTGCATTCTCACTTTCTATATATATATATAATTAAAAATTATAAAAAAAATTATATATAATATTAAAATTAAATAAATATGTATTTATCAAAACTTAAGTTATAAATAAATAATATTAAAAAATAATCATTCAACATAAAAATGATAAATGTTATAATCTAAACAAAAAATATAATTAGATGAAAAAAATTAGTATATTTTTAAAATTAATTAGTCTATAATTATATATTAAAAATTAAAAATAAAACACAAATAGATATAATACTTTGACTTTATCATCTAAATCAATTTTTTCATATTTTACAAATACTTATCTTCATAGATTTTATATTACTTTGAATTACTAATATAAATAAAAATTAAAACATGATAGAATATCAAAATTAGCATATAAAAATAATAGTTAAAATTACAAAAAGATAATTAAACAATTTTAATTGAATAATCTAAATAATAAAATTATAATTATATTAATTAATATTTATATATATAAGGTGTAAGGCGAGACGGGGTGGATACTATAGTATCCATACTCGCATCCATCTTCATGAAATTTTGCAGATAAATACCCGTCCCATCTCTATCCTCGATATACAAATTATTATCCTACTCGCGTATGAATATTTTTACAGATACTCATAGAATTTGCATCTATATTATCATATTTAATTATTGAAGTAACTTTTGATAAACGTATAAGAAGTTTACAAAACATAACATGAAAGATTTATATTATAATATACTTTATAAAAGAAATAAACGGAGTCATGAAATTAAAAAAAAAAAATATATATATATATATATATCTTAATTCGACTAAAAGAGGTAAACTAAAGAAAACCAAACAGATAGTAATTTCGTTTCATGTTATTCACAAGTCTAACGATATATAATCAGAAATATTAACTGTAAACTAGGAAATTGATTCTCAATTTCTTCCATCGTCCACAAAATGAATTGTTAATATATGTTTAATTCAGTTTATTTTAATTTTGTGCAATATTTAAAAAAATATATTATTTTTAAAATTAAGACTCATATCAAAACAATCTAAAAATATGGTGAATAAAATTGAATTGAAACATTAAAAATTAGGAGAAGAAAGGTCCAAAAAATAAAAGTGTAATTAAATGAAAATTTGAAAATGAAGAAAAGTAGGCGTGGTGAACGAAAAGCGCATTAATGGAGTTCCAAGTGGAAATCTAATGTAATGGCACGTAGGAAAAAGAGGTGCGTTTGTGTTTGTATTATTACATTTTGCATTCCACATAGGAGTATTGCACTAATTGCATTTAGCAGATTACCACTATGAGTTTCTTGTGGATAGGCCAATACACCTTTTCTTACTTTTTTGTGTTAAAATAAAAACCAACACACAGAATGAGACGTCCATTCCTTAAAGTTTTGGTTGCGTCGCCCATTACGTTTAATTTGTCCGTACACATAACTTCTTTTTAGTTTTATTTACAAAAGTATTATTATTTTACCAAAATGTTTTTAAGTATGTTGACATCTGCGAGTATGAAATATACTTTCTTAAAAAAATGTCTATCACACCTATTAAACATATTGACAAATATTCGATTTTATGATCACGATTCACGGGTATGAAAAAGATTTTCTTGAATGAGAAAAAAATCACTTTGATAATATTCATATTTGGAGGATTAATTTCATGACTTTCCACTAACGATACTTATTTAAAAAAAAACAATATATATTATTTTCGACAGTTGTTTATTAAATCAAGCATCTATAAACAAATTCAATATATTGTGATGAAAACAGTTGGGATACACCACACTTGTTTAATTAAATGAACGGATAATATTATACACTCATTTATACATAGGTAGTATATACATTCGTAAAAGATTTATTTAATTTTTTTTCTACTCCTAGAAACATACACTATGTAATAGATTTTTTTCCTATATTATCTCATACGTGTACTTTACTTTTATATAAAATAAAACATTCACGGGAAAAGAAGAGAAATAAAACATAAAATGAAATTAATGAGGCAATGAAAAAAAAATTATATAAATAATATAATCATAAATTTTACTAATTATATGTGAAATGTCTAATATATTCACCTAATTAAGAAGATATGTAATAAATTATAAGAATTATTCAAGCAAAAATCACCTGAATTTAGTGCGCAAGTTGCCACCTTTATCTATAGAGTGAAAAGTGTAATTGGGCCTAAGATCTTCACTTGTCCTTCATTAGACACTTCTTGATCAGTCTACGATCGATGCTCGGTCCAAATTTAAAGTTTAAAAGTTAGAACCAAAAAAAAAATCTAATTGGGTTCATAAAAAAGTTACTCGATCCAATTTATTGTTAAAAAGATTAATAAATAATCTTTCAAAATTGTAAATATGAGGTGTGGGATCTTTTAGTCTTATAATTATTTTTCTTTCAATTCAGTTCTCAAATATTTATAATTAAAGTGTATACTTACTTAATTCTAAAAAATCTGAATAAACAAAAACTTAATTCTTAAAATATTATTCCCCTCAAAAAACAAATTCTTAAAATATTATTTATAACTACTTCTTCGAAACAATCCAGATTCTATAACAGTATCGTCGAATAAATAGTTAGAGTAAACTGATGTTTAAATATTCAAACATTAAATTTGTATATTTACAATCATGAGTATACTAATTATTAACCAAATATCAATTTTAAACTAATTAATCACTAAATATAATTATAAGCATGTACGACACCAACTCATAATAAATTTATAATTTAAGTGAAAATAAATAAGTATGAACTCAGAAGAAAACTCGTTATCTAAATTTCTTATATAATCGCCAAGAGAGAAGTGGATGGGGTGATAATTGACAATTTATAATGAGATTGTGAAAATCACATTCTACTTTATTATGTTGAGAGCTAGCATCAACACTTTGTTGCACTCAAATATTATCCTGAGACGTCATAATAAAGGGGAAAAAAAAAGGATTACCCTCGATAATATTTTAAGGGTAAATTAAACTATAGTTGGTTTCCTTTTCTACTGAAAGTCATATGAAAAGCACAGCCCAATTAACCTTTGCAGTCTCACTCCCTAACCATGGTTTCTAGGGTTTATAACAAAATAATGATAGTTAAATTATATGAGGTCATAAGATGCAAGGCTCGAATTATCTAGCTCCATAAGAACAATATGAGAGAAAAAGTGAATAATGCCTTCAACTTTTTATGCCCATTATTTCAGTAAAGAACTTTCGAAAAATGCATATGAATACCTATAAAGTTAAACTAGACAAGAAATATCCACACGTACGTTAGCAAATATACAATTATAATGCCATAGTGGGTTTAGTACAGAACTATTCACCGGGTTACCAAGCATGATATCAGGTGCTTGGTATAGTGCTATTACTGTTAAATTAATTTACTATGCAATATGTTGATGTAAATGTGATTACCAATTATATATAATAAGAAGGAAACACAGCATTCTGTTTACTAGTTAATAAATTAAAATTGAAAAAAAAAAACAGGAAAAAAATAACATTGATATCACAAGTGAATATACATTTAAATTTTGCCCCCCTTATTATTATTTGTGCATTTTATTTATCTTTTTTTCTATAAATAACAAAGTTATGATTGGGCCATTTGGTCCAACATGAAAGAACAAAAAAATGAAATTGGGCTAATTGAACCCATTCTGAAAAAAATAAAACAGAATTATAATGTGGACTGAGTGAGTAACTAAAATAGAATATTTGAGGATATAGGAGTAGGGCTATTCTTCGCACCGAGAAAATCTTTTGTTAATCTCGTTATCTCCACGGGCGCTGGGTTAAGGGCAGAATCAGACCTTGGGGAACCGGTACGAAAGGGAGCTAGCTAAGGCAGCAAGCCAAGAAAGGCAGCATAGTAGGCCTTTTAGAATTAGAAAGGAAGCCAACTCTTGTTCGACGTAGGGTAGAGTCACTTAGGGTAGAGGATGCATGTCCCTCACCAATTGCAGTCTGTCATTCTTTCTGATAGCCTTTTTACTGGCTCATCTTCTTGATAAACATCAGATTTCGCCAAAAGAAAAAGGAAAAAATTTATGAGTTATCAAATAATTCATTAAAATATTTAAAAAATTAATATCAATTTAATTTTTTGTTTATGCCAAAACCAAAACTTTATGTATCCTGATAAAAATCCGATGCATCCTAGCTACATTTAAAGAAAATTATTAATATTTATTAATTGTTTTATTAATTAAAATATCAAAAAGGTAAATTATTAATATTTATTAATTATATTATGAAATAATTAACTAAAATCCCTGTGTATTTGCTTGAGTGTTTCCACTTTAACTTTTTTCTATAACAAATTACATTAACTCTGAATTTTGGTAAAATTTTCCATATACAGCGGTAAAAAGAACGCGTATTCTATGAGATAAAATGAATAGATGAAAGAAGCAGATCAGCATTTCATCTTTCTCTAATTTTTTTTCCCATTTAGTCTACATACTTGGCTTATTTATACCACTATTATGTTCAAGTTTAAAGGAAGAAAAGTGTGTGAGCCATAGTTATGGCTAAGAAAAAGCAGAAAACAGTGATACAAAAACCGATTGGTAATGATTTTGAGTCAAGAAAAGCTTTCTACAAAGCTAGGAGACAAGTTTTGTTAAAGAAGGTGGGGGATCTTACCACCCTTTGTGACATTGATGCATGTGTAATCCTCTTTGGTCCAGGGGATGATGCTCCTATTGTGTGGCCATCAGACGACGAGACTAAAGATATGATCGACCAGTTTGAGGATGTTCCATCCACTGGTGGGTTAAGAAAAAACGTCACCCCACGGGTTTATATCGAGCGAGCGAATAACAAGCTTGAAATTCAACTTATGGAGCTTAAGAATAAGAACGATGAGAAAGTGGTGTCTAATTTCATGCATGAAATCCATCATGGTGGTAAGTCTTTATCTGATTTTGATGCTAGTCATATATCTCGTTTACTTTGTTATGTGGAGGAGAAACTGAAGGGTGTTAGAGTCAAAGCTGGCTCTTCTGAGGAACACCAACAATTACCACTGTCTCCTCCTAAACCTCCAACACCACAACTTTCTTCTCCTCCTATACAAAATATTGAACAAGTTTCCCAACAACAATCATCCTTCGATGATCTGAGCAAAACTGATGAGATCACAAATGCTGGTTTTGGTGATGTGGCGTTTCCAGCTTCATGCAATTTTGGAGGCCTCACTAATTATGAAAGTGACTCAGGGTTTGGTGTGGTGCCTCAAAGTGATTTTATATTTACCAATGGTAACAACAACAACAACAACAACAGTGATTCGGGGCTTTTCTATGGAAGCTCTTCTGGTGGAATTGGAGGAGACAATGACATATGGTCATCATCTTATGGAAATTTTGGAGGCACATTTGCTGGAAATGATGATCATATGATGCTGCCTTTCAACAATAACTTCCAAAGCAACATTAATGAATCTTTCATGGGAATAGGGCAACATTATGATGGAAATCAAGGAGGATTCATTAATAATATTGGGTTTGGAGCCAACAATGATGGAGTTGCCATAGGGAGATTCAATATTCCAAACTTTGTTGGCACCAGTACCAATGGCGGTAACTTCAACCTTGGATTTGCTTCTCATGCAAATCTAGCTAGTAACAGCGGGTGTAAGAATGAATATTGAATTATCTACATTTGCTACATAGCTAGGTACGCTATTTACTAAGACATGGTCAAATTAACTGTTTCTCTTCATGCATCAATATCTATTTGTTTTAAATGTTAATCTGTTTCATGTTAATAATTATTTGACAAACTTACTGTATAGTATGTTTCATCCTTCTTTCACAGCAATTTTTTCTTAGTTTTGTGGTCTTTTTTCTTCTTCTAAAGATAAAAATATGTTGTGACATAATATGATTCTCTTTTACTGCAGGTGAAGAACACCCCTATTTCATGGTAACCATGGAGATCGTTAGTACTCTGATCATGACATGGGCATTCGCATTCTTAATTTAGTCAATCTTTATGTAGGAATTCCATCCTTGGATAGTAGTGACATGCTTGATGTTCTTATTGATCATGCATGTTGGTTATTCACTTGTAAGGATATTTTTTAAGTTATCACTTTATATTTCAGTTTTTAGTTTATGATTTGTGTGCGTTGTAATGATCATTGAATTTATGCTAAATTACTTTCCATAATATTGAATTTTTTAGCTTGCAAGTTTTTGATGAATGTTATTCTGGCAATGTCGCTTTAGGTTACAAATAATTAACTAGTAACATTTTTTTATAAAGCTTATAATAATTTAATTGGCAACATTTTTAAAATATTGCAAAATATACTAGATTGATATCGATCACCACCCATAGCTAGGAATTGAAGAATATCTTGAAATATCCGTGTTTTTGGAAAAGAAAAATACTAGATTGGTATCTAACCAAATAAAACAAATGATTGAAAACGTACCAAATGACCTTCCATGATCCTTGTCTCCTTGAAGATGCCAAACATGTTGGTAGATCGACCTCATCTCAACTGTAAAAACAACTCCTTGTACTTGTTAGTTAGTAGCACTAGCTAGCACAGCAGAAAAAAAAACTGTGAAATAAAATCAAGATTGTTGAAAAAAAAAACAGAAGATCGATTCAATATTATTAACGCAAGTTAGATGCTTGACTGAAACGATTATTAATTAGCGATTTTTTTTTTCTGTAATTCAATTTAGAACACAATAGATCATCATTATCCAGTACTGGCAATTTTATTTAATTTAATCTCAAGTGGGTATAATATAATTTGAGTTTTCTAATCTAATGACGCTTCTAAAATTGATTACATAATTAAACATTATAGTACAAAGCTGGTTGGTGGCGGCTTCAACCCAAAACAAGTGAATGCAGACATTCATCTTCTAGTTAATTATACTCTGTATGTCTATTTGTGTGTGTCAGAGTGAGAAAGCCATTCTTTTTTCAAGTTGTGCAATATATATATACATATTTGAATTTCATATAACTGATTTGTTTGTTAATATAATGCCTCACACTAAACACTGTCAGTGTAACTATATGATGTTTATATTAATAATTTTTGTTCGAAAAAACTTATATGATCGAACAGAGACAAGAGTGTAACTGCTAATACTTTTGTTTGTGCATATGATGTGGAGCCCGCACATCATCAACACTAGATTGGATCGGAAGAGATAAAATTTAGTAAGTTTGTTTTGTTGAAAGAAAGACGTCAACTCAAATATCATGAAATCAGCACTCATATAGTATATATATCTATTAATAAGGCTTATTACAAGCTAAGATCATTGACCTGCACAAACATGTGAAGTGAAAAGTGAAATGAAATTCCACATGCAATGCTTCATTGCCTTTGTCTCCATATATTTGTCCCAACAATCCCAAACACGTAAGCCTCCCCCAACCACTGTGTAGTGTGTACCCTCTAATCTCTATTTCTATTTCATGTCACCACCGTTGACTTTAATATAACCAATCCAAATCGCTAACCTTCACCAGCTATGACATAACATAACAACCATTTCTATGATATCTCTTAAACTCTAGAACAAGCAGCCACAACTATTTCGTTCATAGTACATAAGATGAGTAGCCACACAGCAGTGAATTCCCCTGGATTCCTTGGCTCAAGCAACATCAGTGGCTATAGCTATGGCATAGGAATTTCCATTGGGATTCTCTTACTCATTATAACTATTACTTTAACTTCATACTTCTGCACCAGAACACATGTGTCATTTTCTCCAGCCACTAGGAATAGGAGACACACACACACCCCAAGTGGTGTCCTTGAACCACAGCACTCTATAGTTGATGTAATTAGTCTAGATGAAGCCACAATTGTGAGTTATCCAACCTTGTTGTACTCAGAAGCCAAGCTGAAGAAGTCTGATTCAACTGCAACATGTTGCTCCATATGTCTTGCAGATTACAAGGGCACTGATATGCTTCGGATGCTACCTGATTGTGGCCATCAATTCCACATCAAGTGCATAGATCCATGGTTGAGGTTGCATCCTACTTGTCCAGTTTGCAGAACTTCTCCAATACCAACACCACTCTCAACTCCTCTTGCTGAAGTGGTTCCCTTAGCAACCAGACATGATTCATAGGAAGACCAATTAAGAGCAGAACTTTGACTCAAGTCATCATTGATTCACAAAATATATCAGATTTGGCAATTGGCTTGGCATATTGATAAAGAAGCATGTATGTATCCATAGAGGATTTATTTTTTTTGGTAGTTAATTAATTGCTTGATCCTTTACTTGATTTTTTCTTGTGTATCCTTCATATAGGAAAAATTAAAGTTGGTTTCAAATATTGGCCTATCAAGAGTTTATTTTTCTCATTTTTACGTAAGAAATACATATTCTCACTAGATCCATCTTCTGCTATGGTTGTACTCTGCGATTATGTATGTTTATTGAAAACTTCAATTACTAAACACTCACGCAAGAAGCAACAAGAATCATTGCTGGACTTTAATTTTTGTCATTGTGAAAGTCCAAATCTTCTTAATTAAACACTTACACTATGCCATCTCATCTTCAGACTTCACCGCAATATCAAATTAACTTTAATGAGAAAATAGGAAATCATCAGAAAACTGAAGATCACACAGTAAAAAAAAAAGTGAAATAATTTCAAATATAGCAGCACTAGAAGCCCACATAAAAGGTCAAGAAACAAAAAGAACGGATGCAATTCCAAACAAACTCAACAAAAGTGTTGCCAATAATTGAAAAGTCTTGTACAACATATCAATGTTAATTGAAAAGCCAAAACAAGCAAAAGAAATATATATGCATATCCAGTTCAAAGACAACTTATATGATCCTAAACACAAACCACCGCTAGCATCAAATTCAACCAGCTTAATTATATAATAATGCTCCCAATAATTAACTAACAAAACTCTGCATTAGCCAAAAGATTCACTACAAAAAAAATTGTCTAGATAAGTGACAGAACCAAAAAAAGGCCAATAATCATCCGAAAACAACGAAAAGCCATCGGCTAGACTATAAAAGTAAGGTGAACATATACCAACATCTGGCGATAGAAAAAGTTATATTTAAAAATTTAATGACAAGTGAAATAGTTTTGTTATTCTTTTGTTTGAATACTTTATAGTGAAAGAAACTAAATGTTTTATTTCATTTTTTAAAAATTAGATAGAACAGTATGAGTTATATAGTTTTCTTAGTTTTATATTACTCTTATTTCTATGTAAAAATGAAAAACGTATGTTAAGTTGAAGAAACAATATAGTTATGTTTCTATGTAAAAATTACAAAAAAAATACAATTGGTTGAAAAATAACATTTTTTTCTCGTGTTTTTTAAGGTGTTATGCTGCTATTAAGAAACAAAAAAGGGAACACCCAAGGGGCCCAGTTTTCTCTAATAGAAGCACTTGCATGAACCATGACTCAGGTGAAGCAATACAGGAGGGAAGGTGGTGATTGATGTCTCATATTTTGGATGGTACATACATACGGAGACACATGACCTTTGTGTAGAGACATCTTGCCCTGTTTCATTTGGTGACTTTGTGGTTGCTCATACACAACTTTTACCATGATTCACTCCACTTGTAACTCATTATTATTCTATTCATTCCTTTATGTGACTTTTCAGCTGATCCCCAAATCTTACTAGCTAAATCTTTGGTCTCTTCTATAATACTAATAATTGGAATAGTTATCCATGAGTTATATATGATTATCATATGTAGTTAACTTTGTGATAATAATGCAGAGACTAATACTATAATCAATACAAAAAACGACACTGTTACTGTTAGTATGTTGAAAATGTGCTTGCTGCCATTAGAAAACTACATTACTTTTTTTTGTTGGTATCGCAGTTTTGTTTCCTAATCCGGATAGACAGCAACAACCATATAAACAAGTTTTTTTAAATGACTAATTCCTAGCTCATATGGTTATCTTTTTCTGCATACATATCAATAATGCCCAAAAGACTTGACAAGGTTTCTTTATTCATATCTTTTTCATGCACACACAAACTCCAACTCTCACTAATTGTGGATGGAATCTCAAATTTAATCATATTTTGTTCCTTCTTGTTAATTACTTTAAATCCATGAATTAGTTAATACCACAATAATCTTTCTGATCTACAGTCATTTGTCATAAAATTAATTCTTTCTGCCACAAGCACAATCAAGTCTAGGTGTCTTTTACTAGTGTCATGACCTTGTTACCTTTCATGGCCTTTTCCATGACTATACACTAGAGGGGAGGGGGTTGGTAATTGGATTTTGACGTAGCATACATGTTCAGTTCTTTCAACTGTCTAGTTGTCAGACGTTTAAATTTAAAGATAATCTATTTTCTTGTATAATTACTTAGTATGTTATTTTTATCTACGATGTCATGTTTCTGACTATGTGTCACGTTTGCAGGGTTCACACTCTTTGAAGATGAAGATGTTTGATGGAAACAAACAAGAATTAACTTGCATTGGGTTTGGTTTTGATATTGGGTTTATTTCCACTGTGTCTGATAGTTGAGTAAACTCAACTATAGGTCCTGATCAGACTCATAAAAAAAGCAATTATACAGACTACAATGTATATTTTTAATACTTTAGTTCCTTCTATTATGACACAAGGGATGCATATGCTTCATGTTTTTAATTAAAACTTGTATTGCATATAATAAATACACCCACGAGCAAGGACTAGCCTTTGCTGGATGGAAGCATGGAGCATGGAAAAGTTGACACTTGACACACACATATGGTGTACTCTGCGTTAAAGCTTACTGGTGACTCTGTTGTGGTCTGAGTATCAATTGGCGAGTTGCATTCATTATTGCTTGATACATAAAATGCATCCAGAATCTTATACCTATGCCTATAGATCATACAAGGACTTAAGGGTGCATTATATGCTTAGCCACAAATGTGTTTCAACTTTCAACATGTTTGGTGGACAAATTATTGATGCACCTTTTTGGAAATAGACATATCATCGGTTGCAATGTCTATTGTCTAGTGCTTTACTACTTAATTTATGCTTGCAACAATTAATCATTTTAGGTCTTTCCAGTGTGCCACCTTTGTGCGTGATAACAGCATTTGATTGCGGATGGGGAAGGAAGGATTAAAGATTTGTGGTCGCTGTAAAGAAAAGGTTCAGTCATGTAAACTTTGTTCCAAAGTGATAGTTAAAGTTGGGAAGGGTGAAAAAAGGCAACGAAACTGCGAAGAAATTGTAAACTTGGTCTTACTAAAATCAAGAACAAATCTTTAAATTTGTCCACTAGAAATTTCATCGTAGTAGACATTAACCTCAATCGTGACTCTTAAGGAACAACAGGTATTGGCTATATCAATTCTTAAAAAACAGACACATTAGTCTCTCGACAAGGACTAGTAGTCTAATTAGTTTGTCGTTTACAGTGTTACTGACTAGTGTCGGTTACTAAATTTTTATCAACAAATTTGTGAATTTACTGTATGATCAATCTTTTTCCATTGCTAAAATTTAATGGGAGTTGCTTATCATGTGTTCTTAGATTATCTTCAATGGGAGTTTCTTAGGCTAAGTTCTTAATTTAATAATTGTTCTTCTAAAAACTCCCACTATAGATTTCTTTAAGTTTTTCAGTTTAAAGGAATTGTCATTGTACAAAAATTCATAAGAGCATGCTAAAACCTATTTTGAGTTTTTAAGCTGTTTTTATTAGGTCCCATAATGCCACTTAAATATTAAGAATTTGCATTTTAATTTAATATAGTGGTAGAACTCACCTTGGATTCTTAAAAGGGTTCCATCTTCTTCTTTCACCTTTTTCTTTCTCTTAAAAAAATATTTTTTTTGAAAGTGGAGAAATTCTTAAGAATTCTTGCACAAAAGGAAAGTTGAAGGACTCTATAGTGGAAATTTTTAAAAGAACAATTCTTAACCTAAAAATTTAGCTTAAAAACCCCCCACAAAAGACGATCTAAAAACTTCTCTACTTTAAAAAAAAATAATAATAACTAATTAACTGATTTGAGTGGAAAAGAACCAATAACAACAGTCATCAACAGTTCTACCATAAGTAAATTTGAATGTAAGTTCTTATTACTATGACATTGTAGAATCTAAAAAAAAAAACTTAAAAATCCATTTTCGATTCTACTAGTAAAGATGTTTTTAGATATTTAAAACATGTTCTTACATAATGAGCAGTTTTTATATAAGCACCAATTCTTAAAAATTGTGAAGTAACTGTAGGATCCAAGAAAACTTGTGAAGTTCTTAATCTCATGTGACATCATAACAGGATTTCACCAAGTAACTCTAGCTTAGTGGCATTTCACCATTGCATGTAAATTTTTCATTTTGTTTCCAACAAAGTCAGAGTGGTGTTAAAAATTAATCCGAAAGGTGGTTACAGTTAGAGGACAACGCGGCTTTTACCCGAATGTGTCGAATCATGATCAGCGGAACACTTTGTCTCCTTCGCATTCGGCAAGCAAATAAATGTGGTCCAAGGGCACCCCAACCCCAAGTAACATCGGTATCAAACCAAACTGAATCATGTGCCAAATATAGTTTCCCCCATCAAAATTGGCAAATGATATAAGGAAATATTAGCCACTTTATACATAGTTTTTCAATCAACAAATATCCTTCATATCACACCATGATTGAAGCACCAAATGGTAGGTAAAGGGTCAGTCCCCACTCTAATCTGATAAAAGATGAGGAGTGGGTATAGCCTTGTCCCTACACCATCCAGTGATCATTCTTCAAAAGCAAAACACACAGCTTTATATAGCATATACCCTCTTTAAACCAAAAGAGAAAACTCATCGTCAACCTCAACCCCACTGTGCTCATTCTCAGTACCCTCTTCTTTTCTTCAATCTTTGAGTGACCAACAACACCAACACCAATCACATATATGCCATCCAATTTTCTAGAGCTCCAAAACACAAAAGCAATGGTGAGAGGAAGGTTTGTGAGAAAACTAAAACTCGTCCCAACCATAACCAACTTAATCAAGAAACAAAGCCTAGTTCTTCAACAAAAGTTCCCAACCCCATATGATCATGACTACAGCAACAACCTATCCGAGCTAGTGGTTGAGGAAGAAGAAGCCACCGTAGTAGGGTCCAAAGAAATCACAGAACTTTCAGAAGAAAAGTTAGTGGTTACTAATATTGAAGAATACCCATCATCATCTCTGAGTGATTTCAAAGAGTTGTGTCCACCAGGGGGGAACCACTCAATCATTCTCTACACAACAAGCCTGAGAGGGATAAGGAAAACCTTTCAGGACTGCAACACGATCCGTTTCTTGTTGAGGAGCTTCAAAATAATGTACCATGAGAGGGACGTGTCATTGCACTTGGAGTTCAGAGAGGAGTTGTGGAAAATCTTGGGAGGGATAGTCATTCCTCCGAAGCTTTTCATCAAGGGAAGGTACATTGGAGGAGCTGATGAAGTCGTTGGGTTGCATGAGATGGGGTGCCTTGGGAAGCTTCTAGAAGGAACACCAACTCATTCTTCTGATTCTCCGTGCACTGGCTGCGCCAACGTGGGGTTTGCTATTTGTTCCAACTGTTATGGAAGTTGCAAAGTGTATAGGGACAACAACAACGATGAATGCTTCGTTAGATGTTCTCGGTGCAACGAGAATGGTCTTGTCAAGTGCCCCGTTTGCTGCTAGCTACTAGCTACTGAGAAATTTATCGAACCTTTGGTGCGTTTGTTTTCGTTTTTCAGTTGATATGTTTTTAATTACAAATTACAAAAGCATCATTTTTATTTTTACTCTATATACATGTATTTCTTGTTTTCGAGAATTTGTTAAAGGAAAGGTGACAACAAATTTAATCTGGTTGTTCTCACTGTTTTCTTAATAAATTTGGGAAAATAAGAAATAAAAAGTAGAAATAAAGTGATGTTTTTTTTTTTAATAATTAATGGTATCGACTGAAAGTGAAAAAAAATAAAAAATCAAAGGTGGCCCATAAGTTTTTGTATCATTCTTCTTGTACTATATTGATTGTTTTTCTTTCAATTTAGTCTTTGATTTTTCTTGGCATGTAACGAACCAGCCTTGTCTATCTGGTAGAGTGAGTCCTTAGAAATGGACATTGTATGAAACTCGTACGCGATTAGATGTAAAAACTACTAGCTAATGTTGTGCAGTGACTAGTAAACATGTTACTCGGTTATTATTAGTGCTGTACAGTGATTGAATGAGAAAATTGATAGAAGTATAGAACCTCGGAATCAGAATGCAAATGAAAAGTAACACGGCTGAGGAGTCTGTAAAAAGTTATCCCATTTACGAGTAGAATCTGTTCAGAACTTACATTTCATATGCCAAAATATATGCACTCACTTGAAAAAGGAAATTACAGGGCCATTTACAGAATAAACCTTCCCAAGAGAGATTACATGTAAAACAAGGTAAAGCTCAGCTCACTCATTGCTTGCACCAAAAGCTTAAACAAGCCTCCTCCATATGTTAATTAAATTCACTTCAAAATGATGGTTAAAGTAGTCAAATAAGTTAGCATAGGTGCACATTTTCTTCAATTTACAGCTTGGTTATGTAGTAGAAGCCTCAGTTGCAAGAGCCAAGGTCTCTGGTTCAGCCATTGATGTTTCAGTTTCACCCACTGGAGTTGCAGAACAAGAAGACAGTAACAGTTGGGTGTAGTGAAACTCAATTTGTAGTAGTCTATGGTAAATGGATGCTGAAGAAATGAGACCTTTCTTGGCATCTGCTTCCAATTCTCTGATAGGGATTGCAGCTAGGAAGCTTTTAATGTACTCTTTGCATGCTTCCTTCCCTCTGCTGCATATAACTTCTTCTTCCTCACTCCTCAACTGTTGTTCTTCCTCCCCTGCTGCAACAGAATCCACCACCTCCTTGCTATTTACTTGTTGGGTTTGACTATTACTAGGATCTAATATTTCTGCTACAGTTTGCTGGTCATTTGATGATGCCTTGTCATCTGATGAATGAGCAGCAGCATTTGTTGGCATTCTGCATATCATTGTGTTGCTGTCAAATTTCAAGATATATGCCTTGTTGCACCCTTCATAGAGTCTCTCTCCCAAAGTGTCAATGATGTAATAACAATCATATTCAACTTTGAGGATGAAAAAATGATCATTCCAACTAACTATATAAATTTGAGGTTCACCATTGCTTGGGAACTCTTGTCCAGCACGACTAATCTCATCCCAAATATTATCAAAAGACATGGCTCCATGCAGAAAGTCGAATTTGCCTTCATCCATCCCTTCGGGATGAAAAAAACCAATAAAAGACTTCCCAGGAGCCACAGTAAGTGAACGTATTTTTGCTTGCATAACTGTTTCCAGGTCAAAATGCTTGTCAGGGAACCGCTCTCTATAGGCATCATTGTCACACAGGCTTCTCCATTCTGAGGATCCTTCTCGAATTAGACTATCGAACTGTGACTTTATGGGCATGAGATCACGGTTATTTTGGAACCAGTCAGCAATCACAGCAACAAGAGCTGTACATGCCCCCTCACCAGCTGCACGTTCACTGCGTTGATCAATTGAAGCAAAGAAGACTTGTGTCTGAAGCTTCATATGACCATCACGACTCATTACTTCTTTCTGCTCCCAACTCCCTACGGCGAAACTGTCATCCCCGAATTCAGAGATTGATGACCGATGTGCAGACGTGTCTTCCTCAGTCTTGTACCACTGGCGAAAATATAAAACCATTAACATAAATAAAATAATCTAAGTGTGCAACAAAAGTATTCAGAAATTATGTCAAAAGTTAATGTCTTATGTAACATACTTTCATTGAACAATAGAGATTTATACACTACATTTTTGTTAGTTTACAATCATTGCCACACAAATGAGGGCTAGACTAAAAACTGCCCCACAAAAAAAATCAGCTGTGAAGTTTTGCAAACAAGACATTGATTGATACTCATACTCCAATGAAAAAGGAAACAAGTTTTAAGAAAGAATTCTTACAGTCAAAGAAAGGGCTTCATCAGAGTTAAGTTGACGGCGATCAAAGTCTATGTCATCACCACCTTCTTCTGCATACGCCTTCTTTAACAATGGTTCTCCCTTAGCAGCTTTAGGAGATCTGAAACTCAACTTCCTCTTCCTCCATGAAAGTATTCTGCTCTTAGAACTTTGTGATAAATAAGGCTCAGAAGAAGTAGTGGGAAACTCCATCTGTGAGCACCCAACATCAGACCTGCGATGGCTGTAATAAATCCAGCCTTCATCATCACAATTTACTCTCATGTTTGAATGGAAATATCCCCCAGCATTTGCAGAGGCCAGTGTTCCATAACTGAATGACTTCCTAACACTGGAATCCCCCTTCCAGTCGTCTGTATCACCTTCCTCAGAAGCATCAAGTGACTCAGAATCCAAAGGATAATTGTATTCACCATCCTCACTCCTAGAGCACCTACCTTCACTCCCCTCTTCCTCGCCACATCCTTTTTTTGCTTTCTTGGGAGATACAAACTCCCTCAAAATCATTACTTTCCTAAGACCGGCTTTAAGTGCAGAAAGCTCATCTTTTTCTGCCAAGGCTGTTTCTCCCGACTTGGCAGAGGAGGGTGATGCCGCAGGCACTATAGCTCTCTGAATTGGCAACAAGCTTTCCTGAGCCACACATAGCTCCGTAAAGCTTATTGATATCTGCATACAATCAAGATCCATTACAATAAATACAAAGACAAAACCTGAAAGCTAGAATTTTAATAATTGTGACTTTAAATTACAGAGATGCCTATAGGCTCTATATGGCATGAGATAAAAGAAATGAGGAAAGAGACTCACACAAAGTAAAGGAGAAGACTCCACAGAACCTCCAGTTAGAGTGAGTGGAATGTTTAAATCAAAATCCTTTTGATCGGTTGAAGATGCAAACTCAGCAATATTCAATAATGCGGTTCCAATAGCAGGAACCTTGCTTTTCGGCCTCTGATTCGATCCCTGCAATATAGAACGAATCCAAATTCTATTTAGAGAAAAAAAAAATGACACAATGCCCATGCCTATTAACCCATGGAACAGGAAAAAAAAAACATTTCAAATTAGTCCATAATTAACTAATGACAAATTAAAAAATACAAAAATCATATAAACAAAAAAGTCAACCACTGCACAAAAGTTCCCACTGTTGAAGGATAAATCCAAAAAAAAAAAAAATCAATAAAACTACTATTAGTAGTGTCAGAAAACAATAAATCAACACTATTATTATCGGTAACGCGGAACACAAATTAAGGCTCACCTATAACCTATTCAGTATTATGACATTCATTTAAAAGGGAAGATGCGCAGATGAAAGATAAGACAGAACAATAGTTCCAGACAGAGACACATGCAAACCAGTACCCTTAATATTACAAAGAAAAAGAAACAGATGGAAGACAAAGACGGTGACAACCCAAAAGACCCGATCATTCAAAATTTCAATACTCCACCAAACTATTAAAAAAAATAATAAAATAAAATAACCTAGAACAATAACAATTCCCCAATTTTCAAGCAGGGACAACATTTCACCAATCCAAATAGTCTTTTTAAAAAACAAATGGTTCTTTTTTATTAGACAATCCAAAATTTAAAGAATTGCATATATTCTTGAAACAAATTCCGTTGTAAGGGGGAAAAGGTTAAGACTGACATTAAAGAGAGTGAAAGCGATTTCCCAAGGGTGAAAGACATTGTCTTTGTATCCGTTTAAACTGCACAACGTGTGAAACTCCTCGTCCCAGTGAAGCACGGCGGCGCCACCGTCGTCAACGACGAATTCCGCCTCCCTGGTAAAGTTTCTGGCGACGGAGTTCCGTCGAAGAGCGCCCAGGGTCAACTTAGGACCCTTCCAGCGAATCTGAAGGACCAGTCTTGAACCTTGGCGTGCGGCGCTCCGCAGCAGATCGCAGCCCTGAAGGGTCCGCACGAGCAGCCTCACTTGGAACTTCTTGGAGAGAAGCGGCGGCCAGGGCCGCCACCTCATCATTTTCACCACCATTACTTTCTTCTCGGAGTCTGTTCTGAGAAGTGAAAACAAAAGAGGTTATTTAAGGTTGTTGTGGTGGTTGTTGATTTATTTAAGGATAAAGGGGGAGGGGGGTTCACTGGAATCTCGGAGGATAAGACAGTGTGTTCGGATCTTGAAAATTCCAAGAATGCGAGAGAGGTGACTTGGTCGATCAAAGCATGCGCTGCGGCATAGGGTGAGAGAGAGAGAGGATATGCCGTTAGTTTGAGACTTTATTTGATTTTATTTTGAGTTATAAGAAAGAAATAGAGAGAAAGCGTGGATGGGTCTAACAGGTTAACTTGGGTTACAAACCGTGTGCTTTCGGGTTTAAGAGTTCGGAGGTTCGTTGGTTGTTTGTTACTTTAATTTAAGAGAACTAATGGATTAAGGTTAAATCACTAACCACATCATATGATATTTTTGGTCGAGTCACTCGTGTGTTAGACTCAATCTTAGGCTAATTTAATGAACTGGATAATACATTATTTTAAAAAAGAAAGGGAGAAAATAAATTATTCATCTATATATGAACACTACAGACAAAGAATGTAAATAAATTATTTTAAACACTCCTTCCGCATGCAATTTATTTCTAACTCTCTTTTCATCCCATCTATCACATCATAAACCATATATTATATGATATACTTCTAGATATATCAATTAAACAATAAGTTGTCAATAGCTGACTCAACTCTGCTTTTCTTTTCTTTTTTCAATAGTAACAAAATTATCCTTTTCCGTGATATGCGAGACATATATCGCTTGTGTTGTTTTATTATCCAAGTATATCCGTTTCATCGATCTGCGGGAGAATCTTGATATCATAAAATGATTTTATTTATATAATTAATTTAATTCTACTATGATCTTTGGAAATTAATATATGAAACTTGTTTAGTATTCACTAAAAAAAATTATTAAATATTTTTAATTAGTCAATATGCCAAATATTTCTTTTTTAAATTTAGAATATCAAGTTCAGCATAAAAAAAAATAACAATAAATTTTGAAATAAAAGTAGTATTTGACATATAAGCGAATATTTCATTTGGCCATAAATTCAAGTAACTTTTAAACTACCTTTAATTGACTTCTTCATCTCATTTGCTCATCTCCAATTGATTTGAACGAAATATTCTAATTGACTCTTTCAAAAAATAAATAATTACTAATGCTTTTTTAAAAAAAATTCACATTGTGCAGGCCGAGTTTGATAACATCGAACTTATGTAAAGAGTTATTTATTATTATTTAGTCCATTGACTAAATGAGTATTAACACTGACATGTAGAAAATAAAGACTTTTAAAATTATAAACCTTATCTTTGGAAGCCTTTTGAAATGACAGGAAGTAATGAAAACAAGATGAAAAGGAAACGGAATAGATAGGATGAAATAGAAGTTTTTGTTTAATATTCAAGTAGATGAATGAGGGTTAAATCTTATTAAAGTGAAAAATGAATAAGCAACCAGGGAGACAAGTGGTATGATTGAAGAGCGTTGACCAAACAAAAGTTGTTAAGTTCAATTTTAACTAATGATCTTATATGGACAACACATATAATATACTAGAAATAAGGACACAAAATCTTACCGTTTAACCAAATTTTATATTGTAAAAGATTTGTGACGGGAGTGTATAAATTTTGTTACATTGTTATCATGTCCAGTTTATTTAAAATTAAAATAAGTTATTATTTTTTAAATAGGTAGGATTACTTATTTTAAATAATTATTAAAATATCCTACAAATAATTATTACTTGTTTAGATAATTACTTATTTAGATAAATATCCTACAAAACATTAACATTTCTTTCGTACATACTATTTTAATTTTAAAAAAAAATGAAACTTAAAGTCAAAGCATATAAATATTATTATTGTTATTATTATTTGACTGTGACAAATTGTGTACTTGAAAAACTATATATGATTAAAAATTAAAAATTATGTTTTTATTAATAATAATAAAATTATTCTGCCCATTAATTTTGTTGATAATTAATCTTTATTAGTATTCTAACTTTTCTATCCATCAAGGTTTTTTTTCAATAAATTCGAATCTGATATTTCAATTAAAAGATTCCAAATTGGTTTTACTCAATATTTTTATTATTGGTCAAAAACTATGAATGTCGTCCGATCCAACCAATTGCATATGAAACTAATATGCTCGATAATATTTTTTTTTTCAAAAATATTAGTTAATTTTTTAAACTAATTTATATAGTCTTTTTTAATTAATCGAAGATAATTTTGCACACGCAAAAAAATCAAAGACTAATTATTTAGTTAAATAAATATTTGTTTGTAGAGCAAGCATAAAATTTTAATAAGTTTTAACTTGAGGAAAATGTTCCCTAAAAAAGAAAACCTTGAGGAAAATGTTTAAATATATGAAAATATATTCACATATTTTAAAATGTGCATCCTTATAATATATTATAAGATTAATTGCACTATTTTCTCTTTATTTCTTATGATTATTTGACATATCTCTTTATCTTATGGTGATTTATTTCCTTGATTAGTTAGGATTATGATTAGGATTTTTTTTTAGGGAATGATTAGGATGTTATTTCCAGTATCTTTATGCATAGTAATCATAATTCAACGATAAAAATAATAATAATCATATTTCTAGTTACTTAAGGAAACAAATCATGGTAAAATAAATAAAAAGAAATATGACAACTAATACTGAGATAAAGAGTCAATAAATATTCACCAAAAAAAAACAGAGAGTCAATAACAAACCTCTCTCTTCCTATATATATATATATATATATATATATATGAACCCAATCAATCCGAATAAGTATTTAATAGTAGAGCCAATTTACCTCGTATAAAATGTTGGCCACAATTTGAAGTAGCATTAATATTTCCATGTGTTGATCAGCTACTTTATAACTCTACGTTTAAAATGATAATAAAAATCGTAAATGCATCAGTGTGTTGTTTTTTGTTTCTAAGGTTGTCACAGGACTAGGATATTGATTATTACATGAATTTGATAAAATATAATGTTTTAAATAAGTTTTGATCCCTAAAAAATATAAATTTTTTAATTTGAGTTTCTAAATATTTTTTCTTCATTTTGGATCCTAATTTTTTTTTTAAAGTTTGTTTTAAGTCACAATTACACGGTATCATCTTAACTATTATATATGTTAAGATGATATTATATCATCACTTAACTAACAATTGAGATAATGTCACATCATCGATAAAGATTTAAAATAATAATTTAAAACAAAATTAAAAAATTTACCAGAGATCTGAAATAAAATAAAAAAAATAAAAAATATATTTATAGCATATAAAATAAGTTGAATTAGGAGGTCCCTTCTAAATTCTCTTACGAAATGATGTTTTATTACTAAGAAGAAGAAACCATGCATGCGTTATATTTGGATGAAAAAAAGGGTTTATTAATTTGGAAGGCTTTCTTTCCAGAAGCCTTACGCGGCAAAGACAATTAAAGGCGTACACGGAATGATTCACATGCACGTCGTCCGCATTGTTGGAATGCGTCGACTAATTAGAGAGGAACATATTCTTTGCACGAATAAAACCGCTACTACGTCATGTATTGTGAAATCAATCAATATGCACGTGCTAATTTACTTGCTTCTTCATCTTCGAATGTACTATGTGCTCACAACTCAAGTCACATATATATATGCTAATCATAAATAAACAAAGATTGGTATATACAAGTCGAAAGGATATGCTCTGAATTTAAAGAATCCATAGCCATACATTTTTTTATTTATTAAATACTTAACTTCGCCTCTCTCTCCTTCAAAAATTAACCGTGCACTCTCATTTCCTATTCAACTTATAAGTTATATCATTTCTCCCTCTTTAAAAGTTTTGAGACTGTTATATATTGATGCAATATATACAGAGGCGCAGTTATTCACCATATCATAAAGTCATGAAAGCAATCGAACAGAACTGACTACGAGCAGTGTTAGTTTGATGAATTGAGTATATTAGGTGCACCAAGTTGGATACTATAATATATCAGTGGTAACAACATTTTTGTGACCGAGAATTATGATGTTGGATAATTAATTAGCTTTATGGCTCTTTTCACTCTCTTTTTTCTTTCATTTTTTTCACTTTAATTAATTAACTTTCAATGCTTTGTTACTTGTAATTCATTCGTTGTCCACACTTCACAGGATCTAAACTACCCGTAATGAATTCTGAAAATAAAATAAGTCAGAAAGCATGAAATGCAACCGTAATGGTTGTTAATAATTAGTCGAAAAGAACATACGAGGGGACCTCTGGCAATTTTCTTTGCCACAGTACTATTTTTATTTGGCAAATGCTAACCAGGCATGAGGCATGGTTAAGAAATTTTAAATAATTTATTTTTTATTAAGGACGAAAAATTGCGACGCCTATAATTTTATTGCGTTTTTCTATGATTTATGCATTAAATATTTTATCCTTTTAATTTCCTAAAAAGTATCATTAAGACGCTGGTCAACAAAATAGTTATCTATTAGATATCAATTATTTTATTATTATATTTATTGTTGAGCATCAATAAATACATTTTAATTATTGTTACTAGTTTATATGTTTTATAAATTGAAATTCTCATTTAATAATAATATTCATTTAAGATTTCATATTCAAAAACTTTCTTTTATATTATCATTTATAGGTCCATCAATGGGATTCCAATTCAACTTTCATATGTGTGGAATTGTGAAAATAAGATGACGACAAAGTTAGCTAGGTTTTTTTTTTTTCCATATCATAAATGCAAAAAGGAGAATAATTTTTCAAAATCTTCTGGAGGTTGAATATTGGCATAGGCACTAAATCACAAGCGTATTCAACATTCGTGGGGGAAGTTTCATGATTGCCTGTGACTTATTTTATTAAAGAGAAAATGATAAGTCATGAATTAGTTAAAGTACATGTCTAATCTTTTATATAATCAAATGTCTATCAAAAGTCATGGTTCTTAATCATAATCTGAAGCATGCATTCCTTGAATCTCAAAAGTTGAATGGGAGTTCTATTATACTACTATCATGTGAGAGCATCTTTGACATTTGTATTGCTGAAAAAAAAAGTGAGATTTAATAAGTAAATAAAAAAAAGTATCACATTTCTTTAGAACAAGATGTATGAGTTAAAACTTAAAAGAAACACGGAGTCTGCGGTGATGGAGGATTTAGAAAAATGAGATTATAGATTCGAACTTCACCTTGTAAACAAAAAAATATATATAAGTTAAAAAACAAGAAAACACACACACATAAATATATATAATAATATAATATAATATAATTTTTTATGTATTGTAAAATTGTATAATTTTTTTTATAATAATTATTGTAAAAGTTATTTCCAGAGTGATTTTGGATTATATAAAAATCTCTACACTAAATAATTTAAAAATTAAACTCATTATTTATTTGATATTATAAATTTAACTCAACAATAAACAATTTTTATATTTCTCTTCACTTTTTTAAGGTCATATCTCTTCACTTTAATATAATTTTTCAATAGAAAAAACTTTCTCACTTGCTCTCTTAACAACCTATCTATTAGTTTTGTTAACAACAACTTCTTATATATGTTTTTTTTGTTACCTGTCGCTTTGATGAGGATTTAAAAGTCATTTGATCACAAATTTGACAAATGAACGTGTGTTGTTGATTTTGTTATTGCGTTCAGACTTATATAAACGATCTATTTAATTGAAAAAACTATGTTTATTTTTTTACAAATTTTTCTTTTATTAATAGATATATTACAAGTAAAATTAGTTTATGGCACAGTGAATTAAATGATATTTGTAGCCTTTAATCCATAATTAAAAAAAAAAAATTTCAAGGATACTCAAGACTGTTTGATATGGTGTGAATTTTTTATTTTTATCTTTGGTCTCTAACGTAATTATTAAAATAAATTGTGTTTAACAAAAAATAGTTAAGAAAAAAATACAGGTGATTATCTACCTGACTTCCTAATGACATGACATGAGAAATTATTAAATTATCGATATTATTGTTATGTGATATATTGATGTAGTTACTTGATGATAGAAATTAAGGTGCCAATTAATCCAATTTATTTTTGGCAAATTTCTTAAAAGGTGAAGTTGGGCCAAATAGTAAAAGTATAAAAGTTTTTAAATTTTAAGAAACTTATTTTTTACTTATAAATCTTAAAAAATGAGTTTGTAAGAAAAATTGAATAAAGTAGTTTAAAATTAATTTATGCGGAACTCTTTTATATATCTTATTATTGACTCTTCACGAGGTCCTTTTTATTTTTATTTTTATTATTTAATTTTATTTGATAGCTACTATCATTCCTTTGTGAGACCTTTTTATTTTTATTATTTAATTACAACTTATGCTTACTTTTTATGTACATGATTTCTCCCTGTAAGAATTAAGAGAGATTTTGGTGAAAAAAGATAATATTTCTTCCCTCCAAAACTTTTATTTTTATTTTTAAGTAAAACCTACATTTGTCAATGGAGAAATTCCCTCCATTCTTATATATAGAAAAAAAAAAAAAACCCTCTATTATAATTTTTAATTAGAGTTTGTGATCATTTTTTTTTTTTTTAGAAATTCACTCATTTATTTAACCAGATTCTTTCCACTATAGTGGAACATGAAAACATATTGCTTTAGGCAATCACAAGACTAGCACATCTACAAATTACTAGTTTTCTCCATATCTTAATGACTCTTACTCAGGTTAGATTTTGAGTTTTATCTTTTTGGTTAATTCAATTTATTAACATGCTTTTGGTTGGTTTTATATACTATTTGTTATCATTGATTTGTTCTGTAACACTGTATTATTGCTATGTCACATTTGGTATATTTATGGTTTTTGGTATTTTGATCTTTTTGTTTGTCTTAGTTGATCTCTCTATCACTCATACAATCTTCACTGGAAAATGTTATTGAAAGAACAATTAGGATTTGGAAAAAAAAAATGGCATATCTATCTTATATAATATGAGATCATATACATTGATCAAACAAAAAAAATCATAATTGCAACTACAGTATTACATAATTTCATTAGAATGAGTGGTGTTGGAAATGAAGAATTTGACAAATGTTATAATATTCTAGAATACATGATTGGGAGCAAAGAAAAAATGAATATTGAGGTAGAAACGAATTCATATAATCCTAAAAGAGGAGTAGATGGTACTTATATGGATTGAGTTTAAAATCAAATAATAATTGCTTTGATGGAAACTAGCAATTGATTAATTAATTAGTTACCCAACATTTACGTATTAATTACAAATTGTTTATTAAACATTATTTATTAATTTTGCATAATATTTTTATTTTATAAATTTAAATTTTATTAGAGGAATAACTAACTTTAATTATAAGTAAAGTGTTAAAAAAAAATACCAAACAATTTTTCGCTTAAAAGGAACTTTTAAGCTAAACAAAATAAATTTAACAAATAATTTTTACTTATTTTTTTAAATTTTTATTTTAAAGTTACTTATAAGTTAAAAATAAACTGGATCAAACGAAGTCTAAGAGTAATGTTTGATTCCATGTTTTCTGTTTTCATTTGCAGAGAAAATAAAAAATGTTTTTATTTTAATTTTTAAAAATATTTTTAACAAATATTTATCTAAAAGAAGTTAAAAATTGAAAACAACGTTTAATATTTTTAATATTTTTACTTTTATAAATTTTATAATATTTAAAAATTTGAAAATGAAAATCAACAATGAAAATAAAAAATATTTCTTGAAACCAAACAACACTTAAATTTATTAAAAAAAATAATATAGGAATAAAAAATGTTTAGGAGTTAAAAAAAATTGTAAATGTCAAAAAATGTTCAGGAGCATTAAACTTTTTTTTTTTCCTTATCATAATGAACATAGTCGAGCTTGAGCAATGCGTATAGAGGTTTCCAGATCATACTTTTTTTTGGGTCTATGTACAGTAATAGACTCTCGGCCTTTGCTTCCTGCGCGGCTGCACCCCACATATCACTACCTGCACCCCCATAACTTATTAAATTCCAAAATTATCCATATTACTTTATTAAACTTGAGCTTCTTCAACCCTTCTACCCTAGTTTCGTTCCAAATCTTTTCAACTGAAAACATATTTCCCTTTTTAAAAAATATTAATAAAAAAATAATTAATGTCACATTAAAAAGCCAATACGACGATTATTTTGGGAGGTACTGAGTAATAATTAAATTGTAACAGATCGATTTTGCCCAATCAAGAAAAGAAAAAGTTACTGATAAAAGCATGGTTCACAGCTGAAATGGAACCAACCAATGAAATGAAAAGATGACTAGACGAGACCCTTGCATTGCACGAGAGGGTCCATCAAATATAAATCATCGAGAAGAAAGGACGCACCAGATAGATACCATACACACACGCACGCACTTCCACACTTTATCACAACTCCCCAAACCTTGAAACTTTAAAGTTCAAATCTCAGCTTTCAAGTCTCAAGCCTGAACGGTTCAAGTTTACCCACTATAAATTTTTACTGCTATAGATACTAGTAACTTTTTTAATTGTTTAGAAATGTTTTAATTAATATTTTCCATATTTAAATCAGTAAAAAGAACATTTTCCATCACTAAATAATTAAAATTAAAATGATTTATTAGCATACTTTTTTTAAAATAAAAAGAAAGAAAAAATAAAAGTAACAAATGGAAAAACTTGGCATGCTTGACAAGTGTTCAAAAATTTTGGACAGTTTTTTTAAGATATCGATCAATATTATGAATAGTTTTAACTTCTTTTCTTTTCCAACCGTTAAAACAATACTCCACATATTTTGTTAAAAGGATTTGAAAAACCTCGGGATAAAAGATATTTATTCTGTTTTGAAAGTCGATCTGCAAGTAGAGATTCATCTCATTTATTGATTTTTTTTGAAATAAAATTCCTCTTGTAATCAATAAAGTTTAATATAATTTCGGGATAATAAATTTTTTCTTTTCAACTTCCAGGTAGAAGTTTTATTTCACAAAGCAACACATTATTAGGAAAAATCCGAACAGATTGATCCATTAGTATTAGCATTCAGTTTTTTTTTTAAAGATTGGGGAAAAAAAATTATAAAGAGTTGTGTGATAGTGTGTTTTAAAACGTGATTGATGATGATGTTGCATTTGACGTAGTAGCCCGGAAGAGGGAAGTTAAAGGGAGCGGTGTTGTATTTCTATGACCCGTTTATCCGAAAGGCTCCGTTTGCGTTGGTTGTTTCCGAAACCGACCCGTTTTCTCTCTCTTGTTTCTCTCTCTACTCTTCATCATCTCTGCAAGTCCCTCGCTCGCTTCCTAATCTCCCAAACCCTACCAATGGACAACCTCTTCTCCGATTACTTATCCGACGACTTGGGTTCCTCCCCCTACCGTCCCCACCGCCGCTTCCTCCAAGACGATGACCGCGATTTCGCCCTCGACCGGGTCTACCTGCTCCCCTACAGGTCCCGCCCGCACCCAATCATTCCTCTCTTTTGGGGAAAAAACCAATGTCTCCCCTTTTGCTTAATTTTTTTGTGGTTTTGATTGTGAATTTGATTTTTTTTTATTCAGGTGGTGGGTTGAAGCGGAAAATGAAGGTGAACGAGGAGAGAGTGTGCTTTATACGGTGTCGTGCGATTCCGATTCCGATTCATCCGAGATTTCGCTTCATCTCAGAACGGAAGAGGAGCCACAGAAGATTGAGGTTTCTGCCCGTCACTATGCGTTGGTTCCCGAGGGACTTTGGTTGCGTGCTCTCAAACGGTAATAATGTTGTGCTTTGCTTTTAAGTTGTTGCTGCTGTTTTTATTGTGATGAAGAGAATTGTGATTTTTTTATTGCATGTTTTAGGGTTGCAAAAAAGGTATTGGGGTAGTCTAGATAATTGTTTGTGTGGGGTATTGAGGAAGAAGTCCATTGGCAGTTGAGAGGTATGAGAGCAGTGCGACTGGGGGATTTCTGTGTCATAGTTATGAAATAATGTTTTTTTTTTTTCCAATTCCATGTTAAGGGGCTGCAAGTTCTAACCTAACAAGGTTTTATGCACAGAAGGATGATCGAGTTTTGATTTCAAATTTGAGATGGTCATGCTGTTTGTTAGACTTGGGAGTAGCCTGCTTGCTTGGTTAGCTTGCCCTTCTATAATCCTACCATTTTGTCGAACTGCACCTGAATGTCTTTTAGTTTGGTGTGCCGGTGCCACCATGCTCTTGTTGCAATTGCAGCTCTAGGATGCAGTCTCCCAGGCTGTGCTTGCTCTATTAAGTTTACATTAGAGACCATAGTTGAAACAGCATCAGGCATGTCTGATACTAACTATTAAGTCAACACTAGGAACTGCCTAGGCCAAATAGTCCGCATAATTCACCTGCACTTGCCTTAGCATACTAAAGCCAGATTTATTTCCATTTCAAGTTAGAAAATATTTCTAGATGGTTCTTATAAGAACATATTGTTTGCAGAAGTAGAAAATTGATTCATCATTCATCTTACTCTTCTTGTAGGTATAATGATTTAAATAATGCAGTGAAAGATTTTGGAAGCCTCCCATATGAAGAGGACCGTTTACCAGATTTGTTCCCCTTGCAAGTTAAGATATTTGTTTCTTGGGAAACCAGTTCACTGGTAGCAAAGATAAGCCAAAAGGTTGAATTAATGATTTGCTTGTTGCTTGATCTGTATTTTCTATTTTCTTTAAAGTAGATTTGTTTTGTATAAACAGTACTCCTGTTGCTCGAATTGACAATAAGTGGCATGATTTCAGGAAAATGTGGCTGACTTCTATGAGAAAGCTTGTGACATTTTTAATTCTGCATATAACCATGTAAGTTAGCTATCTATTGATTTTCTTTTTATAGGTTTCTATCATACCTTAGTTACACATCTATTTTACTGATGTTGCAGGTGCATATTTGGGACTTTTCGGGGCAGACAACCCAGTTCTTCTTGAATGACAAATCTAGGTTGCCAAACGATTCTCCTGGTCAACCTGGAAAAGAGGTAGTCAGTGATCCATTGTTTTTTCTCTGCTTTCTTTTGATATAATTTTTTTAAAAGGAAATATCAAATTTGTGATGGTCTAGCAAGGTAGATGTTTCGTAACTGATGGTGGGATATTGAAATCAATCTATGTACTTGATAAATTTGATTTGTTTTTTCACATTTATTTTTAATATCTTTATCTATTCTTTAGTTTTGAAGTTCGAAAACACGAATTACAGATATTGTGTCTCTTTATAGCTTTCTGGTGCTCCATGTCCATTCAGGTTGTTCTGGAGTTACAAGTTCATGGACTTCCAGATTCTATGAGGGGTAATGGGGGCAATGAGATGATTTTAGATAGGTCTCAGATGGAATGCTCACATAGTGGTTCTGTTATAACGAATGGAAGCACTGACAATGTGATCCCCTGCGTAACAGCGACCAACCATTTTCGAGGCAGTAGCTGTAGAGGAATTCGATCTTTGGGCTTGACTGGAATACAGAATCTTGGAAATACATGTTTTATGAATAGTGCCATTCAGTGTTTGGCTCACACCTCAAAGCTTGTTGATTTTTTCCTTGGAGATTACCGTAAAGAGATAAATTATGAAAATCCGTTGGGAATGAATGTATGCTATTTATTTTCTGTTTTATAGTTTATATTGTCTCATTTCTAAACAGTTTTCTTTTTTTCTTCTTTTTGTAATATTCTTTATTAATTTTCTTTGTTTATTTTCTCTTTTTCTTTTTTTTGTAAAAAATAATTTTCAGGGAGAACTTGCTCTAGCTTTTGGAGACTTGCTTAGAAAGCTGTGGGTTCCTGGAGCAGCGCCCATTGCACCAAGAACGTTCAAGATGAAACTAGCTAATTTTGCTCCTCAGTTTAGTGGTTATAGCCAGCATGACTCTCAAGTTAATACCTTCATCTTTTTAATATAATAATAATAATAATAATAATAATGCAAAATATGCATTAAAAAGCTGTGGTTTCCATGGGCATGTCTTATCATTGATGGATTTTCCTTTGTTTTGATATGAGAGGAAATAATTTTATAAAACATTGAAGTTTCTGGCATGCAGGAACTTCTTGCTTTTTTGTTGGATGGATTGCATGAAGACCTTAATCGTGTAAAACGCAACCATATCATGAAGTTAAAGATGCAGATGGTCGTCCAGATGAAGAAGTGGCAGAAGAGTATTGGCGAAATCACCTTGCTCGCAATGACTCCATAGTGGTTGATTTGTGCCAAGTGAGTCTTATAGGATCCCCCCCCCCCCTCCCACCCCCCCCCTAATGTTCACAGAGATGCATGAGAAAAGTCGATGGAATCAAATAAATAAAGAGATATTTTAATTTGTTGTATATCAGATTATGAGATTTATTATTAAAGGAGTTGGAATAATAGAAGTTATTGTTATGGTGAACTGGCTAGTAGTTGCCACTGAGCTCTCTTTTTATTGACTGGTTGACAACCACATTGAATATGAAGTTTAAAACCATTATTTCTTTAGTTTCTTTTAGAAATAAAAGCAATACAGGAAGCTATAACAATACTATAATTGTGTTCCATTATCTTGTAGGGCCAGTTTCGGTCGACATTGGTTTGCCCTATTTGCAAGAAGGTTTCTATCACATTTGACCCTTTTATGTATCTATCTCTGCCTTTACCTTCTAATACGAAACGGACCATGACTTTGACGGTCATAAGCACTGATGGGATTACATCGCCTTCTACAATTACAGTAACAGTGCCTGTATGTGGAACACTTAAGGATCTTATTGGGGCCTTAAGTGCTTATTGTTCTCTGAGAGATGATGAAACCCTCTTTGTGGCTGAGGTATGTTGCAAAAGTTAGGAATTAACTGAAACATTATTGAGATGTTTTAACTATAATTTATCTAATGCAAACACTAATTTTTATACAGATATACAGGAATAAAATATTTCGAGTATACGAGGATCCATCTGATTTGTTAGTTGATATTAGAGATCAGGACAAACTTGTTGCTTACCGAATGCAGAAGTATAATGAATATAGTCCCTTGGTTGTTTTTTTGCATGAACTTTTGGTGGAAAAGTAAGTTTCTCCATATGCCCATTCCATTCCTTACAGAGAAGTAATTTGTTTCAGTTTCATCCGTACAATACCCTTACCTGTATGTCATGAAATAATTATTGTGTACCCTGGGACCTGAAATACTTGTTGATCCCACTATGGCCATCATGCCATGATAGAATATTTTTGCCTCATGCCATGACCTCAACTGTTGGGAGCACATTCTCCTAAAGCATATAATAATTTCACAATTGTCACTACACCCTAGATTTGAATAAAAAAAACTTTAGATTCTGTCGTCATAAAATTTTGCAAATACCCAAACAACCTACCTTGTGTAAGATTGCTAATATGATTGATTTATACAAGTTGCCTTGAGTATAAAACGTACACATTTTTCAGGTCCTCTGCAATAATTTTTGTTTCTGAAATGGCAAATTTTGGTGTTAAATGTCGAGTCTATTAGGTTGATGAGTCTGTTTTTGAAGTTACTCTGTTGGTTGTTTCTCAATTTGCTTACTTTAATACCTTTGTGCTTTAATTTGGTGCACTAAATTTATTGTTTCATATATTACAGTTTTGGGAAGGAGAGGTTTGGAAAGAGGTGGTTTGGTATTCCCCTTGTTACAAGGTTGTCCAGTATCTCCTGTGGATATGATGTCCAAAGGGAGTTTCTGAAGTTAATTAATCCATTTCTGATCCGCACTGAAGATGTATTAGATGAGTATGATAAGAATGATGGTGTTAATAAAAGACTAAGTGAAGATGATGAATTGGGTGATACTACTAACACTGCAGCAATAGGAAATGATGCAGACTCAAACAGTGGAACAGAGGAAGACATACATTTGTCAACTGACTTTGAGTTCTTCTTACAAGGAACGGAGAAGATAGAATTGAACAAACCATTACAAGTCACAGTGTTCCCTGGAAAGCTGCCAGGAGTATCTGTCTTGTGGTCAGATAAGATGCTTAAATTGTATAATACAAAACTGCTTGACTCATTGCCTGAGGTTTTCAAGCACCAGCTATTTGCCAAGAGAATGCAAGAATCAGTTTCTATTTACAAGTGCCTTGAAGCCTTCTTGAAAGAGGAACCTCTTGGGCCAGAAGACATGTGGTTAGTTGATATATGATATATATCAAGTCTTTTATTTTATCTTCGAAGATGTTTTCTTTTTGTTTTGAGAACATTATATATTCAAATACTATTAGTCAGCATGTTTTATATGTTAATCATGATCAATGTCCCTATCTTCTAAAAGGGAAGAGATATATTGTTACAGTCTTTCTGATGTTTGATATTGCAATTTGGTGTTTGCAAGGTACTGTCCTAACTGCAAAAAACCTCAGCAAGCATCTAAGAAACTAGATCTTTGGAGATTGCCTGAAATTCTTGTTGTTCATTTGAAGAGGTTCTCATACAGCCGATTCTTCAAGAACAAGCTGGAAACATTTGTTGATTTCCCAATTAATGATCTGGATTTGTCAACATATGTAGTCCATGGAAATAGTCAGTCTTCCAACCGCTATGCGTTATATGCAATTAGTTGTCATTATGGAGGGTTAGGAGGAGGTCACTATACTGCATACATCCGTGTAAGTATCTCACAATTTGTAATATTTCTTGCTCAGTCATTAGAATGAATTCTTCTCCATTTATTTTTATAATATTAGGGGGTAATTATTTAATCCATAGGAAAACTAAGCTTGGTTTGTTTAAGAAGACATTTGTTTGTTTTTACCTAATTTCCCTTTTTCCACCATTTCTAATTCAAATATTTAAAATCAGGGCACAGAGTGTTTGTGATTATTACTAAAAAGTAAAAAAATGAAATATGTTAGATATTAATTGAAGTGGCAAACAGCGTTATGATATGTGAGGCCAGTGGGAAGTAAGAGAGCTTTGACAGACTACCTGAGACGGTGAAATATGTTTTTTGTAGTTTAGTTTAGCTTTTTCCATATCATTTATATAATTTTCATGTAGTTTTTATTTGACATCCTTAATTTTTTTAGTTGTAACTAAATATTATATTCCTTATAATTATGCTTATCCAACTCTTTTTATTTCCCTTGCAGTATGACTATGATAAATGGTATGATTTTGATGACAGCAGGGTCGAATCTGTTAGTGAGGACATGATAAAGAATCCTGCTGCTTATGTTCTTTTTTACAGGAAAATTTAGATGCAATCGTGTAATTAGTCAATAGCAACATGGGATGGATGCTTGAGGCTTTTCAGACCTTTTGCCTATACATACGGTTGTCTGATTTCCTCAAAATGGCTGCTCTGCTTAAGCGATACAGGTTGGGTTTTACTGAGACAGGTGAAGAGAAATGCTAAGAATTTAATATTGTACAGCTTTTAGAAGCTACAGGTAAAAGAGGGGTAGGACTTCAATTTTTAAACCCGGAGGATAGATTATATTACACATGTGGTGTGGGACATGTATATATGCGCATCCTGAAAATATTTTAACCATTTTTTTTACTAGATGTAGCTTGAGTTCTTTTTAAACAATGAATGATCATATATGGAAAAATTACACATTTTTTGCCTCTTCGGTTAGGCCAAATTTTCCCGTGCTTTCAAGTTGTACGTCTGACTTGTTCAGTTAATGCTGTATATCTAATTATGACTTGTTCTTTCCCAAGATTGATTTATTGTGGAAATAATCGAATAATGATGGGGGTGATGCAGTGAAAAAACAAAAGAAGCAGAAATGGATAGTGATTTTAGAACTATCATGTTTTGTCACCAAAAAAACTTCACTTAATTACCATCTTACACGTTATGCTAAATTTCATCTCATACGGTCATACCATCATTATCAAATTCACAGGATTTATAGTGTTAGTGCAGTGGTGTAACTATGTAAGATTATGTTATTTGTGTGAAATGATTTATTTAACGATAAAATTTGTATTTGATTTTAATGATTTCTTTTGTGTAAATATTTTTTTGGGTTAACAGCAATCCTGCCCTTTGAGGAATATTAGTTTAAGATGAAAGAAAAAAATAACCATCATTTGTCAGAATTCTTATCTAACAAAAAAGGTCTAGGCTATACACTTGAGCTTGACCCTTGGTATTGTAGTTTCAGGACAGAAGCCCTTGACCCCTGGGGTGAGATAGATTCTGGTTAAAGGAAAAATATATAATTCTCAAATATAATGTATAAATAAGATATATTATTTCAGGTCTTATATATATGAAACAAATAATTAACTAAAATAAACAGGGAAATTAAATTAATTAATTTTAATTAATAATATTATTATTATAAATTTAAGTTTTATTTAAAAATACTCATTAAAAAATAATATAATTTATATTATATTTAATGACATTACTTATAGTTAAATATATATTTCATCCACTAATAAATGTGGCTTGAATTATTAATTCGTTTAAATATATTTCTCTTGCACGGGAAATAAATTTTATTAACAAACTTTATAATAAATTAAAAAAAGAAAAAGAAAATAATCATAAATATATTTAAAATAAGTCTATATTTTTTGACCCATCCAACAGTAATATTAGAGGTGACCCAACAGCCCAAAAAAAAAAGGAAAAAAAAAGGAACGGAAGAGTGTCTAGAACCGTCAACCCGCTCCACCACCTGCCAACCCACCCATCTAAACCAAAACCAACTCTATCTCCCTAAGTTCCCATCCATCCAGCCACCCTTGCTTTCTTCTATCCTAAATCCAAAACATAGAAACCAAGGAACATCGCACGCAAGGACCTCCCGCCGGACCGTCCTCCCCTCCATCGCCGGCCCTCGCACCCTCGCGCCGCTGCCGTCACGCCTTCGCCATCGCACCCTCGCCGTCGTGCCCTCGCCCTCGCCCCGTCGCAGGCCCGCCCTCTCCGGTACCGTGCTCTCCGCCTCTCCCTCACCCTCTTCTCATCTCGCTTACCTTGAGGCTTGATCTGTTGTTGTTGTTGTTGTCCTTTTCCTCTTCATCCTCATCTTCTTCTTTTTGGCGGGCCAACCCGCTAACCCGCCCGAGGATGGGGCGGGTTGACACTCCTAACCCGAGCCGGCCATAGGTGTCCCGTTCCGCCCCGTTTTTGGCGGATTGACCCGTTTTTCCATCCCTAAGTAATGTGAAGTAGTATCTGACCCAACCCAACCCAACACTAAAGAAAAAAAAAAAAGGGCAGGTGCAGTAGTGAGTAGTGAGGGAGGAGTCCCACAAAATCAAAATTCTAAATTCTAAAGGCAGCAGCTTTGGTGTGGCGAGTGCAGTTCCATAGGAGTGTTCGTTCGTTTGGTACCGCCAATCATCATCTTCTTATTTTTTTCTAGGTTTGTCATTTTCTGTTTCATTGCAAAAACCTTGATGTTGCAGCTGAAATTGTGGTCACAATCTGTTTTTTAAAACCTTGGATGGAAGTGGGCTAGTAGATGGAGAATCCTTGTTTTCTTTTCACTGCTTGGTTCATTGGTATATGGTCGAATAAAATTCAGACCAGCAACTGACCCTGTGATTCAACTAATAGATATGAAATCACTTTTGGAAACTGTGGTCTAATGATGGGAACTATTTTATATATTGCTGTATAGTGTACAGACTGCTTTCTGGACACAAATGTGCATGGCGTGCTTATGTATAATACTGAGTTCAATGTGTCACTTTCACTGTCTTGATTATCTGCTAAACCATATTCTACTTTTATACTTTAATTGTGTTGTTGCTTTGGTTTACTGCCTCATCATGGAAGTTCCTTTTGTGAATCAGAGTTTTTACATTTCTATTTGCAAAAATGGAATCTGATGCACTGACATGGGGAGACAAACTCATACTGAGGGGATTGTCATTCCATGGTTTTCATGGAGTAATGCCCGAAGAAAGGATGCTGGGCCAGAAGTTCTTGGTAGATATAGATGCTTGGACGGATCTCAAAGCAGCTGGCAAATCTGATCACTTATCAGATACTGTTAGTTACACCGCAATATATGAGTGAGCGATTAACAAATTCAACACGTCTTTTTTCTGCTTCCATCGTTTGATTGCATAAACCGCTAATGGCGCTCTTCATATTGGTAATTTACTAATCTAGTAACTAATCTAATTGGTGATTCAGTATAGCTAAGGAAGTTCTTGAAGGGTCACCTCACAACCTTCTGGAGTCAGTGGCCCAAAAAATAGCAACTGCCACTCTTACAAATCATAAAGAAATATCTGCTGTTCGAGTCAAGGTTGGAAAGCCTCATGTGGCAGTTCGGGGTCCAGTTGATTACTTAGGCGTTGAGATTCTTAGACGCAGAAGCGATTTGTCAGGCTAGAAATTCCATACATACTGCTGCAGAATTTTTGTATTTTCAAGTTCCACTTGATGCAAAAGTAATGCAACTCTTTTTTCTTCGTGCCCCGTTAATCTTTTCTCTCTTATCAGTCTTGCTAATGAAGGCATATTAAAGGAACTATGCAATTAATTTGGATTCTCCAAAACAAAAAATTGCACTGAGATAGTCATTAGTGAGTTGCCTAATTAGCTATCATAGAATATTCAAGAAGCCTGAAAAGAATAACCGTCGGATTTCAATTTTTTCTTATGTTTATTACTTAACAAATTGTTCATTTGCATGTACTAGTACTATAACTTTAATCACATTTCATAATTTTCAAGCAAAGGAAATTCAAAGCCAATAACTATAGTCTTGATGTTGACAAGGATAACCAACACACAGTTGTAGCTTCGATTATTTTAAAGAGTTCAAAGGTCAAAACAGGTTACCGTTTTCTTTGCATGGAGTTAAAAACAATTTATGAAACCTGAATCATCAGATGAACGAGGCCGTGATAATTAAATAAACCACGCTACTTTATTTTTCTTCTTTTTTAGTAATGAATGTACTAGTTGCTGCCATAATCTGCTAATTGCCATGCCCTGGTTGTAGTGTCTTGCCTCCATTTAAGGTTTTGAAGCATTAATTGGTGAACAGATCCATTATTTGCACCACCCATGTGAAATGTTCCTTTATCTGCATTATTAGAGAGTTGGGTATAGTTTCTCTTAACCACACGGACAGAGTCAGAGTGGCTTAGCTAGAGCCTAGAATCTAGAGTAGAGTTCTTCACCCCTTTTCAATATTTGACTTGCGAACTAAACCTATTTAAACGGATTACCCAGGTTAGTGTCTGTTTGCTTTAGATTTTGCAATGCACGTATACAGTCATTTTCATGTCCAAAATTCAAAATGACAGAGAAGCTAATCTTTGTAGCGTTGGTCGAATCCACATTTAAAGATAGCAATTGTGTTACCAAACACACGCTTAATCTATTGAGTTTAACCTGTTTTGAGATTCCTATTCAGTCCTTTTACTCAGGTCAAATTGTTCAACAAGGGCAACCATTACTCATAAAAAATCATCCAGTTCTGTCTTACAATAAATTTATCACCGTACAATATCACAGTACCCCTGTCAAACCTTCTTACCCTGTCTCCCGGAAACCTGAACATCTTTATCATGAAAAATCAAACTGACCCCCAATTCTCATCCTTGTAAGTTGTAAGTTGTAAGAGAATGATTCCTAGAAAAAATCGCTCAGTATATTTTTCCTCAATTATGGCAATACCCTTGTCAAGATACTTTGAAAAGTTGGAGTTTCTATGTATTCATCCTTATTTACACTAATTCCACAAAGATTACTCACAAGTCACAATACCAATAAAGAAGGGCACATATATTCAAAAGTCAAGATTCTTAAAGTCTTACTTAAGTCTTAAACTCTCCAAGATTACAACCAATCCATATATTATCTCATACCTTCTCAAGATCCTTTAATTTCCAACACTATAATTATCAAGGTTATTGTTTGACCAACACACTTGTTTCTTATGGTTCAAGAGAGGAAGTTCGTTAAAATTTTCAAAATGGTTCATTATGGCTTTATGACTTTGGACCAAAACCACTTATCAACCTTTTGAAGAAAATAGTAATTTTATCTTAGAATATATCTTTGTTTCTTTTGTTGCCACTTGCAAGTCTAGGTATTAATTGGATTATATCTTGGGATTACACCGTTGTCAAGATAGTTCAAGATTTAGATGTCCAATATTTGGTACATCCAATAAAGGTAAAATGGTGGATCAAATTTGACTCGAAAATGCTCACCAAAGAAGAAGTAGAAGAATGGCTTCAAAAATCACCTCAAGATTAGAATGAAGCACACACGGGGCCAAGAAGAAGAGTGTGAAAAAGTGAAATCTAATAGTGAGTAAATCCAATCAAATGAGGATATGCAATTCGGTTTTTGCATTTTGAATAAAATACAAATGACTAACAAAAGAATGGAATAATTTAAAAACCTGTTACAAGATGACAACATCCCAAAATTTAGGATCGCATGAAAAACCTGTTACAAGATTGACAACATACCAAAGTTTAGAATCACATGAAAAAACGTATCTCACCCAGTTACAAAGATGCAAGACAAAGTGAATTCATTAGTTTTTTTTTTTTTATGACAAATGCTAGTTATTGAATGGTTAGTTTTTGTTTAGTGAAAAAGGAGTGGAACCAACGATTTTTTCATCCTCCTTCTACCATCAAACCACTTTATCACTCTCTACTCATACTTTCCTTGTTGTAAAACTTTATTACATTACTAAATTTTCAAGTTTTTTTGTTTCAAGAGTATATCATTCTTCTTATCAACTTTAACTGTTTTTTTTTTTCAACTTTTCTCATATCTTATCGTTCTTTCATTTGAGTTTTATTAATTTTTAAATTATACTCTTAAATTTATTAAAATATTTTGAAAAGAATAACTTATTAAAAAATAAATAAAAAAGAGAGCATATTAAATTGACACTCGATAAGACCATGAAAACGTACATCATTGAATTATAATTAATGATATCTGGTCCATGTAGGGGAGGATGCTTGTCAAATCGCATTTATTTATGCCACCTCGATCATTAAATATAAAATCGATCTATACCCGTATTTGCACCTCATTCTATCCATCATGTATCATGTATGTATAGTATCCACACACCCGTATTTCGGTATTTGTACCTACTCATTATAGCATGATATCGAGCTTTGCTTGCTTCACCAACTATGAATAACCTACACTTTGGATTGATTTTCAATAATTTAATTTTGTATTATTTTAATACGAATCGAGTATATGTTAGTTAGGAGTATATGCCAAGAACGTCAAATACATAAGAAGAACATGAGTATAGTTATGTAGATTGTAAAGCTGTCCCATGCATTATTCTAATTGTAATCTACTTATCTTGACATGCATTCCGCCGAAATTAATCGATCAGCATTGGAACATAAAAAAAAAGCAATGCATAATTTCTTTTTGAATGAAATTAAGAAAGAAGATAGTGGCACATGGCAGTAGTATTTGTTACTGACTTACACTGTAACCAGAATTGATCTATTATTATAGTATGTGGTTTTCAATTTTATCATAACGCAAAATACTAGTAGACGTATTACACTATGTGTGTTCCAATTTGGGGAGAGAATCACGTGCATCATAGATAGGTTGGTTCTTGATAGTATTTTTCTGTTGCCTGAGTCTTACTATCTTTCTTTATTAGAATTGTAACTACCCACCTAACCTTCACAGTTCACCCTATTGATTGACTATGATACGTCACATTTGTCTCCATAATTTGCACTTGGTCCTACAAAAGATTAACCACTCACTCTGTGAGGTTGCAATCCCCACGTTCACCTACGCCTCTTCTCACACACCTTTCCTCTTACCATAAAACGATGTCTTCTTCAAAAAGGATGTTCAACACCCTCCAACGGATCTTCATAAATAATCCAAACATAGCATTATATAGACAAAATAGTACTATCACAATACTTTATACTTATTCATGAAATTTACATATCGATCGCTTCTTATTTAATACTGTACTGTTTTATTTATGATTTTGTAGTTTTAACCAATCTTATTTAACACGTAGAAAATAAGAAATTGTTGTACTTTGAGACCAAGGACCCTCTAATCCCAGCTAATTTCAATGTGATATACTGATATGTTATTAACTTGTATTTTTCTAAATTATAAAAATATTATGACTATAAAACACAAAAAATTGACATGAAGTTGTTTTAAATATTTGAAGAGAGTTTGTTTTGTCGTGAGCACTAATCTACATGACTCAACAAGATTTCAACAATGAAAAGATACATGGTTTTCACCAATTTTTTTTTTATCAAATATATATATATATATATATATATTGATTGATTGAGCAGAATCATATAATAATAGTAATTGTTAAAAAGAAAGAGTTCCTCATAATATTAAGCTTGGTTTGGTTGTTCCCATGTCTGTTGTGCTGGTCTCCGCATGGGTGCTTTCACTTCAGAAGACAGTGGCTCCTCTCTGTATGTATATTGTATGGTGATGATAACTGAGTGGTTCTTGGATCAATGCAAATTTCAGCTTTTTCGTATTAAAAACCACAGCTGATCTACCGAAAGTTTCGTTTAAGGTGGGGTTTGTTTTGTTTTAATAAAATTTGTTTCTTGGATTGGATATTAGCCATGAAAATGATGAAATAGTCCTTCCTTGAGTTCGGGTCTGCTCACGTGGCTTCATGAAATTTTGTCACCCCTCTTTCTTGGGGTCTGTGTCCAAATTTTGTTAACGAGTGGCTCAGAATTTTCAATATATCTGAGTTTTATTGGAGCAACCTTGGTAGCTCAGACTCACATCTTCAAATACCACTCATAGAGTTATATTATGCATATATGATATAACCACTCTCTTGGTCTTTTTTCTTTCTTTCTTTCTTATAGTTAACATTAGTGGGGCTAGTTGCAGAAAGCAGAAACCTCTTTTGTGGCCAATTACGTGATACAATATGCTATTTTTGTTCTGCTTCGATGAGATGTGAAATTGAATTTTAACCTGAATGGATGTCTAGCTAGCTAGTCTTGTTTTTGGATAATGTTCAGACTTCAGAATCATAGAATTATAACATAAATGGTTGTTAATGTTTAGCACATAACTCGTTCTTCTTTCCTTAGAGATATAGAGATGGCGAAAAAAGGAAACATTATGGAGTATAGGAAGAGGTTGGACAACACTCTTGCCTTACCTGATCTGACAAATAAACAGATACTCAAAAAGCTTGTCAAAAGTCAACTCCAACGATCTTCACAAGTGGAAATTCAAGGTAATAGCATTCCCTAATTTGCTTTGACAGGTATGATTATTTTAGGTAGCTATGTTTATCTTTTCTTTTTTATTATTATTATTTCTATATTTGGTTTTGCAGGATGTAATGAGAAAGAAGTAGAAACCAAAACTACAGAGCTATGCAACTTTCTTGATATGTTGAGAAGTGCTTCTGAAGACAATGGTGGGGGATCTAGTACATCACATGCTGATTGGAAAGTAAGCTATCTATGTTTTGTTTTCTTGATATTTAGATCATCATCCGTTGACTTAGATCTTGAACTTCCAGAATTTACATCGATAATCTATATTGACATTTGATGTAAACTTTTATAAAGCGGATTAACTAGGTAAAACTCCAATTTTGATTGAAGAACAACACCATAAACACCTACTAGAATTATTACATCTAAGTTTTGTCCTTTTTACCTAATTGTGGAGTTCTTTTAATAGAAATCAGATTTACGTTGGCTGATCAACTTCTTGCTTCAATGATTTTCCTATTCTGGGAGCTGCTTATGCTTTGGGAAGTAGATATTCTCGAGGGAAGTTTTTGATTTGACTTCTTTCAACAGTTAAAACAGGATAATGAAGAGTTTCGTGTTATGTATCGTGAAGGACCAGAGGGAACTCCCATTCATACATTGCTAGTTGAAGGCTATGTAGATGGGCCTCTAGATCTTTGTGAGTCATGTTATAATGAGCCAAAAAACTTTTAGCATCGCCCTTTTAATTATTTAACAACAAAAGCCATGTTATGATTTTAACATGTGAAGCTGAAATGTTAACATTCGTTACATTCACAGCTTTATGCCTTTCATGGGAGACCTCCCTCTACAAGAAATGGTAAGAATCATATTGCAATATGTGCTTTTAATTTTCTGTTTAAGGTTCCAATTGCAGTTGTACCAATTAATTAAGTATTAGAGTTACAAGCCCATGCTATTTGCACCCTTTTGACATTATTTTTGTATAGCATGGAAATTATTTGAATCTCAGTGATACTTCTAGCTCTGATACCCTTTTCACAATTTTCATTGTTTCAGGTGGCCTCAGTTTACTATTCCCAGTTTCAAAGTTTTAGTAGCTGACCGTTTGCAGAGGGTCCAAATTGGGGAACAAATATCACTAGTTAGGTTTGTCTTTACTCAATTAATTTTTTAGTGTCACTGAGCATGCTAAAAAGCCTTCACTTTGAATACTTATATTGCTCATTGTGGAAGAAAGGATGAAGGTTCCATGGCCACTGTCCACGAGGGAGGCTATAGTGCATTATTATCTGTTTGAGTACTTTCAAGATGACTTAGTAGTTATTCTTTTGAATACGGTAGTACCCTAGCCCCTTCTTTCTTTTTTCTCAAGAAAGTTAATTATAAACTAGATCTAAGCTTCAAGAAATGTGTATTTAATTTGCTTTCAGGTCCATGAGTCAAAAATCGACGATTTAAACAAGGATGGAATTCCTGAATCAAAAGATGTTGTGAGAATTGATTTGGTGGGAGGCTATGCTATGCAAAAGGTGACATCAGAAAGAAGTTATTTTCGGTGAGTACTAAAAAATTAGAAGTAACTTGGAGTGTGTGGAGATCAAAGGGGAAAACCTATGCTGCACAAAGATGAGTACAAGTATTGGTATAATTGTTTTTTAGGCCAATAGTTAACAGAGCTTGCACACAATAAGGGAGAGAGAGAGAGAGAGGAGGGGGAGAGAGTTTCTCGTACCAAAATCCTTATATTTCCAAAAGTACTATAGAATTTCTCAATATACTATAGGTTAATATGATATTAAAAAAAAAAAAAAAGAATGAGTACAAAAATATACATTAAAATATAATTGCATTTATATATATTTCATTAATTTATTTTTCTTTATTTCATTTTTTTCTTAATATAATTGATATTTATATCAATTAGTCATCATTATTGTAATATTATTAGGCTAATTGATCTGGCTTTAATTTATAGACTAATTGTAATATTGTACTGCCTAACTTCCAACATGTGGTGAAAAATGTAAAAGGATTTTGGTTAGCAACCCTTATTCCAAGGCTTAGATTTTTTTGTCAAATTTTGTAGGATAATAGCAAATTTGGATTTAAAGCTGGATTTCGTACCTCCAACCCTCCTAAATTTCATTTCAAGGCAGCTCATCGGCAGTGGTTTCAAGCTTTATCAGAAGGTGGAAGATTCTTTTTTCAGATTTATTTTGTTTTAACCACATTCAGTGCATTGTTATTTTGTACTATTTTCCATCACCTTTTGACATTTAACCAATTTCTCATTTGGTTATAGGCTGTGACTTCTATGATGGGCAATAATAAAGATAAAGACTTCAGCAAGGCCTTGGAGGACTCATTGTATGTTAGAATACGCGAAAGTCTTTTAAGCATTAGGGAATCGAAGGCTGTGCATGGGGAAGAGCTTAAGCAAGATACAAGCACTGTTCAAAGTGAGGATGAGGCAAAAGATGTATCCTGTGACGATAGCAGCAAGCAACGCGCGAATAATTACAATGGAGAGACTTTAGATGCAGGTAGTGAAGAGATTGTAGAAGCAGATTGTAAAGAGATTGTACAAATTGAGGATAATGTCAACAAGGCACTTGCCATTCCAATCGAGGAAAGTGGTGATTCATTGTGTGTACTAATGGGAAAGGAGAATGGTGAGATTGTACTATATGCAGATAATGAAGAGATTGTTGAGATTGAGAAGGATGTCAACAAAGTGCATGACATTCAAGTTGAGGAAGAAAACACAAGGAGTGTACTGAAGGACAGAATGAATGTACATGTACGCTCAGATGTGAGAAATGCTCTACAAACAATAGAGAGGGTTATTTCAGTGGTTAGGGATTATGGATTTCATTCCCTCGGGACCACTTTAAACTCTGCTGGTGAAGACTCTCACTGCATGGAAAAAGGTGCCACAGTTGATTCAGATTCTGCAAAAGTTATTGAAGTATGTTTGAAAAATGAGGTTAGTGTCAAAGTATCAAGCAGCAATATACTGGAGGAAAATTTAGAAGAACCTGGGACCATTCAAAGCTTCAGGTGATTTCTTTTACTCTAACTCTTGTTATTTAAAGGACAAAGATTTTTGAATAATATACTGTGAACATCTAATGCAATATAAGCCTACTAGTTTATTATGAAAATGTATTTAACTGATGCTCTTATTCTTTTTGGTTCCTTCAGGCACACAGGAACAAATCCTAACTTGAAGGAAGTAAACTATAAGAAAGTGGTACCAGCTTCACCAGAGCAGAATCTTTCAAGACTAATGGAAGCAAGCCAGGCTGATTCATATTCTTTGAAAAATGGGACAATTCTGGACCAAACAACATGTGATAACAAGCAATTAAGCAGTGATGCAGTCCAAGATATGTCTTCAGATGACCTGAAAAAGTCAACCAGGGAGTTAAAGTATCGATACTGTTGTTTTATGTATTAGCTTAAAAGAGAAAGAGTTTGGAAGCCAAACAGAAGAAGATAGGGTATTTAGAGGCATGTGGTCAACTTGCCAAGGGTACAGGTTTGGTGTATATTTTATCCGAAGATAACTTGTATAATGGTCTATGTTGACTAATTTTGCCCCTTATTGTTCAATCAGAAATATATTATATGTAATGACAAATTATTATTATTATTGCTGCTCAATCTATCTCTGGAATTAAATTTATTTAGAAATGTATGATTGATTAATTAGGTATTAGACATGCGTAGTCTATGAATATTATCATTAAAGAAGTCAGTTTTATTTTGTTCCTAGCATACACTGATTTGATGAGCCCTATTCACTAATTCGATAAATAGTTTATATTATGTAACGATGTTTTTTTAATTATATAAATTCTATCTAAAAATCAATAAATTATTGTTTCAAATATACTGAATTCGATCTCCTTAAAGTGAATTTGTGGATGAAAATATTTTATTAAAAGTGATCAAACATTAATTAAAAAGTTAGATATTATGACTAATTTTTACAAACAATCAATAACTTACTTTTATTAAATTTAATATAAATATAAATATATTATAAAGTTAATACTCGAGCCAAAAGCCTAGAGATTATTGTGCTAGTTCATCTAAAATTGACGGTATATATACTAAGATAGGCGTGAACTTAAAACGCAGCGTTTGAAGCCGAAGTCTTGTTACGCAAGTCGCAGACACGCGAAAAAGAAGTAGCAATTTGGTGCGCAAGTTGCAATTGCAAGCAAGAAAATGGGATGGGTTTGGAGGGATGACAACAGCGACGATCTCCGACGCGATGTTTCTTCGGAACGATGCTCCACTACCAAGGTTGTCAAATTTCAGTGCCGAACAGAGGAGGTCGAATCTGGAAAGTTCGTCAAAAAGTGCGAGAAAACCGAAGAGATTCTCAAGAATTGCATCGGAAAGTAATACTTCTTCTTCACTTATTCAGATTTGTTTTTCTTTTTCCGACATTACTCTCAAATGTGTGCCCTAGAAAATACGATTGATTGATTAGGTATTATTAGGAAGAGCTTTGCTATGAATTCTCCTTAATCACAAACTAATTTGATGGATGTTATGAATCAAAATCTGAAATATAATTGGTAACGGATGCACTGACATCTTTGCTCCGTTTAAGAATTGGGGTAAAGATTGGAGGTATGAATCTTTAAGGGAAAATTATGTCCAAAATGTCTGTTACATCGTTTGATGAAAACTGTGAATCTGGGAAAACTTCATAGAGCTGTGTATGGGCGTACGGCTATCTATGATATTTCCTTTTCTAAAGGATTAAGATAAGTAGGTAACTCACAAGGTGCAAGGTGCAGGTACTTTTAGCTTAAAATTGATACATAGAAAATCTATTAAACATACTAACTGAACTGTTATGAATCTTTCACAATGATATTGACATGTAACTAAGGCCTTGGTTGCAAATTCTTTCCAGTTTCCCCAAGAGAGGCATACTGAGTTGAATTTCTCTCAAAAGTTAAAAATCAACTTATTCAATTAATTTTATAGAAGTTTTCTCATCTAACTTCTCCGAAAGCTGAGGAGCATAAATTGATTTTAACTGATGCCTTATTGATGAAGCTCAATTAATTTTACATTCTTATTTTCTTCTCTTACAAGTGCTTATGGAGAAGCTTATCCAAAATGATCCTATTTGGTTCCATTCAAATTTATTATACGGATCCATCTCTATTTGTATGTGGCTGCACTTGTATGTTTATGTGCATCAGTCCATGCGATTTAATTGATTTCAGTTTTCAGGCTTTAGGTACTGCATTAGAGTATTTTCATATGGATCTTTAAAAGAATCTGTGCTTTATAGGTTGATTTTAATGTTTGGGCATTAAGATTATTTGAGAATATGGCTGGACTATCTATCCAGTTACCTCTTCACTGAAATTTTTATCTCATTTTTACCTTTCACACTTTCCAGACCTGCTGAAGTGTTGCAATCAAACAAAGAGTATACTGAAGAGGATATAACAGATGAGGTACTTAAAGGAAGGTCTGTTCCATTTAGCTCATCAGAATCAGACGGTGGTGTGTTTGACTTCTCTGGGCTACGAAGTGATATTGAAGTCATGGAACGTAACCTGTTCGGTGGTCTCAGTCGTTTCTTCGACACAGCTGAAGAAATGAAGAATGGGTTTTTTGATGCTATTTCTAATTCTCCAAGCATATTTGATGCAGAGTCATCCTCACCCTCTGTGAGGAGAGGGATCCCTATTATTGAAGAGTATCGTCAGCCAGAAGCTTATCCTAAATCCAAGGAGAAAGAATCAGGAGATACTGATTTTGTTGCAATGGCTAAAGATGTTTAAACTTTAAATATGCCCTGGATATAAAACAACTTTTCTTAGTTTTGTATATTAAGATTGTGGACATCTAACATGCTTATCTGCTTCTTTGGTAGCTGCTTAACATGTTTCTTTTTTCCTTTTATTTTAAGCTGTTGCTGATGTAGCGTGCGACCAAATTTTTATCTTCCCTCTACTCTAATATTTCTCAGGCAAATGATTAAGCGATTCATTTTTTTAGCCTGGTTATCAACGGGTGGATGAAAACATATTTGCATTCACATTTATTTTTCAAACATCCCTAAGTAATGCGGATGATTGGATTAATTATTTCGGAAAAAATCTTGGTTAATTGACACAGCAGAGAGTGAAATTTGTTTCCTTCTCGGGTTGACGAAAGTTTATTCAAAATGGCGAATATTCCAGACAGCTCTTGTAATTTGTAGTATGATTTATGGGCTTGGATGAAATTCATGGATTGATTAATAGTAAAAAAAATAAAAATGTAAGGAGCAATTTATGACTTTTTAATTTATTTTTGATAAGTTTCATTCTACTCCATTTGTTGTATAAATATTAAGGTGTTATTTTATAATCATCAATTGAAACAAAGTTTTTTTTTCAAATGCAATTAGATACATACTTACAATTTTATTAGGTTGTGTTTGATTTATTGGGTTCTTATAACATTTGTGTAGAGTATTTACTATTTACCAACATTACGTGTAAATCTTCATTTTTCTTTGGGTTTGTAACAAAAAAACACATACACTATACTATACACACACTATTTGGGATTCGGTAAACATGGTAAAGTGCTTTAGACTCTTGTTGCTGTGGAAGTGGATGCCATGCTCATATTGCACGTTCCCTTTCACTCATAGATAGTGGCTTTGCGTTTCATGCTTTCATCACATCATTGACGCCATTTTGCTGTCTTGAAGATGAAGACTAGAAGTCCTCAAACTCAAACTCCAAGGACTATGACCATAACAAAATTGTGAATCAATCGAATCGACTACTAATTTTTTCCCACGTTCAGAACGTTGTTTAGTCGTTAATGGAAGTTAGTGCTGCACCACTTATCTTTTTTTTTTTTTTTTTCTCGTTCATGTTTTCCTACCTTTTTTTCTTTTCCCTGTTAATTAAACTGTTGTGTTTAATTTTGATTCGTTGATAATATAAAAACATTTCCATTAGTTTGAAGTATTCGTTGATGAATACAATGTTCTTATTTATTTTTAATCTAGTTTTGTTACCAAATATAAAATATATGAAGTTTCACCCACTGACTGGTGCTGAATGGGTCACTTGCAAAACAGCAAAAGTATGTCCAGATGGATTTGTCAACCTTTGTGTCGATGATGACATATTTGAATTCATCAAATTGAACATCGAGGACCAAGTAAATTTTACAATTTTTTTCAATCAATGAAAATATCAATATAATAAGTACATTGCATGAATATTTGTAAATTCAAACTAAATGTGACAAAATATAAACTAAAAAAACACAGTTTAATTAACAAAAAATATTTTATCTATAATAAAAATATTAAAATAAAAAGTATAGGCATTTAAATTTTTTATTCTAAAATATTTTAAACTAATACAATTAACATATTATTTTCAATAGTTACTTGCATATAGCTTGTTATATTTAATGTTTTTTAAAAATAAAATTAAATATTAATTAATGTAAATAATAACCAGTCCAACAATAAGAAAAATAAAAATCTTCTTTAATCGAATAACCAATTAAAAAAGAATACAATTTTATTTTGACATCAAAATCGAAAAGAATGTGATACAAAACAAGAAAAAAACATTGAAAGCTATATATACAAATGTTATCCTATTATTAAGAATGTATAATACAAGTGCGATTATAATTTATATTTTTCTTTAAAAAAATATCATTATTTTTAAAGAAAGTTACTTATTAAGTTCATTATGCGTTAATGATGTCTATTTTGATGGCTATTGACACTTTGACGTCCTTACTACAACCTTGTTCCAAGACATTCGGGAACACCCTTCCATACTTGTTTCTTAATCCTTCTATACCGGATATTATTAGGTGGAGTGCATTTAGCTCGGGAAGGTATGATACCAAGTTCGCCTATGCGTGGTTGAGCCGAGAGCTTGCTTTTCATCTTACCTGTGCTGAGTTCTGGTCGTGGGTGTGGAAGTCCAAACTACTTGAGAATATTAAACACTTTATTTGGCTTACCTATAGAGGGAGTCTTCTTACTAACTCTTTTCGCTTCATGCGGTATATTACTACTGATTCTTCTTGTTGCAGGTGTGGATATGCCAATGAAACATGGATTCACATCCTTCACGATTGTCCCTATGCATGTAAGGTGTGACAATACATTCGGTTGCAGTATGGTTTTGATTTCTTCATTGATGATGCTGCATACTGGCTTAAAAGTAACATTCAAGGAAATTTTCAGCTTTTATTCGGCATCACTTGCTGGATGATTTGACGTGCGAGGAATGAGGTGGTTTTTAACGATATAGTTTGGCCAGACCGGGTATATGCATAACCGGATAAGTTCTTTTTACATCTAGCCAAATGGACAGCAAGCTCGACCAGTTCGACCAGCTCATCCTCAATAGATGAGGATATTTGGTTAACCGGGAACCTCCTCCGCAAAACTACATCAAAATCAATACGGACGGTAGTTCCTTTGGTAATCCTGGCTTGTTAGGTTTTGGTGGCGTTCTACGAGATTTTGCAGGCAATTGGATCACGGGTTATATGAGCAATTGTGGTTTTACTTCAAACACCACCGCTGAACTGTGTGCTATTTTCCATGACATTAAATTTGCCCACACAAAATGTTTCTCTAATGTTATTTGTGAGACCACTTCTCTGAAATTCATCATTGAGGGGCTCGACGTTGTTCATCCTCATGCAGGTGTGGTTTCGGCCATTCGTGATTACAACTACCTTGGAATATTAGCTTCAAAAGCATAAGGAAATAATGTGGCAGATATTCTTACTAAGTCAGGAGTCAAATCCTCCTCCCCGTTTATTTTATTAAATTCTTGTTCAGCTTCAGCTTCGAATTACTTAGTTGCTGATGTCTCACACTCTCTTTTGTAGGCCTTAATGCCATTTTTTTTAATTTCTTTATTCATAAAAAAAAAAAAACTATTGCATGCGTGTAGTATAGATTTCTAATCTTTATCCAAACAAAAAAAATAAAAAAACCGGCGACGGCCGGAGGATTAGTGGCTTCCAGTGAGGCCTCCCTCACACAAGTAATCCCTGACTGAAGAAGAGTACGAATACGAAGACCATGGCCACTCAGGTGCAACCATGAGTACGAACAACTCAACTACTCAAGTGAACGTCCACGGTATACTCAACACGTGGCATCCTTTCATTCCCATTGGATTGGGTCGCACGCGTTTCCTCCAACATTTGAAAAATGTCACCCGCTCATTGTCCTTCTTCATTTTTGTCGTACCTCACTCTCTCTCACCCATTGGGAATGGTTTTTTCTCCCTTAAATTTTTACATAATTTTTATACACTTGCACTTGAGAAAAGAAAAGAAGACATTCAATTTTCCCATGTGTAAAAACTAAAAAGTCATCACGAATACGATTCATGAATGGATCATTCATTCATTCTCCTCACTCATCATGAAAAGGATCATTTTCATTTATTTAATTGCTTACTCGAGATTGCACACGATCTTTTCCCATCTAGTATATAGCTTCAACACTTTCTCGTATCTCTTTTCCTTCTTCAACGCCAACTAACAATTCCCACTCGGACTCTGTCTTACATTACAAAAAGGTCATTTTCCCTTTCTAGTTTACATCTTCCACTCCTTTGAAAACTTCCACTTTTACGCCTTCAAAATCTTTTCCTCGTCCATTTTTGTTTCCATAAAGGGTGTCTCTTTCATTAATGCGAATCATTTTCCTTTCAATATTCAGAATTTGATTTTGTAGCTTCACCTGCTTCTTGTTTCTTATATGCAAAGGCAGTGACAACAATTGCGTGATGGGAAACAATTGTGTCGGATCGAAAACCTCGAACGATGCACTATTTCCCCATGTTCTTCCGAGTTCATTCTGGTGGCTTCATCAAACGAGTGTCACACAAATTTCTGATGCACCTTCCCTCGTGACTGATATTCAAGATACAAACTTTCTAGAGAATGTTCAAGAAAAGCCTCCACGTGTAGTGAAAATTAAAAACGAGGAGATGAAGCTAAAACCAGTTCCTCTTCAACCCAACAAACACGACAAAGAGACTAACATGCCTTCAGAGGAACAACAACAACAAACAAGGCACATGCAAAAAATGCCTCGTAAGGTTAAGAATACTCTAGCAAAAGGGCTTCAAGCAGAGTCAATTTTGAAGAGAAAAAGTGGTCACTTTAAGGAGTACTACAATTTGGGACAAGAGCTTGGGAAGGGGCAATATGGAACAACATTCCTATGCACTGAGAAAGCCACTGGGAAAAAGTATGCATGCAAGTCAATTCCAAAAGTGAAATTGGCTATGGATGATGACGTGGAGGATGTGAGGAGGGAGATTGAGATAATGCATCACTTGGAGGGGTGTCCTAATGTGATATCAATCAAAGGGGCTTATGAGGATGGTGTTGCTGTTTATGTTGTGATGGAGTTATGTGGAGGGGGTGAACTCTTTGATAGGATTGTTGAAAAGGGACACTACACAGAGAGAAAAGCAGCAAAACTTGCAAGGACTGTAGTTGGTGTTATAGAGAGGTGTCACTCCCTTGGAGTGATGCATCGTGATCTCAAGCCTGAGAATTTTCTTTTGTTGATGGGAGTGAAGACTCTTCTACTCTTAAGGCCATTGATTTTGGATTGTCCGTTTTCTTCAAACCAGGTTTTGATCAAATGTTCATTCTCTTTTCTTCTTCTTGTTCTTGTCTAATCAAACATCCTTCACTTGTTCTTTTCCTGCCGCCAACGTTTGCTTTTGTTTTGGCCTTTTGGGAGGGTAGTTAATTGATTAACTTGCCTCTTTTTTTTTTTTTTTTTTATTACTTTAACGTGTCTTTTGGAAGGAGGTTGTGGAAAAAAAAGGAAAAAAGAGACTTTTATTTTTAGATTAGGAATAGGAGTGTTATATAATAGTATTTATAAAAATAAAAAAAAGATTAAGATGTTAAGTCCGTGTTAATTTTACTGGAGTGCATTAATAACCAACACCAAAATAAATATTTTCTTCATTGTTCTCAATTTACATGATTGTTATGCGTGTTTGTCATTAACAATAGTCTTCATTTACAGGAGAAATTTTTAAGGACGTGGTTGGAAGTCCTTATTACATTGCACCTGAAGTTCTACGTAGGCATTATGGTCCAGAAGCTGATGTGTGGAGCGCAGGTGTGATCATATACATTCTCTTATGTGGAACACCTCCATTTTGGGGTGGTAAGAGTTCTTAAGATATCTATCTATCTAGCCCTTGAATGATACAATCATTTTTCTTAATTTGTATTTCCTTTTAGGTTTTTATTGGTTCTAATAATTATTCTCCTTGGTAATAGAATCGGAGCAAGAGATATTTGAAGAAGTTTTGCATGGTGATCTTGATTTCTCTTTGGATCCTTGGCTCAATATCTCTGAAAGTGCTAAAGACTTGGTTAGGAAAATGCTTGTTAGAGATCCTAGAAAACGGATAACAGCACATGAAGTTCTTCGTAAGTTTCTGTACTCATATTTCAATGCCACATTTGGCATGGCATTACACATATCATATTTATCTTCAGCATGACCTTATTATTATTCTTTTAATTGCTGATAGTTTCCTTTGATACACCTTCAACACATACAATGTTACTATGAAAATCTTTTAAATAAAATTAATTATTCAGTGCTTAGTTTTTCGTCACTAAAATTACTGTGCTGTTAGATCTTCTCAATTTTATCAAACACACTCTAGGAATGAATTTCTTGTATTAAGACTTTGGACAAAATATTAGGCATTTTATCAGTCTTTCTGACTAGTGAATTGTTATTGTCACAAAATCATAGAAGTTGAAGTTTTGTTACCACCTTGTAATTTGTAAATGATAATGTGCCGATTCTTTGCAGGTCACCCTTGGATTCAGGTTGATGGAGTTGCTCCAGACAAGCCTCTTGATTCTGCAGTTTTGAGTCACCTGAAGCAGTTCTCTGTAATGAACAAGCTCAAAAAAATGGCTCTTAGAGTAAGTAATTTTTATAAGACATGACTCTGTATTAGCAAAGTAGAATATATCAACACACTTCTATTTGGAATTATCAAATCGTGCACTCATAATATTTTCCTTTTTATTCTCTATAGGTTATTGCAGAGAGTCTCTCAGAAGAAGAAATTTCTGAACTGAAAGTCATGTTTAAGATGATAGACACAGACAACAGTGGACAAATTACTTTAGAAAAGCTCAAGGCTGGATTGAAAATGCTTGGTGCAAATCTCAGTGAACAAGAAATTTTTGATCTAATGCAAGCTGTAAGTATTAGTACAGAATTATCTTAAATTTCCTTAATGTCACAAAATAAACCTACATTTTCTCTTTTTTTTCTTGTTTGGCAAACAATTTCTCCTGATAGAATATTTGGATTTTTATTGTTTTAGGAGTAATGATTCTTATATGTAACTAGTCCTATTGGACCTCACAAGTTGTAACTTGACCTAGATTATGATTAGTGAGTGTTTCTAATTCCATTCTTTAGGATTACTCTTATAAGGGAAAGACCATTGAGTATCATTTAGTCAAACATTCTTATGCAAGTAGGCAAAAGTAAAATGGTAAAGGTAGTGTTAATCCTTTTTAGTAGCAGATTCTTATAATAAATTTGTCCCAATTTTTTTTTCTGATCGCAGGCAGATGTTGATAGCAGTGGCACAATTGACTATGGAGAATTCATAGCTGCAACATTGCATTTAAACAAAGTTGACAGAGAAGATCATTTAGTTGCAGCTTTTTCATTTTTTGATAGAAGTGGAAGTGGCTACATCACTCAAGATGAGCTTCAAAAAGCTTGTGAAGAATTTGGCATGGAGAATGTCTGCTTGGAGGAAATGATCCAAGAAGCTGATCAGAATAATGTGAGTACATTTTAATTTTAAAGTAACGCAATTTAATGCTTGATATCTGATGAATGAAACCATAATGCGTGTGCCTCTAACAATAATGCTTGTTATTGTTGTATTAGTGTGGGTTGTAAGTTATGTTAGTGACTTGGTGTTCCTGATCAAATTGAAAATTATGATTTTCCCCGGTTGAATGAAAAGTAAACCATCATTCTAAACAATGCTTTCTTTCTTTGCTGTTCGGATTTTGTATTCTCAATGTACAGATATTCCAAATTTGATTAATCTTTTATGACGTTGTTATATTCATGTTTTACCCTTTCAGGATGGCCGAATAGACTACAATGAATTTGTGGCTATGATGCAGAGAGGCAATGCAGATTTAAGTAAAAACGGTTTGAAGGGTGGCACTGATTTTACTATTGGATTTAGGGAGGCACTATCAGTTTGTTGAGAAAAAAAGTGGAATTGTTTTTATGCCTTTTCCTCACGGTGTTGTGAAATTAATTTCTCTTGAAAAGCTTAGTCAGGGGTATTATTCTGTAAAATTGTTGATTTAGGTTATAGAGGAAAATTCATATCAAACTTTTATTTTAGGTTTCAACTTGGTGACATCTAAATTTCAGCCACACCAGCATTTTATTTAAGAGCATTGAATGCATCATTATGGGTAGGACAATTCAATATCAACAAGTTTAACATGAACTGATGAGACTTGATAATGGAGTTGGTAGAGGGAGCTTTTCAAGTAGTGCCTATCATGCTTAACACTTAGGGTTCAAAGGATTATAATGAGTTGCCTAATGTCAAAAATATCACTATCTGAATCTTATTTCTGTCTTGCCTCTGAATGTTGTAGATATGAATTATAATGTAAAACAGCCTATATATATAGAAGGGGAAAAGGTTTGATCAATTCAATTATAAATCTTTGCAATTTAACATTTATGATCAAAGGCCAAAATTTAGTTAACAAGTCCAATTTAGTCAATGTATAAAATTATTTGAGAAGATACACCGTAATCCTTCCAATGTATAAAATTTGTTATTAAAATGGATAGAAATTTGGACAAAATTCAATTTGCTGTGATTTCCATTATATAATGAAAGAAATCATGTGGACATCAACATTTAACAAAAACATGATGCATGCCTACATGAAGGTTGAGGTGATAGTGCCTTTCATTATCCAGAAGTTGGCTTGAGTGTAATTGTCATAAGTTCTGGCAGATCAATGAGTGAGATTTTGGCTGTCTGGTTAATTATGAAATTCTTAAATTAAATGGGGATCATTACTCCAATTACGATTTTTTTTAATGAATTTGACTCAAATTAGGATTAATATTCTCTTTTATTTGCAAACTATTTTGTCTTGAAATATTTAATGTATTTGGTGACTATTGTCTATCACTTGGTCAAATTAATACCCCAGCTTCATAATACAAGAGAAGTGCTGTCATTACGCTTGTGTTACTTTCATGGTTAGCTGGGATTGCACAAGACGAGTGCTGTCATTACACTACTGTTGATCACTTGGTCAAATTAAATAATCAGAGATAGTAATTATTATGAAAATGAATAAATTTTTATTATATGATTAATTGACCATGAACAGTAGTGTAAGTCTTACTACAAAACTTATGTTTTTTTCATGTATTATATTTTCTTGAAAACGATACTAATTTATTTATAAATATAATAAAATAGGTGATTGAAATGCTTTAAATAGGATGAAGGAAATTAGAAATTAACAGAGAGAGTAACAAGAAGAAAGGGAGGCTGAGCCGGGAAGCGTGAAGGCGGCACGTTCTGACAGCTCACGTGCGGTTGGTGGTAACGTGCGACCAATCGTGTTCCTTCCTCCTGCCATGTTCTCATTCTCATACACAATTACAATAATGCCCCTTCCTTTTCCAAATATATTCTTCTTACATGATTTCAATGTAAGCATTGAAATTGGCAGAAAACACTAATTTTGCTAAGGTGTATATGATGAGTCCATTGTTGATGCGGTCAACAACAAAATGGGCATGCAATTATGTGTTTAATTAATCTTTATAATCACATGAAACAAACTAAAAGACTGATTTGTCCCACACTATAATTAAATTCAGGGGGGGTATGGGTGTGGACCAGGTTCTCTTCTCTCTTCAGAAGAAACAAGCAGAATTATTCTATTCATCATGAATCAGTCAGCATTTTCTAGACAACCACATATATATGTCTGTCTGACAAAATCTCGAAACCAAAACATTACAAAGAAACCTTCTTTATGAAAGAAATGATTGATTAATTAAAAATTAAAATAGTGGGTGATTAACAAAGAAGGAAGTAGAGGAATGTGACATGTTGTGGTTTCCGAAGGCATGTCATGGTTGCAGTAGTATTGACAGTTAAACAATAATAAAAGAAGTGGTAGAAAAGTCACTGTGGCAGTTCCTATTAATCCATCTAATCCCGTTCATTGAAAGCTCGTCCCACTTGAGTTTTTCTTTCCACAAATCTTGATTTGAGTTTTCTCTCTCACTCAACTATACCTTTCAAATTCAACAACGACGATCACACTTATAAACCCTATTCTCTTCGCTTCTTGTGCTCCTAATCCAAACCACCATTAATCTTTTAATTCGTTAACCGATCTCCATTTCACTGCGAGTCTTGTTAATAAATCAATTCCAGTACCCAATCAAGATTCAAGAAACACAAGTTTTAGAGGTAATTATTAATTAACCGTACGTCGTCTATATTTTACATCTGATTTCATTTTCTGGTAGAGAACAGTTCTGAATTTTCACATACATACATACATGATGCTTTTTCTCTTCCTGTCATTGTGATTTGATTCTACAGTTATTGAATTCTTCTTGTTTTAGAATTAGATCAAGTTTGCGAAGAGAGTGCAGGGAATGAACATTCATTTCATTATTGACTGCTTGTCTTATTTCCAAAGATTGGAATGCAGAAACTAATCCCATCACACTCACACACAGTTGTAAATCTTACATTATTAGTTTATCATCATTAAACTTCAAGTAGTCACACGCGTATAAGCCGCATCAAATTAAATCAAATTTACGTAGCAGGGAAGATTACAAAGTTTAAGTAAAAATGATGAGAAAGAAAAAGAGTCTCTAAAGTAAACTTGTCTCATATATTTTCTAGATCTCGCCCTGTTTTGAATATCTTTATGCCATTATAATGGAATAAATTGCATTGAAAGTGTGCCTTTTTTCTCTCGACCATCTAAGTTGTCGTTTTGATCCTATGCTATTTATTTCTTGTATATGTATAAATTTTAAGTCCCTTCTGATACATCCGATGTATAAACTTTAATTTTAGTCTTGTAACAAATTTAATTTGAGTCTTTTAAATTTTGTGTTCTATTTTATCCTTCTCAAATTAATTTTTTTTTAAGATGTTCTATGTCGATTTCACTTAGTGATGATGTGACACATATTTAAACATGTTATACAACAATCATCTTAAAATAACATGTGATGTAACATATTTAAATACATATTACATAATTAGCAAATTAGTAAATGATGGTAAGCATCATTTTCTAACATTTAAAAATTTACATGACACAAAAAAGAATACTTTTTTACAGTTTAAAATTTATGCACCTACAGTTAAAATTTGTCATATTAATAAACCATGAAATAGTATAAAAGAAATAAGACTAATAGAGAAGGGAATAGTAGGCTGTGCTCTTATGATTTCAGGACTGGACACTATGCTTACACATGGTCGGCTTCTACCCCTTAATTCTCATTAATAAAGCAATTTGATTAACGTAATCAACCTTTGGTGAAAATTATGACTAAATGTGCCTTTTATATTGGATTCTCTATGCCATCTCGAAAGTTTGATGGACCTATACCTATAGGTGGTGCTTCCCATAATCATAGTACTATTCAATTATGTGCACCAGAAACAGAGAAAAGCATGTCATTTTTTTACAGGGAAATCATCCTTCAACTGGACTTTATTTTGTGTAATTGTTTACAGCACAATGGAATCTGAAAACGGGGTTGCTGGGGAGGAAGAGAAACGTGTTATTGAGGTGACAACCAAGGTGGAGAATGTAAAGAAAGAAGTTGTAAAGGATTGTAATGGAGCAGAAATTCAGACCAAGAATGAAGTATCTAAACCCACAGTGGAGGCTAAAGGCCCCATTTCTGATGGTGACAAAGTTGCAGTTGAGGCCTCTAAAACTTCTTCTGCAAATAAAAATTCAAAAGGTGCTACTATTAAGGTACCATACAGATGTATCTGAATTATTGTTCGTGATGATTATTTAAAGTTCCAACACATTAATACACACAGTAGGGGGCTTTTACTAATTAACTTAACGTGGTTAGGAAACTGGTGGTAGAGCAAGTGTTGCTTCCAAGAACAACAAAAATGCCAAAGATAAACCCATTTTGAAGGGTCAAAGTTCAATATCCCAAAAACAAAGGCCATCCCTTTCTCAAAGCCTTTCTTTCCCAGCCAAATCAGGTGGTGAAGATGCTATGCAGAAAAGCATTGATGGGTATCTTGTGAAGCCAAAAGTTAGACACATTCAAGGTAATGGGATTAGAGGTGAGGTCCCCGTTCGTCATTTAAACAAGTCCACAAACTCTGAGGTCAACTCACAGACCAAAACCAACCCCAGCATGCCTGGTTTGAAACTCTCCGCGGTAGAGATATTCATTCCTCATTGCCCTTCTTTGTGTAACTTCATTGCCTCTTATCAATGGTTTGTTTCTATGTTCATGACCTTTAGTTTTGTGTACCAGTTTGGAAGGTCTACTGCAGTTACTGCAGTCACCAAGAGCCAAACTTCTGAGGCATCGTTGTAAGATTTACTAAATCCTTCTTTACATTCTGTTTCAGTCTTAAGGCTTGTAGTGTTGCTATCAATAATTCTCAGTTTAAGGCAACTCAATGCCGTGCTTCTATTGGAAAATTTATGTTCAGATGATTGCTCTGCTGAATGGAATCCTTGCTATTCTATTTCTTTTAGGATTTTGCGTTCTGTCCATTCGTAATGAGCTAGCTTCCTTTCTTCTTTTACTTTAGCTTAAATGTTGGTGAAAACTTTCTTATGTTATCAGAAGTGTTAATCATCATCAGAGAAGCAGTAGTGGAAATGGATTTTCCTTTAGATTGGAAGAGAGAGCTGAAAAGCGGAAGGAGGTTGTTGTTTGAACCTTACACCCTACTGATTTACTATTGCAATTGCCAAAACCAGATGTTAATCCTATTTCATCCCTTTTTACTCAGTTTTTCTCAAAGTTTGAGGAAAAAGTTCTAGCCAAGGAAGCAGAAAAAACTAACCAACAAGCAAAATCAAAGGTATATATATATATATATCGTCACAATGACTTAACTTAGAGTTATTAATTTAGATATTTTTTTTTAACAAAGGAAGAAAATAAGAGGTAAAATAAATCGATTTTTTCCTGTTAAGTTAAAATTAACTTGACCCTCAACTTATTCATCTTGTGGTTTAACTAACAGCTTATCTGCTGTTTTAAGCTTATTATTCTTTCCATATTTTGTTCTGGATTTCCGGCAGGAAAACCAAGAGGCAGAGATCAAGCTATTGAGGAAGAGTATAACATTCAAAGCCACTCCGATGCCAAGTTTCTATAAGGAACCACCTCCCAAAGTTGAGCTGAAGAAGGTAAATAATCTAAAGTTAACTTCCAATTGTGGTCATGAAATGTTTGTCTACATTCACAATCTAAATGTTTTTCCCCTTATTTTTTATGGCAATAGATTCTCATCTTGATGGAAATATAACAGCTACAATGTTTTTAATCCTTCTTTTGATCTTCTTTCTTTCTTTCTTTACACATTATATATTATGATGATGTGTTTTATCTACCAATTAGATACCAACAACACGCGCAAAATCCCCAAAGCTTGGAAGGCACAAAGAACCTGCTATGAACAACAATTCAGGAGAAGATGAGTCTTGCTCCAGTCTTCGTGGGAAACAACAGCAGAATGATTCAAACAAAGTTAAGAGTCATAAAGATTTGATTTCAAAGAAACCAATCCGGAAAACCCAAGCCAAGGTGAAGTCTCAAGAAAATGTAACCACAGAAAACAAAGAAGAATGCCAAGCTCCACATGATGTTAACAATTCTGAATGCTGCAAAAAGGACACGGAGTTAAAATCTGAAACAGGTCATGCACCAAATAGTGCACTGCACTGCTTCTAAATTCAACTACACCCGAGATTGTGTCACATGAGGTTACTGTTGGAGTGTAGATTTACATCATTATCGGACTTGATAACTATGTAAGATTAGAGAGCTCAATGTTGTTAATTATTTCATTATCTTTTGTGAATATAGGGGTTGGTTCATGTTCATCATAAACGTGTATTGCAAATAAGACTTTTTATTTTTTTTATTTTTTTATTTATTTATTTTTATTGCTAGCACAATAACTCGTGACTTGTACGGGTATAATTTATAAATTTTTATATTATTTTATTTTAATATATTTGTCATTTTTTTAAAATTTAATATAAGTAAATGTTAATCAGTAGAAATAAGTCATAATATACGTAGAATTATAAATAAGTCGATTGTTAATGTTTAGAGTTTAAGATTTCCAAGGTTTCATGTTTTAGAATTTATGATTTAATTAGTTAAGGTTATGGTTAATTGTTTTAGGATTTTATGGTTTGAAGTTCACTGTTTTGGGTTCATTATTTAAGGTTTGGGACACATGATTTTAGGTGTATATAATTTATGATTTAAGTTTTAAGGTTTAGGGTTCACGATTTAGGATTTTATGATTAAAAGTTTCATAATTTAAGATTTATGATTTATAATTTTATGATTCTGAGTTTAAGATTTCATACTTTAGGATTTAGGGTTTCAATGTTTATAGTTCATCGTTTTTGGGTTTTATAGTTTAAGATCTAATGTTTTTGGTTTGGGGTTTGGGGTTAGGATTTATAATTCATGATTTAGGGTTTTATGATTTAAGGGTTCACTGTTTATGGTTTAGTCATTTATATAAATTGATTTTAAGGTTTTAAGGTTTTAGGTTATTAGATCATGGTTGAATGTTTAAGGTTTAATGTTTAGGTATTAGGAGTTTATTGTGCATGACTTAAGTTTATGGTTTAGGATCTAGTGTTTACCAATTATGGTTTAAGGTTTGAGGTTTAGGATTTTTGGTTTATGGTTAAGTGTTTAGGGTTTCATGATTTAGGTTCTAAGATTTAATGGTTCAATGCCCAAGATTTTATGGTTTAAGGTTGCATGCTCATTGTTTTGAGCTTTAAGGATTTATGGTTTAGTATTTTTGGTTAATGGTTAATGGTTGTGATCTAGGGTTTATGATTCATAGATTTAAGATTTAAGGGTTTTATGGTCTTGGGTTTAGAGTTTATGTTTTATATCAAGTGGTTTATGATTTTAACATTTAGGGTTTTAAGGTTTAAGGGTTGCAGTCTATGATTTATGGCCTTAGGGTCTAGGGTTCATGGTTCATAGTTTGATGGTTATGGTTTTTAAGGTTTCAATGTTTATGATTTATGGTTTCATCCTTTATGGTTCATAAGTTATGGTTTAGGATTTCATCGTTTATGGTCCAAGTTTTACAAATTATGGTTTTAAGGTTTTGGGTTTATGATATATTTATCTTGCATGGTTTAGAGTTTTAAGGTTTATGATTAATTGTTTTAGGGTTCAAGGTTTGTAATTTAGGATTTTATGAATATGAGTTTTAGTGTTGATGACTTCATGATTTAGGGTTTCAAGATTTAGGTTTTAATGTTTCAAATTCATTGTTTTAAGTTTTAGGGTTCAAGGTTTAATATTTTTTCATGGTTAAAGGTTGGTGTATATGGTTTATGATATAAGAATTTATGGTTTATGATTTATGGTTTTAGGATTTCGAGTTTCATAATTTAAAGTTTATGGTTTAGGGTTTAGAGTTTTAAAATTTAGTGTTTATGATCTAGGGTTTAGGCTTTAAGATTTTAAAGTTTCATGTTGCATGATTTATGATCCTTAAGGTTTCATTCATGATTTATGAATTCATTTATGAAATCATAAATTAGGGTTTATTGTTTTATTTATGAAACCTTAAATTCTTAAGGTTTCATTTATGAAAATTTTAAATCTTTAGTGTTTCATTCATGATTTATGATCTCATTTATGAAACCCTAAAACCTTAAGGTTTCATTAGGGTTTTATTCATGAAACCCTAAATCCCTAAGGTTTCATTCATGATTTAGGGTTTCATTTATTAAATCTTAAATTAGGTTTTAGGGTTTCATAAAAATCCTTAGAGTTACATTCATGATTCTAAAGCTTGAATTATGAAACCCTAATCCCTAATTTAGGGTTTCATTTATAAAATTATAGATTGGGGATTAAGATTTCATTTATGAAAACTAAAATTAGGATTTAGGGTTGAAACCTTAAATTAGGATTTAATGTTTCATAAATAAAGCCTTAAATCCTTAAGGTTTAATTCATGATTTAAGGTTTCATTTATCCCATCCTAAACCCAAATTTAAGATTTCATTTAAAAAACCCAAAATTTGTTTGGTTTCATTTATGAAATATGAATTCCTTAGGATTTTATTAATAGTTTATGATTGCACGGGGTTTCATTTATGAAACCTTATTTCTTTAAGGTTTCATTCATGAATTTGGGTTTCATTTATGAATCCTTAAATTCTTATGATTTCTTTCATGATTTAGAGTTTTATTTTTGAAACCCTAAATTAAGATTGATGGTTTCATTTGTTAAATCCCAAATCTTTAATGTTTCATTTATGAACTCCTAAATCCTTAAGGTTTCATTATAGGTGAAATACATGTTTTGAAAATTTAAAAAAGATGAAATCACATGAGAATTGTCTATAAAATTTATAAAAAAAAATGAACAAACAAAATGAATGTCTTGAAAATTTTTAAAAAAATAAAAAAATTAAAAATATGAGGAAGTTCTTGAATTTATTTAAAAAAATGAAAATTAAAAAAAGCATAAAAAACAAGAGGAATATCTTTAAAATTTACTAAAATAAATAAAAATTTAAAAATATGAAAAAGAAAAAAGGAATGTTATGAAATTTTTATTAAAAAAACTAAAAATATGAAAAGTATTAAAAACCGGACAACTGCCTTGAAATTTTTAAAATATGAAAAAAAAAAGAGAAATGTCTTGAAATTTAAAAAAAAAAGAAAATTTTAAAATTTCAAAAAACAAGAGGAAAGCCTTCCAAATTTTAAAAAAAAATATTTTTTTAAATATAAAAAAAACAAGAGTAATGTCTTCAATTTTTTTTAAAAAAAGGAAAATATGAAAACACAAGAGTTATGTCTAGAAAAGTTTCAAAATAAATAAAATTTTTAAAAATATGACAAAACAAAGTGAATGCATTTAAGTTTTATAAAAAATGAAAATTTTAAATAATAAAAAACCAAGAGGAAAGTCTTGATAATTTCAAAAAAATAAATTTTTTAATAATAAGAAAAAATAATAGTCTTGATTTTTTATTTTAAAATATTAAACAACAAAATAAATACTTTAAATATAAATTCAATCCTAAATTAAAACCTAAATATTTAATGTTTCAAAAATGAAATAATTTAGGTTTACATAATAAAACCTTAGATATTTAGGATTTCGTAACTAAATTCCTTCATATTTAGTATTTCACAAATGAAATATTAAATTAAAATCCTAATTATTTGGGGTTACATTAATTAGAACTTGAATATTTTTGGTTTCATAGATAAAATTCTAAATATTTATTGTTGAAACCTTAATTGTTGAAACCTTAAATAATTTGGGTTTTGTAAATAAAATCTTAAATATTCACTTTTTCATATATGAAAACATAAATAATTACAATTTCATCTAAATTTCATCTTAATTATTTAGGATTTCATTAATGAAACACTAAAATTCATCATAAATTGAAACCCTAAATATTTTGGATTTCATAAATTAAACCCTAAATATTAGTGTTTCATGAATATAACATTAAATCAAAACCCTAATTATTTATGAAACCCTTAAACTCAGCCTAAATTGAAACTTTTAATATTTATGATTTTGTAAATAAAATCATAAATATCTCATGTTTCATAAATGAAAACCTAAATTCAAATCATAAGTAAGGTTTCATTATGTTGGATTTTATTAATGAAACCTTAAATTTCATTTTAAATTAAAATCCTAAATAATTTTGGTTTTATAAATAAAACCTAAAATATTTAGGATTGCATAAATGAAATATTAAATTGAAAACTTAATAATGTTTAGGGTTTCATAAATAAAATCATGTTTATTTAGTGAAACAATAAATTAAAACCTTAAATATTTACGATTTCATAAATAAAATCATAAATATTTAGGGATTCAATAAATTAAAGCTCAATCATTTAGGATTTTATTCATTAATGAAACTCTTAATTTCTTCTTAAATTGAAACGCTAAATATTTATGGTTCCATAAATAAAACCATAAATATTTAGTATTTTATAAATAAAACATTAAATCGACACCTAATAATTTAAGATTTCATTAATAAAACCTTAAAACTCAACCTGAATAAGTAGGCTTTCGTTTAAAAATCAAAATATTTAGCCTTTTATAAATGAAACATTAAATAGAAACCTTAAATATTATTTAGGGTTTCATTATAGACACTCAAATTATTTATGGTTTCAATAATAAAAACCTAAAACTAACACTAAATTGAAACCCTAAATATTTCGAGTTTCATAAATAAAGTTTTAAATGTTAAGGGTTTCATAGTTAAAACAGTCATACAAGATCTAAATAAAAGAATATAATTTTTATAAAAGTTTTTTTCAACTAGAGAACAACAATCAAAAGATTTATATAAATGAATACACATTTCACAAAAAGTTTTAATGAATGAATATAACAAACACAAAAGATTTTGATCAATGAGAATAATAATCACACAAGATCTAAATCAAATACTATAATTTTTATAAAAGTTTTTTTTATACAAGAGAACAACTATCATAAAATATTTTGATGAATGAAAAGAACAAACACAAAAACAATCACAAAAGATCTAAATGAATGAATATAATTTTTATAAAAGTTTTTTTATACTAAAGAACAACTATTAAAAGATTTATATAAATGAATACAAATTTCACCAAAAGTTTAATTAAATGAATAAAACAAACACAAAAGATTTAAAAGAATATATATAATTTTCACAAAAGGTTTTAATGAATAAGAATAATAATCTCATAAGATCTAAATGAAAAACTATAATTTTCATAAAAAAAAAATTTATACAAGTGAACAAATATCACAAAAAGTTTTGATGAATGAAAAGATCACATAATATATAAATAAAAGAATATAATTTTCATAATTTTTTTTTATATAAGAGAAAAAATTCACAAACTATTTATATAAATGAATACAAATTTCACCAAAAAAAAATTAATAAATGAAAAATCAAACTTAAAAGATTTAAATAAAAAATTTAATTTGACTTATTATCCAAATATTCATTTTGTTTATTTTTTGTGTTAAAATTGATTCATTTTTATCAAAATTGAAATCAACTCCATGAACTTCTTTTTGAACCTTATTCCTTCCCTGCATCTCTCTTCTTTTCTCCTAACCCTCCTCTAACTACTACTCTTCATGGAGTTAAATTCAATTGACAAAAACAAATTGAATATTTTTTACAAATAAAAATTATAATTGAGCACAAAAAATAATTAAATATAATTGTGACAAAAGATTTTATTAAATGTATATAATTTTCACAACAGGTTTTCATGAAATAAACCAACAAACACAAAACATTTAAAAGAATAAATAGAATATTCACAAATGCTCTAAATGAAAAAAATATAGTTTCCATAAAAGTTTTTTACAACAAGAGAACAACAATCTCATAAGATTTATGTGAATGAATACAAATTTCACAATAAGTTTTGATGAACGAAGCTAGTAAACACAACTGATTTAAAAGAATAATTATAATTTTCACAAAAGGTCTTAATGAGAATAACAATCACATAAGATTTAAATAAAAGAACATCATATTTCATAAAATTTTATTTGTACAAGAGAATAACTTTCACAAAAGATTTAAATAAATTAATATAAATTTTACAAAAAGTTTTGATGAATGAAAATAATAAATACAAACGATTTAAAACAATAAATTTTTAAAAAAAATTTAATGAATGAGAATAGCAATCACACAAGATCTAAATGATATAATATAATTTTCTTAAAAGTTTAACTACACCACACAACCACTATCACAAAAGATTTATAAGAAAGAATATAATTTTCATAAAAAAAAATAATTTCTAAAAGAAAACAACTATCACAAAAGATTTATATGAATGAAAATAACAAACACAAAAACAATTATGTAGTATCTAAATAAAAGAATATAATTTTCATAAAAAGTTTTTTATACCAGAGAACTATCACAAAACATTAATATCAATGAATTCAAATTTCATAAAAAGTTTTGATGAATGAAAAGAAAAAGCACAAAAACAATCACACCAGATCTAAATGAAAAAAAATATAATTTTCATAAAAGTTTTTTATACAATATAACACCTATCACAAAAGATTTGAAATGATAAATATAATTTTCATAAAAGATTTTGATGAATGAAAATAATCATCACACAAAATCTAAATGAAATAATATAATTTTCATAAAATTTTTTTTATAATAAAGACAACTAACAAAAGATTTATACAAATTTCACAAAAAGTTTTGTTGAATAAAAATAAAAAATATAAAAACAATCACACAATATCTAAATGAAAGAATATAATTTTCATATAAGTGTTTTGATACTAGAGAACAACTATTAAAAGATTTATATAAATGAATAAAATGTTAAAACTAAGACATTTGATGATGCTTTACCCCTAATACTTTGATAGATTTTGATGATAACAAATGTGATAATATTTGATCAATTAATGATTTCAAACTAAGTGATTTTAGGAAATCAAAGTGAGAACAAACAATGGTAAAATCACTCAAATTCTCACTTGCATCCTAACTGTCTGATAACTCGTAATGACTAATCAAGCACTATAATTTCTCCTAATCAGACTAAAATAAGCCACGGAACAAACCATGGTAAGTCTTGAAAAGACTCATGCAAAGTCTAAGACCAGACTATGTTTATGTATTGGACCAGACCATGTATGGAACACGGTTAGACAACGTAAAACTAAGCCAGACGATGTTTGAAGCTAAGCCAGATGGTGTCTGAAACTAGGCCAGACCATGTCCTTGATTCCAGATCATGGTCAATTAGACCAGACTATATCTGTTAAGCTAAACGTTGTCTGTGTAGGAATAAAATATGGTATGTCATATGTACTGAGGAATATGTGTTTTATAATTAATTATTTACACAAATAAAGGCAATGTTATTACAAAAATAAAGGGAGATACTTTCTAATCTTACTCTCTTATATTCCTCGTATTGCTTGCATGTCTCAAATTGTGTGAAGTGTGTAACAACAGCCAAAAGACTAATCAGCATTTGGATGCACACCTGAAGCTAAAAGCTAACTGTGACAGAGACATAAACCTGCTCTTGTCACATCAAGCACCATCAAAGCTACTTCAACACTCTTTTGTGAGACAATGAAAAAAAAAAACCTTCTTCAACGTTCAAATTCATGAAGCTCACTATATAAGGAAGCTTTCATGCAACGAGAAGACTAATGAACCATAATGAACTCATTCAAATTAATCTGCAAGCAAAGCACTCTGAGAAAAAGCCAAGAAACACGAGCTAAGAGAAAAGAGAATACCCATCCTTTACAAGCTCATTTAGATTCAACACTTGTTCATATCCTCTCTTTGAGAGTCATCTGAATCTTATACATTTTTTATAGAAAGCCAGGAATGACTTAGTGATTAAAGAATACTTTGGAAGTATAATCTCAGGGGGAGATTCATATTGATAACCAGAAGTGGTTTAGAATACTTATAGTTAGTAATGGCATAGAGAATACTTGTAGTCAGAAGTGGCAGTGAAGAATCCTTGTTTTGTAATCAGGAATCTTTTAATAGTTGTTAAAGGAGAACTGGACGTAGCTCAAGTTGAGTGAACGAGTATAAAAATAAGCTTTCATTTGTTGTCTTATGATTACATATATTTATATTGCCTACTGTGCTCTTTTGGAAAGGCTTTCAAAGCTTTGCCATGCAAGGATATATTTGTTGATTTAAACTAAGATATATCCAAAAGGCAACTTGTGAATTAATAGTATTTACGAAAAAAATTTAACCCACTATTCAACCCCCCTTCTAGTACATTCTTGTATATTTCATAAAACAAAGACAAGATTTAAAAGAATACATATAATTTTCACAAAATGTTTTGATCAATGAGAATAATAATCACACAAGATCTAAATGAAAGACTATAATTTTCATAAAAGTTTTTTTTTTATACAAGAGAATAAATATTACAAAAAGATTTTATGAAAGAAAAAAACAAACAAAAACAATCACAAAATATCTAAACGAAAGAATATAATTTTCATAAAAAAAAAAAAAACTATCATAAAAAGTTTTGATAAATGAAAAGAATAAACGTAAAAACAATCAAATAAGAAAAACAATCACACAAGATTTATACAAGATCTAAATGAAAGAATATAATTTTCATAAAAGTTTTTTTATACAAGAGAATAATTATCACAATTTTTTTTTATGAATGAAAAGAACAAACAGAAAAACTATCACAAAAGATTTATATGAAAGAATACAAATTTCACAAAATATTTTGATGAATGAAAATAACAAATACAAAAACAATCACATAATACCTAAATGAAAGAATATAATTTTCATAAAAGCTTTTTTATACAAATAAACAATTATCAGAAAAAATTTAATATCAATGAATACAAATTTCACAAAAAAATTTTGATGAATGAAAATAACAAACAAAAAAAAATCATACAAGATGTAAATGAAAAAATATAATTTTCATAAAAGTGTCTTTATACTAGAGAACAACTATTAAAAGATTTATATAAATGAATACAAATTTCATAAAAAGTTTTAGTAATGGAATAAAACAAACACAAGAGATTTAAAATACATATAATTTTCACAAAAGGTTTTGATCAATGAGAATAATAATCACACAAGATCTAAATGAAAGACTATAATTTTCATAAAAGATTTTTTTTATACAAGAGAACAAATATTACAAAAAGATTTTATGAAAGAAAAAAAAAAAAAAACAATCACACAAGATCTAAACGAAAGAATATAATTTTCATAAAAAAAAAACTATCATAAAAAGTTTTGATAAATGAGAATAATAATCACACAAGATCTAAATGAAAGACTATAATTTTCATAAAAGATTTTTTTTATACAAGAGAACAAATATTACAAAAAGATTTTATGAAAGAAAAAAACAAACAAAAACAATCACACAAGATCTAAACGAAAGAATGTAATTTTCATAAAAAAAAAACTATCATAAAAAGTTTTGATAAATGAAAAGAACAAACACAAAAACAATCAAATAAGAAAAACAATCACACAAGATCTAAATGAAAGAATATAATTTTCATAAAAGTTTTTTTATACAAGAGAATAATTATCACAATTTTTTTTATGAATGAAAAGAACAAACAGAAAAACTATCACAAAAGATTTATATGAAAGAATACAAATTTCACAAAATATTTTGATGAATGAAAACAACAAATACAAAAACAATCACATAATACCTAAATGAAAGAATATAATTTTCATAAAAGCTTTTTTATACAAATAAAAAATTATCAGAAAAAATTTAATATCAATGAATACAAATTTCACAAAAAAGTTTTGATGAATGAAAATAACAAACAAAAAAACAATCATACAAGATTTAAATGAAAGAATATAATTTTCATAAAAGTGTCTTTATACTAGAGAACAACTATTAAAAGATTTATATAAATGAATACAAATTTCACAAAAAGTTTTAGTAATGGAATAAAACAAACACAAAAGATTTAAAAGAATACATATAATTTTCATAAAAGGTTTTGATCAATGAGAATAATAATCACAGAAGATTTAAATAAAAGACTATAATTTTCATAAAAGCTTTTTTATACAAGAAAATAAATATCACAAAAAGTATTAATGAATCAATAGAACAAACACAAAAATATAAAAGAATACATATAATTTTTACAAAAGGTTTTGATCAATAAGAATAATAATCACAAAAAGTTAATATCAATGATTACAAATTTCACATAAAGTTTTAAGGAATGAAAATAACAAACAAAAACAATCACACAATATCTAAATAAAAAAATATATAATTTTATAAAAGTTTTTTATACAATATAAAACATATAACTAAATATTTAAAATAACAAATATAATTTTCACAAAAAGTTTTAATGAATGAGAATTATCATCACACAAAATTTAAATGAAAGAATATAATTTTCATAAAATATTTTTTATACAAGAGAACAATTATCACAAAAAGTTTTTATGAAAGAAAAGAACAAACACAAAAACAATCACACGATCCAAATGAAAGAATGTAATTTTCATAAAAGTTTTTTTATACAATATAACACCTATCAAAAAAGATTTAAAATAATAAATATAATTTTCATAAAAGGTTTTGATGAATGAGAATAATAATCACACAATATCTAAAATAAAAAGAATATAATTTTTAAAAAACCTTGTTTATAAAAGTGAATAACTATCATAAAAGATTTATATGAAAATAAAAATTTCACAAAATATTTTGATGAATGAAAATAACAAACATAAAAAAATTCACACAAGATCTATATGAATAGAACATACACTAAATATTTAAATGAATGAATAAAATTTTTACAAAAGATTTTTCATGAATGGGAATAATAATCACAAAAGATCTAAATGAAAGAATATAATTTTCGTAAAACTTTTTTTTATAAAAGAGAACAACAATAAAAAAAAATAATATAAATGAATACAAATTTCACAAAATATTTTTAAAAAATAAAAATAACAAACACAAAAACAATCACACAACATCAAAATGAAAAAAATTAATTTTCATAAAAGTTTTTTTTATACAAGAGAACAACCATCACAAAAAAATAATAATATAAATGAATACAAATTTCACAAAATGTTATGATGAATGAAAATAACAAATACAGAAACAATCTCATAACATCAAAAGGAAAAAAACATAACTTTCATAAAAGTTTTTTTTATACCAGTGAACAACTAACACAAAAAAAATAAAAAAAAATGTAATTTTCATAAAAAAAAAATTATACAAGGGAACTATCACAAAAGGTTTTCATGAATGAAAATAAAAAACACAAAATTTAAATGATTAAATATAATTTTCATAAAAATTTGCAAGAATGAAACTAATTATCACAAAAGATTTAGAAGAAAAACAAAATTATTTGGATTATTGCAAAATTTTTATTTTATTTATTTTTGGTGCTTAATTTTGTCCTCTAATTTTACATTTACAAAATATTAAATTATGTCATGGTCGTCAATTGAAATCAACTCCATAAACTTCTTTTTCAACTCTCTTCCCTCCCAACATCTCCCTCCTCCTCCTCTCTTAACCCTCTTCTAACTACTACTCTTCATGTAGTTAAACTTTAATGGACAAAAATAACATGATTGAATAGTATTTTTTTTTTAAAATTCTAAATTAAGCACAAAAAAAAAATGAATATCATTTTGATAAAAGAAATCAACCAACAAGAGCACAAAAAAAAAATGAATATCAATTTGACAAAAAAGTTTTGATAAAAGAAACCAACAAACAAAAAACATTTATAAGAATAAATAGAATATTTATAAATAAAAAAAAAATTAATGAATAAGAATAACAATCACTTAAGATCTAAATGAAACAATACAATTTTCATAAAAAAAAATTATACAAAAGAACATCCATAAAAAAATATTTAGCAAAATGAATACAAATTTCAAAAAAAAAAAAAATGAATGAAAATAACAAGTACAAAAATAATCACACAAACATCAAAATGGAACAATATAACTATAAAAAAAAAGTTTTTTTTTATACTAGAAAACAACTAGCATAAAAAAAAATATCATAAATGAATACAAATTTCACAAAATATTTTGATGAATGAAAATAAGAAACACAAAAACGATCACAACATCAAAATGAAAAAAAAATATTACTTTCATAAAAAAAAAATTCTAAAAGAGAACAACAATCACAAAAGTATAATATAAATGGATACAATTTCACAAAAAGTTTTTAAAGAATATAAATAACAAACACAAAAACAATCACACAACATTAAAGTGAAAAAAATTAATTTTCATAAAAAAAAATTTATACAAGAAAACAACTATCACAAAAAAATAATATAAAAAAAATACAAATTTTACAAAAAGTTTTTATGAATGAAAATCATAAATACAAAAACAATCACACAACATCAAAATGAAAAATATGATTGTCATGAAATTTTTTTTTATAAAAGAGAACAACTATCACAAAATTATAATATAAAAAGAATACAAATTTCAAAAAAAGTTTTAATGAATGAAAATCACAAACACAAAAACAATCACACAACATCAAAATGAAAAAAAAAATGATTTTCGTAAAAGTTTTTTTTTATAAAAGAGAACAATAATCACAAAAAAATAATATAAATGAATATAAATTTCACAAAAAAAATTAAAGAATAAAAATAACACAAAAACAATCACACAACATCAAAATAAAAAAAAATTCATAAAAGTTTTTTTTTTTTATAAAAGAGAACAACTATCACAAAAATATATATATATATATATATATATATATGACTACAAATTTCATAAAAAGTTTTGATAAATGAAAATAAAAAAAAACAATCATATAACTTCATAATGAAAAAAAAAATCATAATTTTTTTTTATACAAGAGAACAAATATTACAAAAAAAATAATATAAAAAGAACACAAATTTCACAAAATTTTTTTAGCACAAAAACAATCACATAACATCTAAATGAAAGAATACAAATTTCACAAAAAGTTTGTTGAATGAAAATAACAAACACAAAAATTCACACAAGATCTAAATGAAAAAATTAATTTTCATAAAAGTTTTTTGTTTCAAGAGAACAACTATAAAAAAATGAATACAAATTTCACAAAAAATTTTGTTGAATGAAAATAACAAACATAAACACGATCACACAACATCTAAATGAAATAATACAAATTTCATAAAAAATTTGTTAAATGAATATAACAAACACAAAAATTCATGCAACATCTAAAGAAAAAATGAATTTTCATAAAAGGTTTTCACGAATGAGAATAATAATCACATAAGATCCAAATGAAATAATATAATTTTCATAAAAGTTTTTTTTTTCAAGAGTACAACTATCAAAAAATGAATACAAATTTCATAAAATGTTTTGTTGAATAAAAATAACAAACACAAAAAAAATCACACAAGATCTAAATAAAAGAATACAAATTTCATAAAAAGTTTGTTGAATGAAAATAACAAATACAAAAATTCACACAAGATTTAAATAAAAAATTAATTTTCATAAAAGGTTTTCATGAAAGAAACCAACCAAAACAAAAGATTTAAAAGAATAAATATAATTTTCACAAAAAAATTTTATGAATGAAAATAATAATCACACAAGATCCAAATGAAAGTATATAATTTTCATAAAAAAAAATTTTATACATGAAAACAACTACCACAAAATAAATACAAATTTTACAAAAAAATTTGTTATAATGAAAATAACAAATAGAAAAACAATAACACAATATCTAAACGAAAGAATACAAATTTCACATAGAATTTGTTAAATGAAAATAACAAACACAAAAAAATTCACACAAGATTTAAATGAAAAAAATATAAATTAATACAAATTTGACAAAAAAAAATTTATTCTTCAGAGATCATATTACAACTAGGAAAAGAAGTATCATACCTCTATGTTGCCAACCTCAACCATTGGTCCCTAGTCTCAAGATCTCGCTAGTTTATATGATAAGGTGATGATAATTCACTAGCCTTTGTCCTGTATTTTTCAGAGCTGCCAGATAAAGAATGTTTTGATTCTCCTTCCTTTCTTGCCAGTGCTGCCTTGAGGCCGGTAATCTGAAACACAATTCTATAGTTAGACTTAATTGGAGTTGGAAAATGGAATTACTAAGATTTTTATGGAAAGAACCACAAAATTGGATTTGACTATCAACCTGTTCCTTGAGCTCTTTAACATCTGCACTATCTTTGTTTACTCGAGCAACACCAAGTTCAACTATGGCAATTCTTTCAACAAATTTTAAGGTACTAATTATTTCACCAATAGAATCACTCTCTGGACTTATGTGAACAAACATTAGAGTCTTAGCCTGTCCTCCTGAAACAACCCAACCAACATTATCAAAATTCCAAGGAATAGTACAACTCAGGAACAAGAATAATATAGCTGGCAAACCAACTTCTTAAACCTTACCTAGTGAATCTTGGAGTAGTTGTGTGAGTTTACTATTTCTATAAGGAACGTGTGAGTTCCTCTGAGCAAGGGAAGCAATGACATCTCCTAAAGCTGAAAGAGATTTGTTAATATGCTGTGCCTCTTTTGTTTGCTCCATCAGTGACCAGCAAATCCCTGACTTGCTCATTATAAATCTCAATCATTTGAACAGAAATGTCATAGTGGAAAGTGTCTCTTCTTTGATCTGCTATAAGAAACAAATCACTTAGAGCCCTGTAATTTACACCTTGGCTTTTCTCTGTGATCTCTTTTGGTCTAGTCTACATATTAAAAACATAAATCAGCAAATGATTATAAAAAATTTCGTTCTTTTTTTGTTGTTTACAGAGAAAAAATGCAATTGGTAATTGGATATGGATCCTACCATAGTGTAAGTTTTTCCTGATCTCATTTGGCCATATGCAAACATTATAACCATCAAGGATAGACATAACGAATGGCTGCATATCTAGGAAGACCTTGGCTGCAACAGAAGAAAAAATTTTCAATTACACAAAAACTACAAATCTAGGAGATAATTGTAACCAAAAAGCAAACCAACCTAGAGTTGTAGATGGTCTAAAGACTTTGTTAAATTTGAAGGACCTGCGTCCCTTCCCATTCTTTAAAGGAATATTAACTGTGATAGTTCCATCTTCTGTATTTTCCACCGCACTCAAATGGTTTGATTGTTCGGGAAAGAAGGGTCTTACCCAACAGTACACCCTAATACTTCCTGGTGAAACAAATTTACTCATCTTAATTCAATTTTGGGATTAAAAATAAATAAACAAAGCCATAAAGGCCTGAACCAAAAGCAACAAACCAACCAGAGATTTCTATTATCCTTAAGATCCTAGACTTGATTGTATAGTTTGTGATTTTCTTCAAGAACTCTATGATATCCAAAAGCAGCATTACCTAAGCCATGCATGTCATTATGCATATTCAAGTTAATAAGTTACTTCAGGTAGTTAAGCTGTAATTAGCTTTCTATTTCATTAATCAATCACAACTCACAAGGCAACAAAGAAAGGAGGAGAACAATAGAGCGAAAAACTTCAATCAAAAAACCACAAATCATTACCAAGATTGGAGAAATCCTCGTGAAATTTCGTTTGCATGAACTGCATACCAGCTTTTGTCTTGTGAAGGGTATGCCTTAGCTCCTACAATAACATAAGGAACATGCAAGTATTTAACTAACGTAGTAAGATATTGCAAAAGATTAAACGTGATAAATATGATCTCGGATTCTCTACTTCAACTTTTCTTTGCTTCTGGTCAAAGAGCATTTGCTGCTTCAGAAATTGCCTTTGTGATTCCCCATCAGCAACTTGATTTTTATGATTGCGATCCTCTTTTTTTGTTACCATAGCATTAACTTGATTTTTATGAATGGAATCCTCTTTTTTTGTTAACATATGAAACTTCTTCTCCCCCTAATCACAAAATAGATGAACCTAAGAATTAAAGCATTTTCAAGTTTCATCAAGGTCCTGGAATATGTAAAAACACAAGGCCTGTTACCTTTTATCTGTCATAGCAAACCCATTGCTTATCGCAAAAATCAACTTAAGTAAGAACAAACACTCTAGGAATGGGCTAAAAACTTAAGAAGGTAAAAATTGTCATACCCGTTCACCTTGGCTTGTAATTCGTCTCTCAAACTCCTCAATAACCTTGTTTAAAACAGATTCAACCAACTGTTCCATGTAGAAGAAGAAAAATATTACTAAAAAAACAACTAGTTTCAAAGGCACTCTCTTGCTCTTAGTATTATGAAAATGACTAAATGGAACTGAAGCAGCAGGAGTCTAGTGATGGGACTGTGAATGTGATATTGCTTGATAATAATGTTATGATTTTCAAAATCTTTTTATTATGATAGAGGCAAAGAGTCTCAAATAAATTAATAGACTTCTAATCAATAAAGTTGTGATGAAATTTAGCTGTGAAACACATAGAGCTACATATTCCTCCCTTACCATTAGAACTTCTTCTGGGTTCTTATCCGATAGAATTGCACAAACAAGCGCACTCAAAGAATGGGAACCAAACTGCAATTATAGAAATATATATATAAAAAAAAACATTGGTTATTCTTTCTGTTCAGCCAGACTAGTCCAAAGCAGGTACAAATGTCAAAAACCAAGCTTACCTACCTTTTTAATATAGTCAGACTTCAGAATTAAGAGCAACGATAGATTTGTCATTGTGCGAAGAAGTCCTTGACAAGGAATTCGTAAATGGATCCGAATTTTTTCTCACAAAAGATTTGGTAGACAGTGGGTTTGGGATTTCCACCGAATTTCCTCACCCCATTCATGAATACAAATTTCACAAAAAAAAATTGATGAATGAAAAGATCAACCACAAAAGATTTAAAAGAAAAAATATAATTTTCACAAAAAATTTTCATAAATGAGAATAATAATCACACAAGATTCAAATAAAAAAATATAATTTCCATAAAAGTCTTTTTATACAAGAGAACAAGTATCACAAAATGAATACAAATTTCACAAAAAATTTGTTGAATGAAAATAACAAATACAAAAAAATTCACACATGATCAAAATGAAAAAATAATTTTCATAAAAGAAAATTTATTCAAGAGAACAACTATCACAATATATTTATATGAATTAATACAAATTTCACAAGAAATTTTGATGAATGAAAGAACAAACATAAAAGATTTAAAGGAATAAATATAATTTTCACAAAATTTTTTTATGAATGTCAATAATAATCACAAAAGATCCAAATAAAAGTATATAATTTTTATAAAAGTTTTTTTATACTAAAGAACAACTATCACAAAAAATTTATATAAAGAAATACAAATTTTACAAAAAGTTTTAATGAATGAAAATAAAAGTTTCACAAACTTCACAAAAAGTTTTCAAGAATGAAAATAACAAAGACAAAAACAAATCACACAAGATGTAAATAAAAGAATATAATTTTCATAAAAGTTTTTTTTATACAAGAGAACAACAATAAAAAAAAAAGTATAAATGGATACAAATTTCACAAAAAGTTTTGAAGAATGAAAATAACAAACACAAAATCAATCACACAACTTCAAAATGAAAAAAAATATAATTTTCATAAAAAAAAATTTATTCAAGAGAACAACTATCATGAAAAAAATAATATAAATGAATACAAATTTCACAAAAAGAATCAAACAAGATCTAAATGAAAGAATATAATTTTCATAATTTTTTTTACAAGAGAACAACTATCACAAAAGGTTTATATGAATGAATAAAAATTTTACAAAAAGTTTTGATGAATAAAAGTGACAAACACAACAAAAATCGCACAAGTTTCAAATGAAATAATATAATTTTCATAAAAAAAAATTATACTAGAAAACAATTATGACAAAAAGTTTATATAAATTAATAAAATTTCCATAAAACATTTTGATGAATAAAAGTGACAAATACCACAAAAATCACATAAGATCTAAATGAAATAATATAATTTTCATAAATGTTTTTTTTATATTAAAGAAAAACTATCACAAAAGATTTATATAAATGAATAAAAATTTCACAAAAGGTTTTGATGAATGAAAATAACAAATACAAAAACAAACACACAATATTAAAATGAAAGAATATAATTTTCATAAAAGTTTTTTTTATACTAAATTAAGATAAACTATCACAAAAGATTTATATAAATGAATACAAATTTCACAAAAAGTTTTGATGAATGAAAATAATAAATACAAAAACAATCACTCAAGATCTAAATGAAAGAATATAATTTTCATAAAGGTTTTTTATATTAAAGAACAACTATCATAAAAAATTTATATAAATGAATATAAATTTCACAAAAAGTTTTAATAAATGAAAATAACAATCACAAAATCTAAATAAAAGAATATAATTTTCATAAAAGTTTTTTATCTACAAAAGAACAACAATCACAAAAAAAATATATATATATAAATAAATACAAATTTCACAAAAAATTTTAAAAAATGAAAACAACAAACACGCAATATCTAAATAAAAGAATATAATTTTCATAAAAAAAATTATAAAAGAAAACAACTACCACAAAAGGTTTATATAAATGCATACAAATTTCACAAAAAAGTTTTTATGAATAAAAGTAACAAACACAAAAATAATCACACAAGATCTAAATAAAAAAATAGAATTTTCATAAAAGTGTTTTTATATTAGAAAATAACTACCACAAAAGATTTATATAAATAAATACAAATTTCACAAAAAGTCTTGATGAATGAAAATAACAAAAAAAAAATCACAGAAAATCTAAATGAAAGAATAAAATTTTCATAAAACTTTATTAATACAAGAACAAGTACTGCAAAAGAATTAAATGAATAAATAGAATTTTCACAAAAGATTTTGATGAATAAGAATAATAATCAAACAAGATCTATATGAAAAATATAATTTTCATAAAATTTCTTTTTATACCATAGAACTATCACAAAAAATTTTGATGAATGAAAATAAAAAAATCCAAATAATTTAAATGAATGAATATAATTTTCACAAAATGTTTTGATGAAAAAAACTAATTATCACAAAAGATTTAGGAAAAAAAACAAAATTAATTGACTTATTATCAAAATATTCATTTTATTTATTTTTTGTGTTTAATTTTGTTCTCTCATTTTACATCTAAAAATTATTAAATTGAATCATTTTCATAAATTGAAATCAACTCCATAACCTTCTTCTTGAACCCTCTTCCCTCCTTACATCTCCCTCCTCTTCTCCTAACCCTCCTCTAAGGACTACTCATTGAGGAGTTATACTTCCATTGACAAAACTAACTTAATTGGATAGTATTTTCAACAATAAAAAGTTCAAATTGAGCACAAAAAATAAATGAATATCATTTTGATAAAATCTTTTAATAAAAGAAACCAACAAACAAAAAAAACATTGAAAAAGATAAATAGTATTTTCACCAAAAGTTTTGTTGAAGAAGAATAACAAAAAAATAAAACAAATGTATACAAATTTCAGAAAAAGTTTTGAAAAATGAAAATAACAAATACAAAAACAATCACGCAACTTCAAAATGAAAATAACAATCAAAAAAAAAAAATCACACAAGATTTAAACGAAAAAATATAATTTTCATAAAAGTTTTTTCATACAAGAAAATAATAATTACAAAAAAAATAAAAAAAATGGATACATAATACAAATTTCACAAAAAAATTTGATGAATGAAAATAAAAAATACAAAAATAATCACACAATATTTAAATGAAAGAATATAATTTTCATAAAAGTTTTTTTATACAAGAGAACAACAATTACAAAAAAAATAAAATGAATGGATACATAATACAAATTTTCATAAAAAAAAATAAATTTATACTAGAGAAAAATTATGACAAAAAGTTTATATAAATTAATAAAATTTTTATAAAAAGTTTTGATGAATAAAAGTGACAAACACAACAAAAATCACACAAGTTCCAAATGAAATAATATAATTTTCATAAAACTTTTTTTATACTAAAGAAAAACTATCATAAAAGATTTATATAAATGAATAAAAATTTCATAAAAAGTTTTGATGAATGAAATAACAAATACAAAAACACAAGATCAAAATAAAAAAATATAATTTTCATAACAATTATCACAAAAGATTTATATAAATGAATACAAATTTCACCAAATATTTTCAAGAATGAGAATATGAAAGACAAAAATAATCACACATAGTTGAAAATTTTTTGTGAAATTTGTATTATAAAACTAACCCTTTGGTGCATATGTGTAATTGTTTGTCTTTGATATTATTATTATTATTATTATAATTATAAATGGTGATTATTATTGTCTTTGATATTAAATACAAAAACAATCACCTTCTCTTCTACTGTGTTATTGTATTTCATAAGTTAACTTTATAATAATAATAATAGGAAAATATTAGTGTATTGATAATAATTATTCAATTTAAGCTGTAACAAAGTTAACTAATTCAAAAATTTGAAAATATCATATAATTAATACTTATATCTTAATACTAAATATTAATAAATAATTTGAAAAAAAATTATTAATATTATTGTCCTAGTATGTCAGATAGTTTCACATTACTTAGGAGTCGAGACTACAAAAAATTTATATATAACATCCTTCCTTAATTCATTAAAATGTCTTTTACAAAGAATAGTGGCGATCATCACATACCTAAACGACATTTTAAGGACAAAAACATAAAAGTCATTAAATACCAAAACAAACAATACTTCAAACGATTCAAATGGGATAAACCATTCTATGGATTTATGATTGGAATATTGGCACCCACCTTAAGGTGGATGAGTTTTCACTATTGTCTCTTATCATTGATTAAAAAAATAAACACTCAAATTTAAATTTTTTTTTAGTTTATAGATTTCAAAATAAATTACTTAATATTTTTTAAGAAAATATCATCTTAATTAAAAGTATTATTAATTATCTTTTTCAATTTTAAGATAATTACATTTAATATCAATCTATTCTTAATTAAAACTATTTTTTACTGCATTTTATAAATTAACTTTCTTAATGTGCTTGTTTGTTTTATATACAGCACTAATTAAAAATAATAATTTAATCAAATCGGGATTAAAATTTAGTAATGTAATTTTTCTCGCTCATTGTAGTATAATTAATAAAAAAAGATTTAATATCACGTTTAATTTATTAAATTTTTTTTTTTTTTACATTTTATTATATAATAATTTAAAATTTTCGTTATAATAGTTTAAATTATATTTTTTACCCATTTCGATAAATTTCATAATTTCAATCTAACATACCTGTGCATATTCTACAAGTGTTTCACATCCACCATAGTATCATGCACCTTCTCCATACTCCATCCCTCCTCACTCATCATCACCAACAATCACTCCACTCCCCTCCTTTGCTGGACATCAACGACGAGACACGCTGCCACCCCCACAACGGCGAACAACTTCACGGTGATGGAGGGACAGCAAACAACTCCATGAACAGAGTAGGCCAGCGACCTCGGTCTTGAAGTCTTCCAAATCTGGTGCTTTCGGATCTTGCATAGCACCGCCGCACCGGCCTAAACTGATGCGATTTCTTCACAAAGTACACGCGCATTGCGTTCCAGTGTCAGTCACCGCAAACCCCAACCATCATCGAGAACCCTTCTACGACATACATGTGCATCGCGTTCAACATCACCACTACCGAGAACCCTTTCACGAAGTACACAAGCATCGTGTACAACAACAACAACAACATCAACATCACCGTGAACCCCAGCCACCGTTGCCCACATGCGGCGTTGATTTGTCTCTGGTTCGGTTGGTGCGCCTCGTCGTTGAGTTCGCAAAGGAGGAGAGGGAAGTGTTTGGTTGTTGTTGCTGATGTGTTTAGGAGGGATGAGTATGGAGAGATGCACGAAATTACAGTGGATGCACAACACTGGTAGATTAGTTAATGGACACCTAAATGTGTTAGTTTCAAACTATGAAATGGATCAATATGTCAAAAACATAAGTTTATTATAATAAAAATTTTAAAATATTATTTATTAAAATAAAAAGATAAATAAAAACTTAATAAATTAAAAGTAATATTAAAAAAAAAAAAACATGGAAAAGAGAATACAAATTGTGAGTGAGTTGTATAAGTTAGGGTCAACTTCAAGAGTAATGGCTTCCTAAAAAAGCACAAACGTGACGTTACATCATTCAAGAATCAAGAGGCTTTTATTGAATTGAATATTATATTAAAATCATAATAACCGACACCAGCTGAGGCCCAGCAATGCAAGACCATTAGATGCTCTGTCTTCTTCGGCAAATAATTAATAATCCCACAACTCAACTACTTCTTTTCCCTCCTGTTCCTGCCACCATTAGTTTAGCTTTCCATGAAATAAACCCCTCAACAACACCTTCGCTTACAATGACAAGGAACTGAACCACACACACACACACCTGCCTCTAAACTATAGGCATTGCTCCATTTCTTTCCTTCCTTTTTTACACAGAAAATAAAGACTTCGGCTGAGAGGTCCACTTCATTAGTTTGTTTATAAAATAAAAAATCTTATGCTGTCCATTTCATTGTGAGTTGGTTTTCTATTAAAAAATGCACTAAAGAAAACGAGTTGGAATTTGGAAGGCATAATAATAATAAAGTAGATTATGTATGACTTGATTCACATACATACAAGCAAGAAAGGAAAGGAAAAAAAAAAAAAAAGGCAACCAAGAAGAGGCGTCGGTTATTTACCCATAGAGACGGAGAATCAACATAAGATAAAATTTAATAAAAAAATGGTATGTAATTACAGTATGAAACAAAATGACAGAAAATTTGTTTTTGTTATCTTCCGTGTAATCGCTCTCCGATTATGCATATCCATCCATCCTTTGTATTGAAATGATTACTCTACAACTGCATAATGCATGTCAAAACAAAAAATATGAATCAGAAGTCAGAACAGACTGTTATCGAAAGAAATAAAAAGAAACCAAGTAATGAATGGTGATGGTGGGTAAAAGGTAAAACTTACCATTCATCGAGTTTACATACATTCACTCTTTATTATTTTTGTGATTAGTTGAGAAAGCGATTTCATTGGCAGACTTGTCCAAAAGATCCAAACATGCTACAGGCGATTTCCATCAACTTCCCTGCCACATGCGTTTAGGTAAAATAAAATAAAAACGTTAAGTCAACTAATAGCCAGGCAATTCCATTTCACTTTCACATGCATACAATAAAAAGAAAGTAAACAAGTTATATAATTATTCTTATGAATTGAATTTTATATCCCTCCTAAATTCATAACAAACAATGAAATTGTAAAAGAAGAAAGAAATCCAAATAATATGTTAGTTGACTAGAATTTTATGATAGTGTAAATAAAAGATATGAAGCAACAAAATGAAGGGTGTGGATGTATATAATACTACTATTAATAATCAGATTAAGATGGAGAGAGAGAGAGAGAAACTGTTTTAGCACCTATGTTAGTTTGGCTGGGTGGGGAAGGTAGAAAGTGGCTTACAGCTGGGCACACCGAATTATTCTGATATGATTTATCAATCAATCACATGGACATGGACTAGCCAAGACAAAGGGACAGGCTAATCAGACTAAACACAAATGAAATTTCATTACAGAGCAGACCACCCTTTTTGTCTGCATCTTTGATACTATTTGGCAAGTTCATGGCGCTTCTAAGAATCTCACTTACATACACAGCAGAATACCAATGCAATTGGGAACTTTTCTCCTCATCTATTAACCCCAAATAGTTTAATACGTGCAAAGTGGATACCAAAACCCTAAACTAAGTAGCTAGCCAGCCCAATAGAACAAACAAGAAAAAGAGAAATCACAAAAACTCCCTTCCGAAAAAGTGAAACGAAACAATGGCTTCACACGTGGTACAACTGGGTATTCCCCATCAGCTCTTTCCAGAAAAGCGCGATGCCATAAATATAAACACGATTTTCCTTCCCAAACACCTTTTCCCTCAACTCACTCCAACCAAACACTACTCACCGAATGCCTAAAATCTAATCAATTCCTAACAACAAATAATCATAATAAAAAGCACAAAATAACTCAAGCATGCAAGCAAAACCAAAAGTAAAAAGTAATAAATGAAAGCATTAATTAAAAAAGTATAAAAAAAAAAAAAAACAATACCTCTTCTTGATTTAGGAGCAGCAACCTTGACAAGTGGAGTGGTGCGGCGAGTGCGTTCTTCCTCTTCCTCGGGAGGGATAAGAACGCCGTCAACTCCCTGAACGGAGATCCTTCCATCAGTGTAAATATCAGGGTCAAACAGGTAAGCGGAGGAATCGCCGTGACCGAATTTAACGGAGCCGTCAGACTCTTGAGCCTGAACCTTGTGCGGTAACCGCAGGGTATCGTACCGAACCTTACCGAACCTCCTAACCGCATTGTACATACTCTCTTCGGTTTGATACTCTGGAATAATGTGGTAGTACATGATTTGCTCCGGTGCGCCGGGTTCGCTCAACTGATCCGTCGTTAACTTCGCCATGGCTTCGTCGTTTGGAGCCAAAACGGTGAGAACGTAACCTTCCGAAACTAGCCTTCCCATTTCGGTCGCCAGAGACGTTAGGTTCACCAGAATATCGGCCATTTCGTTGTACCCTCCGTAATGCAGGAGCGTGTGGATGAAGTCCTTCACCTGCCGCTCGCCGTTGAAGTGGTGCTTCGGGCCTCCCGGTCCCGGCGCCGGCGCCGGCGCAAGTGATGGTCCTGGCGCCATTGCGTCGTAGATTGGGAGGACCGGAGGCGCACCGGCGGGGACGGGAGCGGCCTTCTTGAGGCGGTGAGTGCGGGGATCGACCTCTGGAGCTCCCTCCGGGAGGATAGCGGAGATGGCGGCGAGGTTGCGGCGGCGGTTGAAATCCTCCTGGACGGATCGGGGGACGATGAGGCGCTCGATGCCATGGATGACGCCGTCGGGGCGGACGACGTCGTCGGCGCGGAGGATCTCGGCGGAGTCGACGGTTCTCTGACCGGAGGGTTTGAAGGCCAAATGTAGGTGGTGGTCGGAGAGAGTGCGGTGGTGGAGGTCAGCGGCGGGCCAGTGGTGAGAGGCGATACGCGTGGGAAGAATGTGTGACATCAAGAGCGTCTGAAGCGACCTGAGATTGCGAGGCTCGAGCAAGAATCGCTTGAATTCGGGGTCGAGGTCGCGTTCTAGGGCTTGGTTTCGCGGCGCGAAGATGGTGATGTTGTGGGTGCCGACAGCATCTTCTAGCTTCTGAAGAAGAAGCGCTTTCTCGACGAGTTCAGCGAGTTCGGTGTAATGAGAATCGAGAAGCGCGACGAGGATGGAATTGGAGTTAATCTGACCTGAGGTAGAAGAGTTGTGAGATAATGCTGAGAGAGAATGAAGTGGTAGAAGGAGGAGAAGGAAGAGGGAGAGAAAGTTCGAGACACCATAGATGGAAGAGGAATCCATGGCGCTCGTGGAGGGAAAAGAGAGTGCGTGTTTGTGTATTGTGGTTTTTTGGTGGGGAAATGATAGTGAGGAAGGGTAAAGTGGAGTGAGAAGAGAAGAAGGAAGCGTGCGGTGGGAGTGGGGTATGGTTGGTGAGTCTCTGTCTCACACTCTTAAGTTTCAATGCTTTTGCTACCTTTGCTTAATGGTTGAGGTTGAGGGAGATGTGAAATAGAAATAGAAATAGAAATACACATAAACACAGCATATAAGTATACTATTCTTTGACAGCCTGTGTGAGGGGACCACACGGCAACTGACAGCTCCATGTGTTTCTTTCCAAGCCAAGCCAAGCCAAGCCCACAGCCCCATTTTAGTATTTCATTATCTATTGAGGTAAACTAACTATTATTAGTATTAATGTTCCGTCTCAAATTAAATGATTAATGAAGGTGGCACGTAAACCCAGGGACGGATTTAGGGGGGCAGGGCTTCAGCCCCTCCCCCTCCCCCTTCCCCTTCCCCTTCCCTTTTATATATATATATATATAAATAAATAAATGTTAATAAAAAAATTATTAAAAAAATAAATTTTTAAATTAATAATTTTTTTATTAATAAATAATATATTTTTATTTATTTTTAGTAAGTTTTAATTTTAATAAATTAATTTGACATTTTTTTTTTACAATTTTTTAAAATTTTATAAAATTTATTATATTATTTTACTTTTACATCACATTATTGTAAATTTTATTTTCAATTTTTAAAAAAATTGTCAAATTTTATATATTTTTTGTTTTTTTTAATAAATTTTATATTTAAAATTTTTTTTTTAATTTTTATAAAAAAAATTCTAACCCTCCTAGATTTCTTAATCCGTACCGCGTAAACCTCAAAAGTTGAAGCCATTAAGCTGAAAGCAGCAGATGTTTTCTTTTGAATGAATATTAAAAAGGAGCCGAGCGGAAACGTGAATGTTGTGTGGCAAAGTGTCGGTGTCGGAGACAATGAAGAGTGAACAGAAGAGGGTTCATTTAATTTCTACGCTCCCTATCTTTCTTTCAATTTCAACTGCGACTCGTGATTGTCTCTTCTCTTCTCCGCCTACTACGGTTTTTAACTTTTAAGCTTCCTCAACGCAGCAACGGTGACTTCCCGTCCAGCGGTGGTTCTTTTGTCAATTTTCATCTTCACTTCTCACTTACAGTTTCACGTCCAACTTTCCTTTTCACTTGCATTTTAGATTCCTTCTGGTTTGCCTCTCCTTAAACCAGGACATCTCCCATCATCTTACAACTTTCTTGTATTAGTAATTCACTCAATTTAAAGCAACGCATTAACAAATTATAATAATATCCACCTTCCAACATGTGCTTCGTTTTTTATCTAGTTCTGTACACCAATAATTACATTTTATATCTTTTGTAGATCCAATTTCATCATAAGCTTCTTTTATGGACGCAATAATTACGTCTGTACTTAACATTGCTAGTTGTATTTAGTTTTCAAAACATGTTTTATTTGGCGAAATTTCTCGTGTGTACAAACAAAGCCCTTCACAAAATTATTATCAAGTGAAACCTAATTTAACTATATTTTATTGGAAATTTTGTACTTGCATCTCTGAGTTCTTGAATAAAAACCAAAGAGGTGAATGTCTGTTTAAAAATTAGAGAAAGTGTGATTATCAGTTAAGAAACCTCACGAAATATGAGTGTAATTTCCTCTATTTTCTTATTAACGCCTGATGTTCAGATTTTATACATTGTTACTCCTTGAGACCTTGACCTACTGCTTCAATTATTAGAAACTGTAACAACCTTTCAACCAAAAAAGAAACCGTAACAACCTATTTGTTTAGGCTTTTCTTCACTGCAACTGCAAGTAACCATGCATGTGAAAAAGTTGGTATGTTTGCAGAAACATCGTGTAATCTAGTTGCCACCGTGCTAAAATGAACCATATATCGGATTTATTGATTAGCAAAAGGTAAAAGAATCATGATGACAAATCACGGGAACAAGTTCTGTTGAATTTCATTGCATTTTTCTTTCATGGATAGATTCATCTCCACACACCAGAGTACATGCCAGTTTAAAAATCCGTTCACCCAGACACTTTAGATAGATACGTACAACTCTTCACTGTTCCCGGCATAATAATATATATACATAGAAACATTAACTTTTAGCTTTATAAGCACACAGCTGTTTTTCAGATCTTAATCTTTATTGCAAACCACCACGTAAGTGCCACGAAACCACTATTTGCAAAGCATCTGCTCCTCAGCATGTCATGTCTGAAGAAAGTTACCTGAGGTTTTAAAAAACTCCGGTAAGACCAAATATGTAATACGCACCAAAGGGTTAGTAAAATGAACAATTTCACACATACACCAGTATACTCCCAATATTATGTTTGTGCTGATAATAATTGATCATTTTGTTTTGTTTTAACAGTGAAAATAATTGAATATCATGCCACATGAAGAAGTAACACAACAAAAATCTATCATGACTTCATCTTTTGATCTTCTGAAAATTTAGGAAAAAAATAGGCCTCAAATTTGTGACTTATGGTACCAAACACCAATTCAACAGAGTTGGGAATGGAAATGGAAATTGGAGGCTATAAAGACCTCCCCCTTTCATGTGGAAGTTGGTCATGGCAGAAAATTTCTAGAGGTAAATGTGCTAATTTGACCTTGTTGATACAGGGTTGGGAGATACAACAGGACTTGGACTTCTTCATTTTTTTTCTTTTGGAGAGGCTGAGGTAATGTTGGGAATGGAGTGGCTATCAAGCTTGGGGGGGATTACAACAACTTTTAACAAGTTTACAATAAATTCCAAAGAAGAGTGGCACCATGGTTTTAGAGGAGACCCATCACTGTCTAGAACCCCAGCATCATCAAAATCAATTTTGAAGGATTTTTTAGATTTATTCAGTCTCATGGAGCAACGCCCCCAATCAATAAATCTATAATAGAAAGTGTGAGAGGGCCGAATTGGAGAGGCCCAACTCTGTTGTATTAGCTGAATATTGAATAAAGAATATGGAAAGCAGGGCAGGTTGATTACAATAGGGAGAAGGGAATAAATTTAGAGAAACCTTGTTCTATTGTAGAGGGGGATCAGTTTTGAGAGACAGGCTCTCAAACTTCCCTGAGTTGTATCTCATTCTATCCTCTCGAATAAATCTTCCCAAGAGAGTCTCAATATGCAATAATACACACTTTCTTGTATTTCTAAATAACCATAGCATACAAAACATTTCCAATTAAAACAGTATTTCTAAATAACCATAGCATACAAAACATTTCCAATAAAAACAGTATTTCTAAATAAACATATTAACAATTTATTTGTGCCACAACACAGTTTACACCCCCTCCCTCCCTTGCCCATTATTACCTCACTATTATCTTATGTTTGATTCTGTATAGGAAAGAATTAAAATGATATCCAAAGAGTTATTACTACTAAACACGGTTCTTAATTAGTCCTTATAGGTACTCCCTAGTAACTGGTGACGCTTATAATAAGAACCAAAGTAGCTATTTAGATACTAAACAGAAGGCAGGATCTGTTAACTCTGTTCTGAATGTGTAGACAAATATCAAAGCTTACCTTCAAATATGAGATGCTGAGGAAAGATGCATTAACAGAAACAAAAGTGCTCAATTTAAATGTGAGCTAGCAGAACAAGCAGCTGGAGTATTGTCATCATGTGAAGAGTTCTCTCCACTAGCTTCAACATTGTGCTGGTTGCTCACCCCTCCCATGGAACAATCCTCCATATGATTTGACAAAGAATTACCCACAGCTCTATTATTTGCACTAGTTTCAAGGGATTCCTTCAATCGGGATACACTAGCAATTCCAGCATTCATCTCTCTCTTCCTTGATTCTGTACCAAGTTCTGACATGGAAGAACTACGACAGAACAACCTCTCCTTCCATCCCCTTGCGCCCTTTGAGATTGACTCTTTGTATCTTAGTCACAAGATAGGTTAATATCAGATAAGTTGATTAGAAAAATACAGTTTTCACATCCATTATATTCTAGAAAATCATACCGCATGGACACCGCATTAAATCTGGAACGCAGAGAATCAGAAAATGAATGCAATTCTGATGGCTCTGATCTATCTTGGTTTGCTGGTGAAGAACGAGCAGTAGAACCTCTGCTAGTAAATGCACACTGTATAATTTCATTAATCCACAACCAATAATTTATCCAAGAAAATAAATTGAGTAAATTACTCTGCACTCCTTCTGTTTGTTATGCATACCTCACCTCTGTTATGAAAATCTACATAAAACTCTACAATATTTACATAAATACATTACAATGAAATCCAGAATATTGTTAGAGACTTAGAGCTCTAATAAAATCATTAACTGAGTTCAGAAATTAACAGTTTAAAATTCAGATAATGGATCCATTAGGCATGACAACACTTTGGATTTAGTTGTAGCATTTTATATAAGTACAAATGAACTTTTAGTAGCCTTTCAAGATAGAAAGAAGGGTGTGCCAAGTAAACACATTCTTAAGATCTCACATCAACTAGAGGTCCTTATAAGGTGTGGACAATCCTTGCCTTATAAGTCCATTTTATGGAGTTGATTTAGACCTTAAGCCACAATTCTAAGATGATATCAAAGTCTATTCTACGTTTATAATTTGGCCACCTGCAAGTTTGGCCCAAAGTGTAAGTCTAAAATGGTATTAAAATCTATCTTAGATCTATTATTGAGCCACCCGTATTAGTCTACGCTCTAGTTGTCTATTCCAAGACGAAGGGATTGTTGTCATTTGGCCACCCACATTTATCCACACTCCAATCTCCAGATGTCCAGTCTTGGACGTGAGTTGAAATCCCACATCAACTAGAGAAATGATCAATGTAGTCGATATAAGGCAAGGGCAATCTTCACCTTACAAACTAGTTTTGTGGGTTGAGTTAGACCCTAATCCCAAATTCTAAGACACATAATATCAAGGAGAGGAGAATAATTTATGCAAATAAATAATAAGGCCATAATGACCTATCATTAGAGTAAATTCCTTGGCGATTTGTAGCCATGACAGGAGATCTAGAAGCTGAAGAAGAGCTTTGAGTTTGAATGTGAGGGATCTGCTGCGATGCTTCATTTCCATCGGATGTTATTGCAGTAGATGGACTTCTATTAGGCATTGCATTTGGGTCATTTTCTCCTGCAGATGCTGCATCAGAATTTGATGAAGGTGCAATAGGCTGATTAGAGAACACTAAGAGTTGTGGATGACCATGAGCTGGTGAATGAGTTCGCTGCCCTTCCCTCCAACCAACTTGGTTAGCTCTCCTTATCGCTGCAGCAGCAGCTAGATGTTGAATAATTCTCTCTTCAAAATCAGCATCATTTATACTCATGCGCAACTGCAGAACGATAAAAAAAAAAAAAAAAAAAGTACTAACATAAACAAATGAAAGAATTATGATGTGCTTAAGATATAAGACAATCAAATAGACACTCAGAGATTGGTAACTGACATGCTGCAATTCAAAATCACCAAAGGCAGGGTGATGAAAAATAGCAGCATTTCTTGATGGGGTAGCCCTCAAGCTTCTCTCCTGCTCTACTGCCTCAAACAATTCCTGACTGCCATAAAATGCATAAAATTTTAATAACACAATCAACAAAAGAATGATAACATAGATCCTGCAAGCAAAATCATAACCAACCTAGTAGGATCCTTCAAGCTAATAGCTTGCCAACACATAGGACACTGGGAGCTTCTCTGACACCTAGAAACAAAAGCCAGTAACAATTGCTAGAGTATATTCTTCCAATTTTTTTTTGTATATGAGAACAGAAAATTTTAATGTATTAACTATTAAGATATACAGATATAACAAGAATATCCTTAACAGTGAAAAGACCCTCCTCCCTCAAATTCAGACTACAAAAATTATAGGCCAGTTGACTGATTTTCCAGCCGAAACAGTCAGCAGAATCAAATCTGAGAACACAAGTTATAACCAGTGTGAATGGCCTTAACAATGATAAAAGTCAGGAGAATCAAAACATAGGTCAGCAACCAGCATTCCAATTCATTCTATCAAAGAAGTCAATGAAATTATGATTTCCACAGATACTCCATAAGGCACCAGAGATGTTTTTTTTATGCAGGAACTGAAATTCACATGTATCTTTCATCCATAGTGGTAGGATTTTACTTCCAAGTTCTTTTACTTCTAATGGACACCAAGACCACCCCATATGTTGTTGGTGAAGGTAACTTTGAAGGTTGTACTGTTCTAGGATATGTTTTATACTGAGCCAAGTGTGAAATGACAGAAAATTCAATTAGATTTAAAAACTGAAGGAAATTATTACATGGGACATTGACAGTCAAACCTGTGATATATGGATTTTGGGAAAATATACACAAATAGAAGTCTGAATTTTGAGAGAGAGAGGCACATGAAAAATGAATGGATATTAAGATGTACCATTCGAGAATGCATTGCAGGTGAAACTCATGCTTGCAGGTGGTGACCTGAAAAAGGCAAGAGAAAGAAAAGAAGTAAGAAAATCAGTTTTTCAAATAAGCCATATTTGAGAAACAACACAAAAGTGGATAGATATCATGTTACCGTTGAAGGATCACTTGCAGAAAACTCCTCTAGGCATATGCTGCAAGCATCATCACAGGATTCTTGAATCCCCCCTTCAACAAAGGCCGCAGCTGATGTCATATGACTTTCTGTCTTGCCTTCCATCTCAAGAACATTCTACATATCAACCCACAACACAAGTGAATGCGCAAGCACAATATTGTGAACAGAACACAAAAGGAAAGTCAATATAAAAAAATTCACCTAGTGACGAGGAAATAATGCATGAAATTACTACCAGTCTACTTCGCCAAACTCCCATCCCAACCAGTTTGAGCCAAGTACATAATCTCACCGTTTCCAACATCAACCCAAAATATATATATTATACGTAGTAATAATAATAACAAATGCAGTTTCTTACAGTCTGGATTTATTTATACAATAAAAAAAAAAAAAGGGATCCTCGATTCGGAAGTATGGGTAGAACATTTGATGAATTCGTGAACAATTATCCATAAAATATAAGGCGGCAGAAAAGAGTCACAAGAATCAAAGTGTGAAATATGAAAGCAACAAGAGGATGACGTGAGGAGAGGACGCAATCAATTCAAAAGCAAGCGCGATAAGAATAAAAAATAGAAAATAAGGAATGGATGAAAAGATGATACCTGGGAATGCATGGTCAGGAACAGAACAGAGGCATGGAGAAAAAAGGAGGGGTTGAATGCTATTGTTATTGCTAGAGATCCATTGCAGAGAAAAGGGAGAAGAAAGAAATGAATCAGATTCACTGATGATGATAACGAAAAACATCAAAATAAAATAGGGAACGACACTTGTGCTGCTTTACCTTGACAGAGACAAGCCCTCCCTGTCCCCACCGCATCAAACTCAGAGGGGAGGGAAACACCAACACCAAAAAACTACTCATCTTTCTCCTCCTCCTTTTATATACCCTGTATCCACTCCATTCCATTCTATTCCGCGCAGTTATTTTTGTCACTTAATTTCATTCACCATTTCCATGTAATAGATACTCTAATCATTGTTAATCATCATAAATATGTGTCCAAAGTTTACATACGTTATATTTATTTTATGTTTTGGTCCGATCTAACATGTTTATTTAATGTGACATTAAAAAATAATTTCATTGATTAAATATAAATAAATAGACAAATGTGTAAAGTTTTATCCATTAAAAGTGTCATCTACATTATCTTTATTGAATTGATGATATATTTTATGTAAAGTTTTATCCTAATGATGTACAAAGAGTTATATTCTATTATGATTTAACTTATTTATTGATTTTATTTTCTTTTAATTTTATTGTTACAAATTTTACTGAAAATAATATTGTGAACTCGTGTCTAATCCGCTTTAAACTCACTTTGCAGTGTGGTCCTTCTAAAAGCTATTTAATGGCCCAAAATAGTTTTTCTTACTAATTCAAAATAAAGCCTGGTTTCGCTTCGAGCCTTGATGGGCCCAAATTCCCAGTCCAGGTGATTATAAGAATTAAAATTAGGATTTTTTTTATGATTGAAACTTAAAATTAGGATGAGAATGATATCATTTTTAAAATATAAAAAGAATCAGTAAGAAAAAATGATTTTAAGAGTAAAATTTTTTATGACCAATCACATTAAAGAATAGCTAGACACGGATTTTCTGTTCATGCTATCAATTTCACTTTATATTTCAAAGTTTAATAAATTCAGTATTATATATCATTAAGTATTAAGTGCTTGCATCAATTGATTCGAGGTTATTTACGTTTAATTAGTTGCCGATAAAAAAAACGTTTAGTTAGTAGTATAAATGTGACTCAAGAATATATATTTTGTATAATTTTATAATTAGTATGTGAATGCATCTTGTTTTAAACTCTACTTTTTTTTTCACAAAAAAAAAATCTACTTTTTTCACAATTAAACTCTATACTTTAATATTTAAATAAATATTTTTAAATTCATTTTTAATATATTATCCCCAAATATAAATTATTTGTTAATATTAATATATTAGTTTGAGTGAGAAACATATATCCCTCTCTCTCTATCTCTTACTTTCTTTTATTTTAGTGTTTTCAAAGGGAAAACCTACACTCCACTCATAACAGGGATAAAGAAAACCTTACATGTCTCTTTCAGCTACTAAATCAATGCTTTTTGGTTGTAAATAACAAATATGATAACCGACCGAAAGAGCCAAAAGTTAAAATTATGGATGGATTTTGTGTGATATTTGTGCACATAAAACAGTGGTCAACGCATGAGTAGAAGAGTAAAAGATAATAAGATACCAGTCTCTAAGGTTGTTTTTTTTTTTTGAAGGGAATAAATAAATGTTTCATGAAAATGGACCATTAGCATAACTATAAGGGTATGACCACAACCGACCAAAACACTGGGGAAAAAGATCTAAACACAATGAGTAAATATTAAATATCAAATATCAAATAATAGTGTATTTGATAAAAATATATGTACAGAGTTTCATTCTCACTTAGTGTGCATTTGTAAATTTATTTTAGGTGATTTTAACTTTACAAACTTAATTAATTTCTCTATATAAAAAATAATAGCATGGTGGGGATAAGTTGGAGGGCGAGGAACTATGACTTAAAACTAGAACCATAATTGGCATTTGCTTCTTTTCTCTTTAATGCAAATAAGTTTTAAGTCATCGTCCCTTCTAGAATTAGCATGGTACAGCTGTTGTATAAAATCAAATAATAAAGAAGCAAAAACCTCGTGAATATTTAAGATTTTTTTTTTCTTTGGTTCAAATACGTGGCTAGAAATACGTGGCTAGAAATAGATGAGTTCCGGAATGGTTCACGCATGGAAAATACTTTTGGAAGCATTGGCCTATATAGCATATATAATTTGAATCTCGATTAAATTTAATGATTATATTTGTGCCAGATCATATCTTCCAGTGATATTATATATACACCATTTGTCAATAAATAAAATTATTTAAAATTTATTGACTATATTTGCTTGGATGAGCATGATACACAAAAAAAAAATGTAAAAAATATCAATTTCAATTGCATCAGCAGTATTGTAAACTAACTATCTATGAGCGCTATATATTAAGTTTTTTGAGTGTCATTTTCCAACCTTGGAATTAGGACAATTTATTTATTTATATTTGCACTTGCAGCACCTGGGAAGTGGGAAGTACTACCTGATAACTTAGAAAATGCAAAGTTATGGACAAAAAAAAGTCCCTAGAAACAGTGGAGGAGTCAAGAGTGGGACCCATCCCATGTACTTGGCATATTCTTTCAGAGTTATGAACGAAGTTGGATCCATAGTACTTGGGTGGCAACTATCGGTGAATCATTTCGACAAGATCTTCTTCCTTTTACCTATATTAGTATCCCAGAGTTATTATCTGAATCCCCCTCTATTGGGCCATAAGTACGGTCCAATGAGGGAAGAACGAAAAAAGTAAAATTGGAATGGTACAAAGGAAGAGTGGTATTCATGTCCCATTTTTGAATCAAAAACATGACAAGTCATTTAAAATAATTAGTTTTTTTTTTTTTATGCATTACATTTAAATCCCTTTCTCCACGCCCAGGGACAAATGGACAAATGGTACAACGTGGACGTTTAGCACAACCAGACCCCCGGCCCCAATCGACTCAGATCTAAACCACACTGTACTAACTCTTCGATTCGATTGTGACCCCTTATTTATACCCTCTCATACTTCATCCACACATTACAATATTCAAATTACGTACGTACGTGGAATACACAAATTCTAAAATATCATCGTTCAATTACCAACACTTTGAGTTTGTTTGCCACCAAAGAGAATTAAAAAAAATTGAGATGAGACTCATAAACTGATTATTCATTCACTAGAGACTCAAAAATTCTTGATTACCACCAAAGAAAAAGAATCACTGCTAGCTAGAAAATAAGTGTAAAGCAACATGCTCGTGATGATCTCACCTAAATTGGTCTCCAGGACAGTTTATTCACAAGTTAGAATATCTAAATTTTTTTCAACACCTTTCTTTGTGTCTTATAGGTCATGACTTACGACTTACGAGTACCCCAATCAACATGCGACCCTTCGATGCAGGTAAAGCGTACTAATATATAGGTGTGTGTGATTGTAAAATTAAAACCATAAGGCCCCACAATAATAAAATCATTTATTAGGCAATAATGGTGGAATTAAAATTAAGGCTAAAGTACCATTTTACTCTCTCGTATCATTTTTTTAGATTTGTTCTTCCCTCAAGTTTAAATTCCTTCCATCATCAGTGTTAACTTCAGCTTCCACAGCAAATAATTACAGTATATGGTGTGACATTTTTGAATTAAGTTAGTGTGTTAAACTTATAAAAGAATATTGACTTAATCTAACATAGATATTTTATGGTCATTTCCATTCAGCAAGACGGTTTTTCACCTTTTTGAGATTCTTAAATGAATTTGACTACTATATGTACAGTATACATCTCACATATATACTTTTTATAATTTAAATAACTAGTTCAGCAACTGTAATTTTTTTTACTAAACAAGTCTCTTCAATAACTTCCCATCGTTGTATTCATGAAAGTCTTTGAGAGCTTGCATAAGCAACTGCTACTTGAGATGGATTTAATAAGAAAAGGTGAGATAAACAGCACCCTGATGAAAAAGCTAAACAAAATATAGCAGAAATTAGTATCCTAGGTTTGGAGCGTATGAGTTCATAAATTCGAGTAAAGGAATCATCGGTCAATGAAACTGCATCTTCTCTTTTTCCCTTCCAACAAACAACAAGTTCGTAATAATAAAGGAAATGGAATCTACAATACATCCTTCTATTCTAGTGTGCAGTGTGCACCATCGGAAAGTTGATGATCATATTCTCACACAAAGGAAAGGACAGAACCTAAAGTAAAAAACGCAAAGATTGACAAGCAAAAGAAAAAATGGTCATACAAAATTGGGAACAAGAACAATATTTTGTGAGGGTTGTTCTACATCTACTTGTTTTACTTCTCTGTTAGAAGAGCTTCTCCAAAAGCCAGTGCTGTAAAACTGGTCCCACATCTCTTTCTCAAGAGCGAGAGTGGCGCCGTCGTCGTTATGAAGCTCCGACGACGAAAGGAGGCGTTTGATGTCAAATGCGTCGTTGGCACACATGGGGTATATTCTTGACCCGCCAACGTCGTCGCAGCACCCGCACGAGCAGTGGCGGCGCGTGGGCTTCCTCAGCCCTTCCCTCAGCATCTTCCGGTGCCTCCGTTTCTTCAGCATTCGCCGGCACAGCCCCGCGGGGACCTTGTAGATTGCCAGCAGCAGCAAATTCGCCACGCCGCAGGGGAAGCAGCAGCACACCGCCACGCACTCCGCCGCCGTGCCGCCCACCACCTCCCCCACGCGCGTCGCCGCCTTCGAGGGTCTCCTCTGAAGCAGCAGCGGCTGCCGCCGGTTCGACGACATCGTGGGCCGATCAAAGATTGAATCTTTTTTGGATTTTAGTTTCGTCTCTGTTTCGCAGATGAAAGCTGAAAGCTGAAAGCTGAAAGCGCTAGTGAGTATTTAACGAAATACAGAGGTGGAACGTGAATTTGGGGATGAGTAGAATGTGAGGGGCATTACATTAAGAGAGTGACGTGAAATTTGAAAACGAGAAACAGAGCTTTTATAATTATAATTTTAAATAGTAAATGAAAGAGTGGGGAGGAACTAAAAGAAAGAAGAGATGCTACGTGAGAGTTGAGACTCTATCTTGCGAACAACAAATAAAACGTCATTTTCCGTTCCACCTCATCCACGCGGCCCGGAGTTTGTTTTTTAATTTTGGTTGAAGAACAAGATAACCATCATCTTTATAAACAAGTTGACTTCTTTTTTTTGTTTAACCAACAAATTGAAATTTCTTTATTATTTTTTTGTTGAAGATAATCGTTTATATAATTAATTAATATTAAATTATATTATTATACTCATTTGAATGTTAATTAATATAATATTTATTCATTTATTAGTATTTAATATTTCATTTATTAATATCTTTTAATATAAACTTGTACCAAGACTATTGTTTTCTTGAGCCTTCACTCTCCTCGTTTTCTTTTACAGTTACACTTTCTTATAAATAAAGTGGTAGTGAGACTTCATTCTCCAGATGACCAAATATGCATCTGGTATTTGTTTTTGTTGCACACGTATTTGGCAATTTATAGGTTTAATATCAATTAAACTAATCAAATTATCAAGCTATAATTGAATATTAGAAGCTAGTCTAAAATATTTTTTAACCTTTTAATTTCCCAATTTAATATATATTGCTTTATCTGCATAATTGTTTTACCTTTGACTCACTTTTTACAAAGCAAACTTTTCTTTGTCGTGCTCTACTGCTCTCTGAATTCTCGAATGAATTAGCTTGTTAATGTCTCGTTGCTTCGATTTTGTTCCGGAGAGTTATTGTTGTGTCTTGAAGTACGTAGATAATAAAGATATTTTTGGGTAAATTTAAGATATCTCCTAAGTGAGAGCTAGAAAACTGATCACTCAAATTATTGAAATCTATCTAAAAAACAGACATTTTCTAATACATGTTTTTCCGTAAATCAGAATACGGAGATGAAGTCCCATGATGTAGATGTTACTATAGAATATACTATCATATTAAGAAAATTTAACATTGATACAAAAAATAAAAAATTAACGGCTCTCTGTGTAAAGACATCAAACATCAAAGGAGCCATAACTAAAAAGTTTTTTTCTGAAAAAAAAAACTAAAATCGAAGCCTTCCATAATAAATACTCCTTTTCCTATATTTCATAATTCCCTTATATAGAGCCGCTCTGTTAGGAGGCATCATGTCCTCCAATTTAGGTCCATGTCCTCCAATTTCCTCAGCCTTGAACCTTCGTACCCTTATCTTAACCATCTTATCACGTTTACGACAACTATTGTTTCCCAATGCTTCTTTTGCAAACCGCACCTTCCTTTTTGCTTGATGTTTCTCTGAGCCTTACCAAATTAACATAAATAAAAACTATATAACATTAGTTTTTAATTAATTTCAAAGTACATATATAACATAAGGAAAAATTAGAACTAAAGTGGAAAAGAAATGGTAACTAAAAAGTTGAAAGGAATGGAAATGGGGTACCACACAAATTCTTTTGGCCATTACGCGCGTATAAGACACCACCCATTTCATGCTCAAATTTCTCCATGAAGTTGGATAGTAGACGTTTATGGACTTGATGAACCAAAAAGGCCATGCTTCCAGACACAGCAACAACAGCCACCAATCCTAATCTCATGGAGGAGTTCTCCATCTTTTTTGTGTCTTAATTTGTTACTATTTGACGATCAAACTTTGGATTGGATTGGATTATATATATGGACACAAACATAGGCATTGATGATTAAGTATCATCCAAGAAAAGAACATATACACACACTGGTAGGTAGGAAGAAAGAAAGGAAAAAAGAGTGAAAGATATATCAATATCATGATTCTTTGGCTGTTGGTGCTTTATATATGGAACATGGGAAGGAAGGATGGTAGAGAGAAATGAACCATCTTCACAACACGAGATTCTTTTATTTTAAGCATGAAATCCCAACAATATGCACTGATGCCAAGTTAGGAATGACCTTTTTCTTTGGTCAAAAGGAAAGTCCTTAAATAGTGTGAAATTTGAAGAATGTTCCATTTATAATTAATTTGTTAATTTTGTCGTGCCCATAGAGTGGCTGCTGGATTTATCTTTGGGTTTCTCTATCTGTAAGTGTTTCTCAATATTCTCCAATCGGTAAATTAAGACAATAAACATGTAAATGCTTAATTTAAACTAACCCGGATTTATATTGTTTCCTATTCTTGAATAACAGGATATGATTCTTTCAAATAAGGAAAAACACACTTTAGTTAATATATTAAGGATCTTATATATATAGTCAATCAAGATTAATCGCTGCATTACAAATATTGTCTCTTTTTATTTTTAACATGATCATATAAAAAAGAATGCAAACACCTAATCCTCTTATAAAATGTACTATGTTTCCGGTTCAAATTACATAACTTTTGTAAATAGTCATGTAACATTAAATGTTAATCATTATGTATTGTGTATAACTTAGATTTACCCCTCTCATAAAAATAAGTCTTTCATTAAATCTCTCATTATGTGTATGTCTGTCTTTTTTATTTATTTATTTATTTTTAATTCCACTAATTATGCGATACAGTAATACCACCCCAAACAAACAAAAAGGAGGAACAGTAAGTAAAGACAAAAACTTAGAACACACGGGATTGCAAAAATACCAAAATTTGATTCTCTAGAAAGCCCTGCAATCAAGAGCTTGCTTTACAATGAATTTACATCACATATGCCGTAGGATACCTATTTATACTATAGAATTTAAGTGCAGAAATTTGTTTGTCAACCATTGGATTACATTTATTGGAAAAAATATCTTGGAAGCTTTGGGATTGAACCACAGTAACCGGCTAAATTAACCAAGCATCTTATCCTGTTTGTTCCAACGAGTACAGGCAACCCAAGTGAATAATAACCAGCCGGAATCTCGATACTCAAAATTTCACTCGTCACAGAAAATATTAGGTACATCACACAATACACCGTTTTACTTGATGATAGTGACCACACAGCCTTGTGGTTCCTCACCTACAAAGTTTGTCTTATAAAAGTCATACATAACATGAATTGTAATTGGTTGATGTAAAAAACTTTACATTGACAGTGTAAAGCAATTAAACTCAATAGAAGGGTGAAGGAGAGTTATGCCAAGCAAAATTTTCATACACTGCCACAATGCCCAACAGCTAGATAGATTAGTCATTCATTTAGGGATCTTAAATTGTTATCTTGAGAGACATATAAGTGAAAGGGAGGGGGAGGATGAAATGAGCTAAAAAGCCTAAAACAATGGTGCTCTGCAGTGGAAAGTAACAGACAATGGTGCTCTCCACCTATTGTTACAACCATTCCTTACATACTGTTTTAAGTTCTAAGGTTAAAAAAGTGAATCGTGAACCCCACTATACTTTTTATTTCCTCTTCAGAATTAGTGAGTGCATTGGGTAGTGGTACTGTTTCACTGTTAACAATGCTCTTATGCTTAGACACCAAAATAAGGATTTGGTGGTTCTCAAAAACATTAAAAACAGAACAACAAAGATCAGACCAACAATAAAATGAGAATCTCCTATCATACACATTCATTTATGATTTCTTTCTGTACATACATCTTCGTCCATTATATAAATATTGTATGTTTATATATCTGTCATATCATAATATAAATGTACAAAGAATGGTCATGGTATTATTAAAAAACTAAATAAAATTTTAATAAAATGTCTACAATATCTACAACTCACAGTCACAGGCTAGCAGACAGTTCAACGGATACGGTTCACATTAGCAAATGGCTCAGAGTTAGCTTTCGATGCTGGTTTGGAATCCTGCGGAGTTCCAAAGACATTCCAAAATCTCAGAGTCTCGTCCGCTGCTGCAGAGGCCACAGTACACCCATTTGGACTTTGCGCCATACACAGCACCCTAGAGGTATGACCCTTGAGCTCTGCGATCTTCAGTATTGAAGGATATTTCCAAAGAGTGAGCTGGTTCTGGGTGAAACCATGCGAGCTAAGTAACTCGCGCTCATTCTTGTTCCACAGCAGAGCGCAGACTTGTGAGCCTGTGTCAATAGAATTCAAGCACGCCCCTGTATGAATGTTCCAGAACTTAATGCAGTGATCACCCGCACCTCCACCAGAAGCTAGGAGATTTGCCTGGAATGGACACCAAGCTAGTGCCTTCACGGCAGCTCTATGCTCCTCAAACCTGTGAAGCCAATGGGTTGGTGAATTTGAAGAAACCATAGCCCTGTCCCATATGTGAATAACATTATCGCTGCCACCACTCGCCAATTGTTGTCCTGAGGGAGACCATTTGAGCCCACAGACCTCCTGCTGATGTCCCCTGTAAGATTCAACGATATGATGCCTCACTCTAACATCATTGATAACAATTCTACCTTCCATCCCTCCTGTTGTGAGGATATGATTGTTCCAAGACAGTGAACCCACACGTGCTTGGTGTGCATCTCTCAGTGTTCTTACCTGCAGCCACCAACCAAATCAAACCATAACTATATATATCATCATTCATAATTGGATGACAGTGTTACAAAACATTACACTACGAGCCAGGATACTCTATTCTAATTAAGTTCTACAAAAAAAAAAAAGCACAATAATACTCACCAGCCTAGAAGAATGAGAATCCCAGAGCTGGACCTGAGAGTTGTTCAAACCAATGGCTATATGGCATCCATCGGGAGACCAGGCAACACTAGTAACAGGACCATCTTCCTCATCCACCGTGACAAGTTCATTTGTGGAACTATCAGAGGCATCCCATAGATACACCGTGTTTCCAAGGGCAATGCTAACAACACCGCTGCTGGCCCAGTCCAACAGATTCAAATAAAAATCATCAACTATATCAGGAGCATCCAGCGTCTTCTCCGAACTCTAGGAAACATTTTCACAAACAGTTAGAACACAATTTCAAGAGTCTGATCAGTAAACTAGCAGAATTTTGAATTTAACTAAGATACCTGGGGAATGTAACGTCTGGGCTTAGAGGAATTGTGTGGTGGAGGAGGAGGATGAGGGGAAAGGATGGAATTGGGAATGAGTTGAACCGGCGTGGGGGGTTTGTTCTTAAAGGCCAAGATTCGAGTGCGGTTCATGTTGAAGACCTCAGCGAGTTGCTTCTGGTATGCTTCTCGGGACGGTGAGGTCACCACAGGCTTCTCTTTCCCTTTGCCATTCTTGTTCCCATCTGTGAGCATGTAGTGCGCGTACTCGAAATCCATTGCAGAACGGTTCGGAATAAACCTGTCACACTGTTTCCCAAATTAGAAAAGAAAAAGTGAACAAAAAATGGATCAAGGGTTTTAGGGCTCACGTTTTCTTGAGAATTCTTTCTGTGGAAGAGGTGATCTTGGAAGGAGGATCGGGACTTGATCTTGGAGGAAGAAGAACAAGAACGCCACAATCCTGAGTCCATGGCTGGAGAGGAGAAGAAACCCTGCAAGAATGGAAAACAAGTAAATGGAAAGAGGATAAGATAAGAAATAGAAAGAAAGAAACACAGAGAGAAGAAGAATGAGAATGGTGGTTGATTTGCAGCCCCAGCCTCAGTTCGTTCGTTCAGAATTCAGATCAGAATGAGTAGCAGTAGAATTGAGGAGGAAGAAGAAGGAGAAAGAGTAATATTATTATTTATTATGCAATGAACAAGAGTTGCGTTTCCTTTTATATGAGAAAGTAGCCGTTGTAAGTGGTATCACGGAAATACCCTCAAACCCCTCACGAACATCGTTTTGCTTGCAATGGCGGTAGATTTTTTTCGCGGGTTACTAATATTATCACCCATCTTATGTACGGACACTATATATCAAAATATTAGTCTTTTGATATATTTTAAAATATTTTTAACATATTTTTATCATTTATTACATGTATAAAATAAAAAATATATAATTATTTTACTATTCAAATATATTTTCAATGTCTAAACATCATTTAAATAAGTCTCACTTTAAATTTTATTTTTAATCTATTTGATGATAATGTTTGATAACAAATAAATATAATATAAATCATGTTTAAATAAATAAAAAAAAGAATAATTATCAATATTTTTTTATAATTTATTTTTATATTTCTTTACCTTTTTTAGTGATCAATTAAGTTTATTAGAAATTATCAATTTTGATATATATAAATTAAATTTAGATAGATAAGTCATTTATCTAGTTTTTCTTTCTATTTTATTTTTAAGTTTCTATAATTAGCTACCAATTGTTATCCATTTTTATTTATATTGCAGCGATCTATTCACTATAGGTAAGGGTTTATACATGACTAGATTAAAGATGCGTCACGCTTTAATGTATTTTTTTAGACTTAAAGATAGAATCTAATTAAACTTTACCAAATCAGTCTGCAAAATAAGGATTGTCCACACTTCATAAGAAGTATATTTGTGATGTCAATGTGAAATCTCAATAATAAAAGTGGCGACAGATTAAAATTAAAATGATCACAAAGATAAAAGTAGATTTAATTAATTGATATTCTTCAAACTTAACTAGTATAGTGGGAAGCATAATCAACTCAAATTCTTAATACTTACAATTTACTAATATGTTGCACAATCATCTTTAATTCTTAACTACCAGAGTTACGAGCTTGAGTTAATGAAACACATCTAATAAGAATGACTATACATCCTAACTCCTTAGAGTTAAATAATTTAAAAAGGCATCTTCTCTGAACTCTCCTCATATTGATGTGCCTGTGACAAGATCGATTCAGCATGTTTTTGTTGCTTGAACATGCCAAATGGAATAATACATAAGATTAGACAAATTAAGTGGACTTCACTTGGTAGTTCTCCATACATATGATATAATTACGAATCTTAATTTCCAGCTTGAAGTTTCATCCGCCGCAATGAAAGATATGCCAATAAACGGTAACCAAAAACCATTGCTATTAGCGCAGCAACTTCTGTGAATCCACTGTCAATTCTGATCCCATTTATTATGGTAGGTGTAATGTGTTCATATTGAACCTTTAGCAAAAGTTTATACGTATGGTAGTTGAAAGATAAGTAGCGAATCCATGATATAAATATGGGGACTTTCTGTCAAATTTATAAGAGTGTCAGAAACATTTACCATAACAAAATTTATAAATATTTTTCATATTCTTTGTTATTAAGTTCTCATATTATATATACTAGTGAGTGATCTCTATATTTTTAAATAGTAAATAATGAATACCGCATAAAAAAATAGTTATAGAAAATATACTAATAAAAAAAAAGTAAAAATATAAATAATTATTATATATTTATATTATTGATGAGCGTAAAAGTTTATAAAAAAAATAGAGATTAAAATAATTATTTTTAAAAGTATTTTGTATCGAATATATTATGACATTATTTGATTCAACTTAACGAGAAGGGTATAAAAATATTGATATACTTTTACATAAGAAAATATTTTGTTCGCTTAAACAAATTTATTGATCATATGTCAAAAAATGAGGATTTTGTATTCCATGAAAAAAATTGTTAATAAATTTACCTTCACAAAGAAACCTCCAGCCAGCATGAAAGTCATCACAGTTACTGAAGCCAAAGTTGTTGCCCTTTTCAAGTCCATTAGTGTAGCCCCAATAGCAAGTCCAAGACCCTGCTTCACAGGAAATCGTAATAAGAACTATAGGCCATTTTGGTTTGTTATTTTCTCACTAGTTAGATTATGAGATACAATGCATACCTGAGCTGCTATGATGCAGAGAAAAACAGTAAGAATACTAAGGAAAAAACGCCCTGAACCGAGTCTCAAATTGGCCATGAAATAAACAACAAGGAGGAAAAACACTGGTAGCACCAGGTCTAGTAGAAGGTCACTTGTAGTTCTAGCCAAAAAATATGCACTTAGTCTGTACATATCCGTTGTTCGTTCCTTAGTTAGCATGGCTCTCTCTTGAGGAAATGTGAATATTGCAGTGAACACAGGAAAGAATCCCCAAAACACAGCAATAAAGAAAAGCAGTCCTGCCTGCAGTGAAGAATGAAGAATTTGGTATTAGAATCTGATTATAGCCTTTTGTTGTTCACGTTTCTTTATGAACCCTTTAAGAATAGGGATTAGGCTCTTGGCAGAAATTTTTTTTACCTGGTCTTGCAAACCTTTTGGGGTTTTAGCATCTGATTGCCACCAGAGTAATCCTAAGATGACTGCAGTGGATAGAACTTGGGTGATTCTCAACCAGCTAAAGTAGTCATGCCTCCGTTCTTTGAAACCTCTTGAAAATAATATGCAAAATTGCTCAAACCAACTTGCTCCCCACTGTCTTTTACAAGAACCGATCTTAGACTTCAGTTCTTCATCAAGGGGGACAGGAACCATTAACTTTGTCTTCTCTATGTCTGCAACTCGAGAATCATATGCCTCCACCAGATACTATTAAAATTCAAATGTTAACAGATGTGAAATTTTACTCTCAAGTCTCTTTTCTAATTAAATGATATAAAAACTGATAATGAGAATTTTACCTCTTGTACAACTGAAGCTGATGGCTTCCCATTGCATGTTTCAGCTTCAGCATTTCCCACCTCCACTTTATCCTTTAACTCTGATGGCACAGAAATATCATTTACGTTTCCATTTGCAAGGTCTAATAAAAACTCTGCTGGGTTCATGGCAATAAGAGGTGCACACCCTATAAACTGGAAATAGTCCACTGCATCAGAGGCTTTTCCAAAGTAAAGCATACTCCCTTTTCCTAGAAGGATCAACTTATCAAATTTATGAAAGAGTCTGCTTGATGGTTGATGGATTGTTGTCACTACGGTTTTACCAGCCTAGTAATAAGACTAAAAGGTTAGTGATAAAATCAGATTGGACCAAACCATAGCCTGGATGCTAGTTCATTTAACTCAAAGGGAAGAATTAGGACAAATAGTCAAATACCTCTGCTATGTCATGTAGCATCTGAACTATCCTTAAGGCTGTAGTAGAATCCAAACCAGAAGTTGGTTCATCAAGAAACAGAAGTGAAGGGTTGATTATGATCTCATTGCCAATACAAACTCTCTTCCTCTCTCCACCAGATACTCCTCGAACATAGGAACCTCCTATCATAGTGTCTTGGCACCTGTATTCATACACCCAAATTACACTGATTGGCTTTTATAATTTATAATTAATATATAAAATTGATCACTCACAAGGGCTCACACAACCCATATTCAATTGATCATAAAGCTATATTCTTCACTGTGCTTATGCTAATTGTCATGGATGGAAGCATTTACCTCTCCAATCCCAGCTCTTCAATGACTTCTAAAGCTCGTTTTTCCTTTTGCTCTTTCGTTAATGTATTTGGCAATCTTAGGCGGGCTGCATAAGTCAATGTTTCTTTCACAGTAAGATGAGGAAACAGAACATCATCTTGTGTCACGAATCCAATCCTGCCAAATGCATGTTTCATGTAAGTATGGTATAACTATAAACCAGATAGCTAGAATTTATTTATTTTTATTATCTGATGGCCCCTATATTTGTCTCAGAGCATGTAAAAAATTGTAAACAAAATTGATATTAAAAAAAAAATCTAACCATTGTGGGGCTACCACCATAACCACAATTTCCATCTGATTGACTCTTGATTAAAAAAACCTTTGATTGTATAAAAGTCAGCGAGTTATCCTGCTACATTTATAATATTTGACTTGTTAAAAAAACCTTTGATTGTATAAAAGTACAGATAGCTATTAGTAGCATTTTTACCTGCTCTTTAGGAACTTGGAATAATGTTGATCATTGTAAGTGATAGAGCCACCGATAGTGGATTGAATCAACCTTCCACCTAGCAGATTTAACAAAGATGTCTTTCCACTTCCTGACGGACCCATCAATGCCAAAACTTCCCCAGGATTTACAGAACCAGTGATCCCCTGCAAGATATCCTTCTCCTTAGTTGTAGTTATGCTTTTCATCACTACTTTGTACGTCACATCTGTAAACTGCAGATTGCAGAATAAGAATTTATCTCAGTTAGTGGGATCCATCACAAACACACATAATATAACTTAGAAATAAAGCACAAAAGTAAGCTCAATGCACGAAGCCACGAAGGCATTTTTTTTTTGTTCAAAATTTTTGGCTAACTAGTCAATAGTCATACTCATACCCTTCTTTCTCAGCCAAACCATGTTATTAAGCCTCACATATAGCTAAAGCCTCGAAGCCAGAAAGGTTCCAATCTTGATTGAACCTAGGTCTTTCAAGCGTATGAGAAATAAAACTATAATGTGTTGATGCCCTGTCGGAGGAGGCATCAAAAAAGAAAAAAAAATCAGAAAATTTTAGTACCAAGTTAGGCATACGTTGTACTTGTAGTATATATCTACTGTACTAGTACTACTAATCATTTTATCTAGCTAACTAGAAAGAAGGGGTAGTCTTGTACATTGACGCCACATGAAATAAAACTTTGTACAAGACTGAACCTGACCATGCTATATTGATAGCCATGTAACATGTTCTATTGGTGGCGTTGATCGCTAAATGAAGCTTCACCATTGCCTGCCCAAATACATATATAAATCAAACTCAAACTCTATTGAAGGTTTGAACAGTAGCGGCAGAGGTAGGTGCTGGCAGGGAATGAAGAGGAACATATATAGTTGTTTTTTGACACATAATAAAATGTATATATATTACGTACCTTTAGATATATTGGCAGAGTAGGTTCCGTTTGAAACTTTGGCTTAGGAGTTCCGGCTTCAATATCCTCGGCTGCAATATACATAGTAACACTTTTTATACAATTCATTCACAAGGAGGGAAAAAGAATGTCCTTCATGCAAGAGCACCAGACAGTTAATTAGTACGTAGCTTCACTCAAGTGCAGTTGTATACTAAAAATTAGAATAATGCATATGTAGTGTTTGCTTGGTAGGACAAATATATCTAAAGCTGATTTTAATTTTTTAAACCGTACACATGGATGCTGGAATTAGCTTAATTCAGAGGGATGATAACATTTGTACTGCATGATTCCTTAAAATTAAGGCATACAGGACAGACAGGTCGTGAAAGTCCAAGTTATACGGCACTATAATGTGGACACTTGACAAAGTAAGTCAAGCTAATTCGACGCAGACGTGAATAAAATTCAAGCCGAAATTTAATGAAGGGCCCAAGAATGAAACAGTACTGTATACTCTCCCACAAAAAAGGAAGACGGGGTCCTTGGGGATCAAATACTAATCAACAAGTTGTTATAATTATAAAGATGGGTCATATATATCCGATCCCCCGCATTATTGTAGTTATAAAGATGGGAGAACAAGATAGTACAAGCTAATTAGAAAAATATAAATCTACGTTCTGATCAGCATGCATGAACTGATGATTTTATCGTAATAATTAATTAAAACTACGTTACTGTGTAGGTGTGAGGATGGGGGGGGGACCATAGCTAGGCACAGATACAACATAAAAGTGGTTTACACTAGGACACACCACTATTTTCGGTTTTGGGAATAAGTGCGAGTCACTTGTTTTTTGGACCGTTATTCACATGTTTGCGCTAAGAGGTTGTTGGTTGGTTTGGACCAAACTAAGACACCTCCACCGCTCCACGTAACCGAAAACAGGTAAGCCTAATAAGGCATGACACTGCCATGATACAAGTCCAGAGAGGTTGCTATTTTATGATATTTTTGTTTTTACTAGAAAGCATATAAATTGACCTCCCCAGAGAAAAAACAACAACAACTAAGCATTAGATAGGAAAAGGAAGAAAGAAATGCATGTTCTATGGGCATTGAACCTTTTATAACCAGAACTTACATTCAAATATTATAAATATACGATTAAACTTTATGAAACTACGATAGTACGACATGGATGTTTTATAGCATTATTATTTGTATATATATATTGTTATTTTACATCGTTTTGTTTTATGGAAGATCTATAATGCATACATTTAAACGTGTACTATTTTATATTTATTTTTCGATCAATAAATATGCAAAGCTAACTTATCAAAGTGCAGATAAGAAAACTTTGTTCTAAAACAGCGTCAATTAATTCGGAGTAGGTTTTAAACCCAACTTCATCTTTCACTATGTTTTTAGTAAATTAATCAGATCTCTTGGCCCTAATGGGGGAAGAATAATGTTATAAAAGCAGGTTCTTGAGTTTAATTGTATGGGAATTTAAGTTGAAATGCAAAGTTTGATTGTGTTAATTACGTCTTTGGACAAAAAGAAAACGTTCTTTTAATGATTGGGATGGACCAATTAGCTTCACATAGCTTCCGTAGTACCCAACAACCAAACAACCAATCACCTAAGCCCCGCCAAATTATACGAGTAAGTCAAATTGACGTACTTTCATGTGTCTGTTAGTAACTTTTATGAGTTTTATGATTTTATCAATTTAATTGGAAAATTTTGATAATTTTTGCATCCTTTCATTTTATATCTTTTTCTTAACAATAATATTTTTTTAATCTTTATTACATTTTTATTTTACCTTCTTATTTCTCTATTACTGAATGAGATGTATACGCTTCAAATAGCTATTAAAAAAAATCTTTAGTTAATTTTAACACACTGTTTTTATATATATAATAATTTTAATTCATTGTTAATTATTTTAAATGATAAATTTATCTTATATAATTAAACATAACAAATTTTAATGGTGGGATTATAAACTGCATGCAATCCTGCAGTTTTGAAATGAACTGCCAGGGATCCCACTGTTCATATCATTAATATTTAATCCCAATCTGTTTTTGTGGTTACCGTCACGACACACGAGACGAGTTTTTGAGCATTCCTAACCGTTTGTTCTTTATAGGACTGAAATGATTCATTCTCAAACAAAACGTATCATATCAAATTAACCTCGTGAACATTTCAGAAAGGGTAGGATCATGTAAGCCATTCACTGTTCACCTCATATGGCAAAACCTCCTCTTAGTAAGAAAAAGAAATTAGTAGTATAGATTAAGTTAAGAAATTTTAATTAAGCGATTGGCTAAATTATTATCATGAAAAATAGATGGTTAATTATGAGTGTGTACGTGAATGAATTGAATTACTTACGGATATCATCATCGTCGCTGAATGGTTTGGAATCGGCGATTTCATCAGGAGGGAGAGTGAAGCCGGTGAAGGAGAATGAGAGGCCCAAGCTGGCGCTGGAAGCTCGGCTAAGAGCCACGCCGCTGCTAATCTCATCCACGTCTAACTTCAACTGAGCGCTCCTAGCCTTCCTTATGTGAGTGTTTCTCCCTCCGCCGCCCGGCGATGCCGTCGTCATCCTCCAGCTTGATTTCCTTGACAGGGTTCCACTGCCCTCCGCCGACGGTGGCGACTTCACAGCTGATGTTGCCACCACCTCCGCCATCGCCTCCGCTAGCTGATCTGATTTCGTTCTCGCTAAACTAGACGACGTACTTGCATTTTCCTCCATGCTCACCACCACTGTATTCATTAAATACAAAATTAAACTAAATTAACATTTTAGTTACATGACTTAATTATATATAATTAGTAGTAGGAGAAGCAATGATAAACTAAGAAAAGGTTTTAATTATCTTACCGTAAGTAAGTTTGTTTGTTTTTTTTTCTGAAAAAAGAGTAACGAGCAAAGCAGAAGCAGAAGAGAGAGTGAGAAGGGATTTGGCGGGGGGATTAGATGAGAATGGAATAGATCTGGAGCATGTTAGGGTGAACAAAATCAGTTATCCAACTTATAGCCTATACCAATCATGTGGAGCAAGCATTCACCCTTTTATAACGGCCAGTAGAGAGGGGCGGGAACGAAATTACTAAACTACCCTTCTATTTCCTGCCGATTATCATCTGTGCTAGTCAAGTAAATGTTGATGCTGGCTGGCTGGTCGGTCAGGAGAATTTGCAACGGGTTATGGTATGGTCATAATTAAAAGTTACTGGGCACGTGACTGATATGGGCAGTGGATTTCGAACACAGTGGAAACAACAAGCAGTATGAGTGGAATTGGGTTTGATATCCTTAGATAAGGTTTTGGATTTGATATCATGTAATAGAATAAATCTACAAGTACAATTAGTTTTTACAACAACACTACTTTTTTGTCTTTATGTCTCTATCTCACATTTTTCTTTCTTATGCTTCTTTTTGTTTATTACTACTATTATTCTATGAATTGTAAAGTATTATAACGTGAGAATGACGTCATATATATAGTAGGTATATACGTTTATATCGTTGAAGACACATTGACCTTGCATCAATGCATGCCGAGCCCGGCCATGCATGTTTGTGAATTTGCCGTACACGTATTGGACATGAATAGTTTCTTTTTTTTCTTCTTCTCATTTTTCATGAAATTCTGAGAGTTTGGACACATTGAGGATGTGTGTCAACTGGTTGGAATTTTGATGTCATGCACGTCAAGGACAAGCCTAGCTAGCGCTTTTGGTATATATTAATGAAGGTTTAATTAACCTTATATATATGTGGGTATGCCTTAATAATTATCATCACTGATGTGTCATGTGTGTGCTAATCAATTAGAACACCTAATACCGACAAATATTGGCATGTAGTTTGAATAATGAAGTTTTGTTGTGTACAAGCTCAAAAGGTCATGCTTGCATGCATCCCATCGAGATTACCTGCATAGAAGGGAATCGAGAGTTTTGAATTTTTTGCATACGAAAAAGTTGTACGTTGTTTACATCGATCCATCGTTTCTTCTACGTTTACTGTATGTGAGATTGGGTTTAAACTTCAAATCTAAGGAAAATAATCATCGTGTACCCATTTTATATAGAGTGGATATTGGGTAGAAGAAAAAGAAATAGAGAAAATAATAAGATGTCAAGTATGGTTCTGTTGTCGTTCCCCTCATCATCTGAGTTGAATTAACTTGTGAATATTGTGCTAGGTTTCTCGAAATTTCTTTCTTTGAAAGTACAAATTTCTTGAGACGTCAATTTAAAATTACAAGTGGTGGAATGCATGGGCCACCTGATACTCTATAGCTAGCTAGGTATAGGGGAACTATTTTCAGTTCCAACAGAATATATATAATTCCAAGTTTCAACCACACTACTAGAAGTAGTGCGTACTGCGTACACGATCGATCTGCATTTATCTTTGTCTCAACAAACCCAAATCTTCAATATCATCACCCACCGCTCTGGATATATGCACGTACGTACGTACCTATAAGAATCATAAATTTACCCATCGTGATTTATGGTCACTCTTGCTTAAACTACATTGAATGAAAGCAGATAAATAATTTTATTAATTAGGTGCTTGCTCATATTCCTGATAGATAAGTTTTGGGTCGAGGATATATAGAGAATATATAATATAATTAATTAAATAAATTGTTTAATTACAATAATATATACCAAAGGACATATACCGATCAATGTCGATATTTTTTTGTTTATATATATGTTTGACTGCATATTAAAATTCGCAGTACGTGGCTTTCGTTATCTATGGCTAGGAATTTGGTGAAGAGTACACGGTTTCTACGTTGAAAAACAGAGGTCATATTCTCATGCAGTAACGTCACAATAGTGAATAGCTAGCTAGTATGTGATGTGTGGACAAAAAGAGTGGCTCAAAAGGCCTTGTTTGGTGCTTCCTAACGATAGGCAGCTGTCTAGTCTATCTATATCTTTTTCTTCTTCATGGTTGGTCGCTCTCCTTTTACAACAACTCGCCACGTATGTATATTACTCCACCCCAAGTCTACTGCCATTTAAATCCCATTATATTTTATTCCAAATAGTTCGCATTTTCACGTGACATGCAAATAAATTTTTGGGAATATATATATGCAAAGATTAAATAGAGTTTCAAATAATGCCCCAGTTCAATTATTTTGATGTGAATAGCTAGCAGCCTAGCAGAGTCCCTTCAACGCTAGATGAACTTCAATCATTCATTCTGGAGATATATATATCTACATTAAGAAATTAGTTTTCGACGAGTAAAAAAACAAGCATCATATACCGTGTCTTTAATTATCTCAAATTTTGTTACAATTTAATTAATTGGGTCAACATATTTGTCAATACATAAGGATGCTGCAAGGTTCCTCTTCCTTGATGTTCATAATAACAACTTTCAAGGGATGGGGGCGGTGCCCTTAGTGGAAGGGAATCTCACGTGACAGGGACGTGATGCTTACTCACACACTACTGTGTTGTGTTGTGTGAATGAATTAGGTCCACTCACCTGTCGTTTAAAACAGAAATGCTGATCGTTGAGCCGTCATCTCTCGCCAAGTGTATTGCCCACAATTCACTGTGGACACCTCCGAGCTGTCACACCACTCCCATCACACGTGGCTTTAGTATGCCCCAAGTTCTTCCATTTTATTCCACGTATTATCACGTTTCTTCATTCAATCCTTCTCTGTTTTTTTACTTTTTTCCCCTTTTTAGATATTTTCTCGTTTCAGTCACCCGTAAAAAGACTTAGAGTTTTAATAATAATAATATATATATATATATATATATATATATAACTTTCGGTGGTCTTTTGACAGATGGTCCTCTAAAGGCTCGTTTCTTCATACAATACAATTACAACCCTGATTTAATTAAATAATTTATCACATCTACCAAAATGGCATTAGTAAAACAAGAAACAATCTAAAAAAAAATATTCATTTGATCGACCCTCAAAAAAAATAAGCATAATGAGCCATCTCACATCAACAATTTAATCAGCTTCACGCATGAAATTAACCACTCCAATTAAACTCCCTCTCTAGTGAAATCGAAGATATTCTTGACAAGTTAAGCAGCTGGCTAGCTATTAATTAATAATGTTACTGACTTATCATAATAATAGTTAACACTAAAAAACAATACACACGAACGTCCACAAGCTATGATGTGCGATATGCAACTGCAAGAGAACCGGAGGAGAACCCATCAAGCGAAAGATGAAATTGACACTATGCATGAGAAAGTCACAAGCTAGTACGGACACGGCTGCGAATATTCGGTGGATTTTTTGTTAAAAGCAAAAGCATCAATTTAGTCTTTAAATCAGGAGTGAGAGGTATATATGTGATCATTGACTAACTTTATTAATTTGCACTGCTTACTGTAATCCTGCAATTAGATAGATCAATTTATTAAAGGAGACTAGTTCACCGTTCACTGTTCACAGTTGATTGCAGCAGAATGTGAATTATGGTAAATTTCTTATGCATATTTTTTTTCCATCTCTACGGATAAAAAATAAATCAATTTGTATAAATTTAAATATGTATTTAAATAAGTTTTCGTTTAATAGACTCTTAAAAATATTTATGTAATTTTTTTTAAAATAATTGTTTTTCTTTAAAAGTGTATAATGAATAAGTGGGTCAACAGATTGCTCCACAAACTACAATATTTATTTATTTTTCTTAGTTTATAAATAGTTGTTTTTGAAACAATTTATTTTTAATTTATACGGTTATACAATATGTAATTAGTCAGCAATAGCAAACAAGTAGACCAAACGACCTGCTTAAGTGTTTAACAAACACTTACGCAAAACAATCTGGGTAAGTCTATAGTTAAACAGATTAAGATTTTGCTAACTCAAATCTATGCAAGTAGAAATTTAAATTCTAGGTTAGGTCAGCTGTCTTTGTGCTAAAAGAATCGTTCACATCAAAAAAATTCAAAATTCTTTAAAGCTTTGTGATCTATTGCTCTGCCTTCAAAATTGGTGGCCTTTGCTTGGAAATGATCTCTTAACAGGATCACAACAAGGATTAACATATGTAGGAGTAACATTCATCTCATTTATTTTTTTGAATGTATATTTTCATCTTGTATTTAAGTAAAATGCTGAAAATGGTTGGGAGTGTAAACTGTTATGTCAAATAAAGTTGCAAGTCATTTTTAGAGGGAAGTGTGATTAGTAGTAATTTGGACAATTTGATTACATAGAAATAATATAATTTTTAATGAAGTTGGATTGGATGAGAAAAAAATGATGGATCTAATCAAACTGAGATCTTGGTAAATTTACAAAGGTAAAATGAAATTGTTAGATATAACATTTATATGACTGATAATTATTCATGGAGCAAAAAATCAATTTATCATATGTTGTTATTTGATTCTTTGACTATTGGTAATGCAATAATGAATTAAAAGATTTCTATTCTATTTTGTTTTTGAGTTTGTAATTTCTTACTTTACTTATTTAACTCTCTTGTAATTACACATTTGACGTTCTGTCTTCGTTATTATATATTCATGAATTTTATTGACTTATAAAAAAAAAAAAAACTCTTAGAATTAATTTTGTGGGTTGTGACTTTATTAGGCATGAGTTGTTTACATATGTACAAGGTTAATAGTTGAATTCGTCACTTTTTTTTTTATGTGTACCCAAAAAAAAAAGTTATATGCAAAAGAGATACACAAACTTTTACGAAAATGATGGTAAGATCGATATCAAGAAAGTATAGCTAAATTGGATAAAAAAAAAATACAGTTGATTTATTATAGTAAGTCCTATTTAAAAAATTATTACAATCGGATCAATAGAAATAACGCTGTTTTGTGTTTGTTCTGGATCCAAATACACACATATAAGACCAGTGGCAGTTTCCCTTTGAATGAATTACAATCTCAGACAAAGCAAAATTAACCAGTGGCAGAACAATGAAAAAGTCAAACATAATTAGTTATTGCAATAAATAGATTGATTTGTCCAGATGTAAAAGTAAGAGTACGTTCTTGTACAGTTATACCATTGCGTCAACAATTAAGCTAGCAGCGGGTAGGAATGGTAATGGGTAAGGTACTATAGTACCCATCCCTATACCTGAAAAAAGTATCCGTCTCCAGTCTCATATTCGTGTGGGTAACAATTTCAATCCCCATCCCCATACCCTCTACTCGCACCCGCGACCTGCACTTTTCATATATATAAAATTATAAATTATAAATAAAAAAAAACTTAGGAGATGTATTGGATTAGGATTGTTTAAGATTTGAATGACTTTTTTTTTTTTTTAAAAATGTCTTGGGTATTCAATTAGGATTATTAAATGATAAAAAATAATCTGATGATATTCAATCAAAATTATCAAGATTTTTTTTAGAAGGCAACGAAATCTTGTGGTATTCAATTGGGATTTTGAATAACGCAAAAAAAAGTCATCTGTTATTCAAAATTATAAAGATTTTATGGACTTTTTTTTGTTAATTGGATTTTGGTAGATTTTATAGACTTTTTAGTTGATCATATAAATACCAAACTCAGCAAACAATCATATTCAACTACGTGAGACTTTTCTTTTCATCACAAACTTTTTTATTTATTTCATTATCTTTGCTTTGGAGGCAGTGACATAATCTCTCCCCCACACATTTTTTTTTCAAGGTGAGACTTTTCATATGATTCTAATAGTGATGTGTTCATACCTTAAAATCACTATGAATAAGCCTACAATGTAGTCTACTGTCTCATTCATTTTAAGTTCATAAATTCTTAATGAAATGAAAATTTTCATAAGAGAAATAGATCTGAGTCTAGAGGAAGTTTTAACTCAGGGCAAACAATCAAGTTAAAGTTTTAAAAGACCTTTCTAAACTATTACAGTCAATTTTGAAAAAATATACAATTTAACATAGGAAACAAAGAGTAATGTTTGGGATGTTATAAAACATAGACAACTTTGGATATTCTTCAAGTTAGGCAGATGATTAATGTTTTGATCATCATGTATTTTTTGTTGAATTATTTGATTTATATTTTGATGACATTATTGATTTTATGAGTTAAATGAAACATTTTATATTTTTAACTAATATTTTGTTATTATTTTTCACTATTACTTTATGAAAATTTGTGAAAAATATATCTCAAAATGCATTAATAGCTTGTAACTTTGATTTTGAGTTCATGTACATTATTAGTAGGTGAGATGGTTCATCTTATAATAATTTGTGATTAGTGTGTGTTCAATAATATTTTCATACATACTCTTGTTGACTTGTGTTTAATAGTTTTGAAATTTTTTTTCTTCTAAAAATCCATAAAATCTTTTCAAATCTTATCTTATAAATATGTGAAATCCTATATTCTAAATTCATTAAATCTAAATTATAAAATCCTAATCACAAAAGTCTTCTTAAAAAAATCTTAACAATTTTTAGTTTCCTACAAAATCTTAAAAATCTTCAAGACTTTTTTATGCCAAAAAAGTATTTTAAAATCTTAATCCAATATCCCCTTATATAATATTAAAATCAAACGAATATTGATTTATATAAATAAATAACATTACAAAAATAATCATTCAACATAAATCTAAACAAAAACTCTAATTAAACGGGAAAAACTAATATTTTTTAAAACTAATTAGTTTATAATTATATATTAAAAATAAAACACAAATAGGTATAATATTTTAACTTCATCATCCGAATTAATTTCTTAATATTTTGCAAATGCTTATTTTCATAGTTTCTATATCGCTTTGAATTATTAATACAAATAAAAATTAAATCATAATAGAATATCAAAATTAACATATAAAAAGAATAATTAAAATAATAAATAGATAATTAAATAATTTTGATGGAATAATTTAAATAATAAAATTATAATATATTAATTAATATGCATATATATAAGGTGCGGGGCGGGGTGGGTACTACAGTACCCGTACCTGCACCCATCCTCGTGAGATTTTGCGGGTAAATACTCGCCCATCCCCATCCCCAAATATGCGGATTATTACCCTACCCGCATATGGATATTTTTGGGGGTGCTCGTAGGGTCTGGGTTCATATTGCCATCCCTAACCGCGGATGTTTGAAAATTGAATGGTGATTTGTTAACTAGCAATAGCATTAATTAATCCTATATATATTACAGCAGGCCAACTAATAAAAGTGTTAAAAGTGTCTTGTTAAAAGTATATACATAGGGAAGACTTTGACCGAGATGATGTTTGTCAACAAATTCTCTGGTCCAAACCCAGCCTCGACTTTTAACACGATTCAGACATGACAGCCGGCAAATATGGCACATGTCGGTATCCAAAGTCGACCAATTCAGACTAGACCACGTCGTTTGACGCTTGTCTACTTTCAACCAACACGAAGTACCCTTACTCACTCATATATACTTGCAATATCAATCCATAAGTTAGCCTTATCAAACTTATAAGCAATTCAACTTGTTCTAATTTCTCAAAAAGACTCTCGATCGATCGCACTATATGGATTCCCAAGCAACAAGCAGACACAACAAGCAGCAGTTGCAAGGTCCAAGGCCTGCATCTCTATTAATGGTTAACAGAAACTCCACAAAGATCAAGAAGCATCATTCACCCGTTATAGTGCATTTGAAATCTCCTAAGGTCATTCACGTTAGGCCTGAAGAGTTTATGACTCTCGTGCAGCAGCTAACTGGGAAGCACCCCAACATCAAGGAAACCCGTCGTCACAAAAAAAGCACCGTGGATCAAAACCCAATTGAGGATTTTATTGCTACCATAGGGCATACAACCGTTTCTGTTGATCATTTTCAAACTTTAATGCACTTTATAGATTTTGTATGAGCGCTAGCTACCTACCTGTTTTCATAGTTACCATGTATCCAAATTAAAAATAGAGACAAATTTGTTATTTCCAAATATATATGTGGGCAAAAACGAAATTAATTTGACTTTGCATTGAGCAATAAACATGAAGTTAATTACATCTTAAATCTATCTGCTTATAACCAAAGGAATTATTAATCGTCCACGATTTGGAGGTAGTACTAGTAAAGGAAATGTGCGAATTTAATTTCTTCGACAAAAGTTGAAAGAATTTGAGTAGTGCCATAGAGGAAATAGTTGAAAATTGGTGTCAATTGACCAGAAATTGAGTGGTCTTGAAACGTTCAGGGACAATGTTTGACTGTGGCTTTCTAATTCGCAGGACGACAAATACAGATTTGAAAATACTGTGCGTCAATCAATATCTAGCCAAAAGCAAAAAAGTTGTTGAGACTTTAGAGCTGAATATTTCAACAATTAAGATTTTTTATCTGGTGGGCTGACCCAATATTATATATATTTAATTAGTTAATACTTAATATATAGTTGATAGCTGTCTTTTTGTGTATACTAATGCAAAGCAATGAACTTCGAATTGCTTCCTATATAAAAAAATATGGAATAATCTTCACGCAATGCAGTACAGTACTATCATCTCTCTGCAATTCAAACATTCCCTAGCAAATTGCAATAACACGTTTCAGATATTGTAGTTTCATCATTCATGTGCGTAATTAGCATGAATATATAGAATCATTGTAGTCTTTGACCAAATTGAGCTTCCATCATGATTATCTATATATCAACTTGAAAGAAGTTTTGCTTGTCGGTGTCCCGGCCCCAACATGTCTCGTAAATAACACTTTGGGTCAATCTCATTTAAAAACACATGCAAAATGCAGAACATAGACATAGATATGAATTTGCTTATTCAAGGTATAAATAAACAAGATAAAAGATGATGTGATGAGATAAATAAGGCGAAGAAAATAAGATTGCACTATGCAAACACACCTTATCCATGCGAGGAACTCTCCCATACGGAGTTGCTCTTTCAAAATATATTGATAATAGAGGTGACCCAATCTGTCATTGAAATGCTAGAGACAGTCTTCCTCAAACCCTCCCTCTTTTTGAGGAAATTCCATCCCACCCTTCATAACATGTCACATTCACAAATCACTGAAGGAAAAAAAAATCAGTTGAAAAACCTGCTTTGCGAATACCAATTATTAGTTTGAGTCTTTTTGGATACAGGTGTATCCTGGTGGATCCAAAATCCTGAAAAAAATTATAAGAATTAAATTTAATATGTTAAAAAATATAACAAATAAAATAAAATATAAAAAATAAATTTTTTGCTAATTTTCTTTTACTAAAATAAGTTTTTAGTTCTTAAAAAATATTATTTTTTTAGTTTGAGTCTCTGATTTATTTTTTGTATTGTTATGAATCTCTAAAAAAATTATTTTTGTTTTGGGTCTTTACTGGTAATGTAACATCATCTCAACTATTGATTTATGTTGAGATGATGTTATGTATCATCACTTAAAGCAAAATAAAAATTTTTTTAGTGACTCATAACATAACATTGTAAAAAAAATTACAATGAGTCAAACTAAAAAAAATGAATATTTTTTAAGGATTCAAAATTTATCATTTTTCTTATTAATAAATTTTAAAAGTTGAGGGGTATAAGTGTACTTTTAACCACTAAACTATTCTATCAAAGGGTGTAACATATAAATTGAGAGGTGCAAATTATAAACTTTGATATATTTAAAATTAATTTTTTAAATCCAGGGGGTGCAATTGCCCATCCTAAGGCTTATGTGCATCCGCCTTGTATCTAGAATTATCAAAATAGGCCAGAACCCACGGGTTGACCCCGCCCACCAAGAGTTCGGCTTGGACCAAACTAGGAAAATAACAAATTTTTCAGTGGATTCAAAAATTGAACCTAACCCACTAAAAACCCAGTTCACCACAGGCTAATCCATGAACCCACCAAGGGTTGTTTTTCCATTATTTTTTAATATTTTGTAATGTGATTTCACTTTTTTTTTTTAAATTGAATGTGTTTGTAAAAAAAATATAATGTATTTTTTTTAAGGAAAATATATAATGTGTTTAAATTTTTTATTTTTTAAAAACTTTTAAGTGAGTTGGTGGGTTGGCTCGTTTAACCCATCAACCCGTAGTGGCTTAGTCTGGGTTCAATTTTTAGAACTTCCTAAGGAGTAAGTTGGTTTGGCCCAGCCTACCAACAAGGTGAGTCAAGGTAGGTTAGGCCCAACAAGCTGTTTGAACTAGTCCGTTTTGATAGCTCTACTCGTATCTCCGATCGACTTTCTACTAAGCTTCTAACCCACTAGTATGAAAATCCTGACAAACATAATTATCAATGCACTTTATAAAACTCGAAATTGTGTAGTTACAAATTATTGATAATAGTTTGAACAGTTTCGAAAATGACACCAACTGCATGCCCAACAACTCTTCAAGATTGCCTACCTAAAGATGAGTTAGAACCTCATGCAAGGGGACTAAAAAATTGGCATTGGTTGATATTTTAGAAATAGGTCTAATTTAGGAATTAATATAAATTATGAGATAAAATAGAACTTTATTATCCATATCTTATGTCGAGGTTCATGTAGTCTTCATTATAAACACTAATGTAACATTTATGCCTTGATGATAGATTTTTATCAACACTTTAAGTGAGTTTAGCCTTTGGGCCTCCGAACATACAATTCCTACCTATCCATAACTGCATCACAATAAACATACAATTCCCATCATTACAATCAATGTTGCAATCATTTAGATATGTAATGATTTATTTAAAGACTTTAACTTTATGAGAGTCCAATTAATTGCTATAATTACATAATAGTTTCGAGGACACGGGATGATGAGATGGTAAATGAAATGTATTATATAGGGACAAGTCTAGGCATAAGATGGGTACAACATAATTTTGTCAGTTAATGTTTATGTGTTAAGGACTCATGAATTTTAGATAAAACTTAACATTGTAACAATAACAATTTCATGTGGTAAAAAAGGAAAAGATATACTCTTTTAAATCATGACATTTTATCTTTATTAAAAATATGAGTAGATTAATAAATAATTTAGGAATGAATTATTGAGTAAATATTTTTTTTATGACTATTTTCCAAATTTATAATTTACTTTGAAGAAATATTTTAGTGGAAATAAATTATGTAGGTCGAACGTCGAAGAATGAAAGCACTGGACCCAATTCCCGAGCCAAGCCAGGCCAAGCCAGGCCAGGCCAGCCCAACATAAATTCCAAAAGAACGGTGCTGTAACGGCGTGACAAACAGGAGGGAAACCAAAATTTTCGTTTTAAAATGTAAACGCACATAAATATGAAACGAAACATTTTCATTCACTAGGTCCCGCCTCGCTCGCTCTTTCTTCCCTCTCCCTCTGCTGCGGCCAAACCGACACGACATCGCTCGCCGCCGTTGAATCTCTTCCACGACACGATTCGGTCTCTTCTCTCCCCTCCTGCCTCCGATTCGCATTTATTCTATTCAAATTTCAAAACCTAAGCCATCAATCTGCACTCCCTTCACCACACTAAACCTCTTATCTCATTCTGCAATTTGTGAATACTGTTGCAGGTTATTCTCGATGGCGTGTGTTGATTGGTAAAGTAGTACGCGCGACCAAACGAACGAGGCATGGCAAAAGTGGCTAAACCGAGTTCTGTGCCTCCGACCTCTCATCGAATTGGCTCAGGACCCATGGCTAGAAAGAAGACACCATCGGAACTTAGGGTATGTTGCCAAGCTCGTAACCTCAATTATAATGAAGATGCTTCGGTTAAGCTAGTTTCACTTATTGTTATTTGTTATACATTTGTGACATAATTTCATTTTCACCAGTCCAAGGAGTAGTTGCTATATGCGTTTTTTGTTTGACTAAGTCCAATATGCTTTTTTGCAGTATGTAGATAATGTGTAAATTGTTATGGTTGCCTTGAAGTAAAACATTCCCAAGGATTATGATTTGGGAGTGAACTATGTAGACTTATTGTTTGTGACGAGTTGCATCTCTATTATTTGTCATGTAGTATTGCATGTATTTGAACATGGTGGAGGTAAAATTTTAATTCTCATACTGTACATTATTGACAGGGAGAACTGTTGAAGCGGGCAAGTGTTGTGGACCTTACTGATGAATCTCAACCCCCCTTGGTTGATCCTACGAAGTAAGCATCTGCTTCTCTTTCAGTAATTGTTTCATAATTTGCTGAGAACTTGCTTGATTTGTGTTTGCAGGACCACTGAGGTGGACAATGGATTTAAAAAAACCAGGTTGTGGAGGGCCCCTAGATACACCAATACGCGGGTTGATGAAGTATTTGCTGCTAAAAAGCCCAGGTTTAAAATTGCATCTGGAAAGGAAAATACAAAGGTTATGACTCATTTAGTTTATTCAGTTTGGCATCTTCATTAAATTATTGATCCCAAGATGTTAATGTTGTTGATATTGAACCATGTAACCTTGTTACTATGCTCAGGAAAATCCATCTTTGGGGCAAACTAGTAATCTGAAGAATCTTTCAGTTTTTTCTACTTTGGAGACTAAGAGACAGCAAGGAAATTCATGGTTTGCTTCATAGTTTATATGTTTGCTTGATCCCATAGTTAAGTTTTCCCAATGCTCATTTTGTTCCAAATTTGTTGTCAGCTTGGAGAATTCTGTTACTTCCGGTGAGCTCAGCAAAGATAGCGTATTACAATCTTGTCAAACATTTGAAAAGTGCAGCCAAGGAAAATTTCGTAGTGTTTCTGAGCTTTCATCAGCTGTTAATACATCTTGTGGCACAGCTGCTATTGACCTGGTATACAATGACAGCGTCTGACATTTTCTTATCTGTTTACTTAGATTTCTGATCCTATAATCAAGCTATTAATATTAATAAATTATAAATTATAGGGCAAAGCATTCAGAGGACTAGCTGCATTACCACGTGATGCCAATGACATGGCTGCTGATTTGACTGAAGGACACAAAGATTTGATAACTGTTACAGGAAACTTCCTATCTGAATGCCATTTACCTGGCCAGAAGGTTCCTTTGGATCTTACTCTAAAAACCAGTATGCGGATTGTATCCTCCTCTTCTGTGAATTGGTAAGTAATGAGTGCATAGGATGGATTAATGCATTGGCATCAAGCCTGGTAGGAATAGGATGCACTCGACTGAATTAAAAAGCTTTTACACTGGGATTCAAAGTTTATATATTGAAAAGATGAGGTATTTTAGGTTTCCTTAATGCTTTTTATAGTTTCTATAAAGATCATTTGATTAGGAGCTCAATTCTGATATAGAGTTTGATGAATTCCTTACCAAATGTAGTTAAGCCAATTCAACTGGATTGCTGTCAGTATTAGTTAAACATTTTAAACATTTCATGCTATTTCAGAAATTCCAAATAAAAATATTGACATTTGATGTAATAATATGGGTGTTGATTGAACATGTGCATTTACCATGCATGCTGTATAGTATGACTGACAAATATTTTTCATGCTCAATATTTTCTTTAATTGGATGAACTAGGTAACATATTTGCTTTTATAATTCCTTTTTCTATCTTAGTAACCATGTTATATAATTGCTTTGATATGTAGTTCCAGCACCTATTTATGAGATTTGTATGGATTTTTCATTTCTTGCTTGCTTTGGTGTCAATTCCTTGTTGTCTTTTTGTGAAAGTTATTTTGACTTCCAAATTTCACAATGCATAGGTCAGTTATGCGTGGTACCATGCCTCAGTTAGCCTTCCAGCATAGTTATTTCAAGAGTCAAAATATGAGAGGTTCCAAGGGCTGTAAAGTTTTACATTCATGGATGTATCCTCAATCCATTCTACCACAGTCTCTAATATCAGTCTTGAGCTCATCAACATCAGATGGAGGTTGTCAAGCAGTTTTTAGCATTCCCATTTATGATTTCTTCTTTGTAGTTTTCCTTTCTCTATTTTCCTTAAGCTCTTTTCCCCATCTTTTCATGCAATAGAATTGGAGTTTTTAAGGAAAAGACAAGTAGCTTGGGAAGAATCCTTCCGGGACCTCTATTACATGCTTCGGAAGAACATTTGTGGCCTTTTTTATGGTAATTACACAATACTTTCATTTTCTTTTGTCAGATAGTGTTGTAACAATTATAAAAATATTTTTATATGATGCCTTTTTTATATTGCCTTTTCTATTCTTCTGGATACTATGTGTCTGCTTGTGAAATGCAATTTAATTTGTTTCTGCATAAAAAAAAATTATCATGATAAGAAATACACTTGTTTCTTGTATTGATGTAGGTTCTTGTGATATTATTGCAGATTTAATTTTACTATTGTTTGAACCTTCCAGCTTCATTATGCATTATTATTTTTTGCTTGCACATTTACATTCATTTATATATTTATATTGGAATGTTGGATGTTGCAGTTATTTTATTTTCCTTTGTTTTTCTAGTTTGCACTGCACCGTTTGTGGTGATGTTCACTGGGGGTGACAGCTCTGGGAAATCCAAATGTTCATGCAATGCTTATATCTCTCAGTCAACCCAAGGATTAAGATCATTGTTAAGAGAGCATGTAAGCTGTACTCATAGTCATCTCACTTATTATGTGTAGCTTATTTATAGGTTACTAATAGCCTATTATCAAAAAATTGTTTACCTGTTTTTTGTGTGTTGGGGGGTTGGGGAAGGTTAAGAATGATATTTCATTGATGGTATCTTTCTAGTTTCTAGGAAATTCTCAGTTAAAGTGTAAGAGGTATAAGGCATTTTATTTCATTAATCTTGCTAGGTTTTTGTCGGAGTAGTAAATTCGTTGTAGTTGCCACTTGCCAACAATTTGTGTTCTCCAAGTAGATCATGGCAAGGAGCATAATGAATAACAACTCAAGGGCTGTACTTATTCTATGACTTTGACAACTGAAATTTTTAACTTAATGAAATGTAATTTTCCATACAAGTACTTATTTTATTTTAGGGCTTTACTCTAGACTGCTTGTTTAGCAGAGCCTCTTTGTTATATTGTTGGTATTATTATAATACTATAATTTTCCCATTAATATTTATTTTGTTGATGATCTCTGAACTTTGTTTTTTGTTGTATAATTAGGATCTCTCTTTCTCTATGCCTCTTTGCCATTCAAAAGTGGAACAAGTTTCAACTGAGGATCTAGTTGAGTTGTCAGAGATAGAGAAGCAAAACTTAGGACAGGTTTGTATTTATATAGTTCTTGTTTTTCCGAATGATGTTTGTATTTATCTCTGAATGAACAATTCCCTGACATATTGTGCTTATCTCTGTGATTTTATTGATAAATTTGTACTGAATATTGAAACTATACTTTTTTGTTATTGTTGGCTCCCAGTTAGCATTAACTGAACTAATTGGTGTTTAATTTAGAATTGCATGTAAAATGTTTTTACACTATCCTCTAAGGCTCCAACTATGTCTTGTTACATTACTAAAAGAGTTAAGTTTTACATGAAATAAATTAAACTCGTCTAGTTGATGGATAAAATTTCATTAATAAAATGCATGCATAAGTTATTCAAATGGGTTATTGTCTTGCACTTCATGTTAATAATTGGCTATCTCTTTTGTGTATATTATGTTGCTGTGAGTTAGTCTATCAATTAATTCCAATGCTGTATTTAATTTTTTTATGTATCATTTATATTAATCGGTGCTTCTTATTTGAAATAACACAGACTCGGCGATTAAGGTCATTCTCTGATGTTGATAATAGCCCAGAATCTTTGCTGGTTTTTAGTGGCAACAACAATGTACATGCTTTATATGACTTTCTACTAAATTACAGGTGACTGACCTTTTAATTTCATTATAGCTTCCTTTCCAGGTTTTGTAATTCAGACTTATGGCATGTTTTGGTAAATAATTAACTAAGCATTTATCAAATGAGAGCTTATTTATTAACTTGAGAGTGAAGTTTACTGGAAATAAAAATATTATTTTGATACGCGTCGGCGTTGCTTTCAAACATATTGAGATAAGCTAAACAATGTTTATAGGAAGGTAATCAGTCACTTTCATTAGCCTAAATTAAATCAGACGTATTTGATGTTTACTCTTATATTTTCAATCATGCTGCTGACTAATTTTTTTTGTCTGAACTCTGCAGATTTCTCTTGACCTCACTGTCTAGTGTGGACGTACCTGTCTTGTGCTCTCCTGTGCCATTTCAAAATTCTGCTTTGTCTTCTCCTGATGTATGTCCTTGGCTTCATTTTCTTTCCTTTTTATTTTGCATGTTGTTTGTTTCTGTAATTTGTCAATTTAAGTTGATTATTGAACTGTCCTACCATTCCTCTTATAAGTTACCTGGGTAAGTAATACTACTAGTGTTTCCAGTTATGAGTTTCGTATGTGTTCAATGTTATTGTTACTAGTTGCTTAGTTTTTCAATTCTGTGCATTGAACTACTATGAATAATGTATTGTGATCTTACTGAAAACCATGTAGAGGAACTCATATCTTGAAAATCGACTTTTCTTTGTTGAGTTTGTTTAAAGCTGCAATAATTATTTTTCTTCTGCTAGCTATTTTAAATCATTGTAATCTATATGCTTCTGTTTCTCAGATTAAATGTGTGGAGACGAGAAGAGCTGAAGAAATTGCTGCTTCTTATAATGGGTCTATAAGAAAAGATGGTGAGTCAGCATTGGCACAGGGATCATCAGATGGCCTTTGTTCCATTGAAATTAAGGATGCACTTCTTCCACCTTGGATTATTAGTGGTATATGTGCATTAATGGCTTCTGAAGGAAGAAGCTTTGAGGCAAGGTATGAATAGCTTTTGTTTGGTGATACCTTTTTACAGTGTTAAATTTGAGCTGTTTAGATAGGCTAATTTCATGTGGCCAATATAGTTCACACCTGTAGCTGATCAAACAGTGAGCTCTATGCCTCTATCTAATTAGTAGAATTTCATGAGCATTTATGCTGAGATGTTTTGTTTATCATATGGCTTACAGTTTTGTGACGGAACCTAGCTCAATTGGCTTGAATGTTGCCTTAAAATCAACATGTGAGAACTTGGAATCTAAAGCTGCTGGTAGTGAAAGCTTAGAAGACCATGAAAGTACTTTTGGCATTTTAGAAGCTGTAGTCACTTCTCGACTGTGTTCATGTTCATTAAAAGGCATAAAGTACAATGATGGTTCTTATACAGCATCGCTTTCCCCTGTATAATGTCAACTTTATATTCATCATCACATTGATGGCTAATTTATTTAAATGCTTACCCATCCCTTGACCCTCCAGAAAATTTAAATCAAGGAATGTTGTATTTTTTAATTCAAAACTGGAGGAACATGTTGAGAACAAAGAATATGTAATATCCATGCCAATTGCGAATGTTGCTAATTCTGGCGATTGGTGCATTTTGAGTATTTCATTGAGGATTACGAAACGATGACCTTATGAAGGGAGAAATAAAACTGTCTAACTCATTGTGCCTTTGGTCCTAAGCATTGGATAAGTAATTGTCATTTGCATTGATCAATCACGGGTTATTTTCTTGCTTGAACTACACTTGTGTTTTTTTCTTTTTTTTCTTTTGCAAGACGCTTTGCAAGTCTAGTACAACAGTTTAATGCGTTAAACAACTTCGGGATTACTATATTGATTTGAATGATCAGTTCTTGCAACTCTAAACGTTTGGACAATAACTGAAAACGGTGCATAATCTATGGATGCCTGAAAAATAGAGTAGTTTAAATACTGAAACTTAAAATATATAAATTTAAAGGGAAGTTTATTGGATAATCAGATTAGTTTTAATTCAGATTTAATAATTTGAACAAAGATAATTCATTTGATTTGAATGAATTGGGATCATCTATCAATCCGATCAGAGCTACCAATATGCAAAACCATAGCTCTATTTTGTAAATAATCACATTGTTGTTTCACCAGTAATCCACACAAGAACACATGCCTTCTTTAAAATGATGGAATCTGTTTCGATCTCTCACAATCAACTCTACCTTAAAGACCTTTGAAATCAACTTGGTAGCTGTGTGACAATCTTCACAGACACGCAAGTTTTTAACAATCCGAATGGGTGTAGGGGCACGAATCTTCATAATACCATATGCAATGGCCAGCTTCTCACTATGCCTGTGAAGTGCACCTTCCTTTTCCTCTTCATCAATGTCAAACAACGTCTCAGCTGTATTTCCAACATACCCAGCTAGTTTTATTTTTTGGAGTATTACATCTTCCCACATCCTTTCTATTTTCTCTATTTCAGGGTGTGTTTTATCCCCAATAGTAAATTCATGAATTTTTCCATCTATCTCAATGAGACTATACCCAGGTGGCTTTCTTACTCCTTTGTCCTTCATTATTTGCCTCATGACAGTAACATCATTCCACTTATTTGCGCGCGCATATATGTTAGAGAGTAGAACATAATGACCACTATGTTCTGGTTGCATCTCTAACAAAATCTTCCCCACCCTTTCCCCAACTTGTACATTCTTGTGAATCCTGCAAGCTCCTAACAGTGCTCTCCATATTGGAGCATTTGGCTTCACAGGCATTTCAAGAACAAACTTCTCTGCCTCTCCCAACTTTCCTGCACGACCAAGAAGATCAACCACACATCCATAGTGCTCCAGTCTCGGCTCCACCCTGTGATCTCGTTTCATACTTTTGAATATTTCCAAACCCCTTTGGACCATTCCTGCATGGCTGCAAGCTGACAACACTGCAGTAAGCGTAATGTCTCTAGGAACAAACCCCCTTTTCACCATTTCTGAAAAATACCAAAGTGCTTTCTCTGCATAACCATGCATGGCCAATCCAGCAATCAAAGCTGTCCAACAAAGCACGTCCTTTTCCGGCAGTTGCTCAAAAACCATAACAGCTTTCTCAACACTCCCACATCTTGCATACATATCAACCACAGCTGTCCCAAGAATCAGATTCAAACTCAAGTCATTCCTCATCACATACTCATGAGCCTTCTCCCCAATCGCAAGAGCCCCCAAATGAGCACAAGAGGATATTACACCCACCATCACAGTCTCATTAGCCACCACCCCTTCTGCCTGAAGAGCCTCAAACAGCTCAACCGCTTTCTCAAAACAATTATTCCGGGCATAACCGCTAATCATCGTGCTCCACGTCACCAAATTCCTCTCCGGCATTCTACCAAACAGTTCACGTGCAGCATCAACATCCCCACAACGGTGATACCCGGCAATCATGCAAGTCCATGACACAACATCAAACCGACACATCCTCTGAAAAATACTCCTTGCAGCATTTATGTCCCCAACAGTGGCATACATATGAAGAAGGGAGTTTTGAACGTAAAAATCTCGTTGAAATCCATGGTTAATGACTTGACAATGTGCTTGCATGCCCAAAGGTGCAGACTCAAGCTGAGCGCATGCCTTAACCAAAAAAGGGTGGGTGATATTATCAGGTGAGAGACCAAAGCGTAGAGCTTTGATGTAATAGCGAAACGAGTTTTCGGGGTTTTCACTTGTGGAACAGGCGCGGATGAGTGCATTGTAGATGAAGAGGTTGGGGTTTTGGATTTGGGATGCGACCCTTATGGCGTAATGAAGCAAGTGCAAGTTGGTGGCTGAGTCTCTGCAGAAAATGATGAGGCGACTCGCTGCAAACACGTCGAAGAAAAGGTGGGTTCTTAGCATGTGGGCATGGATGATTTTGAGGTCCCCAACATTGGAACAACGCTCCAACAGCACGAGCTTGGGGCTCTTCAGCCTCAGCGTTTTCAGAATTGAGTTGCTACCGCTAGTGCTGCTCATGTTTCAGTGCACCATAATGCAACAACAAAATACCAGAATCATAGTCTGTCTACAAAATGTTCTAATGGCTTGCTTACTGTAATACCATTGAATGGTGATGGGATCGAGACATCACACACACCTTAAACCAAATACCAGAACCATACGATAACTAGATGATTGTTAGTAGACAAGTGATATGTCTCTACTAACATAGCATAGATCTGTGTACATCTATTAATTTTTTTACTTTTTACGATCTTTTTATGGTTTCAATTCGTATATATTTGAGAAATAGTTTATAATAACCATTCAATAATGATGTAAAATATATCCAGACACGTAAAATAACCTCTCCAGCTTCCAAGACATTCACATGACGTATTTATATTATGTCGGGCTCTTTCACCCATAAGGGTTATTTTTCTAAATATGTGTAATTTTTTACGATGTGATAAATAATTTTTAACATCGGCTATTAATATAACGGATGTAAATAATTACATTTTGGCATTGGTTACACATACAACCGATGTAAAAACAATATGACGCCGCTCTTACATGTGACAAAAATAACTCATTTCATTTAGACAGTTTTCATATTAGATAAAACAATATGTTGTCACTAAATGATAATTATAATTATAAATTCGTCATATTTTAAAATATTATGGGGAATATGGAATACCTATGTAACACTATCAATAATAATAATAATAATAAAATAAAAAAATCTATTTTTATTGACTCACTCAATACTTTTATCTTTTCAATATACCTCTTCACTTTAAAAAAAAAACCCTTATAATAAAAACCTTTTTCTGTGTTCTCTATGTGAGTCATTGTTGCCCTTTGTTGTTGCATTATTGCAAGTTACTGCCTCTCTTTGCTGCTGCATTACCACGACCATCCGTGCGTCACTGTAGCTTTTTGCATGACCCTTCGTTGCATTGCCCTCTATTGTACTTCATTGTGCATTGCCTCTTTAGCGACTTTAGGCATATTTCTTCTTTCTACACTATTTATAATAGACTAATGAATTTTATCCTTTAGCTTGTAGTACTTCAATAATGGAGTTTATAACTGTCCAACAATGAAATTTACAACTAGTCAACTATCTAAGAAAATACAAATTTGTTTTTAGTTTATTTTGTATCAGTGTTATAATGTTATTTGAATTTTCTCAACTATATCAAGTTAAGTGAACTTTTCTATTTGGATTGATAACCATTTTATTTTGAACTTTTCCGATTAGGTGAATTAAAGTCGATGAGATCATCAATTAAGTTTGAAAGTGTTATTATATCTAACTTATTTTATGCATTAATATGTGATTATGTTTATTTGTGATTGAAAATGATTTTTGTTCTAAAAAAAATGAGCAAAATTTGAAAATTAATTTTTAGAAAAGTTTAATTTATTTTAAAAAAAAATACATTACTTACTCGATGACCCAACCCAACTTGTTCATGATTTGGTTGAGTTTGAAAATAAAATTATGCAAACCCAACCCAATCCAACCTACTAAAAATTGATTGGGTTAGGTCAAAAATTTATGTAAACCTAGCCTAATCCAACCCGTGAACTAGGGATGACAATATGAATCCAGACCTTACAAACACCCACAAAAATATCCATACGCGGGTAGGGTAATAACCCGCACATTGGGAATGGGGATGGGGCGAATATTTACCCCCAAAATCTCATGAGGATGGGTGCGGGTATGAGTACTATAGTACCCACCCCGCACCTTTTTATATATATATATATATATATATATATATATATATGCATATCAATTAATATAATTGTAATTTTATTATTTAAATTATTCAATTAAAATTGTTTAACTGTCTATTTATTATTTTAATTATTCTTTTATATGTTAATTTTGATATTTTATCATATTTTAATTTCTATTTGTATTAGTAGTTCAAAGCAATATAGAAATTATGGAGATAAGCATTTGTAAAATATGGAGAAATTGATTCGGATAATGAAATCAAAATATTATATCTATTTGTGTTTTATTTTAATTTTTAATATATAATTATAAAATAATTAATTTTAAAAATATATTAATTTTTCTCGTCTAATTAGAGTTTTTATTTAGATTAGAACATTTATAATCTTTATGTTGGACGATTATTTTTTGATGTTATTTATTTATAACCTAAGTTTTGATAAATCAATGTTTCTTTGATTTTAATATTATATATGAGTTTTTTTTTTATGATTTTTAATTTTATATATATGAAAAATATGAGTCGCGGGAACGAGTATGAGTATATAGGTACGTGGATGGAAATTGAAATTACTACTGCACAGGTATGGGACGGATATGGAGACGAGTATTATAGGACCCTACCCATTGCCATCCCTAATGCGAACACCCCTAATATTTACAATTTAACGAAATTTTATACGGTTATGCTATCCTTATTGTTAATTAATATTATGTTACATATACATTAAAATATTTGATTTTTTTTTTCTTTAATAGCCAAATTACTTATTTAATTGTTAAGATTTAAATTCATGAACATAATAGTAATTGAAAATGTGAATTATCCATCCATACAATACTTAACAAGGAAACTTCATGGACTCATACAATGAAGCTGGTGGTGTTATCAGCTGCAGGTCTCTTAGTCGTGTGCGTATGGACCTGGTGGTGTTGTCAGCTGTTGGTCTATTGGTGCTGTCAATAGTTGGGCCTGTGTTGCTATCAATTTCCCTGTTCACATCTACAACATAATCTCGAACCTGAGTCTTGAATTCTATGTCCTGAATGGATGAACTGCCTAACACTGTTTGTAGGATATCTGAACATAGAGAACTAACACTTGTTTAGGATAACGCAAGAAACTTGTCAATAATCACATTTTAGCATGTTCAAAATCAGGACAAAATATCTGATTCTTCTTATGTAAATCAGGATAGAATATCCTAGTCATTATTATAGGTAACAATATTTCATTTAAAGAAACAATATATTTTCTAATCTTTAGTAATTAATGCAAATAACCATATATAAACTATGCTTTGTGGTGTATTCAGACATATGGTTTTAATCTCAGATTAATTATCAACATGGTATCCAGAACCTATTGAGGCATCTCCAAAACCGTCTTACTCGGAGGATCTACTATCCCTGGAGAATATTTTTTTGAGCAAACCACCCATGGTTCCGATTTGCTCTCTCTTGTCGTTGCCCCTTCATTCCAGCGACCCCTCTGGCAACCACCGCCGTTGCCGTTGTCGTTGAAGACCGTTTAGACCACCACCACCACTATTCGACTTGCCTCGAAGTCACCAATTGACACCTCCACAAGCCTCCGTGCACACGTTTTCAATGCGCCAAACAGCGCCCATCACCGGTGCATGACGACGCATGGCACGCCTATTTCAACCAAGCTTCCGACATCCTACTTGTCCCTTTGGCGCGACCATAACCCCGGAGTATCACTTTCATCGGAGCAGCTTTGCTAATAAACCCTAATTGCCTCTTGTTCTGCTTGGTTTTTTTTTTCGAAACTGATGGCCACTCAAACACCAGCTAGGGCAGATGCTCTCCTCTCCAATTTTTCCCTCTCTATTGAAAAATTGGACGGTTCAAATTACCCAACTTGGGCTTCAGATATCACCTTATGGATTACCGGTCAGGGGTATCGTGACCACCTCACCACTGTTGCTGCATTTGTGAAAGAAGTTGATCGTGCCAAATGGGTTAAGATTGATGCCCAGTTATGCAGTATCATCAAGTCCACCCTCCACCCCTCAATCAAACCGATTTTTCACCCTCACGACACATGTGAATCAATTTGGATTGAGGCGTGTGCCCTTTACACTAATGACACCCAACGGCTTTATGGTGTTTGTCATGACTTGATGACCCTTCTTGCCCTTTAACAATTCGATGACCCTATGTCTGCATACCTTGGACGAGTACACATTCCCCTACATGATTATAATGAACTCTTTCCAGTGGCTGCGTCTGTTGTGGAGGAGGCAAAGAAGGAATTGGGGAACCACAGTACCTTCTTTATGTCTCTTGCTCTTTATGGACTATACTATCCATCACCAAAATACTTTACTATCCGTGACCAAATTCTTCGGTCACCCACTGTCCCCACCATGACGAGTGCTTCATTTGTCCTTCTTCGTATTCCACCTAAGACATCCACTGAGTCCGCTGCCTCTTAATCGAGTGATACTTCTGCACTTGCCTCCAAGAGCAATCACTCCTCTTGTTCCCATGGCAGAACATCTTCCTCGAAGAGCCATCCTAGGTGTGCCCATTGTCATTGCCTTGGACATACCATTGATAGTTGTTGGAAATTACATGGTAAGCCTCCTCGCTCGACCAATGTGGTGCAAACTTCTCCAATTATCTCAACTCCGCCAATCGATCACCCATGTAGTACTCCAGCAACCTATGAAGATTTCCTCTAATGGTTTGAGAGTCGTTAGAACCTTGATGTCACAGCTTCAGTTGCACACATTGGTAATTCATTTGCCTATATCTCTCAATCTCCTTCTATGGGTCCCTGGGTACTTGACTTAGGTGCGTCTAACCATATATTTGGTAATCGCTCCCTTTTCTCTTCTCTTACTACATTTGATTGTTTTCCTAATATCACCTCTGCAAATGGCTCCCAAACATAGGCCAAAGGCCTTGGCACAACCCAACCCCTTCCTTCCTTGACTATAGAGTCCGTCCTTTATGTCATCGATTGCCCATTTAACCTTCTCTCTATCCATCGCCTTACTTAATCTCATAATTGTTTAATTACCTTTACTAACAAAAATGTTACCTTGTAGGATCGAAATTTGGGAAGGACAATTGGCGTCGAACATGAGTCGCATGGTCTTTATTATCTCTCTTCTACACCAAAAGCATGCCTTACCATACCCAATCCTCTCACCATCCATGCCCAGTTAGGACACCCTAGTCTTTCTAAATTATCTAATTTAAATTGTGAGTCATGTCAACTTGGGAAACACATTCGTACATCCTTTCCTAGTCGTGTTAATAAACGGGCTTTGTCCCCTTTTGCTTTAGTTTATTTAGATATTTGGGGCCCTTCTCGTATTGCTACTTCATCTGATCTTAAGTATTTTGTTACTTTTATTGATGACTTTAGTCATTGCACTTGGTTATATTTAATGAAAAGTCGGTTTGAATTGCTTTCTCTTTTTAAGCAATTTTTTTTAATGAAATAGAAACACAGTTTGGTGTCCCAATCTGTTCTTTGCGAAGTGATAATGCTCGTGAGTACTTGTCTTACCCATTTTGCTAATTCATGGCATCCCATGACATTCTTCATCAAACATCTTGTCCTCATACCCCTCAACAAAATGAGGTTGCCGAACACAAAAATCGGCATCTTGTAGAGATGACTCAGATTCTTCTTCTTCATGGCTTTGTTCCACCTTGCTTTTGGGGTGATGCAACATTAATGACTTGCTATCTCATCAATCACATGCCGTCCTCTATTCTTAACGACCATGCCCCTCTTTCTGTATTATCCCTTAAGACACCCCTCCATCCTCTTCCTCCCCGTATCTTTGGATCAACATGTTTTGTACATAATCTCTCATCTAGCCTTGATAAACTATCTCCTAGATCCATCAAGTGTATCTTCCTAGGGTATCAACAATCACAAAAAGGCTATCGTTGTTTCTCCCCTATTCTTAATTGTTATTTCATTTTTGTTGATGTAACATTTTTTGAGTCTGTCTCACACAATGTGTCTGTGTCCTCTACTCCCAAGCCCCTCTTACCTACCCTTCAGTTCTTTTACCTCATGTGTCAGTAGATGTTCCATCACATGATCTACCCACTCTGCAACCTTTACAGGTTTATGAACATCGCCCCCACTCTAGTGTGTTACCTGTCCCTGAGCATGATAATGAGGTCATGTTACACTCTTCCTTGGAGCCAACTCCTTTACTTGTTTTGGGCCTACCTCCTGATCTTGACTAGCCCATTGCCCAAAGAAAAGGTACTCGTTCTACTTGTAATCCTTCCCCTCACTATATTACCTTGAGTTATCATCGTCTTTCACCTTTGCACTATACTTGTCTTTCTTCTTTGTCATCTGTTTCTATCCCTACCACTCCTGGTCAAGCATTTTCACACCCAAAATGGAGGCAGGTAATGATTGATGAGATGTGTGCTCTCCAAAGCAGTGGCGCTTGGGAACTGGTCCCTCTCCCCCTTGGGAAATCACTTGTTGGATGTTGTTGGCTTTTCACTCTCAAGGTTGGCTTTGACGGCAAAATTGATAAGTTTAAAGCTTGTTTGGTAGTAAAGGGCTACACTCAAGTATTTGGGCACAATTACACCGACACTTTCTCTCTTGTGGCTAAGATGACATCTATTCGACTCTTGCTCTTTATTGCCGCCATTCGTCATTGGCCCTTGTTTCAATTGGATATTAAGAATGCTTTCTTGCATGATGATCTTACAAAGGAAGTACGCATGGAGCAACCACCTGGTTTTGTTGCTCAAGAGGGTCCTCTAATATGGTCTGTCGGCTTCGCAAGTCCTTGTACGGGCTAAAACAATCTCCCCGTGCCTAGTTTGGTTGATTTAGTACTGTTGTCCAACAATTGGGTATGATGCGCAATGAAGCTGACCATTCTATATTCTATCGTCATTCACCATAAGGATGCATATATTTTATTGTGTATGTCGATGACATCATCATAACAGGAAGTGATCAGCCTGGCATTCTCCAACTCAAGCAATACCTTTCTCGCCAATTCCAGACTAAGGACCTTGGTAAGCTTCGATACTTTTTAGGTATTGAGGTGGCCTAGTCCAAAGATGGGTTGGTGATATCTCAGAAGAAGTATGCTTTTGACATACTTGAAGAAACTGGTTTACTAAATGCAAAGCTCGTGAACACTTCTATGGACCTAAAAATCAAACTTTTACCCATGCATGGGGAGCCCTTATCTGATCCAAGGAGATGTCAAAGGTTAGTTGGTAAATTAAACTACCTTACAGTCACACGCCCAGACATTTCCTTTGCAGTTAATGTGGTTAGCCAGTTCTTGAACTCTCCTTGCCAGGATCATTGGGATGCAATAATTTGAATCCTAAAATATATCAAGAGCGCTCTAGGCAAAGGTCTCATTGGAAAAGCAAGAAGTAAGATGTCGTAGCTAGTGCTGAAGCTGAATACCGGGCCATGGCATTAGTAACATGTGAGCTCATATAATTAAAACAACTTCTTAGAGAGCCCCGGTTTGAAACAACTATGCAAATGACATTGATATGTGATAATTAAGCAGCTTTGCATATAACATCTAATCTTGTTTTCCATGAGAGGACCAAACACATTGAAGTTGACTGTCACTTCATCAGGGAGAAGATCGAATTAGGAGAAATCGTTACCAGCTTCGTCAATTCCTGTGACCAACTGGCTGATATCTTCACCAAATCTTTGAAGGGTCCAAGAATTAGTTATATATGTATCAAGCTTGGTGCATATGACCTATATGCTCTAGCTTGAGGGGGAATGTTCAGAATTAGGATAGAATATCCGATTCTGATGTAAATCAGGACAAAATATCCTAGTCATTATTATAGGCAACAATATCTCATTTAGAGGAAACAATATATTTCCTAATCTTTTGTAATTAATGCAAATAACCCTATATAAACTATACTTCGTGGTGTATTCAGACACACGATTTCAATCTCAGATTGTCTTTCAACATAGCATAACATTTCAATTTGCATTATTAACTGTACTTATCAAGATCATCAGATTGTTCCTTTATTTGTACTCCTAGGCACTTAAAAAATGTTTTGTATTCATGGAAGAAATAAGCTATAACTTAATGTTGTATGATAAGAAGATGAATTATTTTGATGGATAACAATGTGTACTACGTAGATTCTATAGAAGAATACATGGTATTAAAAAACGCAAGAAAATGTCATAATCATTTGCCATCCAATAATTCAGCTCCATTCGTTGAGGAAATGTATTTTGTAGAAGTTCTGTGGTGGCAAAAGGGCAATTTGAAGGAGCAGGAGACATTAACTGCCGCAGCAAGGATTCCTGTTTAGGAAATTTTGCAACCCAAGTAGGTGGAACTTCCTTCTTCTGCTTCAGGTCCGGATAAAACAACATGTCTCTCCATTGCTGTCCTAAATGGGTGCCAAAGCTCAAAGAAAACCACTCCTAAGCTGTACATATCAGCCTGTAACCCAAATAAACTCAAGAATTACATGATTTGACATAAAGCAACAGATTATATGGACACATAGGATCTGAACAAGTATGAACCAGCTGATTAGAATAAAATAATGAAGAATGTTATACACCTTTTCATCAATCTTGGGCCATCTTTGCTCAATTTCAGGAGCTATATAGAAATATGTTCCCACTTGTCCAGTGCCATCAATGGAAACTCCAGTTGTATTAGCAGGATGACCCAGATCTTGATCTAGCTGCTCCAACTTTAAGAACTTGGCTAGAAAAGGGGGGGGGGGGGGGAAGTATAAAATTTGATGTTGCATCTCAAACTTTGACAGGTAATCATTTTATATTTTTTCAACTAAAAATTAGGGAAACCATACCACGAGAGGTACATAATGCTACTGTGTAAACAGGTGGAGAAACAATCCAAGGAAAAAAAATTGCATGCATATGCAGGTATTTACTATTAATCTTAATCATAAAAATAAAAACACAACATTGATAAACGAACTTTGTGTATGCAAACCAAAATCAGAGTTCCTACTGGTCAACATATTTCTTTGTCGATCAATAATTCTGATAAATTCATGAGCATCATTCACACATATTGAACTTATCCATCGTTATAATAAGCAAGATAGAGTCAATATTTGAAGCATACATTAAGAGAAGGAAAATAAACAAGTAATGAATTCAGGATCTTACCAAGACCAAAATCACCAATTTTAATATCATTGTGAGCATAAAAGAATATGTTATTTGGTGTCAAATTCCGATGAATTATTCCTTGACCATGTATGTGTGTCAAGCCTTCCACTATTTGTTGAAACAAATGCCATGCTAGTTCTTTGTCAAAAAGATTATGTGATTGAAACACCCTGGCGAAGAGTCCTTTAAATTCGACAAACCTGCCCCACAAAAAAAAATGAAATGTAGTGTATATGATATATGGATTATGGAACAATAATGACTAATGAGTGTGCTTGTGAGTTTGTGTTTTCATGTAATACAGTGTCTAAGAAGTTTGGAAAGTACAATTTGTCTCAACTATCTATTCCCATTCTTTCTGTTTGTTGCTAATAATTTCAATTCCAAACATGAAGAATTACAGAACCAAATTGAAAGAGATAAAAACAGAGAATTTATGCAAATCAATTATCAGGGAAGAGTAAAGACATTGTAGATTCAATAACACTCTAGGCAGTATTAGAGTTTGGGAAATCTATTATTATTGATAAGAAAAGCCAAAGCATTACAAGGGTAGAGATCTCATTATATAGAGCATCTCATATAACTAACCCGATGTCCAACAAAAATCTAACTCATTATAGTTACACAACCTAACTACAGTAGAGTTCTGACTAACTACTAAAACAGAAAAGAAAAGAAAAGAAAAGGGGATAGTAGTTAGTCTACTGTTCTCTAATACTCCCTCACAAGTTTATGGTGGGTGAACTTTGCCTAAAGTGGAGGGTTCACGTAGTGTGAGCTTGTCTTTCATAATGGAGAAGGTAATTGGTGAGAGTGCCTTGGTGAGGATATTTGCATATTGATCCAATGCAGGAACATGAATGACTTGAATGTTGTGGCTGAGGACTTTTTCTCTAACAAAGAAGAGATCCAGCTTAATGTGTTTGGTCCTGGCATGTAGAACTGGGTTATGAGCAAGTGATACAGTGCTCATGTTGTCACAGAAAATAATAGGAACCTTGTGACTAATTCCTAGTTTAGATAAAAGGGACTGCAACTAGGAGACTTTAGCTGTTGCAAGTGTAAGACTTCTGTATTCAACTTCAGTGTTGGATCTGGCAACTACTGATTGCTTTTTGAACCACCAAGAGACCAAGTTGGGGCCAAAGAAGACACAAGCACCAGAAGTTGATCTGCGGTCATCCAGATTTGAGGCCTAATCAGCATCACAAAAGGCAGTGATGCTGAATGGGGTGGATAGGTTTGCTGCCTTGAGGTGCAGACCCACAGTGAGAGTACCCTTAAGGTATCTCAAAATTCTCTTGACTGTTGTCTAATGGTCTTCAAGAGGGGCAGACATGAATTGACAAACTTTGTTGACTGAAAAGCTAATTTCAGGTCTTGTTATAGTGGCATATTGCAATGCTCTAACCATGGACCTATATAGGGTAGAATCAGCAACTGGTGCAGAGCCAGTTTTGGTCAATTTGCAGCCAGTGACTATAAGAGAGGAGACAAGTTTTACAACAGTCAAACTAGTTTTAGTAAGTTCGTCCCTTATGTATTTACCTTGAGACATGAGTAGAGAACCACTAGGGAGAGATTTTACTTCAATTCTCAAAAAATAGTCTAAAGGACCAAGATCTTTTAGAGAAAAGACAGCATTTAACTTTTTGACCAGCTGTTGTAAGAGAGAAAGATTATTCCCAGTGATGATGATATCATCAACATAGACCAGCATATAGATGGTTGTTTTGTCCTTGCTGTAAATGAAGAGGAAGGGGTCACGCTTACTAGAACGGAACTCTAATTTATAGAGAGCAGATTTTAGCCTATAAAACCATGCTTTAGGGGCTTGTTTCAGACCATAGATAGCCTTGGTTAGCTTACAGACTAAGTTTTTGTCTTGAGACACAAAGCCTGGTGGTTACGCATGTAGACCTCTTCTTCAAGAATGCCATTGAGGAAGGCATTGTTGACATCAAGTTGCTGCAAGGGCCAGCCATGAGACAATAAGGGTAAGGGTAAGTAGTAGTCTTACAGTTATTGGTTTGATTACAGGGGAAAATGTCTCTGTGTAATTGGTCCCAAACTATTGATGGAAGCCCTTGTCAACCAATCGTGCCTTGTACTTGTTCACAGACCCATCAGGGTTCTCCTTTACCCTAAAAACCCACTTGCATCCTATGGGTGATCTGCTTAGTGGGAGAGGAACAAGGGACCATGTAGCATTCTTCTTTAGAGCATCAAATTTAGCTTGCATGACAGCAAGCCAAGTGGGATCAGCCAGTGATTGTTTGGGTGTTTTTGGTTCAAGGTAGGTGAGGAGAAGGGTAGGATGAAGTTTGGGTTTAACAATTCCAGATTTGGCTCTAGTTTGCATAGGGTGAGTGTTTAGTGGAGGGATAATAAGTTGGGTTGATGGCTGTTCTGCAGAGACAGGGGTTTGGGACTGGGCAGAGGGTTGCTCTGCAAGTAGAGGAGAAGGCTGTTGTTTTGCAGAGAAAGAAATATTCTGTTCTGTAGAGACAGTGGGCTGGAGTATATGTTGGGTCGAGACAAGAGGTATTTCTGATGAATGGAGAGAAATTTGTGGTTTACTGGATTTTGGTGAGGTGTGGAATAGGGTAGTAATAATCACTTTATATACGTAAATATTGCATCATATTTTGTAATAATTATCCAATATTCTCAAGACCAATGACTTTTTCATAACCATTCTTTCTTTTAGGAGGAGAATCGGGTAACAAAATCCAAAAAACCATTTAAACACTCATCAATTTTGACAGTTAGAAACATTGTTCTAGCTTGCTAGAAATAATGACATTAACAATGAATGCATCTAAAACTTTTGCCCTAGTCAAGACACTAATGTAGGACACAAACAAAAGAAAACAGTAGATTGAAATAAACAAGCAGTACACAGAACTTACAAGAAGCAAGTTGAGAATGAGGTTTTGGATAATAGTGCTAGAGTGTAAAGTTCCACCCAGCACCAACAACACTTATATTTATATATGTGTGAAACAAGAGTACAAAGAAAAGAAGGTTCTAGAGTAGAGACTTCTAGACTAGACTAGAGTAGAGATTTTTAGAGTATACTACTAGAGACATATCTAGAGTATTCTAGAAAGATAAACAAATAACTATTCTAACAAAGCAAATCATACATTACCTTTCTCACCTTCATTGCCATTCCCTGTAAAATCCTCCACCAAAGATCTACTTGAAGGAGACAAAGATAAACTATTGTTGCTTTCTTTGCTAACTTCTCCAACAGTATCTAATTTAGCAGGAAGTTCTTGCATTATTAACGGTGTTTCCTTACTATCAGATTCCTTTTCCCATGGTTTTGAGGTATCTAACTTAGATGGAGGAAGAGAACTTTTTCCTGCAGTTTCATCCATTCCAAAACCCCAATTCCATGAACTCACTGAATCATTTGTTTTGGCAATTGGCTCAATACCAGCCAGAAATTCTTGAGCACCCTTTACCAAATTATGGATCATTATTTGTCCCTCCCTAGCATTTAAAGTAGCCTGAAAAGGACAAGAACAAAGTGAAAAATAAACATAAATACATTTTGCTCCTTCTAAGGTAAGTAACCTAGAGGCTATGGAAGAGGGAAAAGACAGAAGAAGGGAGCGAATAATAGCTGTCACAAAAATGGATTAGTTTTTTTTATAATGTGTGTGAGAGAGAGAGAGAGATAGAGGAAATGAGAAATACAACTAGAGGGGGAACAAGATTCAACAAAAGCATGAAAGCAGACCCAAAAAGAACATAAGGAACTGGGAGGAGGGGGGATCAAGAATATGACAAGGTTTCCCAGCCTCTCTGCATATTAGAAATAGAAAATCCCCTACATCAATGAACTCATCATCAAATAGAAGCCATAAATATGACACAAAGATGTATCCAGTTAAATTGAAAAATAAAATGACAAAGTACAAGCCATTGAAAGATTAATTGAACCACTTTTGGAGAATCTACTCCTAGATCATAAGAATACACAATTTGGAGACTGAGGCTCATTCTGAACATTCTCTCTCCTATCTTCTATGGAAATGCATTTCACACACTACCCACACACCTAGCAACAAAAATTCTTTCAACCATTTCAAACTTCTCTCTTTTTATCTTTATATGCATATTTAATCTTCTTATCTGTCTACCCCTTTTAATCTACCCTCTTTTGTATCTATTTTTAAATTGAATTTCAATCATTTATTATGACATGTATATAAATTATTTATTTATTTATTATGAACGGTATAAAGTTTATATATATATATATATATATATATATATATATATATTATGAACATGTATATATTTATTATTGAATATACACTATTCAATAACTTTCAAATAAATAATTTTATTTCAAAATCTTACATTGGATTGGAAGTTTTCTATATGTAAATCATATCTACCAAATTTTATAAAAATTGAACATCGTCGAATGATTCATAGTTTAATACATTTTAGGACTTATAAGTTACGTCAATTTTTTATATGTATGAATGAGGTTTCAAATCATATTTGTTTGATATAAAATTTGATATAAATGATCTATATAAAATGAAATTTCGATCCAATTGAAGATTTTGAAATAAAATTATTTATTTGAATATTGAACAGTAAAACACTTGTTTAAATTATTTGATCCATATAAAAATAAACATTTAGCTTGTGCAACAAGCTAAAATACTAGTTCCTCTTGAATAACTATCTTTCCATTACTTTCCTAGTCTTTAGCAAGAGAAACAATGAGACTTTTAGGAACTAAAAGCAAAAGTAACACTAGAATTCAAAACTAAACCATAAAGTATTATACTAAATTTAGAATCCTGCATCCTGCCATTCTGGTGCCATACACCTTCACCTTCAATCCTATTCTTACCTTAATTTTTCGTTGGAAGTTCTACAGACCACATTTTAAAGATTTTTGTTTTGAAATATTTATTCCACCTTTAGGTGACCACTGACCAGTGTCCTTTCTATAAACTTTGGCACCACAAGACATGGTTGTTCTAACCACAATTTCCTCCTTGCCACAAATATGATCACAAAGTTACGGCACAGACAATGCATCACCAGTTAACAACGGCAGAAGAGTTAGACCTGATATTGGAGGAGAGACAGAAGCTTATTAGCATCAGCTTCTGATAACCCTTTCTCCGGAGTAATCTGCAACTTGGGGCACTTGAAGGGATACCCAGGCAAGCACCTAACAAGAAAGGGAAAGAGACAGTGATTGAGCTGGTAGCAATATAGTAGCTCCGTTGTAGAAAAAATGAAAGTCTCGTTAACTAAACTTACCTGACAACAAGAACAACAGAAACATCTAAGTCCTCATAACCCATGCCTTTTGAGCAAGGCCTGCTCAATTTCATGCAGAAACAAACGAAGAACAAGACAGATAATTATTAACGGCTCTAATATATATATCAGAGTTTAATTTCGATGCATTTTCAGAGTTTCATTTCTGTACATTGTCAACCAATTAGAAATCATATCAGTGTAAGATAAGCAATATCAAAGTTTTATTTATATGCATTGTTAACCAATCAGAAATCATGATAGGTAGTATAACTTGAGGAGTGTGTTAAAGACACTCTCTCATAGGCATTCTGGCAAAGACTCTCTTTATGATTGGTTGAAATCAATTAAAAATCAAGAAATAGAATTGTTAAATGATGATCCATTAAGAGATCTATTAAAATAAGTGATTTCAAATAAATTTCAATCAATAAGAGTCTCTGAAACTTTGAAACAGAGCATCTCACATAAGAGAGAATGTTACTAGCACTCCTCTAACTTAAAAGCTACTATAATTATTATAAAAGTGAACAAATTTACTATAAACAGTAAATTGTGGTTGGATGACTTATACTATATTGTTAGTGCATAGACTATCTATTTTTTTATTTTTTTTTAATGTGCAAGGACTATTTAGTATTTACTCTTTTTTTTTTTTTAATGTGCATGGAAGAACCTTGAAGTCTTCGAAAATTGCGCATCTAAACAAACAACAAACTCGTAAGTGCATTTCAATGCGATAATCTTGTCGGAGAGCTGTTCGTAATCGTCGGCTCCGAACTGAAGCGTGATCCTTGCTCCATCGACTGTTCCCACCGCCGCGGCGCTTCTTCTTCTTAGTTGAACTGTGCTCCATTCTCAGCTGAATCCGATTCGGTTTCCATTTCAAAAGTCAAAGCGAGGAAGAGGAGAGTTTTCGGTTTCCAAAAGAATGAATGAACGATGAATAGTGATTGAGGTGGCGATTTGCTCTTATATACACTGAGAGTAAAAATAGGAGAAGCTGGTGGAAGTAAAATAATGAGTAACGCCTTCATTCGTCTGCACCAGCCACCACCAGCTGTGTTTGTTTCATTGCATTGGAAAAAAATGCTAACATTGCTATGTATCACTACTCTAATCTATGTTGATTGCTACCACATATATCAATGTTGGTCAATTAAATACAAAATAAACATGGGTGGATTAAACAAATTTAATGACATGAAAATTTGAGTGTAGATATAGGGATGAGAAAATGGATTGTAGGTCCGTGGATCGACAACTCGTCAAAAAATAGTGGGACAGGTAATTTATTATGTTTATAATTATTTAATCAAGAGTATTAATAAATAATAAATAAACCATTATGTAGGAATTGAAATGATGCATAAATGATCAATTAAATAATAACATGATAAAAAATTATGAGTGGTAAAATGGGTTGTGCCCAGGTCGATTCGTCAACCCGCCAAAAAATGGCAAGGCGAGGAAGTGTTTCTGACTCGCCAACCTGCTTAATTCCTAAAATTCTTTCTTAGTATATTATGTTTATAATTATTTAATTAAGAATGTTAATAGATAATAAATAAACCATCACATAAGAATTGAAGTCATGCATGAATGATGAACCAAATAATAACATAATAAAAAAATCATCTAAAGAAATACACATATTAATAATATTTATTGTAAAAAGAAAAAGTAATTAATTAAAATAAAACGAATGTCGAAAAGTGACATAATCCTTTAACAAACAACTTACTTTGTATTTACTATTTAATCTCTCTTGTTGTTGTAATTTGAAATTGAATAATTAATAATAAAAAAATATGTATATATAAATATTTTTTTTTACAAAAAATTATATTATAAAAAAAAAAACTTGATGTTAGCGTATCAATCCGCTTGATGGCGAGATGGGTTGGTCCTTCTAACCCATGCCAACCAAAAGCGGATTGGTTTGCCTCGCCCAATTTTTTGCAAGTCCACCTTGCCCATTTTAGGTAGGTTGACCCATTTTGTCACCCCTACCAACCCCTCACTCTTTTCATGAGCATCAAATATAACATTAAAATCGTCCATATAAAGGAGGAAATGATCCATTTTGTTATGTAGTTGGATGTGTGTTTTGATTAGAAGTGGCAAAATGAGTTGTGACTCGCGGGTCGACTCGTCAATCCACCAAAAAATAGCAAGGTGGGGGAGTGTTCCCAGCCCCAATCCTAACATTTTATGGGCTCGGTGTAAAATCATTGTTAAGGAGTCCTTACATATAAATATTATAAAATTTAAATATGTATTCAATAAAAGATAAAAAAAAACAATTAATAAAAAAAAATACATCTTATTAGAATGTGTGAATAAACTTTTAATAATTCTTTAAGAAGATGTTTTACAATTTATTCTTCAATAAACTTCTATGTTATCTTTTATTATCAACAAATTATTTTCTCTGAAATTGTCACTCATATCACCTACAAAACAAAACACACAAATTATCATAAAAAATGGCTTCTTATAGTATTTTGAGATGCAAAATCATTAATAATAATATCAACATCAATATTCTTCAACATATCATTCTCAATAGATAAAATTGCTAAACCATTTAACATTTCTTGTGACATTGATGATCTCAAGTAAGTTTTTATTAATTTTATTTTTGAAAAACTTCTTTCAGCTGATACAATAGTTATAGACATAGTTAGGCGTTGACCGTTATTTTTAACATTGACTTTTTTTTTAGAGATTAATGTACCAAAGTAATCACTAAACCAATAACTTAATTGATAACAATTATAAAGCATTTATTTATTATCATATATTTATTTATTGTTTCTTGTGTTTTTAACAATAATTTAGTATTTTGAAAAAAAAGTAAAATAAACAGAATAATTTATAAAATAAAAAGTGAAATATATATAAAAAAAAAGAATTACAGTTAATAGTAGATGCTAAAAAATAAATGAAGAAAAATTACTTATGCATAGTCCAATATAATTTATTCTTTATTTATTTTTTAACATCTTCTATTATTATTTATAATTTTTTTTATATATTTCACTTTTTATTTTATAAATTGTTTTATTTATTTTACTTTTATTCAAAATACTAAATTCTTATTGAGAACACAAGAAATAATAAATAAATATATGATAATAAATAAAATTTATGTGATATATATATATATATACTTTATAATTGTTATCAATTAAATTATTGACTTAATAGTTACTTTAGCTAGTTAATAACTAAAGTGACTAGGGTTCAAATTCTAGCTTTGTCAAAATTTATTTTAATTTTTTATTTAAATTAATTAATTAAATTAAAGGGTAACTTAGGAATAAAAAGGATAATCATGTCATTAATAAAAAAATTACTAATTAATTTTATTTAAATAATTATTAATAAAAAAAAAATCAACATTAAAAATAACATTCAACGCTTTTAAATTAAACAAAGGGATCAAAATTGTTTGATTTTGAAAATAAGGGGACCAAAATTGTGGATTTACGAAAATAGGGGGATTAAAACTACAATTAAGCCTAATATTTATTGTAAGAAGAAAAGGTAATTAATTAAAATGAAGCGAAAGTCAAAAAACAACAGTCCTTTAACAAACAAATTTACTATTTAATCTTTCTTGTTGTTATAGTAATTTGAAATTGAATAATTGATAATAAAAAATATATATATAGATATAAGTATTTTTTTTTATATAAAAAATCATATTTAAAAAAAAAAATTGATGTTGGCGGGCCAACCTGCCTAGTGGTGTGGTGGGTTAGCCCTTTTAATCCGCATTGACCAAAAGCGGGTTGTCTCACCCCGCCTCATTTTTGTTAAGTCCAACTTGTCTCGCTTCATTTTAGGCGGGTTGGCTCGTTTTGCCACTGCTACAATTATGGATAATCATAAACTATAATCTAAATACTTTATAAATAATTAATTGGCCTAATCAATAAGGTCTAACTTTTTATATATAAAAAATTAAATAGTTGCAGTTAAATTAGTAATTTAAAATTTTTTAATTTTAATTATTTGAAACACTTATAAATACTTTTCTAAAAATTTAAATTTTAAAAAAAAATTTAAGTACGTCTTTAAAATACAACTAATTTAGATTAAATAATTAAATTGAATTTACTAATTTTAATTATTTATAATTTATATAAATACTTAATTGAAATTAAAAAATATTTGGGCTTAAATTAATAATTTTAAATTTACTTATTTGAATTATTTTTAATGATCATAATTCAAAATTCACTTTAGGATAATAATATTGTAAAAACTAGTTTTATATATAGTTCGACTGAAAACTAATTACATTTAATTATCTTCTTATTTCTTATTATAAATAAATTCTATATTGTTTCATGTTTCTTATTATCTTAAATGTTAAATGTTAAATTTATTTTTTGGAAAAAAAAAATGAATCGCATGAGATTAGAATAATTAAATATATGTCGTCCAAAGTTAAAAAAAAATCATAATATATAATATACTTAAAATAAATAATAATATAAATATGATTTCAATCTATTATATATTTATTTGAAATTAATTATTGATGAGCACTAGTGATACAGTTTTTTATATTATCTACTTAATTAGTTGAAACTAATTAAAAATTATTAACTTTGATGGATATCAACTAAATAAGGAAAGATATTATTTAAATAATATGTGAAATCCTTTAAAATTGATAACTTTTAATAAATTTTAACCAATCTATATAACAGTGTTTAAAAGTATATAATATACTTCCAAATAAATTAACTTAAGAGGTTACGTGACCTTGAAACATCCTCCAAGAAAGAGACAAAAACAAAAGTAGGTAAAGTATTAAAAACATAACAACAATCAGTAGCCATAAAAAGATCGTGATTTGCAAAGGCATGTGCCAGTGTATTCGCCTCTGGGTAGATATGCATGAACTTGCACCCCTCGGAAAGTCTTCTCCAATTTCCAAATTTCATTGATCAACTCTTGGAGATGGCTATCAGTCACACAGTAATTCTAAATTAGCTTAATAGCCTCCAAACAATATGATTCCACTACCACTTTATCAATCATTAACATGCGCACCATCTACATGCCATAGAATATTCCCCACAATTCAATTTCCAGCACTGAGTCGTACCCAATCTTCTTGGAGATTGCTTGGACCAGTGCTCCCTTATTATTTCTAATAACCATGCCACATGAAGCAATGCTAGCCTTTTGAAGTTAAGCCCCGTCATTGTTTAGTTTTGACCAGTCCTCCAAAGGCTCCTACCAACTACCTGACACGTCTCTATTAATGATTGCCTCAGCAAGGTGCATGATATGATTAGTATTGTGACAACACATAATATCATGAATGAGAGACTTAATGTTGGCAACCACTTTGTCTGCTAGAATCCACTTATTATTAAAGGTGAATTCATTTCTTCTCCACCAAATTCTATCCAAGGCAACTCCAAACACAACTCTCCAGGGTGCTTCATAAACCACCTGGTTGCTTTGTAGATTATTATGTAACCATGTGTCAATTTCCTCAGAGAAAAACATACCTTTGTTTCCTTGTAGTAACCCGCTCCAAATCTGTCTGACCCATTTGCACTCTCGAAGTGCATGAATAATATCCTTTGATGAGTATCCACAAATTATGCAGTTTCTTACACTCGCCATATGCCTCTTAACTCGTAACTCATTAGTAGGTAAGAAGTTTTGCGCCACCTTCCAAAGGTGGAATTTAATTCTTTTAGGACCCTGCCATCGCCAAATGCTTCGAAGCAATAGTTTCTCTAAATCATTTGCATGGCTACTAATTCGACTATAAGCATCACTCACAGAGAATTCCCCATCAGGTGCGTCGATCCATTCAACATGGTCCGACGGTGCTAAACTACATGAAGGCTTGACTTGCAAGACAACAGCACCACATCCGTTGGAACTAGTATAGAGATTCTCTCGAGATCCCACTGTCCCATCCTATCAACAAAGAAGCAAACAGGTGTTTTATCCTCTTCCATGGCCCCACTACTTCTGTAATGATTGAGGCTAGTATGATCCGAAACCCAAGTGTCATGCCAAAAGTGCACTCTTTTACCATTATTCACTCTCTAGTTTAGATTTGAATGTATATTCTCCCAGCATTTAGTGATTCCCCACCAGAGATTAGATCCTAGCTTATTTGCATCAATTTTGGGAAGGACATCGTTCCCACATTTGTATTTAGCTTTTATGGTCCTGACCCAAAGGTCTTGTGGATGGGTACACATCTTCCACCCCACCTTGATTAACAACGCTTGGTTCATGGTGCTAGCTTTTCGCAACCCTAACCCTCCTACCTTTTTTAGTTTGCCAATAACATCCCAATTTTTCTAGTGAACTTGCTTGCAACTGTCGCTATCACCCCATATAAAATCCCTGCAAGTTTTGTCTATCTCTTCACACACAGCCATTGACAAGGCAGTTGTTTGCATTATGTACGTGGGTAGTGCTTGAATGACAGATTTCGTGAGAGTAACTCTACCCGCCAAGGATAGTCTAGATGCCTTCCAGCAACTATGACGTTGGTTGATTTTATCTAACAAAAACTTATAGCTTTGCTTAAAGACTCTATCATGGTGAAGGGGAGCCCTTAAGTATTTGCTAAGGTTCGCTGTACATTGATACCTTAACTCACTAACAATCTGATCTCAAACATGCCAATTAACATTCTTAGAGAAGTAGATCTTGGTCTTATCCATGCTTACTCATTGACCCGAGTTGGAGCAAAAGGCCTCCATTACGCTCCGAATGACCCCAACTTGCTCCATATTTGCCTCTGCGAATAAAAGCAAGTCGTTTGCAAATACTAGATGTGAGAGTTTGGGGCCATCTTTAGATAACTGAATAGGCTTCCACGCTTTGAGTTACTACAACCTTAATCAATTGGAAAAGTCTCTCTATACATAGTACAGATAAGTACGGAGATATAGGATATCCCTTACGAACACCTCTGGAGGCTGAGAACTTGTCAAGTGCCTCGCCATTCCATTGTACTCGAAATGTTGGAGAAGATATGCATTTATCAATAATTTACACAAAGCCTGCAAGCAAGCCAATGTCTTGAAGAGTGTCAATAACAAAACCCCATTTCAACCTATCATATGCCTTCTCCAGGACTACTTTGATTGCCATCCATCCAACTTGTCCTTTTTTTTATTTTTCATAGAGTGCACCACCTCTTGAGCAATGATAATATTATCCACACCATGTTTGTTAGGGATAAAACTACATTGGCACGGGTCAACTAACTCCTCCATAATTCTCCTAAGTCGGAGAGCAAGAATCTTGGTAACTGTCTTGTATGTAACATTACACAAGCTGATAGGTCGAAATTGCTTCATACTAGTTACTGCCTTTACCTTTGGAATGAGGGCAATGAGTGTGCCATTAATTTGCACCACCTTAGAAGGATCATGGAAGATGCTCCGAATTAACTCAAAAGGATTTTCCTACAACATCCCACTGACTTTTATAAAAAACTATTTAGAAACCATCTTCTCCCAGTGCCTTGTAATTCCCCATAAAGAACATTGCTTTACGGATGTTGTCGTCTGTGATTGGGCTCTCAAACATCTCTAACTTATGTTGTGCCAATTTAAGAAATACTCCATTAACACAGAAGGGAACCATGACACTATCATCAGTAAAAAGGTTTTTATAATAATAATTTACTAACCTTTCCAACTCCATTTCACTCGCTGTCCATTTGCCATTGTAGTCCTGAAGTGCTTCATACGTTTTATGCCTTCTCCAAATGGTTATGATGCCATGAAAATAACGCGTATTTCGATCACCAAAAGTAATCCACTTGGCAGGCGATCTTTGATACCATAAAACTTTCTCTTGGTGCATCACCTCTTGATATTCCTCCCAGGTTTCCTTTTGTTTCTCCTCCAGCACTTGGCATCTATTATATCCCAATTGTCGAGATATGTAGTCCAACTTCTTGATTAACTGCTTTTTCCGATTAAAAATATTCCTAAACATTGCCTTGTTCCAGTTACGAAGTGCCATCTGAAGCAACTCGATGCATTCCTTCTAGCAAACCTCTTCCTTCCAAAATTTAGTTAAGAAATTTCTAAACTCACCATGCATCATCCAGGCTGCCACAAATCAAAAGGGTCTTCTTCTCCTGTTCTCACTTGGCTTATGCGTCATTTTTATAAGGATTGCTCTATGATCATATTTAAAATAAAGAAGATGGAGGACCAGTGCATTAAGGAATTGAATCCTCCATTCCAAATTTATAAGAACCCAATCAAGACGTTCCATTAAATGGCCCCGCTTCCAGGTGTACATAGGCCCTTGGAATCCGACGTCTATCAAGTCAGTATCATTTATCATCTTTCAAAAATCATCTTCACCTCTCCAAGGTGGGTTACTCACTTTCCGTTGGCTACCAAAATTACCATTAATAGGAATCCCAACTTTATTTTTGTTCCTATTAACCCATTTCACCAGCATCCATGGCCCAAAAATATCCTTGTCGTAACGACTAAATCCCTGATTATTTGCTTCTTGATTACAAGTATTAATGACACCATTAACACTTTCCTTAAGCATCTCTTTCGTCTATGGCGACACTTCTTCCTTGTGCCCTTCTTCCGTCACCTCGACTGCTTCCAACCCCTTCGATACCCCGACTGTCGCTGACCCTTTCGAACCTCCTACCATCATCGTATCTTGGTTCACTAGTTCCTTGTAGTGACAATTGTCTTACTTGTGCCCATACATACCACATTTAAAGCAAACCATATGCAGACCTTCATACTCAATAGGCAGGACCAGGCCTCTTATTTAGATAGACGACGTTAGCTTCCTCATTAGATCAATCTCCACACACATCCGCACAAAACGCTCTTGATAATCGCTTTATATGTGTAAATATTGCATCATATTTTGTAATGATTATCTAATGTTCTTAGGAATTTTAGCTTAGTTTGAATTCATTTAATATAGATTCTTATAGTTTTGCTAATTCTAACCATAGAAAGAAATTATCAAGAAATATACTCCAATTCATATTTGTAGGCCTATGTTCAACAACAAAGGAAGACAAAGAATGGAAGCAGCTAATGCTTAGCACCACATCTTGCTAAGCGTACCTCATGCTGAGCATCACATAGCGCTGAGTGAGACTAGCGATTTATGCAATGCTGAGCACAAGATTGCGTTAGGCGAAGTGTTCTTTTGACCTGAAGACTCGCTTAGCAGACATGCGCACTTAGTGGAAGCCCTATATCTGAGATGGACCTCTGCAAAATCGTGAAGTTGCGTTTAGCAAACATACGCGCTCAGCAAAATTTCACTTATAATATATAAGCTTCACTTTGTAATTTTTAAAGATATTCAGACCTTGATTAGATTTTTGAGCTGCTTCTTCCATCCTCTGTTCTTCCTCTCCATTTTGTAAGCTTCTTATGACAATAAGAGGCTAGTCCATTTATGTTGAGGACTTGGAACTAGGTGCTTAATATGTAAATGCTTTCCTTCATATCTATTCATTAAATATTCAGTTTAAAGTTCATTTCTCTATCTTTACTCTTGTTATATGATTTGATGAGTTGTATATGCATGTTTTAGCGTTTGAATGTCGTTGACAAATGCTTTGGAACTAACTGAGTTTGGACTCTAATGGAGTGTATTTCTAAACATAGGATAGACTCCATTAGCTTCATAAAGATCTTCAAGTTTCACCAAACCACTTAACTGAACTTATCGAGACATTGGAAGTGAGGTTGAGCAGTTTAGACTTGATTTGATGAGACATCATGTTTTGAGCACTTCTAGATTGAAGTTAATCTGAAATATTGCTTTGAATGAAGAATATATTTTGTATGTTTACATAGGAAGCAAATTGGTTGAACCAAATCCTCAACATATCCATCATTATCATTTCACATTCATGCACACCAATTGTTTGATCATTATCCTGAATCAACATTCTTGTTTTGTCGTTTACTTTACTTATTATCTTAGAAGTGTTTAGCTTAATTTTTATCGTTACTTATGTTCTACAACAAAAACTAATTTTAAAATCAAACTAGTGTTTAGGAAGTGATAACTTTACTAATAGTCAATACGAACAATTTCCTGTGGATTCGATATTGGGATCTTCCCTTTTATACTACTTGTGCATATTTGGTACACTTGCCAAAATATTTCATCAAGTTATTTGGCGTCGTTGCCAAGGACTTATTCATAGTATTAGGCAATTAGTATTTTCGTCAACTCTTAGTCATTAGTTCAATTTTGTCTATTGTATAAAATTTCACTTAGCTTAAATTTGTTTTACATTTTGTTGCAGTAAAGAAACTATCTCTGTTACTGCATGTTTTCTAATGCATAAGTCTGCAATTTTTCTGCTACATAATTTTGCATTTTTCTACATAAGTTTGCAACAAAAATTCTACATAATTGGCTACATAATTTCTGTAAAACTTGTTTTACATTTTGTCTCTTTATTTTTTGCATAACTACATTCTTGAGTGCTTGCTAACCTACTTTCGAGTACTTGAATCTAATCCCATTGGATTTGGAGATAGAAAGCACTTGTTGGAAAAACAACACCGCAAGAAGAAAACGAGAAAGACAAGCGGCTCAAGAAGCTTCTTCTTCTTCACAACCACAGATTGAGATCCCTTCCAATGTTGAAGAACCAATCATGGAAGACAATTTACCAAAACACACACTGGAAGACTATGTGGCTCCTGCCATTCTGACTCACTTCATGAGTATAATGAGATCGGAAGTACAAGCTGCGAGTGTCTCATATCCATCTTCGCTCATCCAGCTTATACAAGCCAACGTGTTCCATGGTTTGCCTAATGAAGACCCATATGATCATTTGACCACCTACATGGAGATTTGTAACATGGTGAAATTGGCCGGGGTTCTTGATCAAGCAATCCGCCTCAACTTATTCTCATTCTCTCTAGTTGGTGATGCCAAGCAGTGGCTCAATTCCTTCAAAGGTAACACATTCTAGACTTGGGATGATATTGTAGCCAAATTCCTTAACAAGTATTTTCTAGAGTCCAAGACTACTCAAGGAAAGACAGAGATTTCCTCTATCACTCAGAGGGCCAAGGAATCTCTAAGTAAAGTGTGGGATCGCTTTAGAGGACTATTGAGGAAAACGCTAACCCATGGCTTTGAGGAGCCAATTCAAATTATTATGTTCATTAATGGTTAAAGAACCATACCAAGCAACTGTTGGATGCTTCAGCTAGAGGAAAGGTCAAGATGAAGACCGTGGAGGACACCATAGCGCTGATTGAAAATATGGTTGCAGGTGATCATGCTATCACTCATGATAAGACCCATATTCCCTCAAAGAAAGGCATTTTGGAGTTGCATTCTTAAGATGTCATTCTAACTTAAAACAAAATCCTAACCCAACAAATCGAGGCTTTTATAAAGCAACTAAGCAACCTTTCACAACAACTTAAGAGTTTTCACACCCAAACCCCTCCTCCAAGGAATTTTTGTTGTCAAGTATGTGAAGGAGACCACGAAAATGGTATGTGTATGACCTCAGAAGGGCCACATGAAGAAATGAACTACCTGGCCAACAACAACAATAATTGTGGAGGTAATTACAGTGGTTACAATCAAGGCTAAGGGGGAAACCAAGGCGAAAGCTACAACCAAAAGTGGCAATCACATCCCGTAAACAATTACAATAAGGATCTAGGAGGTCCATCAAATAGACCTTAACATCAAGGACCCACTGTGTATGAGAGGCAAAACAAGTTAGAAGACTTTTTCACTCAATTCTTGGATGTGGCCACCTCCAACCACAAGAGCACTCAAGCCTCTATTAAGAACTTAGAAGTCCAATTGGGACAATTGGCTAATCAAGTGGCGAAAAAATTCAATGGAGATAATGTCCGAAATGGAGTGATAAAAGATATGTTAAGTAAGGAGAAAGTTGACAAAAGTCAAAAAGAAGGAATAACAGCTGACCAGGGAGATGATTCATCCAAAGATGGTGGAATTTTGACTAAAAAGGCTCCACCAATGCACGAGCCCAAGCACCAATTGGTGAGGAAAGCAAAGGAAGCTCTAGAACAAGAGGTCATAAAGAATTTACCTTATCCTTTAATTCCTTCAAGGAAAGACAAGGAAAGGTATTTTACTAGATTCCTAGAAGTCTTCAAGAAGTTGGAGATCACCATTCCCTTCAGTGAAGCGCTACAACAGATGTCTTTATATGCCAAGTTCATGAAGGATTTGGTCACTAAGAAGAGGAAATACATTGAAGAAGAGACTATCAATGTTTAGGGCAACTGTAGTGCCATCATTCAACGAACCCTACCACCAAAGTTCAAAGATCCGAGTAGTTTCATAATTCCTTGCACCATTGGAGAGATTTCCATAGGGAAAGCCCTAATTGACTTAGGTGCTAGCATCAACTTAATGTCGCTCTTAGTGCTTCGAAGAATTGAAGACTTGGAATTGAAGCCAACTTGGATGACTCTTCAACTTGTAGATTGTTCCATCAAATATTCTCATGGTGTCATAGAAGATGTCATAGTTAAGGTAAGAGAATTCACCTTCCTTGTCGATTTTGTCATTATGGACATGGAGGAGGACAAGGAGGTGCCTTTAATTCTAGGAAGACCTTTTATGATGACGGCTAATGTGGTGGTAGATATGGGCAAAGGACATCTCCAACTAAGCTTGGCCAATCAAAAGGTCACCTTCAACATCTTTGAAGCCATGCATTACCAAAGCGACACCAAGGATTTCCTCCGTATTGATTCATTTGAAGAAGAAGTGGTGGAAGCTACTCAACAACTGACTTTACACTTCCCACTTGAGCGTGTCCTAGTCAATTCCATGGACTGCCTCATTGTAGAGGAGGAAAATGAAGTCCAAGAGTACAAACATCATTTGGAGAAGCTGAAAGAAATTCCTCCAAGTGAGAATATCTATGAAAAGTTAAAGAATGACAAGGCAAAAAGGCTCAAGCTTGAGTTGAAGACCTTACTTTCTCATCTTAAATACATTTTTTTGGAAGAAAAGGAAAGCAAACTAATAATCATAAGCAACTGTCTGTCTTTTGAGGAAGAATTACAGCTAGTGGAACTTCTCAAGCGTCATCAAGAAGATGTTGGTTGGCACATCTCTGACCTCAAGGGAATCAGTCCATCTTATTGTATGCACAAGATCATGATGAAAGTCAACTATAAGCCAATGCGACAACCTCAGAGGCGACTTAACCCCACCATGAAGGAAGAAGTGAGGAAAGAAGTGTTGAAGCTTCTAGAAGCTGGAATGATTTACCCCATCTTCGATAGTAGTTGGGTAAGTCCAGTCCAAGTAGTGTTAAAGAAAGGTGGAATGACGATGATCATCAATGATAACAACAAGTTAATACCTACTTGGACTGTCACAAGTTAGAGAATGTATATAGACTACAGGAAACTAAATGATGCCACAAGAAAAGACCATTTCCCTTTGCCCTTCATGGACCAAATGCTAGAAAGGTTAGCTGAGCAAGCTTACTACTACTTTCTTGATGGCTACTCTGGATATAATCAGATAGCAGTGGATCCAGAGAATAAAGAGAAGACCACCTTCACTTGCCCTTTCAAAGTTTTTGCTTACCGGAGGATGCCATTTGGATTATGTAATGCTTCAGCCACGTTCCAGGGCTGTATGTTTGCTATCTAAAACAGAGAATGCACAAGCTGAAACAGAGATGTGCAAATTGGAATAGAATTGCACAATTGCACAAAATCAAAATACACCAAATTGCACAAGGCTGAAAACACAATGTAAAAATTGAAATGGAATAAAAAACTAAAACTAAAAACCAAAATAAAACTAATTACAAGAATTGAAATAAGGAACCAATAAATTGTATCCTCGGCAATGTCAGTTTTGACGAAGCACGTCAAACATGCCATCAAAAGCAACTAAGTTCCCCAATAAATTTTGCAATATAAGGCTAACTCAGGTCATTTTCTCAAAAATACAATTCATCAAACACCTTGCATTCAATTCAAAATAGGGGAATTTTGTGTGATTTTTAGAAATTAAAGCAGCAGAACAACTTTTTAAACAATAAACGAAAATAGAATAAAAGAGATACAACTCAAGAACTTATGCTTATGGAGAAATAATCACAGTTCCAACAAGGATAAGTCAAATTCATACTCATGAAATTTCCAACAATACGAAATTTAAGACAATCACCTTACATTCATTCGAAAAAATCCGAATTACTATCATATTCCTAATTTTCCCAAATTCAAGCACATATCGTATTAAATCACATTCAATCGATTGTAATTGACCCAAATTCATATTTCAATTCCCTAATCTAATCATTAGCATACATTAAACAAGGAAATTAAGAATTAGAAAAAGGGGGGAAAATGTTTTCATGAGCAAAATTCAAAATTGAGAATAGAGGAACTCATTTACCCACAAGCACATGATTCTTGGGTTGTAAAGGGGATTTATCCCTCCATGAAGATCTTCATGGTGGCTACAAAGGGGCTGCACAAAATTGATGGGGGAGAAAGGGAAAAGAAGAGAAGAGAAGAGAAAAGAGAAGAGAGCAAAGGTGAGAATATTCCCACTTTTAACATTTTTAAAATTTTATTTTCTCACTTTCTCTCTCACACTCACCCAAAACCTAATTTTCCTCTTCTCTCACACCGTCATTCTCACTTACACGCTTTCTTCCTCACTTGCACACAAGTTTTCATCTTTCTTCTCCTTCTCAGTCATCTTCTTCAATCTGCACACCCAGGTAAGTCTCACATACCCTTGTTTTTAATTTTCGTTTTCATTTCTATTTTTGCATTGTTCGTTCTTCCCTTTTCTCTTAGCATTGTTGGTTTCTCTAATGTGTTATTGAGTCTAGGTTCCTTGTTGATTAGATTAGATTTTCGTTTCCGTTGCGTTTTTTGTTCTCATTTTCATTTTTGGGTTTAGCGTTTTCGATGTTTATGTGTTTGGGATTTTTTCATCCGTGCTAAGCACGTCTTTGCGCAAGCATGAATATTCGTTTTCTGAGTTTCTGTTCTTCATGTTCTTGAATCTTGGTTTCAAATTCAATCGCCACTAAGCGCGTCCTCACACAGTCTTGGAATGTTCATATTTGTGATAATATGTGTTCATGGATCTGGAAAATCTCCAGATCCAAGCGCCGCTAAGCGAGAACTCTTGCTAAGCGTGCTTCTTTTGTTGTCTCGCTCAGCAAAGACTCGCGCTGATCAAATTTTTACCTCGAACACCAATAGTTAAAGGGTTCGCTAAACGCAAGATGGCGCTCAATGAGCATACTTTGTTTTTTTGTTAGTGCTTATTTTCAAGTTCAACACCATTAAGTGAGACCTCTCACTAAGCGCGCTTAATGTCTTAGGCTCGCTTAACAAAGCCTTGTACTGAGCAAAATTTTGTCTCAAACTCAGTCATTTTGTTTACTCGCTAAGCGCAAGGTGGCGCTTAACGCGTGTGCTTTGCTATTATTTACGATTTTAAGAATAAATCCTAAATATTTAATGTTTGATAAATGAACTCTTAAATTCTAAATCATGAAACCCTAAACCCTAAACCATTAATGAAATCCTAAATTTCAATATAAATATTTAGAATTTCATAAATGAAATTATAAATTGAAACTATAAATTATTAATGGTATCTCAAATTTTATCCTAAATTAAAACCCTTAAATATTTATGATTTTATTTGAGAAATCCTAAATCATGAAACCCTAACCCATTAATGAAACCATAAATCTTAAGACATGAAATGAAACCCTAAATTTTAAACATCACAAAACCCTTAAATCTTAAAATATGAGCCATAAACCCTAAACAATAAATCCTAAAAACATAAACCATGTAATTTTAAAAACCTAAACTAAGGACTCTAAACCCTAAATCATTGACACCAAAATCATAATCATAATCAATAAACCTTATACCCTACAACCATTAGCCATAAACATTAAAACCTAGAAACATTACACATTAAATCATAAACCATGAAACCCTACAAATTCTAGACATCACTTTTATATTTTCATATTTTTTTAAAATGAAATTATTTAAAAGAACTTCTACTAATTGACTATTGAAAAAAAAAATTAATTTATAAAAAAATTAATTTTATTTTTTCTTCATATTTTCCTCTTTTAAAAGTCTTTCTAAAATAATATGTCCAAAATAATATGTCCAAACATACCTATTTCTACAAACTTCAGTATTTCAGTTATTTTTCCCATATTAGGAAAATTTGACAGGAATCCCTCCCTGGGCTCTAGTTATACAGAAGGATACAACTTTTCAGTAATGTGTCCAGGACGACATGGTTTAAATTAAGGGTCGAAAAATTTGCATGCCATGATTTAAGGCTAACCTAGGATATATTATATTATAGAAAAATCACCATTTCTTCAGGTTTTCAATACTTCTAAGAGATTACTGATCAACTCTTGGTAGAATTCATCGCGAACATGTTGAGCTAACCTCAACAATCACAGTTGCTCACGAAATTTTAGAGTAACGAAAATATACGTACAAACGATAAACAATGCAGTAGATAACTTGAGAAAGATCTTACGCTGTTTTCTTTCACAATATCAGAATAGCATACAACATGTAGAACAACTGATATGGTCGATTGTCACAAACCAAACAAGCACCCAACGTATAGCATTGGACCAATTTGTTTCTTGAGCAAACTAATGTACAATAACGCCTCATACACAGCAATGGCTAAACACAGTGAAATCATTTGTAAGTAATGTACTTTATTTGTATTGAAAAGAAAAACCTATACATTCAACACTCGCATCCTGTTGCCCGTGGCTGACTGTTGTTTCCAACATCAATTGTGTCTGGCAGGTATCTTCAATGAGCACAAATTACCACATGGACAAAAAAACCCAAAACGCAACATCAATAACATAGGAATGGATCATTCAAGCTTCAAATAATAATAAAATACATATTCTCTGGGTAACAATCAAGAAATATAGCAATCAAAATACACGACAACCAATTGCAGGGCACAATTATATAGACAAACTAACATCTCCAATACTAATTCTTGAAGCAGTTGTAATTGTGTCATAGTGAGTATGCTCTTTTAAGGTTTAAAAAAAGTTAGGGAATGATCATTGTATGCAGCCTTACCTTTGCATATGCAACTTCACCGTTGCTCTTTCAAGATTATTAAAAAAAATTGTTTCGTTTTAGTACTCTATATTTATAAGTACAATAATATTTAAGGTTGGAGAAAGCTGCTAAATCACAACCAAAATTTATGATACCAACAGATACAATATAAAACAGAAACATGCACTTTACAAACAGTATCAGCTTGCAATTAATAATGGTTTGTCACAATAAGCAAGCAAACATTAATCACAGATAGATCTTCCTATTTCAAGAGACAACATGGACACTGTAAATTAGAACACTTAAAGGACCAAACTATGCTCCCATAACCAATGAACACAATCTCATAATCTGAGAGATCTAGCTTATTGTATTTGTGCTTTAGTGTGTTCAGTTGGTAAGTTCACAAATATGAAAGTAGAGATGCCCAGATTTAAGTACTTACAATTCTTCTTCTTCTCCACTTTTCAGGGCATTCTTTGCTATGCATTGGAATGCTTCTTCAACATTAACACCTTCTTTGGCAGATGTCTCAAAATATGGAATATTTCCTTTTGATGCACACCAAGCCCGAGCCTTCTTTTCTGATACCTGGGCACAAGAACTTGGTAGTGTTAATATTTTTAGTAGCAGTATGTGTTTAGGTGTTATATGAGTATAGGTGTGCCTGATGAGGGCAAGCTTTGGAAAAAAGAGAAAAGAAACATCGATGATAGCAAACTTAAGGGGGAAGAGGAATACCACTCTGCTGTTCCCACCATCAATGTCTATTTTGTTTCCTATGACAACAAAAGGAAAATTCTCTGGATCGGAAGGACTTGCCTGCCAAAGTGATCACAAATCGTAAAAGTTGTAAAATCTATACAACATAGCCTGTGATAATGGATAAAATTGAGAAAATTTACAGAGAGGAAAGCATACTTGAATCAGAAATTCCTCCCTCCAGTTGCTAAGGTTGTCAAATGATTTCATTGAATTAACATCATATACAAGAACACAACAATCAGCACCACGATAGAAAGCAACTCCAAGGCTTTGGAATCTTTCTTGGCCAGCTGTATCCCAAATCTGTAAAGTTTAAGAAAATAAAATTTCAACTATTGTAACTTAAAGCTTTAAAAAGACAGAAATAGAAATAGGAGATGTAGAATAGGCTCAAACATAATTTCGACAGGGAACAAAATTACATAGAAGTCTCACACACTGCAATAGTATGGCTGTAATGTGATGACACTTGTCACTTGCAAATCATAAATTCACAAACTAGCAATGTTGTCTATGGCGGATAGCGGACCATGGCAGTCAGCCAAAATTCCGCCATAAATTTATGGTGGACCATGGCAGTCAGCCAAAATTCTGCCATAAATTTATGGTGGATGGCATAATGGGAAATGGCACATGCCATGGCGGACAAAAAAAAAAAAAAAAAAATATATATATATATATATATATATATATATATATATAAATTCTAACAAAACAGTACATATAAATTAAATATCTAAAAAAAAATATTAGATATAAATCACTTAAAACTGAAACATGGTGCAAACTCCAAATTCAAAACATAATTCAAACACTTAAAGATTGTTCAAATTCAAAACAACAAAACTAAGAACTCCAAAATAACATAATGCAAACTCCAAATTCCAAAATAACAAAAAAGCATAATGCAAACAGCCAAACAAAACACTCTAATCATCTTTTGTAACTTCAACATAATCATCTTCATTGTTATCTTAATTTCTAAGAAGGAAACTGGCCAGAGAGGAAGGAAAGGAAGAAAAAAAATATCAGAAAAAACAGAGCATGATATACCCTAGTTTTTTACTGGACCAGTTTGGGTTTAAACCCAAAACGTGTTTTTTAGGTTAAAAAAAAAACCGCAATTTCTGCCACAGCGATAGCGCCCACCATGCGAAACTGCAACGCCACCGCTATTTGGTGGCAAATTGTCTGGAAACCGCAATGCCATACCACTATGGCGCTGCTATTTCCACCATTTTACAACACTGCAAACTAGAAAGACTACATAAAGGCTCTTGACAGAGCAACCGAACAACTTAGCTGTTAATCAATCTAGTCCTAATTTAAATAGATTCAGTTCTCTATCCCATTAGATTTAATCTATGTAACCCAATGATGCTCAAACCTCAATGTTACAACTAATAAAAACCTGTACATACATGTTTGGTCAAATGTAAAAAGTGAGTGTCGGATTGGCATTACATTGAAAGTAACGGATTTTCAAACACATCTAACATTATTAAGAGCAAAGAATAAAGAAACTTAATCCAAGAAACTACTAGGCATTGGAAAAGTTTGATGTGCACATACATGTGACGCTTTGGCAATCAGATGTGCACAGGCTTACATCATGCAAAATCAACATGCACAACTTCATTCATCAGTAAAATCAGTAGAAACATAACACATAAGATAGGAAAATCTAGGTAAGCACTGCTCACAAACCTGTAAGGTGAAAAGCCTATCTTCAAATTGCACTTCTTTGGTCAAAAAATCCGCTCCAATGGTTGCCTTATACTGATTACTAAACTTCTTATTCACATATCTAAATTACGCATGTTAGGGATAATACAGAGTTTCAATAGAAAACAAATTGCATGGCAAATTAAAATAATAATAAGTAAAGAACACAGAGGTTGTAGAGAGGAGCCGAAGGATACTGGTTCATCAAAGACGTCTTCCCCACCCTGCGAAGTAACAACAACCATATTAGAAACAGTAAATCTCTGGAACTGATAAATTAAGAAAGCGCGATTGCAATTGTCCAAGAGAATTGAGTGACAGAAGCTACGGTTCTTGTGATACCAACTGGAGCATGCAAATTTTCACAATAAAATCGAATTGGAAGTGAAAACAAAGAACGGAAAGAAAGAATTGAAGAGAGAGTGCAGAAAGAGGTTGGAAAGCGCGAAGGGAGAAGAGATCTGTGATTGAAGTAAACCCTAGAAATGGAAAAGAGAGAGAGAGAAAGAGACGAACCCGCTGTCACCGAGAATGATGACCTTCAAGAGAGTTCTTCTTCGGGAAGGCATGGTGGTGGTGGCGAGCGATGCGATGCGATCGGAGAAAGAAAAGAAAGAGTTACAGTGTTTGACTAGGTCGTTGCGCTGCGCTACGCTCTCTCTGCACTTCTCTATGCAATTGCAAGTTTGCAACCGCTCTCTCTCTCTTCGCTAATATTCCCCCGTTGACAGCTGGGACTCGTACATATATATATGAGCCTCCACAATTATTTCTCGGAAAATTATTTATTTCTAATTCTAATTTATTTATTTTACTTGTAATTTGTTTTGCGCATCTATTCCTTTTTTTATTTTTTATTTCAAGAAGCAAAATATGGAAGATAAAAAAAAAATGCGTGGTTGGTTTCCAATTGTGCCATTTTGGTTTTTTAAGGTTTCAAGTAAATTGAGTTCTCAAGTTTCCTAATTTTATGATCTTAATCATTCTATCAATCGTCTGTTAAATATTTATCAAATTATGTTAAATGTAATTCATTATATGATTTTTGTGCATTACGTGCCATTATAATTTAGCATGTAATTACATTACATTATAGCTTTACAAAGGTTTGATTATATTTTTAGTCTATTAATATTATTATTATTACATTACATTTGTGCATTATGCGCCTATGTGTTTTGTGATTTCATTAAGTAATGCCTATTTATAATGTTGTCTCGTACTTTTATATAATTGTGTTTCATGAACTAACCTCAAAATGGGACTTATAATGGGATCTTCCTTTTACCTAGCACTCAAAATATGTTTGACAATGTTCCCTAAAAAAAAACGTTTGACAATGAAAGAGTAGCTCCCACCCAATAGTCTAATAGGTATGTAACGGAAGTGTAAAGCTTTTTTTTTTTTTGTACAGAAGGAAGTGTAAAACTATTTCTTCTCATTCAATTACAAAGTACTATACGTATAAAGTCATTATGAATCATCATATATAAGAAATTTATTGATTTTATACTGTAATTTTTTTTACTCTAACAATACATATTCATTAAACTAATCTATATAATTCTTGCAAGAATTTTAAAAACAAGTTCATAGATATTAAATTAGATGTACGTGTAAATACGCGGTTTAGGTGTAAAAAAAAGAAAGATATACGTGGTTTATTTATACTAAAATAATGGGTTCAGGTATGACATATTTTTAAAAAATATACCATTTAGATAAAATAGTTAAAGTTTATAATAATAACTAAAAAACTCTTTTTACAGTTTTTTGGTAATTTTTTTACATTTTATGATAAAGTTAAAACGAGTGTAGAAAAAAGAAATAAAAAGAAAAAGAAACTGTGCCGGACCGAATGTGCTGGTGTGATAAGATCGATAAATATACAATGGGTTTAACATTGTGTAAAACAGCTTATAACATCATCCAATTATTAATTTATAATAATAAATTATAAAAAAAATCATCCAGTTATATAAATATTATTTATTGAACTTTTATAATTTATTATTATAAAAATGAACAAACTTATTATTTGTATACAATATTCAATGGACAATTTATTTATTTCTCATGACATGAAAAAAAAAAAAAAGGCTGTAATAATAATATACACTGCGAGCGAATACGCAACTTTTTTTCCCTCTGTGATATCTATTTACCCACCTGAAGGGTAACACGGTAGGACATAGTGGGTAGTATCCACCCAATCCCAAACTACAACTACAAAGCCCTCTTCTATTTTCTGTTCTGTTGACGAACCATTCTTCTTTGCAAACTTGAGTGGTGCACTCGCATCAGCGTAGAGGCACCTAGATAGTGTTACAATTGCGCAGTTTCCAGATCTAATAAATTCTGCAGATGGCTCAGCCACTCGTGAAGAAGGACGATGACCGCGACGACGAAGGTGATATTCTTTCGTTCTTCTGTGCTTTTTTTTTTTTCTCTTTCTCTTTTGCAATTCGGATCTGCTCTCTGCTGTGATTCTGCTCTGCATTTAGCTCTTCCTTTGTTGCCACTGCCGGATCACTCTCATTTGCTTCCAGATCCAGTGTTTTCCTATAAAATATATCTCACGTTGTTGATCCAGACATAGTATAGTTTGCAATGCAGATTATTAATCACATGCGAATTGCAATTGCTTGTTTGAACAGGCTGATGTCTGATGAATTGATACTTAGTAGATAGTCTACATTTTTTATAATTTTATAGACTCAATCCTCATATTCTAATTAATTATGTTTGTTTAACAGCTGAGTATTCTCCCTTTTTGGGAATTGAAAAGGGAGCTGTTCTTCAGGAGGCCAGAGTTTTTAATGACCCACAACTAGATGCCAGGAGATGTTCACAGGTTTTTCTTTTTAAATTTGATATTATGTTTTCATTGTGTTATTAAATGGTTGAATTTGACATTGCATTTGTTTGTTACCTTTTCTTTCCCAGGTCATCACAAAACTTTTATACCTATTGAATCAGGGAGATTCATTTACAAAGGTCAAGAGATTTTCCTTAAGAAAGGCTTTGCAGAATTATGTTAGAGTTGTTATGAATCCCTTTCCAGTAATTTGTCCTTGTTGTAATTTTATAGGTCGAAGCCACAGAAGTTTTCTTTGCTGTGACTAAGCTTTTCCAGGCTCGAGATCTTGGGTTAAGGAGAATGGTCTACCTGATCATAAAGGAACTCTCTCCCTCTGCAGACGAGGTTATAATTGCAAATTATCATGCAATTCTCATTACCAGTCAGATTCACGAATATGGTCTGTATATTACAAACAGAGACTCTGACTGTTCTACCTCTTTTATTTTACTTTTTTAATAGGTTATCATCGTTACAAGCTCTCTCATGAAGGACATGAATAGTAAGACTGATATGTACAGGGCTAATGCTATTCGTGTCCTTTGTCGTATCACGGATGGAACTCTCCTTACTCAAATAGAGCGATATCTGAAGCAAGCTATTGTAGACAAGAATCCAGTTGTTGCAAGTGCAGCCCTAGTTAGTGGCATTCATATACTCCAGGTATTATTAAAATCTATTTGTAATTCCTTATCTCTGTACATTCCATATGTGTTGCCTGCTTATTTTATGTCCCCCTTATCAGACAAATCCCGAGATTGTAAAAAGGTGGAGCAATGAGGTTCAGGAAGCTGTTCAATCAAGGGCAGCTCTTGTGCAATTTCATGCACTGGCTTTGCTGCATCAGGTGTGTTGTGTGAATGGTTTGATGTTGTAGTTTCTTGGCTAGCTTATCAAATCACAATCCAAATCATGAATCATCAGGCTAATTTTTGAATTGTGAATCATAAATTGTATCGAATTCTAAGATTCAAAAACACATCGAAAATAGCTTGAAATATATCATATATTCATATAAATGATAAATGATCTGCAATACTAAATGTAATAATTTTAAACTAAAAAATTGCCATAAGTCTCACAAAACAAAATCATAAGTCATGCCCGAGTTTGTGAAACCTTTATTTTGGAAGATTAAAATAGAGCAATGGAACAGTCTAATATAGTGCATAAAGTGACAGTGACTGTGTGAAACCCAATTTCAGAAGATTAAAATTATATATCTGAATAATCAAATAGGGCATGTTCAAAAGTGTTCCTTCAGTTCCTTTTCATTTAACTGTTTTAGCTTATTAAGCATTTCAATTTCTTTGATAAAAAGTAAAGTAAAAAAAAAAAAAAAGAATTGTTGAACTGTGGTTCATTTCGGTGATAAAGAATCATGCCAATTCATTCATGTATTTAAGATTCATAGTTATCTGTGACTCATCACATGATATGAATCATTGACTAGTCAATTTGTGTTATTCAAATAATGAATTGTAAGATTCTAGTAATTATGTTTCTTGGTGTATTAAAATAAATTATACTAAAAAATCGAAACTCTGTTGCCCTGTCAGATCATTTAGTGAATCAATGCTGCAATATAATTCATCAGCCACTGGGATATGTAGCAAGAGACTTTTTGCATGATTATGATGGAAATTCTACATCACATAATTTTGATTTTACCTTATGAGGATCCTACTTCTATTATGATAGAAAAACAAATAGATTATAAAGAGTATTGACACTGACACATGGTGGCTTACAACATTGTAGATACGGCAGAATGATCGACTAGCTGTTAGCAAGCTGGTTACCAGCTTGACCAGGGGAAATGTTCGCTCTCCTTTGGCCCAATGCCTTTTGATCCGTTATACAAGTCAGGTGTGTTTTCCTTTTCATAAATAGCTCTCACTGAAATGATATTTATTTGCGTAATCTTTATATAGCAGAATATCTGCAGGTAATTCGGGAGTCAGGAAATAATACACAATCAGGGGACCGCCCCTTCTATGATTTTCTTGAGAGTTGCCTTCGCCACAAGTCAGAGATGGTGATTTTTGAAGCTGCCAGGGCGATTACAGAGCTCAATGGAGTAACTAGCCGAGAATTAACACCGGCAATTACTGTTCTTCAGCTCTTCTTAAGTTCGTCTAAGCCAGTCTTGAGATTTGCCGCTGTCCGCACCTTGAACAAGGTTAACCCTTTTTAATTACTTAAATTGCAGTGAAAATACTTTTTTATGCTTTTGTAAAATTTGATAAAGGACATATGAAAGCTTCCATTCTGAAGTGAGCATTTTGTGTCTTGCTATGATTTGGGGGAAGTTCATAGAAAACCATAAAATATTTTCATTTTCCTTAATATAGTATTGTAGCTAATGTCTTAAGATGTGTCAAACTTGATCAATGTTTTTATTTATAATGGTTGAATGTGGCTTTGAACTTTGCAGGTGGCAATGACACATCCGATGGCAGTCACTAACTGCAATATTGATATGGAAAGTTTAATCTCTGACCAGAACAGAAGCATTGCCACACTTGCCATTACTACTCTATTAAAGACAGGAAATGAATCAAGTGTGGACCGTCTTATGAAGCAGATTACAAATTTCATGTCTGATATTGCTGATGAGTTCAAAATTGTTGTTGTAGAAGCAATAAGATCACTTTGCTTGAAATTCCCTTTAAAATATAGATCTCTGTGAGTATATGTCATTCTATAGGTTTCTTTCCCCCAGAAGTTATATATTTCATTTGAATTAGATAAATGGTCTAATTTACTGATTTCTTTTCTGTTATTATTATCAGGATGAATTTCCTAAGTAACATTCTTAGGGAAGAAGGTGGCTTTGACTACAAGAAAGCAATTGTAGATTCAATTGTGATTCTTATTAGAGATATTCCTGATGCTAAGGAAAGTGGGTTGCTTCATCTCTGTGAGTTTATTGAAGATTGTGAATTCACTTATTTGTCCACACAGGTAGTAATTTTGGTTTTGTCATTTACTGTGTGTGCTTTTGGATTTTTATCTTTCGTTGTTAATTTTTCTTTCTATCCCTTAGATACTGCACTTCCTGGGAGTTGAAGGACCAAAAACATCTGACCCCAGCAAATATATTCGTTATATTTATAACAGAGTACATCTTGAGAATGCGACTGTTAGGGCCAGTGCTGTGAGCACATTGGCAAAGTTTGGTGCTGCTGTTGATGCATTAAAGGTGTGACTCCCCTCTGTTTATCAATTATTTTCTCTAAATTTATCCTAGACGTTTTGTTTTTTTAGGTTGATATTTGCAATTAATTTAAAATCTCCTAATTACCCTTTGCAGCCCCGCATATTTGTACTGCTAAGGCGGTGTCTTTTTGACAGTGATGATGAGGTGAATTTCTGTCATATTTTATGAAATCATACAATTTGCGACTCTGGAGGTGTTTAAACTTTAAAGCTGTTACTTGCTTTGATCTATATCTAAATGATTTTGATTTTTTCACAGGTTCGTGACAGAGCAACACTTTATCTGAACACACTTGGAGGTGATGGTTCAGTTGTCGAGACAGATAAAGATGTGAAAAAATTCCTCTTTGGGTCATTTGATATCCCACTTGTCAATCTGGAGACTAGTTTGAAAAACTATGTAAGTTCTCCCTATTTTATTTTATTGCTTTTCATTGGTTAAGATCTTATGGACATATTGCATGTTTTAATGTGAATGCAGGAGCCTTCAGAAGAGGCTTTTGACATTGATTCAGTGCCCAGGGAGGTCAAGTCTCAACCTCTTGCAGAGAAGAAAGCCCCTGGTAAAAAGCCTACTGGTTTGGGTGCTCTTCCTAGTGCTCCCCCATCTACTGCAGATGCATATGAAAGGCTGCTTCTATCCATTCCTGAGTTTGCAAACTTTGGGAAGCTTTTTAAGGTTATTTTACTCAATTCTTGTTTCACAATTCTATAATTTATATTTTCTTTCCATATATACTGTAATATGTATTATGTATTCTGATGTTGTTATTCTTGCCAGTCTTCAGAACCTGTGGAGCTTACTGAAGCAGAGACAGAATATGCAGTTAATGTTGTTAAACACATTTTTGATCAGCATGTTGTGTTTCAATTCAACTGCACAAACACAATACCAGAACAATTATTGGAAGATGTAATGACTAATATTGATCATGTACAATTTCATACTATAATGCAACTCCAGGTCTTCTGTATAATTTTTCCCCCTATTCCAGGTTGTTGTATTTGTGGATGCATCAGAAGCAGAAGAGTTCTCTGAAGTGTTCTCAAAGCCTCTCAGATCTCTTCCTTATGATTCACCTGGGCAGACATTTGTGGCTTTTGAGAAGCCTGAGGGATTGCCAGTTGCTGGAAAATTTTCTAATGTTTTGAAATTTATTGTTAAAGAGGTACTTGTCCCTTTTATCCTTGGGAAGCATTGTGGTTTTTCTTAGTCCTAGTCCTAGACCCCCGGTATATATATCACGAAGTGTATATTTTCAAGCATGAAGCTTATTTATTTTTCTCTGGCAGGGAATTTGTGAAAAATAAAACAATAATATTTTTGTGGAAATCTAATAACTGCTTCATATATTGAATATTGACCAGGTTGACCCAACCACTGGTGAGGCAGAAGATGATGGTGTTGAAGATGAATACCAGCTAGAGGATTTGGAGGTTGTCACAGCAGACTACATATTGAAAGTGGGGGTGTCTAATTTCAGGAATGCATGGGAAAGCATGGGCCCTGACTTTGAGCGTGTGGATGAATATGGTCTTGGCCCCAGGGAGAGTTTGGCTGAAGCTGTAAATGCCGTCATTAATCTTCTTGGCTTGCAGCCGTGTGAGGTAAGCCAATGACGTCATAGCTGCTTTGGTAAATGTTCATTAGGAGACCGGCCCCAGTATATTAAAATGCTCATGAGACGGTTGGGCACAAATATCAAGTCCATGCATTGAGAGTTTGATTTTATTCACATATAGCAATTACGTTTTGTGCATATTAAAGATTTTATTGCTCTCACCCAGCCTAGTTCCTTTCTAAGATTTTGAAGTTGAGCCTTGTGACATTACCAAAATCCAGGCACAAGGAGGGTATGAATGCATGGAAATGCTATTGTATGCCCAGTGAACTTAAGAAAAGATTATTAGGCGCTCAAAATTGTCATATCTGAATCTGACATCATCTAGACATTTGGCTTGTAATGGTGCCATTGAGGTGCAAGAGATTTCTCTATCTCATAACTAAGAATCTTTAAATGAAAAGAATAGAACGTCTTTTACCAGTGCCTGTTCATATTAGTAATTCACGGTTATCTTCTGGGAAGCTGATATCTTTTAATTTCATTATTTCACTTTTTTCAGGGAACCGAGGTAGTCCCACCCAATTCAAGGTCACACACATGCTTGTTGTCAGGTGTATTCATAGGAAGTGTGAAGGTGCTTGTGCGGTTGTCTTTTGGACTTGATGGTCCAAAGGATGTTGCAATGAAACTGTCTGTCAGATCTGAGGATGAAACTGTCAGTGATACCATCCATGAGATTGTGGGTAGCGGCTAGTGCACTCGATCAAGAAATGTTGACTCAACTCGGCCTTCTTTTGTTACTGAGATTGGAGTTTAGCAGCCTCATAGATAGCCGTGTGTAAAGAAACTTCAAGACTGTACACTTCTTAGTATATGCAATTTATTGGTCACCCACTGCATGCTTTTTAGACTAGCAACAATACTTCCAAGTATTACGTCCGGTTTGTTGGAGTAAACTTCAATGGTGATGGTTATACTTCATTTATTTGTAGCAACTGTAATACGAATTTTGGGGATATGCATAAATATTTGTCTTTTCAATGATTTGGATATTTGTTAAAAAACAGCAATTGTTTAGTGCAAGAGATACATCACTATTTTTGTGCTTAAAATCTACGTTTTTTCTGTATGATTGGGATGCACTATGGTTTAGTGTTGTAGAAATAGTGGTCCAAGCAGTTAAAAACTTATAATTGTCATAGCAGAACGTATTGGAGTTGGTGGGTTAATAATATTGAAGGGTCAAAATATAAATGAGTGTAAAGGAATGGGGCAGTGACCAGTGGGTTTATTGAGGGTTAAATGCTGTGATCGTTTTGAGCAAAGTTTTTAAGGCCTCGCAACACAACAGTGACACAGGGCTTTGTATTAAGTCTTTCTATCTGTTTAAATTGGCTTGTTTATGTTACAATTTATATCAGTGTCAGCACATAAGAGCTGATACTTCTATTAAGTGCAATCTGGTTGAAGCAACATTGCTTTATGCCGCAGCTGACGCTTTAGGTAATAGGGACAACATGGGCATAGGGTGGAGATGCACACGATATTCTTGATATGGTTATGGTATGGTCAACGATGAGCATGGCAAAATTGTCATTTTCCCATTCCATTTTCTCATGAAACATGTTTCCTGTTCTGTTGGCGTTCAATTTATATCACTAGCAATACTAAATGTATATCACGTTGAACTTAAGCAATTACTACACCCAAATAAAAATGAAAATACGAGGCATAAAAAATATTGTTTACAAAGGTTTTCATCTTATATATGCATGGGGCCTCTATTTGTGATCACGGCAGAAACGAGTTTGAGTGGATTTTAGCGGCTGCATTAAACGATAATTGAAGCGAGGGCAGCTAGATTACGGTTTCATTAAAATTAAAACAGGTGTTGAAGAGGAACATGAAAAAATTATTTTATATAGTTCGGGACACTTAGGAAGCTCCATAGCTCATCATCACTCCTTAGGTCTTTTAAGTAGTATAATTATCATAGTTATAAGATAAGGGATTCGTACTAAATCACACACATGGACAAACGGACATGAGCATAAACAAACTGCTGCAATAGTTGTAAGGCAAAAATGAAGAAGAAGCACGCAATCCGTCTCCAAATTTCCCTTCTTCCCTCAATGGCTTAAGTTGTCCTCCTATGCCCTCCAAATGCCCATACCTGCAGTGTAAGGAACACTTAGTTAGCAAATATATTCAGAAAACAACGTATCCAGTAGAATCAGTGGCATCCACCTTTAAGTTTGTGTCCCAACTTCCTGTACACAAGGCACTTCCATCAGCTGACAAACCTAAACAGCTGATCCTGTCCTCATGAGAGTCTTGGAGAGATCCTATATTCAAGACCACCTGCAAAGAAGCAAACATATGTTCTGTTAAAAAACTTAGCCGGAATCAATCATAGTGCAACCAGAAACTACGGAACCTGATCGCTACCTTTGCCAACAAAGTGTCCCAAACATAGCAATCTCCATTTGTGTATCCAGCAAAAAGAAGTCTTCCTGAAGCGGAGAATGCAATGGAAGTCACTGGTGGGATCTCATTGTCACTGTGCTGCTGATAATAAACTTGAAGTTGGTGTCCCGTCCTAATGTCAAATAATCTGCAGGTTCCATCATCTGAGCCAGTTCCAAATCTATTTCCGTCTGGAAAGAATTTGACTGCATTAACATCTCCCTCATGCCCATGAAATGTCCGCACTGCTCGACTTGCCACACGAGTATCCCACAATCGAGCAGTTGCATCACAAGAACCAGATACAAACATTCTCAAGTTGGATCCATTAATGGATATACTGGGAGAGGACAAAGAATCAGTGTTTAACAAGCATGTTGTAGAAAGAAAGTCTTAAATTTATTCAGATGCTTTGCATTTTGAAGCTAAAGTGGCCATTATTTTGCAGATTAATTTATTCAACAATTCAAAGGCAAGAAGAGTAAGTTACTATCGCCTCCCTTTTATTTCGCATCAACTGCACAGATTTTTTTTTTTTTTTTGGATTAGCTAAAGTATTTATTAAAAGCTAAGTGAGAGCATAAGAGATGCTCACTTAGCAGAACAGAACAAACTGAAAGTACAATGTGGATAAAATAGAAAGATCGTGTCTTACCACACTATCCCAATCCACATGGCATCAACCTACCAAAATCCTACTCAAGTCTAAGTGCAAAAGCATCAACTTCATAGATTGTTAGGAGTTGGAACATAAGGGGAGGGAAATTTGTAAGCAACAGATAGAGTAGTTAGTTCACTAGAGGGGATCAACTACACACATAGGGGAAAGAAGGATATGCAGACGATTAAAAAGTTCGTAAGAAAGGGGAAGCCCTTGGAGGAGAATTCTTTCTCCTTGTTTCTGTTCAATTTCATTCAATCAATAACGTTATTCATTGCGTTTCTAACACAGACGTCCCTTTATTATGAAAGCAGGCAAATACCTCTATTGAATTTACAGAAACGCTGAAGCTAAATCCAATTTACTATTATCAGTATTATGTCTAACAGATTCTTTAACCAATACATTATAATGAATGTATTGTAGTCAAATCCTAAATCCTACCCTTTCCCAGATTTATATAACAAGAAAAAAGGAAAAGACGCATGACTGAACTGAACACTGAGAACATTCAAATCTGCTGCACCACCAAATGAATGTATTCTTACCATTTTTTCCCTCAACTGCAAGGTTGAACGGTGTTGGAATAATATTTGACCATAAAACAAACATCCCTGATTTGACAAATGTGCTAGTCTTGCCAGTATTTTGTAGTTAGTTGTAAAGTTTTGTAACACAACATACAAAAGGAGGAGATAATAATCTACTCAAACAAGAAACATCGGTTGAAACAAATTCAGCAAAAAACAACTAACATACCTAAGTACATCTGCATTATGTCCAGACTGAAACTCTCCTCCAAAGACAGAAGTTTTAAGGCCAGTAGTAATATCCCATAAAACACATGTCTGATCACCAGAACCAGTAATCAAATGAGTATCTTCATCTGGAACATACTGACAAGAGGAAACATAACCCTTATGTCCACTAAGCATCCGGGAAACAGGTAGATTCCCATCCTTGTCAGTGGGTGAATTAAGATTGAAAATAGAACAGACACTGTCAAGACCACCACATGCAACAGACTGACCAGTTGGTGAAAAAGCAGAGGTCATGACCCATGCACAAGGAAGCTTTATGGCATGAATTTTCTGCCTAGTTAGAGCATTCCACACTATTAATCGCCCATCTTGGGATGCACTAACAATCTGACTTTTTTCAGAAGTCCAATCCAATGAATACACCTGCCAATTTGAAATGAATGAATCCCAAGTCAACCTAAAATCTGCAAGTTTGATGGTTAAAAGAAATCCACAACAATGTCTATGCATTCACATCATACAGATTTCATACACACCAATATCCATGACATTCAGCACAGGAAACACAATGCAAAGGAGTAGTTTCATAAGTTAAAGGCCTTGTTTGAATAAACTTCTTGGTAAGCATTTAAAGGAGAGAAAAAAGAAAGAAGGTAAAATGTAAAATGAATTGGAGTTCCTCTATAAGCAAAAACTGCATTAACTTTTAGAAATTTTCTCATCTCTAAAAGGTATAAGTTAATTTTAGTTTAAGAGAGATAGTCAATGCATTTGACCATCTTATTTTGTTCTCCTCCTATAAGTGCTTATGGAGAAGTTGATCTCAAATTCATTAATTCCATAATCATTTAACGACCTAGAAACCGAAAAGTCAACCAAGTTAATTAGGCAGCAAAAATGAAAAGGGGTTACCTTTCCGGTGTGACCCTGCAAGGTTCTACAGCAAACCAGATCCGTAGGTCCAAAAGTGACAGGTGTTCTACCCTGAGACCTTGCATAGCCAGAAACTGAAAAGTTTCCATAAAAGAACCGAGTTGAATAAGCAAGATCTAAGACCAATCAATTCAATTATTGAAATGAAAAATAAGTAATTATACTATCTGTGTCGAGCAAGGAAAGGCGCTTCTGCTTTAAACGGTGTCTGAGATTGTTGACGGTGTCGGTGGCAGTGGAGTGACGCTCCTTCAGCTCCGTAACAGACATTTGGGCCGCTCCGTAGCAGACAGTATTAATTATTAATTAATTAAGGAAGAAAGGAAAAGGTGTAGTATGATTGATGTTGGCTTTGAAGACCATTGTTGTTGTGAGAAGTATAAGAAGAAGAAGAAGAAGAAGAAGAACTGAACAAACAAATAATCGGAGAAGAGAAGAAGTTAAGTTGTTTCTGACGCTGCTGCTGCTACGAATCCTTTCCTGAGTTGGCAACTCTTCTACGCTCGGACCCACTTTTCTCCATATGTCTTCCTAGTAGGCTAGTACGGATCCATCCTCAAACACTCTTTCCTTTAATTCAATGTAAACACCTCCATCAACTCAAAGATTCGAACTTCGCTTTACTATATTTACCTAGACTAGGAATTCTTGCCATAACACATTAATTTAATGAATTTAACAACTTCTTTTTACATCCATCTCTTCATTAATCATTAATAATACGTACCCATGAGTTTTTATACATTGATTTTGAGCATTGAAATCATTATAAATAAATACATCATCGATCAAAGTCGTAATTTTATTTTACTTTTATAAAAAAAAATCCATTCCAATATTTTGCTTACAGAAATTGGTGCTGATCAAATATTAAAGAATAGCATGTATGTTCGAATGAAACCAACTTAACCGAAAAAAGAACAGGAGGTTAGAGTGTTATTTCTGTCGTTGACTTGCCTCGTCTCATCCCAAACCCAAATGTGAAACTAATTAAACCCACCTTATTAGAAGCAGCTGACCAAACCAAAACTATATATCTATCTTTGATCTTTCATCTTAATTTGTTTGCGAATGGGCCAGGCCAGCAGGTTATACTGGTATTATATCGTTTTCAACATCATCATTATACCCATTAACATTGTTATCATCAGAAGACAAATTCCGTAGTGGACAATGAGGATGCTTATGGCTCAAAGTTTGACTTTGTTAAAGTTAAAAAAAATTAAAAAATTCCATTGCCGGGAATGATATCCTAACCGCTGGACGACAATGGAAATTTTTATTTAATAAATTCAATATATAATATTAATCTTTATGCCAAAACATTCTTTAGTTTAATAGATAAGCTTTGGAAAATTATATATTTTACTTAACAAATAATCACAGATATTAAGGATTGAGTTCGAGTTTTATTTGCATATACAAATAATTTTGCCATCTCAAATATAAGTTTCTGAGGGTGAAGCAACATTTACTTGCTAATCAATTCCTTAAGAATCAACCTCGTCAATAATGAAAACATGATATTGCTATCATAAAACACAGACAACGATTACGTGGTTCCATTCATGGAATTAATGATACAAATCTGTTAGTTCTGGAGCAGCAGTTCACCGAATAACTAATTTTGTTTATGAAATGGGATCAAGTCACGTGGAGTGGAGTCTGCCTCTTTATTTTCTCTACACTACTTACTAAGAATTAAAATTAGGCTGAGCTGAATCAAATTAGACTTAAATCAACTTCTTAACCCTACAATAATAAGTATGCTTCATTAAGAAAGTGAATCATTAAAAAAAATCACTATTTATGAAAAGTTATTGGCTGGTATAATAAGTATGAAAAACTTATATTTAGTTTGAATCTTAATAACCTTTGGTCCAATTTCTTTTTTTCTTTTTTTCCTTTTTAGAGTTTTTCTTTTCTGTAAAAAAGAAATCAGGTTAAACATAGTTTTAAAAGATTCTCAAAAGTAAAAATGATCGAACAAAAATATAATAAAATAAACTCAAAGTTAATTAATTAAAGAATCTTATACTTTTAGATGCAAAAGCTAAAAATAAAACAAGTCTAATAATTTATTTATCTGATCTACTGTGTACTTTTGTAATATAAATTATAATAAAATTTCACACATAAATAAATATCATGCTATGGATAATTTGCGGACTCAAATCAACTTAAACCGATCTAACCCAGTTTGATCGAATTGATAAAATATTTGAATCAAATCCAACCTAATCTTAACTCAATGACCTACAAGTTGGGTAATGAATTTTATAATAAAAACTCGTAACCCAATCCAATTCAAACTATATATAACAATATTAATAAACTAATGATAATAATAAATCAAAAATAGAAAAATCATACTTTCATTTTGTTACTCAATCAAAAAAATATCACTCTCATTCACGACAATTTCACTTTCAAACTCAATATGTCATTCATTCTATTCCAATTTAATGAAAATTCTTTTTCAAAATAGAAAGAAGAAATATCGAAATCTTATTTGGCAGTCTCAACTATTCACACCTGCTCAATCGTCGTCGCCTTTGCCTTTGCTATCACCCTCCACTGTCCTACGTTTAGTCTACTATCCTCCGTTCAATCCGCTATTCCGTCATCGCTACCCTTTGTTGCACCTCCATTGCTTCCCTATGCTACACCTCCGCTGCACTGCTGCACTTTCGTTGTGTCACTTGCACTTCATCTCTTAGTTTGTTTTCTAACATTTGAAATTAACTTATATATTTTATGCATTAATATATGATTATGTGTATTTATGATTGAAAATGATTTTTCTCTAAAAAAAAAAAAGCAAAATCCGAAAATTTATTATAATTTTTAACAAATTTTAATTAAGTTATGTAAAAATAAAAATACACTACTAACTCGATCACTCAATTTAACCTGTTTATAATTGGGTTAATTTGGATTTGAAAATAAAATTATACAAATCTAATCTAACCCAATCCACTTAAAATTGATCAAGAATTTAGACAAATTTAACTCAACCCAACCTATAAATATTCCTAAATATTTTCTACTAGATTAATTTATTATTTATTATGAACGAGAAGCTTTTTCTTTCAAATATTTAATATAATTAAATATTCAGTACTCGAACTCGATTTCATTGAACTAGAATAACTCACAATTGATCAACTAGCTAAATTAAGTGGCCTCTCATCTAAAAGTACATTTCGTCTCGCACTACTTTCTCAAAAAATCCCTCTCAAGTCTCAACATTATCAAAATACTTTATTTTTACTTCTATCTATATACTTAAATATTCTTTGTCTATTCATTTTAATTTAAAATAATGTTATATTATTAAAATATAATTTATGTTTATTACTAATTATATCTAAAAAATATTATTTTATGTAATAGTGAGACTAAAATACTAATATATCTTAAATTATTGAATTGTGAGAGAATCAGCCATGATTAGCTTGCAAGTTAGACGAATTTACTTTTTTCCAGAACTGCATTGTACCATTTTTTCAAAACACCTTAAACATAGAAATGTAGAATGTAACCCATAAGTTTCAGATCCATTATAAAGTTAAAACAAACTTAAGGCACAGTTTAAACAATTGATAAAATTAAACTATAATTTAATTTGAGTTTTGTCACCATATTACAATAAGATATTGACAAACATCTCTTTAAAAAAAAGATATTGACCAACATGTAAGCAGAAGCCAAGAAAGTTCATAACTCGTTTCAGTTTCTCATTACAAACTGGGAGGACTAATCGATTCAAACAGATGCACAAATTTCTTTCCGCATGCACCGATTACATTAACATTGCTCTATCCTCAAATATGCAAAAGCACCAGAATCAAACCGAGATATTCGGACAAAATATAAGGGTCCTCTGAAAGCTAAAAAACCAATTGCAAAATGAAACTTAGAACAAAAACATGCTCAATCAGAAGCAGACTACTAACAAAATACCGTATGGATGATTCCAATGGTTCAATAAACCCATGGAAAAATCACAAGCATAAGCAGCATGTATACGGTAAACCTATATATATGACTCTGTTTGAAAATGAATTAACGAAACAACAAATTGAAGCCACTCCCACAGTATTCCAAAATGATTTAAATATAAATTGAAACTCCAAATTGGCAATCAATTTAACCTCCGGAATGAGAAGCAGGAGTTGTTTCAAAGTGTCCATTCTTGAGCAAATGAAAGTATTGTTGTGGCAAAGAATGCTCCACCTGAAACAGAAGTTGTTAAAATTTGGAATTTTTATCACTTGACTTGGTCCACTAATAATATTAACCAAGATCATGCATCCAATTTAACATTTTTAGGAAGACTGAGCCAGTAACCCTCTTGTAATTTTACAATGTTTTAAATATAGATGAATTTTCTTAGAAAGTGGACCGCATTCTAAGAGATTTCATCCACTGCTGTATGAGACATGAGGATAGGTAAACAAATTCAGATTGCACACAGTACAATTAAGGTGGGAAGCAAAAACATCTTCTGAAAGTAGTCAATAGCATGCTATTATGGTGCTCTGGTCTTTCGCATTTCTTCCACTTTACAGGTCTACGTTCATTTTTTTTTCTTCTCCGTGTTCTGTTCTTATAGTGGGAAAAGGCTTTGTTGTTATTTTGTGGTCCGTTCTTTCTTCTTCCTTCATACCTCAGTTCACATTCTCCTAATTTTTATCAATAATGCATTCCGATTTTTTACATTAATTTCACCAATCATCTTTCATTTTAATTCCACTCATATGTTCCTCACTACTCCTAGATTGATGGTGATTGTGTGTATAAACTATGATCTACTAGTATTATTTATCATGAATTACTTTGGTTTTACTTTTTTGGAGTAAATATGTGGGGTATAAATTAGGCTTAATTGCACTTTTACCCCAACTTTTTAGTTTTTGGCAAATTTTACCCCAACAAATTCATTTGGCGAATTTTACCCCTGGCAAATTTTAACCCCCATGTTATTTGTTCATTAATAAACATAAAAGTTGGGGGTAAAATTTGCCAAAAAAATATAGAAGTTGGGGGTAAAATGTGCAATCATGTGAGGAGTAAATTATAGAGGGTAAAATGTGCCAAATTAATTTGTTGGGGGTAAAATTCGCCAAAAATTAAAAAGTTTGGGGTAAAAAGTGCAATTAAGCCTATAAATTATTTAGTTTGTATTGCAAATTGACAATATTTAACCTAACAGAGATCCTACTTTCTGCAATCTTTTTGCTATCCCATTATAGCATTTTTGGGGCTGGGCACTACACTCTGTTAGTCTAAGTTGTACTAAACAACATCAATAGTGATAACAAAAACATAATCTAATATTCAATTTTCACTGGTTAAAACATCAAAACTATCTAAAAGAAATTAGGGGGAAATAAGGGAAGGCTCTTTAAATGAGTTCTTTTTTAGATGATGAGGAACCAAACTTTCCAGAATCAAAAAATAGAAAAGTAAGAACAAGAAAACATACCCAATCACCATCAGGCTCAGCACCAGGAACCAACACATTGATCTCGCTTGACTTTGCTGTAGTTATGGATGCTTCTAAAGAGTCTTTGCTCAGATATAGCTGGCAGCCAGAAGTGTTGTCCACTGAAATTGTAGGAGCTGAACCCTATGATTAGTAAAAGCGAGCATGAGTTCAACTAAATCAGATTTGACATATCAAGTATTCATTGAGTATTAATATTAAACTTTTATCCTATGCATCTCACCAGTTACATCATTTGTAAGATCAGTAAAGCTATTACATTATTTATTAGGCAGATAATATCATATTCCATCTAACATGCCAACAGCATTGGAAGTTCCGGTGCAGTGAGGGGAAAAATGGAAGAAGTAGTCTAGGTACCTGGCATTGAACCTCAACCCCATTACTGTTTACAATCTCGCATGCTGCAACAACATCCTACATTTTCAAATAGAAATGAATTTGCATCTCTCAGTAAGAATTGATTTCATTATCTAATATTAAATATCAAATTCTCATGTCTCACAAACCTTAAATACAACTCCCATCTTTGTGCATTTGTCAATAGTTATATTGTTGACCTTGCCTGCAAATTGTTTAGAAGTGATTTAGCCTCTCGTAGCCTTCTGACCAAGTGAGAAGTTGGATAGCAGATAGGAGAAGAAAAGAAAGGACTACCTATAATTTGCAAAACAGAGTTTTTGCATCCATAAATATACACAGATTGCTTTGAGTCACAATCTTCAATGACCAAGTCTTTCTTCTCAATTTGATTCTCAACAACCCATCTGCAGTGGTAGAGATTAGGTTAGGGAGATGGAATAGTGAAATCACTGGCATTGACTTTTATACACATGGTAACTGCAACTCAAACCTACCTGCGGCCCATTTGAAGTTCAAATTTCGGAGGTCCTGCTTTAGAAAACCCATGTGAACTTGCAGTAGTTTCTTTTCCACTAGTACCAACAATTCCAGTTCTATCGGTGCGATTCTTAGTCTTCATATCAGTTGTAACCTTTCTTAAACCTATCAGATAAAGTTTATAATTCATAAATGATGAACATTCAATCAAGAATGTAAGAGTGAGAATAATCTACCTGAGGTTACATTTCCAGAACTGAGTTGTGAAAAAACGGCAGACATCCCCTCTTTAGGCTTAGAAGATGAAGCCTGAGATGATTCAGAACTAAAGAGAGAAGCAGATGGAGGAGGAGGGGCAGCAGGAGCAGAAGCTTTTGATGGAGCAATTATTTTTCCTGTTGGACTCCAAACAGGGCCTAAAGGATGAAAGCTCTTGACATAATCTCTCAATCCAGGTACGTACAACTCTTTAAGAGCTCTGACCCACTCAATATGATTTGGGTCTTTGCTTCTGTACTCTACAAGCACCTGATTATTATTACAATAAAAGTAAGTTAAGATGGAGGCAATGAGATAGGAAAGTGCAACAAAAAGTCTAGGAGGCTAGTGCAAGATCAATACACAGCATTCCATATTAAATGTTGGCAAAAGTAAATTGTAAATCAAGCATTTAAAATAAAACTACCAAAGCACATAAACATTAAGGTTGTTGATCATAACACATTTCCTTTCTCATCCATTAAGCTAATGTAACTCAGAAAGTCAATAGACCTATGCATTTTAAAGTAAAAACAAAAAATGCAAGGATATACTACAAATTGCTAAAACTATCAAGGAAGATCACTTGCAGGGACTCCTTTATATTTTCCTCCTAAATGTGAAGGGGAGAGGACTACCATGAAAGTTATCCAAAACAAATTAACAAAATTCTGGCAGGCGACAAGAATACCTTGTTGCTGTAAAATTCAGCCATTTGCCAAGTTTCTTCCACATGCGCAATTGGCATGCTCATACCTTGAAAAAACAGAAAAAACATAAGACACTGAACGATAAAGATTCATCCTATCAAAGAGTCATTCATCACTTACCACAACCCTTCCCTGTATATGCAATCCATGCTAGAGCCGAGAGACTGTCAACAGCAGCCTTCAAGTGATTAAAAAAATCAGATCTCCTTCCTTCTGTCAATTTGGTAGCTTTTGTGATCACTTCATTCAATGGTTTCAGAAATTCAGCCAACCCAGCAAGGTCAGGCTTCTGCACAATGAATGATAACAAGACATATTAACACAGCATTTAGAAACACTAGGGACACATAGTACATAATATTAATCTATTTTGGATTCTTTCTAGCAACTGGCATGGCCATTTCTTTAACTCCTCTTTCATTCATCTGAGTCTGAGCAAGCAACTCATTCTCAATTTGGCTTCACAAGTTATGTTACATCCAAAACCTCACGAAACATGGAACATCCAGCTTTAGTCAAACATGATAGGTAAAACATGCATCGAATCCACACAATCCGCAACAACACCAACCAGAGATTTATGTTTAAAATACATAGATAAAATTCCGAGAAAAATAAAATAAAATAAAATAAAAATCAGAGCAGGCATGCCATGACATTCTATTCAATCGGTATCAGACTCTATTCCAGAACCATTACCAAAGTGACTAGTACACATACTACACAACATCATCACTAACTTCTTAACACAGCAATATCATCATCCATACACAATGCAACAATTCAAATCCGTTAATCCTGCACCAAAACGTACATTCCTCGCGACTCGAAAACAGAGAACGGAGCAATGACGAACCTGAGTGTGTTTGAGCTTAATCAGAAGCTCTTTCTGAACACTGAAAGCTTCCTGCACATGTTTGGTGACATCCAAGACCTGTCCTCCGATATTCTCTGCAGCACGGGAAAACCTACCGACGTACTGGTCGATCAGATCGGCGAAGGCGACGACGGAGGGATCGTTCGCCGCATCGGAAGCGTCGGCGCCTCCGCCGTACGGAGAAGCGGAGGGGGGGACTCCGGCGGATAGAGACTCCAAGCGCGACACCGCCGATTCTAACCGATGTATGAGCTTCTCGTCCATTGCTCTCCGTGGTTAGAAGAAATGAATGAATGAATGACACAGATCTGGTAGCAGATAGGGATTATGGAACCGTTAACCCTTTTAAAAAGAAAATTGAAAAAAAAAAAAATGCGAAAGGAGAGGGGAATAAAATTAAAGGAGGGAATTTATGGCCCCACGTGTCATTTTCTTAAGTCACATCTTTGAGATAAGTAACGAATAATGATAAATTATCAAGGGTAATAACTAATAACACACTTTCTATTATTATTATTATTATTACTAACTAGTGATTAATTATTAATTATTACTTATTACTGTACCTAGTAAAATTTATAAAAATATATATATATATATATATATATATATATATATATATATATATATATGTTGCCAACTCTCTCCGGCTAAACAAATATTGGCATTGGCACCCTTTAATTTACTTTATTTAATACACTCACTATTATAAATTTCTTTTTTTACAGCTATAAATTAAAATTTATTAAAAACTATAAATTATGAATGAAGTTAATTGAATAAGAAATAATACTTGCATTCTCTCTAAAATAATAATAATAATACTTACAAATTTTCATTTTTTTAAAAATCAACTAATAATAAAAGAATATGCTAAAAAATGTATTGGTGAGAGAAATTGACTTGAACATCACAAGTCAACCATGCAAGTTTTTTTTTATTTCAACTTGAAAATACGTGATTTTGGAAGAAAACAGAAGCATGCAGGTAAAAAAAAAAAAAACTGAATCCGATGCACATTTTACAAGATATTTATTTTTGAATGGGTAATGTTAATATACTACAGTCTATAATCAATATATACTACGTCACAACACTTAAAAGAGTTTACAGAAGAAAGTGTTTGAATTTTCTTGACGTGGGTTGTTATTATTATATTAATTTTCTTTGTTAATCAAGAGGCTGATTGCCTGACTATTTAACTTGAATTTTGAAGAACATGTAGGTGAGCTGTTGAGTGTAAATTGGGCTTGTAAAGTTGCAATGCCTGAGCTGGAGGCACTAATGTAGGTCTTAATCCGACAATGACAGATCATAAGTGGGCTCTACAATAGTAATTAAGCCACACAAATGTTCAATTAATTTCACTTGTATACTTTGAAGAGTTTTTTTTTCACTTTAGAAATGTCTTATTCACACAATCACACAATGAAGTCCATTAGAAGTTCTTAATTTGCCTCATTAAGAAATCACTTGCAACGCTTGAAGTTAGAAGAAGTAATTTCCGTGTATTTTTAACTCATCTAAGGCAAAATTATGAAACAGATATGGGTAAAAAATGCACAAGCAAAAACAATCACGAAAAGAATGTGCTTAAGTTAGGTGTTTACTTGAGCATATTTCTTCTATCTCAATGCCGATTAAATGACAAAGAACATGTTTGGTTACACGCTAATTATGTTCGTTTAAGTCAAAAACGCATAAGCTACGCTTATTGCTTCAGCAGAGACACGTTAGGGGGCGGGCATGAGACAGAAAACCAAACACAAGTGTACTTTCTCTTTGGTGGCGTTATGCTAATTATATGTATCTATAAGAACCGTACTACTATATCACGTTACAACAAACTAGTCAATTACTAAGTACTCGAAAGAAGATCACTATACCTGCCCCCGACAACTCATGCATTATGCAGGGGTAATAATTACTACGACCAGAAACGATTCTTTTCCTGTGATGATGAATCGTATTTGCAGTAGCAGGAAAGTCGTGGAAGTTAAGGAACACCTCTGAATCGTAAATTGGGTTCAGTATCAAACGTAACAGAGCTATCATTTTTGATAAATGATAGTACTGTTGGGAGTGTATTAACTTTGTACTAGTTCAAAAATGATATTCTAAAAAAAAAAGTTAACTAAAGTTGTTTCAACTAAAAAATCAATTTTGAATTCATAATTAATGGTTAAGAAAGTATCAAATATGTGATTATCTACCAAAAATCATAATATTTCAGCCTGATTTTAAATGATTCTACATGAATACAACACGCACTAAAGTTCCTTAAATGTGTCCACAAGCAGACAAACAAAATTGACAGACAGGTGGGGTGTGTATTTACAAGCCATGAAGATAATGCAATACAACAAAATGGTGTTGAAACCTGAAGGAAAAAACTAGAGCGTATAAGATATATATGCACAAGGACTCAAAACTCGTTCATAGCATCATGAAATTGGTAATACAAATAAATTGATCACCAAAGTTGCATGACCAATAGTACAAACAACTATCTCCATCTTGATTTTTCTACGGTTTCTGCATTCTTTGGTGGTAGATGAGGAACTTTAATGGAAACATCTGCATGGGAAGGCACAGGATCTTTTTCTCTTACTGTACGTAGCTCCTGCTTAACAAGTTAAAGTTAGTCATTTAAGGAAGATGAAATGTACATAAGGGGAATGTATGTGGCATCTTTATGAGAAACTGAGAAAGAGTGGCTGGATGGAGTATTATAGTGCTTACAGAACGATAGGGGAAATCATCTGTCTCAAGCATATGAACAATTTGACCCATCTTTGGTCGCTTAACAACATCCAAGTCTATACAGCGCAGGCAGATCAGTAAAACTCGCTTCAAGGATCTTGGAGAGGGTGGAATCTCAATTAAAGGATCAACTAGATCGTCACTGCGACGACTTGCTACCATTGCCTTAAAATAATCAACCAAATTCATCTGAGGCACATCAACATAAACATAGTTAAGAGTTAAGACAGATTTCAAGGTGTTTCTTATGGAATGAATGAACTAATGAAAACATTGACAAAACCCGGAAATCCGGAATCACACCTCTCCAGGTGGTCTTGAATAATCAATGGGGCTTCTTCCTGTGATTATCTCCATGAGAAGAACTCCAAAGCTATACACATCACTGCGCTCATTAAGCATACCAGAGCTTGCATACTCAGGTGCAACATATCTGCAGAAAATCAGTGGCAAGAAATCATAAGATGATTATCATCTATAGTAGTTGGAAAATAACCCAGATCCTCTAGAAAGTGCAAAATTACCCAAATGTTCCCATTACACGCGTAGTCACATGGGTTATCTCAGATCCTAAGAGCTTGGCAAGTCCAAAATCTGATACTTTGGCATTCCAGTTTTTATCCAAAAGAATGTTACTGGATTTTATATCCCGGTGCACAACTTTGGGTTCTAAGCCTTCATGCAAATAGGCTAGTCTGTTTCATAATGTAGAAACATTAGTTGTGATAACATAAAATGAACAATCATAGTCATAGATACGGAGCATGATAATATTAGTCAGAGAAAGACTTATGTATTAAAAGTAGTACAGTATGTTTTTTATACTTTTATATTTCTGATGTAATAAATACTACTATTTTACAATAAATAAGGAGACAGGAAATTCAATGAAACATTAAACACACCCTTTTGCAGTCCCAATAGCAATTCTCATTCGAACATCCCATGTCAAGGGGCTAATTGGTCCAACATCACCATGCAGCCACTGCTCCAAATTTCCGTTGTCAACGTACTCATAAACAAGCATCCTGAATGATAATAAAAGTGTCAATAAAAATATATTATAAAGGAATTCTGAACTTCTATCGCCTGAAAGATGTTAATCAAAAGAATAACAGTCATGTAAAGTGGAAACAGAGCAATACCTTCGAGCACCTTCTGCACAATATCCTACCAAACGAACCAAATTCTTATGCCTTACTTTTCCAATAGCTTCAACCTCTACCTTAAACTCTTTCTCAGCTTGACCCCTAATTAAGATACAATATTGCGCATGAATTTTCAATAAGATGGGAATGTGACAGAAAGGTTTTACACTAAATTAACATACTAAAGATGTAACGTTGCGTTATTTCAGGAAACTTGATAGAAACTTAGTTGGAATAGTGAAGCCTTTCGCACATTGTATTTGTTGTTCCAATAGTTCTTAATAATTTATTATGGAAATTTCAAATACTAAGGTAGTGACCACTTTAATTTTTAAGCGACAATGGTAAAAATTGTTCATTGAATGGGGTGGTATGAAGTTACCGTTATTTTTTTTTTATGAGTATTTAGTTATCTTCTTTGAATTTGCATACTAGTTACAAATCCCGTAACACACAAAGCGATTGGTTTATGTAACTTGTTTGAAGACAAAGTAATTATTTTCCAGTGTTTAAAGCACTAAGAAAAACATAATAATAATAATAATAATAAATAAAGCAAAAAGTAAAAGTAAAGAGAAAAGTAACATCCTAACATTATTACCCAGCCTAAAATAAATAAATAAAGTAGAAGAGAAGCAAATGACCATTATTATAGGTTTAGAACGCTTAAATAATGAGGAATCATCATTGGTAATTTTTTAAACTTTCTTAAATAGCGTTAAAAGTAAACAATTGTTTCTCAAAAGTAAAATAATCCGCCACCAAACTCGCATTCACGTTTATAAAAGACAATTCAAAACAAACTCAATGCACATTTCCCCGGAGTAAGTCTGAGGCGGAAACAGGGGTGGGGTTGCAAAAAGTGCTGGGCCATCTCATAGACATAGAAAACGAAGAAAGAAACGGAGTTTCTCAAAACTTTGTCGCCGTACAAATTACAATACATACATACGTTAAAGTAAACGAATAAAATAAAATAATAAAATTATATAAGTAATCTTTCAAGTGTAAAATATTTATCAATTTAATCTTTAAATTGACATATATGATTGATTAATGTTCAGAGACTTAATTTGAAAGATTATTCAATATTGGAAGAGCTACTTAACATGGTCTATAGTATTTTAGGAACAATTTATATAAAAAATTTGCTACTTTAAGAATCATATAAAAGAAGAAGTAATACTACTTTTGAGGGATGAAATTAATGGTTCAAGCTAAATGAGTATATCAGCACAAACAGTAGAAGGGTTATCCAAAATTGTTCCAAGAATCCTAACGTTTGGCAAAAACAAAAGAGTAAAAAAATCAGGAAAGAAGTAACATGAAGAAGCAACATGAAGAAGCAGAGTAAAAGATAAATAAAAAAAGATGCTAAGAAGTCAAATTGAGATATTATAATATAGAATCTTTGGACATACTTGTTGTTGAGAAGATTCTTGACAGCCACGACGGAAGCATCGTGCATTACTCCTCTGTAGACAATGCCGTAGCCTCCTTCCCCAATAACATTCGCTTCCGAAAAGCCGCGTGTGGCGAGTTCCACTTCTCTAATGCTGTACCAGCGGCCCCACCCAATATCCGGATCCTCCACCGACACTTCGCTGCGCTGGGCCCCACCAATTTCGACTTTGATCTCCGCCTCCTTCTTCGGATCACCGTCCACGTCATCATCACCTGTCATCTCGCTCGTCGACGCCTTCACCATGTTGATCTCTTTCGACACCAGAGGGATACTCCCGGAGCTGTGTTTCGCCGCCATGTTCCGCTTCCTGCAGCTCCGGCTGCCGCGGAAGCAGAGGAAGAAGACCAGAAGCACAATTACCACCGCGAAGAGAACTAAAATAGCTACTAACGCGAGAAGCTTCAAACTCACACTTGGGCCTGACGACTCTGTCATTGGTACTGTGACTTGGGTTTTCCGAGAACGTTACAGGAGAACTGAGAAGGGTGTTAATATAGGCATTGAAGAAAAGGGAACAGAACGTAGTGTTGACGTTGAGAAGAGTGGGAGTGGGGTTTCAACGGATACAAACACAAACGAAAGGGGTGTTCGGTTGTTGTTTTCTGGGTTGGGAGTGGGGCCATATTTACGAGAATGCCATTTGCTCTGCAGCTGGATCCCCTTACTCTTACGCTGACCAGAGGATGTGATTCAATATAAAGTGATGAAAAATCCTCACCAGGAGACTGTTTGACGGTGGGGTCTGCTGGGTTATTAGGACTTAGGACCCTTCATTATTACGTCATTTTTATTTTATTACTATTATGACATACACACGCGCTTCGTTATTTTTGAATTTGGCGTTTTCTAAAACAACTTCATCATGACAATCAACATGATTTTAATGTACAGCATTTAATTTAATACTACTACTTATTCCCTTTACATTCCTGTTGATAAATAATTAATTAAACGAGAAAAATATTTAAATGGTTAACTTATTATTTTCTTCTTATTAATGGATTGCAAGTTTCTTAAAGAAGTTTCCGACTTCAAGAGCTAACCCAACTACGTCTTCATATTTTAATTTATTCTATGTTTTAATATTTCGGACTTTTAATTGTAGCTAATGAACTACTTACTTGGAGCATAATCACCCCCATATTTATCAATTGCTCGCAGTTGGATGTATATATGTGTCAAATTGACTACATTGTGATTCCACGTGAATGTGATTATCAAACGTGACCTAACTCACCACCAAACGATTTGTTAATGAATGCAATATTCTCTTGCTTCACAATTAACTCCACCAAAATATACGTAGCTCCACGCCTCCACGTACTCCACTCCAGCATGAAAATAAACACGAGTTTATTTATTTTTTTGGATTTTGCCCATTTGTTAACTAATAGTCTAAGATTTTAGTAATGGAATATATGGCATTTATAAGAATTAATAGACCCCGTCTTAGATATATAAATACAGGCTCAGGCTATGACATTTTTATCAGTTTTAACTTTTAATTGAGGGGTTGCAAATTTAGACTATTTTAAGGAGTTATTTATTTTCTCAGAGTTAAAAAGGGTAGTGAATAAATAGATGATGGTATATATGACTGTAAACTGCAGTACTGCATTGTAGCAGTGCAACCAAGCTAAGGAAACCGTGTAGATTGGGCAAGCAATTGCGTGACTCCAAATGAAATCTAATATATTAATGGGTACGTGAATTATATAAGACACTCATGGTAGCTGCCTTCTGCTGATTATTCAATGTTTCAGATAAATTGTTCTCACATCTATCGTATTTTCAGAACAATTAAAAAATTTAAGTGGCAAGAATAATATAAGTGAGTACTATGAACATTGTAAATTCCTCTATATTGTGAACAAAACAAAATTTGAGATTAAAGTCGCACTCGATCTTTACGTTATCTTAACACACTTGAAAAAGTTATCGAATTTTTTCGTGTAAAAGCTTACATGAATTTTACTTTTAAGTTTTAACCCTTTTAAAATATTGTTTTATATTAAACAGTTAAAAACAGGAAAAATCAAACGTGTGTAAGTTATAATTCTTATACTATTCAGTTTTTTTTTTTTTATTGAATAGTTTTATTTCAAAACTGATATTAAAAGTTTTTGCCATAAAAAATGTGAATCAATGACATAAAGTTGTTCTAACTTATTGTGCTTCACTGAAAGGAGAAAAAACAAGGATATATATGAAATTGTTGACGAGTAGATCGACTCTTGTTGAGTATTTAACCCTAACGTTTTTCAACTTTAAACAAGTGTTTTAAAAATACTATTACTATCGTATAAAAAATGCTATTATTAAAATAATAATAAATAATAAATATATCCTAATAAACAATTTAAAGAAGTTAAAAACAAATATTAAAAAACTGTTTTCTATATAATAATTTATTTTAATGCAATTTTTTTTTATTTTCTTTCACCAATATTTTAATTGACAATTATCTATTTTTTACAGCTATTTTGATTAATAAAGTGAAATATATAGTTAACTCATCGATCGCCTCGTTCAATCTTAATTAGTAGCTTTTCAACAGTCGTGATTATTGTTACTTATGCTTCTCATGCATTAGTTAACCGTGATTATTACTTATATTTCACTCGTTAGAAGAATGCAGTTAGATCCAACAAACCTTATGTAAATGTTGGCCTTTTCAATTTAAATTTCACGAACAATTAAAGTTGGAACAAAGTATTATCGTTACAACAATAATTAATTTGAAGCATTTTAGACACTTTATAGGAACATGTGATTTAACTTTTGACTTCGTTTTTTTTTTTTTCAAACTAGGCTATTGAGTGTGCTATCGGGGACGGGGACTGAAATGAGAACAGGATTCTCGCAATTGCCCACGGTTGCATCGCATGCACCCGCATCACAGGAGACAAAAAATAAATAATTAAAATCAGTGATTTGTATTTGTATAATATAGAAACATGAATTTGATTTAAGAATATTATTCTTTCTGTCCATGTATTTATTATTCTTTGTAAAGAAATTCACTAAACAGAGATGTTTAAGTTACAACACATGAACTAAAGACAATAACCCGATATGCGTTTAACATTATTGTTAATGTTATTACATTTTAATGTTTTGACACATGCCAAATGTAATGATTCCCAGCTTCAGTGCATCGTGCATGTTTCACTGTATTGTTTTTCCGATTATGGCGCATGTCGAGTACCATGTGCCCAATTGCCAATATTGTGATGAAAATTATAAAATTACGGTCCACCCAAACACCCTGCCCAATCGAGTAAATTTGAAAGAGGAGAACCAAAATTTACGGGTCAACAGTATGAGTTAAGCACATGTTTATTTTTAAAAAAGTTTTCTTAATAAGAAGCTAAAAATTATCCTGAGTACGGTTTCTCATTTTCTCGAGCATGTGTTTCATTGTTTTTTTTTCTTAACAATTAAGTTAGTTTGGGGAAAGAAAAAACAAAACCTTGATGCTTATGGTTCTTAGATGAGAAGGAAGCAAAAAGGACTGGGAGCGGAAACGGAGTGTGAAGGAAGGAAGAAATAAGAATTTTAGTTGAAACAAAAAAAAAATGGAGGGGGTGAGAAGATAAGAATGCATTTATGAAAATTGGAGGCCCATATTAGAAAGCTACGAATAGATCGACCCAATAAAAATAATAAAAAGCTTGCCACAACTGAACAGAAGGCCCAAGAAAACTGCAATATGTATGTTGCTATTCGCATTCACCATGTTAATGATGAGGGCCCTGCATAGTGCGATGGGTTTAAACTTTAAACACATTGGTTGATTAGTTGAAGCACGAATTAACTAGATCAAAAAAGAAAAAACCAGAACGAACAAGGGACCCACTATCTTCTAGGCTATCGTTTTAGACGTGGCACCACATGATTCTTCCATTTGTTTATTTCTTGATGAGATGAGACTGAGACACCTTCCAGTGCTGGGTTTTGGATAAGATTTTTTATATAAAATAATTCAGTATGTGCTCCTCTAGTCTAGAATCTAGATAGGTCCATTTCATCTTCATTAATTATTATTGAATCTTCATTAACTTCAACCTTATCCTCACTCTTTTAAATTAATTAATTTTTATTTTTTTTTCATTTTAGAGTGGCATTTCATTGCTCATGAGTCATGATGAATCAAATCACTGTCTCCCGCACCCGCTGGCTGATAAAAAAAAAAAGGTGCATTTCTACATATTTGCCTCCAACTAACATGCATTTACCTAACAATGATGTTTTTTGTTTTTCAATTATAGTAGTTTAATATGAATATGAATGTACACTTTAAACTAAATTAAAAATAAAAACATTCTTACACATATTTCTTACAGATAAACTTAATATTAATAAGACGAGGATAATCCAATTGCCTTAATATGATCAGAATCAGGTTTGCGAAATTAATATAAATAATTTAGACTTTATTTAATTCGAATCGAGCTTAATATATTTATTTAATAAATAAATTCTTAATGTGTCAAAAAAAATATTAATATTTAAAATAGACCAAAGTCTTTATTGGTTTTTTTTCCCGACAAACGAACTCTTTAGTTAAATCAACTACAATCAATTCTTAGAGTGCTTAATTATACACACTTAAAAAAAATATTTAACAGTAATCATAAAAAAATATTTAACAAAGTTTGATAAATTCATTACCATATCAAAAGATTTAACTGAATTTAATCAGAAAATATGTTTGTTATTAAAAGAAAACATAAAAAAAAAAAAATCCGTTTTTTGTCCACTCCAATCCTTAATCCTTAATTTGAAGAAAGAAACGGTTTTCTCCCCCATCCCCACTCTTCAGCATCATCGTGACCCGTTCCCTTCCAATTTACTAAAAATCTAAAAAAAAATAAAAATAAAATCATTCCTTCTAATCCATTCCAATGTTTCCCAGCGCCGGCGTTCTCAATAAGCGGCAACGCACCACCGCCGCTCGCCATTCCTCATCCACAGTCGGCACCATCTCCTCCCTATCCGACATAACTCTAACCGAAATCTCCCAAAACCCTCGAGCTTCCTCTCCCATGGCGGAAGACCGTCCCTCTCCCGCTGCGGAAGAAGGTCTGCATTTCAACGACGCCGCCACCGCCGACGTCATCCTCCGCCTCTTCATCGACGCGCCCTCTCCGCTCGATTCCTCCACCTCCGCCACCGCCACCGCCGACTCCATTTCCAATTCTGACCTCCATGTCTACCTCCACTCCGACGTCCTCCGCCGCTCCAAATACTTCTCCGCGCTCTTATCCGACAGGTGGATCGGCCACGTCCACGTCCACACGCCGGAGCAATCTTCCTCCAACCGTGACAGCGACCTCTTCCGCCTCAACCTCGGCGTGGCTCCCACAGCCGGCTCGATCCAATCGCATCTCACCGTCCTGGAGCTTCTCTACACGAACGCCTTCGCCGCCGCGGTCGACAGAGCGTCGACGGCGCTGGATCTGCTGCCGGTGGCGCTGGAACTTCTCTTCGAGGAGTGCGTGCGCTGGTGCGTGGATTTCCTGGAGGCGGTGCCGTGGACGGAGGAAGAAGAGAAGCGAGTGGTGAGATTAATCCCCTTCCTGAGCGAGGAAGAGTCGAAGGAACTAGTGGCTAGGGTTTCGCCTTCGGGAGAGGACTCGTGCGAGGCGATGCTGCAGGGATTGATTTCATCAGCGATGAACAATTACGGAAACACGGCGTTCGTGAAGGCATTTGTAGGGAAAATACTAAGGGATCTGTCGTCGAGGGAGACGGCGAAGAGAGTGTTGGAGAAGGCGTTTGCGATGAGCTTGAAGACGGTGAAAGAGTCGTTGGAGGATTATTCGAGTCCGGTGTGCAGAGGGGATCATAATGAGACGGAGGCAATTCAGAGGCTGAATCTGCATAAGGCTTCGACGAATGGGAAGCATCTACTGTGGCTTGTGGAGAGAATGATTGAGCTCAGGGTTGCCGATGTCGCTGTCAGGGAATGGAGCGAGCAAGCAGGTTTCACTGCTGATTTGCAGAGGGCGTTTCGTGATGATGCTTGGAGGAACATTGTGCCTGGCCTTCCCGCTGTTATTCTCAGGTGTACTTGTAGGCTCGCCAATGCTGTCTCTGCTGGCACCATTCTCGCTTCTAGACAGGTAAGAAATCATGTTTCCTTTCCTCTTCATAATCACTTTATTATACTGCATGTTTGAATGATAATATTGGTGTTATTAAATTTCCTAATATTACATTTGATTCTTTGCTTGCTTTGTTCAGGTGAGGAGGAAGCTGGTAGAAGATTGGCTGCCAGTTTTGGTTGTATGCAAAGACAATGTTTCACCAATATCACCGAGCAACAAATCACTGTATCTGGAACTGGAAGAAACATTCTTGAGAATCATCTCTACATTGCCCATGTCAGATGCTCAAGAATTGCTGCAGCGGTGCCTCAGCTTTTCTACCCGAAATGTCGAAGATTGTCCTCATTTGGTGACTGCATTCAACATCTGGTTCCGCCGTGCAGCCCAACCCCTTAAACCAGATTCTCTCTTTGATCAATGAGATGGTTGCTCCTTTCTTGGTTCGCTTATTGTCAAATATTGTGCATATGTCAAATATTGTTCAGAAAGTTTAAGTTTAACATTGTACATATAAATCGAACAAACTAAATGTATGTCTTGTCTTCTAGGACAAACAAACCAGCCAAAATACATAGTCCTTGTTCTGAGGTTAATGGCTAATGGGTTTCTTGGAATGCAAGATTTGTTCAGTTCTATAGTTTTAGACTTTTAGTTCGCCGTTGCATTATTTCCTGCGGGTCAAACGGTGCTTAAGAAAGTTTGGGTCAAAATAAAGATACCAGCGATTTTACATGTGTTGCAAATACATTTTTTTCGTCACTTAATATATATATATTTTTTAATTTGAACAGTAAAAAAAAAAACTACATTTCAAATAATGCTTAGCTCAATTATGTTGTCAGAATCAAGAGTTTAGTAATCAGGACCAACATAAAATTATATAGCAATTCTTAGCTCCATTAATTTTCTAGCTTAACAAAAGAAAATAAATAATTAATAACATGAAATTAACTCATAAAGCTAATATGTGATGTTACATTTCAGAGATTGTCATCAGTCTTTGTTATTTAGGTCGAACTAGTGTATTGAATTAATTTCAATGCTTTACTAGCAAAATTTCATACTTGTTCAAAACTACAAAGTGACAATTGCTACTTGATTTTATCTTCAAAAATTGAGTCTAACATTTGGTACACCAATTAGACTATTGATCACACCAGAATTGAAGTTTTATCTTATCTTATACCTCTCAAGTTAAAAACGCATTGCTATTTCGAACAAAAAATAATTTGCAAGTTTTGATTTTAACTCCCCCAAATATCAAATGTATATCAATTGCTTAAAATCATCTTGAGAAGTCATCTATTCAAAAAATTGCACCGTCAACATATTATAAAAAAAAAAAAAAACGCAATTTCATTCATATGTTTCACCTAGGAACACAGTTAACTGGTGACGTGCTGTTTTGAAACCCAACTCAACTTTCACAAAAACAGAAATCAGTTAGGAGTTAAGGATGAATGTTTGATCCGCATAGCCAATCAACATGCATGCCTACTGCATGAAGAGTGTTCACTTTTTTGCGTCAACCCCACATCAAGCAGTGAGTGGATAGAAAGAAATTCACCATGCTTAAACTGTAAGGAACCAACTAATTTGGCCCGGGAAGGAGGAAGGTCACAATTCCATGACCATGAAGTACCTTGTCTCCTAACTGATTTCTGCTGCAGGTATTATAAAGTCATAAAGGAATAAAGTGCACCATTTAACCAATAAATGAATATGAAATAAATTGTCATAATAAAGGAAAATGCATTTTTTCAAGACCAGAAAGATATTTATGGCTTGCTTGCTGCTCAAGGCAAGGGGAGTGAATTGGGAAAAGTCATAAAAGCAGACAAATCATTTTGGGACTAGTTTCTTATTACTTTGTTGAAGGAGGATTATTACGATTGATAGGAAAATCAAAACTAAACTAATTCCCCCCTAAAGTTAAATCATGTTATCACCAGTTCAACACCTTAAATAATTGAAAACTTCTTGCTGCTTTACTTAAGATCATAACTCGCATAGAATGGCACTAAAATAAAAATAAACTATATTACATACAGCAAGTAAGCCAAAGAAAAAGACAAGACAAAAAATTCCACTCATTTGGACAAGATATTTAACCTGTTGTCTTTGGATCAAGAGGGAGATGGACAAAAAGCACAGAGAACTTTAAGCTTAAATAGAAGCACCACTCAGAACAACCGTCTTCTAAAGTGGCTAGTGGTGCCTTGGTAGGTTTTAACAAGCAGGCCAACTCCAATGCCAATGCCAAGACAAACACTAAGTCCAATACCAACACCGACCCTAACACCAGCATTGAACCATGAAAGTTCTCCATCTTCGCCATCAGCATATGCTGTTCCTGGGTAGAGGCTGTTATAATCTTCATCTTCATGTTTGTCGCAAAGGTAATCTGGGTCCTGCAGGATTGGCATGTAAATATTAAGAAGGATGGTCTATAAATTTTGAAAAAAAAAGGGATCCTCTTCAAATTTCAATTGGTTTGGCTATCAATTTTCCACAACTTGTCAGGGGAGAAGTTTCAACACTCAGTATGTAATGCTGATTAGTTAATTCCATGTGCTCAAGGGGGGACCAAACTTAAATGAAGACATGAATGGTATCCTTTTCTTGACAGCTAGCTAGCTATCCATAAAAAAAATACATAAGTGAACAAAATAATTTTAAGAAGGAAAGTAAAACGTCGGAAACAGATCAAAGGTTATTTTGAGTTGTATCATAGTTATAGTATGCATGTCCTGTCTCCTAGTATCAGAGGTCCCCATATCCATTGGATACAAATGCTTAAATTTGTTAAACAATCTCAAGTTTCAAATGACTCAATGTAAGTGCATTGAGGCAGTAAAAGCAGAGTCAGACATCTCAAAAACAGACATAAAGTTAACTTGGCTGATGAAATGACATAGCAAAAGAGGACAATATAAGAGGCACACCAAAAACATTACTGAACAAACACTAATTACCTGCAAAGCAAGGGCTGAAGAAGCATCTTTCCCATTTTCACTGGCCTCATGCTCTGGAATTGCATCCAACACTCCTTTCTTTGTATGTTTTTTCTGCAAAAGCTGCAAGGTTTTTGTTAAGATAACTGGAGTACCCAAGAAGGAGCCTGCAATGTAGACCTCAATTGTTGGGAGACATGAGTCTGGCGACAGCAATTGCTTCCCCTTAAAGAAGCTGGTGCCTGGAATTATATATGAGTCACAGTTCATGCTCCACCTTTGTCCATTATGACTTGATTCCCCAACAATGCCATTGGTATTACACAATTCTAAAGCACCGGAAAGCAGCAGAACATCTTTATCAAACACCTCAAACTTGACACCACCACTCATCCTTATGCTATCAGTGCTTACAAACGTCACTTCTTCTGATTTTCTATCTACCCTGTCTCTCCTGAGAAGGGTTGGCATCCCATCCGAATATATACTACTACGAACACCATTAATTTCAAGAAGAGTGTCAGGATTCAAAGGAACATGATTCAGTGTAAGACACCCAGGAGTGGAATCATCAAGCTCACACTTGCACACTCTTACATAAAATACCCTTATGTCCAGCCAAGGTAACGACCCCTTCAAGGAGGGTTGGTAAGAATGCCTTGCAACAGAGTATCCATTCTCAGTTGGTCCATGCCCATTAGTTTTATAAGAATTCTCCATAGCCAGGCAGTCTAATTCTCCTCTTCACTCAAATTCTTTCATTTCAATTGAATCCACAACACGTGCAACACTAATCCGCTGAACATAAGTTAACCAGGAAGAACAGAAGCCAGCAGCACCGACGCGAATTCAATTCAGTTCAATTCACAGAAGAAAATCTGGCCATTTGGAGGACAAAAAAAAGGCAACCATTTATACATCAGCATGACAGAGGGAAAGGGGATTAAATCTAACATAAAGGACATAACCCCCTCACCAACCTTAGAGCTCATCTAGATTCGTGAATGAAACAAAGTAAAAGAAATAACAAAAAGTATAAAATTAGCAATGAAATAGTAAAATGAAACAAGCCTAGTTCCACTTAAAAGCAGACGCAGAACCCAGTCGAGGTAGATAACCCGAAGCCAATAAGATAGACAAGATAAGATAACCGTAGTAGAAAGAAATGGATTCAGGAAACCAAAAGATCATAGATGAATCGAAGAAACAAAGAATAGTAAAGTGAATAATAAAGGCCCGAACCTGAAGAAAGAAGAGACAAAAAGAGGATAAGAGGGAGTGAAGGAGATAAATCTAGAAACTCATCGAATATATAAAAATTCGGTGGCTAAATCCAATTGATACCGAATTTTTTTATTGAACAGTAAATTATACCATACCGAAGACAGACAATCCACCAATTTGGCAAAGAAGAAAAACAGGAAATTGAAGTGTCTAACCTGAGAGACAGACATGCAGTGAAACAAATGGATGAAGGCAACAGAATAGCGGAGTAAAAACGCAAAGCAAATGAAATGAATCTGCTATGTAGAGAATAAGACAAAATAGGCGACGGCAAAACAGGACAAAAGCATCACTAGCAGGAAACATGCATTGATGCAAACACATGACCAAAACCGGAAAGGAAACGCATACGGATTATTTAACGCCCAACCCGTACTCACCACAAAAAGAAAAACAGAGGGATTGGTAACGGAGCAAAGAAAAGAAAGGTTTTGATCGGTGCCGATCTATCCGAGCTGAGAGACCGAAGCATCCGAGGAACAACAAGTCAGAATCTGCATAGAATCATACGAAATCGTTTGTTCTTCGGAGTGTTGGATATTATTATTGTTAAATAAATGGAAGAAGTAGGGTCCCTCCTTGTGTATCTGATTAATATTCTCAAGATCTTATCCAGAGAGAGAGAGAGAGAGAGAGAGAATGTATCATGGGTTGGGTTGGTCTCTGTATGTGAATTGAAAAGGAAATTGGAAATTAGAATTACAATTTACAAGCACACACTTCCTTCTTTTTTTCTTTTTCATTAAAGAGGTCGAAGCTCGTCCAAGTACATTTTACAGGTGTCAATGAACCTTCTTCTCGCCATTCATTTAGATTTTCAGAACAAATCAATATCAATTAATTAATTAATTCAGCTACATGGCGACCAATACAATATCTCCAAGCTTCCACAAAGATCCAAATTATCTTTTGACAACACTCTAGTAAAGTATTACAGATAAGCCAGCCAGCCTTTTATCAAATTAAAGTATAGGTGATTTTCTTTTACTAGTGTAAGTGTGTGAATGAATTACATGGATGCAATTAACCACGGTGATCAAATTACTCTAAAAGCAACTCTTTTAAAAAAAATAAAAAATTCGTGAGATATTTAGACTTGATAAGTGTTTACAAAATTTAACTATGGTGATTCGATAAAAAAAAAAAAAAAAAGGATTTATTCGCTAAACCGATTAAGGTTTAGGTATAGATCCCACTTAAGAAAATTTATGGAGAATTTAATCCAACCACTCCACAGTCCTCGTGCCTAATATAATTAATATTTTTAACAAAAAAAAGTTTACAGTTTTGACGGGTAATGTAAGCAAAATCGTAAATTGAAAACTCGATCATATTAATAGTCAAAAGTAAATTACCAATTAAATTAATAGCTAATTATTTAGATTTTCGTATGAAAACAATTCGATCGTAAACTAGTCAACTAGTCATGTATTATGGCCAATACTAATTGACGAGTTAAACAGTAACCAAAAGAAGAGAGGCGTGTTTGACTTTAATTTACGCAAATTGGCAGTGGAGGTGATTGCTGACAACATTATGTAGTAACGGATGCTAACTATTGCGACCTATTTGCTCCTCTTTAATTTACTTTCTCCACTATTCCTCTATTAGAAAGTTCTAAGCTGGAAGGACAAATCTTCCATTTCTAATAAATAAAAGAAATGGAATGAAGGATTAATAGAATATAAGTATTAATTTTGTATTTACATTTATTTATAAAAACATCATACAAAATAAAACATTTATTCTCCTTTTCTTTCAACTTCAAAAACTTAACTCTCAAAAATATTTATTCAAATTTTGATCTTTTACCCAGAGTCCTGACCTTAACAAGGATAATAGAGTGCATTCTTAAATTAAAGTGTACAAAAAACTTTGAAGTAATTTTCACTTCACTTAGCAAATTAAGTTTACAAAAGAAACTTTAGTCTTATTTTTATGGAAATTTAGTTTTAAAAAATATAAATGTGCAAATCAAGAAATGTACTTTTGAAAATAACCAAAACATGTTACGAAACTGACTTTAGAACACACCAAACAAAACTGCAAACATGCTCTTAATCTTTCACCTAGCTGGAAAACCAAAAAAAAGGAATGACCCAACCAAATTTTTTGGTAATTCCCCACTTAAAATAGCTTTCAAATAGTAACAGTAAGACTGTAAGAGCCAGGGAGACATGTGCATGTGGGCAAACTTCGACGCTACAATCTGTAAAATACCAACATCCCGCAACCCCATTCCCTAACCTGGTCTTAATAACTGAAAGGAAATAAAGTGGGAGGGTGTGCATTATTGCATTATTCACATAAAGCCTTCAGGAGGCTTAACCAATTGATATATTATATATTATAAAAAAAAAATAGTCTATTAAATTTCTTATTTTTTTTTTTTTATATTTTGATACATAATATTTTAAAAATATCATTTTAATATTTTAAATTATATTTATGATACATTTCGATCCATTTTTTTTTTATATATATTTTGGTGATTAAGTTTTTAAGTAGATCTATTTTAGTCCATTAGGTTTTAAAAATTATAATCAATTTAGAATAGAATGGAACATTGTTCTAAAACTATCATTAATTTAAAGATTAACCAAAAGATTCAACCAAATTGACTCATTTATCATTTCCATCCACAAATGGACCAAAATGTATTAAAAACATAAATTAAAATACCAAAATAATACTTTTAAAATATTATAGACAAAGATGCAAAAAATGAAAAACTTAATATACTAAAAATGACATTGAGCCTAAAACAACTAGTGTCAAAGTCATATTTAGTCTTTTTTGGATAAGGTTAGAAGTGTTTTTGACAATTTCTCTACTGGAAAATGTTCTATATCTCTAGTAGAGAAACTCTCAAAAACACTTCTAGCTTCTATCCAAAGGCTATTAAAAGAAGTTACAAATAATGATTTCTGGACCAATGGGATTGATGGGCACTTTTCTGAAGTACTGAAGCATAAATCAAAAGGAAGGCAAAGATATTCATCAAATTTTAGAACTGTGTTACCTTATATCACATTCTTGTGAAAATTGATAGGAGGTTTACATTATTTAAAGAAAACATCATTTTTCAGACTGGACTGTGATGCTCCAAGATAAGGAAATAGAACAGGAGTGAGATGTGAACCAACATTAACTCTAATGCAACCCAACTAGGATTTGATATGATGGAATCCTTTAGTCTTTGTCACCGAGGAACTGCAAAGTCTAGGACACATCAAGGAAAAATAAGGATTACAATCAACAGAAGGGAGTAAAATTGGGGAAGTTTCAAGAAATTTCCATTTTTCTCCCGGTAGACATGTTGAAGAAACAAGTTTCAACAAGGGAAATGTCAGGAGGGAAATATCTAATTCAAGGGGGAAATGACCATAATCCATTATGTACTTAGTGAAAAACTTGAAAGCACATACCATGACACATGTTGATATTTTCAACTTTAAAATGGAAATTTAATATTACAGCAATAATGAGATCACGACATATTTTATTTAAATATTAGCAATCCTAGACCAATTACATGACAATTTTCTGTTCTCAAATTAGTTTCACTTCCCATTGTGGGCTAAATCAATGGTTGAATACGATGCCATTATACCATAAAGTACCTCGCATAAAAAGAGGGAAAAGTGAACAGAATATGACACTTTAACATTAACAAGGAACCAACCAAAAATACAGAGTAAATACACTCTTGGATCCCTAAAAGATATACCTGAAATATCGTTTTAACATCCTTAAGGAAGCTGGCATCTTATTGTTAATCCATTAAAGATTTTGGGAAAGTGTAATTGTGAGCATGTTGGTCATCTATTCTCAAGCAATGAGGAAATCCAATTATACAATTCTGCAGTTGGAGAGAATCACAGTACAACTGACCACAATTTAAATGTTTGAAGATCTTTTCCATCCTAGTGTGCGACAGAAAAGAAAACTTATGATTCTCTCTTTTTCATTTTTTTCTTTCATCTTGAATGGATCCAGCAGGCCTGTCACAATGTTTTTTTAAGTCCTATACAACAAAGTAAAAAAAGTTGTCAGGATGTGCATAAAGAAGACAGGTAATTACCACACTGGGCACTCATCTGATAGTGTTATTCTACCACTAAGGAGATATTTGGTATGTCCTTATTTTTACACCAGCATGTAAAATAACATGGAATCTTGTAACCCACTATCCCTATATTTATGATGCCAACCAATAATGGGAGCTTAGGTTATCCCTGGAGCAGAGAACTCCTCATTGCTAGTGCTGGGTTTTGCATTATCCTTATTTTCATACAGAAATATGGTAATCTTAAATTTCACATAATCTCACACATGGTGTTGGAATGCAAACAACCCAAATGCTCCTCTTGATCACCAAAGTTAACTAGTACCAGAATCGACATCATATCATATTTATGTACATGGAGCTAGTTTTGTGGAGAAACACTAACTAGAAATTAATAATACTACTCTGTATAATGGATTCTAACTATCTATTGGATTTTCTCTTATATGTAATTTTATTAGAGGTAGGAGCAAGGAACATTGTAGTGGAACATGTTTATAAACGCAAGTGACAGTGTGAGACTCTATCTTTTACTTCATTATGTCTACTTCAGGGAGCACACAATTTAATTCCTACACCAATCACACCAATTCAAAGACTAAGTCTCTCATCTATCATTATCATTTTACAAAATATAAGTACAGCAGCCAAGTTCAGGTTTCAGAAACAGGTCTCTGGGCCATCTGGAAACAAAGTTAATGTCAATCAGCACACCTTAAGGACAGAAGAATACATAACTTTGCTCACTAAACAAAAAAGGATCAACACAACAACCATTCTAGAAACTTTTTAAGATACTTCACTGGTTTAACCTAATCATGGACAGTAACAGAAGAACATCTCATGCGATCTGAACAAAAGATAACTCAATACACATTCTATCATTATCGACACAACTACGAGTAAAATAACGCCTAGTGTAGATAAGCAGAACAAGGAGAGAAGTAGTACCTCGAGAAAGCGAGCTCCAGCAGGTGGAATCGAAGGCGATATTGGACGTGAGCCTAGCATTAGCGATAGCACTGTGAAGAGGCAGCAACGACTCAACGCTTCTGACAACCGACAAAACCCTATCAAACACGAAATCAACAAAGTTAAACCCCAAAACGCAATGCAGATCGATAAGTATAGTTGAAAGTAGAAGCAGAAGCAGAAGCACATTGTACCTCAAAGCACGAGGGATGCGTGCTGCGGAAGACGAAGAGGACACAAACGGCGTCGTTGTTGAGCTCTGGACGAAGCTTCTAGAACGATTAGCGAAGAAGGACCTTGACGCCACCCTCACCGCGGAAGCCATTTTGCTTGAACCCCGCTCTCGCTAAACTGGTAGTACCAAAACCCTACTAAAACTGTTCTTTTATTCTTATTGGGCCGGCCCAACCCGAGTTACGTGGCCCAACATCAGCGAACCTTTCTAATCTTATTATTATTCCGAAGTTGTTTCTAAACGGCGAAGCTGCTGCAAGAGTGAGGAGGATTAATGGCGGAAGAAGCAATTCTGGGATTCCTAGAGAAGAACGATGAGATTAGAGACTCGGGTGAATTCGCAGCTGAACGTGGCATTGACCACAATGAGATCGTGAATGTGATAAAGAGCTTGCACGGTTTCAGATACGTTGATGCGGAAGATATTAAGAGGGAAACATGGGTACTCACTGATGAGGGGAAAACGTATGCTACTATAGGATCCCCTGAAGGGCAGCTTTTTTTGGCAATACCGCCAGAGGGTATCTCCAAGGAAGAACTTCAGGTTACTTACGTGTGTTAACTGTTACACGCCCTTCTCTATAACGTATTCGTTTTGTGTTATTATAAATTATAAATTTTTAATCGTTTTTCTGCTGGTTGTAGAAAAAGCTGGATCCTTCTCTCTTCAAGATAGGTTGTGCTCAGGCTGCGAAGAACAAATGGGTGGAGATGGGAAAACAGTTAATATCTAGAAAGGTAGGCTGAAAAGTGTGTGTCTGTGTTTATTTTCATTCTTGCTTTTCGGTTTTAGATTTTCAGTACTTTGATTGAGGTGCATTTGCGTGTGATGGAAATCGACCATGTTTAGTGCAGCACTATGTCCTTTGAGATATGAGTGACTTCATGATTTACCTAAGAAGCCTTTTCTCTTGCTGCAGGTCCAACAAGTGGATGACAAGGTCAAAGATCTCCTTCTTCAAATACAACAGGGGCTGGTATGTGTACTAATATGAATGTTTTTTAAGTCACTAAACTCAAAGATCTCCTTCTTCAAATACAACAGGGGCTTCATCCATTTTTTAAGTGGAGTATTTGCACATAAGGTAGGACTTGAGTTTGAAATAATACTTTTTGGGAAAATGGCAAGGATTTATATAAAGCATCAGACTCAACTCAATGCATGAGACAGTCACTGGAAAAGGGAAGGGGGGATTTGATTGAGATCACTTTAGTTATGAGGTGTACCTGGATTATACTCCAAATGATATGAAGTTGAAAACAATCCATTATTTGTTTGGAGGGGTTATTGTTATTGACCATTTTAGTTCCTCCTTTTTCATTTTTTTATGGGTTGCTTATTGTTTTCTTTAGCAGTTTTCCCTATGAAATCTTCATGTCTCATTAGAATTTTACCATATGTTGTAAATGCAGAACATTGGCTCGGATGAGATCAAAGCACTCAAAGTGAGAAAGCTCATTGTTCCACAGTAATAATAATTTATCTTGGTTGTGTTGAAGAGTTTTTCAGATATATTGAATGTGCTGTAAGTGACTTGACTATTCTTTCATTATTGAATTTTTTCTTTGTATCTTGTGCTTTAGGACGTGGAAGGGTTACTCATTGAAAAGAGGTCCTAATTATGCCCCCAAAAGAAAGAAGGTTGTCACTGATCTGACTCGTGATAATTTTCAGAGGTATTTTTTGCATAACCTCTATATTCAAGTGTCTACTTTGCGCAGACACTTTTTTTTGGATTTGCATACCTTATGAACTGACTTTATTTTTTATGTCAGTGGTGAGTGGAAGGAACTAGAGTTCAAGGAGTACAATTATAGTGCTAAAGGTCAACCTCTTGAGGGTGGCAGTCTTCATCCGTTGCTGAAGGTAAGGGGATATACCTTCATCCTTTTTCCCCAACCCCATTGTAACAGTAAATAGCATTTATTTTTAGATTAAATGAATATTAAAATTTTATACTATAATAACACAGTGTGCTTTTACATATTTAAATTTACAATTTGATAATGGAGAGCTTTTACAACAACCCCTATTTATGTTAATTAAAGCATATAATTGTTTATTTACCATTGTGTTTGTTTAATAGTACATTTATGTACCTTTGTGCATTATGATTTTAAGATGGTGCTTTTATTCAAAAGAAAATCTCTACCTATGTCCTGCTTTGTTGCCAAACTTTACATTGTTGATCCCTGGCCCAAAAGAATGAGGAAGATTGTGCTTGGCTACTATCTGGCAACATAAAACTTCGTCAAATCTGTATGATGTAGACAGACAATTTATTTATGTCATTCCAAATTGTTTTTGATAGAGCACAATGACAACGTTTGATCAATTTTGCTGATCTCACCTACTGAGAGAAGACTTTGTTATTAATAATGATGCTTCTATCCCCCAAAAAAAAACAATACATCATGTTTAACATTTCCCTCAAAAAGTAACTACTGAATTTTCTCCACTTTCAGGTGCGTGCTCAGCTGAAACAGATTTTCCTCTGCATGGGGTGAGTCTTGCTTTGTTATTTGGAAGGATGATGTCTTTGTGGCAAATATTCGTTTCAAATTTCAAGTTTAACATTTTTTATGTTAAATTTCTGATGCTACAGGTTTGAGGAGATGCCAACCAATAATTTCGTTGAGAGCAGGTAATATATATTTCTGTAGTGGCTTAAGACCTTGAAAAGAAACTGTTCTAAATTCTGAACAATGCATTAGAACATCACTTAAAAAATATATATTTTCTAAATCTTAAATCATATTGTTAATCTGCATGATCCCTGATTCTTGGTTATATGTGCTATTTACTATTAATCTATAGAGTTTATCTTTAAAAGTAATGAATCCAACAGGTTATATATCTGCTCTCTCGCCTTAAATTTTACATCTGAATGCTTTAATTGGCAGCTTCTGGAACTTCGATGCCTTGTTCCAGCCCCAACAACACCCAGCCCGTGATTCACATGACACATTCTTTTTGGAAAGTTAGTAAAACCTTAATTGTTTTCATCATGCTAATCTTGTATTCTATGTTTCTATTCTGACTTCTGAGAACATGTGACACATGTATCTGCAGCTCCTTCAACAACAAAGATATTGCCAGAAGATTATGTTCAGAGAGTGAAGCAAGTTCATGAATCTGGTGGTTATGAGTCTAGAGGGTATGATCTTTATAGCACAGGCTATTTACTATTGATAGATGGATAATTTCCTAAATGATTTCTGAAAAAACCTTACAATTTCTTTCTTGGTAGGTATGCATATGACTGGAAGAGAGAGGAAGCAAATAAAAACCTCCTGCGAACCCATACAACTGCTGTTTCCTCCAGGATGCTTTACCAATTAGCAAAGGTATCTGTCTGAATTTGCTGGTGTCATGTTCTTGTGGGTGCATACTATTACATGGTATTTAGTGCCACACAAGCCTCCTAATATTCTTATTCTTCATGATGATTTTGGATTGAAATCTCTATATAATGTATATTTATTTATTTCTGCTGGACCAAGTCATGACACAAATAATGTGATTGTGCTTTCCAATATAGCTTACATCATTCTTTATTTTACCCTGCATTTGGATGTATATGCAGAAACCATTTGCCCCAAAAAAATATTTTTCTATAGATCGTGTATTCAGAAATGAAGCCGTTGATCGGACACATCTTGCTGAGTTCCACCAAATAGAAGGTATGTGAGAGCTATCAAGTTACTAGCCCTGTGAATTTTAATTCTTTTCAAATTGTTCATCTTGCAAATGAAAATGGTTCACCTTTGATGGTCCTATTTCAAATCATATTAAATAATAAGGGGCGGGGGAATTACTGCAATTGACCACATACAGTTATTCAGCTTCTGATGTGGTTTGACACACCAGATGTTTATTCTTGGCATTAAAATTTATTGATAAATTTTCTGGAATTATGTGATTGTTACATTCTTATATTTCAATTCAGGCCTTGTATGCGATCGAGGACTCACTCTCTGTGACCTAATAGGAGTCCTACATGATTTCTTCTCACGCTTAGGTAAATGATCTCCTGTACTGAAAAAGATTTAAATGTTGAATCTAAGTTATGGGCTTCAAGGAATATGATCCACAGACCACAGCCAATTTTATTAAGAACATGCTTTAATAGTATTATTAGTCTTTTAACTAAAAGAAGTTATTTCGTTACTGAGTTCAGGCATGACCAAGCTGAAGTTCAAACCAGCTTACAATCCATACACTGAACCTAGCATGGAGATTTTTAGGTGAGTCTTTCTATGATGACTATTTGGCATATCTTTATGTTGATTACGGATATCCTGAGATTATGTCATATTAATCAAGTACTTTATCAGTTATCATGAAGGCTTTAAAAAATGGGTAGAGGTAGGAAACTCTGGCATGTTCAGACCTGAAATGTTGCAGCCGATGGGACTTCCTGAAGATGTCCAAGTTATTGCGTGGGGCCTTTCCCTTGAAAGGTTAGAAAAAAAAAACCTAACACTTCAATCATAACTGAGAATAAAATGAATTCATTTGTAAAATTTAAATTCTTGTTATGATTTTGCTGTACAAATCTAATGAAACTATAGGGGAATTGTGATGCAACATATAGATGGCGTCACTGGAAATTGATTTTAACTTGTTATTTTACCTGGAAACAGGCCAACGATGATACTATACGGGATAGATAACATCAGAGATCTCTTTGGACACAAGGTATTTTTCGGGGACTCACTGAATAACCACCATCTGGTTATTTTGGTCCTTTATATTGATTGGTTCTATAAAAAAACATTTCATGTACCATTTTTAAGTGTGGTATATTTCTTGTTTTTCGCAGGTGGATCTTGGGCTAATGAAGAAAAATCCAATATGCCGTCTTGGAATTGACTAAAATGATTCTTGTATTTGTCTCTAAGATCAAACACTACCTGTAGATTATTAGTTCAATTTACATATGAAGAATTTTGATACGGGAGAAAATGTTACGCTCTTATGGTTATTTTTCTTATGCTCTGAAAGTTACCAAATTTCAATTTCTTGTGGTTTGGGGAATTTTATGATGAAGAAAAGTTATCACATTCCTAGGACAGGACGTATATATATGGCTTTACATGTCACCTACGAGGAATTGCCATTAGCCGGCAATTAAGCATTGCAAGTGAATTCTTTTGGATTCAAATGAAGGTCAGAAGGATGATTTTCCAAACTATCTCAAGGTCAGCATAAATTAGTGATGCCCAGTGAATAATATCTTAACAACGTTGGGAACGTGGTCATCTACAAATAGATTTTACACTGCGAATAAAAAACATGATGAAAATTGTGTCCTCGAATAGCTTACAGAAATACAGAGTTAGATATAAATGGGTTTCGTATATCAATTGGAGTGATGATCTCGTGAAGGATCGAGTTTGGCGTTCTGCCTTGCTCCTGTTGGGAAATAAACCAAAGTCTAAAAAATCAGGTGAAAAGGTAAAAAGATCAAATAAAGAACAAAGCAGACAATACATGTACCAAATATTATCACAATAAGTCGAACATGTACATTTACAGTGTGCATGATCACATACCTCAAGGCTCAAACCGTCCTAAAGAATAATTACAAAGAATACACAGGTCAGGTCTCCACAACTCCGGCGTGGTAGTGAAATTGCCTCATTCTGCACTGCAGCAATTCTATCTTTACAAATGAGGCAGTGCTTTGCGAATTGCAGGCTTCAATAACTTAACTCATTAAGGTGTGTCTGAACTATACCAGCCGTTTATGCCAGGGGTGTAGTAATATCTTCTGCACTAATAACAGATTGGGGATGAGTAGTATCCTCCTCATTTGTGACAGCAGATTCAAATCTGAGGCGCTTTCTAATTAAGCCCTTGACCATTTTGTTGAATTCTTCGTCAGTGCTAGTCAACATGTATCTCAGCTTAATATTAATCTGATTCTCCACTAGAACCTTGTGTCTAGGCATAATTCGACCCTCAAGAGAATAGCTGAAAAACCTGATAATGGATAATTGAAGACAACCAAGCAATGGGATAAATTAAGAATCAAACAACATTTTGCAAATAATCTATCTATGGTCCAAACAAAATTATGTGATACCTTGGAAACTCAATGATGTCTTGCAAAGGCCGGACCATGGTTCTCCGCAAATAAATATACTTGGGACGCAGGACATCTGGATTGTATCTGAGCAGCATTGGGAAATCAGCAATCATCTCACCCAATTGCCAAAGTCGTATGCCAAGAGACAAAAAATATTTTACATTTACATCAAGCTTATGTGTTATATTGCATCCCAAGAGCTCAGGTCCAAGAGCTACAACCTTGCCAATATCTTTCTCACTCACTCCAGCTTTGGTCATCAAGAATATGACCTATTCATACAAATATTCAAATTTCAGCAAAAGAGTCAATTGATGCCTCTGGTTGAAGCACAACTTGGTAACACTTGATGCATAAATTCCCATTCATAACTTTTGAAGTGTATGAAGGTATGAGGATGGCTACTGATAAATATAATTTATCACTACACAAGAGTATATTTAAATTGATTTAATGCGTCAGTCATTTTATCTGTTATTGCTGAAAATAATATGAAGACTCGTTTTTTTTTCAATTATTAACGCAGAGACTATCATGGCAATGGAAAAATAACTTTATGGTGGCAACTTCCATAGCTGCATAAGAAAAGGACAAACCACTGGTCTAATCTTCTTGTTCAGACTGTAAGTAAGTAGAGGAGGAAACTTCACAAGCATGTTGCCAATTGCATCATTGTGAACCCCTAAATCCTCAAAAAACCGCACCTTCACAAAAAAAATAAATTGTCAGCATTACTCATAAGAAAAAATACAGAAATAATTGGGAATTTTATTTCTGAATCAACTACACTTCTAATATATATATATATATAAGAATACAATAACATCTAGATCTCTCGAGTTAGAAGAATAAATAATAATAAAAAAAATGAAACCTGTATGAAGTACCACTACTAAATTGTACCAGCTACCACATTAATTACAAGCATCACTCAACTGATAAAAGAAACAAATAAAACAGTGTTTGCATACCTTTGGCACAATAGTCATCTGCAAATCAGCACAAAAGACCATTGGTTTAATGGTAAGCATTCTCCTCATACCATCTTGAGTGATCCCATAATAATACAGATACTTAACAAGAGGCTTCCATTGTTCTTCAATGCTGCACGCCATCAACTGTGGTCTAAATGCAAGCAATCTGCCAACATCTTTACTTTGAAGCCCGAATTCTTTTAAATAATTAACCTGAAATTACAACTGAGAATCAGACTTTATATATATCTAGTCTATATACCTAACAATCATCAACATGCACATCAAAGTAAACTTTTGGACTTTAAATGTTTTGATTTGGATAGTACTAAAACTGAATAAACTAGTAAAGTATGAGAGAAGACAATGAGGATATACTGAAGGATGACTATTACTGTACATTATGCTGAAATCTAGTATACCTTTGCATTCATTTCTTCCAGAGAATAGTAACCAAGAACTTTAGGAAAATCAAAAACCATTGTGCCAAAATCCTTCTCATTTAAGCCCATATCATGAAAGAACTGTGCACGAGTCTTCACTTCATCTAAGCTATAAGACAATAACTGAGGACAACGACTAATGACATAGCCCATCCATTCCCTCCTGACTCCATTGGACTCCAAATACAGAACTATCTCATCCAGCTCCGCATGGCTGCGCTGCAAAATATCCTCTCCAGCATTCAACATTACAACACCAAGAAACTCTCCTTTCACATGTACCAATTTCAACCACTCGACAAAACTCTTTATGGACTCGAGTTTTCCTCCTGACATCAAAATAAGCTTCGCTGTCCGAGGATACGATAGTGCATTGTGCTTCAACCATCTAGAGAATTGAAGACAGACAATCAAACACAAGCATTTGAAATTGAAATCATACATAGACAACAAACACATTAATAAACAACCTATAAGGATGATCACCCCCAAGGTCTTAAAAACAATGACCGCAAAATAAAAACCTTGATAATTCCATTTGGTTTCACAGAAACAACAGAACAAACAGCTTACCAGCAACTTAAAATAGCAACAACCATTGCAACCTGAGTCATTACCTAATAAGTGGCACAACTTTAGAGTCATCGATGACAGTTTTGGCGCGTAAATTGAAGGTGGAGTTAGAATATTGGGGCAATCTCTTCAAGTTAGCAGCTTCAATCATGATGTAATCAATGAAACCAGATAACCTGGTAACCAAATTGGTAGTGTAAGTGATTCCAAACTTTCCCTTTCGCATGGCTTCTTTGAAAACCTCTTCAGTGACCTTCCTGCGAATCTCGAGAGCGCGCATTATCATCTCCTCCTCATCTCTATCATCAGTGTCCGGAGTTGAGTGAAACAGAGTGCGGAGAGGGGGCAGAGAAGAACCCACATCGGGGTCGCTGGGAGATTGAGCGTAGATGGAGCCAGGGAACTGAGGGGTTCTTTTCCTGACGAGGGAAAGCTCCAAAACCTTGACTTTATCTTCGTGGGGCATTGGGTCTTTAGGAATGGGAATGGATACCCCATCATCCTTGTGGGATAGGTGGTGAAGGAGATACGCTGTGGATTTGGAATTGTGTTTGCGGAGAAAGGAATGATGCTCGTTTGGGTTGTTTTGACAATTGAAAATGGTGCAGCGTGTTGTTGAATTGCGCAGGGGAACAGAGGAGCATGGAAGGTAGAGGTTGTAGTGTTTTTGACATGAATTAAACATCTATTCTTTTTTCTTATTTACTCGATGGTGGTGGCCGGTGGGAACTGCCTAAGGATAAGAAGAGTAAACAGTTGCCACTCCCACAGGTTCTCTTATTTTCTCATTTTTCGTTAGAAACACTGCTTAACAATGAATTCAGACGGATTTTCTCATCTATATCAGTTTCATTTCATTTTTTTTTCATATTATTTTTCCTTTATTTATTTCTCTAATTTTGCAATATTTTCTTTGGATTAATGATACATAGATATTTATATTGTAGTCTCTCATTTAATTTAACATAATTCCATTCTCAATGGTACATCTTATTGTAATTTATTTGCTTTTTGGAAAATTATTTAATAATTATAAACATAAAATGTTAAAATAAAGGTCCTACCGAGATTTGAACTCGGGTTACTGGATTCAGAGTCCAATGTCCTGACCACTAGACCATAGGACCTTGTTGGTTAACCTAGTTGTATAAATTATATTTGAATAAATTATTTCAACACTTCCACTTATTAAATAGTAATTCAATTGCGAGTTTCAATTTTCGTTTTTGAAATTTACTTTAAAACAAAACGTTTGGATCAAAATAAAGCTAAGTTTATTTTAAAAAAAAACAAATTTTGAAATAAAACATGATCTTATAATCATTTTATTATTTTGATTTTAATGTCATAATCACTATCACCACCATCATTTTATCATATTCATTGTCACATTTTTATGTTTATTATTTTTATCACATTATTATTAATCATCTTTATTACTATTATCACCAATATTATAAAAAAAAATAGTGTCACATTATTATTATTATTATTATTTTTGATTGATTGATAAAAAGGTGATAATCTGATTCAATCTAATAAAAAACTAAAAATTAAAAATTAAATTTAAATATATTTTTAGTAATTTAAATATAATTTTTTTTAATCTTTGAATATAATACGTATTATTTTTAATTTTTCTGTTTATAATTGACAAATAAAATATACAAATTTTATAATTTGTAGTAATTTTTTTATCACTAAACTATAATCGTAAACAATTGACATAATTTATAAAATTTATATACTTTTGATAATTTATTTATTAAAAGTAACATTTATTATATTTGATAGACTAAAAAAAAATATTTAATTTTAAAACTAAAAAAATAAACACATAACTTAAAGAATTAAAACCATATTAATGCCATCAAAATGTATTCAAAATACCACAAACTGCATAAATCAAAAATCAAATGAACCAAACATTTGAAAACCCAATTTCGGATTTGATTCTCAAAATCAATCCAATTCAATCTAAACCAGACTTATACATGTGTATATATTTTTATTCATAAATTAATATTATTACTTGTGTTTAGTTTTTTTTTATATATTTTTTTAAATGAACATATAATTTATATTTATTTATAAATAATATTTAATTAAATTCAAATTTTTATTAACTATTTGGGTTAAAAACAATTAGTCAAATTTTTCGAAGAGTTAAAAATATATTCAAACATAATTTCTATGACATTAACTAAATCAATCATTTTTATCTATTATATTTATTGAATATTTATGTTTTGATTTTCTTATTTACGTTGAAATATATATATATATATATATATATATTTAATATTAAATTTTAATAAAATTAACTTATGATATATATAAATTAAAAAAAAAATACATAAAAATAAAAATGACAATGGGAACGCACCCGACTAGTTTTTATAAAGTTAAAAGGAAAATAGAAACATAGCAGCGGATAGTAGAGATTTAGTTGAAAGCTGAGGGGTAAAAACGTAGTTACAGACGTAAGATATTTTGATGGTAGAAACATCAGATATTTTGGTCTGTCTCGGCAACTGTACGTTATCACGTGCAGTGGGGTACCACAATGTCAATCTTTTACAGCACACGTCATGCTCATACCTGCAACTTGTGTGCTTCCCAATTTACAACTCTTTCTTGGGCTGGAGCTGGACTGTTAAATTCACCCCATCGTTGCCAATTTGCCATCTCTCTCTCTCTCCCATTTAGGATAAAATATCATTTTCCCAATCAAAATATTTCAAAGTTATTTTAATTTATAAAAAGTAATACTTTTTATTCATATATTAATAAAAAAAGTATGTATTTTTTAATTTTGATTCCTACCATATAAAATGTTATTTTATCAAACGAAAATCAAGCTATAAAGGCATAAACTAAAATATATTAAAATTTTATAAAAAAAACGTTGAAACTGTAACAATTTCAAAATAGTTTAAAAGAATAAAATTTAAAATAAATCATCATTTTTTTTTATAAAACGTTTGAAGGTAGTAATTATTATTCTTAAAATAACCTATATTGATGAAACTAACATTACCTGTTTGTTTGCATTAAATAATAAACATTACCTGTTTGTCAGTTTATTTTTATTAATTTTATTCTAAAATTATTTTAAATTATAAAAATAAATAAATTTCAATTTTAGTCTTTATAAAAAAAATCGTCACATTAAATATGACCAGATTCCTTTTTTTTTTTTTTTTTTTACAAAGTGATTAGAATCCTAAAAAAGTGAAAAAAGTTAATAAAGGTGGAAGTACACTAAATTGATTGTAAATGATAACAGAGGGAGGGAGAAGCTGTGGAAAAAAGTTACTACAGTACTAAAAAGAATCCGATAGAGGGAAACATTTTCAGGACTCATAATGGAGGTTTAACTAGACATGGGTGCGAATTTAACCCTGCTCCAACTCCCAGGCGGTAACCCTGGTTAACAAATCATCTGCTATAAGACGGTCCCTTCGGTGTACCCGTATTCATCGTGCTAATCTTATCTTATCTCTCATTACTGTGTTGCGAATTTTTAGGGTTTCAATGGCTTCAGCAGATTCTGAGTACCGTTGCTTTGTTGGTGGGCTCGCTTGGGCCACTGACAACGACGCTCTGGAGAAAGCCTTCTCTCACTACGGTGACATCGTTGAATCGAAGGTCCGTTTGATGCAGGCATCGCATTTGATCTCACGATTCGGATTCGAATTCGGATTCGGATTTTTCTCGATCCTGTTCTGATCTGTGATCTCTGATCTATTTGTGTTACTTGATCTATGATACTACTGCTTGTGTTGCTATATGCTTCTTTTATTACTCACGCCAATAGGTACGTTCATCTTCTTCCTTTCTCCAAAGGCGAAGATCGATCGGTTTCTATTCGGTTCTGTAAGTTTTCGTGTTGTCCTTTTGCTTTGGATCTGATGCATTGTGTTTTTGTGGGCAGATTATTAACGATCGTGAGACTGGAAGGTCCAGAGGATTCGGATTTGTGACCTTCTCCTCTGAGCAGTCAATGAAAGATGCCATCGAAGGAATGAACGGACAGAACCTTGACGGCCGTAACATCACTGTGAACGAAGCCCAGACCCGTGGTGGAGGTGGCGGCGGTGGTGGATACAACCGCGGTGGAAGTGGAGGTGGATATGGTGGTGGCGGCGGCGGCGGATATGGTGGTCGTCGTGAAGGTGGATACAACGGTGGAGGTGGAGGTGGAGGTGGAGGTTATGGCGGTGGCAGAGATCGTGGTTATGGTGATGGTGGATCTCGCTATTCTCGCGGTGGCGAAGGCGGTGGAGCCGATGGAAACTGGAGGAATTAGGGCTTTTGATGTTATAAACTGGAGTAGGGTTTATGATTTAAGTTTAGTTATTTTATGATTAAGTTCGGTTATTTTAAGGTGTGGCGTGGTTTAAGCTTCGAAATCTATGTTCGTTTCGTGTTTCTGTGATTTTCGTTTTTGACCTACAAATCTAAGTTGGGTTTATAATCGATCGTTGAAATTATTGTCAGAACTTTATGGTATCAAATTTTTACTTATTTTTATTTATCAATTTTTCTTCATTTTTAATTTGTTCCATGGGCGTGAAAAGTATTTTAATTAGATTAATGGTGACGTCATTACTTTACCAATCTAAACTGTGTATTAAGAACTTAATTAAGGTAATGGTGTGTTTTAATGAATACTTTTATTATTTACTATAAAAAAATTATAAAGTTCTGTAATTATAACTTACATTCCGATTTACCTTAAAAACTTTACCAATCTTTTTTTTTAGGGGAACTTTACAAATCTTGAAACTTGTTCAAAAGGTCATTTGTTCTCTCTTAATTGTATTTATTCATATTTATAATCATTAAATTAATTAATATTGTGAATAGTTTTTTTCCCTCTTAATAATAATTATTAATTACAATAAAATCTATATCTGTACAGTGACAGAAAGTAATAGTTTTTGTACAGTAGTAAAAAAGAAAGAAAAAGTGCAATGTGTGGATGTTAGTGGTGACTGACGGAAAGCTGCTTACTTTCAGTGACCCTATCGATAAAGGCTGTGAACCTGTCAGCTCATGCATGCACGACACGTAACAAATCTTGCAATAAAACGCCAATAATAAATGCATGTCATGTAATCAATTATTTGTCATGTAATCAATTCTTGAGTTATAATAATAATAATATTTTTATTTTTAAAAAATAATATAATATGTACATACTGTATATATATTTTTTAAAATAAAAGAGAAATAAGAAAAAAAAATAGAGAAATAAATAAAAGAAAAGAAAAATAGATGAATGAATTATTTTTCCACATTGTCATCCGGTCCACCTAATCCCAGTATCCGTTACCACCGAAGAACTTTATCTTTGCCCTTTTTTTAATCAATTTGTTTTTCTTGCTTTCTTTATGTTAAGTTTTTGTTTATTTATGTTTATATTTTTCTATTTATTTATATTTTTGTAGTCTTATATTATGTGTACATGTTTATCAATTTATTTTTTCTTCTCTTTTTCTTTATTTATGTTTTTTTATTTATTTTTCATAACTAAATAACGTATTCTGATTTTATTTTTTATGGTTTTTTTTTTTGTAATTATAATAGTAAAAAATTTATTTATTTTTTAAATAATAAATAATAAAACATAAGATAACAAATAGTCTTGTAATAACGTTTGTCGAAATAAAGGTAAAAACAGAAGTGCTGTAATGTTTTTTGTGGAAATATTTACTAAAAAAAGAACCAAACAATGAAGTCTCAAGGGTAAAAACGGGGTTTTGAAACCTATATGGTGGTAGGCTATGGCGCATGAAAAGCTGCTCTTACGTCAGCTCTTGAAAATCGCTTCGATATTTGAATCCCACAAATCACATTAGTCGTAGACTACTCCACTATCAGTGTAATTTCAGGTGTTTTACATTTGTTCACAGATACTATGTTTGGTGAATCATTGTAATTAAGGAATATTCCGCGAACTAGCATACGATTCTTTTCCACAGGTTAATTTAATATGTCTATAATAATTTCGCAGTCTTTTTAAAATAACGCAAGAGTTGTTGAGTGTTGACGAAACATGATAACTCCATCCTAACAAAGATCTCTTTAGCTATAAATCCTTCCTATATTAATTTCTGTGCTTCAATGCAGTGTGTAAATGATAGTACGGAGTCGTTTAAATAGTATATAAACTGTTTTGTGATAAAAATTGATAAAAAAAATTATTTGGGCCTAAATAACAAAACTCCGATAGGCCAAAATTTCCCTCGACTTGAAGAGAAAGAGGCCGGGCCCAAAATTTGTAATGACCTAATAACCTAATTCGGAACCATGCGCTTTAACCCTGGTCTAGGTCGAACCCAGGCGCCGTAACCCTAGTTAAACATTCAGCTGCTATAAAACAATCCTTTGGGGTTTCCGTCTACTTCGTGCTAGTCTTATCCCTCTTTCTGAGTCTCAAATTTCTAGGGTTTATAAAAATTTCGATGGCTTCTGCAGATGTTGAGTACCGTTGCTTCGTCGGTGGGCTCGCATGGGCCACTGACAACGATGCTCTCGAGAGAGCCTTCTCTCAGTACGGCGAAATCGTTGAATCGAAGGTCGGTTTGTTGCAGGCATCACATCTGATCTCACACGATTCGGATTCGGAATTTTCTCGATCCCGTTCTGATCTGTGATCTCTGATCTGTTTTCGTTACTTGATCTATGATATGATACTTCTTCTTCTGTTACTATATCATTCTTTTATTACTCACGCCAATAGGTACGTTCATCTTCGTCTTTTAACCAAAGGAGAAGATCGATCGGTTACTATTCGGTTCTGGTGTTGTTTTTTGTGCTCTTTTGCCTTAGATCTGATGAGTTTTTCATATTTTGTGTGCAGATTATCAACGATCGTGAGACTGGAAGATCCAGGGGTTTTGGATTTGTGACCTTCGCCAATGAGCAAGCCATGAAAGATGCGATCGAAGGCATGAACGGCCAGAACCTTGACGGCCGCAACATCACTGTCAATGAAGCTCAGTCCCGCGGTGGAGGCGGCGGCGGCGGCGGTGGTGGAGGATACAGCCGTGGTGGCGGCGGTGGAGGATATGGTGGTCGTCGTGAAGGTGGAGGTGGAGGTGGCTACAGCCGTGGAGGCGGTGGGGGCTATGGTGGTGGTGGTGGAGGATATGGTGGCGGCAGTGGCGGCTATGGAGGTGGCAGGGAGCGTGGTTATGGTGGTGGCGGTGGTGGATATGGCGGTGGCAGAGACCGTGATGGTGGTGATGGTGGTGGCTGGAGAAACTAGAATTTTATGTCTTTGATTAGGGTTTATGATTTTGCTCAGTAATTTAGTTGTTCTGTTTTGAGTTTGGATGTCCTTGTCATGGTTTCGTGTTCCTGTGGTTCTTGTTTTTGACCAATATATCTGGTTGTTTATAGTCCTCAATTAAATGAAATGATAATCAGAATTTGGGAGTATCAAATTTCTATCGATTTTTATTTGTTCGCTGTGCCTCGATTAATATTCTGTTTTGACCGCACTATGGAAAGGAAATCAGTGAAGATATTATATTGGTGGATCTATGCGTAGATTCAATTTTGACACATTGAGATTTGAGAGGAACATCCTGATGAGAAAGAAATATAGACACGGCGAGAAGATCCCTTTCTTTTCCGAGAACCTGTCTGGAAATGACAGAAGGATATGTCCTTCAGATTCCGTGTGGTTGACTTTTATCTGGGATTCTCAAGGATGATTTGCCTGTTTGAGCTAGTTAATTACTTTTCGACTAAGCAATCGGATTCCAATTTGATTGAATCCTTTCGAGCAATCAATCAATCACATCGTAACCATTGCTCATAGCCCCCCTGAATCTATGATATATCTATTTTTATGCTTTTATGTTAACTTCCATACTAGCAAGAAGCCGTGATCCTTGAAGCTAAAACTTATCAGGAGGAACATTATTAAAAGTTCAATTGTTTCTAGAGAACCAACCAGTTGCAATCCAACGTGACAGCAAGAACAGATGTCATGATTTATTGTATTATTTAGATTAGACACCAGCCATTCACGAAGACTATCGAAGAAAGTAAAACCCCAGTCACCAGGAATCATAGTGCTTATCATATGACTGGTGGTTGGTTCATCATGCGATGTATAATTTCTTCTCTCTACAAACAGAGCACTGTTAGTCAAGCATCCTTTGGGTTTAGGGTCTCATAACATTTGCTCTACCAATTTTTCAAAGTAGATACTTCATTCGTTCCGGGGCCACGCCACTTCCAAACAACTTTGATAACATTTCACTTTTGACCAGTAGTTGTCATTTTTCATGCTCATTTTCGTGAAAAATGAACAAACACGGAAATAGTCGGGATTTCAAACTCATGTTTGGGAGTCACAAACGCGCGGTAGACGAACAAAGTACTGCATTACAAAGAAAAGAAAAAAATCTTTTACAAAAGGCCACTTTTTCATTCACTATTTATATTGCATTTTGAGAAATTCTAAGCCAACAAGCCGCAATAAGAAAGCTTTATTTAGTACTTTCTGCAGCAGCTTCTTGCCTTTTCATACGCTTTTACAGTAAAAAGATATCGATGCTTCAACAAATTGGCAGTAACATAGATCGTATACTCATATCAGCACAATGCGAAGCTTTTATGCATTAAATCTCCAACAAAATTCTACTTTTGCATTTGCAAGCTAAGTTAATCATTAAGGAAAATAATTTGGTAATTTTTTTAATCACTTGGAACAGATGTGCTGCTCTTATGCACCGTAGTATGTTTCATATTAAAACTTCTCTTTATATTATAATAAATACTATAACTATGCATCCATCTGAACAGGGTACTTATGAATGCAATCTTCCCAGGGACTGTTTGGTAAGGGTTTGACATGTGTAAGGGCCTTCCACACTGCACTGTTACACTTGAAGCCACTCCCAAACGCAATCTGCCACACACGGTTTCCCTTCTTGACCTTACACTTTGCCTCAATGTAAGCCAACTCATACCAAATAGAGCTAGAGGAAGTGTTCCCAAACCTGTGCAGAGTCATTCTAGAAGCCTCCACATCACTCGGCAGAAGCTGCAGATTCTTCTCAACCTCACAAATCACCGTCTTGCCACCAGCATGAATGCAGAAATGATCAAAAGCACGCTTGAAATTCGGCACGTAAAGCTTATTTTTGGAACCAAACAGTTTCTTGGCCAATAAGTTATAAAGGAAGAGAAGCTTCTCTCTCATGGGAAGCACGAGAGGACCCAAAGTTGTGATGTTAACCTTGAGGGCTTCACCAGCAACAGACATAAGATCCTTTGACAAAGACACACCGAAATTCCCAACCGCGTCTTGCACCTGTTGAACACACTTGAATGATTTTTCGTCTGCGCCTTTGTGAGTCCTCACGACGAATAAGCTCGTACTTGGCTCGGAACATGTCCGAAGGCTTGTTAGAAAGAAGAATTGCAGCGCCACCTACGCGGAACAAACAATTTGGTATTAGCATGGATCTGGTGTTCCCGAAGTACCAGTTCTGAGTAACGTTCTCGGTGCTGACCACCACTGCGTAACTGTTCCCGTGAAGCTGAAGCATGTCCTTTGCAAGATCAATGGCTATCAAACCCGCACTGCATCCCATGCTACCTAAGTTTAAGGTTTTCACGTCACACCCCATCTTGTACCTGTTTACAATCATGGCAGTGAGGGAAGGGATGGGATTGAACAAGCTGCAATTGACAACGACGATCTTAATGTCCTTTGGCAAGACCTTGGTGTTGGCAAAAAGATCATCAAGTGCACCGAACATAACATTCTCTACTTCCTCTCTTGCAGCAGCCACGGAAGGAGTTGGGGGAATGTTGTGCAATGCTTGAGGGAGATAAGTCTCTTCTCCGATGCCCGAGAGCTCCAGAATCTTACGCTGAAAGTCAATGGAGGATTCTTCGAATTTGCCATAGAGGGCGGAGTGGCGCATGAATTTCGAGAATGGTGCTTTGAGATGAGGTGGGGGTTTGTAGCAGGCAAAATCCACCAAGTAAACGGCTTTCGGCTTAGTCATTATTATGTACAACAAGCTAATTCCAAATACAATGATGACAAGGTTGTTGTTGATCTGCAACTGCAAGTTGATGATGATGCCAATCAATGGAATAGTCAAGCAGAGTGGAAATAGCAGGTTTGTGATCAAGTAATGGTAACCCATTTTCACGTAATTGATCATGGTGAATGAAGAATGAATTAGCACAGGTTTTATAGGGAAGGAAAAATGTGCATGAATAGAGCTGAGTTTTGCTACTTTAATTGATCATGGCCCCTAATTTCAGAACAGAGCACACCAACTTGCACAGGAGGCTGAACTTGAATATTTTGCATGTATGTTTTCTCTTTTTTCGTGACTTCTTAGGTTGCAATTTACAAGTATATACCACCAAGGCCAAACAAACAAATAAGTGCTTCATGTTAATTTGGGTGACAACCACCGTGGCATAAGTGTTCCTAGCTATCAACCAGAAGCATGTTAGGATGGACGTTTTTCTGTTTCCAAACCACCTTAATTTAAGCAACATTTGATGTCTTTGAGGCACGCAGTTAACAATGATGAGTTATCTAACAATAGCAAATGTACAACCTTAAGATGTACAATCCTTTTCAGTATAAACAGATAATAATAAATACAATAACACAAGAGTAAGCCAGATTCATGGTTCTAATCTTTTTCATTTTTTATTTATTTTATCTTTTGTCAATTTCGAAGGTCTTATTTCTTTAATTTATTTTTACTTAAAAAATAATGGAGGCATCCTCCATTATACCCTTTTATTTCTAGAAAAACATAACTTTACAATTACTTAATAGTAATATTTTTATCTTCTATATGCTTTTATTTTTTAAAATTTAATTAAATTAAAAAATAATTATGCAATGTACACAGATTTTCAGATAACAAATACTACATAAAATATACTTTCGGTGATTGGGAATTTTTTTTTATGAAAAAAAATCATATTTGATTTAAAAAACATCATGTTTCTATATAATATAAAATGATCTAATAAAAGAAGAGAATAGGACAATTGAACCTATATTCGTGAGGATACTCCCATCCCCATCCTGATTTTGACGGACCGGCACCTACACCCACACCCACACCTATTCCCATCCCTGCTGTTAATATAATAAATTATATAAATCATAAGTTTAAAATTTTATATTAAATATTAATTTAATTATATTTATTATAAAATAATATTTTTAACTCATTATAATAACTTTATATATAAAAAAAAATTGTTAAATAATATTTCTATGGATAAAATAAATAAAACAATTTGGTTTATTATGAGAAATAGAAGTGTGTTATAAAAGAATGTCACACATAACATTTGAGACGGTCATATAAATTATTTTATAATTTGGGACTGTCATGTGTATGTGTATGGGGGATGAGGTGAGGTTGGAAAACCCGATCCTGATGGAACATTTTTAAGTCCCAACAAAGAATAGGATGGAGGCGATGATGTGATTAATAGGTTACACAAATTAACATCGGCTGGGCTCCTTTCAAATTCCAAATGTTCATTGTTACAAGCCTACTCCCTCGTATTTTCAAAACAACATCATTAAATAAATAGAATGAATTTAATTAAGATCTGAGAAGAGTACAGAGCACGTGACAATATGTTTAAAGGCTGATAATCAATGTCTACTTGAATTTTTTTTGTGACATTGGATATGCCTGGTTTATTTTGGTCCTTAAAGCAAATATTTACCAAAAGCCTGAATCCCCAATTCAACTAAAACTCGTAATTTGTAAGAGTTTAAGGTTATGAAAACCAAAAGAAATTCAGATTCAAGTTGAAGTCATCTACATTAATCTAGAACAAGCCACTTTTCTCTTTTCACTTTGTTTCTCATAAATATCACACCTCGTTAATCTCTGTATTGGAGAAATTATTGTATAATTCGAGATTAATTCTTTTTTTTTTATCCATTTTAAAGTGTGTATAGAGAGAACATGATACTGTTTCTAGAATAGGATAATTCATTGAAAATTTGAAACAATCAAAATTACAATATCAGGAAATAGAACAGACACGAAGATAATGAGAGAAGATATTTATGTAGATTCAAGGAGCACCACATAAATGCTGCCGGCTGAGGATAACATAAACATTGTTTCCATCAACTAAGTTTAAGATACTTCAGAAGCCTGCAGCAGGGACAACCAAATAAAAAATCAAACATGCATATACAACAAAAATATCAAAAAAACAAGAACACCAAACATGTGACAAAAATGCAGCGACGTTTGGCATGACTGAGTCAATCTGTTGTCACAAAATGATCACGTGATTTATCCAAGTGAGAGGGACTCATCTGTCTCATTGTCATAGAAATTTAAGGTCCTTGTTTTTGTTCTGGTCATTAGGCTACAATAAGTTAATTTTTTGTTTATGATAAGTGATTCATTACTCATTAGGCCCCAGTTACGATCATATGTTTTGTCATGCTCCTTATCAATTGTAGAGCTATTGCAATGTGATATAATATTACTCTCCGCTAAAGAAAAGCAAGATTATAACTTTCAATTAATACTGTTGAAATTTTTGAACTTCCATAATCAATATTATCCACTTATGCCGCCATGTGATAGACTATAACATTAGTCAACCTCACATTATGTATAATAAAGTAGAGCTATTAAAAAAGTGACAAAGAATGGAATAAAAATGCATGCATGAGAAGGATTAGAATTTTTAGGAGAGTTATTGTTTGTTACCTCTCTTCTTCATCAACATTGGTGGTGCTTGGTGTGGACTTGTAGTTGGGAAGAGGAACATGACCAGACTCAATGTGTCTGAGATCCTCCAAGAGGATTTCATAGTGTCTCTTAACTTCATCTACAGATTTGCTTCCTACTTCTTTAGCTACATTCTGCCAGCGCTCAGGGGTATCCTTGTCATATTTTGCAAGTGCTTTTTCAAACAGCTTGTTCTGTTTTGGTGTCCAAGAGGAGTCAGAAGTCTTCTGTTTGCTGAGAGGGCTTGTTGAAGCCATCACTGAGTAATATTTCACTTTGCTACCTAGAAAATGAAGCGAAACATTAATGATAACGAGAAAAGAACAACTAACTTTTTTTGAACTTGAAGGGAAAGGTTGTGTAAGAATATGCAGCTGGTGATGTGCTTATATATTGCTCAGGGTAATTAGGGAATCTGAATTGCCAAAAGTTAGAAGGTCTTGTTTGTGAAACATATTAATGCTTAGAATTTTTTCAAACTTTTCTTCAATTTGTTTGTGTTTTGTAGGCTTTGTTACTCAAAGGAATATACAAGGTTGTAAAACAATTTCTCCCCAAAGTTAAAATGTCATTTTAGGTAAAATAAAACAATCAGAGAATTTAAAGTATAATTAAAAAAATATATATTTAAATTTATTTAAACATTATTGACAGAATATAAAATTATGGTTTTATACTTTAAAATTTTGGGGAATTTTTATTTATTTATTTTTCATCCACAATATATTATATGACTTTCTTTTTAAATTAACATAGAAAATAAGTTACCTCAATTTTAGGACTAATAAATAATTTCATAATTTATAAAAAAAAAATATGTTGCAATAATTAAAGATAAAATATCAAATGAATATTAATATTAAATTCTATTATTACAGTAATTAAAGATTAATTCGGACCAATATTTCATAATGAAAAACACTTAAGTAGTACAATTCTAACAAATTATTGTTAAACACAACCAATAAAAATTTTATAACTAATAAAAGTATTTTTATTATTTTTTAAATATATTGAATTTTAATATTATAGTAAAAATTTTCAAGCATAATTAAAATTTTAAAATTATAAACCGTACAAAGTGTTGAATTATAAGAAATCAACATCTTTTATTTATATTAATAAAATTATAATTTAAAATAAAATAAAAAAACAAAAATATATTATTTTGAAATTCAAATAATATTTTTTAAATTTGAATATTTTATGTATTTAAATTTTTAATGTTATTTAGTTAAGAATCAGGAAAAAAAAGATAGATAAAAATCGAATGTCTAAAATTGATTTAATCGACAATATGATTTATTAATTTATTTTATTTTATTAGTTAGAAAATAACATTTTTAGGTTTGTATTTATTAAATATTTTTCTTTCCCTAAAAAAATTAAGTGTTTCTCTTATTTAACATTAATTTAATTTTAATTATCCTATTGTCATTTTAAAATAATAATAATTAAATGTTTGATGAGAATACTTTGTAAATAAGTATAAAATAAAAAAATTCATGCACACTTCTTATTTTTCTTATAAAAACAAAGTCATATATATTATTCTATTCAGATAAGTTATATAAATTATGTAAAAAAAAGTTTTTTGAAACATATAACAAATATTCAGTTGATATTTATATTTTAATAAGAATCATCCTATTCAAAATGATTAATGTAAATAATTTTTTTTTTTGGTTAATGTAAATAAATTATTGATATTAGTTGAAGGATATCCATCATATACTAAAAAATATTTATGTAAATAAGTTTTTAATTTTTTAATATATTTAATATTTTTGTTACTTATTTAAATTTTTTATTTTTAAGTTAATTTTAAAAAATAATTATGAATTTTTTAAAATAATCATATACGAAACTCGCTAATTAATTACATAAAATTTTAAATAATGATATGTTAAAATTATTTTATATAAAATTATTGGTTATAAATATTTAACTAAATGAAAAATTAGAAGTTTTGTTAAAATAATTTTCATTAAATTTTGAAACATCCAATCTAATTTTAAACTATAAAAAACTTGAATGGTAATAATAACAATATAATTTTTTAAATTTATATTTATATACTCTTTAAAAAAAAAAAAAGGTATATCTTTATATTTATATATAAATATTTATATTGTATTAACATGTTTATCTTTTACTTTAAAAAAAATCTCTATCTTTTTAATCACATATAATTTTGTTAATATATTATTATAAATGATTTTTTTTTTAAATAAAAGAATTACATTTAAATAATTTTTTAGAACTTCTGTGAATATGTTTGTCAGTTAATCAATGGAGCTAACAGAGTCATTGATGGTGAAGATTTCACCTGATAACACATTTTCTCTCACAAGATTTTGCCTGCTCATGGAAAATTGGATTAGAAGCAATATGAAGAAGTTGCAACTTGTGGTCACAGAGCAATTTAGTATCGTCTTCAAGTTGTAATTGCTGAAGAAGTTGTCTAACCTACGTAATCCCGCATGTAGCTACTGTCATATCACAGTATTCAGTTTGACACTCATCCAGCAATGGTATTTTGTTTTTTGCTTTCCATAAGATCAAATTTCCTCAATGAAGAACACAAGTCAGAGTCCACAGGTAGACGTTTTATCTAATGGTGATCCTGCCCAATCAGCATACAACTAATCTTATCGTTGTTTTTATTTTCACATAGGAGTTCACGATCTGGTGAACTCTGGATGTATTAAAGAATGCATATGACGGCATTCCAATGGCTATTAGAGGTTTTTCTTTAAGAAAAGAATCAAGAACTCTTGAAGTCTATTTATAATAAATAAATTATATGAACGAAAAAAACTAAAATCAATGGCAGAATAAAAATGTAAAAACTAATACCTGTCTTTAAAAAAATCGTCTTAAGTTTGAGATTAAAAGTAGAAAAATTAACAAGTTACATGAGCAAAATCATAATTTATCCCATCAAATAATACGGACTAAGGAGAACCATTTGCAATAAATAAAATCCTAAATATAAGAAGTTAAGCTACATACATAGGACTAAGAAAACAAAACAATCATATGACAGAAGGTGATGAGATTGTTAACTAACATTCACAAAACGACCTGTTTCATAACTTGTGTCTCACTTTTTTGTTTAACTAGTGTTACTCATAATTTCTGATTGTATTAGAGAAAGTATAATAGAATGTGTATTGCAACTTGCAAGTATTAATTTCTTAGAAGAAATATAACATAATCAAAGTATATTCTGATGGGTCAATTCACTAGCTGAACTGTCATGCAAATTTAATTTTCATTTTATTTTAATGGGTTGCATTTGATCGAAAGCGATGTAACACATAACATTGCTAAATTTATCAAAACTCGAATTTCCCAAATTAGACTAGCCGGGGTGAACATTAGGGAATCCTTTCTGTCATTTACTGTTTGTTTGGATTGCATGAACTTGTTGATCTCTTTCTGGTCATTGCGTTTGCATTTAAGTCGTTTATATTGTTTTGATACTAATCATAAAATTCATTTTTGGATGGGTAACTAAAGAAGGGGTGTTTGGTTCAGTATGATGGGTTAAAATAGTGTTTCTGTAAAATATACGCCAAAACATGATTGTCTAGAATAACAACATTTGAAACAGAACTTTGAGTGGTTAAACTTTTATGGATTTTTTTTTTTTTTACTTTTCTGTTTAGTGTACAACCAGCACCTATCTCAACTATAAATTTAAATCATTGTAATAATCCTTGTAATGGTGAGAAATTGCCAATTAATATGGTTAATGCAAGTAAAATTACAGTAACAATGCAATCATGAAGAGAAAAAAACATTGACATCACAATTGCACCTAGTTTTTTAGTGTATATTTAGATGAATGTTAGCAAAATTGACTGTCATGTAAAGTGATTTATGTTTGGATAGTTTTATTAAACATACACTTAAAAGCAACCACACTTTTACAGAATATTTGGATTCACACGGTGGCAAAAATTGGATTGCTTTGATGACTATGAATATGAAAAGATAATCAATTTGCTTTTAAGGCACAACCACTCCGAACTGCATGACAAGAAGTAAGCCAAAGTTGCAGCAATGACTTAATTTTTAACTTGGCAATACATGTGTGCATCAAGTAAGTTGATTGGATGAGGCTGTTTTCTTGATGACCCTTTTGAAGTTAACTCAAATTTTTGGCATCAGAGATAAGTGTTCATCTCATCACTGACGCAGTAATCTGTAAGACTGAGAAGAATCTGCCAAGAGGGGGAAGAGTTAAATTTATTACTGAGTCACTTTCTCATCTCACCAAAAATATAGTATATTTTATTGTATGTATTGAATTCTTAGTTCTTAGATATTCGGAATTGGGTTTCCCAAGTTTTGGTCAGAGCAACATTCCAAAAAGGCTGTAGCTGGCTACCAGAAACCCGTCCTATGATATTACCACATCACATTGTTTGTTTCTGGATGTTTTAACAGGTCCTACACTGCTTTTTTTTTTTTTTAATCTTTTCTCAGTGTTGCTGGTTGGGTACGCGAAGGATCGTGTGCCAGTTGATTGGTGGAACAGTGAAGAAGTATCATTTTCATTAGTCCGTCACAAAGATAAGATTTTCATATTATCAGTACTGCATTAACTTGATTGATTAATGAATAATCAATCACATTCTACAAATTAATCATTAATCAATCATGTTAACGTAGTACTAAGTTGTTAATGCAGTACTAAATAATATGAAGAGCTTATGCAGTCTTTTCCTATTGCCATGATTTGTATGTTGGCTGCAAAATCATTCACGTCTCTTTGTTAAATTGTTTTTACTACTCTAACAGTTGGATTAATTGATTCATGACAATCAAGATAGTGTGGTCATTTTTTTTTTATACAATAAGTTTCAACCTAATCTCATGCATAACTGTTTCATCTACACTCCTAGAAGACCTTGTGGATTAGATGATACAATAACTAAACAATTTTTTTTCTTATTATTATTATTATTATTATATTGAATTTAGTATATCTTTAATAAAACATAATTTCATTTTTTTCTTCTAAGTAAAAAATTAAATTGAATAGCCTATCTTAGGCCATTTTTTCTTTGAAAATCAAGAAAAAAAAAGAAGCAATAATTAAAAATGATTAATGTGGAGCAAATAACTTGTTGACTTTCAAAACTGCTGGGACCATAACCAGAGCTATGACACCTCTTGTTGGACTGTGGGAATCCAAAAACAATACTAAAATATGTATTCAACGGACTAAGTAATTAAGTAAGGAATCATATAGTAGTTTTCATTTTTATTTTTTTATTGTGATAGTATAGTAGCTTTCATAACACCTAGAGCCGAGTCATTATTAGGTCTATGTTTTTGCTCTCACATAATTTCTCTCTGTCTATTTGTTTTCAACATGAAACTTATCCATCCTCTAACACTGTGATTAAGTTATGCAAATTGTTATTGTAGTGGAAAAAAAGGGAATAGTTGTCTCAAACTTTTATATATTTTATACAAATCATATGACTAGTTGATGTTATTTTTTTAACATATATATCCTTTATGCAAGTTTCCATGTATGTATATACTATTATATATAAATTTAAGTCTAATTTAACTTTAGAAATTATTATGATTCTTGGTTCAAGAAAAAAAAATAAAAGAGAAAATTAAAATTATGAGTGAATCAATTTAGAATTTATAAATTTATAAAGAGTGTTTTAAGGATTATATAGCCAATTAAAGTAATACTTGCAATACTCACTGACTTATAGCTCTAATAGAAACCAACTCACGAGATAAGCATGACCATACACACTTTAGGGGAGAAATTACATATATATATATATATATATATATATATATATATTATTTTTTTATTTTGCAACTTTTAATTTTGTATATTTGAATTCTTTATTTTCAACTTTTCTCGCATCTTTATATGTAAAATAATAATAATAATTAATTATTTTATTTTATTTTAAATAAACTGCCCCAGCTAACTCGGAATCCTTAATCCGCCAATGTGAGTATGTGACTAGTATATGTGGGATCTCCAATGAGAGAAATTCTATATATTTTTTTATTCAAAAAAGAATAAGGTTTGCTCTTAGCCATAGATATTATTTAGCACGAGTGCACGACTAGAAAGTACTGCAGAAAGATACCATTTCTGCCTGTGGTTCAAGGTTAAGAGTTGTCCACATTAATTATTGCTAAGACAATCAGAGTTTTAGGTTTAAACAAACATTTACTCAATTTATTCTGAAGGAGTCAAATGGTTGATTCACTCTACCTTTTACGTTTTCGTGTTTTCTAAATCCTCTAATCATCGCCACCCCACCAAGCACTTTTTTTGTGACATAAACTTTGGAAAAGTTGTATCCATGAATTATTAGTTATTCCCTTTAATAGAACTACATAATACGGTGGAGTGGTCCTGACTCACAAGGTCTAAAATTTGAATAATATTAAGTAGGTTAAGTGAATGAATCGTTCGTGAGTGTCAACATTGCTCACCAGAAACTAAGGTCCCAGATCCTTGGGTATTAAATGTCACAAAAAGGAACTAATTAGTAATTCACCACTCATACCTGGTCCCTGCAATCTCTTGCAAAATTTTCAAATAGATTCTTAAAGAGATAGAGTAGAGACGGTGTTCTTTATACCATGAGGGCGTAATGGTGATAAGTAGATAAAGGTTCCAATTTTAGGAACCAAGCAATTAGAATCAAATAGCTAGCTCTTGCTTAATAGGTGAAAATTGTTTTTGTATGCACAAGTTGCAGTTGACATGCTGCTGCTAAAAGGGTAGTGGAAATTAAAAAGAGGGCTAGGGAGGTAGGCGTTGATAATTTACTTGAGGTTCAAATTGATTCCTCAAAGATATGGTGCTTTTCCACAAGATGAAAGTTCAGTCATGCCACTTCATTTGGTGCAAGCGCTAGGTGTTGACATTTCAATACGACAGTCAAAACTATAAACTTTAATGTTAAAACATATCTTATGCATTAATAAAACTAAAATACTACAATAATAGTTAATAGAAAATGATGGCCATGTCATGATATTCAAAGAATATTACCAAGTCTTGTCAAGAACTCAACTTTAAGCGAACAATGATGTCCGTTACACTTTCATCTTAGTTTAGGATCTAATGGTTTTGTTTTGCCTAATATCAGAAAAAAAAAACATGATTTGGTTTTGTTTTAGTGGGCCAAGCGTGGGCTTTATTTGTTGAGTTGAATCAGATATCTTTCTCAAACCTATATATCTAAAGTGGGCTTTTACTTTAACTACTTCAGTCCATTTACAACTTTCCTACCCCAGACACAATCATATGGTAATTGCTTAACTTTAAATATTTTTTTTACAAAGATTCTCCAGGCTCCGCTTCTTGACATTCTTCCAAATTTATAAGCTCCTTTGGTTTTGATTTGTCAATAGTAGTGTTACAAAGATTATAAAATAACCTTATTAATGTTTTAGATACAAAAAGATTATTTGTTCTTAGAAAGAAAATTGAAAGAACAATGACTAATGACTGAACTGAGTTGGCATGACTGAACAATATTGAAATCGAAGATTAAATTTTTGTGCTAAAAAAATATGAAATTTGAAACTGAGATGTTGGCGTAATAAGCAATGATTTAGAGTTTATGTATTATAAAGGCACAATTTTAATTATTTGAACACAAAAATTGGTATTATAATGTTAAATAAAAAAAAATAAAAATGAGAGAGTTCCTTTAAAAAGAAATAGTGAAGTATCTGATTTTTTAGTACAGTTGAGTCTGTTGCAATAGTATAGCCAAATGGAAGATGTCAAAGTAGAAATGTAGTCATGTTAGATTCAGTGTGAACCAGAGAGGATGGGGATAGTATACCTTTCTTTCTATGCCTTAATCATTCCATGCTCCTAAAAATTCACTCATTAAAGCCTTCTGGACTCTGATATCCAAATTCCAAACCTTTCCATCGTCTTTTCTAACAATCACTTCAAAATGAATAAGCACATCTAATTACAACTATATTGAGAATAGTATAATATAATATCTGGTGTGATTCCACCATTGGGAGTGGTGTACAGACCCTATCTATCTTCTAATCTATATAATAAAATTAAATGTTGAACACCAAAGTACAGCTGGCCCTCTGAAAATCATATTGCCTTTGCTTACACCTAACCAGGCATAATCATATTATTGAATGACTTTTTATTTATTCCCCACCATGCATCCTTTTACTCTCAAGTACACATTTTTCAATAGTTCCTTCCCCCCATCCTCAATAATGTGTCCTAGAGGGACCTCTGCACCAAAATTCCACATAATAACCTTAAATTTTTTGGGGGGTACTATTTATGTGTCTTATGAAAGGGAAATTTTGCATTTTTAAATTTATCAATAATAATAATAATAATAATATCAGTCCAAGTCATCATTTAATTGTAACTCTAACTCAAGGGGAGAGGATGTCGTTTCTCTACACTTAGATGGTAACACCTACAACACTGTGTGGACCATATGGATATATCACATATTTATTTATCTATCCTTAATCACTTCTTGTTGTTGTTGTCCAATTATTCATCAAGAAAATGGTTTTGGAAGGGAAATGAAAACATTGCATGTGTGTTTGTTGGGAATGGGGTCCAATAGAAGGAAGGGGGGTTGCGAGTTGCGAGTTGCGAGTTGCGATCTAACAGCAAAAGTAAAACTTGAGGAAATCGATTACAGAGAATGACTTCAAGGGAGACATGCATGCTTAACAATCATCAGTCAATTAACCATTCGGATTTGAATATGATGGCTGGCCACCGAACATGTGCAGTTTATGAGTTCTCAACATGATCTTCTTTTTCAAACATATATTAGATCGAAATATGGAACAAAAAGAAAGTACTGTAAAGTAAAAGTAGCTAGCTACCTCGATCACTTCACTTGCCCATTTAGCATAGTAGATAATAATAATAATAATTATTATATATTACTATTATAATAAGTGGTGCATTTATCATTTATGTTAGTGCATGTATATTTAGAGAAACAAAAGTCTCATATAGCTTGGCACCTATTTTACACTATCTCTTTAGTAGGTAGGGGTTTTCAAGAGAAACAAAGGCATAATGAGTTGGTGTGCATATAAAAACTGGTCGAAATACAACAAAAGGAGTAAAGTTTTGTGGCTACAAGAGATGGGAACAAGGCCATATGCCATGTAGCAAAGATACTGTGTATACACTCCTTGAGATCTCATGGTCCCTCCAGTCCCAGTCCCAGCATCACTTGTTATTGATGTTGGTCCATGATATATCTCTTCTTAAATCTCCCTCACTTTGCTGACTTATTAAAAACTCTATCTTTTCAAACATATGGCATACTCCTCGGACTTTCATGTCTTTGTTCTTAATGGTTCATCCAAAACCCTTCATGTGGTATTGTCTCTATTCCTCCGTTCATATTTCCTTTTTTTTCTCCACTTGTGTGTTCTCAAGCTACCTATATGGGTTTCCCTTCTTCCATGTATCTGATTTTGGAAGCATTCATATATTAAAGTAATGTAGCATCTATATATATATATATATATGATAATAGTGTCACTCTAGAATAATATGTGAATCTGGATGAGGTTAATATACATGAGAAATGTTGAATATTGTTAATTACTAATATGGAAGCATCTTGGGATGTGAGTGTCTTTTTCAAGGTTCCACCTATATATCAACTAAGCCACTTTAAGTGATGTTAATTAACTTGGAGGTCAACTCCCTGGCTAGAATAATTGGAAGGAATCTAAGGATGAATGCATTCATTCATTAATTCTTTGGTAAAATCTATTGCAAGAGATGTCAAACTGATCAAAATATCTGAGGCTAGCTCGTAAAATCTTGTCACCATCATGCCTTGAACAGTTAATGTATATGTTCTAAAACTGTACGTTTATTGAATCCAGCATTCATTCATTATGCACAAAGCTTTATTTACTGCTTGGCAGTGACCCTTTTCAGTTTGGTTCAGCCTCCTCTCTCAGATAGCAGACATTGTGCCAGGTATATCACGTTGAAGCTGCACCAGCAACACTGCTATAACATACAGCAATTGATAGTTTGGGATTTCTCCACTGCTTGATAATTGTAAATTGAATTACTCTCTAGATAGTTAAAACATAGGAATGCCCAATTAGCATTACAGTTAAAAGACTATCGAAAAGGACAACAATATAACTATGTTGTCGGAACTTGGCTTGGGGATTCAGCACATAGTACGTACAGTTTAAATGTGGTCCAATACTGAACCAACCCAGTTAAAATAATATTTGCCACACACTAATTAACATGTATTAATTCTACCAACATATTCTCTGATCATATACTATTTATTAGTAGAATAAATTTGCTAAATAATAAATGACGAAACTCCTTAAATAAAAATGAGACAAGCATTAGAATGTTAGTTAATTCTAATTAGGTGAGAGATGCAACTTTTTGTGGTGACCTGTTTTTGGATTCTGCTGATTATGCAATACGCAGTGTTTGTAGGATACACTACTAGTACTGCATATGTGGAATGGAAGAGGCACTTCGAATTGCAAAAAGTAAAGACATGATTCGTGAGGTGGTGGTTAAGACTTAAGAGTATCAAATGATGCGACAGCACAGCAGTTTCTAGTTCTACTACACCTTTAATTTCTGTGTAATTCTGTTTCTTTGGGCTTAGGCCCCTTTGAATACAGAAAAAATTAAAAAAAGTTTCCATCTTTTTAATTATTATTATTCGACAAGTTAGGCATTTGTAATTTGCATGCACCAAGTAACTTGGGGGAGAAGGTAATGAGATAATTGTGATGATCAAATTATCAAGCATTAATTCAACTCATTATATCAGCACAAATATACTTTATAGGAATATCAATTTACAAAAATTGTAAGGACAGAATAATGATCAAATTTAAATTTACACGCAAGGCAGGAACAGAGGAAAAAAAAGTTGAAAATATATATGTGGATCCAAAATTGACTGCTCTACAAGTTGCTTTTGGTGAAATTATGGTTTTTTAATTGGTGGGAGTTGTGTTATATATTCCATCATTGTAATGGATCCAAGGGAAAAAAGATGGAAATATATAATAGAATCGCTTCCAACCGCGTGTGACGATATATAGATAGATAGATATATTGTGTTCGCTTTCGAATGCTTTGCTATGTCTGCTATCACAAAGAAAGATACCCTTCCATCATTTTCATTGCTCGTACCAGCTGGGGACACTGATTGTGCCTACTTCATCTTCACACATCGATCACAAATTAATTAAGAGATTGAGACCCTCTTTACCATCACACACACACACACATTTAATTAACTCTTTTTTTTTTATTATTATTAATTGCAACTGTGATTCAAACTCAAAAACCACCCTTAATTAAACTAACACAATCGCCTGTTCATTAGTCTCTGTGTTTGGTGGTCCACGTGATGTGCATACATAAACGTGACAAAAATTAACCAAGGGAAAAGTTTAACCCCTATCCTGCCAAAAATATAATATTTCATTTATTGCAAACTGGAGGTACATGTACTACCTATTAAGGTCTGAAATTAATTTAGTTAACCTTTATTTATCGTCACCGATAAATACAATGACACTGACACTGACACAAGTGATGCTTTTAGAATAGTGGTTTTTACGATTCATCTAATAATGAATGTAAATATTTTAACTAAAAAATGAAGATATTTTATGAAAATGACATGATGTAGCTATTCTATGTACATATACTTATCGAATTAAATGCTTATGATAGAAGTTATGAGTATAGAATATATTTTTATCAAATAAAAACTTAAAGTAATTTACCAAACGCACTCAATTTAAGGAATTTGTTGGTTTTATTACAAGGTCCCAATGTCCAACCATATCAGATGTCAAGCTAGAACCACTTTAACTAATAAATTCGAATTACTTACACAATCTTACACCCATAACTTTTTTTTTGTTCTTCCATATATATAAAAAAAAAAAATTGAATTATGGTTCGCATCATTGTCACATATTTATGATATAAAAAAAAGAAAGACCAAGTCAATTTTAATGACTAACGAGTAGAGAGTGATTGTTTGGTGAAGGCGTTGAGCATGTTTGTGCATTAAATAAGAGAAGGAAGCCCATAGCATCCATCTGTATGATGATCATTTCAAGCTTGCATGCAAGTGGACTAATGGAGCAAACCAATACATAGCAACAGATGAGTCTCCATGCGTAATCATATAATGATTTTTATTAATACTTTATACAAAATTAAATGTATTTGATTTCTTAAAAACATAAAAACACTTATTTTTTTCATCTAAAAAAATAAATTATTGTATACTACATTTAATAGGGAGAAGGGGCCTGCAAGAACTAGGATTCCCTGTACATCGGATCTGTTGCTCTCTTCCATTGCTTCCCCCAATTATTAATTTGATTCGTGTATACATACGATATTCATATATCAGTTGGATAAGATAAGAAGCCTTTCCAATTATTTTTCCAATATATTAGCAGGTGCCAGGTGGAACATTTTATTAGTTTTAAATGAGCCATGAAAAGGTCATGCAAACAATAAAAGATGCATATATATAGATACTCATTATTCTACAGTAGAAAACGAAATGAGTAGAAAAGCAACTGTACAGTATACCTCAAACTGCATGTCATGCATGCTGTATTGTTATTATACAACTTTAATTTAAGGCAGTGATATTTTCATCATTTGCATAACAATTTTGTACACTAAAGTAGAATTATGCAAAATTTAAGAGATTAATGATGAATGGCATTTTAAGAGGAAAAAAAGAAAAGCAAGGAGATCGAATATGGCATTTGCCTAATTAACTGTAAAGGTAGCAAAGAGAACATTGTTTATAGTTGATACAGGTTGTAAGGTACTAGTGGCTTGATGATAAATGCACAGTAGTACTGTATACGGAGAGAGAGTTAGTCAAAGAGAATATAGGATGAAAGCACTTGAGAAACCAAAAGGAAAGAGTCATTAGAAAAACAAATAGAGGGAGGGGGGGGACATAGTTTTGTGTTGATGTATACCACAAAGAAAGTGACATATAGAGAAAATGAGATCGATAAATTAAGGAGGACCCATTATGCCTTTAGCTGTGGTATTGAGTCATTTTGAAGAAGTGTATATATGCAACTGGTACATACATTACATACATACATAGGAAGAGGGGACCTTGAGAGATAGAGTTGAAGTTGAAAGTGACTTTAACCAAAAATAATAAAGTTGAGAGATTGGGATTGTGAGGGTCCATTTGGTGAGATAATGGAAGTTGCCTTCATCCTCTCTGGACTTGTTCCTACCATTCTCTCCAAAATTATGTATATATTTGGTCACCTTTACCTTCCGATATTGCTTGCTTCAAGCTTCAAATCGCAGCACAATTTTGCAAGCAAACCATGATTTAGACAATAGTGGAAATGATACTCTTCTTGCTAAGCCTTGTCCTAATACTTTAGATTTTACCCAACAAATTATTATGTGGTTTCCTTGACTGCTTAATTGTCCCATTACAACAACTAATTAATATCCCCTGATGATAATAGGTCACTAAAACAAAAAAATCTGTTTTGTTTAGCAACTAAGTAGGAGGTCAATTATGCAGACAGGTTAGTCTTGTAACCTTCTTAATCATCCATCAATCCCTTTCTTTAAAGTGTAACCTCAAATATATATGGTTGCTTAATCAAACGTAAGTAACTTGTTGGAATTGACCTGTATCCATAATTCAACATTAGTAACAACTCTCTCATCTGTGGGAATGAAAAACAAATAAACAAACACATCATTTAGGTGTTTCTATTTCTATAGCTAATTTCACTTAAGTTATACTAATCATATAATAATATATTATTCATTACTTTTCTCAATCACATCAATTATTTTATTATACATTTCTCTTTTTATTTTATTACACATCAAATTTTCTTTTACTTAGCTTTGACGTGAGATGCAAATAAAATATGAAAGCCACAAAGATTAATTCATCAGTGGACTCTGGAGAAATCAATATATTCATTGACTATGTATACAAACACCACAAGTATTTGTGTGAAGATAACAGAGATTAGAAAGCAACAATCATTACGAAAGTACTATTATTATAGAACACAATTAATTAGAAAGTTGATTGAGAAGATTAGTTCAAGGAAGAGGTGGAGGACATGACTTTGATCCATTTTAGAAGAGAATCTTAAGGTAATAATGTACTGCTGCTAGCAATTGTTAAGTGGATCCACTTTCATAATGTCATGTGACATTTTATAATACTTTGTAGTCGTTCATATTACGTAGCTTTCTCAAAGTAACACGTGGCACGATCCTAATCTTAATTTAAGGACTAGGTTGTGCAGAACTTCCTGCCATTCTTCACAGGACCAGAAAAAGAACTTTATTTTTTCTTCATGGTTTTAATAAATATATCGAATTTTAGTTTTTCAAATTTTTATATTTATAAATTTTAAAAGTTATATAAATCACTCCTATTGATATCGATGAATTGACATACATCTAAATATATTATTTTAAAATAGTCGTTGATGTGGTATATTTAAGTTACATTAAAAAATATACAGTATTAGTTAATTTTTAAAAAAAATGGTTTGTACGTATCCCGTATTTATGAAATTACTAATCACCTCAAGTTTTTATGAAAACCACACCTTTACCATCCAATGCAAAGCAGAAGAGAAGGGGAAAAGGGTGGCGTTTAGAAAGAAGGGTTGGACACGCCCACGTGGCGGTCATATCAATGGGGCCCAAAGCCCACAGGTTTAGTTATGGATACATCAATAGGCCCTCTCTCTTAATTATTCCGGCCACAGATTCCGTCGTTCTCCGGCCATTTAATTTAATTTAATATAATGTAATTCAATTTGGATCGTTCATATATACTCATTCTATCTCCCTCCTCATCCTTAACATAACAAGAATATTTCACTCACGCTTCCTCTGTTTCTCCGACCCTACGACGTCGTCTTTTTCTTTTTGTTTTCCCCCGCTCAAGAAGAAGAAGAAGAAGATGTTGCATTGTCTGAACACTTCGGGGAATCTAGGAGCGAGCTGTTCGGACATGACAGTGTTGGAAAGACAACGGGAAGCTACCATCGTCAAGTGGCAACACCACCAATCGCCATACAACTTAACGGACTTTAACGTCATTTGCGCTGCTGATTCTGCGCTCGGCGAGGTCCTCACTCACTCCGTCAAACCCGACCCGAGTGTGTGGCCTGAATTTCACACCGGTTTGCTACCCGCCATTTCGAGAACTTGTAGCAGAGACGGAGACTTGGTTTCACTTTCACCCACTGCCACTGCCACTGCCACTGGAAAAGAAAACAACACTAAGAAGAGAAAGCCACCTCATAACAATAACAACTCCAAGGTACCTTGCTAATGCTAATTAATTAACGATGGAGTAGCCGTTGCTGAGATTTTTTGTTGATTTTGTTCAGGTTGTTGCGGAGAGTTGTGATAATAACAAGGACAAGAGAGTCAAAGTTAGTGGCGAATTAGAAGGAGAATCCAAAGTAACAGACCAAACCAGCAACAAGAATGCCAAATCCAACGCAAATAGAAACAACAGAGAAACCACCTCTGCGGACACTTCCGAGGTTCAAAATCACAAGTCTGACTTCATTCATGTCCGAGCGCGTCGTGGCCAAGCCACGGATAGTCATAGCTTAGCCGAAAGAGTGAGTCATAATTAATTAAGTAACATCATATCTTAAACTAGGCGTGCGTTCTGTTTCTCGATCTCTACTCAGTTTAATTAATACGAGTGTTTTGTTTTGTTTGGTGCAGGTTAGAAGGGAGAAGATTAGCGAGAGAATGAAGTATTTGCAAGATTTAGTACCGGGTTGCAACAAAATTGCAGGGAAAGCTGGAATGCTTGATGAAATTATTAACTATGTTCAGTCCCTTCAACGCCAAGTTGAGGTTGGTTACACTTACTACTGGAATGAATGTTTTCAACTTTATGGACACTTGAAGTTCACGTGACTTATTTTATTTTATTATTACTACATACAGTTCTTGTCAATGAAATTAGCGGCTATAAATCCAAGGCTTGACTTCAACATTGACGACCTGTTTGCCAAAGAGGTAACCACACTGCTTGCTTGCGGATAACACAACTTTTCTCTCTGTTAGTTTAGTTGAATTCAAGCCTTTCAAAAATGCTTGATGGTTCTGGTTCTGTCGCATCCTTTAATTAATATTACGAATAAATGTGGTCAATATAATTATAGTTATGTTCATGCATGTTGTAGTCATAGATAGATATTTAAGAACCATGATGTTACAACTAAATTCATGGTTTGATCGGAATATGTTATAACTTTGATGATTCAATTCACACAGGTGTTTCCTCAAAGTTTTCCAAACATGGGGATGATGGCATCAGATATGAGTATGATCAGTAACAACGTTAACCCGGCGTATCTTCAGTTCAATTCAGCGCAGGCGCAGCAACTTGTATCGTGCTGTGGTGGATTAATAAACAACATGGGAATAAACCCTCCCAATATGGGGCTTCGAAGGAACATTAGTACCAATGCTACTAGCCCTGTACATTTGCCCGAAACGTTTCTTGATTCCTCCTGTTTCACTGTAGGTTTCATTTCACTCCTCTTCTTGTTCTAATGATTAGTCTTGTCCAAATATTGATCTTTTTTTTTTTTTTTTTTGCACTGCAGCAAATTCTACCCTCCTCAAATTGGGAAGGTGATTTCCAAAGCCTTTACAACGTTGCTTTTGATCAAGGCCGAACAGCTTCATCATCATCCTTTCCTTCTCAGCCATTTACAGGTAGCTAGCTACAACAAATTTGTGACTTGTCAAATCACTTTTCTCCTTAGCCTGATATCCTAAAAGTAGAAAGTAGAAGCAAAGCAGAGTGGATTTTCATCGGGTTGATAGAGACCCCTTGGCTTAGCCCTTAGCCCCACACCACAGATTATTCAAAATGAAGAATTTTTTTAAAAGGGATCTTTTCATCATTCACCCATCAAGCCAGTTGTCTCTTTTATTTGCTTCTTACGTCCCTTTCCCACGACTTTCACTTCTACAAAGTGGTGCTGAAGCTTGCTTTTTGCAGCTTGACTGAGATCAATGCATCACGGGCATATGTAACAAATAACAACAAAAAATCAGTGCTAATTGCTATATATAACAAGCTGATAACTTGTTTGTGATACAAGACGAGATTTACTAATTATGTGGTTGGAAATGTAGTTAATTAAATAAAATAGGTATAAAGAGCAGAAAGCTTCTGTTTTTGAAATCCTTCTAAGGTTGTCTTTGGATGATGAGCCACTGGATCAATCGTTTTCTAGAGACCTTTTGGCCTCTGCACGATCATCCTTATTTTAAACAATGTTAAGATTATTTGCTGATATAGAGAGTTGTTGAACTGGGCTACTTCTGAATGAAAATTCTAAAATAAGTGTTTTGTTTATGTCTCTGCAGGTCTAGTTGAAGCTAGCAATCTAAAGATGGAGATGTAAAACCAGATCATCATCCATTATAATTTGTTGGATTAGGTCACTAGGAAAATGCCTATGTCAAGATTTTTTTTCCTTCTTTTCGAGTACATAACATATATTGGTTGTATACTGCGCCGTAGAATAAAAAGATCATATTAATACCTGTTAACTTCAGTCACCTGCACTTCCACGTTTAAAGTATTATATAGCTCATAATAAAAAGAAAAAAAAAGGTTGATCGCGATGGTCACATGTGTGACCAGGCACCTAATCCAATGGACATAACATAAGGGTGTTGATGGCAACCTACCACTGCTTTTTATCCCTCTCTCTAAAATACGTTTTTTTGGTAAAATAAACGAAACATTAATAATAATAATAAAAATAAATAAATAAATAAAAGGGTACACTCTCTAACCTTTATGCGTAAATTGATTTGACCGTCGAAATCCTTGTAAGTATATAACCAATGTTTGGTCCGTGCATGTACAAGGATGTTTCATTTGAATATTTTATCTCGTGGTACAACTATTGGAAATCGTACGGTTGAATAAAAAGATTTAGAATGAGTGTAAAAGTTTGAGTTATATTGATCTCTCCAAAATAAAATAAGGACTTAACTTATGAATCGGATTTTAGAAAGTGTCATTCTCTTTACTATATGATTGTAATTATGTTTGGATTGACATTTTTTTTTAATATGAGTTCATTTTTCAATGCATTCAAAATTCAAAAACAAACATGTCATTCATCCTTGGGCAAAAGTACGTTCTGGAAGGGGGTATTTATGGAAGAAAAAAGATCAAATATATCAAGGGTGGTGGTATGTTTAGTGTTTAGGAAGATGTAGTTAACATTTGTCTCTTCTTTGTGTTGGACTTGGATAAAATCTTCAATAAAATTTCAAATTACACCGTTAATAAAGTGGGCCAAAAATGATTCATGGGCTAATTCTCCTAAAATTGGAGCCCAATATAAAAAAAGTCGAATGGATTTTCGGATATATTGTTAGTTGTATTTGTAGCTTATACCTGGTGTCCCAAACCAAAACCCTAGGAAAAACCTTGTTGGTTGCATTGCATTGCATGAATGGGGAAGGCGAAGGGGAAGCACCGTTTGGACAAGTACTACCACTTAGCGAAAGAGCACGGTTACAGGTCTCGAGCCTCATGGAAGCTGGTCCAGCTCAACTCCAAGTTCCGCTTCCTCGAATCGGCTCGCGCCGTGCTCGACCTCTGCGCCGCCCCCGGAGGGTGGATGCAGGTGGCGGTCCAGCGCGTGCCCGTGGACCACCTTGTTATCGGCGTTGACCTGGCCCCCATCGCCCCCGTCCGCGGCGCCATTGCCATCCAGGAAGACATAACTAGGCCCGAGTGCAAGTCCCGCATCAAGAAGATCATGAATGAACACGGTTGCGCCGCCTTCGACGTCATATTGCACGACGGTTCCCCCAACATCGGTGGTGCCTGGGCTCAGGAAGCCACCAGCCAGAACGCGCTAGTCATTGATGCTGTCAAGTTGGCCACTCAGTTCTTAGCCCCCAAGGGCATCTTTGTAACCAAGGTAATCATAATCATAATAACCTAATTTTGCTCTCATAACAAGTTCAGTATTGTTGTTGCTGATTTGGTTGGTGTACTTGTGTGATAGATTTTCAGGTCGCAAGATTACAGTTCTGTGGTGTATTGCTTGAAACAGGTGATGTGATGATTTATTTATTTATATTGGCGAAAACGATGGTGTTTGTGTTTTTTTGGTGGGATTGTTGTTGAAATTTGTTTGTGATTTTTTGTTGTGTTGCAGTTGTTTGAGAAGGTTGAGGTGGATAAGCCTGCGGCTAGTCGTTCTGAATCTGCTGAGATTTATGTTTTGGGGCTTAAGTATAAGGCCCCTGCTAAGATTGATCCGCGACTTCTTGATGTGAAGCATCTCTTCCAGGGATCTGTGGAGCCTCAGCCTAAGGTAATAATTCGGTTTGTTTTCGGAGATGCTGAGTTGGTTATTTTGGTTTGGTTTGGTTTTCTTGGGTGGTGATTGGTGAATCCTTGATGCAGGTGGTTGATGTACTTAGAGATACTAAGCAAAAAAGGCATCGTGATGGGTAATTACTGCTGCTTTAAAGACTTGGTTTGACTTGTGATTTGTATTTTTTTTTTTTTTTGTGGCATACTTCCTCAAATTATTCGCGTAATCTGTCAATGGAATGGACGATCATAATTTTTATATGCTATATTCATCATGAGTAATCTTGCATAACAAACTAATTACATAGATTGTTAAGGTATCTGAAAACATTAAGAAGTTGGCAGTTCAACTGCTTGAGCTGCTGATTTATTGCCATGAATAGCAGACTTATTGTTCCCCATTCCCACTCCCTTAATTGCTTACCCTTTTTTGTGGTTTTGTGTTCCAAACATATGGTACTTGTTGTTGCTAATGCTAACTACTCTGTGCCTACAGCTATGAAGATGGAAACACCACCTTGAGGAAGGTGTCTTCAGCTACAAATTTCATTTGGTCAGATTCTCCTCTGGAGATCCTTGGTTCAGTCACTTCCATAAATTTTACTGATTCCACTGATTCACCAATCAAGGATCATGAACTAACTACTGAAGAGGTATTTTTGTCTAACTTATGTGTTTGTACATTTTTTGTTAATCAGCAAGGGTTTGGGCAATAATCAATGTTAATTTTTAATGTTTGAAATGTGATTGTTTTGCAGGTAAAATCTCTCTGTGATGATTTAAGGGTTCTGGGGAAGCAAGACTTCAAGCATCTTCTAAAGTAACTACAAAGCTTGAATTTCACTGTGATTTTTGGCTTATTAAAATAAAACCTCAATACTGATTTTCTCTCTCTCATTTGTTTGTAGGTGGAGGATTCACATCAGAAAAGCTCTTTCACCAACTAAAAAGCCTGAGCCTACCACTACAGAAAAGATGGAAAATGAGCCTAAGTTGGGCGAAGAAGATAGAATACTCAATGAAATGGAGGAACTGACTAATGTAATGGACCACAAGAAGAAACGTGCAAAGAAGCTTCTTGCAAAAAGAAAAGCCAAGGTTTTTAGCTTCTTAGCTGCCACTGATTTAGTTGGGATTGGACATATACTTGAATAAGTTTGGAGTCTGTGCAACATTATTGTTAATATTTATTTGCAGACTATGATAGGATCATATGCTGTCAAAATTATACATGATGTTTGGTCTTAGTAAAATCAAAACATATTGTTTACCCTTTATGTGATGACATTCTTAGGTCAATTCTGTCTGTTCCTTTTTAAGTGGATGAGAACAACCTGATTTATTGCTTTAATTTTTTGAATCTTATAGGACAAGGCACGCAAAGCAACAGGAATGCAAATCGATGTAACAGAGGATGGTTATGTAGATCAGGAGTTGTTTTCTCTTGCCTCTATCAAGGTTTGCTTTAACCTTTTCAACTTCTCTTGGTTTGGAAAATGATATGACAGAGGATGAAGTGCATCAACTGCTTTTTCATCTTCAACTCTTTTTTGCCACTTTCAAACTGCCAAAGTATAGGTTTGCTTGTTTCATGTATTTCCCAGAATTTACTTTTCCTTTGTAACTGGGAGGTCTAGAATATAATGTTAGATTACTCACGTTGGGCAACATTTAGTGAGTACCTTACTAATCCTTTATCTCTATATATGGACACATGCACAACAAATGCCTTTGTAGCCCTTCCTTCATAAGAGAAGCAGGCCAAGGCATCTCTTCCATTTTGAATTTGGTTTATTCTTTCTATTCATTTAATGGTATATATTGTGAACAATGTAATTGGCTTCGTGGTTTGAATTTTAATTACAAATCATCTTTACATGGTTGACACATTTTCAACATAGCATTAATTTTGTTTTTTTGGCCGCTTGTCTTTGGTTTTCAGGGTAAAAAGGATCTGGTAGCTGTTGACAACACTGAGTATGAAGGCGACAGAGAAGGAGAAGTAGAAGACAGTGAGAATGAAGAAACCCATGAAGGCTCAGAGCATTCATCCAGTGACTTAGAAGATTCTGATGAGGAACGTGAAAGGTGATTGAGATGTTCTTTTGATAGTTGCCCATGTTCTGTTATGTTATCACTTAATAAGTTGTGATGATTTCTAATCAATGCATACTGATATCAGATACAATGAACAAATGGAAGATTTGATGGATCAAGCTTATGAGCAGTTTGTGATCAGAAAGGAAGGAACTTCAAAACAGAGGAAGCGAATTAAAAAATCCTATGATGCAGATGCCCAACTTTTGGAGGTATGGATTGTTTTTTGATGATTGTGGTATACTTAGACCCTCACCCTGTTTGAGGTTTATATAAAAGGAGATTAAGAAAATGAGATTATAATGTGATTCTTGAAAATCCTCCTATTGTTACTTTTCCGAATTTCTTGGAGCTCTCAGAAATATTTAGGATTTTAATATTTAAACATCTGGAGGGAAGAAGCCCCACTATTTATTCCCCTCCCTTGCATCCAAACAAACCTTCAGTGTCCAACTATGAAGCTTGCTGCTAATATAAACATGTTTTTATGTTTATCTGCTTGTTTTCTTAACTTGCCCCCAACTTCATAGTTCAATTTCTTTATGATTGATATTTTTGTTATGTCAAATATGTTAGTTTATTGTTTAGAACCATGGAAGGATGCTCTCTTTTTTTTTTCTTATCCTGAGGGGGTGCAAAATGATATTTTTTACATTAATATTATGACCTTTTTGCTGTGCAGGGTGGTGAGGATGAGGATATTGTTCAATCCAAGTATGACTCAGATGAGGATCAAGGTGATCAAGAAGCAAATCCATTGATGGTGCCTTTTAATGATGGGGCAGAGCCTACCCAAGAGGAGATCATGAATAAGTGGTTTAGTCAAGATGTTTTTGCTGAAGCTGTGGAGGAAGGAGACTTTGAGAAGGATGAGAGTAAAGATGAGATGGATATAGATGAGGCTAAGGAGAAGAAGATATCCATTGCCAAAAAGGTCAAAGAAAATAAAACAGCAGCTCCAGCAATGGTAGATCACACTCACCCTCAGCCTGAACCTAAACCTAAACCATCAAAGGCAGCAGACGATGATTTTGAAATAGTTCCTGCACCTGAGACTGATTCAAGTGATGATTCATCATCAGAAGAAGATATTGAAAACAAAGCTGAGGTATTGGCTTTTGCTAGGAAGATGATGAGGAAAAAACAACGGGAGCAGATACTTGATGATGCATATAACAAGTACATGTTTGACGATGAGGGATTGCCGAAGTGGTTTCTAGATGAGGAGAGGAGACACCGGCAACCAGCAAAGCCTATTACCAGAGAGGAAGTTGCAGCAATGAAAGCGCAATTTAAAGAAATTGATGCTCGACCTGCAAAGAAGGTGGCACAGGCAAAAGCAAGGAAGAAGCGTGTTGCAATGAAGAAGCTTGAGAAGGTACGGAAGAAGGCGAATTCCATATCAGATCAGGCAGATATATCTGATCGTTCAAAGATGAAGCAAATTGAACAACTATATAAAAGGGCTGTTCCGAAGAGGCCTAAGAAGGAATATGTAGTCGCAAAGAAAGGTGTCCAAGTGAGGACTGGGAAGGGAAAAGTCCTTGTTGATCGTAGAATGAAGAAGGATTCTAGGCAACGTGGAATGAAGGGCAAGGGAGGAGGAAAAGGAGGTGGTTCTAAGATGAAGGGCAAGGCTCCTAATCCCAAGGGCAAAGGATCTTCAAAGGGCTCTGCCCAAAGAGGTTCTTCAAATGCCTCTGCCCAAAAAGGAAAACAGAGGAATAAATGAAAGTAGGATCTTCATCTTCAGATTTCAAAGTCATGGGCTTTTCTGCTCCCGAATTTTGTGTTTGTTATTTTTTTCCGGCTGGGTATTGTGCAATTGATACTATAAATTATTTAATAGAGCTGTTTTGTTCTTCTTCATACAGGTAAGTCTTAATTTTAATCCAAATTGTCTTATTTAGCAGCCAATGAAGTTCTTAATTTGTAAACTTTTTTTTTTTATATATAACAGTATGTTTAAGTGCTCGATTAGAGTTCTGTAGAGTTAATTTTTCTAATTTAACCAAGTAATACGTTCGTCAATCTCATTCCACAATTAAAGGTAGGTGGATAGTATCAATAAACATTTCAATTAGTAAACATAGACATTATTAAATTAAACATCTTAATTTTTATTTTTTTAATTAAAACATAGGATTAAAATGTGGATTTAATTTAAATATACCGATAGTTTAAGAATATTTTTATGAGAATATAGGTGATAAAAATTTTATGAGAAAATAGATGATATACTCACATTGTAAACATTAATAATCAGCTTAAAAGTCATTACAGTGTCCGTCACCATTTAAAGTATAATTTATTATTGATATTTTTTTTAATGAACTGAGGATATATTTGAGTAGAAAATCAGAAACTAATCCGAAAACATGGGAAAGTATGAGATTCATGGTTTGTGATTGGTTTTAGGGTGCACAAAAATGAATAATCTCCTAAAATATCTTCCACTGTTATTATTTTTTTTGGTATATTTTGATTAAATAATAATTAAAAGTTATATAATTGAGTGATGCCTTAAAAAAGCGAAGAGGGAGAAATGGAAAAGAGCAAAATATTGATAATTGGGACGACGGGGTATCGTTTAGCGGAAGCAAGTGTAAAGTTTGGGCATCCAACATTTGGTCTTGTTAGAGACTCTGCTTTCTCTGACCCCATCAAAGCCCAAAACCTTAACTCGCTGGAAGACGTCGTCATTTGTGCCGTTTCAGCCAAACAGACCCTTCTTCAAAAGCTTCTTATCAAACAAGCTCCCTCTATCAAGGTCAGGTTAGTTTCTGCCGAATTGCTTTTTCATGAATGCTTTCTTTTCTTTTCAGGTGTCTTCATGAAGGAAAGTGATGTTACTGCATTCACTATCCATGCAGTTGACGACCCTTGTACGTTAAATAAAATGTTGTATTTGAGACCCCTGGGAAATGTTTGTTCTTTGAATGACCTGGTTGAGATGTGGGAGATCAAGATTCGCAAGAAGCTTGAGAAATTGCATGTCTCTGTAGGAGAGTTGCTCCAGAAAATTAAAGGTAATGTAATAGTATATACTACAAAATTTTATTACATGTCTATAGTCCCGACCAATCTTTAACGATTTCCGTGGATAGGATATGAATTATGAATGTCTCTTCATAAATATAATGCCTTGGCATTGCCGGGACTTCTTTCCCTGCCAACTTTGAAATGTTCTTTATATATTCTGCTTTCATAAAGGGGGATCACACATACTTTGATATTGAGCCATCCTCTGGTGTGAATGGTACACAACTCTATCCTCACCTGAAATATACCACAGTAAGTGAATTCTTAGACACACTAGCTTAGACTATTGGAATGTAGGGAAAGTGTGCAGTGTTTTCCTTTATAGTATTTTTCTAAAAATAACTTGAGAATGTATAAGTGCGTTTGTGTTGAACAAATTAACAATGTAATACCCCGTTCTGTTTCTTGCCCTGAAATTGGCTACAAGTGTCAGACTGGTTGGCACAAAATTAGCTACAAACTCAGTGCGTTTTGGATTACAGTTAGAAAAGCATGTTTGAGACAAAAGTAATTTTATTAACAGAGACCATAATCCTTATTTTTACTTTATACGTTGGATTTACTTTGTAAAACAGTGGAGCAGCAGGATTCAAATTTAGCTTGGAATTGGTTGTTCAGATTATAGAGAGATCCGTGTATTAAGTAGTGACTAATTGCACGGTAAACAACTGCAGTTTCAAGAAATTCGTGTCACAAGATAATGTGTAGTTTAATGTGTACTATTTAGATTACATAATTTATTTTGAAAAAAAATAAAATTCCATCTTCCTAAAAATTTGAGAAAATAATTATTTTATTGGAAAAAAAAACTATTCTCAGCCAATAAATAATCTCTCAACCCAAGATTTAAGCCATTTTTTTACATGAACAAACTCACTTCTGTTATGCCTCTTGCCCCCATCAAAATCAATACTATTCACATTATTGTCAATTTTGTTATTTGCAAACGGTATGTGTTCCGGTGTTAAGTCTGCTATGAATTCGCAGATCTAACACAAGCAGCAGAACCATGTGCATTTCTGGACACACCTCCTGATTTTCATAAATTACCCCCTGATTTTCATAAATTACAAGAAAATGTATTAAAATTTTACTTTTTATATCCTCTAAATTTATATATTGTACCCATTGGTCAAATTTATAACAATAATAGTTATTATTTATTATTTTTTAAATAAATTATTCACATTGATTTAGGATCTTCGATCTGTGTATACAAAAATATTAAGTGTGTAAAAGTGTGACCCTTTGTGCCTGCCTCGTCTGACCCCTTATATATAAAGGGTATAGGCAATAATTTTTAGAATCATTCGACTGTTATACATTTATATATTTAATTATCTTTAATGAGTCGTTATCTCATGTAATAATTTGTTATAAAAGGCCTATTAGATGTTACAAAGACATGTAAATGAATACATCTCATAAGCATATGAATACATATAAATCAGATATGAACAGTACAAGTTTGTCAATCTCAAATATATAAAGGTTAGATCAAGTAGGTCGATAGGACCACAAGTTCAATACGGTATGTAATAGATGATGGATTCAAAGTTTTTTGTCCCATCCATAAATTTTCCAGCCAACGACATTTCATCAATTATTTCGTTGGACTCTTCACAAACTTTGGATTCATATGCTTTCAGTTTGTTTGTAATATTTAACCATTCAAAGCCATAATTCACTGCATCTCTTACGAGATTAGTTTTTGTGTCCATTTCAATGTGTCGTCCTTTTCAATTTGACCACTTCTTGATCCTACATTTATTGGCCATCACTTTATTCATCACATTCAAATTCTTAGTAACAAGACTCTATTAAATATCATGCTTCTCAAATTTACGATAATTATAAGAAACCTTTTGATCCACAGTAAACTTTTTAATTCAAAAATAAATATAAAAATGATAAATTAAAAGAGATAAACTCTTTTTTTTTTGTTATTAAAATCGTTGAAAGGAAAAACACTTAAAAATGCTCCCATTGAAAAGTAATTTCTAAAAATACTCATTTAGAATAACTATTTTAATGTATATACAGATAAATAACTTAAGCTAAATATCACGTGTTTGGAATAATTTTTTAAAAGTAATTACTGGAAAGTACATTTTTTTAATTAATCCCGCCATTTTTTTTATGCTGAAATCTAGCTGATATAGATCATTGTATTTTGCACCAAATTATCCAAAATTTCAAGGAAAATACTGTTGAGCCAAAGCTAATAATTTGGCCGACAAAATTATTTTTGCCACAAATTGTGTGTTCTCGACACAAATGATTGATGTGAATAATTCAAAATCACATCATATTATAGCATGTTTGGCGAATTACCATTTCAGTTTTTTTTTTTTAAATTACGAAATAAATTAGAAATATTTGCTTAAAATTTAAAATTTTATTTTATCAATATTAAATCATACAGTAAATGGTTTTATTTGTGTATGATGAAAACGAATGAAAATTATTGAATAAGAAGATGTAAAAAATAAAAATTGAAGATAAACACAAATAATAATAAGAAAAACAACTGACAATTTTTTCTCTCCTTAAGGTGCTGTTTATTTAATGAAAATGAGTACAAAAGCGTAAAAAGAAAAACAAAAGAAAAGAAAGAATAAAGAATTAAAGTTAGATATAAAAAACTTAAATTTCTTTTAACTTAATTAAAAAAATAAGAGGGAGAAAAAACTAGATATCTTTTGGTACAATTTCTTTTTCCACCTTGGATCTTTTTGATACACGTTTTAAGGTACCATCTAGATGTAATCTTACTCTAGCCAGTTAAAATTATTATGAACAACGAGATTTTCTTTTTGAATATTCAATACAATATGCCAAAAACTCAATTTTGAGACCACTATTTATACTATAGCAACCCATACTTAATGATCTACAAACTCGGTAGTAGAAGCATAAAAAAAATTCGGTAGTAGAATAAATTGTGTGTGTCTTTTATTTTTTTTACTATGACAAACCTTCTTTTCTTCTCTTAAATTATTTCGTTGTCAGGTTATTATTTTTATTGACCATAAAAATCATTACAATTAATAAAATAATGTTACAATTGTCAAAATGAATAACAAATTTTAGTGATAAAAGTTGTGACAATTGTAAACAATGGACTAAATTAAAAAAAAAATTAAAATATAAATAAATTTAACATTCAGAATACTATTTGTATGTACGCTAAAAAAAATTAAAATTACTTTACTATTTTTCTCTCTCTCATAATTACTTTTGATTGTATAAAAAAATATTTTTTTCCTTTTGATTATCCAAAAGAATAATTTCCCCTTTTTAAATTCTTTTTTTTTTTAATTATATTCCCTCTTTTTTTTTTTTTTTTGAGGAATATTCCCTCTTCCTAAACCTCCAATCTTACAAGAATCGCGCATATTTTGCTCCAGCATACAATACAAACCTTGAAGAATTCCTATGCGTGTTTTTATTAGTATTATTTTTAGTAAAAAAGTTAAAAACTTTAATTACAATTTTGTTCCTATTTTTTAAAATTCAAAACACTTTTATGCAATCGTTAATTTAAAAATGTTGAGTTATTAACTTTTATTTTTTAACGTTAATTTTGTTTACTGTAATTAATAATTATTTAAATAAAATTAATTAATTTGTTTTATTAATGACATTATAATTCTTTTTTATTTTTAAATTATCATTTGGTTTAGTTAATTAATTTTTTAAAAAAAGTTATATAAATTTTAGTAAAAATAGGATTCAAACCCATATATATATATATATATATATATATATATATATATATATATATTTCACATAAAATTTATTTATTATCATATATTTATTTATTATTTTTTTATATTCTCAATAAAAATTTAATAATTTAAATAAAATTAAATAAATGGATTATTTATAAAATAAAAAATATATAAAAATATTTATAATTAATAATAAAAAATATTAAAAGATAACTATTAACACTTCTAAATTCTAAAGATCAGAAATATTTTATTTTAAAAGTATGAAAAATTAAAATTATAAATTTAGAAAATAGAAATTATGAATTTAGAATGACATCATAACAACGCACCTTACTTTTCTAAAAAAGAAAACAACTTATATATACATTAAAAAAAAAAAAAGAGCATATAGCCATATACAGCAGTAAAAATGTAAAAAGTAATGAGATAAAATAAATAAATGATATAAAATTGAAGAACTTAATGTGTTATTTTCATAGAAAACGTCCCACTACAGTAGAAAAATAATTATAATAATTATATATTCCTCTACAAATAGACAACCTGTTGGATTATTTAGTTGTAGTGAAAGATCCCTCCAATTGATAATGATTCTATACATGAATATATAATTCTTATATTATATCTTTTATTTGTGTGCGTATTTGTGAAAAAAAAAGTTATTTACTTATAAAGAAGAGAAACTTTAAGAAAAATTGTATCAAATATGAACCAAAAGATTAATCATAATATACCTCATAACAATACAATTTTGTTAGCACAAGATATGTTAACAAATTAACAAATGCTTTACAAATTATGCAACAATAAACACTAATAAATTAGTTAGAAAAGATTCCATTGAGTAAAACAAAATATTCCTTTAATAAGAGAGATTAACAACAGAGTGAAGTGGAAAGTTTGTTATGAATACAAACTAAAAGAATAACAAATTATTAATAATAATTAATTAATTAAAATTTATTTACTTTAATTTTTCCAACAACTAAGAATTATAGTAACATACTAACATTTATTTTCAAAATACCCATAATTTATCACGAAAATAAGATAGAGCAAACATTAATATTTTATATTTTTGAGAATCAACCATACTTCAAAATATTTCCTTAAAACTTATTCTAAACATGGAAAAGTGTGATATTTCAAAGTTCATTCTCTTAACAAATAATTTGTGATATTGAGTACAATCTACGTGCAAGTTTTTGTTACCTCTCAATCGTCCATTCATTCTCACCCCTATAACAGAAATTTTACATGTGATGTGAGATAGATTCTGAGTTTAAAAAGTATTTATAAAAGATTTACATTAACTTCATTACGAGTAGATAAGTAAAAATGAGGTAAATATAAATATTCTATAAATATATATTTTTTATTCCCTATTTTAAACTGAACCTCCACCTCTTTGTCCTAATCTATCGAAAAAAAACACACATTTAAAGCAAATTAATTCAAATACTCACAATCAATATATATTTCATTTATTACAAGAACGACACTTGTTTTTGTTTTATATTTTTAAAAATAAAAATAAGAAAAAGTTATTAAATTTTAAACAATAATCACAAAATAATAGATATTACATGGATACCAAAAATTTGTTCGAGTAAACGATACGCAAAGTTGAAACATTGTTGCAGGATTAACTTGTTGTGTAAATACTTATTAATTACTTGATTTATTGGACTATTTTAAAAAAATTAAAATATTTATTATATATAAATTTTAAATTTATAAAAATTTATTTAATTAATTTTTAATATTATTAAAAATTATTTAATTTATTTTTCTTTTATATTTTAACATATTTTATTATTAGTTATAATTATTTTTTTTATATATTTTACTTTTTATTTTATAAATCACTCTATTTATTTTATTTTTATTTAAAATATTAATTTTTTATTAAAAATACAAAAAATAATAAATAAATATATGATAATAAATAAAATTTATCTAATATATATAAATATTTTATAATAATTATTGATTAGATTATTAACTTAGTAGTTATTTTAATATTTAAAAATTAAAGAGAATTAAATTTAAATTCTTGGTTAAAATTTATTTAATTTTTTATTTAAATTAAATACTTAAATTAAATGATAAATTAAAAATAAAAAAATAATTATATTATAAAAAAATTATCAAAGATAACAAATCAAAGTCTTAAAATTGACGGAAGGACCTACGGATTCAGATTCTTTCAGCACAAAAACAAAATACTCAGAACTATAGTAAAGTAGTACGCAATTATTTTATTAATTGGCGCGGATTTTAAAGTGATCACAATAATTACGCGTATTTCGAAACATACGAGAAAAATGAAAAAAGGCCCAAAAAATATTATAAAAAACGATTAAAAGAAAGAGCCAATTGGGAGAAAGGAAAAGTGCAGATGAGTGGGTCCCACTGGTTCGAGTCCGATTCGTGTGGCTGAGGAACCCAAACGAATCAACGCCAAGCTAATCCTTCCCGACTACGCTGCATCAAAATTCTACGGTCAGATTTTTCCCGCACACATGCGATCCACGTACGACGAACATCTCACCGTTGATTTTAAGCAGTTGCACACTTTTCCTCCTTCTTCGGTCTTTTCTTTCATATTTTCATATCTCTGCTTCTCACTTCTCAGTTTCTTCTACTTCGCTCTTCGTCTGCGTTCAGAATTTCAAAGGTACCTTCCACAATAGCTGCGGTTTTTTAATTAATTCCTTCATTGAATTTGTTTCGGTTCACTACTTTTGTAGTTTTATTTTTTGTTGAATTCAATTTCACTGAAGTTGTTTCAATTTTGAATTGACACTAAAAGATGCAGTTACTAATCTGTATAGTAGTGATTTCTGTGTCAGGTTGGTGAGAATTGGATTTTTCTTTCTTCGTATGATTATGTTGAGTTCTGATTTCTGAATCGTATGATCTAGTTTTGTACATTTTTCTACACCTGCATACTGCATGTGATGGATCATTACTTATTGCTAATTTATGGTTCTCGAAATCAAGGATTTAAACGCTTGTACGGACAGACTATTTTTCGTGAGGTCAGAAATACTAAAATATAGCAGTGTGTTGTGGCGGAGAAAGTCAATTAATCTGTCAACCATGATGCCTCAGCCTGATGATATTGCGACACAAGCATGTCGTGATGCTGAGAGGGTTGAAGCTCAAGCAATGCATAGGAACCAATTGGTGTGGATGGCTCATTGGAAGCAAACAAGTTATAAATCAGCAACCCCTGCTTGCAATCGCTTAAAGATTGATTGTGAGGTGAAAGAAGAAAAAGAAGACAGCTGTGCCGAGCCGCGTGATTTACTTGGTGGGTTAGATAGCTCTACAAGTGCTGTTGGAGAAGCAGCTAGGGCCACAAGTGTTACCTTCACCAATGAGGCAGACCATGAAAAATCCAAGAAAGCAAGCTGTGATTCCAAATCATTTCCTACATTCATTTTTTCTCGAAAGTTAGATGGAAGAGTGTCTCTTCACAGGGAACAGGACAACGGGGAGGGTGGAAAATCTGAAACTGAACCCTGCTCTGGAGATGACAATGTTTCTCTCAACAGAGCTGGGACTTCTGGAGCAGGCTTATCATCAACATCTGCACATGCTCCTCCTAAAATAGAAACACTAGGAAAAGAGTGTCAAGTATTGTCTCAAGAAGTTTTACCGACAGCTCTGCTGATGAAATCTCCTTGGCATGCTGAACAGAAGAACCTAGCTGTTTCAACATCACTATGGAATGACTTTGTAAAATCAGATTCTGACATAGTGCCAAATGGACGTGACAAAGGGAAAACTGTGATGCCCCAGTTCACCCATGAACCTTTTGAAATTTGTCAATCAAGATACAATTTAGCATCCAAAGGGCGATTCACAAGCACCAAATATCATACCTTTTCTTCTCTTTTAATCAGCGAGAAGAAAATGAGTAACCTTTTAGATCCTCAAAAATCTTCTTTTTCAAGATGGATGCAAGGTGGTATTGCTCATTTACCGCATGATTCCATGGATGGTAGTGATGATAGATTATATTTTATTCGTGGTCAGCACCATGAGATTGAGAAATATGTTGCTAATCCAAATATTACATGCCAGACTGGACCCTCAGAGTCGGCTAAACCACAAAACCTTGATGAACTAAGCTCTGTGGTAGCACAAATGCCTTGTTCTATTCATGATGTGGGGTCTATGAAGGTATACACCAGTATAGATTCAGTTGAAGAATCGTCAAGAGGTCATCCCAAAATTTCCCAGGCAACTCACCATTTTCTAATGTCGAAAAAAACTGATGTTAACTTCTCTGACAGAGGTCAGTTCTTTAGAGAGCCAATAGCACCTACCAAATTCAAGGGAAATGCTTTCAATGAGATACTTGATTTCTCTCCACCCACGAGTGGCCATGCTCTGAAGCTGGAAGCTCCAGGGTGCTCCATAAAGAGTGAAGGAAGGGAAAATGTCCAAGATTTCAAATATCCAACATGCCTGAAGAATGAATCATCTGCTGACACAGATACTATGGACATTGATGCTTTGCGTAAGAATAATCCTCTTGAAATTAAGGCTTCATTTATTTTTTTTCCAGATATTTTTAGTTTGATTAATTACTTACATAATGTTCAATTTTCAACATTTTCAGATTCTAGTTTTAGTTTTTGGAGGGTGTTGTGTCTGCAATTTGGTGGCTTTAATGCTGTTTTCTGGCTAAACTGCTGATGCTTCTTTTTGTTGTCTGTTGCAGGTGATGTTCCATCGCAAACAAATAAGGTGATGTTTCTAGATATTAATGTTTGATCATCTTCATACCGTGGCATTTAATTTTTAATTGTTACCTGGTTTTTGATACTTTTTTATTTTTTATTTGATTTTGTGTTCGTAATTGAGACTTAATACATCATAGTCTGGCTTTTGGAAAAAAAAAAACGAATATCATTTATACATTCACATTGATTATGTTGAATGCTGAATGGCGTCACACAGAGAAGCAGCTAATTTGAGTGGCACTGTTTCTTCACACCTTAGACTTTGGATACACACGTGTACACATGCATCCATACACCCATATGTTTGCATTTATAATTGGTTTTTAAATTTAATAATCATGTTCCTAGTAAAATTTGATACAGTTCTATATTAAACTGAGAGGCTAATTAGGTAGTTGTCAAATTTTGAATTTTGTAGTGCTCCAAGGATAGTCAAAACTCGCTTACGTCTCAAGCTGCAATACTTTCTGCTAGAGAGAATGCCACAGCAAAATCAGTGAATACAGCAATACCAGATATAAACCAAGAGCCTCAGGAGCGTCTCGCTGAGGAAAGTCCTGTGGTTGACAGGGAGACTAGCACATCAAGAACCCACAGCCTTGATTTGGATCACTTTCTTTCTCATGCAGATGAGCATGCAAAGTCAAATTCTGGCAATAGTTCTTTGAGATCGGATCCAAGCAGCAGATGGGTCAAACGACTCAAGTTGTGCACATTGGGCTCTGCTCATGGCACTAAGAGTGCAAAAATTGGAGAAACTTCTTCGCATGAAAAAGTGAACAATATATTTGGCAAAATTATGAAATGTAACAAAACTAGTTTAGAACCCAAAATGGTTGATCATGCTGAAGGACAAATGGAACCAGATCTACCCGTAACAGTATCAACAAATGGGAAGTCCTCTTTTACTGAAGCAAAGAAAACTGTAGAAATCTCCCTTTCACATCCCTGGATTCAGAGATGGAGTCACAATCGTGCCGCATCATCTTCACAAAAGAGGCATGAATTAGGGGAGGTTCGTGAACCAAAGTCTTTAATTGCTGTGCTTGAAGAGTTTCAAAAGAAACAGTTTCCAAGCATTGCTGCCATGGCCCTGATGGGAAGGGCAATGAACAATTTGAATCCCTCTGAACTTACGAAGAAGGGACCTGTGATGGTTTGGAATATGAAGGGATTTTGAAATTCTTGGCCATTGGTGATATTAATTTCTCTTGAAGTTTATGGTGGGAGATTCTCAGGATTAGTTTGAGAGGAATACATGACACGGCATCATGCGGAGAAGTGAGAGATGCTCGCTCGGGCCATGTGTATGCCACAACACAATCATGTGGAATAGTTGCTTATCCTAATTCCTTGTTCTCCTCAATTGTAACAAAATATAAGCAGTGCATGCGTGCATTTTTTTTTTGTATGCAATAACTCAGGGTGGGAGAAATGTCTCAACAGGGGCTGAATCCTGTCTTCCTACCAAGTCATCTTGCCAAGTTAAGCATATATTAACAGCGTTAATAATAAGTTTTTATGGAATATGAAGGAGTTTCATATACGATTGTGTACCTTTTGCGTTGAATTTGTCATTCGTCAACAGTAGCTTTCTCAATCTGATGATTTCTGCTATTTTTTGAACTAAAAGATATTTAACATTAATCGCTTTCGTCTCAACACTTAAAACATGTATAATTCTCGAGGTCCGAAAGCATAATTTTTTGTTTTATTTTTATAATAAGCATTTCGAATTCTTAATAGAAATATAAGCAAGGACCGTAATGTATTCATGTTCACTGTTAAGGGAACGTTTGTTTGGGGATATTTTCTTGATGCCTGAGAATTTTAAATTGGAAATAGTAGTTTTTCATGTTTGGTATTGATTTTTAAAAATAATATTTCTAATAAAAAATGTTTGGTTCAACATTTGTTTGTCTGGTATGGAGAAGCCGTTTCGAACAGAGTGATCTTTTGTTCTAGGGAGTAGGGAGGACCAAGCACAAAGTATCCATATTCCAAAGGTGAAATAGAAAGACATAAGGAAGGGAACATTTGTGTGCCGAATCTGAGGGAAAGAAAAAGCCATTCACGCGCCAATTGAAAATCATTGGCATTTGCATCCGTCTTTTTCGTTCAAAATACGAATTGCATCCCTACAGTGTCCCCACAAGATAAGAGATCGTCTTCATGAGGAGTATCCATTATTTTAAACAACAAAAATTGCTAAGGATTATATATATATGAAACTATGTGAATTTTATATGCTGCCTGTGTAATAGTAATACTCTCAAATTCTCTTGTGCCCTTTAATTCATTATCCCAAGTAATAGTAATACTTCAGTGATACTAAAGAAGGAAAAAGTGTGACAGTTCACAATTCACATCCAGCTTTTCATTTTATTTACGTTCATGCATCTTTGATTTGATTTGATACACTATATTTATTCGTTCTATTTTTACATTCAGTGGGAGTCTTCTATTTTGCATATATAGCAAAAGGGGGTGCTGATTTCTCAATTGGACCCTTCTGTCCCCAAAGACGGTAAAAGTTGTTCCTTGGCATGCTTCTTTCTTCGAGCTACTTCTGGTCACAAGCCATTGAAAATAAGTACTTCGACCTATTTTATATGACAGTGCCATCTTCTATTGTTGCCTTCTCCAATATCACTGTGATTCCTGATCGAATGTGGAATCCATCTTCTGGTCTATCTGCTTCTTGAACGCCCTACAAACAAATCATTTGAATGGTAATAGATAGTAACATGATACTAATTAATGACTTGTGCCACAATTATCTAAGACAGAAAAACTATTAACTAAAATAATTGGCTCAAATGTAAAAACTCACATCTTTGTTCATGATGATGACATCTCTCCCGATCTTTGCATTCTTGTCAATTACGCAGTTCCTTCAACAAGTAACAAAGATCAGTTGGCTATATATTAGGTACATGTTAAGCTTATTCTTTATCATGATAAAGAAAGACAACATTTGTAGTACTTAGTGTTAATTTCTAAAACCAAATATTGAATTAGGTACCTGATTTTGGTATTCCTTCCAATCCCAATGGGAACCTTCCTCTCTGCCAGCAGAGAAGCAATTTCAGATTCAGTTTGGTAATAGTCAGCTCCCATCATTACAGTGTCCTGTAAAAGGTGCTTTTAGAATTTTAGATGAAACAGAATGGTCTAGATATTATGGTAGTTTTTTTTACCTGGAGCTCAACACCATAATCCAAACGTGAACGTTCACCCACAATGGAATGTTGGATAGTACATTCTCTCAGGAAACATCCATGGGAGATTATTGCATCCACAATCTACAGAGCAACTCAAACATGATGAGTGATAAATCTCATGAGACTAAGAGCAAACTTTTAAGATAGATGGTCACAGACACAGTCATACCCGGCACTTGTCAATCTTTGTTGGTGGTAGCAATCTTGGAGATGTGTAAATGGGTGTCTTGGGATCATAAAATTTGAACATTGGATTCTGCAAGCAAGAGAGTAGCATAGCATAAAACAGATATTAGTTTCAGTTTGAGACTTTCAAGTCAATGACTGTCATTTGCAACATTCTAGCAGCTACTATGGTAGGGTAGCTTGAACCCACCTCTTCAGTAAGAGCCAAGTTAGCATCGTAAAATGATTTTATTGTTCCAATGTCTTCCCAATAGTCATTGAAAAAGTACGCCTGAAAAGAGGGCAATAGACATTCATTCAACTTGTATTGTTACCTCATTAAAGCAGTGATTAGTTCCTTGTAAATGCAAGATCAAAACATTTCAGAAGACATGTTTGTTTAGAGCAATTTCTCTTACTTGGACATTGTTTTCCCTCACTGCTGCAGGAATGATTTCAGATCCAAAGTCATTGGACGTAGGATATCTCCATTTCAGAAGCTTCAGTAAAACATCTGTCTTGAATACATACACCCCCATAGATGCAATATATGGTGACTTTTTTGCTTCATGGGGTGGCAGCCCGAGCACAGAGGTATCTACTTGCTACATAGAAGCAACAGTAAAACATAATTGAAGAATAATATAAATTAATTTACTCCTTTAGCCACATCACCATTAAACTCTAAGTATCAATTAATAAGTATGTTTAAAATTAATTGTTTTTTTTTTTTTTTGTTTCGTTCTTTCTGATAGTGACCAACAACCAATTTTAGTTAAACATTGACTGGTCTTTGGACTTACCATTGCTTTCAGATCAGCACCTTTGGGTTTTTCTGAAAATTGGATGATGCGACCTCTGCTATCTGCCTTGACCAATCCATAATCTGATGCACGGCTGAAAAACAGGCAATTCGAAATGAAACTTCAAATAAATTTAAAATGTTTTGTGTTGAGGAAGTTACTCTTTTTCTATTGTGAATTTGTGCCCCTTTCCTTCTCAATAAAAGAGAATATATTCTCCTAGCAGCACAGTGATATCAAACAAACAAAAGTTGCAACAAAAAGAAACACATGTAAAAAAGAGGACTAAACACACCTGTCATCTACAGCAGCACATGATACTGTAATGTCTACATTTCTGTCAACGTGACTCTGCATATTTATTATAAGATAGATAATCAGCAAAAAAATGTGAAAATAAAATGAAGAAACACTCCAAGTATGAACTCGGCGTGCCTAAGAAATTAACAATTAACATGTATACCTGCACAAGGTCCATGTAGTCCATTCGGTATAGATGATCTCCGGCCAAGATCAAAACATTCTCAATGTTTGTGTGCCTGGCATCCTACAACATTCAAACTATTACTGTCCAATTCAACTTGAGAAGAAAAGAAAAAAGGAGGGACATGCAGTAATGTATATACACAAATTTGGTATGTACTAAAGATTATGTTCCAACCTCAAATACCCATGTAAATTGCCTCACAGCATCTGCGGTTCCTTGGAACCAGTTCTTTCCAGCTTCTCCTTGTGTTTGAGTAGCAGCCAGAACCTGGTCAGTATTTGAATTGTTTAATCATATTAAATTATAATGAACAAAAACAGTGGATTGGTCAACAATCCTCGCCCTGTTGCTCCCTCCTCCCAAAATACAGTGAAATCATTCTTGTGGCTTATACTTCTCTATCAATCACAGCCAAAACTGTATCTTTGATAAAAAAAAAAAAAGTACTCCCTTTGAACTTAAATATATATTTTTTAAAGTGTTCTTAATAGTAACTTGATATCAAGAATAAAAAGGCATCATTATAATTAGAATCACAATTAACTGAAAAGTATTTTTGGGATGACATCATTAAATAGAATTAAGATAGTTAAAATTTAGTTATATTTGATTTCAACAATATTCTTTTTTGTTAATTATATTTAGATCCAGATCCAGAGCAAGTATAATACAATTTTATGAATATCTGATCATTTTATAAGTTCCACAAATATATCTTACACAAAAAAGCAACCAGAGAGTGATGTATGAGTGATTTATGACCTCTAACAATCACCATCGATTCAGTTCTGTGATATCATACCTCCACACATCCATCGCCAAAGTTGATTCCGTTTCCAAAATAGGTGCGGGAGATGTGACGGTTGAGGGATGCAGAGTTGAATTGGGTCAGCACAAATATTTTGTTAAGGCCACTGTTGATGCAATTGCTCATTGGGATGTCTATAAGCCTGTAGCATCCACCAACAGGAACCTGCAACACACATACTTTATCATCTTAACATGATGGAACTCAAACAAATTTTATTCTCTCCAAAAAAAAGTGATGATTTATTTACTCACAGCAGGTGTGGCAGCTCGTTTTGTAAGGGGAAAGAGTTGAATCCCAGGACCCCCTCCCAATATGATGGAAACAACATTTTTTGGATCAGCCTTTGTTCTGAGAAACGATGGCATTTGAAAGGCCTGAAAAAAACGACCATTTATCAAATAATGACATAAAAATGTTAGCCACAGAAACAAAGGACCTTGTCTTAAACAACAGAATTGAACCTACCACTGATTCTTTGGTGTTACTTGATGTAAGAACAGCAGAAACAACACCAGGTTTGGCCTTCTTCACCTTCTCCTGGGTTCTCAAACTTGAGGCCAATTGGTTAACGATCCAGGGACTGTAATTCAGACCCCCTTTGATTCTCTCACCTAAAAAACCACCATCTTGACGAAAAGTATTGTCTTTTCTGAATTTTACCAAATGGGTATTGGCTTTCAAGGCCACACAAGCAGACACCATTGTGTTGGTCTCAAATCTCAATACTACTAAGAAACCTGAATTTCAGATGTCACAGATGGTAATCAGGTGCAACAGTTTCAATTCCTTGCAATGAAAGAACCAACCTCCAAATCTCAAAAGCTTGTACTTTTAAGTTCCAACTGTAAGCAAACCAAGTGAAGTATGCATTACATTAAAATAGTACAACACAAAGCAGGAGGAGACAGAGATACACAGTTAATTCTTAATTGTGTCAGAAACTTAAAAGTAACACTAAAATAATAACAATGAACAGAAAGAAAAATCTTACTTTAGACTACCCCAGATGAAGTAGTAGGAATATGAAAAGTAAAACCAAGGAAGATGAAGAAATAAATTGTGAAAAGTAACACCACCCAGGTTACTTGGACAGGAATTTTAAGGTGAACAGTTAGATTATGAACTATGAAGAGAACCAGAGTTAAACTAACTTTTGAGTATGATGAAAATGGGAATCCTGAGAACTGATCAAAGTGATATTTAGATGATTGAATACGGGAAATGAATGTGATCAAGTGGTGTTGAAGGTTGTGGTTGCATTTATTGGCTTGTGAGCCAGAAGAACTATGATCACGAGAAAGATGGGAAAAATCTCACGTCTTTGGTATATATGATCAATTTCCAAAAACTAAAAGCGATCGAGCATGTGAAGTATAATTAAAAATAGTAGAGTTGGTTTGCTTCTATTTTCTATAATAATCTGTAGATCATGAATGTCTCTCGTTTCCCGTAGTGATAGTCCAAGTTTCTAGGCTCCTCTTATAGATGGAAAAGTCATTAGGAAACAAACACCTGTCAATTTCATGCACTAGCCATACGTGAAATCAAAGAGGAAAGTTTTGATATACTGTGTAGTAAAATTAATCAACAAATTAATTAATGTCAATTTCTACGGCTGTTATTTGATATATGTGCAAGACACTCACTACTTGACATTTTGCAATTGCAACATTTGTTTAGTTGATTATGAGCATTACTTAGCTAATCTACATAGGCATGATGATTATTGTTCAATTTGATTGAGTTTGATGTAGGCTTGTTTTCATGCTCTGCATTGCCAACTGGCATTTCCCCATCCAACTATGTAGCCTGGTTAAATCAATCAAGTGAAAGATTAATTGAAATTACTTAGTTCCATTTTTATGTCCTCAGTCCCCCTCTTTTTCTTAGAGTTTAACATACATGTAGTGTTACGTTAATAACTAAAAATAAATCAATTTTAGTAAGATTTTTTAAAAAAAACAACAACTTATTATGGTGATTTGCTATTGGATAGTACTATCAAAAGTAATTTTCTGTTCACTTGCTAATTCTTAATTAAAGTGATTTTGTTCCACTAGATGTCAAAATTATTTCGACCAAGGGGGTCAAAATAAAGATTTAACAATGATAATTGTTGGAAGTTACTAATATTTATGATTTTTTTTTGTCTATAAATACTCATTAATTTTAATTTGTACAATGTAATAAAAGTTGAATCTCTATTACTAAAACTTGTAACTTACCTGATTTTTTATGTCAATATTTCGTAACTGCATCTATACACATTAGTACACTACATTCATTTTCATAATTAGAAAATGGAATTTGTCAACAATTCACTCTCCTCCCCCCGCTTCCCTCTCAAAATTACTTCAAGTAATGACAACCTAATAAATCAGTATCACGATGCTAAAACCGAACTAAAACTAGTTTTTCTTTGATATAAGAAAGTTTCTTTTTTATTTACAATCGAAAAAATGGTGTTGCTTGGTGGATTCAGTGGGACCCATTAAGGTACAAGTTAGTGATTGTTCAAAGGTGGGGTTGAGACTTGAGAGCTCTCTTCCAGAAATTGGACACAGAGCCCACAGCATGCATTCACGGTTCTCAATTTCTCATGTGCGGGCCCATTCGGCCCACCATTAAATTCTGTGTTTGTGGTTCCCATGCATCAATCATGTCATATGGCATGGTATGCAAATTGCAAACGCGATTAATTAACAACATTTTAACTGCGCTACTACCAAACATACATCACAAAATGAGGATAAACTATTCCCAAACTACCTAACTCTGCCTTTGTTTATCTTATCTACGCTTTTTTTTTTTTTTTTCATTCTATGTTTTTCCTATTCCTTTTAGTGGGTATAATTTTAATTTTAAATAAAATAAATAAATAAATGATAAAAGGTAATGGATATTGGATAGTTATAAAAAAAAAAAAACAGTTATTAAAAAGATAAAATTATTCATAAAAATGTGAAGATCAAAAAGATGATTATTAAAAGTGATGTATCTTAATACGGTTTACAGGAGAAGGAGAACCACAAAAAAATGCTACAATTCTTTTTTTTTTTGGAAGAATATAACAAAATAAGTTGCTGGCTTAAAATTTTGTTTTTAATGGATAACATATAATATCTTATGATGTACAAATAAGATAGAATAATTATTTTTGTCTTGTGTTTTTTGCGGGCCATTCTCCCTGAATTTTCAGGTTACTATAAAGTTTGATAGGCTTTTTTTTTTTTGTACTTGATTTTATTTTAATATCACTTTGGATGTGCACGAGATGTATTGTAAACTGGCAACCCAAGAAAAAGATGTATTGTAAACTTTCATTTTGTTTTTCGAAATTCGTTTAGTTTGGCACCTTGGCTTTTAAATAAAAATCTCATTTCAAACAAATATGAAAATAATGTGATCGTATTCAAAACTTTCAATTGAGAGACACGCGTCAAATAACATATTTAATTTATTAAAGAATTTGTAACTTAGTAAAAAATTATACATAAAGATATATCAATTAAAAAAAAAATCATGAATACTCTAATTTTATATATACTTTTATCAGTTAAAAAAAAAATAATGATAATGAATACTTTAATTTTATATATATTTTTTTAATGGATGATGTAAATTATGAGATTTGTGAAGTTTTTTAATAATAATATTTTCTATAAACTCCTAGGCTCCTTGTTGCAAAAATAAAATAAAATTAATCAATGTTTATTTTTAATTGATTTAACGGTTTAAAATCATTCAGTTCTATTCTGAAAGTAAACGACATACTGCATTTCAAAATCGAACTCGTATACCTGTCAAGTAACATAATATTGACAAATTATAAGGGTACAAAACAAATTGATATTTATTCTTCTAAAAAAATAAAGAATTTTGTTTTTGGTCGAATACAATAAATGAATTAGTACAATACAATATAGGAATCAACATGAAGGCTTGAAGGGTACAATATTATAAGCAGATAAGAATTACAGTGAGTATTGAGAGAGATTGATGTAGCAGTACTACAACTTGTATTTGAGTGGGAAACTGGGAAATAACATTTTGCAAGAAAGAAACAAGCACGATATGCTAATATATATATATATATATATATATATATATATATATATATATTTATAATATCTTATGTTTTGAACTTTAATTTGCACGATGTAAATATCTAATTTCTTCTAATGAATTCAACCATGTTTGATTGATTGTTTGCTTGTGTTTATTTTTTATCATTGTTAATTTGTTGATTGTTTGTTGGATTCATAGAGTACATGATGGTAACCATTAATCATCTAATCATAGTTCCCTTCCATTCCATTGCCGCGTGGACCGTACACCTGTCCAGCAAATTGAATCGGAAATAGTAGTTATCCAGAGTGTTGTGTTTTGTCCACCAAGTGCCGTAAAATATCGGGCACAGTCAGCTAAGAAAATGACCAGAGTTATAGTGTTGACACTGAAAAAATAAAATAAAAAGTTGGATTGAATTTATATGATATCAAAATCATAATATCATTTTTTTTTTATATCGAATGTCATAACGCTTGATTGTTGTTGGTTTAATTTTTTTTTAAACAATAAAATATAAATACGATTTTTTTTTTGTTAAATAAATCATTTATCTTACATACGAACCTAACAAGACCTGGTACCCGTTAAATCATAAATACCAAATATTTATGATAAGATTAGGATTCACTAAATTATAGAAAAGTCTTGTTCTAAAAGTGCATAAAATAATAAAATGACTCATAAAAAGCAAAATAGTTTTTACAGAATTATTTCAATTTGGAAAAAAAAAACAACTTACAAAGTGACAAAATTCACGTGGCATGCTAAGCTAATGCTATGGTGGTAATCAGTGGATGAGGATTTATAGCTATTTAATTGTGGAGGATATGGATTATCGACCGCAAAAATTATAGTATAACTAAAAAACTCATAAACACAAATATATTAAATATAACTGTATTTAATTATCCTCATTTACCATCGATGTAGCCACTTTAGCATCATTCCCTATGACCAATTGAATTTTAAATCTTCTCTGCCATGTAATATACCGATCTTACATTTTGATCTTAGTTATCCATACGTAGGAGCAGAGCTCATGCGAACCATTACTCCATTAATTAGAAATATTAAACGAGAGGCAATAATGTCACATACCTCACCTCGATCACCTTTTCTCTCACACGTAGTTAGCTTTTATTTTAATGCACGTGAGCAAGTTATGAGATTCTTGTTTCTACAAGAGAGACATGCCCAACAGAACTGCACCAATTGCCTTAGCCATCAGAGTTGTCCCATACGTGCACATGAATTAACTTATTCTATGCAAGGTTTTTTTTTTTTTTTTTTTTTTTATCTTAAATGATTTTGCATTGAAAATGTGACAATCATGGAAGAGGGAGAGCAAAATGTAGCAAAGTATTAGTTGGAGAGTTTCCATGTGGGAGACACTTATCTCACAATGTTTAGATCCAAATCTTGATTAGTAAGCACTCATTGATATTAGTTTAAGGTGAGATTCCTTGTGTCTCCAACACCCTAATATATATTGAGCAGATGGCAATGGCAAGAAAGTAGAACCCAAAACTGAATACTATACTCAACATCACCTAGCTAACCTTCTCTTTTCCTAAGGAAAAATGGTAGCCTCTAATTTCCATGCTCGTTCAAACAGCATGCCCTCTAGACCACACCCTCTCTTCCTACAATGCAATGACCACTTTGACAGGTTAATGTCTTCCAATGAAACCTCATCCTCCTCTCCAACGCTTAGCCATAAGCTAGGAGGGTTGCAAGATCTGCATGAATGTGTTGAAAATTTGTTCCAACTTCCCCTAACTCAAGAAGCACTTCACCGTGAGCGTCAAGAAAACTGGGTAGATGAGCTTCTGAATGGATCCTTGAGGCTCCTAGATGTCTGCACAGCCGCCAAGGACTCTCTATTGCACACAAAAGAGTGCATGCGAGAACTTCAATCAGTTATGAGAAGGAGGAAGGGAGGTGAAGTGGAGCTCAAGGCTGAGATTAAGAAGTTCTTGACTTCTAGGAAGGTGGTGAAAAAGGCCATCTCAAAAGCCTTGGCAAATTTGAAGGCTACTACAAAAAGTTGCAACATCTCATCTACAAACAAAGACAATCATCAATTGATTGGCTTATTAGAGAATGTGGAAGTGGTGACTCTATCGACATTTAAGGCACTACTTCAATTGATATCAGGGACTACACAATCAAAGTCAAGGAGTTTGGTTTCCAAGCTAATGCAGACCAAGAAAGTTGGTTGCTCACAGATGTCAGATGAGAATATTGAATTTGCCCAACTTGATGAAGCATTGCAAACAAGCAAATTTGAAAACATGAATAAGCTACAAAACCAATTGGAGAAAGTGGAGTCTCTTACTCAAGATATTGAAGAAGGCCTTGACTTTCTGTTTAGGCGTTTGATAAAGACTAGAGTTGCCCTTCTTAACATCCTCAATCACTAGTTTAGTTCAAATTATCTGGGGCATCCAAATTTTGTCATGTATAGATATAGCTTTACATGGTAGTTCTAAATGTAAATATCTACTTGTGATATTGAAATTGTTAATCAAATATTAGTTTTGTTATCATCATATTGAGCAATGATCATTTCCTTACTCGAGTTATTTCATGACAATATTAAATAGTGATTGATTTGATTTGAGGGAAAGAAAAAGCCATTCATCGCATTTCAACTATATTAAGTGTTGATTTGATTTCTCTATAAATTGATAAAATATTAAATAGTGACATTCTCTCCTTGATTTAAATTAAACTATTTTTCTAATTTACTTTAAATCAATGGTGAATGTACTTTTAATTTATCAGATTTTATACTGATATATTTTACAGAATTTGAATTTGCGTGTTAAGATAAAACAACTATTTCTGAAAAAAAAAGGCTGATACATTTTTATGATCATAGCATGTGGATGTGTATCACATGTTTTAGCAATATGAAATGGATATATTTTTCAAAAGGATGAAAATGGATTAGGCTAATTTAGTTTTTCCTGATTTCATAGTTTTAAGATTTGAATCTAACCTTGTAAAAAAAAAAAGATTTGAATCTAGTCTATTACTATCTACTTGATACTAGATCTTGTTTTTATTTATAAATTATAATTATAAAAGTATATTTTGTTTGCCTTAACTTTCTTTTTAACTTAAAATTACATTAAAATCAAAACTTAAACTGGAAGCTTTAAAGTAAAATGAGTTATTTGTCAATTTTTATTTCTTTTAACTTAAAAAATGACCTTAGAGAGGGACAAAAGAGCATGGAAAGAGAGATGACAGGAGGGTTCACGTTCACCTACACTCTTGTGTTGCCACTTGCATAGCATTGGAGAAAATAGCTGGGGAGGATCAAGCCCACGTTCCAACTTAAGACTACCCATTGTTTATATTGGCATTCAGAAGTCCCACATTGGTTAGAATATTAGAAAACAGAGTCTTTATAATTGTCTGACAAACAAGTCAGTTCGCCGAGCTGTGTAGCGTCAGCTTGTAACCCATGAGGGGGCACCAGAGTGAAGGGACAAGGCTTTGGCTTTGCTAAGTTGGTTTGGTTGCTGCTTCTTGCTGGCTTGCCCACTCCAAGTTTAGAGTTGAGCCGCGTGATCTGAGCCAAAGCACAGATCTCTTGGTTCCTAGACTAGAGGGTACAGCGTGAGGCTGGTTTCACAGAGCAGCGAACACCTCTGGCTCTTGACAGTGGAGGGATTACAGGCTGCTGCACTCCCAATCCGTTGTGCTTGGTGAGCCTAGCTCTTGAACCATCATTCTTTTTTAATAAATCAAATTGAAATTTTCCTGTTGTATTTCTTAAACATTGCCGAGGTTGTGTAATGTCTGAATTTATATTCCAATTATTTGGGGCTTTAGCTATATGAACCTTGTTGAGAAGACTTCTGAGCTAGCTTGCAACTTGCAACATACAAAATAATTGGCAAAAGAGGATTAATTAATTGGTAATGATCTGGGGACACTGCATAAACATTGCCACCAAGAAGTGACCAATATATTAGTATCTGAAGATGATGAGTCCTCATTGTCATGTCGTTAATCTGTCCTGTTGTAGGTAGACATTTTCAAAGACTTAAAGTCAATTATGTTAGGAAACAGCTCCTCTCATCCTTCAGACAGAAGCTCCCATTACAATGCATGTATCACACACATCATGCACTATTATATTGTCTAGATATGCCACTCTGCAAGAATCCATGTGATTTCCAACTTACAAGTAAAAAATTTAGGGATGAGTTGGAAGCATGGGGAATAATGGTGAGGATGCTGGGATCCAAATCAAGATGATATAATTGCATATTCATTAGGTGACATTTCCGGAAAAAAAAAGTTTCTCTTGTCTCCCATAATCTGTTTGTTCATTTGCTATATATAAAGCAAAAGCCAACCACAGGCTTTCAAACAAACTCTACACATTACCTTCTAAAGCATCTGTTTCCTAAGAAGAAAAAATGGCAGCCATTGAAAAGAAAACACAAAGCTTTCTACATCTTCGCAGCAACAGCTTGCCCTCTGCAGCTCATCCACTTGTATCACAATTTGAGGAGCAATTGCAAAGATTGAAGGGTTCTGAAACCACTTCTTCATTGTCATCATCTTCAGTGTGCCATAAACTTAATGACATGCTGGATTTGCATGATTGCACTGATAAGATGCTTCAATTGCCAATCAAACAACAAGTTTTGGCACAAGAGTGCAATGATAAATGTGTTGACGACCTACTAGAAGGGTCTCTTAGGCTCTTGGATATCTGTACTACAGCTAAAGATTGCCTTCTGCAATCAAAGGAAAGCATGTGCCACTTAATGTCGGTCATCCGAAGAAAGAAAGGAAATGAAACTGAATTCACGGTTGAAGGGGTTAAATACTTGGCTTTGAGGAAAAAGATGAAGAAGCAAATTCGCAAGGCCCTGGAAAATTTGAAGCAGAAGGACAACAACACTTCACAAATGCTGAGCTTCTTAAAAGAAGCAGAAGCAATCACCCTGAGCTCATTAGAACAATTGTTACTGTTTATCTCTGGCCCAAAAGGACACTCAAAGCACAGCAGATGGTCATCAATATCCAAGTTGATGCAGCCTAAAAGAGTAATTTGTGACTCTCAAGAATCAAACACAAATGAATTTGAAAAGGTGGATGCTGCCTTGCAGTCTCTCATCAGTCACGAGCCTTCATCTTTTGAGAATTTTCATTGTCATATGGAAAATTTGGAGCTGTGCATTCAAGATCTAGAAATAGGAGTTGATCACCTCTCAAGAAAATTAATTAGAAACAGAGTTTCCTTTCTAAACATATTGAACCACTAATCATAGTGGTAGTACCGATATGAACTTTGTGCACTCAATTTTCCCCCATGAGTGTCACACAACTGTACATGAATGTGATTAAATCTGTTAATATTTTACTGAATACATATTATTTAAGGATCCAACTATTGTTATTTCTCTTTTGTCCAGTTCCTATGTGTACCCTCTACATCTCATCTTTCTGTTTCCCTTTTTCTTCCAAATGTTAATCATTAAAACGTTGAGAAGGGAAAATAAAATAAAATGTTCACCAGATGCCATGTTGCTAATCATATTTTTTAATCAAGTTTTATTTCTTCTTTTTTGGGAAAATAAAATGAAATGGTGAAGGGATATCCTAGCTGTTTATCTTACAACTGCCATTAGGTTGATGATTAAATCAAAACCTAATGCCTGCACATGTTCTCAAGTTTTATATGCTAAAAATAATGAAAAATAATCTGGTTGTGTTCGTGTAAAGAGGACAAGTACTGAATAAGCATATTATCGTCAAATATAGCCCATGTGCAATTACAAAATGTGGAGTTATCAATATCATGCATGTAATCTAATGTTGGTTAATTAATAGATATTGAATAGGTGATACCGCTAAACATAGCCATTGATTAGAGATTGACAGCTAGGATATGTGTTTTTAATTATTAGATATGTATGCTTTGCAGTGTCCCCAATACCCTTAATTCAGTTCATATATTAGCAGTAGCAACCTGCAAAGATTCTATTTTTCAATAAATTGTCCGTGTGATTCGCAAGTTAAAAAATTGAAGGATGAGTTGGAAGACTAATGCAGATGAGTCCCATGATATAGATTGAAAATTGGTTAAAAAATTGTGCAAGTGGGGGAGAAAACAAGAAGACGCATTGAGTGGGAGACACTGCATTAACATTTCTTTGATATGTATAGATTCAAAATTGAATAAATCAGTGATATTAGTTAACATGAGATTTATGGTGTCCCCTGTACCCATATGATATCTTGAACAAAGGCCAATAAAAAAAATTAAGTTTGGTTTTGCAATTGAGGCTCCACTTCACCTCCCTCCTATTCTCTTACAAGTCTATCTTTAGCTTTTATTTTAATGCACTCACGAACAAGTGATGAGATTCTTGTTTCTGCAAGAGAGACATGCTCAGCAGAACTTGAGCCATTGTTTTAGCCATCAGAGCAGTCCACACGTGTAAATGAATTGCATTATTGAATGCAAGTTTTTTTTATAGTAAATTATGTGCATTGATAACATCAATCATGGAACAAGGTATTAGTTGGAGAGTTTCCATGTGGGAGACACTTATCTCACAATGTTTAGATTCAAATCTTGATTAGTTAGCCTCATTGAGATTAGTTTAAGGTGAGATTCCTTGTGTCTCCAACACCCTAATATATATTGAGCAGATGGCATTGGCAAGAAAGTAGAACCCAAAACTGAATTCCATACTCAACATCACCTAGCTAACCTTCTCTTTTCCTAAGGAAAAATGGAAGCCTCTAATTTCCATGCTCGTTCCAACAGCATGCCCTCTAGACCACACCCTCTCTTCCTACAATGCAATGACCACTTTGACAGGTTAATGTCTTCCAATGAAACCTCATCCTCCTCTCCAACGCTTAGCCATAAGCTAGGAGGGTTGCAAGATCTGCATGAATGTGTTGAAAATTTGTTCCAACTTCCCCTAACTCAAGAAGCACTTCATCATGAGCGTCAAGAGAGGTGGGTAGATGAGCTTCTGAATGGATCCTTGAGGCTCCTAGATGTCTGCACAGCCGCCAAGGACTCTCTATTGCACACAAAAGAGTGCATGCGAGAACTTCAATCAGTTATGAGAAGGAGGAAGGGAGGTGAAGTGGAGCTCAAGGCTGAGATTAAGAAGTTCTTGACTTCTAGGAAGGTGGTGAAAAAGGCCATCTCAAAAGCCTTGGCAAATTTGAAGGCTACTACAAAAAGTTGCAACATCTCATCTACAAACAAAGACAATCATCAATTGATTGGCTTATTAGAGAATGTGGAAGTGGTGACTCTATCGACATTTAAGGCACTACTTCAATTGATATCAGGGACTACACAATCAAAGTCAAGGAGTTTGGTTTCCAAGCTAATGCAGACCAAGAAAGTTGGTTGCTCACAGATGTCAGATGAGAATATTGAATTTGCCCAACTTGATGAAGCATTGCAAACAAGCAAATTTGAAAACATGAATAAGCTACAAAACCAATTGGAGAAAGTGGAGTCTCTTACTCAAGATCTTGAAGAAGGCCTTGACTTTCTGTTTAGGCGTTTGATAAAGACTAGAGTTGCGCTTCTTAACATCCTCAATCACTAGTTTAGATTATCTGATCCATCCAAATTTTGTAATGAATAGATATAGCTTTACATGGTAATGGTAAATGTAAATATCTAGTTATACATTGAAATTGTTTACTCAAATTTTATTCTAATATGAAAAATAATATTTCTCTCTCATTTCTATGATTATGATGTTTTGAATGTAAATCATTTACTAAAAAAAAAACTTGCGTTTAGTAATGTAATTCATCTACACGCGTAGAGTGCTCTGATTGCTGAAACAATAGCTGGAGTTAAGGGTGACAAAATAGGCTAATCTATCAAGACCGGGGCAGGCGGACCGACCCGTTTATGATCGGCGCTAGTCAGAAGGGTCAACCTGCATCGACCTCGCCATCAGGCAGGTTGACTCTTCTGACCCACCTCAGTGCAGGGTGGTTCCGGTGTTGGCACAGCTACACGCTTTGGAGCTCCGTGTGCGAGGCCAGGAGGCTCTAGATGCGCACTTCGACATCGATGGCTACGCTGTAGAAGAATGTTTTTACATCGGTTATATATAACCGATGTAAGAAGATGAAAAAATAAAATTTATAAATAACGTCCTAGTCAGCAGCATACACGTAGGTTCAAAGATATATTCAGATATTAATTCCAAGCTCTGGAAAAAAAATTATAATACAAAAATATGAAAACAAAAAACTAATAAAAAATTTAATTGAGATTGAATTTTAATATTTAAAAGGACGAACAATATATATTAATCTTAAAATATTAACTATATTTTTATTTATTATGTGTTAATCTCCGGAAAAGAAAACAGTATTAACTATTTATTTTCTAATAATCTCTTTATTTTTATTTTTTTCATATTTCATCTAAATATTTAAATGATTACTTTACAACTTACATCTAAAAAAAGCTATTTTCGTTTTTCACTAGTAGATCCTCCCGCTCTCGCTTTGAGAGTCTGTCGCAGTCGTTTGGGGTGCGCTGGTAAGTTTTGAGTTCTGTCCTGTTTCTTGTTTATAGTTTCGAGTGTGGATGAATGCAATGCCTGTTTACTTATTTATGCTTCTTATTATCTATGAAAAAAATTGTTCAAGCATCTAACGTTGGTTGTGGGTATAATAACATTGTACCATTACCGTTCTCGTCTAGATACACTTGAAATGGGGTCGATGATTCTCTCTCCTGAGTTTTAAGAGACTGAGAGTTTCTCATTATTATTTCGCTCGCTTCCTTATTGTTGTTTATGTTTTACAGGAAAGTAATGGAAGATGTTTATAATTCTCAATCACCAATTTCACTAGAAAGTACATATCAACCAATTTTTGATGCAGAAAATGCAAGGAAAGAGCTTGCAAAACAATTATTATGCATGACTACCCACTTTCAGTAGTGAACCATCTTGGTTTTAGGAGATTTGTGGCTGCTCTCCAACCCTTGTTCCAACTTCCTTCTACAAACATGCTCAAGAAAGACATATCTGATGTTTTTTTATTCTGAAAGAGATTTGAGGTTGTTTAATACTTTTGACGGAAGAGTTGCCATTACATGTGGACTTCAAGCAATCAAAAAAGGGGATATATGTCTGTCAATGCACATTATATTGATAGTTCTTGGACTTTACAAAGTTGCCCATTGAGGTAATAAATTAGTTTCCTAGTCATATTTGATATTGCATACGTATTATATGACCTTTATGTATGGTAAAATGATTGAATGCGAATCTTATTATGCTAGGTTCATTTATGTTTGTGTTACTCACTCAAGTGATAGACTTTGCCATGCATTCTTTGATTTTCTGATGGATTGGAAGTTGATACAAAGTTGTCCACTATCACTTTAGATAATTGTTGCACAGATGATGATTTGATTGAGAAAATTAAGTATAAGTTTCTGTTGAAGACTTTATTGAGGAATGGGCCTTTACTTCAAATGCATTGTTGTGCTTATATGTTAAATTTGATAGTAAAAGATGGGTTAGAAGTGGTGAAAGATGAAGCAGAAAAGATTGGGAATAGTGTAGCATTGGACTGCAACACCTACAAGGAAGGCAAAGTTTGAGAAGAATGCTAAACAATTGAAAATTCCTTGCACTAAAAATTTGAGCTTAACATACTTGAAACTTGATTAATGCCATTTTCTAATGATACGTACTTAATGTGTTATTATGGAATAACTTTGAGTCATGAAATGATCATTGCTCAATTATGATACTGCAACCAAAATTTGGGTAAAATGTTTCAATCATTCAATGTATCTATATATCTATACATTACAAAATTTGGATGCCCCAGATAATCTGAACTAAACTAGTGATTGAGGATGTTAAGAAGGGCAACTCTAGTCTTTATCAGATGCCTAAACAGAAAGTCAAGGCCTTCTTCAAGATCTTGAGTAAGAGACTCCACTTTCTCCAATTGGTTTTGCAGCTTATTCATGTTTTCAAATTTGGTTGTTTGCAATGCTTCATCAAGTTGGGCAAATTCATTCTCATGATCTGCCAATTGTGAGCAAGCAGTCCCTGATATCAATTGAAGTAGTGCCTTAAATGTTGATAGAGTGGCCACTTCCACATTCTCTAATAAGCTAATCAGTTCATTGTCTGTGTTTGTAGATGAGATGTTGCAACTTTTTGTAGTGGCCTTCAAATTTGCCAAGGCTTTTGAGATGGCCTTTTTCACCACCTTCCTTGAAGTCAAGAACTTGTTAATCTCTGCCTTGAGTTCCACTTCACCTCCCTTTCTCCTTCTCATAACTTATTGAAGTTCTCGCATGCACTCTTTTGTGTGCAATAGAGAGTCTTTCACGGTCGTGCATACATCTAGGAGCCTTAAGGATCCATTCAGAGGCTCATCTACCCAGCTTTCTTGACGCTCATGGTGAAGTGCTTCTTGAGTTAGGGGAAGTTGGAACAAATTTTCAACACATTCATGCAGATCTTGCAACCCTCCTAGCTTATGGCTAAGGGATGGAGAGGAGGATGAGGTTTCATTGGAAGACATTAACCTGTCAAAGTGGTCATTGCTTTGTAGGAAGAGAGGATGTGGTCTAGAGGGCATGCTGTTCAAACGAGCATGGAAATTAGAGGCTGCCATTTTTCCTTAGGAAAAGAGAAGGCTAGATAGATGTTGAGTATGAAATTCAGTTTTTGGATCTACCCTTTATCAATGCCATCTGCTCAATATATATTACGGTGTTGGGGACACAAGGAATCTCCTCTTTAAACTAATATCAATGAGTGCTAGCTAATCAAGATTTGGATCTAAACATTATCACACAATTGTAAGATAAGTGTCTCCCACATGGAAACTCTCCAACTAATACCTAGTTCCATGATTGATGTTTTCAATGAATGCACATCATTCAAAAACTTGCATTCAATAATGTAATTGATTTACGTGTGGACTTCTCTGATGGCTAAAACAATGGCTCAAGTTCTGCTGAGTATGTCTCTCTTCCAGAAACAAGAATCTCAATAATTACTTGTTCGTGAGCATTAAATTAAAATAAAAGCTAAAGACGTGTAAGAGAATTATATAGAAGGGAGCCTGAGCCTGTGCCACTGTTGCATCTCAGTGAATGGTTAGGAACGTGAGGTCTGAGCTTCAAGCCTTCCATCTAAATTAAAATTTTGAATCAGACAAATAGGATCATTTTAAAGATCATAACTAAGATCAAAACATAGAAACTCGACTGATTCTTACCTTTCATGAAGGACATAGACTACCCGTGAATGAGGGACTTGCAATTTCTGGTGAAGGTCAGAAACTACATCTGAGACGAATATTTCTTGAAGGACATAGACTACCCGTGAAACAATGTTTTTAAGAGATTAAAAATATATTTAATCCTTAAATTAACAATCTTTACAAGAAATTGTTTCCCCATGCATAATTAGTTAATGTTAATTCATAAATAAATAAATATTGTGAACATTTTGGCAACTCTTGGGCTCATCTACCCAAGATTCTTGATTCTTGAAGTTCGTGGAGATGGACCAAATGTTCTAGTCTATGGTTTAGCAGTGAAGTTGAACAAGAGATTTCCATGGACTCAAGTGCTCATTGCATAGCAGAATGAGAGGGTGTAGTTAAAAGGGCAAGCTGTTTTGTTTAGTTTCCATTTTTCTACAAAGGAGAACACTTGAGATGAATGTAAGAATTGAGTTATGTGGACTTAACTTCCTTCCACTGACACGTGAACATATATATAATGGGCATAAACGGAGGATGCAAGGAGTCTCAACTCTCAACATCAACGAGTGCTAACTAATCAAGATTTGAATCTAAACATTAGCTTATTAATGTTAGTGCCCCTGCCTGACACCTCGTTTGACTCAATTAACATGCAATAATGCTGCAACGCACGATTGGCAACAACTATTTTGCCAATTAATTTCAAAAAACAAATTGTATTTCACTGTGTCACCCTCAAACTCAATGTTAGGTGCTGCAATATACTATCAATTGTAAAAATAAACTTTTCAAGTGTTGGATCTATGGACGCGTGCGTGAATTGGCCTTCGCTCAATATGAATGCAGCAGGGGACACAATAAAAACTATATATGATAGCGCAATGTCTCCCATTCAATACTTGCATAATGATCACACGGACAAGATTATTATTGAAAAATAGCATATTTGCAGGTTGCTGATATAAGAACTGAATTAGGGGTGTAATGCATTGGGGACAATGCAAAACATACATATTTATTACAGTAATTTAAAATACATATCCTAGCTGTCAATCTCAAATCGATGGCTATGTTATGCTGTGTCCCCAAATTCATATCTATTAATTAATCAATATTATTCATATGCATGCATGTTAGCTCCACATTTTGTAATACCATTAGCTATATTTGATGATAATATGCTAATTCACTTGTCCTCTTTACACGAACACAACCACATTATTTTTCATTATCTTTAGCATAGAAAACTTGAGTGCATGTGCAAGCATTAGGTTTTGATTTAATCATCAACCTAATGGCAGTTGTACATTTTATTTTTCCCCGAAAGAAGAAATAAAACTTGATTAAAAGATATGATTAGCAACATAGCAAGGCTACCTGTCACATGTCAGTCATGTCTAACAATAGACTATAACATCTATAGGTTGACTAAATAAAAGGAAAAAGTTACTAAGCAGTTGCTCTTCATGTAACTCTGGAAGTGAAAAAAAGTATGTTTACCGTTTTATCTTCTCTTTCCTTTCACTTATTTTAATGGTGAACATTTGGAAGAAAAAGGGAAACTGAAAGATGAGATGTCGAGGGTAAACATAGGAACAGGACAAAAGAAAAGTAACAATAATTTGATCCTTAAATAATATGTATTCAGTAGAATATAAACAGATTTAATCACATTCATGTACAGTTGTGTGACACTCATGGGGGAAAATTGAGTGGACAAAGTTCATATAGATACTATCACTATGATTAGTGATTCAAGATGTTGAGAAGGGAAACTCTGTTTCTAATTAATTTTCTTGAGAGGTGATCAACTCCTATCTCTAGATCTTGAATGCACAGCTCCAAATTTTCCATATGACTGAAAATTCTCAATAAATGAAGGCTTGTGACCGATGAGAGACTGCAAAGCTGCATCCACCTTTTCAAATTAATTTGTGTTTGATTCTTGAGAGTCACAAATTACTCTTTTAGGCTGCATCAACTTGGATATTGCTGACCATCTGCTGTGCTTTGAGTGTCCTTTTGGGCCAGAGATAAACAGTAACAATTGTTCTAATGAGCTCAGGGTGATTGCTTCTGCTTCTTTTAAGAAGCTCAGCATTTGTGAAGTGTTGTTGTCCTCCTGCTTCAAATTTTCCAGGGCCTTTTGAATTTGCTTCTTCATCTTTTTCCTCAAAGCCAAGTATTTAACACCTTCAACCGTGAATTCAGTTTCATTGCCTTTCTTTCTTCGGATGACCGACATTAAGTCGCACATGATTTCCTTTGATTGCAGAAGGCAATCTTTAGCTGTAGTACAGATATCCAAGAGCCTAAGCTCTAGTAGGTCGTCAACACATTTGTCATTGCACTCTTGTGCCAAAACTTGTTGTTCAATTGGCAATTGAAGCATCTTATCAGTGCAGTCATGCAAATCCAGCATGTCATTAAGTTTATGGCACACTGAAGATGATGAAAATGAAGAAGTGGCTTCAGAACCCTTTAATCTTTGCAATTGCTCCTCAAATTGTGATACAAGAGGGTGAGCTGCAGAGGGCAAGCTGTTGCTGCGAAGATGTAGAGAGCTTTGTGTTTTCTTTTTAATGGTTGCCATTTTTTCTTCTAAGGAAACAGATGCTTTAGAAGGTAATGTGTAGAGCTTGTTTGAAGGCCTGAGTTGTTGTGGTTGGCTTTTGCTTTATATATAGCAAATGAAGAAACAGATAATGGGAGACAACAGAAACTTTTTTTTTCCTGAAATGTCACCTAATGAGTATGCAATTATATCATCTTGATTTGGATCTCAGCATCCTCACCATTATGCACCATGCTTCCAACTCATCCCTAAATATTTTACTTGTGAGTTGGGAATCACATGGATTCTTCTCGCAAAGTGGCATATCTAGACAATATAATAGTGCATGCCGTGTGATGCATGCATTGTAATGGGAGCTTCTGTCTGAAGGATGAGAGGAGCTGTTTCCTAACATAATTGACTTTTAAGTCTTTGAAATTGTCTACCTACAACAGGACAGATTAAAGACATGACATGAGGACTCTTCTTCTTCAGATACTAATATATTGGTCACTTGTTGGTGGCAATGTTTATGCAGTGTCCCCATCTCAATACCTATTAATTAATCTTCTTCTGCTACCATTTTGTATGTTGTAAGTTACCTGTCTCATCAACACATGAACAACTAACTAATGCAAATTAGTTTGCTGTTTTTTTTATATTTTTTTGGTGAATTCAAATTGGTGTGCTGAAGTTCACTTTATATATATATATATATATATTTTTATTTTTTTTTTCAGAATATTTTTCCCAAGTGGAGGTAATTAGAAATTTCTTGATGTCTTTTCTTTTGATCCTGCGATCTGAAAATTAACAAGGACAGCTCAGAGTTAACATTTAAATTTACCCATGGGTTTATGCACTGCAGTCTTCTTGAGTCTTTGATTGAAAATGGGTTTTTTTAATGCATATTTGGAGTTGGACAAGACCGGAAACCTTAGGGATATGAACATGAAGTTTGTTTGACACCCACCAAACAATTATCAGTATCAACCATTAAACTCTAATAATATCTCAATGTTATAGATTATGTCTTCAATATCATTTTATCCTTATTCCAATTGTCAAATAGAAGTGGAAGCAAGAATTCAGACTATTAGCTTGTTATGAAATAGTGCTAATAAAACTCTTACACACAAAGTACTAATGAAGATTTTTTTTTTCAATCTAAAATTCTAGATTTGAATAGAGTGGATTATTTGAAGCACCTTCCTCCCTGAGCATGGAGATCTCTTAAGTCATGTTTGACGTAACAACATGGAGTATTTCGTTGTAGGGGGAATGACATTTTGTATGGGCAAAGTAATTAATGACTTCATCAAGCACTCTGCTCAAATAAGAGAGCTTGATATCACAATAGTGCTTTCAGAAATTTAAAAGATACCTGTTACACTAAAAGCCATTAGCTCTTTATTTAAGGGGTTACTATTATCAAAATCAACATACTTTAACCATGGGACTAACTGTAGTTACTGTACTAAAAGATGCAGGAAAAATAAAAATAAAAACTCCACTGTTGTCTGATAACCGTATAAGCTTTAGAGCTTAGATTTACAGCCATAACGGAAAAGCTTTTCAATTTGATAGGGAAAATGCATCAAAAGGCCTAAATTATGCCAAGCCATATGCACAAAGAGATACTGAGGAAATAAACAACATATGAAACAAAATAATAAAAATAGACAAAGATGTTCATCTAAAACTAAATATTAGAAGCCAATATCTTTGACATAATTATGAAACATTCACATTCACACAGATTTGTACAATTAGTGATTGAGGATGTTGAGAAGGGAAACTCTAATTTTGATAAAACGTTTAAAAAGAGTTTCAAGTCCGTCCACAAAGCCTTGAATGACAGACTCTAGATCTTCCAGTTGGTTCTGCAAATGACAGATACTGTCTGACTTTCTTGTCACATGAAACACAAATGATTGCAAAGCAGCATCTACATTGGAAAATTCATTTGGATCCGATTCTTGTGTGGAAGTAACCTTTTTGTTGTGCATTAGTTTGGAAACCAAAGACCATTTACTTGGTTTTGATTGTGCTGGTCCAGAGATGAAGTTAAGCAGTGACTCCAATATGGAAAGAGTGATTACTTGCACATCTTTGAACAAGCTAGCCAAGCTTGCGGTTGGATGGTCCTTGTTGCTTGGAGAGAATTTTGCTTTCTTCACAGTTGCCTGCAAATTCTCCAATGCTTTGAGGATTGCCTTCTTTACTACCTTCCTAGAGGCCAAAAATTTCCTGACCTCAGCTGTCACCTCCATTTCACCTCCTCTCTTTCTTCTCATAATCGATTGAAGTTCACGCACACATTCCTTTGTGTGAAGTAGAGCATCCTTTGCCACAGTGCATACATCTAGGAGCCTTAAGGATCCATCCAGAAGCTCATCTACCCACTTCTCTTGACGCTCTTGGACTAGTACTCGTTGAGTAAGAGGCAGAAGAACCAGGTTTTCAACACAATCATGCAAAGTCTGCAAGCCGGTTAGTTTGTGTCTGAACAATGATGATGAAGAGGAAGTTGTATCTGAAGCTGAAGCCTCTAAACTTCCCAAGTGTTGATTGCATTGTAGAATAAGAGGGTGTGGTCTACAGGGAAGGCTCTTTGAGCGAGATTGGTGATGGGATTTTGGGCTAAAAGGAGTGAATGCCATTTTTTTCTCAGAGAAGAGAAAGGCTTTGAGTCTTTTTGGATATACCTTCCTTCCACTGAGATTAGTTCAATATATATTGGGAGTTCAGGAGACAGATGGAATCAAATATTAACAAAAATCCAAAAGGGCTAACTGATTCAGATTCAGATTTATCGAAAATCTCAGTAATGTTAATGCAATGTCTCTTGCATAGGAACACTACAACTCAGAACTTGGTTTGTTTTTGTTTTTTTCCTCTCTTAACACACGCTTGCAGTAATCCATATTGGTGTTATCAAACATTAAACTCACGGGTGGCATTGCCTGATTGATAGGTCAATAAATGCAGGTATAAAATTGTCTTTTGCAAATAGAATAACCTTCAATGCAAATCATCAAGTTTCATGAGTGGGATCATATGAATCACTTGCGGATTATAAATGAACTATTATTGTACAGATTAGCAACTGCTCGGAACACACATGAAACTAATAATGAATCATATTAATTTAAGGAACTGACAAGTGACAACTAATTGGCTTTTCCCTCATTACAGGAAGACAAAAATCACGTTGTTCATTGAATTTCAGCACGTGAAATAAAAGAATATGTGCATTCACTTAATTTTGACAATTGTTTTTAATCATCAACCTAATTGCACTTATATATAATCTTGACAGGAGCCTATGGATTCAATTTCTAACTGGCTTTGAAATTTGAATCCCATGTGGTGTGGGCATAATAATTGATATAGGAGTACTTTTTTATTGCTGAAAAGAGAAATAAATCTTCATTTAGAGATAGGAATGGAAACAACGTGATAGAATGAATATCCACAAATACTGGATTTGAAATGGGTTACACAACTTTACTCGGCAATTTGGCATATCAGGCATCGGCCATTGGTTGTTTAGGCATTACGTTGAAAAAAGGTTTTTTTTACCTTACTTTTCCTTAAGATATGCTTGTGAGAAGTGAGAATATGAAAATTTTCGAATCAATATAACTTCATACTTATCAGTATTCAGTACAATTAAATTATGAAAAAAAAAAAAATACAATTTCAACCTTGCTCTAAATTTCACATTTTGACTTTCTTCTATCCATTAAATCAAGCAAACACAATTTAGACCTAGCTAGGAAATAATTTCCAAAGAAAGAAAGAAAAGAATCAGAAAAATTCACGTCTATATAAAACTTTGGAACACAATCAAGCAAACACAATTCAGACATATGCCAGAAGTTGCAATGGAAGAAAAAAAAAACAAAGAAAGAAATCAAGAAACCAAGCTAGCAAGAAAAGAAAGCAAACAAAAAAGAAAGAGAGAAAGAAAGAAAGAGGAGAAAGCAACCAAGAAAGCAAGAAAGAGAAAATTCTCAGCAGATAAAGAATGAAAGAAAGCAAGAAAGAAATAAAAAAGAGAGATAAGTTGGCTATAATTTGATCCTTTGATCATATTGTATTTAGTATCAAGTTTTAATCACATCTATGTACAACTGTGGGACAAAAATTGAACTTCTGTTCAACATTTAGATTTTTTTCTCTAACTAGTGGCTGAAGATGTTAAGAAGGGAAACTCTTGTTCTAATGAGTTGCCTTGAAAGGTGTCCAACACCTACTTCTAGATCCTCAATGCATGTCTCCAAAATTTCCATATGGCTGTGAAAAGTCTCAACAGATAAGGGCTTGTGACTGATGAGAGATTGCAAAGCTGTATCCACCTTTACAAATTCATTTGTGTCTGATTCATTTGTATCAGACTGCATCAGCTTAGAGATTATTGACCATCTTCTCTGCTTTGATTGTCCCTTGGTATGAGAAACAAACATCAACAAAGATTCCAACAACCTCACAGTGACTGCTTGTGCTTCTTTTAAGATGCCAAGGATAAACAAAGCCTCGCTGTCATTGCTTGAGGAAAAAGAAACCATTAACTCATTTTTCATTCCTTTCAAGTTTCCTAAGGCCTTTAGAATTTCCTTCTTCATCTTTTTCCTAGATGCTAAGTATTTTCCACCCTCAACTGCGAATTCAGTGTCAGCACCCTTCCTTCGAATTACTGACTGAACCATTTGAATGCTTTCCTTTGATTGCAAGATGCAATCTTGGGCTGTACTACAGATATCAAGAAGCCCCAGAGACCCCTCTAATAGGACATCAACCCACTTGTCACTGCATTCTAGTGCAAAGGCTTGTTGGGTTTTAGGCAACTGGAGCAACTTATCAGCATAGTCATGCAAATCCTGCAAGCCAATAAGTTTTTGGCTTATTAAAGATGATGACAAAGAAGTGCTGGTGGCTTCAGAGTCCTTCAATCTCTGTAAGTTCTCCTCGAATTGTGATACAAGTGGGTGAGGTGCAGAGGGTAAACTATTGCACCGAATGTGCAGAGAGTTCTTTGTGCTTGTTTCCATTTACTCTTGTTGGACAAGACAATAGAGGGATATAGGAATAGGAGATGATAAAATGCACAATTTGTTCTGAAGTCTGAGTTTTAGTATTTGCCATCTGCTCCATATATATATAGCAAATGAATTGAGGAAGACAAGTAGAATATTTTTGTTCCTAGATGTTACAAAATGGGCTAGCAATTATAGAATCTTGATTTGAATCTCAGATCTATGGTGGTATTGTTTACTCAGTGCTTCCTACTCACCAGGCTTCCCAACTCACTTCTAAATATTTTTACTTGAGCATCACATGGTTGTTTGAAAATGGTATCTTTTGCAGGTTTCTGATAAAAAAAATTCAAGCATGCATTGTAATGGAAGATTTTGTCTGGAGGTGGAGAAACTGCTTCTATTCTTAAACAGCATTGAGTCTACAAACTTGTCTGCTGAATTAAAGACACCACGAATTGAAGAGGAGCCATTGTGGACTTAGCATCATAATTGAGTCTTCTGTCTGAAGGAGGAGGAGCTAGCTGTTTCTATTTGTAATACCAATTATTCTCAACTTGCTTGCCAACAAAAGAGTGAAGGATAAAAATAATCGTTTTCCATCTTCAATCTTCTGATGTCAGTGGCTGGTCATACCTGGATTGCGGCCATGTTCATGCATTGTTTCAATTTTCTATATCAATTAACAACTGAATCTTTAAGTACACGCTCATATGCAATAAAAAAAATCATTATGAATCAAGAATTTTGAGAAGGAAAAGTTGGTCAAACAATTAAGTGTTCAAATACAAGGAATGCAACAGCCTGTCAAAGTCATCTAGGGTAATAGACAAATTGCGCACTTTGATTATATTCTTTCAATGTTACAAAGTCCTAATAATCAATGTTATATTTCTTAGTATTGTACAGTTTGACTAGAGAAAATGATAAGTCTCGGTTATTAGATTAAAAGTATTAAATTAACAAGTAAAAAAAGTTAGTAACTCCTGATTTGCAGTGTGATTTATTGTTCATGAAATGATAAAATATGTTATCTTAGCACAACGTCTTTGATTAGTCAGTGATTCATGCACACGTGATTCTTTTGTTTTCTCACCCAGAAACTGCATTTCTTAATCAAAGGCAACCGTGTGAATGGCTGAAGTTGTAAAACATATTGTGAACAATTTTGCTCGGCCACTCCCACATTGCAATAGTTTTGGATCCGTTGTTGTCACAGATTAGTTTGATGCAGAAAACTTTAAATAAAACATGTGGTATTTACAAGTAATTTAAGAAAAAAATACATATCAAACCGGGAGTAAAATTTGTAAATAAGAACACACTATAAGCAACATCCTGTGATAATTATTCATTTCGTCTTGAGAGGCCAGCTATTTTTTTTTTTTTCTCTTATTTAACTCTTGCAGGGTTATTTTAACCTAATAACCAGGGAGGAAAATAAAGAAAAGTCATGGTTCTCTGCAAAGAGTAAAAATGGCGAAGTGAGATATGTAGAGTTAGAAAGATTGACATATGATCAAATATCTGAATACATGTTAACTTTTTTTCTTTTATACATATACACATATCTACAAGCATGAGTTTGTCATGGGGTAAGACTTTGTTTTCTTTGACTAGTGGTTGAAGATGTTGAGAAGGGAAACTCTGCTTCTAATTAGTTGCCTTGAGAGGCATTCAACTCCTACTTCTAGATTCTGAATGCACATCCCCAAATTTTCCATATGGCTTTGAAAATTATCAATGGATGAAGACTTGTGATTGATGAGAGACATCAAGGCAGCATCCACCTTTTCAAATTCATTTGTATCTGCCTCTTGAGAGTCACATCCCACTCTATTTGGTTGCATCAACTTGGAGATTATTGACCACTTGTTCTGTTTTGATTGTCCCCTTGATCCAGTGATAAACAACAACAAGGATTTTAATGAGCTCATTGTGACTAGTTCTGATTCTTTTAAGATGCTAAGCATGGGCAATGTCTCATTGTATTTGTTTGTGGAAGCAACTATGAGCTCATTCTTGAATCCTTTCAAACTTCCTAAGGCCTTGCGAATTGCTTTTTTCATCTGCTTCCTAGATGCCAAGTATTTTCCACTCGCAATTGTGAATCCGGCCTCAAAATCTCTTCTTCTGCGAATAGCTGACTCAAGTTCATGCATGCTTTCCTTTTGTTGCTGGAGGCAATCTTTAATTGTACTACAAATATCCAAGATCCTCACAGATCCATCTAGTAGCTCATCAACACATTCATTGCTACATTCTCGCACCAAGGCTCGCTGCGTGATTGGCAATTGGAGAAGCTTATCAGCACACTCATGCAAATCCTGCAAGGCATTGAGTTTGTAGTTTACTGAAGATGATGTTGAAGAAGAGATGGCTTCAGAGTTCTTTAGTCTTTGCAAATTATCTTCAAATTGTGATGTAAAAGGATGAGGTGCAGAGGGCAAGCTATTGCTGCGAATATGCAGGGAGCTCTTTGTGTTTGCTTCAATGAGATCCATTGGCTTGGTGATAAAAAATACAAGTTGTTCTAAACTTCTGGTTAGTAATCCAGTATTTGGTATGTGCTTATGTAGTTATGTATATATAGCAAACTAATTGAATAGACATTAACAATATTTTATTTTTCAAATGTCACAAAGTGGGTACGCAACTCAATTATCTTAATTTGAATCTTATCATTTTAATGCTACTATAGCATTGTTTGCTCAATGCCTCCCATGAACCAAGCTTCACAACTCATCCCACAATTTTTAATTTTGGGAATCACATGAATGTTGTTTCTGCTGTAGATGTGATACCTTTGTCATATCTGATATCACCACCATCATTATACGTCCAAGATATAAAAAAAACTCAAGCTGTAACAATTTGGGAACACTCCATCAACATTATAATCAGATTTTTTGTCTGCAGGAGGAGAAGCAGTTCTATTTATAAATAACAATTTGGTTTAGGACATAAATAAAATTGTTTGGTGGGTATGTCTTAATCTTCAGACATTTATGGTTGTTGGTCATATCTGGATTATAATGTTTGATGCAGTGTTCCAAATCCCAAGTCATAATTGACTTTTGATGTTTATGTACATGCATATGCATGTATGTAACTTATAATACCCAGCCCAGCTACAATGCAGCAGTAATCACCTTGTATATTCTAATATTATTGCCAAATAATTTTTTTTGTAACACAATTTGAGTTTCAGTTCTGGCGGTGATAATCTGTTAGGGATTTTGATGTGCTGTCTTTCTATTATGTAGAAAGATAGCATAAAGAAAGTGCTTATTGATTTAATTGCCCTCGTAATAACAAGAAGACAAGAATCAAATAATACATTGCATCCACCAAAAGAAATTTGAGTCCATGACTTATAATTGAGGCAATAATACATTTTGATTATTGTTCAACAACCAACTCCATCAGCTTCGATATTGATCCAAAACACCATATGGGTTCAACACTTGAACTGAGTCTACAACGTGGTTGGAGATAATATGCTTAGAAACGTGAAGAATTGAATTATGACATAACATTTTTTAAGATAAAAGAAAAAAAAACTGCTTATTAACCATATTAAACACGTTTTTTTATTTTGTAACTTCAATGATTAATTAGTCATATTATTTAATGCTTCAAACTTGCAACACCTTAACTCTTTTGTCGTACTTGAGCCAATGCTTGTTGTGTGGTTGGCAATTGAAGAATCTTTTCAGTATGTTGATGCAAACTATCAAGTTTCCTGCTTAATGATGATGATGATGGTGATGAGGTGGCTTCAGAAGCCTTCACTCTGTGCAAGTGGTCATCATATTGTGCTGAGGGCACACTAGTAGAGTGATTATGCAGTGATGTTTTCATGTTTGTAGGCACAGCAGTCCAACATATCAATAGGAATGTATTGAGAATTTTTTTAAAAATGAACAAATAAAAATAATGTTTTCAATTTTAAAAAAAATAATAATTTAGAAAAATGAAAAAAATAAGAGGAGTGCCTTGAAAAATAATTTTTTTTTAAAATGTTAAAAAAAAAAACAAGAGTATTGAAAAAACAACAGAAATGTTTTGAAAATTTATAAAAAAAAAATAAAATAAAATTTAAAAATATGAAAAAATAAGAGTAATGTCTTGAGAATTTTTTTAAAAAACCTTTAAAACTTTAAAAAATATAAAAAAAAAAACAAAAGTATTGTCTTAAAAGTTTGATAAAAAAAAATTGAAAATTTTCAAAAATATGAAAAAAAGAGAGTAATATCTTGAAAATAAGAAAAAATATTAATAAAAAAACAAGAGAAATGATAGGATTTATTTTTAAAAAAATAAAAATTTTAAAAAATATGAAATATGAAGAATAATGTTATGAAAATATGAAAATTTTTAAAAATATGAAAAAATAAAGTGTTGTCTTGGAAGTTTGATAAAAAAAAAATTGAAAATTGGAAAAAAAATGTAAAATTTAAAAATATGAAAAAACAAGAATAGTAGGTTGAAAATTTGAATAAATGAAAAATTTTAAAATATGAAAAAACAAAAGTAATATCTTGAAAAAAATTTTAAAAAATGAAAAAATAAGTATAATGTTTTGAAAATTTTGAAAAATTGTAAACTTTAACAATATGAAAAAACAAGAGTAAAACTTGGAAAAAAAAAATTCCATTCAATTTTTTTTTATAATTTTTAAGACATTCCTTGTACTTTTCATATTTTTTCAACTAACTCCTTCATTTTTGTAATACATTACTCTTGCTTTTTTCAGATTTTAAAATTTTCATTTTTTTTAAATTTTATTTGAATTCAATACTCTTAAATTATTAAAACATTTCAATTGTTTTTCATATTTAAAGTTTAAAGTTTCAAAGTTTAAACTTGCATAGTTTAGTATTTTTTTATGGTTAAGGGTTGGTGTCTAAGGGTTTATGATTTAGAACTTTATGGTTTATTGATTTAAGATTTAGGGTTTTATAATTTAATATTTTGGGTTTTAAGAGTTTAGGGTTTTTGGTTTATGGTTTATGCTTTAAGATTTTAGGGTTTCGTGTTGAATGTGTTATGGTTTCATGGTTTATAATATAAGGTCTCATATTTTATGGTTTATGATTTAGGGTTTCATAAATAAAAACTTAATTATTTAACATTTCATAAATGAAATTTTAAATTGAAATCGTAAATATTTATATTTTAATAAATAAAACCCTAAATGTTTAGGATTTCATAAATGAAACCTTAGTTAGTTAGCGTTTTATAAATGAAAACCTATTTATTTAGGGTTTCATTAATAAAATCGTAATTTTTACCATAATTATTTAGGATTTCATTAATAAATCTTTAAATTGAAACCCTAAATATTTAAGGTTTCCTAACTAAAATCCTAAATAAATAGGATTTTATTTATAAAATCCTAAATATATAAGGTTTCGATTTATGATTTTATTTGTTAAACTCTAAATATATAGGATTTCAGTTTAGGTTTCATTTATGAAATGCTAAATAATTAATTTTTCATTTATGAAACCCTAAATATTTAGGGTTTCGATTTATGGTTTGGTTTAAGAGACCTTAAATATTTAAAATTTCAATCTAGAGTTTCATTTATGAACCCTAAATAATTATGAAACCTTAAATATTTAGGATTTCAATTTATAATTTTATTTGTTAAACTTTAAATATATAGGATTTCAATTTTTTTTTTTATGAATACATATAGGATTTCAATTTAAGGTTTCATTTCTGATATGCTAAATAATTAAGTTTTCACTTATGAAATCCAAAATATTTAGGATTTTAGTTTATAGTTTTGTTTACACACCCTAAGTATTTAAGATTTCAATTTAGAATTTCATTTATGAAACCCAAAATATTTAGGATTCCATTATTGAAACCACAAATAAATATCATTTCATTTATGAAACCCTAAATAAATAGGGTTTTATTTATGAAACCCTAAATATTTAGGGTTTCAATTTATGATTTTATTTGTTAAACTTTAAATATTTAAAATTTTAATATAGGGTTTCATTTATGAAATACTAAATAATTAAGTTTTCACTTATGAAATCCTAAATAGTTAAGGTTTGAGTTTATAGTTTTGTATACAAACCTTAAATATTTAAGATTTCAATTTAAAGTTTCACTTATGTAACTCCAAATATTTAGGGTTTTATTAATGAAACCCCAAATAAATATGGTTTCATTGATGAAACCCTAAATAAATAGGATTTTATTTATGAAACCTTAAATATTTAGGGTTTCGATTTATGATTCTATTTATTAAAATATAAATATTTAGAATTTCAATTTAGGATTTTATTTATGAAATGTTAAATAATAAAGTTTTCATTTATGAAACCTTCAATATTTAGGGTTTCGATTTATGGTTTTGTTTAGAAACCCCAAATATTTACGGTTTCAATTTAGTATTTTATTTATGAAACCCTAAATAATTAATATAAATTTAGTGTTTCATTAATGAAACCATATATAAATAGGGTTTCTTTTATGAAACTTTAAATATTTTGGGATTTGATTTAGGATTTTATTTTTGAAAATATAAATATTTAAGGTTTGAATTTTGGATTTCATTTATGAAATACTAAAAAATTAAGTTTTCATTTATGAAATCCAAAATAATTTGGGTTTTATTTACGAAACTCTAAATATTTATGATTTCATTTATGAAATCGTAAATATTTAGAGTTTCAATTTTGTGTTTTATTTATGAAACCCTAAGAATTTAATGTTACCCATATTAAAATTCTAAATATTGAAGTTTTCAATTTTAGGTTGCTTTTTTGAAACCTTAAATATTTAGGGTTTGATGTACAAAACCTAAATATATAGAGTTAATATTTAGGGTTTCGATTTATAATCTATATTAAGAAACCCTAAATATTTAAGATTTCAATATAGGATAAACTTTAGTGCTTCATTAATGAAACACTAAATAAATAAGGTTTCATTTATGAAACCCTAAATATTTAGGGATTTGATTTAGGATCTTATTTATGAAAACCTAAATATTTTAGTTTTTAGTTTAAGATTTCATTTATGAAACAGTAAATAATTAAGTTTTTATTGATGAAACCCCGAATATTAAGGGTGTTCGCGGGTTGGATTGAGTTGGGTTTGCATAAATTTTTGACTCAATCCGATCAATTTTTAGTGGGTTAGGTTTGCATAATCTTATTTTCAAACCCAACCCAATCATGAACGGGTTGGGTTGGGTCATCGGGTTAGTAATGTATTTTTTAAAAAAAATTAAAATTAAAATTTTTAAAAAATTCATAATAGATTTTCAAATTTTATTTAAAAAATCATCAGGTCAGTAATATGTTTTTAAAAAAGTCCTCGTTAAATCATAAACAATAGTAGAAACTAATGCCAACTATGTTAAGATGAACCATATTGATTTGACTTTCTAAAGATTATGGAATAAATTATCAAATAAAATCCAATAAAAAGATTACTAGTGTTTCTGTGGTGTTTTAAAAGTTGTTTGTCATGTAACAAACAATAGTGGAGGGTGACGTATACTGGAGGACGATGCAACGAAGGGCAAGAGCAATAGAGGGTCGTGCGGAGAGCTACAGTGATGCACAGATGGTCACAATGATGCAACAGCGGAAAGAGGCAATGACTTGCGGTGATGCAATAACGGAGGACAGCGATGACTAGCACAGAAAATGTTTCTATTTTAAGGGTTTTTTGAAAGTAAAGAGGTTAGAGGTATATATAGAGGGTGATAGTGTTGAATGAGTGAGAGTAGGCTTTTTGTTTTGTTATCATTATCATTATTATTATTATTATTATATGTAATTCGGGTTGGGTTGGGCGGGTTATCGGTTCATACAACTGAACCCGTTACCCAACCCATAAGTCATTGGGTTAAGATTGAGTTGGGTTAGGTTTATGGGTTGCCCGTACTCGTGAACACCCCTAGTGAATATTTAGGATTTCATTAATGAAACCCTCATTTTTCAGGGTTTCATTTATGAAATCCTAAACATTTAGGTTTTCAATTTAAGGTTTTTTAAGAAACTCTAAATATTTAGGGTTTCAATTTATGAGTTTAGTTATGAAATTTAACTAATTTGGCTAAAATTTAGGATTTCAAACATCATACCCTAAATAAGTAAGCATTTATTAATGAAACCCTAGACATTTAAGGTTTTATTTATGAAACTCTAATATTTTGGGTTTCAATTTAAGGTTTCATTTATGAAATGATAAATAATTAAGTTTTCTTTATGAAACCTTAAATATTTAAGGTTTTTGTTTATGATGTTGTTTAAGAAATATAAATTATTTAAGGTTTTAATTTTGATTTTCATTTATGAAACCCTAAATAAATAGGGTTTCATTTATTAAACACTAAATAATTAGGGTTTCATTTACGAATCCTTAAATTTTTAAGGTTTTGGTTTAAGATTTTATTTCTGAAAACTTAAATATTTAAAGTTTCAATTTAGGATTTCATTTTTGAAACATTAAATAATTAAGGTATCATTTTTGAAACACCAAATAGTTAAGGTTTTATTTATGAAACTCTAAATATTTAAGGTTTTTATTTATGATTTCATTTATGAAACCCTAAGAATTTAAGGTTGGTTTTGTGAAACACTAAATATTTTAGGTTTTATGTATGAAATCGTAAATATATATAGTTAATATTTAAGGTTTCATTAATGAAATCTTAAGTTGTGGGCATTTCATTTATGAAACACTAAATATTTACAATTTTGGTTTATAATTTCATTTAAGAAATCCTAAATATTAGAGGTTTGAATTTTGGATAAACTTTTGTGTTTCATTAATGAAACCCAAAATAATCAAGGTTTCCTTAATGAAACCATAAATAATTATGGTATCTTTTATGAAATCTTAAATATTTACAGTTTCGATTTATAATTTGGTTTAAGAAATGATAAACATTTAAGGTTTCAATTTAAGATAAAACTTAGTGCTTCATTAACGAAATCCTAAATAAATAGGGTTTCATTTCTAAATCCCTAAATAATTAAGGTTTCATTTATGAAACACTACATATTTAGAGTTTTCAGTAATTAATTAGGGTTTCAATTTAAGATTTTATTTATGAAAATCTAAGTATTTTGGATTCAATTTAGGATTTTATTTATGAAGCAGTAAAAAAAATTAAGTTTTTATTGATGAAACCCCAAATATTGAGGATTTTATTAATGAAATCCAAAATTTTAGGGTGTTATTTATGAAGTTCTAAATATTTAGGTTTTTAAGTTAGGGTTTTCATAACAAACCTTAAATATTTAGGGTTTCAATTTAAGGGTTCATTTAGAAATCTTAATAATTTGGCTAGAATTTAGGATTTCATGAATCAAACCCTAAATAACTAAAGTTTTATTAATGAAACCCAAAACATTTAGGGTTTTATTTATGAATCTCTAAATATTTAAGGTTTTATTTATGAAACTTTAAATATTTAGAGTTTCATTTATGAAATGCTAAATAATTAAGTTTTCATTTATGAAACCCTAAATATTTAAGGTTTCAGTTAATGGTTTCCTTTAAAAAATCCTAAATATTTCAGATTTCAATTTAGAGTTTCATTTATAAAATCCTTAATTTTTTAGGCAAAATTTAGTGTTTCATTAATGAAACCCTATATAATTAAGGTTTTATTTATGAAACCCTAAATATTTATAGTTTTGGTTTACGATTTTATTTATGAAAACCTAATTATTTTGGGAATCAATTTAAGATTTCATTTATGGAATAGTAAATAATTAGGCTTTCTTTTTTGAAACCTTCAATTTTTAGGGTTTCATTTATGAAATCCTAAATATTTAGGGTTTTAATTTATGGTTTCTTTTATGAAACCTTAAATAGGTATGGTTTTCATAAATAAAACCCTATTTATTTAGGGATACATAAATGAAACCATATTTATTTGGGTTTCATTAATGAAACCTTAAATATTTCGGGTTTCATAAATGAAACTATAAATTAAAATCTTAAATATTTAGGGTTTGTAATCAAAACTATCAACTGAAGCCCTAAATACTTAGGGTTACATAAGTGAAAACTTAATTATTTAGTATTTCATAAAATAAACTGTACATTGAAATCCTAAATATTTAGAGTTTAACAAATAAAATCATAAATTGAAACCCTGAATATTTAGGATTTCATAATTATTTAGGGTTTCATAAATGAAACCATATTTATTTGGGGTTTGATTAATGAAGCCCTAAATATTTGGGATTTCATAAATGATACTCTAAATTGAAATCTTAAATATTTGGGTTTGTAAACAAAAGTATAATCAAAAACCTTAAATATTTAAAGTTTCATTAGTGAAAACTTAAGTATTTGGAATTTCATAAATGAAACCCTAAATTAAAATCCAATATATTTAAAGTATAACAAATAAAATTGTAAATTGAAACCCTAAATATTTAGGATTTCATAATTATTTAGGATTTTATAAATGAAATCCTATTTATATACGGTTTCATAAATAAAACCCTACTTATTTAAGGTTTCATAAATGAAACCATATTAATTTAGGATTTCATCAATAAAACCCTAAATATTTAGGTTTCATAAATGAAACTCTAGATTGAAATCTTAAATATTTTGGGTCTCATAAACCAAAACATAAATCGAAAACCTAAATATTAGGGTTTAATAAATGAAAACTAAATAATTTAGCATTTCATAAATGAAACCCTAAATTGAAATCTTAAATATTTAGAGTTTAGTAAATAGAATCATAAATCGAAACCCTAATTGAAATCCTAAATATTTAAAGTTTAGAAAATAAAATCATAAATCAAAAATTTAAATATTTATGGTTTCATAATTATTTAGGGTTTGATAAATGAAAACATATTTATTTAGGATTTTATTAATGAAATCCTAAATATTTGGGTTTCATATATGAAAATCTTAAATGTTTAAGGTTTGTAAACAAAACTATAAACCAACACCCTAAATATTTAAGGTTTCATTAGTGAAAACTTAATTATTTACCATTTCATAAATGAAACCCAAAATTGAAGTCCTAAATATTTAGAGTTTAACAAATAAAGTCATAAATCAAAACCCTAAATAAATAGGAATTCATAAATGAAATCATATATGTGGGGTTCTTATAAATGAAACCATATTTATTTAGGGTTTCATTAATGAAACCCTAAATATTTGGGGTTTCATAAATGAAACTCAAGATTTAAATCTTAAATATTTAAGGTCTCTTAAACCAAACCATAAATTGAAACCCTAAATATTTAGGGTTTCATAAATGAAAACTTAATTATTTAGAATTTCATAAATGAAACCCTAAATTGAAATCCTAAATATTTAGAGTTTACTAAATATAATCATAAATTGAAATCTTAAATATTTAGGGTTTCATAATTATTTAGGGTTTGATAAATAAAACCTTATTTATTTAAGGTTTCATAAATGAAACCATATTTATTTAGGGTTACATTAATGAAACCCTAAAAATTCAGGGTTTCAAAAATGAAACTCTAAATTGAAATCTTAAATATTTAAGGTTTGTAAACAAAATTATAAACTGAAACCCTAAATATTTAAAGTTTAATAAATGAAAAATTAATTATTTAGAATTTCATAAATAAAACCATAAATTTGAATCCAAAATAATTAGTGTTTAACAAATAAAATATTAAATCAAAACCATAAATATTTAAAATTTAATAAATGAAAACTTAATTATTTAGCATTTCATAAATAAAGCCCTAAATTGAAATCCAAATTAATTAGTGTTTAACAAATAAAATCTTCAATCAAAACCTTATATATTTAGGGTTTCATAAATAAAAACATATTTATTTAGGGTTTCATAAATAAAAACTTATTTATTTAAGGTTTCATTAATGGAACCATATTTATTTAAGGTTTCATAATTATTTAGGGTTTGATAAATAAAACTCTATTTATTTTGGGTTTCATAAATGAAACCATATTTATTTGGGGTTTCATTAATGAAACCCTAAAAATTCAGGGTTTCATAAATAAAATTCTAAATTAAAATCCTAAATATTTAGGGTTTGTAAACAAAACAATAAATCGAAACCCTAAATATTTAGGATTTTATAAGTGAAAACTTAATTATTTAGCATTTCATAAATGAAATCTTAAATTGAAATTCTAAATATTTAGAGTTTAATAAATAGAATAATACATTGAAACCCTCAATATTTAAAGTTTCATAATTATTTAGAATTTCATAAATAACACTCTATTATTTTGGATTTCATAAATGATCCCATATTCATTTGTGGTTTCATTAATGAAATCCTAAATATTTGGGGATTCATAAATGAAACTTTAAATTGAAATCCTAAATATTTAAGGCTTGTAAACAAAATTATAAACTAAAACCCTAAATATTTAACGTTGTATAAGTGAAAACTTAAATATTTAGCATTTCATCAATGAAATCCTAAATTAAAATCCTAAATATTTAGATTTTAACAAATAAAATTATAAATCGAAACCCTAAATATTTACTATTTTATAAATAAAATCTAATTTATTTAGGGTTTCATAAATGAAACCATATTTATTCAGGGTTTCATAAATGAAACTTTAAATTGAAATCTTAAATATTTAGGGTTTCTAAACAAAACTATAAACTAAAACCCTAAATATTTAGGGTTTCATAAGTGAAAACTTAATTAGTTAGCATTTCATAAATGAAACCCTAAATTGAAATCCTATATATTTAGAGTTTAACGAATAAAATCATAAATCGATACCCTAAATATTTAGGGTTTCACAATTATTTTGGGTTTCATAATTGAAACCTTTTTTTCTATAAGGTTTCATAAATAAAACCCTGTTTATTTAAAGTTTTATTAATGAAACCATATTTATTTAGGGTTTCATTAATGAAACCCTAAATATTTGGGATTTCATAAATGAAACCCTAGATTGTAATCTTAAATATTTAAGGTGTCTTAAACCAAACCATAAATTGAAACCTTAAATATTTAAGGTTTCATAAGTGAAAACTTAATTATTTAGAATTTCATAAATAAAACCCTAAATTGAAATCCTATATATTTAATGTTTAACAAATAAAAATCATAAATTGAAATCCTAAATATTTAGGGTTTCATAATTGAAACCCTATTTATTTAGAGTTTCATTAACGTAACCCTAAATATTTGGGGTTTCGTAATTGAAACTCTAGATTGAAATCTTAAATACTTAAGGTCTCTTAAACCAACCCATAAATTGAAACCCTAAATATTTAGAGTTTCATAAATAAAACTTAATTATTTAAAATTTCATAAATGTAACCCTAATTTGAAATCCTAAATATATGAAGTTTCATAAATAAAACCCTAAATGTTTAAGATTTAATTAATAAAAGCTTATTAATTTAGGGTTTGATTTATGACAGCCTAAATTTTAGCCAAATTATTTAAGATTTCATAAATGAACCCTTAAATAGATCTCTTAAATATTTTGGGTTTCTTGAAAAATCCTAAATTAAAAAACTAAAATTTAGAATTTCATAAATCAAACCCTAAAAATTTATTGTTTCATTAATGAAATTCCAAATATTTAGGGTTTCATAAATAAAAACTTAATTATTTGATGTTTCATAAATGAAATACTTAATTGAAAACAAAATATTTGGGTTTTCTTAAATAAAATCCTAAATTGAAATCTTAAATATTTAGGGTTTATTACATAAAACCTGAATTTTTTAAGGTTTCATATTTAAAACCCTATTTATTTAGGCTTTTGATAATGAAGTACTAAATTTTACCCTAAATTTAAACTTTAAATATGTAAGGTTTCTTGAACGAAATCATATATCGAAACCCTGCATATTTAGGGTTTCATAAATAAAACTCTATTATCTTAGGGTTTCATTAATGAAACCTTAATATTATCTCTAAATATTTAGGGTTACATACATAAAATCCTAAATATTTAAAGTTTCAAAAAGAAATCCAAAATTTAAAACTTGAATATTTAGAATTTCATTAATGAAACCCTAAATATTTAAGATTTCACAAATGAAACCATGAATATTTAGAGTTTCATAAATATAATCCTATGTATTTGAGGTTTCATAAATGAATACTTAATTATTTAGTGTTTCATATATAAAATTCTAAATTAAAACCCTAAATATTTAGGTTTTCATAAATAAAATCCTAACCCAAAATCCTAGATATTTAAGATTTCATATATGAAACCTTAATTATTTAGGGTTTCAGAAATGAAACCTTATTTATGTAAGGTTTTATTATTGGAACATTAAATATTTAGGGTTTCAGAAATCAAACTATAAATTGAAACCTTAAATATTTAGGATATCATAAACGAAACCATAAACTGAAATCTTAAATATTTACAATTTCATAAATAAAAACTTAATTATTTAACATTTCATAAACGAAACCATAAATTGAAATCCTAAATATTTAAAGTTTCATAAATAAAATCTTAAATGTTTGGGGTTTCATTAATGAAACGTTGGTTATTTAGGGTTTCATTAATGAAATTCTAAAATCTACCCTAAACAATTAGGATTTCATGAATGAACACTAAAATTGAAGGCTTAAATATTTATGGTTTCATAAAAGAAACCTTAAATTGAAAACCTAAATATTTAGGATTTCATAAATGAAAACTTAAAAAATTAGGGTTTCATTAATGAAATCCTAAATATTTAGAGTTTCATAAATAAAAACTTGTTTATTTTTTTTAAAAATGAAATCTTAAATTGAAACCTAAAATATTTAGGTTTTCATAAATAAAATCCTGAATCGAAACACTAAATAATTATATAGGGTTTTATAAATGTAAATCTATTTATTTAGGGTTTCATTAATGAAGTACTAAATTTTACCCTAAACTGAAACCTTAAATATTATGTGTTAATAAAACGAAATCATAAACCAAAACCTTAAATATTTAACGTTTCATAAATAAAACCCTGATTATTTGGCGTTTCATAAATATGAAAACTTAATTATTTAGTGTTTCATAAAAAAAACCTAAATTAAAACCCTAAATAGTTAGGTTTTCATAGATAAAATCTTAAATCAAAACCTTAAATATTTAAGATTTCATAAATAAAACCTTAATTATTTGGGATTTCATAAATGAAATATTATTTATTTAGAATTTCATTAATGAAACATTAAACATGGAGCATGGTCTTAAACCATAAACTCATAAACCTTCGATAATGAATTCTAAACCTAAAATTGTTAGCATTAAACCCTAAAACTCTAAACTCTAGACCTAAACCTTAAGGGTAAACCTTGAACACTAAACCATAAATCCTAAATGTTAAACCATAGACCTTAGACCATAAATATTAAACAACAAAACCATAACAATAAACACCAAAGCGTAAACCATGAAACCTTGAATTCTAAAACCCTAGAACCTAAACCTTCACCCTTAAATTATAAACCCTAAACTATAAACCATAAACAAAATACTAAATCACAAATATTAAACCTAAAAAATGCAACCCTAAACAGTAAAACTATAAGCTTTGAAATACAAAATCCTAAAATCCTAAATTGTGTACTACTAAACGGAGCAGCTGGATCCGATTCACATTTCTACAAATTCAACCCCATTCTTTAGTTTACAAGGAGGGAGTTCTTGCATGTAAAAGCACGGCAAGAATCACAATTTGTCAATGGCTCCGCATATCTCAACGAGTGGTCCATTACCTTATTGATATATTGTGAGATGCACAAATTCCAAGTAATCATAATTCATAACGGAAAAAAACATAATCCAAAATTCTAAACTAACATTGATTCGTGACATACTTTAGTCGTTTATATGTACGTACATTGGAAAAGTTTATCATGTTCTTAAATAGTCAAATTGTTTTTTTTTTACCCATGTTCAAATAATACAGAACCCGTTAGATAAAAATATCTGAAATCGTTAAGTAACTACTAACAAAACACCACGCACAAACATCTCCCAATTGGCTTGGGTTTCAAAAAGAATCTCCGCCACATTAACAATTCAAGTAAACAAAGCAAGTATAAGACAAATGCCATAATATTGAAAAAGATAAAAACATGGAAGGAAACCAAAAATACAATCTCAGCCTTGGATTCAGCAACAATCTAGAACTGATAAGAAGTTATATGAGATGCATCTCAATTCAAAAGAGCAACACTTGTCACTATTCCTAACAATACTCCATCAGCTAAGATCAATCCCACCACACTTAGGTGTTTGTTGCCCTGGTGTAAATTTGCTGACTTGCATGGGCAGACACCATCCTGATTGAACCCCTTGCCATCAATTCTCTTATAGCCTTCCTTGCAAGTGATCCATTAATCTGTAAAGTGGAAATGGTGATATATTATTTGATACATATAACATTTATTAACTTATTTTTGTGATGTGACATTAGTCATATAGTGCTCAAGCATTGACAATCATAATGTCAGAATGACAAAGAGTCAACAATAACATTGTCATACTGAAATTGTTAGAATGACATCCAAATACAAAATGAGTAAACAAGCATTAAGCTACTCAAAATGCAAAACAAAAACATATAAAGAGGATAGAAGACACCTGTGTGCAAGGACATTGTGACAAAGCAAATTGAAAATAAGAGATCTGAATTTCCAACCACAAGTACATGTGGCTCCTGAATCCTAAACAGATACACAGCATTTGTTGTCCCATAGCTTTACCAAAACTAAGTTATTTGTTTTAATTTATGTGAATAACAAACGTTGAACGCGCTTAACAGGGAAAATAGTTGCAAGTCCGTGACAAAATTAGATCCTCTGATATGAAGTATGCAATTTGGTGAAGTATGAAGTTGATAATGATTGATGGAAAAATCAACAGATTAGATTTTTATAACATATCAAGCATGTAAAGAATATTGTCTATAGTTTTCTCATGAGCAGTAGGAAAGATACCACTTCCATTCAAGAGGATTCAAAGGAAACATCATCACAAATCCAAACAAAACAGTATAACAAAATCATGTGTACAAATACAATTAAGACGATTAGTACATTTATCGGTTCAGGTTATGCATGCGAACATGACAGAAAATAATAAGTATTTCTCCGAAAACAAACATAACCAAAAAACGCATTTTAGTCATGGGTAATGAAGCAGCAGAATCTGAAGCCACAGACAATCAGGAAATGCAATTAAACTAATCATAGGCTTTATTCTTACAGTATACAACAACTAACACGCAAAATCAATGATGGATCAAAACAAATAATGCGACAGGCGCATATTGGTTCACAAGTCAGAAAACGCATCAAAGCAACACCAACACAGCAATCTCTCATGAATACACACACATCTACAAGACAACAAACGACATGGGAGTAACAAATGAAATATACCCTCAAACGATCAGAGAGGATGGAAGGAGTGATGAGTTTGTATTTGGGCGCTTCAGAGAGGAGCTTGTCATAGGTGCCCTGATCAAACAGCACCATGTTGTTCACCTTCTCCTTTTGCTTTCCCTTGCTCCACTTCTGTTAAACACGAATTTGACCCAGGATTACCCAATAGTCCAAACGACAATTAAATTAAATTAAGAAGAAAAAAGGAAACTTTGACAAAGAAACGAACCTTTTTCTTCTGCTTGCCACCGCCAGATTTGGCGGGCTTGGACGAAGGTGGGGGAGCCTTATCCTTCTTTGGAGCCTGCAAGCAAGACAATTACAGAGATGAGCTGAGTATCATGGAGGAGGAGGAGAGATAGAGGTATAGAGAGCAGAGAAACGCACCATTATGAAATCTGCTGTGGCTTCTGAGAAGGAAAAGAGAAAGTTTCACTCTTACAAGCAGAGGCGCAACAACACGAACACAGAAACCCTAGGGTTTTTTATAAGAGCCACATCCATTTTATGATACGTTGTTTGGGCCGGTCCTAGGCAGGCCAGATGTAAAGCCCAACTGGTTGAAGGTTAATCTCGAACTTCATACTTATATTAGGCTATACATAAATGATTGACTGATGTTATCCTGTATACTAGATATATGGGTTAAATAAATAAATAAAAATTGGGTTCAAAATATATATAAAAAAAAATTAATCCTTGATTTTTAAACAGTTTTTTAGTAAGTTTTTTTTTCTATTTAAAGAGTATTTATTGTATTTTTTCATCAAATATTTTTAATATTTAAAAATTTGGATGTTTATATAATGTTTTAATATAATAAAAGATTCTTCAAAAAAGAAGTTTCATGAAACTCCTATCTACCATAATTCTAGTAGGGATGGTAAAACAGATCTAGATTCATTGAGCAAGTCCGCTAACCCGCAAAAAATGACGAGACGGGGTGGTCCATGGCCCACACAAGTCAGCTAACCTTGTCTACGGTCCACACGAGTCAGCCTATCAGCCCGTCTAGAATATGTAATTAGTAATTAGTAGATTAAGTTTTGGTTATGTTTGTAACTATTTAGATTTTGATTATTTGCTTTCAAATGTTATTTCTATAAATTAACTAACTAAACTTCTTAATTCTTATGGATTTTGAGACAATATTTTTTTATGCTAAAAAAACATTAAAGATAAAAAGCATGTTCACATATCTTTTAAATTACATTTTCATAGATTATAAAGTTTAAATTAAACTATATAAAAAAAAATAACAAAATTATATCAAGAAAAAATTTATGTAATAATTTATTTTTAAAATTTTTTCCAAGTTTAGCGGACCAGCCCACCTATTAGTGAAATCAGGGCCTCCAACCTATGTTGATTATAAACAAGTTAGCTTGACCCAACCCATTTTTGACGGGTCAATAGTGGACAAGATACAAACTAAAACAGTCTATTTTAATATTCCTAAATTTTAGTCAACAATTAATCTTTGAATCCTCCATTTATTAAAATAACACGGGAAAAAGGATTGTCAACGTGATGAAACAAATTCAGTGAAATTGTGAAAGATGTACATATTGAATTTCTTTCTCTTCTATCTATTCTGTATTTTATTCAATTTATTATACTTTTTTTTAGATTGTTTATTATACTTTCTTAGTTATTGCGTATTCCGGTATTCGGTAGAACAATTATAATCTCCAAGACAAATATTTAGATCTATTGTGAGTTGTGACATAGAAGTTGATCAAATGATTCTTTATGCAGTCTATTAATAATATAGTACTGTGTTCAAATTTGACTGATGATATTTTAGATGTAACCTTTTGTCTTTATACAAGAGGTATTATCCTGCATTCTATTTCAGATCCCATTACCAGTTACGTTCCACCAAGCATGCACTTAAACGTGTAGAATCCGTTTGGTAAACAGCTCTAGAAGCAAGTCAAGAGAGAGATGCAGACAAGTTATGCTTGAAGGGAACACCAATATCTATAGTGCTCCCAAGTGATTCAGTGGGAAGGACCTGATTTCAATAATGCAGAATCCGGAACCATATCCAGAAGATAACTCATAAATATCAACCAGAACTCAGAAGCTTATTCAATTTCAAACATCAATGTCACATCATTTTTTATTCGATTTTTTAGGGCATTCATTTCTGTACATGTAGGACTAACCTGAGACGTCACAAAAAAAAAAAAAACTGATTTTCAGACAATTTATTACGACTAATCCAAAAAAGATGGTATAGATGTCATTCATAAATATAATGAAGTACTCTATTTTATTTGAACACACAATTTCATTTTCCTGCATGCAATGTTCCATCCGGTGGCAGAATTAGTTGCATCGTTTTCCATTACTGTGGGTCTAATATTGGGGGCATTCAAGAATATGAGAAAGAAATGCAAATAGACAGAAGAATATCAACGTGTCGTGAGCTCGATTGAAATTAAGTTTAAATCTTTCAAGTAAAAAGTTAAATTTAAGTCTCGAGAATAAATTTAAAAAAAAAAAACATAACTGAGAAAAGAGATCTTTTAGTAAAAATTACTAATAAATACCTGAAAATAAAAAGAAAAGCGTCTGTCATTTTCTTTAAGGAGTGGTAAAGAGGTAAGGCGTGTATGAACAGTGTTTCTCATCTTCTAAGTTCTCATTTAGTACCGGATTGAAAAATACTCAGAATAAATACGTGAGAACAGCACATTCGAGGTTCGATCCACAATTCAAAAGAGTGCTGCTTTGCTGATGTGTTTCTCTTAAAGAGTTTTTCAGTCAATAGATTACATACTAATTTCTCATAATACTTATATTTTAGTTCTGAAAACAAGTCTAAAATTACTACCAACCAATACATATTAATATATCAGGACTTAAAAATATTTTATATAAAGTTGTATTCTGTTCGCAGCAGTTGCTTTAAATTATTCATCATAACTTTAATTTTGATTCTTAAAACCATACAATATAACTCATCAATACATTGCATTAGCAACTGCTTTGCTGAATGACGTAGCAGGAGAAGAAAAGTAGAGACAATTTCATACATGATATATACAGGGTAAGGATAAAGAAAAAGTAGATCATGGAATATTGAGAGATTTTTATTTTTAGTATTTTTTAAAATTAAAAAGAATGGATTCTGCTCTATAAAAAACAGAACGGGGCCAAGAGGAACGAATAGAACAACTCCCTAGCAACAAACAGAGTGAGTTCACTTTCCTTTCTTCAACTTCTTACTCAGTTTCCATGCTTCCGAGTATAGAAACCTCTGCACTATTCGTTATACCATCACGTTCTATTGCTATTGACAAGTTTCTATTCCCCTACGAGTGAGTAGAGTCGAGTCACACAACACAACACAGCACAGCACAACGTTGCTTGTTTTCACGAATGGACTCGTTCAGTTTCAACAACCTCCAAGCAGAGAAAGCAAACGCGATCCTAAAACTCCGCAAGCTTCGAAGGGTGGCAAGCTTGTTACGAATAATTGAAGCATGCGCTGTTTTTGTCTTGATTTCAAGGTTCTCCATGCAGCTACCAGTAGCAGTTAAAAACTCCAGCGTTTACTTCAAGGACTTGTCGCTCTTCATGAATAGTCCCCGCTTTGTTTTCCTCATTGGAAACGTAATAATCATCGCACTCTTCGCTCAGTTCTCCGCTCAGGGGAATAACAACCATGTTCCAGAGCCTGATCTTTACCAGGAGTTCGTTCATAACACAACAAAAAATAACAGACGCGCAGAAACAGTTGTGGCAGAAGCAGAATATAGCAAAAAGAAACAGAGGATGAAAACAGGGGGAGTGATCAAGAAGGGTTATAGAAGGTGTGAGACAGAGATTTTGAGGGAGAAACGACGTCATGTGGTGTTGCGAAGGTGTGAGACTGAGAATGGAAGGAAGAGCATTGAAGCTGCTCCTATTGAAGAAGTGGCGCGAATTTCGTGTCCTGAAGATGGGATGAGTAACGAGGAGTTTCGTCGCACTGTGGAGGCTTTCATTGCTAGGGAACAGAGGATGCGTAGAGAAGAAGATTATTATTTAATGTGAAAAGGCAAATATATATCTCTGCGTAAAAAGCGTGTAGATGAAGTATTAAAATAAAAAAAATGTATGAATGGGTTTGAATCGTAGTGTGAATAAGAATGCAATTTGAGTATTGTCTATTCTAGTTATGTTATGTCATTGAGTTATTCTGATTCTTTGCATGTTAGAACTTAGAATAAATAGCATGCAGCTGAGGGAACTTCCCGGAGGCACATGACATCTCAGATGCTATTCTCTGGTTTCGACTAATATATGCATATTATTTTTTTTCAGAATATATTTTTTGTCTATTTTTTTGAGGAAAAAATATTTGTTAACAGGTGGTTTTATTTAAAGAAGCATACACTCCATTTTCGGGAGGCATCAGAAGTTAAAAGATGTGATGAAAAATAAAGAAAAGTATCTCTGCCAAAAAAAAAAATAATAATAAACAATGAGAGAGATTAAGTATAAAGAGGTGGAGGAAAAATTTAGTGTATGATGATAATAACTTTTTTAAGTGTTTTATGATAATAAAAAAATTTAAAAAAAAAACTATAACAGATGAAAATTTACAAGTCAGAATTAGTAAATAAGTTATTTCTAATAATTTGTTATATTAAAAATAAGAAGGATAATTTTAAATGTTGTATTATAAAAATGAAATGATTCTTGAACATCAAGAGGAGAGAGAAAAAGAAAGTGACGGGTGATAAGAAAAAAAGATGCTGTGAAAAAAATGAAAAGAGATAAAGAAAAAAAAAATTAATATATAATATTTGTAAATTATAAGTGTCTAAGTGTAATAGTTTATTATTCTGGTTTAGAAATTTAAAAATTCTGAAGTTATAGAAAAATTAGTCAAAACAAGTAATACAGTGAAATTTGTCTATATAAGAGGTTTAGAAATAAAGATATAATCTTTATTATACATAAAACAACAAATTAATCTTAAAGATAAAGATAATGTTTTTATCATTTTACAATTATCCTAAGACTATTCTCTTAATTATCTTTATGATATTATCTCTCGGTCAGAGGGCAGTTAGGATCTCGTTTGGTAAATCAGCAACAATCCGATTGACAAAATAATCGGACGGTACACAGCCCTTCAGCCTTAAGCACGAAAAGGCTAAGGTTAGTCTTGTTCAAATGGTCAGATTTTGCTTCTTTATCTTCAGCGTTTGTTCGAATAATGATCGTCCGATCGACAAAATGATCGGACAACACACAGCCCTTCAGCCTTAAGCACGAAAAGGCTAAGGTTAGTCTTGTTCAAATGGTCAGATTTTGCTTCTTTATCTTCAGCGTTTGTTCGAATAATGATCGTCCGATCGACAAAATGATCGGACAACACACTGCCCTTCAGCCTTAAGCGCATAGCGCGAAGAGGCTAAGTCTTATTCTATTGAGGCAATTAGTCTTTCTTCCTTTGTATATGATGTCTAGTTGATTGACAGTTGTCCAGTTAACGAGACGATCAGATGATACACAACTCCTCTAGCCTTAAGCGTGAAGCGCAAAGATGCTGGATTGGCTTGCCTTTAGCTAGTTGATTTCGGTCCCTCGTTGACTTGTTTGTCAATGTTTGGTTGATTGGTCATTCAGCTATTGCATGATTGACTTTTTAGTAAGCGAGGCGTTCATATATCGTTTGGGTTCCTCAATAAGTTTTTTCTCGTATTCTATGATGTCACGTGTCATACATTAGTTGGTCTTTCTGTTTCATGTGTGTGGGCCACGTGCTTGACTTTTATAACGTGCAATTCTATTATCGATTAGATTTCAAGTATTTTTCTTTTCATCATATCTTTTGTAAGTGTCATATTCTCGTTCCCTTTTCATTCTTTTTCCTTTTCAAGTTTCTATTTGAATATGTTTCGAGTTTTCTGCATGTTAGTTATAATAGATAACTATTTCAAAATAATATAAGTGTTAGAGGGGTTTTATAATCCAAGTGTATTAACTTAACGAAAACTTTAAATATTCTCAAAAGGATTTTGTACTGAGTTGTTTTTGTACTGAGTCAAATCTGGTGGTATTCGAGTCATCTTTGTACCGAGTCGAATCTAATAGTATTCAAGTCGTCTTTATACCGAATCAATATACGTAAATTCATATTTTTTTCCGAGTCGATATAGGTAAAGTCATATTTTTCTTTTCCGAGTTGATATACGTAAAACCATATTTTTCCAAGTTGATATATGTAAATTGTTTTTTTCCGAGTCGATATACGTAAAGCCGTATTTTTTCCGAGTTGATATACGTAAAATTGTATTTTTCCGAGTCGATATACGTAAACCGTATTTTTCTAAGTCAATATATGTAAAACTGTATTTTTATTTTCCGAGTCAATATACATAAAGCCATATTTTTCCGAGTCAATATACGTAAAATCGTATTTTTTCGAGTCGATATACGTAAAACCATATTTTTTCCAAGTTGATATACATAAAACCGTATTTTTTCAAATCGATATACATAAGCCGTATTTTTCTGAGTCAATATACGTAAAATCATATTTTTCCTTGAGTTGATATACATAAAGTTGTATTTTTTCGAGTCGATATACGTAAAAGCATATTTTTCTAAGTCAATATACATATTTTTTCGAGTCGATATACATAAACCATATTTTTTCTGAATCAATATACATAAAGCCATATTTTTTCTGAGTTGATATACGTAAATAATATATGATGAATGCATGCAAAAATAGAACCTAGGTACGGGGCCAACCCCCTTTACTCTACGAATGAACTAAATATGAAAATACCTAAAAAATGACTAAGTAAAGTGTTTTAGGACTTAGTTGTAGTAGAATCGGAGGTTTTCAAAGTTCCATGAGTTCTTCGAGAGTGGCTAGAAGTCTCCCTTAAGTTTAGTTGAGTTCTCCTCACCATGTCTCATCGTTTCCAACTGTTAGGGTGTTTTATTCTGCTTCAATCTCGTCGGCTTTCCTCTTGGCAACTTATGTCACTTGTTTCAAGTGTTGTGTCACCCCATGAGTTCTTGTAAGGTGGAGGGAGTGTTTTCTCTCACTCCTTTCGAGGGAGTATGATTCGGACACCAATGTTTTGATTTAAAAATTCTAGGATAATATAAAGACTAATCATAGTATACGAGAATGAAATCTGCTTGATTCCATGTTCAGACCTTGTTTATATAAAAGGTTTAGAGATAAAGATATTATCTTTATCTCTTTATTTAGAGATAATGATATTATCTTTATTATACATAAAACAACAAATTAATATCAAAGATAAAGATAATATCTTTATCTTTTTACAATTATTTTATAAAATTATTCTCTTAATGAGGATGGTTAGAATCTCTTTCAGTAATAAGTAGATCAGCAACTATTCGATTGACAAAATAATTGAACGCTACAATTATAAAAAGATGGAAAGATATACTAAGGTAAAGTATGTTTTTATTCCTCAAATTTTTTCAGTTTTGTATTTTTGGACCAGACTTTTTGAATTTTATTTTTTTATTTTAGTTTTAAAATATTTATTTCATTATGAATTTTAATTATTTTTATTCGTATTTTTATAACTATCTGTTTTTTTTCACAATTGAATTAATTTTTTTTCTATGTGTATATTTTTACTATTTTTTTAAATTTCTTAATTTTTTTAATTAAAAACAAAAATTTATTTTTTTTATAAAAAATAGTAAAAAAAAAAAAACGTATTTAACGGAACATAAATAAAAATGACTCTAGGATCAAAAGTACAGTTTTTTTTTTTTAATAAAAACATACTTTATCCATTATATTATAAAAAATAAAAAACACACCATCTTCAAGTATATACAGTGACACCGTGTGCTTGATTGATAGGTAAACAAAAAGAATTTTTAAATTGAAATAAAAAATCAAGTAAATTTATGAAGATATAAAAATGAAAAAAAGAATGAACTTAGGTGACTTTGTTTTACTGTTTTTTATTTTTATTTTATATAAAATAAAAAATGGAATTAAAAATGTGTTTGTTTTAATTAATTTAAAAAAAAACATAGGAAATAAAACAAAAATAAAAACAGAGCAGACAAAGTGAAGGGTGATTGTGGAATTTAGGGCAGAAATCCGTTTTAGGGAGCGTCATCGTGATTCGTCATGCAGTGAAGTACAAAGTTGCCCCGTTAGGCAAGTAAAAGAAGACCAGACCTAGTCTCCGTCAATCCACGACGATAAATAATACTAAAACTCTGGATCAAGATTGCATCAATTGATCGATCCAATGATGATGACTCCCAAACTCCAATCAGTAATCTCCACGACGGCCTCCGTGGCGGCCTCCATGATGCTCCTCCGTTCCCTCGCCCGCGACTACATTCCACCGGAGCTCCACCACTACCTCCGCTTCAAACTCTCCAAATTCCTCTCCTCATTCTCCTCCGAACTCACTCTAGTCATCGAAGAGTTCGACGGGCTCACGCCAAATCCCCTCTTCAAGGCGGCGCAGCTGTACCTCAAACCCCAGGCCGCCCCGGACACAAAGCGCTTCCGCGCCACCCTCCCCCCGAAATCGCGCCACGTTTCCCTCCTCGTGGACCGCAACGAAGAAACCACGGACAGCTTCAACGGCGTGGTCTTCCGCTGGAAACTTGTGTCGCATCGCGTGAGCACGACGTTCATCCAGTACGACTCGTTCCACGGCACCTCCAAATCCGAGGTGCGGTTCTTCGAGCTGCGGTTCCACAAGAAGCACAGGGAGATGGTCCTCTCAGAGTACCTGCCGCGCGTGATGAAGGAGGGCGAGGAGGCGCGTCAGCGCCGGAAGACGCTGAAGCTCTACACGCCGAGGGACATGAGGATGAGGATGGGAGGAGGGAGGAGAGGGGACATGTGGCAGGGCGTGAATCTGGACCATCCCTCCACGTTCGAGACGCTGGCTATGGATCTTGAAATGAAGGATATGATAATCGGAGATTTGGATAGGTTTCTGGAAAGAAAGAGTTTGTACAAAAGCGTTGGAAAGGCTTGGAAAAGAGGGTACTTGCTTTCGGGTCCTCCCGGGACTGGGAAATCGAGCTTGATTGCTGCGATGGCAAATTATCTGAATTTCGATGTATATGACTTGGAACTCACTGATGTTAAGCGAAACTCTGATCTCAGGAAGTTGTTGATTGCCACTGGGAATCGCTCTATTCTTGTTGTGGAGGATATTGATTGTTCCCTTGAATTGCAGAATAGGCTTGCCAAAGCTAAAGCTAAAGCTAGAGCATCACAACCCGTCGCAATGTCCCCATGGCCTTTTCACCCACGTGAGAATCCTAAACCCCAGGTATCACTTTCAGGAACTAAAACAAACATTAGTTTGAATTATGGTGTATGATACTCAAAATCCTTGATATATTTGTTGGTTGCAGGTGACGTTATCGGGGTTTCTGAATTTCATAGATGGTTTGTGGTCTAGTTGTGGGGATGAGAGGATGATAGTGTTCACGACAAATCACAAAGACAAATTGGACCCTGCTCTGTTGCGACCTGGTCGTATGGATGTGCATTTAGACATGACTTACTGCACCCCATGTGGGTTCAAAATGATGGCTTCTAACTACCTTGGTATGACAGAGCACCCTCTTTTTATTGAAGTTGAGAGATTACTAAAGACGGCCAATGTGACTCCTGCGGAGGTGGGGGAGCAGTTTCTGCAGAATGAAGACCCGGAAATTGCATTAGAAAGCTTCATGGAGCTCCTTATAGAGAAGGGGCGAAATCATGAAAACAACAAACCATCTCTCACCATTATTGAATGATTGGACTCCACTCACTGAGTTTTTAAAATGAGGATCATTACGGAAACTTGCTGCACTTATAGATTTTTAGATTTCTAATAATTAAAGTGTGAAAAACTATATAAACACAGTATTGTTTGTAAGGATTCAATTCTTCTGTGTCATCAAAGATAAATAAAATTCACTTCAAAGATTTTGCTATTTTTTCTTAATTTATATTCAATCTGTGTTAGTCATTACTTAATATTATCAAAGAGAAATAATAACGTAAATTTCTTTTTCATAAATTTATGTTAACCAAGACTTTTAAAACAATAAATAAATTCTTTACAAATCCATTTATTTCAAGAATAAATATAAGAGTAACATCAATATCAAGGGTATCCTGGAATCAATCGGTGGTGATTACTCTTTCAAGATTAAGAAATATCGAAAACGATTAGAAAATAAAACTAAAAATAAAGAGGTTGGTTCAATAACAAAAATAAATTATAAGTAAAGGGAGAATATTTTTCATATACAAAAAGAAAATTAAAATGATTTTAATATTTTCAAAAAAACACCAATTATTAAAAACATCTTCGAATTACAATATGAATTATTTATGAAAATCTAAAATACTCCCTCCCATCTGCAAGTTAGTTAATTTTAATTAATAATATAAAAAATGTTTTAAAAATATCTATGAAATTAAATGATTATTTTTTACAGAAAAATAAATTATTTAAATAGTAAGAATACCTAATGACACTCACATAATTCAAAGAATACTTTTTTTCTACCAATTGATATGAATTATATTGTTAAATGATAAATGCATCCACTTGCATGCTGAACACTAAAAGCCTTATTTCTCTTATCCTTTTTTAGTGGGCAAGTGATGTTTGATGATGTTTATGAAGATTTCTTAAAGTCGCACGGTGTAATTAATCTTTCAAGCCTGATTTCTCTTATCCCTTAATTCACAAAAAAATAAAATCAGATGGATGGACTGTGGAGACTCTAATATTTACAAAAAAAAAAAAAAAGAGAGAGAGAGAGAGCAGCAGAACCCAGATAATCACGGATAATTTATAGACAGAAACAAAATAGTAAAATTTAAATAATGTTCTTTTAAGCACATTTGAGTTTTGATACATAATATGTATTTTTTTAATCCATTCCTTCCTCATTTCCGTGCTGATCTCTCCAGATCAGAACGGAAAATTGGCAAGGACAACAAATACAGAAGAACCAAAAATAAGAAATAAGGAACAGTATAAAACGATGAAACATGGCCAGAAAAAAAGATGTAGCAATGTAACATCCGATAGTTTCCCTCCTTTCTTTCACAATGAGAAATAGCCAACACAAGACAAGACATCTCTAATCTTAAAGTCTCAAATCGCTGATCCCTCAAAAGTACAATACCAGAACGACTACATGAAAATGAAATTAACCTAAAATCACTTTAGAGCCACGATGCATGTGTACCTAAAGGATTCCCAATAGTAACATATGTAAAGCTTGAAATATGTTCAGCAAGTATTCTTTTATCTGTCCATAAATTTATCATATAGTCCTATGATTATGCCTGAAAAAATGACAATACCATGTTTCAGTATGATGAGCAAAAAGTATGGAAAACACAGAAACAAGTGCCTATACATATTCAAAAAAAATGTTCAGTATATACTACCTATGCATTCTCAATATTAAATTTGCTAAAGAGAAGAGATATTAATTTGCCTTTAAAAATTCAGAAAATTGACAATTACTTGTAAAATTGGTTTTCAAATTTTTTATGTCAGGTAATAAAAATTACACATTCAGAAAAATAAATATGTAAGTATATATTACTTGCCTCATTTGAGAAAGCATAACAGGCTGAAGCAGGGAGTGAGAATCTCACAAGATCCCTAAACAGCCATCTTCATTTGTATTTTCTGGTGAGGATCATATCCTATGAGATTGAAATCAGCAGCCACAAAAGAATCTATATCTTTCTTCTTTGGGTTTATCTTCAAAATCTGAATAGAAGTTAAGGTGATCAACAAGGAAGTGACAATTTATACGAATGCATAATGGTAAATATTTGTGGGCATCTACGTCAAAGCATATAATAATAATTTCATTAAACATTTACACATACCGGAAAAGGTTTTGGTTGGTTCTGGAGTTGTTCCTGCAAGGGTCTCACATGATTGCGGTAAACATGTGCATCCCCAATAACATGGATAAAATCACCCGGAACAAGGTCTGACAAGAACAGGATGTCAGATATCTGATGTCACTTTTCTTTTTATATAAAAGCTTTTAACGGCGAAACAAAAACATTCCGATAAATATTCCAAACGACAATTTTATTTTATTTTTAAAAATACATTCTAATTTTTAAGCAAGTCTGATTATTGGCATCCAAAATGACCATTTTGCCCTTCAACACTAAAAGTGCGCTAATCTTAATATAAAATATTTGTGAATCATAACCTATTAATTAGCTTAAAGCCATTTACAAATTACAATCAAATAATCACAAATCTCTGTTGAACACATGAAAGTAGGATTAAGAAGCCATGTACGTCTGAGTACAAATTTACATATAGCAAAAGCTGGCATAATTTGCATACCACAAACATGAGCAATCATGCATGTCAGGAGCGCATAAGATGCAATATTGAATGGGACACCCAAACCCATGTCGGCAGATCGCTGATACATTTGACACGATAGCTCCCCATTTGCTACATAGAACTGCAGGAGAAAAAAAAAAAAAAAGGATGTCGACAAAACTTCATGAGAGCAAGAGACAGAGAGAGAGAGAGAGAGTTCTTCCAAAGAGAAACCCAAATATAGCTGCAGACCTGTGCAAACATGTGGCAGGGTGGAAGTGCCATCAATTTAAGATCAGATGGATTCCAAGCTGAGAGAATGATCCTTCGATCATCAGGATTATGCTTTATCTTGTTAATAACATCTAAAAGCTGATCAAATCCTTGGCCCGAGTAGTCAGCATGCATGTCAGTATACCTGTAAAATGTAAGATGGGAAATACAGAGCTAAGCAATTCCACAAAATGCAGCCTAATGCCTTGCAAAGATAAAGGCACAGCGCATCCACTTACTTGGCTCCAAAATGCCTCCACTGAAACCCATAAACAGGTCCCAGGTCACCCTCCTCCCTTTCTGTCAAATCAATGCTGTATATAGATTGTAAATCCAGTTAATAACTGCATAGAAAAGAAAAAAAAATTGCAATTCATACAAAAATTAGTAGATGGTCATGCTTGCCTATCAAGGTATTCTCTGGATGCATTGCCATCCCAGATATGAATGTCTTTTTCCTGCAGCACCTGTCAATGTGACATGTTTCCAGAATAAAATTCAATGTAGTCATATCATATCTAATAAAAGATTGGTAACAGATACGTTACCTTGGCACTTGTTGAGCCACTGATAAACCAAAGAAGCTCTTCAACAACCCCTCGCCAAAATACTTTCTAGGAACCAAACACAAACAACAATTACATCAGATAAGTAGCACACAACTAAGAAATTACTATGGTGTAGTATATACAAATCCAAAACTAAAATTCATGCATACCTTGGTTGTCAGAAGCGGAAAGTTTCTGCGCAGATTAAACCTCATCTGTGGAATTATAGAGGACGAAGTAAGCATACAAATCATAAGGTCATAGCAAGTCCTCAACAGACCAATCAAAATGTTACCTGGCATCCAAATTTTGACAAGGTACCAGTCCCTGTCCTATCATCCTTAGTTGTACCTTCAGAAATGATTTCTTGAACCAACCTAAGATACTTAAACTCCTCATGTGCCTCATAAATAATTTTTGGAAGAAAAGAAAATTTCTTGACCTCAAATTTCGAAGAGTCTGAATTATTATTATCAAAAAATGGATCAGCTTTCTGATCCAGGGACTCTGGTGGAGAACTCCTTACACGCACATAAGTGGTGAAAGAATAGCGGAGGTTATCTTCCACCAAAGGGAATGATGAATACCATGTCTGAAATACAGAGGTATCAACTCGAGGCATAAAAGTGTCACACTCAATGCTTGCCTCAATTTCTGTAATATGGGCAGCTTCACATCCAGGTGCATTAAGAACCTCTCTGTACATGAAAATTATCATTATCATCAGCTACAAGAGTGAAAGAGCTTAATATGATTGCAAAAAAGATTACAAAAATATAAAATATACCTAAATATCTCTCCACCTCCTGTAAGAAACACTTTCTCAATTGATAAGCAGTAAGGAGAAGAAGCCAACAGTTCCATAGCAGAAGACACACTTCCACATATAACAACATTCTCTGCTGTTGCAATATCAAAGCTACCGGAGCGAGTCAGAACAACATTAAGGCGACCAGGAAGAGGCCTATTCTCAGGAGGGATACTCTCCCACGTTTTCCTACCCATCACAACGGCATTCTTCTTCCCAAGATCAGATGTTTTTGTAGTGATCTCCTCAAAAAATTTGAGATCAGTGGGTAATGACCAGGGCAATTTCCCATCCTTAGAAATTCCCATATCTCTGGTTGCAATCACTACTGCTTGGTATGTCCTCTGCGGATGCGGCTGCTCTGACTTGGCATTGCCATTGCCATTGGAAATCACAAGAGAATCACTTGCCATAATAGAACTCAAAACCCTGCACAGCAAATTCCTTCAGAAATAAAGTACAATCTAAACCCAACAAAGTAATAAACCCAAACACTATGAGATGAAACAGATGCAATATACAATTGACAATGAGTTAATAAAAAAAAAATGCATCCTCCCTCCCTTTCCCTGTCTGCAATCTGCATGAAATAAAATTCTCTGCACTAATTCAAAGACTGTAAAATCCAAACTAGTATAATGAAAGTTTTCTAAAATCCAGTTACCTACATAAACTAGATTAATCATAAACATAATAATACACCACAATCATCTTCCTCATTGCATCGCAATAACCTACTAACAGAAACACAGGAATGAAATTATCAAAACAGCAGAGAAGAAACGAATAAATTAAGAAGCAAACTTTTTTTTTTTGTCAAGAAGAAGAAAAAAAAATCCGTACAGTATCGCCAGATTCATGCGCAATCAAGTATGAATGAACATGAATCATCTAAAACTCCGTAAATAACACATGATTACAGATTCGCCAACAAACAAATTCAAATAAACGCATGACTCGAAATGTGAACAATGAGCTAGCTAGCAGATCTAAAAGAAAGCACTGACCTAAAAATCTTACGCAAACTATTTTCTGCTCTTGAGCAATGAAGCAGAGCAAAAAATTACAGCGAAAGAAAAGAAGTGTAGCTGAAACGGAAACGGAAAGTGAGACTGTAAGAGAAGGAGAAAACGCTCCGGAATGCAGAGCTTTCGATCCTTTGTTGGTAGAGAAAACAACGGAAAGCAGCGAATGTAATGTAAAAGAAAGAAAGAGAGAGAAGAAAATCCAAAACAACAGTTGACGCCAAGTGCCGCCAAGGAGCGTATGCGTGGGTTGTTCCCCAGTGTACGTTATTACCGTATATTGGCTGTCTATACCATTTTTTCGCTTTTTCCACAAATGCCCTTTCACCAAACCACTCGTATTAAATAGTTAATTAATTATTTATTTATCTTCATGAGAGTATCTTTAAATTTAATATTCAGTGAATATATTTTTAATTAAAAAAATTCATCAAAAGTATTATTAAATGTTTTTCTTAATCTATCTTTTTTTAAATAAAATTTTAATATTTTAAATAAAAGTTATCAATAACTAAAAATATCTTTGTATCATAATAAAATTTATTTATTATAAATCTAAATTATAATTTATATGTTAAAAATTATTTATCTACTGTAATTTTTAAATGTAATATGATTTATATATTATAATTTTTTGTTATATAAAATAAATAAAAAATATGTTTATAATTCATATATTTTCAGTCAAAATATTTTCATATTAAAACTAAAATATTAATAATAGTTTTGTATGAAAGTACGCTAAATTCATGTATTTTCCTTTTTAATTATAAACTACATCCAGCAACTTAATATTAATTAGTGCATTGTATGAATTTTAAATAATACATTAAAATATTTAAGACTATTTAATGTATTATATATAAATTTTAATTATTTAATAAATTATTTCTATAACTTTAATTATACAAAATTGTTATTGATATTTATATGTTTAATGTAGAAGGAAATATATTAATTAGCTCAGAATGAACGTGGTAGTTTCGTTATAATAGGGAGGTTCTGAGGGTATTTTTTGAATTACAGTGGTGAATGGATAATAGAAAATTATAGCTGTAGGTATGCAACATTAATACAACAAGCAAAAAGCATATGCGGGCCCCATTGTGCTCAAGCGCGGGAAATTCACAGATACCCAATAGTATCAAGACACCTGTCAACTTTGCATCGTATGGTCTGGTTTTTAATGTTGACCGTCCACTTGGCAATCATCTGTAACATCATTGGCTTTCGGTACTTAATTAATTGCCAATAATTAATGTATGTATTAATTTAAAAGTAATTATATTTTTACAGCCATATAATATATTTATTTTTAACTTAATGCATGGATGTCTTGATTAGACATTTCATTTTCATTTAAGATAATGGGTGCGTGATGCAATCTTGGCCGTCCATGTCTCTTCATCCACAAACACAACTGTAATTCTCATTTGAAAACTTTCCTGTAATCTAGACTACACTAGAGATGTCAAAAAAAATTTTATAGTAAAGCTAAGTCTGTTGGCCTAATAACTCCATAAACTATGTTAGCTGAATTAATCAAATTAAACTAAAGAAATATTTTAATCCAGTCAATTGCAAACTAGCTTTGTAAGTAAAAAAAAGAAAAAAGAAGCAAGTTATTTATTTTAAATGATAATTAATTTGACTTTTAAATATAAAATAATTAAAACAATATCTTTGAGATCTAATTACGTAATTAAGTAAAAGAAGTACAGAACAATGAATTGGCTTCAATAGCTCACAAGCCACAACAGCTCATATGGGTTGGTTGAATACTTAGGCCATTGACTTGCTAATTCAACATTTATTTTTGTTACGGTTGCTTCATAGTTGGTCCATACATAGCTAGCTACTCCCAAAATTAGCTAATAAATATGTCCTAGATTAACTATCAAATCACTAATTTAATTTTCAATCAAAACTAAATATTATTAAATTAAATAATATTGATGAGAACATTTTAATAAGAGATCTTGAAAAAGATCTTAACCTCAAAATTTTTAAATTTTCAAAATCTCCGTAACAAAGCAAGATCTAAACCCCACTTATCTAAATCTTTCACTAATTAACTAATTTTTTTAATAATATAAAATAAAAAATAATTAACTAATTTTTATAATAATATAAAATAAAAAAATAACTATCTATTTTTTTAATAATATAAAATAAAAAATAACTAATCAATTTTTTTAATTATATAAAATAAAAAATAATTAACCATTTGTTTTTCAATGTTAAATATTTATATTTTTTTATCTATTTATGTTACATATTAATTATTAATTTTTTTAATGTCAATGTTTGTATCTTTTTATTAATGTTTGTATTTTTTATTTATCCATATTATGTATTAATTATCAATTTAATATTTAGTCATAAAAAAATATTTATATTATTTTTATTCTATTTTTTTATATCAATTGTTTCATAATTAAATATTATATTATTAAATAATTAATTTTATTTTAAAATAAAAATTTATAATGTGAATCTATAACACCATAACAATATCTACAAAAATATTATAATATCTTTGTATAAAATCTACAAAATTTTTCCAAGAAGTTCCTCACTGAAAATTAAAGATGCTCTTGTGCCATTGCTAAGTTTGAAATTATTAACGCACGTCATATCCATGGAAAACAAACCTTCGCAGGTCACTAAAAGTCCAACGCCAAAGATAATTTAATGTGATCAAACCAACATAAAATTGATACAAAAGTCGCATTTGACTTAACACTAGTTTTCACGGGTTAATCTCAGCTTTTGGCCGACACTAATGATATATTAGTTTTATAGTAGATATAGAATAAACTCAATTTATTATTTCATTAATTGCAATAACTATCATTTGTTCATTTCTCAAATAATAAAATAGAGAATTTTTTTTCTATTTTTTCATAAAATATCTCAATAATTATACAATATTTTATTTAATTCCACCGATTATTAGCTTAGATATCCAAATGGACATGAGATTGTGCAAAAGCTACAAGAAAAAAATGTGCTATTTTAACAAGAATTATATTCAAATATCATTTAGTTATAGCAATAATCAATCTGTTTTACATTCAATATTATAATATTATAATAAGGAGAAAATTATATAGTTTCTTACGTGTTTTTAATGTTGTTCTTCAATTATAATATGTTCTTCAATTATAGAATATTTGTGTAATAAACAAATTTAAGTATTAATAGAAAAGTTTTTAATCGATGTAACAATAATTGATAATATATTGAGAATTTGAATACACTATTTCGAATGTTGCCCTTGAAACAAGAAAGAATGGGCACACTAGCTAGGAGACAAAACTCTCTTTATCACTACATTATTTTTGGTACACTTCGAAATTGTCTGATAAAAAAGCTTCACCGATCGAAGTGTAACAAACATAAAAAGGGTATCCTTATCATAGTTATCATCATGATTGTCCTCATTCCTAAGATTGTCATCATTTGTGCAAATGGCTTCCCATGCCTTAATGCTTAGAATCACAGCAACACCTCTTCTTTGTCACTGTCTCTTTATCTTTAGGTGGAAAAGTGTTAAACCATCCAGAATCAGAAGTACTAAGCTTAAACTATCAATGATAAAGTTATAGATTTTGAATAATATTGCTCCTAAGAAACAGATCGAACGGCCTTCCTGGGATTATTGTTCTACTCTATTATTAGTATCCATTTATTTATTTATCGATCCCTATCAATAATAGACTAGTAGACTATATATGTACAATACAAGTTTCATGGTTTATCGTAGCAAGGAAAAAATGTAAAGTTAACTCTTAAATTTTGAACTGAAAGAATATTAATCGTGAGAAAGAGGATTTCCACAAAATAGACATCTAGAAAGTAACCATTTCCTACTTAATTATTAACTTGCCTAGTTGGTAGATGAATGCAGTTGAAAAAAGGGACCATAACCTTCACAGTTTGTCTTCCCTACTCTTTTTCTTTCGGGGCCAGCAACCCATAATTAGTTGGAAGGAAAAAAACACACTAGCCTTCTCAGACATACATATATATGATAGTGATACTATACAAGAAAAATACTAGCAATATACCAAAGAATTTGAGTGTGTAAAAAATGATGTATTAGACATGTTAATCTCTTATTCATAGCACTTTATATTCATCTGGAACAAATACCCAAAACCACCAAATTCTAGTTATAGATCGACCTCAATAGGGGTTATTTAATAAACTTTTCAACTATAATGAACTCCAAAGTCAACCAACAGCTAGACTAGTAGTCATAGATCAACTAGATCTAGATCTACTGCAATATTGCAACCTTAATTAATCTTGCTTTCATTTTTCATTCTAGCTAGATAAGAAGTTTCATTTAAATAATCTTTATTACGTTTCCGTTGAAGTTGTTCCCAATATAATAAGAGGGGGTGAAAATGGAGGTAATTCAGTGCATGATGTTAATTGGTATAATATTGTTAAAAGGGGGAGTGGGAGCATAGAAGAGGCAATAAGAATGGATGTCTCAATAATTAATTGGGAATTGAAAAGGATTGATCATCTGATGAAATAAGAAATATATGGTACTAACTTAAAGCATGATGAAATATTGAAATGTATAAGAAAGGGCAGTGCTCAGCCTAGTTAGAATAGCATATTCAATAGACATAAACCAACTATAGCAAAAGATCGTCGAGTAATTCAATATCACGGCATATATCTTAAAATATCTGTTTGATTAAAATAAAGTCATGCACCTTCCTCACAAAGGAGATTATTGGATGCATGTGAAAGTATGAAGGTGTGTCTACATTAATCATTAAATGTAAATTATGAGTAAGTTAAGCGTAAAAAACTAGCTGCGTTTCACTAGACATACATTAAAGTGACATGCATGTTAAACTAAACGTAACTAGCTAGAATAAGTTATGCAAAAATTTAGTTAAAAATATGAACTGCTATAAATAAATAAAAGACAGCAACAAAAGTCCAAAAATAGCATAAGAGTAAACGAGAAAGAAAGAAAAGATGAATTGGTTGGGTTGCGTAGTGGAGAGAATATGAAAGAACGGAGTGGCATGCATTTCGCGAACACAAACACAATGATCTATCTCCATCTGCATGTATTAATAATTCCTTCTAGTAGCAATAGCAACTGAAAAAGAAGACCCTGTCTCATTGTCAATATAAGTAAACAAAATTACAAAAAACGGCAAACTCTAAATATGAGTTGCAACAACAACCTCGCTTCCCATTTTGGCCCTTCTATATATCATCAGAGACACATTCGGATCATGAATTTACATTTTCTCTTACTTTTGCAACGCCTACATTCCTGTCACAAAATGTACCTTCTCCAATTCTATCATCCATGTTGCATTCATCAACTTCTTTTGAGCCCCCATAGATATTCCATTTAAACTGCACTTTATCATCATCATTAAGTATTTATGTATCTTTGTTTTTAATTGTGCCTTTCTTTTTCCCCATATATGCATGCTGAATCTATATATATATATATATATATGAAGAAGGTTGAATTGTTTTATTGGTTTCTCATCAGCTTTTAACATGTTTGTTGTTGTTGTTGTTTCATGGCTAATTAAAGTTAAGGTGTAGGCGTACGTGTATGTGAATATTGTTGATTCTCTACTGCCTTACTTACGTTGCTGTCTGTGCTCATTTGAGGAAAGCTTACGTTCGAGGTTCAATAATTAATCATGTGTGACACTATGTCTATGTTCTCCGTACCTACTACAGATCATCGACCTGTTAAACCTGGTAATTAAATCTATATATATATATATATATAAATGCTTTGCAATGAATGAAATTTTTATTTGTTCTATATGTCCTCATGTTTGCATTTAACAGTTTTGCATGCTGTTTAATAAATGCATGGCGATGAGAAAAATGAAAATTGAAGGAAGCTGAAATCAGATGATTATAACAGACAGCCATTTACTATATATTTAGAATGCTCTTATTCACCAAGTGGAGAATTCATGATGATTTGTTTCTCTGTGGTTTCCTTTATAATATCCCTAGTCTAAACATATGATCGATCAATGCATAATTATGTATATATATGAGAAATAATTTTTTCTATCTTGTCTTGTTGTTTCAAACTTTTGAAAGTAATTTTGTATTATGCAAAAACAGGTCTTGAGATAGAAAATTCAGAGGATGATAAGAAAACAAAGCTTGGCTCTATAAAGAAGGTGGCAATCAGTGCATCTTCAAAGTTGAAGCATTCCTTGCAAAAGAAAGGGAGAAGGCATAGCAGGGTTATGTCTGTTACTTTTGAGGATGACATTGATACTGAAGAGTTGCAAGTAGTTGATGCTTTTCGCCAAGCACTTATCTTGGAAGAGCTATTACCCTCAAAACATGATGATCATCATATGATGTTAAGGTATCCCTAACTAGGACATAATTTCTTCTTCATTCATTTATTTACTAACTACCAAGGACCCGATTGGATGGAAACCAGAAGTGTTTTTGAAAACTTCTCGTTGAAAAATATATAACTTTTTATGGGTGGTATCATCTAATGCCTTAGTGTATCCAGATTCTTGAAAGCGAGGAAGTATGACATTGACAAAGCAAAACAAATGTGGGCAGATATGCTTCAGTGGAGGAGGGAGTTTGGTGCTGACACTATCATGGAGGTATTTATAACGTGTAAAACTAGTTTAGTGCACTGCCTTTATTGTCTTTTATTTAAGTGGTAGATAGGCTAACCGGAAATTCATTTGTTTTTTTATTAAGGATTTTGAATTTAAGGAGATGGAAGAAGTTCAAAAATACTACCCGCAAGGGCATCACGGAGTTGATAAGGAAGGGCGCCCTGTTTACATAGAAAGGTTGGGTCAGGTTGACTCTAACAAGCTGATGCAAGTAACAACAATGGATCGCTATCTTAAGTACCATGTAAGAGAGTTTGAGAGGACATTCGCTGTTAAGTTCCCTGCCTGTTCAATTGCAGCAAAGAAGCACATTGACACAAGCACAACTATCTTGGATGTGCAAGGAGTGGTATGTTTGAAAATCATGCAACACCACTACTAAATACTAGTTTTTACTTTTCTAAGCCCTCTTCCCAAATAAAACCAACAAGATTAAAAGTATTACTACCTCCGATCCTCCTTATTATAAGCAGCACCTGTAGTGTCTTTATTATAAGCAACATCTGTATACACTACAGGTGTTGTAGCTTATAATAAGAACCGGAGATAATATTAACGAGGTGCTCTCCATTTCCGATTAGAATTGTAGTTATCATATGTAAAAGAAGTTTCACTTGCATGGTTGTTTAGGGTCTCAAAAGTTTGAACAAAGCTGCAAGGGATCTCATCCAGCGTCTTCAGAAGATTGATGGTGACAACTATCCTGAGGTACTACTACTCACTACTCAGTCATCTTCTTGGCCATCTTCTGAATTTTTACCCTGATTGAACTTTTTTCTTTTCGTGCAGTCCTTGAACCGTATGTTCATCATCAATGCTGGTTCTGGATTTAGGCTGTTGTGGAACAGTATTAAGTCGTTCCTTGATCCTAAGACCACCTCCAAAATCCATGTAAGAATTTTTTTTATATGCTTATCACTACGAAGCAATGTAGGTTTCAGTTATGTAGGAGCACTCAATAGATTACTGCCTGTTTGACCAGGTCATAGGCAACAAATACCAGAGCAAGTTGCTTGAAATCATTGATGCCAGGTTAATGTTTTTCTTCATTCTCATTTAAGTTTTTATCTCATTCTCGTCTCATAAGTGAATAACATTACTAGATAAGAATGTACATAACACCTTGTTCGTATTTATTATTTACCAGTGAACTTCCAGAGTTCTTGGGTGGTACTTGTACCTGTGCAGACAAAGGTGGTTGTTGCCTATCAGACAAGGGACCATGGAATGACATAGAAATCTTGAAGGTAGTAAGATCAAATTATTTCTAGTTATATAATAAATAGAAAAGAAAATAATGAAGTGTTTGTTTTCTTTGTATGCATTAGATGGTTCACAATGGCGAAGGAAAATGCAAGAAGAAAACCTTATCCGGGATTGAAGAGAAAACAATCATTGCAGAGGAAACAGCATGTCAAAAGGTAGTACTTTCAGTTTCAAGTTCAGTCTTGTCCTGAAACTTTCTTCCAATTTCAGAAAATCTGAACTTGATTACCTTTCTTTTTTGCCTATAATATCAAGGAACACGATCCTTTCAGCAAAGAATCTGTTGCTTTGCAACTCGGAGCTGTTCGAGACGTAAGTTTCTTAGTTTTCAATTAGATGTCGCTTCCATTCTACAATCTACATACATATATTAGCAAAAATGCAGATAGTTTATCCAATCATGGTAAATGGAAGTAATTGACTGTGTTTATATATAAAGTCGATGCTATGTAGCTGAATAACATTGAATAATTTGTATGAAATATAAAACAAATGATAGATGAAAACATAACAGCAGAATTGTCAGGTCGTCTATGTCCCAGTGATTGACAAGCAAGTTAATACATCTTGGAAAAAAGCGGAACAAAATGATAAACTTTCACTTTCTAAAGGTATTTATTTGGTACTGTTGTATGATTGTTCTAGAATCATGAACACTAACAACAGTCTAGAATAATGAACATTGCATAAGCTGCTGCAGATTGTTTGCCTAGCGATGATGATTCGAAGACGACGACTTCTTCTTCTAGCGGCAGGTATAAGAATCCATTTACTGGTGGACTGATGGCAATTCTCATGGGAGTGATAGGAATGATCCGCATGACAAAGAACGTGCCAAGGAAAATCACAGAAGTTGCGTTGAATTCAACCAAACATCTACATTGTGATGTCAAGATGATGAAAGAACCTGCTGCCATTACCATGGATGATCAGACAACGGCCATGATGAAGCGCATGACTGAACTGGAAGAGAGGGTCAAGGTCCTCTCTATGAAACCTGACATGCCACCTCAGATTGAAGAATTGCTCAATAATGCTCTAAACAGAGTCAACACGCTGGAACAACACTTGTCTGTTACCAAAAAGGTATTCTTGGTTTTCCTTGTCATCATCATTTAAATAATAATATGTATTTGTAATATTTTGTTTGTTTCCTTTAGTCACTTGATGATGCCCTTACTAAACAAGTGGAGCTCCAGGGTTACCTTAACAAAAAGAAAAAGAAGTTTGTAAGTCATCTGAACTTTGACACATTTGCATTTGCATTTCATCGCTTACACGAGACTTTGTGATTGCAGTTCCGCTGGTAAGGTGATAGGTTACCTATCTATTGCTGTCTGACCCTACCCTAAATACAGTATTTAACATTAGCAAAAGTTGTAAATTGTTGGTGGCTTTTCCTATGATCAGCCCCACCTGATGCTATTGTATTCACCTCTATAATTTCTCCTCTATAATACAGTGTGTCTTTCCTTTACAATTCTGTGTATCTATAAATAAAATCAGGTGTGCCGTCGTAAAAACAAAAATCCCCTATTCTTCCCTCTAATAAAGTGAACTTCATTCCAACCGTCTACAACAAACGTTTTCAATTTTCGTAAATCTCCACAACTACATATTTGACAAACGGATCTTCACTTCAACCATCTACGACTACCAAAAGGCCACGTATTCAGTATATTGTACCATGTATGCACAAGCCCAACAATACCATCATTACCTTTTAATTTGATAAATACAATTAACTTTGCTCGCGTGCCTTATCGTGAAAATGTGTCCATTTCATAAACAGCAAGAAAAATTATAGTTGAGGATTGTTTTTTATTTACCTTTGTTCCCCCTCGCTATCCCCCAAACTTGATTAATATTCAATGCAAGTTATGAGATCAGAGGAACAACGCTTTTCCAACCAACCAATCACACCAAATACATCAACAAAGGTAATGCTAGCAAAAACAAGGCTTGTGTTTTAATCCGGCAAAGAAGCCATTAGCTATACACAAGATTGAAACAATTCTCGAGTTTACTCATTAAACTGAATAATCAGTATTCAGAGTTTTACATCATGTGCAAGGTTTCAGCACTAGAAAACACCCTCTCCCAGAGTCCCTTTCTGTCAGCAACCAAACTCACCAGCAAAACTTCTTCTGATAAGCAGCAAAATATAAATAAATATCAGAAATTTGAATAACATCCCTTAGTTTGCAACGGTGTTCAAAAGATACAGGAGACAGACTTACCCGTAACCTAGCTTCTTCTTGCCTATCAATGTAAGCAAGCAGCTCTTCTTGCCTCATTAATGCTTCATAAAGAGCCTGTCAAACAATCCAGGAAAGTGAAAATGTAAACAGTATTCTTCAGGTAAGGAAACAATAAGAAACTACGTATTCATCACATCTCCATGGTCATGATATGACATTTAGGAGTTAGGATGGGATGTACACCCAAACATATAATAGGGGGAAAATAGATGCATGCATAGAGAAAACAAAAGCACAACTGCAATAAGCCAATAAGAAATTTGCATAATTCACCATGAAATGAAATTTTAAAGAAATTAAACAAAACATTGATTTTTCGCTTTATTTGGTTTAATCCTTTAACTTCTAACAATTATCATATCCCAGTTCCATGCAGACTGGAAAAAAAAATTAGCACTAAATTTTAGCATACAAACCTGACATGAAAAATATAGCATTGATCATTAAGAAAAATAACAGGAGCAAGGTAGGATTTTAGGTTTGAATTTAAAGATAACAAACAAAAATAAGAAAAAAGAAGACATGGAAATACGTCAATGTAATAGATATGCACATGTGATCATGACTGCAGTTTTTCAAAAAAAAATTATGGAAAAACAAAATTATAGCATCCTACCTTTTTGGTTGCAATTAACTCTGCTTCTAAAGCATCCACCCGACATACAGCGGCATTTAGCAATTCCTCTTTCTCATAAGGCATCTCAGATGGCTTAGATTGGAGTGTGTCAACCTTCTCTTCAAGCTCACCTAACCTTTTCATCATTGAGGAAAGGAGATTTGCCTCTGCATATGCTGGAGTTGGTGAAGGAGGGGGATGGTCTTCATCATTTGTTTTTGTTGTATCAAGAGTTGGCTCTGAAGTGCCCTGATCATCATTAGATGATAAGGCAGGAAGTTTCTTGGTCACACGGCATGCAACTGAACAGAGGAGAGTAAACAGTGTCATAAAGAAGACAGTCAGAGCTACCACAATCCGAGCTCGAATCCCTTCAGGAGTTTTTGGAGTGTCATGGAGGGGAGGTGTTCCTGTAATGGAAATTCCAATTTAATAATCCTGGAGAAAATTACATCAAATAATTCTAATCAAGAAACCAAGCAAAGAACTAGCTCTTCCAAAAGCTTAAAGCCAGGACTTCTGGAAGTGTTTATAATCCCAATTTCCAAATAAACTCCCTCAAACAAAAGTCTTTTGAGCTTAAAGCATTGACAAAACACAAATACCAGGTCAGGGATCAACTTTTCCAAGATCTTAAAACACAAATACTGACAACAAGAGCACAGTTGTGAAAAGAAAACCAAGTTCATGTCTTCAATAGCCTATCAAAATATCAGTTAATTTCAATCAAACATTGATTAGTCAGAATTCATGATTTAATTTAGCATAATCTTTATATTATGGCACAACATTATAGACCAAAGTTCATAACATAAATACATTTACAGCCCTCAAATGTCCTGCAAAGGTTAAAGCACAATTAGTGCCACAATTACTCAACAGGATTATTTTTTTAAGCATGTTTATTGATTATTGGTGAATAAGCACCGCAAGATGATTCATACAATAATAATAAGCTAAATTTGTTAACCTTTTGAAGTTTGAGACCTCTGGGCTTGCTTCTTCCAGCCAGCATCAACAGCTTTGTCCACCATTGGTACATATTCATCATACCCAGCCAAGCTACCACCAGCAGCATAGCTTGACTTTCCAACTACCTTAGCCTGAAGAACACAAAATTATAAATAACGTAAGTGTTAGGATTTAGGAATAGAGAAAACAAATCCTAAGAACAAGTACATTGAGAAGCATTATATTTTGATCATCCTCGTGATATCTTCAAATATAGTGAAAAGCCTCTGTATATAAGTGCATTTTAATTTAATCAATTACATATCAAATACACAGAAAAATAGGTGTAAGAATGATCAAAGAAAATTCTGCAGTCAGTAAAATTATTAAGTGGATGGGCAGTGCACAGAAAAACTATAATCAATCAATTGAAACTTCTGCCTTTTTAATGAAAACAATGAGTCAACAGATCACAAGATCAACACTTACTTCCTCGCGAACAGGTGTCAACCTCAGGTGTGAGTAGTTCTTCATCGCTTTTGGAGAAGCTATATCTTCAGCTTCAGACCCTGATTCAGCTGTGGATGTGTCACTGCCTTTTACCTGCAAGAATGAAGTGAGACAGTCAATAATGTTACACAATGAAAAGGACACTGAAGAGGTTCAAAGGAATCAAATCAGCCTCCACCCAGTCCAAGCAATATTAAGCCATACAACATCTTACCATTGGGTATTGTGGTCTGGCATAGGCAATAACCTTCCCTTCACTGTTTAGAACTTTTACCACTGGCCTTGCTCGTCGCACTTCACCACTGAGAATCATCTGCAAAATGTCCACATGCAATTTAACAGTTAGCATGTGGCAAGATTGATATAGTAGAACACGTTTTGAGCCATTAAGCAAAGGTCAGTGTATAACCTTCAATATTTCAGGATTTTTCCAGGGGCCTTTATCAGATCTGAGGCAACCACCCTGATCTACACAGTTACAGGCACCTCCCAGAAATTCTGGCAACTCACTTCATTAAGTACACAAAAATATTAGGCATTTTAAAGGATGGTGCAAATTGGTAGTGATGCTTGAAAAGTAAAATAAATTGATTTACAGGATATTAAATTACAAAATTTCTAACGCACAGATACAGAGAAGTAGGTCCAATATGTACCTGACATCAATCATTTCAAGCAATTTGCTTTGGTACTTGTTTCCGAGAACCTAAGTAATATTTCCAAAGAGGCACCAAGCAATGTGAGCAGCCATAAACCATCATGAAAAGAGCCTTATGCAGCTAGAATACAGCATTTTTACATACATGAATCTTTGAAGTTGTTTTGGGATCAAGGAAAGACTTGACAGTGTTCCATAGCAACCTAAATCCAGGGCCAGCATTTATGATAAACATTTGGCAAAGAGTCTGTATCATTAATAAAAGAAAAAGCAAACAATAATCAGAAATCGTTGAGACCTCAGTACGTGTTCTTCTTTCAAATTTTGATTTCCTATAACGGATGAAATCAAAATAAGGAGACAAAATACACGGAAACTGTCAGGGTTACTCACCTCAGGGTAATTGTCACCATCAATCTTTTGTAACCGCATAATGAGATCCCGGGCAGACTTTGTAAAGTTCTTAAGGCCCTAAAAGTTGAAACTATACCATAAATTTTCCATATGTCATGGGAATCCACAGGCACATACAATGAGGAACAATTAACAGCAACATACCACGCCTTGAACATCTAGTATCGTGGTGCTTGAATCTATGTGCCTTTTGGCAGCAATTGTGCAAGCAGGAAACTTGATCTTAAAAGCTTTCTCAAACTCCTGTACATGGTATTTTACATATCTATCCATGGTGGTAACCTGCATAAGTTTGTTCGGATCCACTTTCCCAAGTCTCTCAATGTAAACAGGCCTTCCCTCCTTATCAACACCGTGATGGCCGTGTGGATAATACTTCACAACTTCATCTACTTCTTTGAACTCAAAATCCTAACGCAAACACAAACACAAAAACATTAAGGCCAGAGGATGCAACCACCGCAGAGGCTAATCTACATTTACCTCGGTAATAGTGTCAGTACCAAACTCCTTCCTCCATTGTAGCATATCGGCCCACATATGCTTTGCTCTTTCAATGTCAAACTTCCTCGCTTTCAGGAACCTGTAAAAATTAAAGAAAAATAGGCAAAACAGGAAATTTCAGAAAATGGTATAGGGTAGGTAAGGCACACGGCACACCAACCTTAACATGACGTGGTAATCATCGTGTTTATGAGGAAGCAATTCTTCCATGATCAAGGCCTGGCGAAATGCATCAACGGCCTGCTGCTCCTCGAAATTGCGGACATCCTCAATGGAAACAGAGCTAACACGGCCATCGCTTTTTCTTCTGCTGCTCTTTTTCTTGAGCGAATGCTTGAACTTGGAAGACGCGTTAAGCGCTTTCTTCTTGAGAGATCCAATTCTTGTTCTTCTTTCGTCTTCGGAGTTCTCGAAATCAGATCTCCTCTCTTTCTTCTCATCACTGCCGGAGAAACCTTCAAAACCTGCAACAACCAAAAACGAAACGAATAAGCAAAAGGGAAAAGGGCAAAAACCCTAAGGGAGAGAGTGAGAGGGAGTTACAAGGTCTTGCGAAACGGTCGAGCGGTCCGGACATTGTGGTGTGAAGAGAAGAAGCAGGGAAGGAAGGGTGGTGAGTGAATGTGAGAGAGAAGCCACATTCACAGCATTAAGAAAACCCTAATGGAGGGCGCGAGTGGTGAGAATATGGAAGTAATCGCGCGCGTGGGAGCTGAGATAAGAAGAGAATGTTTGGGAATCACGAGGAGAAGGAGGAGAAGGGGATGTTTCACTCAGACACTGCTCTGCTCTGTCTCTGCTACTAGTAGGAGTAGGAGTAGTATTATTACTTTTCCGGTTTCAACTTTCAACCGCGGATCTCACCCTACTATTAATTCCATGGAATGGAATGTAGTAGTAGTACTGTCAACTGTCTCTGCTGTGTGTACCGACACGTGGCGGTGTAAAGGAAATTAATGGGGAGCGGCCCAATGATATGGTCAGATAGCAGGCCTAATCACTGCTTGCTACGGCCTACCCTATTCTTCTTGACCACTGACCAGAAATTAAGAAAATTCTTCTCTTCTCGTGGTTAATGCTTTGGTTTCTTCTCCAACCCTTTCTCATCACTCAATTCAAACAACCATTGCTATTGTTTTGTTAGGTATTTTAAATTTCGTTCATGAATAAGAACGTGGGTCATCTCCTTGTTAATAAAAGAAAATTCAGAATTATCGCCGAAAAGAAGGGTAGTAGGTAGTAGGGCAAAGTCCGTATGAAAATGAAAGTTCCGTAACGGGACCCGCCACAAATTTTATTTTGTCATTGTAGTCTGATGTTGACCCTCTTTTGGAGGGAGCTCAACTGTTGCACCTCTTTGTTCTTTTCTCGTCTCAATTCCATTACTCTCTTCTTCTTTTTCTTTTATTTATTTATTTGCCCGTCTTTTAAATAATAAGTGTATGAAACATTTAAAAAATACATGGAGATAATAGTATAGTTAGAATATACTAATAATTAATTAATATTATCTAAAACATCTAGTTGTACAGGTATATAAAAAAATGTTTTTTTTCTCTCAATCGTTGACTGATGAAAAAACAAATGAAGTATCAATGTTTATTTTCTATATTTTACATTATCTGTTGTTTAAAATAGTACATGTATCTTAACAAATTTGCTAATAACGCTGTTTATTATAACAAAATAGTCTTTGACTCTTCTTTCAATTAAAAGAGTAGAAGTATTTTCTATCAGCAAAAGAGTTGAATTATAATTATAAATCAATTAAATATTTAAGTAAAATACTAATAAATACATCGCTAAAAAAATAATAGATGCCTTGAGAGTTTGGGGATACAGCCTAGTACTCGTATTAGTATAATATAACGAGGTTTCTGCTTCCTATAATTCCTTTATCTCTTTTTTTGGGCCTCTGGATTGAATTTAATTAGACTTGAAATGAAATAAAATAAAATTCAATAATATAAAATTATTTTTTGTTATTTCAGTTTGTTTATTTTTAATTTTATATTTTGGTTGTGATTGTATTATATTAGCTTATAAAAAATCATATTAATCATTATGAATCTTTTAATTATTAGTTAAATTTAATAGTACAGAATTTATTGACTACATCATTTTTTTTATCTTTACACTTAACCCCTCGGATTTTTTTTTATAATTTATAAAGTGATAGTAAATATTTGAAAATAGGCCAAGATAGTAGATTCCTTTTGCATCTTGGAACAGCATCATTAATTGCATCCTTTCACAAGCAAGAAAAATCGCAAACTATTTATAACCGGCATCACCTTTCTTCCGTGACAAATTAATACTTTTACTTTTATATGCTAACTTCCAAACAAGTTGCAACTTTTATATTCGTTCCTCTGATTGAGTAACGTCTTTTTTGTTATGTTAAATAAATGCCTGAAAGAGCAGCAATCAATGCTATTCCTTCCCGCGTGAGTGAGATCATGCATGTCTAATGTCCCAAAGCGATGGCTCCTTCGCCAATACCCTAAACCATCGATCGAGAGTTATTGTATCAAAATATTAATGTAAATCGACATAAACACAATATAGTAATAGACAGATTTATTATTGTAATGTTATATAGACCTATACCCACAATGTTTTGATGGTGTCTTTAGTATCATTATTATTATTCCTCGTGCTATACTGCTACTATTAAATGGTGCCAAAGAACATGTGTTTCGAGTAAAACTCCCATGATTTGTAAAGCGTGTTTGGTGGGTTGATTTCCATACCCCCGAAATCTCTCCCGTTATTTTATTTTCCTGACGTAAATAAATAAAGATATAAAGTGGGCCCAGGTCATTGACTTTGATCGTATCATTTTGACAAACTGGGTTGCATTCCACAAATTAATGTGTTGCCTCATCTCACATAATTCGTGAGGTGAACTGAGTTGGGATTTGAGATGGTCTAATCTATTGGGTTTTTTTTTTTCTTTCTTTTTACGCTATAAATTGTATATTTAGACATATAAATGAATTGAATCATTAGTAAATGAATTGAATTTGACTTATTAGAGTACAAAAAAATTGAAGTTTTTTTTTTTATTGTATAATAATCACCTGCAAGACAGGACCCGTGATAGAATGGACTAGAAGTATGCAAACAAGACTTGCTTTGAAGACAGTAAAAAAATAAAACAAATTGGTCGGAGAGAGGTCAAACATTGACACTACACTAACTGAAAAAAAGACAGAGAAATGGCAGAAAGCAACATTGCATCGATCTTTGGGGTTGGGATTATGGTGTGGTGATGAAGAAAGATCTCTCGAGGTTTATCCATGATAAGTTCATATCAACTGATTTGTACATGCCACTATATATATATATATGTGCTAATGTTACTACATTCCAATATATATATATATATACAATGTTTTGTCACCATCAACTCCACCGTTCCGTTCAAATTCGCTGGACACCCAAAACCTATTCGCACCACACCGCTCATTCATCAATATTCCAAATCAATTTATATATATGGAAACATTTAACCATTTGTTTACCGATTTAATCAATGTTATTACTACTATGACGCAAATAAGCTATGGAATTGCTGTAGTTAGTGATGTTTCAAGTTAAAATTAACATAACCGCTACTTTTAAATGGGTTTACCAATGTAGTAGTTGTTTATGGTCCTTGTGTAAATGGGTTTTGGAATATTTCTACCTTTTTGGCTTTTTTTATAAAAAAATAAAACAAAAAACGCTACTTTTATTTTGGTAACTCTACTCTTTTAAATGTCTTGCTGCTGTATGTTTTGGGGGAGGGGCCCTGGATCATCCTCGTATTGGTCATGAGGAATCTAACACGTTTCAAGTCCGACATGTAATAGGGTTTTTTTCTGTCTTCATCTTGGGCTGAAATATGAAACACCAAAAAAGAGGAAAAGTCCCTTGGGCTTTCTTGGGTACAATATCCGATAATGGTAGAGAAGCCAATCAAAACCATAATACTGTACTACTTTTTATCTATGTTCCATTCATTTTTAAATTGAATAAAAAAAATATTAATACTTTATATAACTTAAATTTTTATTAAAAAAATAATTTAATAATTTCATACACTCAGTACTCATTTGTCTCTATTCTAGATGCAAGTGTGTGCACTTAGAAACTTCATGTTGAAGAATATGATCAATTTTGAGATTGTGCTGCTCTAACTCTAACGACATAGCCCAAGACGTTGACGAGCTGGGTCCGGAATTGTAACATTAAAACAAACAGACAAGGCTTTTACGAGTCTATTTCTCTTTTAATTTGTGGGCAAGCGAAATACACGATGCAATGATGGTCCATGTCGTATTGGCTCACGAAATACCATTTATTGGTTTTTCAATCGCACTTAATGTCGTTCTACAATATTCTCAGACTTCTAGTTAAACAATCAGCTAATTCTCACAAAACCTTATGTGCAATGACTGCCATGTCGTATTGGCTTAATCTGCTTCTACGAATGGTTGGGTTTCCCTTTCGTTTCTTTCCCACAGCAACAATTTTGCCGTTGTGTTCAAATTTTCTTCAATTGCTTTTTCACGTTGTCTCTTTTTCTGTCCACTAAAATCTACTGGGTCGCTTACAAGCTACACGTCACCATTAATTCTTGCTTCATATGCTGAGTGGGATTTTAACTTTCTAGAGAAAAAATTATGTAACAACAGTTCCAATGATTTTTCTATGGTGACTATACAACCAACACCTTCATGCTCTTTTGTTTCACCCCCTTGTGTCATGCATCTAGATGATTTACCTTTTTTTAATTGTGACTAAGGGTCAAACACTCAAGTGTCATAGATTTAAATCTACTCAGATCCCATATATATGTTAAGGACCATACATTTTGTAAGTAGAAACGTGGAATGAAGAAAGTGGACCATGGTAAAGAATGATCTATAGTCAAGAGAAAAAGAGAGACCGAAGAAAGAAAGAAGGGCAATTTTGGCTTTCACTTTCTAATCTACTGCAACCACCAATATACTACTTATCTTATCACTGAAGGCAATGCTGATTTGTAGAAACAAAATATTATTGCATTTAATTCAATGTACCAAACCAAAAATAGCAACTCCGGGACAATTTGTCAAGAAAATGACTATTCTATGTTGTCGACAACGATCCCCATGATGCTCTGTGTTAATGATATTGCACAATTTTCGGTCTTTCAATTTCAACAGAACCTTGTTCAGGCCACTTTTCAAACGGAATTTCAATATTTTAACTAGTAAGTTATTGGTAAAATATATAATTAGTAAGAAAAAACTTTTTATTTTTTGCAAATATTAGTGGAATTAATGGAATCCACAATCTCCCTTTTCTCCATTTTTTCCCTACCTTATAAATTCAATAAGAAAAACCTTGATACACGTTTATTGAGCACTAGGTTTTTAAATAGGTGAAAAAAAGTTTGATAGTCTAATCACAATTGAGTTATGATGTCTTTACTAATTTTGTGGAGAATTAATTTTCATAGAAAAGTTTAAAGTCACTTTACAATATAGAAAAAAAAAATCCAAATATAAATAAAGTTTAAAATTAGAATGTAGAAAAAAATAAAATACTGCGAAGATGGTGGGATCCGAATCTGAAAAGCGAGATTGAATTGGTAGGCCACAGAAACCGAGGCAACATCCCATCGCATCCGTACCTACATTTTATAACTATTTTCCCAACTTCAAAAGGAGACTGACCCGTGCGCGTCCTGAACACTCGCGACACTAAGACCGTCCGTGTTGTGTAAGCGCTCCCTCTTGCGTGTGGTGTGGATGATAACGACACTCACTATGGAAGCCAGTGCCAGAACTGATTTCGCGTGCAGGACTAGCGCGTGAGATTGGGGGATCCGAGGGTTGGAGCCTCTCAAAAATACAAGAGTTGTGTCGTGTGTGCGGTGCGGCAATGCATTGCATGCTGCATTAAAAAATAAATACATTTATAATAAGTAATGGTGTTTTTTCAATTGTATAATGATGATTTTTTTTAAAGAATTTATATAAAGTGATACTCAATTGGTAACTTTAATTATTTTAGAAATTATGCTACTATTTTTTTTGACACCGAAATTATACTACCATTAAACAATATTTAATATACTTTTACAGTATTTAATAAGTATATATATTTTTACATCAATAACATACTCCATATGTTCAATGATGTATATATATATATATGTTCATAAGACCAGTAAGTACTAGTTATTACTGTAACTATTTAAGAACCACTTATGAATAAATAAATGTAAATTTCATTATATTAATTGAAGAGTGATCAATATGTCATGATAGCCCTGACGTGACATAGGGACATGTTTTTGGCAGGCCCTACAATACTTGTTTGGTCTCAGACTTTGGACATGGTTAGTTTAGTTTAAGAAAAATAAATATCCGTTTTTATCTTTGATTTTTTTTTTAAAAAAAATAGTTATAAAATGTTTTTTTTTATATTTTATTCTTAAATTAAGAAAGAAAATGATAATAAAATCATCATCTTACAGTTTTTAAAATTTAAACAGTGAAAATAATTTTAATTATTTATAAAAATAAAAACATTTTCTCTCAATTTTATTTTATTTTATGGATGTATTACCTGCAAAACTTCCTTGTACGCTTTGCAGTTTCATCAAAGTGACAAAAATCGACTAAAATGTGGTGAAGAATTAAAGATTATGATGATGTAGTATGAGCAAAAATTAATTGATGTAGGCTATGGTCTATGGATGATACATCATAACATAAAAGGACATTTTTATTAATGAGAAAGCAACTCCCTTGAAAGGTGTGTGATAGCATATGAATTAGACTGCAAAAATGTCCCGTTTGAAGTACATGCTGATATTTTGTATTGCGATGCTGATTTGTTTTACAATTGAACCATTCATAGAAACATTCACTCAAATTCCTCGTGGCTAATATAACAATTTTTCGTACTGTTTTATAGTTGTCCATTTCGTTAAAACTAGCGCTAATGGTAATTGGATTTGGATAAATTCTTTTAAACTTATTGTACGTTTGGATTAAAATTACTAGAGTGTAAGAGTACTTTCATTTTAAAAGTAATTTTTTCTTTTTTTTGATGTGTTGAAATTTACAATCGTGCATTAAAATTTATGAATACATTTTTCAAATTTTAATATAAATATAGTTTTAGTATTTTTCAAAGTTAAAGGCTGATTTTGCTAATCAATTATTCTTATATATAGAGATAAATAAATATATAAATAGATACACACATGTATAACATTTTTAATTCGGATGTATAAAAAAATATACTTAACATTTTTAATTTTCTAAGTTTGATCACTTTCCAATGCCATTTATATATTAATTTTAGACCCGTTCTTTGTTTTGCTTTTACAATTAAATACACTGATTGAAACACATGTTTCAGAAACTTTGTAATAATTGTGTTCTTTTATTACAAAATAATTATTTTAACATTTTTAGGAGTAGTCTATTTAAAAATTTTAAAAGTTATTAGTTGGTTTTTCTTCTTCTTTAAAAACAATCATTATAGTGTAGTGGGCGGCACTTAGCATGTTTTCCTATTCTTTCGAATGATAGTATATATTAACAATTGCATAAAATCAGTGTTTAAAATAAAAATAATAATAGTATTTTTATGCTAAAATTAATAAGTGACACAGTATATGTTTTAAAGCTAATTGTTTTATATATGGAAATTATAAATATCTACTCTATTTTGAAGTGAAAAAATAGAAAAATAAGAAGAAAAATCGTGAAATAAAATGATAAAAGTGTTAAGTAGTGATGAAATTCTTATAATTACTCATTTCTGATGTACAGCAAATATATAAATTCATTTGCCTTAGAAAAAAGCCGTGTGATGAAAAAGGAAAAGCGAGTCACACCAACAACAAAAAAGTGATATAGGAAAAAATAAATAAAAAATAAAAAGAGAAAAGAGAAAATGCGTATATATTTATAATATTTCATTCTAAATTTAATTATTCAAAAATAAAAATAAAAACGGCGCAATCGGATACAATGCACCATAATTCCATAAAGGATTGTAAAACATTTTTATCCGAAATGAAAAAAATAAAATAAATTTATATATAGAAAATGACAAAAAATTGTTAGTTCATTGAATCTAACCACAAGGAAAATGTGCAACTAAAAAACTCATCCATCAGTAGTTACTTTCATTAATATTGACTTTAGGCTATAGAAAACCATTTAAAAAAGAGTTGTTCACAACTCAACAAGAGTCTTTAACATATTGATCAAGTTAAAGTTAGCATATTGTTCAAGAAGCAGGTAAAAGTTGGATTTAAAAACGTTTTATTTTTTATTTTTTAAGCAAATGCATTTAAACAAATATACTAGAAAAGCATAAAATTGCTTATTTAATTTTAAGAAAATATTATAATATTATTAAATAAGTTTAAACAAAAAAAATGGATGAATGAAATATAAGAAAAACAAATAAAAAATGAAAAATAGAAGAAAAATAAATACGTTTATTTTAAAAGAAATAAAAAAGAAACAAATAAGAGATAAATAATTCTTACATCTTTTTATTCTTTCATCATAATTTCCATTCAATCAAACACACTCTCAGCAAGGTGTAATAGTAGCCCATGAGTGGTTTTTTTTTTTTAATCGTGTAAGTAGTATCATAAGATATTTCAACACACACAAAAAAAAAAAAAACAATACTTGGATAAAAGAGAAAAGGGGAGGAAAAGTTATTGGATAGTTTAAGATTATTATAGTTTCAATTATTTTTTTATATGATACTAGTACATAATTAATTATGATTGTTTTTTTTATAAATTAAATAACATGAATATATATATATATATATATATATATATATATATATATATATATTATCATATAAAAATCATATATAGCTATAATTAAATATATGGTGGTTTAATGATTAATAGCAGTAGTATACTAGTAATTAATAATTTTCTCACGGAGTCATTTAATTGTTCCGACAGTTCATTGTCTTATTACTATCAGAGAGGCCTTTCACGCTGTGGGGCTCGACTCACCTGCGATAATAATAATTTCTGTTGCAGTATTTTTATTCTCATATTTCCTTACATTTACATAAATATTATATAGTCAAATTTGTGTCAATTTATTTTAAACAATAAATATATGATAATTTATTTTTCCATAACATAATTTTTTTTTCTCAGGATACCTTGTATTATTATTACTCCTGTTTAGTATTTATCTTTTTGTATTCTTAAAAAAAAATCGTCGATTATAAAAAATAGTATTAAAACTTGTGTTTTTTCTTTGAATTCCAACTTTACAAAATAATATTTAATGTTTTATTTTAAAATTTGTTTTCAATCTAATTCAGTTACTAAATTATTGATTTAATTTATTTTTAAAACTAAAATACAGTTCTGGTGTTAGTGTGAACACATACATACATATACAAGTCACCAAAACAGTTCTGTTGTGTGAGAATGAGAGTGTGATGCCACTTTTGGACGTATCTTGAACTATAATGATGCATTCTTCTGTGAGTGTTGGTTCCCAGCTGTATCTCTGGACACTTGTGGTGTCTTCTCTCGTAGTCTTTTCCTATAATTTTACTTCTCATCTTTTTCTTTTTTTAAGAAAATAAAATAAAATGATCGCTCTCTATCTCTCATAAGTCATAACACTTTTTGTAATTAACAAAAGCTTTTCAACTTATTTCCTCATGAAGTGATCCTAAAGTAAATTAGACCCTCCTACTACTTTGTTTCTTGTCTCAGATTTCATAATTAATAATTATTATTTAATTATTTTGAGCAACTTGTTGGGTTTTTTAGTTCTATAAATTCCCCGGTTGAATCACATAGAGTCCTCTCTTCTCTTCCACTCTCTCCCTCTCTTTCCAGTAGTAAGATTAGATATTTGTCACATATCCTATGGTCCGTGAGTGCCTTTGTTCCACCAACCCTTTCTTCCACATGTTGTTCTGTTTCAACCTCTTCCTCTCTTGATTGAGTCCCCATATAACAAATCTCCCCCATCCCATTTTTTAGCACCAAAGTTTGAAACTTTTCTCAATTGGGTTGTGGAGAGAGTTTGCAAATTAAATGTCCAACATCTTATTGTTGATGTTTGAGATTCATGTATTCGATTCTCAGTGAACTGTTCTTTTCTGGGTGTATGATCAATTCCACTGTTAGGCGCAGGACCCATTTAGTTCAATCCTTCTCAGTTGCCTTCCTCTATTGGTTGTACTACGTTTCATGATTTCTAACCCTTCCTTACCTTAATAATCATCTACTACTAGTAGTTTTATTTTTATTCACATAATAATAATAATATAAATATCTGCAATATTTTTCTGAGTTAATTTGTGTCTGGGTCCTGCGAATTAGTTGAGAAGGGTTGAATATATAGAAAAAATATCATATAACATGGCTTCTTCAAGTGGAACAACATCTTCAGGGTCAACTCTGCTTCAGAATTCTGGTTCTGAAGAAGATTTGCAGGCGGTGATGGATCAGAGGAAAAGGAAGAGAATGATATCGAACCGCGAATCTGCGAGGCGGTCTCGAATGAGGAAGCAGAAGCATTTGGACGATCTTGTTTCCCAAGTGGCTCAGCTGAGAAAAGAGAATCAACAGATACTCACAAGCGTTAACATGACGACGCAGCAGTACCTGAGCGTTGAGTCTGAGAACTCGGTGCTGAGGGCTCAGGTGGGAGAGCTGAGTCACAGGCTTGAATCTCTCAACGAGATCGTTCATGTGTTGAATGCCACAACTGGAGCAGCAGCATCCACCACCTTCAATATTGACCCAATATTAATGAATAATAATAATAGCTTCTTCAATCCGTTGAATATGGGTTATCTCAACCACCCTATCATGGCTTCTGCAGACATATTGCAGTATTGAGATCCACCTCTCAGATTTCATGATTTCTTCTTCTTGTTGAGAAATTGTAATCACTACTACCATATGGTGATAAGGAATAATGAATTTGTACCATAAAACGGGTGGGATTGTTACTTGTTAGGTGCTGCTTCTGTAAATGGGGCATAGGCCATGGCCCATAGGTCATTACTGTAATTGTCACCCTTCTTAATATCCTATATTATTATTATTATTACAATAATATTGACCTACTTCTCTATGTTATTATTCCCCTAACCTTTTGTTATTATTTTTAATTAAATGGTATATGTAATTTGTTGTAATTTTGTTTTTTACAAGATTCCTTAGCATCTTTATTTACATTAATTAATTAGGATTATTATGGACAGTGGAAGTTTTTTTTTTGTCTAATTTTTAATGTAGTTAATTATATATTTAAGATTATTCATTAGGTTGAAATAATTTTGTAATGGTTAATCTCATCTGATGTGATTAGTATGTTGAAATGGGTATTTAATTTGTTTGACTAGACATATTCGCAAGTTGGTGTTGAATGGGTGTGGAGGTGGACAAAGTTGTATTCATTGGCAATAGTAAATGGTAATTTTCCCTTGAACCTGGACATTGATGATTCGCCCAATCGTCTAATCACGGTTATGCCTGTCTCCTCCCTTAGCATTGTGGTATTTTGAATGATTTTTCCGATGATGTTTGTTCTTTCGTCCCACTATAAGTTGATGAAACGCAACTTTCCACCTGTCTCGATCGAAGAAGTTGATTGTTATGCGATTTGTGAAATATTGGTATTGACATTATTAGGCTAACTTTACTCTTTACCGTCACATATTTTACTTGATAAATTAAGTTGTTTATCCCCATTCAAGTTAACGAGTTTAACATAATAATAAAAGTCGTCAATATAAATTCATGAGAAAGATTTATATATTACCGGGTGTAAAATTAATTAATTATAATTCTTCATTTATAATAAGATAACTAATTTTTATAAAATTATTTTAAAAATTACAATAAATTATAATTAATTGATAAGGTAAAATATTTTATTCTCATGGTATAAATATTTTAATTTAAATTTATTAATATCAAGCTAGTGTGAAGAATTTAAGAGTTTAGGTGTCGTCATGATACTCGTACTGCCCATTTTTTATATAAAAAAATAAAACGTCAATATTTTAAGATTTGAAAAAGAATACTAGAGTTGTGTTAGCATTTTCTAGAGACCTCATGTAATCTCTGGAAACACGTACGTATCTTAATTGAAGAAAAAGTCCAAAAAATTCCAGCAAAAAGAAAAGGACATGAAGAGTAGGGCGATCCCCTTGGTCACTTTTCTTTCTCCTCGTAATGTACAGTGGTTTCAGTTTGGAAGGAATTCCTTTAAAACAGAAATGTACTCAAAACATGTTTCAGGGGTAGTACGTGTCTGGCTCCAACTGAGACCCATTATTTATTAATTATTAATTATTAATTGTCCCAGCCATTCACTCTAGCTCTTAATTAGGTTAAGTTTCGTTGCATACAAGCATATTTCAGCGAGGGTAAAGTGATCGACAACAAAAACTGAAAGTAATTAAAAGCTGGAACTTTGGGTTTAAAAGTTGCTTGGTCAAGTTATAAAGATGCATGTTTTGAGAGATGGGTGCGCCCATGTTGTGAGGGTACAAGATCCACGTGCAGGGAACAAAGTTTTCAGAGAAATTATTAACTGAGGAAGAAGAATCTAAGGACATGGAGTTAATTGGAACAACCTCAGAACTTTGATCTTCCCAAAGACATGGTTTGCATGTGTTGTTGTTAAGCAGCTGTGTGGTGTGACACTTACCTGAATCTTATTATTATAAGTTTATAGCAAATGACATCAATCAATGCATGCGACTGGTCATATATGGACATTGCCAAAATTCAGTTCATACTTTACGAGAATATAATTATTTTAATAATCAGATATAAAACTTTGATTTTAATGGGTATTTTAAAGATACTCATTAAAAAAATAATTTTAACTTTTTTTTTCTAGCATAAATCATAAATATCTTTTATCAGAAACAATACTAGGTTGATTCTAATTAAATTGTAAGTAGACAATTTGATTTTCCACTGTATTTTACCCATTTTTCATTTTCTATTCTCTCTCTCCTCCTCTTTGCATAGCATTATATTATAGTTTGTTTGTTTTTTTTAAAATGGAGTTAATGCCTAAGAAAAAAAAGTTAGCACGCCATCTTCTAGTTATGACGTCATTTTTGTTGAAAGCAGATGAGAATTGTTTATCACACCTAAATATCAGTATAGCAGTGTTGTAGTTCATTTATTTATTTATTTATTTATTTATTTGGATAGAGACTAAAGTTTTTTATACACTTAAACTTGCTTTTACGTACACAAACTGATTCTTATTTTCATATATATTGGCTCATAAAAGATCAACTTTTTGTAAGGAAAAAGGTTGTATCAATTTTATATTTTTTGTTGAATTTCTAACAAAGATGGGATCCATATTTTTCTTCTTCTTCTAAGAACATAGAAATCATTAGAAATTAAAATGCTTCGTTAATTAAACCAATTAATTCCTTTTTTAGTGAAAGGTAGCCGTAAGACGCTTTAATACGCAAAGGAAGAAAGAGTACGAAGTGAGGGGAAAAAATATGCTTATAAAAAAAAACAACAACAACACATATACTATGCATGACTGGTTTGTTTTCTCTAGAATTTCATGTACATGGTGATTATAGTACGTGTAAAGATTGAATTAACTTCCGTATTTAAAATGGTATGAAATTCGTTTTAAAATATATAATCAAGTATAAGTTAAAAATATATGTATCATTCATATAGTCTCTTTATGTTGACATACTCAATACTGGGGACTTGTATTATATTATGCACCAATATCAACATTACATCGTTTAAATTTTTTGTGTTTATACAATTGAGATTGATAGGTTTGTATCGTCCATATTACAATCCAATCGACACTTCTACCTGAATTCTGTGGACTTTGTTGATAGTATCCGAGCTGATCGACACCACCTCCAATGGTCTATTTTATTGTAATGCTTGATCCATTTATTATGATAATTATTATAGGCGATAATGATTCATTAATGACATGGATGATAACTACCCATGATCACCCATACCAATAAACCAAGATTCTATGTAGAGAGAAAAATGATATACATATACTTTTGTGATAGGTTTGTTTATAAATTTTAAAGATTTACTTATACTTTTATACTTCTATTATTATCAAAATTACAAGTTTATAACCGTAAATGCAACAAAGTTGCACTTGAACCTTTTTAACTATAGATGTGATTATTCAAATAAAGGTTTAATTACCGGTATATAAAAAAATATATTTATTTTATTTTACCGCGTAACTAACATGGCAAATGGCTCCAATTTGATTTTTGATACTTAAAAAATCGAGGCTCTAGTTTCCATGAGATTCCAACATCTGTGCACTTCTCCGTCTTAAATATTGAAAAGAAACAAAACACAATAATTAAGAGATTTTTATTGAAATTTTCAATCACTATCTCTGTCTTTGAATGCCCACAATTTTCTTCCACAAAAAACAAAAACATTGTAAGGGGTCGACTAGAGAGTTGTCAATGTTTTAGTCACCGACCATAGATAATTAAAAACTATGGTCTCGTGGCTACCTACGCAACTTAACTTATTTATGTAATCTTATTTTAGAGGGTATCCATTAAAGATTGTTCAATGTTGTCAACCCTCACGACTTCGAAACAGACAAGAGCACCATCTCCAATTAAGCATGTCTTTTAAAATTTGAAATGAATTGGCCATTGGAGGACTTAATTTGAATGCCCTAGCTAATAAAACAAAAATAATTACACATGCTAACCATGAAACAAACAATTAATTTGGTCCTGCCATGTTAAGTTCAAACACTACTTTCATTTTGTTATGTGCGAAGTATATATAGAATTTGGTGATGTCCATGATAGAAAGAAAAACTCCACACAAAAACTAATAATGATAAATGTGTGTATGTGTATGTAACACTTAACAGTATATTTACAAGAGAGAGGGAAGAATTTCTTCTCTAACTTGAAATAATAATAAAAAAAAACATTTAACAATGCATTTGGTGTTAATTAATTGGAGTGAAAAGCCATCCAAATTGCTTACCAAAAAGTCACATTTTGCTAATAAATTAAGGTCGGTTAAAGTGGTGGAATCGAAAAATGTCTGACAAAATGATATTAACTGTTTTTCTTTTTCATTTTTTATGTTATGGAGAATGGAAAAGCCTTAGATTGACTATCATGGCTGAGTGGCGGCCAAAGAATAGCAGTAGCCACCACTGAAGAAAGAAAAAATAGAAGTCAATTTAATTTATCCACAATAGTTTAAAGGAGACATTCCACACAGTAAGTATATCAAGGCAAAAGTTTTTTTTATAATAAAGATAGAGATATTATTTCTATTGAGCTTAGAGGAAGTTGCATATCTCTGATCAGTTGTTTTTTTTTTTTTTCGTTGCAATGATCCATAAAGTTGTCTAGCTAGAAGCTTAAGATATGTATAATTAAGGGACCCGTAGTGTCTATAGTTATATTGGCATATATTTCTTTCAATAAAACAAGATTTCAAATGGAGGGTTGACAACAGATCTGGGAGAATAATTCGAAACTTTCAAAAGAAACATGGAATTATAATCTCTTGTTTGGAGTTATCTGAAATTTCAATTTGTAATAATAAAGAATAAAATCTTATCCATATATCCTTTATAAGTGAGGATCCATATATCTTTTTCTCTCTTTGATCGATTAAGAGCTTGTACTCCTACTCTTAGCTGCATGCATTCAAATGGAAAGAATAATTCCCCAAAATACAAAAGGAAAATGAAAAGGAATGGTGGGCATCAAATATCAAAGCAAATTAAAGAGTATTTATTTTTGCGATAGATGCTCTATGTTACTATAATAATAATAATAATAATAATAATATTATTATTATTATTATTATTATTATTATTATGAGTTGGGGGAGATGCAAGCTAGCTAGATTACTCTGTAAGGAACGAAATTAAATAAAAGGGAACAGCATACATAAAAGTGCTTACAAAACAACACTTCTATATATTTATAAAGCTAATTCTCTAGCTAGCTCTCAAGTACTATCCCGCATTTGGGACCGTTCATATACAAAAATAAATAAATGAAAGCTCAATTAATGGTGAAAAATACAAGATAAGCTGTGTTGTTTTGTCACTTGTTTTTTATTTGTCTAGTTATTATTCCTTTCTAGAAGCATAGACCATTTTAGTTGCAAATCAGGAGAAAAATGATTGGCACAGCTGCTTCTTTGTTTTTAGGTAAAAACGTAACCAATAAGAATCCCACACATGCAATATTTAAGCCAAGCATAAAAGTACCATGGATCTAGCCTATTTTCATAATTTGCTCGACTGCAAACAACATATAAAAAAATGAACTCTTAAAAATAATAAGGTTGAAAGTTGATTTATATTTTTCCCGACTAAGTTTGGAAGAAAAAGTAAGTATAGGTCCAACATGTGAAAAGAGGGAAAGGAAGAGGAAATCTCCCACGTTGGCTTATTCTTTTTGGTTTTCATTGCATGTTAGGAAAGTTAATTTAGTACACTTATTTATGTCAAAGAGGGAGAACATCTGGCCAGCCAGCATGTGATGGCCAGCCATGTCAAAGAGTTTATTTTGTGGGAGATTCGTTTTTGATTTAAGTATATATATTATACTAGTGGTGGTGAAATAGGTAAATAACGACACAATTGATAAGATTAAATTTGTATCACATGAGAATATAAGTTTGAATCTGGTTATGGATGTGAAAATTTTGTTGGTAAATGATATTATAAATATGGTTGTAAGTGTTCAATAAATCTAAAAACATACCTTAATCCTCATGAATATAAGAGAGAACTAATTTATCTAAAGTTTATGTTAAAAAAAATAATAGTGATACTTAGTTGAGTGATCCATAATTTGTTAACTTCGATTCTTAAAGATGAGATGTACTATTCCCTTAATAAAAAAAATGAAAAGTAAAAGGATGAACGATATTTAGGTTAAATGGAAATGTTGTCTCTTATAAGTAGGTATGATAATAGGGTAGGGTAGGGGTAGGATTAGCTTTTCCAACTCCCATTCTAGACATCCCAAATCATCCCCGTTCTTATTCCCATTTCTCATCAGGACTTAAAAATTTGACCCACTCCCGTCCCTATCAAGGATTGGGTTTCCCAACCCCACCTTGTCCCCCATATACATGACAGTCCCAAATCATAAAATAATTTGTTTGACTGTCTCAAATGTTACGCATGACATTATCGTATAACATACTTTTATTTCTCATAATAAATTAAATTGTTTCATTTATTTTATCAATAGAAATATTATTTAACAATTTTTTATATATATAAAGTTATTATACAATGAGTTAAAAATATTATTTTATAATAAATATAATTAAATTAATGTTTAATATAAATTTTTAAACTTATGATTTATGTTATAAATAAATAGATTACTCAGGTATTTATATAATTTACTATATTAACAGTGAGAACGGGTGTGAGTGTGGGTGTAGGTGTGGGGCAGGGGTTACAATTCTCAACCCTAATCTCATCCCCAACTTTTTTAAGCAAGAAAAACTCAAACCCTACACACGTACCCAGTCAACTTGAGTTTTTTCCATCAAAATTGAGGTGGGGATGGGAGTATACCCACTGTTGGATATGGGTCCATCTAAACAAATGTGAAAGCAAGAAATTGTATTCAAAGTTATTAGCCAGCAATTTAATGGTTTTGGAAATTTTACTAGCTATACATTTAATGCAAGGTAAAATTTTCAAAGCTTATATAGCCTCTGCAACTTTTGGTGCTTTGAAATTTTACCCTTGCAATCACATGTATCTCATGGTGCGACAAATTGCATTAATGGTGAAGTCCCTTTATAAATAAAGGAAGTGAAGAGCAATGGAGGCATACCGAAGAAAAGCAAAGAATTCCTCACATTTTGAGAGAAAATTGTGAGAGAAATAGAAAATCTTATATAGAGTTTCTAAGAGAATAAAATTAGTGAGTCAATTTGTGATAAAGTTGTCTCTACAAATTGAAGATACATTATTCTTGTATTGTGTATTCCCATTATTATTATTATTATTATTATTATAGTGGAGATTTAAGAGGCCTACGGGTCCCGTAGTTTTTCCTTACTCACGTTGAGAAGGTTTTTCACACTAAAAATATTCAGCGTTATTATTTCTATGCTTCCGTATTAGTGCTTATTTTAAGTACATAAAGGAGGAAAATTATGAGAGCATTTCCCAATAGTGGTGTCAGAGCTCTTAAAACTCTCGGATACTAAGGTACCGTATTCATAAGAAAATTCTTAATATGCTATGTGGTTGCAGTGTTGTCTGATCTTCCACATCAGAAAAGATTTACTCTTGTGTTGTTGAAATAAAAATGTGGGATTGTGATAGTGCATGTCTAGGAAAAGTTCTGGCTAAGGAAAGACTTGGTACTTAAAAGTGTCCATTGACCCACCTCTCTTTCTTGGGAACTTTCTTGGTGCCCTATTCATAAAACTACGGTAAATATTTTAGTATATGGTAATTCTTAGTTTTCGTTATTTAGCTTGTGTAACTCAAGATGGAAGGAGTTGTGACTCACAATAGAGACATGTTCAAGCTAACTGCTAATAACTACTCATATTGGAAGCCAATGATGGAAGACCATTCATACTGCAAGGATTTGCATGAGCGAATCACCCAACAAGAGAAATCGAAAGGGAAGTTTGACAAAGATTGGGATCTTCAGAATCGAAAAGTAGTATTTGTAATCTGAAAATATATTGATCGAAGTTTGTTCGAGCATGTATCAACTTATACCAATGCGTATGAGCTGTGGACAAAACTTGAATCCTTGATTCAAAAGAGGACGCCCAGAAATAAAGCTCACCTTGTCAAACGATGGACAAAGTTGGAGTATAGGGATGGTCAAAACATGATCGAACATTTGAACATCTTCAAAGGCATGGTAAATCAACTGGTGAAAGCAAAAATGAAGATAGAAGATGATTGACAAACTCTTTTACTCATAGTTCGTTGCCTAAGAGTTGGGACACTCTAGCTATCACTCTCAGCAATTCTGCTCTAAAAGGAAAACTCAGCATGGATTTTGTAATAGACAGTTTATTGAATGAAGAATCAAGACGGAGAGAAAGAGGCTTGAACAACCAGTTCGAAGCCAACATTGTTGAAAATAGAGGAAGGAGTAGCAACTGTGGAAAGAAAGGTCATGGACACAAGGCAGATCCAAATCTCGCACTAAACTAAGATGTTATTACAGTGGTAAACCAGGTCACAAAAAGTTTGAGTATAAATTCTTGAAGAAAGACCAATAGGCTAGAACAGTCCATCTTGACCAAATTGACTTAAGGAAAAAGGAAGATGGAACAACCTTTGTGGTGACTTCGAGTGATAAGGGCTTATTCCTTGTCAGAGAAAACAATTATCTAAATGTTGCATCTAATGATTGCATTTGGATAATTGACTCAAGAGCATCCTTCCACGTAACTCCTCATGAAGAATTTTTCTCATCATACCAAAAAGGAGACTTTGGTATGGTGAAGATGGGAAATCATGTCACAAGAAAAATTGTTGGCATAGGAGAAGTAATCTTGATGATTGAGAATGGGAACAAGCTTGTCCTAAAGGATGTGAGACATGTTCTAGATATGTGTCTAAATCTTATATCAGTCAAAAAGCCGAAAAGCTAGATGAAGTTGGGATTATAAACCAATTTGGTGTCAGTAAATGGAAACTCAGTCGAGGAAGCATGATTGTTGCATGTGGAAAGAAGGAAGGTTCTTTGTACACTATGCAGGGAAAGATATGCAAGGGAGACATAAATGTTGCTCAAGAAACATCAAAAGAATTGTGGCATAGATGATTGGGCCACATGAGCGAGAAGGGTTTGGAGATCCTTGCAAAAGATCATCTCCCGAACATAAAAGGACAACCACTTGAATCTTATGAAGATTGCCTAGTAGGAAAACAACATAGAGTGGCTTTTAAAAGACCAGATGATGCAAGAAGAAGAAAGCATATTTTGGATCTTGTTCACTCAGATGTTTGCTCAACATCTGAAAGGTCTATTGGTGGTGCCCAATATTTTGTTACCTTTATTGATGATCACTCAAGAAAAGTGTGGGTGTATCCATTGAAGACGAAAGATCGAGTTCTTCAAGCATTCAAGGAGTTTCATGCCTCTATAAAATGATCAATGGGAAGAAAGCTAAAATGCTTGAGAAGTGATAACGAGGGAGAATATATAGGCCAATTTGCAGCATACTACAAGACTCATGGGATAAGACATGAAAGGGTACCTCCCAAGACTCCGCAAGACTCATGGGATAAGACATGAAAGAGCACCTTTCAAGACTCATCAGATGAATGGAGTAGCTGAAAGGATGAATAGAACGATTGTAGAGAAAGTAAGAAGCATGCTTTCTTAAGCAAGACTCCCCAAATCATTAGGGCGAAGTAGTGAGAACTGTAGTTGACTTGATAAATTTGTCACATTCAAGACCCTTAAATGGAAAGCTTCTAGATGAAGTGTGGTATGGAAAGAAAGCTTCTTTTGGCCACTTGAGAGTCTTTAGATGTAAGACATTTGTTCACATTCTGAAAGATGAAAGAGCAAAGCTCGATGCTAAGGCCAAAGAATGCATATACTGTGGTTCGCTAAAAGATGAACTTGACTTTAGATTATGGGATCCTGCTAACAAGAAGATTGTTCGAAGTAGAGATGTGATATTCTTTGAGGATCAAACGATCCAAGATATCAAGTCTGAGAAACCAAAGAAAATGGTGGTTTATGATTTGACTCCATAGTAATAAACAATTCAGGGGGAGAGACTCATAAGATGGAACAACCTCATCAGATGATGCAACCAGGTGAGACAAATGAAGAACAAGTTGTGGATAACTTACAGATAAAACATGGTTCCTAAGTAAGACGACCAATAAGAAATAGACAATTGTCAAGTAGATATTACTTAGATGAGTTTATAAACCTTACTAGAAAAGGGGAACCATAAAGCTTCATGGAATCCATTGAGACAACTAAGAAAAAGCAACGGATTCAAGCCATGGAAGAAGAAATCTAATCCCTAAAAGAGAATCATACATATGACCTAGTAAAATTACCAGAAGGTAGAAAGGCATTGAAAAATAAATGGGTATTCAAACTCAAGACTGAAGAGAATAACTCAAACCCTAGATATAGAGCACGAATTGTCGTGAAGGGATGCAACCAGAAAAAAGGCATAGATTTTGAAGAAATCTTCTCACCTGTCGTGAAGATGACATCCGTTAGAGTAATTCTTAGTCTAGTTGTTAAACTAGACTTGGAAATAGAGTAACTTGATGTCAAAACAATATTCTTACATGGAGACTTAGAGGAAGAAATCTATATGGAGAAACCAAAAGGTTTTGTAGAATTAGGCAAAGAACGCTTAGTGTATCGCTTGAAGAAAAGTCTTTATGGTTTAAAACAAGCTCCAAGACAATGGTACAAAAAGTTTGATCTCTTCATGTCCCAACACAATTTCAAGAAGACCTCTACAAACCATTGTGTGTTTGTGAAGAATTATGAGAATGGTGAATCCATCATACTTCTGTTATATGTTGACAATATGCTAATTGTCAGGAAAGACAAAACAAAGATAGCTATTCTCAAAAAGGCATTAAGCAAATCTTTTGCCATGAAAGATTTGGGAGTAGTGAAGAAGATTCTTGGAATGAAGATCATTAGAGATTGTTCCAGAAGAATGTTGTGGATGTCACAAGAAGACTATCTCAAGAAAGTTCTTGAAAGGTTCAACATGCATAATGTCAAACCTTTGCATGTTCCATTACTGGGTCATCTTAAACTTAGCAAGACACAATGTCCAAAGAATGAAGAGAGAAAGAAGAAATGAGTAAGGTACCCTATTCTTCTACAGTAGGTAGCCTTATGTATGCAATGGTCGTACAAGACCAGATATTGCTTATGTTGTTGGAGTTGTGAGTAGATTCCTGTTAAACCCAGGAAGAAAGCATTGGAATGCTATAAAGTGGATATTAAGATATCTAAAGGGAATAGTGAAAAATTGTTTGTGTTTCGGCAAAGGAAACTTAATGCTTGTTGAATATTCAGATGCAGATATGGCAGGAGATGTGGACTCAAGAAAATCTACATCAAGATATTTGATTACTTTTGTAGGGGGAACCATATCATGGCAATCACGACTACAAAAGTGCATTGCTTTAAGTACTACAAAAGCAGAGTATATCGTAATCATTAAAGGTTGTAAGGAGATCTTGTGGATGAAGAAGTTCCTGCAGGAGTTAGGCCAACATCAAGAAAGTTATGTTCTCTATTGCGATAGTCAAAGTGTTATTCATCTTAGCAAGAACTCGACTTTTCATGCAAAGTCAAAACACATCGACGTGAGGTATCATTGGATACGTGATGTGTTGGAAAATAAATTGTTGCAAGTTGAGAAGATACACACAAAAGACAATGGGGCAGATATGATAACAAAAGCTCTAACAAAAGAAAAGTTAGAATTTTGCAAAGAAGTTGTAGGCTTAGTATCAACCTTAAATTGATCCAAGGATATATTCCCTTTGGTTGGAGGGGGAGAAATGTTGGATGTGGGTCCAGCTAAACAAATGTAAAAGCAAGAAATTGTATTCAAAGTTATTGGCCAACAATTTGATGGTTTACTAGCTATGCATTTAATGCAAGGTAAAATTTTTAAAGCCTATATAGCCTACAGCAACTTTTGGTGCTTTGAAATTTTACCCTTGCAATCACATGTATCTCATGGTGCAGCAAATTGCATCAAGAGTGAAGTCCTTCTATAAATAAAGGAAATGAAGAGCAATGGAGACACGCAGAAGAAAAACAAAAATTTCTCATATTTTGAGAGAAATAGAAAATCTCGTATAGAGTTTCTAAGAGAGTAAAATTAGTGAGTCAATTTATGAGAAAGTTGTCTCTACAAATTGAAAATACATTATTCTTGTATTGTGTATTTTCATTATTATTATTATTATAGTGGAGATTTAAGAAGCCTACGAGTCCCGTGATTTTTCCTTACTCATGTTGAGAAGGTTATTTACGTTAAAAATATTTAATGTTATTATTTTTACGCAGAAAAAAATTATAAGAATATTTCCCAACATCCATGCGGGTTCAATTTTCCTCCCTACTTATAAGTGATATAAATTAATTACTAGAAGTAACAGACTGGCAATTTGGAGTAGATAAATGGATGGCAACTTTTCCAATTTGAAAATTACATCAGAACACGGGTGTGGCTTTGCGAGTTGCGACCATGTTTTGTGCATGTGGCTCGGGCTTAATAGCAACGTGTTTTTTTTTTAAGAAACTTATTAAATTCTATAACATATACGAGTATTTAATAAAAAAAAAATATTTTAATGGATCTGACATGGTTTTTATGTTAAATGTGGTCACATAATGCCATTCCAAACAAACATGCACCAAGAGGTTTAATAGAATTGTTTGTTTTTCTTGAAGATAAAATCATTGGATAATTTTTAATAGGAAAACAAACTTTTTTTTAGCGAGTTTAGTTTTCTATATAACAATATATTTACTCCTGATTTTTAGTGAAATAAAATCATGTATACTTTAAACTAAATTAAGAATAAATATAGCCTTTATAGTTCACTTTTTGTTTTGTTAGCCTTTATAGTTCAGTTTAAACACCCTTATTTTATAGGGGTTTTATCCTTAATTATATCATTATGGCATTCTCACCAATTGTTCTCTCATCTTCTCTTAATTAACATGCTGGATTACATTAAAGTTAATAGAGATTATAATGTTTCACCTTTCTTACTGACGAATTAAAGCATTTTGATGCCATTGGTTGTCAATAAAGTTTTACTTTTTGGAGTGGGTGCACATAGCGCGCGCAATAAAATGGGGGTACAAATATGGAAATATGCTTTGTATCACCAAGTAAATCGAGGAAGGGAAACCCAAAAATGGTTTCAGTTCATAAGCACTAAGCAGGGTGCTTCAAAAGAAAAGGGAAAAATCCTAAGGAGATATATAAAAGGATCTCTTTTCATGAGGTTGTCCAAGTTTGTTTGTGGTTAAATTAGAAAAGAAGAAGCCTATAACCTTGTAGTCTAGTAGCGTCTCTTCTAGTTACTAGGAAGTAGTACTGTTATTAGTGTCCAAAATAGGGTGAACTCTCCACAATCTACTTTGTTCCACTTTAAAAACAATCAGAGAAGATCATTTATAAAGTTCTTATTAACCAAGTGTCTTAACAAAGCATTATTTTAGTTTCCAAAATAGGATTAATAAATTAATGAATATTTTTTATTATTAGAAATCACGTTAAAGTATACATTTCATTCAATAATAAAATGTTTTATTAGCATTTTCTATTGTAAAAAAGAGAAAAAGAGAAAAGGATATTACCAGTATTTAAGTTGGGTTGCTTCCCTATTGCGATTTTGGCTTGGTAGGCTCCACCTATATTTCATGAATTTCTTGTATTTCCGCAGTGTATAGTTCTTCCAAATTAAAAAAATAGACAACATAGAACAATTTTTTTAATTGAAAATGTTAACTTCAAGAGAGTAAATGTTACAAAATAATAAAAATAACTATTCATTTTGCACATAATTACCTATTCTACTCAATCACAAGTAGTAATTGTAAACATAAATTATAAATTACTTATAGTAGAAGGAACAAAATAGGTTAAACCCAACAAATTAACATTCAGTTTTTAAAATTAAAATAAATGATTATTTCATAAATATATATGATTTATTTATTTAAATAAACAAATAATTATTTATTTTAAGAAAAAAATTAGACAAACACAATATAAAAATAAATATTTGTTCATTTTATTAAAACAAACATTTATTTTATCAAATAAATTTAAATAAATCAATCTCAACTCGTTTAATCCCGAAAAAAGTTAATTGAGACACTAATCCATTAAGAAAAAAAAAAAAAACTCGCCTTATTTAACCCATCAATCGTACAAGTCAACAATGGGTTAAGTTGGGTGAAGTCAACAGTGTCGTTTTCAGTTCGTTTAACCATCATTAAAACCAAATTTCCTTTCAAATATACCAATCTCCAATCCACATAAAACATACATGCTATGGAGTAAAAAAGACACTCTTTTAAGTTTCGCATTATGAAAAATCATACTTGGCACCATCCTTGCAAGGTAAAACCAAATTATGAATTCACGGATTTAATAAATGATGCGACATGGAAAAGAAAAGCCCTTCGATAAAAGAATCACGAATGTAAAAGCATAACTGTCATAAAAGCTGAGTGTGGAGAGGAAAATCGATCACACAATTTGGTAGTTTTCTGTGATCAACTGTGTTCTCTGAGAATGCTTGGGAGGATTACCACCCTTTAGCGGTATGATGTTGGTGACCTACAAAGAGAAGTGAAAGTGTAAGTTCAAGCTCCCATTAAATCAATACTCAGATGTGCCAATTATAATCTATTATTGTAGATGATGGTAAGCGAATTGAATGAAATGATACTAAACTCTATTTAGATAAAAGATTTCCCAGCCATAAAAGCTTCAGGCAAATAAATGTGTCAGTTTTAAGTAGATCATAATTTTAAGTCGAATGCAAAGAAAGAAAATCCAAACATACCTTCAGGTCACTAAATGTATCAGTTGCTATAAAACGAACTGAAATGGGGAAGAATGCTGATGATTCGGCTTGTGGAACAACAAATTCCATTGATCCACTGGCAAATATAGTCAGACAAAACAATTTCAAAAATATCATGATAACTTCAATATGTTAGCTCTTAAAAGCATCACACTATCACCCCAAATTTAGCATACCTGCGGTTTGAATTATCAATCAGAAGGACAGACCACTCCAAAGAGGAATTCCTTGAGTCGTACCTTCAAAGCCAAATTATAGGGGATTATAGAGAAAGAGAAAAATGTGAAATAAAATGACTTCAAAATATCAAAATATATAAAGATAAAATTCATCAACCGATGATCTTGGGAGCAGAGGGGAGTGGAGCGGCATTATTTGAAAGATTAAATTCATAAAATTCATCCAAATTCAATCACTAACCAGTATTTCAAAGATTGTTCACCAACTCATGTACAACAAACTCCAACTCAAAACAATCATGGCTGTCACTAACATTTATTCAGAAAAAAAAAAAAAAAAGAACAAATTCCACACCTCCACTCCCCGTCAATCTGCTTAACAGTTGGTGCATCTCGAAGAGCTGGAAGAGGTACTGAGATCACAACATTCCGCAAATCAAACAATGACGAAGCCTCATACTCAATGCTGACATAAGTTTCATTTCCAGAAGAAGAGGGCCAGCAGTTGACTGCAAAAGGCATTGTAAGTTATTAATGCATTAATACAAATACAAAGTAGCAGACCATATCAATTATACTTATAAACCCACTTGTCAGCGGCACCACTGTCTCATCAGTGCTTTGCATTCGCCACTTTAAAAGACCAACACCTTCGGAACCACCAGCTTGACCAGTGGGGAAAGGCCTATTGGGATCCTTTAGGCCTAGTATATTTCCACTGGCAAATAATTCTTTATTCATGTTAGGGTGTGTCTTGAAAATGATGGCTTGATTCTCACCAGTTTGGACCTGCAAAAACAAGGCACAATATGCAAGTGCCAATATTTTTAATTGTCCTCCTGATTTGATATTTGAATTCAAAACCAGTCTTAAGCAGGAAAAACAACCTAAGAGCAGTTAAAAATAATGGATGATAGGAAAAAGAAGAAAAACCTAAGAGCACTAAAGAATGATGAATGGTAGGAGTAGACACATATTGAAGCAATGTAATTTACTGTACAAAACATTTGAAAAACTGCAGGAAGAAACAAAACTAAGCAATCAGAATATAAATCAATTGCATATTGAAAGTTGAGAGTCAAATATAAAATATCTCTTCATTGATAAAAGAAAATAACTATTCATGCTAACCAAAATGATTATTTCAGTAAAACCATAACATATCAGAGCGCCAGAATACTTCATGGTCAATCAAACTAAAACCAACACTATTATCACTCTACAGGAATTTTAACCACCGTTATCTTCCTCTTCATTTAATGGAAGAATCTCATTGTTTGTTTTAGAAAAAAAAAAAAAAAAAACAATTACTCAAAAAACTACTCAAGTTATGCAAACCAGAAGCTCAGTGGACACACATCAAGGGAGAGAAAGAGAGCGATAAAGTGATACCTGAACTTGAATATGTCCATCCTCTTTGTCAAGAATCTGGAGAGACAATGTACCTTGAACATCAAAATTACTGACTCCACCATCTCGTTTTAGTGTCACATTTAGTTTCTCTTCAACAGTTAAAGAGATGGGGTCTGTAGATGGTGGGGCAGCTGCCTGAGACAGGCCAAGTTTTGGCTGAACATGTTCAAGAAAGACCTCACCTTCTGCTTTCAATGATTCCAAAAACTGATTTGTCCTTTGAGATTTACCAAGCTTCATTCCAAGACCTTTTGGTGGAGCAGTGGCAGATGAAGTGGGACGACCTAAGGAAGAGAATACAGGAGTACATAAATGAAAAGGCACTCTTCATTTAGCAACGTGTTAATTTGGACATAGAATAAACCACAGCCAGGATACAGCATGTTTTGATGCCCTTTCAAGTCATTACATTTAGAAGCATTCTAGAAGAACTCATGAAAATCCATGAAAGCCCACCTTTAGACTTGGTAGAAAAGGAATCAACATCAGAATTCAATCCAAAACCAGAGCCACTTCCAAAACCAGTTCCGCTGCTAGATATGCTCAAATCACTAAAGCTATTTTCAAATTTTCCAGAGCCCATTGACTGCAAAGGACCAAATCCCCCTTTATCACCTCTGTTTTTTTCAATCTGTAGAACACATGCATTAATTTGAATCAATAATGCGGACTCCCACAATTTTGAATATAAAATAATGTAACACATAGTCCCTCCATTAATACCTTGCTTTTATCAATCTCACTAGCTTTCCGCTTCATAACATCCTTAGTTTCATTGATTTTGCTCTGCATAACCAGCTTGTGCAGTTTCTCTTCGTGACTCTCCATCTCACAGTATTGCTTAACTTGTGCAACAGTCACATTCTCCGCATGCCCAAGAGAGATGACTTCATCAAATGCAAAAATCAACTCAAATGCATTTTGGCAAATATCCTCTTCATCAAGGGAGTAAGAATATTCAGGAACCTAAATGTATCAAGGAATTAAGGAATGAACTAATTATAACTACAAGCACAAAATTTTAGCAAAAAACTATTAAATGGCTCTAAAACTGACCAATAAAGATAAAAATAACCTCCCAGTACAAACCAATTGATCAATCCTAAATCATCCTATAAAAATCAATATACTAAATTAAATGCCATGTTTAAGAGAAACCTACATTGAATGATTGTATCGTTAAAACTAAGAAAAAACCAAAATGCAGCAAAGTGAGTAGACAAGGCACAGAACAGAATTTAGATTCAGCAAGTCTCACTAAGTTAAAGACAAAACCAAGCAATTGAAAAGAAATTGAATTAATAACACAATACATTGACATAAAGCCTAAAAAAAAGGATACAAGTTTGGAGAGAAGTCTCAGAGTTGTCAAATCTTCCAGTATGTTGCTATGCTTGCTTGTTACAAGAAGCAGGTATAGTGATTCCATTGGCTGGTAAACATAGCGCACATTCTCTGTCTCAATATATGTGTGTTGCTTTCCAGTGCCTATTAACTTGGGAAATGCTGCTAGAAGACCCTCAATTCTGATACGAGACATGTCCACAAACTGTCTAGAAACTAGAACTGCAAACAACACAAAGGGGTTTGTTGGTATAAGAGCATAGGTATTGAATCCATTTTGCTTAGGTACCACCAAATTCAACACTAAGCGATTCAAGATTAAGCTTTGTTGTACAAACTAAAAAATAATTTTGAATTTAACAAAATTAAGTAATGGCCAATTAATAAGATATAATATTAAGAATCATGCACAACTAACAAATTGAGTTATTGAAGTAGGAAAAGGATTTCATAATTCTGTAATCTATGTTGCTGGCAGAGAGTGTTGGGAAGATAGATTGTACAGATAAAGAAAATAAAGAGAAAAAGATACACATCATGTATCCTAATTTTAGCCATACTAGTAGTAGTATGCAGCATATTTAGTTACTTGGTTATCTCAACATCAGGAGCCATAAACAAATCAAAAGATATAACTTTGACAGTAGATTCCCCACATGTCAAACTAATGTATATGCTGCTGGAAAGCAGCTCCCCCTCTTGGAATTTATATCTTATATTTCCTAAAATCATTTAGCCTGTATTTCAGGTTCAGATGAAAAGGAAGAAGACAACTTTTCTTTCAAAGGAAAAGGTCAGTGAGAGAACTCACCTTTGCCAGATTTGCTCACAATGGATGCAGCAAGGACAACCTGTTCAACAAATAAAACAAAAATTTAATGGAGCATAGAGAAGTCAAGAACAGATAGAAAGAGAGCATACCATTCTCACTCCCAAGTGAATTCTTCTTTTACCTTAGTCAAAAAGGCTATATTTTTCTCAGTTCACAAAAGGGACTGAGCCTGTGACCTCTGTCTAAACCTAATCTCACCCCAACCATCTGAACAACACTCAACTAGCATTTGGCGAGCAAATTGCTTAGACAATCAAGGCCGCCACTAATTTAGGATTACAGTAAAATTCAAAGTTATGTAGTTAAAATTTAGGTGAACAAAAGAAAAATGGTAATCTTGCAGCAAATTCAAGCTAGAATGTTACCACAAGCAGGAGGGAAAATATTTATACAAGATTGCAATTTTAAAGCAGATCAAAATATATTAGGAGGTTCCTTCAGGCTGTAATTCTAGATCATGGTTATGCATAACAAAATTGGAGTAGCTACAACATGAATACCGTATAAGAACTAAAAAGTAAAAAAGTGATCATTAAAATAAATTAGTTAAAGGAAAATCAAATAATGAATGCTAAATAATCAAGCATATCAAACAATGCCTTAAATATTTAACTAGGGGACTGTATGGAGACAAGAAGTGTTACCATGTTTTCACTTAATCTTTGAAATGAGAAATTGCTTCCAGTGTCAAACTGAATCTGCCAAAAAAATGAAGTCCATGATGTTAGGAGCCACAGATCCCGATATCAAGTATACAATTAGAGCTGTCAATGGGAGACACCCTAGCTTATACCAGTCATGGCCGAAAATCCTGTAGGGCCAAAACGGCCAAAGGGCTAAGGCCAACCCATTGGCCATGTCATAAATCAAAAAATAAAATAAAATAAAGTTGGATGATAGGTCAAAAAAGCCCATGGGTAGAATCAACCCTTGTATGTCTTTGGGATTTTGAAATTAGATACATTAAGTTTTTAACCAAAAACTAAAACCATATAGCCTGAGGACCAAGTAGAACCAGAACCTCGTATAATGTTGATTTTGCATAAACTCCTTTTGTCTCATCTATCAGATTTAAAAAGATAATAAGGAAAAGCAAGGCTGAGTCACTGATGCATCATGGTAAGTGGTAACAACAACAAATATTTGAAGATTCTTTCGGTGCTCTTAAAAAATATCACATGGTAATATCTGTCTTCCCTTTTTACCATCAAACTTATGTTACTCATCTATTTCAATCACTGAAAAGCAATTTGGGAGCGACTTTGAAGCTCTTTGCATTTAACAGGTTTTAATAACTATGAAAATCAGAACCTAAAATATATGAAAAGCAAGATCCCGGTAACAGGATTAATTTGAAATGAGCAGTACATATGCATTACCTTCTTCACAAAAGACACGAAATAGAATCACATAATTCAATAATTTCAGAAAGCACGTGATGATTCTAATCAACTACGACTCAGATTTCATGGTCCTGTTGAGTTAGCTCCATTCTAAAGCACACATTATTAGAATCAAAATCATACAACACCATAATAATGCAGATCAATCAAAGGATGAAATGAGCACAGGCGCGAAAACTAAAGCAAGAGAAAATCATTAGGAACGAATGAAAAATGGCAAGAGATAAGAACAATCTAACCTGCTGGCGCCGGATCTATAAGCACCCACCAAGCTGGGAGTGATGGCAAAAACTGGTACCAAGGCTATCTTCAATGTGATTCAGAAAGGAATGGAAAAAAAATGGAACCAAATCAAATTAACGTTTCGGGTTTAGCTCCGGATTTCATAAATTACGTCTTTCGCTCACTGCTTCTCTGTGATCGTAAAACTAAAACCAAAAGGATCATTTCGGTATTTTATATGTATATATAAAAATGTTCACTAATGGATTTTTTTTTTATCTGATTTTTATCTTCTAATAAGTCAAGTGTTCTGTTAATTTTTATACAATGCATTAAAATATAGGATAGTGAGTTAAGAACGAAAAATAAAAGTAAAATGAAATTGGATCAAATAAAATTATAAGCTAAGAAAATATAAAAGAAAAGGGACCGTTCCATATAAACATAACGATTTTCTCAGATTTAGAGTATGTTTAGATAATTTTTGTGTAAGTATCTGTAAAAGAATGAAAAATAAATTAGACAACTTTTTATTTGTTTATAAATTATTTATAAAAAAAATCATATTAGTTTTCTTAAAAAATCAATTTTAATTTATGTACAAATTAATTTAACTTATGTTTTTTATTTTATTTTTATCTTAAATACATATGGAAAAACTTATTCATTAGACTTTAGAGTTGTTGTTTTTTGTTTAACAATAGAAAATGAAGACAGCAAGCTTTAGAGATATAAAGGGAGTGGATCCTCTCTCGTAAGATTTCTATTTTAGATCTTTTTTATGTGAAAATTTTCTGTATCAAAATTCCATAACTTCATCTTTATATTATTTTAATTATAAAGGTTGTGATTTCAGATGAACAATTCCAGAGTGGAGGGTACTGAATTGGCAAGTAGATAGATCATGTGGAGCCGCTTGGCGACAAGTTGTACAAAAAAAGAACACTTTTTGAATGAAATGCGTGGCTGAGGAAGAACACATCACACATGTTTCCTCGTTCAAAGCGGAAGAAGAAATAATGGTTTGAATTTGCAAATGGAACTCAAATCAAGGATAAGGACATCCAAGTAAATGGACAAGCTCAAGAAATTCACAAAGTAAGACGGAGACTAATGCAATGCAGTGGGAAGAATGGTTGGTTTGGTTTTGACTTGGTCTTTCTTTTCATCCGTGAAGAACAAAGCATGATAACTCATGACCATATAATTATAATACAATCTTTTATTTTTAATATTTGAGAATTAGTCTTCCTTACTATATTCCAAACTTCATCTTCGAAGAAGAAATGGCCTGGTCTTACTCATTGCTTGTTGCTTTGGATTTCTGAAACTTGTTATCTTCGAACATGTGGGGTCTTAGCTCAGAGTAAGACAATCAGTTTTCTTAGCCATCGTTGCGTTTTCTCTGCAGGTACTGCTTCTAATGTGCTTTTCTTTTTGTATCTAATCATCAATCATTTCTTATCTGTTATTTATCTAGCGATTGAAGTTTTGTTTTATTCTCTTTTATAGCTAGTTAAATAGTTTTTTTTTTCTCTGAAGTTACAGATCTCGAAAATAAATATGAAGGAAAAGAAAGACTTTTCTGAATTTGTGTCAGAGTTGATGGTTCTGGCCGATGAGGTTGCTTGGTTTGCTAAGAATCCAGAAACTGGGATAGAGGAGGATGCTTTTACTGAGTTTGCCATGATGGTTGAGAAACTCGCACCAATCTTCATTGATTTGAGAGACAAAAGCAAAATCATGGACAAGCCAGCTATTAGAAAGTGGTTGGAATCTCTTATGAATGAGCTTACCCGAGCTAAAGCTTTGATTAGAAGCTCTTCTTTGAAAGAGCGCAACAAACGAATCGAGGACATAGCGCATGATCTCGGTCGATCATTAGCCATGCTGCTTGTGGCCAGCCTTGAAGTGTCCACAGATTTCAGAGAAAAGATTGGTACATTGCAAAAACAGCTGATGAACGCGAGATTCGTCAATGAGGTGAACGTGGGAGGGGAGATAGAAGAGGAGATAATTAATGTTACTAGTGATGATGTTTTACTACAGCTTAAGAATGGTGATGCTGAAGAATTCTCACTTGCACTCTTAAGACTAAAGAAGTTCATCAGCTGTTGTTTAATCAATGTGGAAGCTGTTGTTTCGATTCTTATTAATCGTCTAAGTTCATGCAAAGCGGGAAATAGGTTGACAATCATTCATTTGCTAAGAAGTATTGCTTTGGGAAATGATGATACGAAGGTAAAGTCCTGCAATTAAGGTTGTGTTTCTTGTACTTGTTAGTTATCTTACAATGTGAAATAGTACTATGCAGGAGAAGATGACAAATGATGTGTTGTTATCAGCAGTGGTGAAGTCTCTAACAAGAGACACTGAAGAGAGGAGGGAAGCAGTGGGACTGTTGCTAGAACTCTCTGACCTTTCTGCGGTTCGACGGAAGATTGGAATAATCCAAGGGTGTATTGTTATGTTAGTTTCTATCCTCAATGGAGTTGACCCTGTTGCTTCACGTGATGCAGCAAAGTTGTTGGATATACTGTCAAATAATACTCAGAATGCACTTCATATGGCTGAGGCTGGTTACTTTGGACCGCTAGTACGGTATTTGAATAAAGGTGATGCATAATTTTCCAACACCTATTTGTGATTTGAAACATCCATTGTTAGTGTTAATACAAGTGATTTGAGTAGTATAGTTGGTAGATTTTGTAGAAACTGCAAACTTAATACTAGTAAATTTCTCTGCATTCCCTTAACTTGAAAATTTCAACCCGTGTTATTGCAGGTTCTGACATGACCAAGATCCTCATGGCAACAGCGCTTTCTAGGATGGTGCTCACTGATCATAGCAAACTCACCCTTGGACAAGATGGGGCAATTGAGGCCCTTGTGAAAATGTTCAATTCTGGGAAACTTGAGTCAAAGTTATCAGCTCTAAATGCACTGCAAAATCTTACCAGCTTGACAGAAAATGTGAAACGTTTGATCGGAACTGGAATTGTAGGATCTCTGCTGCAACTTCTTTTCTCTGTAACATCTGTACTCATGACTCTGCGGGAGCCTGCATCGGCTATTCTCGCAAGAATTGCAGAGTCAGAAACTGTTCTTGTTAATCAAGGTGTGGCTCAGCAGATGCTCTCACTTTTGAATCTTTCCAGCCCTATGGTACAAGGTCACCTACTAGAAGCTCTAAATAGCATTGCTGCTCATTCTTCTGCTTCAAAAGTGAGAAGAAAAATGAAGGAAAAAGGTGCACTTCAGCTAGTTTTACCCCTTCTGAAGGAATCAAAGATTAAGATAAGAAGCAAGGCATTGAATTTGCTGTATATTCTCTCTGAAGATCTAACAGATGAGTTGGCTGCACATTTTGATGAGACTCATCTATTTGATATTGTTAACATTGTCTTATTATCAACATCAGATACTGAAAAGGCTGCTGCTGTTGGCATACTGAGTAATCTTCCTGTTGGTGATAAAAAAGTGACAGATGCACTGAAGAGAGCGAATTTGTTGCCAATTTTGGTATCCATTATGGATTCAGGCACAGGAAGTAACTCGCCCGCAAAAATTATCTTAATGAAGAGTATTGCAGGTGTTGCAATTCGGTTCACAAGTTCCTCTGATAAGAAACTGCAACTTCTTTCGGCACAGCATGGAGTGATTCCTTTGCTTGTAAAACTGCTCTCAAGTGGTTCAGCAATCACAAAACTCAAAGCTGCAACCGCTCTCGCTCAACTATCACAGAATTCTCCATCTCTTAGGAGGTGTAGGAAGTCAAGGTGGTTGTGTGTTGCTCCCTCAGTGGATGCATATTGTGAGGTTCATGATGGTTACTGCTTTGTTAGCACCACATTTTGTCTGATCAAAGCAGGTGCTGTTTCTCCCCTTATCCAAATATTGGAAGATAAGGATTGGGAAGCAGTGGAAGCTGCTTTGAATGCCCTTTCAACTCTGTTGCAAGATGAAATCTGGGAAGGTGGTGCCAATTGCATAGCCAAATTGTCAGGTGTACAGGCTATTGTGAACATATTAGAAGCAGGTGACGGGAAGGTTCAAGAAAAAGCACTATGGATGTTGGAGAGAATATTTAGGGTTGAAGAACACAGAATGAAATATGGAGAATTATCTCAGGTGGTTCTTATTGATCTGGCACAGAGGAGTGATTCTAGATTGAAGTCCACAGTTGCAAAAGTTTTGGCAGTGCTGGAGCTCCTACTAGTTCAATCAAGTTATTTCTGATACAAAGTGTATCACTATGATTCATGTTATGGCAGTGAATTTTATTTTAATTTGGGTTCCATTCATTCATATTTTTTTGGTGCAGCGTATTTATAATCTCATTTTGTTTGAACCATACACTACCATAATGGTAAATGTACTTATACAGAGGCGAGACGTTGGTATTTGGGGCCATGCCCGCTTACTTTTTCGAATTTTTTTTCAATAGTAATTTAAGAGTGAATTTAGTAATTTTGGGGTGTATTTAATAATTTTGAGGTATATCTAGTAATTTAATTTTTTATTTTGTTTTTCTTTTTCAAATACATCCTGATATACACAACTTATAACTTGTGGTTCAAATACTCTGTAATATATTTGTGATTTTAATTTTATAAAAAAATTTTATATAAATATTATACTTGTATATTAAAATTATATAATTTGTTTTTATTTTTTTTATTAATTTTTCTCTAAATTATCAAATTATTACCAATATTTTTTTTTGAAAATATTATTTAAATACTAAATTTTAATTATTGTACAGTAAATTTTTAATTCACTTTTTCAATTATAAAATAAAAAAGTAATTCATTTTATTTTAAAATAAATCTTATATAAATATTATATTTAATTATTTTTTTAATTATATATAGTTAATTTTTTCTTTAACTAAAATTATAATTGTCAAATTTTATTTGTTTGGTAAGTAAATAAGTTATTTTTATTTTTCAAAATAAACATAAGTACAAAACGTCATAGTAACATAGTGAAAAAGAAGTAAAAATTAAAAAACATCGTACTATAAATATATTTTAAATTTTTATATTTTAAATTTTAAATTTAATATATTATATATAATAAACATAATCAACTAATTTTATATTAATTATTTTATTTTTTTCTCAGTGTATAATAGATTTTGAATTATATTATACTATAATAATTTTGTTTGTTATTAAACATAAAATATCTAAATAATTTATTTAATTATATATTTTTTGTTATTATTATTATTATCATTATCATCATCATCTATTGTAATTTTAATTATAATTATATTTTTTTAATGTAAAAGTAATCTAAAGTTGATACAAATTTTAAAAAGAAGAATGTTAAAATTTAAGTATCTAATGGATCATTAAATTTATCGAGAGCCAATAATTGAATTTTAAATACAGTTTATCAAAATCTTTGAAAATTAAAATAAAAAAAATGATTTAATATGATCTAGAATTACGACCAGAAACACAAATACAAAAATATCCAATTGAAAAATAAGATAAAAAAAAATGAATTTTTGTGTAGTGTTTTGTTAGTGTATATTTAAAAAAAAATTGTTAAAAAAAATAGTGTAAATTCATTTATAAAATATTTTTGATAGGTAAGAAATACATTTTGCATTTGGTTTGGATAAATTATTAGGGCAATTAACCTTTTAGATTAAGTTACGTTTGATAGTTGATCCCCTGAACTTTTTAAATCAGGATTCGTCCATGTACTTATAGGAAGGGAAATAGAAAAGTATTTTTTTACTTTGTTTTTATATTCTTGATGAAGGTAATATATACTCTCGTGACTCATGAGAACGTTCCTCATTCAATACCATGCGAGCTTTGTAGTAACATTGACAGCAAAAGCCATTAGAATTGAATAATGGCATGCCCACACCATTTAGGAAAGTAAGGACTGAGAAGGAGGTAATGTAAAGCATAATCAAATTATGGTAAAATTACAAAGTGCCTAATAAAATTGATGTGGCAACTCATGAAGTCCTGCAACTTGCTTTTTTTTTTTTGTGGAGAATAAAAAAAATACATATCCGGATAAATTATATGATAGGTGGATCTTGTCTTGAGTTAATTACTTTTCTGTTCAATCTCTTTTGTCCTTGTTTTGCTTGTTCAAATGTCCAATAATAGGATATATTTGTTCAAGATCCAATCCCTTAACAGACCGAAATCAATGCTCTGATGATATATCTCAACTGACTAAATCAGCAGATGAAGGCTAATTATTAGCTTTGTGTGTGTTTTTCCTCTCATTTAAAATTTCCCTCCCACTAGTTATTTATTATAACACATACATTAAACTAAAACATAGTTACATGCATAAAAAAGAAAAGTTGCAATTGTCATATAAGGAATCAGATTAGCTACACTTCCATTTCCCATATAGCAACTGGGTTTGGGGAAGACAATTGATTATATAGGTAACAAAGGATCGATATACCACATTTTCTTTTCTGTCTCGTTTTTATTATTATTTTCTGACAAATACGAGATTGAATTTACATATCTTTGTAGGTTCGTGTCAGAAAACAAAACAAGATGAAGGACGCAGATGTGTCGAGGCAGATCCAGCAGATGATTAGGTTCATCCGCCAAGAGGCTGAGGAGAAAGCTAATGAAATATCTGTTGCTGCTGAAGAGGCATATATATGAATTACATTTTATAATTTTTAACATTTTATTGCCTCAATTGTTATCAACATTGCTGTGATTGGTTATTATAGGAATTCAATATTGAGAAGCTGCAGTTACTTGAAGCCGAAAAGAAAAAGATCAGGCAAGAGTACGAACGAAAGGCCAAACAAGTTGACGTTCGTGGAAAGATGTAAGTTCGATCGATCATGTGATTTTGGTTTTCATAGTAATTAAATTTGTGTATATTTTGTTGTCTTACGAAACTTGTGTAAATTTCATGTGCAGTGAGTACTCAACACAGCTGAATGCATCCCGAATAAAAGTGCTTCAAGCACAAGCAGATTCAGTAGGTTCAATGAAGGACGCTGCTAAAAAGGGGCTATTACGTATCGCAAGTGATAAGAAAATATACAGAAAACTGATAAAAGACATGATTGTTCAGGGTTTGTTACGGTTGAAGGAACCATCTGTGATATTAAGATGCAGAGAGACTGACCGTAAGTTAGTTGAGTCGTTGTTAGAGGAAGCAAAAAAGGAATACTCGGAGAAAGCAAATATTCAAACCCCTCCTAAGATTGTCATTGATGATCGTGTTTACCTCCCACCACCGCCTAAGAACGGCGCCGTCAATTCCCATGAACCTTATTGGTAACTAACTAACTAACTCAACTCATCATGTTTTGAACTAATGAATCATTAATTAATTAATTAGTTAATTGTTGTTCGAATAAAAAAATCAAGCTCTGGTGGAGTAGTATTGGCCTCGGAGGACGGGAAGATTGTGTTGGAGAACACCCTCGATGCAAGGCTTGATGTCGTTTTCCGCCAGAAATTGCCTGAGGCATGCATCTTCATTACTACAAATTACTTGTTCTCTTCCATTCATTTCAATTACTGTATAAAAGGTTATTCTATTATTTGTGTCATTGCAGGTGAGGAAGCGCCTGTTAGGTTGAGCAGCAACATACTCTCCTCTCCTCGCTTTATAATGGAAGAGCAGGGTGTTGCCACTTCCTCTTTGATCAAAGCAAATGACCCCCTTTTGTTTTGTTTTTATTTTTCTCTAAGACCAGGTTTTTAAATGTTTTTTCTCTTCTTCTTTTCTTTTGTTATTTTTAATTTTAATAAGTTAGACTAGAGGAAGAAGACTATTTCGCTAATGCTTCCGGTACATTTTATTTTATTCTCGGAAGAGCACAATAAAATAGACTATTTAAAATTTGGCACAAGAGTGGTTTTTTTTTTTGTTCTTTCTCTTGCATATGGACAGGCAAAAAATGGTTTGAAGGTCTCTTTGATAATGTGTGAATTGGATTGGAATGTTAAATGATTATTCTGGCATAAAAAACAAATATTTTTTAATTCAAAAGACTATAAAAGATATAATGATTTATAAGATTTTTTTAAAATATTTTTTGTAATTAGGATTTTATAGTTTATTATTCAATGATATAAGAGTTTATGACCAAGATAATATAAAGTTTTGATAAAGAAAAATCAATACAGAGTTTTATAGAGTAGTTTTTTAATAGCTAATTAGTTATAACTTCATGTTCTCTTATAGTAACACTTTTTCATATATTTTAACCCTCGTCCTTTTTATCATTTTTATGCATTAACATATTCCGGTTCTTATCTTGGTTCGAACAACAAGCTAAAAATATATTATATTCGTTAAGGAAAAAAAAAAAAAAAACAGAAAGGATCGGTCAAAGATCTTTTACCTGATTGTAGAGAAAGTATGTAAGATCGAATGAAGAAAGAGATGGTTAAGTAATGTACCAACATCCATGTGCCTTCAATGATAAGAAAATGAATTGTGCATGATAGAAAAAAAAATCGAGAGAGAAAAATTTGACTAGTTATAAACGGTAAATAAAAGAATGACAGTGTGTAGGTGTATATTTTAAATAATTTTTAATATGTTTAATTTAATGTTAAAGAAAAATTTAGAATAAATTTTAGATTTATAATTAATTTTAAACTGAAATAATTAATTAATAACTTACGTGTTTGATTCAAAAATTTATAGTAAATTATATTTTAAATTGATTTAAATATAACTTATATCACTTCAAAGTTAATTTTATAAAATTAATTATATTCAAAATTATTTATTTAAATTTTCATCCAAATATACACTCAATTGACTCAAATTTTGATGAAATTATTGAATAAGTGTAACATCATACTAAAAAAATAAGGCAAGATTGATTCTAATGACAAATTCATTCTACCCGATTTCATTTAGTATTACCATATTTGTTTATATTCTTTAGACTAAAATATATTTTGTCTATTATCTCTCTATAAATATATTAAATCTGTTGATATTTTCTACAATAATATGTCAAATCAGTATACAGTAAAGTTATTATGTATTTTTAAGTTTGAATCTTAAACCATATTATTTTGTCAATTTTTTAAAAAACATTGTGTATATGCTTTTTCTTGCGTCGCAAAATCACTTTTCTAGTTTTATTTAATATACAATGTTGACTACTTATAACAAATAGAGATATTTGGTTTTCTATTTTTTGATTTTTTGGTTAAATCTTCAATTTTCAAAGCATTGATAATTATTGAAAAGACGTTGATGTCAAATTGCTAACACTACAATTCTGGATTTTTAATAAAATTAAACTCCCATGTGATATTAAAATGGCATTTTTTAACAATTTATAATTAAATATTTATTTTTGAATTTAACTATCAACGTCGGTGTTATAAGATTAACTATTGGACAAAAATATTTGATTTTGAAAATAAAAATGATTATTTCTAAATTTTTATTTTTTTAGAGGGATCAAACTGCCAATTGAAATATAATAGGAGATCAAAATTGTATTTAGCCTATTTTTAAAAATTTGATTAGAATATCACAAATTTTTTTTTATTTATTTATAAAAAAAATGTATTTTAAAAACTTAACTCAATAAACCCCCTAAACAAACAATACATCTTATGGGATAAACGTGATTTTAACATAAACACCAAAACTAGAAGACAAAATCTATAGTCATCCGAAATTATTAAAGAAGAAGAGAGACCTAATCTCAGCTAATATTCACGCAATTGGGTCAGGCCAAACATTAGCTGTGTTGGATAGTTTTTGAAAGAAGAGGGTATTATTGGGTGAGGCCCGATTGATACGCGAAATAAAATTTGGGCTTTTTTTTTTACAATTATTGCAGCCCATTAATAAAAGCACTCTTCTCCCATTATATATGATTCTTGCCTCAAACAAAATTGTTTAGCTGCCGCCTCTTCTTCTAGTTGTAACTTCTCCCTTCAACCCTAGTTTAGGGTTTATGCTCTAAAACCCTATTCGGTATCGAACTGCTAGTCCAGGTGTTTATCTTCTTCATTGCTTTTCTTTTCATGCTAGGTCATAGCACTGTAAGGTTTATCAGTTTACGCTTCTAGATTTTTAGTTAGCGGTTAACCTTTTTTCTCTCGTCACGTCACTTGTGCATGTGTTGATGATCAAGGCGCTAGTGTAGTGGCCTTTCCTGAAAAGCGATGTTTCATGGTTTTTATGTGCTTGTGAGTTCATTAACGGGATGTCTTGTGTTTTTTTTCCAGGTTTATTGAAGGAGAGAAAAATGCTTGTGTTGTTTGAAACACCCGCGGGTTTTGCCCTGTTTAAAGTTCTGGATGAAGGCAAGCTCTCTAAAGTTGAGGTAATATTCTTCTTCATGTATTTCTCCATTTTGTTATGAAAATGGAAAACTAGCATGGTTTGATTTTTCTTGTAGAATGTTTTCAGTTAGCATTTATTTTACTTGAGTAGCATTTCAGTTTCTGAAGGAGGAGTTGATTTGTTATAATTGTTTTTTTTTTACGGTTTAATGGTAATTGTTGAAGCGTATGCATCTTCAGAAATTTATGATTATTTCATGGATCTCAGCATGACTTGTTGCATTGGACTATTACTTTAAAAAAATGTACTACATGAAATTTTTTGCTACCTTCCACTAAAATTTTTAATTATTTCCTGGCTTTCATCCCCATGTTTGAAAATTTTTGGAATTAAATGAGCTTGGTATTATAACGAAGTGTGTTTGGAGAGGCATCTAATTGATGATGCGTGTACCATTGAAGCACCCAGTAGTTGCTTCTGCATAATTTTCCCACAATGATGTGGTTTTATATATTTACGTGTCTTCAACTAGATTACACACATGCTAATAATGTATTGTGTTTCTTTTCTACTTCCTCATGCTTAGTTTTATTTATACATGCTTCTTTACCCAGGACTTGTGGAAGAACTTTTCCAGCACAGATACTGCTAGACAGGTTCTCTTTTTTGCACTTCTTCCCACCCTTACCTGTTTATTGTAGGTTTGCTGATATCAGAAATATTATATTGGGGAGACTTTACTCAATCTATTTATATGCATCCATTTTTCAGGTGGTCAAGTTGAAAGCATTTTCTAAATTTGAGAACACTTCAGAAGCTCTAGAGGCAGCTACCTTACTTATAGATGGAAAAGCTAGCAAGGGTCTGCGCAAGTTCCTACGTGCTCATTGTGAAAATGAAACACTAGGTGTGGCTGATTCAAAGCTTGGGAATGTGATTAAGGAGAAATTGGTGGGTCACCTAAGTTCCCCTTTGAGACAGCTTATTTTCCACTCATCTAATAGCTAGATTGATTATTTATGTTGTTGATCCTTTCAGAAAATTGACTGTATTCACAACAATGCAATTATGGAATTGATGAGAGGTGTTAGAAATCAGTTAACTGAACTCATATCTGGTCTAGCTGTTCAAGACATGGCCCCAATGAGCTTGGGTTTATCTCATAGCTTATCCAGATACAAGTTGAAGTTTAGTGCAGAGAAGGTGATTTTTTTTTTACTTTACTACGGTTATAAGTTTTTAGTCATATTGTTTTTCTATCAAGTATCTTGACATCACTGTAGATTTTTCTTATATCCTACTCTGCTATTCACCAAAGAAATTCTCCCAAAATTTGGTTATGGATTGACATGAATAAAGATATCAAGATATTATTTCTAATTGTGTGAGATGTGATGAATTTGGTTTGTAAATCACATCATGTGAGGAAAGTATCATGGTTAGAATATGAATTATTTTTGACCTCTTAGTCATTTTTTATCTTGTTTGAATTCCATTGATATGCCCTTCTTAGTATGTCCCTTACTGGACTTTTATCATTGTCACATTAAGTATATTAAATGATGGTGTATTACATTTGCAAGATCAGTTATGTAGATTTCATAGTTTGCATTTGTCTCATACCAGTGTTGTTTCCCATTGAGGACCAGTTTTTTTTTTGGGTGTTCCATGTCTTTAGGATTATGAGGTTTATTTGGCTGCTTTTTTTGCATGTCTGAATAACTGGATGCCAAAGTAGTAGTTTAAGCATTCAACAGTATGCAGTTACCAATAGAATGGATCTTTGAACTTTCAGAGGCGGACCTTACAAAAGAGATTGTGTCAATTAAATTATCATTCATCTTTCTGTATCACCAAATTTGATATGATTTAGTTTTCTGATGGCCCTATTGATTTTTTTCCCAATTTTTGTCTGATATTTTCCATTATTTTGAATTACTATTTTCTGACTTTATAAGATTTATTTTTAGGTGGATACCATGATTGTCCAGGCTATTGGTTTACTTGATGATCTTGATAAAGAGTTGAATACCTATGCCATGAGGGTTCGGGAGTGGTATGGTTGGCATTTTCCTGAGCTTACTAAGATAATAACGGATAACATCCACTATGCCAAGACAGTCAAGTTGATGGGTGATCGTGTTAATGCAGCTAACCTTGATTTCTCTGAGGTAGAATATGATTTTTCAATAACATGCTGCTGATGGTTTTTGCACTTTAGAAACTGTGTTCAGAATCAGAATAATAGTTTTAAATGTCTTTTGTGACAAAATGATCATTTTATGAATAAATATGCTTCTACCTAGTTTTTTAATAATTTTCTTACATCCTAAAACTTACCACAGATTTTGCCAGAGGAAGTTGAGTCAGAGCTTAAGGAGGCATCTGTGATATCTATGGGAACAGAAATTGGTGATCTTGATTTGGCAAATATTAGACAACTCTGTGACCAGGTTTTGTCTCTCTCAGAATACAGGGCACAACTCTATGATTATTTAAAGAGTAGAATGAACACCATTGCACCCAATTTGACTGCAATGGTTGGAGAGCTTGTTGGTGCTCGCCTAATTGCCCATGGTGGTAGCTTATTGAACCTTGCAAAGCAGCCTGGTAGTACTGTGCAGATTCTTGGTGCTGAGAAGGCTCTCTTTAGGGCACTGAAGACTAAGCACGCTACTCCCAAGTATGGTCTTATATACCATGCATCCTTAATTGGTCAGGCAGCCCCAAAGTTCAAGGGGAAAATTTCTCGGTCACTTGCTGCCAAGACCGCATTGGCTATTAGGTGTGATGCTCTTGGAGATGGCCAAGATAATACCATGGGATTGGAGAACCGAGCCAAGGTAATTGCTATATTTTATATAGCTATTATATCCTTGCTTTTTTCTTTCAGAATTTTAATAATTTTCTGTGCAGCTTGAAGCACGATTGAGGAACCTTGAAGGCAAAGAGTTGGGTCGATTTGCTGGTTCTGCCAAGGGAAAGCCCAAGATTGAAGCATACGACAAGGACAAAAAGAAAGGAGGACTGATAACTCCAGCCAAGGTTTGTTTCTTGCTCCTTTTGGTATTGTTAATAGTTTTACTTGCTGTCTGTGCTGATTGTTATTTTCCTTGTAGACATACAATCCTTCCGCCGATTCAGTTATTGGGCAAATTGTCGATTCTGCTCTGGATGAAGATGCACAACAGCCTTCTGTTGCTGATAAAAAGAAAGAAAAGAAGGAAAAGAAGAAAAAGAAGGAGAAAAACGAAGAGGATGCAAATGTGGAAGCTGATGGAGAGGAAGCAGAACCTGAAGTAGTTAAAAAAGAAAAGAAGAAGAAAAGGAAGGAAGCCACTGAGAGTGCTGAGTTGCAGAATGGGAATGGCAAAAATGCAGGAGAAAAGAAGAAAAAGAGGAAAAAGCATGCAGAGCCGGAAGAATCTCCTGAAATGCCAAGCAAGAAGAAAGGGAAAAAAAAGAAAAGTGAGGACTAAAGTGGAATAGTGGTGAAGTCATCTGCTAACTAATCAATCTGTGGTGAATGGCAACCATTTTTGTATACTCCTGGCAGCTAAGTAGTTTGTTTGGTATAATTTTTGTTTTAATTTTTATGCAATTTGTAGCTTTATAATATACATCCTCCTTATTATTTTTAATGGAAACGTTCTGTCTTTCTGGAGTTGAGTGGACAATTTTATGCAATCATGTTTATGAATGGAAGGTGCTGGTGCGCTACCTTTTCTAATGCTGTTTCACGCATATTTTCTGAGTAGAGTGTTGGTGATGTGCAGTAGTTGATGTTGTGGCAAGGCTTGTCACACATGTATGGGCTTTTATATGGATCTCGGGTAATTTTTTTCAAAAATTACGGAAATTGGTAATTTTCAAATATTTTACAAAAATGATAAGTTTGAATTTGAATTTGAATACGACTTTGTTTCAAAATATGATTTTTTTTTTTGAAATTGTGAAATTTGGACATTCAAACAACTGAAACAAGATTTTAATTCTTTTTTATATTTTTAATTATTGAAATCGTGTACTAAATTATAATTTTACTTTTTTTAGAAAAGAAAAAAAGATAAAGGAAGTTTGGATGTAGTTTTTCCATAATTTGCAGACTTTTAAAATCAGTGTACTTGATCTATTCTTCAATAAAAAAAATTTTATAAAGTAAACTCAAAAAACAAGTCATTATCATGGATAAATATCTTATTATTATTTTTATTTAATTTCATTTTTTTTATTTTGACCAGTAGTAAAATGGTTAGAGAATATTTAAGGAAAAAATAAAAACAAGTGAAATCATGTTTTAGAAAATAATTTTTTAATAAGTAGTTATGCTTCCCCACGACATATCCATTTGAAATGTCTCCATTTCCATTTCGATCGCTTCTCTGGATGTAGCAGCTTAAGTGAACATTTTAAACCTTGTGATATTTGTGCATTCTAAATTAGTCTAGTCTCTTTTCCCACAAGTACGTTGGTTTTTAAATTTTAGGCTTTAATTATTTTTTAAATTTATTATACACACTTCTTATTCTAAAAAATATATATTCTTGATAAGATTCTATATGAATTAATTAGGTTAAATATTATTTTTAGTCTTTTATCTTTTAGTTTTTTTTTTCGATTAAATCTTTTATGTTTTAAAAATATTTGATTTTAATTTTATGATACGATTTTGAATTGATGCATTTCAACTAATGTTTAAATAAAAAAAATGTGATTAACATAATAAAAATTGTATAAAAAATATATTCAATGAACTATCAAATTAATAAAGATTTAATATTAAATTCTTTTTTAATTGATCACCAGATTTATTTTTTCACATCATTTTATATGGAAAGGTTTTATTTTTTATTCAAATATTAACTAAGTTTTATAATTTTCATGGTTATAATTTTATATAAATGAATCTAATGAAATAATTTTTACATTTTAAAAAATCGTTTAAAATTATGCCATAAAATTAAAAATAATATTTGTTTTCAAATAACAATTTTAACTCATTTTAAAAATATAAAAAATTAAAGTGAGACTTCTAAAATATATATATGTTCAAACTGAAAAATAATTAAAACATAAAGTATCCAAATTATGCATATTTTTATAATGATAGTTTTTCTAAAATAATTTTTATTTTATTTTATTTTATTTTACTTGAATTTTTAGTTACCTCTAAATTAATAATTAGAATTAAAAAAAAAAAAAAACTTGTGCTACATAGGGTATATTTGCCAGTTTTATGTAAATCAGTAAATGAAACTTGAGCATATGTATATACTCTAAATTCATTTACTACAAGACTTTAAATATAAAATTTCACTTTAGTTAATAGTCATTAGTACATTCTTTTGACCTATAACTTTAATTATCATATATGATGAAGCAGTTGATGCATCACCTCCAAAGAAAGGTGTAAAGCTGATGCAAGCAAGTTGCAACATGGTTTAAAATTTTGACAATATGAATGATGCATGTTAATTTGTCTAATCACAGTCTTCATCTTTTGCCATTAGTGGTCAACTGCCGGGATGACCATGATCCACACTTAGGAGGTGCTTCCACCATGTCATCATAGTGGCAGAACTAAAAAAACAAAAACAGTGCATGGGCTCTAATAGGTTAGAAACGTTTGTACGATTTTACTTGAATTAATAAAAATACTTTATGAACTTTTTATCTTATAATTTTATTTATTACGTTGTTTATCTATTTACATAAAACTAATATTAGTATTAATGTTACATTGAAAAATTAAAATAATACTTATTAGGATATTAATAAAAAAAGCAATTAACATTACATTAAAAAGTCAAATGCAACATTTATTTTGAAATGCTTTTTTTTTTTTTCAAATAAAAAGAAGAGTGTATATAACTATATGGTTAAACTATATTTTTAGTAATTGAATTTTTTTGTTTTAGTTCTTAAGCTTTTCATTATTTACTCTTACTTTTCAAATTTTTTTTCGTTTTGTTTTTGTCTCCGTTTTACAGCTGTAAAAAAATCTTCATAATATCATTGTCACGCTATTGTTCATTGAAAAAATCAATGACAGACAAAAAAATTAAATAAAAAAATAAATTGAAGGATTAACACCAGTAAACAAAATATTCGAAATTTAAAACATAATTTACACTAACTATATTAATCATTAGAATTACTGTAACTTGATATCTTGGATTTATCTCGTTTTTATAGAATATTTGGTTTATATGAGTATGTATTGTCAACAATTTTCAAGTAATTAAAACAATACGTGAGTTATTTATAGGCTACATGCATGCACATCAATGTTTTAAAAATCTATAAAAATAAAATGAAATATATAGTTATTTATTTAAAATCTATTTAGTTAGGTCTAAACTTGTATAGATTGTATCTACAGTAGTATCTCTGGATGTGTTGGATTCAAATTGTTATTAGCTTAGTCAGAATATAGTTAGGCTTAGAGTACTGTCTGGTGTTTGCCATGTAAAAGACAGTAAAGAAAATGGCCAATCATCGAAGATTTTTATGGACGGACACTAACTCGATGTCGTTAACAAACGACATTATTGAACACTTTTGAGTTTTGAGAATCATGTAGCATAATGTATTGTACTACCACTCATCCATTTTTCAGTGGCTCCCAATTCCCAAACTATCAAAGAATTATTGAACCCATTCTTGAAGAAGCATCATTGTGTGAGAATCTTGACCTTAATGTAACAATTTTCTAAGCCGTAAAAAAAAAAAAGAGAGAGAAATAAAAGAAAAATCTTGTCTTTACTTTCTTTTAGCAATTATTTCTACGTGTAGAGCAACTGTTAAATACACTCATACATTGTATATTGTATTGTTGCATGCCTACGGACAACTGATCATATATTGTATTGTATCAGTTGTCCAAATTAATCATCAAAGTATATTAATAATAAAATTTAATTAAATACTGATAATTCACATAACTCATGTATCTTAATCTAATTATATATAGAAGAATATGTTACCTTTTTTTAAATGCAAACTTTACCAAAAAACAGAAAAGAAGAATCTGTTACATGCACCCCCTCGATAAGTTGATAACTATTTATCGTCTGTGTATTGTTTTGTTTCATTCTCTTCTCAAAAGAACAAAATGGTAATTTACATTTAACTTAAAAAGGTTTGGGACCGAATCACTAGCTACTTTCGATGAATAATTCGCTTTAATTTTTTTTATTGATGCATAATACCCTTTAATTGTAACACAGAATACGATTCTGCAATAACTAGTGATTGATCCTTGACAGAACAACTTAAAACAGAGAATTGATGCTTTGGTTTTCCATGGGCAATAATTATCCCAGTGATATGCCGAAGCACAGTAGTTAGGAAGACTTCCACGTACGTAAAACAAAACTTTATTTTATTCCCCTTTTTAATTTGGTGAAATACGTAGAAACACTTTAGTTTCATTCCAAAGTTAATTAGAGACCTATTTTAAGTGCGGTTAAGAGCTATTTTTGTACTAGTGTTAATTGGTCACGAAGAGATTGTATCTTTTGTTTTCACAAAAGCAAACTCCAAGTTGGAGTAGACTTACCAGCCAAGTGGCGAGGCCTGGGTATTTCATTATCATCACCAAAAGTTAATTAATCACATAAGTTCCATCATCATCAAACAATATAGTAGAGTGCATAAAACTTATAGTGGGTCTCGTGTGGCTAGTGATGTATCTGAACAGCCAAAATCAAGTAGTATATATGCCACCATAGTACAGTGATGAACATGCATATATGCTAATGCATGTATTATGTATGCATATTAGTATAATATAACGGTGTATATATAAATAGAGACTGCATGCATGTGGTGTGAAAATAAGGACGCAGGCATAGGTATATTAGAGAACAACAAGTTCTATGATTCTATCTACTGCGAAGCAAGATGACAGACATGAGAAGCATTGTGTGTTACACGCTATTATTATTATTATTATTAATGTTTGTCCCGTGCTCTTCCTTCAGTGACATGGAAGCGTTGCTGAAGCTGAAGGAGTCCATGAAGCTCCAGGGAGACAAAGCCGCCAAAGATGACGGCGCCCTCCATGACTGGATGTTTTCCACGTCACTTTCCGCACACTGTTTCTTTTCGGGCGTAACATGCGATCAATACCTTCGAGTCGTTGCTATCAATGTCTCGTTTCTTCCTCTCTTCGGCCACCTCCCACCGGAGATCGGAAAATTGGACAAACTCGAGAACCTCACCATCGCGCAGAACAATCTCACCGGCCAACTCCCCAAGGAGCTCGCCGCCCTCACTTCCCTCAAGCTCCTCAACGTCTCACACAACCTCTTCTCCGGCGATTTCCCCGGCGAATCCACTCTTCCGATGACCGAACTGGAAGTCCTTGACGTCTACGACAACAACTTCACCGGACCGATTCCGGAAGAGTTCGTGAAACTAGAGAAACTAAGATACCTGAAGCTCGACGGAAACTATTTCACCGGCAGCATACCGGAGAGTTACTCCGAGTTTAAGAGCTTGGAGTTTTTGAGCTTAAGCACCAACAGTCTATCGGGGAAGATTCCGAAGAGTTTGTCTAAGTTGAAGACGCTGAGGTATCTCAAACTCGGATACAACAACGCTTACGTAGCTGGAATTCCGCCGGAATTTGGGATCATGAAATCTCTGAAATACCTTGACCTCTCTAGCTGCAACCTAAGCGGCGAGATTCCTCCGAGTCTTGCAAATTTAACGAACCTTGAGACGTTGTTCTTGCAAACGAACAACCTCGCGGGAACCATTCCGTCGGAGCTCTCTGCAATGGCGAGCCTCATGTTCCTGGATCTCTCCTTCAACAGCCTCACCGGTGAGTTACCGATGAGTTTCTCACGGCTGAGAAACCTCACTCTCATGAACTTGTTCGACAACAACCTCCACGGCTCTGTTCCGTCCTTCGTCGGTGAGCTTCCGAATCTGGAAACGCTGCAGGTCTGGGAGAACAACTTCACTTCTGAGCTCCCGCAGAACCTAGGCCAAAACGGAAGGTTGAAGTACTTCGACGTGACGAAGAATCACTTCACCGGGTTCATCCCTCGGGATTTGTGCAAGAGTGGGAAGTTACAAACGTTCATAATCACAGATAACTACTTCCACGGTCCAATCCCTGACGAGATTGGTAGCTGCAAGTCTCTCGTCAAGATCCGAGCCTCCAATAATTACCTTGACGGCGAGGTTCCGTCAGGGATTTTCAAACTACCTTCCGTCAGGATAATCGAACTGGCCAATAACCGTTTTAACGGCAAACTTCCTCCCGAGATTTGCGGCGATTCTCTCGGGATCCTCACGCTTTCCAACAACTTAATCAGTGGGAGAATCCCTCCAGAGTTGAAGAACTTGAGGGTACTTCAGACTCTGTTACTTGACGCGAACGAGTTCGTTGGAGAAATCCCGGGAGAGGTTTTTGACTTACCCATGTTGACCACGGTCAACATAAGCGGCAACAACCTCACGGGAGCAATCCCAGGGACGTTGACTGGCTGTGTTTCAGTCTTTTCCGTTGACCTCAGCCGGAACATGCTAGTTGAAGAGATTCCGAAGGGGATTAAGAATCTAAGGGACTTGAGCATTTTGAATGTGTCGAGAAACCATTTAACAGGGGAAGTCCCCGACGAGATTCGCTTCATGATTAGCCTCACCACGTTGGATCTCTCCTACAACAATTTCAGCGGCAAGATCCCTACCGGGGGTCAGTTCTGGGTCTTCAACGACAAGTCGTTTGCGGGGAACCCCAACCTCTGTACTTCCAATGACGAATGCACGTTAAGCAGTGTGGTGGGGACAGCTGCCCCCACTTACATTTCAACATTTCTAAATATAATATGTATATGTATAACTATTATTTATGAATTGTCTATCTAATTAGAATTATTAGAATTGGAGTTTAACGTGGAAAAATAGTTTTAAGGTTAGCATAAATGGAAATGGAAGAATGTGATTCACTCATTAGTGTAAATGGCATGTATTCGAATTTACGGTTTTAATTAAATTTAAAATAATTTTATAAAAATAGTTTTACATTGTATCACTCTTTTTCTCTCATAAGTCTTTTAGAAATGTTTTATTTTATACTAAATTTTATAATTTATAATAAATAAATAATTATAAATATATAAATTATATTATAGTTTAAATTTGTAATAAATAAATATTTGTAATATATAAATTATGTTTTATATTTATGATAAATAATTTATGCTATGATATATTCTTATTTTTAATTATTTTTTAAAATAATATTCAGATTCAAGTTAAGACTAAAGTTTTAGCTAGGAACGTCTTCAATGGATGTGAAAAAGAAATGCTAGATTGAGAAAAAAGAAGTTGATGAAGGATATGAAAGGAGGAAGACAAAGGAAGTGACAATAGAAGGATTCTTGTAAATTTCACAATATTATATTTTGTTGTAATATGTTCATCAAACCAGGTACAACATTATGCAATATATAATTTGATTAGGCTTAGAAAATAAAAGCTATCAGTGGTCAGGGATGGTAATGGGTAGGGTATAAGTAGGGTACTATAATATCCATCCCTGTACTCGTGTTTGAAAAAAATATCCGTTCCCTGGCCCATACCCGTGTGGATAACAATTTCAATCTCCATTCTTATACCCTCTGGGTACCTATATACCCATATCTGCATCCGCGACCCGCAATTTTCATATATATAAAATTCAAAATTATATAAAAAAAAAACATTTAGGGGATGTATTGGATTAAGATTGTTTAAGATTTGAATGACTTTTTTTTTTTTTTTTGTAGAAATATCTTGGGGTATTCAATCAGGATTGTTAAATGATAAAAAAAATTTAATTAAGATTATCAAGATTTTTTTCAGAGGCCAACGAAATCTTGTGGTATTCAATTGGGATTTTGAATAACGCAAAAAAAAAATCATCCATTATTCAAAATTATAAAGATTTTATGAACTTTTTTTTTTAATTGGATTTTGGTAGATTTTATAAACTTTTTAGTTGATCATATAAATGTCAAACCCAACAAACAATCACATTCAACTATGAGAAGACTTTTCTTTTTCATCACAGATTTTTTTATTTATTTCATTCTCTTTACTTTGGAGGGAATGACATAATCTTTCACCCACACATTTTTTTGTTTTAAGGTGAGACTTTTCATATGATTCTAATAGTGATGTGTTCATACCTCAAAATCACTATGAATCAATTTACAAGCCTACAATGTAGTTCACTGTCTCATTCATTTTAAGTTCATAAATTCTTAATGAAATGAAATTTTTTATAAAAGAAGTAGATTGAATTGAGAGGAAGTTTTAACTCGAGCCAAACAATCAAATTAAAGTTTTAAAAGACCTTTTTAAATTATTGCAGTCAATTTTGAAAAAATATACAATTTAACATAGGAAACAAAGAGAAATGTTTGGGATGCTATAAAACATAGACAACTTTGGATATTCTTCAAGTTAGGCAGATGATTAATGTTTTGATCATCATGTATTTTTTGTTGAATTATTTGATTTATATTTTGATCACATTATTGATTTTATGAGTTAAATGAAACATTTTATATTTTTTACTAATATTTTGTTATTATTTTTCACTATTATTTTATGAAAATTTGTGAAAAATATATCTCAAAATGTATTAATAGCTTGTAACTTTGATTTTGAATTCATGTACATTATTAGTAGGTGAGATGGTTCAGCTTACGATAATTTGTGATTAGTCTCTATTCAATAATATTTTCAAACACACTCTTATTGGCTTATGTTTAGTAGTTTTGAATTATTTTTTTTCTAGAAATCCATAAAATCTTTTCAAAATTTATCTTATAAATATGTGAAATACTTTCAAATCTTATATTCTAAATCCATTAAATCCAAATTATAAAATCCTAATCACAAAAGTTTTCTTAAAAAAATCTTAATAGTTTTTAGTTTCCTACAAAATCTTAAAAATCTTAAAGACTTTTTTATGTCAAAAAAGTCTTTTAAAATCCTAATCCGATACACTCTTATATAATATTAAAATCAAACGAATATTGATTTATATAAATAAATAACATTACAAAAATAATCATTCAACGTAAATCTAAACAAAAACTCTAATTAAACGAAAAAAAACTAATATATTTTTAAAACTAATTAGTTTATAATTATATATTAAAAATAAAACACAAATAGATATAATATTTTAACTTCATCATCTGAATTAATTTCTCCATATTTTGTAAATGCTTATTTCCATAGTTTCTATATTGTTTTGAACTACTAATACAAATAAAAATTAAATCATAATAGAATATCAAAATTAACATATAAAAAAATAATTTAAATAATGAATAGATAATTAAATAATTTTAATTGAATATTTTAAATAATAAAATTATAATATATTAATTAATATGTATATACATAAGGGGCAGGACGGGACGGGGTGAGTACTACATTACGCGTACCAATACCCATCCTTCTAAGATTTTGTGGATAAATATCTCTACTCGCGTATTTTTACGGATATCCGTAGGGTCTGAATCTATATTGTCATCCCTATTTATCGTGTATAAGACATTAAATAAAGTAAGTTTTGAACCTAATTCATCCAAATTTTTGGTAATGAAATAAAAAAATGATGCTTAGATATCTTTTTAGGAGTAGGCATTTTGAGTTGAAAATATAAAATAAATTATTGGTTCGATTGGCGATACAGTATAATAAAAAAAAATGAGAAATATGAATAAAGTGTTTAGAATTTGTGAATGTGTAAATATAATCACTCTAAAATAGAAGATTTTTTATGGGCACTTCGCGGACACTAACTCGGTGTCACTATCATCACACGAGTTGACAAACGACAATATTGAACACTTTTGAGAAGCATGTACTAGTACCACTCATCCATTTATCGGTGGCTCCCAATTCCCAAAACTATGAAAGAATTGTTGAACGCACGGGCAATATAACCCATTCTTGAAGCATCATTGTGTGAGAATATATTGACCTTGTAACACTTTTTTAAGTCTTAAATAAAACAAGGAAAAAAAAGAAGAAAAGAAACATCAAAAGAAAAAAAAATGAAAGAATATTCTTGTCTCTACGTACTTTCATTTAACAATATTCCTACGTGTAGAGAGATTCTTAAATACATTCTCCATTATATTGTTTTGTTGTATCAGTGGCGCAAATCACTATATGTTTATAATAGAATTAAGAACATTAAATTTATAGTTACAATTGAAAATAAAGAAAATATACATGACTCATTTGACTTAATCTATAATATAATTAAACATGTTAATTTTATTAATACGCAAAAAGGAGAATATGTTACATATGCACCCATTTGATAACTTGTATGTCGTCTGTATATCGTCTCGTCTGTCTTCGTTCTCTTCTCGAAATACCAAAATAGTAGTATTTTACATTTAACTTATAAATGTTTGGAACATAACCACTTGCGATGAATAATTCGCTTTAATTTTTTATTGATGCATAATACCCTTTAATTTTCACACACAGAATACGATTCTGCAATATCTAGTGCTTGATCGTTGACAGAACAACTTAAAACAGAGAATTGATGCTTTGGCTTTTCCATGGGCAATAATTATCCCCGTGATATACCAAAGCACAGTGGCTAAGAAGACTTCCAGGTAAAGAAAGTTTCTTTTATTCCCTTTTTAATTTGGTGAATCACAAAAAACCACTTTTGTTTCATTCCAAAGTTAGGCTCATGAAAAGTTAAAACCTTCATAAATGGTCACGAAGAGATTGCATCTTTGTCTTCACAAAAGCTAACTCCACGTTCAGGTGGACTTAACAGCCAGTGACGAGGCAAGGATATTTCATTATACGCCACCAAATGTTAACCAATCGCATAAGTTCGATCATCGTCAAACAATTCAGTAAAGTGCGTGTGACCCAATAGTATCTACACTACACATTTTATTAAAAATATAAGAATATTTCAGTCATATTTAAAAACATACCAAGAATAATTAACTTTATACACACACTCGACATTAGTTACTGAATTAAAGGTTTGTGCACAATGCTTGCATAAAAATTTCTCCTCTAAACTAATTACCTGTAGGACCTCTCTCACCACTAGAAAGTAGAATCAATATAATTAATCCGCATTAAATATTTGTATTGGTGTACAATTTTCTTGAAACATAATTATACTTCATGTTTCACAAAATTATAGTGGAACTCGTGTGGCTACTGAGCATCATGCATATTACTACTATTATTTTTGCAATCCACTTAGAACAACTTTTCCCATTTCATACAAATAGAATTAGTATTGCATGCCACCATGGTACAGTGTTGTACATGCATAATGCATATATGCTATTTAATTTAATAATATACAAATTTAGTATGGTGTATATAAATAGAGACAGCATGTGGTGTCAAAATAAGGACGCAGCCAAAGCCAAATGTGAGTCTCTTCCATCTAACTCGTCTGCTGAGAGACATGAGAAGCTGTGTGTGTTACACGCTTTTATTGTTTGTTTCCTTCACATGGCTCCGGGTGGCAACGTGCTCTTCGTTCAGTGACATGGATGCGCTTCTGAAGCTGAAGGAGTCCATGAAGAAGGGAGAAAAAGCCAAAGACGATGCCCTCCATGACTGGAAGTTTTCCAACTCACTTTCTGCACACTGTTCGTTTTCAGGCGTAACATGCGACCAAGACTTTCGAGTCGTTGCTATCAATGTCTCTTTTGTTCCTCTTTTCGGTCACCTTCCGCCGGAGATCGGAGAATTGGACAGACTGGAAAACCTCACCATCGCGCAGAACAACCTCACCGGCGAACTCCCCAAGGAGCTCACCGCACTCACTTCCCTCAAGCTCCTCAACATCTCTCACAACGTCTTTTCCGGCGATTTCCCCGGCGGAATAATCCTTCCGATGATCGAGCTCGAGGTCCTCGACGTCTACGACAACAACTTCACAGGACCGCTTCCGGAAGAGTTCGTGAAACTGGAGAAACTAAGATACCTGAAGCTCGACGGAAACTATTTCTCCGGCAGCATACCGGAGAGTTACTCTGAGTTCAAGAGCTTGGAGTTCTTGAGCTTAAGCACCAACGGCCTGTCGGGGAAGATTCCGAAGAGTTTGTCTAAGTTGAAGACGCTGAGGTATCTTAAACTCGGATACAACAACGCTTACGAAGGTGGAATTCCGGCGGAGTTCGGCACCATGAAATCTCTGCGATACCTTGACCTCTCTAGCTGTAACCTCAGCGGCGAGATTCCACCGAGTCTTGCAAATTTGATAAATGTTGACACGCTGTTCTTGCAAATGAACAACCTCAGCGGAAGCATTCCGTCGGAGCTCTCCGCTATGGCGAGCCTCATGTCACTGGATCTTTCCTTCAACGGCCTCACCGGTGAGATACCGGTGAGCTTCTCTCGGCTGAGAAACCTCACTCTCATGAACTTGTTCAACAACAATCTCCGCGGCTCTCTTCACCCCTTCGTCGGCGAGCTTCCAAATCTGGAAACTCTGCAGATCTGGGAGAACAACTTTTCCTACGTGCTACCTCAGAATCTTGGACAAAACGGCAAGTTGAAGTTCTTCGATGTGACGAAGAATCACTTCACCGGGTTGATCCCTCCGGATTTGTGCAAGAGTGGGAGGCTACAAATCTTCATGATCACCGATAACTTCTTCCGCGGTCCAATCCCTAACGAGATTGGTAACTGCAAGTCTCTCGTCAAGATCCGAGCGTCCAATAACTACCTTAACGGTGCGGTTCCGTCTGGGATTTTCAAACTACCTTCCGTCAAGATAATCGAGCTCGCCAATAACGGTTTTAACGGGGAGCTGCCTCCCGAGATTTCCGGCGATTCTCTTGGGATTCTCACGCTTTCCAACAACTTATTCAGTGGGAGAATTCCCCCAGCGTTGAAGAACTTGAGGGCACTGCAGACTCTGTTGCTCGACGCGAACGAGTTCGTTGGAGAAATCCCGGGGGAGGTTTTTGATTTACCGATGTTGACCACGGTCAACATAAGCGGCAACAACCTCACGGGAGCAATCCCAGATACGTTGACTCGCTGCGTTTCACTGAATGCCGTTGACCTTAGCCGGAACATGCTTGCAGAGGAGATTCCCAAGGGGATCAAGAACCTCACTGACCTGAGCATTTTCAACGTGTCCAGAAACCAAATAACGGGGCCAGTCCCTGAGGATATTAAGTTCATGTTGAGTCTGACTACGCTGGATCTCTCCTACAACAATTTCATCGGCAAGGTCCCAACCGGGGGTCAGTTCTTTGTGTTTAGCGAGAAGTCGTTTGCGGGGAACCCCAACCTCTGTACCTCCCACTCTTGCCCTAGTTCCTCGATGGCCTTGAAGAAGAGACGAGGACCTTGGAGTTCGAAATCGACGAGGTTGATAGTGATCGTGATTGCACTCGCCACTGTGGCGCTGCTGGTGGCGGTGACGGTGTACATGATGAGGAGGAGGAAGCTGCACCGTGCTATGACGTGGAAGCTGACGGCTTTCCAGAGGCTGAACTTCAAAGCCGAGGAGGTGGTGGAGTGCCTGAAGGAGGAGAACATTATAGGAAAAGGAGGAGCAGGGATCGTGTACCGCGGGTCCATGCCTAACGGAACTGACGTGGCGATAAAGAGGTTGGTTGGGGCTGGGAGTGGGAGGAACGATTACGGATTCAAAGCAGAGATAGAGACGCTGGGGAAGATAAGGCACAGGAACATAATGAGGCTTCTGGGTTACGTGTCGAACAAGGAGACCAACTTGCTTCTGTACGAGTACATGCCGAATGGGAGCTTAGGTGAGTGGCTACATGGTGCGAAGGGAGGGCACTTGAAGTGGGAAATGAGGTACAAGATTGCAGTGGAAGCAGCTAAGGGACTGTGCTATTTGCACCATGATTGTAACCCTCTTATCATTCACAGGGACGTGAAGTCCAATAATATATTGCTGGATGCGGACTTGGAGGCCCATGTCGCCGATTTTGGGCTTGCCAAGTTCTTGTACGACCCAGGCGCCTCTCAGTCCATGTCCTCCATTGCTGGCTCCTACGGCTACATTGCTCCAGGTGGGACCCCTTTTGTTTACTTACATTATTAATATTTTATTTTATTATTAATTAGTGAATTGAATGGGGTGCGCAGAGTATGCATACACGCTGAAAGTGGACGAGAAAAGTGATGTGTACAGCTTTGGCGTGGTGCTGTTGGAGCTGATAATAGGGAGGAAGCCAGTGGGGGAATTTGGAGATGGAGTGGACATCGTTGGATGGGTCAACAAAACAAGATCAGAGCTCGCTCAGCCGTCAGATGCAGCTTTAGTGTTGGCAGTGGTGGACCCAAGGCTAGTTAGTGGTTATCCATTGACAAGTGTCATATACATGTTCAATATAGCTATGATGTGTGTTAAAGAAATGGGACCCGCTAGGCCTACCATGAGGGAAGTCGTTCATATGCTCTCAAATCCTCCCCACTCTACCACTCCCACTCACAACCTAATTAATCTCTAGCTACTTGCTCATCGATAATATTCACTTCTTTGAACAAAATAAATTTACACAGAGGAAACTGTACCAATAACTTTCGTCTGTTGTTTGTTGGAAGTGAAACAACAAATCAAATGTGAAGTATGTATCATATGTAAAATAGGTTTGAATTATTATCATCAACTGTCAAGTATTTGGAAGGATTTTCCCTATTGTGCATGTATCCAAAAAATTTCTAGAAAACAATTACTACTATTGTTTATAAAATATTTCTGACTGCTACTGTTTCTTGTATCCCAGAGGACATAATTTTTATTTTTTCACGGCTGGAGTTGCATATAAATTTCATGAAGATACAAATAAGTGAACATATTTAAAAATAAAAAATATAAGATGCTTCCGTTTACTTTGATACAGAACTTTATTATTAGCAATATTATATAAAATGTGATTTTTAAGTATTTAATTATTGAATCATAATAATATATTTAATTATTTGTCATATTTTATAAAAATTGAACAACAATAAAAATATGACTCTAAATTTTTGAATAGATGATTTAAAATTATGTGAAACTCTAAATCCCACAAAATTAAGATAAGTCACTCATCTAAGCAACTATTTATTGTAGAAGTATATATACTACTAATTTTGATATTTATTCATAAAGTATAAAATGATTTTGAACTAATTTAAGATTTTTTTATATAAACAATCTATAAAGTTAGAAACTTTCAATTAATTTGATGGTAGATAGATGGATATATCCTTGTTGTGTGTGACCAATGCATGTTGATTTAAGTAAAGAGAGTTTGTTTTTCTTTAAGTAAGATTTTAGATTTAAGTATTGAGAGAGAACTTTGGATTTGGAAATTTTATTTCGCCAAACAGTTGATTTATCATAAAAAAGTTCTTCTAAATTCAAGTGTTGTGAGTGACAAAACAAGCGTTAAAATTAAGAACTTTACCTTTGAAATTAAATACTTAACTCAAATTGGTTGTGTTCATTATAATTTTGAAATTGTGAGGATTTAAGGTAAGAGACACACACAAAGTTTATAATGAAGAGATCAATTTATTTGAAACTACTTATAATCGATGGGTATTTATTTATTTTACATGTCTAGTATGGAATTATATATTTTTAGCATCAGTATAAATTACTTTGTCTTAAAGACATAAAAGAGACTAAATTCGAATATGTATGAAGCGTAAAGTACTACAAATCTTGTGTGACAATATTTGGTCATTGTTGATATCCACGTTATTCCGCGCCTTACCTTTTAAGAAAAAGAAGATGCAAAGTTAATTATATTAAATAATTTTTTTTTCATTTTTTAAAAAATTTCAACATATTTCTCTTGCTTTCTCCTTTTTTTTATTTTATATTATTTCAAAATTTTCAAACATTACTTCTTTTTTTTTTTAATTTTCAAGACATAGCCCTACATTACTATTGTTTTTAATCATAGTTATTTTTGAAATTCTCATTTTTAATTTTTTTACGACATTATTTCTCTTCTTTTTTTTTTTTCAATTTTTTAGAACTCTACACTTGTTTTTTAAGTGTTTTTTTTTTAAAAATATTTTTTTTAATTTTCAAGAAATTATTATTATTTTTTTCATATATTTTAAAAATTTTCAAACATTCTTTTTTGGTTTTTCACATTTACTAAAAATTACATATTTTTTTCAAATTTTCGACACAATACTCATTATTATTCAATTGTTTTAATTTTTTTTTTAAATTTCGAAGATATTCCTCATGCCTTTTTTTTTTTTTATCAATTTAAAAAAAAAATTATTTCAAAAACTCAACAAATCTTATTTTTTCATATTTTAAAATTTTGATGGACATCTCTTGTTTTTCCATTTTTTAAAAATTTTCAAGACAATCTTTTTTTCACATTTTTTTATTCAAATTTTTATATTTTTTTAAAAAAATTCAACACATAACTCTTTATTTTTAAAAAAAACTTTTCAAGACATTCTTTTTTTTTAATTTTTAAAATTTTAAGTTTTCTAAAATTTCAAAGACATTATTTTTTTTTTCCAAAATTTTCAAGTTTTTCAGTTTTTATTTATTTATTTTTTCAAAATTTTAAAAACATTACTTTTGTTTTATTGTCTTTTTAAAATTTTCACCATATTATTCTTATTTTAAAAATTTTCACTTTAAAAAAATCATTTTAAAATATTTTTTAAGAGGTTCCTTTTTGCTTTTTTTACAATTTTAAAATTTTTCATATTTTTTTTCAAAATTTCAAGACATGGTAGGTTTTTTTTTTCATTTTTTTAAATTTTTTTTAAAGATATTACTCCTGTATATTATTTTTATAAAAATTTTCATTTTTTTCCAATTTTTAAAACATTATTTTTGTATTTTCATGTTTTACTTTTTTTTCAAAATTTTTAAGGGCATTACTCTTATTTTAATATTTTTATTTATTTAAAACAAATATCAAGAGATTATATTTATTTTTTCATATTTTTCTTTTATGCAAGTTTTTAAGACATTAGAATTTTTTTTTTCATATTTTTTTAAATTTTCATCTTTTTCAAAATTTTTAACACATTAGACTTATTTTGTCATATTTTCTAAACTTTCTTTTCTTTTTTATAAATTTTTCATTAAATAACTCTTATTTTTTTTTACATATTTTTAATTTTTTCATTAATTCAAAATTTTAAAATATTAGACTTTTTTTTTCATATTTTTAAACATTTCAAGACAGTACTTTAGTTTTTTTTTTTATATTTTGAATTTTTTTTTCAGTTTTTCATAATTTTCAAATTTCAGTTTTTTTTTCAAATTTTTTTTTTATTTTTCAAATATTCAAGACATGACTATTATTTTCAATATTAAAATTAAAATATTTTATTAAAATTTCAAGACATTAGTCTTATTTTTACATATTTGTAATTTTTTTTTTCAAATTATTAAAGACATAAGTATCATTTTATAATATTTTTAAAAAAATTTCAAGGCATAACTGTTTTTTTTTTTTCGACATTTCTAATATTTTGAAAACATTACTCTTGTTTATTTAATTTTTTTTTTATAATTTTCAAGATATTAAATTTTTTTTCATATTTAAAAAAAATAATATTTTAAAGACAATACTTTTGATTTTTCAGATTTAAAAAAAATTATGATTTTCAAGACAATAGTCTTTTTTTTTTTCATAATTTAAAAATTTTGAAGACATTACACTTGTTTTTTTTTTATATATATAATTTTATAATTTTCATTTTATTTCAAAATTTTCAAAACATTAGATTTATAAATGAAACACTAATTATTTAGGTTATCATTAATGAAACCCTAATTTTCTCCACAAATATCTAAAGTTTCATTAACGAAGCCATAAATTGAAACCTTAAATATTAAGGATTTCATAAATAAAATAATAAATATTCATAATTTCACCTTAAATATATAGAGTTTCATGAATTAAATAATAAATCAAAACCATAAATATTAAGGGTTTCATAAATCGAATTATTTGGTGTTTCATAAATGAAACCCTAATTTAAATCCTTAATAATTAATGCTTCACGAAACCTTAAATTGAATCAATGAATATATAGGGTTTCATAAATAAAATTATAAATAAAAATCCAAAAATATTTAAGATTTTATAAATGAAACCCTAATTTTTACGCTAAATTGAAACTCTAAATATTTGACATTTTATAAATGAAACCCTATATATTTAGGATTTCATGAAAGCGAAAATATATAAGGTTTCATAAAACCGTAAATATTTAGGGTTTCATAAATCAAACCTTAAATATTCAAAGTTTCACAAATATAAATTATATATATTTAGAATTTCATAAATTTCACTGAAAATATTTAGGATTTTATAAACAAAACCCTAATTTTTATGCAAAATTGAAACCCAACATATTTAGGGTTTCATTTATAAAATTATAAACATTTAGGGTTTCAAATTGAAACCTTATATATTTAGGTTTCACAAATGAAATTATGAATCAAAACTCTAAATATATAGCGTTTTATAAATTAAATCTTATATATTTACGGTTTCATAAAATTATAAATATTTAAAATTTCATAAATAAAAACATAAATATTTAATGTTTCATAAATGAAATCATAAATCGAAATTCAAAATATTTATGATTTCATTAACAAAACTTTATTTATTTAGGATTTCGTTAATGAAACCCTATTTATACAAGGCTTCATTAAGGAAACCTTATTTACTAAGGATTTTATCATTGAAACACTATTTATTTCGGGTTTCATCAATAAAACCCCAAATATTTTTAAGGGTTCATAAATAGAAATCATATATATTTAGAATTTCATGAATATCGTCATAAATATTTAGAGTTTTATAAACGGAATTCTAATTGTTACACTAAATTTAAACCCTACATATTTAGGCCCAAATTGTTTAAGGTTTCATGAACGAAAGTATAAATTGAAACTCTAAATATTTAGCGTTTTATAAATGAAACCCTAAATATTTAGGGTTTTAATGAAACCTTAAATATTTATGGTTTCATAAAAGAAATCGTAAATAGAAATTTAAAATATTCATGGTTTCATAAATGAAACCTTCATTATTTAGGGTTTCATGAATGAAACCTAATTTATTTGGGGTTTCGTTAATGAAACCTTATTTATTTACAGTTTCATTAATGAAACCCTAAATATTTAGGGTTTCATAAATAAATTCTTAAATATTCAAGGTATCATAAATAGAAACGATAAATATTTAGAATTTCAAAATTTTACCCTAATATTTAAGATTCTATAAATGAAACCTTAATTATTATGCTAAATTAAAACCCTATATATTTAAGATTTTATAAATGAAACTATAAATATTCACCATTTTATAAATGAAATCCTAAATATCTAGGGTTAAATGAAATCGCAAAAATTAGGGTTTCATATATGAATTTATCATTTAGAATTCAAAATATTTATGTTTCCATAAATGAAACCATCATTATTTAAGGTTTCAATGATGAAACCCTTTTTATTTAGGGTTTTGTTAATGAATCCTTATTTATTAAGGATTTCATAAATAAAACCTTAAATCTTCAAGGTTACATAAATAGAAAACATAAATATTTAGAATTTCATAAATTTCACCTTAAATATTTTGGGTTTTATAAATCGTACCCTAATCTTTACACTAAATTAAAACCCTAAATATTTAAGGATTCAATTTGAAACCGTAAATATTTAGTGTTTCATAAATAAAACTATATATCAAAACTTTAAATATTTCAGGTTTCATAAATGAAATCATAAACTGAAGTTTAAAAAATTTATGTTTTAATCAATGAAACCTTCATTATTTGTGTTTTCATTAATGAAACCCTATATATTTAGGATTTGATAAATAAAATCCAATTTACTAGGGTTTCACTAAGGAAACTCTATTTATTTAGGGTTTTGTTAATGAATAGCCATTTATTTAGGGTTTCATGATAAGTGAGATACTATTTTTTTAGGATTTCATTAATAAAAATATAATTTGAAACCCTACATATTTAGGGTTTCAAATTGAAATTGTACATATTTGGTATTTCAGAAATGAAACTATAAATTGAAACTTTAAAAATTTAGTATTTTATAAATGAAACTTTAAATATTTAAGGTTACATCAATAAAATCACAAATAAAAATTCAAAATATTTATGATTTCATAAATGAAACTATAATTAGTTAGGTTTTCGTCAATGAATATTCAGGGTTTCATCAATAGAAATCATATATATTTAGAATTTCATAAATATTGCCCTAAATATATAATTTTTATGGTAAATTGAAACCTTATATATTTAAGGTTACATAAATAAAAGTATAAATCGAAACTTTAAATATTTAACATTTTATAAACGAAACCCTAAATATTTAGGGTTTTATGAAATCATAAATATTGTGGTTTCAAAAATGAAATCATAAATGTTATGGTTTTATAAATGAAATCGTAAATCGAAATTCAAAATAATCATGGTTAGTGAAACCTTTATTATTTAGGTTTTTGTTAATGAAACCCTATTTATTTAGTATTTCATTAAGGAAACCCTATTTATTTAGGATTCTATCAATGAAACCTTAAATATTTAAGGTCTCATAAATAAAATCTTAAATATTTAGGGTTTCATAAATAGAATCATAAATATTTATAGTTTCATAAATTTCACCCTAAACGGGTTTGATAAACGAAACCTTAATTTCTACATTAAATTGAAACACTAAATGTTTAGTGCTTCAAATTAAAACCTTATATATTTAAGGTTTAAAAAATGAAAGTATAAATTGAAACTCTAAATATTTAGCATTATATAAATGAAACCCTAAATATTTAAGGTTTCATGAAACCCTAAATATTTATGGTTTCATATCAAAATAATCATGTTTCATGAAACCTTCATTATTTTGGGTTTCATTAATGAAACCCTATTTATTTATGGTTTCTTTAATGAAAACTTATTTATTTATGGTTTCATTAAAGAAACCCTAAATATTTTGGGTTTAGAAATAAATTCTTAAATATCCAGGGTATCATAAATAGAAACCATAAATATTTAGAATTTCAAAATTATAACCTAATATTTAGGATTTAATAATTGAAACCCAAATTTTAATGCTAAAGTGAAACTCTATATATTTAAGGTTTCATAAATGAAACTATAAATCGAAAACTATAAATATTTAGTATTTTTTAAATGAAACACTAAAACATTTAGGGTTTAATGAAACTGTAAAAATTTAGGATTTTATAAATGAATTCATAATTCGAAATCAAAATATTAATGTTTCCAAAATATTTAGTGTTTCGATGTTGAAACCCTATTTATTTAAAGTTTCATTAATGGATACCCATTTATTTAGGGTTTCATAAATAAAACCTTAAATATTTAGGTTTTTATAAATCACACCTTAATTTTTATATTAATTGAAATCCTAAATATTTAGGGTTTTAATTTGAAACTCTAAATATTTAGTGTTTCATAAATGGAATTATAAATCGAAACTCTAAATATTTAACGTGTTATAAATGAAATCTTAAATATTTAGGGTTTTATAAATGAAACCATAAATCGAAATTCAAGATATTTATGGTTTTATTAATGAAACCATAATTATTTATGATTTAATTAAACCATAAAAATTTAAAGTTTCATTAATGAACATAATTCGGAATTCAAAATATTTATCTTTTCATAAATGAAACCTTCATTATTTAGGGTTTCAATTGCGAAACCCTATTTATTTAAGGTTTCATAAATAAAACCTTGAATATTCAAGGTTTCATAAATAGAAACCATAAATATTTAAAATTTCATAAATTTCACCATAAATATTTTAGGTTTTATAGATGAAACCATAATTTTTATACTAAATTGAAGCCTTAAATATTTAAGGTTTCAATTTGAAACCTAAATATTTAGTATTTCATAAATGAAACTATAAATTTAAACTCTAAATATTTAGGTTTCATAATGAAACCATAAATTGAAATTTAAAATATTTATGGTTTCACCAATGAAACCTTTCATTATATATGGTTTCATTAAGGAAACCTTATTTATTTAAGGTTTCGTTAATGAATACTTATTTATTTAGGGTCTCATTATTGAAACTCTATTTATTTAGTATTTCATTAATGAAAATCTAAATTGAACCTTAATTATTTAGGGTTTTATAATCAAACCCTAAATATTTAGATTTGAAATAAAACCTAAATTTAAGGTTTCATTAATGAACTAATAAATCATAAAATTTTAAATGATGAAACCTTAAATTGTAAACAATTGGGATGCTTGAGCCTTCAGGAAAATCGTAAACCATAAATGAAACTTTTAATTGAAACCCTAAATATCTAGGATTTCATAATTGAAAACTTAAATATTTAAGATTTTATAATTGTCTAAAACCTAAATTTCACCATAAATATTTAGGACTACATATACAAAACCCTCAATTGAAACATTGATTATTTAGAATTTCATAAATAAACCCTAAATTAAAACAATTTCATCATTAAAACCTTAAATATTTGGGATTTAATTAATTAAATCATAAAACCATGAATCTTAAATCATGAATGAAACCGTAAATCTTAATATCCTAACCCATGAAACCATAAATCACACACCACAAAATCTTAAAATGTTAAAGTATAAGTCATAAACCACAAACAATAAATCTTAAAATCATAAACTAAGTAACCCTAGCAACCAAAACGATGGATTTTAAACCATAAAATCATGAACCATAAACATTGAAACTTAGAAACGGTGAACACTAAACCATAAACATAGAATCTGGCCTTAACCACAAACTCATGAACCATTAAGACCAAAACCATGAACCATAAACCATAAACGATAAACTCTAAACCTAAAATTGTGAACATTAAACCCTAAAAAACTCCAAACCTAAACCATAAAAAAGGTAAACCTTGATCATTAAACCATAAATCCTAAACATTGAACTATGAACCCTAGACTTTAAATACTAAGGTTGAAACCCTAACATGACACCTAAACCATAAACATTAAATACTAAGGTTGAAACTTTAAACCATGAATGAACAATTGAAACCAACAATGAAACCATAAATCTTAAACATTGACACCATTAACCATAACATAGAAAACTAAAATCATAAACCTTAAATGATGCACTTTAAATTCTAAAATCATGAACTATACATTCTAAAATCGTGAACCCCAAACCATAAATCCTAAAACCTAAACTGTATATAACATTAAAATCTTAACCTTAAATACTAAACTATAAACCTTAAACAATGAATCGTACACCATAAATCATAAATCATAAATCCTAAATTCTAAATATTAAACCTTATACCTTAAACCATTAATAGAAACAATAAACTTTAAATTATGAATACTAAAACCCTTAAATAATGAACCATAAATCATAAACATTAAATTATAAAATCTTAAATCCTAAATATTGAATCATAAATCATAATACTATAAACCTTGTAAAGTCTTGAAATTTTTAAAAAAATAAAAATAAATATGAAAATTTTATTTTTAAAATTTTTTTTAAGACATCACAATTATTTTTTTTCATATTTAAAATTTATATATATTTTTTAAAACTTTTAAGATATTAGACTTAATTTTTATATTTTTTGAATTTTCAAGATATTACTTTTATTTTTTTATATTTTAAATATATTTTTTTTTAACTTTCAAAGACACGAATCTTATTGTTTTCCTATTTTAAAATTTGTTTTTTTTTTTCATAATTTTCATGACATTTCCACTTGTTTTTTTTTTTTATATTTTTAAAAATTCTTTTTTTTTTAATATCACACTTGTTTTTTCATATTCTTAAAAATAAAATCAATTTTTTTTCTCATGACACGTGTTCAGTGTAGGGGTTTTTTAAATGGTGACACGTGGTCAGTATGGGGGTTTATTTCAAATAAGTTCCTGCATGTTAAACTAAAGAATTCTTGAAATCCGTCCATAATGCTAGGAACCAAGTACTTATAAAAACTGCTAGACGAATGTGAAAAACAAACCACTTTCGGAGACCTTTTTTATTATTTTTTTATTCAGAATCCAACTTGAAACCATCATACACTATATTTCAGGGACGAAATTACAACTTCAAACTAGAGAGAAATGCTAAGATGTGATAACTCTCTTTTGTATCACGAAGAGAATATGCCAAAAGAGTCTTTTGAAAGATTAATTTAAGCATTCCTCTAAAACTAAGTTGTGTTGATCCAAATCATAACTTCCTCGTACGTTTAGAACTCAAATCCATCAAAACTAACTTCAAACCATGCAAAATTAGTGATGATACATGACAGGATTTGAATACCCCTTACATGAACTACCGAACCACGAATAATATGATGAGGATGACAAGAGATGCAGTCAAAAACGGAATACCTAGTTAGATGAAGGAAAGCAGATTTAATAGAAGTATTTAAACTGTTTTAAAGTATATGACAGGAGAACTGAACACCTGAAATACTTAAAATAAAGAGAGAAAAAATTAAAAACACAGGAGATATATAGCGATGGCACAATAACACTCTAAGACGAAGCCTTGGTCTCCTCAGCAGCTGTCTCAAAATCCTGGCCTGGTACAAGCTCTGGGACGTCGTCATCGTCATCATTCTCCTCTTGAGCTATGGTTGAACCAGCACCTCCTTCAGGAGCCTGCTTCTGGAATTGCTCCGCTAGCTTTTTCAGGTTTTCCAAGTTATCTGGTCCTGCATTTTATTAATCGAATTGTTAAATTGAGAGGAACGAGAAACACCAATTACGACCTTGAAAATTCCAAATACATACCTAATTGGTGGATAATGCTAGGGAGTATATCCTGCAACTCTGTAAAAGAGAAAAGTTTGTGTCAATTTTCAACATAAATCAGTTAAGAACTAGTTGCTTATATTTTCAAAAAGTTTTCTTACAATGTTGACAAAAAATGAGGAAAAAAAAAAAAGTAGAGTGAGTGACACGACAAGAAAGAAAAATGATAGAGTTGCTTACTCTTTGTTTGTGGAGAACCACTGACAACCCAAGTATTAGCAGCAATGGATGCTTGAACTGGAAAGAAAATAATACAACTCTGTAATTGATGCAATATATATAGCCTATTATATTAAAAAATATAAATATTCTAAATATTGTGAACTGATATTACCTTTGGGATTTAGAAACTGGATAACTACATCATCCTTAAAGATATTGACCTCCTCAATTGCAGGGATGGCATTCACCCCTATTCTCTTCAGGGTGCTCTGAAGCCTTTTGTCATCTGTGGTTGTTGTCTTATGAACAGCCTTCTTCTTTCTAGAACAAAAATAAGACAAAACATAAGGAGAGACTTCTATGCAACTGATGCATTTTGTGTTAAATTCCAAAAATAACGCCAACAAATTGGATGCAAAACCTCAAATAAGTGCATAGTGGAAGAGCAGGGAGGGGCAGAGGAGAGAAAAGCTAAAAAAATTATGTTCTTATACGGCTAATTATACATCCATGACACAAGATTTATCAAAGCATTTTGAAGAACATTGCTTGTTCAAATCTAATATTGGCAATACTAAGAGAGAACTGACTTTCATTGAGATTAAAACCCAAGTAAACTTATGGATATACCTTCTCATGGTACCCTTTCCTCCGGTTCTAACTGAACCGGCCATCTTCATCAACTTTTCCCGATTCATCTGGGTAAAGGAAAAAAAGACATAAATAAATTTCACCCTAACCAAATTCATCAGAGAAGTTTAAAGTTAATGTTACTTATTTCCATATTGAAACCAAACAATAAGATTTTAAAAGATGTTGTGCTACCCATCAAAATATCACAGTGAATTAGCTTTGGATGCAATGCAAATTAAACTACAATACTAGATCACATCATATCACATCAACGTGACAAAAGAAAGCCTACTCTGTTGCACTAAATCCATTTTTGAGAATAGATGACTACATCTTAAATAAGACAAACAATACAAGATGCATTCCCAATAGAAAATCACGACATGCAATCTGAAGAAAGACTGGCAAAGTAGCATATAGAATACAGAATCTTTCACAAATCCTCATCAGTTCAGGTCTCCAATATTTTTCCGTATGGAAACAGCTCAGAAGAGCTGAAAGTTTTTATTTTATTTTTTGTTCATCCTCGGAGGCAAAGTGAACAATTAACAATCTCAAATGAAAACACCTTTCATAATTTAATAGGTAAATCTAACCCCATATCATAATTTTACATAATACCTAACAACTTTCAGTCTTTCACACAAGAAAATAATCAAAGCCGTATCACAACATGCAATCTCAAGAAAGAGCGGCAAAGCAGCATATAGAATACAGAAGGATCTTTTACAAAGCCTCCTCAGTTCAGGTCTCCAATATTTTTCCGCATGGAAACAGCTCAGAAGAACGAAAGTATTTTTTCTGTTCATCCTCAGAGGCCATGTGAACGGTTAACAATCTCAACTGAAAACACCTCTTGCGACACATAATAACACTCAATTGAATTGGTATCTCAACCCCATATCATAATTTTACATAATACCTAACAATTTTCAGCCTTCCACAAAAAAAAAAAAAAATCAAAAGCAACAATCATGACTTTATCCCCCACACTTTCCACAAAGCTGCACTTTGCAACAGGAAAAAAAAAAAAAACTGTGATTCGAAAAAATAAAAGCCCTAAAACCAATTGATGGAAAAAAAATGCAACAAAAAAACGATCATTTCCAAAATCCCAACTATAAAGAAAGAGAGAAACAGTATATTAATCCCAGTGAAAGGAGCCAAAATCAGGAAAAAAAAAATCAAATAGAACTCGAAATCATCTCAATCACAAAACCATCACACGAAGATCGAAATCAAATGGATAAGAAACCGAGATAACCAATAATTAACATAAACCAAACTAGGTACAACGCAAGGGAAATGAAATTAGGTGATTGAAAGAAGGGCAATAAAGACGGTACCTTAGTGAAGCTCGGTTAACCTCAATGTTGGGAGGAAAGGGTAGCTCTAACTAAGAAAAACCTAAAGAATGCGAGAAGATAAGGACTCCCTTTTATATCAACAAGCCTGCAAAAACCCTAAACTTTTTATTTTTCATTTTTCATTTTTCTAATAAAACCCCTACTATTGTTGGGTTGGCCCGAATCAGTGTTCAGGCCCAATAATAAAAGCCCATTTCCAATGTGGATGCGAGATGAGATGCAAGAACTGTGACTGTGATGTACGGAATGAAAGTAAAATTATATTTATATTATTAATTAAAATAATGGTCGGTATAAATTTTAATATTTAAGAAAAAAAAGTTTTTGCATTATTATTAATATAAAAAATATTTAATGGTATTAAATTAAAAAATATATATTTTAAAATCGTGAAAATTAATTTAAATGGAGGAAGTATTAATTATTAAACTCGATAAAATAATGTATATAAAAAAATTGCTGGTTAGCTCTGCCTTATCTAACTAAGTGAGAACAGAATACGAACCAGAAGAAACGAAATGGCTCGGTTCCTCTAACTCGGTGCTGATCGCTCTCACACATCATCATGGCTTGTTTACGGCCTACATGGTTCTCTTCGTTGCGCGTCGTATCCCCCGCAAATCTCGCAGGCCCGCCGCCTTCACTAACGTTGAAGCCCGCCAAGCTGCTGTGTTGGGCCGTGGGCCCTGACAACGCTGAATCTTCTGAACCCGACTCTCCAGAGAGAAACGTTGGTGATGAGGCCCGAAAGGATTCTGTGAAGATTGCAATGGAGAAGGCCAAAAAGTACAAGCAGAATAAAGGCGTTGCTGCTGCTACTGTTAGTGACAATAAGAAGGGAGAAGTTTCAGTTTCAAGGATGGATTTTGTGGGGCTTGACTTTGCAGATAAGAAGACAACTAGGGGATTGCCACCTGGACTGGTTCCTATTTCGGAACCTTACTTTGATGGTGACTTGCCCGAGGTGGAGCTTATTGTTGGAGACAGCACCAACTTTGATGATGCAAATGCAACCACCCAACAGACTAAGGAAGAAGAAGAAGAAGAAGACGAGGCTGAACTTTACAAGCCTAAAGTTTCTACCTGGGGTGTCTTTCCTAGACCTGGCAATATTTCAAAAACAGTATGCTTTTTTATTATTTTGTGTTTCTCAAATCAAATCAAATGGCTATTTTTTACATTTTCCTTTTTTGGCCTTTTCAGTTTGGTGGTGGAAGAGTAATACGTCCAGGAGAGGTTCTAGAGACTGAAGAAGAAAAGGCTGTTAAAGAAGCACGCACAAAGCAGCTACTTGCTGCCTACAAGAAGAAAACTGGATTAAATGTTAATCCACAGCTTAAATCTGAGTGTGAGGAGGTAACCATATCCAAATATTACTGCCATTCTTTCCTTCTCTTTTGTAATATTTATATGCACATTGTTATGGACTGTTGAGTATGTTATTCATTAGGTATTGAAGGATGGTGACTTGTTAATGAATGTGGGAAAGCTGAAGGAAGCATTGCCCTACTATGAGAAGGTTATGGATAAATTAACCTTCCAGGTAAATGTTTTTAAAAAGCTAATATCATGTCTTTGAAAGCCAACTAAAGTCATGCTTCATGAATTGAAGGTGAGTACAGGGACCAGTGGAAGATGCCCTTTTTTCTACTTTAATTGAACATAGTATTGTGTCTAATTTTTTAACTATTAAATGTAATGACATATACTCTAGCAGGGAAGCTAGAGAAAAAAAATATATTTGGAGGAATATATGCATGAGATTAATCATGTCTGTGCAGAGTGAGCTCCATGGATTAGCTGCTTTGCAATGGTCGATTTGTCAAGACTCCCTCAATAGGTATGTTCAGAAACTTCATGACATATGTAAACTTCCCATGGAAACTACCACATTGTGTTCTACATAGATGATGACACACCTGTCCCGAATATTAAATATGCATATGCATACTGTGTGTTGTGACTTGTGATCACGTGGGTAACTGTTTTTTATTCAAAATGTGTGTTTTGTATAATGCTGTTAGTTTAACTTAAAAGGATAAACAATTAAGTAGTTTTGAAATCAGATCATATTACGGTGTGGTGTTGGATTCAAATTGGTTTATCTTGTATTGCCTAGCTGTATCTAATATTGTTATCCTTATCAGGGCCAATTCAGAAATTCAGACCCTTAACAGAACTTTATTTTCATTTCTCAATGATTGTCAGGTCCAATGAGGCTCGAAGTATGTATGAGAAGCTTCAATCTCACCCAAATCCTAAAGTAAGCAAGAAAGCAAGACAGTTCATGTACAGCTTTCAGGTAATTTCTGGTGGGCAATGTGTTTAGGTCTTTCTGCAAAATAATTTGCTAGATAAAATAGCAGTACAAGCTGAATTTAAAAGAACTCTACTTTGTCTAGTGTTTAAAACACTCTACTCCATGATGTTTTTCACGCATGTATGATTGTTAACAATCTGATATGTTCGTAAATTTATTTTATGCCCACCTCACTTATCTGCCCCAGCTGATCTTTTTTTAATTTGCATTAATGGCTAATTACAAACTCTGGCAGGCTATGGATATGATGAAGGTGACAACAGGATCTCAATTTTATTTTAAGAACTCGGGCTACCAGAATTATTTTGATGCATTTGTGGAAAAAAAATCTAACTTCTCCCAAGAAGATGGTCTGGTTCAAGAAAGTGCAATGAATCAGATTTTGCCGTATATTCTTTTTCTTGTTTCTCCTATTTTTTTTGTACTACTCGTGGCTGTTCGGAAAGGAATATAATAAATCTCTTCAGTTTGTATACAAGGTCCATTTGTTTTATTTCATATAGTCAAATATCAATGATCAAGTCCTCTAAACAGGATAGAATTCTTCCAGTTTGGTCAACTTCATTCGATTTTGTATATATATATGATAAGATTGTAAATGTAAAAATTGTGCAAGTACCGTGCTCTTTCTCTGAAATATTATCAGGAATCAGGATCCTGACCCTCCTAGAAATTGATTTAAATTGATTTTAAAGTCTCATCATCAATTGTGACAGGAAAAGACAATCCTTCGAGGATTATAACAATAAGCTCCTTACAATACAGCTTATTGTTGGTTTTGAATTTGAAAGATGAAGCTTATTGTTATAATGATAATTAAATACAAACTTTAGATATTCAATGAGCTTCCTCCATCTTTCAAATTCAAAACCAACAAAATTCAAATTCAAATTATATAGAAGAATGGCTCCATGTGTTTTTATTTCTAGACTTTATGACAGCAATTTTTCAAATCAGCGTTAATGATTGGGCCATTGAAGATTATGATAATTAATAGGAAAATTATTTTCTGAAGAAACTATGACTTCAAGGTGCTTTCAGTTTATTTATTTTTAGATGTTTGAAGCAAAGGGCTTCAGTAACCTCTTCATACCAACCAAAATATAAAATCAATTCTGACTGCAACCTTTTTTTTTTCACAAATAGCAATTATATATCAAAATATTCCTAGCATATATACGTGGAATTACAATTAAAACGACACAAATGGGTAAATCATATAGAACAGTTGTTAAGTATTGCACCAAGACTATAGTCTCATGACAATTTAAGCATGAGTTGTGCTTACTGCTTCTTTCTTTTACTTTTCTTCGCGACTACATCTATATCATGTAGGACCTTTGATCATGCTCTCCACAAACTAATTTAAAACGATTTTCGAATACTACCCAAAAACATCTTCATTGACCTTATTTCAGAAAGAACTTTTTTACTTTAAGATCATTATCATTTATCAATTACTTAAGAGAAAACATTGGTCGGTGGCATTTCATTGCCTCGGATTATCATACAAGATAACATAACCATGTGGCATTACCTTTTTTGTTTAGGGTGATCACTTCACTTACCATTTGATTTCAAGTTTTAACTTCTTTTAAACTTTGGGGTCCATTCCATAATTACCATTTTAGCATTCTTTGAATCTTGAGATGGACCCATGGCCCATTTAGGGCCCACAGGCAGCCCATTTTCGCCGACAACAGACTTGTCTTCCTGACTTCAGAAAGGCAAAAATCTCCATGCACCATGCCTCTCGTTCATTGCCTATGCTAAGTTCCAATTATGTTTCTTTAATGTAGAAACTTGCTTTACACCTAATTTAAATAAATTACAAAATTTCTCAGTATGAAAATACACGATACATTGTGTTCGTCTAATAAAAACAACTATACGCCTTCTAAACTTTGAAACAATTATTAATGATTATCATGAAATCTAAAATTTATTAATTAATTGTTGAATTATAAAAAAAATGTTCTATTCATTCATTATCAACTACTGACATTGCACGTGATGTGAGTTGCACAATTATTTAATTAAACATAAGGAAGATTCAAAATCTGATGCGAGTAGGGAAGTGGAAGTTCCTACTGCCTCTCTATTTTTATTAAGCAAAATTAGCTGCTTCAAACTTCCAACTGCTATTCTCCTCAATAAAAGACTAACCCAACACTGTACGAACTGAAGACTATTATCCATGAAAATTGAAAGAGCTATTCAAATTCCATCCATTCCATTCAATAAAATACCTACTATTTTAAATTTTAATGACATAATACTTATACATCTATATATGCAACACCATTAAGAAGCAATTGATTGAAAGCCAAAAACAGTTGAGGCAATTTCGTGAACAAAAGGACTCTGCCTTAATAGAACTTAATTGTCATTGAATAAAAGTATAACAAAGTAGAAAAAAAAATGTAATGTCTTCATCTGTCACCTAGAAATGGCCACAAGGTCTTTCTTATCTGAATCAAAGAGAGGGCAATTTAGTCATGTGGAGGGAGATAAGTTGAGGATTCAAATCAACAACGATTTTATGCTTTAAATATAAGAAACAGGTCACTAGCAAATGGAGAGTTCTGGTGTTACAAAGTACTAATAATGCTCAAACACAAAGGGTCCCTAAAACCCGTGTTTGTACGCATCAACATGAAACAATTGTATCAACCTTGTTCAAATTCCACTACCTGCCCAACGACAACTGAGGAAAAGCAAGGAAACATTCTGCAAACAAAGCAAATTAAACTAAGAGGGGAGAATCTTTCTGGTTGTTCAGGATGCAGTCCCTCCTTTTTCCTTGCAATGTGAACTTCCTTTTGTGGAAAACAAAAGCACAAGAGGATTTCTTTTCTTCTTGTGCTTGAACTCCACCACTGAAAGGAAGACTAGTTTTGATTCCAACAAATTCCCGCTTATTATGTTTTTAGTTTTCTTTTGAATATGGTTCAAAGAATGGTTCTAAGCAAGCATGGAATCCAAGGTGATCATGTCAAATCTGACCCGAAGCCACACTCCTCTCAGTACCAAGATGGAAAAACCAAAGGAACTGACAAGATGAAGAAAATGATGAAGTCAAGGTCATTTCAGCTATCTGATTTTGAATCTTCTCGGTCACAGCCTTTGGTCAGGAGCTTGTCTCAGCCAAGAAAGCCATCACCTCTTCATGTTCCAACTACTGCAGCATCCCCACAACATCATAAGGCTTTGATCAGAAGAAGTTCACCCAATTACATGAAGCCTACCAGCAGTTCAGATGCAAAAAAGGAGCTTTTGCCGGTTAGTCATCATAATACTCAATCTAGTTCAGATGGTAAGAGTCTATCACAAAAATGTATGAGAAATTCAAAAGCTAGCTTTGTTTCTTGCAAAAAATCTGCAAAAACTTTGTCAAGATCATCTAGTTTGAATTCAATGAGAACATTAACAACGACTCCTTCTAGTTTTAAGCCTTGTAAAGCTTGTTCAAGAAAATTCACATCAGCAGTTCTATTTGAAGATGTGAATGCACCAGAGAGAGCTACATGCTCTTCAACTTTGAAGGACTGTAAGTTCCCCGGGTACCTCATGCTTCACCGTGGGGGAACCGAGTCTGAGGGAGTTTCAGTTATGAAGGTTTGCCCGTATACATATTGTTCTCTTAATGGCCATGGTCATGCTACTTTGCCTCCATTGAAGAGCTTCATGTCAGCAAGAAGACATCTTTTGGAGACTCAGAAGAATATGAAGCCAGAAGCTGTGAGTCCTAAAAGATGGAAGGTGCCCCCTTGTGATACAAAAAAAGACTCTGATATCAAGCAGATTGTCTTTCATGGAAAACCTGCGTGTGATGAAGCCAATACAGGTAATCCAACAATCACTCCCTCACAAGAAATTGGTATGGATTTCTTCTTTGAAATCTATGCTAAGGAAAGGGAAGGAACTGATGAAATGGGAAAATTCAACTCTGTCAAAGACCTTGAGGAACAAGAAGATATCAATTTTGCAAATGAGGAGAATGGCATTGCAGCCGAAGGGGATGGAGTGAAGCAAGTTACTCCAGTGACTCATCATCTCCCTAAGTCTCAGATCAATTTCGACGAGGATTTCAAAAACTACTTTGCTGGTGCTGCTGCAATTGAAGCAGATAGCAAGTGGAACTTTCAACTAGGACAGAATGCTGAAGAGGCAGATGAAAACCAGCCACCTAGCTGGTTTCATGAAGAAAGCTACTGCAATGAGGCTAGCTATGATGGGGAACATATGGAGAATATTGAATTGGATGAGACCGATTCCCAATATAGTAGTGATATGGATTGGGAGGGGGAACACTTCCACAAATTCAACTATGAAGAAGATACTGATTCTTCCATTTGCTCAATGGAGGAAACTGACTCAAAACTTGAGTCCTTATCAGAGAGTCCTCATGATATATCTGAGATGTGGTCAGATGACATCTTTAGCAGCCGTTATGCAGACATTCTGGTTGAACAGGTGAGACTCGAAGAAGCAGAAGAAGAGAAAAGCACCTGTTTTGAAGAACAACCTCGTTGCACTAGTTCTGTCCTGGAAGACACAAGTGAAAGCATCGAGTTTGTAACTCAAGAAACGGATTATCCATCCAATGGTATAAGTTCCGAGTATGACCAATCTACTTCGACTGAGGAAGTATTTCAGCATCTGACAAATGCAGAAGATAACAACAATAGAGAAAATGAAAAACATGTGGATTATGAGGTTGGTTATGTCTCAATAGAACCTGATGAGGAGGCAGTTGAAAATAGAGAAGGTCACAAGACTAGTGAGATTGATGAGGGCAGTGAAGACAGAAATGCAAGCCTAGAGAACCAAATTCACTCTTCTGAAGTGCCTGAAGAAAGCACCATGCAGGAGGAAAATCAAGTTAAAGGTGGTGAAGAGCAGCACACTAGCAAGAATTGGCAATGGGGAACCAAGCGCAAGAGACTTGTGGAGGAGGATGAAGAAATGAGAAAGATCAACCCACGAAAGCCAAATTTGTTGCCCTTGGTTGCTGAGGCAGAAGCAGAGAAAGTTGACTTGAAGCACCAAATGATAGATGAAAGAAAAGATGCAGAAGAATGGATGTTTGATTATGCACTTAGAAAAGCTGTCACGAAACTTGCTCCAGCAGGGAAGAGGAAGGTGTCATTGCTGGTTGAAGCTTTTGAAACAGTAATGTCAATGCCCAAATGTGAAGCCCGTGTGAGAAATGATTCACCCTTTGCTCATGCAAGGGCAAGGCCTATTCAAGCGTGTAGCTGATCATGTATGCATGCAACAGAGAGAGAGAGAGGTCTTCTCTGATTCCTTTTAGCATGTGCTATCTTGCAATGGAGAAAGATACCAAGAAAAAGGAGTAATCTGCAAGCACCTATTACAACGAGTAACTTGCTATGCATCTCCTTTAAATTCAACTTACAGGGTCGTGTGGATTTTACATGGAAATTGAAACACAAGAATAGGATGTGGATTTGCTCCACCACCGTACTTTGGTATTTACTTTCTTAAGTTGTGTTTGATGCACTAATACTTGTGCTATAATAAATGGCAATGATGCTCCAGATCTGTTTATGTATTGTATTTGTTATCATAGCTAACAATATGTGCTCTGTATAATTTTTGTTTTTATTTTCCTCTATATTTCATGACCAGGAATTATAGAAATACAACAAGTGAAAGATTGTGTTCAATGAATAATTCCAATTAACTGTTTTGAGGTTTGGTTATCAATGGGAGAATATATGGTGAGAAAAAATGAAAAATATAATATAGGTTAAATAAAAACATTTAGTCCCATAATTTTCAAAAAATAGAGAAATTTGGTCCTATAGTCTAAATCAATATATTATCCGTTTATGTTAGTAACGTTGACCCTTGACCATGCCTTAAGTGACATAAGTATAACAATTATATTTTTTGAATTTATTTATTGACCGTGCCTCAACATTATCTGTTTATTTTATTGCCAACTGAAGATTTGTTGAAAAGTACTCCACCATTAAGTTTAATTACCTAGTATATTTATGATAACAACTAGGCTAAGAAAAGGGCAAAAGAACATCAGATAAAACTAAAGTTTCAATTTAAAATTTAGTTTTCATCACAAAAAAAAAACATTTTTTTAATAAAACTCAACAATTACATCAACTGATCTGTTTTCAGTCATAAAAATGGAAGATGTGTTCTACAAGAGGCTCTTATCATTCTATGCTAAATAAAGTACACTACATAAAATATAGATCACCAATTATTTTGCTTCGGGTAAATGAGTATCAATGGCAGGAGAATCACGAATCAGAGATTGAAGTTGTCCACGATAATTTCTCAGTTGAGAGTCATGGGAAGAAGGCTGCTCTTGCAAAGCTTCTGAGTGTTCACTCTGTTCCAAAGCTTCTTTTGCTTTGATTTCTTCACTGAACAATCCAAGGGCATCTGTTGTTGATAAAGAATGCACGGATTCATACAACCCTTGGAATTCATTTCTTTTCTCTTGTGCTTCAATCAATCTTTCCTTTAATTGATGCGGAAGATGAGAAAAAGCACTTCACAGCAAGCAAATAACCAAAAAGAAATTGTAAAAATCATAAGTGAACCACTAACACTAACAGTATTAAACTTCAAACAAACTGCATATCTTCCTTCACAAAATACCTGGAAACACCTCTTACAACACCCCAATTGTAACCATCAAGGACTGATTGTTTAAAACCGATATTGAACCCTTCCTGTGCAGAAGCCTCCTTCCCTGCTATAAGACCATCTCGATACCCAATCTAAAATATGAAAGAGAATAAAAATGAGTAGCTAATCACATTATAGAAGTAAAAAAAAAAATGTTAGAAACTAAAATAAGGAAAATTAATTATAGAATGTGAAAACACCGTATGGAATTGGTCATGCCTCCTCTGCCACTCCCTGTCTAAATCTGACGAACTCTCCAACTTGTCATCAGAATCATCCCAAAAACTCAAATCATCTAAAAACCATACCATAAATTAGAAGCCTTAAAGCAATAAGATTTAGAAAACCAAATTCAATAGTTCAATAATACTGAAACGTCTAGTGTTAGTCTATGCCCCTTTCATACTGATTATTTGGCTAACCGGCAATATCTTTAAATCATCAATACAGACTCTGTATTACAGTATAGAGTAATTTAAAGTAAACCATTTGTGGAATTTAGTAAAAGTGTTTCCATATCAACTCACTCACTACATCTTACCGTTTGACTTGTTTTCTTGATCATCAGCACCGGTGGATTTGAGTTCTAATTTTGACAGTTGTAAACTTTCTCCATAAAGTTCTTCAGCAAACCTACCATCCATCTGCAACGCACACACTCTGTAAGAGATAGTAATGGAAAATTAAACAGAAAATAACAATAACATTATGGATCACAATTACCGTGAAATTAAATGAAACGAAAGGTGTAAGGGATAAGAAGGAGAAGATACGTAACAAAGTCGAAGAACTATTAATGAGGTTTTAGCGAAAACACCGAATCCTGAAGATTGATTGGGTTGCAGTGATGAGTGAAATAGAAAATAGAAATGAAATGGGTTAGGCAGTTTCAAAAAAGGCCCAACTAGATTGGACTGGTTCAGCCCATTGGGCTTTTAATTTGCAGCAGCGAAAGCAAGTTGTCGCGTGGCAAATAGCAATTGGGTGTTATCTGTTAATGTTATGTTACCTCTTACCTTGTCTCCTAAGCAATCGCGTATTCTGTTATTCTTATTCTTAGCATGACCGTTACGTTATAAAAACCAACTCCCAACTCCGCACTTTCCAAACTCGAGTTTTCAACATGAATCGGACTCTTACCTTCTTCGTTGTTATTTTCTCCGTCGTTTTGGCGGCGGCGGCCTCATCGGAAGGCGGCGACGAGGAGCCGCTGATCCAGCAGGTGGTGGGCGACGGCGGCGGCCTCCAGCTGGGAGCAGAGCACCACTTTTTGGAGTTCAAGCGCAGGTTCGGGAAGGCGTACGATTCAGAGGAGGAGCACGATTACAGGTTCGCAGTGTTCAAGCATAACATGCGCCGCGCTCGGCGCCACCAGAGAATGGACCCTTCGGCGACGCACGGCGTGACGCGATTCTCCGATCTTACGGCGTCGGAGTTTCGAAATAAGGTGTTGGGTCTGAGAGGTGTGAGGTTGCCTTCGGATGCGAACAAGGCTCCCATTCTCCCCACTGATAATCTTCCGACTGATTTTGATTGGAGAGATCACGGAGCCGTTACCCCTGTCAAGAATCAGGTACCAAATAAATAAATAATAGTAATATTGTTTGTGTTTAGATTTAGAATGTTTGGTTTTGACTGGTTGGGGAATTAGGGTTCGTGCGGTTCGTGTTGGAGCTTCAGCACCACTGGGGCTCTTGAAGGTGCTCACTTTCTGGCTACAGGGGAACTTGTCAGTCTTAGCGAGCAGCAGCTTGTTGATTGTGATCACGAGGTTTGTTTCCTTTTTTATATGCTCTGAATCTCTCCCTAATTGCATGTTAAGAGACTTCATTCATGTCCTCTGTAAATGGGTTGAATTCTTAAATTAATCATTGGTACAAGTGATTGGTTCATTAATTAGCAGTTATCTTCATGTGCAGTGTGATCCAGAAGAAGCAGGTTCTTGTGACTCAGGGTGCAAGGGTGGATTGATGAATAGTGCTTTTGAGTACATCCTTAAATCTGGTGGGGTGATGCGCGAGGAAGACTATCCTTATTCTGGTAGCGATCGTGGGAGCTGCAAATTTGAGAAAGAAAAGATTGCAGCCTCAGTGGCAAACTTCAGTGTCATCTCACTCGATGAAGGCCAGGTGGCTGCGAATCTTGTGAAAAATGGCCCTCTTGCAGGTGAGTGTAGTGTACCTAAATGACTGAATCTGTTTAATATCACATCACATCACATGGCTCATATGATATCTTGTAACTTTGAATGCAGTGGCCATAAATGCAGCATATATGCAGACATATATAGGAGGAGTATCATGCCCATACATATGTTCAAGAAGGCTTGATCATGGGGTCTTACTGGTGGGGTATGGTTCAGCTGCATATGCACCCATTCGGTTGAAGGAGAAGCCATTTTGGATCATTAAGAACTCTTGGGGAGAGAATTGGGGAGAAAATGGATACTACAAGATTTGTCAGGGACGAAATGTCTGTGGGGTAGACTCCATGGTTTCAACTGTGGCTGCTCTTCATACAACTGCTACTCACTAGGATCGATCTTAACTATTTGCTATCTGTTTTGTTTTTTTCTTACTGTAAAACATTTATGCTGCCTTTTTTTTTTTAAACCGCTGCCAAAGCAATTAACCTATGTATGAAATGTTAAAACAGATCTATGTTATGTTATGAACGAGGATTTCCTCTTCATTCACAAAATATCACACTTTTAACGTACAGTGCCAAAATTAAGCAATCCCCAATCAAAGTAACATTGTAAAGTTCCTTATTTCAACTTAGTTTATTTATCTATTTCTATGTAATAAATTTAAGTCTTAAAAATATGATACTCATACAACTTTTTTTTTGCTGACTCTTATACGTACTTCTTTTTATATATATTATTTTGTGACAGATATAAACCTTTAAATCAGATAAACACTTATTTCTTAACTTATTTTTAAATTTTAAAAAACAAATATAAACTTTTATATTAAATCAACTAATCATAATTTTTAAATTATCATAAACATTTATCAATCTAATTCACTATAAAACTTTTCAAGTTAATTCGCGTTGGGTTGTAAACTTGTAATATTAAATGCACTGACCCAAACCCAAACCTTGCGCACCACTGATCTTGGATAGGTGAAAGTGTTTTTTTTTTTTTCAAAAAATGTGACATCATATTTTAATACATAAAAGTTTAGCTAAAGTTGAGTCAAGTCCCCAAAACCCAGCAGCATCAAACTAATTCTTAAGACTAAAAAGAATCTTATAAATTACTCATCAATAAGATCTCACATTAACGACAGAATTCAAATCCATCCATGTCCTCATAATGAGTCTTATTCTTTTTAACTAAACCAACCTTTGTTTCATAAGTCCACGTTGATACCAGCTAATATACTTTTGTTTTTAAATACTACTAAATCTTTTCCATTATTAAGCAAATTAAGAGATCAAAATAAGGATTTATTTTTTGTAAATTAAAACAAATAAAGATATGAATATTAAGTCTATCTGGAAGTTATAATTATTACACTTAGACACACCTGCCTAGCTCACAAAGTTACTCCCCTAATTGGGAATATTTATTCCCTCAATGGATAAATAAACAAAACGGCACAAAGCTCCAAGGATTCCACCGCATACAATCACTGAGACTAGTTACATCAAATGAAAGAATCAATACAACTCCTCGTTCTTATTAATGCAATTTAAGAGCAGAGCATATCATTCCTCATCATCCAGCAAGGAGAACGAGAATGGGTGGAACTTGTACCCATCGCCCTCATAAAACTTGTTTTGAAATTCCACCCAGTGAAGACGTAACGCATGCAAGAAGGCACTCAGAGTTTCCATGACAAGTAACACTCCAACCGTAGCGAAAATGAAGACAATGAGACCCACTATCAGGATAATCACATTATTGTACCTGCAACATCAACCGGAGCAATTACCAGTCATTCTCCAGACAAACTATTTTTGAATTTAACATAAATTTATAAATTTAACATACCCCCATGCCATCAACAGAACCTTCTCATAGAATACACTTGATAACTCTGAATGAGCAAGACTGGGTACAGAAAAGAAAAAATATCAGTAAATGCATAAAGCAATTCAATACATGCATCAAACATATCTATAGAAGAATAGATAAACATAAGTAATAAACTGCATAATGTGATTGTGATGTTCCTAACCTTGTTTCTCTAGTGGAACTCAAGCATTACTATTAGAAAAGAACATTTGCGACTTATAGACATACCTAAGGGCCCATAGACGGAGGTAAGAAGCTGTATTAGACACTGCTCCAAGTACAAATTCTATAGTATGTATGAGTTGATGTACAAAGACTTCGCTGAACTCAAATTCCCCATGACCATGGGAATCATGGTTTGACTCCACTTGCAAGCTCTCATCTGTACTTTCAAGTGGAGTATAGGATTCAACCCCGTGCCTCTGAAGTGGCAAAATATTAGAACTAGAACAGATAAAAGTCCCATGTAAACACAAAAAGTACAAAAGTAAACATACAGCTTCATGTTGCTTCTTCAAAATAAAAGGTTTTGGCAATAGCATCCAGGGCACAGAGATAACAGCAAGAAGCAAAAGCGTAAGCTGGTAAAAAAACAGAACAGAGCATGTAAGATTATTCATCTATAAATACATAATTAAAATTTAAAAAGATGCCAAGGGAGTGTTGGAAGTTAACCAACCTGCAGATTTTTCTGACCAGGAAAAAGTTGGTTCTCACCCAAATCATCTGTGGGGCTCAGGAACATGTAGATCAGAATATGGTACAAATCAGCTTGAGAACCAGTGGCCCACTTGACAATAATAAGAAGGGATAGGTAGCCAAATAGACTGTTGAGAAATATCATCTGGGGAATGAACATGAACCTGAGAGGGAAACATTGAAATTAAAAAAAAAAAAAGTACATTAATGTTGAGTTAGTACGGAAGTCATACTGACAGAAAGAATCAGTGATTTGATTGCAGATGCAAATAACTGCACAAAACTACAAAGTAGTTTTTATCTACCCCCTGTTTTCTATTTTCTATCCTCAAGAGTAAGATTTTACCATAAATATTACCAATCAACTTACCACACATTTATGCTGTTTCTAAAGAATATGGCATTGAAATAGCTCATCACAATTCCAAGGTTCATTTGAGCAACTCCAAGAAGAATTGACATTTTCATTTTCAATGAGTTTAGGAATGGTAGTTCACTTCGTGTGCCATGCCATACAGGATCCACTCCAAAAGGATAAGTGTCACGCACTTTTATCAGGCCCATTGTTGTAGCATCCCTGCATCAAAAAGAAAGTATACAAAAAAAAAAAAAAACATAAAAGACTGAGTAAATTTTTAAAAGCATAAAGAACAATAATAAATGTTACCAATCAAGGAGTTTAATTTACCGGCAAGAAAGGTCACGACAGTCATAAGCAGAGGGCGCGAAGAGTGCGAATGGGACAGAAAAGAACTCGTTATAGATAAAGCCAGTGTAGATTGAGAATATTGCCATCAACAAAATAACATAACGACCTCCAAAAGTCATCTCCGTGATGTCATCAAGCTTCTGTTTTTTACGCGAAAATTCCATATTAGAAGACTGGTTGAAAGCACACAAACACTTAAAATATATATGCAAGGGGAATAAAGTAACACATCACCAAGCAGAAATTGATAGCAAATTTAGGGTGGTCATTTGGTTTGAGGAAATATTTTCTAGTTTTACATTTAATTATAAAATGTCACCTTGTCTTCAGAGATTTATATAGGAAACAGTGAAAACAATTTCATTTGTATAGAAAACAATAGAACTATAGAAGTTATTTTTACATTTAATTATAAAACGTCACCTTGTTTTCATATATATTTACCATGCATAGCACAAAAGATATACTCATACATTTTCTACTAGGTGGAGAAAATCTGCTTAATTACTCCCATTAAAATATAAAAGCTTACTTTCCATACTTTTCTTAAAGGATGATTTTTTCAAGGCAAACTAAAAGGTTACCTGGCTAGAAAGTTTCTTCTCCCTGATTATGAAATATAGAGCTGCCAGTAGTAAACATATTCCATGCCCCCAATCACCAAACATTACAGCAAAAAGAAATGGAAAGGTAACTACAGTATACACAGTAGGATTTGCCTCCTGATACTTAGCAACCCTGAAATATTAGTATAAAAGTTAAAGTATAATATTGATATCTTTACAAAATAAAAGTAAAAAACAAATAAAGAAACAAGTTCTTAAATTGTTAAGAATATAACTGCAGCAGTCTCTCTTTCACATTCCAATATAAGTTTTGATCAATATGTTCAGAAATTAAGGCACTAAAATGGGTTAGAAATCATTGAATTTTAACCTTTATATTTGAATTGTTTAGATGATATGGACTTTAGAATTCACATTTCTAAATAATAAATCAATGAATTTCCTTACAGGTTTCAAATCTTGTCCATGTGATCATCCTATTTGAAGTTTTACCTTGTGGCTGCTAATCTAATTATTTCAGTTTGCCTCAGACATATTCAACTCAACCTAGTACTTTATAGCTATAAAAAGCTGGACAAATACCAAGTGGAGCCAGAATACACCTCCAACTCTATCTAAATATGATGTAAAATTGATAGTTATACTCAAGACATGAAATATCCATCAATATTTCAATTTAAAATAAAAATCATTTATAAGTTAATTTTTTCTGAGAGTTGACTATAAACCAGGTCTAACGAACCACACAATGATATACTAATATATATCCACAAAACAAAAATAACTTAAAAGTGAGTCAACATTGGTAGAACTAGTATAAGGGTCCTCTTCCTGTAGGAGAACAAAAAACTTCATAGATTGTGAAAATGAATGATCTAATTATAAGACAAACAATACTACCTCTGGTCCTTATTATAAGAAACAAGTGATAGTGTAAAAAGTATTATTTGGTACATCCAAATTTTAATGGTATATTGCACATTAAACTTACAGTGCAAGCTTATTGCAAACACATATCATGCAAACAACATGAATGCTACACTTATTCTGCACATATTATCAATAACTAAACCTCTTTTTTCCACACACACTACTACAAATATAGGGATAAAAAAGGGAAAATGAAAACACTATGATGCTCACCCATATGAGTCAATAATTCCTTGAAAAGAAGAAGTAAATTTGTTTGTACGAAAATAGGTAGGTGGCAAATCCCTAGTTTGCAAAACTTGGAAAATGGCATTGACTTGAGAATTAGAGTCCAATGCTGCCCGCTGTAATACCTCCTGGATCTGAAAATTCAAGGTAACATGTTCCATGAAATCAATTCTACAAAACCCACCAAGTTATTAACTCTGGTTAGGCAAAATGAAAATTCATTTAAAATTAAGGATCACAATAACAATAAATACCTGCTTAGTTGCAAAAACAGGACTCCACCCCTCAGCCACAAGACATTTCTTTGTCACGTCAAGGCTCAGCATGTTCAGGGTATGATGAATAGATTTCTCCTTCCTCACCTTCATGAATTTAAAGAATATTGTCAAGAAAAATTAAACATCAAGACCAATAGAAAATAAATTAATCTACAAGTAAATTGTATAATTGAGAATGAAAATTTATAATTAATCAAATCAAAAGCATGATAAAGTAGGTGATCAGGCATATGAACTCATGTTCATCCCATGCATAATACAGAACATTGTTAGTTTTTATTTTTGACATACCAAAATATCCCAATGCTCAAATTGAGCGCCAATAGTATTGAGCAAGTTATTCCGATGCAGTAGCCCAGCATCTATAGTGGTCTTCAATTCTAAAAGTCTTCCAGAAACCTGCAGGTGAATTTTTTTAAACCGTTTAGAGATAAATCCAAAAAATTGTAACTTCACTAATACATTGCACAAACATATAAAGATGAAGCTTCTTCTAAATAAAACATGTGTTGCATTCAAACAGTATGGCAGCAAAAAACTTGGGATGTGTGGGAGGAAGAACAGAAGATTTTCCTTAGGAAAATTAAGAACTAATACACAAACCTCTGTAATCATTTGAGCTTGCTTCCCAAGTTCCTCGGCAAAAGGGTAACGATTAGCACCAAAGGCTTCACATATTTTCAGAATCTTGGCTTTTGATTTTTCACCAGCATAGAAGACCACAAAAACATTTTTTTCAGTCTGCAGATGAACATCCATAAATCGTCATAGGATAGAATATAAAAAACAGAAAAATATGTCAAAAGGTAGAAATTTATTTCAACAAAAAATGAAGAATCTCATTTATTATATGTTCACGAGCAACCATAGATTTATAGGTATAGCAGATACCAATATTAGAAGCATAATACAAAGAAGCAGGTAGCCAGTTTTATTATTAAAATAGAAGACTACAGAGCTTATCACTCAATAATCACCTCCATTTTTCAATTTGCAAATCCCAAGGAGTCCAACACACAGGTAAAGAAAAACCAAGATACAATACAATTGAAGAGCTTGATCTATTCATATTTTAAATGAAAATTAACTATTACTGTTATGAGACGAATCTGTCAATGCATCTTTTTTGGTGGGCATGGCAAGCTGTGATATGTGTGTGCATAATGTATCATTGACAAGAATCAATAGCCAACAAACCTAAGTAATTAGACCAACAAACTCCCATTTATCTAATAGGGTTTATGTAATGATGCAAAATAGCACCCATTACATGTACAAACATTAAATAGAGACAATGAATGCATCAAGACTAACATGCAATCAGCCCATGATTTCAGAATGGTCTATCTATCAGCTATAATGAAAGAAGCAATATAAGAATGTTAACAATAGCCCGGTGCCTGCAACAGTACAACTCATTATTTTATTTCATAGATTCTCTGTAGATTTGGGGAGGGGGGGCATTCACCTTTTCTCCAGAAACAGGGTCCGTGATGGGATCCTCAATAGTAGCCTGCCTCAAAAATACATTTCCTCTAGTAGCACGAAATAAAATTCTCTCAAATGCCATGGACTTTTCCCTTGGAACAAGACCTGCTAAAAACCCCAACTGAACTTGCTTTGATGAATCACCAGACAATTCCTTCACAACAAATCAAACAGCAGGGACCAATTCATTAAAAGGTTATTATCAATAGTGTAAAAGAAAATCAGCTATGAGCAGGTAAGGAGTTTACTTGGTCCTGCAATAAAGGTGTTTCCATAGATTCACCACTCAGATGATGTGATCCAAGTTCTCTGTGCTGCTCTACGGCTCGGCTTTGAGCTGAGTGGAAAAACTCACCAGCCTGAAAAACGGAAACAACTAATTAGTGATTAACCAGTAAATATAAGCATTTTATAAATCTTAGTCTGTATCTCTCTTAAACTTGTAGAAATACATGTCTTGCCAAGCTCTAATACTAAACTCAACCCCAAAAGCTAGCTCAAGGTGGGAGGATTGCCCAGGTCTTATAAGAGTATTTTGGCCATATTCCTAGCCAATGTGGAACACCTTAACACATAAATATTTTCTATTTACATTTGTCCAATATAATTAAGGAAAACTCGTTAATTTACCATTTTTCTAGTTATTTTCATAACTATACATCATGAAAGGGCATAGTGATCCTTATAGGCATTGTACCTTCTGCAGAACTAGCTTATACTCCACAAGCTCGTTGTATGACCTTTGCAACTTTTCACCATTTGCATTCATCTCAACTAACTCTGACTCAATATCTGTAATTTTTACCTACAACAAGACATACCAGATGTCAAGTTATAAAAGAAAGTGGAAACCAACTTCGTCCACAAGCATGGTCACGTACCTCAAGGTCATCAATGTTCACATCAATGGGTGTTGTAGAATATTTTGGTGAAACACCAGCCTTCAACATTTGCTCCTTGAAAAAACGCAATCTACGAGCCATTTCTCCACATCTTTTTATCTTCAAAAGGACCAATATAAATCCCAAACAAATTTAAAACATAAAATCAATACTTTGCCTTATGATAAAACAAAAAAAAAAATATTGAAACAAAGAGAAGAAAATACAATTGAGTTTGGAGGACAACAAATCCCCTTTAATGTAAGAGCAAAATCACAAAACCATAGAGAGAAATAGAAAACATCGATGCAAGCAATATATCCACCAATAATGATCATTTAATACAATTAAGAGCATCATGTCCAGGTTCTAGAAACATAGCAGAAAACAATCGCACCTGAGCTGCATAGGTCCGCTGAAAAGGACTCTTGTCTGCATTGAGCTGGAAACAACATAAACATTGTGATTAGAAAGACCTCTCAAATCATTTATAAAAAACTAGTCAACAACAGGCTTGCTTAATTCATTATTGTAAGGATAATCATTTTCCCCAATCTGTGCCACACAGTCCTTTTTAACTTGATTAGATACAGTTACAAACCAAACCTATGACAGACACAAAAAAAAGCGTATAGCGATTGACGCAGCGAGATTATGATGAATAACATCGTCTCCGCTGCTTCCGAGTTCTAATGTCGAGACTCTGTTTCTGTCATCAAACACTAGTTTCACCAGTCGATTTAAGAAGCAGCGCGATGAAGCTCAATTATATACAAAAAAAAAAAAAGTCAAATTGAGTACGACAGTGAACCTGGACTCGTTTTCAGCAAAAACAAATCGCAGTCTCTTTTCAGATCGATAAGCAGATAGATAGATAGAGAAATTGTGCAGAGAGAGAGAGAGAGAGAGAGAAAGAGGTTTATGGAAGAGTAGTACTGACATCTTTGAACTGAAGGAGGCCAAGGTCGCCGATGTAGGAGACAGTGAGGTGAGCGGATTCCATGGGGATGATGAGCTGAACAAGTTGCATCGGCTCCGAACGGAACAGATCCATCGGAGGACAACAGCCTCCACGTGCTACCTCTCCCATTCTCTCTGATCTCACTCTCTCAACTACGGCTTCAGAGAGACTTACTCGTCTATTTCCCCACCCCTGCTCCGCTCTTTCTCTCTCTCAATAATCTCCTTCTCGAATCACTAGCTTCCAATCCTTACACGTATTCACGTTCCTTCCTTGTTTCGTTTCTCTTCTTTTTTTTTCAGCTACAATACTTTTTCCTCCCACAATTTAACAATTTACATCCCTAATTTTTTTTTAACAATTTAATCTTTTTAACCTTTTGGCTTTTGTTATCTATTTACTTTAGAAAAAAAAAAAAAGTTTCCTAGGGAAAAACTGTTTCCGATAATATTTTCAGTTAAAGTTTCCACACTTAGAGTTATCTTTGTCCAGAAATTTATCTCTAATTTTGAACATTGCACTTATTTGTATAATTTTATCTTTATTTAATTTTGAATTTTGTAAAAAAAAAACTTTGTCTTTATCCTCTTTTTTTCTAAAAAAATTTATAGATCTCCAATTAATTTATTATAATTCTGAATAATATTATATTTTTTTTAATATGATACTATCTGTTTTGTCTATTTTTATTTATTTATTTATTATGCCCCACATTTTATTCATCATTATTTTTCTCTTTTTTAATGTATAAAAAATTAAGAATAGATAAAAAAAAACATATTTAAGAAAAAAAATATTATCTTAATAATTTTTTAAAAAGACAAATAAAAAAAAATATTTTTTTTCTAGAAGGAGAAATATAAAGCATCAAAAGAAATAATCAATTATATTGAATTATTATCCAAATAAGGGAATGAATCGTTTTCACCATATATAAATGGTTGACAATTAAAAAAATAAGGTAATGTATTTAAAAAATAATCTCATCAAATTAAAGTCAGACGCGTAAATGCTTTCTTACTTTATATATTTTCTCCCTCATTTTCTAAGGTCCCACCTTTATTTATAAGTTATTCAATTATTAAAAATATCACGCACAAATAATTATTTCTCCCTATTGAATTCAGATAAAAAAAAAAAATCAATGAATACGAAAATGACACAAATTCTAAACGATAAGGTTATACAAAAAAAAAAAAAAAATCTAAACGATGGCTCTGCAGGATAACGTGGGATCAAACGAGCAGCAAACTTTAAAGAAAGAGAAAAACAAAATTAAATGTTTTTAGTTCATAAATTTAGAAAATTTATCGGATAATCCTTCAAATTCAAATTCAAATTTATAAAATATTTCTTATAGTCCCTGTCGCATTATATTTTTTTTTTATTGAATTTTCACTTTTGGTTAACAGAAAAAACCAGTAAATATAATTAACTGTTTCAGATTAAATGACAAGATTTATCCGTAGCTGTGACGGACGAAGAAACTGCCTACATCTGGCATTCGTGGTGCGACATTAGACATTATGATAGTCTAGAGTGTCCGTTTGCTATCATTGATTTATTTTTATAACCCATAAAAATAAGAGTACCAGAAGTTGCCAATAACTCGCATATGATATTTCAATCGTGGAGTATAATAAAAAAAAGACTAAAACCTCTAGAAAAACTAATACAAGCAAAATCCGTCCTAATAGATCATTCACAAGACACCGTATAAATTTATAAAAATATATATGTACGAAACATTGAACTCCGGATACATAATGAGGTTAAAGAATAAAAAACAGTAACCACTACTATAAGTTACAACAGCACCCTGTCTCGTCTCGTGTTATCAAGATCTTTTTACGCTGTCACCCTGCATGGTAACAAATCCTTCTGTGGCTAGAGTAGTAATTGCACTCCTTAGCTGCATACAAGAATTACCCCATTAGTTAATTTATCTTTTAGATATAGAGAACAACGCATAAACACACAGGTTGACTAAAATCCTTACATCATTAAGATGAACTACGTTACCAATATCCTGTTTCTTCAATTCTTCCAACAACTGCATAATCATTTTAACTACATTAGAAAGTCATAGCAAACTTGACATAATCTAGTGTATACTTTCATACAGAACAAACTACCATACCTCCAATAACCGCATAGATGGTCCCCCAATCTGCATTTTATCCATGATTATGTTGCGAGTTGCTTGTTGCAGACTTTCTCGTCTCATCCTTTCACTTGCGGAAACTCCAGTAGTTATAAGATCCATATCAATAGTTCCTGTGAAGAAGAAAAATAACATATTAAACACATTTTTATCTAGTTTGTCTAGGTGGAAACATAAGAATAGGCTTGATTGGAAAACTACCAGTAGCGTGATCCGTTGCAGACTGCTGCATTGCAACTTCCAAAAGCCGAAATGCCTCCATTACATCATGTTTTTCAACCTGTTTGCATCAGGTTATTAATAAATAACTATCCATACTATTTCATATATGCACATCATGAAGAAACTGAGTCTAACTAACCCATTCTGAGAAGCGCATCCGAGCCAATGCTTCACTTAGGCGTATCAGACTCTCAATTTGCCTTGGCGTTGCTGTTATCACCTATTTAATTGATTGGCAAGATGAGAAAACACAGAAAGAAACACATGAAAACTTGAAAATCAGCACAATTAAAACATCATAGATCAATTCATTCATATCACAGATATGGATACTAATTATACACAATAACAGTGATTGGGGACCTATCACACATTCTTAGTTGTGAGAAAATTATTCTGCTTGTTACAGCAAAAATGGTGAACTCTCGTTTTCAAAATTGATTGGTGAGCAATTGAGCAATACTTTTAAGAAAAAAAATTAGTTAAGCATTACAAAGAATGGAATCATTTTGAAGAGGAAGATATTACCTTTTTGCTACTCCCAGGAAAGTTTCCTCTTTTTCTCATTTCTACGTAGCCTCTAGTCAATTCTTCAGCAGCTTCATCAGAAAGCTGTGGGTGCATGTGCTGTCGGGCATAGCTAACGAAATCAGTTAATGTAGAAATGTCCAACACATCCTGCTCCATGCTCTATAATTACAGACACAAAACAAGTGAGTAATAGCACTGAAGTTTGGATCTTAAACATTGAATGAGATGATTGCAAGTTTTCTAAACCTCAGGATTCTCAAAGTGTAGGGACACAATATGTTTGGCAAGGCGCCTGTCAGTCTGTTCATCAGCCTTGTCAAGCATCAAGTAGATTAAATCAAATCTGCAAGATAATTCAACAACAAGCTTAAACTTATAGCTTACTTCTCAAACTATGATTTGATAGAGAGAATTAACCAATTTAATAGCATGTTTAATATTCGTCTTGCTTAGCAATGAATCAAAAATATCAGAGGTGATTCCAACATAAAACATAGCTTATAGATTTAAGATGCCTCAGTAGTAAATTGCAAAAATGTGCCGCCAGACCCATAATTTATCACAGCTTATGTGCAATATCTAACCTGGACAAAAGAGTGGGAGGAAGGTGTATGTTGTCAATGACAGACAAGCGAGGATTATATCTTGACCCACTTGGATTTGCACAAGCCAACACTGAAGTCCGAGCATTGAGAGAAGCAATAATACCTGCCTTTGCTATTGAAACGGTTTGTTGTTCCATCACCTGGAACAAACAGAGACAGGTACATTAGTAATTAAATAGTACAGAAGATAGTCTTAGCCTTATAAGAATTGTAGGATAAATTTTAAAGAATTTTGGGAAAAGAACAGATATATGAAGAAAATACTTCATTGTCAAATATGCACAAAGAATTTGATCAACCTCGTGTAACATGCTCCTTGCATTGTCAGACATTTTGTCAAATTCATCAATACAGCATATACCTCGGTCACTCAAAACGAGGGCACCACTCTCTAAAACCTGAGATGTAAGCAAAATTAATTAGAATTTGGCTTCATTGTGTTTCTTGTGTAGAAGGTAGTAAAATATATTCACGAGACACACAGTTTCTCCTGTTTCGGGATCCTTGGTTACATAAGCAGTCAATCCAACAGCTGAACTTCCCCTTCCACTGGTGTAAATGCCACGTGGAGATAGTTTGTGTATGTATTGAAGTAACTGGGATTTGCTTGTCCCAGGATCACCAACGAGAAGAATATTTATATCCCCTCGAAAGTTAGCACCAGAAGCTAACTTCAAAGCATTGCCACCAAAAAGCTGCAAACAAGTATAAACTAGCATCCTTAGAAAATTGGTCAAGCAATCAATGAATGCATAACTAAAAAGATGCCTAACCTGACAAAGAAGACCTTTTTTCACATCATCTAGCTCCCAGATGTTTGGAGCCAATGATCTTGTCAGTATTTCATATATATCTGGCCGTTTTGAGAGTTCCTTCAGTTGAGCCACCTGCAACTCATACAAGCATGCAATTAGCAAGTGCATAAAGCGAGCAGTGGATTTTATAGAAAATAGATATAAAGTACAAACTGCACCTTTTCTTCATCATAGAAAACTTCTGCATTTTTGTCTGGACCATTATCAACATCCACAGCATCCTCTACCAACATCCTGGACTTATCAGTCTTCTTTAAGTGAAGACAATCAATATACGTCTGCAACATAAAGAGGACAAAAGATAAAAGTCAATTAGCCAGCATAATAATGTAAAAGAATTAAGAACATATAACACATACCTTGAACAATGACTTGACAGTTCTCTGTGTTGGTCCAACCCTGACACTCATAGCCCTAAAAATACCAGTCACCTGATGAAAACAAAACATGTTATGTGTTGATTAAACAAGCTTGTTATTTGTCACAAAGTATGTCACAGTACATTAGTACTACAGTCTCACCTCAACTCTGTCACCTGGCTTTGCAGTATCCACCAACTTGTCATGCATCAGTAAGCTAACTGTGTGAGGTGTTCCTCCTTCAGGAATCTCATCGGGTGTCTCCTGGACTCTCACAATTTGCTTGTCAGCAAACCTGATTATAAAAGAAAAATATATATGTTAACTCTGGTTTTATGGTTACCAGAACTGACATCTAAGCTCAAAGCTCATAATTTTACGCAGAAAAGTTACAAATAATAACAAGAAAATATTTAAAATAGGGTCAAATGGCCATGGTCATCATCCCATTGATTGTGTCACTAAATTCTACCCAGTATGCTTCAATTATAATAGTTTTTTAAATCCCTGTATGCCTGAACCTCTAGACAAAGGAATCATGGTTCTTAACCTTTGTCACAAATTACCTGATTTTAGGTTGACATTTGATTCAGTTATACACTGGACTCAACCAAAGGTTAAGTTTAATCTAAATTGACAGAAAGATGAATTTTATTTACTAACATAACATAGAAAGAGTTAAGTAATCTTTAGAACAATAATAATTCCCAAGGCACTTTATTAGTTATTCTCATAAGGTATATAGAGGTAATAAAAAGGTGAGTTTAGTGGAGAGTGACAACCGATCCAGAAGCTTAACTCCTACGACCAGTTATTCCTCTATGTTTTACTTTGCCAGAAAATTTTCTGTCAGCCACATATTGCTCAAAAGCAAAAATCTAAAGTAACTGAATAAATGGAAAAGTGGAAAAAATCAAAGGAGACTCGCTCCAGAATCTGGCTCATTCAAGTATCATACCACATTATCCCACAGTCAAAATCAAGTGTTCCCATTCCAAATTGTTAACTTACAAGCTTTTTTTAATACAGATAAGATAAGATGGAGGTGCCCATTACCTGCATCTGTTGTGAACAAGTGTCATAGAGTTTCTGGATTGGCACTCTTCCCTCAAACATATAGTAGGCTCGGTTATCCGACCTAAAAACAACAGTAGTTAGCAAAACATTACATATCTAAAGATACAATAAAATGACAAGTCAGTAAGTACATAAAATCACCTCTCTCCACAGGAACTGGCTCGGAGAAGAATCTACACACAAGACACCTAAATATAGCTTCCCTGATCTCTGGAATGATTGAACTGCATCTTATAACCATTCCCTTCAGTGATACCATCCTCTCAATATCTATTAAAAAAAATGCCCTCGTGTCATTGTATGAGTCCAATTGTCTACAGTAGTAAGTAGTAACTCTGAATAATAATTTAGTTAAAACTCACCAGACGGGTTCAAATTTCTCATAGAGGTTGAAGTTCTGAGATTGAAAATACGGGTCTGAATGTGCTTCTCGAACATAGGCTTCAATTCGCTAACCATGTTCATCAAAACCAAGTCAAAGATGGCAAGCACCTCAAGAGGGTACCTAACCATCTTAGTGTACAAATCAGGATCGTGATCAAACACGTCACTCGCATCGACATCAAGAGAATCTCCTTCTACTTCAATGACCTGTCTGATCAGTTTCTCATACTTCCCTTCGGCGTTCAAGTGCAACCCGTCATCGTCACCCTGCGACGCTTCTCTGAAGTTCCTCAAAAACCTCTTAATCGCGTCATTCACGTCTTCCACGCTTATGTTAGTGCCCCACACGAAGGTGGGCCTGGCATCGTCCATATCGAAGGCGTCGCCGCCGTCCGACGAGACAGGCACGTCATCGGTGGTGGAGGTTGGCGTGGCGGGAACGCGCCCGCCGCCACCTCTCTGACGGGAGCGCGGCGCAGATGGAGTGGCATCGGAGGAGGCGAATCGGGAGCGGCGCTCTGACGGGGTCCCGAATGCGGAGGGAGTGGAGGATCTCCGGCGGCGTCTAGTCCCCGGCGACGAGAAGGTGTTTCCGATAGGGCTGGAAAGGGAGTCGTCGGGGGATGAAGGTCCTGAAAAAAAGGGGTTTCAACAAAATTCAAAATCGGAAAACGGAAAACACAAGAGAAACAGAGAGAGATACGAACCATTGTTGAAATTGGGAGGAGAAGAATCGGAAGCCATGGCTTTTTGGCGCGCAAAAGAGAAGAAAGTGTGTGTATGGAGTAGTGAGTAGGGATGAATAGCTGCAAGATATGGCGGGGAAAGAGTTGAAGATTCCCGCCAAAAGCTGTGGGCTTCGATCTGGGCCTTGAAGTTGCCGCGTTAAACTTAAATATATGAACGGTGGTTTGTCGAGCCCATTTACTTTAGTAATCAGAATATAATAAGATAATTATTTTAAAATATTGTAATCAATTATTTGATGCATTAAATATTAATATTGTAATAAACTATTTTATCTTGTCTAATTTATCAATATAGTATATTTTCTGTTCAAGAAAAAATAATGGGGTTAGAAAATAATATTATAAGATAATTTTTCTCTTTCTCTAATTTTTATCTGGTCTCTCTTTTGTTTTTCTTTCTCTCTTTATAATTTAATTTATATAGACATTGAATTATTCACAAATTTTGAGGATTTGTAATATAATTTAGTTTTTAATCCCAATTGATGATTTTGTCTCGATTTTTTTCAATATTAAAATGACGAGAACATTTAAAAATATTATACGTTTATCATGGTAATCATTATAATAAAATAAGTATGGAATGTACTAGTTCATAACTAATATTTATTTTTTATTAATCATATTATTGATACAAAATATATATTTATTTAAGAGATTGAGTCTCAGTTATTACATATTCAATGAGTCTCTTTTCTAGTTTTTCTATGAACCAATATTACTCTAGTTAAAGTTTAATTAACTTAAACGTTTAGATTAAAAAAAATCATTTGCACGTGGAATTATGGTAGAAAATGAATTTATAAAAGCTATTTAAATGGTAACTCGATATATCCTCTCTTGTAATTATTAAAAAAAAAGTTATTTACTCAATTCCATCCGTCTTAACACTTTAACAAGAGGTCGATATAATTGTAGTACATTTAAAAAATAAATAAATCAGGAATCCATCATTCCTTTTACAACTATAAAATAATGTTCATAGAAGTAGAACTACACAATAATAATTGTCATCAATTTTAAAACACTTTGGTTTTAAAGGCCATTTGAGGTTGTTTTCGATGATAATGACATTTTACATAATATAAAATTCGAGGTGATTAGATCAGCATCTAATGTCTAGTTAATTACATTAAGTAAAGCATCAAAACATACTTGCTATTCTACTTTCCACATAATATATCATAGACAAGAATCAAATGAGCAATATTGTTGATGTGTGTACATTCTCATGGCATCCAGCGATGGTCGAATTACATATAAGTAAATTTAAGTATTATCATGTCTCGAAGTTGGATTTGACATCTAAATAATAGTGAAATAAGTGATTTCACATGTCAAAGCAAGAACAGCAAAAAAACAGGATAACAAGATAGCAGTACAGTCGAGGAATTTGATTAAATTTCCACTTTCTTTTAACCATGTTTTTTACTATTTATATGAGTTAAACTTTGCTTAAAATTAAACATCCAAGTCAGTTTCACTATCGGGCCAACCTAGTAAGGAACTTGACCCCATCTTCAGTTTAATAAATCTCGAACGCTACGGCGAACATAACATTAATTAAAGGAGGGGGATATTGTTTCATGTTTGAAGTGCTTTAGTTAATCATATATACATTCTTAATTAATTAAAAGCTTTGCCGAAAGACATTTGCGATTTCATTGCTACCAACTTTAAGAAAGGTGGTTTTCTCATCTATACATTTAATTGTTTTCCGTATTAATAATTAAATGTCAGCAACGTCTTCATCTGAACTTAAATTGTTTATCCATCATAAAAAAAATAAGGATTTTCATATCACGACGAGCCAGAATTAGCAAGTCGATCATCTATCTATAACCCATTGGTGGAAGATCGAGAATCTACATGCAGTCTGGAAGTTTATTAATTAAACCTCTGTTAAGTTTGGTACGTGCCTCTCTCTATATTAATATTTGAAGCATATAAAGGATATATTCCTCATGAGGCTGTGTACGAGTATTCCTTATAGCTAGTGACTGTCCCTTTTCTATAAAATAAAGTTTGAGCGCACCCAGTTTATCTACTACTTTACTGCAAAAGCTATCTTGATTCAAACTAATTAGTTTCACAAGATGCCTGGCCTTTCATCACTTTTCGTGTACAGCACCAAATAAACTAAATGATTCTTCCCTTGTACTACATGTGTGTGTTTATGCGGTGCATATATGTACATTTCTACAAAAATATATATGTATATATATGTGAAAGTTAGGTTTCACATGTATCTAGATACCATTAGAAAAAAAATTCATACATATAAATCGTTTATATATCTCGAATTGAACCCGCATGTCAAGCAAGGAAATGACAAAAAAAAGCATATTAAAACGCAGATTCACATAATTAGGTAAAAACGCATTCTCGTTTTGTGGAGGCAAAAAGAAAAAGGACGAGCTTTTGTATTTGTGTTCAATTTAATGCCATCGAAACAAACAAAAGCGCCTACCGCGCTTTGAAAAACATCCTTGGCTCTCCAAACCGCAGATTAATATCTTCACTAGTTGTGTATGTTATCATGTTTGCTTGTTCCTATCTAGAAAGAAACATTGGGTTTGATGCAGCTTATAGACATGACAGTACAAAACAAAGTGTACTATTTATGTAGAATTAAATATTGACGATACAAAACTTGGCAATTTGTCCCAACTTTGGTTGCAGTATAATGGCGACAAAAGGGACTTGAAGTTGGAACATTATGATTAACAAAGATGTAAAAAGTGAATCACATCAAAACAACAAGACAAAACTGCCAAACCTATATGAGTAGGGGCATGTGCTACCAAACTCTATATAATTAGTAACAATGTATAATATATAATTGAGTGATTGGTATTTCAACCAAAACAACAACAACAATCTCCCTCAGTCTACGTTGATTAATGAACTTGTCTTGAACAATAAAGTCCTCCAAGAAGTCGCTAGTTGAATTAGTAAATAATAATGAGTATTTTGTTCCATTCTGCATTAATATCTAATGTTTTTTTTCCTCCAGAAATGAAGAAATAGTAAAGGTTTAGCTAGGGTCTGAAGGAAGAAGCTAGGGGAAATGGAAAAAATGGTTCCTGAGCAGCAGTGACTGATAGCTGTGGAGGCATAGTTGCACTTGCACCATCACGAGTATTAATGAAGGTTTGTTGATGAGGACCTTGATCATAAAGAAGACCAGTAAAAACATGTCCTCCAATGTTCACAGATGTTTGATACGCGATCTCATTAACCGTGTCATCCATAGAACGCACCTGAACGCAGTTGAATAATGCCATGGAACTCATAACAGCTGGAAATTTTAACTCCTGATCCAAACCTAATAAATTAGACAATTTCACAAAAAAAATGAGGAGGGTCGGGTTAAAATTATAATTAGAAAAAAGGAGCAGTGATTTTGAAACCAGCAAGCAGATTGAAGTTTCACCTAATTAAAAGATGTTGAATAAATATGTGATTGTTTTGTGACATAGAATAATAACATTAAAAGCATAATTAAGGAAAGGAAGGTGTTAGGGCTGTATATGTAAAGTAGAGTACTTGAATATTGGTGGTGCTTGTTGTGGCTTTTAGGAATATCTTCGTGAAGCTGAAGATTAGTAGTGAGTCGAGGTTGGTCCTGCAGTTTGTGGCGCCTTGTATCGACAGGAATCCAAGTGCTTCTTATATGGGTTTGGCAGTTAAAGGCTTTGTTCTTGCAGCAAGTTCTGCACCTTGAGTATGCACAATCCTTCTTCGCTTGGTTCCCACAGTCTTCACACTTTGATCCTTTTACCACTACTGCTTCCATCACTCTTGCGATCGATCTGCTGCAGGAGTGATAGAATAAAACAATAAATCTCTCTCTCTCTATATATATATATATAAGCACTTCGCGAGTTCAAAAAAATGATTTACACCATGGCCAAGCTGCCAAAATTGCACGGAATAAATTCTAGCTAAATTGGAGTAAAACCGATAAAGTGTGAACCAATAGCAAAATTTTACTGGAAAAAAGGTACGAGTAACAAGAAAGAGAAACAATTTATTAAATAACAGAGAGTGTACCAACGTGCATGTCTTTGGTCCACTCGTGAGTGAAATGACTTGGACTTTTTTAACTAAGATTTTTAGCCTCAAATCATGTATGTATATATAAGTTAATTTTAAAAATAAGAATTTTAAAAAATAAGTAAAAAAATTATTTATTAATATTTATTTTTTTTTAACTTAAAAATTATAATTATAATAAGAAGATTGAGAGGTATTCTTTTTTCATTAACAAAAATTAACATACTAATTTTTAATATTTTTTGATAAAAAAAATATTAATTATTTCAAAAGTTAATTTTACTAGGATTTAAGAGAAATATAAAAATAAATTTCGTATAAATAATTTTAGGTGACTTATTATAAAACTTCTTAATTTTAATTTTTTTTTTTATTAAAAATAAATAACTTTTATTTTATGATATTTTTACAAATTAGTGTTTGATCCGATTTTTATTTAAAAGTTAATTATAAGTTAAAAATAAACTACATCAAACCCTATGATAGAAAAAAAAAGATTCATTGATGATCAGTCACATTTTTTTATTTTTTTATGATATTAGTTACTATTTATGTTCTTTTTTATTTGTGTTTAATTAAAGTTGTAATGTAAAAACTAATAATATTTTTTAAGAAAGTTATTTATAATAAATAACTGTAAAACTTTTTATTTTTTCTTTTCACATCACATTAAATATATGTGTAAATTAATAATAAAAAAACAAAAAAAAACATATAATTGATGAAATAATAATTAATATAATTTTAAACTTTACAGATTAAATAAAATTAAAATAAACTGTCAGTTAAAAATGAATTGAGAGAGTAATTACAAAGACGATTATATATAGCATAAGTAATAGAATGAAGAAACATACCCAATATTGATAGAGATACACCAAAAGGATTAGTGAACAAGCCTAAACAGTAAACAAAATTATTCAATCTTATTCAAGCCAAAACGTAGGAGTTAATTTAAGATCTTTAACTACTTTGCGAAACCTTGCTGTCAAAAAACTACTTTACCAAACAGCGTTAGCTCGTGCATACATTACTTGTTAATTAACTTATTAGATTACACAAACTATCATGATAAACTTGTTAGATTACACAAACTATCATGTACCAAACAAATATTAAACTATCACATATACACATTAGGTATGTACGATTTAATTGGTGTCACCGCTACTAATTCAATATTTTGACTACGCTTGATGATATTGAATTTATTAAACTTGAAGTTTCACCCTGAATTTTCAGCCCCTTCCCCCCATCTCCATGGTTTGCACGATTTGTCACGTCCCACAAATTTAATCTGGTCAATATTGGTTTTTTGATAGATTTTGACTTTTAGAAATTGGATCTTATACTTTTAAAATGAGTTTGGGTTATGTTTTAGGTTCTTCTCACCTAGTTTGATTTTTAATGTATAAGTTTTTTTTAACAATTATGTATTACTAATAATCAAATATTTAACAGGTAATATTTTGTATAACATAATCTTATATTTATTTTAAAACATTTTTATAAAATGCATCTTAATTTAGGTTACGTTTTATTTTATTTTATGATTTAACTATACAAAATGTTATTATTTTTTTAATGTTTTTCTAATTCTCACACACACACACACACACACACACACACACACACACATAATGTTTTTCTAATTCACACACACACACACACACACACACACACACACACACACACACACACACATATATATATATATATATATATTTAAACAATAAAGATATACATGCTGCAAAATTTACCAAATAAATTCCTCATTCCATGGACACCAAACTCAATTTCGACTTCGAGCATGGTTGTTAGAACAAATCAAACATGAAGACGTGACAATTTTGCAATTAAAACCATTTCAAACTCGCACGCTACAGCAAAAATACAAAGTAATGGATAACTTTCACCTCACAAATTTTGCCACTCCCTGTAGAAATAGCTGTTTAAAAGCGAATTTTCACCAACAATGATTGAAAACCACAACAACACTCAACATAATCCCGTAATAGATAAAGGTGCTCTTCCCTGCAGAAACGTAATTAATTAATTAATATTTGATGCATCCGAATGTTGTGTGTTACCACAACTAAATCAGAACCAAAGTACTAGTAATTTCTAATTTCCAATCCACCACCAAAAACATAAAAATCAGCACAAGATGTACAAAAGCAGATCCAATTTTTTTTTTCTTTCATTTTTTCCATTAAGAAAATCATTCAGAATCAGTACATGGTATGCACATAAAAAAAAGAAAAAAAGAGAGACGTCAATTATTACATGTCCTAAAGATCTTGCCAACTGATATTTCAAATACAAATCATAATCAGGATTCTAAAAGTCAAACAACCTAACACAAATTCTTTCTTTCAAAGAATTCAAGAATGAAGACTCTTTTTTCTAGAAGAAGAGTCCCCAAATCAGTAGTAAGTTACAAAGCCTAATTAGGAGTCAGTAATGTGCTTAAGGCCCAAACCATGCTTGCCACGGACACACCCAGGCCTCACAAACAGATAAGGCGATTTCTTAGAACTGTGCATTTTCGAAAATGCCCTTTTCCCCAATTTCCTCATCCTTTGCCTCCCGAACTTGTTGCTCACATCCCATGGCACAAGCTCATCATCCAAACCATACCCATCATCATCCTCGTCATCATTACCACCACCAACATCAATATCAACATCATCATGGTGGTGATGGTGATGTTGATAGTGGTTAATTTCTAAACCTGATTCTTGCTCCGATTCATCAACACCATCGCGTCGATCTTGTAAACCCACGTCGGGATGAAGAAGAAGATGGCGAATTTCTTCAATTGGGGCATCGCTGGGAGAAGAAGAATCGGATTCGAACCAAGAAACGGAAGAATCCGAAGAACCGAATCCATCTATCTCCTCTTCGGCGTCGACGACGTCGACGAGTTCCCACTGCAAGAGAGAATCGTCGTTCACCTTCAAGAAATTAACCTGTTCGAGGAGGAGGAACTGCATCGATGATGAGGATGAGGATTGGTTTTCCATTGAACTGAATTGTTCTTCTTCTCTTTGGTTTCTTAGTTAGTTGCGTTGGTGTGCTGTGTGGTGGGTAAATTTAAGTTTATCGTCTCGATTATAAAATGCGTTACTTGCGATGCACGGATACGTGTCGTTAAGGGACAACGTGACTACAGCCTTTGATTACGTGCTTAAGCCAATACGCAACGAACACGTGTAAATCCGTACGTGTAGGTGCTTGTTGGTTACGAAATCAGAAATCCTACCCCACTTTTTTTTTTTTAACAATAATAATTTGTGATAAATACTTTAAGGAGGTATGATTGGATGTACACAGCCTGAATGCCTGATTAATATACTTCATTAATATTTTTTTATTAGACGAGTTTTTATTAAAAGGAATTTATTTTAATAATTTTATAAACTATTTTAGTAAATTAAAATAAGTTTCCACAAAGTTTTTGCAAATACTCTAAAATGTAAGTTTGGTGTATTTATGCTCTCTTAAGTAAAATTTGCATTTTTATTCTCGTATTAGTATTAATATTGATATTGTATTCTTTGATAAAAAAAATATATATTTTATTTTATACATTTTAATCTTTAATAAAGATTAAGATAAAGACAAAAATCGTGCCCATAGTCCCACATAGTCTCGCACTCTCGCGTTGGAAAGGTTCGCAGGGAGGGAGTTTTGTCGGTGATTCAAGGGTGGTTGTGACTTGGAGCCTAAAGGAGCTGTACTTTGTTTTTTAATATATAAATTAAATATATTTTTAAAATAATTATTTTGCTGAGTTGAATAAAATTATTATATGCGACAAAAATTCTTTCTTCGAGAGTTTAATGTAATTGTATATATATCACTTTAACTTAAAAATTATTACTAGTTAAGTCAGAATAACTTCACACTAATCAATATGCGGTGAGGGAGCTGAACTTTGCTGAGGTTTTGGTGCTCTTTGGTTCATTTGGTGAGTAACTCGCGTGGTTAAAAATGTGTTACATTCATGGAGGATCAAGAGTAATTCTTATGGTGGCTGAATTGCTATGATACTTTTTTTGTTTGTAAGTGAAGGTATTTGTTTTTATGTTTTTTTAGAGAGTTGGGGATATCCCTATGGCCTATGGGAGTGAAGTGGTTGAGTTAGGTTGTTTGAAAGAGAGAGAGAGACGTGAAGGATGAAAGAGTAGAGTCGTAGAGGTGTGTTTATAGAAATGGCGGTTGAGGGTACAAAATTGGAGTTGTGTGTAATGTGTTGTGTCGAAGGGCACCGGAAAGATTGGATTGCTCGCGCAACTGACCATTGGAATATATCAATTGTAGAAAACAAATTAAAAGAATTAATTTTTTAAAGCAAACGTATGTTTAATTTTAAGTTGAAACCATTGATATAATATGAGTCTGTGAGATACATGATATTATTAGTAATGTTTCGTACTTTCATGTTTTTTTTTTTTGTAATTTTTTATACTGTAAATAATTATTACAACTATAAAAGTCAATAATGTTTTATACGTAATGATTTACTTGTCAATTTTTTATTTATTTATACTTCATTTTCTCTCTTTCTTATAATTACATCGTCGTTATATTAATGTTTATTTTTTTCTCTCATTTCTTAATGCTAAAGTATAATTTTATTTTTTTTTGTAAAAGTATCATTTTTGTTTATATAAATAACACAAGAGAAAAAAGAATTAAAAAGGAAAAGAAAATAAACTTAGCGAAGAAGTTTCTGAGAAATGATGAATAACGATAAAAGATTTATGAAAGTACATTTAATAGAGAATAACACCAAAAACAATATAAAAAAAAAATAACACTAAAAACATTTATGAAATTATATCTGAGTTTTGTCCATCATAAAATCAATTAGTTGTGCATTATTAAATGTTCTTCACGGTATAAAAACAAATAAAAGAGCCATAAAAATGTTAAAAGTGCAGTGTTCGCGTGTGTTATAAGCTAAATCTTTAGACCACTTTTATCAGGCTTTACACAAAGTTGATAAAATAAAGATGTTAAGATATATGAGGGATTAAATCCAAACTAGAGCGTTAACCAAAAAAAAAAAAAAAATCCAAACTAGAGCGAAAAAACTTGTAAGTGAAGTACTTGTCTTGACAATAATATACAGTCTCTAAGGATTAATTGAGATGAAAAAACAGTTCAAAATATCTAAAAAAGAAAAAATTAGAAACTATGAAAAAACAGTTTAAAATATCTAAGGATTAATCAATCTTACATTTTACTCAATTTTTTTTGTTACAACTACTTTTTACTTCTTTAACTATGAAAAACAGAAAACAAAAACATAAGAATGAAAATCAAAAGTAAACAGAAGTTGCAATAAAAGCAGAAAACATAACATAAGCATAAAAAAAAAAAATGCAGAACAGATACTTTTCCCAAAAACAATTTACATAACTTGTATAACCTATAAATCATCTCGGCCAACTATTTCTTTCTTCTATTATGGTGATGATACTCTTATGAGAGAATATGCAAACAAAATTGAAGATCAAGTAACCATCTCTCGTGTATTAAATGAGCAAAATATGGTTTGGTTGGACGGCTGGTTTATACTGCAGAAAGTTGACTTGAAATGGCATATTAAAGTGGTTATAAGTTATAATAGTGAAACCAGTTGTAATAGAGTAGTATATTTTATATTTTGTAATGTAATGTGATTCAGGTTCTCTTTGTTGCTCTAAGCAGTAAGCACCAACCTAAATAAGAGGAATAAGTATACATTGAGTGGCGGCCTGTCATGTCTTACGATTTAAACATCAACAATGGGAAACAATTCCGTTTCTAATCACTGGACATTAGCCCATGTAAAATAAAACACTTATTTGAAAATATTATAATTATAATCATATAAACTTCAGCAAATCAGAATCCAGACTATAATGGAGATTGTTTAAGAATTGAAGAGAGCTTTCTCAGTGCCTCACTGCCTCAATCAATTTATATTGCAGATGTTGGGCAGTTAAAAAATGCTGAAAAATGGAAACAGGTTATACTGCAAAGCCAGTCATTATTGGAAAAAGGATGTAACCATGAATTACTGTATAAATACATTATTAAAGCCTCAAAGTGTTATGATTTCCAACTCAAACTAATAAAATTAATTCAACATAATACAAGAAAACTTCACATGCACGAAAGATTAATAGCCTTTGCCCCTAGCAGAGGGGGAAAAAAGAATTATAAAGGGAAACCATGAAAAAATAGGAGACAGAAATTCACTCAGAAACAGTGACTCTTGACTACTTCTAGCTTCTACAGAAAATATATTAATTGATCAATAGGACTCTTATCTGCTGTTGAAAATTGAAAATTGAGAATTGACCTGAAACAAAAATTCATTATGCGTTCCTGATGATCCAGTGAAATCAACGAATCTGAGAAGGAGAGCAGAGCAATCCAGAAGCATCTGCCCCTACCACTGAAAGCTCACACACAGCGCATAGCTGCCCCTCCTGGCTTAGCACAAAACGGGAAGTACAGTAGGGGCAAGAGACATCCTTCTGTCCACGATAAATGGGCACATAGGTTGCCCCACAAGTTATAAATGGGTTTCGGAAATCATAGTTCAATTGTAAGGCATCAGTCATATTCTTTTCTGCAGCTGCCAGCACTTGCCTTGCTGTCTTAGCTTGGTTTTCAGCAGTAGGATTGGTCTCGAGAAGCCTCCTGGCAAAGTTAGCAGCCGTTGAAAGGTTCTTTGCCTTGTAGCAGACAGTCATGGCATTCAGCAAAGCTAGCCTCAAGTGAGGTGTTTGAAGATTGCAGTGGGTGAAATAAGCTGCAAGCTCTTGCTGCCGTGCTGGGTCGTCCTTAATTTCCCTTCTTTTCAGCTCAATCTGCAGACCCAAGACATACTCTTTCACTATGATAATCAATTCTTTCACCTCATCGACCTCCCTCCTTGACTCAACAACAATCAAAGGAATTGTATGAAGAATATTAACAAAAGTGCGAAGAGCTTCAGTAAATTTCCCAGCAGTTGTTGACTTGTAACCAGCTTTGAGTTTTTCATCTAATTGAGACAATCTGAAAGGAAGTGCTGGTGGGCCTCTCACATTTGGACTAGATGACTCAGTCCAACCTCTTTCAACAGCAACTGATACAACTGGAGCGGATGAAAAGGCACGCAGGTAGGAATGACTGCCAGTATGTAGATCTAGGAACATGGATTTCAAGGGGGCAAAGTTCTTTATCCCAAGCTGCCGGTTCAGTAATCTCATTGCAGTATCAAAATTGCCAGCCGCCACATGATCAGCTGCAAGAGATGATCTCTGAATCCATATCTGGCTAACTGCCATCCCAGGTGTTGGGGCCACAAAAACTGCAGATCGTGAACTGACAGAAACTTTTGGTGTCTCAGCTTCAGGGGGGAGCTCTAAATCTTCCAGCTCCCATCCACCTTCTTCATCATCATCTTCAGCCACTTCTACACCATCCAAAATTGCAGCAACATCTCCATTTTGTAACCCATCTACATCAACCATGTCAAGCTCCTCACCCCAATCACCATCAGCAGCCTCATACTCTTCATCATCAGCATCTCGATCGGTATTGTTAAAACCACCTTCAAATATTCCACGCATGACCCTAAGAAGGGGCCAATCACCACCGGACACTACAGGTGATGGTGGAATCAAGAGAGATTGTACTTTTCTCTCAGGCACAGATGGAACATTATCCCCCAGTTCGGCTGCAAGCCTTTCAGCAACATCATGTAGCCCATGGACTGATGCAGTGACATAAGCAAGAGGCAAATGTCCCACATTTTCCAAGATCTTAACACGCTCTCTGATGTCACCCATATATAGGGCATTGTGAAACTGGCCCATCACATCATTCTTCACTTCAGCAATTTTCAACATTTTTGAAAGTTTCTCCACATTACCAGTAATGAGATAAAGGAACGACAGTCTCTCAAAATTTTTGGTCCTCTGGTATGCATACTCTACTATACCAGAGTTACCCTGACGAAGAGCTTCAACCCCTAATCGATACCAGTGATCTTTCATCAATTGCTGTTGCTGATGCAACTGCAATTTGAATGTTGCCACTCTCCAAAGCCAAATTGAATCGGATTCTCTCATCTTTCACAAAATGGAGGGCAACTTCAGGAAACCCTTTCTGTTGTAGATAAGCAATCATAGCCTGCCCACAAAGCTGTGAATTCTTTATCATGTTCATTACATGGTCATATTTTTTCTTCAACAAGGAAAGCTTAAAGATATATTCTGTTGCATCAACAGTTACAGCCTTGTTTTTCCCATCCCGACCCAAGCAGAAGATGGTGCTTCCAACAACCTTTGTGATATAAATTGGGACATCCAATGTTTTAATTATCCCACTATCTCCATTGGGGAGGCAATATTTGATATGATTTAATGTTGTGTAAATAAAAATGCCATTGTCATCCCAGGCTCCACTTTTTACTCGGATTGTCTCATGGAGGGTGCATTGGTGCACAAGCTTCTTGCTAGCAATGACAATCGCATGTTTACTGAGCAGAGCAACACTTTCCATGTCATTAGACCAGACTACATACTTGATAAAAGGGGTCTGAAGATCACCGAGAACAACCCTCTGCTGTAGATCAAATATAAAAACCCTATCCTCTGACCTACATAGCAAGTTGCCTGTTCCAGCATAGAATATAGCATCTGCAGAAATAGGGAGGGCACTCTTTTTGACAACCTCGTTCTTCAGACTTTTTACAGAGACTTGGTTGCTGCCTTTGTCAAGCACAGCAAACCTATTCCGAGCCACAAAGACAGCAGATCCTCCAAGACCTTTCTTTGGATCTTGCGTATCACCCCTACCAAAATTTTCCTTTGTGCTATCTTTGGATATGCAATACAACTCATAAGATCCCCCATCCACGTCTGAACAGAGAAGAATTGCATTTTCACTAGGGCTGTATGAAAGAGTCTTTGGACTTTGATTCAGACTTGAAGAACCAGGTCGTCGAATTGTAAGTACTTGTGTCTCTCTCTGAGTTGAAAATTCATAGAAACGCAAGAATCGGTCTTTTGTGTAGAATAGAGAATCACCACTAACTGCAAAAGCGGGCCTTTCTCTCTCCAGCTTGAAGACTATCATGCCACTGTCATGACCAGCTGCCAACAAATTCATTTCAGGATGTGTAGCAAGAATCCAAAACCGATCATGCTCTCTGCGGAAAGTTTGAATTCCAGTACGCTTTGTAGCATCCCATACTCGAATACTTTTATCCTCAGAATTTGACACAATGATATCCTGTTTGGCATGGAACATAACACATGAAACATTATTCATGTGTCCTCTCAGAGTATCCACTTCCCATGCCTTGGTGTCTGAAAACAGGGAAAAAAATATTAGGGACTTTGAAAAGGTCACTAAAATTACTAGAACTTTGTTTGGTTTACTAAATATAAGAAATGTCTTGTATGAAAGATTTTGCTACCAACAATACATGTAAGTTCCTCCAAATACTGTTTTGTTAATATTTGTAATTTAATAATCAGAATAGAATCAATATGAAAGGGCAGTGAGCTTTAGAAAACGAAATGGAAAGCTGTGGATGTTCCCAGGTAGTTATTATTCAGGACAATATAAAGAATTATCTAGGTTTCAAATTTACCATTCATCCTCCAAAGTTTCACTTGTCGATCATCAGCTCCCGATACAATGAGAGGCAATGTAGGATGGAAAGCAGCCCAGTTGACACCTCTGTCATGACCTTCCAATACATACTTAACAACTGCATCAACACCTCCAAAAAGATCTGTGTTCATCTGACTCAATCGTAGAATGTCATCTGCAGGAGGCCCAGCCTTCCTTTTGAGAGAACTAATATCCCAAACACGAACAGTCTGATCCAGGGAAGCTGACACAACAATATCCTCTTTTGGATGGAATGAAGCACACATAACATAATGATTGTGCCCAGTTAAAACCGAAATACAGGTTCGTGACTGCCAGTTCCAAATGCGAATGGTCTGATCATCACTGGCACTCACAATCCATGGGTTCTCATGATGAAATTGCACAGTACGAATATAATCAAGGTGTCCTAGAAGAGTGAACAAACACCTATGCATCTTATAATTCCAAACCTTAATCTTGTAATCATCCCCTGTCCCAAGAAACAAAAAATAGCCAATAAGCTGTAAATTGTATAAAGCAAAACCCTCCCTTTCCACATCAACAACAATTTATTATTTATTATATCAATGTACATAACACATAAAAATCTTCTCCACCCCAAGTGACAAATGAAACTATTGGAAAATCAAATTGAAACCCAAGCATTAGAACAAGAAGCCATGCATACTGCTTGTCTAAAAATACAGATTTATATTAGTTACTAATTTCCAGATCTAGAGCATTTCAACTACACCAAACAAATCTTTTTGCCTTTTTTCTAATAAAATACAACAAAATAAATCTTGAAAATATATAATGCAAATCCCCCAATATTACTGCTCATGGTGTAATCTTCTTGCATTGACCTGGGAGAGGCAAAGAACAAAGGTGAAGAGATAATACAATCAGCAGACATAAAAGAAGCATTCAATATTTATATTAATGCAGTAAATTCCTTTCTGGCGGGACCACCCAAATATGAGTCATCATGCATAATTCTAGTTTCATTCGTTTAGCACGGCAGATCTAGACAGAGAAACGCTTCTTACACACACCAATCTAAATAAACCAGAAAGGTTTAGCCTGATTCTAGTGGAGTTCAGATGTGTCCAACACAACTCATATTTTACCACAGATGCAGAAGTAGAACATGCCCTCATTCAAATATACACGCAGACCAACAACAATAAAGAATACACAACTAATGGATCAGGGTGCAAGCAGTGCATAGAGAATTGGAGATAGTAGATTATGTATACGGAAACATAAGAAGGTTGTAAATAAGTTCCCTCATTCAGATATACGCAAACCAAACAAAAACAATAAAGGATCAGAGTATCGGAGATAGCAAATTACAGATACAGAAACATAAGGAGGGTTGCAAATAAATAAGGTACCTCCGGAGACAAAGAGAGGCTGAGAATTATGGAAATGAACACCTCTGACAGGACCATCATGCTCGTCGAATCTGTCAATCAGGGTTCCCATTCGGTAATCCCATAGTTGGATCACGCCGCTGTGAAGACTCGCGAGGATCCAGGGTCTCTTGCTGTGGAAACTGAGTCCCTTCACCCTATTACTTTTGGTCTCGAACTTGGTCAGCATCTTCCCTCAATCACAATTCACAAGCAATGTCTCTCTCTCTGCACGATCCAATCAGCTTGTTAGAAACTCCAATTTCCAATGCGGAAACACGAAAAAAAAAACGTTTCTCTCGTATCACAATGGAACCTCGGAGTCTAATTTTCGGTATAGGAAACAATTAACATTGCATTACAATTCTTCACTGATTCTGACTAATTGGAAAGAAAATCGCATCTCATTGAATGGTATCATTTTGAATGCAACGCGGAATTGAAAAGTAGAGAGAATTTTACCTCAGATCTGATTAGAATAATGAAATCGAGTTCACCGACAGAAGCATGTATGGAGAGAAGAGAGAGAACAAGAATATTCACTTCTCTTTTCAGATGAGATCTGGCTATAGTTATGTTAACTTACGAAGAAAAAAAAAAAACGAGACACAGAGAGAAAGAGAGAGTGAGAGAACGGAATGAAATTTCTATAAGTAGTGTAGCGTACAGTGATGAAAAGTTTGAAATGCTTAGTTCTTTGCATATTTGCATTAGTGCCATCACACTCCCACTTAACCATTTATTACATATTTATTAACGATTAATTCTAGGAAATTAATAAAATAAATAAAATTTCTCGCATAAAATATAATTATTTTTATTAAAACAAACTTAATTCAAATCGAGTATGGATAATTTGTAGAAGGTCTTATGTTCAGATTTTGGTGTCACCCTTATTAAAAAAAAATCAATCGATTTAGACCTTTTTTTTTTTTTTTTTTTCAGTTACGACAATAGTGAATAGAGGTCAATTGCTATTTTTTACAACTGAATTAACAGTCACTTAAAATGGAAATTAATTTATCATATGTAATGACGTGTTAATTAAATTTTGACTGAAAGATCTCAATCTTTGGGGTTTATTGGGACTGGGCAGCAACAAGTAGTTCGTTTTCAGCTTAAATTCGAAGCAAATCTGGTGGTACAAACTAACAAACAAGATAGGTGTTAATATGATGGAATCATACCAAACAGCCGTAGAAGGAGAGGGGTGTTCAGTTGATTAGAAGGCACTAACAATATTTTTTTATTAGTTGATTAAATAAAAAATATTATTATTTTTTTATATATATGGTATAACTTAAGGATTCATATTTAGATTGGCAAAAAGTATAATAAGACAAGCACCCCACATATTGAACACTGTTATCTCGCAATGGACATATATCAGTGTTGGCACTCAGAAAGTAGTAGAGAAGTCAACTATTGGAATATCAGCTACAGCCTATTGAAGCCTTAGCTGATGGAGCACTGAAGTTGGAATATCAACTATTGCAGCTTCAGCTGATTTAGCATCAGCTATTTGGAGCATTAGCTTTTCAAACGTTGTTATTGGGATATCAGTTAAAAATTATAGGAGATAGTGCTCCCTTAAAAATATGACGCAGTTGTTGTTTTTACAAATAAAGAAGATAATGGCAAATGAATGTAAATTGCGACTGCAAAGTAGGATATATCAGAAGATCAGTTGAGGTAATTGTCAACCAGTTGAAATTAACTATTAGATTAGCTGAATCTATGTAAAACTAGTTGGCATATTACCAAGTTGAAAAACGTGGTAGATTAGGTAGGTAATTGAATCTCTAGCCGTATAAATAAAGGCCTCTACTTAATTTTTACATTTATCTTTATCGTTTTCCTTTATTACTTTCCATGCAAAATTGGCTTCCTAGTTCAACCTTCTACAAATAAGCACTATTTAGGGTAGAATAATGCTTTACGATACGAAGGATTTCAATACAAAACTTACGAAAATTTGACGTGCAGTTAATTTTAAATTTAATAAAATGTTGAGATTTTAAAATTAAACCGGTGCTATCTCACTAATATTATAAAAACAAATTACAACAACATTTATTTGCTTCAATTACACATATATTTTCTTATTTTTTTAGCATTAATTTGTCACTCTTGTTTTAATGTTGTTAAGTTACTCATAATTTTTTAAATACATTTATATTTGTTTTTAATTGATTTATTTAAAATAACATAATACTTAATGACTTAATGTTTTTTCAAATCATATTCTTTTAAATGGGAGAAAGGTGTTACTTTTCATCTATTTTGTGTTACTATTTTTTCAAATGGAAAAGAATTGTTTATTTTCCTATATTTCATGTTATTATTCTTTCAAATGAAGGATATTTTTCTTGTACGTGAGTTATTACAATCACATTTGCTGTCACGACTCTCAACCCGACGATCCATTTGCGGTGACTTCCAATCCGACAACCCTAGATCTCGTTTGCAAGTGACTTTCAACCCAACGATCTTATTTGTGACGATAACGAACTCATTTAGTGAAAATAATGTTTTTAACATTCTAACACGTAGATTCTCGAACTTTTTAAATTCATTATCCATCTATCTTTGACTTTTTAAACTCATTATACATATATCCTTTGAATTTTAAACGCATTACAAATATATCCCTTAATGTTTAAACACATCACACACCACCGAATTTTTTAATCTATTACATACACACATCATATTAAAAAAAAAACATATATGTAAAAAAAAAAGAGGACATTTTTAAGAAAAAAATATTATAAAAATTATATGTTAATTATATGACATCAAAAATTAATAGAGTTAACTAAAGGGATTTAAGTGTAATGAGATATAAAAATTAAAAAATTATGTAGAGAGATAAAAATAAAAGAAGTACATATAATTAAAAGCAAACCTTAATATTAGTATAATTTACTCATATTATAATAACAAGATTATCTTAGTATCCGCCTCTTAAACGTGAAAGCTTTCTAGCATCAACAACAAAAGTTATGGAATGACATAGACACAACATTCTTTATATCCCTGTTTGGCAATAAAATAACAAATACCGTAATATAACAACCAACCCAATTACATTGGAGATTTTTTTTCATAGTGTTCGGTAAATTTATGGAGGAACTTATAAATTCATTTAGCTTATAAATTTCTTTGAGACATACATTTATCTTGATAGTTTCTTTTTATAAACTATCCGACTTGAAGTAACTTATAAAAAATAAGTTACTTTTTAAATTAGTAATTTTTTTTATTCTTGATTGTATTTCATTATTTTATTTAAAATACAATTTTATCATTTTATTCAATTTAAAAAAATTATTTATCTAATTTAATATTTTTACACACATGCGACTCAAATCATTTATTGTCATTGTTCTACTATTTTTTAAGATTAAAAATTTATTGAATCATATTAACTTTATTATTATTTATTGAATTTTTTTATGTTTTTTTTTTAATTATAGAATCAAATTCAATTCCTTGCCAGATTTCATTACAAAATAAAAGATAAAAAAAAAAATTATTACTTAATTGTATAGTAGCGAAATCCCACTAAAAATAAATTAAATTTAGGAGATTTTTGCTCATGTAACTATATTTTTTTTAGAAACTATAATTCATAATAGAATAATAGAATGAAAGTCATATTTAGAATATTTTATTTGTGTCATGTTTGTAATCATGTAACTGAGACATGTGTACATCTAAATTCATCTTTTTTTAAAATTATTATCCAATTTTTTGAGATGATAAGATATTCTGAAGGCCAATCTTCCGATCCGTGGGTATTGCTACCTGCTTGAAGATATGATAATCTATATTTCTCCAGCTCAGTGTATTAGCTTGATCTGCTCCACAAATAATAAACCACTTCTAGCATCATGCAGAACATTGTTTTGGCTCATGACATTCCAATTGCCAAGCCAATCTCAGGTTCGAAGAAAATGCTATTGTGGTTTCCCCTGAAGCACTTGAACAATCTCCTCTGCTCTACTTTCAATGCCTTTCAGGTACTCTATCAGAATCCGCTGTTGGTAAGAACCTCCCTCCTTTGTTTGTCAGAAGAGGAGAAAGAGCATGGACAAATCGAAAAAACATCAGTTAAGTAGGAAACAAAGAAGGAATGATAATAACCACATATAAAAACATGGCTGTGTCTCACAGTTCTAATCAAAACGCGTTCAGTTCGTTTCTTCAGAACAGCAAAGAGATCCTCTGCTGAAACATCCCCAGCACCAATTGTCAATCCCTTGATCAAAATATTGTTCCATTCTTGTTCAGGAGCTGCAAGCGATAAACAAATGATTCATCATTGAAGCAAGTTATGTACCAACAGATGGAGATAAAAGGTGGCACACTATTAATCTAGATTAGATAAACAAAAATAAAGATAAACCGCCAAGCTGTAATATTATAAATTGAAGTTTTACCAATTTGATTAGTCAAAATCCCTTTCATATAAACTATTCTTCAATGACTCTTGATCAGATTCAGAAGTCCTATTGGTTTTAAGATGAGATTATTGTTCATCTAATCAGAAATTACATAACTATGGCTTAACACCTTTTCAATTTATTTCGCACTGATTCGTCTTGTTTTACTATCAAACCAAGTGAAATGAGCAATCCATATTAAAATATTTCTAGAAAAGTGAAATCTTGCCTTGCCTGTGTACTCTCAACAAGCACCAAAAATACATTAAAAAAAGAGGATGAAAACAAAACAAGAGAAGATAAACCCAAACTTGAAAATTAGGAAGGAGTTCTTTCTCAAAAACCAGGCACATAATTCTGATATTAATTTACCATTGAATGCTTTTCTACAACATAAAAGATTAGGATAATTAAGACACCTTGGATTATGGTTTCAAGGAATTGCTCATCCTTCAAAACTTCCTTCCCTGCAAGAACACAGCAATCTTTTGAATTAAACATGACAGTTCAGTTTTATCTCTGTTGTGATTTTATATAAAATATATTCTGAAACTAAAAATTAGATTGAATTGAAATGCAAAGCTATTTATTTCAAGAGCATTAATAACAGAACTTTGATTTATTGATTGGTGTGGTTATTTCACAAGCAAATACTCATCTATTTAAACATAAATTTCCTGTATGGAGTACATCAACCACGAACTTACCTTTCATGGCATAACTACGTTTTGAGAGAACTTTGGAAGCATAAAGCTGCAACACCTTTTGCAACATAGCCTCAAGCCCTGGTTTATCACCATCTTCCTTTGCCTGTTCATTATAGGCAAGATATTGTTGAGTCTTAAACAAGTAATGTTATATGTAATATAATTGCAATGGAAAAAGGAAAGACAAAAGTGTCATATATAAAACACACGTTGATAAAACATAGCAGTTCTATGCAAATATCTCAAAACATACCCAACTAGAACAGCAAGCTAAGAAGAAATCGGAGCTATACACTGAAAGTGAATACATACAAGGCAAAATTTTCTGTGAAGTTGAATGTCCAAAATTAGTAAGCATTTAAAAAAATCGAAATTGTTGTTACCTAGCACACCTAGTATCTTTTATTTTTGAGGGAAACTTGATGTTTTTTGATATATAAGTAACTATGGCAAGTTTTAAGAATAATATAGATAGTGGGCATTGGGCAACGTTTCTGTTACTAGAGTATAAGTGTCTACTGAGTACTGAAAATTGTAAATTATTGTAGGTAAACAAAAAGCAGTAAAAGAGAAAAACAGACTTACTTGTCGTAGCTGTGCATTAACTTCAGCAAGGAACCCTTCATCCAGTTGTCCTGCTTGCTCCCTTTGACTTATTTCCTAATGACTGGGAGTTAAAATTTACATAGATAGCGGACTTGCTAAAAACATTTATGAATAAACAAAACAATCCACTAGCAAATAGAATAGTTTACCAAAATGAAAGCTCTTCATTTAAAAAAGAAGAAAAGACTAAAACAATAACAAATATCCAGACAATTCTGCAGACACTTGTTTACTTTTAAATTTTTATGGTGCTTATCTCAGTCAAGCTTGCATTACATAGGAGCAGAGGAATACATAGGAAATTATTTACACATCACCTAGTTTATTATTGTCATTAATCATTTGGTCTCTTAAGTCTAATCTAATTCATTTTTCACAAAACTTGAAGGTGAATGAAAGACTCTTGAGAAGCAATGCATATATCAAATGTTGAGTTTTAGCATGAAGGCAGCCAGTCAGAAATCCTTGCAACGACTGAAAAATAAATAGTATGCAAATTAAGCTTAATGTTAACAGATGACAGTCATGACACAAATATTGTATTGTTGCCTACTTTACTATATATGGAAGTGAAGGGAACATAGAATAAAATTTATAAATAAAAGTCCTTCCAGTTAAACAGTCAAGTCTTGCTAAAATCAATGAGAAACAGAACTGACATTTTCCATCAATGTTAGTGCCTGAGGATCTCTGGGAGGCCATGGAATCTCTCCTTCATCATCAATCACAGGTTTTAGTACTCCCTTCAGGACATCTGTGGAAGATTCTATCTTTTCCTGCAAAGCAAGCACATAATAACAAAATTATTCTCAAAAGAAGTGACAAAGATAACCTAAAAACTTTTTAACAATGTTCAGTGAAGAGAGAGAGGGGTACTTTAGCCTTATGCACCACGCAATCGACCACACTCATGATCGTCCCAGCCAATTCTTCATAATCTTTCTGCATATCAACAACAAACAAAGGCAAATAGTGTAATCAAAGAACTAACAACAAAGACTGACCACAGAAATATTTTCAGACATTTAGAACTGTACTTTATCATCCTCAGACTTGCAAGTATCAGTTCTCGCTGCAAGGCGCACCCAAAAGCTTGGATTGAAAGCGAGGATGTTTTCAACAACAAGTTTCTCAAGCTGTTTTCAACAATCAATCAACACATAAAATGAGAGTATTAACTATTAATCGCATTTCTACGAGCTACATCTGCTATAAAATGTGGTTAATTAATAATTATATAAAATCTTACTTCACGAGGATTAGCTTCTCTGAGCAAATCTATGAGCCTATCAATTTCGACAGTCTTCTTAAAAGCTTCCTCGGCTTCTTGATTGGCTGCACATATGAAAGTTGTCCTGTTTTTAGATCCAAACACGCACGCCATTTCACTATTCCGACTTTAAATAGCTTAATCAAACATTAGAATACTACATTCGAAGTGGAAATAAACCTTCGCATCACATTAGATTACAATAATAATAATTAAACAATAATCGATAATCAGTGACAACAACGAGCACGAATGGTTACTACCTCCTCTTGGAATTCAAAGGAAATGGCGTGAGCCTCAAGCTCAAACTATGCTTCCGAAGTTTCCAAGTTTGCAGAAGCGCGCCCTAAAGACAACAACACGATTAATCAGTGAGAGTCACAGTGGTTAAACTAAATAGTATAATTACATAACACAGGAATGGAAAACCCAAAAAAAGTACCTGTGGATTAAAAAAAGGAGAATATATAGAAGCAAAAGCGGAGACACAGAACACGTTCATTATCATTCTCAAACTCAGAACGATAGATAGATAGTTACTTCAATGGCGGGAGATATATAGATAGAGAGAGAGACCTCTCTAGTCTCTAGTGAGTGACCCTTCAAGTTTTACGCATCAGATACCAACCATATACTTACTTCATTACCTGTCCAAAATTTTCTTTTTAATATTTAAAATTATATTGTCCATTCAAAAATAATTCGGAGGCCCAAAGAGCGCTTTGGTCGTCAGAGAAGTATGGGCCTGGAGAAGAAAGTGCTTTGGGGAACCCAACTTAGTTGGTTAGATCTAGGCCTAAACTAATAATTAACACTGTTGGCCCGTCACTTTCATGAATCATATTTATAGCCAAAGTATACAAAATCAAGACAATAAACAATTAATTATTGTGTTTTTTTCCTCCTCTAAACCGTTACAAGTACGAAAGACGATTATTGAGTCACCATATACATGACATACATATGCATCATCTTAAAGGATACTGTACTCAATAATGCATATGTGATGGAAAAAAACCATAAAGATCAAAACTAATTTATTTATTTTACATAAATAGAAACATTTAGTATAAAAAATAAAAAAGTACACCTTAGAGTTAGGGTACACGTGAAAGCGAAGAAATTAGGTTGATGAATTTTGGAAAAGAAAAAAGAGTTCATGACCTTTTTGCACTCTTCTTTTTAGGAGTTGACTTCCTCTATCCCACTTGCGTGGAGCGCCAAACATGCTAAAAGTTCTACCTTTGTCCCTTCCCCTACCAATTGTGCTCACTAGTCACTACTTAACCCAATTGGGTTGGTCTTAGTCTTCTGCCTCACTTTTTGAATCCTATAAAAAATGCTCAATTTTGGTCTCTTCCACCGTTCATTTATCACCCTCTGTCATGTCAACACACATTGTTCCCATTATCATCGGTGCTTCAGAATTCTTCCTACCCATAAATAAATAATACCCTTTCCGTCCAATTTTATATGATAGTTTAATCATTTTAATTATAATGATTAGTTTAGTTATGCTTGTAAAGTTGTTTTCGAGATATTGATCACGCTTCACAAAAACTAATCGTCATTCAAAAATCAAAACTCATCCATGTGAGGAATGAAATTTAAATTCGTCATGATTAACATGAAAATATTCCTTTCTTATCTTCTACCAACTTTTCCTTCCCCTAAATGTGCATATCTTTTAGAATATCTTGTTTGAAAGATTCTAGATCCAGCTAGATAATGATGATGATGATACATTTGCACATTGCATATTGAAAAAAGCGTTTTCTGTCGTTTAGTTTGGCCGACTAATTTTTTTAATTATTACTTCTCCACTTTCGTTCCTGCATTTTCCAGTTTTGCATATGCGCGTTCATTTGGTCAATTATTATATGATCAAAGAGAAGAACAGAGTCTGCAACAACCATACTATTGATTTATTTTGAAAAAGGTAAAGAAAGCTTCAAGCAAACGTCAGAATTAATAAAAACCAAAAGGTATTAAGGTTGATGCCTGATGGTCACTGGTAAACACCGTACCTGATCTGAAAAATTATAGCACTAAATAAATTAACTATTTTAGAATTCTTTTTATTATTTAGTGAATTTTCTAGTTGATTCCATTAGTACACACTGAGGCCTGGGCGTTAGGTCAATATAAAATCTTACTTTAAAAAAAAATCAAATCAAATTAAGATTATATTGTTAGTATTCTCCCACGTTATTGTTCCGTGTAGTATTAGTAACAGACAATTATATGAATATAGTTGAATGCATTATTATATCTATTTTAAGTCATGTTAGTTGGGAATGGGAATAGCAAAAGCATTTTGAATGAAAAAGGTTAAGTTTGAAAATAATGTTCTGACGTAAAACTCACGTTTTTCTTGCCCATATTGTAGCATAGTGTACCATACCTCACAAAGGAACTTAGTCAATGTAAAAAAACTGCTTTTATCAGAATATCAGCCCCCACTTTCAAACTCAACCTTTTTCATTCAAAATGCTTCTGTTATTCCCATTCCCAACTAATATTACTTAAAAGAGTTTAAAGGTGATCTTTAAATTCATTTTTTAATACATTTTTTTCAGACCATATGATAACAGATAATTCAATTTCAGATCCTGAACTTCTTTTAGAAGGACATCTTGTTGTTGAGGCTTCTCTGGCTCTGCCTTCCTGCTTGGCCAAATGGTATCGTAAATTGTATTGTCACATGACATGCTAGAAAATAGGAAGCATGTGTATGTAGATCAACACCATTTTTTAATATATTATTTTCATTGATTAAAATTTATAAAAAACAATACAACTATGAGTATAGTTCCACAATTTTGTGTCTTCTAACAAATCGTACTCGATTGAATTTGTCACCTCTACTTTATTTTAGTAAATTAAAATTGAAAATTAATAGACCTTATTTGAAATTCTTAAAATGAAAAATAAAACATGGTTCAATTATTTCTGCTAAGTACCTTTTTTTTTGTACAATTAAGCACAGTGTTAAAAAGAATTGAAAAAAAACTTCATAAAAATTGTGTTCATTCATGGTGTTAATTGTTAAATATAATTTATCGCAGCAAACTGTGAAGTGACTATGATAAGGAAGCTTCGGTTTCCAAAAGCTGACATTGCTTAAGATTTCAGTACCCTCAGCCATCTCTTTCTTTCTCGCTCGCAGCAAACAGGGCAGAAACATTTACCATGCAAATTGTTTAATACAATAATAATATTAATACTGTTAGAGAAGAGAGTGATTTTGTAGCAGTATTTCTCTTGACTAAGATTAAAACTGAAGTCATGTCATGCCGCCTCCAGAACAGGCAAACTGAAAATGAGAGTAAAAGCTTTCGCTATAAAATAAAGGAAAAAAAAAAAAACCAACTTGCTCACTCCCACTCCCACTTTACTCGAAGAAAGAGAAAAGAGATAGTCATGCCTGTCTGCTATAATGATTATCAAAAATATCTCTGGACCATGATGCTGAAACACCCATAACATTTTTGTCCCTATTATTTTGGCCTCAAAACCATTCTATAATATTTTCATATCCAACATTAATTCAAGAAACAAAGCAAGAAGAGATCATCATGAAGATCCAGTGTGATGTGTGTCACAAAGAAGTTGCCTCCTTGTTCTGCCCCTCAGATGAAGCATCTCTCTGCCATGCATGTGATCGCACCATCCACCATGCCAACAAGCTCGCTGACAAACACAAACGCTTCTCTCTTCACCACCCCACTTCCAAAGACTCCCCTCTCTGTGATATCTGTCATGTACTCATTCTTAATTTTTTTTCTCTGAATAGTGTTGTGAACTGAAACAGTACTAGAAAAAGTCCCACATCGTTTACAATATTTATTTTTTTTCTTTTGCAGGAGAGGCGTGCGTATGTTTTTTGCAAAGAGGACAGAGCAATACTATGCAGAGAATGTGACCTTTCTATTCATGGGGTCAACGAACATACCAAGAAACACAACAGGTTTCTTCTCACTGGCGTAAAGATCGGTGTCGATGCTTCAGACCCAACATCGAATGAAGAAACAACAACAACAACCTCTTGTTCTAAAATAAACAGACCAAGTTCCTTCTCAAATGAAAATATCAGTTCTTCTCTCACTAGCAGCATATCTGAGTACTTGATTCAGACCATTCCCGGTTACTGCATGGAAGACCTTCTAGATGCTTCATTTGCATCTAATGGTTTCTCTAAGGTATGGATGTTGTTAGTAAAATGAATTATACTACATAAAGGTAAAATTAGTTTATGAAGAAGCTAATTGCATTAGTTTTGTACAAGTTGAAGTATTTATCCTAATAAAGCCATATTACACCCACGATTAAATAACAAGTTTAAGTTTGAACGGTTGTTTCAGAGTTTTGAGCATGAATCAGCGTTTCAGAACAAAGATATGTGTTCGTTCCCACTGCAAACGTGGGTACCACAATCTCAAGCTAGCAGCACTACTTCGAATCTTTATCCCCAGATTGATTCTTTAGTTGGAGTTATGGAAATGCCTAAAGCTAAGGCTGATTGGATACATAACTATGACGACACAGCCTTCAAAGTTCCTTCTATTACTCCTCCATTGATCAAGAAATGTAAACGCTCTCGTTAATCAATTGTATGTGACAATTTGTTGCAAAATATTCCCTATTTTATTTTTTTGCATTTCAAAATTTTATTGTCTGAGGCTTCTTCATTTTTTTCTTTTGCAAAATATCCAGTTCAGCTAAAACACCTTTTGGCATATTTAGGAGAAAAAGTTGTTTTTTATATCTAAAGGCCATCCGTATGTACAGTTCTATTAAAATGCCATAATATATTTTTTTTTTATAATTGAGAGTAAATGCTCACAAGCAACCGACAGTTGTACATAGTTGGAACTTGGAAAAAACCCATACATGATTACAATGGAGAAATTTTAAAATAGACATCTTGAGCTAGCTAGACTCTTGATTTAGTTGATTCATCTAAATTTATAAACTTAATAACTTATTTATAAGCTATTCGGTAAAACTAACTTAAAACTTATAAGCTATTAGTTAGTAACTCAAAAGTTAGATATATCTAAAAACTTAGAAGTTAGTTGATTTAATTGAAAGTGTTTAGTTACCCTGATTGATAACCTAGTTGATATAAATATAAAATGACCTAAAAAAATACTTAATATTCTAAATATTTAAATTTATTCTAATAACTTATCATTTCTTAAATTTGGATGATAATATTTTTAAAAAATATGAATTTATATATATATATATATATATACACACGTTTCACTTACGTAATTACACAATAATATGATATAAATCAAATCTTTTAATTATGATTTTGATTTTGTTAGGGATTATAATTTTTAATAAAAAAAAATATAATTTCATGAGAAAAGTCTTAAAATTTAATCTCTTGTTGTTTGTTAGAGTTTTAGATTGTTATACAATTAAGTATGTATAATTTTGTTTTTTTTTCTTTTATTTTGTAATCAAATCAAGCAAGAAATTGAATTAGATCATATAATTAAAAAAACATAAAAATAACTTAATAAATAATTGTAAAATTAACCTCATTCAATGAATTTTTAACTTTAAATAATATTCTAACAACGATAACAAATAGCTTGAGTGTGGTATGCGTATAAAAATATTAAATTAGATTATGAGTTTTTAAGTTGAATGAAAAGATAAAACATGATTTTCAAATATAATAGTGAGAATAAAATTGAAAATAAAAAAATAATAACTTAAAAATTAATTAATTTTTCATAAATTACTTCAAATTATCAAAATAAATTATTTAAAGTAACTCATGAAAAATAAATTATCAAAATACATACGTATACCAATCAACCTTATTTGGTTCATATAAGTTTAAGCTACTCAATGGTAGCTTAGAATCTCCTATCAACTTACCAATTGCATCATTATAATATTCTACCGCCCTATGTTAAAGTTTGACCCAGATTGGTGAGGTACAGACAACACCTCGCTTTTCTTGAAATAAATATCATTTGAATCTACAATGTTCCGTCCTCAAATGGGAAAACTTTATGAATACAAAAAACAAAATGGCAAAGGTAAATCAAATCATTGACCATAGTCTGCTGTAAAGTATAATGTATAAGTAAAACTTACACCTGTTGTAAAAAATAATAAAAAGGAAAGTAAAATTTACACCAGTTTCCATCCTTACTCCGTCAAAAGCATAGCAAACTAGCAATTGCCCCAAGGTAAATAAAGCAAGGTTTAAATGAATCAACATTTCTTCCGTTTTTTTTTTCTTTCTCAAGAACATTGCTTAATTTGTATAAAACATTCTTTAAAATTTAATTTCTAATAGATTTTTCTTAACCTTTTGTAATTTTTCTTTTTGAAAACTTAAAAAATTATTATTAAAGCATACTTTTTTTAAAAAATATCTAGTTCAAATTAAAAAAAAAAAAAAGGATTCTTAAGATGCATTTGAATAAGCATATTTGAAAGTCTTAAAATAAATACTTCTATTATATAAATTTTATGTATAACTTTCCTTTTAGATCATAATGTTTCTCTTTTATAAGGATATTAAAATTAACTTTTCTACCTTAATTAAAAACATTTATTTAACAATCCTAACTTATTTAGGGTTTATTACTCATTATGTCCATAAATGTGTAAAAGGGATTAAATTCAGAAAAAAAAAAAGGATTAAAAATGACGCGTGAAAGGATTAAAAGAGAGAATTTTTAATATATCTATAAAGATCAAATAAATAACTAAACTTATAATATCATTTTGAACATATTTTCTATTTTGAAGGACAGATATTGTCATTCCACTCATTCCCATTTGACTACATTTTATTTAGGAATAAGACGTAAATTAAAAGAGGGAGAAGATTGAAGTTGAATAAAAAATCAAATAACATGCAGTTATATAAAAGGATCAAATACGTAAAATAGTGTGTACAGTAAAACGGAGTATAGAAAAAGAAAAAAAGAAAAAAAAGCACTTGACACACTGCACAATTTTAGCAACTAGACTCTACTAAGAGTATAGTAAAAGCTCCGCATCACAAGATTTTTTGTGAAAACACCCAAAATATCTGAAGGGGAAAAGGAGGAAACCATGTTCTTATAATCTGGAAAAGACACAGGATATACAACAAAAAAAATCTGCTGTATTACATTAAAACAAACACACTATGTGCACATGTACTTCAGCAGTGTTGTTTACACCCTTTCCATTTCCTTTTTACATTCCTTTTTCCCACCCCTTGATCTCTCCCTATTATACACTTTCCAGGGTAGAGTAAAAGAAAGATATTATCGATATAACTTTTAAAAAGCTTTACATACAAAAATACTAATGAAAGAATTGCACCTGTGGCCGCATGGATATATTAGTTCACTGAGATAAAACCCTGGAAATTTTCAACATCCAAAAAATGAAAACATGTTATAACTCTGTACATGTACAGAATTTGAATATGGCTCGTATGTGTAAAAAACTGCAAAAGACCTTTTTATGAAGAGTCAAGAAGTAAAAGCAAAAAGCCTATCTGCAATATTGGTGCGGCATATTGGACATTCTGAACAAGCAAGTGAACAAGATTTACACACTGCAAAGACAAACAAGAGGTTGTAGTTCAGTCGGAAAAAAGTCATATAACCAAAGGAAATTGCCAAAAATGGAGGCAAGAAAATACAAAGGGCAGTGTAGGAAAAGACTTACAACAAAAATGCCGGCATGGAAGAAGAATTGCTGCAGTTGAAGATTCAAAACATACTTTACAAACATGGGAATTGGCCTCTCCATTGCCAAGATGCCTGAATTCTTTTTCCCTCATCTCTTGCATGCGTGCCTAAAATCGTGAGTTACTGATTAAAAAGTGTACCTCTCGAGCTTTTTTGTTTGATTACAAGTTTAAAAAATGTACAGTAAAATTGAAGTAATTTGATGCATTCTGAGATCTTTTTCACCCAATAAGATGAGGATAATTATCATGCAGAGTAAAAGTAGCAAAGTAAAAACAATTGCAGAGACTGCACACTAGTATAGAATTTAGGCCTCTTTGGTACCAAAACATTTGTAACAAAAAACTGTAGAAAACCAAGACACAGCCAGCTCCTTGAGAATTTCAAAAAAGATTGTTCCATACAAAAAAGTAGCTGCCTTGAAATCCAAAAGTACACCCAGTATTTAACACATAACACACATACTGAGAGAGAGCAGTCTGAAGCACATCATTATTTGTGCTAATTGGGTTTATCAAACGAAAGATCTGGAGGGAGATTTGGACTTCCAAATGGGTTTATCGAGGAAGAATTTATGGCTATTTGAGAACTGACTAATTAATACTGAAGATCTACATAAGAATAATCAGTTCAAATTTTTGCATGTTGAAGAAACATACAAATAAAAACGTGGTATGGGTGTTACCTTAAGTCGAACAACCAAAGGATCTTCATTGGTTATTTCATTTTCTGGTATGGATACATCTAAAATCTGCTCTTCGGGGACAATACTACTTTCAATGTCAATAGTTTTCAGATCATTTATATGTGGTTCCTCAACAACCTTTTTTATATCAATGTCTGATTCTGGGACGGCACCCCCTTCTTTTTTTAACTTAGCCACAAGAACCCACATATTTGCTAAATCATTCTCCAACGAGGCTTCTCTTTTTTTGGCCTCTTCAACCTTTTTCCTGTATTCCTCTTCTAGAAATTCCTTTTCGGCTAATGCAGCCTCAAGAGCTGCCTCTCGCTGTCTCCTAGCCTGCAGTTCCATCTTCAGATCATTAGCATCAAGACTCCATGAATCAAACTCAGCCATACCAACTCCCAAACTTTCGTTAGCACGGCTAGAAACTCTTCCCTTCCTCCCAGATCTTGCATCATTGTACTTGCGGTTAACACCATTAACTGTTTGTACAACACCATTTCGAGAGTTGGCCTGGTCTCGAGCGGCCATCAATTCCTTTTCCAACTTTGCATTCTGCAACGAAAGTTTGGTCACTTCCCCAGCCAAATTCTTCAACTCCACAGCAGCTGCAGAGGCCAATTCTTTGGCATAAGAAGCTTCTTCAGAGAGTTTCTGATTCTGCACATGCAACCCGCTATTCTCTTCTGACAAGTGAACATGCTCTAGCTTCAGTTTTTCATTTTCAATCTCCTGAAAAGTGAAGAAAAATGTCAGGCAATTCAATCGAATCAAAACTGTAAATTGGACAAGAAAAATAACTATTGCCAATGCTAGTATCCGCAAATTAACTAACAGACTGAAGGCAGAGGAAGTACACAGACAGGTAGGGAAGCCTTAACCAAGTAAACAAAAACCAAATGAAAGAGGATTCAGAAAGCACATAATTCTTTTAACCGTACTACTTTTAAAGAATAATTATTAGATACCTGGGATTGTATTTTCCTTTTCAACTCATCAACGTGTTCTCCAGATGGACACTGATCAGTGAGCATTAACGAGGTACCACCAGTAACTGTTGCCAGTTGCTGCTCTAGCAGCTTCACTTTTTCTTGCAATTCTGTGTTTTCAGAACACTGTCAACAAAATTACAAAAACAACGGGTGTCAACATAGACAAAGACAATTTCGTAATGATAAGCGGTTTCTACTGCATCTTCAACTTTAAGGACGAAGAAAACACCCGAAAAGATAAACACGTACCTTATTATCTAACTGTTCTTCAAGGACACGGTTGTCTGCAGATTTTATCTACAGATATATATTTAAAAAATAGAAGTTATTATAAGTAAATAATCAATGCGACTAGCATAATTCATAAATTCATATTCCATATGGAAGAAATCAGTGGGTACTCCGTACTGGAAATAAATTGATGACTCAAGGTAAATAAGCGCTCAAACATAAATATAGATAAAATAGACATACCTCCAGCTCAAAGGCCTTTTGATCACACTGACTCATTAATCTTGTGATTGTCTGTCATGACAAACCCGCAAAGAAAATCACAATTATAAATGCCCTCTATTGAAGCATTTACATAAATACAACTTTAAAGTATATTAGAATATCAAAATAGCCACCTGCTGCATTTCAACCAGTGATGAGTTAGCTACGGAAGATTCACCACTCTCAATTATTCTTTGTTCTAAAACCATCATTTGCTTCCTTTTTTCTTGGATATCTTGTTCCAAGTTCTCAATCTGTAATTATAAATGCACTTTTTCCATATAAACGATTTCTACCAAAAAAAATTAAATCTGTAATATATGGCATATCAATTAGAGTTAGGTAGAGAGCTTTTTGTAACATGGAGCACCGATGCCCCATAAAAAAATGTGCATAGATCTGTTTGTTGAAACATGTGCACTCAGATGACAAATTGTACATATAATCATAAATACATAAGGTATCTTAAAAAAAAGCATAAATACAAAAAAAAAAAAGGAAAATATCATTATTATTAAGAGTCTTTTATTTGATACGATTAAAATAAATTGGTACATTTTTTTCTGTAGAAAAATATGATTAAACAGTTTTTATTCGCCAAAATCCTAAAATTACATTTTCGTTTTTATTTGTATACAATTGTGATAATAGTGTTAGAATCTAAAACTTCATGTAAACTATCCAAACCCAACCTGGGTAAGTTACAGTTAATATTTTTACAACTGGATTGTTTTTTCAGGTTTACTTATGTAGATATGTAATCATATTCATATTTATTGGATATGTTATAAAAAAAATTGCCAAGCATTATGTTGGCACAATCATAAATACTATTTTTAATTGGGTTAACAAATTTAAAATGTATTTTTTTAATTTTTATCATAATTTTCAAAATTACATTATAATATATGAAATAAGGGTGCTGAGAAACTTATAAAGGTAAATTTGAAAAGCACCATAAATGTTGAAAAGTAAAATTATTTATAAAAAAAAACTTGAATATGTAGGAGTGCTGAAAGGCCTTCGCATAAAAGCTGCACTTGAGAAACGTAGAGTAGACCACGAGGTAAGCACATGATTTCAAAAAGTCGCTAACTTTTGCACATCTCCTCGTCATTCTTAATTTCTAATTGCTTTTATGGAAAAATTTAGTCCTTTTCCCCATTTACCAATATGTTCGAAAGCGTATCATTCACCCAAAAAAAAAAAAAAAAGTTCGAAAGCGTCAGTTTAAAAACAAGGCAGGATACCTGTATTTTGGAGCTTTCAGGATCATTGACAGACTGCTCCATTAAGCGCTTCAGAGTACTGGTACTGAAAGCAATATCTCCAGATAGCATTTTGACTTGCTCCATAATAAGATCCATCTCATCAGACATTGTCATCCCTCCCTTTAATATGCGGTAAAAAAAGGAGATTTAATAAGGTATAAAGAAAGACAACACTTTTTAAGTATGAAAATACGACGAGATACAATAATCAGCAAGAAACCAATACTTCTTTAAAATTTTCAAACATCGCAGCAATGGATATTCTATCAGTGTTTAGATATAAATAATAAAATAAAGAAATCGTGCAGAAGGCACAAGGGAACCCCACGATCCCACATCGGCTGAGTTTGAGGCTTTAACGGGTTTTTGAAATTGAGTTAGACCTTCTCACTTCTAATAATTTTTCTATGCATTAATTTAGCCAGGACTGTGACATTCCCAAAGCTGAGGCGTTTAATATGCAGATTATGGAATGAGATTAGCAAACAGATATTGTTGAGGGGGAATGGGAACATGAATCTACCGCTGGTAGCAGCCGTGTTGATTCAGTGATGAAACTGCTAGTTGGGGAGAGTTCTTCATTCCGTCTACTTGACGATCTTATATGTCTAACATCATGAGATGGATCAGATGACACAGTGGAAACATCTTTTTGACTCTCATTTTCAATCATAAGAGATCCATCACGTAGGACATCATAATTCTGGAAGAAAAAGGAATAAGCTGGGTTTTACTTACTGTTTAACATCTTCTATAAAAAGATAGTCACATAATGCAAGGTTCATATGGAAGTAAGACATCTTTCTAATAAATAACAAAATACTTGAATACATATAAATAAGATTAAGATGTCAATAACCAACTCAGCCTAAAAGCGTAAAGCGGTAGAGGCTTAAGATTAAGAATGGTTTATATCGCATACCCCCTCACGAGAACGCCACTTGTGCTTGAAATATATGGACAATGCTTAGGCTTGATTTACCTTGTGTTGAAATTTAATTTAATTATGAAGAAAAAATTAACAAGGATAAAATACTTGACCATTTCATTAAAAAGGCTTTGATATATTGTGAGTAAGAATGAAAATAGGCCAAACTGCTTCTGGAGGCCAATGGCCTAGCCTATATCAGGCAGGCTCAGGTCAAGTAAGACTATTATTTAGGTAAGCTCAATTTTTTTCCCCTTAAAAAGCCTTCTTTAGTTTTTACTAAAAAAGATTGTTTAAACAGCTTGAGGCTTAAATTTAAGAATTAGGTCACGCTCAAACCTTCTAAACCCTAACCTAACCCAACTTATTTCCACCCTAAATGCAAAGAACCAACTCAGCCCATGAGCTACTCGGGGGACTCAGAGAAGGCCTTGAACGATTTGTATATCTAACATAAACTATGAAAAGTACAGGTTTGTCATGTACTAACTTAAGTGACAAGAAATAAACTCACTACCAAGTAATCAACAGCATAAAATTTGTCAGCTGCAGAGATTTAGAAAAAGAAAAGAATTGAATCTGCAACTAATAATTGCAGCAAATCATGATAAGGAGTTCAAAGCACTTGCACTTTTAGAATGAATATTACTTAAAAAGGACGGTAAAACAAACTTCACACAAATTGAAGGAAGAACTCACATCATCCTCGCCAACAGAAGGACTCTTCTGGTGGCTGGAAGCATCAGTTAGATATCCCGGAATTGCATTCTTTGATGAAACCAGAATGAGCTTGGTTAGCTTCTGGATCCGACTCATAAGAGCAACCTTTGCTTCTTCCTCTTCTTCCAATCTTGACTGCATTTTCACTTGACCTTCTTCCAACTACTCATATGTCAGTAGTACAAAATGAGAATCAGATCTCATTACACAATCACAAAAAACAGAGTAAGAAATGAAAATATGAAACAATTCAGAGGAAGCTAAAAACCTTTTGCTTTAAGCTTATAATCTCCTCATGGTTGACACCAAGTTGCATCCCCTTCTTAAGCTGATCAAGTTCATGTTTGAGGACTGTAATTTCTCTCTGGTATTTCTTAATTAGAGATTTTTCGTCAATAATCTGTTTTAACAAATTATTCAAGAATTGATCAGGAACCTCACGAAAATGATAATAGTCATGCAGTTATGTGGCTAATTAATAAGCGGACCTTATTACGTGAGGCATATATCTCTACTCGCTTGGCCCTGCTAGCAAACTTCAAGGTATTATGAGTTTCTTCCATATTACTGGATGCTGGAGTTACAGTGCAAATAAGCTGAAATTCCCATGTTAAAGTCAACATTAATACGGTGCAATGGTGCTTATGCAGACATTCTGACGTACTTTGTTCAAATACATCCATTACAGAGAATAAGGTGAAAGGAAAGAAATTTAAAAGGCCATAGCCCTATTTGAAGAGCCTATTGCAACAAATTGGGGTTCAAGTTGTAAATTGCCATGCTAATTTTGAATCATAAATTGCATCAAATCATAAAATTAAAAAACAAAACAAATAAATAAAAAGCTTGAAATATATATAAAAATGAATTGATAAATGATGCATAATACTTAGTGTAATACTACTTTTTTAAATGACAAAATAACAAAACTACTTAACCATAAGTCTCAACAAACAAAATCATGTCATGATTGTGTGAAGCCTTTATTTCAAAAGATTGAAAACAGCAACTAAACAACCAGATTTAATGTATAGAATGAGTAAGTGATGGTGCGAAACCTATTTCAAAAGAATAAAAATAGAGCATCAAACTGATCAACCAGGGTGCATTCAGTAGCGCTCCTTCAGTTCCTTTTAACAATTTAGGGTTTCACTTCTCTCTATCTTTGATGGGGAAAGGTCATAAAAGTAAAAATAAGCTGCTGAATTGTGTGAATCAGATTGATGATACAGACTTACACCAATCCATCTATTTTTTTTTTTCAACAAATGTTAGTTTGTTAGAAATGTAAGTGAAATGGATTTGAATAGTGACCTATCCCTCCTCCCTTCATCCTTAAGCCCCCCTTCCCATCCCCAAGCCAACCTCATATCTCCTACACCAATCCATCCATGAATCACATGATTCAAAATGTTGTGATTCTTCATGTGATATGAATCGCAAATTGCAAGATTCTAATAACTATGGCCTATTGAAATAGAATACTCTGTATTCCTCTATCCATAGAGTACCGTTGAAAGAGTTTCTGCTATTTGAATTATCAACTACTCTTGGAGGAAATTTTCATGCAGTGCTAACGATTTAATAACTATCTTTGTAGCTCTAAATGTACAAAATTAAAAGGGACACCAAATATAGTTAAAGATTTGATAATTAGAAGTGTAGTAGAATCTGAAACTCACTGAAACGTGGCCATGCCCACTAAGTGAAGACTGCAGGAGGCGAGTAAGCTTTGAATCACGATATGGAACATGAGATGCTTTCCCCTCACTCAATTTTCCAATAACCTTTAAATTGAAACCATAAAATCAAGACTTTCAGAGGCAGGTTTTGTGATCTTTCGCAAAAATACAACTCATAAATTATCTAACTGGTGATATCAGGTTCCAACAAAAGGTCATAACAAAACATCTTTATAGTGAACAAATATAGGAAATACAAGACACCTACTGTTCCAAGTGTCAGAAGACTTTTGTTTATGTAAGATCCTTCTTTTCTTCTTAATCCAGTTGTTTCAGTTTTCGAGCTCTCGGATCCAGCAAGATCTATCAAGTTCTAATTAAAAAGCAAGTAAACAAATGAGAATAGTCAAGCAATAATGTGTTTGGGTGTGTTGTCTGAAAAGTTCTCAATAATGTTCACATACAAGCTGAGAGAAGATGACTCCATCGTAATCTTCACCATGGGCACTGCTTTCAATCATCTGCAAATGTATTGGATGGCAATAACAATACAGGTTAGAAGTGAAACCAAAAATGGCTTCACAAGGTCCAGGAAAAAAATCCAAAAACATTAGCTTAGCAAAAATTTAACAGTTAACCAGCATGCAGAAAATGCAGTTGAACATCTAAGCATACTGTACGCATGGCACTTAGCCATTCAAAAACCTTAGGCCTCAGGCTGTGATGTGGATATTTCCTTTGACAATTGGATCTGGAGTATAAAAGGTTGCTTCAACACTAAATTTCAATAGTAAAATTCCAAGAATGCTTACAAGCGTAAAAATCGTGTGACTTCGGCTGCTAAAGAGGTTAAAATTGTTTGATCCAACATGACGATGCTCTGCCAATAAACAACATCCTTATTAATAAAGCTTCTGAACCAAGTAACCAACAATTAACCATGAGAGCTATTTTACTAAAAATAATTTGGGCAAATGTAACTATCAGTGTCAACTTTAACCTTCCCCAGCAGCAATAAATGAAAGGGCATGTCCAGGAGACAAAACAACTTCTTCCTTTATACCCTCCACATAAGTTCCCTGAAATACAAGCCAACATATATCATTGGTCATCTCATGAAAACTTGAACTAGTCTTAAGAAAACAAGAAAATTGTTTGAAGAGCTCAAAATAAAGAAGAATTGTCTAGATTTGCTTCCAATAACAGATGCTGTCAATGAATTTTCTTGATAGAAATTTTACCATAGAAATGTTCACACTGTAAAACGAGCTTTTAATTAATGTTCAGAGATGCATGCCATATCACATTCCAAAGGCAACTAGAAATATCAATTTTCGTGTATTGAAAGACAATTGAGAACAGAGTAAGAAAGGAGTTCATGGAAACACGTGGAAAGAAATAATATTTACATGATTTCAATTTAAATTAACATAAGAATAAGTAAGAAACCTGTGCATCTTCTCTAACACGTAAATTTTGGCCAATTGGGTCAAGCAAGTCATTAATCACCTGATCCAAGCAAAAACAAGGAAAACATCTATATTAGGAAAAATTAGAAAAAAAAACAGAAGAAAAAATCAGACAATGTAACATCATGACAATTAGTATCTTAAAAATTGCAGATCCTGGAAAAATATAATTGAGGTTTTTTTTTATCATTGAGGTGAGGCAGAAAGAGTTGCATTTAAGGATGAACCATTTTCAAAACCATGTTCAGAACATAGATGGTGGGGTGTGTGAACACAATTAGTTCCGTATTTACCTCATTGTATATTTCTAGATATGACACTCGGAGTAAGAACTCTCTTCCTGGAGTCTGCAGTAAATGCAATTAGTTATTCCAAACTAGTAATTAACTAATTATAAAATCAAAGATAACTACTGACTAAGATTTCTTATCAATCAAGAGTCAAGACAAACAGATCATGTATCCCGGGCGATAAATGGAGTGCAAGGCAAGTAGATGCCTAATTTATTTTTTTTGGTCAGCAGTAGATGCCTAATTGGCCACAAGTACAGAACTAGGCAATAGAGTATTGATAACAGATACAAAGACACTGCTTATAGTTCAAAGCATGATATTATAATTATAATGAAAAACAATGGCCAGTGCCACACAGATTTTTCTAAATAATCCACAAATAACAATGAATTCAACAAAATTTAGTAAGTTTGCATGAAAGCTCACATCTTGGATCATGCTGAAAACATCTTTGATGGCCAGCGGTATGATACCAGGTGAATTTTGGTCTCCCTGCAAATATCATTATTGAAAAGCAAATCAGAAACACAACTGAAGAGATCACATCAATTCATTTAAGTATACCATGAAACAGTTTCTAGTAAATTGTACCTTTATATTAATTAAATTATTAAATTAATAAAAAAATGTCCATTTTCTGTTAATAATTGTACTTATAAACTAATAAAAATTCTTTTCAACTTGTTAAAATCATAATTTTAGCTGTACTTGTTTTAACTCAATCACCACTTCCTATGTCTCTCAAGTGCCATGCAGATTTTCAGCTTCTGATTAGACTGATTATGAACTTGTTGCATTTGTAAAATGTTAACTAATAACAAATATAGTGCTCAATGGTAGTTGACCAAAACGTGTAACAAATGACATTGACAAACTAACTATCTCCTGTCACATGACCGTAAATAAGTCCATAGAGTTAAAAGTTCCCCCCGAAACTTCTTTACCCTTAGCCAAAGAATCATCAGATATTAACTGAAAAAAAATTCAATACCTACATTCTTTTTTCAGAATAATATAAAAAGTAAATGCTTGTAAGAAAGTTGCTCTCATGTGTCACATGTTTTATTTGTATTAGAAAATTGAAAGCATGACAAATTAGTAACTTATCAAAAAGACCTCACAATTGAAAATTGACATATAGCCTACGACACATAATAACTACTCGCTTTCATTCAAAATATACAGTGTTTAAAGTTATTCACCATAAGGATCAAGAAAATTATAAAACAAGTTATGAATAACAAGAAAATACACATTTGACTAACTTATCTTCATTAAAATACCAAAAGTATTGTCACTTCATTAATAGTTTTTATCATTCTTCAAAATAGGCTGAACCAACGTGCACTTATTGAAGATATTAAGAGATATGAATAAAGGTGATAAAACATAGCTAAATATGCAAAAATAATTCATGCAATGGGCAGCATAAAAGATTTATACAGTCTCATTCAATCATAAATTGACAAGTATGGTAACTTGGTTGATTTTTAACATAACTTCTCAAAAGTCATACCTAACATGATTTCTAATAGTGTAATAACTTCGTATTGATAGTGTATAGAAATTAAACTCATTAAATATTTTATTAAAATCCTAAAGCTAAAGATAAATTCAAGCAAAACAATAATAAAAGGCCACATATTTTTGAAACGGAAGGAGTAGTATGACAACATCCCATAATAAAAATCTGCACAATTTACTGATTCAAATTACAGTCTTTATGTTACAATATAATGCAGAGGTGATGAAGAGGTCAAAGTAAAACATAACAATTTGACTTTCAATCATATAAACTTCAAATAACAAAGCTATAGATCAATATATTAATTTTAAAAGTGCCAACTTACATGCATAGTATGTGTCTTACCACTACTCGTCACACCGTATGCAAACACAGTTCCTGCAATGTTTATCATAAGTTATCTTCCAAACCCAGCTAACTCCATCAGCCACTATAACACTAAACCAATAACCACTAAATATTAACCATTGAAATATAGTTATTATTAGACTAGATGCATCAGTCGAAACTAAAGCAGCTTTCATCAAAGAAATAGAATGACTAGGTAGTTGTTACTAAATCAGACACCGCTAGAAACATCACATTCCAGTTGTAACAATGATACATAGCCTTGAATCCAGATTTCATACCATTTACACCTTCCATGGCAGCCTTCACCACAGGTTTGGCAGCTACTTCATACACCTCGTCGGAATTTGTATGCGGTCCAAACACTCTATCTGCCACAAATCAATTCAAAATTCTAAAATCCATTTCCATAATCTCCATACACTAAAAGCAAAACCTAATTGCTCTACACTGGCTCCCTAAAAAATCACGTGAAGAAAATAAAGTTTTAAATGAAAATACCAAATGCATAAGCAGTAGCTGGATTATACTCATTCCTCACAATCTTATCACCATCCGCATACCACGCGATCTCGTCTCCTCTCTGATACTCTCTTTCACTGCAACAAAACAGCACCGTAACCTCACATTTGATCTCACATAACTCAACGAGATAAAAATAGAAACAAACCGAACGATTCGGTATATCTAAAATCTACAGCTAATGGATCTGATTCAATAACCACAGATCTAAGTATTACCTCAACGGTCTGAACCGAATCGTGACCGAAATGCTATCCCGAGCCCTGGACGAATCCACAGGCTCCGTGATCACCTCCTCGTCCATCCCGAACTCCACTGGCGAAGGATTACCGTAACCGTAGCAGATTGACTCGCTGTGACCGTGACTCGGAGTCATGGATCGTCCACCACCACCACCGGAGTTATAAAACGACGACGTAGAAGAAGAACAGGAACGAGGCATTACGCGTCCGTTCGTGAATGAGGAAGTAGATGAGGAAGCAGAGGAGAGAGGAGTGGAGGGTTTGCGGTGCGAAAATGGCGAGCTGCTCCTTGCACGTGAGGCTGAGGCCATCGAGTTGACTCACCGAGTTGGTGAGTCAGGGGAAACCAGCGAGATATGAAGTAAAGAGGGAACACGAGAAGAAGAATAGAATGTGTCAGAACTCACATGGCGATAGAGGGGAAAGCGAAGAAGTAAGAACATTTGGTTATCTTTTTTCTTTTCTTTTATTTTTTTGTTCGTCTACTTTGACGCTTTAAGAAATGATTATCACAGAGAGGGTGTTTCGTCTTCTCTAAGACAACGTGAGTTGCAGTGGGAGAGAGAGAGTGAGAGTGAGAGAGTGGGTGAAGAAGATGGTGAAAATGGTGAGAGAATGTAGGACATGGTGTGAGTTTAAATTTTATATTTTCTTCGCTGTAATTTTGAGTTTTTTTTTTATGGGAAAGTTTTAAATTTTGATTTAGATTTAAAATTGATTTGGATTAGATTTTTCCAAGTGCCGACGTGGCGAATGAGGAGGTGGAGATGGGTTTTCAAACTGGTGGAACAGTGGAAGTGCCCGCGCAATAATATCAGCGTGGAATGTCTTTAAAATAAGCATGAAATTGAGCGGGAGTAAGGCGAAATGCCCAATTTTATTTTATTTTTTCTGGATATGGAATGCCCAATTTCATTTACATCATAATGATCATATTGATTATTAGTTTCTTACTAGTATTTATTTATTTTAGAATAAATAACATCATAATTATTATTACTATGATAATTTATTTTTTACATAATTAAATTTATAAAAACAAATGTTTTTAATATATAAACTACATCAAAATATTTAATACTTGTATTGAGGGTGTTAGTTTTTTTTATGCTAAGTTAATTGACTTATTAATAATTATCTTAAAAACAATCTTATGAATAATTTCTTAGGTGACAGAGTAAAATGATAATGCATTTGTTTTTTTACCAATATAATGCATTTTGTTAAACTTGTATTGTAATTAAAACTCATAGTAAATAGATATCTTTAAATGTATAAATTATAATTTTGATTTGCAACAAATAAATTGTAATATAATATTATTTTTAAATATTGATCTTTTTAAAAAAGTTGAAATTTAGTCTTGAAATAAAAATAAAAGAATATACAACAAAAAGAAAGTACAAAAATATATATTTATGTGATTAAGGGATGCTGTTTTGATTAATTGAAAAAAAAAATAGTATTTGAAATGCACATTTAAAAATAATAATATTGGTAATGTCTAAATAAGAGAGTAAAAGCCACTTAAAAAAATAAGAGTAAAAAAGATAAGAGTCTCACTCTTCATATCTTCATAGGAGAGAGAGAGAGTAATTTTTAAAATATATACTAATATATGCTTGGAAGTCATTGATTTAAGAAGAATTGAGTTCAAATTCTTTAAGTGGGATATTAGACTTGAGCCTGGTAAATAAAAAATTATATGATCAAAAACTGAGATCTCATCAATCATCATGGATACTAAATAGTTAAACAAGTTACTCTAATGAAAATTGGTCATTGAACAAATTAGTAATACTTTATACTAATGTGCCAGTGAAACAAAATATATAAACAAAAATCTCGTACTACAAGTAACAAATAATATATTTACATTCACAAAATGATGGACCCCGATATCGTGTCGTTGCTGCTCATAGCTAACATCTGTCAAGAGACTGAACCCATATTATACTTTTGCAACTGATCTGGATTAGTAGCATTTTCCCATCCATTTGCAGAACACGCTGTAGCTAGCTAGCTTCTCTGTCAATAAAGCCATAAACAGGGGGAGGAAAACACCTTAGTAAGAGGCAAGGCTTGTAGTTGGTTTTAGTCTCTACCATAGAAGTTGGTTAATACGTGACAATTTTGCAATCGCTTTTTGCAAGACGATTTTATAACAAAATGTGAAAACTTAAGGGGCCAAGGTGTTTCAATTGCTAATAGAGAAGTTGAAGAACTTTTAGGAAGGTTTTACAATGAGTTCGTTTCAATCCTTGATCTTTATGAGGATATATCCAACTCCATATTGTAACCGAATCAATCGAGAAAGATACTTCATTCGCCTCATCCTCATCCAAAGCAAGATCGAAGAGGAAAAGAGCCAAAGAAAACAAAGGTCAAACAGAGCGGAAGATCGACCAAGGAAATTAAATATCTTGGTTTGAGAAATATAATGAACCATATGATGGAAACATGGAGTAATGAAAATTTAATAACTATGCTCCATTAGTCACAAATCAGGCAAATATTTGTGATGAACTGTATTGAATTGAGTTTGCACGACATCCATTGAAAAGAAAGACGAATAAAAATATGAAGAAGTATCATATGCTTTTTTATGATGATAACATTAACAGCCACACCACCAATAAGTGCATTCACCTAAAAGACACAGTTGAAGAATTGGCTGGGATGGGTGTTTAGGCCAAAACGTGCAAAGATGACATCAAGAAAAAGAAAAATATTCGAAGGACTAGCGAGAAGATGGGTTGGCATAAAGGTTTAAAATGCAGTGCAAGACTCAAGAATCTAAACCTAACTAACTAACTAACAAAAAAAAAACGCAATCCATCAATTATATATGGATTGCGTTTATTCATTAGTTTTTTTTTTTAATAAAAAGGAAAAGTTATTTTTAGTATCGTATTTAAAAAAAAAAACGTTTGGGTTTGGGACCATGTGACCACGTCACCACGTAATACCTTATTTTTCAAGCAATTCAATTTTTTTCATGTTGGGTTCACTTCACTCACGGCAGCACCACACTCTCGCTTGCGGTCGAGGTTGAGGTTGCAGGCGTTAATGCGCAGAGGTTCTGGTTGAACAATTTTGGCGACATGCATCCCAGATACCGATGAAGGAATTAATTAATGTAGACGAGTTAAATCAAATTCAACTACCTTGCTCGTGAATTTAAAACTTGGCTATGCATGTGATTTGCAGAGCTTCACCTTTCTTTAATTATTATGTACATTAATTAAGAGCCAAGAGGGAGGTGCCATTGGATATTTCAAATCTCAAGTGTAGGGATTTATATCTTCACCTCTCCTTGATCTTCTCCTTTGCATGCAGTTACATTATTTTTATTTATGGACAGTCAAACTATGAGTTCACAATACCTGCAGTTCATTAAATTATTCTGAAAGTGACTTCTGATTGAAGTTATAAATTGTTAAACTTTATAAAAGCTGAACTTTTTTTTTTCTACTAAATAAAATGATGATCGAGAAAGTTAAAAAAGGAAATAACTATGAAAATTAAGTTAAAAATGGGAAGTTTCTTACATAATACTTCGTCCATTTCGACATAAGTGATGTTTTCACTTTTAACACGTATCTGTCAAAAAAAAAAAAAACTTTTAACACGTAAAAATAATTTCACATTAAGTGATTTAATGAAACATTAATTTTTTCACAAAAATAAAAAACAGATGTATTTCAAAACAATAGAATTTATTAAGGAACACTTTTAGTAAGACATCCTTACTCTCCTTCTTAAGTCCAACTAATGTGTTAATTTAATTTATTTAAATCATAAAATTTAAATTTAAATCCACGTTCACCCGAAGCAATCAAATAGTGCTTCTGCAAATTTTTAAAATTTGGACGCGAAAGCACTACCAAAAAAAACACATAGGGAGGAACGCGCGTTAGAGACGCGAAAGCAAAATATTAGTATATTACTACTAGCATGTTAAAGATGCGACGTGAATCCGGAAGATGCGACATCAAAGCAAACACGCATACATCGCTAACATGTTAAAGATATATATTTAACTTTTCATTCATTTTCGATGGTGGTAACTGGTAATCGTGATCGTTAATAAGATGGGAGGAGATGAATGGTAGAGAGAAAAAAAACACCGATGTGGAAAGATGTTGATTAAGTACTGAAAAAAAGTAATTGATTTTTGCTTCCAATTTAAATAACCATCAATCATCATCAAAACGGCGATTCGTAAACTAAAAAATTGAGAAGAGCAAAGAAAAACGTAAGCTGTAATTGTGGGGTCTTCTAAGAGAAACAAGTTAAGAGATAGATTTGTTTCAACTAATCAGCAACAACCGTGCATGTACCTGTAACAAAAATGTTTCGCCAGAGAAGGTAAACAAAAACATTAGATTAGAGGTTTTATGTAATTTGAGAAGATACATTATTTTCATAATTTGCTGATAAAAAAAAATATTTCCATAATCATTAATAAAAAAAATATTAACTTGTTTTTCATCGCTCGTATATATATTCTGCCTAAGAAAGAGTACAGGCAAAGAATACAAGGCGAATAAATTGATTTTCACTTTGGCAGAGACTCCACCTAATTGAGTGGATGTCGTTGGCTTTATGGCACATGCACGAGGAAACCTTTTTATTTCTTGTGGTCCACTTTTTGGGGACGATGCTTGTGACTTGTTAGGGTTGTGACTGTGACCAGAAGCTAGCTATTTATTGTCACTTCAAGGTTTTTTTTTAAGAAGAAACGTCGCCAGAAATAAATTGAATTTAAAATTGTTATCTATTTTTAGACAAGTAGACTATTTAAACGAAAAAACAGCATACTTACTATATATATTAAGGCACACACATACTATATAGTCACTATTTTAAGTAGTCATGTGTAAAGCATGCCTGTGTAACTGTATGATTTAGATTTACTGTTTTTACAATATTCAAATATATAAACAAGAGAACCATAAATTCACAGTGTGTGAAGCTATTTTTAGACAAACAATTTGGCCAAAAAAGTTATATTGAAGTTGTAGGTCACACCTATGACCTAACTCGCTAAGCTACGCATAATTTCTAATAGAACCATACTACTAATCACTGATTACTCACGTGCAAGTGGGGACATATCTTGCAGAGCTTGGATACCAATGTTTCGTGATTCAAAGTTTCAATTCCAGTTTTCATGTTTCATGTTTCGTGTCGATGTTGGTTTCACCACAGCCACAGGACACATCTCTCATTTTCATTTCTTTCTGTAATCCCCTACCCTAGCCTGGTACTTTCATGTGCAATTCGAAGCTACTTCAGATAAAAAAGGATTATTATTTCTGGTCATATTATTTCTAAATATATAATCATACATGTTCAAAGCTAAAAAAGTATTAAAAAAAAACAAAAATTGTGCTCGTTCAAGAGTATTAATTGTTTTGTGCATTCTTTAAACATTGCAGGCTATTCAGAAAATAAAAATAAAAATTGCAGGTATTACAACATAGTAGTACTTCTTTCAGTATTTCTCTATTCTTTTAAAAAAGAAAGCTATTAACGGGCCAAGACTAGAGCATATAAGATTCGTGAAAAAACGCATGATGGGCCTTCAACTATTCGGACAGTTTCATGACTCTTGAGAAAATGGGCCTTCACATAAACCCGCCAGCCTGCATAATTTACTCTCTCTCTCTATTTCTTTATTGTTTTTTTTTATAATTAATTAATATATTTTTTTCCTTCTGTGGAGTGGCTTTGCCACCGTTGTTTGTTGCTCAGGTCCCTTATCCGCGGGGAACGGGCAAGAACTAAGAAAAGTGTAAAATGGTGGGCGCTATTTCACTAACCCACCCAGCAAGCACCGTTTTAGTATGTTGGACATCAATCCAAAAACACGGTATATGTCTACATGAACAGAACAAATAAATACTAATTTAATTTCCACCTTATTGCTTTGCGTAAGAATCTAACCATATTCAAAGCCTATTTATTATCAGGGAATGGGTTAAGTAATAATAAGGTAAGAAAATCATCAAGAGTAGTATCAATGTCCCTCGGAAGCGGAAATAAGAAGAAAGCAGAAGTGGGAGTGGGAGTAGGTGAAAGACTGTATCTCGGGTTGGACTTTGGCACATCCGGTGCCAGGTTTGCCATAATTGACAAAGATGGGACAATTCAAGCTGAGGCCAAGAGGGAGTACCCACTGTATTTGGTATCATTCTATTTTCCTTATTTCTGGCCACAAGATTAGAATGATTAATTAACTCTGTGTTCAACGTTGACATTTTTGCAGTTAGTAATTGTATCATTAAAGGTTTCTGTTTCTCTTGTCTAGAAAGAGTGGAGAGTCACATGATTGGGTACGCTCATGGAAGGAGACACTGTTTTCTCTGCTTCAGGATGTCCCACTTCACCTTCGCAAGCACGTTGTCTCCATTTCTATTGATGGGACTTCTGCAACTACTATCATTGTCGATAGGTGGTGGATCATTTGATCTTAATTTACTGTGTTAATTATTAAGATTAAGTTAAAGACTGTAGTATATCTGAATTTCTGAAATAGGAGTAGGAATCTGGTGTTGCAGTGACACAGGAGAACCGCTGTGGAGACCTTTACTTTACAACGAGAGTTGTTCTGATGCACTACCAATGGTGAAGTCTATTGCTCCTCCAAATCACACGGTTTGCACTGGGTCCTCCACTCTCTGTAAACTCGTCTCGTGGTGGAATCGTGTTGGTTCCGACGGAAAACCTGCTCTGTTGTTGCATCAAGCGGATTGGCTTTTGTGGCTTCTTCATGGAAAGCTTGGAGTTACAGATTATAACAATGCTCTCAAGGCATAGTTTAATCACTGTTGGTGTTTTTCACAGCTAGATAGGAGGTTTATTGTTATGTCTATGTCGCAATTTTGACCATTGTTTTATGTTTTGCAGGTTGGCTATGATCCTGAAGTGGATTCATATCCTTCATGGCTAGTGTCTCAACCGTATTATCATCTTTTACCTTCAGTTGTTGCTCCCGGAACCCCAATTGCTTGTTTAAAGGAGGAAATTGGAAATAAATATGGTATGCTTTCTTTATACATTGTTTGCAATTGTAATGAGAATCTGTACCTATAAACCCTTCTGTGGCAATATATTTCATTTAAGAGAGCCTTCTAAAATATCAAATCATACTTTCCTTTTCAAGTAATCAGAGAATTTAACAGTGTATTAAATACTTCTGAACCCGTGCACTTAATATACTTGTTAGTAGGATCCTGTTAATATTGGTTTACTCCTCTCAATTTGATACAGAAACATAAAGTCATGCTTTCCTTTTTTAAGTAATTAGAGCATTTAATAGTGTATTAAATACGTCTTAACTTTTGCACTAAAGATAGTACTGTACTTGTGTTAGTAAGACTCTGTTACTATGGTTTTACTCCTTAAAAAAATTATATGTACAACCTTAACTGTGTGTTCTCTTCTCTTCAAAGTTCAGACTATGCCTTCTTGAGAGTTGAGACAAGTGCTTTTCCAACTTGGCTGTCAATAAATTTGGTGCCCAAGTAACACATTGTGTGTCTTATTTTTTGATTTGTTGTGATATAATGACGTCAGAGTTTCTTTAACATTCTGAGTAAGCTATACTGCTATGAAGTTGAGAATCATATATTCAATGCTTATCCTTTCAGGTTTTCAGAAGGATTGTGTTGTATGCAGTGGAACCACTGACAGTATAGCTGCATTTCTTGCAGCTCGTGCTACACAACCTGGAAAAGCTGTAATTTTTTTAATACTAAATTTACCTTTATTTATTTATTCATGATCTATCATATCTCACAACAGACGATTTCAGTTTTATAAAATCCTGACTTAAATTTATGGATTGCTAAATTGGAAGTTTCATATGTTTCCAGATGTTATATCCAGTTTAGCATCTTTTCCTCCAAAAAGAATGTATAGCTTATCAGCTTCAAGAATGTAAAATTAGTTGTGCTAGTATTTACTGTATGATGATTTTGCACAGAAGTCTTTCTGTTAAACCATCTCTTTCAACATTCGAAAATCATGTTCCTTATCTATGCAATTAAGTTACTCTAGGTTTTTATGAGTTGTGTGTTTCTCATAGTGTCTTTGATTGATTAGGTCACTTCACTGGGTTCAACACTAGCTATTAAACTACTCAGCAGCACAAGAATTGAGGATTCTCGGTTTGGGGTATACAGCCATCGCCTTGATGATAAATGGCTTGTTGGTGGCGCTTCAAACACTGGCGGGGCCATTCTTAGACAGCTGTTCACTGATGATCAATTAGAGAAACTGAGTGAACAAATTAATCCCTCACAACCTTCTCTTCTGGACTACTATCCTCTGCCAAAAGCAGGTGAAAGATTCCCAGTGGCAGATCCAAATATGGCTCCAAGGTACTCAATCCCATTTGCTTTTCCATTGGAACACCCCATTTTTTGGAATTCAATTCCCAATTCAATTTTATCTTGTTTGGAGTCTTGTTTATGATTTTTTTTCCACACAAAAAACACTGAAGAAAACAATTATTCCGTTCAAATATGTTATTCAAAAGCAAATTTTTGAGTTTTGTTACATAGCCAAATTTGGTTTGCTAGTTGTGCCACCACAACTGACCAAGACTTTTCAATTTTCATAACTGAGTTTAAAATTTTGGGCAGGCTACTTCCACGTCCAGAAAATGATGTTGAGTACTTGCATGGGATTTTAGAATCCATTGCGCGTATAGAGGTAATAGTCTTCTTAACTCATTGTTTAGACATTGTCCTTATTTCATACTTTTGGGAAAGCATGTGAAGAGATCTTGATAATTTAGGCAAAGGCATATGGGTTGTTAAAGGAGCTAGGAGCAACCCAGGTAGACCAAGTTTTCACAGCCGGTGGAGGAGCCAAAAATGAGAAGTGGATAAAGATTCGAGAGAGGGTGCTTGGTTTGCCTGTGAGTCGTGCAAATCAAACAGAAGCTGCCTACGGAGCTGCATTATTGGCAATAAAGGGTGATCAACTAAATATTTTGTGATATTATTATTGCACATTTACACCCCTCACTTGCTTGGTCATGGTGCAATTTCTCATGAGCGTGGAGGAGGACCCAAATAATGTTTCAACATGGTGTTACTTCTCGAAATGGATTCCATTATTCCACCGATTCATATGAACATGTCCTCTTGGCATAGTGTTGTTCTGTTTGAAAAGCGAAATACCAGAATACCTGACACAATCAATTTTCTTATTTTCGTTTCATTTGCTGTGGACTAACCGGATTTCGCACAACAGTAAACACTTTCTGCATATGGTAACAGAGTGAAATGGTGAAAAATAGCTAAGGTGAATGTTTGGTGCTGTTTCGTAGTCTTTTTTGGATTAGTTTTTGAATGAAGTAATATGATCATAAAACTACATTGTAGTGTAGTATAATTTATATCAAATTAATTTTAAATATAATATCAACTTTGATTTCATTCAACATGATTAAAAGCGGTTTAGAATGAATTATTTCGTAGATTTTATAACATGGGTTGTCTGACGATAGAGTGTGTAACATGAATTCTTGGGTCTGTTTTTATTTTATTTTTTAATACTTATAACTAATTTTAAGCAATTACTAGTTTTCATATTAAATAGTGCAAAATCAATTTTATCTTTATAATTAGAATTAAACAAGTCTAATAAGTAATTAGTCTAAACGTATTTTTTATTTGACTAGCAAAAAAAATATTATCTTGATTTTGCAACTATGTTACTGATCGACTTTAGTGAAATTGTCATTTTGTACCACATTTTTTCATTCACGGAACTTAAATATAGATTATGTTTAAGAAGGCCACGTGTATTATCACTCGATCAATTATATTTAAAACTTAAAAGTGTCTACTGTTAAGGAGAGAAGAGAGTGCAAAATGTCCAATTAGAGTCGGCTATTTGTTGAGTTCTATCAGTGCAGGTGATGTTTCTTTTGATATGGAGAGGAAAGTACTGCGAGAGTGCGAGTTATTATGCCAATATAAGACAAAAATAATGTGGGTCCCATAATCATTACACCTTTCTGATCCGTGCTCGACACTACTTCTCAGTTCTCCTCAACATATCTTCATCAATGAACCAAGATTGCTATAGACATGTTTATTACTAAAATGACTATACCCATATGTTTATTACTACCTCGGAATAGTTTCCTACTTCAGTTTTAAGAGAACAAGTTTCTGTTCAAAAACATGTTTAAGTTTAATATACTGATTAATAAATTACTAATGAAAATTTAATAAGGATATATTGTTTATTATTATTAACTTATACTAGTGAGAAGAGTTAGGAGTAGTCGTAATTTTTAATTTTAATAAAAAATAAATAAATAATAATTTAAAGAAAAAAGTTAGAAGTAGTTACTTTTTAAAAGTTGACAGTTGAATTTCAAAGTTTAAAATTTAAAATCAGGATAAATTTGTTTAAGAAACATGTATACAAGACACACACAGTTGCCCCAGAAAAAAAGAGACACAGTTAATAAACGTGATATCTTTTTTATATAACTGTATAGATTATATTTTTAAAACATTTTATATTTTATTCATTCATTCTTTGGTAATTACTAATTTACTATACATGTGGTGTCACCGTCAAAAAATGAGAAATTTGATTAATTTTCTATATAAAATATTAATAAATATAATACTCCATCCGTTTCAAAACATACAATCTTTTTGTTCCTGCTATGTTTTATAACCATTACAAGAGATGAAAAATAAAATTAAAAATAAAGATTCATCTTTCCTTCATTCTAACTGGATGGAGGCAAATCACATCCCTGAGAACGCCATTTCATGTGGAATTTAACTCTTCTCTCTTGCTGCCATCTTAATTCAGAAGCTACAAAAAAAAAAAAAAATCATAAGAAAAAAAGTATACAATTTTCAAACATTAAAATTTGATTTTAAGAAATAAAAAAAAAAGTTACACATACTAATACAAGTAACTATACCTCACATGTAGATAATTTTATTTTTTAAGGAACTACGGTGCGGATGCTATGAGATTAAAACTTACTACTGTAAATTAATATTGACAAGTGAATTACATTACAAACTATTTTGAAATCCAATATTTGTCTCAAAATTAAATAGAAACCACATTAATGTTGAATGCATTGCCTTGCCGGTACTTGCAGACTTGCAGTTGCAGAGAAGTGGGAAACATTCGGCATGTGGTCAGAGCCTGAAATCAGCTTTATGACAAAAATCCAATATTTTCCGGCGGAAAGATCCATGCATTAAATGTAGGCATATCATCATCATCATCATCATCAACAGAAAATAAAGCTAAAAAAAATGTTGGCATCTACTCCAAATCAATACCAAATTCTTATTTATCCGCTATTTCTTACGTAAAATTCCAACCATTAAATATAATTAAAAGAGAAAATAATTAAATAATAAAAAAAGAAAAACATGAGATTTTGATGATTTGTTACAAGTAAAAATTCAATTTAAGAGGATTCACTCCTCCACCTCATCTTCCCCGCGTTTACGTCACAAATTTGTCTTTCTTTCTCTTTCCATTATTACTTGCCTCGGGCCAATCAATACTCACTGCTCAGTTTCTCACCAAGTTTCTTTCCTCTACCCCTAACCACGATTTGTATCTTTCTTATTTTTGTTTTCGCTTTTTTAATCTTTTTAAATACAACTATCATGTTCTTTTTCGTTTGTCTTCTAAAATAAAATAAAAAAAGTTTTTTCAGCCATTTAAAATCCAAAAATATTTTTTTTAGTTTATTTTTATAATAAGTCTTAAAGAATAAGAAATTCATAATTAATTTGTAACGTTTTTACATGTGACGAATAAAAATCGACATAAATTTTGTTTATTTCTTATGTGGTGGTGATTCTCATTTTGAAAGTTCAACTATTGTTTAAAACAGATGTGTAACGCTTTATTTTTCCTTCTCTAAAAAATAATATTTAATTTGTTATGTTAATTTGAGCAGGGAAGAAGGTGAGGTTATTCTGGGAAAAATAATTTATTGAAAAGCATCTAAAGTCACGTTTTTAGTTTATGTTAATGTTTTTTTTATCGCGTTTGGGTAAATTGGAAGAAGTGGATTCCTTTTTTTTCTTTGATTTCAGTTTTGATTATTTAATTAATAACAATTATAATTACTTCTCATTTCATCACTCCATTTTTTGTATTATTTAGTGTTTAACAACACATCTTATCCATAGGTTTTCGTTGTAGCTTTAGTTTTTATTTTCTGATATTTGTAGCTTTAACTTTTATGTATGAAGAATCACTATTGCTTTGCTATGTTTATTTTTTTCATATTTTTAAAAATTTAATTTAATTAGTCTTATATTTAAATTTTAAAATTTTGGATTAATTTACTTTATAAGTTTATATAGAATCTCTTATTATATATAAATGAAAATATTTAATATTTTTTTATTTATTAATTATTATTAATAATATATTATCGATTCATATTTAATAAACTTATACCTATTTTTAGTAATTATACTTTTAAAAGTATTTTTTATTAATCTTATCCAAATAAATTTTATTTAATCAAACATACTTTTAAACGAAAAAATATACAAACTTGTTTTTGAATAAAATTAAGTTTCTAATATAATTTTATTTTAAACTTAATTTCATCAACTTTAATCCAAATATTTACACGTGGGTTCAGGGCCGTGGTTTTCACAAGACCAATTTGGCAATTACTTTAGGCTTCGTTTCAAAAAAAAATTTTTACATATATTTTTATAATTTATTTTAAATCTAACTTATTCAGAGATAAATTTTATTATATTATTTATAATTAATTTATTAATAAAATATAAAAATTAATACACACGTAAATATTATTATAGATTATTTGAGAATTTTATTATATTCCTTTCAAATATTATATTATATTATATTTTTTTAAAATTAAAATTAAAATGGACATTAAACGATTATAAATATTAAATTTTATAAAAATAATATGATTCATAAAATAAATATTTTCATGAAAATAATAATAATAGAAATTATTTAGATAAAAATTAATTATTATAGTTTTAACTATAAATTTTGTATACATGTCTAATTTTTTTTTTTTTATTCAAAATAGAGTGGGATGTTGAAATTTCTCAATTAGTAAATTTTAATTAAAAATTTCACAGTTAAAAATTAAAAAATTAAAATATAAATTTATAAATTATATTAGAGTAAGATTTAAAAATAATTATAATTTTTCAACACCTCAAAATAATAAATACTTATCTAATACTTTCTTTTTTTTTCTTTTTTTTTCTATCAAATTATATTACCTAACATGTCTATATTTATGTGTTTTCTCTTTTTCTCTCTCAAAATGTGAATTAATATTTTGGCGTAGAAATTTTTTTATTCTTTAGAAAATAAAAAAAATTATCTAAAGCCTCAAATATCCTAAACACAACCCTGCGTGGGTTCACAGACTATATGCATAGATTCATGGATGGAGGTTTACCAAAGTATTGCTAATTGGTAGGGATGGCAATGGGTAGGGTATGGGTAGGGTACTATAGTACCCGTCCCCATACCCGTGTTTGAAAAAAGTACCCGTCCCCGGCCTCATACCCGTGCGGGTAACAATTTCAATCCCCATCCCCATACCCTCTGGGTACCTATATACCCATACCCACACCCGCGACCCGCACTTTTCATATATATAAAATTAAAAATTATATAAAAAAAAAAACAAAAACTTAGGAGATGTATTGGATTAGGATTGTTTAAGATAGATTTGAATAATTTTTTTTTTTTTGTAAAAATGTCTTGGGTATTCAATCAAGATTGTTAAATGATAAAAAATAATCTAATAGTATTCAATCAAGTTTTTTTTTTCAAAGGGCAACGAAATCTTGTGGTATTCAATTGGGATTTTGAATAACGAAAAAAAAAAAAATCATATGTTATTCAAAATTATAAAGATTTTATGAATTTTTTTTAATTGGATTTTGGTAGATTTTATAGACTTTTTAGTTGATCATATAAATACCAAACCCTACAAACAATCACATTCAACTATGAGAGACTTTTCTTTTTCTTTCTCATCTCAAACTTTTTTATTTATTTCATTATTTTTGCTTTGAAGGCAATGACATAATCTCTCACCCACATTTTTTTTTTTCAAGATGAGACTTTTCATATGATTTTAATAGTAATGTGTTCATACATCAAAATCACTATGAATCAATTTACAAGCCTACAATGTAGTCCACTGTCTCATTCATTTTAAGTTCATAAATTTTTAATGAAATGAAAATTTTCATAAAAGAAATAGATCTGAGTCTAGAAGAAGTTTTAACTCGGGATAAACAATCAAGTTAAAGTTTTAAAAGACCTTTCTAAACTATTGCAATCAATTTTGAAAAAATATACAATTTAACGTATGAAACAAAGAGCAATGTTTGGGATGTTATAAAACATAGACAACTTTGGATATTCTTCAAGTTAAGCAGATGATTAATGTTTTGATCATCATATATTTTTTGTTGAATTATTTGATTTATATTTTGATGACATTATTGATTTTATGAGTTAAATGAAACATTTTATATTTTTTACTAATATTTTGTTATTTTTTTTCACTATTACTTTATGAAAATTTGTGAAAAATATATCTCAAAATGAGTTCATGTACATTAGGTGAGATGATTCAGTTTATGATAATTTATGATTAGTGATCTTGTTGCACAGGGCAATAAACATGCATGAACCATTTCACGAAGTATGTGTCAGGATAATCCAAAGTCTCGATAATTAGCTCGCGGTCTTCCGATCGAAAAACAACGTCGATGAAGACGTATAGGTGCACTATTACGCGGTAGTGATTCTAATTTTCCATGCATTTCCCATTTATCACTTAACGACGGAACTTTGCTTATTTCTTTTTTTTTGAGGATCGGCGAATCAAATTATATTTCTGTTCCAATTTTTGTCTCTTCTTCTCCCTCCGAATCACACTTTTCCTTGCCATAATGGTTCATTTCCTATGTTCAATAATATTTCCAAGCACACTCTTGTTGGTTTGTGTTTAATAGTTTTGAATTTTATTTTTTTAGAAATCCATAAAATCTTTTCAAATCTTATCTTATAAATATGTGAAATCCTATATTCTAAATCCATTAAATCCAAATTATAAAATCCTAATCACAAAAGTCATCTTAAAAAAATCTTAACAGTTTTTAGTTTCTACAAAATCTTAAAAATCTTTAAGACTTTTTTATGCCAAAAAAGTATTTTAAAATCCTAATCCAATACACCCTTATATAATATTAAAATCAAACGAATATTGATTTATATAAATAAATAATATTACAAAAATAATCATTCAACATAAATTTAAACAAAAACTCTAATTAAACAGGAAAAACTAATATATTTTTAAAACTAATTAGTTTATAATTATATATTAAAAATAAAACATAAATAGATATAATATTTTAACTTCATCATCCGAATTAATTTCTCCATATTTTGTAAATGCTTATTTCCATAGTTTCTATATTGCTTTAAACTACTAATACAAATAAAAATTAAATCATAATAGAATATCAAAATTAACATATAAAAAGAATAATTAAAATAATAAATAGATAATTGAATAATTTAAATAATAAAATTATAATATATTAATTAATATGTATATACATAAGGTGCGGGGCGGGGCGGGGTGGGTACTACACAGTGGTGCACCCGCACTCCATCCCCATGAGATTTTGCGGGTAAATACCCGCCCCATCCCCATCCCCAAATATGCGGGTTATTACCCTACCCGCGTATGGGTATTTTTGCGGGTGCCCGTAGGGTCTGGGTCCATATTGCCATCCCTACTAATTGGTCAGGTTAAGATTAATATTTAAGATATTAATGTTTCATTTGAAATATTTGAATATTTGATATTAAAAATGTTGTTGCGCTGTAATTTCATAGGTTTTAGACTTTTAGCTTAACAAATTAAATGAAAGAGACAAAAAATTCTAATAATATTGATTTTCTTGAATTCACGTATCAATCCATTTATCCGCAAATTTCGTGAGTCGAATACAAGTTTCCAAAAAAAAAAAATCATTTATTTTTTAGCAATCAATTTTTTTCGGTCAGTAAAAAACATGAAATTATAAATCGCAACCTAAACGGGCCAGACTGATTTGCATACCCACCTAACCACCTAAGGTACCAGTGTTCGGTAAAAATAAGGAAGAATGATAAGTGTAATAAGTATTAAAATCAGGATAGATAAGTGTAATTTGGTTTAACAAACATTTCATAGTGTGTCAATTTAGTATCAATGGATTTTATACTTATAATAATCTGAGATGTTTAGTTTCAAAAAATAAATTAAACTTTTTTATTTTAGTCTATTGATTACTACTGGGTTCGTATAAGACATAATTATAAAAAAATGTTGATTTTATTACAAGGTATTAAAAATAACAATCATAAAAAAAAGGTATTAGAAAAATTATGAAGCATTTTTTTTCATTAGTTCTCGTTATTAAATACTTAACTATTCGTGTGTTGTTTTTTTTTTATTATTATTATTGAGAATTGACTTTGATGTTTTCATGTTGTACTTATTAAGTTAATGATCATTATTCCTTGATAACAATAAAATTCGTACATTAGTAACAATTTTTAAAAAATAATAATAAAAACAATGAATACCAATATGGGTTTCTAAAGTCTCAAATATCCTTTATTTGTATACTTTTTTTATGAGTTAAAATTTATGAAAAATTATAAATTTTTGTGAAATTCATATCATATTTACTATATTTATTGATATTTTTATTTATTATATTTATTGATTTTTTATGTGAAATTATAATTTTTAATAAATTTTAACTAATAAAAAAAATACTAAAAATAGATAATTTTGAGAGACTTATAATCACATTATTTCTCAATTTAATTATGTTTATTGGTTCCTGTGAATTGTGATTAGGGTTTATTGATTCATGTCATGACCATATATAATAGTAATCATAACTAAGTTATAAAGTAAGAATCAATATCATCCAGTTATAATATATTTTTTTATAAACGAGTTTTTAAATTTTCAATCAAATGAATCAATAATAAAAAATAAATAAATTATAGAGACACTATAATAACAATTTTAAAAAACCTCATATTGTAAACATAAATGATAATAAATTTAAATGTTACCATAATAACATCATAAACTCAACAATTTGGGTACAAATTTTCACTTATTATCACCTAAATCATTATAATAATAATAACAAACATGACTAATTTTATACAAATTTACACTAGTTAACCTTACCATTATCATAATAATAACATATATAATTAGTTTTATACAATTTAACACTAACTAGTAACTAATTTAAAATATATATATATATATATCAGAAAGTAAGGGATGGGGCCCTGACACCCACTAATCCCGTCTCTGCAAGTATCCACCCAAGAAGAACACACCCCCTTAGTTTTATCGGGAAATAAAAGGTTGTCCACTCGGATGCTAATTTCTCTTTAGTTCTATAATACACGAAAAGGATTATTGAAAAATGAAAAATTTAGAACAATTGAGAGAGATGATGAGAAGGAAAGTTTGGATAGAAAACCAATAGGAGTAATACATTAAATTTTTTTTTTCCTTTTATGTTGAGAGGTTTGAAATTGATCTTGGAGTTTGACAACTATGAAGATCTTGGGTTTTGATGTTTATAAATTGTTCTGTAAAAAAAAAACTAAAGGTATTATAATTGATTATAGTTATAATCAAAATCATATTTTTTTTGGGGATAGATTTAATAAAAAATGATTCGAAGATAATTAATTTTATTTTGATGTAATAAAAAAATAACATTTACATCATAAAATAGTGTAAAAAAAGAAGAAAAAAATAGCCTATTAAAAAATAATTATAAATCATAAATTTTTAGCCCTATCAAAATAGTTTATAATTTTAAAAAATAATATTTTTTTAGATTTAAGTTATGGTGACAATCATTAAATTATAATTCAAAAACAACTTATAACATTTTTTAATCTTTCTTTTGTTAGAAGTTCATGAATATATATTGTAGGAAATATTAATTGTAATTAGTTAAATAGTATTTTTGTTTACTTAAACGTAAGAGTTTAATGGTTTATTAATTTAATAAAATAAATGTTTCCCTTGGCTTCATAAACACGCATTAAATTTGTAACAGAAAAAACACATTAATTTTAAATAATTAAAGTTAGAAAAAAAAATCTAAACCTTAATTATAGCGTGTAAGTCGTATTATACGCTAAAAAATGATTTGGCACTTGAATGTCCACCAAAAGTCAAAAGTTTTACCACTAAGCCATAAACCAGATAACACGTTTTTTAAGCCCATGATATTCTACTTTTTTTTATTTGTTGTTTAAGCTTATTATGTAAAAAACAATAAATATAATAAGTATTTTTTATTTTAATGAAATAATTAAAATGACTCGAACCTAACAGGTAAATAAAAACATTTTTTTTTCAATATATCTGACCATTATAAAAAAAAGCGGAGGGAGTAATTTTTCCAATGAATAAATTTCTTTACACCTTAATTATTGAATGGATACAAAGTATCTTTATAAACATACTCCATCCGTTCTTACTATATTTATACCTTAGTCATATGCTTTTTTTTTTTTTTATAAAATAATTTAAATAAAACTTTTCTTTTTAAAGGAAGATTTAAATAATACTTTGAACATTGAAAAAAACGTTAATTGAACTGTACTGAAAATAAAAAAATAAAAACAATTTTAATTTCAATGGACTAAACCTAAAAGTAATTTTTCTAAAGATGAAAAACAAAAAATAAATAAATTATAAAGACTAAAAATATTTAAATATTAAAAATAATTAATAATTATCTTAAAAAAGAGATAGTAAAATAAGGGAAATATTAATAATAATTGTATTGAAGAGTGTAAGTCATGGGTTAAAGTTGTAACAGTCATTTTAGTTTTAGCTATTTTTTTCTCATCGGAAAAGCCAGTATATAATCATCACTCATCTGATCGGTGTAGCATCCTCTTGCTCTGCTGCACTCTCCTTCTCCCAAATACCTATCTCTATTCCCATTCCTTCCTCTCCAACCATCACCATGGTTTGTCTATTAAACCCAGGAGCACCTGAATTTTTCCCAAGCCATAGCCACAAGCTTCAGCAGCAGCAGCAACAACAAGAACAACTGCAACCCCGTCCTTTTCCCACTTCCCCAGTACTCACTCCTCATGATTACTTCTTCTACTTAGCCTCTTCATTTCCCTTATCCCAACCTCACCCTTCTTACTATCCCACCACAGCACTTCCACCACCACCAACGCCGCCACCTTCCATTCCCTTAGCACTCGAAGCTGAACCAACTCTCTTCAAAGATGAAAACCATGGACTGCACCACAAGAAGAAGGATCATGTGGGTTTAGCTGAACTCAAAAGAAGGGGTGGTTCAAAAAGGTTTGTGCAGAAGCCGGTGTATATGCCGCGTGTAAGTTCTGGAAAATTTGATGGTCGCCGTTTGGATAGTTTCAGAATGAAGGGTTACCCTCCGAGAAGGAAGGCAGAAGAACATGGTCAACGCCAAAATGTTGACTTTTCGAGGAACCGAAGTGATGAACAGTACTGCAGGGTTTCCCCTAAGAGGAAACCTCGTTCTCCTTTGATGCCTGTTAAGGTCGATGGGAACGAAACCACTGTGATGATCAAAAACATTCCCAGCAAATACACGTATGTTGTTTTTATCTGTCACCCCTTCGTATTCCCAATTTCTCATTCAATGGGCCTTTTGGTTTTTGTTTTTGTTTTTGGGTAACCGTGTCATTATTTAAAACTTGTGATGGTTGAACTGCTTGAGACTCTTGTTGTGATGAAGCCTTTTTGTTTATATTTTTGTTTTTGTTTGTTTCATTTTTGTGGGGTATTTATGCAGCCGAGAAATGCTGGTGGAGTTTCTGGAAGATCACTGTCTGAAGGTGAATTGTAGAGAAAGAGAAGCTTGCAAGGAGAAAGGCGAAGAACCCAGCGGTTCAGCTTTTGATTTCGTTTATTTGCCCATTGATTTCATGTTCGCTACTAATTCATTCCTTATGTTTATTTAGCTACCCTCTTTCTTACTCACCTACTCTCTTTTTTCGTGTGGAAAGTGGAAACTGCTGATTGATGATGATGATTATTTTGATGGGTTTGCAGAAGTGGGATGAACAAGGGTTACGCCTTTGTGAACTTCACAAAGCCCCAGGCAGCTTGGAAGTTTTCTATGACAGCCTCCAATATGAAATGGGACTTTTTCCAGTCTCACAAGATACGTGAAGTTGTTTCTGCACGTTTACAGGTATGGTCACATACACACTCATGATTAGACTTAATCATCATCATTGTTTTTATTCTATATTCAATATTGTTAGGTTAATTTCTTATATTTCTCCCTACGCCTTATTATGTGTTTTTTATTGTAAAAAACGAAAATCAGTGTAAGTTAATTTTAACTTTTGATAATGGGTACAGGACTGTTAAAAGAAAAATAGATTTAAAGTACAGACTAAGTTTATAATTAGTTAGTGTTTTTGTTGCTTTGTTAACTAATACTACCTACTACTACTACTATGTTCACGTTTAAAGTTGTACTGTGTTAAACTACTTGCGGCTTTGTTTAAGAAATTTATATTATAGTTCTCTCTGTTAACCGAAATATTTTATGTTCTATAGGGGAAGGAACAACTGGAGAAACACTTCGAGACTATGAACTTCCCCTATGATTCCGAGGATGTTCTGCCCGTGTCCTTTAGCCCATCTTGCGATGGTGTGATCAAGGGAAATCGAACTACTGTGGGGAAACTTACGAAGCGTCAACATGTTTGAAATGCAAGAGAAGAGTCAAGTCAAGATGGTTTCGTTTCGTTTCTCTGTGTGTGCTTGTTTACCATCTTTTATGTTTTTCTATTTAGCCATTTAGGTCTTCTTCTTCTGTTGTGGTAATGTTTTGGTACCATGTTATCTGGTTTCTGTGTGTGAGTTTCCACGAATGGGTTGGGTGGACCCTGGCCACTTGATCCAAAGATCCAGATTGTGTGGTGGGGTCCACCCTTCTTGTGGATAAAGGCTCAACTCTCAAAAGCCATGTTCCTTTTGGGGATGATAGTTCAGTTTCAGTTCAGTACTACATATGACTCTATTGGTAGTATATAGTATTCTGATCCTTTTGCTTGTATTTCAGGCTTGTAGCCTTGTACCTATTATTATTAATGCTTAACTTCAGAGAATATATATTTAATGTGTCGTGTCGTTTCTATTTCCATTTCTAGTTATGTTCGCTGTTTGTCGCTGCTAAAGTTCAAATTCTTCTTGACATTAGTTTGTGATATCCATATCCCTGGGCTTTTTTTAGTCAGCGGCTGGAGATAGATAAAGATAAGGCATAATATACCCTATAAGTCAAAGGTCACCGTGTCTTCTATTGTGTTCTTTTTAAGATTGTGCTTGTTGGGTCTAAAGATTTTTTTTTCCCTTTTAAAGCATTCACAATTAATGTTCAGTCAAAGGGGTGTTTTTGTTCTCTCGAAGCTGGACTAAAATCGTGAAAAATTCAACTCCTGAAACATGGCCCTTAGAAAAGTAGACCTTGTTTGTTTGTCCTCAACTCTTGGACCCAGAGAGAACCTTTCTTTTCTTATGCTAATGTTAATTTCTCTCTCTCTTTCCATGCTTTTTTTGCCCCTTCTAAAAGACTAAAACCATGGCTAAGGGGAGCTTGAGGACGCAAAGTGTCTAGTTACTGAGAATTGCAACGCTAACAACACGACAACGCCATATATTGCAGAATGTAAGCCTGGTTTCCTTTAACACCCAAAATAAGTCCTTAAGAATTTTAACTTTTCAGATTATTTGCCTATCGCGTTTTCCAGCTGTCTAAACTAAACTCTGATTCTAGGCCATAGGCGCGGCCCATTCAGGGTGTCTCAGCTTCTATTATTATCTTTGTGACGTCAAAAATTAAATAAATTTAGGATTAAAAAACACAACGTAATTTGGTTATTTTCTTCTTGTTTTGATTCCACCAAATCACCATTCATTACTTCATCGAGATCATAAATACCAGCAATACCATCGCCACTAGCCACTACTTCATCGAGATCATAAAAACTATTGTCAACTTGAAGTACGCTACCTGTATTTATAATTTTTACTGTATTAAATGAAATTATAAATTATAAATGAAATTTTAACTTTAATTTTTAAAAGTTTACTAGGCCAAGTGACGGATTGGTGAGTGGTGATTTTAAACATATATTATATACTGCAGACTGCACTACACATTTAATGTAAAAACTAATTTTGATAAATCTTTTAATAACCATGTTGATTCATTGATTGGTTTTAATGTCTTTTTTATTAAAAAAAACTGATAAAAAGAAAGATTTGAAGTACTTAGATACATTTTTAACGTAACATTTAGTGACGTAGAAAATTATTTTAACTAAACTGGGAGCTCATTGTTTAAAAAGAAATGATAAATTGGTCTGGAACATGGAAAGATAAGAAAAATTGAATTGTAATGTTTTATTAGTTTCAAACTTAATAGATAAAAAAGGGCAGAACCAGAAAAAAAATACAAAGCTGGTGCCTCTGGAACCAAAGTCATTGCATCCAGATTGAAGCTGTTGCTTGCATGTAGTGAGAAGAGGAAGTGGGGGTAGGCCGGTAAGGACGGGATAATAGCTTTCCTTTACTATTCTGCTAGATGAAACTCGGTCACGTGTTTGTCTACGTACTCAACTACTCATGCAGATTTTTTTTTTTGGCTGAATGTCATGCAGATATTTGTTATTCGTGAATATCTATTTATATTTACTAAAAAATAAAACAATTTAAAATTAATTTTAACTATAGCTTTTAATTATTATGGTATTTTATTTTATGAATAATAGTTTTTAACTTTTAAGGTTAGAAAATTAAAAAAGACCTGATTTTTTTTTGTTAACTAATAATAATTAAAAACAACTTAATAAAGAGACGCCGTTCAAAAAAAAAAAACTTAATAAAGAGACACTAACAAAAGTAAGAGTTTCCTACTTTTTTTTTTTTTTTAAAGTAGTGTTATTTTACAAAAACCATTACAGAGTAAGCTACTGATATAATTGAAAAATAAGGGGTGTTGCGAGAATCGAACTCGCGACCTCTCGCACCCGAAGCGAGAATCATACCACTAGACCAAACACCCATTTCTTCAATAATATTTTACTGTAAAAATATTTGAATAATTTAGTATTTCTGCCTTAATATCTATATCCCAGCTACTCCTCTAAATCCAAAAGAAGAGTCACAGGCTCAAGAGTCATCCAAACTGAAATGGCGGCAGTATCTTCTCATCTAATGGTTGTTCTTCGTTCATACCCATTATCATTATCATCATCACCCTCTTCTTCTTCTTTAATTTCTTTCCTCAAACCTCCTTTAGTTTCCTCTCCTAACACTGTATCTACGCCCATTCGACAATTCCATGTTCCACCGCTTCGAAAACTTCTATTCACTTCTCTCTTCTCTACTTCCTCTTCCTCTTCCCTAGTCATTTCTCAAGATAACGAAGAAGTAGAAATTGCAGATGATGAAGAATTGGAAACTCCAAGAAGCGATTTTGAAGATACCCAATTGGATCCCACATCGTCGCCGTTAGAGAGAAAGAGGAAAGAGAGTCTGAAGTTGGAGGTGCCGAGTCTCAGCGTGAAAGAAAGGAAAGAGCTTGCGTCTTATGCTCACAGTTTGGGGGATAAACTCAAGTCCCAGTTGGTGGGAAAGTCTGGTGTAACGTCCAATCTTGCCACCTCTTTCATTGAGACCCTCGAAGCCAATGAGCTTCTCAAGGTACTATCAATCAATCATTTACATTACTACTAATTTCTCTGTCCCATGTTTATTATGTTTCCTCGGATTGTGTTCTGAAAAAAAAAAAAATCTTCTCGGTTTAGCTGTTGTTGTTTGTGTTTGATGAATTTTGCTAATACACATGGAAAAAGGAACCTGTTTCCCACTGTTATTCTGGCGAGTTGCTAACTTGGTAGATGTGTTTTGTTAGGCTAGTGTTTTCATAATTTGCCATGCTTTCAATTCATAACATGTGTAAGTGTGTAACTGCCATTTTGCATGCTTTTATGTTGTGATCTTGGACGCATGGACTTTTGGACCAGTTGATGATAGTAGTATTAGTTGTGTTGTTATTACTTTGCATGCCTAGAAAACCAAATGCGAGTTTCACTGATGTCTGGCTGGATTTTATCTCAATCAGTCACTAAATTAGGTTGTTACAGTCACATTATGTGTCTACTGTCTACTGTTGTGTCTTAATCTCGTGTTTACTCTTTTGCTTTGTAACTTGTAAATTGCAAAAGTTTTTCAAAATCTTGGATCCTATCTTGCAATATGGATGGTGTTTATATACAGATTAAAGTGCATAGGAGCTGTCCAGGCGAGTTAGATGATGTGGTGAAGCAGTTGGAAGAAGCAACTGGTTCAGTGGCTGTTGGTCAGATTGGTCGAACTATCATTATTTACAGGCCTAGTCTCTCCAAAATGAAGGCAGAAGAAAAGAAGAAACAAGTTCGTAACCTTATTCAGAAAAGACAAGTAAAACCAAGACTGGTAAACAAGGTAAAAGTTGTGCCTTTATGTTGTTGTGCATAAACTGTTCTATTACCCTAATGCTCTTGTGAAACTGCAGGGTAAGGAACAACTACCCAAATTATCGTGGCCCGGTTCATCATGGAAAGGAAGAAAAAGTAGGTCATAAACACATTCTAACTATGCCGAGCTTTGAATGTATAAATACCAAAGGTCATGGTACTCGATATTTTATTGACAGAAGAAAAATCAGTTAAAGCTCATTTTGGATCAAAGAACGCTTGCTTAGGATGATAGAATGTGCTTGTGACCACGGCTGGAGAGCATAACAATGAATTGAGTTTGGCTAGAATTGTTTAAAGACCAAATCAGTAGATTCTGTTGCGATGAACATATTGTATTTGCAATTATTTCACGAAATCTTATTATTGTATTTGCAATCAGTAGATACCCTTGATAAATAAACTACATTTCCTTCCAGGAATAATCTTTTTGTTGGAAACAACAGACAAACAATTACACACGCCCTTTCCCTCTCTGGGTTCAAGAGACATTTTTAAAGAAAAAGATAAAACAATGCAAAAGTAATGTATTTTATTTATATTCGTAAATGTAATGTAATCTGTGTTAAATAAAAAGAGAAAAATGGTGATGTACCTTGTAAAATAGTTTGTTACACTCTGTCTGTGCATCATTATTTGACAAACTGAATGTGTTTTTTTATTTATTTATTAGCTGAAATGTCTAGAGTCATTAATTTGGACACTGATCTGAATGTGATTTGTTAGACGCTGCAAATGAGATATTAGCACATCATTAAGTAAAATACTACTATAAAATAAAATTACTTAAAAAGAAAACTGATTCAATCATAGAGTGCAACTTGCAGGAGCCAGACTGGCAGGACCTCATCACACAAGAGGTTCCCATTTGGCAAGCATGAAAGAAACCCAACACGCGAACATTAAAGGGAATCTTGTAATTCTGCAAACAATGAATGAAAAGAAAAAAAACCGACCCAGAAGCAACTTTAACACAGGAACAGCATCAAACTTGGTCATATAGGCAAAATAGTATTGTGCAGCCTTCAAATCCCTCATCTTGCAGAGATAATAATATACCAAAGTAGCAAAAGTCACAACATCAGGGTGCAAGCCTGAAGCCACACTCTAGCTTTCATCGATCACCATGGATCCAGTTCCCTAGACGTTGCTTTAAATGAACAATATGTATTGCAATTTCAAATTTCCATCTCAAAACTCATTCAGAAAGTGTAACTGGTTAATTACAAAACAAAAATAGATGAATTGACCCTCCATTCGATTGCTTTAGATAATGGTGTTGGACTGTCGGAAATAGAAACAAATGAACAATAGTGGTGGTTCGCAGTAGTAACTGATTCATACTTTCTGTAGGAAAATGAATAATAGTAGTAGGATTTTCTTATGTTCCTCAAATTTTACCGTGCTGTCGTAAATAATAGTAGTATTGGATGTGTCAACACAACACATCACATTTATGTTGTTAGGGTTCATAGAAGTTTCTGTTTTGCCGGTGTCACGGATGCTGTCCCAATATATAATAAAATAAGTATGATTGAAAAATAATATAATAATAAGAGAAGAAAAGTATAGATAATCGAACAGTACAGTTCAGCATCGAGAGCCACTCAGCACTCACACTACTCAGGAGGTTGTGTTTGGTGGGAGGGAATATTCAGGTTCCGTTTCCTTCCCTCCACCAAACCAGAGCAAACAGAGCCCGAAAAATGGCATTCAAACTCAAATCACTACCTCTCCCTTGCTCTCTTCACTCCCCTTCCCGCCAAAACCCCAATTCAACAACACTCTCAAACCACCGTCACTTTCCTCGTCGTTGTTTCTTCGCACCTTCTCTTCCTTCCACTCTGTGCCTCTCCGGTGTAGCTTCAGCGTCCACATTTCATCACACTCGTTTCGTAACCGCTCGCGCATTTCAAAGCCAAGACGACGAAGGCGAAATCAGCGAGGCTTTTGAACATGAAGAAGACAAAGTCGGAGAGAAAAAGGAACTCGCGAAGCAAAGCATATTGGATCAGATAAAGGAAATTGTGATGTTCACAGGACCAGCAACGGGGCTTTGGATATGTGGACCACTTATGAGTCTCATCGACACTGCTGTCATTGGCCAGAGAAGCTCCATTGAGCTTGCTGCTTTAGGTACTAATAATTTGATAACTGTGTCATTATTAGAATTTCTCTTAACTATTGAAATAACACAGTTATCTTATTTTAATATCCTATGAGCAGGTCCTGCCACAGTTGTTTGTGATTACATGTGCTACGTCTTCATGTTTCTATCAATTGCTACTTCCAATATGGTTGCTACTGCCCTTGCTAAACAGGTTGGTAACAAACGTGTGTGAGTGAGATTGGATGCTAAATAAGATGTGTGTCTTCTTACAGAAATTGATGAAGATCCAGATCTGTGATGTTGACATCATTAATGTTCTTAAGTATAGTCACTGTTATGTGCCACAAGCTAGGCTGGTGCCCCATGGTTTTTCCATTTTCTTCACAAATCTTATAACACATTCGATCCTATATATAGGACAACATAGAATTATAACATTTAGGTTAAACTATTTATTTTTACCCCCATACTTGTCTCCTAGACAGTTGTATACCGTCGGAAAATTTTCTTTGGTGTTAACTCTCTGCACCAAAGCTTAGCTTTAATGCATGTGTAGGGACTAAAACTTACCGTTGTTTCGTATTGGGATGAAAACATAAAATGTGGACAACTATTGGGAACAAATGAATAGTTTAACATAACATTTACTAGCCAGTAACGAGCCAGCCAGATGGGTTGATATATGTTGGTCGTTAGTAACTTAAAACCTACACTACAGCTTAACATTCAATGTTGTAATTGTAACATTTAAATATGTGGTGAGGCGGTGATTTATCTATTACTGTTTGATTTGACTAAATGTCTAATTCTACATGATTGTGTAGACTTCAATCTGCATATCAACCACTTTGTGCAATGTGCATTCAGGACTTATACTGCTCTTTCACGAGTTTGTGTAGGACAAAGAAGAAGTACAACATCACATATCTGTCTTGCTTTCTGTTGGGTTATCTTGTGGCGTTGCGATGCTTTTGTTCACAAGGCTATTTGGTGCTGCAGTAATAACTGGTATTGAAAATGGAGTGCTTTATCCATATGTGCTCTTCAACACATTTTGGATAACAAGAATTCACTGTGCTGAAAGGGTAGCAGAACCAATCCCATAACTGATGATTTTGCTATTTTTGTCTTTTCAGCTTTCACTGGGCCAAAGAATGTACACGTAGTACCTGCAGCTAGCAGTTATGTAAAGGTTTGTTTCTACGTGATTTTATATCCTTTGACTTAAATAATGATTGCAATTCATGCACTATAAATTCAAGATGTTTCAGAACATTTTATGGAGAGAAGTAATTTATGCTTTCATCAATTTTTGTTTTCTTGTAATTGTATGTGAAGGTATTATATAACAAGCTTTTTTTTACAAAGAGATGGAATCTTGTAAATAAGAATTCACTTTATGTTTTTTAATTAATTATTTTTTAGAAAGTTAAGTGATGGTGTTCTCCTCCACTTATTTTGCTGCAGTAAATTTTTAGTTACACTCTTTTTTTCTTTTTTCTTTTTAGATTCGAGGCTTGGCATCGCCTGCTTTACTTGTTGGATGGGTCGCTCAGAGTGCAAGGTGCAAATATGCTATTTATTTCTAAGATCTGATTATCTGAAGTAAGATGTTGGAAATTTTTATTTCAAATCTGAGATACTGCTCGAGTCTTGACATTCTATTTCATGTAGCAATTGATTTTGTGTTGAAACACTGCTCAATTTAATAGTAGATTTTCTCTTGATATTTTGTTGGAAACCCTTGGCTAAAATTCGCCTGCTTTGACATTTCTGAAACAGCATCTCTATATGTAGAATATATCTTGTCTGTTTCTTATATTTTAAACAAAGAATGTATTTTCCTCTTTCTGGTTTTACCTTCTTTAAACAAAAATTGTAATTGTAAACAACCTTTTTTAAGTTGCTCTTACCATACGCAGAGCTTAATGAAATACCAAGAATCAATGTTTGCTTTGTATGATTTGAAAAATATGGTAAGCCTTGGCGTATTAAATTAATTTATTATTTTGGTATTCACATTCTGCAGTCTCGGTATGAAAGATTCCTTGGGACCCTTGAAAGCTTTGGCTGCTGCTACAGTTATAAATGTCACTGGTTGTATACTTTTATGCACCTATTTAGGCTATGGAATTGTAGGGGCTGCCTGGGCTACAATGGTTTCGCAAGTATGCTGAGCTAACTCTTATGCATCACAGTATGTGGAATTGTATTATATATGGTTCTTCCTATTCTCAAAGTACTCTAACTTGTATATACTGCTTTTGTTTTCCCTTGCTGATTCTAGGTTGTTGCTGCTTGCATGATGATTCAAAATCTAAACATGAAGGGATATAATGCACTTGCCTTCTCCATTCCTTCCGGGAAGGAACTTCTGACGATTTTTGGGCTTGCTGCTCCTGTTTTTATAACACTGATGTCAAAGGTTGTCTAAGTATTATACCTGATCTGTGGCTTTGTCTAAAGTAGTCTAACCTTTTAATGTAATCTGAAATTCTGATGTTTAGGTGGCTTTCTACGCACTACTTATATATTTTGCAACATCAATGGGTACACATACAATGGCTGCTCATCAAGTTGGTTTTTTTCTGTCTCCTGTCTTGTGGCTATTCCTTCCTTTGCCTGCTATCTGAGCTTTGTTATGAAAAACAAAAGTCAAGGCCAGTGATAACTTAATTCTTGCTTCAGGTTATGGTACAAACCTATTTAATGTGTACTGTATGGGGTGAACCTCTCTCCCAAACTTCTCAATCATTTATGCCTGAATTGTTATATGGAGTAAATCGGAGTTTGTCAAAGGTTAGTGTTTCTCATTTATAATGTCACAAAGCACACTCTGATGTCCAATCCTCTCATATCCGTGGTTTCTGATCTCTCTTGTGTAGTTTACGTTCATGTTATATAAGAGGATTTCTTTTTAGTTAGAAAGGGTAGTTTTATTAAATGGTAATCCATTTATCTTTACTGATCAATGTTGTTTTATTAAAAGATATTTGATTCTCATTTCGCAATTCTCCTTTTTCAAGTTTTCATAACAGGCTAGAATGCTTCTAAGGTCTCTCGTGATAATTGGAGCTATACTTGGATTATTGTTAGGGATAGTTGGAACATCAGTTCCTTGGTTATTTCCCTATATTTTTACCCCTGATCGTATGGTCATCCAGGAGGTCAGTTCATTTTTTCGAAATTTAGACTACATATTTGTGGTGTCACCCCTTTCATTTTTAATCTTTTGCAACTTATTTTAAATTGTGTGGCGGTATCATCAATCAATCATTAGAAGTTAAATTGCTATCTTTTCCCTGTGGTTTATTTTTTCCTTGAGAGTTTGATTTTAAATCATAATCTGCACAATAATGTTTTCCAAGCCGCACTAGTCATTAAAACGGTAAAGACAACTGATTCACAGTTTATGGGTTTGACTGTGGTCAAACTGATGTTAATTACACACACAGTAATAATCAAATAGGCTAAAATATAATAATGGTCACCTAACTTATTTTTTGGTTCTAAATTACTTCCATAACTTTTAAAAGTTCTAAAATGGTCCCCTAGCTTATTTATTTCATGATAAATTGATCATTTCAAAATATTTATCATTTTCGGTTTTTTAGTATGATTTTGAACCTTTTTTTTTATTGGTTCAAGAAGTGAAACTTGTTCTATTAGATTCACTTAAATGAAAATTATAGAAATCTTTTAATTTTCAATACAAAAAAGATCATATAAATGATGAAAATTGCTTGAAAAGTGAGTCACATGAGTAATAAAAAAGAATGTGATTAGATTTTTGAGTTTTCAATTACTCATGAGACTTACTTTTTTTGTGCATTTTTTACTTTTTTTTTTATGTTTCTTTTTGGTTCGAATATTAAATGGTTTTTGTAGTTTTCATGAAGATGAATCAAATGATACACATTTTACGTCTTAAATCAATTAAAAAAAAGGTCTAAAATCGTGTTCAAAAATTGAAAACAGTATATTTTTCGAAAGGACCAGTTTGTCATGAATTATATAAATTAGGGGATTAGTTTAGAACTTTTAAAAGTTAGAGGACCAATTTAGAAAAAAGAAGAAGTTAAGGGACATTATTATATTTTTATTATATTTTAGCCTAATCAAATATATAACTTAAAGAAGTAAGTTTGGTTAAATTTTAAGATATCAATATCATAAGGGACCATATTATGTGTCTTGCATTATTAAAAAATAGTAAAAGTTGAATTAAAAAATAAATTCAAGTCATAAATAATGTTAGTAAAATGAATTAATATTAACTGAAATATGATTTAAAACATAATATTATAATTTTTTTGTGAAATAAACAAGCAAACAAAGGTGAGAGAGCCTTAGTGACAAGCAGCGTTGTGATGACCGATGAAGCTGGAGGGATCAAGTTTGAATCCTAGAATTGGAAATTTTGCTTTTTTTTGTACAAATAAACTCAAACCAGCTAAGAACTAAGAGGCCAGTTCACACGATTCTTGATTAGTTTTCAAATCATCAATTAAGGAGGGTGTACCAAACTATTTACTGAACAAGTTCCCAGTTGAACGTGTCAGACAAGCTGATACACAACAGAGAAAACAAATGGAAATGCATAGACTTTTATGAATTGTGATATTTTGGATTTTAGACAATAGATAACTGTTAACTACTGTATTTGTTACAACGCAGATGCATAAGGTGCTGATTCCGTACTTTATAGCCCTGGCTGTAACACCCCCTACTGTCAGCCTTGAGGGAACGTTGCTGGTATGTTCATTTCATCTTTTATACAAATGGGAAACCGAGCATATAAAACTACTATTATTTCTTCTCCCATACTTATTCTTCTAGGATGTTCAAGAACTTTATAAACAACTTTTCTTATTTCTTATAAACAACTGAAATGGGAAAAAAACAGCTGAACTTGGGGAAAAAAAAACTTTCCCAAACATGCTCCATGGAATAGCTCGTTACTATTACTTTCTTCTCAAGCTCAACTAAATTTTGTTGTTGTAACATTAATTAAATTGAACCAAAACAATAATATTGTAAACATGCTTAATTTGACGAAGATTTAGCTTTATCCAAAACAGTCCAACTCATTCAATAGGGACCAGGATGTGTCACATAATAAATAACTGCTATTGTAACTTTGGTGTATCTTTACTGATGCAGGCTGGACGGGATCTGAGATTTATAAGTTTGTCAATGAGTGGATGCTTTTGTATGGGTTCACTAGTATTATGGGTAACGACCTTTCCTTAAACTCCTGGGTACATAACTACATAGTATATACTAAATAGTAATATTGCTTGGCCAATTTTGCCTGAAACTGAAACTGAAACACCCAATTTTTGGTGATGCCCAGACGTTGAGTAGTAGATACGGTTTGCTTGGCTGCTGGTTTTCCCTCGCATTATTTCAATGGGTAAGAATAAGACCTTAACCCAGAGCTTGTATTAAGTTAAAGTACTAGTTAGTTCTTGAAGCATTCTGATTTACAAATTGCAATTCTTTTATGATTGTTAGGCTCGGTTTTCAATGGCCCTCCAGCGCCTTCTTTCTCCCAAGGGCATTTTATACTCGGAAGATATGCAGTTAAAGCTAAGGACTGCATAGTTTGTGACCTTGGTTTTATATTTCTTCACACAAGTTACACGGATAGAAGCACTGTCTATGTAACCAAAAAAACCATAGCACTGTTTTATACTTCATCTCACAAGTTACAGCCTTACAGGGATACAAGTATGTTGGGCCATCTGAGCTCATGGGGTAAGTGAGCCATCATTTAGCCCTCCGTTGGTTTGATTTGGCTTGGATTGACTGATAGGTTGGAGTTCACTTTGATAACTATATATTATATACCTATATCTATATGATTACTATAATTAATTAGCATGAAAAATTGTTTCAGATTCTTATAGTGGCGCAGTTTATATTTGTTTATTTAATTTACATTTATGTATTTAGTTAATAGGATGGCATCACCGAGTACATCAGTTGTAGTCTTGTAGACCGTAGACTTAAAGGACATTCAGAACTATCACATTTCCTGATAAGGTCAATTAATTTTAAAAAATAGTTAACTACTCTCAGTCGTTTTTGTAAGGTATTTCAATTTTCAACTACTTCACACCTCTTTAAAAAAATTAGTTAATTTAATTTTTTTAAAGGAGTTAATTTAATTAATCACATTAAATTTGTCAATTATTTATATTGTTATTCTAAACCACTCTTAATTATTTTAAAATTAATCATCTCTCTTTCTACTTAATTATTTCTAAGTTAATTAATTAATGTTTGGAGAGTGAATAATTTTGTAGATGAGTGAATTCTCTAATCTTATAAACAAGAGAAATAATTGCTTTCATTAATTTCTAGCATTTATTAATTTTTAGTTTAAAAAAATTGTTAATTAATTAAGCGAATTTTAGAAAAAAAGAATAATGCATTTGGAAATTAAAAAATGGTACCACGCATAAATATTAATAAATATAACTAATACATGAAGTGAATAAATTTACTTAATGACTTAATGTTATTCTAAAAATGATTTAAAAATAATATTATTTTTTAAAGTGTTATTTATTGTAACTTAATATCAAGACTAAAACAAGTTATTAGAATTATAATTACAATTAGTTAAAAGATATTTTTGGTTTAGTATCTAATAGAGTCAAATTGAACATATTCAAAAAATAAAAAAATTAATTGATTTTTTTAATAATTGGAGTATAAAGTAAATCTTTGATAATAATTAAGGGACAAATTATATAAGCATCGTGAAGCCCGTACTCGGTGGCGCTGGGAGGAAATACTCGGGTTCCTTGTCCTTCCCTCCCTCCACCAAACAAAAGCAGAGAACGAAAATGGCTTTGAAACTGTCGTCACTATCACTGCTCAGCTCTCTTAACTCCTCTCCCTCTCCCCGCCAAAACCCTAATTCCATACTTTCAAACCATCGCCTTCCTCTTCGTTTCTTCGCACCTCCCACTCTCCGCCTCTCAGTCTCAGCATCATCCACATTTCATCACACTTCTTCATTCGTAACCGCTCGCGCATTTCAAAGCCATGGCGAAGGCCAAATCAGTGAAGACGAAGAAGAAGAAATATCTCGGCAGGGTGAGAAAAAGGAAGAACTCGCGAAGCAAGGCATATGGAATCAGATAAAAGAAATTGTAATGTTTACAGGACCAGCAACTGGTCTTTGGATTTGTGGACCTCTTATGAGTCTCATCGATACTGCAGTTATCGGTCAGAGAAGCTCAATTGAGCTTGCTGCTTTAGGTACTGAATACTGATAATTATTAGATTTTTTTCTTTTATTTGCGGAAATAGCACATTTATCTTATTTTGATTTCCTATGAGCAGGTCCTGCTACCGTTGTTTGCGATTACATGAGCTACGTGTTCATGTTTCTATCAATTGCTACTTCCAATATGGTTGCTACTGCCCTTGCTAAACAGGTTTGTAACAGCATATCTGTGATTGCATGTTAAATAAGTTGATACACGAGGCACATATTGACCCCATTCATGGTGCTTCATGGTTTTACGATTTTCTTCGCATATCTAATGACATGTTGGATTATAACTTGCATGCGGTTGCTGGGACAACATTGTATCATGGGCCTATTTGGATAAATGTATGTAAAAAGACTTCTTGGGGGGGGGGGGGGGGGGGGGGGGGGGGGGGGGGGGCTATAAAATTGATTTATCTAATAATCAATTTGTAAAACTTTTACAAATTAGCTATGGAAAAAAATCAATTTTAACTTCATTTTTTATTTTCTTTTTTTTTTTAGAAATCCTTCTAGAATAATGTACCCAAACAAACCCTATAACAATTATTATAAGTAATTATAAGTAAGAAGCCAGCCAGATTGGTTGGTGTATGTTGTTTGTTCATTAGAAACTTAAAATCTTCAGCTTAGGCTTTGATGTTGCAGTATTTAAATATGTGGTAATGCAATGACCACTGCTTGATCTATCAATACTTGATTTGATTTGACTGAATCTACATGACCTTGTAGACTTAAATCTGCATATATACCACTTTATGCATTTTCAGGATTCTTATACTGCTCTTTCACGAGTTTGTGTAGGACAAAGAAGAAGTACAGCATCACATATCTGTCTTGCTTTTTATTGGGTTTTCTTGTGGCATTGGGATGCTTTTGTTCTCAAGGCTATTTGGTGCATCAATAATAACTGGTATTCAAAATGGAGTGCTTTAGGGATTTTTGCTCTTCAACACACTTGTGCTGTGAAAGGGTGGCAGAACAAATCCCATAAATGATGATTTTGCTATTTATGCCTTTTCAGCTTTCATTGGGCCAAAGAATGCACATGTAGTACCTGCAGCTAGCACTTATGTAAAGGTTTGTTTCTACATGATTTTATATCCTTTGATTTAAATGAAGACTGCAACTCATGTTCTATAAATTCATGAAGTTACAGAACTCTTTAAAAAGAAGAAGTTACAGAACATTTTATTTTATGGAAGAAAGTAATTATGCTTTCATCAATTTTTGTTTTCTTGTAATTGTAGATGAAGGTAACATAACGACACTCTTTTTGTGAAGGGATAAAATCTTGTAAATAACTAATTGGACTCTGCTTTATGTTTTGTAATTCTTTTTTTTGAATGATAAGCTATGGTGTTCTCCTCTGCCTAATTTATTGCAGTGATACTTTTGTTACTCTCATTTTTTTATGTTAGATTCGAGGCTTGGCATGGCCTGCTTTACTTGTTGGATGGGTTGCTCAGAGTGCAAGGTGCAAATATGCTTTTTATTTCTAACATCTGCTTCTCTGAAGTGAGAGGTTATGTTCAATCTGAGATACTGCTCTTGAGTCTTGACATTCTCTTTCATGTAGCAATTATGTTGTCAAAATATTGTTCAATACAATTGTAGATTTTGTCTTTTGATATTTTGTTGCAAACTAATGGCTAAAATTCCCTTGCTTTCACATTTCTGGGACAGCAATGTTACTTTACCTCTATTTGTGGAATATATATGGTTTGTTTCTTATATTTTGAAAAAAGTATGTCTTTTCCTCTTTCTGGTTTTACTTTCTAAAAAAAAACTGTGTAAACAATCTTTATTAAGTTGCTCTTACCATTAGCAGAGCTTAATATAATACCAAATCTCAACATTTGCTTTGTATGATTTGAAAAATATGGTCAGCATTGGCTTATTAAATTAATTTATTGTTTCGGTACACATTCTGCAGTCTTGGTATGAAAGATTCCTTGGGGCCCTTGAAGTCTTTGGCTGCTGCTACTGTTATAAATGTTACTGGTTGTATACTTTTGTGCACCTATTTAGGCTATGGAATTGTAGGGGCTGCATGGGCTACAATGGTTTCACAAGTATGCTGAGCTAACTCTTATGCATCATAATATATTGAATTATATTATATATTGTTCTACCTATTCTCAAAGTACTCTAACTCATTATATACTGCTTTTCTTTTCCCTTGGTAATTCTAGGTTGTTGCTGCTTACATGATGATTCAAAATCTAAACAAGAAGGGATATAATGCACTAGCCTTTTCCATTCCTTCAGGGAAGGAACTTCTGACGATATTAGGGCTTGCTGCTCCTGTGTTTTTGACACTCATGTCAAAGGTTGTCTCAAGTATTATACTAATCTTTAGCTTTGTCTGGAGTAGTCTAACCTTTTAATGTAATCTATAGTTCTGATGTTTAGGTGGCTTTCTATGCACTACTAATATATTTTGCTACATCAATGGGTACACATACAATGGCTGCACATCAAGTTAGTTTTATTTCTGCCTCCTGTTTCAAACTATTCCTTCATTTGCCTGCTATCTGGGCTTTTCCGAAAATCAAATTCAGTGCCAGTGATAACTTAATTCTTGTTTCAGGTCATGGTCCAAACCTATGGCATTTGTACAGTATGGGGCGAACCTCTTTCCCAGACTGCTCAATCATTTATGCCTGAATTGATATATGGAGTAAATCGGAGTTTGTCAAAGGTTAGTGTTTCACATTTATAATGTCACAAAGCATACTCTGATGTCCAAAGGTCTCTCGCTCTCACCTGTCCTCATATCTCTGGTTTCCGATCTTTTTTGTGTCTAAGTGACATTCATATTATATAAGAGGATAATTTTTATTTAGTTGGGAAGGGTAGTTTTATAAAAATGATAATACAATACTTGGTTATCTTTACTTATCAATGTTGTTTTCTCGTTTCTCAATCCTTTTTCTATTTTTCATAATATCAACAGGCCAGATTGCTTCTGCGGTCTCTTGTGACAATTGGAGTTATGCTTGGATTATTGTTAGGGATTGTTGGAACATCAGTTCCTTGGTTATTTCCCTATGTTTTTACTCCTGATCGGATGGTCATTCAGGAGGTCAGTTCATTTTTTTTTTTGAATTTAGATTTCTTATTTGTATTGTCTTCCCTTTCATATTTAATCCTTTGCAGCTTGTTTCAAAACATGTGGTGGTATCATCAATCAAGTATTTAGGAGTTAAATCACTAGTTTTTCCTTGGTTTATTTTTTTTTTAGAGTTTGTGATTTAAAATTATAATATGCACAATAATGCTTTTAAAAGCTGGATCAGTATCAAAACTAAAACTGTGAAGCTACTAGTTCACAGTTATGGGTTTGACTGTGATTGAACCCATAGCTTTAAAAACCAAACTGGTGAACGAACCAGTCAAGGTACTGAGTGGTTGAACCAGTAGGTTACTAGTTAACCCACATGACCCGATTTGTATTAAAAAATTAAAAATTATAGTTTAGTCTCTATCTTAAAAAAAAAAAACATATCACATTAATATAATTTTATTAGTTCATTATTTAAGTTCAAATTAATTAACATTTATCCATGAAATTAAAAAAAATAAAAATAAAATTATATATATATATATATATATATATATATGAACCATTAAAATTATAACTTATCACTCCATAATATGATGTAGCTTGGTGGCAAGTTACAACTACTTAAGATAAAATGACTCAAGTGCTGCTTGTGTCAAATTTCTTTTTAAATAAAGGTAATCTATGCTTTCACCACGCCCTCCCAAGCCTGCAAGAACGGGTCTGAACTCGACCACTGGGTTCACGGTTGAATCAGTTTGACCAGTAACTAATTATATGTTAAAGTGGGTGTACTGAACCAGATCCTTATTGAACTGGTTGGAGCAGCTCATAAGCAACAGGGAAAATATGGAAATGCATTGAATTATAATATTTTTGAAATTTAGACAATAGATAATAGTTCACTACTGTATTTGTAACTATGCAGATGCATAAGGTGCTGATTCCATACTTTATAGCGTTGGCTATAACACCACCTACTCACAGCCTTGAGGGAACATTGCTGGTATGTTCATTTCATCTTCTATATAAATGGCAATGTAGGCATATAAAACTACTCCCTCCTTTTTTACAAGACTTTTTTCAGAAAATTATTTGTCCCTTTTTACAAGACTCTTTTCAGAAAATTATGATATTTACTCATTCTAAATAGGGACTAGCATGTGTTACATAACTTCTTCGATGTATCTTTACTCATGCAGGCTGGACGGGATCTGAAATTTATTAGTTTGTCAATGAGTGGATGCTTTTTTGTGGGTACAGTAATATTATGGGTAATAACGACCTTTCCTTAACTCCTGTCCTACATAGTAATATTGCTTGACCAATTTTGCCTGAAACACCCAATTTTTTTGTGATGCCCATTGCCCAGGCCTTGAGTAGTAGATTCGGTTTGCTAGGCTGCTGGTTTTCCCTCGCAATATTTCAATGGGTAAGAATAAGACCTAGAGGTTGTAATGAGTTAAAAGTATTAGTTCTTGAAGTATTCTCTGATTTGCAATTTTTTTATGGTTCTTAGGCTCGATTTTCAATTGCCGTCCTGCGTCTTCTTTCTTCCAAGGGCATTTTATACTCGGAAGATACGGACCGATATAAGCTGCGAAAGCTAAGGACCGCTTAGCTAGTAGTGACTTTGGTTTTATATTTTATAGTTCATGATGCGTTTGTTACAAGGATAGAAGGATTTTGTCTCTTGAAATAGCCATACATTTTTATTTGAGTTGAATGGTGTTGCATTGATATTTGATAATGTAAAATAATTTCATATTGTCAAGCATCACCATTTCTTCTTGTCATTAACCATATTTTTGGAATCTTTCTAATGGTTTCAATTGATTCATTTAATTTTCAATTTTTTAGTTGTTTGTTAGATTCATGATAAAAAAAAAATACAAAAATAAACTATTTCCCTTCCTACTTGCATTTAAGCAAAAAAAATATAATCAAAATTCATGCTTTTATCTTTTTGCCAACATTTTTTTATCAGTCATTCTTGCTATAGCATTACCTATTACCTATAACAATGAAGGTGCTACCCAACCAGCACTCATCAGACATGAAGTCCAAATAGAAAACACGAACAACGACTCTTCATTCGTTTCAAACTTATCAATCTCGTGACCAATGGATTCCAAGATAACAAACATTTCTCTTCGACAAACAGGTTCTTGGCACTCCTCTCAAGATTGCTATGCTCATTTTGTTAATTATTATTGTAATTACTGTAATAATTGATTAATAGTTCAGATTTGCAGCATTGTGGCTGTAGACAATTTTTGCTGTGGAAGATCTAACATCTAAGGCTCCTATGGATTAGCAAAATTTGGAGGACTGAATAGGAAAAAAAAATAATTGTACCTTGATTTCCTAAATAAATAATAATTGTTACCCACGGTAGAAAAAGTATATAAAAACAAATTTATCCTTATTATTTTTTGCAATCCCACATTTCTTGAAAGAAAAATAATAATTGTTTGTTTTTCTTTTATTTATTCACATGAGTTCTACACTTCATAATCGTGTTTTCTCTCTATTCATATTCCATTTTTTTCTCTAATCTTTCGAGGCTTGTGTTTTATCCTGTATTTGTTAAGATTCCATTTTGTATCAAGTAAATGATTTTTTTTTTTTATCTTTAAAGCATTTGTTAATTTAAATTATTTTGAAACATTTTCACATATACAATTATATTGATTATGCAATGATGATTGTTTTTTAATTTTGTACTCGGTTGCTTCATTTGATGTAATTATTCATCAAATCTTTATCTCTATTAAAAGGTTTTGTCCTTATATTATGTCCATTTTTTAAATGGTAACTTTCTAATCCTCCATTTTTTTAATGAAATAATCATTCATTAATTACTTTAGTAAAAATAAGGTACAATTTAATTACAATAAATTCAAAAGGATATTTTTGTTATTAGATTTATTTTTGTTATTAGATTTAGTGACTTGATAAAGGAGATGGGAGAAAATAGGTCATTCTAATTCACATAATAGTAAATACATCATAATAGCTTTATATAAAAGAGAGAGAGAAAGAGATAAAGGATACAACTGTCATTCAGGATATTTTGAAAATACCTACAGCTATAAGTCATAACTTACAGCTATTATTCTATAGTAGAATTACAATTATTTTATACTCTAATACCCCCCCTGCAAACTTAAGGTGGGTGAGTGTTCTTAAGAGGCTCAACAATATTGAGTTTGGTCCTTAGAAACAGGAATCTAGTAGGAGAAAGAGGCTTGGTAAGAGCATCAGCTCATTGATCAGTGGTAGAGATGTGTTTGACAAGTAGTTGTTTGGAGAGGACCTGATTCCTAACAAAGAAAATATTAATTTCCATATGTTTGGTTCTGACATGCATAATCGGGTTATGAGTAAGGGCCACTGCATTCTCATTGTCACAGAAGATGACAAGAGGTGAGAAAGAAACACCCAATTCAGTGAAAAAAGTTTGAATCCATAGAACTTCAGTAGAGGTTTGAGCCAAACTTTTGTATTCAGCCTCAGTGCTGGAACGAGCCACAATTTTCTGTTTCTTAGACCACCATGAAACTAAATTAAGACCAAAATAAATAGCTGCTCTGGAGACAAACCTTCGATCATCAACATCATTTGCCCAATCAACATCACAAAGACCTCGGATAGGATAAGGATGACCTAGATTCGCAGGCTGAAGAAGTAGACCATGATGTATAGAGCCTTTTAGATATTGTAGGATCCTTTTAGTGGCTGTCTAGTGAGACTCCAAAGGTTTGGACATAAATTGATATACTTTATTCACAACAAAGCTAATTTCTGGTCTGGTTATGGTGAGATACTGTAGTGCCCCAACTACAGATCTGTAAAGAGTGGGATCAGAGAAAGTGTCAAGCCCATTTTTGGATAATTTGAGAGAGGTGATCATAAGAGAGGATATGGGTTGGGCTTTAGTCATATGGGTTTTTTGTAGTAGATCCCTGATATACTTGCTTTGAGTAAGCAAGAGGGAGTGAGTTGCAAGAAATTTGACCTCAATATTCAAAAAATAATCTAGCTGACCGAACTGTTTGAGATGGAATCTGACATTTAATTTTTCAGTGAGATGTTGGAGGAATGTAGGAGAGCTGCTAGTGATGATAATATCATCAACATACACTAAAAAATAAATTGTGGAGGTGGCAGAGTTTAGGATAAAGAGAGAAGGGTCACATTTGCTGGCCACAAAACCAAACTCAACAAGGGTAGATTGGAGTTTTTCAAACCATTGTCTGGGAGTTTGTTTAAGCCCATAAAGGGCTTTGTTGAGTTTACAAACAAGAGAGGGATCAGAGTTGATGAAACTAGGGGGTTGACTCATGTAAACAGTTTCAATTAGATTGTCATTGAGAAAGGTATTGTTCACATCTAATTGAAGAAGTTGCCAGTTGTGTGTGAAGGCTAGAGTAAGAATAATTCTGATGGTAACAGCTTTGACAACTGGGGAAAAGGTTTCTAAGAAATCAAAACCAGGAATTTGGTGAAAATCTTTAGTTACAAGTCTAGCTTTATATTTGCCTATAGTGCCATTAACATTTTCCTTTATTTTAAAAACTCACTTACAGCCAATAGCAGACCTGGTGTAATTTTGTAAAAGTGCAGAATATTCTTGCTACATGACAAAGTGCCATTCAGGAACACCAAGAGCCTGTTTGACAAATTTAGGTTCACAATGAGTAAGAAGAAGCCTAGGATTAATTCTAGAAAGAAATATTCTTGATTTTGAGTGGGTTTGCATGGGATGTATGTTAGTGGGTATAGGTGGAGGGGCATCAAAAATAGCATCTGATGTAGAAGCAGAGTCAGCTGTGGGTGAAGAAACATCAGAAACGGATCTGATGCAGAGACAGAATTTGCTACAGAAATAGGATTTGGATGGTGTTTCATTCACCCGGTTTTTGTGAGATGCAGCAGCTTTTGGGATCTGTTAGTTGAAGTGACAGTGAAAGATAATAGCAGTTTAGGGAAGGGTTTTATCTTTAATTAAGATTAAGAATATATATTTATTAAATCTCATCTTTATATTGCCACTAAACTACCCAAACACATTCTTAAATCTCAAAAAAAACTAAAAAAACAAACTTCCCTGTCACAATCCTACTAATTTCACTAAGCTTTCTTTTCTTTCTCCAGCAAAATGGATCTTGTTTGAATGAACCGTTGTCATCAGAGGAGTCAGTAGGTCCATTTCTGAGGGAGGCGCAGAGCTTCATAGTTTGCTGCCTCTTCTCGCCGCATGCTTAACTTCTGCTGCAAGAGAAGAGCATTTCTCCTCGCTAACAGATCTACACAACAAAGTCAGTCAAAAACTCCATTAAAAACTTAATTTCACTTTATTAGAAAAGAAAAAAATACTAGCCACTCACCATAGTCCACACCAAAAGCACTTGGGAAGCGTGGTTGGCCGCCGCCGATGATATTGAAGTCATCAATGTTGAGGTTAAGAGCGTGAATAACCTTGGCTGGGACCAAGACTGGTGCGGCACGACCTGTAACAACAGAACATAACAAAACACAACAAAACAATAAAGTTACCACCAAAAGAACAGAAACACAGGCTTGAAAGCAAGGAGTTAAAAAACAGATTCGATGGCTTACCTGTTTTCTTGCGAGACTCCGGAGGAGGGGCCACATGTTGACGAGGAGGAGGGGCCACGTAAGGACGAGGCAAGAAAACCCCTGTTCCAGCGCAACCCCTTTTGCTAACACCACCAGCAGATCCACCTTGCAACCCAGGTCGTGACCCGGACCCGAAACGAGGAACTTGTTGGGTATTCTGGTGTTTCACTTGAGGAAGGGGCCATGCAGAATGAGGCAAAGCACGCGTGCAATTCACAGCTTCATGTTCATACCCATACTCACGCAAATCACGAACCCCGTTCTGAACTTGAGGCTGAATTACCCAACTAATCGGCTCCTCTTGCCTCCCCCAAACAGAACCACACTGCTGCTTCAGTAACTGTTCCGGTTTCACAAGCCAACGCCTTCCATGGTATGCCTAACGAGGAGGACCCATATGCTTATTTGGCCACTTATATGGATATGGAGATTTGCAACACAATGAAATTGGCTGGTTCCCGAACATGCAATCCACCTCAATCTATTCTCATTCTCTCTAGTAAGCAGTGGCTCAATTCTTTCAAAGGTTACCTAACGAGGAGGACCCATATGCTTATTTGGCCACTTATATAGAGATTTGCAACACAATGAAATTGGCTGGTTCCGAACATGCAATCCACCTCAATCTATTCTCATTCTCTCTAGCTACTAATGCCAAGCAGTGGCTCAATTCTTCCAAAGGTTACCTTCTGGGATGATATTGTAGTCAAGTTCTTCAATAAGTATTTTCACTTAGAGGGTCAAGAATTTCTAAGTGAAGTGTGGTATCACTTTAAAGGATTACAAGAAAATGTCAACGTCCATTCAGATTAATATGTTCATTGATGGGATAAGGACACATACCAATAAACTATTAGATGCTTTAATAAAAGGAAAGGTCAAAATGAAAATTGTAGAGAAAGCCACATAGTTGATTGTTCTTAATATTTATGTAAAATCTTTATAAATAAATTTTTTATATACATAGTTAAATCACTTCAATAAATTATTGTTTTTGTTTAAAATTATACTATTTAAAAATTTTCATATTTTTTTTAATTTAAAATTTCAAACTATCTCACTACTTTTTTGTTAATTTTTTAAATTAATACTATAATCTTTAAAAAGTGTCCGCATTATTGAAAAATTATTGAGTTCCTAAATTTTAATTCTATTGTCATCAATTACATATAGCCTTATCTTAATAAAAAAAAAAGTTAAACATTTAATAAGAAAATTAAATTAATAACAATAATATCTGAAAAAAGAATAAAAAGAATATGTAAATCAAGGAACATCAAAGAAAATAAAGATGCAAACAATAAAAAAAAATAGTATATTATCTTAGGGAGTTAGAGGAAATGCATCTCAAGTACATCAATTAGTTGGTATGAGAGGATTAATGTCGGATCCACAAGGACAAATGATTGATTTACCTATTTAAAACAATTTGCACGAAGAGTTATCTTTAACAGAATATATAATTTCTTGCTATGGAGCTCGTAAAGGGGTTATAGATACTGCTGTACAAACATTAGATGTTGGATATCTTACACGCAAACTTGTTGAAGTGGTTCAACACATTGTAGTACGTCGAACGGATTGTGGTACCATTCGAGGAATTTCGATGAATACCCAGAATGGAGTGATGCCGGAAAGAATTTGGATACAAACATTAATTGGTCTCGTTACATTCTCACGTATGAATGAGTTTTGTTTTAAAAAAATAAATATAAAAACACAAAATAATATACAAATCATATTATTATAATAGTACTTCATTTGTATCTATTAGCCTAAACTTACAAATTTAATGGTTGAATGTCTTCATCTCCATCACGTTCCACTAAAAACATCAATTACAATAAAAAAATAAAAACTGTAAACTATATTAATTATCATTAATTTGCATATACATTTCATTTATTAAGAGAGAAAAAATGAATATAAATAAAATAAAGAAAGAAAAAGAAAGAGATAGTATAATTATATGTAATTAAGAAAAAAAAATAAAAAAAATAACATAACTTTAAAAAAAAATAAAATATATATATATATATATATATATATATATATAATACAAATTAAACAGATAATCATAATTTCAACAAAAGAATCATACACACATGTATGCGTGTGTATGAGAAAAATATATTACTTTAAAAATATATGACAAATATAACTAAAAATATAAAAATAAATAAATTGAAACACACCATAATCTTAAAGGAAATTTTAAAGATGGCTTATAGCTTTTTTAATTTTAAAATTCAGTTTGATTTTAAAAGTGAATATTATGATTTTAAAACTTTCCATTCCTTATTTGGAGAATAAAATACATAAAAAAATTTGATAGTTTTAAAAAAAATACTTTTTTATTTTAAAAAAAACATTTAAAAAACAAAAGTTAAGAAAAAAAAATGAATTGATATCTTTCACATAATAAAATTAAACTAATATAAATTTTCAAGATATTAAAGGCGATGTCGAGAGGGCGAGGGTGGCCGAAAAAGACGGCGCAATCGTCACCGGCGAGCCAAACAAACAATGTTGAGCAAGAGATCGTGAATAACCAAGAAGACGATTCAACAAAGCACCAAGTTGTGGGGGAAATCGAAGTAATCGCAAACGATTCATCAGTTTCAATGCTAGAAACCCTTATTCCCAAAATAACCTGTGATGCAAAGGATGATCCGAAAGAAGAGAGGAAACTATGGATAGATGTACTCAATGATAATAGAAACCTTGCAAAAGGAATGGCGATTGAGTATGTTCAACCAACCTTGGTGAATGGGGAGATTGAAATTGCAATTGATGAGGAGGATATCGTGTCTGAGAAGAAATTCTGGGAAAATGCCTTGGTCATGTATGTCCTTGGTGGAGAATTGAGCATGAATGAGGTGAAGCAATTCATTACGAAAGCATGGAACTTTGTCCAACTGCCTGCTATCTATTACCACGATGATGGTTACTTTCTGTTAAAGTTCAACACGCATAAAGACATGGATGAAGTTATGTTAAGAGGCCCTTATACAGTCAGAAGCATGCCTATGTTGCTTAGAGAGTGGAAACCGGGATTTAACCTGAAACAAGATATGCTGTGAACATTGTCGATTTGGATACAACTGCCACAGCTGCCACTCCATCTATGGGGAGCCAGGAGTCTTAGTAAGATAGGAAGTGCCCTTGGAAAACCGATAACAACGAATGAATGCACCGCTAAAAATATCGAGTATCGTACGCTAGGATATTGGTGGAGGTGGATGTTACTCAAAAATTGCCAACTAATATAACCATTAAAGATAGTGAGGGGAAGAAACTAAAGCAGCCTGTGCATTATGAATGGAAGCCGATGTTTTGTGATAAATGTCAAAAGTTTGGACATCACTGTGAAGAAGTGAAAGCAAAGAAGGTTTGGCAGATGAAACCTAAGCAAGGCAGCACTTCACAAGTTTGGACATCACAAGTTCAATCAAAGGAAGATAGCACTGGTTTGTATAATATAGAAACTGTTGAAAATGGTTTGAAGAGTACAAATATTGTTGAAAATGGGCTGAAAAGTACACAGTTTGCTAAAAAACTGCAGGCACATCTGGTGTGAAAGGTACAAAATTTGCCGATTTTCAATTCGCAAATACATCTACAACTGTCCTTAATTTGGTAGAACCTGATGATACTGGGAATATGGCTAAATATAACCATGAGTGGTCTAGTAGGAGCAAAAACGGAAAAGATAGTGGAAAAAAAATTGTGGTTGATTGCACGCCTAAATCGATCCAATGCACGAATGGTTTTAAGGCACTAGAGGATTTGAATGACCCTCTAGTGTATCAAGATGGTGCTCCATGATAATTAGTTGGAATGTAAGGGGGCTTAATAATATATGTAAGCTAAAGGAGAGAGGCTCCCGTCTTCTAGAGCTTCGGCCTACGATCACGATCTTAGTTGAGACAAGGGTAAAACAAGCTAAGGCTCGCAATATTCGAAACAAACTCAAGTTGCAAGGTAAGTTTCTGGACAATTATTCTAGCCATTCCAATGGCAGAATCTGGTTAAATTGGGATACTAACAAGGTTACCATAAAATTTGTAAGGGAGACTAGTCAATTGCTCCATTGTGGTGTATATGATCTGACAGGTAATTTTCTTTATTGGATCACAGCGATCTATGCCCTTAATAAAAGCTGGATCAGCGAGAACTTTGTGGACTGATATCGATTGTATTCATGGCAATCAACATGGTCCTTGGGTCTTGCTTGGTGACTTTAATAATGTCTTGAAAGCTAAAGATAGAGTTGGTGGTAATTTGGTCACCGAGTCAGAATATGAAGACTTGGCAAATATGATGCAAAATACGGGGACTTTTGAAAAGGACAGCATGGGTGATTACTACACTTGGTCGAACAAGCAAACTGATGGTATGATCTATTCTAGAATTGATAGGGTGTTGGGGAATTTGGAATGGTTCCAAGACAACATGGACACAACGCTCCAAATCCTGCCTCCGAGCGTATCGGACCACGCTTTACTTTGTTTGGTTGATCCAGGGAAAACTGCAGGTCGGCAATTTCATTTTAAATTCTCAAACTGTTTGACTAAATTGGAGGAATTTCATAGCACTGTTAGTAATAGCTGGCAAGAACCATTGAATGGCAGACCGATGTTTGTGCTTTGGGAGAAGCTGAAACGACTAAAACCTGCTTTGAAAAAAATCAACAGACCTCTGCATCATATCCAGTCTAGAGTTAAAGAGGCTAGACAAAATTTACAACATGCCCAACAAAGCCTTGCAGATGATAGATGGAATAGTAGCAAAATTGAGACTGTAAAGCGGTATACAGAGGAGGTTATCAATTGGAATTCCCTGGAAGAGAAGACGTTACAACAAAAATCCAAAATTGAATGGCTTCGATTAGGTGATGGAAATAATTCATATTTCCATGCTACCATTAAAGCTAAAAAGAGTTCCAAAAGTTTGAATCTGTTGCATAAGGAGGACGGTACGGTAATTACGTCTCATGACGATATTGAGGCTGAAGTCTTAGATTTCTACGAGGGTTTAATGGGGACAAAAGATGGTAACGTGCGTCATATTAATATTATGGCCATGAGAGGGGGGCCTCAACTTAGCATGGAACAGAGGGAACAGCTTGTAGCCCCCATAACTGATCAAGAAATACGTAAAGCGTTGAATGGCATTGGTGACACTAAAAGCCCGGGGATAGATGGTTTTTGAGCAAAATTTTTCAAAGCCAGCTGGAATATTATAGGGAATGATGTGGTTGCTGTTGTTAGAGATTTCTTTAAGAATGAAAGGATCTACAAGGCTTTTAATTGTACTTTGGTAACACTCATCCCAAAAAGTGAGGAAGCCAAAACTATTAAGGAATATCGGCCTATTGCGGGGTGCACTACAGTATATAAAATAATTTCTAAAATTATTACTGCTAGAATGGGAAGGGTGATGGAGAGCATCGTTGGTAAGAGCCAAGCTGCATTTGTCCCTGGCCAACATATTCATAATCACATACTTCTGGCTTACGAGTTGATTAAGGGATACTCTCGGAAAGGTGGGACTCCCCGTTGTATGATGCAAATAGACCTCCAGAAAGCATATGATATGGTTAACTGGGATGTATTTTGAAAGAGATTGGTATGCCTCAACAATTTATCAGATGGATCATGATAGCTGTGACCACTGTTTCATACCGTTTCAATGTCAATGGTTGTCACTCTAACCTTCTGCAGGCTAAGCGTGGCCTCCGTCAGGGAGACCCCATGTCCCCCCTCCTCTTTGTTATTGTTATGGATTATCTGAATAGAATTCTGCATGACACACAGAAGAATCCTAATTTTAACCATCATGCTAAATGTGAAAAGCTTAGTATTACTAACCTGGCTTTTGCAAATGATTTATTTCTTTTTTCAAGAGGCGATCCCATATCTATGGATCTTATGATGAAGGCTTTCAAGATTTTTTCCGAGTCCACTGGTCTTATTGCTAATCCTAGTAAATGTAAGATTTACTTTGGTGGTGTAGAGGATGAAAGCAAGAGGAATATTCTCAATCTTACTGGTTTTACTGAAGGCTCTCTTCCATTCCGTTACTTGGGGGTCTCGCTCACTTGTAAAAAACATTCTATTCACCACTATATGCCTTTAGTGGATAAGATAGTGGGGAGAATCAATCACTGGAGCACTAAACTTTTGACTTATGCAGGCCGTGTTCAGCTTATAAGGAGTATGACGTTTGCTATTGCAAATTACTGGATGCAATGCTTTCCTATCCCGAAGTATGTTGTTCACAAAATTGAAGCTATTTGCAGATCATTCCTCTGGAAGGAGGGCAAGAGATCAAGAGAAAGAGTCCAATTGCCTGGGACTCTGTGTGCAAATCGAAGGATTATGGAGGACTAAACATTATTGACCTTACGGTTTGGAATAAGGTAACTATGCTGAAACTCCTTTGGAATCTTAGTGGTAAATCTGATAGTCTATGGGTGAAGTGGGTAAATGCCTACTACTTGAATAAGGACACACTGATGAATGTGAGTGTAAAGACTCACAACTCTTGGATTATGAAAAGTATCTTGAAGCATCGTAGTAGCATTTTGGATATCCAACCTATATGGGACAGTATGCAAAAAAAAACCAATTTGGTATGAAGGAGGTTTATAAAAGTCTTTGCATCAACACTCCAAAAGTGCGCTGGCGTAATCTGTTTTGGGGGAATACAACGAGGCCTAGAGCTCTGATGACTCTATGGCTTGCTTGTCATGGGCGGTTAGCCACTAAGAACCGTCTGAAAAAATTTGGTATGATTGAAGATAGTAAGTGTTGTTTCTGTCCTGCTGAAGAATTAATTAATCACTTGTTTTATGGCTGCCCGAAGCTTAATATTATCTAGACTAAAGTTCTTGATTGAGTGTGGTTAATTTCATCCACAAAAGGGAAGGGGAAGAGACATGCAATTCTAAAACTAGCTGCTGCTGAAACTTTATATGGAGTCTGGAGATACCGTAACGATAAGAGTTTCGGTAATACTGTTGATAATACAAAAATAGCGAATAATATTATAGATATGATAGTTTACAGAGGTTGGTACAGTGGGAATCTTAGAGATCATATAGCTAAACTAATGATGGGTTAATTTCTCTCTGGTTTGCGTTTGTCTTTTTTGGTGGCTGGATCGTAGCGATCGCCTTGTACTTAACCTGTTACTTTTTGAATCAATACAAAGTTATTTATTCAAAAAAAAAAATGAATTGATAATTTTCTCAAGGGAGGTGAGGAAAATGAAAAAAATTTATGTTAAGTATTAAAATGAAATAAAATTTGTAAGTTAAAAAAGTAAATGTATGCAATACAAATTAAAGAAATAGTTATCATTCTAAACAAAATCACTCATATATGATACATATACATATACAAATCTGACTAAAGACTATCAGAAAATTAAAAAATTAAAAAAAAAACTTTTTGATAAAGAAATTATGATGATAAAGTAAGTTTTAAAATAATTTTTTTATCTAAAAATTCAATTTGATTTTAAAAGGAAATATTATAATTTTATCCTTCGTAAAATACAACAAAGATAAAAAAAAACTAAAAAAATATAGTGGGCTAGTTTCAATTTTTAAATAAAAAATGGTTTGTTTTAAAAAAAAAGTGAGTTTGAAAGCGTTTTTTTTTTTCATTCGTAAAATATATTTTTTTTACAACTAAAATTGGTTTTAAAAATTACTCATTATTCAAGATTATACTTTGTAACCACCTGTGATTAAAAAAATACTATTTTCTTATAAAATAAAAAGTAAATTTAATATTTTAACCTTCAAACTGAGAGAAAAGTTTACCTTTTTTATTAATTGTGTTAAAGAAAAGAGAGAATGAAAGAGAAGAAGAAATTGAGGAAGAAAGATCGAAATATAAAATAATTAGTGAATAAAGGACGTAGTGTAATAGTTTTGTGTGTATATATAAAAAAATCTGGAGTGCATATATTAAGGAATAAAACTGTGAACAAACTTTTAAGAAAATGAAATAGTTATATCGTTAATGGTATATTTTTATTTTATTTTATTTATTTCATTTTTCACTTTTTTCTATTTTGTCATTTGATAAAAAAAAAATATCAAATGAAAAAAATTCAACATTATTTAAAGATAAAACTATTTAATAAATCGCCTTTTATCTATTGTTATAGATTTAATATAGTTCATCTGCTTAGTGTTGCTTGTTGGGAATGCAAGTTGAGTTCCTAATCATCAAATAATTTGCTTTCTCCATATTGTTATAGATTTAATAAAGTTCATCTGCTTAGTGTTGCTTGTTGGGAATGCAAGTTGAGTTCCTAATCATCAAATAATTTGCTTTCTCCATATCATTTCAATGAATATCCTCCATCAAGTACCCGCCCGCAGTGGGAGGAGAAACCATGGTTTTGCACTTTGGATAATTAACAACAAAATGGGAAGATTGTCATGACATTTATAGCATTCAAAAATGGAATACAAATAGTACAAATACAATCAATAGAAAACTAATGAAAATGTCAAAATTTGATGCATAGCATCTTCAAGTAATGTGGGGATCAGCAACATCAGTTGTCACTGAGAAATTCTCTAGAAACAGAACTTGAAAGCCCCCGCGTTGGTATCCATGACAGAATCCCAGAAGGAAGGTTTCCTCTGCTGGATCTTTTTTTCTTCTTCTTTCAGAGTCAATTCATCAATTTCTCCAGGAAAAGAAGCCTCGATAGCATTCTTAAACTTATCGTACAAATTCACTCTATCCCTTGTTCCAGATACCAGTGAGCTAGCATTTGGCCTTTTAAGAAAATCCAAGACATTTATCAAATTTCTCCTGCAACAAATTACCACCAACATTTGATATCAGATTATCATTTGTACATGCAAAATACAAAGAACGAATCTAAATTAGATGAATTGTTGAAATGACCAACATTTAATAATTGCATTTGTTCAAATTCACAAATGTTGTTCATTTTGCTCATCTTATTAATTGTTATATAGGAAGACACATTCCACATGGAAAGAAATATCAGATGTCATAATAGTTTAAATAAGAAATTCATCTATTTAATCAGATGTTAGCATAGGTGACTTAATCCAGTATAGTCTGCTTATGAATACATAACAATTCTTTACTCACCCTCATCTCCAAATTATAAAGGACCTATCATGCAAACTGCAATAGCCCACCTCAACATAAAATGAGCAGAGATCGATAATTAACCCTCATGCTATGACCAACAACAGCAAAATGAATCCAAATAAATTTCAAATGTCTGACCCAAAGGATGAAACTGATACTCAAAAGTTCCAAACTCTGAGTTGCCAATGGATATTTTAACATCAATAACAAACAAATAATAGGTATTCCAAAAAAAAATGTTTCTATCAAAATATCTGCTTCCTTCAAGATTCTCAGGTTTTGGTGTCATATAGAAATTAATGAATACAACTAAAATCAGGCACTTGATTACTCAACAGAACAAAAATTGACTAGTCAATCCATCATGTATCAAACTACAATTAAGCGGAAAACCGACCAGCATCGGTCCATTCAGAAACCAAGTCCAATGAGGTTACCCATAGCTTTAGCAAGCTCTCCTCAATTATTAGCTTAAAAAACAGAGATTAACAATTAGTTTAGTTTCAATGGGTTGAAAATCCACTGTCACTATTTAGAAGCTCAACAAATTAGTATTTCATTAATCAAACTTGTTAAACCTACAGAAATCAATAAAAAAAACCTCACCTACTAACATAGTTTTGGGTTATGGCTACAGATTCCTCCAGGTTGATCACCAAATGCCACCATCCACTAGGCACAAAGATAACCTCCCCAGCTTTACATACGCACTCAATTGGTTTCTTTATCCAATTTTTGGTTGCACCATAGAAGTTCATGAACCATTCAATTATTGAAACAGGAGATGCCACCTCCGCACCATCAGGACTAGGATGAACACCAGGCGGAATCACATCGGGAGGAAACAAAATCCATTTCTTGGACCCCTTAATCACTGCATTCCAAGCCGAAGTCGAATTCGGATCAACATGGAACGAAGATCCAGACCCAGCAGGTCCAATAATAACCCACCTGTAGTCTGGCCTCTCATTGCCCAAAACACCAAACAAATCCTCCCTAAAGTACACCGGAACTTCATATTCATCACCCAATTGGGGAACTTTCTCAGCAAACTTAGGATCAAACAAATACAAAGGCCTTTCCTCTCTAACCAAATCCGAGTACCCAAAATATTCTCCAAGCTTCATCTCCACTGGCCCAACCGAAAACTTAACATCACCACACAATCGCATCAAATAATCCCTATCCCAATTCCTCAAAGCATCCCAATTATCAATACACCCTTCCAATAACACCGGCTTAATAGGCTCTTCGAAATTCAACACAAACTCCTCAACCGAAATTCCTCTCTTCCGAACCACATTATCCCTCTCCAACCACTCAGGCTTCATTTCAAGGTTAGCACAGAGCCAACTCTGGAAGAGATAATCCGAGTAAAAGTCTCTAACTTTGAAACCCCCAAGAGCAACAGTGGAGTTATTGTCAAATGAAGGGTAACAAGCAGAAACATAAGTGGATTTCCAAGAGCCTTTGTAGTGAAACCCACCGAGAAGATTCTCCAACACGAGATTCCTCCAAAGGGGTTCATGGTTGGTGAAGACGTAGAAGGACTTGCTCACATTGGCCAAAACCCCTAAGGAAGTGGAATCCAAAAACCCAAGAATGTCGAGAACAAGCTCATCCGAAAGGGTATTAAGATTACCTAAGCCAGTGTCTCTGGAGTTGTTGGTGGAACCTGTGTTCAGATAGAGATTCCCCAAGGGTTGAACACCGTGAGTGTGTGATGGGGCAGAGCTTTTGATGCTGAACCCTTCCTCGTTAACTTCTTCTTCTGGTTGTTCCACTAAACGTGCTAACTCTTTTGTTATATTGGAGATGCAGTTTCGTGAGGCTCTGGTTCTGTTTTTTATGGTTTTCTTTTTGACACGGGACAACAAGTTTCTCATCCTAAAGCTCCGCATCTTGACGGCGAGGTTTTTGGTTTCAGTATGCGAGTCTGCGGCCAAGCTTACCAAAACCACAGTAATAATGGGTCGTTGAGATAAATAATAGTAGTGGTAAAAAATTAGGACGAAGACACGAACTTGTTTTTTTTTTTTTAAGGAAAGACACAAACTTATTGATTACTTAGTTTTACTTTGTTATGAATTACAAAACATTACAATTACAATATATGTAGATGTTAAAATTGGATTCGAAAGTGATTAATGAGATGATAAAATGTTGAATTTAATTAGATAATAATATTTTTAAAAAGTGATATCATGGTATTGAAAACTGAAAGTTAAAAGTTTTTTTTTTTAAAAGTAAATTGATTTAAAAGTAATATATATATTTTTTATTTTTTATAATTAATCTCAAAATTTGATGTTAACAAAATGAAAAACTAAATTATAGTCCACCGTGTAAGATTTGCTGAATTAATATATTTCAAGTTTAGTCCTAAATTGAAGAATTTAAATTTTCTAGTTAAATTAATGGGTTTTTTTAATATTTTATTATGAATAAAAGTTTCGACAAATACTTAAAAAATTCGTATTAGATGTGTTTCATTCTTATAATTTAAAAAGTAATGTGTTTTAATATTTTTTTTTTCATTTTGTTTTCAATTAAATAGAAGCAAATACACTGTTATTTATATTTTCTCTCTTTTATTTTCTTCACATCATAGACCACAACAAAATCTAGAGAGGGTCAAAATAATTTGCTTCTTGCAGATGACTCTTGAATCATGATTAGCAGAGAAGAAGCAAACTAATTCATATCCTGAGTTGGATTGCCTACAATTTGTGCTTTAACATGTCTCAAACTGATGATATTTCCTGTCTTTACGTACTTGAATGGTTTTTGACCGCAATTGGGTTAGGAAATAGAAAATCATCAGAGTTTAAAATCTCCAAAAACAGACAAAGCGTGCAAAATAGATGCATACAAACCAAACACAACAAATTCAAAATCTGAAGACCATTACTGATGCTAAACTACATATAAAGAAAATAACCCATAAACATGAACCATATAATACTATCTCTTTAGTTTCTTTTGTATAATCTCTCTACTTCAGTCAGTCAAGAAAAAACGTAGTCACTCATTAAACAGTCCTTCCTCGTCAAGTTAACTAGTTGCTGCAGATACACTCAAAACACCCTATAACTAAAAGGCATAGGAGAAAAGGAAAAAACCAAACCAAACTGCTTTATTCTGACAAAAGTTGGTGTTACCAATGTTTTAAAATTACCAAAAAAAAAAAAAAAAAAAACAACAAACAGTTTCATGATACTAAGTACTGACAGTAATTAATTTAGTGCTAAAAAGATAAATTTTCAAATTATAAACTCAGGTATATTGCTCAAATATCTTCTTGTCGTATCCAAGTTTTCACCCATCAACTAACAAATTACATTTAATTGCATACAAAAGAAATAAAAGAACACTGCACAAAACACCTTTTTGGCAAGAAAAATCTAAAGGAAAAAACTTTGTATAGTGTGATTCAGACTCAGTTTGGTGCTCCCCCCACTTCCACATATGAGTCCACCACCCTGTAACTTGTAAGCTAAAACAACAATAAGAGAACTAATCTCCCAGTTGTGTACTTTGAAGATATCTCCATGAACTTACATGGGATCCCTTGTCAAGCAGCATTAGCAAGCCCGTGTTATCAGATGGTAGCCCGAACATATACCTACAATCATAAGCAGTTCAGTTCAATTCAGATGATGATAATTTCTGGTCAAGCAATCATTCAACAAGGATATCCCCTAACACATTGAATTTGTTATAATAGTATGTCTGCTTTTGAGAGGACTGTATCAATATACAATCATTCAAATTTCTTAATTTATAATCTTGACGTTGATCTTGCAAACCAGAAAGTAACTATTAAGAGATTATGATCATGTATTCATCATGTCAAGCATATAATACAATTCATTACAAGTATTCATGCCAAGCATTTAATACAATATAGACTTAAATAAGTTTTGAGTCCTTAAAAAATACTCATTTTTTAGTTTAGGGCCCTGAAATTTTTTTGCTTTATTTTGGGTGCCTGAAAATTTTTTAATTTTGTTATGGAGTCCCCACCGTGACATCATTTCAACAGTTAATTAAGAGATTACATGGCATCATCTCAACATATATCAACTGTTAAAATATGGCACATCATCGGTGGGACTCAACAAAATTAAAAAAATTCCAGAGACCCAAAAAAAAGCAGAAAAATTTCAAGGACTCAAACTAAAAAAATGGTATTTTCTAGGAACCCAAAACTTAAACTTAACAGGAAAATAAAAAATCTTCAGAAATATAGAATGCCTGGATCAATGTTATAACATTCTTTTGCAAGCATTATGCATTATGAGACTACTTGAATTCTAAACTATTGGTTTCTTTAAATGATTTCTGGCTAAGGTGGTTGTGAGAATTATGTTCAAGAGACTGCACATTTCAACAATTCAACAACCAGGCAATGTCCCACCAGGTGTGGTACATAAAGCTACTAACTACTTACTTGATTTGATGAGCTCTCTTTCTCCAGAGAACAATTGATGCAACCCACTGAACAAAAAAAAAGAAAGATGAAATAGCATAAAGGCTGTTACTATCAAAATCGTCAATCATGAGATGAATAAAATGAATAGACTCTGTATCAAAGGGACCTTGAGCTAAAAAAATGGGTAAATTAAATAGGATACATGCCCATGTTATCTTTTAAATTTGCAGACAACAATTGTTTCTAAATTACCTTAAAAACCATCAAGAATGAAAAGTTGCCAATAAAGGATCTCGCTGTCATTTTTTTCTGCTGTGACATCTCTTTGCACAATTCTTGAGCTATTTCCTTCAATAAAACAAGTTGTGCTTTATCAGTGCGCATTGAAATGATTGCCTGCCTCATTGATTCCCTATCAGCCTCAAGTTCTTGAAGCCTCATGCAAAGCTTCTTTATGCATGGATCTTCAAATTCTGCATGATTAACAAAATCCCTAGGAGTGGTTCCATAATCATCGTAAACAGCAGCTCCAGCTTTGAACTCGGAGTCAACTGTATAGACTTTATCAATCATATCCTCACCAGCTTCTGATGCATTGTCTACCTTCTTCAAATTGGAAAGGTCCTCATCTATCCTCCTACAGCTAGGAGAATCCATCATATACTCAGGGCACAGTGAAGACAAGTCACAGGAAAATTTCGTGGAGTGTTTAGCACGTCTTGGAGAATGTCCAACTATCACCTTCTCTAGAATAATTTTCCCACTGAATTCCCCATCCATCTGACTGTAAGCGGGACTTCTCTCCATTTGAGATATCCTACTTTCCAGGTTCTTCAAACGGTCCTTAGGAGTTTCGCCAAAAGCATATTTTTCAATGTCTATCTCATCATTATCATCTGTTGAAGCATGCATTGCATTACATCTCAAAGGAGGGTACTCATAAGGGGGAAATTCATACTGATCAGCGTCCCAGGCCTCCGATTCAGTGAGGCCAAAACTCAACAACCTGTGCTTGTAAGCCTGTACCTCACACGTGAGCGAGTGAATAGCCTGTTCTCTCTTGTACAACAATTCCTCCAACATTAAAAGCTCACTCTGGTCGTGCGATGTCCTCTCCTCCACAAATCTCTTGAACTGGCGTGCTTCCATCTGAAGCTCTGCCTTCTCCCTCTGCAGCCTCAGTATCATTGACATGGTCTCATTGGCGGCCGAGGAGGCTGCACTCCTCTCCTCCTCCAATTCTTCATACAAATCCTGTATTGATTTTTGCTGGCTGCTAACAGCCTCGCGTAATGCGTCACATTCGTTCCCAAGCTCGACATGTGCCACCGGATCACAATCCGGCCCTGGCGCAGAGAATAGGCCGCCCTGTTCCAATTCCTTGTGCTTCCTTTTCACAGAACGGAGCCAATTCCCGGAAGATTGAGCTGCCATGGAGCAATCACTACAGCCGCATTCACAGTGCTTGCAACATTTCACCAAATCGCCAGCAGATTCCAAATCCATAAATCAAAACACAGTCATTGAACCGAAACAATTTCTGAGTATAAAACGAAATTCAGCTATGATTTTAACAAATGCAGAAAACTGCGAGGAAAGATCTGCGATATCCTCTGTCATTGGTTTTTCAATTCACAGCACCACTAACCACTCTTTCTCTCTCTCTCTTCTCCTCCCTCCATGCCAAGCACATTCTCCGTTGGATTAATCATCCAATTAGACACAAACCTATATACATATATATATATAAACAAAAACAACAATCACGTGATGTCATTATGTTATTTTAATAACAACAATAAATGCGTAAAAACAAATTCACAATGCCTGAGTAACGGAAAAGGAATAAACACCGCCGAAATTTGATCCTCCGGTTTCAGCTTGAAGAAAAAAAATATAAAAATAATAATAAAAAAAAAGAAGAAATGGAAGAGGAAGAATGACCTGGAAGAAATGCGGTTGACGAATGGAGAAAGGGTGAACCCGCTTTCTTGGGAGGAAAGAATGCGGGTGTGTTTGGTTTGGAGGGAAGAATGAATCAATGAATAATTTCGAAACCCTAGAATTTGTTTTTAATCTCTTTTTTCTTTTCTTTTTAAATTTACAAACAATTTTATTATTCTCTATGTTGACGGCGTTTACGTTCAGCTCAACCCTCTCTTTCTCTTATTATCCCCACAAAGCTAACTTGGAAATGGACGGTTTCAGTTCGTCGGACCGTTCTCTTTCTCTTATTCCTATTTTAGTAATACTACTTTTTTAAATCTTTTTTCACGTGATACAATGATTTTAATTCGGTATTTTGATTACTCAAATTCAAAAACGAGTTATCGAAATTGTAAATTGATAAAGTTACAACAATTATTAAGCAAAGGCCAAAGGGTGATGCTTTCGCAAACCTCGTGTATTTAACTCCAAACTCTATTGGTTGGCAAATAAATAAGCACAACTATTTTAACAGCCGTCCCATTGATCTTTCTTGACATTGATATTGATTATATCTATACTTTTTATTTCAAAAATCACACCTGCTTATTAATTTTATTATTTTACGAATATTATATATGTAATTTATTAACCAAAATAACAGAGGCAATGGCCCAAGCGGCAAAGCCCATCTAAAAGGTATACTTTTATAACTTGGGTTGGGCTTCTCCTTTACTACACTTTATATTATCAGTTATTCAACCATACAACTAATAAATAGACAAGGACTTTTAAAAAATATTATCGATAAATGTTAATGTTTAATTTACTAAGCGAAGATGATTTTTTATATAAGAATTTTTTTATTAAGCAACAGAATATAAGGGATATTCTAATCTGAATACAGTAATCCTAATATTATAATAAACAATGGATATATTTTGTACCTGTGAACAACATTGATTTTATAGTGTAACATAGACAGTATGTCATATATATATATATATGTTAGTCGATTCAACCAGTTGATGTAGGCTTGAACTTGAAGCAGTCATTTAATTTGTTGCGCCAATAATTAGCACATGTCATGATTACTCTCGTCCATTATTGCTTGAATCACCAATTAGTCATGGTTCTAATTTTGACATTTGGACAAAACAAATTGTACAATCATTGTGAATAGCTTGAAACGTGACTTAGCCTAAAGTCATACAATCTTCTCCTCGCACTAGTTTTGAGACTTTGGATACATCGATTTCCAATTAAAGCTAGATGCATAATAACCAAAAATTTGACTCGAGTGGTGTAAGGGTAGGGGTTTGCCTGTGCCACTTGTTTTTTCATTATATCTTTAGTTTCTGTGCCAACTCTTACAGCAAAAAAAAATATATATATATTAATCTAAAGATGGTATATATCAACTAATCTTTGATGCTTATCGTCTTCCACTTAGTGCCAGAAAAAGTAGAAACGGAATTTTTTGGCAGTGGTAGATTAATTAATTTGTAGGAATTCTGTGATCTCAAGCATGCACAGTCATGTCCATAATGATCGATACATTGGCGCAACAAATATTATTTAATTTATTTAACCTTTTCAATGCAAAGATTGCGTCTTTTGTAAAGAGTTTTGTAGCATGAATTTAAATTCCTTGTCATGGCCTTTTACTCTGTTAACTCCTGAGTGGGCACGAAATGATTTTAGCACAGGCTCAAATGGTGGAAAACTATACAATATGATAATTAAATAGAGAAAACTGAAAAGTTGATCATATACATCATCCTCATCCAAGCCTTTGACACATGTCCAAACTTTTGCAGCGAAAATATGGTCATTCTAGTGGACATTATGGATTTTCCACTGTGGACTAATTAAGCTAGAATAATTGTTTTGAAAATGTCCAATCAATCTAAAAACATTCCAAATAAAGAAATTGAGCTAACCAAAGAAAGCTGAATTCATCCCTTATGGATAAAAGCCGAAGCTTTGGAACATTTGAGATTTCTGCCACTACAATATGAACTACTAGTAAGTAGTAACTGCAACACAGATTCTTTGAACCTGATACGGTAATTCGTGGAAGAATGATACAGAATGTGAACCCGGAAACTGCGGATGCATGTGTTTCCACTTTCCAACAAAACTGGTCTTCTGATTAATTCGCATTATCTTTTCAGAATTGATGTTTAATATAGTAATTAAGACCAAATTAACTTTATAGCTATCATTGGATATTTAACAACCACTCAAATGAAATAAATCATCATAATGTAAAAATAGTGGTTCAATTAATACGGATTGAACTCGTTTTTTTTTTATAAGCACGGATTGAACTCGTAATTCACCTTGTAACTATAAAATCTCGTTGTTATATAATACGCAGGCTTTATTGTTGAATGATATATGAACTTCTCGGTAAATATTTAGTTCTAACTCATTTAAACTTTTATATACCAAAATAAATAAATCATAATAACTTATTTTCAAGTTAAATAAAAGAAAACTCATCAAAATTTATTTTAAATAATTCAAATAAAAAAATTTAATAGTATTCCGTTTCATTAATGTATTTTAATCAATCTAAAGAGATAAAGATGCATGTGTGCTGTGCATTAGTGCATGTATCTATCTGGGTTTATATGAGAAGAAGGTACCCTTGCTTTGGACCCCACAAATCCACGCAAAAAGCATCTTGACGTTGAGATAATAAACCCCATTCATTACTCACCAAAACACACGTGGGTATCGTTGGTCTGCTTTTCGAGTACCTACCATATTGTTTCATATATTTTGTAATTTGAATTCACCACAGTAAAAAAATCACTCAATCAGTGTAGTTCAATATGAAACAAGTCAAACGACACATTATTATTTTGCAAGAGATTAAAGCCTGTGCTGGAGTGATCGTGGAAGTTGCGGTCACGATGGTTTGGTATTAGAGTTTCGGTAACTAATTATGGCAGAGTTCGCGCGAGTTAAGCGGAATGGACCATGCAATGAGAGTGAAATAAGAAAAGAAAAAAATTATCAGTGCCACATATATTCATATTCATAACAAATTAACAATTTTAAAAATAAACATGATCAAAAGTATAATTTTTTATTCAGCAAAAAAAAAGATATAATTTTGTCTAAAACTGAAATTTGATTTTAAAAACATCTCTTTCAAGTTGTAAACTATCATGTATTCGTCATTTCATAAGATACTCTACTTTATCAACAGTTATTACTAATTAGATCACTAATTAATGAACAAAAAGATTCGGCGATCCACCTTAACCATATATAATTATCCCTTGAATTTGAATACACAATCCCAACCCACTAAAAAAAAAAAAAAAAAGGAGGACAAAATCAAATTGAGTGTGTAGTGGCTAGTGGAACTTAGGAACATTGGATTAGGATTATTTAGAATTTTAAAAGATTAGGATTATTTAGAATTTTAAAAGATTTGTATGTGTGAAAATATTTTAGGATATTTAATCAAAATTGTTAAATAATAATAAAAAATGATGATATTTAATTAAAATTATTAATTTTTTTTTTTTATAGAGTACAACAAAATCTTATGATATTTGATTTAGATTTTGAATAACTTAAAAAAAAATTATTTATTATTCAAAATCATAAATATTTTGAAAGATTGTATCATTGATTATATAAACAATCTTATATAATCTCAATAAACTTTTTCTTTACATACTTTTTTATTTTATTATCTCTCATTTGAAAACGGTAACATAATCTTTCACCTAATATTTCTGTTTTCTGTTTCAAGTGAAACTTTTTATATGATTATAATAGTGATACGTTCGCATCTCCAAATTACTATAAATCACCCTATTAGTCTACATAACCTGATCAATATAGTCTACTATCCCATTTCTTGTAGGTTCATAAATTCCTACTAGAAAAAAAAATCATCATAAAAGAAGTAAATATAAACATGAAGAAAATCCTAACTCAATTAAGACAAACAATCAAGCCAAAATTTTAAAAGACCTTCTTACTAGCATGTAAACTATTATAGTCAATTTTGAAAATATACACAACTTAATAAAAAAAAAAAAAAATAATGTTCAGAATGGTATAAAAAAAACCTCAAATTTAATTGATATTATTCGTTACTTGACAAATGATTTGTTTAATATTAAAATAAAAAATAACTTGTTTGTTCATATGTTATCGAAATAAATGTTTATGTGGTATATTCTTCGAATCTTATTTTATAAATTTATTAAAATTCAAATTACAGAATCTTTTTATAAAAAAATCTTAAATTATTTTACATTTTTATTATATTTTTAAAATTTACTTAAATATATTAAAATAATCTTTTAAAATTCTAATCTAATACATGCAGTAAAAAAACAAGTAATTCATGTTTTGGATTGCATGTCATCGAAGTAGTTTCGAACACATAAATCCGTAAACTGATGTTATTGGTGCTATCCGTCATCTTTTATACTCTATTGTGTCAAGACATGATCATGAACAAGACGTGAATGACCTATAAGATTCCCACTACTCCCACACTTCATCACTAAATGCTTGTCAATTGTCATTCATCTATCAATCACATACTATCCCATTTTTTTCTTCTTCCTCTTCAAAATATCTAAATCAATTTCCCGAAGTTTGATAAGGAATGAATGTTGCACAGGACAGAAAAAACCCTAATAATAATAGTAATAAATAGCTACGAAAATTACTCATTCAACTCAAAAGTTATAGCACAAATAGCCCAGAAAGTTACATGACTACAATCTCCAATGAAAAACTACACGTACACACACCATAAAATTGACACATATAATTCATTCCCACTTTGCTGGACTAAGAATATAGTACTATATATATAGACTAATTAATTACATCAATATCTTTCTACTCTTTAATTTGTGTTGTTCAGATGACCTCTAATATTAACGAGAAGTACTTTCAAGCATGAATCTTTTGAGGACTTGGATGACCTCTTCTGCAAGTTGTGAGGAGTAAGAATCATGCGTGAAAAAGCCATGCTCACACCCCTCAAACTCAACGTATTTAATGTCTTTGTCTAATCCTTTTAACCTTGTAGCATAGTTTTTTGCTCTATCCTTGAGCAATTCATTGCCACCTACTATCACCAAAATAGGGTCAAGTTTCAGTTTTTCGAGATTTGGGCTGCCAGGTCCGAACGGATTCGCCAATGGGTGGTCTCTGCTCTCTCCAACAGGCATCGACAGCCTCCAAAATCTGCTTCATAAAAATGCAGTATTAAACAGGTTAATATATTTATTTTAAAATATTGTTACTTGAATATATTTAAGATATTAAAAATGTTTATAACTATTATTCTTTATATTTTCTATTTAAATTAACTAATTAGGAACTAAGACTAGGCAAGCCAAAAATGCTGTTGTGTCTTATTAATCGATCGCATATTCCTTTTCTCATATAAGGGCAAAACGCAAACAAGTGATTTGTTCATTTAATTTCTTACATACCACTTCCAATGTAGTAGTGACACTGATACTCAAGTGGTCCATTTCAAAGAAGTTGGAAATAACAAGAATTAATGAAATGACAAGATTGAGCAAAAATGATTAACAAGAAAAAAAATAAAAATTGAGCAAAAAGGCTTGCGTGAGAAATGTTAAAATAAGTTTAAAAGACTCTCTTTCACCTTTTTTTTATTTTATTTGTAATGATTACTGATTTATTAAAAATTACAAATTCAAAGAAATCTTACTTCAAATTATTCTTTTGAATTTGTAATTTTCAATAAATTTAAATCATAAATAATTTCTTACAATTCATTTTAACATTTTTTAAAAGCCTTACATCCTACTTTTAAGAGAGAAAAGAGAAAGCTAGTTTTCAAATACTTCAAAAAGATATATTTAGTTAAAGTTTAATAAATGATGCTTAAATTATTTTTGAATTAAAATTAGAGCTTTATTTTATGTTGAGTTGAAGCAGCTGAGTCCTGAGTCACCTGTCTAATAACTGAAGGTTCAACATGTGCTCTGGTGGACCTTCCTCGGAGTTGGTCCGAACCTCCCCGCCAAAAAACGGAGCAAACAAGACGTAACCACGCACCCGAACCGGGTTCATCTCTTTCGAACCGGACCCCAACCGAACCGCAAGGTGGTGCGCAATGTTCCCGCCAGAGGAGTCACCCACGACGAACACGCGGTCAAAGTCAACGCCCCCACTTACCCACGCGGCGTCCTCACCACCACTGAAGCTGCTGAGCCCCTGCCTCTGGAGCCACCTGAGGGCCTCCACGGCGTCGTCCACCGCCGCAGGCATACGGTGCTCCGGCGCGAGACGGTAGTCCGGCGAAAGCACGACGGCTTGGAGGGCCGAGGCAAGGCGCATGCAACAGTTGTGAATATGTGGCCACGTGCGCGAACCGAAGCAGAAGCCTCCACCGTGAAGAAAAATCACAATAGGAAGCTGCTTATTCTTGTTGTTATTATGTGTTACGGGCTTGTAGAAGCGAAGAAAAAGGTTGAATCTCTTGTGAAAGAGAAAATCCTTGAAGGCTATGGAGTTGTCTTGAATGGGTGAAACTTTGAAGTCTATATCGTTGGAGCGGAAAATGGAACCGTCGCTATAGAGTTGGAGGAACCCCATGCAATCCTCTACTACGTGGGGGAGTGAGAGAGAACCCATTATTATTGTGGTGTGTTTCTTTTGTAAATTGCTTGTGTGTGGATATGATATATATAATGGTTGCCATGGTGGAACTTGGAACTGTGGTTTTGTGATTATAATTAAATATCAAATTCGATCGATGCCACATTTATCTCTACCTATTGGTTTCTTTTTTTTGTCTTCCTATAAGGACCTTAGGTTCATTGGCTAGATTAATGGACGAGCAGTCCCGTGTGCTTCTGGAATGTTTATTTTTTTAGGGTCCATTTAATTAATATGATAGATATCAGGCATGCAGCAAATTATTAGTGATGTATTGTAAAGTTGTTTAATTTTATATTGTTAAGATAGGTATAATTGTATAAATTATAATTTTTAAAAATTATTATATATAATAAATTATAATTATTGCATTGTGTATTTTCTTGGCATGTAATATATATTCAAGTTCTTGTGATGTGCAATGTTAATATGTTGGTATAAATTGCATTATAATATGATTTTGAAATTTGTGGAATAGTTTTCTACTTTTGTTAACAACAACAGGATAATTGTGTTAAAGATGAAAACTAATATTTTTTAAATAAAATCATATATATAAGACAGTGTTGTACTTTACTGTTCGTTCAGATACGATTTGGATTCGCGCCTAATATATATCATTCAAACTTTTTTTATTTTATAAAACATTCGAACATGTTCTGTTTAGGATGAAAACACGGTAGTAAAGTTAAGATTTCCAGAAAAAAGGGGATAGTGCCTAGTGAATTGGATAGACATTATTATATATTATAATTCGCAAGCTAAGCAAATTGGATGTATGTAGCATGACATTGACCACAACTACTTTTGAGATTTGATTTTGCCTTTTCCATATGATATAATATAAATAAACAATACAGCTGTCCAAAGTAAGTACCAAATTAATTGAAGATTGTTTTAAATAAAATATGGTTTTGCCTCCACTTCAATTTATCCTTCGTTTTCTACATAAGATAATATTTTTTTATTAAAAAATTTTAAAAAATGAATTTAAATTACTCAGCAGTTTTTAAATTTGTTGCAACGAAAATGAAAGAAATTGTGACAGACCAACCCAATCATCCCTTGAAATCAAACATAAAAAAGAGCCCAGAGGGGGAAGTGCCACGCACAGCATAAAGACCTCACAGTATTGAATTTCACAGCCACGTTTTTTTATAGACTTTTTTTCTTTACATTTGTAGCATTATTCAATGTCATAATGGCCTCAGTATTGAACTTCACAGCCAAATAAAACTTGGTTCATAGATTAAATGAGATGTGAGACTCCATAAAATTTGTAATTCTTAATAAATTTTAGTTAATTATAAAAAATATTATTTAAAAAAAAAACTGACAGAAATAATGCTACTAGAATTTTTTTCAAATAAGAAATTACTATAAAATAAAATAAAATATTTTTGGCAACTAATTTCTAGAATAAATGAATTTCTTTCTTTTCAATAAATTTAAAAATAAAACCAACCAGCCAATTACCAATATGATATATGAAACAAGTGATTAGATGTTTCATAAAAAAAGAAAAAAGAAAAACCATCTCATTTTCCGTTGAGAAAATATTTAGATCACTTAAACTCGTAAGAAAAATGTGAGGTTTATTTTTCTCCATATAAAAGAAAATTGAGAGGTTCCAACCAACTATCAGATAAATATCAGAATGCAATTAAAAGTGGTGGTGATTGGTGACTATATGGTTGTACTACAACTCCTAATGTTAGTGTTAGTGGTGGGCCAAAATGAAAATGGTACATATATATTTAATAATGAACTAAGCCATTATATTACATCTTATTCCTAAGCTCACTCACTAGCCCTTTTTTTTAGTGGCATGTGTTCGGTACGCAGTTGTATAAATTATCTTTCATGTTTGAAAATTGTTAATCACTTTCTTGTTTATCTTTTTCTATAATCGATGGCATTAATGACTTAATGCTATACCATCATTTGTATAGTTTTTTTAAAAATAAAAAAAATTATTATGCTTAACATTGTCCTTCATCTTATCAGCACGCATAGTTGTTATGTTAGTTAAGTTAACTTATCCATTTTGAAAGCCAGCGATATTATTAACTTTTCAAGTAATAGACCACGAACAGGACAAAAAATAATTTTTTTGTCAGAGAAATTGTCCTGTGATTCGGACACTGTTATGATTTAGATATGTTTCAACAATAATTTTATCTAAGATAAGCTTAATCTTTCTTCCAATCAAAACTTTTCTTCTAAAAATCCATTGTTCAATTGTCACGGTGCCTAACTCTTATTATTTGAACGAACAAACACAAGAATCTAGTTGACATTGAAAAGTTCATTTTGTATGGTGCCATTATTTCAGAATCTACCAATGGCTTCGGCGCTCCATGATTATTCATCCAAATCAAGAATCTATTTATTCTTTTGCACTCACATAGAGTTGAGTGTAATGGTAAGCAACCTGTGTTTTGTGGATAAGACAATGGTTCAAACATTTATCACACCATTTATAAGAAAGACCTAATTGTATTTTTCTAACTCTAACGCTTCTATTTTTATAAACATTTTATCCTTCAATTTTTATAAGAAATATTATTATTTAATAAGTTTTTGTAATATTATTTTTAATTTTCATGTATTATATCTTTATCACATCTCATGTTTCTATCGTTTATCTTCTTTTATTATACAAATATAATTTCTCCTGTAACAGGAAAATGCAGTCTAAAGAGTAAAGAGAATCTTTTAATTTTGAACCCAGTTGGCCGAATTTTTATTTTGTCTTGTTCTTTTCATCGTTATCAATGTCTCTCTCGATCCTGGACCTCTACTCTACGTGACTAATAGAATGCTAGATACACCTCCCCATTCACGGGTCATCCATTTCATTGGTCAATGAGCCATTTTCAGAGTCGCAATAATAATAGTATTTTACTATTTTAATTGCATGCACCATAACTTTTTTGAAAAAAAAAAAAAAAAACAGAGGGAAAGACCAAGGAGGTGCCTACCCTATATATTAGTAATACTTTTTATTTTCCCTTCTGTGACGTATGGATGGATCATATTGGAAAAGTGGAAGGAATATGTGTCGGTATTGGAATGGAAAAGAACGATAACGACGATGTTAAAAGGGAAGGGACCCTTTTACTACTACTACATGCTAATGAACATGATGTGCTAATAAAATGTCTAAATTAGTCATAGCATAGCACAGGAGTGTCAAATTGCCAAAGAAAATGGATCTTGAGTCTTATCTAACCAAGCAGCCATGTGGGATGAGAATCAATTGGTGACATTGTGATGCAATCTTGTCCTCAAACTCTCCATCTTCTCAAAACACATGTAATAAAATTGAAAACATATCCTCATCTTATTATTATGTATAAGAAGATAAAAGATAAACACCCCAATAGATCAGTCTGAATCATTCTGTGGTTCTAGTTCTTCTCCTTACAATTGCACATCATCTGTGCATAGTGATGCAAATCCAAATTTGTCCAAATGTATAAATGCAAAAAGTGAAACCCTAAATAATATATAATTATGGTATCTGACTATCTGTCATGATATAACAAAATATCAATGAAAAAAAATGTTAGTAAGCACACTTTTAAACCAAGGTAATTAAGGTTCAAATAATTCTTATTAACTTCTTAGTTGCTTATATGCAGTGTGTCGAATTGGATCCATATCAAACAGAAACCACTTGTTGTAACTACTACGTTATTTTGATTATTGGAGATGATTTTGAACAGTAATCCATGCCACATACATCATTCTAAACATACAGAGTAGAAAACACACTATATATGTTCATGTGAACTTCATGTAAATATTGTTAAAAAGAGAACAAGACACCCACAACTTAATGAAGTTCTACATAAATTTTACTCAATTGTTAAGAATATATTGCTAACAACTTGTTTAATTTACATTTTGAAAATACCACTTGCCAGCTACAATTAGCATGTTTGGGCAGCTTAAACTTGCATTCAAACATGTAAAATGTAATATTGTAAAATTTTCATGAGTTTGATGTGAACAAAAACAAACCGGTTAATTTTACTTACGTGGTGCTATTTATTATTATTATTATTTTTTTAAATCATAATAGACCTTATTTAATGGTTGAATCTAGAAAGGTATTTCAATAAAAATCACTGATCAAATGAGAAGAAAAAAATTATACCAACTAAAGTTAAAATTGACTAATTTTTCACAGGTGAATAACATATGTAAACAGTAAACCTATTAAAAAAAAATGAAAGTTATGCAAATGAAAAGGGGAACAGTGACTGCATAATTCCTTTTATTTTTTGGTTTGGTATTACAATGGTAACAACTAACAAGGTTATCCCAATCCCCACTACTAGGCCCACTCTAGTGGCTTTATGATGTTAGTGAAGTTTTGTTTCTTCTTGGAGCGACGGTGCTTCTAGAAACAAACATGGGGAGGGATGAGCTTTCCTGGATTCATGATATTGTTGGGATCTAGGACTCCTTTTATTTTTTTCATTGTCCTCAATGCTTCCACTCCCAGTTCCTTTTCAAGATACTGGATAAAGCAACAAGGGATGAGCATTTTATTACTTTTAGAGCTAAACTCATAATTATAAACGGGGAATAACACATTTTAAAATAAAATATCATCTAAAACAACCATGAAGCATCAAAGATAATAGAGCAGTACCTTCATTTTTCCAGTGCCAACACCATGCTCACCGGTACATGTTCCTGTTTGGAAGCAACATAAACCAATTTCAAAACCACAACGGCTTTACTTGCATTATGGATTTTGAGAAAAAAAAAAAGAAAAGACTTAAATATGTTTTTAGTACTACCTAGAATATACCTCTTTTTCATACTACTACCTAAGAATTTTCTTTTTTCATTTTCATACTTTTGTTTGAAATTTTTTATTTTACTACCTTAGTTGTCTATGTGGGCAGATGGAATGCATGTCATCTATGTCATATTATCACTTATAAAATAAATTTACTTCCTCCATCCCCTATTTTGCTTTCTGCACCCCTTAATTTGCTACTTACACCCCCTACAAAGGTTTTAGAGGTGATGAAGTGACAATGATGACTTGTCACTCCGTCTTCCTCGTCATCACCTAACAGAGGTAACTAATGACAGGTAGTAAAATAAAAAATTTCAAACAAAAAAGTATGAAAATGAAAAAAAAAAAACATTAGATAGTAATCTGAAAAAGGGGTATATCATAGGTAGTAAAAACATAATTAAGCCAAAAGAAATACTACTGAATGCTAAGAGGCACTTTAAATATCACACCAACAGGAAACAGCAAGTTATTGTTAATACCTTCTAATGACAAGGCAGCATGAACCATAAATTGGTTGAGTCTCTCTGCCTCCCGCCGATGTTCTTCTTGGTTAGGATCAAATAGAATAACAGTGTGGAAATTACCATCACCAGCATGCGCAATTACTGTGCTGGCAAGGGAAACAATATATACATGCATTGAGCATCACTCTGTTTGATCTTCCATCATCATCAAGTAACATGAATTGTGACACAATTGAATCTAACTTCAGTATCCATAATCAAAATAACCCTCATCAGACTTACCAAACTAGTGGTGATGCATCCAACTCCTTTTTAGACCTTGAGATTAAATCGGCAAGGTGAGATAAAGGAACACAAACATCCTGCAGGAGTTAAACCACCCCAAAAAAAAGAACTCAGAAAAACATAAATGCAATTGGAAGTCAAGAACGGTTGGAACTCTTGTCATTTGAAAACAATTCAGCAAATCTGAATGTATATAAATGCAAGAAGAAACAAAACCTCACTTTCAGGTCTTCACACACAGGCATTCTATTCATTTGATCTTAGGGGCTAACATGAAGATGTTTACAGAGAGGCCAGGCAGCATAGCTAATGCTTATAAAAAAAATATGTTCTAAGAAAGAAGATAAATCATTCTTATCATTGTGTTTCTCTATCTACAACAAGCACATGCACTCTTAGATCCACATTGACTTGGTTTGATATTGATATCTTCAATTTAAATCGGATAAAAAAATATATATTTTAGGGTTAGATGAAATTCTTTAGTTGTTTCCTATCAACTACACATGTAGCTCAAAAATGTAGAAAATTAATTAAAATATTTAATATTTCATAACTAACTCACTGTAGTCATTGCCTCCATATTCGGTTCCATTGCAAAGCAAGCCCAGAGTGCCTCTTTCCTTATCTGCACATGAACAGGATATTGAGCTAAATGTAGAATTAAATAGTAATACTGACTAATTAAATTTAATAACGAGGTCATTTACAACATGTCTCAATGAACAAGACAGTATAAATGATGAATGAGGTTGGCAACAGGGTAACTAAGAAAGATGCCATACACAAACCTAAGTTTGCTACTGCTAGCTGTGGATGGATGTCTCTGAGGATGAGAAGAATATCAATAAACCAACATATGCACAAACATTGGGTTTGGGGGATGGGTGGTGGAGGATGTAACCATAATAAAGGAATAAACAATTACCTTCCAGAGTTCTTTTTTGGCTTCAGGTTCTTCTGCGAATACAAAATCTGAGCCATTGTGCTCAGAAACAAGTTCCCGAACAATTTGTGTTTGTTCACGTGCATATGCCTCTGAAGAATATACATATCACTTAAGTAGGGTATTACATTTACGAAAGTGTGGAGCATTCATTAAGAAAAAGGACACTACATTTTTATTGATGTGATTCACAGTTTTGGTTTGTATATTCATAATGATACCATGAGCGCTTTAGGGCGTCCTCAAGATATGTTTTCAGATACCGCTATACAATTACAGCCGGTCTTTGCTCAATGGATACAAAATACCCATGCTTTAGCACCAAGCACAACAGCCCCAGGTGCAACAACAAGTACCAGTTTGACTTGGGGGGGTGATAATTTAGTAGCAGTGGGCAGTAAAGTTGCTTTGTTACCTATTCCGTTAGGAACTGCGGATTTTTTGGTCCATCATATTCATGCATTTACAATTCATGTAACAGTATTGATACTCTTAAAGGGTGTTCTATTTGCTCGTAGTTCACGATTGATACTGGATAAAGCAAATCTAGGTTTTCGTTTTCCTTGTGATGCATTTAGCTTATTTCATAGACAACTTTTGACTTTTTCTCTTTCATACTATGTCATAATGAGTAAATTAAATCATGCTATGAGATTTGTTTTCTTTCATTCTCTGTGTGCACATTTTTCCCTCAACATTTTACACTAAATCTTACAGGTTTGTGACTTTTCACTTGATACAAACCTTGGGAGAACTACACAACAAAAGCCAATTATGGTAGATGAACCCCGGGCCAGATAAACCTCACATTGGAATCACATACTTCCAATGTGAGACTAAAATCCCATACCTTGTAATTGGATCCTAACACTAGCAAATCTTCCAAGTAGATTCTGATTTTTTTTCATACATTTGAAATGCTATGTATTTGATCTGTGAGATTTTAATATATCCAGCTAATATATTTTATGCTATGCGACAATTAAAAAGTTATACTCAGAAGACTATGGAAGGACTAACCTGTTCCTATAAATTCAAACATTAAAGTTGGGCATTCAGGCAAATCCTTCCCATTAGCAATATTGATAGCTTTCACTTGAACTTCATCCAATAGCTCTACCCTTGACACCTAACCCATAAAAAGAAACTCACAATTGGATCGAGAGAAATATTGATATTTGAACCCAGAATCCTACCTGTATACCAGACATCATGGTTGCAATAGCAACATCTGCTGCATCCTTCACAGAAGGAAAATTGCACATAGCAACCTGTGCACTTTGATTCGTTAGGTAATCCATATGATTCCAAATAACTCAAATTATACATGCAGCAACCTATCCGAAGGTATTCTTGCAGAACAAAACATGTAAAAGTTATCTACAAAAATATCCCCTCATGCATCATCTACATAAAAAGTCACTGACAGTGAAAGTTAGTAAACAACCATGGTTCAAAAGCCTTTTTTTCATTACGATGATATGACGAGATTGTTGAAACAAACTGACTTTATGCTTTCTACTTGCTAAGTCCAAAATTTTATGAAATACAATAGGCAAGTACCAGAAGATATTAAGTGAGAAAATGGAAATTTATCTAACAAAATATGAGTGGATCAGCTGCTAAGATTTCCCACAAAATAAACCCATAGAAGCTTAATTTAGCAGAATAACAACATGAATAAATTAAGCATCTAAACAAATAGTTCTATATAAATTTAGATATTTGGAAGAATGGATGTACTATATTCTTCTGAGAGCTTGGATTGGCTATATAATGTGAGATCAGATGACAATGGCATGAAATTGCAGGAGGAAGAAACACAAGGCAGTATAAAGAAATGGAACAATTTTAAGATCATAGTATAGTGGGGGGAAAAACGAAACATCTAAACATTGGATGCTGCACTACTTATGATGAACTGCTGTTTATAAATTACAAACTTTCCAGGATAAAAACTAGAAATAAGTGACATAGCAATCCAAGTTTAGAATTTGGAGCATGCAGCTTCATTGACATATGTCAAGGAGCAAAACCCAAAAAAAAAAATAATAATGAATTTTAATCAAATTAAATAAAAAGAGAATGTAACATAATATTTTTTGTAAATTGATCACAATAACAAAGTTCAATGGACCAGAACAAACTTGAGAGAAGGGTAAATCTAATCAACATACCACTGAATGCTGGGGAATTTTCTGAAGTCGCAGGGTTACTTCTGTTATAACACCAAGTGTTCCTTCACTTCCAATCATCAAGCGGGTCAAATCATACCTAGATATAATTTAAAGAAGAAAAAAAATCAGCAGCTTGTCATTACATATCAGTCCCTACTCGCTAGAGGGATTCTTTGAAGTATTTTGCAATGTAATGCAAGGGAGTTGTGTTGCATGCATTCATACAAAATCATAAGAATATATAATTTAAAGGGAAAAAAATCAGTAGCCTGCTGTTACATATCAGTCCCTAGAGGGATTCTTTGAAGTATTTTGCAATGTAACACAAGGGAGTTGTGTTGCATGCATTCAAGCAAAAAGGGATATGTTTGTTGATGTTGAGATCCCACATCGACTAGAAATATGATCAATATAATCCTTATAAGTCTTGAATAGTTCTCACCTTACAAGCTGGTTTTGTAGGGTTGAGTTAGGCTTTAAGCCCAAATTCTAAGAGTTGAAGCAGTAACAAATGTTTATATCCAGGTTTGAAATAAAACCCTACAGAGGTTTTTTTTTTCCTAATGAACAAACTTGCTAGGCATATTCAATGTGTCTTGGTGGATTTTTTTGCTAATGATATTGTTTTGAAGGATGGGTGCTAGAATTGGAGTTAGAGGGAAATGCTTTAGAGACCAAAGGATTTCGATTGAGTTCATCAGACAAAATTTATCGATTTTATAAACCCAGCCAAGGAGGTGAATGATGCATAAGAATTGGGGATGAAGTACCCAAAATTGAAAGCCTCAAACACCATAAAGGACTTCCTAAAAGATGGAGGGATGGGTAAGGATGTCAAACATCATAATATCCAAGAAGGATAACTGAAGTAGAGAAGTGTCTCAGGTATTTTATGAATTTATTCTATTGTGGATAGGATTTACCAAATATTTTTCCCATTGCAATTTAACTATACTAACACGACCTATTGCAAAGCTCACAGAAGAGGAAAAAATTATAAGTGAAAATTAATTAATAGATAAAGGGAAAGGAATAAAACAAACCCTGCAGCACTCTTCCTAGCACGTGATGCAGTCTTCACAATGTCTCCATTGGCAAGAACCACCTTGAATACAAATAGTACAATAAACACAGCATCACATCAATGCATTAGAGACCAAAAATTGGGATTAACATACCTTGAGACTGATGACATTATCACGCATAGTTCCATACCTACAAATTATTAAGGGGAACCATTATGCTCAGAAAGATATTTAGTTTGTTTTAAACAGGTTTTTATAAGATCTGGATATTTCAAGTGATAGAATTATTTCAGCATCAAGTTTAGTAATCTTAAGTAATAAGCCCCAAGTAAAATACCTTCAAATCAAATATTTGACCTTATAAGCAGACGGTTTGGCATCCACCAAGATGAACATTTAAACTAGAATGTATCAGTGTTTGCCAGCAACAAACGAAAACATACATATAAAAGAAGAGTGACTACCTCACAGCTAACGAACCAGAGCAACGTGTAGCACACATGCCTCCAATGCTAGCACCAGGACCTGCTTGTAGCGAGTAAAAGTTTAACTTAAAACCAGTGCATTCCTCCAGATTTTTAAATTTTAAGCCTTTTTTGACCTTCAACTATCAGAGATATTCCCAGGTCATACCCAACTAACCTGGATCAAGTGGGAAAAAAAGGCCATAAGGTTCCAAATACTCATTAAGCTCCATCCATCCAATGCCAGGCTCAACAACAACATCCATGTCATTAACATGTAATGCTTTCACTCTCTATAGATTGCACCAGTATACAATGTAAGTATAACCAGCCTAAATAAAGTTCATTTTTTATGCCCAATCTGTGCCTATATGCACACATGATATGTATTCTGTATTCTCCATGGTAAATACATCTGAGCAAGTGCACTGTCTACATAATGGTACATGAACATATAAACAAGATTACTCTAATGAAACTGCAATGATCATCAAGAAATGTACAGTTGCTGATTCTAACACAAATTGATGTACTACAAGTCTATTGTGCCTGATTCTATTAATCGATTTCAAACATATCAAAGACAAGTTGTGTTCAGCAACACTTGAGCATACATGGGGAAAATAGGCCTTGCATGAACATGAGATTCACCATATTCCATTAGAATCTAATATATATTTCATAATCATAATATACTTGAAACAATTATACACAGATATTATACTATTGTAATTGAACATGTACATACCTTCATTAATGACATGTCAATGCAAACCCCTCCATGAGGGGATAAGGTGTGACCCTCAATTGATGTAGCCCCGCCATATGGTACAATAGGAATCTGTTACCAAAACTTTTTAAATAAAACAAATAAAAAGTAAACTACAACTAACAGTTTCTCAAGAACACAATCATTATTTATTATTAACATTATTGATCAAAAAGGCACTCTAATAACATGCCAAATAACTGCTTGATTTAAAATTTAAATAGTAAGGAACATGACATAAATTTTTGGTATTTATAATCTAAGTTCAAATAATGTCTAACTGAATATTAAAAGAAGTCAACACTACTAGAAGAAACAGGAAATTTGGGGGGGGGCAGGGGGATGAGGCAGGTTTATTTTCAGGACTACAATATGACAATATCATAACATAATGGACATGGTTCAAGATATTAGAATGTGGTTTAAGCCATTTGCAAATGATTTAGTGGAAGCTAACCAAAAGAAAATGATGAATGTAGTACAAACATTGTGCAAGTTGATACGCAAAGGCCAGCTACAGCTAAGAAGGACCATCTTGATGAATAGTTGAATGGCTAAAAACAAGGAATTATACTTTTGATTGTGATTGACTAAACCAGTTCCTATGAGACCCATTATGTTTTAGAAAAATTGCTGGGCTATCACAATAGATATATGGTTGCAACAAAGATAAAGAAGACAAATTGATAGTTGAATAAGCAGTGAAAGAGAAAAAAATGTACATGATGAAGGAAGACAGCCTGTTAAGAAACTAGATTGGGCCATTTTTTTAAAGGATGAAAAGAGACATAAATTCCAAATGCAAAACAATTCAAGTATGAAAGGGACATCAGAAATAAAGGTTTTTTTTAAAGGGAGAAAAATCAAAACAAATATTGTGATGAAAAATGCAGGGCCAAAAGAAATATATGAAGAATATAGATTTGGTCTGATCCAAATGGCTTTATAATAAAATGTTAAGGTAAAACAATCAGCTAGAACATGCTAAACATTGTATCTTGAGTTAGAATAACTCAAACCTTATGACTGTTACATAATTTGACAACCTTGGAGACTTCCTCTTCAGATCTGCAAATAAGAGTACAATGCAAGAAAATAAATACATGTAGACACTCTACCTTCTACCACAAGAATGTATCCACAATATCTTAAAAACCTCTCCTACATTCCCATGTCCATTCAAGATACTGTAAGAAAATATGAGAAGTATTTTTGATATATCGTATAGTCTAAAATGATAGACAAGGTATACGCATATTTTGAAATCAACAATAAGACATATCAGAAAGTCATATATCTCACATAAGCATTTCCAACCCAGCATGATTAAGATTTTGGATATTCCAATGCACATAACAGATGTCATGGAATCTCTTCTCAATACAATGAGATATTAGACATAAAAGCATGAGGGAGCAAAATCACTAAGCATATGTAAATACAAATATATAGTTCCGCAGGATCCAGAGACCTGGTGGAAATAACCAATTTACTGATCTTCAGATATACAGATTGACCAATGTTATGTAGAAAATTATTTTGACAAAGAAATCAACCACATTTATCAGATTTGTCTGTTTTCAAACAGCATTCAGGTCAAATACAGAAGAAGAAAATACTTTTTATAAGGTAGAAATAAATACCACAAGCAAAAATTGTTAGAATCCACTGATCAAGGCATACTAGAGCATATGATATATCAAAGTGGTATTTAGGATAAAAGGTATCTAACAAAATATCACCGGGCCCAATTGCTCTGATGAGCACCAATCTCCACAACCATTCTGATACTATATTCAAATAATTGTCACAATATTAGAACTCCACTTGAGAAACACAAGTAACACATTATCAACATAGCTCAGCAGCAAGTATTTTCAATAATTTTGTTTTGAAAATTATAATGGAAAGAGAGAACAACATATAATTGAAGTATTTCAAAACTATATTTTTGCAAAACACTGCAGTAGAAACTTCCAAGTTCTTTCACAATGCAGTATGGTAACACAAGATCACTGCAGCATTGTAGAAACTATGATTAGATGAATGAGAAAGTAAACAGATCTTTCAGCCAAAGCTTCAGCCCAGAGAATGTCTCACCTTGGATAAACAATCACATCTGGGATATTGACAGCCTTGTGAAAGCTGTTTTGTGGTTTTCCATGGATATATCTCTCGTCATAATCAAGAGATATGTTATCCTGTAGGAATGAAGTATTAAAAAAATTCAGGTTGACAATCACAAAGTTGAAAGCTCAATACAATTGCACATTCAGTATGAATCCATTCTTATCATACTAAAAGTATTTGAAAACAACCAACCAATGAATAAGTAAGACTGGCCTACTTCCAAAAACACATACCAAATTTAACCAATTAGATGATAACTAATCAGCCTGGCAAGAAGTAGCAAGAACCAAAAGAAATTTTCAAATATAACTGTTGAACAAATTAGAACCAGCCCAAGCATTTGAAAGTCTTTCTTTCCTCTATTCAAATATAAGCCAAAGAGTTTTGTACCTGACAGACGATTTTCAACTCCTGAAGAAGCTCCTGCGGAAATTCTTTCTGTGATCCCTTAACAACGTATTGCGTGCTGCCTTTGCCCCCAACAGCCACACCACTAACATCCATCATCAAACAATTACTACTTGATTTATTAAGACCATTCAGGTAAACTCATAGTTCAAGCTCCGTGCCATAACTAAGAACTCTTCAAAACCATTAAAAACCTAAATGTTCTCATATCTACATGGAAGTATCTGAATAAGCTTGTACATGCTTACAATTACAAGTTCCTAACACCATAACTCTATAAACAAAAGACGAGACTAAGTATGTGCGATATCAGTAAATCGAGATAGAATTTCAGAGCTCATGCATCTTCTGAATTCATAAACGATGAGAATGAATCATTCAATTCAATTTGAGGCATTCAGAGTTGAAAAAAGAGAAGGACGAGCGAAGATGGAAGAGGACCTGTCGGTGTCGGAGAAGGAAGGATTGAAGTGTGGTTGAAGAGCGAGTGATCCAGCGGAAACAGCGAGAGCGAGAGGAAGCAGAGAGGCTGGCCATGCGGCTCCGTGGTTGTTGAAGACGGTGGGTGAGATTTTGTGGAGAGTACGGTGGTGGTAGCAGTACAAGTACTTGGCCGAAGAACGTAGACGGAAGAACCAGGAGGAGAAATTTGACATGCTTCTTTGGTTAATACTGATATCCGATAACAAACAGTGAAGTGTTGAGTTCAGAGTTCAGAGTTCAGTGCAAAAAACATAAAGAAGCTGATTCACCACTTCAAAATGGTAGTGAGGGTAGCTTAGCTGCACGTGCCTCTTAATTGGATTTTAGTTTTTATTTTTATTTATATATATATATATATATATATATATATATATATATAAATACTACTACTACTATAGAGTAAGGATGGATAAGACAGACTCAGGATGTTTACAAGATTCATACATGTTACTCAGTCAACAGATCCAGAGACTCCTTAATCTTGAGTTATTTCTTAGTACATGAATTCAATTTTTAACTTCTTTATGAATGAGTCCACTTAAAGAATAAAACAAAGTTTAATGAGTTGAGTGGAAAATTGGTTTTACACCATAGCCTATTTTCTCCATCGCACGGAATACTGTTTAAGTAACTTTTAAAACACTTTATAAAAATTATTATAATTTATAATTGAATAACCATGTACATAATTTTATATTTTATAAAATAATTATTTTTTTCTTAATGTTTTTGTCTTCTCCTAAAAAAATGTTTGTAACAATTTTATGTTTATAAAATATCACTAATTTTATTTATTTATTTTTCACCAATTTAAAAATCACTTATTTTATAATTTTTTTTTTTTAACGAATACACCCAATACCTTCGGCTGCCAGTACTCTATATAATACTGGTATCTCCTTGCTACTTTTTTTTTTTTTTTGGCTGTGGTAATTCGTTGTTTCTCTTTCTCTTTTTTTTTTAATTACTTTCATTTAATTAATAATAATAGAGTAAACATAATTTGTAATATAATCAAAGTTTGGATGCAAAGTATAAGATGTTGTTACTCCAGTTAAGTTGTGAAAGTTAAGAAACATCTTAATTATATTTATATCTAATAAATCATGACATTAATTTTTATGTATTATTATACAAATAAATTTTAATTAATAAAAGGGTTATCATTAGAATAATTTTTACATAATTATTGTAAAAGAATAAACAATAAATATATCATTAAGGATGAAAATAAACTATAGTGAACTAGACATTAGACCTAAACTTGACATTGATTAAAAGTATATGGCCAGCATATACATGACTCAAAGACCTTTTTTTTATCTATCTTACAAGTTTGTTTAAAATGAATGTGTGTATCAATTGAATGTTTTCTTAATTATTACTCCCTTTATTTATATAAGCAAAAAATGGATCTTAAATACAAGTAAATTTAATTAATTGTGCCTTATTTAATATTATTTTTTCTAAAACATCCTTCATTTAATTGTAACTCTATTCATTTTTAGGTATGATACAAATTTTAAAGATATTTTAGAATTAACCTTATTTTAAAATTAAAATTAGTAAAATTAAATAGCAATAATATGTCATAACCTTAAAAAAATATTATTTTAGAATGGAGAGAATAATTAACAATAGTAACTAAAACTGTTTAAGATGAATATAAGACTAAAAACGTAAAAAAAAAAATGTTTGACTAAAAGTTGCCGTTGCCGTTGCCGTTGCCTTTATTTAATTTTTCATAAAAAAACTTTCTTTTTACTGTCTCTGTCGAGTTTTTCTTCCCATTTCCGTTTAGGTGAATTGAATAATTTGTTGTGACCAAGTGCATTTAGGTACATGCATCGGAGTTCCCAAAAAGGAAAAAAAATAAGCATTGGCTGGATCGACGGTCTATTAGTTTATGTCATGAGACTTCAGACTTCAGGTTTTGTGGTCATGGTCCATACAGATTCATTGAATGAGATATTTTTCTTTTGAATGAAAATATTAGTATCGTTGCGTGAGTTACTTGTTTTTGTGGCCACTGGCCAGTGAAATGCAACATAAAAAAGGGTTGAACCAATCAATCTTGAAGCAGAAGAGGAAAAACATGCAAAATAACTATCAATGCTCACATAAAAAATGTACCAAATGTTTACAGCAATTCACAAGCATATGTTCAAGCAATCAAGCTAGATCGCATTAATAAATGACTATCAATTAGACTATCACCGGCTCTGCCTTTAAATTTTAAAAAATGTGACGGCTAAGGATGTCACTTTCCAAAGTTGTCGTTTTTATTTTACTATATAGGCTAAGGTCTTAAGAACTAATGAAATCCTACCTCACCTACAACAGCTCAGTAACTATGCAATACTTCCTGGGGTTTCTGTTTGTTAGCAATACTACTCTGAGGTGTTTCAATTGCCAAAGTATTAAAAGCCTACAGCAATCCAATTGAATATGTGGACTGTAAACTCCAGTATTCCTTAGATTGCTTCAACGTATCAACTCTATCAGCAGCTAGCCTCTCTTTCCAATAGTCTTTGCACCTGCAAAATCATGAAAAAGTTAATGTGATGCACATAAGAATATGAAATAGTATGAAGTTATCATGTACCATGTCCATGTAATAATACCTTCTTTTCACAAGCAGATCAAGTTCTAACATACGCACAGCCTTAGAATAAACTCCAACCTGGATGAAGAAATGGAACATTGTAAATACAAAACCAAATCAGAATATTCTTTAAAGCTCCAACCTCCAAGAGTTTTATTTTATCTTTGGTATATCAATCAATGCTGAGTACAGAACACACACCTCTCTGCATATAGGACATTTCGACTCTGGAGTAGCAGCTTTAAGGCCTTGAAAAATCATCACAGAGGCAGCTGAGCAAGCACATGACTTGCAGAAGATATGACCACAACTCAAAGCATATGGGTTGAAAACAAAATCCTATCATATCACAATCCAAGCATTCATAAGAGATACTGATACATCAAAATATCTTTTCCTTTTCTTTTTTTTTCAAGTGCAGTGTACAGTTAGGAACTTACCAGGCAAATTGCACAAGTTAGATTGTACTCGAGTTTAATAGAATCGGGAAGAATCAATGTCATTGCAGCTTTAGTTATATTTAGATCACATGAAAAGCAACCATAGAGTCCATCAAGCTCACAACTATCTAGTCCACTAGAATTCAGATAAAAAGCCCCCAATTCAATTAGCCAAGGTGAATGCAAAAGTTCAATGTGTTCAGCATGCATCCTAGATTTAAAATTCTCTCCATTCACAGAGCTGTGTACCTGAAGTAGAACAGAAAAAAAGGATGGAATGAACCCAAAAACACTAAATTGGAGAAGTATAAATGAAAGGGGGTAATTTCTTAAGTATCAGCTGATGCATACTTTATCATATTTCTTAAGTATTTTCCTCATTGCAATAGCATTCATTGCAATGTACTCAATTAGAATCCTCCCTTGTTGGGTAAGGGCTTGCCTATCGTTTTTAAAGCACTGGCGCAAACGCAATACATATCTCTGCATTCCTGTTGCAATATGAAGATGAAGGAGATTCTTAACTCTTGAACTAAAGTATCCTACTACATCTGATGCTTCCTTCATCAACTCAGAGAAGAACTTTTGATCACACACTACAAGTGGAAAACAAAAACACATTATTAGACTGCATAAAGTTTAACAAGTATTTTGCTTATAACATGCCTTGAATCTAATTGCAGGTAACATAAGCCCAGATCAATTGCAAAGAATACCCATAGATAGCAAAGCATAAGAGAAATTAGGTGTTACAAAACTCTGACATTAGAGGAGACTTAGAGAATAAAATCATATTCACTGAATAATGCTAATCTCAGTTAACATAAGCTCCAAGTAACTTTCAACTTAATAATCAACCATCCATAGCATTAACCCTCTCCCCCAACAAACATCCACTTCATTCTTTCTTTTCAAAAACAAAAATCACAAATGAACTTTCTGCAACCTACACCAGAGAATAGCTTTAAAGCTACCCTGGTTCCGCCACATTTCCAAACATGCACTATAACCCCTTACTCTTACTTTTGATTACTTAACCTAATGATCTAAGATGAACACAAGAGCATGCACCATACCACCTGGAAAAGGCCTAAAACTAAGGACCTCGTGACCTAACATGATGCCAAACTAACAAATTTCACCTACCTAACGGAAAAATCACAAATAATCCGAAGTGCTTTCATTTTAACAGTAGCAAATAAAGAGTAAAAATGCAAAACGAAAAAAAAAAGAAAAAAAAAGAGACTTACATGGGCAAGACTGACAGTGACATAACTGGTCCTTGTTGTTATTATCAGAGGAGGCATCTTTCTGGCAACTCTTCAACACTTTCTTTAGCCTTATATATTCAACGTGGGCACATTTCTCGTCCACCAGCCACTCTCGCTCTTCCTGCAGGTACTCTCTGAATGCAGATCCGAATTTCATTTCTCCTTTCTCTCTCAATTCCAATTCCTAATCAAACAATTAATAATCCCCACATAACAATTAATTAACTAATTAGTACAAGTATCATAAAAATCGGTGGAATATTGATTGATTAATTTTATTTTACACAGCATGCATACCTGGGAGAGAACTGTGTTTTGTGCGGTGAGAGAGAGAGAGAAATCAAAAAGTAACAGAATGAGGATGATGATAATTAAATAATATATAATGGTGGTGACTGGTGAGTGACCGGAGAAGAAGGTAACTGAAGCCGAGATATACGGAGAGTATTGTTTTTTTTGTATGCTAATCTCGAGTATATCGAGGAGAGCTAAATTGATATGTTGTTTGTGAGTACGAGAATCGAACACAACAAAACGAATCTCGTGTCGTCTCAGACTTGATCATGGTGAACGAACAAAGCAAAACTATATCTATCGTAAGTTTGAAGCCACCAAGGACCCGCGCATATTTCGGAATTTGTGTTTTTTTCTTTCCTGACTCACCCGGATAAAAAACAAAACCTATTTCTCGTGTCGTTCTTCTGTTTTTTACCAAAAAAAAATAAAAAATCATAATAATAATAACACTCAAATCATAATTTAGTGAAGATTATAGAATTAGATATTTTCATATAAAAGATATTTCACATAAAAAATGATAGATAATTAATTAACTTTTTTTTAGTTTAGATAATTAATTACTGAAGATAATACTTACTAAGTCGACTATATAATAATAATAGTACTGTTCCTATTTATAAGTGCGTGACATTTACGAGTGCTTATTGGAGGCACTGCTGCAGTGTCAACACTTCCCTTTTCTTCGTTACACTGGGCTTAATGCCGTTACTATTTGAAATATTTATTCAGGATGAACTAATTATTTTGCATCCTTCTAAATTTCCTTATTACATTATTTTATTTATTGAATAAATGAGAGGCATCACACTTATTCTTAATCTCCATGATTCATTCTGGTTGGTTAACTAATATTAACTATTAAATATTAAGAAAATGAATTACGGAGATTAATAATAAATCTGTTGGAGTAAGGTGGATCAATTTTGACATAGTAGAAGTAAATTTGGATTAAGATATTGAAAAAGTTTATAAACAACTTATTTCTACTTATCTTCTATTATAAATATTTATATAGTGAAGAGATTTGTTTTGACACACATTTCTACGTCGTAAAGATTTATAAAAAAAAATAATTTATTTATAAATTAAAATTATCTTTTTCAATAATTAATAAGCAAAAATTTTCTCAAATATATTTATCTAAAAGATATAAAAATTTTACAAATTAACTTTAAATTAATTTAATTATTTTTTTCATATTCTCCTCTCCCTAAAAATATTTATAAAGTAGTATATTCAAACCAACTCAAAATGTTTTGAAATTATTCAATAAATTATCTTATTATAGCTTATGAGAACACTTGTGCATGTGCAGTACTTCATATGCTCAACTTTAAACTTCACAAAGACAAAACACTTGTATTTTTTTTTTTTTATAGTTTTTTATTTTGTTTGTTCAGTATTATATTTTTTTTTTTCCATTCCACATGCAAGTTTACAAGTTTTCCTGTTATTTGTAATAGGTATGATTTTTTTTTAATCACACTTAAAAAAATATGAAACCGATTTTAGGATTAATTTACACATTTATTCAATTAATGATTCTTAATTTTTTTGTTTGTATGAATTAAAATTAACTAGGTAAATCCGTAAATGGTAGTTGGTTTTTTAATATTTTTGTAATATATATATATAAAATATTTTGTAGTTACTTTCTAAATTTTATTATATTTTCAAGCATGTTTTATTTTATAATATTTTAATTTGTAAAATAAAAAATATATTTTATAAGTGTTTATATAATAATGTATCTAGATATTTTAAAATTGTGTAATCACTTATTAAAATTATGTCTAAATATAAACAGTTTATTAAAGTTTAAGCACTTATAACACAATATATTTATTTGTTTAAATTCTAATTACTTTATTTATTCTTATCTATAAGATCCAAATTTAAAAGAATGTTTAGTTTTTCTTTATAAAATTCAATCAATAATATTTCATGTAATAATTGTCTTTAAACTACAAATATCCCTATTAAACGAAAAGAGAATGCATTGACCTTACTGAAGGATGAAGAATTAATGACAATGAAAATTTAAACTTTTTTTTTTTGTATAAATTGAAGGCAAATATATTGTTATAAATCAAATTAACTTCTTTTTTTAATACTGATGAATTAAATAGTTGAGTCTTAAAAATATAAACAAGAAAAAGTTCATAAAAGTTTGCATTAGATATAAACATTAATTTTTTTTTCAGAATTTAGTAATAATTTGTAAAATACTAAAAATTTGTATCTTACGATATTCAGTCAAATGTATAAGTGCATATTTAATTTACCTTAAAGTTATAAATATTATACTAATTTCGATATAAATTCCACGGCTAAAAATAAGAATAAGAAGTCTTATCATTTTGTAGAAATAATTTTAACTTAAACATATTTTTCTACGATTTATCCAATATGCATATGCAGTGATTTGGTTAAGCAAAAGGAATACCCAATTTGCGAAAGCTTTGAGGCGAATATTAGGGCACGCAAGGTTTCAAGCTGAAAAGAAAAGGGAACAAGACCTTACTTCAATTTTGGATCAGGAACACGAACCAGGCATTTTTCCTTCCCCCTTCTCCCTCTCCTCTAAATTAGACCCAATGTTTTTTTTTAATTATTATTTTTGTGTTTGGGGATTTCATTCTTCTTTATCCATCGCCAGCATTTAGATTTCGAAGTTGTGGGTTTTGTATTTGACTCTAATAGAATGTGGTTTTGAAAGCCACGCGTGATCCAACGTTGTCGGGCATTTTACCAAACAACAAATGAACAATTTGGAGTTTCAGCGATGCAGATTAGGAATTATCAAAATTGCGTGCTAGAAATTCAAGCCTCCCTAGTTATTTGTTAGTTAATGATAATTCTGTTGTCGTTTCAGTGCTACAAATTTTGTTAGGGTAAAGGTATTTGCCTTCCATCATTTCTCTATCAAGTTCATCCTCAGAATCTTTCATTGTCTATGTGATTTCAGAAACAATGTTTTGCTCACTTCATCGCTTTATTTTCTGTGTCATCATCATAATAAACATAATTTGTTAGAACATTTTGTTTTTAGGTTGATCAAACAACTTGTCAAGTAATTTGTTTGTTTGTAATTTATTTTAGACCGAAAGAATCTCTCTTGTACTTCTCTGAAGATTTTGTTGCATTTCATTTGCATCTGCATCTCAATTCTTAATCTTATGGGCTAGTTTATTATTTTGTTCGTCTGAATTTGAATTCCAAAGTGGATACTGTTAATTTTGCAACTTGATCTGCGCTCATCTTAATTCCAAGCCCCATAATCTGAAGCAAGTTTCTTACGCACACACAGAGACGTATGCTATGTATGAAATGCTATAATTGGATTACTACTTACTATTCATTTTGCTTAGGAATAGAGTTGTTTGTATTATATGCTTAAAATTAACTTTTAACTAATCCTTTTCATTGATTTAATAATATGACCTTTTGATCAAATGAAATCTTGAGTTTTGTTAGTGTTTTAACGCTATACATCCTACTAATGGAATGCAGGGTTCTCGTCTAATGGTGAAAACAAAGCAGAAGCACACAGGAAAAGTTCCTGCTAAAAAAAATGAAACTTCTTCATCACATTGCATTGTTGATTCTGGAAGCTGTGACAATCAGCATGAGGATAGTGACTGGATTATAGTGAAAAAGCAGAGAGTGACCATTCTGGTGCCTGCTGCGCCTCTCAGTGAGAGATCATTCACAGCAAACCTAGGACCAAATAACATGCATCTTATGCCTCCTGAAATCGCAAGTAGCAACCATGTGCAGCTTCCCATGGAGACATCTACTATACACCCTTTTGTTAATGAACATGAGAAGACCACTTTATTGGCTGTGCAAAAGGAGACTCGTGCCAAGAGAAGAGCTCCTCCTACCTTACCTAAACCACCCGTGGTCAATCCACCATCTATAGATCAAAGAATAGAATCAGAAAAGCCACATCAAATGAACAACAGTTTGAAGCCACATAATAAACTACTTGGAATTTCTAATACATCAAAAGCTATTAAGCAGCCTGGAACTCTACTTGCACCAAGAAGGTTCTCCAACCTGGAAACATTGAATAGAAATTTGAGAGCATCAAATCTTGAGAGGAAGCTTGAAAGAGCTGGTGGACTGAGCAAGTGGCTGACATCACTTGGATTGGGGCAGTTTGTGAGACTTTTTCAGGGGAAAAGTGTTAGTAAGTATCAGCTGGTAAATTTAACAATGAAAAAACTGAAGGATATGGGTGCCAGTGCAGTGGGACCTCGCAGGAAACTGATCCATGCCATGGACTGTGTTTGTCAGCCATATTGCTTTGGGGCGTTGTAGAAGTTCTTAGGATTTTGAGAACTTCTGTTTCTGTATGTATGCTTTTGTAAGTATAGGTAGTTTTAAATGCCTCCATGCACTTTAATTTTTCATTGCCTATTGTAAGTAGTTTTAATTCTGAAACGGTTTTCAAGTAATTACTAATTACCTTTGAACCCCAACACCACAAAACATTCTCACTCGCGAGTCATGCCGATGGCAATCCACCTGGCTTTGTTTTCTGCACACACGAGGGTGATCACATAAACGCATTTTATTGACTATATATTATACTATTAATTATATAAAATAATGATTATATAATATATTTAATTATAATAAACTTGAATGCATCATGTTTCAAAAGGAAGATCAATTTTTATGTGGGTGATGATATCAATGTTTAGGTAGTACTAGTATCTTCTTTGATTACAGTTAATAATATTTTATATAATTAAAAATGCATGTATATTTAACATTTTATATAACTAATTTTTATATAGTTATATATAAACTTATAAACAATGGTTATGTATTTTATTCTATACATCAGTTTTTTTTATTATTATGAATGTAGCATTAATAAATTGTTATTTATGGTTATGTATTTTATTATATTTATTTTATATAATGTGTAATTAAAAGAGTCAAGGGATAAACACGTTTGGTGGTAGGTGGTAGTTATATTTGATGACATTATTTGTAATTAAAAGAAATCAAGCAATGGATGTGAGTTGTATTAATAATAGATCAATTAATGCATTCATTATTTGAAGTGAATATAATTAGAATAAAAAAAAATCTCATTTATTTATTATATAAAAGACCAGAAATAATATATTAAAAAAAATTATTATATAAAATTGATTTCAATTATATAAAATGAAATAAGTTAAAGAAACTTAAAAGACACGTAGTGGATAAAGTACTGAAGAGATCTTTAAGGTGTTTTTGGTAGATTCTTGTAGTGTCATATTAGCATTAAGACGTTTTTTTTTTAAATTTTATTTTAGTGGTAGATCTTATGGAGATTTTATGATAATTTTGTAGGCTGGAACCACCAATGCTCTAAAATTTTATTTTAAAATTAAATTAATTATTTAATAATATAATTTTGATTAGTTATTTTATATTTTATATTATTAAAAATTTTGGTTAGTTAATGGAAGATTGATATTAAAAATTTAGTTAGTTAGTGGAAGATCGTGAAGATTTTGTTTTGTTTTCTAGTAAGAGATCTTGAAAATTATAGATATTGAAGTTTAAGATCTCTCTTAAAATCCCCAATAAAGATACTCTTATACAGAGATCTTATGATATTTTTATAGTTCCCATTATGAACCTAATAAAGATGCTTTAAAATTTTATTTTAAAATGAAATTAATTATTTAATAATATAATATTTAATTATGAAATAATTAATATTAAAAAAATAAAAAATAATATAAATATTTATTAATAACTAAAAATTAAAATGATAATTAATACATAATATAGATAAGTAAAAATTACAAATATTAACATTAAAAAAATGATAATTAATGCATAATATTAAAAAAATTAGTTATTTTTTATTTTATATTATTAAAAAAATTAGTTAGTTAGTTATTTTTTTATTTTATATTATAAAAAAATTTTGTTTAGTTATTTTTTCTATTAAAAAATTGATTAATCAATGAAAAATCGATCTAAAAAAAATCATCTGATCTCCACGTAAATATTTTACTTTGTTATCTAATAAGAGATCTTAAAAAAATTTAGATATTAAGAATTAAAATCTCTCTCAAAATTTCCACTAAAAATGCTATCACTACTTTCGTAAGTGTGGAAACCCTCTATTTAGATTTATTTAGATACCGGGGATTATTCTTCCAACATTAATTCCATCCGCATAAACATAATGTTGGAGCAGTCAAAGTTATTGATACTATCCGTCAATGTACAATTAGTACTACCGTGCTTTTAAAATTGTCCGTTTCTTTTCCAAATATTTGTCATTGTTGAATAGGATGGAACGTTCCCCTTGCTGTCCACCCATTGAAACAAAACAGAGTGGGTAACGTACTAACGTTGCCATTGCTCACTAATTTTCGTTATTATTTATAGATCCAGAGACCAGACCGGACCGAACCAGACCAGACCAGACCAGACGCATTCCCCAACCAATTTAACTCACCATGTTCTGTTCTCGTGAGGTGTGACGTGTATCCGACATGGTAAACACATTTTTTCTTATTAAAAAAATCGAGTCCCAAACATTGAATTGAGGATAGTTAGATAGATAGAAAAACATGGGGGGGCAGGAGACGAGGAACAACATCGTATCTCCTCTGCTGTTGGAAGCAGCGAACACCAAACGAGCTTCGAAGCTTCAAACGTTGGGAAACATCATAGTCACCGTCGTCGGAACTGGGGTTCTCGGATTGCCCTTCGCTTTTCGGATCGCTGGATGGCTCGCTGGATCGCTCGGTGTTGCCGTTGTCGGCATATCCACCTACTATTGCATGCTCCTCCTTGTCGGTCATCGAATCTAATCCAATCTTTCGTTTTCTTTTCATAATCATACCATCAATTTTACTATAATACTACAATATCATCTATTCTTCTTCCTTTACTATAATACTACTATATATATGTTCTCATCTAATTACATGTAGTTAGTAACAGTAAGTATGGTTCTCTTCTTATTATTAGTTGACACTAAAATAATTTATTCAAATACATTATATATCGTCATCTAATCGCATTTTGTTATTTATAAAAAAGTTTATCGTCTTTTATGATAATATTTAAAATGATGTCTGATTAGTTGACAATGGTGGTGCTTAGTTTTCTTAATACTACTATTGGGAATTTTGTAGCTCAAATCAACTCGATTTTTTCTTTTCTGTTTGACATATAATTGCTTTCTTGCCGTACTTTCACATATCTTTTTATATATAATTTGACAATTTGTCTGTGTCACTGACTTGTTCAACTTAGATGACTTCATTACATATTTTATTTTATGGTTCCTGGTCCTGCCTTTATAAGCTTTGGTTTTTATTCTGTGGACACAGGTTATGTGCAAAGACAAATTGAAATCCGAAGAACCATTAGGGGAAACAAACACATATGGAGACTTGGGTTATAGGTCCTTTGGAACCCCTGGTCGGTATGTGACAGAAGTAATAATTCTGGTAGCACAATGTGCAGGGTCTATTGCTTATTTTGTTTTTATTGGACAAAACCTCTACTCTATATTCCAAGGCCAGGGACTATCAATGTCCTCCTACATATTTATGTTGGTGCCTGTTGTGATTGGATTGTCTTGGATAGGGAGCTTAACTGCTTTGACTCCTTTCAGCATTTTTGCTGATGTGTGCAATGTCGTAGCTATGGGAATTGTGGTGAAGGAAGATATACAACTCGCCCTTGGGGAGGGATTTTCATTTGGGGAAAGGACGATGATCACGTCCAACATTGGGGGGTTGCCGTTTGCAGCAGGCATGGCTGTTTTTTGTTTTGAGGGGTTTGGAATGACACTGGCCTTAGAGAATTCTATGCAGGATCGACGAAAGTTCCCAATATTGCTGGCTCAGACTTTTAGTGGGATAACACTTGTATACATTCTTTTTGGGTTTTGTGGCTACATGGCTTTTGGTGAAGAAACTAGAGACATTGTGACCCTCAATCTCCCTAGGAATTGGTCATCTCTTGCAGTTCAGGTAGTAAAGATATCCGTTTTTATTTTCTGTTTTCTTTTCCTCAACTAGCTGACTTCGATTTGTAAAGGATAGTATCTTATAGCAACATCAGAAAATCCTTGGAGTAGCCAACATAGAATTGATATGGCTTGGTGGAATCTGTTTGACACACCTTTCTCATGCTGTTTGTTTGCATCCATGTTGTTTGATGATAATAGTGGCTGGCTTGAAACACCTTGTGTGCCAATTCATGTCATGTCAATTAATCTATTTTACACCAAAGAACCATTCCTAAGTTGTGTTTTGTCTAGCATATCTAGTGAAGTATATGTTTGTGTGTGTACTGCATAATATATGCATTTGCACACTTTGCAGAATACTACCTTTCTTTGGCAGCACTCCATTATCTTGAAATTTTGATGCATTTCATATTGCTCTAACATTTTATATGATATATTGTGACAGGGAGGATTATGTGTGGGGCTTGCATTCACACTCCCAATCATGTTACACCCAATTAATGAGATTGTGGAAGGGAAACTGAAAATCATCCTCAGAAACAATAATGATTCAATGGGTTGCACATACATCAGCCGAGCGATTGTGGTAGTTGGACTGGCAGTCTTAGCTTCATTTGTGCCAGAATTTGGTGTATTTGCCTCATTTGTGGGGAGTACCTTATGTGCAATGCTCTCATTTATTATGCCAGCCACATTTCACCTTAAGTTATTTGGCTCTTCTCTACCCATCTGGCAAAAAGCCTTGGATTCTATTGTACTATTTTCTGGATTATTTTTTGCTATTTATGGCACTTACAACACAATAGTTGGAGTTTGATGCATCTAGCATGTATTTTACTTAGTTTAAGCTTTTATACAACTCATATTTGTTATTTCTACATAAGTATAAAGCGTTACAACAAAAAGTTTATGCAAACCTGCTCATTTGTTTGGTTCAGAGTGCTTGAGTGAGTTGTGCTCCTCTTTGCTGTTTTTAGTTCCACATAGCCTAAATTTTCCTTAACTTTTTACATTTTAAAATTCATTAGATTCTTTTTATAAATAGAGGAAAAGGGAGGGGGAGGTTCAAGGCATCACTTTCTGGATTCATGGATGCATTTTTCCTTGACCAAGATTGAATACCCCGTAAACTTTAAGGCACACATGGTATGGGATAAAAAATACAATAAACAATAATCCTATTCCTTCCAAATCCCCTTAACTGAAGTCTGATTTTGGTATATAATTTAACAAAGTCATCCAAATCCCCTTGACTGAAGTTTGATTTTGATATATAATTTAGCCAAGGCATCGAACTTGGCATGGGGATTTTATAACATTAATGCACCCATTCAATCAACTAAATTAGAATTCCTCGAAAATTAGACCCCCTCATGTTTAACACAGTCATTTATCCTTTATTCATTTTAACATTTTCTTTCGTACTTTTGTTTTGAGTATTTGAACTCACTAATGTTAATAGTGGATTTGTTAAAAAAGTATGGTTTACCCGAGGCAAGTACCCTTTCCCTTTATTTGATAATTCGTACTTAAATGTTTCTTGGATACCCCATATACTATTTAAAAATAAGAGGTGTTGAAATAATATTACTCATGTATGAAAAAATTATGTTTGGTTGAGCGGTGTCATGAACGTGAAAAAGTTTTAAGTGACCTCTTCAAATCTACCATAACCACAATTAGATGTAAGGGAAATAATACATGCTAACTTTTATGGGTAAAGTTAAACTCATTTTAATAAAATAGTCAGCTTTATAAATAAATCCATGATGCAACTGTAATCCTCTTATAAGGCGTGATTTATAATAGCCACTTGCAACCAGAATTGAAATAATAACACATGAAAATTCAAATCATATATTAAGCCAAAGCATACTTCAATCTTAAAGCTTAAACTCAAAACATCCAAAATTCAATCCACAATTCGAAAGAAAATAGATCTAAGACAACAAGATAGGGTGCCATAACCTTTGGCACCGACTAACTACCACAAAAAACATTGTTTGTAGACAAGCCAAAATGACCCTCTAACGCAACCTTCTTGCTTCCCTCTCAGACTCGAGAAGGGTGAGAATGTCTCCTTCTCTAACGGGTCCTTTGACATTCCTCATGATGTGACGGTTCTGATCATCCAAAAACTTCACTCTAACCTGAGTCACTTGTCCTCTGGATCCAGTACGACCCATAACTTTCACAACAAGGGCGTGCTTCACCTGAGACTCCATCCTGCTTGATAAACACAATCAACAGTTATCAGATGAAGGTGGAAACTGAAAAACAATTGGGTTTAATGCATCACAGTTAATCGGTCAGTGTGGCAGATAAATGTATGTATCACCTTCATATTCCAAAAGGACCAAAGCCTAAAATCACAGCTCTTCAACTTTCAAATAACAGCATAACACATCCCATACTAACAGCAAATGAAAATTGAAGACATCCAAACTAACAGGAAATTGCATTGCATAAAACATTCACAGTTTCACACCAAACATACAACAGCTAGTTCCCTGAGATTAGGTAAAAAATAAATATTGGCATGGCACATAAACAGAGAATAGAAAACCTAGTCCAGCAATATTATCAAATTATTAACAATAGACCAGTCTTCTATAAAGATATAGATAAACCTTGTTTTACAGGATACAACCTACACCAGATTCTTTTGCTGGAGTTGAACAAATGAAGGTTAAATTCAAAATACGATCCACCAAATAGTCGACGATGTTGAAAGGTATATGATTTCCCAAAATCAAAATTCCAAATGAAGTAGAACAAGGAACATTATTATAATGACAAAAGTCACGCTAATGAACAAATCAAACATAACCAAACAACCCACAAACACTGGCCTCGAAATATAAACTCAGCAAGAGCGATGCGACCCAAATCAAGAACAGAACAATGCATGAAAAACAAATAATTAGAGTTAGAGAAGAAGAATCAATAGGGTGAGTTCTAACCTGATGCAAAAGACAAACGAAGAAAGCAGGCGCGGCTAGGGTTTTGGGGATGCTTGCTTATGAGACCAGAGCAAAATTTCTAGCTCCTCCCGAGATTTATAGATGGCCCAATATTTGCAAATTACATTTTTAACCCTTGTTTATTTTTATGAATATTTTTTTATTGGATTAGATTGATTCTTCGAAAATTTAAACCAAAGGTTAATTGATTTTTATATTTTAAATTTGAAAAAAAAATAATTATAATAGATTCATTTTTATTTATTTTTTAACTTGAATTAATCCAGTGTTCATTCAATCATTTTTTAAACTAATATAGTATTTGAATTTTTCTTTATTTCTTTATTTTTTTATGATATATAGTTAGTGTTATCAAATGTCTTCATATTTTCATATTTATCATATAATTTAATATATCAGTAGGTCGTTGATTTTATTTTATTTTTGAATTTTTTTAATTAAATCCTTAAACTAGAAAATTTTGTAATTGAGTCTTTTTTTTTATGAATAAAGAAATTAAAAAAAAATGGCACTAAGGCCTACAAAAAAGAGTGCCTGAAACATCAACAACTAAGTAATTCGAAGCTGAAGCTGGACAAGAATTTAATAAAATAAACGAGGAGGAGGATTTGGCTCCTGACTTAGCAAGAATGTCCGCCACATTATTTCCTCGCTAAGCATATGCTTGAAGCTAATGTTCCAAGGTAGTTAGACGTAATCACGAATGGCCGAAACCACACCTGCATGAGGATGAACAACGTCGAACCCTTTAATGATGAATTTCAGAGAAGTGGTGGAATCCGTCTCACAAATAACATTAGAGAAACCTTTTGTGTGGGCAAGTTTAATGCCATGGAAAATAAAGACACACTGACTTAGCGGTAGTATTTGAAGTAAAACCACAATTGCCCATATAACCCGTGATCCAATTGCCTCGCAAAATCTCGTAGAACGCCACCAAAACCTCGACAAGCCGGGATTACCAAAGGAACTACCGTCCGTATTGATCTTGATGTAGTTTTGCGGAGGAGGTTCCTAGTTAACCAAAGATCCTATCTATTGAGGATGATGAGTGGTCAAACGGGTCGAGCTTGTCCCTTTGGCTAGATGTAAAAGAGAACTTATCTGGTTATGCATATACCAATCGGCCAAACTATATCGTTAAAAACCACCTCATTCCTCGTGACGCCAAATCATCCAGCCAAGTGATGCCGAATAAGAGAGTGAAAATTTCCTTGAATGTTACTTCGAGCCAAGTATGCGGCATCATCAATGAAGAAATCAAGACCATACCTGCAAATCTGGATGTATTGTCACACCTTACATGCATAGGGACAATCGCGAAGGATGTGAATCCATGTTTCATTGGCATCTCCACACCTGCAACAAGAAGAATCAGTAGTAATATGCCGCATGAAGCGGAAAGAGTTAGTAGGAAGACTCCCTCTATAGGTGAGCCAAATAAAGTGTTTAATATTCTCAGGTAGCTTGAACTTCCACACCCACGACTATAACTCAGCACAGGTAAGATGAAAAGCAGGCTCTCGGCTCAACCACGCATAGACGGACTTGGTATCATACCTTCCCGAGCTAGATGCACTCCACCTAATAATATCCGACATAGAAGGATTAAGAAACAAGTACGGAAGGGTGTTCTGAATGTCTTGGGACAAGGTTGTAGTAAGGACATCAAAGTGCCAATAGCCATCAAAATAGACATCCTTAACGCGTAATTGCATGTCCCTTTCATGGACCTCATCTACCATGCCATACAATGGTCCCTCCTCTAACCAAGGATCAAACCAAAAGGAGCAATCCCTGTCTCCAATCCTAAACGTGAAACCTTGTTTGAGATGAGATAAGGCTTTCATGATAGAGGACCAAACATATGAGCTGCTTGTGGAATTCTTAAGGTGAAGAATATTCTTTTGGCCAATATATTTCGCATATAGTAAGCTGAACCCATAACTTATCCTTAGTGCAAAAGATCCCACACATGCTTGCCAAGTAGGGAAATGTTAGCTTGGCGACATCGACGAATGCCCAAACCTCCTTTGGTACGAGTTTTAGAGATCGTAGACCAATCTACCCAATGATTGTGATTCCCTCCCCAGATGAAGCACCTTAACCTAAAGTCAATTTTATTGCAAATTCCCTCCAGGGATCCATAGGTTTTGCATAGAGTAGGAGGGGATAGCAGATATAACCGACATAGCCAAAGTTACTCTGCCAAAGACGGCTAAGGAGTTGACCCTTCCAACTTGCAATGCGGCTATTGACACGGTTACATGAGGGAGGCAAAATCCGCCTTAGTGGTCCTACCTACCAAGAGAGGGAACCCCAAGTATCCGCTGGATTATGAGTGTGTTGAAACTCCAATATAGTGGCCAAATTGCTGGATTTTGCTACGTGGAACATTCTTAGAGACGAAGAACTTAAATTTCGACTATTGACTTTCAAGCCGAAGCAAGACAAAATAGACGGATAACATCCTGGACCAATGCGCACTTGATTTGTCGACGCCTTAGTGAACAACAGGCAATCATCGGCAAAAAATAAATGTGATATCTTAGGGCCACCTCTGGAGACCTTAACTGGTTGCCAATCCCCACTACTCACTTTCTCCTGAATGAGAAGTGCTAGCTTTTCCATACATAGCAGAAAGAGATAAGGTGACATTGGGTCTCCCTGACGAAGACCACGTCTCGGCGAGAAAGAGGGCAATCTCTCATTATTCCATTTTAAGGACAAGGACGTAGTAGTAGTGCAATTCATAACCAAATCTATTATGCGGTCCGAAAACCCAAATTCCTTCAGAGTCAATCTCAAGAAGCTCGAATCAACCCTATCATAGGCTTTTTCAAAATCAATCTTGAACGTAACATATCCAGTCTTTCCAGTCTTCTTATGCATACTATGAACAATCTCTTGGGCGATGATGACATTATCACAAGTTCCCCTCTTGGGGATGAAGCTACTTTGAAGGGGACCAATGATAGAATCTAGGTGTGGCCGAAGGCGATTCACTAGGACCTTGGAGACCAATTTGAATAGAACATTACAAACATTGATCGGTCTGAAGTCCCTGATGGACGTGGGATTCTCTGACTTAGGAATGGGAACTATCAAAGTGTTAGTCATTTGGGATAGGACAACAGTTGTGGCAAAGATCTCAGCTACCATGCGTGTAATATCATCCTTGATATGTGGCCAGAAGGTTCTGAAAAATATAGGTTGAAATCCGTCTGGCCCAGGGGCTTTGTAAGGGTTCATGCTAAAGAGGGCATCATTCACTTCTTATAACGTGACGGTAGCGGCTAGGCCGAGGGAGACATGATCCTCTAATCAAGGAACATGCACTAGCTGTAAGCAATTGGGAAGACATCTAGCAGTAGATTGGAAGAGACCTTGGTAGAACGATTGAGCTTCCTTCTTAATAAGGGATGCATCAGTGCACCAAATATTATCGATAAACAGGCCATAAATGTTATTCTTGCGTCTTCTGATAACCGTTTGAGTATGAAAGAATTTGGTATTCTTGTTGCCAAATCTTACCCAATTCTCACGGAACTTCTGGAACCATAACATTTCTTCGCGAAAAAGGATCTGGTTGTACTGGTCTTGCAAGGCTTTCTCGAACTGAATCAAGTCGGAAGTAGCCCGAGTCTCTAGTTCTCGATGGACTCCTTTGATACGAACTTCCAACTTCTTTTTGTCCTGAAAAATATTCCCAAATACCTATTTGTTAAAGGTGATAGAGCTGTCATGAACCCTATTAAGCTTATGGAAAGTGTCTCCGGTAGTTTGACCCCATGCTTGTGTCACAATATTTGCATACTCTGGGTGGGAAAGCCAAGCTGCTTGAAAATGAAAGGAAGGGTTTATGCGAGAGTCGGCTTTTCGACAAGAAAGAAGGAGAGGATTGTGGTCCGAGTTGTGGGGAGAAGAGTTTCCAACAACGCATTAGGGTAGGCAAGACGCCCGATCGGCGTTAACCACGCACCTATCGAGTTTTTTTTTGTATGAACCCCCTTGCTTGAATATTCTTGCGCCACGTGAAGAAGCTCCCTGTGGTTTCCATATCAATAAGGCCACACATTGGGTAGAACGTTGTAAAGAGCATTGGCCCTAGCTTGGTGGAAGGCTCCCCTGTGACCTCCGATGGTTGAGTAATCTCATTCCAATCGCCAATGACTAGCCACGGTCCTTTCATGTCATTACCAATCTCGATCAAGTGGTCCCAAAGAATAGCCCTCACCGTAGGAATAAGGGAGGCATACAGAGCAGAGCAGTTCCACCTACTATTCGCCTTTTCTAGCCTGAAGGTAATACATTGATTCGTGGAGTGTAGAAGAGTAAAGTTGACATCCAGCCTTTCTGACAAGACCCAAATACCTCCTGCATGTCCTTTAGCCTCTTGAATAAATACCTTCTCATACCCCAATGACTTCTAAAAATTTTCAACCCTATGGAATTGAACATGAGTTTCGTAGATGAAGAAAAGGGAAGGTTTATGGGTTTTAATCATATGTTTGACATGCCGTTTTGTACAACGACCAACTGCTCCTCTTATGTTCCATGATATGATTGATATATCTTGTAAACAATTCATAACAACATAATGAAAAGAGGAGGGGAACCTGAGCCATGGCCCTACGTTGGCATGGCTTGGCTTACAGGGACTAACTCTTGAGCCACATTGGCCACCTTCTTACCTTGAGAATCTTCAACCATAACCACATCAATATTAAGGTTCGATGCAATAGCATCGGCATGCACACTGTGTACCGTGGTGTTAACCCCATTTTGATTTACATGATTATTCGCATGAATATTGAACATGGACGATGATGGTGTTGATGTGGGGTCCGGTGGAGTAGTATGAGTTTGGAGGTAGTACATTTTTATTTGTCTCACGTGAATTCATGTTGGTCTTTGCAGCATTTTGAATTAATTGTGCAATAGGGGTAGAAAAATCGAATGTGATCTTTTATGAGTAGGTGGGGCCACGTGGCTAGATTGATTTGCATGATTGCTTTTTAAATTTCCCACTTTCTCTTTCTTGCCACGAATATTGGGATTACATTTGTGGGAGAGAGAATTTATTCTTATCCTTTTTAAGAATAAAATCCCGAGCCATCATATTCTCTTTCTTTTTGAATTTGAATTATTGTTATTCTGTTTCTTTCTTCTTCGTGCACAACAAGCCAATCACCATGAACAGGATCATGATTGACATTTGTTATTTTTGTTGCGGTTTCCACTTGCTCTCCGAATTAATGGGGACATTAATTTCAATAATTGGAGACGGATCTCTTGTTGTTGCGGTGGTTCACGAGCGGTTGGCGGCATTGTTCCTTGCGATGTTGATAGTGGGGTTTCCAACGGAGATTCTAGTTGCTTCTTAGTGCACTCCCTTGTAACATGGCCATAACAACCACATGTGGAGCATATACGATGGAGACCTTCATACTCCACTCGGTACCAAAAACCTTTCAAACTGGACCTTCCCAACAAGCTGGTTTAGTAAGATCGATTTCAATGCAAACTCGTGCAAAACCGCCTCGCCTTATGTCTTTGGTATTGGAGTCCACCTTAATCGGTTTCCCAATGGCGGCTTTGCTAATGCAAGCAAAATGCTTTCATCATAGTAAATAAGGTTGAGACCGGAAAGCGAATCCACACCGGCGTTTTTTCAATCTTCACAGATGGAGAGATAAACTCGGGAGACCAACGTTGCACTGTAAGGTAATGATCAAATAACATGCAGGGCCCTTCATCCATAACCTTTTGGCGATCACCTGCGTTGTCAAACTTCACCATGAAATAACCATTGCTAATGTCCATAATTTCAAAACCCGCAACTAGCTTCCATAGTCTATGTAGCTTATCCCGCATCAAAGAGTAGCCTATACTTTTGCCCAAAAGTTTCACCACTAATGCATCTTGCCAAGGACCACATAGCCCATCGAACACCTTGTCAGAGATATGAACCATTGGTTTGAGGGGATTACCGTCTTCATATTCAATTCTTGCCAATTCTTTGTTGGATTAGATTCACACCAGGCACGGGTGCGGAATGAGTCTATCTCCCATGAACATATCACGGAAGGATGGTCGTGGAGGTGGAGTAGGAAAGGGATGACCGCCGCCGCCATCTGGTGGTTCGTTGTCGGAACCAGAGCTGTTCATCAAACTTGCAGAGAAAACAAAGTCTTGAGCCATTAGTAAAATTGAGTCTTTGATTTTCTAAATTTTTAGGATAAAAAATTTCGCAATGGGCTTTGTTTGGCTACATAAAAAACGTAACAGGCTTTTTGTTTATCTGCTTCGAGGTTAGCAAGCCCCGCTGTATAAGCCAGTTGGGCTTCATTTCGCTGCTGCTTCAAGGCTTCGTCCTTCGGTCATTTACTTTGCCACACTCTGCGTCATTTTGCAGGTACATATTCTGCGTTTGCTTATTAGGGTTCTTAATTTAAAACCATGTAATTTGATTTAAGCTTTATGTCTACGTTTTGCAAATTAACAGCGCTTATACTTCAAGTTTCCGTAACCACTGATTTTTTATTTCTTTTCATTGCTTTGCATGGACGTCTTCAACTGAAAACAAAACATTAGTCGTCAGGATTTAAGAAGAGGAAATTAATGGTGGTGCCGATTATTAGTTAGGGTTCTTAATTACCGCAGCGAGATGAAAGCCACTATTACCGTTTTTCATCCAAGATTTTGGGTTCCTGGATGTTAGACTAGCTCAGTTAGCTTTGTCTTTATTAATGTTTTTTTTGAATGGCTGTAGTTAAACTGATACTTTTGTTTGTTTTTTGCCAATGGTCCAATGTGCTGTGCTTTTTCATCTGAGTTCACGGATGATTGGATGTATCTTCGCTTGACCAAAACCGAATATTCCATAAACTTCAAGTCACACATGATAATAGGATAAAAAATGAATGATAATCCCATTTTCCTCCAAATTCCTTTATTCAGTGTGCTTGAGTGAGTTGTGCTCTTCTTCGTTGTCAAGTTGGGCTAAGAAACAGATGACTCAACTTGGGCTGAAACTGACAAGTTAACAGCAATAGCAAATTCTTTAACGTTTACATGGGTGCCTCGTTGTTTTAGTTTTGTCCTGTGGTGAAGTTGCACTCAGCTGTCGACACATTGAAAAGCATGTCACTTGCAGTAATCTTAACTGAATCTTATCTCCCAAGCTTTGCCTCGCATAACGCCATCGAGTCATTTTCTTGAACTGTGTTTCTGTATCGTACTCGTACATTATTTTCATCATCATATCATAGATCGCACCAAAAAAATGCCATAGTTCTGCCAGCCACTCGACTCAAAGCAAAGCCCCATTCGGGGTTAGTGGATAAGATAACGCCTCAGTAAGATGGCACGTAGCAAATCACAATTCCTTTAACTCAAAAATCTAAAAGGGTCCCACGTGGAGAATCTTAGGGAACACCCTGGGTCTCCCTTAAGTTCCTCTGCCCAAAGAAAAGCATATTTTAATGATTGCATGTTCATGAATCATGATACCACCATTATGACATATCTTTTTTTTTTGGAAGAGACAGACATAATGGATGATGCTCACGAGCTAATGCTCTCCCCACTCACACAGGCGTGGACGGACATCCACTCTCCTTTTGGCATGGATCTCCTAGTGAAAGAAAACGACACTGATTCTCACTCTTTTTTCACACAAAACTGATGAATTTTTAAAAGAAAAAAAAATCAAAAAAGTTTTCTTGTCTGCTTCTGGAGCAACTTTTTTTTTTGTTTATAGCCACAAGTTGGGTTATTTTTATTTAAAAGTTTTTTAATTAATAATTATCATCAATTTTTATTTTAGCACGATTATCCACGTTCGTTCGACAGAAAAGTAACTATGTTTACTTTTAGCATTTAGATTTGCCAAACAGAAAAAACACCCCGTTCTATGAGGGTGAACGTTTACAAGATCAAACGGTAAAACAAACATGTTCTGATTCGATTCCACGGAGGTTTAGGCTATAATTAAATCATTGTAACAGAAAATAATTTTACCAAACATCATGGAGAAGGTCCAAACGGTTAAACAAGTACCCTTACTATATGTACACGAATAAAATTGGTGAAGAGCAGTATATTCATATCACTAGTTACTAGTGAGTAGTGACAAGTGTTGCTATCTTGGTGGTGTATTAGACAAACTTGATTGTTCTGGGGACAAATTGACATTGTGACCCAAACCACCACCGTGCATCGATCCACACACAGTACACTCTCCCTCACTGTCATTCACCTCTTCCCATCCTCATAATAATAATAATAATAATAATAATAATAATAATAATAATCACAAAAAGCATCCATTCCCCTTTCCTGCTCATAAAGATCACCATCATTTCATTTCCCATATAAAAAAGGCACACGAAGTGGTAATAATAAACTAATAATAATAACAATTTAACAATATAATAAGAAGAGATCAAGTATTCTTTCTCTGTTTCTTCTTCTGCTACCACTTTAGCAGAATGATGATGCCGAAACCCATGGACGTTTTGACAACAAAGCCCTCACCTTTGAGCACCATGGTGGTGCTGCTGATCCTCTGCATTCTGGGTTTCTACGCTCTGCATTTCCCTCACTCTTCCACACCTTCTTCTTCAGCTTCCCAAAGCCTCTCTCAGTTGGAAAAACTCTTTCTTTCCACTTCCTCAAACTCCACTATTTCTTCCTACCTCCGCGCCCTCACGCTGCACCCTCACCTCGCTGGAACAGAACCCGCTTCCGAAACCACGCGCTACGTGCTCAACCACTTCACTTCATTGGGCCTCTCGGCCCATACAACAACCTACACCACTCTCCTCTCGTTCCCGGTGCGCTCCTCCCTCTCGGCGCATTTTAGCGACGGGTCTTCGGCGAGCCTCCGTCTCACCGAAGCGTCCGGGGAGGGGGTGGTGCCGGCGTACCACGCGTACTCGCCGTCGGGTGCGGTGCACGCGCGTGCGGTGTTCGCGAACTACGGTAGGGAGAGGGACTACCGGGCGCTGGCGGCGATGGGGGTGAACGTGAGCGGGTGCGTGGTGGTGGTGCGGAAGGGTGGGGAGATGGGGCGGGGCGCGGTGGTGGAGAGGGCGGAGAATAACGGCGCGGCGGCGGTGCTGGTTTACGGCGAGGGTGACACTTGGCGGAATGGGTTTGAGAGGGGACACGTGATGAGAGGGGGAATAGGGGACCCACTTACTCCAGGGTGGGCTGGGGTTGAGGGTGGCGAGACATTGGGGTTGGAAGATACTGAGGTTTTGAATAGGTTTCCTAAAATACCCTCTATGCCCTTGTCAGCTGAGGTGGCTGACATTGTTTTGTCCTCGCTTGGGGGTCTTCCTGTGCCCCTCCAATGGAAGGGCACCCTAAGGTCTAAGGTCAGGCACGTTGGCCCTGGCCCCACCATCCTCAATTTCACTTACCAGGTCTAGTGTCTCTCTCAACTCAAAACTCTCAACCAAAAACCCTCATTTTATTATGCTTTTCAATTTCAATGATTTTGGCCCAACCTGTGTACTTGCTGAAACAAACGAAACAGCTCTACAAACACACTAGTTTGTACTTGAGAAAAAATAACAAGTAGGGGCTAAGTAAGGTCAGGCAAATCTGAAAAACATGGTAGACAAAACACTCTTGAAGCAAATCATGCTATCATAGTGTTTGGTGTGAATGTTTCTGATATGCTTTGGGTTTCTGTTATTCAGGGTGAAAAGAAAGTGGGCACCATTGAAAATGTTTTTGCTGTCATAAAGGGATCAGAAGAACCTGATCGATATGTTCTGGTTGGGAACCATAGAGATGCATGGACATATGGTGCTGTTGATCCCAGCAGTGGGACAGCTGCACTACTCGACATTGCTCGTCGATTTTCTGCTCTATTGGGCTTGGGGTGGAAGCCAAGGAGGACAATCATTCTCTGCAGTTGGGATGCAGAGGAATTTGGGATGGTAAGTAGTAATTCCTAGGGAACATGGCCAGTTTCATTCTTGTCAATAATAATTGTGTCATTTCCTGCAACATTTTCTAAGTCAAGTTTGTCTGTTTATGTAGATAGGATCCACCGAGTGGGTTGAACAAAACCTTATTAATCTGGGTTCCAAAGCTGTAGCATACCTTAATGTGGACTGCGCTGTGCAAGGTCCTGGCTTCTTTGTTGGTTCAACTCCTCAGCTAGACAGTCTTATTCTTGAGGTCACCAAAAAGGTATTTTTTTTAAAACTTATTATCATTTATAAATGCATGTGCAAGCAAACATACATATGGATACTCCTAGTAATTCAGTAATTCTGAACATCAATCAGATCTTGCTTTAATTTCAGGTCAAGGATCCTGACTCTGAGGGTGTATCATTATATGAGAATTGGGCTGCCGCTGGTGGAGGCAATAATGTAATTTTTTTGTCACTACTGACCAAGTATTTGTTTGCACTCACCTCACATGTTTTGTCGGATACAATTGTGATGATGTTCCAGAGAACTATGATCTCTTGATTAACTGTGTTGTTTTAAGGCACTGAATCCTACCGTTACTCAATATTTGTCTTTAACTTATCAAACATGTCTTGGGTCTTGGGTTTTGAGCTGGCATATAGCTCAAATTAGTTTGATGATGAATAGCTAGCTTATATGGAAGATGTATTTCATTAGTAGGATAGGATATCTGACTTTTAAATGATGAAGACCTCCATGCTGTTTTTGAAGCGGGTTTCAATTCTGTTGCGATATCCTCATTGCTTAGCAGCTTTTGTTTTGCTGAATTGCAGATTCAGAGGCTCAGTGGAGTTGATTCTGATTTCGCTCCATTTGTGCAACACGCAGGGGTTCCATCCATTGATATGTATTATGGAAGAGGTATGTATGTTGTTCAGTAATACAAAATTAAATTATTTCTAGCTCAATATGCTTCTAATATGCCATGTCTATAATATGTCATATGTCCATTGGATTGGATTTCTAATAATTAGTTATGCAATAATCTCTTTGCGATTTCCAGATTTTCCTGTCTATCACACTGCATTTGACTCCTATAACTGGATGGCAGAGTATGGAGATCCATTCTTCCACCGCCATGTGGCTGGTTAGATTTCTCTTTTAACTGCTTGATGTGGTTTTAAAATGTCTACTCTTTAATGAATTGTTAATCCATGTGGCATCCATAAGATCTAACTTTTCTCTTCTTTGTTGTTTTAGTTACTGGAGTTTGGGGGCTTCTAGCCCTTCACTTGGCTGATGATCCCGTTCTTCCTTTCAATTATGTTTCATATGCAAATGAGTTACAGGTGTGCATTTATATTCACCTCTGATTTAAACTAACTTTTTGCTAACAAAATTATGTTGGTTTTCATTTAATAAGAAAGAATAGAAGATTAACATAGGACTGAAGCAAACAGTGAGAAATGAATTGAAGAAAGTTTTTGTAATATTGATGTTGATTGAATAATTGGCACAATTTGTTAGTTGCAGAGCATTCATATATTGATTATGTAATCTTTCCCTGCTTTTCGGCAGTTGTACAAAAACACATTGACCAACCTGATAGACCAGAAAATTTCTCTACAACCATTAACCCTTTCAATTGAAGAATTTGCTTCTGCTGCCAAAGAAGCTGCTGGCGAATTAAAGGTAATGCCGAAATAACCACAACAGTTTTATACAGTGATACATCCTCTTATGTTGTAAACACTCCAACTTGTTGTTCCTTATTGTCATGTAGTTATGCTTGTCTTTCTTTGTTTTGAACTGCAGAATCTGAGATTGCAAGAAACTGAAGGTTGTTTTGTCGATATTAAAAGGCGAGCATTGAATGATAGACTAATGCTTGCAGAAAAAGGCTTCCTGGATGCAGATGGACTTCAAGGAAAGCAATGGTTTAAGCATCTCGTGAGTGTGTTTGTCACTTTGTTTTCATATTTGTGCAACTACTACTAGTGTATTATCATTGTTGCATGTTTTGTAAATGAAAACATAAAATCTGACATTTTCTGCTGTTATAGGTGTTTGGTCCTTCCAGCAACCATGAAAGGCTGAATTTCTTTCCAGGAATTTCTGATTCTATCTCTAAGTCAACGGGTGTAAGTGAAAGAGAAAGGTTAGCATCAATTCAACATGAGATATGGAGGCTTGCCAGAGCCATTCGAAGAGCTGCTTCTGCACTCAGAGGAGAATTCATCTAAAAACCAATGGGAAAAAAAAAATTTAGTTATAGGAGAATGGAGATGGATGAAATCATCTCCGTTTGAGTTACATGTAAATTTTACAGTAGTGTTTCTTTTTAACACGAGCAGAGTAGTTAGCTGCATTTTGAGGTATATATAACTGTACATTAAAAGATGGATAGATATGGCAGCAGTTTGAAGACATGTACATGGTGATAGCAGATAATGTGCTTATAATGAATGATATGCAGGAGCTTTTCTACATTTTGTTTACAACACAACGAAATTTTGTAGAAAAGCATGTAATCTATCAAATTGCTATTTGTCAATAAAAAAAGATTGGTGATAGTTTGAAACGTTGAATAGACAAATAAAATTTCAGAGAACAAAAAATGTACTTAATAAAAAGTCAAAGGGATTAAAAAATTAGAAACCGCGCCAGGTAGGGGTCGAACCTACGACCTTCTGCTTAGGAAACAGACGCTCTATCCACTGAGCTACAGGCGCTATTCATTAGTAATGTGCTACTACTAACAATAATAATACATAAATAACTGTAATAGTGGAATCCCGCCTAAACTTTTTTTGTATGAAAAATAAGAAAGCATAGAAGCAAAGTGGAAGTGCAATTGTGGAAGAAGACGATGGCGGAGGATCCGATTTCCAGGTTCTGCAACGCATTGGCAGGTTTCTGCAACCACCTCCAGTCCTCTTCCGATGCCCTCAAACAATCCGTCGAACGCCGACCTATTCCTCTCGGTACGCTTCTCTCTCTCTCGAATTGTTTCTGTTTAGTTGCTGAGAAAGTTCAAATTCAAATTCCTTCATTATTATGACAGATTCCGCGTCGTCAACCTTCGTACAATGCCTCAATCGCCGCGTATCGACCGCGAGCGCGGACCTCGACATGCTCGATTCCATGTCCTTCGACACCGTCTCTTTCGAAGAGCTGCTAGGTCACTGCAACGAATTGTACAAGAAGAACCACACCGATCTGCTTCAACTCCAAGATCGTCTCCGGAGCTACAGTTATAGTGCTGGTATTTTCAAAAAACAAAAAAAAAACGTCTTAACTGTTTTCTGCTTCGTAATTTTCTGTTCTCGTTAAATTGAATTTTCTTTCATTTAGTTCCGGATATTGAGGAAGAAGATGAAGCTGAGGATATACACCATCAGGATCCGGAAGACAAATTGGATAGTCCGTCTTCTTTCTATGGATCACTCTCCATGGCTGATTCTAGCTTCAAAAGCTTCGAAGAAGATGCTTTGTATCCTTATCTCAAGTTAATACGATTTTCAGCTTCTAAACAAATTTTATATGGAATGAAAAAAAATATAATAAAAGAGAAGAAAGGGATTTGCTCAGAATTAGATTGATTTTAAATTCTGGAGGATAACGAAAAAACCTCACATGCGATTTTCTTTTCAATTTTTCATTCAATTTATTTATTTTGGTACTTACTTCTCTATCCAGATTTTTTTTACCAGTTATGTTAATTATCATGACAATGAGCTTTTCACATGCCTTAATTCTCTTCAGACTTGATGAATCTTTGAGTTTGAAAAAGTTTGGGCTGTCAGATACATGTCTAGCCATGTTAGCATCTGAAGGTTAGTTAGTGAATGCCACTTGCCTCCATAAGCATGCTTGTTGATTACATGAAAACTAGCCTTAGCTTCTCAAATTAATTGTATTCTCAAATTAATGCAGGTGATTTGTCACCACAAGAACCTGAGAAGTAAGTTGAAAGTTATGAATATCATTTGCCTGTTGTGGGATTTTCTGCATTTCTATTGGTAATTCCTATATGATTCTCATTCCCCAAACTATGGGCGAACAGAGTACAACCATTTGAGCAGCAACATCAACATGATGCAGACATAATGGTGTCATCTGAAGGGAGAAACTTCTTATCTAATGGTAGTAACTGAATAGTTTCCTGTTTCAAGAGGGTTAACCTTAAGCATTTGGAGATTTTTAATTTAATAATTTTTTTGCCAAAATGAAATTTAGAGCAAGACAAGGAGAATATAAAGTCAGCTGAAGCTCCCAGCCCCATCTTAAAGATATTGAAAAGCGAATTTGAGTGTCTTCCTGCTTACATGAAGGGTCTAACATCATGGGAGGTGTGGTTTTTTATGGCATTCAATATCAAACATTTATATACCTAACCTATGGCATTATTGCCCTTGGTTCAGCTTCAAAATGTAAAGTCAGGAATAATTTAACTTGACAATCACGTGTGCTAAGAAATTTGTTAACCTATTTGACGTTTTATTTGGGTTCTTTGTGCAACTCGACCTCGTAGGATCTACTTGTAGCTGTTGATAAGATTAACTCAAGCCTAAGCAAGAAGGCCAATGGATGCAGCTACTTCCACCAAGATGAAATTTCTTCATTTGAATTAGGTAGTCTCACTGTGTACCATCTTTGTTCTTATGTTTAGCAATTTGCTGCTTGTGATTTATTCCCATTACAAAATCACAACACGTATTGATGCTGTCTGTTACTGTTTGTTCAGGTCCTAAAACAAGATCATATTTGCTGGTTTTAGTGCGCATGAACCGATTGGTTGTTGAGACGATTGATGGTTTACTATCGTACAGAGTATTGTAGATACGAGATCCAATGGAGAACTATATTTTTTTCATCTCCTAGTCCACCTTTCTGTTGTCATTCATATTCCAAGAAGCACGGACCCGGTGCACGAACACAGCACATAACTAAATATATATAATAGTGCCATTGTTTGGAGTGTTTGGACATCTGGTTTTTAAAATTCTGTTCCACTCCTTCTATTTGTAACGGCAAAGATAGAATAATCATATTGTTCTTTGTTATTGACGATTATGTAATGTGATATATATATATATATATATAAATCTTAAACTATATAGAATGAAACATTCCATTATAAACCATGAGATCTTAAATTTTAAATTCTAAATCCTAATGAAACTATAAATTCCAATCCATAAAACCATAATTTAAATCATAAATTATAAAGTTATAAATTTTAAACTATAAAATCATAAAGTATATAACTATATCTCAAACCAACATTAAATTATAAATCATAAAATTTTAAATTCTAATGAAATCATAAATCTTACAATTAAACAAAATTTAAAGACGGTTCAAGAGTTAGTATTCTCCTACTGGAATTAGAATTTTACATTAGTGGTCTGATATAAAATTTAAAACATTTGTAAAGAATTAAAAAAAAAAAAAAAAAAAAAGGTAAACGAGCATAGAGTGAGATTTTATTAAAATTCAAGGAATATAAATGTAATTGAGTTTGAGTTTCAATTCATAAATAACACGGAAATATGATTTGAGAGTAAGGTAAACACGTACAGCTTCCAAATTTAGGCACACATCATTAGAATAAGGTAGTATATATTTTGTATGTCGGTAGCAAATAGCAATAGCAAACTAAATGAAGTTTCCGAACTAAGGTATCCCATAACCATAACCAAGTTCAGCACCCATGTCCCTCCCTTCGAAATCCTTTTCTACCTCTGCTAAGTCTCTCCTTGCAACCTCAAGGTCAATTTCTGCCACAGCCAGTTTAGTCTTCAGCTTCTTCATTTCTATCTCTAAAGAAGCTACATTGACCCTTATATTTTCCACGTACTCTACTCTTTCAAAATAAGCTTTGGCACTCAATGCTAATTGAACATGTGGCTCTAGCCATGTCAAGTCAAATCCAAAGGGTTGAAGTTCTTCCCATAGAACATGAAGGTGCATCATACAATCATCCTTGCTCATATCCCTAATTGTCTTAGTCTTAAGAAAATGCAGCACTCGGCCCAAGGCTATGAATGCCCACAATATGAACCTAGGACTTCTTCTTTGGTTCTCTATTAGTGATGGATGCCATGAACATGCCTCCTCCCATAATGGAATAAAAGATGCTTCTTCTGTCTCTAAACTATTGAAATCTATAATGTCACTTAGAGGGAGGGTGGTTAAGATCACTTCCTCATATTCATCAAATAAAGAAGGATACATAGGAGGAGCACTAGGAGCAAAATATTGAGCTTGTTTAGGACTTGTTGGAGTCACATCTGAGTACATGAGTTGTAATTCAGCCACTTCTATTTCACTTTTAGAATCAAGGGTGCTTGTAGGACTTGATGTCACATCTGAAGGTTCCATTTCCTGCTCTTTGTGGTCACCATTAGGTTCATGGATTGTGGTAATGCTTTTGTCTGGAATGCTAAATGCGACCTTAGAGACTAAAACTTGAGCTTCAATTATGTATACATCTTTCACAAGATAACCTTGAGTAGGGTCATGGAGTTTACTGAGAGGAATGAATGATGGAGAACCCCAAGCACTATTTCCAGCATTAAACTTCTGCTGGGTTTCTGGAATTAGAATTGCCATATATAATCAAATAACTTACATCTTAAATAAGTTATATCCAAAGATAAATATTAATCAGTAACTAAACTATTACGATATATTTGATTAAATCTTGTACTTGATTTAATTTTTAATTTTCAATTCAATTCTAAAATTGCACATGGATATCTTGATAGATGTATTATTGTAGTTTTCATACATGTATATTCATAACTGGATTCATCATTTGGTAAAGAATAATACTAAAGAGAGTAGCAATTGAAGACAGTTACCCTTTACAATTGACTTGTTGCTATCCAGTTGGTTAATAAGAGCCAACTTGAAATATACAAATCTGCTCCATCCATATGGTGGTAGAGAATCAGCAACCTTCATATACAAGGACAAATACTCCACATTCCTTCCCTTAGGATATAAAACAATCTTCCTGTCAAAGCAAAATGGCACACGATGACATCAGTAATTGTGTAGTTATTAATGGCTTAGAGAGTTTCACTCAAACTGAATTACCATCTACAACCGCCAACTTTGAAAGCCTTGGAGGACTGTTTCTTGGTGTTCAATTTGGAGAAACCTTCAACATTCCATGTGAATTTCTCCAAAGCAGCACCCGTCACCTGCTGGTTCTCCATTCTAAATAGGTACCTAGACTTTAGCTGCTGCTGCTACAAACAAAAATTACAATGATTGATACAGCATGAAGAAGTACATGCACAAAGTGAACAATAAGTGGCTATCAAAATTTAAGAATTTAGAAACAAGAACTCACATGAGAAAAGTGTAAAGACTCTGGAGAAAGGTTAAAAGTCCTAGACGGATAGAGCCAGAACAGAACATCAAATGAGAGTACTCTAAATCCAAGAAATAGAAGTCAATTGAAACGAGTTTCTGATTTTGTGCTAGGAAGTTTCACAAGAAAAACAATGGTTGCTTGCTATGAGGGTATTGTGCACAAGTCAAACTAATTTTTATTTTGGAAATGTTTTTTTTTTTTTTTTGCGACAGGAAATTATGAAATCATTTCCCGGTTGCATTTCAATGCCCATGTCAACGGTTACATCAAGTAGATTGGATTTAACTCATTGACGTCACCTTTGATAGTTAAAAGGGAGTTTTTGACAGCACTTGTAGCGGAAACAATAATAAACAGATCAATTTAAATTTGTGTACCGGATATTAATTCTTGAAGCTTCAAATTTTCTTCAATTACATGAAGTCTCTATATATGCTATACCGAGACTAATTCTGCTATGAACTCTTTAACAGAGTGAACTCCATGAAATAAAGAAACCGTTCTAGTACTACGGTGTGTGCAGAAAAATAAAGAGTAATGAAAGGGAATGACACCAAAGTTCCTTTTAAATAGGAATACCATTAAACCACTTTTATAAAATTAATTTCATCTGTTTTCTGTATCTAAACTGTATCTTATTTTTAAACATATTTGAAAATGTTTGACTTTAACTTGTTTCTGTTGTCAATGATTATTTTCTGTTGTAACTAAATTATTTCTGGAAACAAATTGACTGACTCGAACGTGAGTTCAGTTTCCACATGTAAACCAAATTTAATTTATTTTGCTTTATTTTATATTTATATTTTTGTTGTTGGTAAAAAAAAAAATGATAATAATTTAGAACAAATATTTATTTGATCAAATTAAATTTTCTAATATAAAAACAGGGTTCACTAATCACCATATACTATATACTATATAGCCTAAAACATGGCATAGCCTAATTCAGCATTAAAATCCATCATGTCTATCTCTATGAAACCTTTTCTTGCCTCAGCCAAAGCTCTCCTTGCTACCTCAAACTCAGCTTCTGCAGCTTTCAACTCTCCACTCAGCTTCTTGATTTTAACCTCCAAAGCAACCACACTCTCATTCAGATTATTGACTTGGGCTGTTTTTTCCAAACGAGCTTTCATACCCAATGCAGATTGAACATAAGGCTCCAACCAAGACAATTGAAATCCGGAGCACATAACAAGTTCCTCCCACAAACCTTGAAGGTGATTGAATGCATCTTCATTCATATCCTTCACCTTTAAAGTCTTTAGTAAATGCAGAACTTCACCCAAAGATGTGAATGCCCATTGTTTGAACCGTGGAGAACTTTTACTCTGGCTCTTTATCAGTGAAGGATGCCACATGCATGCTTCCTCCAACAGTGGAAAAAAATCTGCTTCTTCTTTTACTAAAGTCTCCAAATCTAGAAGGTCCCTTAGTGTCAAATCTGAACCTTGAAGTTGAACTTCCCCTTCTGTTTGACTCTCATCTGAATGTCTTGCTGATTGATCAAGATTGCTAAGATTGGAGACACAAACATGAGCTTCAATGATGCATGTGTCATTCACAAGATAGCCTTGTGTAGAGTCATAGAAGTCACTTAGATTCACGAAAAATGAGCCCCACTCAAGATATCCACCTTTGAACTTCTGTTGAGTCTCTGAAAATTTAGAATTACATATGGTTAGATGACAAATATTCCAATTGTTTAATTATAACGAATAAAAAGAATGTTAGTAACATACCCTCGAATAACACACTATCTATTACTGGTTAACAGGAAGTGAAACTCACAAAAAATTGTGATTTCTCATAAATATCAGGTAAAGAGTGTATTAATGTATTGCCAAGATTTATGCAGAGAATAATGCTAATATCAGGTAAGAATAATAACAGAGAAGATAACAATAAAAAAAAGTGATATTATTACCCTTTACAACTGATCTATTCCCATCCAATTGATTAATTAGAACCAACTTGAAATATGTATTTCTGTCCCATCCATAGGGTGGTAAAGAATCCGCAACCATAAAATGTAATGAAAAATGGTCAACATTTTCCACTAATGGATGCAAACGAATCCGCCTGCAAGATAATTAATGAAAAGTAAAAATAGGATGTTCAAAACTAAGAACATAGAAAACTAAGATACTATCTTTCGTTCAAGGCTTATTAGTTATTTTCATACAGCACAAAATTTTAGACTTCAAAAGTCAAATTCATTTCCCTGTATTGTACCATTTATAACCTCGGATTTGGAAAGCCTTGGATTTTAGTTTCTTGGTGTTCTGTCTTGAGAAATTCTCAATTTTCCACGTGAAGATCTCAAAATTAATACTCGTTCTCCTCTGACTATTCATTTTAGTAGCTGCTGCTGTATCTAAAGCTGCCATCATAAAAGAATATATAGAAAGGTGAACTCTTCAAGATGGAAAACAATAAAATAAAAGGGTTGACGAAAGTATATAGAAAGGTGAAAACTTTATGTAAGTCCTCTACTAATATATGAATATAATATAGTAACTACTGAAAGAACATAGAAGTAGAAAAGGATTTTATTACCAACGTTACCGGAGCAATGGGCAGATAATGAACGTGAGAACGAGAATCGAAGAAGCTTGAAGAGTGAAATAATGAAAATGAAGTATTAAAGTCAACCTAGTTTGTTTTCAAAGGAAGGAAGCTAAATATAGTTTATACTTGGAAACTTCGGACAGACATATAATTAATAGAGAGAAAGAGACCATTATCAATAAGATAAAAGGGAAACTTCAGAGAGTCTACCAAGAAAAACAAATCTAAACCAATAAATATAAATTGAATAGAAGGAAGTTCTGCATATTTTGTTAGTTATCATGATCACCTTATTTTTAATTATTTATTTAGTTTCTATGGTTTATTTAACTTTTCATAATACTGATTATACATCAAAACTATTCATGAGGGCAAAATACTTTAACTACAATTTGTGAAAAAAAACGATAGAGAGTAAAAGATATAAAAAGAGATAGTAGAGAGACAAAAAAAAAAGAGAGAAAATATGTCTTATTTCATTCATGTAGAAAGGGTTTTTTCTTTTTCTTTTTCTTTCTAAGCATGTAGGAAGTATTTATACAAATAAAAGGAAGATAGCATTAATATGTTGTTGATTTAAGTGACAGATTATAAGGTCTCGAGTTTGACACTAATATGTAATTAAAAAAATGTCCGGTCTTGCAAATTTTACTTTCGAAATGTCCGGTATTCAAGACTTTACTTCTAATCATATCTTATTATCACAGAGAAAAGCAAGATATAATAATGGATCGTGATGCTTGCACCATTGCTTTGTGTAAACAAAAAAGTTATCAGCAAAAATCATACACCATGATGTAAGTATCATACAGAGAAGTATTAGCATTTAGCAGCGGGGCACCCAAGGCATTTCCCACCATAATTTACAAGGAAATGGAACTTATGAGAGAAATCAAGTTCACTAATCACTATATATGCAATGTGCTAAAGCATGGCATAGCCTAAATCAGCATACAAATCCATCTCTATGAAACCTTTTCTTGCCTCAGCCAAGGCCTTCCTTTCTACCTCAAACTCAGCTTCTGCAGCTTTCAACTCTCCCCTCAGCTTCTTCATTTTAATCTCCAAAGAAACCACACTGTCTTTGAGTTTATTGACTTGAGCTGTTTTTTCCAAATGAGCTTTCATACCCAAAGCAGATTGAACATAAGGCTCCAACCAAGACAATTGAAATCCAGAGTGCTTAACAAGTTCTTCCCATAAACCTTGAAGGCGAATGCATGCATCTTCATTCATATCCTTCACCTTACTTGTCTTGAGTAAATGCAAAACTTGGCCTAAAGATGTGAATGCCCATAGTTTGAACCATCTTGAACTTTTCCTCTGGCTCCTTATGAGGGAAGGGTGCCATATGCATGCTTCCTCCAACAGTGGAACAAAAGCTGCTTCTTCTTCTCCTAAACTAGCCAAATCTAGAAGGTCTTTTAGTGTCAAATCTGAATTTTGATCTTCCCCTTCTGTTTGACTAGACCCACAGGTTGAAGAACTAAGTGTCTCATTCTCATCTGATAATTCTGTTTCATCTTCCTGCTGTGTGGATTCTGAATTTCTTGCTTCTTGATCACCTAATTTAGAGTCTTTGGTTGGAGTAATTTTGTTCAAATTGGTGTTTGCTTCAAGAGTGCCAAGATCTGAGACACAAACATGAGCTTCAATGATGCACGTGTCATTCACAAGATAGCCTTGTTTGGAGTCATAGAAGTCACTGAGATTCACAAAAAATGAGCCCCAGCTACGATATCCACCATTGAACTTCTGCTGAGTCTCTGAAGATGTACAAAAATATGTATCAGGAGTTAGAAATTTAGAATCACATGATGGTCAAATATTCCAATTGATTAATGATAATTACTTCTAAAGTAACTAATGAAAAGTGAACAATGATGAGGTAAACAAATTCATATTGTTGGGTTCGAGTGGAAATGTACTCAGTACCTTTAAATAAAATCTCAGGTTGTAGTTGGAAGGAAAAAATTTCACTAATATTAGTCATCAAGTGAATACTTCTTACCAATAAAAAAAAAAATTCATATCCTTAAATGCGTACACCATCATTGCCAAAGACACAATCGTTTAACAAGAAAAACAAAGAAAAGAACAATATTAAGACTGATACTACCCTTTACAACTGACTTGTTGCCATCCAATTGATTAATCAGAGCCAACTTGAAATACGTATTTCTGTTCCATCCATACGGTGGCAAAGAATCCGCAACCATCAAATATAATGAAAAATGGTCAACATCTTTCATTAATGGATACACACGAATCCGCCTGCAAGGTAATTAAGACGAAAAACATAATTAAATAATGAAATGTAAAAATACTAGGTTCAAATTGTAAGAAAATAGAGAAATTCGATCCTTTAAGGCTTAGTTTAATCTTTATTAAGCCTATGGCTATCTAAAGAAAGAAAATAACAAAATTTTAGACTTCAAATTAATTTGGCTGTACCATTTAAAACCTCGGATTCGGAAAGCCTTGGATTGTAGTTTCTTGGCGTTTTGTTTTGAGAAATTTTCAATTTTCCACGTAAATGTCTCAAAACTAACACTCGTTCCCTTCTGATTTTCCATTATAGTAGCTACATCTAAGCTGCCATTACAAAAGAATAAACACTTCAAGATAGAAAACAATAAAAAAAAAAAAGGGGGTTGACTTACACATATAATAATAATATAACACCAAAAGCTTAAAGAATTGAAGTGAATTCAGAACAAATTATAAGTGCTATAAAACTAATATATGAATATTGCTACTGAATGAGCATAGAAGTAGAAAAAAGTAAGTGAATTTTGTTTGGAGTGGAAGGAGGGTCCTAACCAATTGAAATTTGGAATGGAAAGGTAAACACTGACATTGCAGAAAAATATTGGATGACCAAAATATTCGCCAAAGCTCCTCAAAGGGTTGCCGGAGGCGCAATGGAAAATGTCATGAATGTGAAGGCCGGGAATAATGGAAGAGGTGGAGTGAAATAATGAGTAAAGTCAAGTCAACCAGATTTGTTCATACTTAAAAATTCTACGGACATATAATTTATAGAGGGAAAAGGACCATTACCAATAAGATACAAGACCAGCAAATGAAATTTCAGGGTGTCTATTAGAATAACAAACAAAAATAAATAAAACCAGACTTGAGTAACTGATCTGTGTTTTACACTATACAGCCTTCCTCTTAAGGTTATTTTAAAATTACTCCAAAACTAGTTATAAGAAATTAAGCTATAAATAATAATAAAAAAATACATTGCTCATTTAATAAAACATTCATCTTAATCGAACCCGTTACATAATTAGTAAAGATTTATACTTGAGAAGTTTTTTTTTTTTGCTTCGGAATTTTTGGAGAACAGTTGAAGTATATAAATAATTAATTTATATACCTTTTTTTAACTTTAGCTGATTATAATCTAAGGATATAAATAATTTTTAATTAATTTGGCTGACTTACTTTCCATTAGTTTATTCTGCATTGCAAAAGCCAATCTTGAAAGGATAATTTATTTTATCAGCTTCTTTTCCGCTTATTGCCGCCTTTTAAAATATTTATCAAAAGCCAATCTTGAACTTCTGCATTCACGCATTTCGCTAATCACAATTGTTAAATACAACACGGATTACTCATAATTTAGCTTCATAAATTTAATTTAAAAATCTTATTCGAAATGCAGACCATCAATTCCGTTTAATTTCTAGGCTCATGTTTCGTTCGTCTCATTTGCAGGGAGAACGGGGAACAAATCACAAGCTCCTATACAAACTAGTTAATAGTATGTTTTGTCCCCATTACGTAATAATTCAATTATGCCAAGGAGAAAAATTGAAGAAAAAACAAATATAAGATTTTTTTTTTTAAAATCGTTATATCAGTTTACCAAACACCCCGCTGCTGACATCAATAATCTCAATCATAATTTTCAATAAGTTTTTAATTATTAATTCTGTATCCAATGTCGATCCTAATTAACAAGACCCAAAAGAATTATAAAACTGAGATTTCTTGGTTATCCGAAGAAACAAATCATTTTCCATAAATTAAACCATTCGCATTATCTTATTTTTTAAATTCAAAGTCAAACGTTAAGTTGTAACCCCAGATGTTGTGTCTTTTTGCAAATTGAATATAAGTTTTACTGATCCCTCACAGGCTGGCATTAGAGCCATTCTCTATATATTTATGTAAAAAATCAAGCGAAACGAAATGTTTACAATTTCTTCAATTAAACATCATATTCCTTAATATTGTTTGTACCATTTACATATGTTCAATTCTGTTAATTTGGGTTAGCATGGCTATCAGGTGTTAGGGTAAGGGTCCAAAGATTAAACACAGACAGTCATTGATTGAACAAAGCGCAGTGACATACTCAATTAACAGTGTCAGGGAAGTCTCGGAGAATCCAAGAGAACCTTTCGATCTTTTCAACTCTGCAAATGAGATTGCCCAAGAATTTGATTTTCACTAAAAGAGAATCAAGAAAACAAATAATACATAAACATGTAAATTTGAAGAATTATGGATAAAGAAATTATCAACTAGGACCTGCTGGCTCATGAGTATTTCCACTGCCACGTTGAGATCACCATCAGCAGCTGCCAGCGCCACTTCCACTTGTGTCTGAAACCAGCCCATGACAAATGCATGAAAAATATAGAACTAAGCCGTAGGCTTTAATCTACATTTGATATCTCACCATGCACCGCATCTGAGAAAATAATTTTACGTGGATATATTTTTATATTCACTTATCAAAAAACACTTTGACTTATCCCGAGTAATAATTAGGTTAAAAAATAAATTGATCTTCTTCACGAGACTGATAAGAAATAGGAGAGGACCCATATGGAGATTAAACAAAAATAACTTTAAACACTGGGTCTGTTTGAATGGAAAAACCATTCTCAGATGAGCAAGCATAATATGCAAGGAGCCAAGGACAAACAGGAAAGTTTTAAAAAGTTTCAGGCCATTTTCAGACCATAGAAAAGATAAGGAAACTGATTTTTACCCTATCAAAGCCCATTGATACAAGTTTTTTAATCCCTTCTTCCGAAACAACTGCACCCTGCATTTATAGGGGGAAAAATAGTAAATATTAACCAAAAGAAAACAAGAAAGTTTCAGCCACATGTATGTAAAGGGACCTGATGCTGTGGAACACCAGCAGTTGCTGTAGCTACATTGTCAACTGAATGCCTAAATTGAATTAGAAAATTAAGTGAACGTCATTCATACAGAAACGCAAACTTATGAATAATATAATTGTAATCCTATTGAAATATAGCAATTTAACTTAACTAATCAATCCATGCACATGCACTACACTTTGATATTAACGATCATACTTTTTGTGCAATTCCCATTTCTAGTTATACTAACAGTAAGATCTTGTTCGTGTCTAGTTCGTAGCCAACACATGAATGTTTGTTAAACAGGCAACCCAATACAACCAAGTTACTGGTACCACTGAACAAGTTTAAGTAAAACAATGATTAAAAAAACAACCTATTTACAACTCAATGAACCCTCCCTAAGCATCTTGGATGCATATATCTTATTTTGTAGACGTTATAAGCTTATAGGTTAGACATGCATTATGAATATATCTGGGTGTCCAATAATTATGGAGATATAAGTTGAATTATTTATTGAACATTTTATTTACAATTCTTCCAATGTTAATACATATGTATGCTAGAAAAAGATTTAAAATAGCTACAATTAAAATTGTGTTTTAAGTATTTTGTAACTTAAACTAGATATATATACTCTCATTCTTATGTTTTCAATATTAGTTTTAAAGTTATTATACATAATTACACCAATATGTGTTACATGAATTAATTCAGGCTAGACAGATCAACTTGACCACGTAAGCTTATTGGTACATGTCAAACAGGGAACCAATTTATAACCCAAGCTCATGTAACTTGTGTTGGGTTCATGTTCCTAGAAAGGGGAAAAACTATAAATTTATCAGTCTATGCTTCATGGTATTATGACAGGTTCAAACTTCAAAATAAAAGATGATTGTGGTCAGCATACTAAATTTTACTTTTAATAAGCAACTGCCATAAGTTATCAATTATGCACAAAACTATCTCACATACCTTCCTTCTGACAACTGTTGAGTATTACTAGGAGTGGATGAATCTAAAGGTCTATTGGGACTGCTATCCTCCAAAAGTCTAGCTTGAAGGTTTGAATCTGAATGAAGATGAGAAGCAGTTTGACCTTGACCAGAACCAAGGGACCTTCCCCTCCCAGGGAATCTACTGTCCTCAGTTGACTGCAAGGTATCAGTATCACAGTACAATCAAATGTCTATAAGTTGAAGCCTTCAGCTCACAAAGAAGAATATAGACATGAATACATGAAAGAAACTAATAAACAATGAATTGCATTAAGGCAGGGATATAATTTGAAGTTTAAACTTCTCGGTTCAATTTGACACACATACCTGAGTAGACACTTCCCTTTGAGGCATCAATGATGATAGGTTCCTCCAAATATTTCCAGAAAATAATCCACTACCCCATGAAAGTATAGATTTGAAAATGTAGATTAGTATATACCTAGCACCATTGGTATGGTTTAGTGTGAAAACCACAGTATTTAGTGTTTACCTGGTTGTTGAATTTTGGCTTGTATGTGTAGGAATATAACCCAAAGGATTTCCACCAGTGCAAACAATAAATTTTGGACGCCTCACACATGATGACTGAAAGTCAAGAGAACAAGCATATATATGCATGTATTTTCATAGAATGAATATCTAACTATAGCAAAAAACCCAAGTCCCACATCGACTAGAGATAGTGCAAAGATATAGTATACAATTGGGGGGCAACCCTCACTCTATGAGCTAGCTTTTAGGGTTGAGTTAGGCCCAAAACCCACTACTGAAGCTCCAAATGACACCTCCAAATGAATCTCCCTTTTAACCCCTCCTACTACTGAAGCTAACCCTCTGCCCTTACTACTATAACCACCTGAATAATTATATAACTTCCACTTCCAAGGTTCTATCAGTTTGTCTCAGTCCAATCATTTATTTCAAAATAACACACAACACACATGTATGTTAAAACTATCCGTGCCTGCACAGCACAACAGGGGGTATTGACAGCATTTGATAATATACATATTTTATATGGATTTGACAGTCCTTAGACATTCAACTTAATATCATGTAACTAGCAAATGAAACCTTTCCCATCTGGTGCACTACCAAAGCCTATTCCAGAAAGATACTTACAAGCCAAGAGGAGGATTCAATGGAAGAATAAAAAGATGTCCCAGGTATGAGGAAATTAAACAAGCCATATGTATCTGAAATCAAACAAAAAATAATTGCTCAATTTTTTTACAAAAATAAAAAACAAAAACAGAAGGAAAAAAGTGTGAAATCTGACATGCAAACCCAGATAAAATGCCACAAAGGTGTCCAAGTAATGAGACATTTTGCATGAGAAGCTGGAACACTACCAACAAAAAGAATGCATACCTAAACATAATATGCCCAATTATCACAAAAGGGAATTATCAAGATAAAAATCGAGAAATAAGTTCAAAAAAAAATCCTACTCACCACTTGGCAGGCACATTAAACAATCCAAACACACTGCAGAATGAAAAGAAAAAGTTACTAAATTAGAGAACCCTTACCGATTGAAGATACGTAATGTAACATAGCACATCTAATGAATGTATAGTGAATTTTTAGTAAAAAACAGTGAAGAAAATCATTGAACAGTGAACTGGTTGGCATAAGTGTAATAATAAAACAGAATAAATGTGATTGCAGATAACATTCACAAAATAATCACTAACATCATTTTTTTAAACATCATTAAACAATGTTACTATTTCAGCATCTTGAACAGCTTCCAAAACATGGTTTCTGCAAAATTATCTTGAAGAAAAAGGTGATTAACATATTAAATTGCATTTTTCCAACAGTGGTGAATTTCCTGCACAACAGTATTATTTATATAGCCAACCTCCTCGATTGAACTCCACTCAAGCTTGTCTCTATAACAATCATTGAAAATAGAACTCCTGAGAAGCCTATCGCACACTCATTCATGAGGTAATCATATGTAAGTAAAGGATTGTGCGCCACCAGCAGTGCTATGAGAACATGGAATATGGCATTGCTTGTAGCCACCAAAATAATGACATAAAGCAAGCGAACTGAGCCCATGATCCTCTCCAGCTCAGAGCCCAAGGGAACTAAAGCCATCATGTTGAAGACAACATGAAGCAGTGAACCATGGAAAAGAATGGAGGTATAAATCCTGTAAACTGCATGTCAAAAAACAAATAATTCTGAGAAGAGCAACCAGACAACCACACGAAAGCAACTGCTACAAGGAAAACAAGACCAAAAGCATGAATTTTAACTTTCAATAATATTTAGAAAATATAGTTCTCAGATATAGCAAGCAGCTTTCAAACCAACTAACCAAGTTAATAGCACCCACTAGAATCCAATTCAACATATGAACAGTGTTATCAATGGCGGATAGCGGAAGGCCAAAATTCCGCCATATATACACACTATTGCGCTTTATGGTGCCGCCATGGCAGGCCTCCCTTCACAAATTGGCTATGGCGGTTGGCAAAAAAATCCGCCATGCCATTCCTCCATGGTGGCACCATGGCCGCTATTTAACAACACTGCATATGAATGGATTTAGTTTTCTGCACTACAATGTTAATACAAGTTTGTACAGACAATTAACTACATTGATTGAACAATATTATTCAATTTGAAGAAAAAAAATAGGAAAAAACTTAGAGATGCAGTTCTTTAGTTGTTGATGTTGTTTTCCAATCAGAATTGGAGTTTCACTTCAATAATCCACATAATAAAGATTTGTAATAAAGAATTACTTATATTATTGAAATGAAACTCCAATTCTAACTGAAAAACAGCACTAATTGCACCTACAGAACTGTATGTAAATTTTCTCCAAAGAAATATACCTTGAAACCGTGACACTACCGCAGACGGCAAGAAGCAAACCTCGTAGAAGGAATCATATCCAACCAGAAGACAAACCAGGTAAATGACTCCACAAACAACCACCACTGCAGAAGTGAGAAATGGTATGCTTTCCCACCATTGACTCATCCTAGTAGGCAACCCTGCCTGTGTCAATTAAGTCATCAAACACAATTAATCACAATAACATAAATGAAGGAAAATCTCTACCTAACCATTCTACAGCAACACTTAATAGAATCAGCGAATCTCAAATAGAAACACAGCAAACTATAAATTGAGCTGTAAAGGTTGTTTCATTTTCTTTGACAGACACGAATCGTACAGAACGGAACCAAAATTGAAATAGACACACTTCGAGATCTCGGATTTTCAGTTCAGCTACTACGCTAAGTGTTGAGTGAGTGAGTTGACATTTGTACCTCAAAATTAGGTCAGAAACGAAACGAGGATCGAAGATAATAGGGGAATGGATCGGAGATTACCTCAGAAACGATGTTTGGTCTCATATTTCTTGCTCTTCGCATGCAACCAAGTTTAACTTCGCAGTAGCTTTGGCTCGCTGCTCTGATTAACTAACAGTCACGGATTTGGTAATTTATCAATTTCGATTCGGATAACCGGTTTTCTGTTTCAGTTTTTGAATTCTGACCCACACTTGACTCGCGAAAACCGTAGAGCTTACTTCTCTTTTCTTTACTTTGTTGGGATGCGGGTTCGGATTTCACCGTCTCACCAACCAAGGTTTCCGACTCGTTTCACAGTTGTTAGGTTCACTGTCACTCACTGCTAAACAAAGGTTTAATTACCCGTTTGACAATAATAACTTTCTCTTTTACTCTCTAATCCTATAATATATAATTTACGTATTTAATAGATGAGTTTGAATTGTTTTTACTTAAAATAAATTATTTTTTATTTATTTAAATAAATTGATCTTATATTATTTTTTTAAAAAAAATTGTTTGAACCCATCTTAAATATAAAAAAATAAAATATTTTAATGAAACTCAAAATTTATAATTTATTATTATATTTTAATAACTTATTTTTTCTTTTATCAATTTTTATACGTTTTTATCATGTAAAACTTATATATTTTTTTACTTAAATGAACTTAATTATTTTTCAATAAATCTATCCAAACAAAAATAAATTAATTAATTATGATGGTAATCAATTATAAAAATAATTAATTATACATCTAATCGATTATTATTAAAGTAATCTAAATTTTTTTAACTATCTCATAGGTAAATATTTCACCTCTTTCTTAAAAGTATAATGTATTAATAAATTTGTCTATAAAAAAAATGATAAATACAAACTTAAATTTTAAATATGTAAAAAGTGTGATATATTAATTTTTATTACCAAAATTTATCTCTTATATATAATGCTTATGTGATCTTTTGAGACTAATTTATTTTGATTGTTGAATCACATGAATAATTTATAATAAAATGTTAATGAACTAATTTGTTATTAAAATATTGATAAACTAATTATTATTTTGAAAATCATTTTTTTTATTTTTACTATACTATATTAGTGTAGGGACTTGTTGTAATTTGGTTTATGAATTATATTTTTGGTTTATGAATTATATTGAGAGTAATAATAAATGTATTATTCAATAATTATAATGTTATTATATGGCTTTATTTAAGGATTTATTTATCAATAAATTATAATTTTTTTAAGTATCAAATCTAATTGGTTGTATTTTATAGTCACAAAATATTACACAAATAATTAATAAAGATAATCGATAAGAATTAACATAATCAAAATATTAAATAAATCGTTATACAACCACAACTATAATCCAAAAATCTATTTTGAATATGAATCATGAATCTTTTACATAATAAACAAAAAAACATTTTGAACTAAAATATAAACAAATTTAACTACTTTTAAACTTATTTAATTTAATGATATCATTCAAAAAAATATCCTCCAATGATGATAATATTCCATCGTCCAAGTTCTTCAATATTATGAAAACTGTTTTAAGACAAGTTGTTTTAAAAAATAAAAAACAAAAGCAATTTAAAAATGTTTTTTGATTTTGTTTTTGGAATAAAAATGACAGCTCTGTATATGATTTGGTATGGATTGCATATACAAATCTCAGCTTGTCAGGGCAGAGGGGCAGGCGGCAGAATGGACCGTGGAGCATAGAAACCAGACATGTTCCACTTTCACGTTTGGAAACGCGTACAAAACACAACATAAATGAGTTGCCACCAAAATTTTTGGATAAGTCTTGTTCCACCCTTGTTCCTAGCTCATCCTAAATTTTCACCAGGTCATGCGCATCTCTACTTTTGAAAAAATGCCTTCTTTTCTTTACCATTACGATTTTAGGTTATTATCCTCTAGTTTGAAATTTTCATCCATGCAAACAAAGAAAAATTAAACCAGGAGGGTCTACAAATACTAAAGCTTAATCAAGAGAAAGGAGATCAGAAGAGAGAACATTGTGAGGGAAAGAGAGTGAATAGTTGGTCATATAAATAACAAGTGATGGTGAAAAAGGGAGTTGAAAGTTGAAACATAAGATAAACTTGCATTAAGAAGTTATATAAGCTCTTAATCTCATTCCCAGTTCCCCATGAATATAGTGTTAGTAACATGAAAAAAATTAACAAATAGCAACCATAGCCATCACACTCCAACATTTCCCCACCTTCAACACCTTTTCACTTACACTAAAAATCATTCTCTCTCTCTTTTTTTTTTTTTTTTTTTTAAGTCAACACAAAACAATGGAGAGCTATGCAATTTTACTTTTGTAATTTTTTCGTTCCCATCAACACACCTCTTCTCTTTTCCACTCTCTCTATTCACCTCTTATGCGTTTGCAACTTTGGTGAGCACCACGTGTGAAAAAAAAAGGTGGAAAACGGATATTTAAAATATTAGTTATTGATAAAGTTGATAATATTTCATATTAATAACATAAAAAAAAACATATACAACCTTTAAACAAAGGAACAAAATCGTGTTTTTGTGGCGTATTTACCTGGCACCCTTCCATTGCAACGGAAAAGTGATTTCATTTTATTCAACAAATAGCTTAATTGTGTTTCCATAAAAGGGTATTTTTGGAATAATAAAACACAACAAAGGTAGGGGTGTAAAATTAGTTAAAATTGATGTGAGAATAGCAACTCTATTTTATTAAGGTCAAAGCTGGGTTCGGCCCAACGGTACTAATGTTACAAATCAAACCCTAGTAGGCGCCAGTGTTTCGACTTTCGACTTTAATCCCTAGCGGCTTCTACTGATTTGCTCTCTCTTCGCCCAAAGCTCACGCCAGTTGCTGCATAAGCGGTACGCACAAATTCGACGCTGCTGTTGCTTCTTCGTTCTTCTTCCACGATTGTTGCATCTGAATAGATACATTTTTATTTTATTTGATCTGATTTTATGCTTTCGTGAATCATGATGCAATTACGGTTTAACACCACTATGTTCATTCGCAGACGCAGATTCTCGACGCTACTTGTAACTTTTGACAAGAGATGGCTTCAAGATTCTGGACTCAGGTGTTTACGAAATTCTCAATTTATGTTTCGATTATTTGCTCCGTTAGGTTAAGGAAATTATGTTATATCAAAGTCTGTTATTTACTGAATTGTAGGGTGGAAGTGATTCCGAGGAGGAGAGTGATTATGACCAGGAAGATGAAAACCCGGAGGGTGAACCTCCGAGTCAAGCAGTGACAAGCAGGTACTTGCAGGACAATGCAAGTGACAGTGATGATTCCGATGGCCAAAAGCGCGTTGTGAGGTCGGCAAAAGATAAGCGATTCGATGAGATGGCGTCCACTGTTGACCAGATGAAGAATGCAATGAAGATCAATGATTGGGTGAGCTTGCAGGAGAGCTTTGACAAGATTAACAAGCAGCTTGAGAAGGTCATGCGTGTCACTGAGTCTGTGAAGGTGCCGAATCTCTACATCAAGGCGCTTGTGATGTTGGAAGATTTCTTGTCTCAGGCTTTGGCTAATAAGGATGCCAAGAAGAAGATGAGTAGTAGCAATGCCAAGGCCTTGAACTCCATGAAGCAGAAGCTGAAGAAGAATAATAAGCAGTATGAGGAGTTGGTTAATAAGTGCAGGGAGAATCCTGAGAGTGAGGAGGAAAAGGAGGAGGAGGAGAGCGAGGATGAGTATGAAAGTGGTGATGATTTTGATCCGGATCAGCTTCAGAAACCGGAAGCAAAATCTGATTCGGAAGCCTCTCAGTATGATGATGAGAAGCAGGATGCTGGTGATGGTCCTTGGGACCAAAAGCTTAGCAAGAAGGACCGGCTTTTGGATAGACAGTTCATGAAAGACCCCAGTGAGATCACGTGGGACACAGTTAACAAGAAGTTTAAAGAGGTTGTGTCTGCTAGGGGTAGGAAGGGTACTGGCAGATTTGAACAGGTTGAGCAGCTTACTTTCTTAACGAAGGTTGCTAAGACACCTGCACAGAAGCTGGAAATTCTGTTCAGTGTGGTTTCTGCCCAGTTTGATGTTAATCCAGGGCTCAATGGGCACATGCCCATAAATGTATGGAAAAAATGTGTGCAAAACATGCTGGTCATTCTTGATATTCTAGTGCAGTATCCAAACATAGTGGTTGATGATTCGGTGGAGCCAGATGAGAATGAAACTCAGAAAGGGATTGACCATAATGGACCAATTCGGGTTTGGGGTAACTTAGTTGCTTTCTTAGAAAGAATTGATGTTGAGTTTTTCAAGAGCCTGCAGTGCATTGATCCTCATACCCGGGACTATGTTGAGAGACTCAGGGATGAGCCCTTGTTTCTGATTCTTGCTCAAAATGTCCAGGAATATCTTGAAAGAGTTGGAAATTTCAAAGCTGCGTCTAAGGTGGCTTTGAGGAGGGTTGAGCTCATTTACTACAAACCACAAGAGGTTTATGATGCAATGAAAAAGTTGACTGAGCTGACAGAGGACAGAGATGATGGAGGGGAGGCCAGTGAGGAGAAAGGATTTGAGGAATCAAGAATTCCTACAGCGTTTGTTGCTACCCCAGAGACTGTGGCCCGGAAGCCCACCTTCCCTGAGAATAGCAGGACCATAATGGATGTATTGGTATCATTGATATACAAGTACGGAGATGAGCGAACTAAAGCACGAGCAATGCTCTGTGATATATACCACCATGCTGTTGTTGATGAGTTCTCAGTTGCCCGTGATCTGCTGCTCATGAGTCATTTGCAAGATAGTGTTCCACATTTGGACATTTCAACGCAGATACTTTTTAACAGGGCCATGTCACAGTTAGGTTTATGTGCTTTTAGGGTTGGATTGATTTCTGAAGCACATGGCTGTCTGTCTGAACTGTACTCTGGTGGAAGGGTGAAAGAGTTACTTGCACAAGGTGTGTCACAAAGTCGTTATCATGAGAAGACTCCAGAACAGGTACTGCTTCCTCTCCCTTCTTTACAAATGGTTGTTTTATGATATGGTGGAAGTTTTAGGTGCTGATCTTAGAGTTCAATGCATTCATTGTGATGTGACTAAGAGAGTAGATGAAAGATGTACAAATGCATTTATGTTTCTGCTCGTGTTTATATTTATACCATATATGTTTTCAAAATTGAAAAGCATCTCAAAATACCAAGATTTGCTGCACTCCTGGTCGGAAATTAGGCATTAAGTGTTACATACTTACATTTAAATTGTTGGGTGAAACTGTATTTTCATATACATGGATTGTAAGTAGCAAGAAAATGATATGAATTTGTTTAACTGATTAGATGCACAAATCACAATAATCAACACTGAAGAGGTAAACCCTTTTGATAGAAAATGGCTTCATGTCAAGAATGTGTAGCAAAAGAACTGAAAGAAACTGAAGTAATGTGAAGCTGTGATAATAATTTGTTCAGTATGATGATACTCAGCTGCTCAGAAGAAAGGACTGATCTGGGTTTTGTTTTTGTTATTTTTTTATCTGCAATGATAAAGTTGTTATAATAGACCCTGACTTTTCATCTTGTGTCTTTTAATAGTCCAACTCCAACTCCAAAGTTATTACCTATTTTAGTCTTGTATAATGACTGATCAATGTAGCAGATAAATACAGTTTTGGGGCATAGTAAAATTCTCAGTGTTGCGTTTGTTTTAGAATTGTGAGAAATACATTCTGACACTGCATCAATTCTCTTTCAGGAAAGGTTGGAAAGAAGACGACAAATGCCATACCATATGCACATCAATCTTGAGCTCCTGGAGACAGTACATCTTGTATCTGCTATGCTGCTGGAAGTTCCTAATATGGCTGCTAATGTTCATGATGCAAAACGCAAGGTCATATCTAAGAATTTCCATCGCTTGCTTGAGATAAGCGACAAACAAACCTTCACTGGTCCACCAGAAAATGTTAGAGATCATGTTATGGCTGCCACGAGGGTTCTTACCAAGGGAGACTTCCAGAAGGCTTTTGACATTATTGTGTCTCTTGATGTATGGAAATTTGTGAGAAATCGAGACAATGTGCTTGAAATGCTTAAGGACAAAATCAAGGAGGAAGCATTGAGGACATACCTCTTTACCTTCTCTTCATCTTATGAATCCTTGAGCCTGGATCAACTCACAAAGTTTTTTGATCTCCCTGTTTCTCGTACTCATAGCATTGTCAGTAGGATGATGATCAATGAGGAGCTTCATGCGAGCTGGGACCAGCCAACTGGGTGCATACTTTTCCAAGATGTTGAACACTCCAGGCTGCAGGCATTGGCATTCCAGTTGACTGAGAAATTATCTATCCTTGCAGAGAGTAATGAAAGAGCAACAGAGGCAAGGATAGGTGGTGGTGGATTGGATCTGCCTCTAAGGCGTAGAGATGGCCAGGACTATGCTGCTGGCGCTGCTGGTAGTGGAACAGCCTCTTCAGGTGGTAGATGGCAAGACCTGTCCCTTTCTCAGCCAAGGCAAAGCAGTGGGCGTGCAGGATATGGTGGAAGGCCAATGGCATTAGGCCAAGCAACTGGGAGTGGCTATTCAAGGGATCATCGGTCGGGACGAGGATCAGGTACTGGTTATCAGAGTGGAAGATTTCAAGGGGGTTCAGCATTGAGGGGACCCCATGGTGATGCATCTACGCGCATGGTTAGCCTCAAGGGTGTCCGTGCTTAAAGAAGTTAAATATTATCTTCTGTACTTCAGTTTTGATAATTTGACTAATTCACTAAAGCCTTCTGGTTTTCATTTCTGTAACATTTTATTTTGTTTAGTAAAACATTATGCAATGTTTGCTATTTCTTTTTTCAATTCTTGATAATAAAATATAATTTAGTATTTTCATAATTAGAACCAATAAAACCTACCTAGAACTGAAAAAAAGTGTTAAATGCGATTTTATTGGTAAGATCTCATTTTACTATAAAGCTGTTTTTTTGGACTAATTGTGTTATTAAGGCTGTTTGGAACTTCGATTTGCTGCCCTTTTTTTAGTCTTTTATTTCTTTTCTTTTTTAATGCTTTGAATTTAATCTTTTATTTATGTGGAGCTCAACAAATGATGAGCAGGGCAAAAAAAAAAACAAATGACGAGGAGTTGAATTTTATTAAGAAAATGTTGTGTACGATTACATAGACATAAATTGGCTTCTAAAACCGCGACTTCATTGATTCTCCAACAAAAGAGACGCATTATATACAAAGTATTAAGTTATCAATTAGAATTAAACTCTTGTAAATTATTAGGATTTGACTGGTGTTGAGAAATTTGGATAGTTTTCACTTTTCAAGACATCATGGGTTAAAATCTTGTTACCATCATTACACTAATAACGAACTCTCTAGAGTTGTAATAATCAGTTTAAGCATAAGTTGAAAACCAGCTAAATTATAACTTTGTTAATAATAAAGTTTATATTGATGTGTTGATATTATGGCTTTGACCAAAGCACTATTATTATGTATGAAATGTGATGAATAGGTTCCTCCTTCTAAATAGCTTAACTCTCTTAATAGATGTTTGTCTGCCGAAGGGACATTATGATAAATTTAATCAATGGGAAAATCATAATGCTGCTAGCAAAAGCAGCTCAAATGTGAAAAAAACCAGCGTCACAAAGTTCATAGTTAGAAGTGAACGATAAACCGCACATGAAAGGGTAAGTAACCATGAAAAAGGAAAATATAAGGGCAATCAATGAATGATAATAGAGCTTAAACAAAAAGAAAAATCAACATGTGTCGTCAGTTATACAAAATTGAAATCCTTTTCTGAATGTAAAGAGAGATTCAGTGTAAGGGAAGTCTGAATAAAAAGTCTTCACTGATGTATCTAATATATCTGCCTGTTCAGTGATATTACCATCCACATTGTATCCCTTACTATGCAGCTTTGTCTAATAAATTTTACACTTCTGGAGTTTGTATGCTCTTTTTTAAGTCACCATCTACAACATCTTTGTTCTTGACATTATTCTCTGCACCACCCTTGGTTTCCATTTCTGAATTCTGTATGCTTTGCTGGTTGTTCTTATCTTCAAATTTATTGTCTTCATTATATTTGCTTTTGATGCTATTATCTGCACTTCCCTCATTTATGGCACTAACTTCTTCATTTGATAATTTTTCCTTTTGTGTTTGAGTGCTATTCTCTGCACTGCACTCTTCGTCCTTGATTTTCAATTCACTAGCTGCAGCATCTTTGGTCTCACCATTTTGTAGGCCAATTTCAGGTTCATCCGATGAAAAATTTGTCATATTTGAAGTTTGTGTCCTCACTTCTTCATTTGATAACTTTTCCTGATGTGTTTGAGTGCTCTCTTCATTTCCCTTGATTTCTAACTCACCAGCTGCAGCGTCTTTGGTCTCATCATTTTGTAAGCCAATTTCAGTTTCATCAGATGAAAAATTTGTCATATTTGAAGTTTGTGTCCTCACTTCTTCATTTGATAACTGTTCCTGATGTGTTTGAGTGCTCTCTTCGTTTCCCTTGATTTCTAACTCACCAGCTGCAGCATCTTTGGTCTCATCATCCTGTAAGCCAATTTCAGTTTCATCAGATGAAAAATTTGTCATATTTGAAGTTTGTGTCCTCACTTCTTCAGTTGATAATTTTTCCTGATGTATTTGAGTGCTCTCTTCATTGCCCTTGATTTTTAATTCACTAGCTGCAGCATCTTTGGTCTCATCATTCTGTAAGCCAATTTCAGTTTTAACAGATGAATTTGTCACATCTGAAGTTTGTGTCCTCTCTTCGGCATCTTTATTTTCAACAGGACTAGGTTCCCTATCTTCATTCTTGGCAGTGTTCTCTGCATTATTCATATTCACCATGTCACTCACTTCAGCCTTTATGGTCTTTTCGCTGCTGTTCATATCAGTCTCACCACCTTCCCCTTCACCATTCTTGGCAACAGTCTCATCTGCAGTGTTTTTCTCCACCGCACTTGCTTTGAAAGGTCCTAGCTTAGCTTCAATATCTTTGACAATGAAGCTTAAAGATCTAACATCCCGGGCCTCTGCTAAACGGCTGCTTGATGATGCCTATCACAACAAACAAAAAATTTGAATACTCATTCATTATAACAAAGAAATAGGGTATCACTTCCCAAATAATAGGCAAAATAAAGGGTAACTGAAACATTCCATTTCATTTTTTTGACATGTCAAATGCTATCAAAGTATTTTCTTAAACTAAAATTAAGATAATGCCTTGAATATATCAGCTCTAGCTCCTTCCTGATGCCTATCCAATGTCCATAATGATTAATACATAATGACAAGGCAACAACAAAAGCCTTATCCCACTAAGGAGATCAGTTTTTCTAAATAACAATGCTATGGTGGGCATTAGATTGCCAACATGCTATAAATGACAATGCTGTGACAAATTAAAATATAACTTTTAAACACTTGATCACTAGGGGTTGTTTGGGTACACTACTCTATAAGGACTTCTAGAAGAAAAAAAAAATTGAAATTAGCTTCTCTAGAAGTTAAAATTAACTTCTTCAATAACTACCTTGTAGAAGCTCTCACATATAGCTTCTCCTAAAAGATGAGAGATTTCTACAAATTAGTTATGGAATAAATCAATTTTAACTTACGGAGAAGTTAATTTCATTTTTTCTTTATATTTTCTTCTCCTAGAAGTCATTTACCCAAACAACCCCTAAGTCTAAGTCAAAATATTAAAACTAACACAATCATGTTATTAACAATATTAATGCTGTTGTATGGAGGTGATTAACAGGTAATGCATTTGAAACAAATGATGAAAAAGATGGATATCCATGTCCATATTTCTCTACAATCTTCTCTCTAATAGTGGAAGTAATCTTCATAAATGTCCAAAGCAACATCAACATGATTTTTATTTTTTTTTAAAGTGAGATGCTTCAGTATATCAATTAAATTATGCTGGGGGAAAAATCAAAACTTTTGTATAAAACTGCTGTATATAAACTGAATAGAAAGCATGCACAAACTATATATTGTAAACAGCAATTAATGTAGAATTCATAAAAGTACAACTTTTTCAAATACAATCTTTTAACATTAATTAGGTGGTGCTTCAATTTGGCTGTGGCACAGGCGCACAGCTCATAGCCAATGATAAAATCCATTCACATGTATGCAATTTTTTTTTTGAATAAGGCATGTATGTAAATAACATAGATGCTTGAAAATGAAAGGTCTCAGCATTGTAAAATTCAAATTCTGAATAAATAGCAAAAAAGAAAATATATGCGGACAAAGGAACAGGGGCGCACTTTCAATACTTTTTTTCCATTGATACACTCTTCATTTTATCTAATGACAATGATTTCCTTCCATTATATCCTCATTCATAAGTGACACAGAATTCCCGTTTTATTATACCCTCGATACAACAAACTTTTCCTACTAGGTGGAGCCAGTTACATGGATCAAACAATGCTAGAGTGTTCTATCATGAATCATGTCCATAGATAAATCATTGATCTCTAAATCTTTAATGGTTTTATCTATAGTTTTTCTCTGCTTTCCTCTACCTCTAGCAATAAGGCTACCCGAATAGTTAAAACAAAAATATTTTTTAATGTTATGAAATCCTCAGACTGACCTGTACAATTTGTTCCACTCGTCGTTTAATATCATCCCCATATGCTTTTTTGTAGACGCCTTTAAGCAAGTGCCACAAGTGAGAATGAAGGTCGTCTAAACGATGTTTTTCAATCATACATTGTGAGACAGCTGACCTACAACCCACAGTATAAAAAGGACAATTTACAAGCTTCATTGGACAAACAGTTATACAATGCCTGTCCATCTCACGTCTCATAATGCTATCAGAACACTTCTGTTCACATGGAATTATCTTAAAAGGACAAATTGAATCATGATTCTTCAAATGAGCTGCGCAAAATCTGGAATTGCATCCCTGATTCTCACATATCATAGATCTAAAGTTGCAGTTATCAATATGATTGGCAAGTTCTTCCACAGAATTAAAACTCATGCTGCAATGATATGAGTTTTCAAAGTCAACATTCTTGAGCAAAGTTTCTGATATTATTTCTCTCTTGTCAAGTGTCCAAAACCCATTAATTTCCAGCTCCTGAACAAAATCATCTATTTTGTCTTCCCTCTTATCACTCATCAGCCATCCCGAAACCCGGCTAAGCAGATTCCTCTTTGAACTCACAAAGTCATCAACGAAATTAGAAATGATATCAAAAGGATGGTCCGAAACTTCACCATCTGGACCACCTTCCAAGATAACAGACTCAGCAACAAATGATTCACTTCTTTGGGTAATGTACTCTATCATTTCCTTCCTCAAATCAACGGCCACTGAACCTGGAGCCTTGAAGAGATCTCCTGATGTGTTATCAACACAAGCACTGGCTAGACCTGGAAGGAACATTTGAGCCAACTTGTAAACTACTTCTGTATCACAAAGATCACAATGCAACGAGGGACCTCCCTGTTTCTCATCTTCAAGCTTCTCAGGCCCAAGGTCCACATCAATGGTAGGCATGTCCATGCTTGATAATATCTAGACATAACAAGATTGAGGATAAAACATCACTATATACTCTTTGATATCCTTTAAATCACTTTAAAATTTCTTCAAATTTATTGTTTTATTAAAATCCAATGAGTGGCTACTATTAGACAATAAAAAAAAAAAATCAGCAACTAATGCAAATATATATATATATATAAATTCCGAAAAATGTTAGTTTCTTAGATGAGGGGATTCGAACCTCTCTCCCCCTTAAGCCTCTTTCCCAATCCCCAAACATCTAATGCACAAATATTGAAAACATATTTCATAAATCGGATTCCAGATATCATCATTCATCATCATCAATTATAAAATCAAATGTTAGAGATGAAATTAAATTTAGTGCCCAAGAGCTACAACATAAGTTTTTAAAACCTAAATTCTCAAAATGCAACCTAAATGAGCTGAGTCTATGATCACACAACCCATTAAAGTTTCATATACAAATTTTGGATGTTTTGAAAGAAATTGCAGAAAGATCAAAACTTACCGACATGGGTGGGGTGTTGAGATCTAAAATGCCAGGTTCTGAAAGAACATCGCTTGTGATTGAGAGTTTAATTTTAAAGGAAAATTCGGGTTTTTAGGCGGTGAAACGCCAGAAGCTCATTCATTCCGTTCCAATTAATGCTAAATTTTCTTTTTAACCGTACAATTTTACCTTTACTATTCTTTCTCATTTCCGTGAAATTATAAATTTAGTAACTCTTTTAAAGATCTGGCTAGTTTATTTTTTATTTTTAAAAAAATTAATAAAATAATTTATTGTATGTATTTTTTAATGTGTTTATCTATTTATTTTTTTAAAAAAAATATCTGCTTCTTGAAACAACATTTTCATCTAAAGTTTTTTTTTTAAAAAAATTAAACAAATACCAACGGAAATAAAGCAAATAATATATAAGATAATAATAACTGAAGTAATGTTTTTTCAAGTCAATATGTGAAATACATTATTTGCTTTATTGTTACCTATGTGAATGTGATGCATATACATAGGGTGTACTACATGATAAAAACATTTGATAATTATAAGGAACATAAAGAATATACATGTTTAGATAAGTGTAGTTCGTTCACATTTAATTAAACATGATTTTGTCTCACACACACACACTCTATATAAACATGTAAATTTATACTTTTAAAAAATATATAAAAACATTTCTTACTTTATATTTTCAATTTTTGTTAAAAATATTTTTTTATAAATTGTGCTAGATTTAATCATATATTTTTAAAAAAATTCTCTTTAGTTATTATTCTCATAAAAAACATTTCAAAGTAATTAAATTAAAAAACATTTAGTATATATTTTAATTAATTGGAGTAAACTATATATTTTGATATAAGAGTAGAGTAATGTAATACTCAAGTCTCTTATAAGAAAAACGTGTAATTAAATTTATATTTAAACATAAAGAGGCGAGGACAACAATATAATACATGTATTATTAACATAATTTGTTTTCTTAAAAAATGTAAATAATTTTTCATATTATAATATGACTTTAAAAATGCCATAGTTTGTTATTGGTCATCAACAAAGTTTTATAATCATGATGTATTTGTAAGAAAAAAAAAACTTGACGTAATATAAAAAAAAAAAAATACTGTCTCCATCTGGTTCATTACATATTTTCAGATACAAAGGCACAGTGAAAATCCGAAACGTTGTAAGGAAAAAGGCCCTTATTCTTGTTCATCTACTGAACTTGGAACTGTGTGTGCATCATCACCGTCACCATGTTCTTCTCCAAGTGAGTATCGGCAATCAAAGAAAATCAATCGTGTGAACTGAAACCTAAAACGAGAGAGAACTAATCGCTTGCGAATGGCGGTTTCCGAAGAAGAATGCTCTTCTGCGAAGCCAGGCCCCTCTTCTTCGTCTTCCGCCGCTTCGCGCTACTACCTCTCCAAGTGCGTTCTCAGAGGTAGCGTCGTTCTTCAGGTCCTCCACGCTCACATCCGTTCTCCTTCCTCAAACGACGTCGTTTTCGGCAAGGTAACCTCCAAAATCCTACTTATTATCTTCATCATCGTGTGTTGCTGCTACATGCTGTATGTATGTTATGTAGTGTAGGTCTTTGCTTTCTGGCATGATTTACTTAATTTGGCTAAACTGTTCTGTTCTCTTATTATCTATCAGTTAGGATTAGGAGGATGATAACTTGCTATGTTGCTCGCTCCTGTTCATTTGTGATTTCAGGAGACATCTATTGAATTGGTGGTTATTGATGAGGATGGGAATGTGCAATCTGTGTGTGATCAGCCTGTCTTTGGCACCATCAAAGATCTTGCCATTTTGCCCTGGAATGAGAAATTTCGCGCACGTGATCAGCAGGTGTGTTACTCATCTCACTGTCTCTGCTTGCTTGCTTGCTTTTGATTTTAATGAAATTTGTTGTTGTCACTTGTGAGTGGATTTTTTTTTCATGTCAAGACTGGTATTTATTTACTCTTTTTTTTTTCTTTTCTCCATGTAGCTGTGGGGTAAAGACCTTTTGGTTGCTACATCTGATTCCGGGAAGCTGTCGTTGCTCACATTTTGCAATGAAATGCACAGGTTCGTTCACCTTGTCTTTGTCTCTTTTCTTTTTCACTGAATATTATGGTGGAGTGTTTCCAGTTTTGGTTCATTAATGCTTGGTTAGAATATATGATAACTGTTCGTTAAGAACTGTAGTTTAGGGGAAAATAATTAACTTGTATGAAGCTTTCTACTTTTTCTTTATGCATCTCTGTAGGTTTGTTCCTGTAACACAAATTCGGCTATCTAATCCTGGAAACATAATGGATCTTCCTGGAAGAAAGCTAGCAGTTGATTCAAGGTGATGTATTTTCTGGTCCCAGAAATTCTTGGAAAACATCTATTTTGTCTATCTCTCAGTTTTGTGTTCTGGTCCGTTTCTGTAAGCATGTATTGTTGCTTCACATGTTGCAAATAATAGGGAAGTCCCCATAATTGGTCTACATTAACTTCTAGGTCAATCGCAAGTGCTACCTTGGTTGATAGGATCTCCAGATGGCCTCCAGATTTTTAAATCTATTTTTATAATCACATTTAAATACAGTCCCTAATGCCTAGTGAGTTAATTCACTATTGGTTAACTACTCGTGGGTGACGTGTTGCTAAGACAATAGAGATCTATTTTTATAACTTTTGGCAAAGATATGTTATTATTTACATAATAGAGTGCATTTCTGGATAACTTTTTTTTCATGGTCAACTCCTTAAAACTTAACCTGTTAGGTGAAGGTTCATGATTGATTTTGTATCTAGCATGGCCCTTCATACAAGAGTCCTTTTAGCTTGAAGCATGGCCAATGCTTAGGGCCACCTTGTGTTGGAATTCAACTTTTTTTTAGAAGTTTGGAAGCAACAGGATTTGAACTTTTAATCACGTGGTTAAAGAGGTTTGATACCATGTCAAGGTCCTACGCTTCTAAAAGCTTAAGCTGTTGGATGAAGGCTCATGAATGGTTTTATATTATTATTTAAGAATGATAAATTGGACAAATGGAAAAAGCATTGTAAGCTTTTCTTGTTAATATTACTAATTCCTGTGGTTCTCTTTCTACAGTGGTTGTTTTATTGCTTCCAGTGCATACGAAGATCGTCTGGCTTTGTTTTCTCTGTCAATGTCCAGTGGTGATATCATTGATGAGGTCCAAAATTACTTTACTGCATTTTAGAAAAGCTGTATGTCAGTGTGTGTGTGTGTGTGTTAGCAAAATTCATGCATGAATATGGTAGAGGTCTGTTTTTGCTGGTGGTATAGGCTATATATGGTAGCCAGCTAGACATACATATAGGGCAATAGTTTTTGTTAATCTTTAAAGAGATTGGAATTTGGAATAATCTAATGTACTGGTTTCCTTTATTACCTTTAATTTCTTTTTCTTTTCATGATGTCCTTGTAACAGTATATATTATTCTCATATTTGCATTTTCTAATTTGTTTACTTTTGATAAATTGATTCTTTTGTCTGAAGAAATATGCTTATAGGATCTTTTTTGCTCAACTCCAGAGAATTGTGTATCCTTCTGAAAGTGAAGGGACTGCAAGTACTTCCAGAAGCATCCCAAGAACCGGTATACATGGTACTATTTGGAGCATCTGCTTCATTTCACAAGATTCCAGACAACCAAGCAAGGAGCATAATCCTGTACTAGCTGTTATTATAAATAGGTATAATGATACATATGTTGCTCACTGTCAGGAGTTTATTCTAAGTTTTGAATTCATCACTATAATGGAATTTAGATTCTTTTTCTGCTGTCTTTGTTTGTCAAAAGGCATACTTACTAAAAGTCTAAAACCATACATTGTTTTTTCCCTACAGGAGGGGAGCGCTTCTAAATGAATTGCTATTATTGGAATGGAATGTTAAAGCATGTAAAATGTTTGTTATTTCTCAGTATGTTGAAGCTGGGCCTCTAGCACATGACATTGTTGAAGTTCCCAACTCCAGGGGACTTGCATTTCTATTCAGAGCTGGTGATATTCTCTTAATGGATCTTAGAGATCCTCGCAACCCATCCTGTGTCTGTAAGACTAACTTGAACTTTTTACCCAATGCCATGGAAGAGCAGACTTATGTGGAAGACTCTTGTAAATTACACGATGTTGATGATGAACGCTTTAGTGTTGCTGCCTGTGCTTTGTTGGAGCTGAGTGATTATGATCCTATGTGCATAGACAGTGACAATGGTGGTGCTAATTCAGGTTACAAATACGTATGCTCGTGGAGTTGGGAACCTGAAAATAATAGAGATCCTAGGATTATCATTTGTGTAGATACTGGGGAATTTTTTATGATTGAAGTTCTTTTTGATTCTGATGGCCCTAAAGTTAATTTGTCTGAGTGTCTCTATAAAGGTCTACCCTGTAAAGCACTTTTGTGGGTTGAAGGTGGATATCTAGCTGCCCTTGTGGAAATGGGGGATGGTGTGGTCCTGAAATTGGAAGATGGAAGGCTGTGCTATACAAACCCTATTCAAAACATTGCACCAATTTTGGATATGGAAGTTGTAGATTATCATGATGAAAAGCATGATCAAATGTTTGCTTGCTGTGGTGTGGCACCAGAGGGGTCATTAAGGATTATTCGAAATGGTATTAATGTGGAAAATCTACATAGGACTGCTTCTATATATCAAGGGGTAACTGGTACTTGGACTGTCCGAATGAAAGTTACGGATTTACACCATTCTTTTCTAGTTTTATCGTTTGTTGAGGAAACCAGAATATTATCAGTTGGCTTAAGTTTTACCGATGTGACTGATTCAGTTGGTTTCCAACCTAATGTCTGTACTTTGGCATGCGGCCTTGTGACTGATGGTTTGCTTGTTCAGATACACCAATCTACTGTTAAGCTTTGTTTGCCCATTAAGGCGGCTCATTCTGAAGGTATCCCTTTGTCCTCTCCTATTTGCACATCTTGGTCTCCAGACAATGTGAGTATCAGTTTGGGAGCAGTTGGACATAATTTCATAGTTGTGTCAACCTCTAACCCATGCTTTCTGTTTATCCTTGGGGTTAGATTGCTATCAGCTTATCAATATGAAATTTATGAAATGCAACATTTGGTACTGCAGAATGAATTATCATGCATTTCCATCCCTGGACAAGAAATTGAGCAAAAACAATCAAATTCATCCATTTCAGCCAATAATAGTAGCATCTCTTCTTTTCAAAGTGGAGTGGACATCAACAAAACCTTTGTTATTGGCACACATAGGCCTTCTGTGGAAATTTGGTTTTTCGCTCCAGGTGGAGGAATTACAGTTGTTGCTTGTGGGACAATTTCATTAACGAATACAATGGGGACTGCCATAAGTGGTTGTGTACCTCAAGATGTACGGCTTGTATTTGTTGATAAGTATTATGTTCTTGCTGGATTGAGGAATGGAATGCTCCTTCGCTTTGAGTGGCCTGTGGAATCTTGTCCTTCATCACCAATAAATATGGTGGATACTGCTTTATCTTCTATAAATTTGGTTAATTCTGTGACTAATGCTTTTGACAAGAGAAATGACCTTCCATCCATGCTTCAATTGATTGCCATTCGACGCATTGGCATTACTCCAGTTTTCCTGGTGCCCCTGGGTGACACACTGGATGCTGATATAATTGCTCTTAGTGATAGGCCTTGGTTGTTGCATAGTGCAAGACACAGCCTTTCCTATACTTCTATCTCTTTTCAACCATCAACACATGTAACTCCTGTTTGCTCTGTTGAGTGTCCAAAAGGAATATTATTTGTTGCAGAAAACAGTTTACACCTGGTATGAAAATCATATTACAGATTTAAATGCACAGAAAAATCCTGAGATATATTATGTGTTGTGATTACTATCAATTGTTTTACTTGTGTGGTGCTGGATATAATGTAATTTTGTTAGATTTTCTCATTTCATTTCTTACATAATTTTTGCTGTTCCTGTTTCTTAATGGTGTCTGGTAGTTATTGTTCCTATTTTTTGGGAGTAGGGAGGATAATGTCACACCCATGGGACTCGCCTCCAATACATGTATACATGAGAAGGAGGTCTGAAATGGAAAAGGATGAACTTTACACTAATTTTGGGGCAGTAGTAAGTAGTAACCAAATTATGAATGAATGGTTGGGGAGAGACAAATGAGGAATTAGTTATGAAGATGGACAGCTGAAAACAGGAGAGTAGAGAAGGAATGGTTGTGGAAGATTTGCAAGAGAGGGAGGGAGGATATGATGAAGGGGTGGGGGCTGAGGGGAGGTAAACATTATGTAAAAGTTGTGTTATTCATACAACAATTTATACCACACTTTTTCCTTCTATCTCTATGACAGCACTCTTCACCCAACACATCCCATACTTTTCTCTCTTTTCTCTCTTTCTTTCTCATTGTTGTAAAATTTGTTGTACAAATAAGTGATGACATTATTCTATGTAAAATTATGGGGAGAAGTTTTGGGTGGTGGTATCCCTGGTGTCTGGAGAAAACATTGTGTCGTTTTGTTTTAGTTATCTTCTCTACTGTTTTCTGCATTTGATTCCTATCAACCAGAGGATTGCCGCTGCATTTCTTGGATATTGCCTTCCAAATATTATTAGTTGATTTTTAGTCTGTAACAGACAAGTTCCATTTATTTATATGATTTAGATTACATACTCAATACAAAATGAGTAACATATAGTTTTTTGGTCATTGGACTGATTTCTCTTACCTATTTTGCCATCTTTGCTCACCAAGACAAGAGATAACCACTGTTTTCATTCCTTGTTTCATGTTTTGTGGTTCTTATCTGTGTTGCTGTCTTGACTTGTACTGTATTTATCACTTGATGCTTTAGGTGGAGATGGTCCACAGCAAGAGACTTAATATGCAGAAGTTTCATTTAGAGGGCACTCCACGGAAGGTCCTTTATCACAATGAAAGCAAGATGTTGCTTGTGATGAGGACTGAACTGAATTGTGGTACATGTTTGTCTGACATATGTTGTGTGGATCCCCTAAGTGGGTCAGTACTGTCGTCTTTTAGACTTGAACTTGGAGAAACAGGAAAATCCATGGCATTAGTAAGAGTTGGAAGTGAGCAGGTGCTTGTTGTTGGAACTAATCTGTCTTCTGGTCCACCCACAATACCCAGTGGTGAAGCTGTAAGGTATGACATTTTGGGTCCGTTCAATTTGCAATGAAGTATAGTACTGGACAAAATAACTCTAGTTGTTCGATGATTGATTTTAAAAAATAATAATGGACAACACAACTTAGATGGTGTTGGACAGGACAAAAACTTCAGTATTTGTTACTCCATTAATCATGGGACATTTTGTCCCAAGCACAAAATATTGATGAGTAAACTTAATTGTACATATTAAGAGAAGAAATGCAAAGGAAATTACAATTGAAATGACAATGTAATGTAAACTTAAATGTACATATTAACATAAAGTGAATATCTCCAATGCTGGGGTGAAGTCTTTGGATTATCTAAAATTTATATAGTAATATATGCGTTTTACATCTTTATATTTACTTTGATAATCCTGTATTGCATGTATGATGGCGAAAAGTTAATATGTCCATACTGTTGTCCTTGAAATTTATGCACTTCACATTGATTACCATATTCTAATAGGTTGCTTCTTTGGCAGTTGCAAGGGTCGTCTTCTTGTTCTCTGTCTTGATCATGTGCAAAATTCAGATAGTGGTTCAATGACGTTCTGTTCAAAGGCAGGGTCATCATCTAAAAAAACTTCACCATTCCATGAAATTGTTACATATGTTCCTGAACAGTTATCGAGCAGTAGCCTTGGCAGCAGTCCTGATGATAATAGTTCTGATGGCATCAAACTTGATGAAAATGAAGTATGGCAGTTTCGATTGGCTTATGCAACTAAATGGCAGGGAATTGTACTTAATATCTGTCCGTATCTTGATCGTTACTTCTTGGCATCTGCTGGCAATGCTGTAAGTAGCAAAGCTCTTGCCTTTTCTCCATTCATTCTGTCACTTGGTCACTATCCCATCCTATCCCAAATTCTCTCTCTCCAAATCAGAAGATTTTGTATCTATTATCTACATTTGGTTTACACTGTCTTCTCATTACATTACTTTCTTGCTATTCAGTTCTATGTTTGTGGTTTCCCTAATGACAACGCTCAAAGAGTGAAAAGGTATGCTATGGGAAGGACGCATTACCTGATAACATCTTTGACTGCACATTTTACTAGAATTGCAGTTGGTGATTGTCGTAATGGTATCCTTTTATATTCTTATCACGAGGTGAGTGGTGATGACTCTCTTTACTGTATTTATTTTTCAAACTAAAAATTAAAGGAAAAAGAGGATGTTTTGTTTGTTTTCTGTTTTAGTTATTGAGGCTAACTTATCAAAGTTATCCTTTGTATTCCTTTTCTTCTAGCAGATGTTTGTATTTTTTTTGCCTCTTATCCCTCTTTTCATTTCCTTTTGTATTAGTTATCATATGATTGAGGTGCAAAAAGAGAAGCACGCGTTGGCTGCAGCATTGCATGTTTCTTGTTCTTAATCTCCACTTCCCCTTCTTATTTTTGGTCTTGATTTAGTTTAGAGAATTTATTTTCTTCTTTAATTTGTATTTTGCTCTTCCATCTTAATTAAATGTTTGTTTATATACAAAAAAAGTTATCTTGTATGTTTGGTTGTTTATGCTTCATAGATAAAAAAACATGGTCCTTTTGTAATGATATTTTGTTGTTGTTTATGATGTTCCTTCTTTTAAGAAAAACCACTTCTACTGAAATTGTTTACGTTGTATCTTCTATGCTAGGAAGCAAAAAAATTGGAGCTACTTTACAATGACCCATCACATAGAGTAGTTGCTGATTGCATTCTCATGGATGCTGATACGGCTGTTGTTTCGGATCGTAAAGGAAGCATTGCTGTTTTATGTTCAGATCACTTGGAAGGTATGCTTGAACTAAGCCTTTCATTTGTGTGATTTGAATCCTTATTTGCCACTTTCTAATCTAGGGTTTACTGTCTGTCTTTGAAATTTTATTTTCTGAGATCAGGGCTTTCAAAATATGAACTATTATGTTTTGCTAGTTGCTACTAATCAAAATATCCATTTATTACTTTTGGTTGTTAGATTTGATTATCTGAACTCAATAGAAGAACATCAAATCAATTTCTGTTAAAATATTTTGGCTGCTCAAATTATGCAGAGTTGTCTTCCTAGTTAATGGTGGAATATATACAAATTCATTTGAAAATACGCACCAGAGTATAGGACCTTGTAGTTTGTGCATGTTACTAGTATGATCCACCTTTCATATTGTAAGTGAATTGTGTTCTTTGTACCATGCTTAATGGTGTATACGACTTTATGTTTAATAGGTATGTGATGTTAGTGTTGCCTGTGTTTCACTTTCATATTGCAATGGACAATGCTGTTCAATATCATATGATAGAAGCCTATTTTTATGCTATTGACAAGTTAAAACTATTTGTTCATTTTTTTATATTCCACCTGAAAACAAGATTCCAACCATATTTTTGTTATTGCTGACCTGCATCAGACAATGCAGGTGGACAATGCAACATGACACTAAGCTGTGCTTATTTCACAGCTGAGATAGCCATGAGCATCAAGAAGGTATATGCTTTAGTGTCCTGGAAGGATGGTTATTAATATGCATTAATCTCAGCACCTTTTATATAAATTTGATTTGTTTGAAGCAGAGGTTGCCAAGTGCAGATGCAATGTGCTGTAATCAACCACTGTAATGATGATGTGAATTACTCTTCAAGAGATAGTTTTGATATAACATGAGATACTACTCATTATTCACTAAAATATTCAATAATAATTGTGTGCTATGCAATTGGGAGTTGTGTTAGAGCATGTTTCTCACATGTGGTTCAAAAGTATCAAATGACCTTAATGTGTTTTTGTTTTCTATTCTTTCAACTTTAGCTTTTCTTTATGTGATTTATGCACCAAAATGAATGTTCTGTGGCTTTCTGATTCTATAGTAATGGAAATGATGCTATACAGCAATAGAGTCAGATACTTGAACTGGAATCCTAAAATTATTGCTAGCAAAATATTAAGGCACACTCTTGTTCATAAATATATTATAAAAAAGTTCAACTCTTTGAGAAGTGTTCCAACATAGTCTTTGTAATGACTGATCAAGTGCATCTTGGTGCAGCACCTCATGCTTTATGGTTGATATATGTTTTGTGATTGGTGTAAAGAATTACACTGGCCAAAATCGAAGTGCTCTGCCATGTTTCACAAGGTCTCCCATTACTAGTCAAATGTTTTTTGGCATGATATCTTGGTGATTCTATACTTTGGATTAGCTTCTTCACTCTTAGGACATTGATAAGTTTTCACACCGATCATTTATTGTTCTTGGATTTAGTGATGTTTTGTTCTATAACTTATCAATTTATAACCACTCATTCCCTCCCCCCTTTAATTTGTTTCTATGTGCAATTTAAATTTAAATTTAATTTAATTTTTTTTTTTTTATTGCAGGGTTCATATTCATACAGACTTCCAGCTGATGATGTTTTGCAAGGTGGAAATGGCCCCAAGACAAATTTTGATTCATTACAAAATACTATCATTGCCAGTACCCTGTTAGGAAGCATAATGATCTTCATCCCTTTATCAAGGTACCAATATATTTTGACAGTAACTCAATAAATATCAAGGTGAACAATTTTTGGGATCAGTTTGGCCATTGCCTGGAACTTTTTCTCATGTATGAAGTTAGTTGATATAGATTTATAGCAGTCCAGGTTTGGCTAAATAGTACTTAAAAGATTTTGTAGTCCATTTTAAAATGTTAGATGTGTTTTATAGGATGATTTTTATTAAAAAGATAATCATTTATTACTTTTGGGGGAAAACAAAAGCTTTTCTCAGAAGTTGTGATGAGATAATGCAGAGATTAAACCACAAAATATGGCACTCTTCCCAAGATTTTTACAGATCATGCCCAATTGTAAATCTGTATTTTTGGCAAGTTTGCTAGTTTTTGGTATTGCACCAGAACTTAAATGGCAGTTGTAAATCTGCACGGACTTGTTAGCCACCCTCGTCTAAATACTTGGAGGAGCAGAGAATCAGAACCCTGAATGGGCATGACTTGCATGTAATGTAGGCATAACTACCTGCCTATGTGGCAATGGCCTGAGGAATGAGAAGCAGGGAATCAATTAGAGGCAGAGAAAATTATAAGGGAAGGGGATCAAAGTATCTCGAATACAATATTCTATTATTTAAGTTAAATGATAAAAATATAAAAAATTTAATATGCTTGAAGCCTTGGATCTGCAGTTTTATGTTTCAGTGATATTTTATTTGTAATTTTCATCTCATTGACACTGGTATATCATCGATATCAGCAGCCATAGAGAAGTAACTACATGCATACAGTTTCACCTTATTTTTTTATTCATCTCTATTGCATCCAATTTACATGGGGTGGAATGTGGATGACCCTTCTTGCGCTATTCAGATATTTTATTGTCTTGACAATGACATGGTTGACCATGTGTTCCGATATAGGAGCTTTATTTTTTTTTTTAATTTTATTGCATTTTAGTGATTTAGCATTGAAAATTACATGAAACATTGACTTCCATCTAAATCTTCACATGCTCCTGTTATCTGCTGAGAATAGAATTGGCCATTGAGGATTCAATCCAACTGAATATATGGATAAAAGATAATATAGTAGCAGTTAATATTTATTCCCACACTGATGAGGGATTGTGGAATGCTCATTTGTGTTGGTAGTATGTCATTTCCGTGCACATTACTTTGTTTTGGAAATGTGAGTGTTAACAAACTTATTTCAACAAACCATACTTGTAATCTTGTTCTGTAATAGTGTTCTGTTTGTTAGAATACATGAATTGTATCTTGGAGTATCTTAGATTATCTTTTAGGATTAGTTTTACTATTTCCGATTATCTCTTACAATTGGTTATCAAATTTCCTTATGTTGTTATTTGTTTCCCTAAATAGTTAGGATTATGATTAGTATAAAGTTTTAGTGGTCTGGGTTTTATACCCACATCAATACATTGTAATGCATTTCTTTCATAATAGAACATTATAAGTCTCTCTTCTCTCAGGACCTAAAACTCCATAATTTCAGCACTGTTGAAATTTTTAGATGCTGTGAATTAAAATCTACAATCTGCAACTTTCAGTGGATTGATAAGTTGTGGGAGGCGATGTTCTAGTGCTTTGGCTTGGGTTTGAGTTTTTGACATGTCTCAGAAACATCATTTATCTTGTGTGCAGGGAAGAATATGAGCTCTTAGAAGCAGTGCAAGCAAGACTTGTTGCTCATCATTTGACAGCGCCTGTTCTAGGAAATGATCATAATGAGTTTCGCAGTCGCGAAAATCAGGTAAGGACTTCACTTCAGTTTATTATCTTATGATGATTCATTTTCATTTCATTTTCCCTCTTCTTAAAACAAATAATTGCATCTACACAACTGCACATTGATTGAACACGGTTGACTCAATCATTACATGAAATAGAGTTTGCCATTCATATCCTTGATTCATTTTTTTTTTCTTTGGTGCGTGTCTATTTGAAGGAAATACTTTACATACTAGCTTCCTAAGAAAGTATTCTTAAAAGGGAAACAGAATTATTTCCCAAAAAGAATATGCAGTGAAACATGCTTTCTTACATCTATTTTATGTTAGGTTCGAGTACCCAAGATACTTGATGGTGACATGTTGACCCAGTTTCTGGAGCTGACAAGTATGCAGCAAAATATGATTTTGTCGTCAGAGCCACCGGATATGGTAAAACCAAGTTTGAAGCCCCTCCTAACCTCCCATGTTTCTGTAAATCAGGTGGTTCAACTTCTTGAACGAGTCCATTATGCTCTGAACTAAATACACCTTTCTTCCCGTTCCCACGGTACCCAGTACGCGGAACATGCATATGCAGTTCCAAACAATATTGTCCGTCAGCGGTTGTGTGACGTAACCTCACAAAGTGTTGAACATGTTACTCGTCAACTGTGCAAAGCTAACAATCAAGTTGTAACAACAGCTGCACAGTCAGCATCACAGAGTCTCTTGCCTCTGTATTTGTTGTATTTTTCATGAATTGTACCGTAGGAAAAGGTCATTGGTGCAATAAAATGTATATTATTAAAATTAGTGAGAGAAACATTCTTTTTAGTAGTTGTTTTTAAAATATTGTATATTTAATAAAATTATTTTCGTGTGAACTTTTTCTTAAACAACAAATTTATTACCAAATCTCAAATCCTAAACCCTAAACATTATTTATGAACTATTGGAAACTAATTCTAAATAATTGAAAGACCCAATATATAAGAACTGCATTTTTATGTAAGAATAAAAACACACATACCTACTTCATTTGATATCTCTCTCATAAACGTTATTCATAGCAGCTTTAAACCTTACACCGTAAATCTTAAACAAACATTGTGTAAGATGGAAAGGAAAAGGAAGTGGAAAACTAATCAAGGGAGGAAAGGAAAAGGCAATGAAACAACAACAAAAGAGAACAAGACTTTGTAAGTCTGGTAAGCAATATGCAAATTATGATACAAAACCTTCTTCCTAATTTTTGGTAAGAAATCGTAAAACTAAGTCATGTTTTTTTTTAATTTTTGTCAAATCATGTTTCTTTCATTTTTTTTTTTTTGTTAAACCATGCTTCTCACATTTCTACTTAACAATGTTTTGCAAGTATGTCATTTGCTAGAAAGTATGGTGAAATCTTGAAAATCTTATAAATGATGCTTTGGATAATTTTGTTAGTAATTTTTAATTGTATTTTGGTTGATGGTAACTATTATTTAGTTTTGAATTAAATTTCTCATGTAAAACTTTTACAATTAGTAATTACTTTAATGGAATAAGAAGGATTCTATCCTGTTATTTTATTGATATGCTTTAAAACCTCCATTAAACAATTTTACAATTCATGATGTCATTATCACGACCACCATCACGGTTATCACTATGACCATCGTCCACCACCACCAACAAGGCTACCATCATGATTGTCGTCTCTGTTGTCATCATTACTACCACTTCAGTGGTGGTGGCAGCGTCGTCACCATCACCATGACCATCGTTGTCGTCACTAACAAGGTCACCATCATAACCACTGACCCCACCAACAGAGCTACCATCATAATTGTCATCCCCGTTATTGCCGTCACCACCACCACCACCTCGATGGTGACAGCGGCGTCGCTACCACCAACAGGACCACCGTCACCACCACCACCAATAAAGTTATCATGGTTGTTATCCCCATTGTTGTCATCACCACTGCCTCGGTGCTGGTGGCAGTAACAATGGAAACAACGACCATGATGGCGGTGGTGATGGTGACCCTGTTGATGATAGTGGCAAAAACGACGATGGTAACCATGTTGATGGTGGTGATAATGATGATGGTGATAGATACAATTGCATGTAAATGTAATGAAACATGTACAATAATTATAATTATGAGATATATAATTGTATATGATGAAAATCACATTTAATTTTAATTTAAAATTATATCTAGACTATTAATATTTAATTAATGATTATTATTTAAAATTTTCATATTTCATAATAAACAATATTTTTATCAAATTTAAGCCACAAATATACCCAAAGATGATAACACGTTGATTAAAAAATAAATTTCAGTAATAATTTTTTTAAAAAATAAAACAACAGAATTTTACTAATAAAAAATTTAAATAAATTATTTAATATTTTCATTACTACTAATATCAAATTTATAATGAATAACAAATCACTTAAAACTATACCTAGCTAATTTTAAAAAACATTAACTAATTACAAATTCAATATAAACATATTTAATTTACCTATACATGTATCTACAATAAATTCATAATAGGTTAAATTTTTAAATAATAAATTTTCTACCAAATCCTAAACTCTAAACATTATTTATGAATTATTGAAAACTAATTCTAAATAATTGAATAACCTAACATTTAATTTAACTTTAAATATATCTACAAATAACTAATTTAACTTTAAATATATATTACCATTTTAATAACAAGTGGTGGACCACGGACCAACTCGTAGGAAGCGAAAAATGCCATCGGTCTGGCAACAATTGCAGCGTAGAAAATGCCTTTGGTCTGGCATATCCTGCCTGGCAAAGGAATTGGTGGATGGTTAAGCGTTTTTTTGAGAAACTGACACGTGGATTAAATGCGTTAGGAGGTGGAAGACAACATTAGTTAGGGTTTTTTAAGGGGGTTTGTAGTAAAAATAATTCATATATAATAATATGTTTTAGTATAAACTCATCTTATGTAACTTGTTTTATTGTAATAATTAGATATAAAAAATTATCTTTAAGGAAAAAAAATACTTTATTGTCTATTTATTCATGAGAAGTGTTATGATTATATTTTTATACACATTTTTTTGATGTATTTTTTTTTATTAGTTGAAATTTATTAAAAATTATAAAATTAACAAATAGTCATTAAATAGGATGTGAGACTCACCAAATTTAACATGAAGACTATTTATTTTTTTGATTTTTGATAAATTTTTACCAATTAAAAAAAATGTATTTAAAAGAGTGTGTTACTAACCTTTCTCATTATTCATTATTCTCTCTAGTTGGATATGCTATTGCTCATTAGTGTGATTGTAATCAAGCTAGTCTGTCTAGATTAATTGTGCTACTTAAAATATACATAGTCATAATCATAGCCATAGTGTGAAATTGTAAATCCTTTGAAAGAAATTCCTACACCAAGAGAAAATGAAAATAAAGTGATTCTGAAAGCAAACCAAAAAGGTTCAGTTAATTCTCACATCTTCTCTATCTGTATTGAAACACAGGAGGTGCTCGTTTGGAAGAGAGAATTAAAGTTGTGGTTTAAAATTATAATTTTAAATCTGTTAAAACTAAAATAAAATAAAAATTGAGATTATGGCTCTGTATTTAATTGGAATTCTAATTGGAGGATATTGTTAGCAACAAGAGCTCACAGTCACTGAACAATGGTCAAAAGAAGGAACACGCCTCTTGGCAGAGACGGATCTGCGGGGGGCAAGCGGGGCTTCAGTCCCCCCTCCCTACGGTCTTTTTTTTTTTTTTTTTTTAATTATTTAAGTTATTTACATTAAAAAATATATTTTAACTTAAAATTATATAATATACTAATTAATAGATATGAGAAGTAAAAAAAAAAAAAATTAAGTTAACATGTATTTAAATTTTTTTTATTAATAAATCATATCTTAATTTTATATTTAATAAATATTTGGTTTCATTACATTTTTATTTTTATTTTTGACAAATTTTATTTTTAATAAATTAATTTGACACTTTTCATTTACAATTTTTTAAAATTTTATAAATTTTACTCTATTATTTTATTCTTACATCACATTATTACATATTTTATTCTCAATTTTTTTTAAAAAATGACAAATTTTATAGTCATTTTTTATTTTTTATTTTATATTAATTTTTTTAAAAAAAATTTATCTTCAATTTATATAAAATAAATTATAACCCCTCCCTACTTAAATTCCTGATATCTGCTTGCTTGTTGGTATAAACATTTTCCCGTGCAAAAGTATGTTTGACATTAAAATGCTTATTACAGTTGGTTGTTCTTCACATGTTGACAATCAAAGAATATAAAATATTGATTGTCAATGTGAAACATGATCACACCCACATTGCTTTGGACCACAAACCTACCGATTTATATGTTGCTAAGGGATAATAACTGATACGATTATAAAACATTCCTTATCTCGTCAAAAATAGAATTGGTTCTTCTTTATTATTTAGATTCTAATTCTAATTTCCTTAAACTAGCTACAAGAATTCCACTCTATTATAAAGGAGGCAATGCTAGAAATACAAATAATCATACATTCTTCATTACTTTCTCTCATATTAAGAAGAAAGTTCACTCAAGAATCAAGTAAGTTTCTCATGGATTGAATATATCCACTGATTTCATTGTCATTGCAATGTTACGACGTCACTGGTCATCAGTAATGCACAATTCTTGCATACTTTTGGTCCCACCTTTATTTCGTTTATCACCCTTAGTTGTAATATATATATATATAAACAAGACACTAATTTTAATCATTAAAATTTAAAAATATTAAGGGTGAGAATGAAATACAATTATTTTAAAGTTATTCTCAGTGTAACTTATTACTCCTCATAATATGTGTGTGTGTGTTTATTTGAATCCACCAGCAAATGAATTCAACTCTTCATAATTTTATATATCACAATCAAACATGTAGATATCTTTTTGTGAAAGAATCAAATCGGTAGATATTATTAAAAACCTAATGTAAATGTTATATTTAATTAATTTAAATGCTCTTATCACTATATATAAGAAATAAGAATTGTGTAATATTCTATAAAAAAAAAAAGAGTTGTGTACTAGGCCGGCAAGAACAAATAGCATGATCTTGCTAGCCGACATCATCAATATTCAATAAACTTAAAAAACCTGCAACTTCACACACATATCACATGATATAAAATAATAACTATTATAATAAGTATATATCTTAGATGATGAGACTTGAGAGAGATAAGAGAGAAAATGAGAGTTATTTTTATGAATCTAAGACTTCACTGAAAACTCTCCACCACCCTAATAGATGAAAATGAGAGATTTAGTAATTTGTTTTTTTTTTTTTGAGTAATGAGAGATTTAGGTGTTGTTTAGTTTATAACTTACTTTTAATTAAAAGTTTGTTCAAACTTATTAGTAAAAACTTTTTTTAAAATAAAAAATATTTATTTTTAATGAAAAAAAATAAAAAATAAAATTTTTTATAATAAGTCACTAAAATTACTTATGTGAATTTTATTTTCATATTTTCTATTCGAATCTCAATCAAACTAAATTTTAAAATAATTAGTATTAATAATTAATTTATTAATTTTTATTAATATAAGAGTCAAATTCAAATACGTCTTATATTTTTACTTTAAAGAATTTTTAAATTAAAAAATATATATATTAATAAATATTTTTTTATTAAATTTTTTAAATTCTTATTTTTAATTTTAACTTAAAAAGATAAAAAAATGGAGTAATAAATAAAATAAATAAATTATAAAGAATACATATTCTACTGTGATAAATTCGTTGGCCAGCAAATCCGTTGAATATTGCATTCATTGGGGCTGGCAATGTAAGCAAACTTGTTGAGACCACTAGTTTGTGCCGCACTTGGTACGAAATCTACCACATTACCGTGATGTACGGGAGTTGCAATTATTAGATTTTAATATATACAAAGTGTGTGTTTGGTTGGTTTACTATTCTGATTCACGTTCCAGAAATTCATTATTAAGTCAAAATGCATACATAAATGATAAATCTATAATACACTTAGCATTTCTTTTGATAAGTTTTTCATAAGGATTTTTTTTGAGGAAAAAATATAAAAAAATTAAATTAATTTATTTATAAATTAAAAATGACCTGTTTCTTAGTTAATTTATAAAAGTTTTTTATATATTTTTTTAAAATATATGTTTGGATAAATATTTTTAAAAAAAATTCTTTATAAATTAATTTTTTTTTCATAATTGGAGAATTTATTTGAAAAAAGTTATATAAATTAATTATTAGATAATTCAATTTTAAGAAGAACGTTATAAAAATACTCCAAGCTGCATGGATAAGGATCTAAATCTCTTTACTTGGTTATATTTTTTATTATTTATCTAATATAAATTTTTGTTTAGATTAATTAGGTTAATATTTTTTTATAAGTAACAATCGATTTTGATATCAATGAATTAATTTATTACATATGTACATCCGATTTAATCAATTGAACTAAATCTCTTAATAATTAATTAATTATTTTTAAAGTGAGTAAATAGAAAATTATATAATACTACTATTAGTTTAATTTAATTAAAATGAATCATAATTTAAACCTGTTGAAGTTATACTCATTTAGTACATTCATCTCAAACATTTCTTCCTTAATTATAACGGTTACATTGCTTAAACAAACAAATTATAACATGGGAACAGCGTGTGGTTATGGTTATGGAGGAGGAATAGCCGATGCCCTAAATGCTAATTTCTATGGAAATGGCACTCAAACTTTGGTTCTAGCTCACGGATTTGGCACTGATCAAACGGTGTGGCATTATCTTGTTCCCTTCCTTGCATGCTACTTCAAGGTGCTGGTTTTCGACTTGGCTTTCGCCCCAAATGTAAGTTCTTCACTTTATGACTCAAAGAAGTATTCAACTTTCGATGGATATGCTCATGACTTGGTGTGCCTTCTTGATGAGCTCAATTTGAATGAAACTATTTACGTGGGTCATTCCATGTCTGCCATGATTGGATGCATAGCTGCTACAAAGAAACCTCAACTCTTTCAACATCTAGTCCTGCTCGCTGCTTCTCCAAGGTGATCTCAATCACATTAATTCACTATCTGCATGTTTTTATTTTATTATTTGATGACCACTTGTGAATTTAGGTACTTGAATGAAGAAGGGTACGAAGGAGGGTTCAGTAGAGCAGAACTGGACACAATCTTTGAATCAATAAAGAAAAACTATTCAGAGTGGGCACACGGCTTTGCTCCAACGATCCTGCTGCAGTTGCTGAATTTGAACGCAGTCTGCTGAGAATGAAACCAGAAGTTGCACTAAGTGTTGCTAAGACAGTGTTTCTAAGTGACCTCAGATGGGTTCTGCCACGAGTTCATCATCATGTGCCTGCTTCCACCATTATTCAGACCAGTGAAGACCCTATTGTTCCTCTTAATGTTTCCTTTTACATCAACAAAAAATTGGGTTCTAGTTCCCTACTCATAATTCTAGAAACTCAAGGCCATTTCCCTCAGCTCACAGATTATCATTTGTTGTTGCAAGTTCTTAAGGACTCGTTGTCTCTCTGAAGTGACACTATTAATTAATATTTAACAAGTCTGATCGAGTTGTATGGTATCAAATTAAAACATCCTAGTACTGTATAGTGTATATGATTAAAGAATAAGGGGGAAATGGGTGATAATTGAGTACGTGTGTGAAATGTAATAACCTCGATTAAAAGAAGTGATGTGTTGTGAAAATATTATATGTTGTCATTTCTAATTATTCTTATTTTAATTTGTCTTCTAAGAATACCTTTAATTAAAATATTACTCTGTATTTTTATTCTGTTGCCATTTTTATATCTTAAATATTAATAGTTATAGTAGTTAATAGCAATTTACACATCAACTGATTGGGATTCACATGATACTCACCCATGCATATAAGATATTTGAAAGGTAATAAACTATAAATATGACATATTTTATAAATAATAATAATAATAATAATAATAATATTATTATTATTATTATTATTATAATAATAATAGACAAACAATTATAAATTAAAATATTCAAATTTCTACTTCACTCACACATCTATTATTGAAATGTGTGTTGGTTTAATACTTGTTTTCAGAAAATTCTACTGGCACTACAGTGCTTGTGATTGTGGTTAATTTCGACCTCATGCGTTTGTCTTGTTGTTCTTTTCCTGCTTCCATCAATATTATCCCCCTTCATCCTTTTCCTGCAAACTCTGCAATCACTTTCAACGGTGCGTGCGTGTGCAGCGTGCGGTAGATTGGTGGCAGAAATGGGTAAAATTGGATTTGTTTTGATTAGCCCAACTAGCACGATATCCGTCACTTTGCACGGATATTTAACAAAAGACGAATTAAAGTACTTTCAATTTAGAAAATAAAATTAAAATAAAAAATAACAATTAAAAGAAAAAAGATATTGTAATCATAGTAATTATTTTAAATAAAAAAATATATATATATATGATGATAATTGTGAATATCCATAACAACGGAGTAAAATGTGAATATATATATATATATATATATATATATATATATATATATATATTATTTCTTTTATCGTTTCCATATAACTAAAAATTATTTCTTTTTTTTTGGGAAATATTAAAATATGTAATTTTTTTATAGAATAGACATGATAACCGAGTAAAGTAAGAATGAGTATGTTATCCCGTGTTCAATTATGATAAGAATGAGTATGTTATTTTGTGTCTTGTCGTCCTTATTTAGTCCTCATCATTATTTTTGCTCCCATCTCTTTTTATCTGTGATTTTAATCGTGAATAAAATTTTATATTTATCTAGTGCTCATTTAAAGTTGGATAAATTCACTCTGTTCTTGGTTCATCCTTATTCACTAAAAATTGCTAGTTATTATTTCAAAAAAATATATATGTAATAATTTTAAATTTAAAACTATTTCTAGATAACATTAAATTAAATCATAAAAATGCAATGATTTAATATATATATATATATATATATATATATATATATATATATATAAAGTATTAAAAAATATATATATAAAAAAAACAAAGTAAAATGAAAGAGAATTTTTTAGTATAACTAAAAGAAATTTAAGATATATAATAGAAAAGAAAATTAGAGTTTTTGACATGAAAAATATAAAATAAATAAAATTTTACACAAATAATACATTTAAAAAATTATTTACTTAAATGATACAAATCACTATAAATTGACTTAACAAAGACGTGTAAATTTATTTATTTTTAATTTAGAAAATAAAATTAAAATAAAAATAATAATAATTAAAAGACAAAAGATACTTTAATCGTATCTAAATATGTAATTATTTTAAAAAATGTATGATAATGATTGTGAATATGCATGACAACGGAGCAAGACGTGAACATATATGTATATATTATTTCTTCTTTCGTTTTCATTTTCACTTAATAAAATTAAAACAAAAAATAAAATAATTAAAAATTACCCTTTTTTAAAAGATTAAAATATCAAAATATGTAATTTTTTTATTGAGTAGACATGATAACTGAGTAAGATAAGAATGAGTATGTTGTCTCGTGTCTGGGTGTTCCCATCCTAGTCCTCGTCATCATTTTCACTTTCATCTCTTTTTGTCTGTGATTTTTATCGTGAAGACAAATTTATATTTACCTAGTACTCATTCAGATTGAGTAAATTTATTCCGTCATCGGGCCATCCTTATTTACAATATTTCAGAAAAAAAAATCATAAATCTTAACTGTAGAAAATCAGGATAAGGATCAATTTCTCAATTGAATAGTAATTTGTATCATTTAAAAAATAAAACAAAAATGTAAAAGAAAGATAAAAAGGAATACAAGCATTTTGTAGAAAAATAAAAATGAGAAAGAGGGAGAGCGAAAATAATAAAAATAAAATAAAATAAAGGAAGGGTGATACAGGAGACAATAGAGGGAGAGAATGATGATGAAAAAACAATTTGATCTTTTTTTTAAAAGTTATGTCCAAATTATGAGTGAAAAGATAATAATGAAAAAAAAAAACTTATGAGAGGATGACACTTATCCTGGTGTACATCTTTTTAATAATAATAATAGATAGATTGTGTTAAAAAAATACAAAAGTAATAATTTTGAATAAGCATGGTAATGGAACACAATAAACATGTATGTCATTCCTCGTTATTGTTTATGATTTTGTCTTCAACTCTTAGCGATGATAAATTTTTTTTAGACGTAATTTTTATTTTTAATTTAGAAAACCAAAAATAAAATAAAAGATTAAAAGTATATTTTAAATCTAACCACATATATAAAACATAAGAATAAAAAAAATATATTTGATGATATAAGGAAAAAAAATTAAAAGGGTAAAAATGATATTAAATAAAAAAAAACAAATCTAAAAAATAGTCATAATTTTAAATGAATAAAAAATAATGAAAAATATGTAATTATTCAAAATATTGTATTACTTTTCAATATAGATAATAAGATATTTTTTAGAAATAAAAAACCTAAAACATTAATATAATAATAACATAAATATATAAAAAGTGTAAAGTTGTAAAAAAAATTATAAAAGGAAAAAAAGTTATAAGAAAATAAAAAAAAAATAAAAAAAGAAGAAGAAGAAGAAAGAAGTAAACGTAAGAGGAAAGATTTAAAAAAAAAACTCAAAAAATAAGAGAAAAATATTAAATGATCTAAGAAAAAAAATTAAAAGGATAAAAATAATAATTAAATAAAAAAAATCTTAAAAATAGACATAATTTTAAAATAATAAAAAATAATGAGAAAATATGCCATCATTTAAAAATTTGTATAACTTATTTAATATAAATAATAATATAAAAAAATAAAACAGTAATATAATAATAAAATAAAATATATAAAGTAGAAAGTTTTAAAAAAAATTATAAAAGAAAATAGAAAAAAAGTTATACGAAAATGAAAAAATAGAAAGAAAAAAAAGTAGTAAGAAAAAGATTAAAAAACAAAAAGAAAATAGAAAAAAAAGTAGTACGAAAAATATTAAAAAACAAAAAATTAAGAAATGAATAAAAAAAAATAATATAGCAAATTGACCAAATTATTATTAGATTTGATTAGGTGTCAAAAAATTAAGAAAGATTAGTTTGGTAATTTTCTATGTACATCCTTTTTATACATAGTTATAGTTATAGATAGATAGAAGATGGAAATATAAGTCTATTCCTATGCAGCCCTTGCTATTCCCAAATCCTAATTTGCTAAGTTCACCACCAAAAAGATATGTTTGGTTGTCCGTTTCAAAAGTATTTTGGGTTCTGAACATACTTCCTACTTTTGAAGAGTAAATTCAGTTTCATAACATATTTGGTTATTCTTTAAAAAATTACCTACAATACGTGGGTTATATATAATTTTTATCTACTTATAAACTACTATTTATATTATCTTCATTCCAATATAATAATGCTTTAGATTTTCGTTTTATTTCATAACTGTTAAGAGTTAGAGTTTTATAAATTTCAAGTTTATTATTTATTATTTTTTACATATGGTCCTAAATAAAAATGAAGTAGGAAATAAATAATGTACACTTAAGAATTAATTTCACTACGTGGTCGGGTGTGATCGGAGGGAATGAAGTGTTGTTTCCCTCCACAAGTAAAAAAGAAATCTGAAAAAGAAAAAAAGGGAATTGTTGGACACCGTGCAAAAATCAAGCATTTTGCTTGTTATTTCACGCGCCCTCTCTCCAGTTGGACCTCCTCCTCTTTCTTCGTTCCTCACTCACTGCAACGGCGCCGGAGATTCGTCGCTCCCCTTCTCCACCGCCGCGATGGGCGCCAATTCCATGCTCTCCGAGTCCTCTCAGGATCTCGACGACCAGATCTCTCAGCTCATGCAGTGCAAGCCACTCTCCGAGCAACAGGTTCCTTTCCATTTCCTTCGATCTGCTTCTTTTCCCCACCAACACGCCGTGCGTGTCTCCAATTTCCCCCGATTTGTCTATTTCTTTCCTTTTCGCGCCCGATACGAGTTGTTTTAACGCTGCGTCTGTTGTTTTCGCGAAATGGCGACTCAGATGCGACGATTCGTTGCTTTTCACACGATGTGGAGCGATTAGGAGGAGATTAACAGTGTTTGTTCACTGATAAATGATTTTTGGATGTGGAATCTGCTTTTAGGTGCTTTTCGGATGAGTTTCGTTGGCGGAGATTGTCTCAATGTCCTCTTAGAGGTTACTGAGATGTTATGTTATGTTAGGTGTTTGGTAGGTTGATGTTTGAAAAACGTAGGTTTTCTGCATTTGAAACTGTCCAATATCGGAAATTGGATTTTTCTGTTTCGAACTTGTAATTTGAATCTTAACGCTGATTATGGTTAAAGATTTCTTAGAATAAAAGAAAGGGATGCTGGTGCTTGATATACGTTGCAGGGGTACTACTTTAGTTTAGCGGTCTCGCCTAGTTTGTCACTCTTATTGCAGCAATATTGCTTCATTTCTCTTTCTTTGCAAAGGATCTCATCTCACTAAGTTTGTTTACTTCAAATGTACTAAGATGGGGAAAATGTCTGGATTTCATTGCTACATTTCATTTTAGGAAAGGTTTTGCCATCATTTCATTTTATGTTGATTGTCTTTGTATTGTTTGTTTTAAGCAGTCATGTCCTTTTATGAGGAGATATCTCAAATATCATTCACTCCTTGTTGAAAACAAATATGTGAAAAATAAACACATGATTTTGTTTTCTGCTCTGCCTGTAGGTCAGAGGTTTATGTGAGAAGGCTAAGGAGATTTTAATGGATGAAAGTAATGTTCAGGTGCAACCCTTTCTTCCAGTCTTTTAACTTATGCCTTAATTTTGATTGATGTTGTTTTCTATTTCTTAAACATTGATATTACTTGCATGACTGCTGGTTCAGTTTGCTGTTTGCTTTGCATGAATCACTTGTTAAGTTGGAAATTTGCTATTGAACTTTATCTTTTCATCCTGTGTATGGGTTCATTGATCCATTCATCTAATGCCATTGCTTTTAAATTTTAATGCATGTTTTCTGAAGGGGGATCTAATTCGTTCAATCTTTCATGAAATTCTTAATTTGCTTTTGCTATATAGCTGTTTGTCTCTAGTCTTTACCAATTATGTCACTTTATTTCAGTGCATCTGTTATTACTAGTTTCTTTCTTATAGGGAGAAAACACTAATTTTTTCTTGGGGGTTTCTCTCCTGTGCCACAGCCTGTTAAAAGCCCTGTGACAATTTGTGGCGATATTCATGGGCAGTTTCATGATCTTGCTGAACTGTTTCGAATTGGAGGGAAGGTATAATTTCTGACTATGGATTTCTTTTTGTTTTCAATTTTCTGTTTCAGCCGGGGAATGTCTTAACTAAACTAATTGAGACCTGTCAAAGAAAAAGCATTTGAAGATTGAAGTGCTTCAGAGGTATTGAGGAGTAAATTGTAAAATTCAGGAACTACTCATTGACTCTGCTGTGACCCTAATGTTTTGTTAAAGTTCATTAACATTTTATTTTTTTTAAATGCAATATGTGAAATATTTTTTTGTCAGCTTCTGGGTAATATATTTTGCTGAGTATTTAGGTATGGATTCTAAATATACCTGTTTTGTTTACAGTGTCCAGATACTAACTACTTGTTTATGGGTGATTATGTGGACCGGGGTTATTATTCAGTTGAGACTGTAACAGTAAGTACAACTACAACCAAGATAAACTTGTTTGATTTTCTCCACTTTTGGATGGTTATTTTTTGAAAAATTGTTGTTCTCTCTCTACCCCCAAACCTCTGTGGGGTACATTTCTGTGTTATTCATGCATCTGTGACCACATATCAGGTAGGAAATTGCTCTCAAGTGGTAGTTAATGAAGTTTGTATGAGCTTTGAGCTTTGTTTAAGTCGTCTCTTGCTGTTAGGATGTAAATAGAAAATGGGTCTATGCCCAAGTGTAGATAGTTCAGGGTTTAGAATGTGCTGCAAAGGTGAATAAGAGAATTCAATCATACAGCAAGTGTTTTTCAGTGTGTCAATATTTAGAAGACTCACAGAGATGAAAGGTGGATTATGTATGCATCAAAATCATGTAGAAGAAGTTTGCATTATCTTATGATCATTTTAAGATTATTTATTCAATTTCAGCATCAACTTTTCAACTTGTGAGCTGTGAATATTAGATAGGGATAGTTTCACATACAATCTTAGGCATTGTGGTGGTTTAAAAGAAGTCATAATTTTTCTTTGATTGACAGTGTATGTTAGACATACTAATTAGTTATTCTATACAGCTCCTTGTAGCACTGAAAGTTCGGTATCCTCAGCGAATTACTATTCTTAGAGGAAACCATGAAAGCCGTCAGGTTTGTGTTTTAACTCTTTCAAAACTATAAATTTCTTTCTGAACTGTAGTTGTTTGTGAATGGAAGTTGGCACATAAATTAGCTATCTTGGAGGCTTTGTATTTGTATGATAAATTGTTGTTTCTAAACATTTTTAGCTGTGATTTGAAGACTTGTATGGGTGGTTGATGTTTATTATCTGTTGAGCTAATTGTTCCTTTATCATCTTTTACTGCAGATTACTCAAGTATATGGATTTTATGATGAATGCCTTAGAAAGTGAGTTTTCAACACCTTCATTTATTGGTTCTATGTAGCAAAAGTGAAAATTTTACAGGTTCTAAGGATATTTGCTTTCTAGCTTTTAACAATATGATATTTTGTTTACTGTTAATTTTCAGGTATGGTAATGCTAGTGTTTGGAAGACCTTTACAGACCTTTTTGATTTTTTTCCATTGACTGCATTGGTTAGTATCTTTTCTCATTGTAGTTTTGTCTTTTGTTTGTGATCTTAAGTGTATCTCATTCACACATGTCAGTTATTATGTAAATTGAAAATTTAGAAATTGGGAGGAATTTTTGGATTATATTTACTTTCTCATTTTGCAATATCAATTGGAGTTATCAGTATTTCCTTTTTTTAAAAGGCTCAGAACTCTGGTGTCCACTTCTTTTACATGTGACTGTTTCCTCATGAAGTTAAATTCAACACTACGCTAACATTGCTCTTTATATTACTGTCTTACGACTTATCTGAGCTGTACCCATTTCATGAAAGATAAACTAGCCTAAATCTGTGTGTTAAATTGAGAAAATAAAATGCTTCAACTTTCAAGGGAGTAGACTGTGATAATAGATTAAGATATAAAGGGGTAAGTTTTAACAAATATATGTAGCTTGCTTAGATATGGATATGATGATATTATATTTCTAGATATGGAAGTTTTCTAACATATTTTCTGTTAAAAAGATTTTTGAAAATTTCAAAACTAGGCATGATTAGCTTGTAATTTCACTCAACAGATTTGTCTAGTTATTGTCTTTTGTGACTAGTTCAATTAAGGTAATAAACATGGAAGTTGTTCAACAATCAATCTAACATGTTTTATTTTAGAGTGCACAAGCACGATAAAACCAATTAGAATTGTTAGTTAAAATTTTAGTTAGAGGCTTTTGATCACTCAGCTACTAATTTATTTTAGTCCATTCCAGGTTGAATCAGAAATATTCTGCTTGCATGGTGGACTGTCACCTTCAATTGAGACACTTGATAACATAAGGAACTTTGATCGTGTTCAAGAGGTCCCTCATGAAGGCCCCATGTGTGATCTATTGTGGTCTGACCCAGATGACAGATGTGGCTGGGGAATTTCTCCTCGTGGGGCTGGATATACCTTTGGCCAGGTAATCATAGCTTTAATTTTTTACTCTAAATTATTGAATGCTATTCTGAAGCATTGAGAGATGAGAGATCTATTACTGTTTTTGTATTATTTGATTTTGATTCCAATTGACATTATTTCTTTCAGGATATATCTGAACAATTCAATCACACAAACAGCCTTAAGTTGATTGCTAGAGCTCATCAGCTTGTTATGGATGGATTTAATTGGGCTCATGTAATTGTTGTTCTTATGGATTCTCTTTCATTTGCTCGCCTTAGAATTATAGTTGTAAAGTTTTAGATGTGCGTTGTTTTTGTTGAAACAGGAGCAAAAGGTGGTTACCATTTTTAGTGCACCTAACTACTGTTACCGATGTGGGAACATGGCTTCCATATTGGAGGTTGATGATTGCAAGGGCCACACATTTATCCAGGTCTTTTTCTGTCATTTAGATTTCAGAATATAATTTACTTGGTGAAATTATGTTAACTTTATTCTTGATCCTTGGATTATCTGTGAATAAGTTTGAAATATTTCTTGCAGTTTGATCCTGCTCCTAGGAGAGGAGAACCTGATGTGACTCGTAGAACGCCTGATTACTTCTTATAATGTAGCGGTTGAATGTCATACTGGTACATCATGGTTACCTCTACTGCACTAATTTCAGGTAGTTGTGATCCTCGTCCTCCTCATCACGAGATTGCTGTAAACATTTAAATCCATGGATATACACGTTCCATGCTTTTGGCGTTGTTGAAAGACTGCTTTGATGTATAATAGGCAGGTAACATTCCACTGATCTGTTACACACTCGAGGAATTGCTGGACACCTTGTCTGGAGAAGTCGTCAAGATGATGTCAGAATACATATTGTTCCAGCAAAATGTGGATATTTTTTGTTTTGTTTTGTTTGTTTTTTACGTCATTATTTTTTCCTCTTATGTTCAGTACCTCCCTTTTATGGCTTTACAAGCTATAGGACTGGATTTTTTGTCTCGTGGATGTTTTTGTCATGTTCTATCATTTCAGTTAAAAGTTGCATGATAGTAGTGATTCAGTTTTGTTCAACTTATCATTACCGCTTATCCAAAGTTAGCCCCCGTTTATCATTATCTGCCATTTCCCCATCTTTTTATGACTTTCTTTTCCTTCTTTTGTTGACAATGAAAAATTGTTAACATTTCTTGACCTCCTATTCAAGTTAATTCTTTTTTTTTAGAGAGAATATTTAAGTTAATTCTTCTCTCTTGGTAGGATGTCTTTCGTTTATAATATAAATTATAATTAAGTAATTGCATATATATAACTGGATAAGTTATAACCCAACTCATCAAAAAATGAAAAAATAATTGTACTCGCTTTCTATCTGGTTTCTATCATTAGTTGTATCAGAAATGATATTGGGAAGATACAGTGCAAAATTAAAGTTATTTACATGAAAATAATTTCAGAAAATTAATCTCAAGGCGAATTAATGCGTGAACATAATCTTTATACTTCTGGGGCACGCTAAGATTGCAGAAACATTTAATGGGTTTACAAGGGATTCTCACGTTAAAATTTTACCGTGTAAATGATCTATTCTAGTATATGTTCTGATACATATGAGTGGAAATGACCGAAATGGGATATGATCTCTGGCTGTACAAAAAAATTGATCATATCATCACAAGCTCATGTATGAAAAAAGAGATGGCACTAGGTCAACTACAGACCAGGCAAGCCCTGCATACTGAACAAATCTAATTCCGGTATCAACATCGAATGCCTTATGCTGTGAAAGGAACTTTTGCATGTAACCTTGTTTAAGCTTATCAGTCTTTTTCCCCGTCACAGATCCATTCAATGTAGGGATATAGCTGGTTGATTTTATTGGGATGCCCAAGGTGTTTGCTACCACAGGAATGGTCCATTTTGCAAGAGCCTTGCTGCAGAATTTCACAATTAGAATTGTAGGTATGCCCAATAGCATCCTTCCCACAAATACAGGTATAGTCAGCTCTGACGAGAACAAACGAGGAACGTTGGCATGGTGAAATTGATGGTATGTTTGTTGTACCCCAGAGACCTGAAGACAAGAGCATTGAGTTAATATACAAGTTCAAAACAACGCTTGGTACATAGAAAATAGAATTATTGATGTGGACTATATACAGCTACATTGCTTGAAACCCAGAAGAATACTCCTAAGAGATGGCTCTCTGCCTAAACTAACACCACAATTCTATTCTGGTCCCCTTTCACTCCCTAAAAACTGGCAGAATTCCTAACTGCTGACTCAGACTAACCACTTGCCAACACCAGTAAAGGGTTGCTACCGAACGTCCTTCCTTAGCCAAGTCTTGTGCCCAATAGGATCATGGTCCAGAACCTGATCAACTTGAGCTTGAGGGCTTACTCAGCATTTGAACTCACAATTCTATCAGCTTGACATTTATCCCTTAGCATATCAAACTGCAATTGACTCTTATTCTACTACAGCTACTCTGAATAAATTTATATAAAGCTTACTCACCTAAACATTACTACTATATGCAACAAGGGGAAGAATGTTAGTTTTAAGCTAGTTAAAGTGCATACAAACCCAACTCAGTCAAGTCACCATTCAAGCCTGATCAGATATAGCCCCAGTAACACTCAGATTTTTAATTCTGATCTGGTGCTGCCAATGTTAAAAGTTGTCTAGAGCTGGTCAATGCCAAATCACTGAAACAGCCAAGGACATCTTTAGGTCTATGACTCTGATTGAGTGTTATGTTCCAAAATCCTGTTTTCACTCAATATGTCTAACCTTGTACCAAGAAGAAATTACTTAATCTTGTGTATATTTATTCATGATGAAAGAAAGAAAAAATGAAACAAGTATAGATGATGTTAAACGGTGAGAAACAGCTTACAATTCCCAATGCAACACCATCGAAAGCAGTGTGATACTCAAAGCTTGGAGTTGGAAGTTCAGGAGTTGGATAAGCAAAAAGCAAGAGGAAGCTCAAGGCAGCCCAAAAGGATGTAACTGCAACAAAAACAGATTATGATTGAGAATATAGTTTTTCTAATATGATAATCTAAAAAATAATCCAGTTCCTACAATCTGAGCATCAGCATGTGCCGTGGTTACTACAAATAACAAAGCTATCTTTGTGGCAGAATTCATAAATTGAAGAATACCATTTTGTCCCGAGATCACAAAACTGTCTATGTATTCATCAACTGTAAGCCAGAAAGCAAGGACAACGAGTCCAATAAGAAGGCCAGCAAGAACATCAATCAAACTATGCATGCCAAGATAAATTCTTCCTGCAAAAAAAAAAACCCAAATAATTTTCATTGCTTTGCAGTGAAATAGGCCAACAATAGGAATCTGCTAATAATGCAACAGTGATAGGAGACCCACCCAAACCAATGAGAAAGACCAGCATGCAGACAAGAGAAACTCCAAGATAAGTAACATAGGCACCTTGAATTTGAGTATGAGTCAGGACATAGTGCAAAAGGTAGCTGATAAACATCCATTCCAAGGAAAAACCATCCATTAATGACAAGCACAAAGAATGGAAAGCAATTGTTTCATCTTTCTCAACAGATAATCTAACTTTTTAAAACTAGATGCTTCTAATCAAGTTAAACTGACAGAAGATAGATAAAATATATGATTGCAAATGCATTTCCATGTTTTTACTCATTCAGTTAAATTTTATTCTCCTTCCTTGGACCAGAAAATAGATAGAAAGAAGAGTAAGTGTATGTAATCATATTACTTCACTTATAAGGCATGCCACCTGATGAGTTTGAATACTTAGAATCTAACTTATCATCCCAACAGCCACCTTGCCAAACAATATGAACCTTTATGACATGACACAAAAACTCACTCACTCTAAAGACATGCCTCAGAATCCCCTTTCCGTTACCGTGCCAGATAAACTAGCCGTAATCCAAGTAGGATGCTTAGAAATAAAAGCAAATAAAAACAAAGAATAATAAATACCCAGATAAGCAAACTGTGTTAAGTGTGTGAGAAGAAGGCAATCCATATTCTAATGCATTATCTTCTTCATCTTTTGTGGCAGTTACTCTCTTGACAGGTGGAGAAGCGGGTCTTGGAGCTGAAACCACATCCTGTTAATTGATTGAAGAATACAAAAAGCATTTAATATAACCAAGTAGTAAAAGCAGTGATCATTAAATGAATCTAAAGTTGAATTAAACCATTAAATGAAAGTGAACAACAATACACACACCTTTATGCAGTTCCCAAGATAATCACAAAACGCCATCAAAAACGTCATCTGCCTAGCCAATTTGCCATGACCACTCTACACAGCCAACAAATTTGAGCTTTTCAAAACCAAATTGTCACAACCTAGTAGGTTGTTGAATCTGATATCACATCACCGGCATAACATGACATGTAGTAGTAGTAGTAGTAATATTACGTACCCAGAATAGCAGAGGGAGAAAAGCAGTGTAAAAGGGCACAGAAACAACGCAAGAAAACCCAGAGAAAAGTACATCCAGGAACCCAGACCCGTAACTCTGCACCCCAGAAGGAAAAAAAAAATCAAAAATAAAAAGCTGAAAACTTTGGGAGAATAAAAATCTGGGTCTGTTTTAAATTGAATCCAATTTGGGTGGAATTTGAGAGTTACCTGGATCTTGAGGACAATAGGGGTTTGAGTGTCAACGTGATGAGCAACCCAGGCTTGTAAAAAAGATCTTAGTTTGCGAGTAACGTTGAGGTATGAAGCAGATATAATCCAGAAGAGTATTCCACCTAAAACCGCACCTTGCCACACTGCTGCACCTTCACCCTCACCCTCCATTCTTCTTCTTTTTTCTTCTCTCTTGTGTGTTTTTGGGGGAAAAGAGAAGAAGAGACTAGAGAGGAACGGAAGAAGAAAAGGAACGAACAGAAATGGCTGAATCAAAATTGGACCGTGAAAGTTGGAAGAAACCGTATTCTCAATATTCAACTTTTTTTCTTTCTCTCTCTATTATTAAATAATAAAACTATAAAAGGTTTTTCTTTTATATAAAATTTATTTATTTATTTACTATACTAGTGTTATTTACTTATTTTGCTTGGAATAATAAGAAATAAGGAAGATTTTTTTGAGCCATGAATTTTATAATCTTTGTTTGCACTGTGGTGGTCCACGGATTCGGTGTAGTTTGGCTGGCGGAGAGAAGAAGGAGAAGCATGAAATTTCAACGTGTAGTGGGTCAAAGGTGACAAATCTTTTTCTTTTTTTTTCGTGGAAATTCTGAAGAACATTTTTATTTTAAAAATACTTAATTAGAATGTAAATATATAATAAGTATTTTTTTTAAATAAAAACTTTACATATTTACCTTACTATCATCCATAAAATCTACTGTAAAAGTGAAAGAAATTAAAACCAAGTCATTGATTTTGATAACGAATTGACACCCTATAACATTTAATAGGTTTAATTGGATTTGGTTAGCATCAAAGGACATAGTGTGTTTGATGCAATAAATGACAGTTAAGATGACAGTGACAGTGACATTGTCAGATACATAGTTGTTTCCTCGTTGTATTTACTTCGTCTGTCATCGTTAATATTGTGCCGCCCAAAATTCAATCAAATATTGAAAAATTCCTGTAAAATAGATATCCACATAACGCAGTCAAAAAAAGAAAAAAGATATTACTACATACTTATTATTTTCTTTATATCTACCTTTTCTTTACTATAAATTTTCAATACTGAAAATACACACTCAGAATATGTATCTAATAATTGGACCAGGGCTGTTATTATTATTATTTTATTTGAAAACTTGGGATGTTATTGATAATACCTTAAAAAAAACTGTTGTGTAAGATTTTTTTTTTTCTTCTGATTATGCATAAGCTATGCTCGAGTATACTTTCTTAATTTTTATTTTTTTAAATTGCGGTGATGCTATAAGTAATACAATAATTGGATTTTAATTTAATAAAATAAATGCTTTTTTAATTCGAGAACTTTTTTTGATAAAGTATTTATTTTAAAATTTAAATTTTAAATTTTAAGGTTATCAAGTTTTTTTAAAAAATCAATATGTAAAAGTAAATTCAATTTTCCAATTTCTTATGACGTGAAAATTCATTGATATGGACAAACAAACATAAACATTATTTTCGAGTTGACTTCTTGTCTTTTGGTAATGAATGTAGCTATTAAAATGTTTTTAAATGACCGATTTTCGTGGTTTAAAAAATGATTTTATGGAAGATTTAGGTAGTCAGATTTGTTTATTGCCTAAAAAAATATTTTTCAAACTCAGTGTTTTACTTTTCGTATGAGATGGGGAAGAGTTTGATAATAATAAAAAAAAAAAAGGTAACAGTCTTATTTACTACAGCTGCTTCGAAACTCCCTGAAAATGGTGTGGATTATGGCGCCCTTCGAAACTGACCAGTCAACTGGCACCAACCCAGGTGCTCAAGTCAAAACAATGCTTAATTATTATTATTTTTTTTTCATTTCACGAATCTCGTAAATAATAACGAAATAAATACATTTCTATTTTCTACTGATAGGAACTTCTGCTAATCGCTTAATCCCAGCTTTGGTGTAGAATGTAAACAAAATCATGCACTTAGTGTAAATCAGGGAGTTTTAAACCCTGTTTAAGAATTCATCTCCATTCTCGAGCACTGGACACTAGTATTTTAAGTCAGCGTTGTTTCTGTATAAGTAACGTTGACTTAGGAGTAACTGCTCTGAAGTAAACAGTGCCAGGAAAATTTAGGAGCTTTAAATAGTAAATTGAGAAGTGGGAGTAGCAGGGCCCTACAAAATACCCATATATACCCAGTAGTGACTAGTGGGCTTCATGACACAAGTGTCCATATATCCAGTAATCATTCGTGGGCTTCATGCACAAGTGTGCATTTTTAGTTGCCGCATCAACCTGTTTTGCACTCGCAGACAATTCTGTTTATTTATACGCCATGCCTAGTTGTTGCTTTCCTTAATTTCTCTCTGAGATGCTGAAGGCTTTGAAGAATACACAGAAAAATATATATAGGATGTATTTGTTTCAGTTGAGAAGTTTCAAACATCTGTTCAGCTTAATGACATAACATCAGACTCGTAAATTGGAATGAACGTGAGTTTGGATTTGAACAAAGTCTGATCTATTTGAAATTTTAGCTACTTAAAAAATTAATAACACATTTCGAATTAAATTGTGAAAAAAGTAAAAGGCCACGCACATATCATAATCATATAATAAAGCAGCATAAGAACGTAAGTTTTACACTTCTTTATACATAGTTTAAAGCAGCCAAAATTCCATAAGAGAAAATTAACTAATAGCCGACAGACCCGAAATCACAAATGAATACAAGTTGAAACATGTTATATATGCCCAAAATCAGTAATACTAATAAACAATTACAAAGCAATCTATATTATATGTTAGCATAATGAAGAATAAGAAAAGTTATTTATAAAAAATTACAAAAAAGTCCTCGGATCTATATATGCAAGGGTGATCTCCAATCTAGATCTTGTTGTGGATAGTCCTTGTGGAGTTCCTTGGGGGGTATGAAGCAGTCCATGGAAAGGCCTTGAACGTTGAACGCAACATCATCAATGGTCCAAGATTCTTCCAACCGTGTGATTGCAGGTCCTGTTTTAAGACTGTCCCCAAACCGTGTGATGATCACGGTTGAATGACCAGCATGTGCAATCATCACACCATCCACCATTTTGTAATCCTCTATTTTGGTTGACATTGTGGTCTCCCAGTACGTGGGGTGTGTCCCAGGGGATTGGATCCTTGTGAGGTATGAGTCCTCTAGGTGCACCAGCAGTCCGTTTCTCTGGCTAAAGTACCCGAATGCAACGTGCTTTATCATCTCAGCAGTGTTGTCACTGCGGTCAACGAGGTCCTTCTGATCCGGTGAAAGTTTTAGCACGAAACAATCGATGCCTGAGATTTCTTTCTCTCCCATGTACTGCGCTGCAGAGAATACAGCGGATACTGCCAAAGGGTCCAGTCCCTACAACACGTACAAGCAAATTGTCGTTTAAGGCCGTGACAATTACACAACCACTCACCACTCACTACTCATGCTTTTTCGCAGTGCCAAACACCACCTTAGAATTTAGATGCCGATCAACTCGAATCACTATAGTAGTTTGACATTTCAGAGTAACATTAAATTCATGATATATTTAATTTTGAACTGTTTTGGTTGAGAGTAAGATCTTAGTTTGCTTGAGCTTTATTTATTTATTATGAAAGAATCTTGAATAAGCAGGTGATGACAAAATAGTAGCACGTGATGATCGATCCCTCCATAAATAAGAAAAGGGACAGAAGAATGTGGTTAGATCCAACATATGAAGAGAATTTAGGTGGAAACCAAAGATCCATTATATTGGCCGGTAATGTTGGGGTATTAATTAAAATGAACCAAAACCACCAGCAACCAGCATTCATGAATTTTAAAAAGAAAATTCAAAGACATTAAATTCGGAGTCTACATCAGTTACATCATTCAGTGATTTCATTTCACTAACTCATGCCCCGCCATTGCTCACTCCTCATATTATTATATTAACAAATAAAGTTGGAGCAATTCATAGTCAAGTATCGCTCATGGGTCATCATAATTAAAACTAGAACTTGGATCCCATAAACACGACCAAGAAAGATGTTAGAATTAAATATCAATAAACCTTGCTTACCCCCAAACAAAATAGTAGTAACAACATCATCAACAAACAAATCAAGGAGACGATAATAATTATAATTTTTGAAAATAGGAGATGATGGTTAAAATGATTAAGTAATCCAAGATGAGTAAAGTCGATTAATGTCTTGTTGAACTTGCCTGAACAGCGCGTCGAAGGGGGCGGACGCCGCCTTTAGCGGCGTGAGCGCCGAGCCAAGGGGTGTGGCGCCAGGCGACGGTGCCGTCACAACCGGCGGCAACCTTGAGACCAGCGACAACAAGCTCAATCTGCCACTTGTCGGGGCCCATCTGCCAAATGACAAAGCAGCCAGTCTCGGAGACAGCAGCGGTTGTGTTACCGAGGTCATCGACGGCCCACATTTGGACTTTACCGGTGGCAAAGACGTTCTTGACGGTGCCTTGGAGCTTGCGGGAGCCGGTGGCGGCGGTGAAGTGGTGGATGATGTACTGAGCGGAGGAGGAAAGCTGGTTGAGTGGGGGTGGGGCCGGGTCTGGTTCGGTGTGGGGAGGAACAGGAACAGGAACAGGGAAGAGTGGACAAGCGAGGACGCTGAGAAGAATTTTGAGATCGTCGGGCTTCTTGTTGAAGAAGTGGCTCTTGATCCAGTTCCAGTTTCTCCATCCACCTGTGCTGCTGCTTCTCTTGTTCTTCTCTTGCTCGTTGATGGGTTCTTCGGATAATGTAGCGAGACGACCCATCTCTATTCCTCAGAGTGATGACTGGAAAGGAAACACACTCTACTCTCTCTTTAAAGGAGGACACAGGTTGGGTTCAGGTTCTAAGCACACGCATCACAAGTGCGTGCATGTGACACACAATCCACCCATAAAGGATAATAATATATCAAATCATCCACGAAATTTTCACTCCATTCTCATAAAACACATGGGCCTATGGGCTCTATTCAAAAACAACACTAAACAATTTTATTATTATTTTAAATCACAATCAAAATATACTAATAATAATCAATATTATTATCTTTATATTTCTATTTTGGGACTTCTGTTTAATGGTTTAGGATTTTCTATTTTTTTAAAAAAATGTTATCTTTAGCGGCGACTCCATTTTCAAGTCACAAATCATGTTAAAAAATTTAAGTATTAAATTAATTACTTATACGGACAACTTTTTCTTTCGTAAGAATGAATAAAGCTATTTACAAGTTAGATAATGTTAAATAATTATTTCTTTTATTTTTTTAAGAGAACAAATATTTCTATTTACTAATCTATTTAGAAGTTTAATGTAATATTAATTATTATTTTTATATGCCAATTTGAAATATGAAAGTTAGAATTAATGAATCATACCTCTCCCATAGTTGAACGAATTGAAAACAAATACTTAATTATCAAAAACATCATGTAAAATATTAAAGATCCTACCACAAACACACACACAAATCTTGTATATTAAGGATCCTACGTCCTACCACACATAAAGATATCATGGGGAAATTGAGAAAGAAAAGAAAATAGAATTCGCTCTCTCTTTTGGGATTCTTAGATTCACTGTTGGATGCTTCCAAGAAATCATATGGATCACTCGCTGGTTCTACAAAAGGCTTTTGAGTGATAGTGGAACTGTTGTTGATTAACAGCTTTACGCCGGTTATTCCCACACTCGGTCCATGCTTTCTTTTTCTTTTCATTGGAGCAAGTACACCATAGTTTGAGGAAATCCACGTTCCTTACATTCTTATACGATAATAATAATCAATAATAATATTATTTATCCAGACTAAAGTTCATCATCATTTTTTTTAAATGGCCAAACGCACACAATACCATAGGACTCACAAAAACTCTGCATGTCACGTGCTGTGCATCTTTTCTTAAAATATTTAGTCATGGAATCATGGGGTGCAGATGGAACGTATGCAATAGAGAAATGCAAAAGTGGATGGAAACCACCCTGTTTGTAGTACCAGAATGGCATAACAAATTTTGAACAATATTTAAATTCGTAATCGTCTATCGAATTATTAACAGTGAACCTATACACATTAAATACGTGGGATTTTAAGTAAATAAAAAAAAGTTAACACATTGGTACAATTGAATCAGTTGTATAAGATTATGTTGTGTTCATATATATATGAAAAACCATCAAAATTTTCTTAGACAAATATAATCATTCACTTCTTTGATTGAGTGAATTGGATGATACATTGATCTTTATTTCTGAATATATATATATATATATATATATATATATATATATTAAGATATAAAATTGTTTGTGTCATATACGATGATTATAATAAAAATAAATGATCGAGTAGGCGCGTGGGATTTTAAGTACATGTGGTGGGGTGGTGTATTTGGTAACCTTGAGGAGAAGGGGCTTTTAAGGGAGGCAATGATAATGGTGCAGTTGCCGTGTCCACATCCTCCCCAATTTGCAATTATGCCTTTTCTGGTAGTTCGGTGCAATTTTGGGTTTCTTTGCTTTGTTTTGGTTTGGAATTTTTTTGGCAAAGATTTAAGCGTCTTCAACTCTCACACTAATGTTATGGTTGCATTTATTATTAGGCTTATTTCACTTCTTCTTTTTTTTTACAGAAGGCTTATTTCACATTATGAAATGCAAAATGGCATTTTGCATTTCATAATGTAAAATAGTTCACACCATTCGGTAGCAAAAGCAAAAGAGAGTACTGAAAAAAAAAATGGTGGGACTGGTAGCTCTGTGTGTTTGTTGATGGGGCAACCACTAAACTTCAGTTCATAGGATTCGCAAGGAAGAAAATTTGGAACGACTTCATTCAAAAGAGCGTTATAAGTAACCATTTTTTTAGCATACTCTTTAGATATGCTTTTCATTTTTAGTTAAAATTTACCCAACATTATAAAATTATGTTCAATGATTTTCAATAAATTTCCAATTTTATCTTTAGTTACTTATTTAGTTTTTATGATTACATAAACTTTATCTTTTAGTTCTTATATTTAGAAACCACCAATTTTAAACCCTGTCATTTTTAATCTCTTTTAGTGTTTACTGCTTACCATCTAAATTAATAGAAACTAAAAGAGAATAAAAATACTATGTATAAGAGCTAAAAATGCGTTTAACAAAAAGCTCAAAATGATAATGTTTAGGTTAGGAATACTAAAAAGATAAACTTTATTATACAGTTATAAAGATCAAATCAGTTATTAAACACTTTTTTAAAATAAATTTAAAAACCGATAGTAAAAAGTGTGTTATTACTTATTAACATTTACTACGTTATTCTTGGGCGGAGATCGGACTGAATGGAATTGGAATATTGTTGACCGAATACAGATTTTGGATTATGCAACTGGCAATAACTCAATAGTCAAGACAAATGCGCATTAATTTCACCTATTAACTACAACAGAGTGAGGTAGCGACTATGCACTTAGTCTATGTTCCCATAAGAATTTTGTATTTATTTATGTATTAGTACTTTTGTTTACAATTTTTTTTTTTATATATTTAATGTCTAGAGAAATACTATATATAAATAAATATTTAGATAATTGTGTAACTTCAAATTTCATATTAGACAATTTATTCTCACCACTAAACCGACCAATAACAGTGTCTTCAATTTTATGCTAAATTATACTAATAGGATTCAAAATAAAATAAAAAACTTTGCTGAAATTACGAATTCAAATTTTTTGAACTAGAAACCAAAAGGTAGTTCTACTAAGTATAAGGGCTTACTTCTTACCATGTTTTGATTGTTTCATATTATAATAAATATTTATAAAATAAATAGTTATCAAATAAGTAAAGATAAGTAAATAAGTTTTGTGGATTAGTTTTTTTTTTTTAAATCAGCAAAACATTATTGATTAATTGTTAATTTTTGTTAACAGGAAGGAATCGAATCCACGATCTCTTCCTTTGTTTTATTACATGTGTTTTCTTTTAATTTTTTTTTTCCTAATTTTTTTTTATTTAAAAAAAAATCCATGTCTGTAACATAACACGTGGCCTAACTTGATAAGTTAATGAAGGGTAAATCCAACCCACTAATGGAATTCAGTGATTGAGGAAACAAGAGTTAAACGAAAAAATATTTTAAAAATTAAGATTAGTCAAATGAAACATTAAGAACTATAAATAAAATTGTTTAATATTTAAGTTTTTTTATCCTAAATTATAATATTTTGTTTAGAGTGGAATAATTTCATAAATATTATTTTTATTAGTTATACTTTACTTTTCCTTTATATTTTCTAAAGAGTTTAAAGATAGTGAATGCAGTTGTCAAGTAATCATAATTTTTTATTTATGATAAATTAATTAATTTTTATAAAATTATTTAAAAATTATATAAATAAAGGTTGTGATAATTAGTGTAAAACTAAACTAATTTATATGCAATATAAACATAGAATACCAAGGAAAGCTGAAACCACATTGCTTTGGGACAAATAAACTTGAGTAGCGTTTAATTTCACTATTTTCTGTTTTCATAAAATATAAAAAAAAATGCAAATTGAGAATGCGTTTATTTTAGTTTTTAAAAACATCATCAAGAAAAATATTTTCTAAAAAAAGTTAAAAATTGGAAACAAATATTACATATTGCATCCGTCTCTTCTTCACTTTTATATACATCTTTATTGTTGAATGACTTCATTTTCACTTTTATGAATAAATTTTTTAATATTTAAAATTTAAAAATAAAAACTATTTTTAGAAAATAAAAATTTTAAAAAAAATTCCTCCGGACATAACTTTAATATTCATAGTCTAGGGATATTAAAGCAGGTCGGCTCAACTCATTTGGGCTTGCCTTGTCATTGGCCCACCCATGGGCGGCACGGGATGGATGCCCTGGCCCTTCTCGCCAGAGGCGGGCTGGCTTGCCAAAATTTTAAAAAAAAATTAGATCGTGGCGGTGAGCGAGCGAGAGAAGTAGATCACAACAGATCAGGACGAGACAACGAGGGAGAGGACCAGAAAGAGAGAGATGGAGACTGGCGTAGGAGAGGGATCACGAGGGAGAAGCAGATCTTAGATTAGGACAAGGCGACGAGCGTCACGCAAGGAAGAGCACACGAACGAGGTGACGAGCGTCGCGACGTTGTACGAGGAAGAGTGTGCAAGTGAGGCGAGATTGTGGTGGGGTCTCGACGAGGTCGTGGCAACTGGGTAGCAAGGTCATGGTGGAGAGAGAGAACGTGATAGAGAAGACCTATTTCTATTTTGAGAACACGAACGAAAAGTGAGAACGCGAGGCAACAAAAAAACTAAGTTTAATATTTGGCGGCCCATGTGCTAGCCTACACGAGCCATGAGCTTATGGTGGGGTGGGCCAAATAGGCTGGTGGGCTGGCATTCCCACCCTGCCCTACCATTTTTTGTAGGCTGGTAGGTCAGCTCGATAGGACTCGAGCCTTTTTTGACACCCTTACCATAGACTCCCACCTAATTTTTCCAAACAGATATCACAAATTGCTTCACATGTGCAGTAGTGGCCGCACGTAGAGACATGTACTCCAAAGTTTTCCATGTTCATATGTTTAATTAATTGCCACGCCTAATAAATAAAAGGAGGTAGCCCATCAGAGACCCAACCCAATAATATCTTAAATGCTCAACCAAATAAAATAGTAACAAATATACGTTTTAAAATGGTTCAAAATAAAGTTTTTATGTTGCGAAGTTTGTTTGTGATGTTGACTCGCAGTCTTGTCGATGATGTCATGCATTATAGTATGATTGAACTTCATGAGCGAGAGTTCGCATTATTATAAAGTCTATAAATGCAAGATCACATTATAGACATGAGAAGCAAGAACAAATGAAATGATCCTTATCTCCGATGTAGAGACGACACTAGAAGGCGATATCTTAAATTGCACTAACAAAATGATCATTTTGAACATTTTTTAAAACATAAAAAATTAAAATAAACCTTTTTAAAAGATAAAAAAAAATCAAATTGAACAAAAAATATATAAGATAAAGGGAAAAAAAAAGTCATTTTGCCTAAAATCTGTTAATTTCTCCTCAACAGCTCATGTTTACTCGCAAGAGATTATTCAAATGCATTTTGATTTGATAACTCTACTCAAAGACAAAGCTTAATATTAGACTAATATGTTAGTCCTTAAGATCCATAAATGCAATGTCCTAGTCCTAGCTACTGTGAGCGGTTGTATCTTGCCTAAATGTTAAGGTGTTTACGCGAGGAAGATGAATAGCAATCTTGAGAGGAAATGGGAGAACTTTTCTACTTCTAAACTTGACAAGAACATTTTCCAACCAAATGCACCATAATATTTTGTTGCAACAAATTCTCAATATGGGGGAAAAGAAATGTCCTACAATACAATTTGTGTTATTTGTCAACTTAATTTTCCACCTTAAAATAAAAACATAAGTGGCAAAAAATCAAGAATACCATAACATGATTAGTTGATACAGCTGATAAACAATGTCTGAGAACCATTCAAGCAGGAGTAGTTCAGTTTCAGTGATCTCCAGCAAACAAGAAAGTTCGAAGGCGCTCACACAGGTACACAACATTTTGTTGCAACAATTTCTCAAGGAATACTTATGTAACCTTCAATTAAACAGAATTTCCTTTTATTTTAATGATACAAGCAATAATCAGCAGACTAACTGTTTCACCCCCAATTTTTCTTTAAAGCGGTTATGCTGTTGCCGGTCATATTAACACAACTCTGCTGCTGCATCAAAACCTCATTCATCTGTTTCACTCTCGCAGAGTAGTTCATCACTCGTTTCAACCTCTTTCTCCTTTTCAGAGTGCTCACTCCTCAGTTCATCGTTCTGCTGAGGTTTCAATGATCCATCGCCGCGATAAAGCAGCCCCGTCTGCATGACATGGTAGAACTTATCTCTATGGCGAGCAAGAGGGTGTGGGTCCACTAGCTTCCCACTCTGGTACCCTTCCTTTGAGAGTAACCGTAGTGGTTTTACACTTCAAGGAGAGGTAAAAAATCCCGGGATACCTGGTGAAAATTCGAGTAAACTTATGCGGAAGATTAAACTCTTCCCTCAAGCCCCTCAAATAGTTCCTCTTGGTTTTCTTGTGCAGAGTCAAACTCAAAATCTCGTGCAGAACCCCAACCACGCGCTTCTCCATCAAATCGCTGTTAGGATCAATCTTCGTGGAGTCCACGTAAGGGGAAACATAGGGAAGCTTCTGAAACTCCTCCATCCACGTCTTCACTTTGTTCTACGCACCGTAACCCCTCGGAAACCGCATCGAAAAAGCCAGCGCCGATTGTCCACCCTTGAACTCACGGTAGTGGGTCCCACCCTCGTTGCTCTTCTGCAACGCGGAAACCGCGAGTTCTTCGGGCCACCGAGATAGCTTAAGCGAAACGACGCCGTTGGGGGACTTGACGAATTGGAAGTCGTGGGGGAACTGCGGGACGAGGGCTTTGTCAAAGGTGTCGGGCAAGCCGAGGTCCCACTTGAGCGCGTGGAGGGAGTGGAGGGAGAGGGTGCGTGAGTTGGCCATCATGAGGAGCTTCGAGAGCCTCTTGACGGTGCCGGTTTGGTGGGTTTTGTGGATTGCGAGTTCCTGGGAGTGTAGGAAGAGTGTGGTGTCAGTGAGGCGGAAGAGAATTGGGTAGCGGCGGAGGAATCGGAGGACCGGGACGGTGAGGCCGAGAAGTTTTTGCCAATCGGCGATGGATTTCGCGGTGAGGAAGCCGGTGGAGGAGCGGTTCACGGCGTCCTTGAGGAGGCACGCGGCTTTGAGATCGGTTTCCTTGTCGATGACGTGGTCTAGGGTTCGATTCTTGACCCATTTCAAACGCACTTTCACTATGCCCCGCCATTGCTGCTTCATCCACGATGGAATAACGCCATTTTTGTTCATCTTCAAACCAACAAACAAACAAACCCCTCCCTTGTGTTCAGGGTTCAGCCATCATCACCAAGCAGACAATGGGCCTGCCCGTATGCTCCATTAAAATCATCGGCCCAATAAGTGGAAAACGGCTCAACGAAACCGTACTTTTGAAAAGGTACAATAAAATAAAAGTAACATATACAAAATTTTCAACGTATTACTATTATTTTTTATATTTTTTCATCAAATATTTTTAAATTATTATTCTTGATTTTCATATTTTAAAAATTTTTCCTTTTTCAAAAAATATTCCTTTCAAATTTTTAATACCTCTCATTTTTTTTACCAACATCAAATTTTCTTTTCATCTAACACTTTAAAATTTTAGAGATATTACTTTTACTTTTTCATATTTTTTAAAACAAACTAAAAGAAATTTATTCACTTATTTAAAAATTTTCAATTTTTATACTTTTAAGTAATTTCAAAAATTTCAAGACATTACTTTATTTTTTATTTTTTTTACATCCAATAGCTTCAAAAATTTTAAAACGTTACTCTTATTTATTTATATTTTTAAAATTTATACTTTTTTACATCCAATATTTTTTCATTTTGTTTTTCATATTATGTTTTTCCTTTTTTTTCAAGATATTATTTTTTTTTTTTTTGCATTCAATGCTTTAAAATTTTTGAAGACATATTCATAATAAATAAATTAATTTTAAAACCTTACTTTTAATTTTTAATATTTTATTTTTTCATTTTCAAACTCTTTTTTTTTCTTCAAATGCTCTCACATATTTCAAAATATTACTTTTGTCTTTTCATATTTTCTTAATTTTAATTTTCTTTTTCTACATCCAATAATTTTAAATTTTCCACACATTACTCCTAGTTTATATATTTTCATTTTTTTAATTTAATACTTTCATATTTTTTCAAGACACTACTCTTGCGTTTTCATAATTTTAAATTTTTTATTTTTTCAATTTGTTTTTGCATCCAATGGATTAAAAATTTTCAAAACATTAATCTTTATTTTTCATATTATTAATTTATTTTGCCACCAATAATTTCCAAATTTCAAGACATTAAACATGTTTGTTCATATTTTTTTATTCAAAATTTTTAAGACATTTCTCATGTGTTTCATTTATTTTATAATTTTCATTTATTTTTTTAACTTTTGGATTTTTTTTATTTTTTTAATCTTTAAATAAATTACTCTTATTTTTTAAAAATAATAAAATTTTCAAGTCATTATCGTTGATTTTTCATATTTTTTTCAATTTTTTGGAGCATTCCTCTTATTTTTAAAAAATTTCTAGACTCTCATCTTATTTTTAAATATTCTTAAAAAATTTATTTTTTAAAAAAATTTTCAAGACATTACTCTTGTTTTTTTATTTTAAAAAAATCCAAATTTATTTTTTTTTCATCTTTCTAGACATTACTTATTTTATTCAGATTATAAATTTTTCATGACATTACTTTTTTTTTTTTAATTTTCAATTATTTTTTAAACTTTCAAAACATTATTCTTATTTTTTTAATATTGTTGATTTTTATTTTTTTTTTCAAATTTCAAAGTCCTACTCTTGTTTTTTTTTTCTTATTTTTTCTAAATTTTTTTTTTCATATTTTCAAGACATTTCTCTTATTTTATCATTTGATTTGAATTTTCAAGAACATTAATTTTTTTTTTCTTATTTTTCAAAATTTTCATTTTATAACAAAAAAATTGAAAAACATTACTCTTGTTTTTTTTTTTTTTAAATGTTTTCTTTTTCAAATTTTAAAGACATCATTATTCTTTTTTTCACATTTTTCAAATTTTCAAGACAATCCTCTTGTTTTTTTCATATATTTTATAAAAATTCATTTTATTTTCAAATTTACATGTATTACTCTTATTTTTTCATATTTTGAATTTTTTATATTTAATTTTATAATCTTTCAAGACATTAATATTTTTTTTTCAAAATTTAAAGACATTTCTTTTGTTTTTGAAATATTTTTAAAATTTTCAAAACATTACTCTTATTTTTTCATATTTTTAAAATTTTCATCATTTTTATAAGTTTTCAAGATTCCTCTTGGTTTTTAATATTTTTTTTTCAAAATTTTCAAGATATTATTTTTTTTTTCAATCTTTCAAGACATTACTCCTTAAGGATTTATAGTTTTATAAATGAAATCTTAAAATAAAACCTTAAATCCTAAACAATGAAACCTTAAGGATGTAGGGTTTCAAAAATGAAATCCTAATTAAGGATTTAGATAAAACCTTAAGTATTTAAGATTTAAAATGTTAAAGATTTAGGATTTCATAAATGAAATCCAAAGTATTTATGATTTTAGAGAAAAAAAAACTATAAATACTAAGCCATGAAACCCTAAGGATTTAGGGTTTCATAAATGAAATCCAAAGGATTTATGAAATTGTAATAATGGATTTACATGAAACCTTAAAAAATTAGGGTTTCATAAATGAAATCCAAAGGATTTAAACCTAATTAAGATTTGATATTTAATAAATGAAATCTTAAGGATTTAGGGTTTTATAAATGAAATCATAAATTATAAACCATGAAACCCTAAGGATCTAGGGTTTCATAAATAAATTTATAATAAAGGATTTATGGTTTCATCAATGAAATCCAAAGAATTTGTGGTTTCATTTATAAAACCTTAAAATATTAGGGTTTCATTCCCAAATCATAAACCATTAAACCCTAAGGGTTAAGGGTTTCATAAATGAAATCTTAAGCATGTATGATTTCATAAATGAAAATTTTAAAGTTTAATGAAACTCTAAGCATTTATGGCTTCATGAATGAAACCATAATTAAGAATTTAGAGTTTCATAAATGAAACTTTAATTAAGGATTTAAGGTTTTATAAATGAAACCTCAAATCAAAAACTAAGAAACCCCAAGTGATTAGGGTTTCATAAATGGAATTCAAATGATTTAGGGTTTAATAAATACATTTTTTTAAAGTTTAGGGTTTCATAAAAGAAATCCTAACGATTTAGGGTTTTATAGATGAAAACTTAAATTATAAACCATGAAACCCAAATAAAATCTTAAATCATAAACCATGATTTCCCAAGGATTTATAGTTTCATAAAATAAACTCTAATTATGGATTTATGATTTTATAAATAAAACCCTAAATCCTAAACCATGAAAACATAAGTGTTTATGGTTTCATAAATGGAATACAAGGGATTTAGCATTTCATAAATGAAAAATTGATGGAATGAAATCCTAAATCCAAACCCATGAAACCTTAAGGATTTAAGGTTTTAGAAATGTAATCCAAATAATTTAGGGTTTATTAAATGAATACTTAATAAAATATTTACATGAAACTTTAAGGATTTAGGGTTTCATCAATGAAACCTAAATGATTTAAGGTTTCATTAATGAATCCCAAATTACATATTTAAATTAAATCCTAAGGATTTAAGGTTTCATAAATGAAATCTTAAAGATTTATGATTTCATAACTGAAACCCTAATTTCCAGGGTTTCATTTATGAAACCTTAAATCCTTAACCTTGAAACCCTAATTAAGAATTTGGGTTTTCATAAATGAAATCTCAAGTATTTAGGGTTTCATGAATGAAAATTTAAATTCTAAGCTATGAAACTTAAATAAATTTCGAAATCATAAACCATGATTTCTTAAGAATTTAAGATTTCATTTATGAAATTCTAATTAAAGATTCAACATTTTATAAATGAAATCCTAAATCCTAGACCATGAAACTGTAGGTTTTTAGGGTTTCATAATTAAAATTCAAAGGATTTTGTATTTCATAAATGAAATCGTTATTAAGGATTTAAGGTTTTATAAATGAAATCCTTAATCATAAACCATGAAACCTTAAGGGTTTAGGGTTTCACCAATGAAATTTTTAACGTTTAGGGAAACTTTAAGTGTTCAGGGTTTCATGAATGAAGCACTTATTATTGATTTATGGTATCAAAACCATGAAACCCTAAGTATTTAGGGTTTCATAAATATAATCCAAATGATTTAAGGTTTCATAAATGAAACCTAATAAAATATTTACATAAAACCCTAAGAATTTAGGGTTTCATAAATCAAACCTGAATTTCATATTTAAATTAAATCCTTAGATTTAGAGTTTCATAAATAAAATCCTAAATACTTATGATTCCATAACTAAAACCTTATTTTTTAGGATTTCATTTATGAAACCCTAATTAAGAATTTGGGGTTTTATAAATAAAATCTTAAAGATTTAAGGTTCATAGATGAAATGGTAAGGATTTAAGGTTTTATAAATGAAACTCTAACTCCTAAACCATGAAACCCTAAATATTTAGGGTTTCATAATCGGAATCCTAATGATTTAAAGTTTCATAAATGATTTTTTAAGGTTTAATGAAACTCTAAGTGTTTAAGGTTTCATTCATGAAACCCTAATTATAGATTTTGGGTTTAAAAATGAAATCCAAAGGAATGAATCCCTAAATCCAAAACCATGAAACCTTAAGGATTTAAGATTTTAGAAATGTAATTCAAAGGATTTAAGGTTTCATAAATAAATTCCTAATAAAGGATTTACATGAAACCCTAAGAATTTAGGGTTTCATAAATGAATCATGAATTACGGATTTAAATTAAATGATAAGGATTAAGGGTTTCATAAATGAAATCTGAATGATTTATGGTTTCATAATTGAAACCCTAATGTTATGAAACCCTAAATCATAAACCTCAAAACCTTAATTAAGAATTAAAGGTTTCATTAATGAAAACTTAAATTCTAAAGCATGAAACCCAAATAAAACCCTAAATCATAAGCTATGATTTCTTATGGATTTAGTGTTTCGTTTATGAAACCCTAATTAATGATTTGGGGTTTTATAAATGAAATCTTAAATCATGAAATCATAAGTTTTAAGGGTTTCATATGTGAAATCTAATGGATTTAGTGTTTCATAAGTGAAATCCTTATTAAGGATTTAGGATTTTACAAATGAAACCCTAAATCATAAACCATGAAACCCTGAGGATTTATGGTTTCATAATTGAAATTTTTAAGGTTTAGTAAAATTATAAGTGTTTAGGGTGTCATGAAAGAAATCCTAATTAAGGATTTATGGATTCAAAAATGTAATCCAAAGGATTTAGGGTTTCATTTATGAAACCCTAAATCTAAAATAATGAAACTCTAAGGATTTAAAGTTTCATAAATGTACTTCAAATGATTAAGGGTTTCATAAATTAAATCCTAATAAAGGATTTACATGAAACCCTAAGAATTTAGGGTTTCATAAATCAAACCCAAATTTTAAATTTAAATGAAATCCAAAGGATTTAGGGTTTCATAAATGAAATCCTAAGGATTTATGGTTTCATAACTAAAACCTTAATTTTTAAGGTTTCATTTATGAAACCTTAAATCCTAAACCATGAAACCCTAATTAAGAATTTGGAGTTTCATAAATGAAATACTAAGGAATTAAGTTTTTATAAATGAAAACCCTAAGTGTTTATGGTTTCATAAATTGAATCCAATGGATTTAGGGTTTTGTAAATGATTTTTTAAGGTTTAGTGAAACTTTAAGTGTTTAGGGTTTCATTCATGAAACCCTAATTACGAATTTAGGATTTAAAAAATGAAACCTTGAGGATTCATGGTTTCATAACTGAAACCCTATTTTTTACAATTTCATTTGTGAAACCCTAAATCTTAAACCTTGAAACCCTAATTAAGAATTCAGGTTTCATAAATGAAATCTCAAGAATTTAGGGTTTCATAAATGAAATACTAAGGATATAGGGTTTCATAAATGAAAACCTAAATTCTAAACTATGAATACCCAAATGAAACCGTAAATCATAAAGCATGATTTCCTAAGGATTTCTGGGTTTCATAAATGAAATCCTAATTAAGGATTTAAAGTTTTGTAAATGAAACATTAAATCCTAAACCATGAAACCCTAAGTTTTTAGGGTTTCATAAATAAAATTTCAAGGATTTAGGGTTCATAAATAAAACATAAAAAATTAGGTTTTCATTTATGAAATCCTAAATCCTTGAGGTTTGAAACCCTAAATCCTAAACCATGAAATTATAATTAAGTATTCAAGGTTTCATAATAAAACCCTAAATTATAAATTATGAAAGCCTAATTAAGGATTTAGGGTTCCACATATAAAATCCTTATGATTTTGGGGTTTTGTAAATGAAAACCTAAATCCTAAACCATGAAACAATAAACCCTAACTCCTAAGGATTTCATTGATAAAACTCTAAATTATAAACCATGAACCTTAAACCATAATTTCAAAACCATGAAACGCTAAGGAATGAAACCTTAAGGTTTAAGGTTTCATTTTCTAAATCCTAACTCATGAAACCCTAAATCCTAAATCATAAACATTGAAACCCTAAATTCTAAGTGAAACCTTAAATCCTAAATCTTAAACCTTGAAACCATGAACCTTTAAATTCTAATGAACCCATAAATCCTAAACCATGCCATGAAACCCTAAATCATAATCCATAAAATTAAATCCTAAATCATATACCATGAAACCATAAATCACGAAACCTTAAACCAAGAAATGAAACCTTAAATCATAAACATTAAATCTTAAACAATGAAACCTTAAATCTTAAACTATAGAATGAAACCATAAATCATTAACTATGAAATCATAAACCTTACATCTTAAACAATGAATGCCTAAATCCTAAATCATGAGCATTATGTTTTAAACCATAAACCATGCAACACAAAATCCTAAAATTTTAAGGCATAAACCATAGACCCTAAGCATTAAATCCTAAAACGTTGAACTTGGAATCATGGAAGCTTAAATCCTAAAATATAAAACATAAAATCTTAAATCATAAACCTTAAACCTTAAACCCCAACCTTTAACCATGAAAAAATACTAAAGCTTAAACCTTCAAAGCTTAAAACAATGAACCCATAACATTAAATCATGAAACCCTACATATTGAAACCTTAAAACCATGAAAACATAAATACTAAAACTCAGATCCCTAAAATCCTAAACCTCAAACCTTAAATCCTAAAACCGTGAATCATAAACCCTAAAACTCAAACACATGCATGATAAATATAACATAAACCTAAAACTTTAAAATCATAACTTATAAACCCTAAACCATTAACAATGAAACAAAATACAAACCCTTAAAATCATGAATTATACTTTCTAAAACTGTGAACCCCAAACCATAAACCATGAAATTTAAATCATATAATATTAAAATCTTAACTCTAAATACTAAACTATACACCTTAAACCCTAAATCCTAAATCATAACACCCTAAACCATAAACAACAAATAAAACCTTAAATAATGGATATTAAATCCTAAAATCGTGAATAAAATCTTAAAATTTTAGTGATTTTCACGTCTAAAATTTTCATCTAGTCTCTTGTATGGTTCTATTGTAATTTAATTAAATATATTAATTTATTTATATGATGAATTTAAAAATAAAAGAAAAATTCTTAAATTTAGACAAAAAATAATATACACATTATTAAAAAAATAGTTTATAAAACTTAATAATTAATTACAATAATATATAAAATCAAAATTTCAAAAATTAATTATTTAATTTTATTGATTAATTAAATCAGAATATATACTCATTCTAAATTTCTAATATCAAAATTACTATATTTAAGATAATTAAGTTAATATATGAATTAAAAAAAACAAAAAATATCAATAAAAATAAATATAATTATGATACGGGACATATATTCTGGTGACAAAGCTTTCTTTTATAGTAGACAAACTTCAAAGATCAATAACAATTCAAAGACACTACCCTACCAACTACATGAGTAAGACTATTAGATATAAAATAACACTTTTGTCATATTGTTTATTTGTTTCGTCATTGAACATCCTAATTTTAAAAATGGATTAATATGATCATAATTCGTGATTTCACTTAACAGAATGAAGTAGAGTTTTAATTTCTTAAGAACAAAAAATATATTTGTTGAAATTAAAAAGAAAAAGTTCATTCCTAGACAGATCTGTATTAAGAAAGAAAAAGTTTCTCTTCCTAGCTAGTAGAGTACTGTTTATCTTTATCTCAAAGAACAGTTCATTTGAATTGTATTATGATTCATACACGCATGCATGCATTATGCTTGTGTTGTTCTCTTTCCCTCGCCCCGCTCCATCACCTCACCCACCCGTATATGAATTGATTGCAGAAAAGATGAGGAATTCTTTTCGGTTCTTGTGACTATATAGTACTATTTATGCTCACAAGTCACAACAATATGCCTTGGCTATTGGTTCGGACAAAAAGAACACAGCACAACAACATCTGACATATCATTTTTCACCACCATTATTATTCATTCTACTGATGACAAGTCACCAGAGAATAATAGATATGTTTAATTACCTCACACAAATCATTCTAACTGTTGGAAAAGACTAGACAAACGTGGTGGTGGTGTCCCTATTGTCCTCATCACGTTTGTTTCAACAATATCTATATCAATGCACTGAAATTAACGTAAACAAGAAAAGGTTATTCATTCTTAAAGAATTATTCATATACAAAAAACCAACCAACTTGAATCTTATTATAATTAGACTAGTGTGTGAGTTCTATGTACAAACATGGTAAAAGATATCCTTGTCATAAATAGATATGTCCAAGTCCAAGTAACAGTTGGTTAGTTAGGTTATGTTCCACCACACTATTTAGAGATATGGAACAAAGATCCACAAAAGTTTAGTTTGAATTGACTAACTAATAAGCTAAAGCTAGCTAGCTTTCATTCATTTGCATATTCTTCAGTACTATATATAGCTGCTACTGGCTAGCTAGCATGCTGCTATTTATATATATATAAGCAGCTCCAAAGGGGACGCGATGAAATTGGAGAGAAGTGAAGAGAAGAGAACCTGATTATAGTATCATGTCATGGCATACAGGCAACAGTCCAGGCAATGTTTGGTTCTTTTATTTTCTTTAATTACTTTTTATTTTCTCTTAGTTTAAATTTATCTACCTTTTCTGTATGACACCGCTAAATACGGAGTCCAGAAAAAAAAAAATCAAATTTATGGCAGGGCGATGTGGTGCTTAGGCTGCGGTCTATATACTTTAATGAAAAAATAAATATCATTTTATTAATATAGATTCACAATATTTATATTGACAGTTAATATCAGACATAATTAAGGTTGGATTTCTATCTATGATCTTGAAAAAAATTAATAAAAGAGACAATCTATTTTAATAATTTTTATGTCTCAAATTGGATTAGTTTTCACTTTCAGTAAAAAAGAAGATTAGTTTTCATTTTTCAACCATCAATAAACGATACCATGGTGAATGAGTGATTACTGATACCTTGATGCAGGTTCTCGAATTAGACTTATTTCTTTTTCCTAAAAGAAAAAAAAAAAAAAAACTACAAGATTAATCACATTTTTAAAACAACCTTTGCTGGGCGTACTACGTCCCTCCTCCACATCCATTCGCACATTATAGTTTATAAAAGGAGACTTAAAATTTGAGAGAAAAGAAGGTAGAAGAAAAAAATAAATAAAGAGTTTGTTAATTTCTTCTAGTATATTTGAATAATGAGAAAAGATGATGAAAGGAGATGGTTAGTTTTGTTTTATATGATTGGAAAGAAAAGTGATGGAGAACCAAAAGAAACATGTTAAGTAAATTTTATAACATTGAAATGTAAGTAGATGAATAGTTTTTTTTTTTTACAAACCAAGTAGATGAATAAATTTATCATTTCAACCTGAAAACAAAATTGTCTCGCATTTTTTTCTCTAAGGACCGAAAACATTTTAGCGAATTCTACAGTTTCTTATTTTCTTTTAAATATCTATAATAATAAATAAATACGATATGGTAATAGTTTTTAACTCAATCGAATTAGTTTCAACTTCCAAGTATATACCTAACTGATAAAAGAAATATACTTTAACTGAAAAAAAAAATGATGCAAATATCTAACTTACATACTTTTCAATACTTTCTAGACATATTTTTAATACTAAATGGTAGCAAAAAAATTGTATCCAATTTTAATAATATTATTCATATATCATATATATCTTGTCAAGTTCTTTCTGTTGTTTCTCACACAACAGAATGTAGCAAGTGAGATTCTATTGTTAAAAGCAAATAGGATCTAATAAGTGATATTATTTTCATATAGATTATAAGTATTAACTATTTAAAATAATTGTTTGAGGAAAAAAATATGCATAATATGACAAGACTAATTTTTCCAAATATAATTTCTTTTTTCTAAACACAATGCTTAGATCGGAAATCTTACTTTTAGAGAATTAAGAAGAAATTATTTATCAAAAAAATGAATCACCATTATTATCATTACCTGTAAAATTGTTTTTTTTTTTTGAGTTTCCATATCCAATCCAACTACATCTTGTTGAATATGTACGCAAACTAACTGAAACTCTAATGAAACAGTGAAGATGTAGTTAAAATTAATAGAGAGCACACGATAACCACACCTTAAAAATTTTTAGCTTACTGGGTAGTGAATATATGACCCATATTAAATTAAAGAGACTAAAAACATATTCAAGTCATTTCCAAGTTTAATCAGATGTTACTTATCCATAGAGATAAATATTAAATAGATAACAACTTCCATTTTCATCTGTAATTTTAGATTTTCTTTTTGATCGACGTTTTTGTTTCGTAGAATGGAGAATATATACATACATATGCCCCTCAGTTAGTTACTCATCAGGATATGCCACTTCGTTAAACGCGCAACAGCGGACTCCAGATAACGTGTTAACAATAATTTAATAACTTAGGATTAAAGTTAAACAACAGAAGAATAAAAAATTACACTTGAGCAGTGAAATTAAACGCAATGAAACCACATTCTACCCAGAAAACACGCTAATATTCTTACAAAACATGGAATGAATTTAGTCTGGTCTCAATATAAGCAATTTGGAGGTAAAACAGACAAATCAAGTATTCCACTTGTTAATCTCTCCCTATGTCCCTAAACCCTACGTACTGGTAGTATTCTCATAAACACTTTTCTTTTTAATATCAATATACCATTTCGAATTTATCTACTTTCTGATGATCTAGCATATACAAAATAACCTAAGCTGTGAATATTATCACTACAGCAGTGACTAGTGAGAGATATTAAAGCCCAAGGCTTATCAGCCACAAGATCGGAATGGGCTAGTGGGTGAATGGGACGATTAGGTAATTGCTACATGTATTGAAACAATGGAAATGTACGAATGAAAATTTCACTTTATAAGGAAAAAGATTGGGCAAGATATGGGAGATAATCAGCAAGGCATTATCATAATTTTTCTATGAGACAAAGGTGGCATAATACAGAGCAGATCATTGCAAGGACAAGGACCCCACCCCACCCATACGGAGATACCTGGGAAAAAGACAAAAGGCTTGATCTACCACTTTTACAATAACTTATCAACCAAAAGCTTCTTTCAACCATTTTCTTTGTGTCTCTGGAGCTGACCTACACAAATCGAGAACCATCATCAATTAAAAACCAGAGCATCTTACCGTCTAGGCATAAAAAAGCAAGACACCTAACTCAAACTGCAGCACCGGAGCAATATGTATCAAAAGACGGAAGCAGACAAAAAGTAATTGTACAACTACAACCAGCACTTCTATAAAGTGCAGCCAGTCATGCAGCAAAAGGTAAACCTACACTATTATTTTGTTAATGCATGCATTGCATAAAATTCTTGGGACCAGTAAAATGATTCATACATCTAAACTATTTGTGCACTTCATGTACATCATCTCTCCCTATTACTTTCATCCATTTCATCTTTAATAACCCAGCTTTGTAGGCACAACAGGAAAAATCCTTATCAATTTCACCCATTTTCTGCAATAAATCATATGCACCTACAAGTACAACACCTGGCCATTTAGGTAAACCAATTCCAAAGAATGTCTAAGGAGTATAACCCTTAAGTTGTTCATCAATTAATAACAAAGAAATGAAAATGCCAAGAATCGTTGGTTGATCTTTCCACAAAACGATAATCACTAATACAAATATGAAATATAAAATAACAATTGAACAAGGAAAAGGGGACTAGGGGAGAGATGATGGCACCTTATGACCGCCTAGATCTATTTTTGCAGCAGCGAAACTCAGCTAACATCGCTATATGATCAGAGGACCATTCAGGAGAAGGAAGTGCTGTGTCTTTTCTCAAACTCTCCTCATCCAATAGCTCCAACAATGACTCCACAACCAATGAATCCGCTGAAAAGACAAAAGACATCACTTCATAAAGACACACAAGTGACCAAGATGATAAATTTATCAAATTAATGACATAACATTGCAGATATCACACCTGTGTAAAATATGTAATCAAGAGAGCCAATAAAATCTCTAGTTACATTTGTGAATAAAGGTTCATTCGTTGCATTGTCTAGTCTCCATTTATGCTGCTCAAATCCAAGACCAACTGTTCTTGCAAAAGATGAATAAGCACTGACCTAAAATTGAAAGTAATCCACAATCAGTAAAACTGAAATCAGTGACAAAAAGTAAGGCGAATACAGAATATTTAAGCTATTCCTTTAAAGGTTAATACATTACCAGTGGTAACTGGTGAACCAACTTGCTGTGAGGACGCAATATATTAAGTGGGTCAACTGCTAAATCAGGATGTGATGGATCTACCTTCCCCATTGCAAGAAGTGCATGAGGAGCACTACAACAAAATAAGAATTAACTTTTAAAAAACAAATTATTAATACTAACAAAAGACCCTTGCAGATGACTAGTATCCAAAGTAATAAAAAAGAAATCAGACCTTCCTGGAACTGAATTGAAATCCCCACAAACCAACATTGGAATGTCTGCACTTGCAGCAATTTTCTCCAATCCTTTCAAGAGAGTGTGCACCTAAAATGAAGGGGAAATTTATAACTGTCATATTCAAAATAAGCACACTGTTCAATATAAACAAGCAAAAGAAATAACTTACCTGCCAGAGTTTGACATCCTTTAAATCATGGTGAACATTTACGTGTGTATTAGCCTAAAATCCACAAGCAATATGAGTTAGTAATAGAGATTATGTTACTAAAAAGGTAATTTTAACTTAACTAACAAAGAAAAACATAGAGAGGGGTGAAATATTGCATATCTTTCTTAGAAATAATTCAAATAATGATTTTTAAAAAAAATTGAAAACCACACATCTAACTTGGTCCTTCCTATGGGACATTTAGCATTAATTTATGTGAAAAGCAAACTCCTAAGAACAGGATCTGCATTATCCATAAACATGGTGCTAGAGAAGACTCTATCAGAATAACCACCATCCAAAAAATGATAAATCACCACTGAAAAACTTCAAATCCAAAAATTGCTTAAGAAAAAAGCCCATAAACATATATCAGAAAATGATAACCGTTAATAACAATGCACAACTAAGAAAAGAGCACCCATGAAACATAGTGCTAGAAATGGCCCTATCATTCAACAGATCCTGCAACTACAATCAGGTAAGTGGGAAAATACAATGTAGATAAAGTTACACATCATGGACCTTGAAGGAAAGAGCACACAAGAACACCTAAGTGTATACAATAAAGAAAAACAAAAGAGCTTACCACACAGAGAAGCTGTCTTTTCCCTGGATTGTCAACAGGCTGATTATTAACTTTTGCTTCTAAAACGACTATTAGTGCAACATTATCCTAAGAGTGTAAAGAAAACTTAGTAAGAACTACTTCAATAAGAGAATCGTTTTTTTTAAAGTAACATGAATTTTGGTGCAATAAGCTACCTTAACCAGTCTATTCAAGGCAGTTTTCTTCTGAGTGGTTGGAATCACAGCATCTGTTAAAGACTGTGCAGCCTTATTAAATTCAACCTGCATGCAGAAAGACATCACTCTATGTTGTGTACAAACTTAAGAGAACTATCTCATAACCATAAAAACAATTTCCAACCTCATATTTTTTCACATGTGAAAATCTGTCTCTACGGAAAAATGTTGCACACCCATCAATTGTATTAATGTTGCCATTGTATACCTGTGAACACACCATAAACAGCTGAGCATAAAAAAAAAAATTTGAAAATTATGTTCTAAAACCATAATAAATCAGAATACTGTAACAACCTCATTTGTTTTCCTTTTGTAAAGACCATAATAGCCATGTTTGTCCAGTTCTGGAGAAAAAAATTCTTCATAATGATCACTTTGAACCTGAGGAAAAACAGATTGCATGTTAACTGATAGAGAAAATATTAGAATAAAGAATACAATCATTAGGGAACAAATTAAATGAGTGGAGAAGAAATGGATTCTAAGTTTCTAAGTCGAGCTGGCTAAGGTACACTTAAACATGACACCACCTCCAGCAACCTCCACCCCCCCAAAAAATAAACATGAAATCCACCAATGTAAAAGCATGCAAATGTGGGTCATGATTATTTAAGTTCATTCACAACTGGTAGCATTTCAAAGTTCAAAAAATAATATACTAGAATGAGCAAACTGGTGGCAACATTGCTTCATGTCCCCAAGTCCATCATTAAAGCTTTTATACAAAACGTCTGATATTGAACATTAAACATGACTTTAGGGCCACATTGAAATAAAATATTTTTGGTTCAATACAAAGCTAAAAAAATCTTGAAAATAAATGAGTTGAAGATCAGAACTGTTATTAAAATAAGTTTAGTGACCAACAAAATCATAGCCAAAAGAACATTTATGTACCTCCTGAAGACAAATAATATCAGCACAGTAACCAACTATTTCTCGTAACAAATTTTGCCTTCGATATGGCCAGGAAAGAGCCCATGAAGGGCAGTAATTGTATAGATCATTTGAGGCATATGCATCAGACAATATGTTGTACGACAGAACAGTAAAAGTTCCTGAAGATGTTATATGCCCATCAGCATCCAAATGTCCCATCCCATCAACAGGTATCAGTTGGCGCGGGCTAGGTGAGGGAGCAGGAATGACACGGGAAGTTAGTAGAGTGCTTGCATGCCCTACAGTAAGTTTGGTCTCTGCATCAACGACAGCACACTCAAATTTAAGGACATGACCAATGTCATCAGCTGTTGGGGTATACGTCTTAAGTCGTCCTACATCAAACCAAATTTCACCACCACTTCGTTGTGTAATGGCTGCTGGATACACAGGTGCAGACCCATTTGTCAAGCTAGCACTTGATGCAGAGGCAGATAAGCTGGTATTGATTGATCCAGATCCAGAATTATTAAATCGCCCAAATAACTCTTCTTCCTCATTTCCATTTTCATTAACTGCACTTGCAGCACGGTCATGTAAGACACGATGATGCTGCCATGCATCTGAAAAACACTTTGGAGTGCAGTGGTAACTTTTGGCAACAGGTATTTTAGCCTTTACACAACCAAGGCACTGCAGTGTGGCCTGCTCAGAAGGATGTACACTACAAACAGCAACCTTTTTATCACTCTGTACACGATACCTTCCAAAGATGACCAAACAAGTGTCAAATGATACATGCAAAAAGTTCAACATTTAAATCTGCATCAGCTCAATAGAAAATTTACATAAAGGGGGTATATTCGGGACCAATTGGCATTTTTCATAATCAAAATTATCACAAGCAACTATTTAAGTAATCAACTTAACAACACTAATAAAATTCTTCCAACATTTATCCAAATTTAGGGCAATAAGGGAATAATCTTCAATAGTTCTATCAATGTCCAAAAATCAAAGAGAGGTGAAAAAACTGATAAAACCAAACACATCATGCTGAAACATGAATAACACAGCATATACCAACTAAATACATGGCTGACATTATAACTGAGCCAGATACATTAGAAGATGTCTATTCATCAGTACAAGACACCACTGAGATGACGTGCCATTCCTAACAGATAGATTAACCAATATGCATTATGCTCTCTTACACTCATGAAAAAACTTTTAGTTAAACAAATCACTAATCTTACATACATTTGAAATCGCTATTTGAATGGAAAGATAAACAAGCCATACATCACTGCCTAATGCAATTCAGTACTAGCACAGCAATATTTGAAATAATCACACAAGTAAACAATAATGAATAAGCAAAATAATTTACACGGGGAAACAAATTATAGAATGCATCAGTATTTGTCTTTGCCCACGTTCTATAATCTTTGGGCACCTAGTAACCATGAGACGACCACAGAAAAAAAAAAACAACTTCTTTCCCTGATAAAACACTGCATCCTCTTTTAAGCATTTAATACACCACTCATTTAAATTCAGTCAACTAACGTCATTTTGCAGAGCTTTCATCCTATCCTTAACTTTTTTTCTCCGAACTGCTATTTGCAATCAAAATGCAACCAACATTAATAGCATGGAAACAAAAGACACAAAGTTAAAAGGACCATTCAAAAAAGAGCCGTTAGCCAATAAGGCAGCAATCAAACCTCCTGCATAACCAAACTGCGCCTACCTTGAAACCAACACAAAATATACATAAATGAAAATTCAACTCAAATAGGTAGCAAATACAAAAAGAAGAAAAAGTTAAACCAATACACATTCAAGCATCAAAATTGAAGATTAAGTATGAACTAACTAAGGTCTAAGAGTAACAAAGTAAAGCTAATAAGCAAAGAACAAAGAGAAAGATAATAATTGAAAGGAAGAGGAGAGGAGAAAAGTGACTAAGTAACTAACCACTTGTAGCACAAGAAATGGCCGTCTAACGGAGCCGTTTCGGAGGCATCGTCGGTGGTAACGGTCTTATCAGATCGGCGTAGGAGCACGTAAGGCGTGAGCTCACAGCCTACAATGGGAATATCAGAAGGAAGGTGCACGCGCAGCACGCTCAGCATGCTTCACTCTTGGCAATCGTCACCGCACTGTAACCCTATCAACCGCGCCGCCGCCGCCGCAACACCACGCTCGCCGAGCCGGATTCCGGCCGGATCCGCCATTTACTTCGCCAGAATACCCGCCAGCCTTGACCGGCCCGAGACCAAACCCTACTGTGCAATCGGAACCGCCGCCGGATCTTGCAACCACGGTAAGGGAGAGAGGGGAGGGGAGGATCGAGATTTGACGTTCTTGAGAGAGAAAGTCGGGTTTTAGAGAGAGAAACACAAAAGGATCGAAGATATTAGGGTTTTACAGAGGAAGTGGAAGTAATCGCTTTGCGCTTCTTTCTTTGTTTTCTTTTCTTTTCTTGTTTTTTAAAATTAATTATTGAGACCGGAGATCCGACCTGCGAAGAGAGAGAAAGAGGATCCGAATATGCTACGACTTTGTTTTTCTCTTCTTCCTATTTTCTGTTTTTTCTTTTTTCTTTTTCCACCCTTTGAGTCTTCCTTGGGTTCACGATCATCTTCCTTTCTTTTATATTCACTGTTAAATAATTTTTTTAACTGTTTAAAGTAATTAGTGGGTTGTGCATAAGTTGTGAGTAGGATGTATCAATGTCACTAATCATGCTACATGATTTTACGGGAACTCTGTTGATATAATGAAGTTCTTATATATAATTATACCAACAAAAGTAACGTCATTTATGTTGTCAACGTCGATCTATATTATGTTGAATGGAAAAAAGTTAGATGTTTAGTATTGTTCATCTAATTAATATAGTATTTTTTAATTTGAAAAATGAAGTGGATCTTTGGTAGTTAAAATAAAATAGGTTAATTATGTTTTAATTTTTATAAGATCATTTTATATTCTATAAAAAAAAAATTGTCGTTAAGTAATGATGTATAATAAAATTAAATCAAACGTCAATGTATACGACATGGTAGAATTAGTCCATGTAGTTACTATCTAGACACATGAATAAATACTACTAGGTGACTAAATCATGAGAATTACAAGTTTATGCATTCCAATATATATAGCCAAACCATGTCATTTTGTTATTTTAAAAAAAATGGAATTAGCACCCAGCCTTGTTTTCCTAAGAACCTAACCCATGTCAATTGATAAAAAAATCATTTTCCACGATCTTTAATTTGTCACTACCTTAACCTAAGTTTGCTTATGACACTGAGTTAGTTCTTTGGTTTCGTGTGCAAGTATTTAGCTTCTTGTAATTATCATTTTTTAGTGTTTTAATTTGTGAATCTTTCCCTACATGATCTTTGAATACCTAAGTCGATTGATACCCTAGTATTTAAATTTTGCATGGGTGATAATGAATCCGAAAAGTGTAGTATTAGATATTGGAATTGCTATTTAAATTTTAATTTAATTAAAGCATAATAGAAAAATAAATTAAGTGAATGTAACATGTTTAAGTATAAATATATTATATATTTTTTTATTTATATAGTATTTTCATAAAAGACAATCATATTTGAGTTGGATAAAATTACGAATAACTTCATATTAATTGATTCACGTGCCTGATGATAAAAATGCATGAATATGAACATAAAACACATAAAAAATATTTGATTATTTAAAAAAATCTTAAATGTATCATTTAAAGAATATTTAATATATTTTATTAAATTATTTAATATATTACATTAAATATTCTTAAGACACTTTTTTTTCTAATTAGAACTAGAACTTGCAACAAGTCATGTTTGTTAACTAACATATCTTTTCGGTCTTAATAAGAGTCAGGGACACTTTCATTATACCTTACTTGCTACAACGCTGGCCAAGAGCTTATATCTAAATGAATAACTTAAAGATAACAATGAATAAAGATAATTGTGAGTGACACTTTCATTTAATTGCGTCAATCAATACGCAGGGGTCAAATTATAATTAATACTAATAAACTCAGAATAAGATGTTACTTGACAAGTCTTGTGTACTAGTATATATTATATTATATAAGAAACACAGAAGCATGTGGGAAGAAGAAAAAAGAAACATTATAGTTGGGGATCTTTACAATAGTATGTGCAGAAGCAAGTGGAGTCCTTATCCTTGCATTCTCCAATGCCATATGGTTCTTTAGAGCACTCCCGAAAGCATTTCTGGAACTCACAATTGCTTAAATGGATCAGCTTGTGGCACCAGTGTTCAGGGATCTTCACCCCATGAGCACTCCCTCGAACTACAAAATCAGAGGCTAATCCTTTGAAAATTGGAATAATGATCAAACAATAATAGAAACTATGTTTAAAAGCGTATATTGATAACATTTCTCAATCTTCAATTACAGGCCACTCTACCATGTTTTCACTATCTTAGTGAAAAGAACACAGATTATCCAACACTGATATATTGAGAGAAGGAAGTTAAAGAACAAATGCAGAATGATTAATACCAGACAAAATAAGCAGTAGGAGGAGATGGGAGAGTGTGTAAGGTGTTTTCATCTTCCAACATGCACCTGATCCTCACTTGTCTAAAGGTGTTGCTTCAATATGAGTTAGAAGTGAGGAATGGAAGTAGACTGATATACATAGAGTGGTCAAGTTTTAGTTCAATCAAAATCTTTAAAAACCTGACACCTGTTGCCAAGAAGTGATGAAGAAGGTAGTCAAAATGGACCATGTTTTGCCACGTCTGTATCCGCAATACAATTTTACTTGAAGAGTATCACTGAATCAAAGTATCTAATAACACAACTCTGCTTTCTGTATTACTTGTGACAAAGTGTTTTCCTCCGGCACTTATTCTTTCCTTTGTATTTACTCAATTACTTTTTTTTTTTTTAATCAAATTCTAAAGTAAATTGATTCAATTGCAAACCGTGCAATGCAGTAGGCTCACAAGTTTTCTCCGACAAAATGGTTATGGTGATCCGCAAGAAGGATTACAAGTCTAATGATTCTTCAAAATTATAACATCCTTCATATTAGTATTATCAGCAAAGTTACAGATGACCCACCAAATGGCATACAAATTAAACATTCAAGGTCAAAGAATGTTGTTTCTTATTTCTTATTTATTGAGCACACAGACACAATTTTAACCAATTTGAGTGCATAATTTTAACGAATTGTATGATTTTACAACTGTTTGTGTACATGTCTAGATAGAAGAAATGATCAGGATGTTGTGGGAATAATCTAGCACAGATACTTCTAGCATAACAATAATCTCCCAGAGAAGGTAGGAAGATTCTACACCTTGGTTATAAATGGGGCAAATGACATTGGATAAAATACATCATTGAGTTAGAAGATTTCTAACAGGGCAGTTGAATACTGTACATTTATAACCTTCCTGATGAAGAACCTAACCAAAGAAAACCACTTGACAGTGATGGAGGTGACAGTAAGATTAAAAGGGGGTGTTGAAACTGCTTGCTATCTAAGTGGAGAAAACGCCGACAGGTTTCAACGAATAAAATTAAGAGGGATAGTTGCAAGATTTCTATCCAAGAATAAGGTGTAAAAGGAAAATAATAGGTAGATTCCAACACCCCCACCCCCCGATTAGCATCACAAAGCAAACAAAAAATTTAGGGGAATACGACGTGTAGCTTGTTACATGAGTATGAAGATGCATCACGAGGGCGCTCTTGCATAAGGAATAAACAGATGACTTTTTTTTCACACAATAGGATTATTATTTAACACATGATTGTAACTTCTAATTCAACGGACAACGATATCACATTTGAAAAAACAGTCTCACCAATCTATTTTTCAGAGAACAAGGGAATAGTATGGTTGAAAACAAGACAACTTATAGCCAGAGCAGAGATATTTATCTCAAAATTAATCAAATTTTACTCATAGGTTTTCTGGGTTCTTAAAAAAAATCGAGATAACATGTAACATGTTGCAAGCAGAAGAACTTAATAAAAGACCAATTAACAAAAATGCTATCTGTACACACAACAACCCTCTCTCTCAATCTACCTCGTTACCTGTGTGAAGTAATACGCCATAATGCTGCTATGAAATGCAAAAATATATCACGATTAAGACAAGTAATGCAAAACACAATTCGAAGGAGCTAAATAAAACATATCATTGTATTCAGAGAATAAAATAAAACTTAAAAAAGTCTGATTTGTTCAGAGAATAATACTGGCCCTTTCAATCAAAAACGGACAAAAACCCAAACAAAAAAACTACTGAAACCAACAACTGGGGTAAACAAACTAATAACCTCCCTTGAGGTCATTGACAACATCATATGGAATAGGTGTAACCGTCTCGAGGGTAGCACCCTCAACCATGAAACCAGGTTTGGGTCCCTGAGGCTGTCTCTTGGTGCTGATCTTCTCACCCTTGGCCTTGGCATCAGCCTTGAGCTGGTCGTTCTTAATCTTCCTCAGGCGGAACTCCTCGGTACACCTCGAAGGCATAACATGCTCCACACGCACGTGAATCCTCTTCCTTATAATTCTATTCCCAACCTGAACAATAAAACATCGCACTCGGTATTTTCAATAATACAAAACTCCCAAATCAACAAGGTATACGAACCCTAGAAACTAAACTCAACTACTCAGACAGAAATCTAATCGATTAAAATGCGATTAATTATCTGAAAACACAACATGGTCTACAGAAAGCAGATAAACCTTAAAACTAAGGCCAACAATTAGAGTTCGAATATAGCTAAAACAGTAAAATAAACTCACAAGCAAAATCAACAATGAAGCGCATAGAATAAAAATTGGAACAATAAGAAACAGGAAACAAAACGGATCCAGAAGCAAAAAAAGCGAGTACGGTGTTAGTGTTAAGACCTGCTTGTTGACTTCGACGCCAATGGCGCGTTTGGTGACATTCCAGACGCGACCGGTACGGCCATGGTAGAACTTGTGGGGCATACCCTTGTGGACGGCACCGTTAACCTTGATGTCGACATAGTCGCCGATGTGGTAGGTGCGGAGGTAGGTGGTGAGGGCGATGGTACCCTTCTTCCTGAAGGGGCGAGAGAAAGAGTCTCTCGTGCGGGATCTCAAACCGTGACCAGCCGGCATCTTTCCTTACCTAGGGTTTCTCTCTATTGCGCTCGGCTTTACGGAAGAAGGAGCTAACACTCTCAAACCCTACTTTGCACTCTCTTTTATAGTGCCGCTCTCATTCCTAGGGTTTTGCTTATTCGCACCGGGCTTTTTTATTGGGCTCTATATTAATGGGCTTTAGTAACAATTGCTTTTATTTCTTTTTATTTTATGTGTTAAATTAAATCATTTTCTCACTTATTATTATATTCATACATATATTTTATTTTTTATGCATAGTTTAATATAATATAAAAAGCATACACGATTTAGATAATGAAAACATTTGTGGCATAAAAAATATAGATTTGGTGTTACAAAAATAATTTTAATTATTTGCTAAGAAATGTAATCACTTATCTTTTTTTTTTTGCAATGTAATCACTTACTTTGTAACAAAGATATTTAAATATATATATATATATATATATATTAATAATTATTTTCTTAATTTTATTTTGTTTAAAGTCGATTATGATATTGATTTCTATATATTAATTATCATTCTATTTATTTTTTGACTTTATACATTTACAGCCAAATAATAAAATGTTAAAATGTCCAAGATCAAAAGAAAGATCCAACCAACATGAGTCACTCTTACACCTATCATCAGGCATTCATAATCTCAAACATTTTGAATATTTCCCTTTTATTAGTTAAGGATATAAACAAGCTGAACTTAACACATATTGAACTTAGTCTTAAGCCTTAAACTTGATTGCTTTTTTCCTCTTTCAATTTTTTTCTGAGTTAAATTTAATTAATTATTTCAATATTTAATGAGAATTTTCATTTTAGAGAGTAAAATAATAACAAAAAATAGTTTATGATTGATTCACATTAACTTAGTGAAGACACCTCTTACATCATTTAAAAACTTTTTATTACATTTTGTTTTCGACTTGCCATAGAAAAGTTGAATTGTTGGTAGCAAAATAAGAACTAAGAACTAGTAACCGCCTTTAAGGTCGTTGACGACATCATAAGGAATAGGAGTGACAGTCTCCAAAACGGCGGCATCATCAACTATGAAGCCCGGTTTAGGAGCCTCGGGTTGCCTCTTGGTGCTCATCTTGTCTCCCTTAGCCTTCGCCTCTGCCTTCAGCTGATCGTTCTTAATCTTCCTCTGCCGAAATTCCTCGTTGCAGCGGGAAGGCATCACGTGCTCCACGCGGACATGGATCCTCTTTCGAATCACACGGTTCGACACCTCTTTGTTCATCTCCACTCCAATGGCGCGTTTGGTGACGTTCCAGACGCGTCCCGTGCGGCCGTGGTAGAGCTTGTGATGCATTCCCTTGTGGACTGCGGCGTTCACTTTTATGTCAACGTAGTCGCCAATGCGGTAGGTTCTGAGGTGGGTGCTGAGGGCGATGGTTCCCCTCCGCCTGAAGGGATGAGAGAACGAGTCTCGGGTGCGACAACGAACACCATGACCAGCCGGCATCTTATCTTAATATTAATATTTGCAGACTGTAGTACAGTACGTCTTTTATAGTACTCCCCAGGGTTTCAAGTTTCAACTGCCTATTCTATTCTGTTGGGCTTTCACTGCTAAAATATCAAACGCAAGAAGCGCCGAGAGAACCAGATGCGCGCCCTTTCAGGGGGTTATTCCTCTCTAATTCGTGCCGAGAACTGTTATCATGCCACGGCACGTGCTGCTGGAAACTCTCAAGCAGCAACCATTTCTGTCCCTAATACATTCATTATTTATTGATTAAAATTTATCTAATAATTACTCATTATTTTATATATATATATATATATATTTTATTTTTTTTAGTTCAGTAAAGTCAACGTTATTATACTTATTATAAGACAAACAAAAGATCTAAGAGCCAACACGACCCCTCCACTTCAAAATCACCAAGTTGATACAAATCCATCAAATATTGGCTGCTGGAAGATGTTGTTAGCTAGTGACAAGCTTGGCGTCCTCTTTAATGGTGAAAGAGGAGGTGTTGATGCAGCTTCTTCGTGCTTGTCCCTTCTAAGTTCTATGCAAACTTCATCCACCATGCTTGAGCTAACAATTGGGACCTGTTTGTGTTTTGGTATATCGTGTACTTTAGCATCACAATAACAAGAATACTAACTATTTGAATTCACATTTCACTAACACCCTTTAGGAAAAATGAAAATAATGGTTAAAAAAAGAATACTGGTTTAATTACACAATTTTAGGATTGCTCTTATAAAAAATACATTTTCAAAATAACAATTTCACTACATACTATGATTTATTTTGCTCACGATGGGTTATTACACTGGACAACCAAAAATCGAACCTAGAAATTCGAGTGTACAATTTTCAGCATAGAATCAGACAACGTTGAGCATCATGGTGAAATTTTTAAGCGAGATAATGACAACCCAAGTTTTCAGTTTGGCCGTCAAGAGGCATGGCACTGTACTAAATTATATTCAGCAGAAAGGCCGGCCGAACCTTGATTAAAATTTAGAACGAGCTCCATATTATATATATACATTCTGCAAGTTGAATTATAAACAGGTACTCCTAATCTTAACGAGTGCAGTAAGTATTAAAGCAATTGCCAACATATAATTGTAAACTACAACTTCGGAAGACTAGCTTGATGCCCCTGCACAATGAAAGACAAAGTTAGGGGGAAATACAGAACTAGTTTTTTAAGGGTACAAATGACTAAACATTTATATATATTTTTTGGAACCAAACGTTCACCATATATTAACCAGAAAAACAACATCAAAGCAGCAAAAGATAACAGCTACAATCAGTTATGTGATCTCTTGTACCGGAGGAGAAGTTTATAGACGTTGTAAAATCTCTAAAGAAATTGCATACTAGATCGGAAAAGCTTAAGAAAACAAGATTGAATTACAAAGCTTACAAGTTCCAGGACAAGTTATTTAAAAAATTAAAAGAAAAAGAAGAGCAGCAGCTACTGCCAGCAGCTCATTGGGTAAGCATGTACATGGTACACTAACACCACACTATGACTGTTATTAACTTTAAATAAATAGGCAAAAATATCAATTATCAAGCAAGCACTTCAATGATATATCAAATTATCTTGGTTGGAAAAGCAAAATTCATTTCCAAAGTCAGACATGCAAATTTGTTTTAAAATGCTGTATGAATATCTTCTACTCAGTGTCCAGACTCTAGCAGCAAGACTGATACAAAATCTTGATTTGCTAATGCAAGATACCTGACGTTCTAGAAGCAGATATATTATCTGTGGCTCTCAGAGAATTCCCCGTCTTTGTCTGAACTTTGCTTTCCCCCCTAGAAACTCCCAGTGACCTTAGCTTGGATGATGATGGTATTGAATTTATCAATCGATCATCTTCATCCTCATCCTCTTGTCTTCTTCCTTCATCTTGTTCATATGCACTAATGGAATCCTCGTCTTCACTTGAACTCTGCTCATCAAAAAGCTTCTTTCCTGGTATGTTTTGCCTCTTCGGAGGACGGCCCCTACGCCTAACAGAGACCCGTTCTTTCTCATCTGAAAATGAATATCTCAGTTGGTCATTATGTCGTGTTTGGAATTAATCAATTTGGACCCAAAAAAGTTATTAAGAGATTTAAAAAAAAATGATTATTTCATTAAATAAAAAAGCCTTTAACATACATACTAAATATATCCATCCTTGTCATATTAAGTTACATCATGTAATGCGCAAAGGAAGAAGATATTTGATGTCATTTAAATATTACAAAATTGTGAAAAATATAAAGCGTAGCAAGATGTGGGCACTAAAGGAAAAATGAATAATGGCAATTTGATATATTATGTTTCACTTTAGATCTAACCAGTCGTTGCTTTATGATGGAAGTATTTGGCTGTATGGTAAATAACAAAGCAGAAAAATTGCATTCATTACCTTGAAATCCCTCATTCTTTGCACATTTTTCTTGCAAGTTAGCAATAAATATTTTGTAGGGACGCCAGCCACTGGGGTTTTCATCTGTATTGATGTTTGCTGTTCGCTGTTGAACATCCTTCATGCTATTCATAAAGATGAATTAAAAAGTGTATAGCTGCAAATGGTTCTGAATAACACCAACAAAATGAGAAACAAACTCTTACATTTCTGATACATCTGGTGCAGCGAGTTTTGTCACAAAATGGAGCACTGCCTCTTCAAGAAATGACAACTGTTTTGGAGCATCTACAAAAGCATATTCAATACCATCCCTGACAACTTTTAAAATGTCAGGCCTGTGTTTCATCCGGGCAATACCAATAAATGTTCCAGAAAGCTTAGCAGCCAGATCTTTACATCCTAATAAAGAGTTGTTTTCTGGAGAAACATTCTCACTTTCAGACATATTGACAAGATCCCTACGGTATGCCTGCCAAAATAAATTGGTGAAGAATTAAGAATAGAACTATAGAAGAGGGGACAGGAGGGTGAACATAAATATGGCATTCTTCCTTAGGCAGAGGATGGTGGAAACACAGACCCTCATTTCCTACCAATACAAACTATAATTCTTTAGAGTAAATTACTCAAACCTCCCTTGTTTTTTTAACATTTACACTAACCTCCCTTCAGGGGAACCCAATGTAATGTTTTTCAAACAATTAAGGGAGTGTCAGTGTATATATTTTTAAATAACTAAGAGGGATTGATGTAATGTATGAGGGGGTGTAAGTGTATATTTTTAAATAACTAAGGAGGGCTAGTGTAGGAGTAGACAAAGGCAGAGGTGTTTGTGGAATTTCACAAAACTTCAGGGGGTGTTAGTGTAATTCACTCAATTCTTTATCCATAAAGCACTGCAAAGAAAAGCTTGGTTGAACTGTTTCTTCTAGGCAAGAAGTGGATCCTTTGTTGAACTATGTTAACATTGAGCCCAAGCTAAAAGTGCAAACTTAAAGGGTTTGGAATTGGAAGCACTCTGAAACATAATATTCTTTTTGTTTCTCAGGTACAGTACTCTTCCTTTCTATTAAGATACTGATACCCCTTAGCAATTAGAGGCAAATATTTATTTATGAGTCTTACTTTAAATATAAAATATAGCAAGTTACTTTTGTATTCATATGTCAACTAAATAGGACATGTTACTAAAATTTGACTGTTTATTGTTGCTAAAGGTGATACTCATGAAGACAAAACCTAACTTCATCTACCATCCATATGTAAGCAACCATTAAGGAACAGCAACTGTTAAACTACATCAAAAGGATTACCTTTTTAAGTGCTTCCAGAAAAATGACAGCCAAATCAACATCTTTTTTCTTCAAAACTGTGATCAGATGCTTTACAATCTCAGCCACACTTGTCCCGTGCATCACAAAATGAGAAATAATCAAAGAAGCAAAATCCTCCTGCATCAATAATAGCCAAATCTTGACATCAAAATAAATTTCACATGAAACAAAAATATTTTTGCCTAGAAAAAGTGGCAATAGTCATAATTTCACAGAAACAAAATAACAAATCCACCTTTGGAACAACATCATTTGCGATCAGCTTTGCAGCAGCAATCATCACAGCGTCTCTATTTGTCTCCACAGCATACTCTTTATTAGCATCTTCGTCTTCTGCCTCATCTGAAAATTGATAGACAAGTGAAACTTACATCTATCACAATAAACAAGAAGAGTACACAGTAGAGATATGAAGGATAAAGGATACATCAACTAGAAGATAACTGTATTATCACCAACTTAAATAAGTAATGTAAACTTCAAATACCATGTTCAACCTAAAGACAATAGACAACAAAAATTGATATTGCATAATTTTGTTTCAATTTAACTATGAAACATAAGATGAATCTGGCACTGGTCCATCATCTTTGGCACAGCTGTCTGTGGTTACCTGAAATATTAAGCTGTTGTTGACAAAGTTCCCAGAACTTCTGAAGCATATTTGAGTCTGGCCGAAATCCTAATTTTTCCAGCTTTGTCTTGTCGAAATTTGTTGTCCTAAATAAGAACCATGTTTCGGCAAGTACAGTGCATACCTTCAGAAGAAAAAAAAAATCATCAGACCAAATCTGGAGAATTGAGACATGATATATTTATAATAGAGAAAGAAAAAGGAAAACAATTCAGAGCTCTCTTACTCTGCAGCCAAGTTCACTTCCATGTTTACCCCCTTCCTTGTTGTCAGCAGCCAAGTTGAGAAAGTATTCAAGTTCTTGTAACAAGGTATCACGCTTAGACAAAAGAGAAGTTAAGGATGCTTCAGAAACAGCTTCTTCATTTACTATAGACTGTAGACCCCAAGCCAGATGCAAATACATGTTCAGAAGCAGGAAACCAACAACCTGAATGGAAATAAGCAGAAAATTAATAATCCAACACAAGTAACAATGTCATGGAAAACATAATACTTGTTGTGAGCAACCAATTACACACCTCATCCTCCATGTCCCTATTACCGCGCAGCACCATGACAATGTCTTCATATACGCTATTGATAGGCACAGATCTTTTTAGTTGGAGTTCATACAACCTCTTCAAGTTTACAAGAAGAGAATATTCATCACCACCATCCTGCAATGTCATCTAACTATATGTCAAGTTTCTCCTCCGAGATCCAAAGGTAACAGAAAATATGACATTTGGGCTGCATAGAACATACCAGTACTTCTTTAATTGCAGATTTCAGCTTTGCAATGATTTCATCTTCAAGTTCCTTTAATTTATTACGAGCAAAATCTTGCAATTCCCCTTGACTTTCTATGCAACAAAAATCAATTGCCTTCACACAAGCCCTAAGAGGGTCCTTGTCTCCATGCTTAAAAAATGTTTCTTTCACGAGCTGGAGTAAATTTTTGAAATTCTGAAAAGCAAGCACTAGTCAATTTTTCAGAAACAACATGAAAAGTCTGAAACAACCCACGAGAAAAATTCACCAACCTGTTCCTGTCTCTTCAAGGAATAATATTCAAGGTTCATATGCAAAACAATCTCAACCAGTGATGAGACTTTTGCTTTATCTGAAATAAACTTTCGCAAGAGTAATGGGTAAGTCTTCATCATGGCAACAGTTATATCCTGTTTGTTATTTTCAAATACTTCCTGTCATTAATTGAAGGAGAAAAGATTACAGTCTGTCATAAAGAATAATAAAACAAACCTTCTATCACAAGGAACATTGACAAATTACAAATAGTACTGGTCAAATTGTTACTAATCAAGGATCCATTGGACACATTCTTTGCAACCCAAAACAATTTAACCATCAATTCCTGAAATAATTAGAGATTTATACTTCGAAAACACAATTGAAAAAAAAAATAGAAATGACAGTAAGAATAAAATTATGTATAATATATATGAAAGCATGGATTGCTGAGACTTTCTGTCAAAATAAAGATTAAACCTCATGTGAAACACAAACATCAAAGACACCAGTATATTAAAAAAAAAAACTAAATCAATGGGTGCTGGATTTAAAAAATCAGATATTGGATATTTGGATTTAAAAAATCAAGATGACACACTTTCTGGGCTTTGTTGTGGAATTGCTTTCTGTTATCTGTAACAGGCACAATCCTCTCTCCAACAGCCTTTTTCACGGATGCACATAGGAGTCGCACCAAGTTTGTTGCATCACTGTCAGATAGCTCAACTGATGGATTTTCATCAAGGAGCATGGATATAATGCACTTCCAATCCTGCAAACAAATTATTGAGTACCATCAAGAAACCAGTAAATATTACTCAGTACAACATGTTGATAATTATGACTAGAACAATTTTAGGTGCTGCTCTTTAGCATGATATCCAGAGGGCAGCAATCCTTAACCTACAGATGATTCAAAAGAAAAAACAATATGCAGAAACTCAGGAAAGTGAAATCAAATCCAGCATACCAGATTTCTACTCAATCTACTTCTCTGGAATCTTCAAAAATAACAGCATTGTTCCTTTTTAGTCCAAAGATATTTTAGTAAAATAGAAAGCCAATGTTGTATGAGATTAGGGGTGCTGCTGATGCTTGGCAACAAAAGTTCCCAGTAAAGCATAGTAGTCAATCACAAATAGCAGCACAAAGAGGCCACCCAGAAAAACACTATAGAGGGATGACCACTATTCTAAATATACACATATATTGTTTTTCAAGATTTTTATATATTTACTTTTTATTATATAATATCTCAGTAACAATATATGTATTTGTTTAATAACCTTTTATATTCTTTCTAGTAATTATTATATATATTTCTTATTATTATATTAATTATTACATTTTTTTCTATTTATATATTATGTTATATATTAACAAGCCACTACTCTGTTCCATGTCCCTTCGTATTATTAACAAGGCCAAACCTTTATAGCTGGCATGTACTCCCACACATCATCAATTACATAAATGCTCAAAATTGGATCTTGTGGGAACTCCTCCAGAATTCGCAACATTCTCTTTAGATGGACCTCAGAGGTATTGCCAGTTTCATCTGGAAAAAACAATTGTCTTCATCACATGTTTGTCTTGGTCAAAATAATGGTATCAAATATAAAGTGAAAAATTTCATGGATAGACCTAAGACCTCTTGATCCTGATTGAAGGCTATTAAATTTTTGAGCAATCAAGTGATCATACACTAATGCTCCAATGGCATGCCTGATTTCTGGGGGGTCATCAATCAACAAATCATACAAAGGACCCAACTCATCTTCAGGAATAAGTTGATGTCTGCAGTGAACCAAGAAAACAATTCTCAATATACAATATGTTGCATAAAACTCACCAGTAAGCAGGTAATATATAAATGAAATTTTTTTTGAAATTCAGACCTTAGTAGTTGTTTAACAAGACTTATGGCCTGAACAGCCACAGAAACATCAATGTCATCAGCAAGCTCAATCATCCGGCTAGAAAATCTTTCAGTAAATAAACCAAGGGTTGGTACATTATCATCCACCTCATAAAGATTTTGCAGAGCATTTATAGAAGCCTTTCTTACACCAGCATTCTACAAAATGAAGGGCGAGGGATAAAGTTAAAGGAAGGCAATAAGTCGTATAGTACATGAACAGTTAAAAGTTGCATGAGAAAAACTTAAAAACATGTTTATTACTTTGTCATTCAGTGTCCATCCAAGATATTTCAAGTACAAATCCTGCAGGAAAAGTGATGGGTATGACAGGATCCATGCACCCAATGATTCAATGCATGACATTCTAATATTGGGGTCAATATCTCTGTAGCGATGCACAAATAACCTTCAAAAAAGCATTAAATTAGAAAGGTTAGATATACAGCCACAACAAATATAATGCTTGTGACCAAAAACTGCTTTCTTTGCCTTGAAAGAAAAATACTTTCTTAATTTATCAAACTCCTACCCAGTAAATATCTTGCGCATCATCTCGTCCAACAATTGTATTTTATCATGAGTATCAGAAGACCTTTTCTTTAGTGACTCCACTCGAGGCCCCTCAGTTCTTTTCTTTTTCTCAGCTTCCAACTGTCTCTGAGTAGTCTCTCTTTGAGCACGAAGCATATTAGCAATAGTTATGAATGATGTCACCAGCCTAAGACCCATCAATGATGCAACTTGACGGTAAACTCTTGGAGGGGTGCTACATAGGTACAGCAGCAGATAAGTCATGGTATATATATTTTCCTATAATCAGAAGTTTTAAGTAGCATACTTACCATGACAGTGCAATGACATAGTCCATGCACTTGTCAAATAAAACTTGATCAAACAATGGGCCATGCTGACATTCACGAACCAAATTATCCCAGAATGATTCTAGATTCTCTTTGAAGTTTTTAATCTCTTTCTTTTTGGAATTTTGATAGTCTTCAACATCACCCTAGAATGTCAAAGGTAAAAAAAAGAGAGGATAAATATCCACATCTAACTCATTATTTGATCATTACTGCATAATGGTATACTATTAGCATTACTACTACTAAGATATTAGTAAATTTTGGAAAAAAAATAATATACAGGAAACCAGTGTTGTTAAATAGCCGCTATAGAGCTAATGCATAGCGTAATTTCTCAAATCCACAATTGTGACTGTAGCTATTGTGGATGATATCAGTGTTGCAGTTGCAGCATGCATCCTCTTGTCATCTCTGGTGTGTCTCCAGCCAATTGAACTTATGAGTTAATAATAATATTATGCCAATTTTTATGTATTTTATTTTTATTTGCATACAACTTAGTTTATATATATCATATATTTCAAGCATTATATGTGACTTTCCGCTACATGCTCAAGTCGCTATCTGCTATATGATATAGCAGATTATTGGCTTTCCAACGTCTTCCACAATTGACAACACTGCAGGAAACAAAAATAAAAGGGAACAAGTTGTATACCCTTTTAGCACAGTTGACAAGAGTAATTACAACTTCATCAACATCAGTCTCGTCCACGAGATCACTCTTATCGCAATACTTGGCTCCACACGCCTACATAATTTAAAATTTCATTTTGTCAGTATCTGTTAGAGTTCATTAATCAATAAGGATGTTTTTGAGCATTGATGAAATAATAAAGTTTACCAATATCTTTCTTCTGCATCTACCTTTCTCTTTAGATTTATATATGAAACTATAATGGATTTGTTTGGATAAATATTTCTAGAAGGACTTCTAAGAGAAAAAAAATATGAAAAAAAAATGAAATTAATTTCTTCATAAGCTAAAATTGGTTTGCTAAGCTAATTTGTAGAAATCTTACATCTTTTAGCATAAATTATATGAGAGTTTCAACAAATTAGTTATTGGAAAACCCAATTTTAACATATAGAGAAACTATCTGTCAAAAAAAAAAACATAGAGAGAAACTAATTTCATTTTTTTATCATATTTTTTTTTCTCCTAGAGTAGTGTCCCAAACAGGCCCAATGTCTATTGCTAGTGGTCCTTTAAACTCTCTAACTGGTTGAGAATTCCATATTACCTCAAACAGCATTGTCAAGAGATCAACCATTGCAGGTTTTGAATCCTTTTCATAGCGCTCAACCCAAAATTTGACCGCATGAGGAATAAACTTGCCGTTACCTTTTATCACCTCTACAGAAAATTAATACAATAAAAATTAGCCCCGGCCCAGTTACTGCATAACAAAATCTAATAAGGAAATACAAACAGAAATTATTTATAACAAAAAAAAAAAAACAAGCATAATTTAACGAATCGCACTATTAACGAAAATGGTAAAAATAACGACAAACAACGATATAAGTTAAGAACCTGAACCCTAGATATTGGAGCAGTAAGGAAAGTAGCAGAGAGTGTTGAGTATACCAATTAGGGTTTGGTCAGAGATTTTGTGCGCGATGCTTGAGTTTCCTTCGGAAGTACGATTTCGCTTGGATTTCGTGCGTGCTTCGTCGGAGTTGTCGGGAGAACTCTCTCTGTCGGCTTGCTCGGTGGTCCGGTCGGCGTCGGCGTCGTGTTCCTTGGGGAGTTGCTTGGGAGGTCTGCCCCTCTTCTGCTTAATTTGGAAGAATTGAAACAGAGTTAATTAGGTCGAATCAGAGGAAAAAGCAGAAGAAAGAGTTGGAAGTGTGAGAACTGAAACTGACACGAGGGGGGCGATTGGATGCTTCGGAGGGTGGAGCTGGATCTTCCATCTGCTAATCTGAAACACACACAAAGCGAGAGAAAGAAAGAAAGAAGCAGCGATTAGGAAGAAATGGGTTTTTGGCACTCCAATTAAGAGTTCAGAAATCTCCCGCCAAATAACAATTATTTACCAATCAGCAAAAAAAAAAAAAAAACAATTATTTACCACCCACGAAACCACACCATCTAATTTACTATTCACCATCTTTTATTTTGATTCTTTGTCTATTTAAGTGGTATCACATAATATTTTCATTAGTTTAAAGTATTTTCTAATAATAAATTCTTTATCTATGTAAGTTGGATTAACATAATTTATTCATTATAGGTTGGTGTGGAGGATGGCTACGGACGAAAATTCTTGAAGATGACTTTGATTCAAATTTGCAATAGTCTTGTGGTCTATAGTTTGCTTGGTAAAGAGACAAACAAATTAATTTGGAAATAATATAATATATTTTTCATTAAAAAAATACATAATTTTTTTATTAGTTTAAAGTATTTTTTTTAAAAATTATATACATTTTAATTAAGTTAAATAATGTCAAATATTTAACACTTTAATACCATTGTAATAAGGTCTCTAAAAAAAAGTACCATTATAATAAGGTTGTAAAAAAAATACTAACATTATAATATAACATTAAAAAAAATTATTTTATTTATTTGAATAAGTACAGAAAGATAAATTTATTTTTATTTTCTCAACGAATCAAGTATATTTATTTTTGTTTTGAATATTCTTGATAAATCATTAGAAAGATTTGTAAAAAGATACTTTGTAAAGATATAGAATTATTATATGTTATTAATCCAGCTTAGTTACATTCTTAATAAAAGTGATTAAGCTTTTAATTAATGGTGAGATAAAATTAAACAAAATAAATAAATAGGGGACAAAAAAGTAATTAAGCATTAACCAAAAATAATAATATACGAAGGATAAAAACGTCGTTTCATATTTCATTCGCCCCTTTATAAATCTTGAGAGGCTAAAATTTTCTCCGTGGTCGTCGAAGCGCAAGCAAGAATCCCTAAACCCTAGCTCGCGTTCTTCGTTCTTCTTTTACATCAGGTGCGAATTCACCCTATTGTTTTTCTATCCCCGCCGATCCATCTTCTCTAACTCTAGTTATTTTATTTTCAATCTATTGTTATCGTTTCACCACTTCCTGCTTTCGTTGTCATTTCAAATTTCTCTGAAAAATGTTTGTTTTTTTTTTTTTATCGGCAAATGTTGTTAATCTGTTAGTTGTTGTTAGCAGAGGAGTCGAACCTGCTACCGTATATCCCCCTGGTCATCTCTTATTCTTGATATGGGTCGAATAGCTTTAGCTGAATTTATAATTTATAGTTATAATAATTTGAGACCTATGTTGGATTTTGTTTGTTCATTAGCATACGTTTTGTCTTTTATAATGTTCTTAATTCTTCATTTGGAGCTTTGATTTTGGGAAGTCATATACTGTTCAACATCATCAACTGTTTGGTGGATCTTATTTTGAGTTTTACATTCACATAGTCCTCCTCCAATGAAAGAATCTGGTGTAGCTTGTAGGTCATAAATCCTATGGAATTGATTTGAATGTGTTTTTTTTTTTGTCATTCCTGTTAGTTTGGATGTCTTCACTTTTCATCTGTTGAATTTTTTAAGTTAAATATGATTGTAGTTTTTTTGTTTTGGATTTTGGAATGTTAGTACATTTTTTTTCATAAACCTGATTGTTTTACAGTTTCATATTGTAATTGTTGATTGTGTTTGAGCGAGCAGGATGGAGTCTCAGGTGAAGCATGCTCTTGTTGTGAAAGTTATGGGACGTACTGGATCCAGAGGACAGGTGACCCAGGTTAGAGTGAAGTTTTTGGATGATCAGAACCGTCACATCATGAGGAATGTCAAAGGACCCGTCAGAGAAGGAGACATTCTCACCCTTCTCGAGTCTGAGAGGGAAGCAAGGAGGTTGCGTTAGATGCTTTCTTTTTGCCTTGTCTCCAAATTTAATCAAAACAATGCTAGTTATAGTCGGTGCTAAAGGTTGTAGCACCTTATCTTATTGTCCTAGATCTATTTTCATTCGAATTATGACTTGAATTTTGGATGTTTTGAGTCTAAGCTTCAAGGTTGATGTATGTTTTGGCCTAGTATATGATTTGAATTTTGGATTGATATTTATGATTTGGCTTCTGTATGGTGCTATTCCTTCTACATCGTCCTCTGTCAAACTGTGGTCAATAAGTTTAAATGGGCGGTGATTGCTTATATTTAAAAACTGAAAAATGTGACCGCTTATATAATTACAAACTGAAAAATGGTGAATGGTAATTTGATCCAATGTTCAAAATTTGTTTGTAAAATGACACAAAATGGTTTAAATATTTCAATACAATCAAGTCCAAATCAAATTAGTTTATAATTTTTTTTATACATTACTGTATAGTCCAATTACTATTGTTTACACATTACATCTTTTTAATGATACAGTAATGTATAAATTCAATTGAAACTTCGACTCTTCTGTGGGTACTTTAAAATTATCATTTTTCAATGAAAACAAGGCATGTATGACAATAACATCCATCACAAACTTGTATTTTTTGTTGATTGCTTTGCTTGCTATACTTTATTTTAAAAAGGATTGAAAGTACTTTAGGCCCCTTTTAAGGTGATTTTAGTTGTCAATTTAAAAAAATTAGTTGTCTTTTTTTCTTCTAATTTTAGTTTGAAAATAAATTCATTTTTGAAAGTCTATAAAAATAAGTATAAATGAGTGTTTATGTGACAACAATATCCAGGAATGGTGACCATAATAACAGCGATGTTAGTCACAATGATAAAAATATTAGGATGACAACTAGTGGTGATGGTACCAATGGTAATAGCACTACTATCTGTACTAGTGGTACCAATGGTAATGGCAGCTGCAGCAGGCGAGAGCGTGTTTTAAAGATGAATGTAACAATTTTCAAAGTATTTTTTTGATTCATTGTTTCAAAGTATTTGAAAACTAATACTTGCCACCACTTTAAATTATTATGCTAAACTTAAGGGTTTGTCCCTGTACAATATAAATTCAAGAGACACTCATAATGTAAATATGTAATATACCTTTCCGGATTATAAAGGGTGCCATTTGAATTTTATGGGGTTTGAAAAACTTTAGCCGTAAACTTAATTATTGAACAAGGCTCGAATGCCCTCCTTGAAACCTTCAGAGTATAGTATTGTATTAATAAAGTTGTTCATAGCCATGTTAGACATTCCAGTAGTAGCCTTGAGCACAAACATTTTAAACATTGTCTTCAATAATTATCGCACTTAAAATAGTGACTACAGTAGGAACTATCTCTAATTAATTAAACATTAAAACATGTAAACCACATCAGCTCATTTTCAGTCAGTAAAATGACAGATCCGAGATTGACCGCAGCAGTAAAGAAGCAATGTACAAATTACCAACATAAGAAACATTCCGTGAGTGCTATGGGGCAATATGCACCATGTTGCTGCAAAGGACCTGAATGTAGAGTGCATGGATAATTCTCTTGACACCACATTCTACCTGCATACAGCATCAAGCAGCGCTTGCCATGGACTCAATAAGGATCTGGTAACCTTCTGGAACAGAAGCCTGTGTCTGCACACATTCTGTCAATGCAGGAACATCGGCATTCAGGTCTAAAACCCTTGCTAATACGAGAAGAAGATGAAAATCGGAAATTCGCTTCACAAATGGAAGATTTTTTGCCCGTTCCAGATGATTCTTCAAAGCCTTCAGAGTCACTTGAGTGTTCCGGTTCTCAATGGGAAATGTTGATGAAAGAGGACCCTGCATTTTGATGACAATACACTAGTAAGTTCCAACAATTATAACTAACAAACTCTATAACAGATGGAATTTGTAGCTTGGGAGTCCTCCAACAAGATGATTTTGGAAGAAAAGAATCATTGGTATCACTGCCTGACTTATATATTAAACATAAACTTGGTTCAAGTCACAAGTATACAAAAGGAAGATCTAGAAGTGTTTTAAAACACACTGATAAACAGCAAGGCAGAACAAACCAGTATCATAGTACTTATATTTCACATAATAAACCTTGAGAGAGAAAATAAGCAGGCAGCAGAGTTGCATAAAATAAAACTACACCCATGTCATACTACAAACATTCATGAAAGGTTTCTAAATTAACTGCAGCTTACATAAACAATAGAATAAACAACATTCGGTGATTCAAAGCATATTGGTAAGACTTTCATGACAAGTAGCAATTCCCAAGTTTTTGGGATGAAAAAAATCGCTTGCTATCTAATCAAACTGATTGTCATTTGAACATTTTAACTTCCTTTTTCTTCTCATAGGATGACTTCAAGAAACAATAGGTAGAAGACTCCTTAAACCAAAATATCCACCCTCAACACAAATCCTGTCCAGGGAATTAACTAGTTTGCAGGAAGAATGATACACGAGAAAACATTTTTTGATTCCCCCAAGAGGTAAGAGAGTTGATCAATTAAATGACATTCATCGGCATGATAAAGAAACATTATTATGCATTAAACTAGCCCCTATTGATCAATATTTTAGTCAAATGTGACAAGCTGAAACCGATTATCTTCTATAAATGTCTAAACTTCTTGTGCACATATTAAGCCCATCAATTAGATCATATAAAAATCAAATTATCAATCACCATGGAAATCATGCTCCCTTAAAATCACTATCACACCCCTCATCAATCCAAAAACAGAGTTAAGTTGCAGCAGGGTTATATATATATTTTTGGTATCTCAACGGCAGAACTAAACAACAGCTTAGGGGCACATATTAACTGTTAAGAGACAATCACAATCATAAACAAAAACTAAAAGAAAGAGTAAGAACAAGGAACAATCAATACCTGATGATCAGCGATTTTGACAACGACCAAGAAGAAATCATTGTCAACCTCTCTAGTATCCTTAACCCCAACAACCACATCCTTCTTCATCTTAGACAACTTGGGATCATCGTCCTCCTTAATCTCGGTCTCGAACCAGCCTTCCTTAAACAACCTGACACACACATCACTCATCTGAAACGCTTCAAAATGCACATCCGCACCGGTATCCTCATTGACCTCGAGCTTAACCACAGCAGTGACCCACTCCTTCAACCCACTCTCGGCATGGTACTCCACAGCCTGAAGCACCTCTCTATTCGACAAAGTGTAGTCCTTTTTGTCCTGGCTTATCGTCTGCGTGAAAATGAACCCAACCTTGGTCATCCCCAACCCAATCGCAATAGCCTCAACAAACTTCTCCTCCTCGGGGTCTCTGAAAAAGACGAGATTGTCCTCCGAGCCCTGCTGCGGAGGCTCGTAGATGAAGTCCACCTCGACCTTCCCAACCTCCGAGACGGTGCCGTACATGAAGCCGCCGCGCTTGATGGCGAAGGCGAGGGAGTCGTTGACGTAGTGCTGGAAGGCGTTGGCGCAGTCGCGGTCGAAGGAGACGAGCTCGCAGTGGGGATTCTCCTGGCGCGTGACGCGCATCTGCTTGGCGATGAGGTCGTCCATCGTCATCTTGCGGCCGAAGGAGCCGGCGGGGTTGAAGGCGGGGCCGGCCACGCGCCGCTCTCCGTCGTAGGCCAAGAAGACAATGGAGCCGTGGCCGAGGTTCAGAGACGAGAGAGGCGTATCGGGATTAGACATGTCGGTGAATCGGAGGAGATCTTCTAAGGATTTTGCTAAGAGAAGGTTCTGGTTGGTTGAGAGGGTTTGGTTCTGAACGGGGATTCCCAATTGGGTTTGGATACTCCGTTTTAGCTCGGACACTGTTGTACTGTGGGGGTTCTCGATGCTCACTCGCTCCAGGCCGTCGCGGCTACGAATTCTGAGCATCATCGTAGCGGTTTGAGGAAATTGATGTTGTGTTGTGTTAGGGTTATGTAGATGGATGATGAATGAGAATTGGGTTTTGTTTGGGAGAGAAGCGATTGAGGAATGGGTAATGGCTTGTTGAAGTAGAAAAAGAAAAGGTTGGCGCAACTTCAACGAAAAGAACTTCGAATTCGATCGTCGACGGCAGAAGGATGCTGACAGTGACAGAGTACAAGTGTTGAAGCCTCACCGTTTCATGTCATCACATTATATAGGACTTACCTCGTCTTGGGCTTGGATCCTGTGAATTGATATATATTTTTTTTTATATTTGATCTTTTTTTATATTTGATATTTGATCATATCAAAATGGAAAATAAATAAATAACTATCTTATCTTTTTTTTTTTTTCTGAATAAATAACTATCTTATCTTGTTTTAATGTTTTATGTCATCATCATTCACCGCATTCTATCACACCCTATCATATCTTAATTCATAATTTTTTTAAGTTATTATGTGAAAATATTCACATTCAATCCAATAAAAAAAAAAACTAAAAGAAAATCAATTTTTATTTATCTTTTTATAAACGATCATATCGAATCAGTTTTTGAATTGTTTTTTTAAATGATATCACTGAAATTTAAATTTAAAAATGCATATTACCCAAAACGTCCACCCTATTAGTTCTTTTAATGTAAATCAGTTATTATTCATTTCACATTCAACTCCTATAACTCACTGTGTTACTTTGCCTCCTAACACACTTTATTTTCTATGCTTCATGGATATATTTTTTATTGTGCACTTATTATGTATATAACTAACATAGTAGAACTATATACTAATTTATTTTGACAAAAAAATATAGATTAGAAACATAGGAAATTAAAACCATCTCTTAATTAAGAGTTGACAACAGAGCACTTTCTCCTAATTTCCCCAGCTGAGCCTGTGAGGACCTGAACGCGTCCCATTCTCTTCATTGATTTTCCAAACTCTTTGAAGAACTTGTTTTGTTTGACCAATTCGTTGACAATTTTTCTTGACTTCTTTGTTGTTAAAAGGGTAGCATCTGATTGGAATAGACCCTTGTTCTCGCGAAGGATAGAATAGTAGGCAGTGTTAGGATCCATCTCCACTGTTGTGGTTGTGTCACTCAGACCTTGGCATTTTGTCTTCAAGAAATTGGCATAAGTAGGATTCAAAGAAGGATCTTGATCACCTTTTCAAGTAAAGTTGTAAAGCCTGTTACTGAATAAGTTGCAGCGACTTACTCCAATTGTATTTATCATTAACATTTAACAATTACGCGTGTTTGACATGAATTTATAAAAAAATAAATTGTACCTGATAATACAACCAGGTCGTGCACAGTAAGCTTTTTACTAGCAAAGTTTTCTTTGAGCTGAATGAAGTTGAAGAAAGGTGATGGCAGATTGGCTAAGACTTCACCACTAGTGGATACCGTACCATCTACTTTCCACGTAGGCTTATTAGAATGCAAATATTATCAAACTAAGATTGATTACATGAAAACATACGCAAATTCTGCAGTATATAATGGTTAGTTTTTAGCTTACTTTGACAGAAACAACATCCCTAGCTGCCAATGCTAGTATATCAGCACAAGATACAATTCCAGGACATTTAGGCAAAGATAAATTGGGAGCGGCATCCTTCTCTACAGTGTTGGTGGCAGTGGAGTTCAACAAAATCGAACCATCACAACCCTGAAATGTCGTTTCAATTATTATGTTGCATGGAAACTAGCATTGATAAAGAGAGCTAGGAATGCTTACCCTGATAAAACAGTTTGCCTCCTTCACAAACCCCTAAGATACAAGCTACAAGGAAAAATCCTATCTTCATCTTTAATCCCTTTGCTTCACTTATATGTTATGCACTTGTCTTAACTCTTAATTAGTGAGTGCAGTGCCTAATTACAAATGCATTTGCTCCCTTTTTTTTTTTATAGGCATTCCATGTCATTTTGACGTAGAAAAACCAGTTAAGCATTGTATACTAAAATATGTTTTTCAGTTATGTAAAATTGATTTTTTTTTTTTATGTTTTTAATCACCGCAAAATTAGAACGTATCATTGTTTGACTTAGAGGTAGGTTTGGATTAACCAAATTCGACTTTAAGCCAAATCGTAATACATATTTTGATTCTTCTATCATCCCTTATTATAAGTTATAGTTGACTAAATTACGTTTATTAAAAAAATTATTAATATATTAGTTGTTTGTAAAAATAATTTTATATGAATAATGATTTTTTTTTTTTATATTTTCTCCACCATACAAGGGAGAAAGTGATAATAAATTAGGATATTTTAGGAAAAAAATATTGAAGAGAAATAAAAAAAAAAAAAGGTCTCATGAAGAAGGGAAAAAATCTTGAATTATGTCTTGTAATAAAGGAAAGAGGGAATAATATATTTCACTTTTTCATGTACAAAAACATATAAAAAACCAATATTCTAATTTATAGGGATAAAAAATATGTGAAAAATGATGAATATCAGAAAAATTGATGATTAAATTTAATTATATCATACCTTTAAGTTTTATTCCATAAAAAATCCTTTAATAACAAAAGAAAAAATTTAGTTGTTTCATATATATATATATATATATATATATATATATATATATATATATATATATTTTATGAGATATGAGAAATTTAAATAACAGTTATTGATTAAATTTTAATGGTCCATATATAATTTAGAATTAAAATTAAATGTGATCTTCACCAACATGGTCACCAACGTCATTTTTGTTGTCACCACCACCATTACCATCATGATCATTGTCCCCATTGTTGTCACCATCACCACTATGGTGATAGTGGTAACAACAACAACGGGAACGATAACCATGATAGTGATCCTATTGGTGGTGACGGTGGTTATGATGATAGCGGTGACGGTGGCTCTGTTGGTGGTGTCGGTTATTGCCACCATCATAATCATCACCACCAGCACCAATAGAACCATTGTTAGGGTCATCATCACCATCATGGTCGTCGTCCCTGTTGTTGCCGTCGCTACCATTGTTGGTGGTGGCGGCAATGGTATAACTGTGTGTAAATACGTAATAATTAGAAAAGATATGGTTGTATAGGATGGAGATCACATTTAATTTTAATTCAAAATTAGATCTGGACCATTAATATTTAATCAATGACGATTATTTAAACTTCTTATCTCTCATAATAAATATGTACTTGATACGCCGTCAATATATATAGTATTAAGTAATAAAAAAAAAATACTAGATATTCCTTTTCTTATTTTCTTTTGGCTTTTCTATTTTTCCTCCAGTAACAAAAAAAATATTAGACATTAGACATTAAACATTAAATATCAAATTGATCATTTTCAATATTAAATATTTTCCCTTATAAAACCTATGACAGATAGGTTCATATTTTAGTTAAACATTAAATATTAGATATTAGATCTTTTCAACATATTAGGCCTATTTAACTAAAACCCTCAACCCGTCCGACTCTCGAAGGCATGGGAAATTTTAATATTGCAAGAAAAAAAAAGAGAAATTCATATTATTTTGTCACACGTTCACACGTCAGGTTAGCTTCTGCAACATTGAATTACGAATAAATTAAGAGTTTCCAATTCTTGCTCTATTTCAGTTTCTAACTTATGCCATATTATTGACAATATATATAGAGCATTACTCAATTGCTAATTGCGAAATGGTGACCATGATTTGATTTGAACTGTTGCTGCTGCTGCCAAATGGTTCGTTATTTCCATATGAATTCATTCTCCCATTTGGATGGCTCATTCTATGTGTGGCAAATTTGCAATAATATTCTGACTTGCTCTAACATCCGCTGCTAACACTTGAAGAATATATGGAAATTATAGGTGCTGTTTCTTAAAGATTGATCTATTTCATCCAATCAGCTGAACTATAAAATAAAAATCAAACTGATCCAAACGATTACTTAGTCAAAATTAGTACCCGTATCTGAGGCTACATGGTTGTTTAAGGTTCTTTTTCCTTCGAGGGGTGGGAATCCAATTATTGACTAGTAATATAGCCAAACAATGTATATGAATGTGGCAACTAGCTACATATATTTAAATGAAGAGAAAGCGAAAGAACTAATTTAACACATCTTTCATTTATTTTTGACTCACCATCTCACAAAACAAATTCTGCAACTTGGAGGGTTTGCAACCCACATTAAATTGTGACAAAAGAATATAGAAACAGAAACACACCAAATTGAAACCAGAAAACAGCTCTCATTTAAGAGTTGACAACAGAGCACTTGCTTCTAATTTCCCCATCGGAGCCTGTGAGGACCTCAATGGCTCCCATTCTCTTCATTGACTGCCCGAACTCTGTGAAGAACTTGCTTTGTTTGACCAATTCGTTCACAATGTTTCTTGATATCTTTGTTGTTAAAAGGGCAGCATCTGATTGGAATAGACCCTTGTTCTGGCCAAGGATAGAATAATAGTCACTGTCAAAGGTGGTTGAGCTGTTAGGATCCATCTCCACTGTTGTGGCTGTGTCACTCAGACCTTGGCATTTTGTCTTCAAAAAGTTTGCATAAGTAGGATTCAAAGAAGGATCTTGATCACCTTTTCCGGTAAAGTTGAAAAGTCTGTTACTGAACAAGTTGCAGTGACCTATCCCAATTGTGTGTGCTCCTATGTATACACACATAGCCAATAGGTTAATTTAGTTAGTTTTAATAACTGATTAGGTAATTGAGTCTTACAAAATAGAAACGAAGATAATGTTTATCATTAACAATTACATGTGTTTGACATTAATTTATAGAAAATAAAATGTACCTGATAATACAACCAGGTCGTGCACAGTAAGATTTTTACTAGCAAAACTTGCTTTGAGCTGGGTGAAGTTGAAGAAAGGTGCTGGCAGATTGGCTAAGGCTTCACCACTTATGGATACTCTGCCATCTCTTCTACCGGTGAGTACTTCCCATGTAGGCTTATTAAACTGCAAATATTATCAATCAGATTAGTGGATGAACTAATGTTGCATGAAAACATACAAAATATAATGGCTAGCTTTAGCTTACTTTGACAGAAACAGCATCCCTAGCTGCCAATGCTAGTATATCAGCACAAGATACAATTCCAGGACATTTAGCCTCCAATGCTTTTTTTATGTCATCTATGACATCAAAGCCAGCCAAAGATAAATTGGGAATGGAGTCCTTCTCTGCAGTGTTGGTGGCAGTGGAGTCCAGCAAAACCGAACCATCACAACCCTGAAATGTTGTTTATAACCACGTTGCATGGAAATTAGCATTGTTGTATTTAAATTTGAAATGGTGCACATATAGGGTGTAATTAGTATTGATAAAGAGCTAGGACTAGGAATGTTTACCCTGACAAAACAGTCATGAAAATGCAATCTGATCAACTTGGCAGGCAAATCGGGCCTTGCAGAGAGATGTTCCTGGATTTTGGAACTAACAATATCCTCGGCTTGAGGACATGTTTTCTTGTAGAATTTCTTTCTGAGGTTGCCTCCTTGACAAACCCCTAGGATGCAGAACACTGCCAAACAAGCTACAAGGAAAAACCTCATCTTCATGTTTTTTGTTTACTTAAACCCTGTGCTCACTTTTAAGCTTTTGTCTTAATTAGTGAGTGCAATGCTTAATTACAATGCATTTGCTCCCTTTTATAGGCGTTCCATGTCATTTTAATGTAGCAAAACCAGTTAAGCATTACATATACTATAATATTAAATTGTATAGGAAAGATGAGTTTGAGAAGGAACTTATGCCCGCCGCATACCAGGTTCAACCATATATATAATTAATTGCAACTTAAATCACTTCATCCATGTATGTATCTAGTTGCATTAAGATAATCTCACCACCTACCATTGGCTTCAGAGGATATAATTAAATGTTTTAAAACATTTCTCTTAATTGGCAATGCTACTCTATATTAAAGTCAGTTTGTGTTGAAAGAGTTGAATATATACGTTGCTCAATTCTACAGTGGTTACAATATTATGCCAGCACTCAGCACGTATGCTCTTCACTGTCATTAGCTTCGCGGGTCAACCCTTTTTAATCTTTCTTTTTCGGTTTGACTAAGTATACCACCTCACTAGTCCTCCACCAGCAATTTGTTGACGAATTTGTGTGGTTTTATGAGTTAAATGTGGAATCTTTAATGTTGGAAAAATACTTTTTAAATTAACTTAAAATTAAAGTAAATAAATATTTTTTATTAATTAATTGTTATTGATAATTTTTTATTCTTTTAGTTTATTTTTAGTTGAGTAGTTGTTATTCATCGTTACAGATTGCATATTTTGGGGCAGCATTTATATTTTTTTCTCTTATATATAATCAACTTTCACTTTTCAGATATAATATAAGATTGCATATTTTGGGGCAGCATTTATATTTTTTTCTCTTATATATAATCAACTTTCACTTTTCAGATGTAATATAAGAGTTATATATAGAATTATTGATTATTATTTATTTATTATTATTTTTTATAGAATTATGTTACTTTATCTATATATTTGTTGAAATATTGGTGTTCATGAGTTTGAGATCTTCACTGCAATCAAATGATTATCTTTCTACCAATGCAACAGGTGTTTTTTTTCTAAGAATAATACATTGAGTATTTCAACAATTTACTCTAAATTCTTTATTTTATCTTATTATCTTATTGTAATTCATTGTATTGTAAAGAAACACTTTATGCATTAATGTTTTACGTTATATAATAAAGAGTTATCTAACATTCAACAGTGACTATTGATTTCCCAATAATATGTTATCTAACATTCAAATTGTAAGAAATTATTGGCCACTCTCCTCAATCATATGCAGTATACCATTACCAGCTCATTAGTTTTGCTCTATCAATTGAGGAGATGCCACCATAAAAAAGTGCCTATACTCAATTCAAACTATAGTTTGGGCTTTATTCAGGGAAAAAAATGATTTAGAGCTCCATGTTATGTTGATTAATCCAACAAGCAATCACGACAACAAATTCTATGTTTGAAGATATCTATATTCTATATTGATACACATTAGGTAGTTGTATAAATTGTTCTGGTTGTTATCGTGATCGAATGTCAACGAGTAAAGTATTGCAAGCCAGTGCAAATGATTTAGAAAAAAAACATCAGCAACCAAGTCAATCATATGTATGTCAAAGGCATCGCAAACATTCGTTTCTTCACAAGTTGTTCTTACAACTTTGTCGATTACTTATCCCACGGCACATGGTTGCTTAAGTTTTCAATTAGGAAATATGAATAATAGCACGGATTCATGGGGGCACAGGTTGGTCCCCTGAATTTTTTCTTTAATTTTCTATATGTTAAGTTTAATTATTATTTCTTTATATAAAAAAAAACGAGATAAGATCAATTGGTGTTAAGTGTATTTAAAACTATATCTTAATAAAAAATTATAAAATTTATTTCTTTTATCAATTGAACAATTGAATTGTGTAATATTATATTAATCATCATATATATAATTTTTTCAATAATTTACGGGTTCATGTAATCTATAATAATAAATATGTATTTATATTTTAAAGAGTGTATGTATGTTAAAATTAAGAAATGTAAAAAAAAATATCATTAGTTTGTAACTAATATTTTAATTTAATCAAACAATTTATTATTTTTTCAAAATGAGCTAGTAATTTATTTTCCCACTCTTAGTTTATTGATTTTGATGGCGTTGGGCCATCGATTCCCTCTGTCTCCACCGAACATCGCGTGTTGAAATTAAAAAAAAAAAAAAAAACACACTAGAGATTTGAAACAGGCTTACAGCTAAGCTACAAGATCGTAAAAATGTGTTCAGTAATATCTTTAATCTATAACCTATTTATAACATTTTTAATACTATATAAAAGAAAAAAAATTAAAGAAATTGTTGTATATATGTCCAAGAACTGATTCATAGGGCATAGTAGGGTCCTATTATTCGAAAGATATTATGTGTACAATTACAAAAATGTTCGTTCAAAACTCGACTTTCTGGTTAGGCCTCTGCAACAAGGAACAAATTGGGATGGAAGGAGTTGAATTTTTTTTTTTCTGAAAAAAAAATGTAAGCAAAGTAGACGAAAAACCAAAATCAGAATTTGAAACAAAGTTGGGGTTGGGGGCAGGGTCCATGGGCCCCTTCAATCAACAAGAGGAGCCGCTCCGTGGCCCTATACTTTTTTGATTCACATAATAAACAATCTTCTCAGTATACGAGACCTTTGACCAAAATAGACCACACACAAAACCCAAAATACTATGACTTATAGTATAAATTAAACTCAAAATCATAAACATTCACCTGAATCATTGTGGATCATTTTTTTTTATCTTATAAAACTTATTTTTTCTTAAAAAATAAGTCTTTTTAATCAACATCAATCTCCCTCACCAAAATTAGATAATTTATATATATAGGTAAAAACTGAATAGTAGTAATCAATGTCAACATCTCATGTTTATAGAAACCATATATAGTTATTCTTTTCTCCGGTGTTCATTCTCCAACATCATATCATAGATGAATTGAATTCCTAAAAAAACTAGTAGTGTATTTTAGTCTGTGTCCTATTATCATTATCAATAGTGGGTTGAATCTGAATGGCCCGTCCCATGTGTCTCATCTCAATCCCATGTTAATATCTCTCTACCTGAGGCATATGGGTCCCCAATTACCCAACATGGAGGTAATTGTGTTCTTTTTTTTTTCACAGTTGTTTAGGACCCACCCACTTTTATCTTATTTTCAGACACTGGGCCATTCAATTAATCCATTCTGAGTACTGAGTAGCAGTGTGGTACTAGACCGATAAAAAACAAAAACAATAAAATTGTGAGAGTAGCACTGTGAGCAAAAAAAAAAATTCTTATTTCCCTGGGTGGTGCAAAGTGCAAAGGTTGTAACGTAAACATTTGTTTGTGCATCTCGTTTTCTCATAAAGCATTTGGAATCTGGTAAAGATTCATACTAGTTGGACATGCAAAAGTTGTATCCGATAATACTAAGATGAAGCAACAATTTTCTACTACATACTAACAACGAAAGTGTTCATAAAAGAACGATCATCTTCTTTTGCAACGGTCTTCCATAAAATTCGAATTTCGTTGTCAAGTACGGGATGTCTCTCTATGGTTTATTGGAATTTGGTAAATTGTCCTTGTTTGTGCCAACCACACATCAATCATCCAAGTACACGAGCTTAATGATGTTCTTAAATTCTAAAATTTCATCATTTTGATGGACAAATCAAATCACTGTTAGATTAGCGACTTGTGTATTAAATGAAAGCGAGTTACTGATTTGATGTTCAAACTATTTAACGCATGGTAAATAGTTGTACACATGCCAAGTTCGATGCCTTAATTTCACATTGATGAATACTTGTCTTGTTTTAGCTGGCTCACAAAACTGGCACCTAGCAAACGAGACCACTTTTTCATAATAGAAACTTTATTATGTCTGTCAGCCTATGAATTGTTTCCATAAGAATAAGAATATACTTTTCTATTTCTAATATTCTAAACCTTTATACCATTTACGATTTAACATACAAGATTCTGATTACCTTATAGTATGATTTAAGATTCGATCTACATTCTTATTAATAAACAAAAAAAAAAAAACCAATTTCAAATTGTTTAGGATGATAAAAAAATTTATTCATGATTACACCGATGAGTTTGGGTACAAAATTCAAGGCGAAAGAGAACAAAATAGCCCATTATTCAATTTTGTCTCCTTTTTACAGAGTAATAATCGAAGTTCCATTGATTGTGAGGAGAAAAAATTACCATAGAATTGACATATATGACAGAAGTGTTAGACATGTTTTATATAGATATCAAAACCCCCTTTTTAAAAAAAAAAAAAAAAATGATTTAGCGTAAATTTTCATCTTAGTCAAGATTAGTTTTAAACCCCTTAACAACACACGGGAATGGATCCTATTCCCGAGAATAAGTGAAGGTAACCTGAAACAAACATCCTCTAAGTAAGAAAATTAAAAATAAATATTTGAAAATGTAATTTGTCAATGTGTAACTTAAATGGGGTTTAGGTTAATGCAACATTTTAATAAGCATGATGGAGTGGGTGGAAGAGTTAATTAAAAAGGAAGGTACAGTTAATGTGTGGTGGCAGTGGCAGTTAGTGTTAATTGCGTGTGGAGAGAGAGGACAAAAAAGACAGAGTACTGTAGATAGATAAAGTTAGCCTCTGAAACAAAAATTTGAAACGAGTGGCCGTTGGGGTTCAAACTTGACATTCACGTTCACATTCTCACATTCACAACACAGACACAGCTACATAAACTAACAAACAACTTCAATGCAACCCAACAAAACCCGCATTGGCAAACGAGGAAAGAAACTCATCCTCTAATTTCAAATCTCTCTCCACACCCCAATAAAAATCTTTCTCTCTCTCTCTCTCTCTCTCCACTCGTGCATTCTAGAGCGTGTTGTGTTCCTTTCTTTGAAAGAAGAAGATAAGGATGACAGGCCAAGTGGTGGTGACCAACGGTGGCGGATGCGGTTCCGTCGGGAAGGGCCGCAGAGGCGGCGAGGAGGACCAGAACCCGGCGTCGCCCGTGGCGATTTTTCTGGCGGCGCTGAGGAAGTCAATGGTGGCGTGCAGTGTCGACAGTCCCGACGATGTAATCTCCGCCGTCCATCATCCCATGGAGATCGGATGGCCCACAAACGTTAAGCATGTTAGCCATGTCACCTTCGATCGCTTCAATGGCTTTCTGGGTCTTCCTCTCGAGTTAGAGGTTCATGTCCCCGCTCCGGTTCCCAGTGCTAGGTAGTACTACTTGTTTTTCACTTACATTTCAAATGGGCTTTCCTTAAAATGCTCAAAGTTTGTTTTTTTTTACTTTCATTTTTCGTGCTTAGAGATTTTATCGTTAGTGGGTAAGTACATTATATTGTGTTGGAATTTTACAAAGTAGAGAAGCTCTTCTACATTTTCTACTGTGTCTGTGTGACTGTGTGTGTTGACGCTCCATGGAGATGGAGGAATGCACGTTATTCTTCGATAAGCAAAACTATAAAGTTAGAAACAGTTGCATTTAAAAGGAAATTAATCTTTACCTTTACGATACTTGCATTTAAAAGCGAATTAATTAATGTTTACCTTTATTTGCTGAAAAAAATACCTAACGGTAATGTCGGATTTAAAGTTATCTTATTTTCTTTGGTTTGCCTTTATTTGCTGAAAAAAATACCTAACGGTAATGCTAGATTTAAAAGTTGCTACCTTTTGCTCTTAGGCTTTTGCGTAAACAGTAATACTTTGTAAAATGAAAGCAAAGTGGGGAAGCTTGTGACTGTTTTTTTTGGTTTTGGGGTCCATGTCGATTATGCGCTTTGTTAGCCACGGAATGAACTTAGAAATAGGATTAAGGACCTTTCCAAATAAGCTTAAACAATAAATTCATCGAACTATGTATTTATTCTATCCTGTATTTACCATTTCGCATGAGTTATGAGCCATTTGTTGCTATTAAATTTTTAAGAAGTTATTGAATCGTGTCTGTTTTCTCATCTAGCAAGATTAAATATCTTTATCCATATGCTAATGTGATTTTCCATCATAAATTGCAGTGTTAGTGTGTTTGGTGTCTCAGCAGAATCAATGCAGTGTTCCTATGATTCAAAAGGAAACAGTGTCCCCACTATTCTACTGCTAATGCAAGAGCGATTATACTCACAGGGTGGCCTGAAGGTAGGTACCAAAATTATGTTATACTTTGTCATTTGGGCCATTGACTATTCCCTTTTGAGATTGGATCATTGACTCTTCTCTCAATGAATTTTCAGGCTGAAGGCATATTCCGCATAAATCCAGAAAACAGTCAAGAGGAGCATTTGAGGGAGCAATTGAATAAGGGCATTGTGCCAGATGACATTGATGTCCACTGTTTGGCAGGCTTAATCAAAGCATGGTTCAGAGAACTTCCTTCAGGAGTGCTAGATGGACTTTCCCCCGAGCAAGTTCTTGAGTGCAACACAGAAGAAGAATCTGTTCAGCTTGTGAAGCAGATAAAGCCAACTGAGTCAGCCTTACTCAACTGGGCTATTGATCTCATGGCTGATGTTGTAGCCGAAGAGGATTATAACAAAATGGATTCAAGAAACATCGCTATGGTTTTTGCTCCAAATATGACTCAGGTATGTTTCCATTCACCTTTGATGATAACTATGCAAACTGGAAATCTAGTATTCTTTAATTGACATGTTTTTTTGTCTCATTAAACAGATGTCTGATCCACTAACTGCTCTGATGCATGCGGTCCAAGTTATGAATTTACTGAAGAACCTAATACTGAGGACACTTAGAGATCGTGAAGAAACAGCTGCAGCAGGATATTCACCCATGTCATCTCTTTCATCTGATCACCAATCTGAGGATGACTATGATAGTCAGCAAGAAATGGATATTGGTGATGAATTGAGAGAGACCAATTCAGATGATGATGATGACGACGACGACGATAATGATGTTAACTACAGTCATGCCAGTGAAGAGGAGGAAGGGGAGGCAGATGCATCAGTAAGTGAGATAGTGGAATGCTTCTTGAAGCGTTTGGATGAGAAAACAAAAAGATTCACAGAAGAATCTGCAGGGTATTTGCAAGAGAAGTTAGAGGAGAGCCCCAAGAGTTGCTCTGGCTATAACTTGGAATCTGCTTTAACATTTACTGATATCAAAACTGTGGATTCGTGCTCTAGTCCCTCTTATGAAGATGACTCAAGAACAACTCTGACTGCTGAGGAGGAATCAAATGCTGACACAAGTAGTCCATCAATAGATAGTACAAGCACCAATGATGTGGAGATGATTGATAAATTTACAGATTGTGTTTCACTAGTTCCACTGTTTGCATCTAGTTAAGAACTGAGTGTATTTTAACAACATTTAAGCAGTGTTTTTTTTAAGTCCTTGTTTTAGATTTTGTCCCTACAAGCAGGGTTGCTTGTGTAAATTAATTAGTTACACGGTGTAGGAAGTGTTTGTTGTTGTAGATTGTGTGGGTAGTGGTTATGTTCAGTTTAGGGCTGAATTTGACCTGATTCTGTATTTTCAAATTTCACATAGGTGGAAGTTGCATGCATTGATGAATTCTTAGGGAATAGGGAGATTGGTTTAGAATGAAATGGGTGCTTGCTTGCTTTGTTCGTGTGTATGCATGACCAAAATTTGGTGATAATGTATTCAGGTGTTAGATTACTGGTAGATAAATGTTGAATTCCTTCATATATATTACCACCCTCTATTCTTGTGGGGAAACAGCAATGAAACCTTGAGATGGGATACCGATAAGGAGATACAATTTTTTTTTTTAAATTAAGGATACGAAACGTTTGAGATACATTAGTAAAAAAAAATTTATATTTTCATTATTTGTCAATTGTCATTAATTTATAATTATAATAATAATAATAATGATCACAATAGATCAAAAAAATACTTGTAATTATAAAAAAAAAAAAGAATATATATTTATATATATTATAACTGATTTTGACAAACTTGATCAACAAAACTATAAAACATCATTAGAAAATTCAATTTTAAATTGGATTAAAAGAAGAGAAACTTGTAAGAGAATTAATAAAAAAAGACATATTGTGAATTACATACGTTTCATATTTCTAGAATTCTTAATTTTTAAAATTTAAAAAGTTATTATTTTCTTTAAATTCAAAAATGGCTCATTAGAACCGTATCTAAATACCGCTTGAGCCGTGTCCTTTATTTAAAAAAAAAATTGGACACTTTCAGGTATCGAAGCAGTATCGATGTCCGACACCATTACATTGACTATTTTTAAATATCATAGGAAACATCATAAACTATAAAATAAGTATCGAATATTGAAACAATAGAACTGTTGTGTGGTTTATACGTTTAACCTATACTAACGGAAAAACCTCAATAAATATATCCTAATTTAATTTAATTACTCATTTAATTTTTATACTTTAGTTCTTACACTTAGAACCTATTCGTTTTAGTCTCTATTTAATTTTTTAATCTTTTTTAGTTTGATGTCCAAAATTGTAGTGACTTTGCATAAAAATAAATAAACTGTAGTGACTAAAATGGAATAAAAATTAAAAAGTGTATACGTAGAGATTAAAATGAATAGTTTTTAAGAATAAAGACTATAATATAAAAAAAAAAAATGCAAGTACAGATATCAAATAAGTAATTAAATATACATATAATTATCTTAAATAAAAATTACTAGTTTGATAATCCACTCCAAGTTGTGTATCACCCTAAATAAATAAATAAGTATCACACTCATGATTTATAAAGAATTATAAATACTCACAACTCTTTACAAAACTCCTCTTCGTAGTCAATCCATGACTGACTGTGAGTTGGACAGCAATTGATTTTCAATTATTCTGAAGATGACATGTTATATTGCAATTATTATACACCAACCCAATTCATGAAAGTCCACCAACTTGACCAAATAAAACAAATTTTTTTGAATGGTAACACAAAAATACTATTTGATAATGTGTGAAATTTGAATGCTCCATCATACCTGGTAATAGTACTAAACTGAGTTGGATCGTAATTGATTTTCAATTATTCTAAGATCACATGTTATGTTGCAATTATTATTCACTCAAATCTTCAGAAATTCATCAAGATAGGAGAATTTTCAATCGCAGGTTAAACTAAACCCAAAACCTTCTTGCCCATTAAGCCTGCATCCCTGTGCCGAACCCAATTTCCCCGAATCTCCTTAAGGACCATAGGTGATCAACTGAAATTCAAAGATAACTGAATCAACCAATTCTGTAATAAAATTACTACAAGAGTATGCTCTACATAACTAAGCTATAACAATTAAAAGGCAATTCTTCAATAATATAAAATGATTGGATCATTGTTTTATCCAAGTATTAATATTAACAAACACAACACACATTTTACCAAAGAATTCAGGTAAGGAGTTATTAGAGTGATGTTGCAGTCTATGTATGTTCCACGATGAATTGTGGAACGATTATAGAAAAGAAACATGAACCATTGAAGGGATAGAAACTATAAAATGTATTGTGGTGTGAACTGTGAACAAATTAGTTTAGGCATACATACAATTGAAAGCTTTTATCTTTTAGACACGCTAAGTCCCTATGATTGTATGAGTACTCATGAAGCCAGAACAATGATTCAGAAAAGAAGAAAAATCAAGATGCCAAACAAGCTTCCCAGAAAAGCCTGTTCTTTTCCATCTCATCAACCAATTCTTGGCCTGAATCATCAGACACACAGGACTTGTGGTGTTGTTGCATCTCATCATCATCACAATATGAAGTTCCATGATGAACTACTTCAGCACTCTTCTCATCTTCAACAGCATCATCATCATCATTATTCCAAGACTCATATCCATTGAGTTCTGCAGCATTACAAGTGTCAGAACTATCATAGATGCAAGATTGAGCATCATCATCATCTGCTCTTCCAATTTCATAACCATGTTCACCCATAGTACTGGGGTTCCAATGATCAGCTTCAGAGTCACCACTGGCCTCATCAAGAAGCATGCAAGAAGAAGAATAAGAAGAGACATCAAAAGGGCTATAATTCTTCATGTCCATCGACCTTGTAGCAACAAGAGGGAATGATTCTGCACCCAACACAATACAAGGGCACCTCAAAATAGTGAAATCTCGATATTAAGACAAACTTGTTAGATACTTTTTGTGATACTAATGAGGCAATATTTCTATAAGGCTTGGCCTCTACCATAGGGAAGGAACTAGTCAATAGTCATTACTAAAGGAGAAGGATTTGCCTCAAATTTGTCATGGTCTTCTAGAGGGATAGCAACTAGTTAGTCCAATAGCAATAGGGACATGTTCCAACACAGCACTCTTCTAGAAGAAATTGAACACGATATGAAACATAAATGAGAACTATCTTAATGGCCACGTTTTTTCCCTTTTTTAGTGCATAAGTTCTTAAACCCTCGAGGCTAGCCTTTGACTCTATCAGCCTCTAGGTGCCAAAATTCATGGCTCAGGCTCTCTAGTCAATTGGACCTTCTTATAAAATTGTTGAATTTTATTTCTAGGTGTTGAAATTTTCTTTTTTGGCTGAGAACTTTCGTAACCTTTTGTCTGTCTTTATTTTGTCTAATGTGATAGTTCTATCTTCAACGCTAGGAACCAATGGAAGAAAATGCCCCAGTCCCGAAAATTTGCTGCCTTATTATTAGTCTTATAGTTAAATTATTTTTAGAAAAAATTATGTAATTGTTGGTTGAAGTTTAAAAACTAAGCTATTATTAAGGCAAAAATTAAGTACTAGTTAAGTTGTTTTGTAACATTCTCCAACATACCTTAGATGGGTGTGTACGCTTATGTTGTTGTCATGATGTGAAGAATTCCGTGTTTGATAATAATTAATGCTTAGTATGCGAACACGTCGTTATGGGCTGCATGGAATTTTAGCCAGCCGAATTAGAAAAATCTTTGGTCACTTTTGAGTTTTGATTTCGACCTCTGTTACGTTTCCCAGTTCCCAATTGCATGTCACAAGAGATAACACCAAATTATAAAAATAAAAAGGTAAAAGACACCTTGTGATTCACGGTAAACAATTGAACTAGACTTAATAAACCAATTAGTGAAGTAACCATTGAATTTGAAAGGAAATCATCACCATTGAGTTGTTCTACATGTGTGAATTAAGTTTCGCTGTTCCGGTTGTGATGTGTGCATCAGATTCTACTTCAGTTTCTTCGGGATATAATAAAGAAGAGAAATATTATACGTAAAAAATGAAAAGTGTGAAATCTTTTCTTTTTTTAAATGTATAATTTCAATTAACTATATATGTTTTATAATTATATCTCTTTTATCTTTGTTTTCTTGTGGTATATAAAACATCAAGTGGGGGAACGTGGGTGTGGTCATTAGATATTAATTGAATCGAATTAGGAAGAAACTAAACAAAATGGGATGAGCATGGTTGGTGGTTGTGGTCACTAATCACTGGTTAATTAAAAGGAGAAAAGCTTGACTTTTGTGGAAGGCAGCATACATACATCTACGAAGCGTGTGGGCAATTGTCAATGTCATCAGCAGAACCTAAGAAAGTTTGTGGTGTTCATGATTTCATGCCTGCATATATATGATCATTTAAATAAAATGCATATGCATGTAATAATTAAGAGTAAACTATACTCATTTGTGGAGAGGTGTTTAAATTATAGTGTATTTTTCTTTAACATTAAAACTTATATTTTTTTAATGCATTTTGATGTAGGGATGACAAAATGGACAATCTGTTAAAAACAGATGTGACAAGCCAAGCCGACCTGTCTATTGCCGATACAAGTCAAAAGGGCTAACCCTTTTCGTCATTAAGTAGGTTAGTGAGTTGGCTTGTCAACTTCAAGTTTTTTTTTTAAATTTGATTTTTTGTAATAAAATAAAATAAAATTTATATCAATCTATTTTTTATTCTCAATTATTCAATTTCAAATTATTATACCAATAAGAAAGATTAAATAATAAATACAAAATAATTTTTTTATTAAAAGACTATGTCATTTTTCAGCTTTCACTTTATTTTAATTAATTACTTTTTCTTTTTACAAGAAAGATTATTAATATGTTTATTTCTTTAAACAATTTTTTACCATGTTATTATTTAGTTCATCATTCATGTATAACTTTAACTCCTATATGATGATTTGTTTATTATGTATTGACACACTTAATTAAATAATTATGAACATAATATACTTAAAAAAAATTAAGGGTTAAACGGGTTGGTAGGTTAGCTCGCACAAATTAATAGGTAAGGACATTCCCCCTTCTGAACCATTTTTTTGACTAATTAATTCCTGAATCACAACCTATTTTGTCACTCCTACTTTTATGATCAATCCATGTTTCTATCACAAGTGTACAAAATGGGTATTCAAACACACTCTTTTTTTCTTTTCTTCTTTTTCTTCTTTTTGTGTAAAATTATGGTTATGATAATCGAATTTAAATCCTCATAAATATTACTCAAAATTTACTACCACTAAATCGATCCTAGTTGGTTGCCCTTAGTTTATCTAGATATAGTTGAATTGTTAACATTAAATAATTATAAACAATTATTTCATGAATATTTTTTTCTACAACTTGTAATAATTTTGAATATATTGTTCTATAATAATCTTGGAAAATGTTTAATTATACTATTGAAAAGTATTTAATAAATAATTCAAAAATATTTTATAAACATATTGCTGTAATTAAGGATAATCATTATAAATGTTTTAAAATATAAATTATTTAAATATATTATTTACTCAATTTAATAATAAAAAATAAATATTTATTAAAATGTTATAAATAAGTAACTTAAAAACAATAATAGAAAGTGTATGGCTAGCATTCAGTCCAACCATCCATTAAGCATTATTTGTCGTAGAAGATAACCAGGGAAGAAAAAACAAAAGCAACAAACAAACATGTGCTTCAAAAACTGTTGTGTTGATCCAATAACAAGTAACAACGGGTCCCTATGAGGAGGAACATCCAAAATGAAAAGCGATGGAAATGAGGATTCCTGATTAGCAACCCAAACATGCTTGTATATTTAATTAAATTCAATTAAATTACACAAAAGCACTTTCTAAACTACATGTACAATGGTACACATAAAAGAAAATAATGTTAAATCCGAAAAGCGTGGTTGGTTACTGTCTAAGGGAGACAAAAAAGAAAAAAAAAAGTTATCCCTATAAAAGATAATACAACTAAGAGGCATTGTGAGGGAAAAATCAATAAATTAATAATCAATGTCTAATGAACTTTCATGTTACATAAAATTACAAATTGTATTAACATCAGATGGGTCATGAATTACAATGTGAATTGTACAAAATTCCATTGTTCAGCTTCATCAGTAAGGTTTACCCTGTTTGTTATCCCTCTTAAGCTGGACCTTTAATTTCTTACCTCCTAATTGGTATCCATTCATCATACCAATGGCAGATTGAGCAGCCTCTGGGGAATCATAACTTACAAACCCTGCAAATTCAAACTCATCAAACACAATTTCCACACAAAGCCCATCAAATTCATTAATAAATGGAGGAGCATAAGCTTACCAAAACATTTGCTAACACCGGTTGCTTTATCAACAAAAACTTTAGCACTCAAAACACTACCAAATGGTTGAAAAGCATTAGCAAGCTCTTGATCTCCAAATTCTTGAGGTATGTGATAAATAAATAGGTTGGCACCAGGAGGTCCTATGTCAGAAAATAAAATAAAAAAATAAGTAGAAACAGAATTATCAAAGTAACATTTCTTGCTGTAAGGTAAGAGTAATGGTAAAACATAAATATAGATAACAACCTTCAACCTGACCCCCAGAATTTTTGCCGGCACCTGAAGATGCAGCAGAGTTGTTATTTCCACCAGCAGGTGAAACAGAACCAGGAGAAGTATTCATGGGCCTTGGACTAATCATTCCAGTATGATATGCCATAGGATGTTGTAGACCTGGCACAGCAGGATAAGAGCTAACGTAACTTGCAGGAGGCACATGATAATTTCTAGGGTTCATATTGGGGCCAAGATCAGGCCGTAATGCATTTCCTTGATTCATGTGAGGCATCATATTATGGTAACCATGTTGACTCTGCATCGGTGGCATGCGGTATGGCATGAGCCCATAACCTCCAGGAGCCTATCAAGAAGTTAGGCATGGAAACTAACATTAGTACACAAATGCATTGGTTTCTGATTTGAAGACATAATTGTGCAGAAGAAAAACTGCAAGGAATAAGAAGAAAGAAAAAAATGCTAAAAAATAATCGTGTTAGAACTAACCTGATAACCATAGCCATTATATGGAGGAACATAACTCATAGGTACAGCTCCAAACAACGACGGGTGCTGAGAATCAGTGTGTGGTGCATTAGAAGCTTGGGACTGTGCTTTTTGAGCTCTTCGAGCTTGCCTTTCCTTTTCAGTATCAGCCCATTTGACAACTAAGGGAACACTTGAACCCTATGGAAGACAACAAATATCATATTGCAGATATCTGAATTGATATACTGGTCGAGTTAACAATATCAACGACTTTGTCATGTATGTGTAGGGAACATATCAAGCAAACAAAAGCCAATGACTTTAGCACTATGCAAACACAATACAAAAAATAGTGTCTAGATGAAGCTTAGTATCTGATGGGTAATCTCACTGGAAGATTAGTTGCCAAGAGGAAATGTGATTCTTTAGTAAATCCTAATCAAAATGGTTGTGAACAAATGAGATGCTAGTTTAACTCCAGTATGCCACCATTTTGCAAATTCATGAACTTTATTCAAATATTTAATATATGGTCATTATATCTGTTGACTGAAACCATGCACAAGGGAATGTGAATGCATAATAATCCCAATCTTGAGATTTATTCAGCTTGGGCACATTTTATTGCAAGCATATAATGAGTATCACAAGCCATAGCTTGCATTCCCCTTTCCAAGCTTGGATTCAGTTCGAGCCTGCCATATAAATAATGAGTCAAGCCTGAGCCTGAAACATTATTTTATACAAACCAATGTAGGGAACAAATGCAGTCTTAGATTTCCAAATTTGAGAGAACAATAAAAAATTTGAAACAATAAGTATTTGTGCATCTACAATGAAATCTGAGACACATGATTAAAATGTTCACGATCCTCACCAACAGGATTTTGTGGCTGAATGCCGCTTGAAGATCCAAAATACTGCAAACACCATTTACAACTAAAATTGTAATTGAGTTAAAAGGCATGCACTTTTCCATTCTACCACAAACAAGGAACCAAAAACATGTTAATGCAATCTTAGTTGGGATTTCAGTTTTAAAGCCATGTCTACACATGCATTGCATCAGAAAAATTAACATAGTACCACTAAATTGCTTAATATTATCAATCAGCTAACAACATACTTCCATCTTGTACATCAAATCTAATTCTCCCCTTCCCTCCATTAATAAAATATGTAAAATAGATGAAACTTTTTAACACATTCATTATATACTCAAACAACTGCACTAGTACCAAATTAAAAGATGTGTTAAATATTCTGGTGATGGTTTTAGTAAACACCAACCTCCATTTTATGCTTTCCATTGATTGCCTCCAAAGCATCAAGAGCCTGTTCTTTGGTTTCATACTTCAAAAATGCACAACCTACAACAAAATAGGGGAACTATGAATAACGCTTTGCAGTTAAGAAACACCAAAGCCTTAAATAAAGGATTGATTAAGGTGGGAAATTAGCACCTTTACTCGTTTGCTGAGAACCTCTTAAAATTTGTAAATCCTTTACAGTTCCATGCTTGGAGAAAAGTTCAGAAATTTCAACTTCAGAAACATTCTTTGGAAGCATGCCAATGAAGAGTTTGTGTTCTGGATTCAAGGACCACAGAAAACTACTTATCAAGGCATGACCTCAATATAACAAAGCAATTCAGGAACATGACAAGAAATTTATCTGCTGAACAAATTTTTTAATTAAATAAAAAAAAAAAATTATACCTAATCTTTCCAACTCGCCATCTGCATACTTCACTTGTAATGGACTAGATGCCTGAATTGGATACAGAAAAACAGGATGTTCCAAATCAGAATGAGAATAATACCATATCACATTGTCACTAAAGCAATAACTTCCATGACATTATTACTAAGGCTTTGGAGTTAGGATTGTCAATAAATAAATCAAAATTTCAATTGTATTCAATTTTTTATGCATATTTAGATGACAACCATCTGCAACAATTAACAAATACATGTAGCTATCTAACTTGAGAATGAACTGTAAGAATTCAGAAATAATTTTCATGAACTTTCAGAAGTTTACTTGTCATTTGTCATTGCAGTCACTACATAAATCACATGAATGAGTTGCACTGTCAACCTATTTTTTTTTACCCACGATTAGCATTGAAAGTAGAGAAATTAAACTTTTTCGCATATGTCAGGAGAAAATATCTCAAATGAGTGTGTCAAATAAAAAATGCCACATGATTTTCACTTTTTATCCTGTTAAGGAAGCGGTGAATACAGCATGAATCTTTGAAAACAGGAAAAACAAGACAAGTTTTTTTCAAACCAAACAAAACCTTAAATAACCCTCTTCTTTAAAAATGAATGAAAAATTATAATTCTCAAGCTTAAAGGGTTTACAAAAACTATAATAACCCTCTTCTTTAAAATTGAATGAAAAATTACATGATAGCATCCACTCACATTACATTACTTAAAGAGTGACTTTTAAATAGTTTTATAAAAGTTAAGAGACCATAAATAGTGAATTGTGAGTTGTGATTGAATATGGTTTAAAACTATTCTAAGGTATTAGTGTATAACCATTCTTCTCCTCTTACATGAAATTTATTTATTAATTAAAAAAAAATTATGACACAGTCATACGTACACCTATAAGTATAATAAATGGATATATCACATTAATGAAAACTACTTCATAAAATTACATTCTATATTCATTCAATAATTTGCGTTTTTGTCCAATTTCCTAATGTCAATAACCAACGAGACACAAGACTTCAACGACATTAGTGTTAAAAGAAACGTTAAGAATACAATAGGAAAAATAGTTTTAATTATATATGCCCAAAGTAAGTTATCTCATGCTTACAATGCCTAACAAGCACATCTCAAAACAACAGTGGCATTTTATAAACTCAAACCATAATAAAAAAATAAAAAAAATAAATCTTTCAAACCATAATTGATTTCCATCAAAATCCAAACTTAGGAATACAATAAGGCCCGGGGAAAATAATACACCACAATGCAAAACACCTAAAAGCTGTTAAGATTTAGTTGATACGGTTGCTCCAAATATAGTAAATGGCATAGCATAAATTGCTAGAATTAGACACATGTTAATGTTATTGCCCAATTAAGACAGTCATTCATAACAAACACTCGTCAGCGTCAATAACTACTATAGCAGCAGAACCAACCCATTCACATCACACGAGTCCATTAAAACGGATCCATCCATCCATCACATTCAAATTCAACACCACCATAAGAACAAATACGGTAATTAAATTAAATTAAAAGAAAAGAGAGAAAAGCAAGTAAAGTACGAACCCCGGGTAAAGTCTTGTTGTTATGACACGCATTGACGGCCTTATCAGCCTCCTCCCTGGAGGGACAAATCACGAAACAACAACCTGCGAACGAAACAACGGGAAATTAGGGTTGGAAGAAGCGAGACGAGACAAGTGGCGAGAAGAATAACAATAATAATGTCGGAGTGGAATTGAATTGAATAAGGTTTGTTGGTTACGGTTACAACCTCGGGAAGCACGAGTTGCTTTGTCTTTGATTATGTTGACCTCGTCGACGAGCGCGAACTCCTGGAACATTGCGAGCAGTTCGGGTTCGGTCATGTGCTTCGGCACTTGCCCTACGAACAGTTTCACACTTTCCTCGCTAGATTTACTTTCCTCCGCCATTACCAATCTCTCTCAATGTTATGCTTCTCTCTCTCTCAGATTTGGATTCAATCGTCGTCTATTTTTGGGTTCCCAATTTGGGATTCAGATGCCAAACTTGAACTTGGATCTTCAATTCTTCGTTGCATAAAATAAAATAACTAATTTTAATTATTATAACCTTCCATTAACGACATGGTTCTCATGTTTTTTTACCGTTTTGCCACTACATACAGCTGGTACTCCTACTACTACTATCTCCCTGCCTTTCTGTCTGTCTTCCATGCACTTCATCCCTGGACTTTCTATTATTATTTTTTTTTACCAAGGTTTTATTTTATTTATTCTTCTTTTTATGTAACTATAATTTATAATAAATCAACATTTTTAATATATAAATTAAATTAAAATTGAAGTTCATAATGAATAAATGTTTTTACGGTCTAAACTATATTTTAAATTATAATAAATCATTTAAATTGTAATATAAGATTTTTGTTTTTTTTTTCATTAGAATATGGTGAATATAGGGATTTTGAAAATTTAAAAGTTATTGGGCTTATTAAAAGTAAACGAATTTAATTTGAATGTATTAATAAAAAGAAAAAGACAGTACTTCTACTAGACTATTATGGTCAGCACATGCAACTTGAATGTTTTTGTTGACTTATCGTTTGCGTAGTACTGTAGTGTATGTGAATGTAGTTTGACTTAAATAAATGTTTGTGACTGATCCGATATCTATCCGAATTTCGTGTTCTCCGTGTGTTGTTGCGTAAATTTGTATCTGTTTTTGAAGTGTTACTAACAGTGATGAATGACTTTCCACAACATGCAGATACGTATGGCAGATATGCACTATTCCGATGAGGTTTTTATTTACTAAGAAAGCTGCGTTTCGTTAAAGAAGAAAAGTGAAGTGATAATATGATATGCACCATTTATTATTATCAATTTTACGGATATTGTGCAGTCCAAGGTGCGTTTCATTGAAGAAAAAATAAATTATCCTTAAGGAAGCTTATACTATAAGGTTTTGCTCCTCTCCAGAAAAAAACAAAACGTTTTACTAAGAAAGATAAGTATATAAGAGAATAAGAAACTCCGAAAAAAAATCTACACATTCATAGTTTCTTACAAAAGAAAAAAATTGCTTGGAATGGTTCTATTGGTTTGGATGAGCTTGGGGGAAAAGTGAAATAAGTGATATTGTCAATTCAATCTTATTCAAATGCAGAATGAGGGAAGATATGATGTAGTTTGACTTATTCTAAATTCCGTTTGTTCTCATCTCTTTTGTCTTTTTTTCCCCCTTTCATTGATGCCATATATTAGTTTATTTATTGCTGTTTAGTTGCTGTTGAATGCAACTTTCACTATTCAATTTAATATTTAAAAATTGAAATTTTCATGTTACCTACTCAACCTTTACCATGTAAGATCCGGCTAACCTAAGATAAAATATTCATTTTAATTAAAAGATAACATAAATAATATTCATTATTGATAAAAAAAAAAAAACAGCTAGTATTATTACATATATGAAACAAATTATACATATGTTAAAATATCAATCTTTAATTTTTTTAATCAACTACCATTTTTTTTTTTATCATAGCTCACTTTTCGAATCTCAATTCCTACCTCAAAACCCCTTGATTTTTCCTTTATCCTCAAACTTTCATTAGACCGTGAAATTTTGTATAACAACAAAAAAAAAAAACATAGAAGTCAATGCAAATTGACTCTTATAGTCTTATATTTAGAATTGTATTGAAGAAAGAAAAGTGATCCTGGCTGGCACATCTCCCTCTCCGATTATCACGTCAAGTATTTATTTTCCAAATTCAATAATAGATGAAAGGCACATGGAGTTAAAGCCATAACAGAGATGGAAGGAACACACCACACCACACAAGCCATATATAGGGGATTAGGGGGTCATCATCTTCAAACCTATACTAAGCCTTTGAGGAGTCGGAGCCTATATATTGAACTGATCGATATTCAATTATCGTCATTCGTCACCCACTAATACCATCAAACTTCAATGAATTGGCATAGTGACTTTGCTTATTTGAGATGCTTTAATTTCAGATCAAAATTCGTAATTTTATTGACTAGTTTACTAACCAAGCAGTTTTTTTCAACGTAAAAAATAATAATGTCGAAAGGATAAAAAACGTGAAAGCCATAATAATAAGAGACGCGGATGGTGACGTCCGCTGCAAACACGCGAATAACGTATTGCTTATTAAATTTACCTAAAATGGAAAATGGGTAGAAAGGTAAATAAGAAAAAAAGGGGTAGTATGGTAGTAAGCGAGAAAAACGAGGTACAAAGATAAGCAAGCCAGACTGTCCCGCCAAGACAGCGCAAATGGATGTTCGATGTTGCCTCTCTCTCTCTCTCTCTGCAATCTCCCAATGTCAATGACCAAACAGAACAGAATCAAGACAAGAAAAAAAAAAAAAAAAAAGCATTTTCAATTCAAGTTTTAATCAATTTATTTCCCCAATTTTACCGTATCCGTTTCATTTTCTATCTGGCATTCCTCTTTTACAGATTGGACAAATCACGTTGGTTTATCTTTTTATAGTTAAATGCTTATATTTACGAGTTTAAAAGTAGTGCATATATTATGAGATAATAATTGTTTTCCGTTTAAATACTTTTTAATTAATTTATTTTTTATAAAATTTAACTTATCATATTTATAGAATTGTGATTTTCTGACAGTTCTACTACTATGTAAGCGTTATACTGAATGCCCTTTAGAAATCTGTTCACTCACTCAGTGCATCTTTGATTGAAAACTTCTACTTTCCCGTACGCCGATTATCTTCCTTTGTTTGTCTTCATTGATGATAATAATATGCTCCAAACGTAAGTGGAAAACCAGAATCATTCGCACTAAACTAAAGATGGTTTGATAGTTCCTTTTCACTTTATCTAATTTCACTTTCAGGTCAATAAAAAAGTGTTTTCAAATTGTAATGCAAAGAAAGGGAGTTAACCTTTTTGGTGGCGAGTGAGGAAAGCATGGTATTGGATATTTATCGACTCTCCGTACCCACATCACATGATAACAACCCAACCAATTATATCTATAAAAATGACGACGATTAGCAAAAGAAGAAAAGGGCAATTCCCTTTCAATTTTGAATCAAGCAAATGAGAAACTATTTATTATCCATTGCCTTCGCATATATGGACCAGCTTCAAATCAAGATCCAGTAGGGCCCATATTATTTTTATTTCATTATTATCATGTTATCAGTTTTTTTTTTTTTTGACAAACCATGTTATCAATGTGAATCATCTACCTGATATTTGTATGTTTTGTCGATAACTAATTTCTTTTAACAAATATGACCATCTATTTTTAATAGTTTTTTCATTTCGACTATATTTTTTCATTTGCAAAACTCACATAATATTTTATATAAAAAACTAGACCTCAATTCCACTGGAACAATCACATGTTGGGGTATGAGATTGAGATTGCTACTAGGTTGGGAAATAATATGGTGGAAAGACAGTGAAGGTTGTCATATTTGTGAAAAGGTACATTTGTGATTTCTGGATTGGGCCACTTCCTAAAGAAGAAGAAACAGTAAAAGTGTTCTGCTCTAAGCATTTTCATTTTTCAGTGTCAGATTGTCCCGTGCTGTCTCTTTTTGGGCTCATGCTGTGTGAGTCAAGTTCATTTATATGCTGTCTGTTTTTTCTGTATATAAATTCACAATTGCGGCTACCAATTTGCTTTTAAACACCATTCAATTTATAATTAATTTTGAGATGGATGAAAATATCTAAACATGAAAGTTATGAAATACGCGCGTATTTAGAATTTTCAAAAAATATTCTATTAACTAAAAATAACCTCAATTAAAGATTGTTATGAAGTGAAATTCTTGGTATTCTTGTGATGACTTTCCTTGTAGTTGTAGTTGTACTTGTACTTGTACCCCCAGTGAAATTTCTCAATTTTTGTTTTAACCTTTTCAACATCCGATTAGCATGGCATCAACAATCAACAATTATTGTCTAAAAATAACCTTTTAAATGGTCTGCCAGGTGAAAAAAAAAATGGCAACGTGATAATCTATAAACATGGGGCTGGGGGTCTATGCGTTTGAAGCGAACAAAATTCAACAATTCATCTTTTTTTCTACATGTGCAAAATGCAGCTGGGCTAGGAAATGTCGTGCATTTAACCAGAAAAAGAAAATACAAAAATTGTAATTGTATGCCAGAATCTTCATGCTATTACTTTGGTCAAGTTATATTATATATACTACATTAAAATCACTCCCCTGCACCCAAAAATAATTTTTCCTCTGCTCTGTAGACTAGCTATCCTTTGACCCATTTGATTATATTAACTAGAACATGCCAAAGAAAAAAGAAAAAGAAAGATAAAGACGCTCATAAGTCAACATCTGAGACGAGAGTGCGGAGTGCCCATTAATTTTATGAGTTCCACTGTAAACCTGAATAACACTTTCAAAAATCAGCTACGGTCCAGAAAAAAGGCCTCCACGCCTTCTGTAAATCTTCCCAAACCGTTTAGACGCACTTGAGTTATTCCTTGTAACTTGATTCATGAACAGTTGGTGTCTGCCAAAGTTTATACATGTTAAATTTTGATAAAATTGTTGAGATGGTGCATTACTAATCGAAGACAATGCTTTTACTTTTTCCTCATGAATGAATAGGCTCGTTACATGAAAATATGTGAAAAGATTCCTACTTGACTTCTAAGTTGTCTAAAACTTAGTCATCTATATGGCATAGCGTAAGTTGTGCTTGTGCCTATGCGCTCTGGATAAGGTCCTTCTATGTGAACTAATTGTGATCTGAACCCATTAAAAGTCAATAGTAGACACATCCTTTCATGTTCACCTCTAAGATAATCTCACTTTATAAGATCTTTCTCCTGTGCTTACCTTAGTTTAGACTACTTTACACAATACACATAATGTCAAAAGAGGGTCTGTAATGAAAACTATGGCTTCATACAGTAATTTCAACAACCCAATGTGCTTTTTGCACAATTTGAACTCAATATTTAAGTTATTCTTAGGTGTTTTTACATCAACAACAAATTATTGTAGTGGGAAACAACTATGCATGGTTGAGATCAAAGGTGGTATTTATGTAACTAGGCTAATATATCAAACTAGGTTAAAAAGGAAGAAGAGAATATGAAGGAAAAATATACCTCTCGAGTTCCAATTTTTGGATTACAATTCCATTCAGAACAAGCTCTGAACTGTAAACTGCAGTTCCTGTAAATTTGTGTAGTCCGTAAGAGTTATGATTATGAAACATGAATATACAGTGAATCATAACTGCATTATTTATCAAGAAGATGATAGTAAAGTTCAACACCTCTCTTAAGGAAACGGTGGCATATTGCATGGTCATCTTCACAAGAAAGAATCAACAGATCATCTAAGATATTATCGTTCATGTCTGCACACACCTCACTTTCATCAACTACCTGAAATGAGAAGACAGTTTATAAATGAACTAATTATGAAAATGTGAGCAGGGTGGGGATCACAATATATTAATAGCCCCAAACACGCCTAATGTTGCAGCCACAGATCAGCTGCAGTGATGGAGTGGAATGCATAGGTGGATATGCATACCTGGCCATGAACAGCTGTGACCAAACTTGCAACCACTTCTTTATCAGGTTTAATATGTGGCGTGATGCAGACTCTTTTACCCTGAAAAACCAGATTGAGGCAAATATGATGAATGCATAAGAATTTGGGCATAACTAACAAAAGTTTGCACGAGAATACCTTTAGGAGTGGCTTCTGTCTTGCTTGAGCAAGAGAAACAGGCATGTTAAAGCCTATTTCCTTTTCCTTTTTCATATCCCTCAGAATGTAATTTTTCTCGTCAATAAAACAATTGGCTTGTCCACAGCTCTCGAGCCATAAGTGATTCACGATTAATTTCCCAAGAGCCATTGTTTCCAACATATTCTTTGTGCGTGTAAATTTGTCTGCTATGAAATGTGTGGCCTCCATTGAACTTGATGCAACAGATATATTGAGACGTGCCAAGATCTGCAAGGAAGGAAAATAACAAAGTCACTAGCCAGTCATGGTAATATTTAGCATCTCCTATCATAAATATAAAATCAATGGCTAACCTTTTTTTGCTGCTTGATAATACTGTCATCCAAATGTTGGCTAAACAGAACTCGAACATCTGTCATATCTCTTCGATGTCTCAGATCTTTCCACATCATATCTGACGTGAACTCAGGATCTCCTAATCTGATAAGCTCTTTCAAAACCGAAGTCTTTGGCAGGGTTTTTTCACATGGCTTTTTGTGATGCTCAGTGTAAGTATGGTTAGCATTTGAAACTTTTATGCCTTTGCTTGCAGTAACTGTAGCAGGAATTTCTGATCTCGATTGTGCAACGCCTTTGTTTGATGATATTTCAACATGTGCCAGCAATAATGGGGGCATATCATTCGAGTTTTCTACCTTCATTGCATCACCAGCTGAACCTGGTGGCACAAAGTTCCCCTGTAACAAGCTGCCATTGTCTACACATGAAGCATTGCAGAGTGGACGGGTGTGAGGAAAACATGATTTATCCCCATCAGCTTGATCCTCAAGACTTCTAGTGGAGAAGACATTGTTTTCTTTTCCATCAATACACAAAAACGTTGGTGCATCAAAATTGGTTCCCACATTAGCCCCCTTTCTTTTCCCTCTCGATCTTTTTGGATAAACCCAAGAATCAGTCCTTGGAAAACTGCTGGTTGCAGATAACTGTGGACTAACTTGAGCCAGATAATGCAACCTACTTTTCCTAGCAACTGTACATGAATTGGTAGGCAATTTAAGACACTTTGTCCTAGCACCCAAGTTCACTGGATCAGCCACTAAACCATTCCCCTTCCTCCTGTGTTTAATACCCTTCAACTTGACATTATTGTTCCCCTCTGTATAATGGCTTGGTTGATCTTTGATTCTTGTCTGTCTGCCCTCATTGTTCCAATTCTCGGGTTCTTTGGCAGCAGGTTCAAAACTTGTATGCTCTCCCAGTGAGAAAACCTCTTCAAGCAATAGATGTTTACTGCATATTGGCAAACTAGTATTATTTTCAAACTGTCCCTTAGAAGTTGACTTGCTTCTCATTTTTTTCATTTTCCATGAGACAAAATTTGGCTCCTGCTTGTCAGTGAGTTTGCAAGATGAGCTAAAAGTGATTTCACTAAATCCAGAGGAAGATGATGCATTTTTCTCGTTTGACTTTATTGTGATAGAATGTAAACCAGGATTCTGAATATATGAAGAACTTTTCAGATGAGCTTCATTTTCTGTCAAATCGCTTAAAGGGCCATCTAATGCATTCTCTGGTTGATGAGTATCATCAAACTGGCAGCCAGAAGGGGGCACAAAGGCCAAGGCATTCATAGCTTCAGCAGCTATTTGAGTGTCTAAACCAATATCATACATGTCTTCTATATGTGTTACACTGGAATAGACATTAACATTCTCACATATAGCACTTGGTTGAACTTCCAATTCCTTGAGAGAGTTATTATTTTCAGAAGCCATTCTCAGTCCTTGGCCTAACTTCTCATCACATCTATTACTCGTATTACAGTTTCCTTGGCCCTGAAGATGGCCACCTTTTTTCTGTCTTCTTCTCGTATATGACTGTTTGTATCTTCCAAAATTTGAAAATGCTTCAACTTTTTTACCAAACATGCCAGCTTTGTTGTCATGTTGGCAACTATCAACCCATTTGAAAGGTTCTTTTTCTTCATTTAGAGTTCGAGCTTTAATTTTCTTAGCCAGATTTAGTGGTCCTCTTGCACTCAGGGCATAAGGTGACTTCTCCCTAGTGGTTTTTCCACAATGAATTTCTTGAAACAAGTCCACATCATTTGATGACAAGTACTGATCCACAAAGCCAAGTGCAGCTTGGGTTGAATCCCCAGGCTCTGGTGAGTGAATGTGACTTAGCATTGCATGTGGATATAAATGGTTGTTATTATCAAAGCTGTCAGCATCAACTAAGGCTCCTTTGTACCCTTCAAGCATATTATCATGGTCTTGAAAAGTTAATCATTCATGATGTGATTCATAAAAAATTACTTCAGTGAATGGCAAGTCAAACAAGCATAACTTATAGTGATTCCATACAAAAAATTAAGGAAAAATTATTTCAAAGACAGAAACAAGGTAACCAATTTTAAAATGTACATAACAAACACATACCAGCAGTAGACTTCTCAAAAGTGGTGCCATTTACATCTACTTGCTCACAAGGTGACTTGGGCAGTCTCTTCTGGAAGAGGGTCGAAGGAATTTTCACTGTTGGACTAGTTTCATCCTTTAAAAATCCTTTGCCAACATCTCTATCATTCATTTCTTCGTCCTCACTATCAAGCACAACTTGTTCATACTCGTCGCACATTGTACCAGTTGTGATGTCCTCTGGAGGCTCCAAATCCTCTACAATCTCAGTGTTCATATTGAGATTTTCAATCTCCGTTTCAGTCAAAGGACTATTGAACACTAAGGTATCCTCAAAGAGCTCAGTTTCCCTAAATTGATCATCTTCATTTGCGTCATGAACTTTATATCCTAATTGAAGCCAAACAACATTCTTATCAGTATAAGCTAGTTCTATGATTCTATCAATAATCTTCCACATGCAGAACCCAAAGCATAACTTTCATAACTACTCCTTAGTTACGTACATACATTTCCTATTGCTGTAAAAAACATTTCAACTGAACCTGATGCATACTTACAGTACAATCAGACCCATTATAGATGCTCATGAAATAGTAGAGTATATCGATCAGATTTTAAGTACCCAAAGCATTAAAGAACAACCCACTCGTTACCTTTCACTTTTTGCATTTCATTTTCTCTTTATGCTTCAACAGTACAAGCAATGATCAGAATCATCGACGTAACAGATTAATAAGTTTACAACAAAATAATAAATAAATAACAACAACAAAGCAAAGATTACCGGCAGGAGGTGATGGAGTTTGAGAGTGAGGAGAAGAACCCTCAGCCATTGGAAAGAGAACTCTTTTTTTTCAAGAATTTTTGAATGTTTGATGAATTTGGTAGAAATGAAGTTTGAGTAAAACCCTAATGCAGTGATCACTGATCAGAGTGCTAACAGAGAAGAATGCGAACTTCAAAAGACGCGACGCCAAATTAAAATGCCCTTCCATTTGGAGGTTAAATCAAAATCAATGTGTAAATAATAAAGGAAATTTTTCATTTCGATATTTTGGAGGGAAACGATTCTGTGTTAATATTATTTTATTTTATAAACTAAAATGGAAATTTCTCGAGTCATGTATACTTTGTCTGTCTAATACTCTAATGGCGTAATATCACTAATTCTCTCTAGGTGAGAAAAATAGAATGGATGAAATAAAAGGGAGGAGTGAAAATAATTGAGAATCAAAGTAGTATACTGAAAATAATTATAAGAATTAGTAGCTATCTAGAAAGCATAGGTAGCTGGCTTTATTGTGATTTTGGTTCATATTGTTATTTTAAGTTAATGTTATCTAGATATTGTGAAACCATTAATCCTACTCTCACATACTAATTGCCTTAATTAATTCAAATTATAGTTTGAACTTTGAACAGATATCTCATAATTTCCTCAATTCATTCAAGAGTTGTTTCGCAAGCATCTCAGTGAGAAAAAAATATTTATTTATGATTAAGTAATTAATTTAATTATATATATTTGATAATAATTATATTAGTTACCTTAATACATAAAAATTAATAATACTTGACTAGGTGTTATATGGAGATTAGTTGAAATTTTGGTGGTTCTGACTTCGGATCATACAATATTTTCTCCAATCATGCGGCATGCATACTTTTCCACATTCTTTAACCAAGTTGACGAAATTGCCCTTGCAGCATTTTATAAGATAATAATATTCTCTCTCTAGCTCTTGTTTAGTCTAACAGGGATCCAGAGTCAACTGCAATATCCTCCGGTGTATGAGTCAACATTTGAGCTATTTTTTGGGGCAGAAAATCATGTTAAGAATGGGTTTGAGGTTGGTTTCACACTCTCTGTCTTCACTTGCTTCTGTGTTTCAACTATTCCCTTTAACTATCTGTTCAGTTTGATGATTAAAAATTAAGTATAGGATGTTCTGCTTGGACTACTGCTGAATCTTTTGAATAAGCTTTTTGTTAATGAAAATATTTTGGATTAAGTGGCTATAGATTTTCTTCACTTGTCCACTTTGTTGGGTGGAAGGATTGTGGGTACTGTATAGTGTTAACAACTAGGTTAATGAAATGAATGACTATTTTTTTTTTTTTATCATTATTATTATAATTATAACCTTTAATCCTGCATGCAGATTTTCCTTTCAGTTCTTTGATTATTTTTTAATTATCAATAATGCTACCACAGCTTACTTGGTTTCTGGTAATTGTTAGAAACAGTTCCTACATTTCATATTCAAGGGCTTTGTTTGCTGAGAGCTTCCACAGGTTATTGTCTACTCAGGCTGCTGGAGGGTATGTCAAAGTTAACCATCATTTTCTCTTGTCTTTGATTTACATTAATTTTCTTTTCTATTTATCCATATGATGACAAATCATAATTTATTCTGACCAGACTAATTAAAACCACCATTATGGTTGATTACGGGAATTTTTTGCAAAAACAAGCAAAGGGGGCGAATGAATGAATGTTCATATTTTTGCAAGGCACGTATCCACGATGCATGCTCGATAAGTTTCTAATTTATCATGTTTTCACTCGATCCAGTGCTTTCATTTTCACTGTTACCACTCACCCATAGTTACAGAATTTGAAGGCTTTTGGTGTGAACCTGATGGATTAATTTAATAAACACATGGCAGTCTTATATAAAGATACATACTCACTTCTTTGACTTGTAATTGAGACCTTGCATTTTAGTTGATATATTTCCTTTCATAACACGAAATAGATTAGCTGTTTTACTATTTCTTCAGCTCTTTCTCCTTGCATCTGATAACCATGCTGTGTATGTGCTTGAAGAGAACTATAGAGATGAACAATTAAGACTCTACAACCTCTAAAGTCATCTGTTTGGACGGACTACTCTAAAATGACTTCTAGGAGAAAAAAATATGAAAAAAAAAATGAAATTGATTTCTTTAGAAATTAAAATTGTCTACTTCAATGACTAATTTGCACAATTTTAACTTCTAGAGAAACTAATTTTATTTTTCTTTTATATTTTCTTCTCCTAGAAGTCCTTCTATCTAGAGTAGAGTATCCAAACAGGTTAGTCTTGATTTCTGATTCCACCAATTATTAGATACATATCACATGATGCTCAGCATAATACAAATGTTATCAAAAGGATGCGGCTTTCTAGCAATTGATGCGGGAATAATTATAAGTCCTCCTACAAAATCTTCCTACCAATCCTCTGACTAGATAAAGTATTGGGTGTTTTTTAAGTTTCTAAGACATTGTACGTGTTTACTTTTTCGTTTGGTACGTTCTTTATGAATTATTAGAAAGATTTGTAGGATGATATAACATTACTCTTAAATGTGGTGGTTCAGGAAGCTACAAAACAAGGTTGCACTGATCACAGGTGCAGCGAGTGGAATAGGAAAGGCCACAGCTACCAAATTCATCAGTAATGGAGCCAAGGTTATTATTGCTGATATTCACCAACAACTTGGCCAAGAGACTGCAAAAGAACTAGGACCTAATGCTACTTTCATAACATGTGATGTCACTCAAGAGTCAGACATTTCAAATGCTGTTGATTTTGCCATTTCTAAATACAAACAACTTGATATCATGTACAACAATGCAGGAATAGCCTGCAGAAGTCCTCTAAGCATTGTTGATCTGGACCTGGCACTGTTTGACAGAGTCATGGACATAAATGTTCGTGGTGTTGTAGCCGGCATCAAGCATGCAGCACGTGTAATGATCCCACGTGGAAGCGGTTCCATTCTCTGCACAGCAAGTGTCACAGGTGTGATGGGAGGGGTGGCCCAGCACACTTACTCAATCTCCAAGTTTGCAGTTACTGGCATTGTTAAATCTCTGGCTTCTGAGCTATGCAGGCATGGAATCAGAGTCAATTGCATATCACCTTTTGCCATCCCCACTGCTTTTGTTATGGGAGAAATGAATCAGATGTATCCTCATGTTGATGCTCAGAGACATGTGGACATTGTTCACAATGCTGGTGTGCTAAATGGAGTGAATTGTGAACCCAATGATGTTGCTAATGCTGCACTTTTCCTTGCATCTGATGATGCCAAGTATGTTAGTGGACACAACTTGGTTGTGGATGGAGGTTTCACTTCTTTTAAGAATTTGGAATTTCCTGCACCAGATCAAGTGGAGTAGGAGTTTGTACAAATTATATTTAGATAAAGTTAGCAATGATGAAAAACACCTTCAATTTCAAATTTTAAATAATTCAATAAGAGTGAGTCAATTCAATTTATTTACTCATCTTGTTGGAGAACTATAAAGTCCTATATGGGACAAATAAAGACAAACAAAAGTATATATAAGCATTGAGGAATTCAAATATGGTGTTTGAGTATTGACCCCAAATGATACCAGTTTCACACCCCACCAAAAGGTGTTCTATACTTTTGTTAAAAAGAAATGAGAGAAAAAGAACCATTGTAATAGGACTTTCTGTTGAATTTGGTCCCATTCCAACAGAAGACGCATTTGTTAGGATCATTCTGTTTTTATGAGAGAATCTATATATGCTGACATCCATATGGCAGATCTTTACCTGAGATCGCCTGTGATAGAGCTTTTGATCTTTTGGTCCTTTTATTGAACAAAATGTCCTGAACACACATGACAATTTTTCTTGGATGGCTGGACCATAGTCATTTCATGCCCTTCCTTACCTTATGATGTAAGAATAATATCTTTCATGTTTACCTTCAGATTTTTAGCATATAAAAAGATGCTTTAGGCATATAGTCAACTTCGAAAAGATGATAGAAAAAGGCTTTGATTCTCAGAGTACATCTTATTGCTTCCTTTTGCTGATGTAATTGAAGCTTACAAATGTCTTATAACCAATCCGGCTATCCATTAACGGGCCTACTTGACAAAGGGAATCAAACTAATACTAGACACCCATACTTCCAATGTGAGACTCAAGTCTCATATCTGAGCTCAATAAAATGTTGATCCGAATTTGCCAGTTAAAGAGCTCCATAAGGATCCTCAGCTATCATTCATAAGAAACTGCCACTCAAGGTATGAATTTCTTGCCTTTTTACCTTCAAAATTATTCGAGAGAACAATTTTGGTTCATTTGATGAATGCTAGTTCTTGAATAGACTTAAGAGAGTTTGAATTCAGAGTATAACATGAACACACTGGTTTATGAGATTCATTCCATATTCAGCAAGCTCAGAAATAGACACCAAAGTACTCAAAGATAAAAGATTTCCATAAAATGGCCTAAACAATACAACATTTGGGGCTTAATGTTAAGAAGCCAAGTAATGAAATACAAATCAAATGGCAGAAGAGAAGTGTTCAATCCGTTGAGCAATGAGGTCAATAGCAGCATTAGCTGATGAGAAAGCCCCATGGAAACTCTCTTTGTAGTTAATAGACTCCAATTGACGGGCCATCTTCAACAGAATCTCACCCAAGTCAGTTTGGTTCTGCAGCAGAGAATTGTAGTATGAGTTGGCAGCAACTCTGCTTATTTCCACATTGGTTTCTTCTGGACAGTACTCATCATCCAACCATTTGTGTAAACTAACCCTAAGCCACTCTGATTCCTGTCAATAACTCGCATGCAACACTTCAATTAAAATCTGACACCAATTTGGGATTAGAAAAAACAATAAAGGAGAGTACCTGCAAGGCCATGGTTGGGTCTAACCAATTGTCAGGGACCCTAAGTTCTTCAACTTGCTCCTCGGGTTTAGGGAACGAGTGAGAATGCGACCCGACCCGTGTACCAGTATGCCGTAGAATCAGAGGAGGAGAAGAAGAAGAAGCACGTTGGTGAGTCAGAGTTACTGTAACGAATGCGATTGTGCGAGTCGCGAGGGGAGACAGAATCATGTGCTGACCCAGAGTTAGATTCAAGCTTGTCATCTCCCTCTCCTCTCGTTTTCTCTACATCTTTACATAATTATTATAAAATAAAACCACACAACTACCAATACGGACCAACCATTCATTAAGATGAGGTTTTTGCCCCACCTGGCAACTTCAAAGAATGTTCTTTTCGAGTGCTCAAGAATTTGAGTAACATTACAATTATACAAGTTTTAAGATAACTATGGTAATCTGTTTGTTTTTATTTTTAAAAACAGTTTTCTAGTTTTTTAAAATTAAAAAATTCGTTTGAATAACAACCATGCTTAAATGTGAAAAATAGACATGTTCTCTGGTCCCCGAGTCCCGACAATGAATATGAGAAAAGAGATCCTAAACCAGGTGCAGCCATTAGTGCTGGGGTCACTGTGGCCCCCTGCAAGATTGAGTTGTGGGGAGTAGCTTCGTGCCCATCTTCCAATACAAAACATCTTTTTGACTAGTTTCTGTTTTTTACTTCTTAAAATTAAAATATTTGTTTTGAAAATGATTTTCGAATAAGAAAGTGAATCAAACACGGTCCTCGTATTTTGGCATTGAAGTTGCCTGACTGAAAAATTGCATCGATTTTCCAAGACATAAGCAATTCTGAAAACCAAGCAGAAGCAGCAACCAAACCAGACAGCAATAGCAATAGGAACGATACAAAGATTTCAAACGCCCACTCATGAGGACGGAATAGCCATGCATTTATTATTGTCATTATTGTATCACAATCATGAGTACTTTCCACAAGTATCATGAAAAACAGGTTCCTTAAAACAACAAAAGTTTTCGGTTTTTTTTTCACCCTATAAATTTCACTATGATATGATTGCTATATATTCCTATAAAGTCAGCATCGTCACAAACTTATGATATTGCGGACCTCCAAGATTGTCAGAAAAAGAGAAATGTATTGGAACAAAAAAGAACACAGCACTTCAAGCTGTGCATGCATGCACTGATGGAAAGGGTGAACGAAGGCAGGTGGTGTGACTAAGGGTTTGAAGGATTCCCTGAGGAGCTTGGTTTCAGATTGTTAACACCATCCTTTGGACATATGATCAGCTTCTGCACCACACCCTGCAAATCTCTGCATGGTTTCATGGTAAAATACTAATAGTTAGCAAAAACAAAAGAGTGTAACTTTACCAGAACAAAGGTAGAAATGCAGAGTTTACAAATATCATCATGGTTGTTGTTATTTATAACAAGTAGCAACAAAGGGCAGAAAAGAAGTACATATCAAAGATTCAAAGTTATATAATCTTGCTTTCATATGATACTGTTAGTTTCACTGCTACTTAACTGATAAGGGAAGTCGGATAGGAGCATCATGTCTCCATCATCATCTATGCAGGTGACATGCCATCCACTGCTTTCATCGATCAAGGTACCTCCAAAATCGAACATCGAGTCGAGTTCGGCCACGAGTTCATCAAATCCATGAAAGCGTGCAAGGTTAACTGCTCTTCCAAGAGCAGTTCCGATCTTAAGCACCTGAAACAATAAACAGTATATATATTATTACACAAGAATGAGAAACTTCCTACAAAACTCACTCAAGGAAAAACCAAGTACCTTGGTGCAGCTACGAGTATTAACAGCGCAACACTTCTTGCATGTTTTCCCTGATGCAGCAGCAGCAGACACTGGAGGAGTAGAAACAAGACTTGAAGTCTTGTTGCTGACAACACCAAATTGCTCTAGCAAAGGGAGCTCCGGGGATCGGTCAGTTAAGCTAACTCCAAAGAGCTTGAACCCACTACAACTTCCAGACTGGCCAAGACCAACATCATTCTTTTCAGTTTTAGATTCATTATTAGGCCATCCAAGGGATTCAGAACCAATGGAGCTTAGATTTGAACTTGTAATTGACAGGTCTTCAGGTGAAAACGACATTGATCTTCCCAGAGATTTATGGTGAGGATCTTGCATGGGAAAAGGAAGCTGAAGCTGATTCCTATTTTCCTTCCCAAACCGCGAGCCACGGATTGGTGCTCTTTGCAAAGGCAGTGGAGTCTGAGATGCAGGCCTGGCTGAATTCTGAGCCGCATCTGATGACAATAAATCAAGATCACAAGTCATTCTAGTTTCTAAACATGAAAAGTTATTATAACACAACAACATGATCTTGTAGCCTCCTTGAATCAAGAGAATTATTTTTACAGGTGAGACTCAAATTAGAGAGATGGATGTATAAGTATATAAGCACTGACTATTCATTGGAAAGCCAATTGATCCAGGCAAAGAAGAGCGTTGACTCATGACATTAGCATGAGCCTTTTTAGTGGTGGGGAGAATAGGAACATGCTTCTCCTTGGCAGATTCCAAGATCTCTATCCACCAAGGACACACCCTTTCAGGATGCATGTTGTCATCTACTATGGCATTGTCATCCCATTGGACCTGAGAAGTAAAATTAAACAAAACAGAAAGGTTAATATTATAAGAACTTCAAAGAACTAATAAATCCAAAGACTTTTGGAAAGGATCTGATTAGATTGATTACCTTCAGACGCCTCCATTCAGAACCAGGCCACCTTCTCCTATCGATATCTTCATTACCAATTATCGTTCCTGCAATTCTGGTTACTCAAACAAAAAAGGAGTTACAAATAGTTTTCTTATAGAGACTAATTACTCATTTAACAGCTCTATGTATGTTTTTTTTTTTCTTAGGGATAAATGCATTTCAAAATAAACCATTTTGACTCTGCCAAACTTTGACATCATTACCTTCTTCCCGACTCTTCAACTTCTTTATGCAATTGTACCCTCCTTCCAATTGCATAGTCTTGTGTAGTTGAGTTCAAATACGTTTGCTGTGGAACAATAAACTCAAAAGGATTCGTCCTGCAAAATATATATAATAGAAACTAATTTCAATTTAAACGTATGGCCCAAACAAAGGATACGTTATTTTGGATTTTCAATATGATAAAAGAACTCTTACCATGGGTGGTAGTAGACGATAAACATGCTTTGGGTGGTAATAGCGTGAGAAGCGTTGGCCAAAATTCCCATCTGCATGGTTTGGCCCGAAATTAGAGATGGAAATGCGGCTAGATCGTTGAGATGCGTCGCTGATCGACGAACACCAACACGGATTTCTCCAGATTCCCCACTGCAATTACACAAGTTCTGTCATTTAAACTCTATAATCTACCTAGTGGAAGATGAAAACTAAATAAATTGGCAATAATTAACTTCTCTTAATGCATTTATAACTAGTTCCTCTGTAAAAAAGAAAGTACCTAACGAAAATGCATGAATCTCCGGCAAGGAGCTTCTTTGCAGTCACGAATGTGCTCCAGCCGGTAGTAAGCAAGTGTCGTTTGGGATGACCTGCATTTCATTCCAAAAAATATCTATCTAACTCAGAAACCAAGTATGGAACCAAACCGCAACAAAAATATGTCCACGTGTTCTACAACTTATGGTCATAATAAAAATAGCAGTAAACAAACACGTTTCAAAAAACATTTAATTCTAACATGCATTTCAATCAGAGGGATCCTAGATAGATTTATTCAACTTAGCTATCATTAACACCGGTTTCTCTACATTCAGTACATACATTGTTGAAACTGAATCAGACAGAAACTTTTGACAAGAAGGAAATTAATAATAATCTAAACTTAATTACCACGATAAATGTGTCGAAAACGCCACTCACGGCCATTCAAGTCCTTTGCAACAATTTCCTGCGATGGTATTGGTTGAGTCATGTCCTGTAATATCAAAAACCAGAAATAAGTCAAATTCTCCTTTTAAAAAAAAGAGAGAGAAATGATGATAAGGATTCGAACCAGCGGAGGGAAGCATCCATCTGCATGTCTTTTCGGAACGGAGAAACCACCGTGAGTGCTGGTGTCCGACGGCGTCAGTGTCTTGCTAAAAGTATAGCTTGTTCTGGAAGGAATCTGGTCATTTTCTGGAACCACTAAACTACTACTTGAAGGAATCTTGTCATTTTCTGGAGTCTCTAAACTACTACAGTCACTTTCCTGCAAAGAATCAAAGCATTAAGACAGACATTATATATATATTATTATCATGTCGTTCTTCAACATTAAACAAATTTGCATAATTTAAAGAAGGAACTATGTAAGATATATAAACCTTTGGCGCTACCGGAACTAATGTAACCTGTGCATACACTTCGTCGGTGAATGCTTCGGCCTGCAACAAATTAAACCACATAAGAACATTAATATTTCCAATATTCGCGCATTAAACACTTGATCGAGTAGCTAGAAAGATGACACGTGTACCCTTAATTCAACAGACATAATCCGGCATAAGATCTTAGAAGCCAAATTGTGCACAGGAATTTCCATGTGACCATCTTGCTGATGCCGAGTATATACAGCAACCTGTTCAATATGTATAATGATCGTAAGACAATAATATGCATGCATGGGTTTAATTAATTTGTATACAAAACCATGGAGTATCATGCAAACTAATTAATAACCCTTCTTTTTTCTATTATTCGATAAAAAGTAAATGTTACGGATTTTATTATCAAACACACGTCTCATAAAGTTGTCAACTAACATTATTTTATGAAAAATATTGATGTTCTTTATTTCTTTAATCGTTCCCAATGAAATGTTTGAGTATTTTTTAAATTCTAAAGAAACAAACTCATAGGTTTTCCATTAGTCAAATAACATTACAATATTATTTAATAATCCTTTTAGTAGTTAAGTTAAGTAAATAATATTTTCAAAAAACATTTAATATTAATGACATTTATTTTTAATCATACTGAAATGATGTCACGATAAAACAATGCAAAAAGAATCTTAATGGGAGAAAGAGAAAATCGTAAATTTAATGTCAATCAAACAGTATTGCACTACTATTTTAATAACACTGTTTAGTAGTCAATAAGCTAAATGTTGTATCAATTGAAATGATGTTCCAATCAAACAAAGATGAAAAAACATTAATGGAGAAAGAAAGACGAAATGGTAAATCTTACATTAGTCAATAATAATTAAATTAAATAAAAAATATAAATTTTAAAGTTCATTTAATATTAATGTCATGTATTTTTAATCATATCAATTAAAATCATGTCGCGTCTTAAATCATGTGAAAAAACCTTAATGAAGAGAGAAAACTGTAAGTTTTAAGTCATTTAAACAGTGTTACAATATTATTTTAACAAAACTTTTAATAGTCAAATTAAATTTTGTATCAACTAAATTGATTGAAGATGAAATAATATTAATGGAAGAGAGAAAAAGAAAACTGTAAATTTTACATTAATCAAATAATGTTACAATATTAATTATTAACCCTTTTAATAGTTAAGATAAATAAATAATAATAAATTAAAAAATATATTTAATATTAATGTCATTTACTTTTAATCATGAAACAATGTCAGGACAATATTATCTAATAACATCTTTAATAGATAAATAAAAATATTTGGAAAATTCATTGAATATTAACGTCATCAACATATTTATAAAAAAAATATTCGGCCATTGCCACGTGTTGGCTGGACATCACACGTCGGCTGGACAGTTTTTTTTTTTTTAAATTACTTATTTTAGTTTTTTTATATTGTATTGTAATTTATTTTACTATTATTCTTTTACCGTTTTTTAAAAATCCAATGCTAGTTTGATTTAATTGCATAAATTAAAATGATGTTACAGTAAAATAAAGATAAAAAAAAATCTTAATATAAGAGAGAAAAAATCGTAAATTTTACACATTTTAATATAATATTATTATTATTTATTCTCGGTTGAATAAATTGAAATGACTTTTCATCAAATAGAGATAAAAAAAAAAATCTTAATAAAAGAGAGGAAAACAATTAATAACCTTACACACATTAAAATCGCACTATCATATTATTTAATAACCTCATTTAAAAGTTAAATAAAATATTTAGTTTTTTTTTATTAAATATTGATATTATTTATTTTAAAAATAAAATCTTAATATAAAATTATTTTATACAGTCAATTTATCATTATAATAATTTTTAAAATAATTTTATAAAAATTAATTATCCATAAATTAAGAATGGTGATCGACTTAAATCTATTGTATATAAATTTTTTTCTTTTGTTTTAATTACATAAATTAAAATAACTTCACATAAATTAGAGATGAAAAAATCTTAATGGAAGGAAGAAAAATCATAAATCGTACATTTATTAATGTGTAAATTTTGTTTTTTTTCAATTTGCCTTAAGAAAATAATTACTTGTTTTTATGAGTTATTTAAGAAAACTTTTGAAAAAAGAACAATTAATAAGAAATTGTAACGAAACACAAAGTGAGTAATGAGTATATAGAGTCATAATTGTCTACATGCAACAACAGATAGAGACAAAAAGTATGTTTGGAAACCCATTTTGTAATGATGCATAGATTATTTACAATCTCCAAAGCATAAAATCAAGAAGAAAAAATGTTGTCTGATTGACATACAGCGTTCCTTTGTAATCAAACACACATAAAAGATCCCCATGGCACAGCACAATGAGAAGAAAATTAAAGATAGAAAAGAAGAGATTGAACTAACCTGTTCCAGGTGACCCTGGGCATAATAGTAAGCCAAGTCCTCAACCCGGGGCACATCAACAAACTGGCCCGCACATGCACGCCAAAGCTGAGCGTACAAATCATCTATAACAACGAATAATTAAGAGAAAATTAACCGATCTATGAACAAGATCACATATGAACCACCAAACAATAAAAAAATCATCAAACATTTAAAACACTTTATAATAGTTGTTGACATTCACCAACCCAACAATTGTAGAAAAAAGTATACTAGTACTATTCTATTGAAGCAATGTAAGTCGGAGAAATTAACAGATGGTATATGATTCAGAGTTGGGAGGTGAATCCTGTTAATTACCCTGTTTGCCTTCCATGTCTCTGTCTGATCAGTGAAGACAAACAGAGGGAGAGAGAGGAAGAAGAAGAAGAAGAATTGAAAGTGAAAGAGAAAGAAGTGATGAGAAGGGGTATTTAAGGGTGAGGGATGGTGTCCTGTTGCAAACAAAACAAAACAAAAAAAAAAGTAATAATAAATGAAAAAGATTAATAAAGAGAGAAAAACGTTTCAAAAAAAGAAGAGATTGAATTGAAGGAAGTTTCACTTACCCTCCTCCATTGGCATTGGCATGAGGTATTGTCCGTCTGTGTCGTGGGGTGAGTTTATGTTTATGTGTACAGTACACCTGCAAAGCAAGACCCCTTTGCTTTTATTGTTCAACGAGTCGTCGTTTCTCTCTTTCTAATTTCACTACCGTACACCCCCCCCTCCTTGCTAACTTGCGCCTTTTGATTGATTTCATCACTCCTATGTTATGGCCTGCGCTGTTGTTCGTTGCACCGTGTGTGCTGTCTGTTGTCACACCATAACCGTGACCGTTGATTCATTTCACTTAATTAATAATTAACTAATTTACTATTCATTTGTGACACTAATTGTAAATTATATATTACACTATTAGTATTTGTTAATATTAAAATGAGAGAGAGAGAGTGAGAAGGCATGCGGGTACTTTGCATGCAGAGGCAGCGTCAGTGATTGCAGAAAGCTGGTACGGACACCCCATTCACACCGTTCAGTTCAGGCTATTATGGCTTCCTTCCTAGCTCCTGCATCACTATTTCCTTCATTCTTTTCATTTCTATAACTAAAACCCACACATTATCTTCATTTTAATTTTTTGTAATTCTATAAATTAATTAAGTTAAATCATAATCATTTCATACTACTAATTAATTAGCAACTCAAATAATTCTTGTTTTACATTTTAAAAACTACAATGATTACTATTTGTGATCTGTGAATTTGAATATGAGCTTAATTAATCCAAAAGCCTCCTTTTCATTTTTCATATCTGATACGTACAACTCAAGTCTTTAGATGATGACCAGTTTTATTACTTCTTCTTTTTTTACAGAATTTTCTATTACTGTGTTTTAAATAGGTATTAATGTAATTTGTTTTTAATAGTATGAGTTGAAATAATGGTTCACCATATAAAATAAAATGAAAAAATATTAATTAAAGGAAAAAAAAACCATAAATAAATTGACGTTACGGTATTATTTTTTTTTAATGATACTTAAATATTTTAAAAATTCATTAAATATTAATGTAATTTAGTCTATTTAAATTCATTAAATATTAATGTAATTTAGTTTTAATAATAAAAGTCAAAATAATGCCATAATATAAAATCAAATTTTTAAATCCCGACGAAAAACAAAAGTAAGGATGAAGATGATTTGGGATGATGGGAGTTGGGAAGGCTAATCCCGTCCTCGTCCCTGCCTCATACCTAATAATATTGTTTTAATAAGTATTTTTATAATAAACTTAAATATTTTAAAAATTCATTAAATATTAATGAATGTTATTCATTTTAAACTCTCCCATCTTGATTGAAATGATGTTTCCAGTAAAATAAAGATGATAAAATCTTTATCCAAAAGAGGGAGAAAATCCCACACTTACTAAATAACATTACAACAATGTTTTTTTTTTTAAGTAAATATTATTATCATTTGTTTTTAGTCGTATTGGTTAAAATGAGATCATTAAGATAAAATAAAGATGGAAAAATCTTAAGGGGAGTGAGGAAAAATCATAAATGATTTGACGTTCCTTTCCTCTTCAAATTGAGCTTGAAGCTGAAAAAAAAAAAACAAAAAAACAACTAAATGAACAAAATTGTGTATCATTCACATGTAACTTTCCTTTGCATAGTTTTCATTGGTAATACGGAGAGAAGTCAATACTACAAGTATATTAAAAAAAAGAATGTTAAACAATGTATATATTATTAACCATTCTTAATTTTACAAAGTGAGGATAAGTACTTTGAGTGGCTCATCTAAGATTGAAATAAATGCTCTGATATGGTATTTAACAAGCTTCAACAAAATGAAAAATGCACATGAAGGTTTCTTGTACTATATCCAAACTGGAAACTGAGCAACCAAACAGGATTCGATTATTTAGGTTAGAAAATTAATGTTCTACGAGTTGACAAGAAGACTAGTCAGAAATTTTAGGTGAATTTTCATCGCCCTATGTATTTACATAAAGTCATAGATTACATTCCAACTGATCATGGGGCAGAAAATAAATGAGGTTTGATTTACTATTAAAATAATTTTATATATTATATACACATTTAATAATTTAATCGAAATTATTTCAATTTTAAAAAATAAAATAAATGACATACTCTTTGAATCTCAAAAAATAATATATATATATATATATATATATATATATATATATAAAAGAAAGAGAAAATGAGAATGAGAGGAAAAAATAATATAAAAGAAGGAAAGAAAAAATAAAACCTTTATTTTTATTTTATCTTGTGACTTGAAATGAAAAGTGAAACAAAATCCATTTATATACTTTTTATATCATATGATTTACATTGGACTTTCTCTTCTTATAAATATTAATTTAGTATTAATTAATAATGTATTGAGTTGCACTTGCTTGAAGAACTTTAGTTTTTTTTTATTCAACTTTGAAAAATTAAACTCATTAAATAGTAGAAAAGTGAAAGAAAAATATTTTAAACTTTAAAACAAGAGTAAAAATATGCAAACAAGCCTTTATTTGTTTTTCCTCATTTTCTTTATATTTCCCTCTTTCAGTTTCTCTTGTTCTTCTTCTACCTTGATTCACTGCAAAAATAGGGTGTTTCCGTTCCATTTCCATTTTGTGGAAACGAATAGAAAGAGTGAGGTATGGAAAGCTATATATAATAATAATAATATACACTTGTAGTTGTAGTACACTCCCTATTTGTTTCTGAGTTCTGACGTTGATTTGTTTCTCAGGTATCGCAACTAATCACGATGCAACCCTTGATTAATGTTTATGTTTATGACTACCAAACACATGCAGTACTTTTCATTCACGCAACAAACGTTAATATTATCACCATTTCGTTATTACCGTGTCTTTCCTCTCTTCTATGTTTTATTGATTCTGTCACCAAATCAAATTACAGTAATCTATTATTATGTTAATCTTGAGCAGACTAATTATATGTGAGAAGATTGGAGCCCAATATCACAGTACATAAAAATGGTCCAAAATTACAGTTAGAAGGGAGGCTGGACCAAGCCCAGGGAGTAGCTAGCTCCCATGTGTTGCTGCTGTTTCAAGACAGAGAATAGAAAAGGCCCAACCTATAGTCTATCTAATCCAACCAACAAAATTTAATTAGTCACAATATATACTTAATTGTATAACAATAAAAAAATAAAATAAAAATTGAATAACAATTAATCAAACGATTGAAGAATTCAATTTGCTATAAAAAGTTACCGGAAGACCAAAATGGTATTAATTTTAATCAAGAGATTAAAAGTATAATTAAATTATTTATTTTCTCGTAAAAAAAATAACGTAATTTCAACGTACAAGTGACATGCCTTTGCCTTATGTTTTTGCCAGTTATTGGTTGGTTGCGAGGACAAAACCTCGAAATCTGTATGATATTCCCGAAGAGGCTACAGATTAATAAGTTATGCTAGGAAAAGGAATAGATAGGCTTGTTACACCATATAATTAAGACATTAAATGTTTTACTTCTTTTTTTATAAGATGGTTAAGAGGATTTATAAGAATATATAACGTTACTCATGTTTAAATTTGAATACAAATGACTTAGCACAACTTATATGGACGTCTAACAGTGTAAACAAAAAGTTGTTGATTGGAGGAAATTAAAACTATTAAGGTTATTTTACACATCTTTGTTATGTTTTAAATTATCAATGAACATATAATGAGAAAATAAAATTTATCACTAATATTTTATTAACAATGAATTATTATGTCAGATAATATTTGGCGATTATTAATATAATTATAATTATAGCGGTGTCGTGTGACTTTATCACTAACAGAAATGTTATTACTGGAAAAAATAAATTACAACAAGTATGTATGGACATCTATATATTGTTGGACAGTTTGAATATAATGATTACCCATATTATTTGGAGATTATAGTGTTGTCTTGTCCCTCCCTCTAGCAGCAAGACAATCGATCTAGCAATTCATGCATGCATATCATGATGTGTCGTCTGTCGTAATAATAATGATGTTTGTTTCATGAAAAACATGATACAGCAGCAAAAGTAGTGTTGTGTTGGTCTCAGGGATGTTGTTGTTGCGTGAAGGAGCTTAGTACATGATTTGCTATATTTTCAGCATCTGCGGCAGCGCCATAGAAGCCTCTCCTTGATAGGCCAACGCAGTACAAACCATTATTACCCTTCCAATGGATCGGGTAACTCTGCTTCGGAAGACCATCATCATTCAGAAGGTAATCATCCCCTTTCAGCCACTTGTTCGTTGATCTCTTGAACCCGGTGCAGAATACTATCGAGTCAAACGCCTGCAACTCACCATTCTTCAATAGGACTTCCTTGCCCCTCACGCTTTCTATTTCTCCACCCAAAACCTACGTAATTAATAACAACACCTATGTTAATGTTACACCTACCAAAGGTTATTATTGTCTTTTAAAACGTACCTTTATTTCTCCAGACTTGATTTTCTTATAGGTCCCGACGTCAACAACTGGGTACTTTCCATACTTGACCTTCATGCAAAAGGGACCCTCACTGGGCCTTGCAACCCCATATTTGGTCACATCCCCATAAACCAATGTGCTAAGTATGACCATAAGCGAATCCACGGTGCTCAACGACAAATACTTCAACAGAAACAACCCCAAACTCACCATCTCCCTCGATAGAAAATGAACCTGTTCATTGTTTTATAAGTCAACAACAGATCTAACGAAATCCATAATCACGATTATAAGTTTATAACGTACCGGGCTTCTGACGAGGATGGATGTTTTGGCACAGTGGTTGACAAGGTCGAAGGCGATTTCCATGCCGGAATTCCCCGAGCCGACAACGAGAACATGTTGATCCTTGAACTCCTTCCCGGACGTGAAGGCGGTGGAATGAATGACCTTCCCAGGGAAGCTACTGATCCCTTGGACCTCCGGCAGAAAAGGATCTGTAGTTTCCCCAGTGGCCACAACGAGAAACCTCCCACGGTAGTCCTCGACCTGACCGGATTCACCGTTGAGCGCCTTGACCCTCCATCCCTGATCGTACTCCGCAAGCTGGACGGTTCTTCGATAGAGCGGCGCGATTCGGAAGTGGGAGACGTAGTCGTCGAGGTACTGCAGGAACTGGTTCTTGGGCACGTAGGGAGGGAAAGAGGGTGGGAAGGGTTTGTGTGGAAGTTGGCAGTACTGTTTCCTGAGGTGGAGGTGGAGGCGATCGTATGAATATTTCTTCCAGAGGGAAGCGAAACAGTCTTCCCTCTCGAGGATTATGTAGGGAATGGAATGCTTCGTGAAGCATGCTGCGGCCGATAGCCCAGAAGGCCCTGCTCCCACTATTATCACTCTCTCCATCGATCCATCCATTTATCATCTATGTCTTCTAACCTATTTATATATCCATCCCATTCAGACAACTAATAATACTAACTTGGGGGACCCAGATTAATTTAAATATATTATAACAACTTAATAAATACATAAATATTATATATATATGCTAAAATATAAGTTAAATATGAGAATCTATAATTTTATGGAAATGTGTTTTTTTTTTTTTATGAGACAGTTGTATTTGAACTTATCTGAATTCATCTTTTTAGATTAAAATATGTTTTCAATCTTTACAAAAATATTATTAATTTTCTGTTTCTCTCAAACTTAATTGGATTTTTTTTTACTCGAATTTTGATTTGAATAATCCAAAGCTATGATATTTAATTTTAAAATACTAGTTAAAAATGATGCCAAAATCTAAAAAAAAAACGCTAAAAGAGGGTTTCAAAATTTTGTGACTTTTTTATTTTTATAATATTTCATTTCAATTGTCTCATACATTTTTTTTTATTATTAAGATGTTCTTATTTATTTTGCTTCAATTTTCTCTTTCTTATGAAGATCGAGAAAGATGAATACTCCCAATAACATATAATTTCAATTGTTCTTATTTATTTATTTTATTCCAAATTTGATTTATTTCTCCTCATGATTTTGTTGGTAATGTTGATGAGAAATGCGTGTTTTTTTTTCATTATGGAATTGAGAAATTCGTATTTCATTATGTAATTTGAACATGAAGGATTAGTATTTAGAAGAGTAGTCCATATTCAGCATGTCTATCCTTAATCAAGTTATCTTCGAAGTAAAGAAATAAATGATAAACACGTTTGCTTTTGGGAAACGTAAGTTGTGCCTTTGAATTTTTAGGACAGCGTATGACATTTGAGGGTTTGCTATGCATATGGTTTAGGCTTCAAAAAGTTTTGTGCTTTAATTCTCTCGTAGCTTTCTCAAGTTGAAAATGAGATAAAGCAAACAATTTAAAGTAAGGCCCAATTTGAACCGTAGAAATTTAGAAATTGTATCTGATGGTGATATTTTTAATTTATTTATTGAATATCTGATACTGATATAATGGACATAGTTATATTATTTATATAAATATATTTCATAATATTGTCCTATCTTTATCTTTCTATCATATTATTTATTTTATTACACTTTTTTTTTCTATTTATCGTTGAAGAAAAGAAATGTTGGTTTTCTTCCTCTGTTTATTTATATTTACATCGATGTAGCAAGAGGGAGTAGTTTCCGATTACCATGCATGATATTGATTGCCTCTTACTACTACTAGTTTACACATTTAATTCCATTCAATTGATCTACCAACCAAAGTGGAAAATTTTGAGTTATTTAATTTGACTACTGACGTTCATGGTCACAAGTCACAACAACAATGCATAAACACATGGTGCGTGAATACTTACGTGTCATAAAATACACTTCCCATGGTCCCCATCATATATATGACATGATCAATAATAATTTGTGTTAGCTTGGAAGGGGTTTATAGTTAGTTTGAAGCGTTTTCTTTTCAGTGAATTGATCAGATATTGTTCTTGCCTTTGCCGGGACACTAAAAAAGTAACCAATCAATGCAAGTGTCTCCTACTGAACCTCCTTGCTGGCCCCTTTATAAGCAACTCAAATCAAAAGAACTAAAAAAGTGAAGCAATCTCAATGCTGCTTAATTGCTTGCACGTGAAGTTTTCTAATTTCTCTCTCTTAGTATATATACTATATCTTGGTCAGAGTTCCCTTGAGAGTGGCACGCAACGCATGTACTGTACATTAATTGAGTCTATGCATGTAAAGCTGTCTCTCTCCCTTTGATAAATATTAGTACTAGAAATCATCATCACATGCAATCTGAAAAGCCTTTCTTCTTCTTCAAAACCTTCTTCGAAGTTTAACCAAACCACAAGCGTACGTTTTTGTGATCGATTTGGAAACAGTTCTTCAAATTCGTAATCATTTTAAGAAAACACACATTTAGGCCTATCTTAGTAGGTTTACCCGAATCTTCAATTAAGTTAAAGAAAAATCTTTTTCTTTGTGCAATACTTAAAAGAGTTTTATAAATAAAACCAGAACCAGATGTAAATATGTAATAATACATTTGCCGAAATCATGGAGCTATATTTTCCCACTCTTAATTAATTATTTGCTTTGATTGGTCGTTGGGTTTCTGTTTAAGGCAAGTAAGGAAGTCAATTAATCAATGCAAAATTAAAGAATGACGTTAAACGAATGAACGTTGCCACCGAAGTCCACAAACTCGTTAATTAATCTTTATCATGCTGCCGTACAAACCGATTCCACTCAGTCCAACATTACTACCTGTTATAAAATTATAAAATGCTGCTTCACAAAAGTCACAGTACTCAATTTTATTTATTTAAAGATAACAGTACTCTATCTCAGTTACTATTAAATAATAGACTTAAATGTATATTTTTTTTCTCTTATTTTTTGCAAAATCGTAATTTTTATCTTTTAATTTTTAATTTGAATATTTGGTTTTCAAACTTTTAAAATTCTAAATTTTGGTTCAATAGTTAATTAGGATGTGTTGACCGTAAATATTAACTTTTAATAAATAAAAAATTGAAATTTATGAACGACTAAAAACAAAAGTTATTATATGTTGAAATCTTAAAAATATATTTTTAAGTCAAAATTTCATTAAAATGGTGATAATATTGACCACCAATTACTTGATGAAGATTCATAGTAATAATTTGATTTATATTGTAATTTTAATTTTGTAAACTACATCATTTAAGTATATAAGAAAATAATAATATAAATTAATTAAATTTGTTTGAGCGAAAAAAAAATTAATTTAAAATAATTATATGTAGTTAATGAAAATATGAATGAACAAATATCAAATTGGCATCCTTTTTTTTTTTTTTCCATCGGTAATTCTTACAAAGGTTCCGCTTATCCTCAAAAATCTCCCTCAGTTCTCCCACATATTACAACTACCATTTTTGGACGTATGGGCCTATGGCCCCTTTTTAGAAAAATAAAACACAGAGGGCTTCTCACAATTTTATTTTGCTTTTTTTTTTTTTCATGAGGGTGGGTTTTTTTTTTTTTATTGTCTGAGGTAGGAAACTACATGTATGTCCGTTCCCCACTCCACTGAATGAATCATAGAATTGAATTACTTTTTTTTATAACGTAATTAATTAAGATCTGAATATCTATTGATAAGAAGCATACACATCTAATATCTCGAACAAAAATTATCTACAAAGGAGGAGATACTTTTGAGATATTGTAATACAACCCTTAAACTAATGTTATTTCTAAAACACAACATATGGCATTCCAATATTTGAGTGTTGCAGCAAGCAAGATGATAATCCGAGTGCACATAATAATAGATAATTAATTACATGACACAAATTCCTTCTCTTTCTTGTTGAGGAATTAATGAGGCAATATCATTTGCTACTAATTGGGCATCCATATTAGCTCCATAGAAACCCCTTCTTGATAGTCCAACGCAATACAAACCGTTTTGACCTTTCCAATGATTTGGGAAACTAGGCTTTGGAAATCCATCCTCATTTAGAAGATCATCACCACCCTGTGGTCAGAACCAAATTAATATAATTTAGATGGAATATTCATTAGAGGGTTCGTATTCTATACCTTAAGCCACTTTTGAGTTGATCTCTTGAAGCCTGTGCAGAAAATAATTGAGTCGAATGGGTGCGATTTGCCATCCCGGAACAAAACTTCGTCACCTCTTATACTCTCTATTTCTGCTGCCAACACCTACATATATAACATATAAAATAGAATTCATGCGTGCGAGCGTGTCTACCAATATTAAATTGATTTAATATTGTATTGAATTTCAGATTTTATTTTGAAAATTGATTTAATTTAATCTAAACCGAACACACACACACACATTAATTTATCATACTATTCATGTTTTTTTTTTTTTTATATATTATGCATTTATAAAATTATCAAATAACTTATACTTTTTTATAAAAAAAAATTAATGAAAGATAATTTTTGTGATATAATGGCTTATATTATATAATATATTTTATATTTTCAAATATTTTTAATATATTCTATATCTATATCTATATATATATATACATATAAAGAAACGTCGTTCACCAAAACACCAGAATGTTCTTATATATTCATACCTGTATCTCACCGGATTTGATTTTGTTGACAGTTCCAACGTCAATGATTGGGAACTTACCATACTTCATCTTCATCGTGAATGGCCCCTCACTCGGATACGGTATCCCATACTTACTCAGATCTCCGTATACAAACTTGCTAATCAACACCAACACCTTCTCCACCGTACTTAGCGGCAAGTAACTCAGCATAAACGATGCATAATACATCATATCCCTCGATAGAAAATGAACCTACGAAAACACATACGGAGGAGTTATAAGATATAGGAGAAGAAAAAAAAAAAATCAGGAATTCGACTTACCGGGCTGCGAACAATGATGGAAGGTTTGGCACCAAAATTGGACAAGTCAAGCGCAATCTCCATGCCAGAATTGCCAGATCCAACGACCAGAACACGTTTATCCCTAAATTCCTTCCCGTTTTTGTAACCAGTGGAGTGAATCACTTGTCCGCTGAAACTATCCAACCCTTGGATCTGAGGAACATGAGGTTCGGCGGTTTCGCCGCTGGCCACGACCAAGTACCTTCCAGAGTACTCCTCAACCGCACCGGATCTTTTATTCTCAGCCTTCACTTTCCAAAAGCCTTTGTTCCCATCGTACTCCACAAGCTCCACGGCTCTCTGGTACAGAGGGTTAATCTGGAAGTGGTTAACGTAGTTCCCCAAGTACTCTATGAACTGCTTCCGAGGCACGTAGTGAGGGTAGGACTTTGGAAACGGAAAGTGCGGCAGCTCGCAGACTTGTTTCCGGAGATGGAGGTGGAGACGGTCGTAGGTGTATTTCTGCCACAGCGATGCGAAACAGTCCTCTCTCTCGAGGATTATGTATGGTATTGATTGCTTCGTTAAACAACCTGCGGTGGCGATGCCCGATGTTCCGGCACCGATTATTATCACCTGCATCATCCTGCTATAACTATTTGCCTCTTTCTTTTCCCCCTACCTAGGGTGTATTATGTAATATCTACATATATACTATTGGTTTGTCATTCAACTGCTTAGAACCACCAACGTAGTTTCGTACACGCTATTAATTCTTCACATCTTTTGTTTCTTCTAAATACTTTTTTATTACCTTTTTATCCTGCAAATACTAAATAAAATATTTATTTTTTATTTAAGATTTTAATCAAAGTAGAGAAAACTGCATTTGAGTTTGACTCTCTGTAGTCTGTACACAATTCGCAAAATTCATGGGAGGTACAGAAAACTGCTGAGTTTGATGTACTTGTAGTTGTAGGATGCTACACTATATTTTATACTAATGATGTATCTTACGGTTATTATCTTTTATAAAAATTACTCCCTAATAAGTCATATTTATTGTCATTTTTAATTAGTTGTTAGTATAAAAAATAATTGTACTGATGCATAAAAATTAAACTTATAAAATATTAAAATAATGTGAAATATGTTATAACATTAATAATATAAAGAAATGTGGAGAAAAAGTGTTAATAAAGGTTCATATAAGAAAAAATTCTACAAATAACGTTATTTTAATGTAATTACCAGTCATTAGAGATGAATAAGAGTATTTTAATTTAAGAATAAAAAAGAGTAGAAGGAAAGAAAAGAAGTAGAAATAAAAAGATTTTTTAAGTTGTTTAGTAGAATAGAAAATATATTAATAAAATCTTCTTAGTAAATTGTGTAATAAATATCTTAATTAAAGAAGAGATATATCATAAATAAAAAAGGTATTTTAATGTTTTATGAATACAAGTCATTAAATTGAAGGAATAACGGCATTAAACAATGGAAGAATTGGCTAATGCCGTGTTTCCCTTTGGTCGTTGGCCCGCAATTCTTTTGTTTTTTTTATGTGGTTGAGACTTGAGAGGTTACCCATACCACGCGAGGAAGATGGCCCGCAATTTTGGATGTTATAAAATTGAGTGATTATTTAATTTATATTTAATTAACTGATCAGGTTATACTCATAATTTATTTAAAATGATAACAAGTATTTATAAAATAAATAATTATCAAATAATTGATTATTTCATAAATAAATAGAATTTATTTTTTAAAATAAGTTAAAAATAATTTATTTTAAACATAAACAAGTTTGACAAATACGTTAAAAATATAGATAATTATTTATTTTATTAAAATAAATTATTATTTTACTGAATAAATTTAAATTTAAATAATCCGGCCTATAGTCTTTTTTTTTTAATTAATTACTTGTATTATATCATGTAATTGAATGTGGATGAATTTATAGTAACTCATTTTGATGTTCATTTTTATGCTATGGTCACCTAGGATTCATTCACTCCATAAAGTAACAAGTAGGTCCGAATCATCATCAATTGTCCGTGACAATTGGAAGCCCACCACCGTTTGCTGGTACACCCTTTTTATTTGAATGAATGATGAATGATGCTCTATTTTAGAAATACAGTAACTAATATACAAATCCAATACTAAAAATTAGATAGATGTACCTACCTTCTCATCCAGAAACGTTATTCTTTTTATGTTGTGTTACTTTTAGGCATCAATCATGCATTTTCACAGTTTCCTCTCTTTTCCTCCTTCTCATCAACATGTAGTAGTATTATTAAGTTCATCATCATAAGGCAATATATTTATATATTCTGCGATCATTTATGGCTTCTTTTGGTCATTCTGGGCAATGTTGTTGTTGATGGCATGTAATTGTTCATTAGCCTCCTCGGCTTCTAGTTCTCAATCTCAACAAAGTATGCAACTTTTCTCAATCTCAGCAGAACCAGCAAGTGCCCCTCTTCTAGATTCTCCTACTCAATCACCAGATATCGAGCCCCTGTTTCCTACACCAGGTGCAGATGCAGGTGCAGGTGGAGTTTCTCATTCTCATTCCCCATCATATTCCTCACTGCCCAAGATTCCTTCAAGCCCAAGCCCTCCCAACTCAGATGTTTTGGCCACTCCAGCTACTGTTTCGTATTCTTTCCCATCATCTGAGGCTCCTGCTTTCCTGCCCTTATATTCAATTTCATATCTGACTTTACCTGTGATTTACATAACTTGGCTTCTTGTCTAGTGAATAGATTGATGTTGTGTTCCTATATATAACCATGCTATTTCAACATTTAAGATTAGGTGTATGTTTGACTCTTTAGGCCCAAAAGTATTTTAGAGACAAAAATAATTTTGCAAAAGTATAATGATCTTGTTTTTGTTTTTATGTTAATTTTATTCGTTAAGTTTGTATTGGAACACGCACATAACAACCACTATAAGCAAGTTCCTTTCCCCTAGGACCACAAATCACTTTGATGGCTCTCTCTGCTTAGGACAAATGGACACACTTCGCATTAGTAAAGAGTTAAGAGGCATGTAAAAGACAGATAGCAGCAATTGGAATGGACTAACATATAAGGAATACAAATACAATTTTTTGTAACAATTGGAATGTAATACAACTCGCTAAAGAAAGGACATTCAAAAGAATATAATGAATATGACAAGTACTCACACTAGGGGGATTCAAGGCCAAGGAAAGATTTTAAGCCTAGACTACTTGGGTAATAATAAGTTCCTAACATAAATATAGACATCTTTATAAATATTGTTGTACATAATTACTCAAATCTGCTAGCTTTGTTAACCACGTCTAGAGAGCTCAACACCGGGGTGATTCTTTGGAGTACCACTGAACAACTTCACCGAAAATGCTTCCACAAGTTTGTTGATCTCATCAAATGGGTTCTTCTTCCATTTCTTGGTGGACTCCTCCTTCGCAATGAAGTTTCTCATCTTTACATTCTCCTGCTTCAGCACATCAATAGCTAAACTCAGCTGTCTTATCACCTCAATCTTCTCTTCATCCTTCTGCTTCAGTTGTTCCTTCTGAGCCTCATTCTCATCTCTAAGCCTTCCTATTTCTTCCCTCAGTATCATTACTTTATCACAAACAATATCCTTCTGCTTCAGTTGATCCCTATGAGCCTTGTTCTCTTCATTGAGTCTCTTAACTTCATCCCTCAGCTTCATCACTTCATCACTCACAGCCACCACAAACGAAGCTTGCTCCTTTTTCACGCTGTTATGGAGAAACTTGGTCCCCTCTTCCTCCTCCTGTTCAGGATCATCAACTTCAGATTCCTCAGACTCGTACACATCACAATGCTCAGAATATGTATCATATCCAGTATCTGAAAAAGTGATCAACTTCTCCAACTGATACTTGGCTGAAGCAAAAGGAGACCCTCCAGTAGTGTCAGGTTTGACTTGATCATAGCGCTCAGCTAGAGAGCGGTGTGACCTGTAGAAATCCTCAACCATGCTCACAAGCTCAGGTCGCTTCTTGTAATACATCTCTGCACGTTTCGCAAAGGAATCTGCATCTTCTTCAATTAACTTCAACATTGCCCTTGTCTTCTCATTTAGCTCTGCAACACACGACCACACATAAATTCATTGCATGTTAGGATCAACTTCCTCAGGTTTTACAACTTCCAAAGATAGCTTCTAAATAAGGAAATGTTGACCAATGTTGTTAGTTATGGAATTAAAACGAATTATTCAAACATATACCCAATATTCATGTAATTCACATTAATTTCTAACATATACCTAATATGCTTTCTAATAAAAACTTTCTATTATTTATTCTTTAACTAGTTAAAGACTCGTTTTTATTCAGGATCACCATAAGGAATGACTAACATGATTTTCACTGGTAAGAACCGAATTCTATATAAATAAGATATTCTTGTGAATTAAAAAGTGAAATAATATGTGGAAGTCAAACTTTAATTTCTTAGGTTATTTCATCATTAAAGTAGAAAATTGCTAAAAATAAAATAAAATGTATAAGGTGTGTGAGAGGATTGTTAGCTTTAGTTGTTTCCTATCCTTAAGGAACAAACTTATGTTCTGTTTGTTCAACTGTTGGTAATGACTATGAGAAATTTATAGATTTGGTAATTGCAACATTCAAAACACATACTCATCATTTATGGTTTGAGACTAAAAAAAAATCATGTTTTACTAATGTAAATCATGTCTTAAAATATGAGCCTAGAGACATAAAACTTGCCCCTGGACTAAGTCCTATTCAATTAGACTAATCAAATATAAAACTATTAAATTATGTTTCCATTCTTAATTCTTATGAGTAAATTAAGAATTATAATTCGATATTTTATCATAATTAATCATATAAATGCAATAAAATTTCTTTCAATTAGACTAATCAAATATAAAACTATTAAATTATGTTCCCATTCTTAATTCTTATGAGTAAATTAAGAATTATAATTCGATATTTTATCATAATTAATCATATAAATGCAATAAAATTTCTGTCAGTAAATTTTATCACACTTAATACGATTAATACAATTAATATTTATAATGTGGTTTCAAAATTTAATATATAATCTCAATTAATTAAAGATGTTGTGGCTACTCTCTAATTGACTAAAATTATATTAACCACTTAATATTGATTATTTCTCTATGAGAAAAAAATTATTTACATTAATATTTATGAAAGAAAACGTTTATTAACTAACATAAATCTGAACATTTTTTTTCTCTTTTTAAGAAAAGAGAAGCAATGGTTAAAAAATGCATTCAACGAGGTTCAAACACAAGACTATACATTAACTAAAGGCAACACTTACCGCTGCAATAAGATGACACACATAGAATATATTTGAACTGAATAATATATGTTACATGCACAAGCATTAATATTATCAATGTCATCTTCAACTTCCCCGTCAAAATGACAAGCGAACCTAGTTAGAAAACCTTATAGTTTCTAAGCATTTTAACACCGAATCTTTGCATAAAAGAATACAAATAAAAATAAAATAAATTAAAAATGTTGAATAAACGATTTACTTCATATTCTGATTTTAATTTAAACTTAAAAGGGAGTCAAAACATTAAAATCAGAATTTAAGTGTACCCAAAAATGCCAAAACGTGAATCCAAACAAACAAAGAATTCACTAATCACAAAAGCAAGGCAAAGGCTTTTTGAAAAATGCTCTGATACCAAATGATAAAATTATTCTAAATATAATCTAAATATGTTAGATAACATATTTATACTAACATAATAACAGAAACTAATAAATGGATTGAAGCACTAACCTTCAGCCATTGCAAAAATGGGCACACTTACTTGGAACATTCGTTTTCTAAACCTTTAACTCACTCAACTTGATGGTGTTAATTTATGAAGGAATACTAGACTTAGTGACCCAACAAAATATAGTGACTTATATAGAATGCTCTACCCATCATAGAATTCAGTTAAATAAAGATTTTGTAGGAACCACAAAATCCGCACAGAATCTTAACAAAATGTTAGCAAATAATGAATCTATGAATCAAGAAATAAAATGGACCACATATAATATAACCGCTTTCTCGTAATTGTTACTTGAATCAACAGAATAAATTTATTCCTTAAGGATAGAAAATGACTAACAGCCAACATTCTCCCACTTGGTCCATTTACTCGTTATCTATCATAACAAGAAACCAAATATATGAATCATGGTGATATGGTGATAGGTCCTCTAAAAGCGAGAGGATTATCTTCCATGTATTACAATATATCAAATCTCTTAAAACGAATACCCAATATTCATGTAATTCACATTAATTTCTAACATATACCTAATATGCTTTCTAATAAAAACTTTCTATTATGTATTCTTTAACTCGTTAAGAACTCGTTTTTATTCAGGATCACCATAAGGAATGACTGACATGATTTTCACTCGTAAGAACCGAAGTCTATATAAACAAGATATTCTTGTGAATTAAAAAGTGAAATAATATGTGGAAGTCAAACTTTAAGTTCTTAGGTTATTTCATCATTGAAGTAGAAAATTGCTAAAAATAAAATAAAATCTATACGGTGTGACAGGACCCACCATCAAAATGAGTTATTATAACTTTATGTACAATATTGGAGATGCTCTTATTAGAGTGGTTAGCAAATCCAAAAAAAGAATGTGCACAATGGGATGCTCCAACGGCTAAATCCAGAGGGCAAAAGGTACAGAAGATAAAGAACTTGGAAAGTAACAATCAGATAAATCATAACGGTACCCCCATAACCTTTTTATATTTTTGTGCTAGTGTTCCTCCTTTTTCTATTACTACGGTAACTTTTCACCTGGAAATGGAAAAAAAAAAATGTAGCAAATTGACAAGGCAATGCATACCGTAGAGAGTGGATTGAAGCCAAGGGGATCGATTAGTAGTGGTGTGGCTATCAAGCCACCACCACTGTGACGGTTGATTCTTCATCATCTTCTCCTTCTTCTCTTGGTTGTCCTCAAAAGCCTGTGTATCGAAAAAAGAAACACACACAAAAACAACAATAAAGAACCATAACCCCCCAACAGAAATTGCAGAAGCATAGCAAAGAATCGGTCACATGCTTAAGGAAAATACTTGTAGTGAGAAGATAAGAATGAAAAATACCAAGGAACAAATGCACCGACCAAAACAGAACAAGTTAACGTGCTAGAGCAAGGTCATTCTCGTCATTTCAACACTGCTGCTCTGCTACTACTAAGCTATTCAACTTAACTCAGAAAAATTGCCTCTCACTTATATAAACTATTCTAGTTATATTATTTTGGTCAACATGAGATCTCCAACAGGAAGCATTCAACTTTGAAAACCCCAAAACTAAAACGAAGCCAGATAGAAAGAAACAAACATGAGGTAGTACAATAACTTAAGATTAAGACTTACGAGTGTCGAGTAATATTCAAGATTCAAGACTCCAACTTTACAACACACATGACACACAACTAACTGAATGAATATAGAAACGAAGAAGGAAGAAAGGTACCTGACTTGGGTGGTTGTTTTAAGGTGCAGGGTAAGTAACAGGTTCACTTGGCTCAACTCTGTCTTGTGCTGGTGCTGTTCTGCAACTTTGATGGAGTAGCGTCCACTCGAGGGTAGCTGAGAGGGAGTGCTGTAACATAAATACCCTGTTCTGTTCGTTCAGATTTTTGAATTTTTTTGTCTCATTCTCAACTCTCCCACCTATCACATTCTTCCATGTGTATGTGGATCTGGGCCCAATCCTCCACCTTGGCCCATTAATATGGACTCGGGTTCAAACTCCCACTAAGTTAAGACCCTTTCTTTAATGGTAAGATAATTTGGTTTGATCATAATCAAATCCCAAATAATGAGAACATCGTTTGTTATAATAAAAAATACTTTAATTAATACCATGGAAGTGAGCTTGTAGATCTGAGCGTTGGATCATGGACTAAGATTAGAAACGTGATGGAGCGTCGTGCACTACAATAACAAAATAAAAGTTTCTGCTGCAACGGTCACAAAGAAATTCATAGTACGCAACGCTGCTACTTTAATTCCCATTTCGGAATTGCATTTTGGACTATCCTGTAGTACGCGCCCTAATTAAGCTTTAAGCTATTCTTTTTCTTTGGGATAATTTTCAATTATTTCACAGTGTATTATTAATTTACTGTGAAATAATTGAAAATTATCTTTAAGATAACTTTTATAATAATGATTATAAAATAAAGTTAATAAATTTGTATACTCATTCATTCATATTAAATTCAAGAAAGAAAACTGTAACGTTAATTAAGATGAAAAGAGAAAACAAGATAAAATTGAAAGTTAAAGTAGCTTCAATCAAAATCATGATCGTCATGGACTAAAATTCTTTAAATAGTAGTAATGATAATTAAGACATGCATGATAACAATAGCCTCGCATTACATTACATAGGAATGAAATACAAATTAATAACATAAATAGACATGGCTTCATAATCATAGGAAGCAGCAGCACGTAAAATCTTCATTCTCCAATTCAGAAAGGAGGTGGCATGCCTGGGCCTCCACGTGGACCACCGAAACAATCTCGGAACAACCAACAACAGCACAAGCAGTAGAAGCTTCATTTCCCAGTTACCATGAAATCAATTTTATAAATCAGCTCCAACATCAACATTTGAAAATCATTATTGTTATTCATTCATTAATCAACGTGCACTGTCAACTACTTTCCATAGTTTGCAAGAGTTTTCCTTTTTATAGTTTTATAAAAAAAAAATATTTTAATCTCTATAGTTACAATTTTTTTTATCTATCTAGTTTGAACCATCAAATTTCGACTATAAGAACTATAAAGAAAATAAATATAGTTAAACAATTTTTAAAAAATAAAATATTACTGACCATGAAGATACAAGGTTGCATACACCATCTGCACATCCACCGATAAATCCACTAGGCCCAAAGAAGCCAGGTCCACCAGGCCCAGGACCCCAGCCTGGGCCGCCAGGCCCTCCACCACCACCAGGACCCCAACCAGGCCCTCCACCACCACCAGGACCCCAACCAGGCCCACCACCACCACCAGGCCCAGGACCACCCCCTGGTCCACCAGGTCCCATGTTAATTGGGTACTCTGCAACAGCAAACAAACACCACACTCAGCACTCAGCAGCACCGAGAAACTACGATTAAACGAGTAGTGAAGTTTGATACGAAACCTTGGGTTTCAATCATATATATATATATATATAGATTCCTCCTGCTGATGTGTGATTTTATGAACACAATGCTACAAACAAAGGTAAGTCATAGATTGAACAATAACCCCAAACTGTAAGTCAATGCCATGCTTAGCTACCTTTCTAACCTACCAATCAAACCAAAACTAAATTAAGTTCATACTATGTTGCTACGGAGAACAGTTGCTCGATATATATCCATTTCAATTTTAAATCACTTTACATGTGTCATTGTTTTATTTTTAATGTATATCTTACGTTTATAAATTATAACCAAATCGAGTAGAAGTGAATTGTGACCAAAATAATTGTGTGTGGTAGTAAGTTTTTAATGTTGCAGTAAAAAAGAGAGTGAGTTTTAATGTTTGGTTAATTTCCGAATTTTTAAAACCAAATTAAGGATGAAGACAAATTTATTTATTTTTTTTAAGAAAAAGAGTACATAGAGTTATAGATGGATAGATATTGTAAAATTTAGCTATTTGTTTCGAAACATACTTAAATATCATGACACCTTTTATTTTTCTTTTAAATTTTGAAACTTGATTAGTTTATTTTGTTGATTAATGTCAAAGACTTTCCTTCTTAATCTTTTATATATATATATATAATAAATATGTGTATATATTTCGATGAAAAATAATATTATATAATAATAATATGATTATTATTAATAATAATTTATTGAGAATAAAAATATGAGAAAACTTTACCATTAATTAACTTTAATCCTCTTTAATATAAAATTTAAATTGATATACCAGGAGAAGTCATTGGATTAATATTCAATTTTTAATATTAAATTGTTTACATTTCAATAAATTTAGGTTATGTATTTTCTATATGGAGCTAAAATGTAATATCCTTCTAAAAATAATTATAATTAGATTTGCAGGAAAATATTCTCATTATTGTGAATTTTGTATTCTTTCATTTAGATTTCATTCAATACAATTTTTTGTGAAATTTGTATTTTATTTTGTAATTGTTTTTTTTTTTTTTGTAAAATAACTTTTCTGATTCTTTCATTTAACCAAATTTTTTGTGAAAATTTTATTTTATTTTGTGATAGTTGTTCCTTTGTATATATTTTTTTATGAAATTTATATTATTTCATTTTGATATTGTGTGATTATTATTTTTATTAATGAAAAGCTTTTGTCAAAATTATATATATTCTTTTAAACTTTTTGTGCTGGTTGATTTATTTAATGAAAACCTTTTTTGAAAATTATTTTTTTCATTTAGATCTTGTATCAATTCTTTTTGTATTTGTTATTTTTATTCAATAGACTTTTTGTGAAATTTGTATTATTTCGTTTAAATTTTGTGTGATTATTGTTGTGTTTGTTATTTTCATTTTGTTATAATTGTTCTCTTGTATAAATTTTGTTTTATGAAAATTATATTATTTCATTTGGATTTTATATGATTATTATTCTCATTAATGAAAATATTTTGTTAAAATTATATTTATCATTTTAATTCTTTTGTGTTGTTTGGTTTTTTTTTTATGAAAACCTTTTATAAAAATTATTTTTTTTACTTAAATCTTGTGTGATTTTTTTTTGTGTTTGTTATTTTTATTCAATAAAATTTTTTGTGAAATTTGTATTTCATTTTGTGATTATTGTTTTCTTGTATAAAAAGACTTTTATAAAAATTATATTTTTTATTTAAATATTGTGTTTTTTTTTTGTTTATTATTTTCATTTGGTGAAACTTGTATTTATTTTTTGGTAGTTATTCTCTTGTATAGAAAAAACTTTAATGAAAATTATATTATTTCATTTGAATCATTTGAATAGTGTGTTTATAAATGTTTTGTGAAAATTCTTTTTGTGTTTATTATTTTCATTGAACAAACTTTTTATAAAATTTGTATTCTTTTATTGATAGATTCTTTGTGATTGTATTTGTATTTGTTATTTTTATTTTACAAAATTTTTTGTGAAATATTTTTTCATTTTTTTTATAGTTGTTCTCTAGTATAAAAACACTTTTATAAAAATTATATTCTTTCATTTGAATCTCTTGTGATTATTTTTCTCATTAATGAAAATCTTTTGTGTTGGTTAATTTTTTTCATAAAAACCTTTTATGAAAATTATTTTTTTTCGTGTTTATTATTTTCATTTCACCAAACTTTTTGTGAAATTTGTGTTTTATTTTATGAAAGTTGTTTTCTTGTATAAAAAAATATTTATGAAAATCATTTTTTCCATTTAGATTTAGGTCTTGTGTTTGTTATTTTCATTCTATAAATTTTTTGTAAAGTTTATATTCTTTCATTGATTGATCTTGTGCAATTGTATTTGTGTTTGTTATTTTAATTGTACAAATTTTTTTATGAAAATTATATTATTTCCTTTTCATTTGGATCTGTGTGTGATTGTTTTTTTCATTAATGAAAATATTTTGTGAAAATTATATTTATTTTTTTAAATTGTTGGTTTCTTTCATAAAAACCTTTTATAAAAATTATTTTTTTTCACTTAGATCTTGTGTGATTTTTTTTATCTTTGTTATTTTCATTCAACAATCTTTGTGAAATTTGTATTTCATTTTGTGATTTTTGTTTTCTTGGATAAAAAACTTTTCTAAAAATTATATTCTTTCATTTAAATCTTGTGTGATTGTTTTTGTGTTTATTATGTTCATTTAACCAAAAATTATTATTTTTATTTTCATTATTGAAAACCTTTTGTGAAAATTATATTTATTCTTTTAAATTTTTTGTGTTGGTTAGTTTATTTCATGAAAATCTTTTATGAAAATTATTTTTGTCATTAAGATCTTCTGTGAATTTTTTTATGTTTGTTATTTTTATTCAACAAACTTTTTTTTAAAAATTTGTATTATTCCATTAATAGATTTTTTGTGATTGTATTTGTGTTTGTTATTTTCATTTTACAAAACATTTTGTGAAATATTTTTCATTTTGTATATAGTTCTCTTGTATAAATTTTTTTTTTTTATGAAAATTATATTATTTCATTTGGATTTTGTGTGATTATTATTCTCATTCATAAAAATGTTTTGTAAAAATTATATTTATTTTTAAAAATCTTTTGTCATAGTGTTAACTTGTATAAAAAAAATAACTTTTATAAAAATTATATTTTTTCATTTAAATTTTGTGTAATTATTATTCTCATTAATTTAAATCTTTTGTGAAAATTATAGTTATTATTTTAAATATTTTGTTTGGTTTTATCTTGTATAAAAAAACTTTTTGGAAAATTTGTATTGATTCATTTAAATTTTGTTATGCTTCTTGGTATCTTTTATGAAAATTATATTTATTCAACAAAACTTTCTATCACAAATGTATTCATTATTTTTTGTGTTCAATTGTAAAAACTATTCAATTAAATTATTTTTGTCAATTAAATTTAACTCCATGAAATGTAGTTGTTGGAGGAAGGTTAGGAGAAGAGGTGAGAGATGTAGGGAGGGATGATGGTTCAAGAAGGGGTTCATGAAGTTAATTTCAATAGATGAAAATGACTCAATTTAAGAAAAAAATAAAAAAATGATTTTTTTTGTAATAATTCAAATTAAATTATTTTATTTAAATATTTTTTGATAATTAGTTTCTTTCAAATAAATATTTTGGGTTTTTTTTTTCATTCATATAAATATTTTGGGATAGTTTTTCATTTTGTATAAAAAAAAATTGAAAATTATATACTTTCAATTAGATTTTTTGTGATGGCTTTGTGGTTGTTATTTTTATTAATCAAAACTTTATGTGAAAATACAAATCTTTTTGTTTCAATTTTTTTTATGAAAATTATATTATTTTCTTTAGGTTTTTTGTAATTATTTTTGTGTTTGTTAATTTGTGAAAACGATATTCATTTAGTAAAATTTTTTGTAAAATTTGTATTCATTGATATTAATTTGCTGTGATTATTATTCTTTTATATAAAAAATATTTTATGAAAATTATAATATTTCATTTAGGTTTTGTGTGATTATTATTCTTATTCATAAAAACTTTTTTTTGAAAATTATACATATTCTTCTAAATTTTTTATGTTTGTTCTATTCATTCATCAAAACATTTTTTGAAATTTGTATTTATTCGTCAAAGTTATTATTATAAGCTCATTTTCTATTATTTTTTTTACAAAAAATAAGTTACTTGTTATTTGAAGGAGAAAAAAGTGTTTGCCCAACTTTTTATTTTAAGGAGAAAAAAGTTTAAAAAAAAAAAAAAAAAGCTGGTCAAACATTACCTGAATAATTTTTTTAATAAAAGACATTTATTTTTCTTATATTTAAATTTTATTTCTTTTGGCATCTAATGTTTCCAATTTGAGAGGTCATGAAATTAACAAATTCAAAATTTCAACAATATAAAAAATGAATAAATATTATGTTAAGATAAAATTATTAATTAAAACCACACAAAATTTAAGTATATGTAAACATAATATTACATTTAATATTCTATGAACTTAGTTTCGTACCACGAATTATTTTCGTTAATTTTATTTATATTAATCATAAAATGTTAATAATATTTTATATTTACTAAAAGTTTAAAGTTGGGCTATCACAATCTATCATACATCGAGTATTGTGAGATCTCTAAAGGAAAGTGTACTACGTTTAAACACTGTATTTAAACTGTTATCAATCATATTATAACATAGGGCTATGAAGAAAAATAATTGGAAAGGCCTATTTTCTCCGCTGAAAGAAATGGGTTGTAAAACACTCAGGAGTAAGGGTTTTTAAAGCCCATGCACGTTAATCTTGAACTATGTGTAGTTCTTTAGTTGGGCTCAGGACCCTTTTTTCTTAATTGTTTTTTTTTTTAAAAAGAAATAACACTTTTTTCATTATTGAGAAAGAATGGAAATCAATAATTTGGGGAAACGATAGAAAGTAGGAAAAACCAGTGAAACGATACATCAAACAGCGAACAAGAACTTAATGAAAAGAGAAAGAGAAAGCCTCAGATTAGCATTTTGACACATTCTTCATCGCAACAACAACCCGTGTAAGAAAACACAGTGCGCAGAAATGTTGTCGCGGCTCATGCCAATAATACTTTCATCACCGGCTACTCCTCCAAAATTCAAAAACCCGTCGTTCTTTTCCCAATTTCTTAATCGCCATGAACAAGTGTAACACAGTTAAGACGTTTTCTATATCTCAGCCTCGCGACGATTGCGAATTGCAAGTAGCGGCGAATCCAATTAGGGTTTCATCAGGCACTGCAACCTTTTATATAGAAGCCCATCATTGGGCTTCTTTTCTTTCTCCTTTAGGCCCAACTTTGGATCATTAATATGGTGTTTTTGTTCTTTCTTGTTTCAAACAAGTGAAGTGTAATATTTGTTTTTTTTTTTTTTTAGAATGTATCATTATATTTTTCTTTTGTTGTTATTTTAACTTTACTTGTCAAATACAAGACTTTATGTAAAAGAATAGATGAAAATATAACTTTACTTGTCCTCATTTTGTTGTCCATTGGAGCTTCGGTTGGTTGAAGAGTTGAAATTTCATAAGCTTTGAGTTTTTTTTTTTTTTTTTCCAGAACTTACTATCAATCAACTTGACTAGTATGGCATGCATGGTTGTCATTCTCAGCACTTCATTCAACAAAAAGAGAGATTCAGATTGATGGATAGTGAAAAGGATGTGTAAGGAGCAAATAAAATATGAATGCATGCATGCTCATTAAGTGTTTATAGACTTGGCAATGACCCACTTCAAAGAAAGCATAACCATCCATCCCACATCATACCAACAAAGATTTATGGCGACACTTGGAGTTTCCCACTTAATATCAAACAGTTGTACTTGGCCCCAAGACTAAAAAGAGAAAATGGAACTTAATCAAGTTCTTCAACCAAATCTATATATATATATAATATATATATGTAGGATCATACTCGTTAAAGCTATTTAAGAACAAAATGATGGGCTAGGCCATTCATTGAATCCGAATCAGATAGAAACAAAAATTGTGAACAAAACTGGCAATGGGAGCGATTGATTCTGGAAAAGGTTGGTCTTTTCACATAGGAAGTGAATCTAGTGCAGGGTTTATTACGAAGAAGTCAATGTCACAAGACCAGAATTGGTCCCCAACAGACAATGGTTAATAGTGTAGTCCTTGGATGAGAGTATTGAGTGGTCCTCTTTACCAGTGGTCCATAAAATGTCCGAAAGTAGCTTGGTCCATGAATCATGCACCATTCTAGTACGTCCAACAACTATGAAAACCATAAACTAACACCAAGTTAAGAATTTAAGAGGATCGACGCTGCATTCCACCTCAACCCTTTATCTACATAATACACAAATCTCCATGAAAGAGTGTCCTAAACCATAACAATATTTCCTTGCCTTTAAATGTGTTAAGAATTGTAATGTGAGTTGTCATATGCAAAATGCAAGTCCATGAAACTGAAAATATTTTAAATAAATCCTCGAAACCAATCACAATACCTTACTAGTTTGTTTATAATTATAAGTTGTAACACGAATTAGGTTATGTAAAGACTTAAAAGTGTTTCATGTCTTTTCAAGCAATATTTACGTTTTTGAAATAACTAAAATAATAAAGTATGATGGCCATCCAAATATCCAATCCACATCACTGGTGGACCTTATGGACCACAGTGGCCTTGAATGAACAGAAAAGCTTCAGAGGACCATGATAAATGCCGCAGAAAATCCATAGAAGAAATTGATGACTCGAAGCTTAAAATTTAAATCTGTGACATCCTTCCTTTTCATGTTTTGTTTTCATTTTTTGTGTGGGGGAATGAATCGTGGTGGGGGAGAGTGTGAGATTTGAGAGTCGCCTCGCTTATATTTATGCGTGGTCCCAACACCATACAATTATAATAAATGATGTTACCCATTAACCACTTTATGTACCACACATAATCTGGTCAAACTACGATGGAAGATTCAATTCCATTTCTACATGTGTATTTCATCGCAGTTAATACTTTTTGCTCATTTAAACCTGGGAAATTAAGATAAGAAAGAGATTAAAAATATAATTTAATATTGTGGGAAAAAAAAGTGAATGTGCGAAGTTTGGTCTTTGGTGTGTACCACATGAACATGAACATGAACATCATCCGAAGGAATTGTCAAAGAATGTGCAAAACAGCAGAAAAAAGAAGATTGACCAAGAGTAAGGGGTATTAAGCGTGCCAGATTTAAATTTGTCATGTAGTGGACAAACTAGGAATAAGGTTTTTTAACCTTTGGGAAAAAAGACTGTCCATAGAACATGGGTTGGGTGAAAGGGTGCTACTTTTGTAAATACCGCATACCGGTGCGCGCGCGGTGATAATATAGCTTTGAATTTGGATGCAAAACAAATTCGGTTATTGTCAGAGTATCCAACATTTAAGAGAAATTAAGCATGACACAATTTCAACGTGTGATTGAAGTTGGACATGTACATGTACAATATTGTTCTTCCCACCATAGTAATAGTATCGGTTCATTGCACATTAATAAACCAATTATTCTTTTTCTACTTGGGGGTGTTGTGAATATATATATATATGATGTCCTCCACTTTTGACTTGTCCAGAGCCTGACGGAATAAGCTTCTTCTCTACAGAAATGGGCCCTCCTAGCCAGCACTAATAGACACCTCTCACTTTTTCTCACCAACACATGCATGCAGACACGGGGAGAAAGACACTAACAAACAAACACATAATTATCACCGTTCACCACTTCAATTTTTAGTTTAATTTCCTATGTAGTAATTTGATTCCTTCCTTTATTTTATTTTTACTATATCCCTCGAAAGTTTTAGTGTTTATTCAAGGTACACGCATAATTAATTTATCTTTTAAAAAGTAAATTAGACATTGAACTGCAAGACTTTAAACTCTCCCGTGATAAGCATGTGCTTGTTAAAATGATTAATAATAAGTAAATAGTTAGATGATTAAATAATAAATTGGTAAAATAGTGGACCAGTTTCTAAACATAATAACTAATAATGTTTGATGGGAGTGACATTTTAATAGAGTTAATTCCCATTTGCATAAAACAAGGTTTCCTCCTTGATACTACAAGAGATTATATGGACAAATAAAATCAGTGAAATAAATCATGATCTTTCAAGAAAATCAAAGCCAAATTAGAAATTACAGAAAGCACTTCTCAAGGGAAAAAAAATGTATGCGTTTTTTTCATGATGGTGAATATAATAAAATTAATTAAATTATACACAGCATTAACGGCTTTATTGTTACTACTTATTATTTATACTTTTAATAATAAATCACAAATTCATATTTTTTGTATATGACTTCAGTTTTTTTTTTAATTCTTTTTTATAAAAGTCGATTTTTAAAATAAAGTCGTATTTCGTGAATATTCCCACCCAGTTCACTTTGCTTTTATATTAATTTGTTAAAGCCACCCAACGTGTTCCTCCAAGTGGTGGAGTTTGTTGAAACTACGATACCATAAAATCCCGGACCTTCAATTTTGAGTTTATTAATGAAAAATATTACGTACATTATTAGTTAAGGATGTTTTGAATATTGTAAGGTAAACGTATGTCGATGGAGATATGAAAAAACGAGGGAGGGACATAGAGGTGGGAAATAAAAGAGATTAAACTTTCACTAATGATAAGATAGAGACCCTTCCACTAATGAAAAAGCCATTTGACATATACATAATAAAAGAACATAGCTTTCGATCACGTGCACCCAATCTCCATGATTGGTTTCACTTTCACTTGAGCTACAAATTATGGTCGTCCAATACTTCTGAGTATTTAATGGGCCAATTCAACAAAAAAGTCTTTATCTCCATATTGCCTTGCTATATATTCAATCCCACCCCCAACTTTTGTTTTTTTTTTTTATTACTTATCGAAAGTAAAATTTTGACGGCTTAATTTACTAATCTTCTTAATGATAACTCTTGTGATGTCAAATGACTAGAGCTTTCGTTACACGCCATGCCCAATAATATTCCACCTCTCTAAACAACCACTGGATCACGCACATCATGAGAGAAGAATATTTAAATGAGAATAAATATAATTGAGAGTAAAAAATCACATATTTGTTATTATTTATTTATTTGACACGCGCACGCTCATTTGAACTTGATTCATTAAGTTTATTAAGAACAATAAATCTCTCTTAGTAAATTTTAATGCGGTTGTATCTTTGAAATTTGAACTCAAAACTTGTTAAATGAAAATAGTATCCTGCGAGCTGATTTGTATCATAATGTTTATAAATAAAGTTATAGCACGTGTTAATGAAAAATCGAATAATAACACGTAAATATTTATTTTCTTATTTGGCAATGCTATGACTATAAAATATAATTAATTTTTTTAAAAAAATATATGAAAGTTTTATACTCGTGGGGAAGGGGTTGATGGTATTTGTTGAAATTAAGCATCTTCGCGTTAAAGACAAACTATTTGAAAGAATTTTTTTAGTGGAACTCTCTCAACCGATAATTTTAAAGTGACTTTCTTAATATTATTTATTGGAGAGAAAAAAAAAAAAAAAAAGGCTTTGATGATATGTATGGTCAAGGTCATTAAGATGATGATGATTGATCCTTGACAGTTCATTAGCGATGGGCATGGTTTATTGAAGGTTATAGGACAATTGGGCTGCAGGAGTAGTGCACTTGGAGTTAGAAGAGAGAGACAATCCATTCTTCAGTCACATTAACTTGACCAGCACCCGTTAAAGAAGGCACACTTAATCCCATCATTGATTGGAAAATACGATTGTAGATTTGCCAATGAAGAGACAATTTTGTCTAGTTGATTCCATAGCATAGTCTATGGATCCTAACAATAGAACAACCTTACTATTAATCTAACATGGATGTACTCAAATTTGATTACCATAGAAATTGCATGAACAAGTAAATAAATATTGTTAGCTTTAATGGTATATTTGCGTGTTACTCTTTACTTTTTTGTGCAACAGAAATTGAATGCAAAATGTAGAATGAAAATATTTTTACAAATATTCGTTTCAAACGGTTGTTTAAATATATAGTAAGGATTTGATCACCGCCACGATTTTGTATTTGTAAAATACGAACTGATCAGTTAAATGAAAATATGTTTATGAGTTATCTTTTTACTTCAATTCTAAGCTATGTAAACTTTACATATACCATAAGAAACAAATATAATGCATGTCTACTAAATACTAAATAGGTAGCAAATCATATAAGAAAAACGTGAAGCAAAGGCTGCTAGTTTTGAATAGGATCTTGCTATCAAGTATCAAGTATCAACAATAGGACCTGAATTCGGAGGATCTATGACCCCTAACTCCTATACAATAAAATAAAATAAAAAAACACATATCCACACCCACCTCAAGTATAAATAAAATCTGGGTAGATGAATTGTGAATTATGGATGATTCTGTTAACGAGATTGTGTTGTTCTCTGCTAAATCTGAATGTGGCCTTGCCTTCTATGATTTGATGATCAGCATGTGTTCCGGCATGCTTTCCGCTCCATTCCCATGGATCCATGCTTCTTTTGTTCTATCTCCTCCTCGCATTTATTTCCCTTCATTTATTTATCCTCGACATTGGATGTGCCACTTCACGTGTACAAGTTAACACAATCATCAAATCTATATAACTCTATTTAAATATTTGTGGTGTTATTTTCAAAAAAAAAAAACATTATAATAGTAATAATAATATTTAAAAAAAAATCAGAATAGTGAACCTCAACCATTAAAGCCACAAACCAAAAACAAAATTTCAAAACCAAACCTATGCAGTAATATTCAAACTTGTTCTCAAATCAAAGCCTTTTATTTTAAGCTAATTTAATTTATTTTTCCCGGTGTAACTGTATAAGACTTTTTTTTTCTTTTGCTAGATTCTTTTTTTTTTTTGTAGATGTCAGATTCATTTTTGAAATCAATAAAATTGGAGGGTACCTTAAACAGTACTATACGAAGCATATACTAAATTACTAATATTAAAACTGAAGGCAATTTAATTCCACTCGAGGGAGAGAGAGAATCCCGGAGAACCGTGCGTGGGCTTAATATTAAACTGATTAAATTAATTATCTCAATTCATTAATGCGTTTTTTAAATCATAAGCTCGATTTCTTGACAACAAAAAAATGATGAACTATACGTGCAAGACAACTAAGCTCCCGCTTTACTATTTTAATACTACAAATTATTGGAGTTCACAGTTCAAACACAAAAATAATTAAAGAAAAAGAGATCAATGAAGTGGTTGTTAATTCGTTACCTAAGACCTTAGTTCTGTTTTTTTTTTTTTAGCAGAACTCGTTTATAATTAATTTTAAGGAAAGCTTTTTCGCTGTTTCCTAAAAAATACTAATACTAATATTATTTTATTTTATTTTGCTGTTTTGAAAACAGAATGAATAGAGACAAACGTTGATATAAGATGAGATCTAAACCGTTGATTCTCCCCATGCCCAGCGAGCGAAACCCCATACTATGATGTCGTTGTCATATTCTGACCATAATACCCTTCTTCTCACAAAGCGAAGACATAAGAAAGAAAGGTAATCTAGTCATTTCACTTATCCCTCCAATAATTTGGGTAATGCTTATCACTCATGCATGCTATATACAATTTAGTAATTTATTTTCTTCTTTGATTATTATTTGAAGAGTGAAAAAAGATGGCAGCAGGCTTTATTTAGCTTTTGTTGGCATACGTGTAACTAAACTACAAAATACGTTACCCAGACCGTACACTGTGAAAAAAGGTTCTGATGAACACTGAGGATGAGGGAGAGAAGGGGAACTTTGATTGAGATGCAACGTGCAGTTTGTTTGTACTTTAATCGATTCCTCAGCAAAGCCAAATGGATTTCTCTTTGCTCCTCTTACATCCCTGCTTCTTTTGCTTTCTCTCCACTATTTTTCTTTTCCGCGCTGCAAGACTCAATATTCCATTAATATTAAGTTAGATTTCGAAAAATTACTGAAAATCAAGGCAGGTTGCAACGCTTATAATCGGGATTTACAAAGTAATCCAGTGGTTAAAGGAAAGACGAAAAGAGGTATCTTGTGTTCAATTCCCTCGGACTCGGAGTAACAAAAATTCATTATTAACAAGATTTTTATATTGCTAGCAAAATTTAGACTCATATTGGTGACACATTGTAACTCCTTAAATTATTTTCACTCTTCGGGTGGAATATTATATTTTAAATTAAATAACGATAAAATAGAAAAGTGAAAACAATAAAGAAAGCATTGAATTTTAAAATAAAGATAATAATAACACAAGTAATTTTATTTAGGAAGCTATTTACAAGGAATTCGGTGTTTTGAATATACGTTTTAGTAACAATAACATGTTTATGTATAATTTAGGTACTACAAACTATTTTCTTATGGTTCTACCGATATCTAGTTAATTATAGAGTTAACTAGTGGAGTACTATACAGTTTATTTTTAAATTAAAATATATTAATGGAATATTTAATATAATCAATTAATACTTATAAATCTAATTTAATATTTATTTGTTTATTTTCAAAGCAGACCTGAGCTGTTAATGTGTGTCAAAATGCGAATTTGACACGCAATACAACATAAATAAATACAGGTGTTTGTATTATGCTAAAAAGGAGAGGAAAAAGAAGAGGTTGGTGTTTTGAATTCTTTATTTCCTGCTTTGGAGGTAGCTTGAGTTGATGGAATTCTCCCTATCTAGAATAGAATTTGACTGAATATATACTAAGGATAAAAACCAATCAATTCTTGCCGTTCATCTACTTCGTTTCTTATTGGCTAGCCACCTGTGTTTGCTGTGCTCATCCAACACTACTTTTATAGAGAAAAAATTGCTTTGTCAGGTTGAACTTAAGATGATAATAATAGTATGATTTAACTAACCAAAGATCTGTGATCAGCATCTACCAAAAAGGGGGAAAAGAAGATCACTAACCAATACGGTAACTCAAGAGATTTATATGCTATTAATATTCAAGGGTTTGGTACTCCAATACTTTTGCACTTTTTTAATTTAAAGTCACCAAGACAATCATCTAACAACCCAAAATCACTTTTAATCAATTGAACCTGCGGATTGTAGAATCCTTCATTAACGCCGATGAATAGTTTTGCTTTTCCTTTTAATTTTTTGTTTCATTCACACAATAACTGTACATATACAATTTATTTATAGTACTGCTACTATTGACTTTTATAACAGCTATATAAATTCTACTTGTCGTATTTGAAATTGACACCAGTGCATTTTGAACTTGGTTGTTTTCGAAATTAAATCTCACCTAAGTTAGGTACGATCAATGTTCATCCGAACTTTTTTACTGAAATAAAAATGATTATTATTGATATAAAAACGGTATCATGGAAATTACTATCATAATATAATCATTAGAATTAGAATGTAAAATGTAACCTAAAGTTGAATTATACTACATTTCATAGGTTAACCATAATACTGTACCTTAATTGATGGAAGTATATATTGACACTTGCACGATAAGGTCATTAATGCAGGCTGATTCGTACTCGTACCATAAGCATAACCATATGGTAAATAATGGCATCGATCATTAGATTAGTGTGTATGGTGTCATTAATAAAGTGGACCTAGCCTTTTGCTTTGATTTTGAGGGGAGAGATGAGGGTCGGATTGAGTGAGAAAAAATAAGTTTGATACGAAATGTGTTAGAAACAGGAAACAAATATCTGACTGTTAGAAATCATAGAATGAAACAGTCACATATGATTGGACGGCCATGATGTCATGATTTTCCAGTCTCGACTTCATATCATTCATTCATTCCATCAATAAATAAATAAATTATTATTATTCACACAAACCTTTTTTCTTTTTTTTTTCGCGGGTGGTCCCCAGAGTATCCTCCCCCATCTCTTCAGATCCAGCCGTGCAACGCGAATCATGAGATTCCCTTCCACACCCACTTCGGTACACATGATAGCACTTTATCAAACCCCTCCCTCCGCGATAAAACCCTGTCGGTCTTCCCATCCCCGATGAGTCGCGAGAAAATAACGACATATAAGGAAAATCTCGTCCCCATTTGGTCCACGGCTTTTACGTACACCCGTTTTCTGCGGCTCCTCTTCCATCTTTCTCAACGGATAAGATATTCAGATCAGCTTCTCCCACTTCTCATCCAACGGCTCCTACACCTCTCCCTCACCACGTGTCTCCTTCATAATTGCTCACTTGTTGGAAAAAAGAAGAAGAAAAAACATCAGCAATTCAGTTCACCACCATCTATTTAACCATGGTTAATTTCTAACCTTACCGGGCAGCATAAACATACATACATAAACTCCTTATCCTCTCTCTTTCTCTCTCCGTCTTTCTCTCACTCACTCACATCACACACACAAAACAAACACAAACACAAAACATTATTATTAGATTAGATACTACTACTACTACTCCTACTACTCTCTCTCTCTCTCTCTCTCTTGGTGTTAATGGCGTCTCAGATCTAACAGTGCAACAAGTGCTTGAGCGTTGTTGTGAGTTGCTGGAGTCCATAAACGACGCCGTTATTAATAATAATAATATTAATATGCAGAGAATGGCGTACACGTTTTCCTTTCCGGAGGAGGTGCTGGAGCACGTGTTCTCGTTCATTCCGAGCGAGAGGGACCGGAACGCGATCTCGCTGGTGTGCAAGTCGTGGTACGAGATCGAGAGGTGGTGCAGGAGGAAGGTGTTCGTCGGGAACTGCTACGCGGTGAGCCCCGTGATGGTGATCAAGCGGTTCCCGGAGGTGAGATCCATTGAGCTGAAAGGGAAGCCGCACTTCGCAGACTTCAATTTGGTTCCTGACGGCTGGGGCGGCTACGCTTGCCCCTGGATCGCCGCCATGGCACGCGCCTTCCCCTGCCTCGAAGAGATCAGGCTCAAGAGGATGGTCATCACCGACGAGAGCTTGGAACTCATCGCTAAGTCCTTCAAAAACTTCAAGGTCTTAGTTCTCACTTCCTGTGAGGGTTTCACCACTGATGGACTTGCCGCCATTGCTTCCAACTGCAGGTTTCTTTTTCTTCCTCTCCCTCTCTCTCTCTCTACATTGCTGGAGCTTGTGGATTCTGATATTGCTAGTGGACACTAGGTAGCTATAGCTATATATAGCTGACGTGTTCTCCTGACACTGGAAGAACCTCTGGTTCGGATCTTAACTTAATATGGACCACGACTCTCTCGTCGTTTTTATGCTCAGATTTGGCTTACTGTAGTTCTTAAGAACAGAGGTTCAAATTGAAATTATGTTTATGTTGTGTGTTTTTCACCTTTTTGAAGTTTTTTATTTGAGTTTTTTTGGAACGGACTTTACGGTGAATTTGAGAGACGTCTCGTTATTTTTATTCGTTTATTCAGGTTTATGTTAGATCCGTTTTCATTCCCTTTTAAGTATTCGTAACATTTTCCTTTGGTTTGTGTTGTGGTTGTGGGTTTGTGGCGCTATTTGTAAAAAAATGGTGTGAAAATTTGACTGCGTGTATGATTGAATATTGATTGTGGATGTGTAGTTATTTGACCTGTGATGTGATAATGGGGTTTAGATTTCGCGATTTATTATTTTTATTATTATTATTTTATTGTTGTTATTATTATTATTATTATTAATGTTAATATTAATATTAATGCTAGTTTCACTTTCCAGCCATTGGGAATTGGGGTATTCAATACTGGGTTGTTAACATTATTAAACTTTGTATAGTTAATTTTCTCTGCTTATTAATTTCACTTGCATTCCGATTTTTTTTTTTTTTTTGGTGTACTTTTAATTATAGAGTTTAATCCTGATACATGCTCATCTAATTAAATATAAAAATTAATGATTTCTTAATGACATGACAATTTAATTTATAACGTATAATTGATTGACAAGTTGAAAGTTTTGTAATGACAATGCATTCCAATTAAATCTTTAGTTAAATATATAACCTGTATATTTTCTGTCTATTTTTATTGGGAAACTTGCATGTTTAGAGGGACATGTTTTTTGTTTGATAACGGATTAGAGGGGGCAGTCTTAACCTGAACCATTTGGGAAAAAATTATATCAGTTTCTTGGTGCGCCTGTGTTGAATATGATGACATGCTCGTATTGGGTCATTGCCAATAACAACGTTAAATTTTGGGTCTGTTGTTCAATGTACTTTATTTTTCTGTAAGAACTGAAGTGTCTTGACGCTGTGATTGATAAATGTGTGGTTGTGCATTGTAGGAATTTGAGGGAATTGGACTTGCAGGAGAGTGAAGTAGAGGACCTTAGTGGGCACTGGCTAAGCCATTTTCCTGATTCCTACACGTCATTAGTTTCACTTAACATCTCTTGCTTAATCAATGAGGTGAATTTATCTGCACTAGAGCGTCTGCTTGGGAGGTGTCCCAACCTACGGACCCTCCGTCTGAATCGTGCTGTGCCCCTTGATAGACTACCCAACCTACTTCTTCGGTGTCCTCAGCTGGTTGAGTTAGGCACAGGAGTCTACTCAACTGAGATGCGACCAGAGGTCTTCTCAAACCTCGAAGCAGCATTTTCTGCCTGCAAACACTTGAAGACCTTGTCTGGCTTTTGGGATGTGCTCCCTTCCTACCTTCCCGCTGTCTACCCCATCTGCTCCACCCTAACATGGCTTAACTTGAGTTATGCTATTATTCAAAGCTCTGATCTTATTAAGCTCATCAGTCAATGCCCAAATTTGTTGCGATTATGGGTATGTCTGATTTCTATCATGTTTATTTATTGCTTGTCCCATGTTTATATTATCACGTCTCTGATTCTTAGCTAATTAATTAAGGTGATTGCTACAGGTGTTGGATTACATAGAAGATGCTGGTCTTTATGCCCTTGCTGCATCATGTAAGGATCTAAGGGAGTTAAGGGTGTTTCCGTCTGACCCATTTGGTTTAGAACCAAATGTTGCTTTGACAGAACAGGGGCTTGTAACTGTGTCTGAAGGTTGCCCCAAGCTGGAATCAGTTCTATATTTTTGTCGTCAAATGTCTAATGCAGCCCTACACACAATTGCGCGGAACAGGCCTAATATGACTCGTTTCCGGCTTTGTATTATTGAGCCTCGAACTCCTGACTATCTAACCCATGAACCCCTGGATTCTGGTTTTGGAGCTATTGTAGAGCAATGCAAGGATCTTCAACGCCTATCCCTATCTGGTCTTCTTACTGACCGTGTTTTCGAGTATATTGGCACTTATGGGAAGAAGCTGGAGATGCTATCTGTGGCTTTTGCCGGAGATAGTGATCTGGGACTTGATCATGTGCTGTCTGGGTGCGATAATCTTAGGAAGCTGGAGATAAGGGACTGCCCCTTTGGTGACAAGGCCCTTTTGGCAAATGCTGAAAAGCTGGAGACAATGCGATCCCTTTGGATGTCCACCTGCTCAGTGAGTTATGGAGCATGTAAGCTACTGGGTCAGAAAATGCCCAGACTCAACGTTGAAGTCATTGATGAAGGAGGACCTCCAGATTCAAGGCCAGATGATTGCCCTGTTGAGAAGCTTTATATATACAGGACTATTGCCGGGCCAAGGTTGGACATGCCTGGTTTTGTGTGGACTATGGAAGACGATTCTTCACTAAGGTTTGAGTAGTGATCACGTTGGCTGTGGATTGAGTCAAGGAAATCTAATGCCACTCTGGTTGGTTTGTGACATCGATAATGGCAGGTACATGCTCAGTATGCAATTCTCTAGTGAATTTACTGTTGCCTGGCTTATATATATATAGTTGCAGTTATGGCTTGTGGTTGAGCTAGGTACAGGAGAGTACGTACACCGAAGGCTTGAGCTCGATTGCCATTCATTTTACACTTTGGCTGAGCTACGGGATGCCAATTTTAATGATTAATAAAGAGTCTGAAACTGTGTTGTTGTATGTGCGTTAGATACAGTTGTTATATTATTATTATTCTTCATACTATAACGTTTGCGGGCTTCAATTTATTTGTATGTTGACTATGTCTTTCGTAGTAGGATGTTGGACACATTTGTCATTGTTAGCCTTCCCTATGAATAATATTCGTATTCTAATGCAGCCAGCGGTGTTAGCTCTTCGAAATTTTGATGCATTTAGGTCATTCTATGTTTGGTTGCTCGTCTGATACAAAGTCTCACTCTAAGCTCAACACAATTGGGATTCACTCACCATTGAGTTAATTCCAACGCGAATACCGTGTGAAACCATGAATGGTTCTACTGTTAAAAGGATTTTTTTAGTCCCATAAAGTCGTAGGAGGTATTTAATTTGTTTTCATTGGATTATAACCCTATCTTTTAGATCATATAGAAGAAGCTCCAAATCCTTGGTTCCGAGTGGACTACGTTGTGTTTGGTGCATGAAATCTCTCTAAAAGCATAAGAAAACTCTAAACTAATCTATAACCATACATGTGAAGAAAGTAAAAAGGTAAACCTTGTATAAGCATATAAGCATTGTGTAAAGTAAAGAAGTGTGAGTAAAAGCTTGCAAATGGATCTTTGCTGCTCTCTTCTTCCTGAGAACATGAGTGAAGTTCTTTTAAGTTTTGCTTGCGGAGGAGAGCGATCAGGTTTTCAGGTGGCTTTGGCATTTTGACATAAGAAAGCCTCCACTGGTGAGCCACGTGATAGATTCGGTCACATTGGATGGTGTCCTCCGTGTCCCTACCTTCATTCAACTTCTCTCTCTCTCTCTCCTAATTTCTACAACAACAGAAACAAGAGAAGTAGTAGTCTCCCAGCAAAATGGTTTGTTTGTTTAATGAACGCTAACATGTGAATTAATGAACAAGTTTTCAATTTTAATAAAAAGGAAACTGAAAATCAGTGGAAAGAGAGAGAGAGACAAGTAGGCAAGACAAGAACATATTGCACGGACACTTTCGTCCCCACCAATCAATAAAGAAAAAACTATATAGAGTGAGGCCTCGTTTCATTTCATTACTTAATGATGGCCGCACGTTTCATCATCATTTATATTCTCTTCCTTTGATCATCACCCACTTCACTTCACTGTTCTTTCGCACACTTATTACAAAAGTTACCATGACGCTACTGTGCTGTGTGCCCACATCATATCACTTTTGCCTTCTTGCACTTCAGTCAACAAGGAAAATGGAACCAATAAGGAATTGTACAATTTAGACCATTTACATGTAGTATAATCTACTCCATCGTCTGCTTTATGGCCTCAATTACATCTAGGTATTTACTTTCTATACCCCCACAACACACTAACTTGAAGGGTGCAGAAAGTAAAACCCTTACATGTACTCTCTTCAAGCATCGTAACCCAGCCCAGCCCAGCCCATGATGCAAAACCCCTCAAATTAATTATGCAATTCTGGTTGACATGATAATGACAGATCTCAACCAAAACCCTGTTATTTGTGTTGTGTTTGACAAAACGATCACTTTCATCCAATCACTATTAATTTATTAATATGGATTCTTGGAAAAACAAATAAAACAATTGCCTCTCCGGCTCAGTTCAGTTCAATTGTCGGTATTGCTTCGCTCTACAACCTTTTCAGATATATATTTTCTTTCATTCTTAGGTAAATCTCTGATTGTAACTAGACTTACAAGATAAGATTAATTAATAGAGCATGTATTTATTTATTTATTTTATCTCGAGAGTATCTCATTCAATGTAATATTTGGCATAAAGCTCAGTAAAAACAACCTTTTTTTATTTATCTCTGCTTAATAAAGTAAAGGCATTTTATTTCACGATGAGAAATAAATAATTTGTTGATTGAATAGACTTTGGTTTTAACTCAAAATAGGCTAACTAATTCATAATATTTTTGGAACCTAACCCCGAATTTGTCTACTTTGGTTGCTCAAGTCATCATCAACTAAAAGTTAGGCCAAGCTAACCAGAACCAAAAATGATAAAAGACCAACGACCTCGTCAATTATTTTGGTTTTGAATTGTCTAAATATGGATTGACTATCCAAGTAAGCATCCACTCCTCAAAAGTTTTTATTTTTTTTATCAACATTAATCGAATTCAATCAGAACAAAAATATAACAACTCACACATAAAAGAGAAGATTTACTTAAGTTAGGATTAAAGAAAGTACCCACCAGAGGAAAAATGAAAAACGTGGCCCTTGGTTAAGTCAACGTTGGTGCAAGTCATATTTTAAATGGACTTGTAATAAAGCTAATAATTGAATTAATAAGATAAGTCGAATACGGTGGTGGGCGTAGACGAAGTTATTTTGGGTTTGCAGAGCAATAATGGCTTGTGTGGAGTATTGCGTTGACTTCATGGGACTTCTGATGGCGCTGGTAATTGCTCTCGCTCTCATGCTCCTCTGCTCCTCCCCTAAGAGGCGGGTTGTGGTGTATCGCGGCTTTTGACTCACTCATGAGTCTTTGTTGTTTGTGTTCATAATCATAGCCATAGGCTGCTTTTTCATTTCTCTGCTTTCCTTTCATACCTGGTGTATTAATTCATATATATAATATATAGCTGAAAGCAGGTAACTGGGGATCTGCCATCTTCATTTCCTCTGCCTCTCATAGCTAAATAGATACTCTCTGTCCATACAATTTAAATCAATAAAAGACAACCTACTTTTCAATCACTGATATCGAATTTGCTTATCAATTAGGAAAATAGCTGCACAATTTTCGTGTGGTTTGACTTCAACAAATTTCACTGATATTAGAATTAGCGACGCAAAATTTCTTCTTGTTACCTTACGTTCGATCTGCGAGAGAATAGTTGCAACTACTATTATCCCTTAGTAACAGATTAGATGCAGATTTAAGGTCTCAACTCAACTGCATCACTAATAGATTAAATAAATTGAAGAAAGTTTACATGATAAACATTGTGCATTTCACATTTATCTGTTTCTATATTGGCGCAAATGACAAACAGCATACTGCACAAGCAAATATGCTATAATCAATATAATTCAACATGTTCTCCACAATTGGCCCTTTTTATACTCCACAACTCAGGATTTGCTGCCTGCTGCATTATTAGTTGAACCTTGAATAGTCTCCAAAAGATGCTCAATTCTGTATTTCATAACAGGCTGCCCTTTTCGTGTCTTCTTAAGCATTTTTCCTCGCATAGCCTTTCTCCGAGCTTCAGCTTGTTCTCTCTCTACCTTCTTTACCCTCAGGACTGCCTCTCTCTCCATTCTTTCTTTCTCCTTCTCTTCATGCTGCTTCTTGTACAGCTCTTCCAAATTAAGGGCACTCCTCCTCCTCTTCCTCCTCTCAGTCTTGTCCTTGTTCTCTTCAGTTTCATTTACATTCTGTAACAGCAAACGTAAACTAAGTGGATAGTGCTTTTAAAAAAAAAAAATACATATTCAAGAGTTACAGTATACATTCTTAGGCCTTATCAATTGCACAATCATCTTAACAATCTCAAAGCAAGCAGGCTAATAAGATATCAAACCTCGGTAAGTCTCTGATCCAAGGAGGGATCATTCTGCTGCTTTACCAACTTCTTAAACTTATTGACATTCTTAGCATTTTTATAGAATTCCCTTTGCTTCTCTGAAAACAAGGAAACCACACCTGTGAGAATTGTGTAATGGTATATGACAAAGGAACTTCAGTTATATATGACAAGGATATAATCAGAATTCAATCAAAGGTTCAGAGCCCTATTTACTAACCTTATCACAACCGGAACATGTCTTAAAGATCACATAAAATAGGAAATTGTAGAACATATTATTATTGGAATGCGCAGAAGAAAGAATTGATTCATATTCACATAATCTGAACAAATCATGACAAGGTTTGATTATTACCAAAATATTCAATTATGTTAACGAAACCACATGAACTATCTCCAAAGGATTTTTGACAGATGTAACCTAAAGGGAAAGGCTATACACAATGGCACATCCACATCGAAAGCATGGAGCATGTGTTTAAAGGAGTGTTAGCAGTAACAAAAGAGAAAGTAGCGTACTTATGATAGCTGGGTTATAGTGATTGTTCTTCGATTTAGAGTTTGCGAAAGCGTCGAGCGAAAGGCCACCTCCGCCCAACCTCGAAATGTTCTTCTTCTTCATCATTATTTGTTTCTTCTTCGTGTTCTTCTCATTATCGCTCTTCTTCATCGTCGTCGAAACCAGGAGGAGATTCTTCAGAGCAAATTGCAAACCCTAACGATCAATCTGCAGAGTTAGTACCAATTTACCATGATGACACGTCATTCAAATATTGTTTGGGCCCAAAGACGCACAAAAGCTCGCTCGTTGTGCTGCAGATTTGAGATATGGACTGAGCCCAATAAAAGAATAAAGGAAGGCTGTGCTAATGACACCTCTAAGCATTGTTATAATGACCGAAAGGCCTATCACAATGGAAACTTATTTACGTTTTGTGGTTGACTAAATACATAAGAAACACATTGGATTGGTTCACCTTTTTTGTGATAGAATTTCCTAAAGCATTACTGTGTGTGTCATTGAAAATTGATTTCTAATTCTAGTGAATGTGTTGCCATTAGTGAGTGGTGTTTATGATACTGGTTAAAGAACTTGGGTGATTTCCCATGATCAAATTACATACGTACAATAGTTTTCTTTTTTCTTTCATGGAATTAGTCTTTTACGAGAGACGCAAAGGCATGTGTTGACTCGGTTGTTAGGTATATAAAGAAAAAAAATTCCAACATAGACATAGAAGAAAAACTGGTTGTAATATAACAACATAATTAAATTCCATACTTTAATTTCCAATACTCACAACATATATTATTTTTGGGAAATACACACCTAAAATTATTTTACACCTTGTTTAATCATGATTTTTTATTTATGATAATATAAAATTATTTTAAAAATTATTAAAATAATAAATTATGATTAATCTATATAAAATAATATAGGTTATGATTAATTGTGTAAAATAATATGAACAATTTACTCATTATTTTATTATAAGAATGCCCAAGATGAATTATTCCCGCACACATAGCCATATATATACGCTTCTTCACCACGATTAGTATGTGTATATATAACGTACGTTTCTACTTTCTCTCATCGGTTCATCCGGAATGTCAACAATCCCTGTTTCTATTGTGTCGTTTCTTGTAACATCATGGTCGACAATCTCAGAAGCTGGTTCCAACTCCACTCTGCTCTCAGCAATTTCCAATCCTATTGATCTCTCCAAAATCTGGTCATTTCATTATTAATCTCACGAGTAGTTTCTAATTCTGAAGACGTCACCTAATCACTACAACCAATATTCCTGTAGATGAAGCATAGGATGATCCGTGCAACATCCAACAAAAACCGTACCACATTTGGCATCTACACATGCATTGCACAAAAATTAAACCATCAAAATCATGAGTATATATTATATACAGTTGCTAGTGCTACTTACAGCGATGAAAAAATCCTGAGAATAAAAGCCATAGAAGAACCAAACGATGGAACTCAGGGTCAAGCAGATCGATAAAGGCATGGATATACACTTCACACTCTTTCTCTTCATAATCCTTGTCTGACCAGAAAATTATATAATTAGAAGCTGATCACAACTTAAGATGGTGTATCACTGAGAACAAAAAACAAAGACTATATTGGTTGGTTATTAAGTGTGTTGTGATTTTGCAGTGGAAAAAACTTATACTAATTACCATAGCATTGATCAGAGAAGTGGCATCAACACCGATAGAGAAAGTGGCGCAGATCCACCCCACAACTTTCAACTTATTGTTTAATGGTGAGACCAAGGATGAGTAAATATTGTTGGAAAATAATTAACAATTAGAATTACACTAGATAGAGAAAATCAAGTAACACAGTAACAAATCAATTTCATATTATGTGATTGAATAAAATCATAAGAGAATGCTTTAATAAAACATTCAATAAACACAAAGAGACAATAAATATAGAGGAAGAGTTTTAAGAGTAGCCTGGGTTGAAGCACGCTAGGCGCTATCCTTAGAGAGAAAACGCTCCCACTGCAATGGAGGTTTTGTATTTTCTGTGCTCCTCTCCCAAGATACGACAACCCGTTGGACCGATCGAATGCAGCGATAGGATTCCCGAACCTTCTGAACACCAATGTTCTTTCTCTTGTTTAGAAAATATAATAATAGTTTATAACAATTGCTTTTTTTCGTGTCCTATATCTCATGCCCAAAAGAAGTATATATAGGCAAAAATATATAGCCGTTAAGAAAAATAACTTCTCCAAATAACCGTTAAGAAAATAACTTCCTTAAATAACTGTTAAGAAAATAACTTCTTTGAAATAGCAGTTAAGAAAATAACTTCCTTGAAAATTTTAAATTACAAAATAATATATATATTAACAAATATGTCGCACCATTGAAAAAAAAATCCATTGGGCAGTCGCTACCTGCATGCATGATCAATCACAAAACGAAGCCATAATTAATTAATATCCATACCTGCAAGTAAATAAATACAACTTCATTATATTAATTAGGAATTCTTGCATGATCGAAAAGATTACCCTGGTTCTGGAGGTGCCAAAAATGTAGCATATGATGAGATAAGCCACTTCCATGGTGCAACCAATTGAGTTTATGGTGATGAGAAGTAATGCTCCATTGCCCTTAAGGTGGGCATAATATAGCATTAAGCTTGCTGTGAATAGAGAGAGAATAGGAAATGGCTTTATAATTTTGCTTTATTTGCACCATAGATGGTTACCCTGCACCATTTATTTTATATATTTATGAGTAAGATCTAGTTAAAACATTGAGTATTAAACTAATGCACAGCAATACACAGAGGTTTATTATAAAGAGAGAGATTACACCGGAGCCAGATAAATAAGGAAGTTCACAATGTTTCCTGAAAAAAATCAAAAACAATAAATAGATAAAGAAAGCAAATAGGCAAATCTGACATATAAGAACAACTAAAATTAAGTTCTAGCTAGCTTAGGTCTTTTATGTACCAAGAATTCCAAATACAAGAACAAAAACATCATGCTTGGTTTCCATTATTTCTTGGTGCAAACTAAGCTGCGAGAGAGTAATGAGAGGGAGATTTATGAAGAAATTTGAATGAGTTGTGTTCCTTATTAATTTTGGCTTTGGGATGTGTTCTATATAAGACATAAAAGGAAAAAGGATTGCGGAGAATATGGCATAAAAGGAGTTGCTTGCGGACACACTCATGATCATTTGGCTGCTGCTGTAACCTTTCTCTCAAGAGGGTTGTTTTCTTCATCACCTCTACTTGGAGTTTTCATGTGAATATATATAACTTGTGCGCTTTTAATTGGCTTTAACTTCCTAAGAAGTTTCCATTCCCTTGACGTGGAGCTTTTTCATGTGAGAATGAAACTTGTTTTACACATAGATTTGGAGCTAGCTTCTGATCAGTTCTCTAATTGTAACAAACCACTTCGCTAGCCACTAATAATTGATTCAAATCTTCATTGTCTCACGCTACGCTAGTGATTTGCTTCAAAATGTGGAGATGGTTTTTTACCTCCTCAATTTTGAACCTTTTATTACCAAAAAAGAAGAAAAGATCCTTTAACTATGCAAACTTTTTGTTACTTCTACGTATTCATTCACACTTATTTTCCTTGCATTGCAAAATTTGTCTGATATATATATTCATTCGATGATTAAAACAAATCAATAAAGTCTGCAATTTCCTTGATGACTATGTAATTTGAATTAAATAAATACCAAAGATCCATTGCTCCTTATTACTTTATTTTTTATTATGTTTTGTTAGATTCCCTTCTGTTAGGGATAATTGAACTTTATGGGAATCATTTGTGATTGAACTCTTATATTAATCTAAGTGTATTCACGATCTTGAGTGATATTTTCTTCTCTTATTGTTTTGTATTAATTGGTCATTAATGGAATGATTGAAAATTGTGTTGATAATAATTAAGGAATCTTATGAATGTAGCTAGCTAGATACTAATATTGATTAATGTGTTCTTGTTGAATTCTGAACTTATATAATGCTTGGTTTTTATTTTGATGTGGAGCTATTAGGAATATTAGAGTTGTTTTTGAAGGGATTAATTTATGCCCAGAAATTTGACTTAACCTAGTTCATAAGTGTGAGTTGAAATTTCTGAGGCAACTTTTCTAGTTAAGAAAGTTAATGTAACGTGTGATTGATTAGTGTAGAAGTAAGTAGAGTAATATAGTGGAGAGCATTGGGCATAGATGATAGACATTAAATACGTATAGAGGCCGTACGTGGTGCCTTGAATGCATCTCCAACCTCCCCACCTTTCTCATTCATTCACATCGAACTCCTTATTTTAACATCTTCCCAACATCAACCCTCTCCTTGCTTGCTAGCTAGCTATAACAATAACATTCCACACAAGACACCTTCAGATCCACTATGAGCAGCCACAGCCAGAACACGAACACGAACACCAAGACCAACAACAACAACAACGTTGATGGAGGAGGAGCTCAGGTCGAGAGGCCCTACCATCTCTTGCTGCGCTTTCTTGCCCTCTCCCTCACTCTAGTAGCAACCATCATTGTTGGTGTTGACAATGAGACCAAACTCATCTCCTACGCCGAAATGCAATTCAAAGCCACTGCTAAGTGGGAATATGTCTCTGCTATGGTGTATGCAATTCTTCTTTTATTTTCATTTGCACTGTCATCTGAAGAATATAAAATAAAAAAATAAACTAATTAAAATATTGAACAGGTATTTCTTGGTGATAAACGCGATAGCATGTTCATACGCTGCTGCGACTTTGGTTATCACGTTGATGGCAAGAAGCAGAAGAAATAAGAAGAATAGTGATGATGTGACAGTTTTGGGGGTAACAGCGCTAGATCTTGTGATGGTGGCTTTCTTGTTCTCAGCCAATGGTGCAGCCTGTGCAGTGGGAGTCATAGCACAGAAGGGGAACTCGCACGCTCAATGGATGAAACTCTGCAACGTCTTTGACTCCTATTGTCGCCACGTCACTGCTGCATTGGTCCTCTCTATCATTGCCTCCACCGTCTTTCTCTTGCTCGTCCTCCATTCTCTTCTCAAACTCCATTACAGAACAACAACAACAACAACAACCTAGCTAGCCATATATATCATATGATACACACTATAATATATATATATATATATATATATATATATATATATATTTGTGGTGTTAATTAGTTAAGGATGTTCTTGTGTGAATCGGTGTTTTTGGCTTAATTAGACCTTGTTGTGGTTGATGAAGATATAGATTGCTATAGTTGTTTTACTCCTAGCAGTGATTTAATTAAATGTGGTTCGTTTGTAGTAGTGGTAGTAAATATACTTTACCAGATGGTAGGTTGATTTATTTATTTTAGAGCAGTAACACTTAATTTGTGCTTCTGAATGCATGCGTGATAATGTCAGTTCACTTTCGAAAAGTAGGTAAATGTAGTAACGCGTAGCTACCCTATAGATCAATATCACTACAACCTTCTCCACCCTCCTTCTTCAGACGAAATTAATGTTACCTGGTAGTAATAATAAGAAAGGAATATATAATATTATAGTTAGCTACAGCCTACAGGACAAGAGAAATTGAATTAAATAAACAAAAAACCATTGCTCAATCATTATGATTCTTCTTATAAGACACATGCCACAATTAATACTAAGAAATTGCCTGAAACTTAATTGCTGTACGTGGTTTTTTTGCTAAGATCCTGTCTTCATTTAATTTACGTTTTTAGACTTGGTGGATGGATAACTAACATTATATGGGACCTACAATAGGTTTTAATATCATTTTAAAATGTTGGTCAGCTCTGCATAATCTATCTTTATATTTTTTTATTATTATTATTATATTTTTTGCAAAAAAAAAAAGGTTAAAAATGTGTTGGGCCATTTTTGGCCTCATAAACTCTTGGGCTCCGTTCTTGGGGACCTGTATGCATTTTGGGCTTCGTACTCAGTGACCAGTATGCATTTGTAGTTCGGCCGAAACGGATGCTTATCCAACATTGCAACCCTGTTCATACGAACGAGCACATGAAGTATTTACTACTTTCGAAAAAATGCTGATACTATAAGATATCATTCATTTCACAAACTATATTATATAATAAGTTTGTTAAATTTTTTAATAACTATATTAAAGAATATACTAATGATAACTTTTTATTAGATAGCAGTATTATTATTAAACTAGTTAGTTTTTAATGATATAAATTATTGTAAACTCAGAATTTAGTTTGAGATAGAAACAGAGATTCGGCAGCCCTCGGTGTATTGTACTATTGTACCGGAGCAAACATGTTTCCTGTGCCTTAACGGTTATTGAATGTGAAAAAGAAGCGTCAGAAAGAGACTCACTGGCTCACGCTAATTTCGCATCATACTTCGTAGGAAGGTGTATAATACAATACTAATATATGCCAACAACATGGGAACCAAAACGTGTGGGGACCAAGAAATTTACTTATAGAAGAGTGGCACTGACACTGGCACCCACCACGGTTCATGCTTGAATGAGTACTACTATACTATCTTTGCTCAGCATTCATTATTTATGTCCCACAACACCCTTTCTTGTTAACTTAGCAAATATGTATGAACCGAACAGATTACATTTCTTCTAGATGATTAGAATATAATGCTACTCATCAACACATACTTCAGTACTGTATTTACCAGACAATTAGTCTGTTAAATTATACAGTTTCTGTTCTTTGCTTGTGCACTTCACACTCAGCAGTGTTTATTTTTCTTTAACTACTTGGAAGTTGGAAGCACATATTCAGATAAAAAGAAATTTTATTTTGGGGGATAAAACATGCTGCAGATTCAGCTGAGTTCAGATCCCGTAACATATCCCCCTCATCAAAACAAAGAATCAATGAAATTGCACAAGATACACGTGTTCTTTTGTCACAAATCTTCAGGTAGCATTTGTAGACAGACTTAGATTTTTGTCTTCTTGATTCTCAAATAATAATAAAACTCAATCTGAGATAGCTTGATAACTCCTTAAATTGGTTTGAACATTCCATGGGAGCAAGGGAAGGCAAGTTATACGTACCTAAATGTTTGAATATTCTGAGAATATGAAGGTTTAGGTATAAGTGTATAACACAACTAAAATTGCTACAGATCACAATGCACTCTCCAAACACGATCCAAGGCCAAAGACCCCAGTAAATTTTGATTCTGATTTACAGAAGACTGCACCTACTTGTCTACCTCAGGTGCAGTCAATATGGTGCAAAGGGGATGATAAAACACTACTACTGTCTATTACATCAATATGTCTGTCTGCATAATATCCTAGCTCTGGATTCAAGGATACATCACTTGCAAAATATAGTCAAGTTCACTATACAAGGGACATGTTACATAATGTACGTGATTGGAGCTGGGAATTATAGTTATGATATCATAACATCCTACCATGATTTCAGTGTTCCTGGTCCATCTTGGCAAATCGACCCTTGACTCTTACCCTGCTTTCTGCCCGAACTTTTCGTGATTCATACCTTATGTGCTTGTCAAACCTGTTGTTTTCCATATAAAGTATGTCAATTTAATAATCTAGGAAAGTTATAAATTCATATATATCAATCATCATGACCACAATTCACACATACACATTTAGTAGTACACTTGCAGTTCATAAATCCACAATCCAACAATTATTAAATATAGCAAGGACGCAAGGCCTCATTAACAACAGAAGCACACTACACTTCACAGTAAATGGTGATAGAATTGAGCTGAACTCTTTCAGTCAACATATTGGAGAAAATTATGATGCATGGTAATTATTTATTCTTGATATCTCTCAAAGAAAATATATCAAAAAGGAAAGTCCCAACTCCCAAAAATATACCCACCGTTATACTTGTGGCCAATGTTTATCAAAACATGTCTAGGAGAAGTTAAAGCCTGTCTTATGAATAAATGGAAATGAAAATAACTTCTATAATACTATATAACAATGCATGTTAAGGTTAAAGGCCTGGGATATGCTGTAGTGAGAATTTAACATATCAAAAATGCAAGCAAAAGATGCAGTAATAGTACCTTCTCGTTTTCTTCTTCTGCTTGTATCGTAATAATGCAGAATCTCTTTCTTGGCTCGTTAACTCACATGTCACAGATTTGGGAGTAGTTGGTAGGGTTTCAGACTTGAAAGAAATGGATGGTGTCCCTTCAATGTCACCATAGGTGTGAGTTTCCCCAGCAGCAGGAGTAGAATGTTTAATTGGAATTTCTTCAGTATAAGTTCTCAATGAAGGGTTAGGAGGAACAACTTGATACATAGGCTCACTGCTTTCTCTATGCCACTGAAATGAATTATTATTTTTTTAAATAATTTCAGCAGGAATGTCATACACCATACAATGAAGAAGGCATCATCAAATGGTTCTACCATTAAACAAAACAAGTGAAGTGGAAGCTTTACCTCATGAGAAGGAAAGATATCAGCCTCCGGGACACGTTCAAAACCCGATTGCACATATGGTTCAAGGTCCAATGGCTCCGACTTGGCCAATTTCCGAAGCTGACTAAGAATCTCTTCTTTGTGTCTCCCACAGGCAGCCTTGCGATACTGAATCAATAACAATACCCTGACACAAGTCAAAATTGTAGCAATAGACACAGATTCTTACTAGGCCCAAACCTAAATTTTCTAAGAAAAGGGTTTTACAAATTACTACAATTCTGCTTTCATATACACTATATACCTTGGGCAGAGGAGGAACCTCCATGGCCTGAAAGCTACGAGAAGAAGCGGAAGAAGAAATCAAATCATCAAGCGAAACAAAAGAAGGCGTGTCCCACACAAACAAATCCGAAAGCCCTTCAATTTCGCCGCCACCGAAGAACCCATCAGCGCCGCTTCCCTGAGGCGAAGAAAGCAGAGATTTTTTGCTGACATCAGAAAACCCCACGGCGGATAAGAGTTCAGAGACGGAAGGGCAGCCAGTGAAGCCTTCGAGTGGTCTTCGCTCGTGAAGGGAATCGGAGAGCGCAGGGTTGTGCTTCTCCCAGTCGCAGTTCTGGCACAGAACAGAGGTTTCGGTGGAACAGAGTATGGTCGCAGGGGAATCATCGCATGCGTCGCAGAGAAGAGTGCGAGTGTGCTTCGAGAATAGCTGGTTGGTTGAGTGAACCTCGCGATCGCATGAGAAACAGAGTTTAGCTGAATCGGCTCTGCAATAGAGAAGTGCTGTGGAGTGGCCACAGTAGTCGCAGGGCCGCGCTTCACCACTCATGGCTATGGAATTTTTTTTATTTATTTTTTTGAGTGTGAGAGAGAGAGAGTTTAGAAAAGATTGGGAGAAGAAAAGGGTAGGTGTGTGTGTTCAATTGTTCATGATATGTTTCTTGATGAGCAAGATCTACTACTTGATATTTTCATAAGCTACTTTTATTACTTCATTTTTTAAAATAAAAATTAATTTTGAAGTGGATGGGTAGTAATGGAATTGAAATCTTGTGATTAGGACTAAACTGATGATCTTTTTGGACTTTTAAGTGATGTGGGAAGATGATAATTAAAAATTCCCAACGTGTATTCTGGGTAGAAACGAGGAGGAAGAGTTTCATTACACAACTTTTTTTTAACCTTTTGGATTTTCTTACCATTAGGTTTGTAATCAGGGAACGTTTAGAATGAAACTATGAAAAATATGATTTATTGATGAAATATTAATTTTTTAGTATTGGATAATATATTTAAAAAATAAAAGATTAAGGTTTCTTTATTTTTTAAAACAAAATTTGATTAAATTTAATACATATAATGCATTATTAATTTTAATCCTATTTATTAAAATATATATTTAAAAAAAACAAATTAAAAAAGATTTGATGTAAAATTAATTATTAAGAAAGATTTTTTTCCCCTAAAAAAACACTTACTTTTTTAGCTGAATTAATTTTCTAAAAATTGATTGTTTTAATTTATTTCAATAAATTAAATTCTTCATTATATCTTATAAAATAAATATTAAAATAAATTATTTATTATTGAAGAAGAAAATAAACTATTTTTATTTTAATGAATTTTAAATTGTAAGCTAATTTTATTTACGAAGAAAAAAAATTAATAAAAAATTGAAAAGATTTTTTTTTTACAACTAAAATAATCATGTAATAAAGTAGAAAAAATAAGTAAGTGTGAAGATGAAAAAATATTATAATTGATAAAATGATTATAAAATAAATCATAAAATTAAAATATAAAAAATAAAAAAATTACAAAGATGTTATTAAATAAAAGTAATAGATTATATTATAATTAAAAATATCAAGTTAATATTATATATATAAGATATCTCATATCCCGCTTAATAGTAATACTAATATTAATACAAAATAATATCATAATACAAAAAAAAAAATCTATTATTATAATTTACTATTTTTAAAAATAGACTATAAAAATTTATATTAAAATAAATTGTGAAGAAATTAATTTTTTTAAAAATACAGTTAATTATCATTGTAATTTAAAAATTATAAAAGAATTTATAAAAAAAATCAGAAAAATAAATTTTAACAAATAAAAATTAATGATAAAAACTATAAATCAATATTATTTTAAATTTTTGTAATATTAAATATTTTTAAAACAAAAACAAATTGAAAGTCTTTTTTCATATATAATGATTTTTAGAAGAAAAAAAAGATTGGAAATAATTATTAAAAATTAAGTGATTAATTTAATTTTCTATATAAATTATAATTTTTTTTTGTTTGTCTACAGTATTTTGGTGGTACAAATTTCATTTTAATATATATTAGATTTTATATTAACATAACTTTTTTTTAAAATATAATTTCTATTAATAATTGTATTATTCTAACAGATGAAATTTATTTTATAATAGGTAATTAGATAAAAAGAAAAAGGCTTTAGTTGTCATTTATACTTTAAAATAAAATAAAATAAACTTTATAATTGTTTTTACCTACTATAACAGGTTATTTTATTTTATTACTAGTGAACTTTCGCCTTGTAATTATGATCTTTAAAAATCTTTAAAAACAACTTTTCAATCAATGTCTATAAATATAATAAATACTAGATAAAATCAAAATTAAGGATTTGAGATTTTATAGATGAAACTCTAAATATTTGGTGTTTCGTGGATGTAACTGTAAAAATTTATGATTTCATGAATTAAACCTCATAAATTTAGGATTTTGTGGATATAAACCTAAGGATTTAAAGCTTAAGGTTTCGTGAATGAAACCTCAAAGATTTAAGATTTAGTTGACAAGCCTAAAGATTTAAAGTTTCATGCATGTAAGCTTAAAGATTAAGGATTTCGTGGATGCAACTCTAAGGATTTAAGATTTCATGGATGCAACCATAAGTATTTGGGATTTTGTGGATACAACCTTAAAGATTTAAGATTTTGTGGATGCAATTCTAAGGATTTAGGGTTTTATGGATACAACCCTAAGAATTTATGATTTCATGGATGCAACCTTAAGTATTTAGAGTTTTATGGATACACCTATAAAAGGTTTGGGGTTTCTTTGTTGCAACTCTAAGGCTTTAAGTTTCGTGGATGAAATCATTAGGATTTAGGGTTTTAATGATGCAATCTTAAGAATTTAAAGTTTCATGGATAAAACATTAAGTATATGGGGTTTCATGGATGTAACTCTAAAGACTAAGGGTTTCGTGAATGTGACATTAAGGATTTAAGGTTTTGTGAATGGAATTTTAAAGATTTTAGGGTTTCATTGATATAACTTTAAGAATTTAATGTTTCGTGAATGAAACCCTCAAGATTTAGAGTTTTGTTGATGGAATCTAAATATCTAGGGTTTCATTAATGAATATTTAAATCATAATATAGGTTTTATTTATGAAAGTTTAAATCCAAAAATATGAAATGGAACCCTAAATCCTTAAAGTATCTTTATTGGGAAAAGTCATCTTGAGGTGTTTTTTTTAAGATGTCACGTGAGCATCAAGATCTCTCACATTTTTTTTTAGTGGTACATCTTATATAAAAATATTATATGGTTAGTTATTTTTTATTTTATATTATTAAAAAAATTGGTTAATTATTTTTTATTATTAAAAAAATTGATTAGTTATTTTATATTTTTTTTGTTGGGAAAGATTTTGGAAGGATCTTATGGAATATCAAATCCTATATGTGGAGCATGTGGAGATCTAGATTCTCCACGTGGAGATCTTGTTTTCCTTCTCCCATGAAAAAGATATTGGGAAGGAAATTTAGAGATCATGAGGGTTAAGATCTCTCTCAAGATTTCTCAATAAAAATGTTTTTAAAAGTATATCAACAAAACCTTAAATTCTTAGTGTTATATCAACGAAATCTTAAAACTTTAAAATTGAATCCATAAAATCTTAAATTTTTATTATTACATTTACAAAATTTCAAATAATTAGAGTTATGTCTATAAATTTCTAAATTAATATATTAAAAATCAACAAACTAATGTAATAATGTACGCATTATATTTTAAAATTTATATTATATATAGATTATTTAATTTCACTGGTTACCCAAGCGTACTCTAGTTGAAATATATTATTCCCAGTTTAAAATTAAATAATTATTTTAGTTTGATTTTAAGAGCCAGATTTAATAATTAAAGTTTGATTTGATACGTGGACTAAGAAAGTTGAAGCACAGACTGACAGACAGTCCGATCAAATCAAATAAATAAGTAAAGAGTGGGTTCCACTACAGGTACTTATTTATTTTTCAATTTCTCGTTCAATCTTTAATCTTCTAGCGCGCATGATCATAATTAAGAAAGGTAGTAGTACTGTATAATGTAAAATCCAAGTAAATATATATATATATATATATATATATATATATATATATAATTTTATTTTTTTATTTTTTTTTCCTGTTCAACGAAGAGAGACTCTTATTTATGGATGGTGATGACCAAATCTTATTAATATTATTTTTTAATTATATTATTAATATGAAATATTTATCAATTTTATCTTATCGATAATTATTTTTTATTCGAATTCATTACTACTTTAAATAAGTAACTTGTTAGTTTATTATTACAATTTATTCTAACTTCAATCATTGTTTTAATATATTCTCATAATTAAGAGTTAGGTTTTAACCGATAAGTCGGTAATACCACCACACAAAAAATATATACCAAAAATGTTGAAAGAAATGGTTTTCCCCCTAAATGGTGAATCTTGTTTTGAACTTTCCTTTTTTTTTTTCTATAATTAATAACTTTCCTTTTTCGTATCATAAGCGATAAATATATTTGTATAAATTCATATTTCAAGTACTATACTGTGAAATTAATAAAATAGAATACCAAAATTGTATTTTCTAAAAATGAGTAACATATGGGAACAATTTTACAAATCAAACTATACCTTTTGGTATTTGGTAAAAAAACAAACAAACTATATACTGAGATATAAAATATTACTTCATGAGATCATATGTAGATTGGTCACTTCTGCATTGCCCTCTTATTATGGCAAAATATTTGACCATTATAGAGAGTTGTGTGCCATCATGTGATTGTATGACTGTATCCCCGAAAATAGGATTGAAGTTTATCGCTTATACCAAAAAATATAAATAAAATAAAAGGATATCGTAAAAAAAGAGTAAAAATGATTTGTACACAAAAAGATTTTGTGTCTTTTAATACAGTTTTGGAGTTCATTAAATCTGAGGGGAATAAAATTCAATAGATCCAACCACCAAAAGAGAATAAAGATATTTAGGAAAAGGGATTAAAAATTGAATTTTCAATTCTATTTACCAAGCATCAGTGTCGCTAACACACTCTTTTTTTTTTATATATTTTTAAAATATTAATTACACTTGATACAAAAAAATATTAGAAGATCTATAGAAAAGTATAATATTACTTAGAATTTAGAGGACACTGATGCATCGTTTTCACGAGCCATCTCTTTGGTATGGATATTTATGTCTGTGGACCAACTTGACTAACGACCTTTTCAGACGAACTTGCTGGAAACAGAAACTGGACCCCTCCTTCCTTCACAAAGTTATGACCCAGCAACAAGATCATCATCAATATTTTGTGTCGTTAGTCTTCGAATAAACTTTAATATATAAACGTGATGTCCACTTTCAATTTTTTTTTTTTTAGGAGATAAGATTTGCTTTTTAAAAAAGTCAAAAAAATATTTAGACAAGGAGCCCATTATATAGAAGGGAAACAAATTATAAACACTAAAGTTATTTAATATTTTCGCCAGCAAAGCAGTATGGACAAGTGTTTATTACATTTTATAGTCATTAATTTCCAATGTCAAAAGGTTTAAAGCTCTCCTCCGTATTCATACAGAATTCGGATGAAATTAATGATTTTGGTTTTTTTTACCAAACATACTAAAAGATGCCATATCCACTGCCGTTTCTCTCCATATAGTAACATCTAACGATCCAAATAAACAGCACGTGACGTACCAACTTGTAGAGAGAAAAAAAGGTACAAATACAATAATACCCAAGTGCAAGAACATGGTCCGAGAAGAGGGACAGTCCATGATTCCATTTTTATATTTAATATATATAAATATTAAAATTAAAAACTATATAATTAAAATTAATATTATATAAAATAAATGCTCTCTATTTTAATTTTTATTGAAAATATTTTTTTAACAAATCTTGATTATGAAAGAATTATTGATTATTTTAATTTTTACAAAATGTAAATACAAAAAGAATAATATTCAAATGATCAAGGAGGAGCTTAATTTTTTTAAAGTTTACTCATACACCAAACAACTCATCTCAGGATACCCTAGGATATATTATGGTACTCCCAAGTTTCATGTGAAAAGATGACAATTCAATTTTTAGTTGATCTTGGACCCGTTTTCACACTTTCTACAAATTTACGTGTATACAAAGCACAGAACCAACCCTTTCAAGTTTGAACATCTACATCGGTCCACCAAAACAAAAAATGGAGCAGGGGTGAAAAGTCAATGTAAACTGGCCTTTTTTTTTCTTTTTCATTTCATAATATAAAACGGCTGAAAGCCCTAAAATTTGAAGAAGAAATAACATGTTTAAATGTAGACAAAACACACACCCAGCAAGGAACTAAAACTAAACAGAGTTGTATTAAGAAATATTTTGATAATACAAATTCTATCAAAATAATAATCACACAAAATTTAAATGAAATAATATAATTATTATAAAAGTATATTTATACCATATAACCATTATCACAAAAGATTAAAAATAATAAATATAAGTACTACTACTATTCTTCATAGAGTTAAATTCAATTGACAAAAATTACTTAATTGAATAGTTTTTACAAATAAAATATCTTGATTGAGCACGAAAAATAAATGAATATAATTTTCACTAAAGATTATGATGAATGTTTTCATGAAAGAAATCAACCAACACAAAACATTTAAAAGAATAAATAAAATTTTCTTAAAAGTTTTTTTTGTTATATAAGAGAACAATCATTACAAAAGATTTATATGAATAAATAACAAACACAAAAAATTGAATGAATGAGAATAACAAAAACACACGATCTAAATGAAATAATATAATTTTCATAAAAGATTTTTACAATAAGAGAACAACTATCTCAAAGGATTTATGTGAACGAATACAAATTTTACCATAATTTTGATGAATGAAAATAACAAATACAAAAGGTTTTAATAAGTGAGAATAACAATCACATAAGATCTAAATAAAAGAATATCATTTTATAAAAGTTTATTTGTATAAGAGAAAAACTATCACAAAAGATTTAAATAAACGAATAAAAATAACAAATACAAATGATTTAAAAGACAAAATAAAATTTTCACAAAAAATTTTAATGAATAAGAATAATAATCATGCAACATTATATGATAAAATATAATTTTATTAAAAGTTTCTTTATATAATAGAACTACTGTCATTTATATGAATGAATTCAAATTTAACAAAAATTTTGATCAAACGAAAAGAACATACGAAAAAACCATCACACAATATCTAAATAAAAGAATATAATTTTCATAAAATGTTTTTTTTTTAAAAGAACAATTATCACGAATATTTATATAAATGAATATAAATTTCACAAAAAAAATTTGATGAATGAAAATAACAAATACAAAAATAAATACACAATATTTGAATGAAAGAATATAATTTTCATAAAAAAAAAAATTATACCAGAGAAAAACTATCAAAAGATATAAATGAATACAAATTTCACAAAAGGTTATAATGAATGAAAATAATTATCACACGAGATTTAAATGAAAGACTATAGTTTTTGTAAAAGTTTTTTTTTATACAAGAAAACAATAATTACAAAAAATTTATATGAATGAATACAAATTCCACAAAAAGTTTCTGGAATAAAAATAACAAACACAAAAAAAGTTACACAAGATCTAAATGCAAAAAATAATTTTCATAAAAGTTTTTTTTAATGAAGAGAACAACTATCATAATATATTTATACGAATTAATACAAATTTCAAAAAAAAATGATGAATGAAAAGAACAAACACAAAATATTTAAATGAATAAATATAATTTTCACAAAAGTTTTTCATAAATCGAAATAATAATCACAAAAGATCAAAATGAAATAATATAATTTTCATAAAAGTTTTTCAATATAAGAGAACAACTATCACAAAAAAAATAATTTGAATGAATACAAATTTCACAAAAAAAATTGTTGAATGTAAATAACAAATACAAAAATAATCACACAGATCTAAATTGAAAAATATAATTTTTATAAAAGAAACCAACGACCACAAAACATTTAAATGAATTAATACAAATTTGATAAAAAGTTTTGATAAATGAAAATAACAAACGTAAAAATAATTACACAATATCTTAATGAAATAATATAATTTTCATAATTTTTTTTATACAAGATAAAGCCTATAACAAAAGATTTAAAATAATAAATATAATTTTCACAAAAGATTTTGATTAATGAGAATAATAATTACACAAAATCTAAATGTAACAATATAATTTTCATAAAAAAATTTTGATACAAAATAACAACTATAACAGAAGATTTATATTTTCACGTAAAGTTTTGATGAATTAAAATAACAATTACACAAATTTAAATGAAATAATATTATTTTCATAAAAAAATTTCCATAAACAATTATCACAAAAGATTTAAATGAATGATTATAAATTTCAAAAAATATTTTGATGAATGAAAATAACAAACATAAAAAAAATCACACAATAACTAAATGAAAGAATATAATGTTCATAAAATTGAACAATTATCACAAAAAGTAATATTATTGAATACAAATTTGACAAAAAATTTTAATGAATGAAAATAAAAAACAAAAATAAAATAAAATAAGATTTAAATGAAAAAATATATTATTTATAAGTTTTTTTTTTATACAAGTTAACACCCATGACAAAAGATTTAAAAGAATAAATATAATTTTCATAAAAGATTTTTCATGAATGAGAATAATAATCACACAAAATTCAAATGAAAGAATATAATTTTCATAAAAAAAAATTTATACAAGAGAACAACTATAAAAAATAATATGAATACAAATTTTAAAAAAAGTTTAACCCGAAAACAATCACAAAAGATTAAAAATAATAAATATAATTTTCATAAAAAGAATTTTCACAAAGGTTTATAATTTTCATAAAAAAAAAAATTTATACAAGAAAACAACTACCACAAAATTAACTACAAATTTCATAAAAAATTTGGTTAAAAGAAAATAACAAATACAAAAAAAATACACAATATTTAAATGAAAGAATATAATTTTCATAAAAAAAATTGTACAAGAAAACAACAATCACAAAATGACATACAAATTTCACAAAAAAATTTGTTGAATTGAATCTAAATAAAAGAATACAAATTTCACAAAAAGTTTATTATATAAAATAACAAACATAAAAAAATCACAATAAGATCTAAGTAAAAAAATAATTTTCATAAAAAGTTTTCAGGAAAGAAACTAAACAATACAAAAGAATTAAAAGAATAAATATAATTGTAACAAAAGGTTTTCGTTAATGAGAACAATAATCACACAAAATCCAAATGAAAGAATATAATTTTCATAAAAGTTTTTTTATACAAGAGAACAACTATCACAAAAAAAAAATAACAAACCCAGCAACAATCACATAAGATTTAAATGAAAAAATACAAATTTCACACAAAGTTTGTTGAATGAAAATAACAAATACAAAAAAAAAAAATTCACACAAGATCTAAATCATAAAAATAATTTTCATAAAAGATTTTCATTAAAGAAACCAACCAACATAAAATATTTAAAAGAATAAATATAACTTTTACAAAAGGTTTTCATTAATGAGAATAATAAACACACAAGATCCAAATGAAAGAATATAATTTTCATAAAAAATTTTTATACAAAAGAACAATTATCACAAAATGAATACAAATTTCACAAAAAAAATTGTTGAATGAAAATAACAAACACAAAAACAATCACACAAAATCTAAATGAAACAATACAAATTTCACAAAAAGAAACCAACCAAAACAAAAGATTTAATAGAATAAATATAATTTTCATAAAAGATTTTTATGAAGGAGAATAATAATCACACAAGATTCAAATATCAAAGAATATAATTTTCATAAAAGCTTTTTTTTTTTTTATAAAAGAGAACACTATCAAAAAATGAATACAAATTTCACAAAAAAAAATTGTTGAATGAAAATAACAAACACAAAAACAATCACACAAAATCTAAATGAAACAATACAAATTTCACAAAAAGAAACCAACCAAAACAAAATATTTAATAGAATAAATATAATTTTCACAAAAGATTTTTATGAAGGAGAATAATAATCACACAAGATTCAAATATCAAATAATATAATTTTCATAAAAGCTTTTTTTTTTTTTTTTAAAGAGAACACTATCAAAAAATGAATACAAATTTCACAAAAAAGTTTTGTTGAATGAAAATAACAAACATAAGAACAATCACACAAGATCTAAATGAAAGAATACAAATTTTACAAAAAGTTTGTTGAATAAAAATAACAAACACAAAAATATTCACACAAGATCTAAATGAAGAAAATATTTTTCTTAAAAGTTTTCTTATACAAGAGAACAACTATAAAAAAAAATGAATACAAAATTCATAAAATGTTTTGTTAAATGAAAATAAGAAACACAAAAACAATCACACAAGATCTAAATGAAAGAATACAACTTTCACAAAAAGTATAATGAAAAAAAATAAGAAACACAAAAAAAATCACACAAGATCTAAATGATAAAAATAATTTTCATAAAAGATTTTTACGAAAGAAACAAACCAATATAAAAGATTTTAAAAAATAAATAAAATTTTCACAAAAGGTTTCTATTAATGAAAATAATAATCACACAATATCCAAATGAAAGAATATAATTTCATAAAAGTTTTTCCATATAGGAGAATTATAAAAAAAAATGAATACAAATTTCACAAAAATTGTTGTTGAATGAAAATAACAAACCCAACAACAATCACACAAGATATAAATAAAAGAATACAAATTTCAAAAAAAATTTGTTGAATGAATATAACAAGCACAAAAAAAATTCACGCAAGATTTTAATGCAAAAAATAATTTTTATAAAAGGTTTTCAGGAAAGAAACCCATCTAACAAAAGATTTTAAACATTAAATATAGTTTTTACAAAAGGTTTTCATGAATGAGAATAATAATCACACAAGAACCAAATGAAAGAATATAATTTTTATTAAAATTTTTTATACAAGAAAACAAGTATCACCAAAGAATGGAATTTTTTCACGAAGTTTTGTTTAATGAAAATAACCAAGAAAAAAATTATCACCAAACAATCACACAAGATATAAATGAAAGAGAATCCAAAAAGTGTTATTGAATCAAAATAACAAATACAAAAAAATTCACACCAAATATAAATGAAAAAAATAATTTTCATAAATTTTTTTTAATGAAGAGAATAACTATTATAAAAATTCATTGAATGTAAATAACACAAAAACAATCACAAGATCTAAATGAAAAAAATATATTTTCATAAAAGTTTTTTTTTTATAGAAGAAAACATCTATAACAAAAGATTTATAAAAATAAATATAAATTTCACGAAAACAATTGATGAAACAAACACAAAAGATTTAAATAAAAAATATAATTTGATTTATTTCCAAATATTCATTATATCCTCTAGTTTTACATGTAAAAACTATTAAATTAAATATTTTTGTGAATTGAAAAAAACTCCATGATCTCCTTTTTGAACTCTCTTTCCTCCCTATATCTCTTTCTTATTCTCTTAAACCTCCTCTACTTGTTATTCTTCACGGAATTAAATTCCATTGAAAAAAATATCTTAATTGAATAGTTTTTACAAATAAAATGTCATAAATGAGAATAAAAAATAAATGAATATAATTGTAACAAAATGTTTTGATAAATGAAAATAACAGTTTGTCACAAAAATTAACTAAGTAAGAATAAATAGTCTTTATGAATGGACTAAAAGAATGTAAAAATTGTCATACCTATTCACCTTAACTTACAATTCGTTGCTCAAACTCCTCAACAACCTTGTGTAAAACAGATTCAACCAACTGTTCCACGTAGAAGAAGAAAAATATTAAAAAAACTAGTTTCAAAGGCACTCTCGCTCTTAGTATTATGAAAATGATGAAATGGGATTGAAGCAGCAGGAGTCTAGTGATGGGACTGTGAATGTGATATTGCTTGATGATAATGTTATGATTTTCAAAAGCTTTTTATTATGATAGAGGCAAAGAGTCTCAAATAAATTAATAGACTTCTAATCAATAAAATTGTGATGAAATTTAGCTGTGAAACACATAGAGCTACATATTCCTCCCTCCCTTTACCATTGGAACTCCTTCTGGGTTCTTATCCGATAGAATTGTACGAACAAGTGCACTCAAAGAATGGGAACGCAATTATAGAAATATAAATTCATTGGTTATTTCTTTCTGTTCAGCTAGACTAGTCCAAAGCAGGTACAAATGTCAAAAACCAAGCTTACCTACCATTTTAATAGAGTCGACTTCAGAATTAAGAGCAGTGATAGATTTATCATTGAGCGATGAAGTCCTTGACAAGGAATTAGTAAATGGATCCGAATTTTTTCGCACAAAAGATTTGGCAGACACGGGGTTTGGGATTTCCATCGAAAATAACAATGATAAAAATAATCACACAATCTAAATGAAAAAGAATATAATTTTCATAATTTTTTTTATAATAGAGAACAACATTCACAAAAAAATAAAAATAAAAATAATATATATATATATATATATATATATAAATGATTAAAAATTTTGATAAATGAAACTAACCATCACAAAAAAAAATACACAAAATCTAAACGAAAATATAATTTTTATAAAAAAAAATTTTATACTAAAAGAAAATTATCACAAAAGATTTTGATGAATAAAAATAACAAATACAAAAAAAAAAATCAAAATGAAAGAATATAATTTTTATAAAAAAAAATTTATACATGAGAACAACTATAACAAAATGAAATATAAATTTTACAAAAAGTTTGATTAAATAAAAATAACAAACACAAAAATAATTACATAAAATTCAAATGAAATAATATAATTTTTATAAAAGCTTTTTACAAGAAAACAACCATCACAAAATGAAATATAAATTTCACAAAAAGTTATGTTAAATGATTTATGAAAGAATACAAATTTTACAAAAAAATTGTTAAATGAAAATGACAAATACAACAAAAATCACACAAGATCTAAGTGAAAAAAAAAAATAATTTTCATAAAAAGTTTTTATGAATGAAACCACCAAACACACAAAATTTAAAATAATAAATATAATTTTCACAAAATATTTTAATTAATGCGAATAATAATCACACAATGAAAAGAATATAATTTTCATAAAAAAAAATTTATACAAGAGAATAACTATAAAAAAAAAAGAAAAAATATTTTACAAAAAGTCTTGTAGAATGAAAATAACAAACACAAGAAAATTCACACAAGATCTAAGTTAAAAAAAATAATTTTCATAAAAAGTTCTTATGAAAGAAATCAACAAACACAGGAGATTTAAAACAATAAATATAATTTTCACAAAATATTTTCATTAATAAAAATAATAATCATACAAGATTCAAACGAAGGAATATAATTTTTATAAAAAAAAATTTATACAAGAGAATAACTATAAAAAAAATGAAAAAATATTTTATAAAAAGTTTTGTAGAATAAAAATAACAAACACAAGAAAATTCACATAAATTCTAAATGAAAAAAATAATTTTTATAAAAGATTTTCATGAAAGAAATCAACCAACACAAAAGATTTAAAAGAATAAATATAATTTTCACAAAAGGTTTTCATTAATGAAAATAATAATCATACCAAATTCAAATAAAATAATATAATTTTCATAAAAGTCTTTTTATCCAAATGAAATAATAAAAAATATTTTTTTTTGCTGCATGTCAAATTAAAATAATGGTTTAAAATCTAGTACTAACACTCCTAAAAAAATAAATAAATCTAGTACTAACACTTTTCTTTAAAAATTAAGCATTGTAATTGCGAACTTACGGATTATTTTCGTTGCAAAAATGATGGTGGACAAACAACACCTAATGGGTAAGGCCCAGCCCAATAATGTTGATAATTTGGGCTTTATATATATCCATAAGAAGAGCGAAATTAGGGTTTTATAGCTGGCAGTGCAGTGTGGTTAGAGAAATAAGGGGAAGAAAATGGTGTCGCTGAAACTGCAGAAGCGGCTGGCCGCAAGCGTGCTCAAGTGCGGCAGAGGAAAGGTTTGGCTTGACCCCAATGAAGGAAACGAAATCTCCATGGCCAATTCCCGTAACCACTCTTCACTTTTTTTTTTTTTTTTCAGTATAATCTCTCTTTAATTTATTCACCAGTATAAATGTATATATTTACTTATTGATATGTTGAGGATCGAGAACTTGTATTGGATCGGAAGCTTATGATTGCTGTTTGCAACGTTAGATTTCTAGCTTTAGCTTTCACTGTCGTCTATCCTTTTCCATTGAAATGAAATGCTTTCTAGATTGATTGTATGAGATTTTTCTTTAATTTTGTCTTAGTTGTGATCGATATTTGAAGCGCTGGTAAGTGGATTGGTGAGTGTTATCTGAAGTGTCAAGTGTTGTGTGTGTGTGTGTGAGAGAGAGAGAGAGAGAGAGATAAAATTTCTAAGAGGTCCTTAAGTGTTATGTAATTTGTATTTTGTAATGTGTACTCTGATCATCATAATGTTTTTGCAATACAAGGGGACTTGTTAATTAGCTCGGTGGTTTTGGTTTGCAGGGCAAAACATCAGGAAGTTGGTTAAGGATGGGTTTATCATCAGGAAGCCAACCAAGATTCACTCCCGCTCGCGGGCCCGTAGGATGAAGGAGGCAAAGAGGAAGGGTCGTCACTCCGGTTATGGTATTTATTCCCAACTTTAACTAGCTCAATGCAAATAAATGATCCGGAATGTAATTGCCAACAGGTTGGAGTTAATGAATGTTTGGAACCTATTCTACCGAGCTGCTTATCAGTTTAAGGAATAATGTAATGATAATGCTGAATAGTTTAGGAGACAGTCAAATATACTTATTGTTTGTTGAATATTGTTGGGAATGAATTGCTACTTATAATTATAATGTTTTCTCTGAATGCTATTAGGTAAGAGAAAGGGTACAAGGGAGGCAAGGCTTCCCACCAAGATACTTTGGATGAGAAGGATGCGTGTGCTCAGACGGTTGCTTCGTAAGTACCGAGAGTCAAAGAAAATTGACAAGCACATGTACCATGATATGTACATGAAGGTGAAAGGTAATGTTTTCAAGAACAAAAGAGTATTGATGGAGAGCATTCACAAGTCCAAGGCTGAGAAGGCAAGAGAGAAGACTTTGTCTGATCAGTTTGAGGCGAAGCGGGCAAAGAACAAGGCCAGCAGGGAGAGGAAACTTGCCCGGAGGGAGGAGCGCCTAGCCCAAGTGAGTTCCAGTGACTTTGAATCTATATACTTGTTATGAGCATGTTCACTGAATTTGATAATGAAAATTTTGACATTCATATTTTCTTTGTAAAATATTAAGGGTCCTGTTGACAAGGCATCTACAGCACCAGCCCCAGCTGCCACTGCACCCCAGCCTGCCCAGTGAGTATTACAGTTTAGGCTTATTTATTATGCACAGCTTTTGGTCGTTCATGTATTGTGGCCTAATTGTATATTTTTTATGCAGAGCGCCAAAGAAATCCAAGAAGTGAGTAGCATATCCTGGAATTCAAAGGACGTTGAATCTTTAATAGATCTGTCAAAATCTTTAGTCTGCTAAAGTAGTTGTGATGAATCTCATTTTGTTGGTTTAGACTTTCTTAAGTTTTGCATGTATAAGAACTTCATATCTTGCATACTTTAAATTATATATTTTGTTTGGTGTTTACTGTTTTTTGGTATTAAGATTCACGTAGTTGCGGAAATGCTTGTGTTATTCGTTTATTCGCATCGCACCTTAACCACTATATTAATTTCATATAAATAGATCTATGCTATAATCTCCTTGAATTCTGTGGATGCATAGTAGAAAATGGGAAAAATGATTGCAAGAAACTTGTCATTTTTTTTAATAGTTGGGAAGAAAATGTTATGCTAAATGATTTTAATATTATCTTTTTTATATCATTGATATGGTAAATAAATAGGTAAAATGTCCTAACTTTTTTTTCTCATGGGAAAAATTTGTAGGTCCTCGTAATTTGTATCGTTTTTTCCTTCTCTTTTTCAATCGAATGGCATAGAATCTCTTCCTTCCTTTTCTTTATTCATTCTCCACCTATTTTCATTCACTAACTTCGTCGTCGAGATGATTAAGGTAGGGGTAGGGACTCGGTAGCATCTGACATAATTTAATTGAAAGTAAATTCAAATAAATAAAACAATCCATGTTTTATACATTCAAAATGTATTTAAGCCTTATAAAGGTTAATTAAAAATGAGTGTTGGCAACGTTTTACGAAACATACAGTCAGCTTGCTAGTTGGTTAATGTGAGCCGAAGTGCCAATCGGTGGAGTCGTTGTCTACAAACAGTGTTTAGAAATTCCTGTGCCACCCATTGCAAGTAAATCTAGAATCCTAGATGAATCAAATTGACCCACTTATTTAACTTCATTTACGTAGGCAGTCATTAGTCTACGCATATATGGCTTTGGTATGTCAGTGTCACCCCCTTTTGGGAGGAAAAGATTAACCCCATTGTGTTTTTTCTTCATTTCTTAAGTTTTGGGGAAAAATAAATCAAATGGAAATAATACACATTTAAAAGAATTATAAGATTGATTTGATGATAAAAAAAAATAAAAATGAGAGAGGGATAGGTCACATGTTTACATTTTCTCAATAAAAAACTTACTTTGTGAAGAGTAATAATTTTTCAAATGCCTATTAGTAAAGAAAAAAATGGATATGATCTTTTGTCGTGAATATGAAGTATCCACGTGGTTTAATCCCAAAAACTTTTTCAGAAATAGAATAGCGCACATCAGAGAAGAGACGCATTTATAATAAGAGAGGTCTATGCGTCATTTCTTCATACATGAACAGTGAATAAATTTTATTGACACTTTTTACTTTTCTTTATCTCTCCCTTTTCATTACAGTATTATGTATTATATCTACCTTTTCTATGTTTTTTTTTTTATCATGTCTAATATGCATAATTTTCCCTTCAAGAAAGGTTTTTGTGTCCTGTCTTGACTTGCTAGATCCATTGTCACCCTATGATTTCTTTTCACCCAACAAACCATTTCTATGACAATCCACTTCTCTTCTGTACTCTCATTTTTTCAACATTTTTATTTATTAAGCGAAACATTTCATTAAATTTTTATAAAAAATCAAGGGCTTAAAAGAAGGTAAGATTCAATAATCAACATAGAAAATAACAAAAGGAAGTTAGAATTTTCCCATATCCTACGAAGTGAGGACATTCGATGTTTCTTTTCAACTTTCAAGCGAGTCTTACAGCGGCCACCACTACCAACTATTGAGTTTCATACCCATCACCATCAAATTTGACCCATCTATCAGTAACGATAAGGAACTTCCACTTGTTCTGGAGACTGTCTATGCATATGCCCATGCAATGCAACGAAGAAGCTTCAACATTTCCTTTATTACAATTCGAACCGCCATATCAAGAGGATGTTTTATATGAAAATTCTGCGTAACATTTTAAGAAATCGCATGAAAATATGCTAGCCTATGATTTTCTTCTTTATATTTGGAGATACGGATTATACAGTATAACGAAGAATAAGAATTTTCTTTATATCATTTAGTGTGTACAACCTACATTTTTTTAATACTAAAAAAATATAATACACATTCACACAAACAGAACAAGAAAAGTCTCGAAAACAGAAGAATGTTTTGAGCTTTGTACAACGTATGGTACGAACAAACGGACATGAAGGATATCGGAGCCATGGCATCTTGACTTTAATGTGCAAATTCATCAAGAAAAATGAAGTACAAACATATGAGAACAGACCCCAACCAGAAAAGATAATTATTTCAACCATTGCCTACATATGCAATTATAATATTATTAATTTATCATACATCCATCCTTCTGTATTATACAGGCAAACGAAAAGGATATGCATCGATCCCTCAACTCATCGGAGAATACTAAGAGAGGAAGTTTTCACTGACATTAACTATTTTTCCTACTCTGAATCCTGAACCAATAGCTTATGTGAACGACGAGGAAGGTTTTTTGGAGAGCAAAGCTTCAAGTGACGAATGATTAGTCACAGGAGGGCTACAAGTGAAATTTTGGCATACAAGAGCTACAACCTTGTTGACTGCATAGTTATTTTTTGCCATGAGAGCAACATTGCTGTTATTTACTTCCCAAAATTCCATCTCTTCTTTGTTGTTGGGATCTATATGAATAACCTACGATCAACACCAGCACAAATGTTATTGATGACAAACATAAAGAAATTGAAGATATCAACTTCATAAAGAGTATGTATGATTACTGTTCTGTTGGGATCATATAATGCATGAGCAGCAGCAAGCATGTTTTCAAATTCCTCAGACGTCCTTTCACCAACCACGACCACTTGCTTCCGAGAAGGTACGCGCAACATGTCTGCTGCACAACACATTAGAGGCACGGCCATAGCCATATCTTTCAACCTTTTCTCAAAAACTGCCTGCATTACCATTTGAAGGGAATTCTAGTCATTTGCAGCCAGCCCAGTGGTCTAGTAACAGATTCCCTCTAATAATCCCATCCCACCATTTGTTAGCACATAAAATGAACAGCTTTTAGGAGGAAAGGAGAAGGAGAAAGGGGTTTACAGACCAATAGATGTTCTGCATTTCGCTTATAATGCTCAGCCTTACTTCCAGCAACCATGGAAGCCAATCTTATAAGATTGATAGCAGAAACTGAGTTTCCTGAGGGTTCTGCCCCATCATGGTCCTCCTTTACGCGGAGGAGAACAGAAAGATCTTCTCCTGTATTATTGAAATATCCACCTCCTGTCCTATCAAGAAACAAAGCATCCTGCAAGCAGCTTATATCAGTAGCAACTCAATGCCTATTATACCTGAAATAAAATTTCTATGGAGTCCAAACATCAATTTTACCTGGGTTTCCTGCAATTCAATGGCCCATAGAAGCCAGTTAATTCCACTACCAAACTCATAGAGATCCAGCAATCCAGCAATCAGAAAAGCATAATCATCCAAGAAAGCAGGAGCTTTAGATGGAGAATGTCTGAAACTATGGTATAGCCTGTGAGTTTCCACATTGTAAAGTTGCTTCCTAATAAACAATGCTGCTTTTTCTGCAATTCTCATGTACTCCTTTGGCTGGAACATGCACGATCAAAAGAAGGAGAAAGTTAAACACAAAGGAAAGAATCAAGTTGGCTACAGCCTATAGGTGTTCCTCCAACAACTTCACCCACCATTCCTTCATAACTTAACCAGTCAGTGTCCTCGAACTCAGAAACTAGTCATTGTTCAAAGCAAGAATGGTGATCAAGAGTATGAAATTTTACATCTATGGTGATAATTTACAGACATCTTCCAGAAACATCATAACATTAAAGAGGAGTGTCTCCCATCTTTTTAAATATTGGTAGTCAATTCATTCTTAACTGCTAATTGCTATATTAGTAGGGGGAAAACTTACTTCAGTGCCAATGACAGGAAAGTAGAATTTGGTCCCTTCAGCTTCACCCTTGAGAATCTTAGAAGCCCTGGCAAAAGATGAGATTGCCAGTCCATTCCATGATACAATAACCTAGAAGCATAGGAACCCTTGAGAGTACATATAAAAATTGAAGTCTAGATCATCATAGGTGGATCCCAAATAGATCAATAAGATTATTCAAGGGAAATACCTTATCATCCAAATGTGGCTTTGGACGCCTTGACCTTACTTCGAACAACTTACGCTTGCATTGTCCAAGAATTTCTTGATATGTCTCAACTGACATGCCATATTTTGATGCCAGTTCTGAAGGTTCCTTTCTCTCAATCAGGACATTATTTCCCTTGAATTCATTGTGAGGATCACTCATTCCAGATAGGTCACAGTTACCTGATTGCTTGATGTAATAGTGCTCCTCAAAAAGAGCAGCATGCTCTCCAAGTATGTCCTCAACCTAAACAGAACAAACCGGGTTTGAAAACCACCTCCAAAAATAATATACCAGCCAATTATTAATTACAATACTTCTATGAGAGATTGTCAAAGAGTCAAGAAGCTCTAGACATAATCGCAGAATTACACAAGGGAATCAGAACAATATGATACACTTCCAAATGCTAGGGATGCTCAGAAAAAAACTTAAACCATTATATAGCACAAATGATCTCCGTTAATTATCTGGTGATTATCAACTAGAATATTCTATTTGTATTTGGAAGTACAATATAGAGATCTACAATAACTAAACAAATAAAAATGTTATTATCCCAGTTGTGCAATAAATATCAAGGAGAACAAATAACATTTGTAATGATTAATACCATCAGTTTTCTGGTTCCCAAGTCCTAACAAAGACTCAACTGAAACATATAAATTTGTAATGACCTAATTGAACTAATTTATTTTGGGGGGACCATAATGAAGAATTGCATATTTTTCATGGACCTACAATGTTATTATCCATAAGAAATATATTAAGGAAAGTCAAATAGGACATGGATGAAACACCTCTTTGCTTGTCCATATATAAAAGGCTCCTTCTTTATTCCTTGCAGCTCCTTCAGTCTCTGCACTGTCAGCATCCTCTGCTGAAAAAATTTCACCTTCTGGACCAATCATATCTCTCCTTAAATAATCAAGGATATCCCGTGATGTATATGAATAAAAGGTATCTTTTGTGATAGAAAATGCATCTAGATAAACATTAGCAAGCTGCCCTTGATCATAAAGCATCTTCTCAAAATGTGGAACTGCAAAGATATAACAGCTCAACAAATTAATCATCTTTACAACATTTCAAAACAAAGAGCATATATAACAGCACATCCTAATTAACATGACCAAATCAAAATGCTCAGGTATTTGTATATTGAGAATTACAGCTAATACACATACATATCAAATATATACTCAAAGAAACTACTATTGTCCAAGGTAAACTTACCATGCCAGCACTCATCCACACTGTATCTGTGAAATCCCCCTCCAATATGATCATGAATCCCGCCTTTTGCCATGCATTGCAAGCTAAAGAAAACCATTTTCTGACTTCCATTAGCTCCATCCGACTTCCCTGTATCTGCCAACTTTTTGGAGTGATATAGCATCAAGTTTATCTCAACTGGTCTGGGAAACTTTGGTGCAGATCCAAACCCACCAAACTTTGAATCGTAGCTCCCAGAGAGCTACAAAGAAAAGAGTAGATCGAATGATACTCAAGATTTGAAACACTTAACATAAATTAAAGATTCAAAACATCCAACAACTACATGTTGATATAAGATATTTTCTCACATTATAAAAGAAAAAAAGAATATTCTTAAATCTATGTTGTTACTCTATGAAAATCTTACAACACTGGTTGCTATCAACCCTGGTTATTACAATACTAGTCTAAGAAATGTTGAAATAGTAGACAAAAGGAGATGCTCAAAGCCTAACCTGCTCGGAGCATAGACGCAATGCATCCGCTGGAACCCCATCAGGCAGTTTATCAGAACCTGAACTAGCAGACATTGCCTCAGAAAGCTGTTCAATTGCATATGATCCACTCTTAATTAGCATATCCCTCTTACTATCCCAAGCTTCTTTTACCTTTCTGGAGAAAACAGGAACAAAATAGTGTACAAATAGAACTTCAAAAAACAGAATAAAAATTTCAAACCATTGGCCTGAAGTTTTATACTCAATATATCCCAACATGCCATCCACCAAATTTACTCAGAGAAGAGTCCAAATAGGTTGATGATTCAAGTCAACATGAGCAACAACTCTCACCTAAGTATAGTCTTAAATCCAGGTCGTCCACGCTTATCATCAGGGGGGAAGTATGTTCCACCCATTAGAGGTTTCAAGTCAGGTGAAAGAAACACACTCAAGGGCCAACCTCCTCCACCATACAAAGCCTGCACATACGTCATGTACACCTAGAGAAGGAAAAAAAAATCCTTAAGTACACCTTCTTGGTAGAAGAAAACCTCAAGTTTTCCATAAGCATCTCAACCATTCAAATTCCAAAGGAACTTTGGATAATTTATAAACACCATTTTTTGTTTCTTAAAATAGAATAATTTTGGAAATAATATCCTCGTAGGTACTCTCAGCTCATATGCCTCCAAATATATAAATTAAATGAACAGTTGACTTTTACACTCATGTATTATTTACCTTATCAACATCTGGTCGCTCCTCTCGATCCACCTGTAGAAATAACACATAAAAGTGAGACGAACAAAGCATAACGATTTGTGAAGCAATGCTGAGTAAAATTGGAGAGAATATTTCTAGAAACTAAAGTTCAAAGCATGATAAGAAGGAAAAAAATGAAATGACCTTAATGCTAACAAACCAATCGTTTAGCAACTTGGCAACCGCTTCGTCCTCGAAAGACTCGACCTCCATAACATGACACCTTACGAACAAACAAACAATTTAGATTCCGAAAACGTTGAAACTCATCGTAAAAACGAAGAATAGGAGTAGTGAGTCGCACATACACATACCAGTGACAAGTGCTGTAGCCAACTTCGAACATCAACAACACCACACCACACGGCACACAAAGCTTCGCAATTAATTACGCAAACGAAAATCGTAGAAAGAAAAAACAGAACACTCAAAAGGGGAGAATTACTTGACAAGAAGATAGGCGAGTCGCGGCGGCGCGCTTCGGCGAAGGCTTCTTCTCCCCAGGGATACCAATCAACCTTGAATAGGAATTCCAATTAATTAGTGAAAACGAAGGAATTGCGTGAGGAATGAATGAGATGAGAATGGAGAATATGGTGAAAGGTGAAAACTTACAGGGTTGTGAGCGTGTTGGAGAAGGTAGGGGCTCTGCTCGGAAGCGAGTCGGTTAGTGTATTTGTGGTGGGACGAATGAGACGATGCCATGGAGAGGACTTTGAGAGTGAGTGAGGAAGGGAAATTGAAATTTGAAGAATGGAAGGGTTGGTGAAAGAGAAAACGGGGAAGTAGGAGAAAAGAGGAGGGGTGAGTGATACGGTGAAGCATAGAAAGATTATGGAGAGTGTTACTGCTACGTAATATGTATGAGGTGTGGACTGTGGAGTTACTTGTCTATTTGCATTGCTCCTGGAGTTGGAGAGGTGGTACGAGGAGGTGGGTTGCCATGTGTACCTCTTCCTTTCTCAACGTTTGTACAGCTTTTTCGTCCACGAGCTTTGTTCTGGGAATCCAATCCAATACTTGTTGGATAGAGGAGATTCCTCTATTTTTTTTTTCTTTTATTTTTAGTCATTACATTACACAAAACTCTTTTTATTTGTAAAATTTAAGTAAATAAAAAAATCATATTTAAAAATATGCTAAATTTAACTTTAATTTTGAGGTTCAATAATGATAACAAATTACAATGAAAATTCTATTTTCAATGGGTTTATTTAATTCAACGTGTTATTGGAATAATTATCCTTTAGTTAGTCCCAACAATGCTCATGAACACTTGCAGCCCTAAAATTTGTAACTGGGGAGTGTCTAATTTACCAAAATAAGCTCCTACCATTTTATACAAACAATAAAAAAAAATGTTATTCCAGATAAAAACTAATTATTTCCAAACACCCTATTGGCAGTAGTGATTAGCCACCAAGTCTGAATGGCCGTTGTGTTTTAACTTTAGATAGCAACGGAAGCTCTGGGCAGAAATTAGCACTGGTTTCTTCATCTTTTTTGTTTTATTTTTTGGTCGGAAATGAATCTCTGTTGCTCTTCAAGGCTTCAACTTGTTGTAAGAAGTATGTGTTGACTCACTTGGCTGGCTTCCAACTTTCAACCAGTATGAGGGAGCTGAGAATCAAACTCTCGGTTCAACACCATATACAATGCAAGGAGCACAAATTGCAAAGTTAATTGCATCACTTTACATGATGAAACAGAATTTTACAGAGTACTATATAATTAAATGTTACATGTAAAAAGTGCCCCCCCTATCTACTACACATTGACAATCAATCAACTTGATACGGTATGTATCAAACTTGGGATGATAGGGGCACATACAGGAGAACAACAATATGGCAGATCTTTCATTGTGAAAATTACTCCAGCAAAAATTTTAAATCACTTGGGCAGAATCTGCTGCATATCAGCCAGCCGAAGCACTTACAGATTCAGCAAGTTCTTCCAGAAGTTCCTTTTGCTCCATTGCAGCACAAGACTGCAAGAAGAAAGTTTTTTTAATAAGGCAGAACCCTGATATAGATAAAGCAATTTCATTCATTTAAACATATTAACTCATTAATGGCAAAGTCTGTAGTATATCCTTTTAATGATTTTGGGTTTCTCTCAGGCCCTTCAAACATTCTTGTTGCAAGTCCTTGCTAACCAGACCGATTTTCATCTTAATACAAACCTACCTTATATAATAATACCTAGAGAAATGCTAGCAACATACTCTTTGTCACATTCTTTTGAATACAATTTCTACTATTAGTTGAAATTTATTGGAAATTACAAAATTTTGTGGGTGTCCTACTTTTATTTAATGAGTTGCACTCATAATTTTGTAGTTTTCAATAAATTTAAACCAATAATAGGGAGTGTGTTAGAGATAGTGTATTGCTACTTGCTAGCACTTCTCTAATACCTAAATTAGCCATTTTAAAAAGTGCACAGCTGCCCCACTATTAATTAACATACACCACTTTCTAAGCATATTTTACACGCAGCCAGACACTGGGAAACACGAGTTCATTCCAAGTGTTGATAGATAATATACCTGAACAGCATCTTCTATATCACCGTCAAGAAAAGAGGTGAGCTCATAGTTTATCTTCAATCTGTGGTCAGTAACCCTGTTGTCCTGATAAGAAAAATTTAAGTGTAAAAAATCGCCATTAAACAACCTTAATCTCATCAAGACAAAAGGAAAAAATAACAACACATAGCAATATTCTACCTCAAACCACTATTTTGACAAGAACTGCATGACTCTAGTTTTGCTGAATTCACTTCACTCAATGAACATGATTATCAAAGATCTTAAAAAATAATTTATTACTTATTATGTTATGTTTCTCACATATCTTCTATTTTTCTAATAAAACAGCATCACCATTGCATGCCTTACAATTTATAAAGGGAAAAATTGCCATGAATAAAATTATAATGTATAGAAGCTAATTAAATTTTGGATGGGGATTGGAGAGACTAATGAGTGAGTGTGTAACTATGTTAAAATATATTGAGACAGCAACAACATTGAGTACCTTATAATTGTATGTCCGGATTTTTTCTGAACGTGCACCTGTACCGACCTGTAATTGGAAATAGCAAGACAAATAATTTTAATTCAATAGCTGTCTGCTCATCCATATAGCAAGTACACCTTATAAAATTTAATTGAATATCTTACTAGTATTTCAAACACCCGCACAAGAAGGAGGATACCTGTAATTTCCTTTGATTTCGTAATGACTCTTGCTGCTCCCTTACCTTCATCTCATATCTGTAAAAGGATCTTGTATCATTTTACATGTAACACACTAAAGCCAATATCCTTTACTTCCTCATGAATAATTGAACTCGAGAAAAGATTGGGATATTTTATCTTGTGAACATGTGTTTAAGAGGAAAAAGAGGGAAAAAAAGTTGAAGCAATTGCAGACATAAACATGACTCAATTCTAAAATCAGACTCATAAAACTACATGGCAATATTGATGCTTACAGTTTTGCTCGGAGCAACTGAAAAGCACGATTCTTGTTCTTAAGTTGTGTCCTTTCTTCAGTACAAAAGATGCGGATTCCCGTTGGTTTATGGATGAGATCAATGGCTGTTTCAACCTTGTTAACATTCTGGCCTGCAAGATATCTTTCATGAGAATTCATGGAGGAGTTTATTTCGTGCTCCAAGGAATAGAAAGATTTGATTACTTGACTAAAATGGTTTAATGGTCATAGATCTTTACCTCCAGCACCCCCAGAACGTGTCGTAGTCAGTTCAATATCTTTTGGGTCAATTACAACTTCAACTTCATCAGCCTATGTAAGGATTCCAGATCAATAGATTTAGATATTGTTTTTAAATCTTAAAAGAAGGAAGGAAGGCGTGTATATGCTTACTGAATTAGTACACTAGAAATTAAACTGATTAAAGAACATATGAATTTAAAAAAGAAACAATTTCATTTACTACAAAATATAATCTGCTTTCCACAATACTAGACGATAAATTGAGACAACACCATATCTATATATACTTGAAACACTTTAGACTTAAGCTAAATACTTCTATGATTCAGATAGACCATTATACAAAAGTAGTAACTATTGGAATAAAATATCAAATTAGCAATAGTCCAAATGCAAAGACTTTAAATTATGCTTTGATTGCTTTCCAACCTAGATGTCAAGATCATGAATAATTTATTGCTAAAAGCCTGAAATATGTACTCCACCTCTGGCATGATGGCCACTGTTGCAGTAGAAGTGTGTACCCGGCCCTGTGTTTCTGTTAGGGGAACACGTTGAACTCGGTGGACACCAGATTCATATTTCAATTTACTGTAAACACGCTTTCCTTTTATCTCCATCACATAAGTTTTGTATCCTCCTTTTTCTGCCTAAAAGATGGCAAAAAAATTATACAGATTAAATAATCAATAAGAAACTATTTCTTTTAGAGTTTTCACGAGGAATACCGCAGAGCTTGAGACAAGAGAATACTTCCAAGAATTCCTTTCACTATATCTTTCATACATTCGAACCTGATTCAACATCAAAACAGCATCAGAATATGCTTATAATTGAACTTCACATTAATGATTCCTTCATTTGAACTAGAAAAATTAAAAAGTTTTAGAGACAGTTAAACAATTCAGAAATGATTAACAGATTTGTCATTTGTAACGTGTGTGTACTTTAAACATTCCACATGGATTAGGCTTGGAAAGGACAAATGTAAGCATGTACCTACAAGATCACCAGCCCATATTCCGGCCTCATCACCACCAGTGCCTGCTCGTACTGCAGAAGTGAATGATGATAATAATCTTTAGATCTAGAAAAAAAAATGATATAATAATGTATTGAAATGTTAAACTCGGCTATCCAGAATTCTGGAGTACAACTTATGTGTACATGATGCGAGAAGCCAAAAATTATGCCACTTTGATGTATAAATCAAATAAATGAGTAACACTCCTCCGTAGCAAAATTAAAAAAATAGTAGCACTGGTAAATTGTAACCATTTATTCCAGTTATGCGCATATGATAAACCAGCCTCACTTTTATCAATTCAATAAATTTCTTAATGTAACATATTTTCTACATTTCCCATTATTAAAATGCAAACAATATTCAAAAAGTTTAGAAATCCACTTTTATGTCCTAAGCACAAGTCTCAGCCATGATTCATGAAACATTCAACTAATCCATAAAGTAAAATCATTGGGCTACAACAATATACTGTAAAGAAAGAGATAATGTACCTTCAAGCAATATGTTTCTAGCATCCAGAGGATCACTGGGAAGCAGTAACATCTATCATCATGTAGGACACAATTAAAGAGTTTCTAAATACCAAGGGAAATGGGGAAAAAATAAAAAAGATGGAGGAGAGGCTTGAAAACTCAAAATAGATAAAGACGAAAGCGGTTACAAAACGATGAGAAATATAAAGGAGAGGAGATTAAAATGAGCAAACAGAACACAGACTTTCAAGAGAAATGTGATATTCTGCACGTCAATATATAACGAGAAGAAAGTCTTATGAATGAACATACAACAGAACAGACTTAAAAACTATTAATTAGGATTTTGTAGATTAAAACACAAGTCACAGACATGACAAAATAAGACTTTGAAGAAGTTGCGGTTTGCAATGCAATATCAAAGTTAAAAACAAACCTTAATCTTTTCCTCATGCTCTGCGAGTTGCTTGGACAAAGAGTCAATTTCAAAAGATATCATTTCCACCATATCCTCATCGTTGTCATCATCCTTCGCTAAAGCTAAACAACAATAGTTCAAAAAAAAAAAAAAAAGCAATCAATAATTCAATATTAATCAATCAACCTTCAACTTCAAGTACCTAACCTAAGTTAGTAGAGTTCAGCATACCTTTGGTTTCTTCTAGAACCTTCTCACACTCTTTAAATCTCCTGTACGTGGACACAACCTACACCAAAAGTAACATTACACGGTTGCGTCAACATGTAAGGTTTGATAGCCCTGAATGTGAGTGAGAGTAACATAAAACTAAAGCACCTCATCAAGCTCTGCCACTGATTGTGCTAACTTCTGGTACTCCTTTGGATCAGACACAACGTCTGGATCCGCAAGCTTGACCTGAAATAGTGAAATTTCAGCTTTGAGACGAAATTCTTCGCAGAAAATGGAAGTATAGTAGCGCGAAGTGGCATACATACCGATAATTCTTTCCATGTTTTCTCAGCGGAGTCGAGCTTCGTTATCAGATAAGGTTCCTGAAATTCAACGCGAATAAGGAAAAATACGATAGCGGATTGAACGAGTTGTTCTTTGTTTCGGTGACTTTGGTGACTTACCGCCATGCAAACGATTCTTGGAGGTGTGAGTTTGGTGGTGGCGCGTCTGGTAGTGAAAGTATGAAGGGACCGGTGTCGCATAGGGAGCAGGTCGCGGCGCGTGGAGCATACTCGAGCTGTGAAACTCGCCGTTAAGCTATTCATGGCCACAGAGTAACCGGATAGAGAAGCGGAAGGCACGTACATTGGTACTACAGAGTACAGCAGAATGGTGGTACTTGTTTGGGTTGGTGTTTGGATGAGATGAGATGAGGCGCTGGTTCGATTGGGTCCTTTTGGGTTGGGCTCTATTGTTAATTTACTCGGCCCGAAATGTATTGGGCTTAGATTGGTTATATGCAATGCTATTGCTATTCCATTTTACCTTTCACAGCCTCTCCGTTTTTCAAGTTTTTACCTAAATACCCTTTATTCATACACACCTTCGATAAGGATTCGGGTCAACAGCAATCGTTGAGCACAATGACATTATTCAACGATTAATAATCACTTTGGACAAAATCCCATCTCACGTAGACAAGATTAATAGCCTTTATTAAATATGTCTCGAATTAGAAGAACATTGGTAGCTTCTCACTGAATTCAATTGTTAGATGGTAGACAAGTTATATTGTATGTGTTTGCAGATTTTAGACATTCGATCCTGTTTAGGGATGTTTAACCCTCAAGCCTTGGTTAACTTGTTTGATACTAATTATTAGGCTACCTTAGTTTTTTGTTTTGTTTGCTTTTTTTAAGGATTGATGTTTTCTTTTCCGGTTTCACGTTCTCTTTTCAACTAAATGCAGAGTTTATAATGATAGTTTTTGATAATGAGATTCTTATGTATTATTTTGGTTGGTATATACTTTAAATTTTCCTTTGAAAATGACTTAAAGAGGGTGGTTTTATATAAAAATTGTTATTATTAAAAAAAATTACAAGTACTTTGAATAAATAAAAGATGTTGATGACGTTGTTATTATCATGATTGAAGTAAGGCAATTGTAAAAAATACAACACTTTTTTGTTATCATTGACATTAATCATTAAAATAAATAATTGATGGAGGATCCGATCAGGTAAATTCGTTAAATGTTTAATTAGACCCGTCACGCATGCTTATATTACAATAATGATGTCGATGATGAAATTTGCTTCAACATCCCAAGTTTCTTGACCCGGCGCGTGGCACATGACTTTCTATAGAGGAGGCCCGTGTTGGGCCCAGACATATCAGCTCAAGAACACAGTCTTGAATAAACAAGCCCAACCAATTTTTTACATAGCACTGGTTTTGACAAAAAAAAGAAAACATTTTTCTATAGATTAATTTTTTCTAAGCACTTGTATATAATTAAATCAAAGTTAAATACTAGTGCAGGAACAAGGTTAGAAATTGAGTGCGTGTCCCCACTCTCCCATAAGTCTTAATTAAAACATAAAAGTGTGGGCTCAAATGTTCACGCACATCATCATGTGGTCACCTTCTTTCCACACTGCACTGATGTCTAATTATACAAACAACCCTCTTCTTTCACTCTGCATCCCAATCCCAATGTGTGAAAATAAATAAGTTTTATTTTTTTAACTTTTCAGATGTGTCTATCTCATTTGTTCGATCTCTAACAAATTGATTTATGGCAGCAGTAGAGAAACTGATTTATGAATATTTTTTTAGAATGAATAAAAAAATTTCTCAACTTTAATTGTCTGTTTTATGATAGACCCATTAGTTTTCATAAACTTTAGAAAGCATGAACAAAGCTACTTTTAAGTTTGAGAAAGGAAAAACAGAAAGGTTTGCTTTGACATGACTGGGTTTATTATTGAAGAGATGCAGAGACAAATTACAAATGAATACATATGGGTTTCCAATGTCCCCAGACTCAGTACAAGAATCTGCATTGCCTTTACCTTATCCTGCAAATCAAATGATCAAATATTATATCTTATCATTAATTGAACAAAAAATTCAGTAGTGAGAGAGAAAAAAAACTAAAATGAAATTATGCTTTGTTTTTTTTATTAATTCCCCGGACCCTAAGTAAGAGTACAAAAAACAGTAGTGGCTACCTACTACAACATCATAGTTGTGCTTTGGAAACTAATTCTGAAGGTTTGATACACCTGGTCCACTTTGAAGTTAGATTCCTAATCCAAAGATAAAGATAATATGGGATCAATATTGACGTGAAGGAGGAAAAGAGTACAAATTAATGAAATTATCCTAATTTTTTGTCTCTTTTATATTACCCATATGATTCTAAAGATGGTTGCATTTTTGGCAAGAGTTTAATTGCAGAGTTAGTTAAATTGGATAAACTTTCCTTTCTATTCTTTTATTCTTCGTACTTTCATTTCATATTGTCGAACATAGCAGCAACTAAATTTACATAATTTTTTAAAGTTCAGAAATCAAAATCATTAATATATAAATATCGGATTATGATTATGTTTGACAGAGAATATATAAGAACAGGAAACACAGATTTTTTCTTCAAAATTTAATAGTGAGTATTTCATTGTTTTGATTACCACATGCATGGATTATTGAGGCATGCATTCGACAAAAGAAATTGATGGCCTCATGATGACGAACAAACGGACGCAGCCTATGATCATGATTCATCCAACAGTAAACAGTTGTCACAATGAGTAATTGTGATAACTACTTCAGTATCATTACCTGATATTTATTTATAGTTTAAATATATTTTTAGTTAATTTGAGTAATATTTTTTTTAAATAAAAAATCATTTTTTAATCATTTAAAATTTTAAAATATTTTTTTAGTCTTTCTTTAAAAAAAAAATATCAAATAAATAATAAAATATTTATAATTTATGTCAATTTTTTAGTCAACATAATTTGACTTGTAACATTTTATATATTTGTAACGATTAAAGAATCATCACAAATTATAAATATTTTATTTTTTATTTAATATTTTTTATGAGAAGAATTAAAAAAATATTTTTTAATTTTAAAAGACTAAAAAATACGATTTTTTATTTAGAGGATTAAAAAAAAATATAATATATATTCAAAAGATTAAAAATATGTTTAAACTTTTATTTAATTAAGAATATACTACTTATCAGTAATTACTAAATAATAGAAGAATTAATAGAAAAATATTGTAGAAATATTTAAAATTATTCTGTATTTAATGCATGCATGTTAGCTCACATTGTTCGGGACAATGCACTTATAAATTGCACTGAGTTATATTAATTATAGAAATATTCTTTATAACATTCTTATAATATTAATTTTTTAAAATAAATACTCTAATTCATCAATCATATCATACCATCTATCTCATACTTGTAAAAATATCATTACTTCTGAAGACATTGTCGTAAGTGATTGATAGATATTTTATTTGTTTTAAATACTTATTAAACTCTATTATTTTATTTTATTTTGATTTTTTTAAAGTTTAAATATATTTTTATTATTTATAATTTTTCTGTTTTAATCTTTTAAATTAAAAATTATTTTTTTAATCTTTTAAATATTATAAATATCATTTTTAATTATTTTATTCAAAATTATCAAATAAAATATAAAGATTTTATAATTTTATGACATTTTTTGAAATCGTCAAAAGTTAATTTATTATTGTCATCAATTATAAAATTTATATATTTTTTTATTTTTTTTAAAGAAAACAAAATTAATTTTAATGACTAAAAAAATAAAATTAAAAAAAATAAAAATATATTTAAGTTTTTATTTATTATATCACCTATTATTATCGATTTTTTTCTTTTTTCATTTCGATCTCTTATATAATACCCCGTATCAAATACGTGATGGGGTATCACCAATCAATTTTGAATAAATTATTTGTCAACTTCAATTGCTATGGCACTGAATAAGCTCCAATCATACACTGTGCCTATCCTACGTCAAAATAATTATTCCTTTGCCTCATATTTAGATATTTGTGCGTGGGTTCAATAATTATTTTATTTTATAAATCGTTTTTTTAAAGTGTACTATATGTTTTAGATTTTTTATTTATTTATCTATCATTTTCAAAATTTAAGATAAGATTATAATTTATCTATCATTTTTGTCAATTATAATTTTATTTTTCACTTAACTTATTTTATTGTTTAACACAATTTGGATCAACATCAATCATACAGAGAAATGAAATTAGGGTATCCGGAACAAAAAATAGGATGAAAGACACAATTTCAACTTTGACTTTTATATTTTGTTTGGGATCGAAATATCTAATTTTTTATGGTATCGAAATATCTAATCTAAACAATAAAAAAATTTACTCTTGATCGAATTTGACAATGATACATGCTGCATATGTAAATCCTAAATACATAAAAAAAAAAGAAAAAGAAGGTAGAGTACGCTCTCCCCGAAAAAGAAAAAAAAGGTAAAATAATATATCAAGCATATATAAATCGTCTAGTGATAAAATAGGAAAAGCAATAAGATATAAGAAGTAATCATAAAAAAGGTTCAGGTTGGAATTTCATAGAAAATATAAATAAAATGTCAATAATGACAGGAAGATAAATAAACAAAAGACGTAATAATTAAGATTGGAACTGGAAGCTTGTATATTTAGGACATGCTAAATTTCCAACATTGATAGAGCCACTCAAATTTCTTATACTGTACTATTTTTCTAACTAATTAACTTTTTTATTTCTTATCACACACACTTTTCTTTTTCATTTTTCCATCTCTCTCCTCTCTGGCTCTCTTACAAAATTACGTTATATGAATGCAGCAGTCCTTTTAAAATGTTAATTTATACACGCATTTTAGGTGAGTGATTATTGTACTATCACGAATCGCATTAGAACATGCAATCCTACTCATTCTTTTTAATTTCCACTTTAGCAAGCTTTACACAAATATATTCTTGCTTATTTTATGCCATTCTTTACGTGGATATCTTTAGCTGCTACTATGCCATCATGACAATTCATAAAGGCACTGTTACCCTTGTGGATTCCTGCTCCTGCAATTTCTTAAGACAAAAACCATGTAAAAAGAAAAAGCGAAGACCACTTATACCTTTCACCGAAAAGTGCTTAGCACACAGCGTTTACCTTGATTTAAGATTGTAAAGTATGTTTCCAAGGTCATATTCTCCATCCTTCAGGCCTGCATGGCTTCATGTGACTTACACTTTACTTCAACTTTCTAGTGAAAGAGAAGAGCCTCAGGCTCATGAAGTGGTCCTAAACAGTTTTGATTCTTTCGATTTCATCTGATACGTTTACGTCCATAACATAGTCACACTCACATCACTAACAGGGTACAATTCTTTGGAGGGGTTAGTGCTATTTAATTTGCAGAATTAGAATTATCACACATGGGAGTGGTAACTGTTGGTGAATTGAAGCCTAGCATTTCAGGAAAAAGGACCTTTCGTCCAAGTTCAAGCATACGACATGCCACTGAATGGTAATCTTCTACTTCTTAGCATCTTCTGCTGCATTTAGTGTTGATTGCAACCATACGTGGGACATTTAGATACATTTGGATTCCATGTTTTCCAATGAACATAGGTATATTAGCCTTTGAATTACTAAACATGTGGATCAACTGATACTGAGTTGTTTCTGTTTAGCTGGTGATCTCAAGTTCAAGTCCTAAGTGTACAGCTACGCCAGCTTGAGGAAGTCTACCAAAAGAAAATATTAGTCTCTAGAATCTTAATTTTCTCATGCATGTATATTTCAATCTTCCAAAATTTTCTTATCTGACATAGTCACAGGCTGTCCAAATTTATGGTAGAAAACAACACTTTAATAAGGATATCATGGTATGGGTTAAAACGGTGAGATTGGTAGATAAAGATGTAATATTGATCCTTGATGTAGTGTTTTTACCCACCTGACAGCGGTATGGTGCTGCATGGTGGTGAATGTTCAGATCTCATCTGCTGTCAGCAATGTGAACGACAATTAATGTTTGTCTGTCAATTATTCTCGTGCTTTTATTATCTTTAGGCCCTAAATGATGTAATAGAAGCTCACCGACTATGTAAAAAAATGAAAACCCTTTTGGCTGCACATAGACCAGACAGGTGTTAACATCAACCTGACCATACTAGAGTGGCTAGCTCCAATATTGATTTCCCCTTCTTATCTTAGGTGTTCAATGATTTGAATTCTTGGGTTCCACTACAGTGACACAACCAATTAGTCCTGAAATATCAATTTGAATTGAAACTCATGTAACCATGTTGTGTCTGCAGTAGTAGTGTAGTGTGCCTATTTAGTCTTTTGCTCAAATTCTGTATTTATTGAGTTGGGGCCAATCTTACCTAAGACCTTGACATTGGGAGATTAAGTTGTCTTTTGGGTTGTAAAGAGCACATGGCTTGAGTTCCAATTGTTACATTAAATTGCAAACACATGCTGGTAGCTAAAGGTTATTTCATGGTCTTTGATAATTTAATTTTGGTAATATGTATGCCTGCAGCAGAAGCAATTTCTGCTTAATGTTGAAATTTCCATGTTCCGTGTCATGTAATGATTCAGCCAGATTTGTTTTTTGCAGGCCTATATCTGACGTCTCTAGTGATCTTACCATCGAAGTAGGAGCATCAACCTTCGCACTTCACAAGGTAAAGGAAAATTAGCTGCCATTCTGATAAGAGCCAGAGGTTAAACATTCAGCATGGTTTTCTTATATTTTTAGTAGTTTGATACTTTGGTTAATTAATCTATGCATCATTAGCACCTTTAAGAGAATTTCATGCCCAACATTAGTCCACTGGCATATTTGACTGATAAGTGGTAACAGAATAATGAACATAAATAACTATACTATGATTTTTAATAGCTTCTACATATGACTATGTTTAAAACAAGAAAAAGGAAAACTAGGAAAAAGGAATATAAATATATAATTTTGTGGTACCATGAGAAGATTTTCACTGCGTACTAAAAGTGTAGCAATTTTTGCTCTAGTTTCCTCTGGTTTCTCGGAGTGGAAGAATTCGGAAGGTGCTGTTAGAAGCAAAAGATTCAAAAGTTTTACGCATAAGTCTCCAAAATGTGCCAGGTGGTGCAGAGGCATTTGAGCTAGCTGCAAAATTTTGCTATGGAATCAATGTTGAGTTCACCCTCTCAAATGTGGCTTTGCTACGTTGCACGGCCCATTTTCTTGAAATGACAGAAGAATTTGCAGATAAAAACTTAGAGGCCAGAGCTGAAGCATATCTAAGGGACACAGTGCTTCCTAACATATCAAGCACAGTATATGTTCTTCACTGTTGTGAGGCTCTTGTTCCCATATCAGAAGAAATAAAACTTGTGAATAAGCTAATCAATGCAATTGCAAACAACGCGTGCAAAGAGCAGCTTACAACTGGTTTACTAAAACTAGATCACACTTTCCCTTCTAAAACAACCACACCAACCATCATGGAACCAGAAACACCCTCAGATTGGTGGGGGAAGTCTTTCAATGTTCTTAGTCTCGAGTTCTTCCAACGAGTTGTGTCTGTTGTGAAGTCAAAGGGACTAAAACAAGACATGATCAGCAAGATTTTGATGAACTATGCACACGGTTCTCTTCAGGGGATTGGTGGTGTTAGAGACCCCCAAGTGGTGAAGGGAAGTCTTCATGACTTGGAATTGCAAAAGAAACAAAGGGTGGTTGTTGAAACCATAGTTGGGTTACTTCCAACTCACTCAAGGAAAAGCCCGGTTCCAATGGGATTCCTCTCAAGTTTGTTGAAGGCTGCAATAGCATCATCTGCATCAACTCCTTGCAAATCTGATTTGGAGAGGCGAATTAGTCTACAGCTTGACCTTGCAATTCTTGAAGACATCTTAATCCCAACAAACTCACCTCAAAACAACCACAACACAATGTATGACACAGACTCAATTCTCAGGATCTTCTCTTTTTATCTTAACATGGACGAGGAGGATGGCGATGATAGCGATAACTACATTGATGAGAGCCAAATGGCGTGTGATTTTGACAGCCCTGGATCTCCAAAGCAAAGCTCAATCATAAAGGTATCCAAATTGCTGGACAGTTATCTCGCTGAGGTAGCACTAGACTCAAACTTGTTGCCTTCAAAATTCACAGCACTTGCAGAGCTGCTTCCAGATCATGCACGTATCGTTAGTGATGGACTCTATAGAGCCGTTGACATCTTCCTTAAGGTGAAAATTACTCCCATCATGTTTTAACTATTATTGTTTGTTGTAGAGTTGTAGTGATGAATGTGTAACTGTTGTGATATAGGTTCATCAAAGCGTGAAGGAGTCAGAGAGGTACCGGTTATGCAAAACCATAGATTGTCAGAAACTGTCACAAGAAGCATGCAGCCATGCAGCACAGAATGAGAGGCTACCAGTGCAGATGGTGGTTCAAGTTTTGTACTTTGAGCAAATGAGGCTCCGCAACGCGATGAATGGAGGAGGGCACAACCAAGTCTTCTTTGGTCAGTTCCCTCACCGTTCAGGGAGTGGTGCAGGGAGTGGAGCCATTTCCCCTAGAGACAACTATGCATCGGTGAGAAGAGAGAACAGAGAACTGAAGCTAGAAGTTGCAAGAATGAGAATGAGGCTCACTGACTTGGAGAAAGACCACGTGTCTATGAAGCAGGAGCTTGTTAAGTCTCACCCTGCCAACAAGTTGTTCAAATCATTCACCAGAAAACTCAGCAAGCTTAATTCTCTGTTCAGGATTAATAGCATTAAGCCAATTGGTGGCAAGGCTTGTTCAGAAACTCGCTTCCCTTTTCCAAAGCGAAGACGCCACTCCGTTTCATGATAACGTAATATACCATGATAACGTATGTACAGTATGCATAAACATCGCGTGATTGTGTCTATTTTCCAGTCAATAGTTTTTATGCTTCTGACATGTATGTTGTGTTCAGTACTATACTATCATTGCCCTGCTGAACTATTCCAAAATGGGATGCTCAATTCAAATAGCACCATTCTCTGTATCAGAATTTTAGTATATACACACTTTATGAGACATGAAAAATTTCGCTACCAATTAGCACCCAAAAGAATTTGTTGTCACTTGATTAAGGCTTAATAAGATAATATATGCGTGATGGCCTAGCAATACCATAATTATTAACAGACACGTGAGGATTGAGAAAAGGAAGGGAAAGTAGTAAAAAAAATGTCTTCACTGGAGTAAAAAAAAATCATTTTACTGCCCGGTATAATTGACTAGAGTAAAAAAACATGTAAATTGTAATAATTATTTCCAACTCCGTTTTTACACGCACGCTATAATAATGTTATCTTCACCTCTAACTCTCTTAAGTTTTTATATCACTTACTAGATAAAAATAAAATAAATAGAGTCTTTAACATGCAAGAAACATGAGAATTTTCTTTTCTTTCTTGTTTCACTGTTAATCCAAACAAAAACATAAAAGGGGAATGTCCATGAACCGGCCCGTATATCGCTAATTGTTGGACCATACAATCGCGTTGGAAGCCCAATCGATTTCCGGCCCAATGTGTAAAAGTTGAAACGACGCCGTACGAAGCAAAACATTTTGTTGGATTAGGATCATGCGTGTGTTTGTTGCAGTGTAAGGACGATGAGGTTGTCAATGGCAGGGTTTCGAAGCTCGTTGCCCTTTTCCGCGCTAGTAAGGTAGGTAACTAACCCACCTTCTTTCTCCGCAATTCCTCGCGCTCTCCATTATTATAATATAATTCCTTTTCGCTTATTTTTTACCCAAAGAAAATGATTAGGGTTCCGTTCTGTGAACATCGATTTCTTGCTTTGTGTTTGTGACAGACAGGTTGAGCAAGAGATGGAAACCGTGGTCAAGGTACTGCAGCCTGGACCCTTGGGAATCATAGAGCACAAGTTTTCCGGTGACGAAATTCAAAAGGCTAATGCCACGGTTTCTAAAGCAGTGGCCAATTGGCGAACCAATGCAACTCTGGAAGCCAATGATCACATTTTAAAAGACTACATTCACAACAAGTGAGCCGAATTTTAGTTCCAACCCCTCAAATTTTGATTCAAGGTTACTTCATATTTTAGTTCCTTTGGTGTGTGTGTGTCTATTTGTATGATCGTTGTTCAGATGTTTCAGTTTCAGTGTTGTAAATGCTGGTTACTTGATTATAAGTTTGTATGAAGTAATAATTCAATAATATCTGAACTTTGGATTCAGTTGCATTATTTTGTGTTGTTGGGGTTGGGTTGGTAGTTGGTACACATACATTGCAAGTAATGTTAATCTTGCTTTTGACGATCTGCCCTTGTTCGGTGTCAGCAACATTGTCTTTTTATGTCACCTTTTTCACGTAATCTCTTCTTATGGAGCAAAATTTGAGGTACTTTAGTTCTGAAAACTATGTTTCTTGAATAATGACTGGCCCTCTAATAATTGATTTAAGAATTATGTGTCGATGATGAGAAGATCAATAATTGATTTTGATATACTTGGATGAATAATGCTAAGATGAGTCTTTGGAGAACTTTCTTTAATATAGTCTTTTTGTGATTGGTTGAAATTTATTCAAAATCACAAATTCAGGTGGATCCCACCACGCATTTAATTATTATATAACCTGAATTTGTGATTTTCAATAAATTTAAAACAAATCACGGAGAGAGTATGCTAAAGAGTGTTTTTGAGAGACTCATCTTAGCATTACTTGTAATTGTATTGTATGAGCATGAAATATCAACAATTATTTTTCTTATCAATGACTGGCTAGCTAGAATTGCTTAGTTGCTCCTTCCAAAGAAACCAAATCCTATTCCAAGTTATTATGTCACAATATCCCTTTTTTGTTATCGTTGTCTTTTACAAATTTATTTATTGGTTGCTTATTTACTACTAGTATTTGTTAAGGATAAGAAGAATTGCAAGAAAATGAGACATGAGAAAGTTTTGTTTGTTTGTGTGCAGTTTTCTTCATCGTGTTTTCCCCTTTTTATTTTCTCAATGTTGATCGGAACACAGGGTTACCGAAACCTTTTACATAGAATGTGATAAGCGTCAATTATTGGTAAGCCTTAAAAAATTAAGTGTTTACGTTACTGTTTGATATTTTGACAGGAAAGAAGTTCCACTTAGCTGACTAAGCAGTCAACCCTATGATAAGAAACGATGTAATAAAACACGTCAAAAGTGCACTAAAATTGCTTAAAGAGGTCGAACTTTTGTAGAAATCTATTATCTTGTGTTATCTTGTTTTTCATATGGATTTTCTCTAGTCCACTTTTTAAACTTGCGTAAAGCTTTCGGTGGTTTTGTCAGCTAAAGAAACCACACTGTTTGACATGAAAACGTGTTAGGCCTAGTGAACACTTCTTTTGAACCCGAAGATTCTGGCTCTTAAGTTTACATGTATTGGAAATTACTCAATCTCTTAAGAAACCAAACTAAAATAACATTCAATTTATAGCGTTTGCCTCTGGTCATCGTTTATTTCATACATAAAATTTGTAAAAAAAAAAACACATATATAAGAGTAAAATCTTGATTTTAGCATTTAAAGCAACATATATCTTATGAATTTAGTCTCACGTAAATTAATTTTACAATTTCATCTTTAATATTTGAAACTTTTAATTGTTTCCTCCAGTATTTATTTGATTTTATCAATGTAATTAAAGCAACACTGTTTATCGTTGTATTTATGAGGGGTGATTAAATTAATAATATATATATTCTTTTTACCAAAACAAGGTTATATTCTAATTTCTAAATATAAACAACTAAAATTCAAATAAAGTGGTCAGACAGATTTTTTAATAAAAATTAATCATTAAAGTTGATAATACTTTATACAACAACCTGATTAATAATATATATAAACAACTACAGTAAAGATATTTTAACAAGCATAACTTTTTCAAGTTCAATTATTTGTTGGCATATACCAACCCGTGTAAAACATAAATAAAAAAGGGACCTTAGCATATGCGGTTCGAGAACTAGTATGGTATAGAACACAAAAACTAGTGCAATGCTAGTTCTCGGCATCGCAGTGGGGACTAAGGATTCCTCGACAGCAGTTTCTGCTTCAGAATTGACATGCATTTTTTTATTTTTTTTACCCCTGACCCTGTCTCATATTTTAAGGATATCCTATGTATAAAGATGGAATATTTATGTGAAAAAAAGTTGTGGTTATATTGCCTCCTCTAATCTTTGCGTAGAAACTGCTGTTTAACTTCCTTATTATATTGTTAGGCTTTTTGAATATATATATTTTTTTGTTAGATATTTATACGAGAAAAAAAAAGTAAAAAGATAAAATAATTTGAGTTTGTCTTGTAAGTTAAAACCAACTTTTACGCTTCTATAGAAATTCTTTCATCTAATTTATTTTACCTTCTCACTTTCTCTCCAACAAGTATTCGTGAAATTTTATCTAAGACAGGACCTTCATTTAACTTGTTTCGATGTATTGCAAACAAAGTGGTTCTCATAAGCTATACACGTTTTTAGTAACTTTGATAAAAAAAAAAAACATATTTAAGAACTCTTGATGATGAAGTTTATAATTAAAAAAATGAAGCACAAATAATATTTTTGTCATCTTTAATTAGTTGATTGCTACTATATACTGTACATCTACATTAATTAGAGCTGGGCACATAGACATATTAGACTATATAATTAAACTCAACACAATAGTGTACTACTCTAGCTACATAAAATAACCTCACTAGGGCCGTTTTAATTTCAAAATTCATGTAACAACCGTATTCACACTTAAACATATATATGCACTCTCTGAATACTTTAATCTAACAACCGTAAATTTTTACAACCAGTCTATTTAATAATGTTAAAGTTTGGGATTGATGCCGTCAATGATAGAGTTTCTTTGAGTTGTGTTGAATAGTGATGTGCAAGAACACCTCATCTTAGATAATAATATAATATGGTAAAAAGACAGAGATAAAGAAATAAAGACTGACAAATGCTTGTTTATAATAGATGAGTATCCAGATATCATTATTCGATTAGTATTGTTTGCATATCGTTGATTATAGTTATACATACGTGAAGCCCAAAAAAAAAGTTATACATCTCTGGAATTGATTTAGTGCACCTAAAATTGATATGGTTATACATTACATGACATGGCTATCACCATATATGGTTAAAGCTTGGTTTGCAATATACAAAAGAGTGCTGTTCTGCTCCACAAAAAATAAAAAAGACAAAAGACAAAAGAAAAATGGAGAATACAACAAACAAGCATGGCTAGAAGCTAGAAGAAGCTCTACATAGTACTAAACCGCCTCACACAGCTTTGAGAAAATTAGAACCTCTAATTTGATCATATATGGCTATTACCATATAAAAATAGCTTTGGCACCAAGAAGCAATTGGGCAAGCTTGTTTTGAACATTGAGTTTGATGAGTTCATCAGCACCACCTATGAATTGTTGTCCTATGAAGACTGCAGGGACACTTGGTTTGCAACCTAGTTGAAGCAGTGCTCTCTCTACTTGTTGACCACTTGCCATTTTGTCAACCTCAATAACTGCAGGGTTGGCACCGAAGCTGTGTATTAGAGCCTTCACTGTGTGGCTCATGCAACATGTGCTCTTGCTGAATATCACCACTGGCTTTTCTGCTGTCAATGTTCTTAACACATCCATTACTCTCAGAATTGTGTTTGTGTTTGTGTTTGATTTGCTACGTGGAACTTGATATCAAGTGATGGCTCTATTTATACCGGTTTGTTACTTGTTGCAGATGGGATTGGCTAGTTAGTTCCACATAGAGAGGAATAAACATCTGTCTGATAATAAAAGAATATAAACATTTAAAGTTGTGTTGTGTGCGTCATCAATGAATGGATTCCCAAAACCTGCACGCCTAGTGTAGCAGAAGTGAGTTCCATTTGAATTGATGAAAATGGAGTAGAGAAGAATGATATTATATGTATGAAGTGAAACAAGATATGATATAATGCACACTTCAATTTAATCCAATCAATACTCCTCTTTTTTCCTTTTCTAATTTGGGCTGTGAAACATACCCTACTACCAAGCTAGGCATTGCTGCCATGTTGAACCGGTAACTGGTATAGCACTAGTTTTATTCCATTGAAATTATTTAAATTATTAGGAATTAAGAAATCTTCTCAAAACGGTTGTTCATAAAAAAATGAAATAAAGAAATTCAAACTTATATCTATAGAAAAGGTTAAAGTTCTGAACAAATTCTTAATCACTTGTGTTGTTGATTTCTCATTTTATTTGTACATGAATATTTTAAGAGTATTATTATTATTATTTTTTTTATGTTTCTCTTCTTATTATATTATATCATCTAGTATATTTATATTTATCACTTGACATATAATTCCACAAATATTATTCTCCCTCCTATGATATATTTGTTTAAACAATGGAAAAATGATAACTTTATTCTATTCTATTCTTTTTACTTCATTCTGGTTCATCCAATTTCACCTATCATGGGATATCTCTATGTTAGAGAAGGCCTAGTTTAGATTAATTCCTAACTTGGTTAATTTTTTTATTTTTTTTATTTTACATGTTCACAAGAAGGTTAGATGAAAAAAGACTATTATTTATATATATTGTCACTTAATTTAAGCCTTTAAGATAATTTGACGTGCACGTGGTTTCAGGCTATTTGCTCACGCTGCCACTCGCCGACGCCTGTCCCGGTACACACTTCACACTCACTTTATGAAAATATTAAAAGCAACAAAGATCCATCATATTTCGAGTTCAAATGTTAAATATGTCTAAACTCCTTTTGGGTTTAGGTGTCAAGATAGAAAAGGAAAAGAAACTGTTTAACAAAACGATGGATTCCCTAATAGACAATGTATCCAACCCGAGTTCTTGGCTGTATTATTTAAGCGTGAGACCTTAGATTGATCATTGATATTGATTATTTAGAATATTAGAAGTAGTACATTCAATTCAATTCAATTGCATTATGAAAATTATTCCAGTAGTAGGATAAATTATCTCAACACTTTTTTCCTTGGAGATGGAATTTAATTAATCACTAACACATTAAAAAGTATATATCATAATTTGACTTCCCTACTCTGTTTTTGACACTATCGACAGAGGAGCCGGGTTTATCCAATCCAATCGATAAGTAGCAACGTGTTATGTTTTCACAAGATTCGCACCACAACCGAAAGCTGAGTTGAAACTTCAAAGATTAGAAGGAAAAAAAAAACAATACTAATTTATTTATTTATTTTGTTTGGGCAGATGCTCTAATTTAAAGGTAATATAATATACTTTTTTTTGGCCTTTGATTTCATGAAAATCTATATAATATAATGGCCGTACAGGAATGGGGGAAAAGAAAACGCTACCTTTTGCTTTGGGAACGCACCAAATTTCCCCTTTTGGCAATTTGTATTCCTATAAAAGGGAGGAGGAAGATACTAGGAAGATTTTCTATAATCTTATGCATAAAGCTTTTGATTTCTATTTAATAAATTGTAACATTTGGACAGGCTTATTGTCATGTAGGATTCTCAATTAGCGGGTTACTATTTTAAGTGCTGTATAATACTGTACTCAACTCAAAAGTATTATGGATGTAGGTAGGATTTTATTGTTTGCTTAATTGGTTCCTAAATTATTTTTTAGGAAATTATCTTAGATAAATATGACTTAGGGATACATGATAATCCTTTCTCAAGCATCTTTTTTCATAGGATGGAAAATAAAAATCTTACACTCTGTTCTTGAAAGTGAGAAATGTAACAAAAACAAACTAGCAAAGTGATTATCTCTGCAGAGTGTGAAGGGGGATTGAAATATAGGAGGAAATAAAAAAAAAGGTGATGATTGATTGATTATTTATTTGATTGCAAAAAATACAAAAAGACATAATATGGCTGAATGCGATATCGATTTAACTTTGCATCAATGGGGATATTACTTTTGTTGAGAGTTGAGACAGATAAGAGTAAAAATGAACATCTATGGTATTTAGAGATTATTCGTAATCTTTAAGGAACAGAATTTTCCACGTGCCTGCAAGTCGTAGAAACAGCCCTTGGCTCCTTATGTCCGAGTTGTGTATGTTCCATCAGTTTGAATAAACGGCTCATGCGTAAATCAAAGGGTCATTTGGTTTTATTTGGTCCTGAATTGATCAGCTGATAGTGTTTTTATTATCTGCATTCTGAAATCTGGACAGAGCGAAAAGTGCATACATTGGTCAAATCATGAGATTTATCTTTAACTGAATACTTAACATTTTAAGGAAAAACAAAACTCATGTTTTCGCAAACTCCGAATAATGGAATTATCTGGATACAGGAGCAAAACCTGTCCTTTTCAATCTGTTGTTCAGCATAAATTCTTAGTAACCTATCTATGTCTACATAATTTACAAGAAAAAAATCATAACATTTCATTACGTAAAGATTAGCAAAGATCATGACAAGCTTATTGTTAGGATATTTAGAATTCATTGGTTGATAATTTGGGTAGAAAAAGAGTGAAAATACTGTGTAATAAAAAAGAGTATCCTATTAAAAAATGGAGGTAGGTTAAAAAAGAAAGGACTGAAGGAGTACTCTGTTACAAAATGAAACTTAGAATATATATGTGCAATGATAGTTACTTTACACTTGCTTAGCATGGTAAAAGCACAAGAATGTTGAAACAGAGTCCTAATCCTGATGTCCTGGGTTACAATTTTTTTTATTTCTCTCTTTTCTCTTTCTTATTTCTTACTAATGATTTGTTTGAATTTAAAACAAATAAAATGATAAGTATATTTTATATACATGCCATGAGATGTGTAATGTGTATGAATCACCTCTCTACTCCGCAAATTTTGGCCATGCCTAATGCCTATAACAGGAAACTCTCCAAACTTAACCATGAGCCAAAAGCAAAAGCTTTATAGTATTATAATAACTTTTCCACCTACTTGAACAGAATGATGATTTACTAATAACTTTCTATTGTAATATTTTATCATCAAGATTAGGACATCTCACTCCTCTCAAGTTAATTAAGATTTTGTTCTCCGACATCATTCTATCAGCAATATTTAACTAGTTGACATGATTTTTTTTTCAAAATCTTAAGAAATGAAAAAAATGGCTGGTTTTGATAAAAATGGAAAGATATGAACCATAAAAAAATGGATCAAAGGCAAACAAAAGGACTAAGTTTTCGTTGTATAAATTATAAAAAGAAAAGGCAGCAAGTGATTGGTGCATAATGCATGATGCAGAATAAACTAATTAAGATTATTAAATTAATTTATTTTTAATTTATGAATATAATGATAATTATGTTAGTGGAGGTCAACACTCAATCAATTTAGTTGTTTCAAAGTGAGGCAAATGATAAGTTATGTGTTCACTTATTATATGCGAAATATATTGACCAAAAGAATATTCTTCACCTTAAGAATTCCACAAGCAGCTCGTATGTTTGGTCCTCTATCATGAAAGCCTTATCTCATCTCAAACAAGGTTTCACGTTTAGGATTGGAGACGAGGATTGCTCCTTTTGGTTTGATCCTTGGTTAGAGGAGGAACTATTGTATGACATGGTAGATGAGGTCCATGAAAGGGACATGCAATTACGCGTTAAGGATGTCTATTTTGATGGCTATTGACACTTTGACGTCCTTACTACAACCTTATCCCAAGACATTTGGAACACCCTTCCGTACTTGTTTCTTAATCCTTCTATGCCGGATATTATTAGGTGGAGTACATCTAGCTCGGGAAGGTATGATACCAAGTCCGCCTATGCGTGGTTGAGCCGAGAGCCTGCTTTTCATCTTACCTATGCTGAGTTCAGGTCGTGGGTATAGAAGTCCAAGCTACCTGAGAATATTAAACATTTTATTTGGCTCACCTATAGAGGGAGTCTTCCTACTAACTCTTTCCGCTTCATGCGGCATATTACTACTGATTCTTCTTGTTGCAGGTGTAGAGATGCCAATGAAACATGGATTCACATCCTTCGCGATTGTCCCTATGCATGTAAGGTGTGGCAATACATCCCGATTGCAGTATGGTCTTGATTTCTTCATTGATGATGCCGCATCTTGGCTCGAAGTAACATTTAAGGAAATTTTCAGCTCTTATTCGGCATCACTTGCTGGATGATTTGGCGTGCGAGGAATGATGTGGTTTTTAACGATATAGTTTGGTCAGATTGGTATATGCATAACCAGATAAGTTCTCTTTTACATCTAGCAAAAGGGACAAGCTCGACCAATTCGACTAGCTCATCCTCAATAGATAGGATATTGGTTAACTGGGAACCTCCTCCGCAAAACTACATCAAGATCAATACGGACGGTAGTTCCTTTGGTAATCCTGGCTTGTCAGGTTTTGGTGGCGTTCTACGAGATTTTGCAGGCAATTGGATCACGGGTTATATGGGCAATTGTGGTTTTACTTCAAATACCACCGCTGAGCTGTGTGCTATTTTCCATGGCATTAAACTTGCCCACACAAGGTTTCTCTAATGTTATTTGTGAGACGGATTCCACCACTTCTTGAAATTCATCATTGAAGGGCTCGACGTTGTTCATCTTCATGCAGGTGTGGTTTCGGTCATTCGTGATTACGTACAACTACCTTGGAACATTAGCTTCAAGCATACACTTAGGCAAGGAAATAATGTGGCAGACATTCTTGCTAAGTCAGGAGTCAAATCCTCCTCCCCGTTTATTTTATTAAATTCTTGTCCAGCTTCAGCTTGGAATTACTTAGTTGCTGATACTTTAGGCACTCTCTTTTGTAGGCCTTAGTGTCATTTTTTTTTTAATTTCTTTATTCATAAAAAAAAAAAAAAAAGTGAGGCGATCCTATGCGTATGTTAGTAATATCTCTTTCAAACTCATGTGTATTGTGAAATAAAAAGCATACTTTCCTCAATAATGTTGATTGTATTTATAGGAACTTAACATTAGTTGGATACTTTGTTTCTCAGTTGCGGGGCTAAAATCTCTCAAGGATAATATTCTCAAATCGGAACAATATCTTAATTAATTTCCTTATCTTTAAATATCTATATTTACGATTTATTAGTTTAAGTTTTTTACTATTACTTTGGATTATATATAACTTATAAATACTCTTTAAAAACTTTATCTAATTTAAACTTTGACATAATTAATATTATTCTTATTAAAAAAAATGCAATGGGAGGAATAGGAACACTATATATATATGTTGATGTATGCAGGAAGTATACCCTACCAAAGTAAGCATTCACGTTACTCATTCTGCATCATTCATATTTCATATTATGCATTCTATCACCTAATAAAAGAAGAGAAAAGAAACGGGAGTGGAACAAGTAAAAGTTTATGCCGCATATTATACAGTATATACTGTAGTACACCATCGTAACCACGTAGCAGGACTACAAATTAAAATCATGACTACAAAACCATCTTATTTAATTAACGCAACTATATATGTTTATGAAGTTATGATGATCAGTTTGGTCTTAAATCCATATAGCCCCAGCATTCTTGAGCAATGGAACTAACTGATTCCTGACATGCAGGCTCATGATTTTCTTAGAGCCACCAATGAATCGTTGTCCTATGAACACAGCAGGAACACTTGGTTGGCACCCCATTTGAACCAATGCATTCTCAATCTGCTGTCCATTCGCTATTTCATCCAGCTCATGAACGGTTGGATTTGCACCAAAGCTACGTATGAGTGATGTCATGGAGTGGCTCAAGCAACATGTGCTCTTGCTGAATATCACCACTGGCTTTTCACCCACCATGCTTGTGATCACGTCCATGCTAGCTAGACACAATATTGCAATATCAATTAATACTCAAGAGAGAAAATACAAAGCATATGCTATAACAAGAGTTATTTATAAGCTTGGCTTGGCTATAGCTTCACTGAAGGGTTATTTATAAGCTGAATTCAATGGACAATAGTGTATTGTCGCCTTATGATAGAAGAATAAGATCGTAGAAGAGTATTCGGAGGATTCTTCTCGATAAACTGTCCTTTAGCACTGTACTTCATGTGTTGTAGATAACAACTTGGCTATAGCTAGCTGTTAAGGTCGTCAATCTAATGAATCAAGAATAAGATTCATGCTCGATCGTAGTGCATGAAGCATATTTTATTTTGTCAAAATAATGTACTATTTTTGTGCAACATGCATGAGAGATCTTATCACCATGATACAGTGTTATTAATTAGGAGCCACACAACTTGATGTGTTACTTATTAAGCTACGAGGCTTAAGTAACAAAATTCAATTTGCTAAACGGATTTTTCTGCATTTCTTGTTGTATATATGTCTGTTTATTTTGGAGCATCTGCTATGAGGTTGAAAGTAGAAGTGGGCCTAAAACAATATTAGCAACTTTATTCATTACAAGATTCGTGTCGTGGCCCTTTTCTCAATTCAGAAAATTAACTTGAAAGATGATAGAAGTGATATTTAGGAAAACAATTAAATGGTTAAAAGTGCAAGATACGGAACCCCTCATTAACGAGAAAATCAGCATCCTACATAGTGGCCATGCAGGACCGTACAAGATGTTGGTGTCGTTCATATATATTACCTTTTACTATAGCAATTATATCCCAATATTAAAATTATTTAAAAGTGACAGGATATGGTAAATTTTATTTCTTTCATCTCTTTGATTACACTGAAAACTTGGCACTTGTGTTATATATGACTCAGCAACGTCAAGCAAATGCAGCTGAAGTATGCTTTCTGTGGATTATTAATATATAATTTGCATATACACGTTTAGGCAATGACCAACTTGCATTATCAACAATATTATGTAAAAAATGACTACTATAAAAACTGATTGCGATAAATTTGGCCTCTAGTAACTTTCTAAGTAGACTTCTTCCTGTCTTGCTTTGTTATCATCTTGGTTCTTAAAATGGGAGGAATAAACAATTAAACACAGACATATCATCAAATTATTCTGTTGTACCATTTGATTATGAAACCAGAATGTCTCACGATAATGCACGATTTTCTCCATGTATATATGTTTCTATACATAGTGTATTTGCTTAAGCAGTGATCATCAATATGGAATTTTATTCCAATCCTTAATTACCACTCAACCATGCATATTGTAAATCTACATGTGGGTGGTTTGATAAGACGAATATATGGAAAAAAGTGGCTGAGAAAGAGACAAAGATATAAAAGGAATAAGAATATATAATAGTTGTGTGGACGAGCGTGACTAGCAATGAATACGAAGACGGTTTTCAGCATACAGACTCATGCATTAGCATTACAGATTAAGGAACTTAGATATATATATTATATATCTCTGCTTGTTCCGACCACGATGTATATGCTTCAACTTTAACCCTTTCCTAGATGCAAAGAGCTTGTATTATATTCCTTTGATTAATTATGTTTCAACATGTTAAAAATATATATGGTCATTAATTCTATATGGAAATCTAAAATTATCTATGATCAGTAAAATCATCACTTGCATTATTGATAACAACGGTACAATATGTGCATGTCAACTTCATAGGATTCTGTAAATGGAATCTTTATCTGAGTACAATCTGTTTGTTTTCTTTTTATTTTCTTTCACGTGGTAAACTTGGGGCTAGATAATAATCTGTGAATCAATACTGGTATTAGAGAAGGAAAATTCCTTCTAATTACAGGCAATTTGCTTAAATTTCTCAAATTATCAAGAATTGAAAGTTTCATTTCTTCATAATATCTTTTAGTTACTCAAAATAATGCCCAATTCATTCAATATATAAACAGTTCCAGAGTTTGGGCACAAATAAGAAATGACAGCATGCATTTTTATGACATGTTATAGTGGCAAACGTAGAGATTGTTGGTGTGGAATATATAGTTTTCTACTGGGCAGGGAAGTGTAATTGGTAAAATGTAGAATGGCATGTTGTTATTTTTTTTCTGAAAATATTACCACTGCTTGAATTATTTGAATTTATGAGTATTTTTAAAATCAAAATCAATTTTTTTTACATTATTAATTAAAATTAATTATACCTTTCATATAAAGGAATGAAAGGAATAATAAACTCATCATTATAAATTGATAAACCGGACCAGTTATTCAATTTCAACGTGATTAGTACCAATTAAGAGAATTGCATCTAAATAGGCTATCCTGTGTCAAACATAAGTGAAGATATTACTAAAACGCTAAAAAATAGGTAGATGCCAGAAGAGCTTTTACATAATCATCCAGAAAATATCAATTACAGTCGTGAAATGTACAGTTATAGTCACTTAAAAATCACAACTAGGGTTTCATTGTTTCAAGAGACCTAAAGCCAAAGGTCCGGCTGTAAAGAAAAATGATAGAAGGCAACAATATGATAAGCAAGCATCCCTATGATGATATTATATATATGCCCAATTTGATCATGTTGGGACCACAGAATTGTAATGCTCTCCTAGCCCAAAAGCATGCTTATGATAAGAAAGCATGATACTTGAATTAGACAAGGCAGTGCCACCATCAGATTTATTATACTCTTTGCCCATCTCCACATCTGGGAAGGACCCTGAAAATATCATAATATGCTTCTTCAAGCAGTGAGTCAAGGCACCAAGCTCTAGTTGTCCGCCCCATGTAGCTGTGGACTCCACTTCTTTACAATAATTTTCAAACTTCTGAGCAAGTGATTCATCATCAGAATCATCTTCAATTAAATTCTCTGACAGGAAAAATGGAAGGAAATCAGATGTATGATTTCTCATATAAGCAGCCACCATTTCTCGAAGTTCTTGGTATGTATAAGGAGATGTACCCCGAGAGAGGAGTGCAAGCTGATCCTCAACAGCTCTATAAAGACAGTGCCCATCAGGCTTTATTTCACAAACACTCAAACCAAGAGGCTTCAACTTCTTTTCCAATTTCTCGTTCTCAATCGCACGATCACTTATAATGTCAGTCTGCTCTGCTTGGATTCTCTGCTCCCTTTCTACTTCTTGTTGAGCTCTTTTGTCCCGCCTCTGTTTGGCCTTGCTGACCTTTGTATTTTCAGGTTGACTAGCAACAGATACTCCAGCTATGGCCTTCACCAAACTGTCCAAATTGCTCTTTTCATTTCCATTACCACTGTTATAGCCTAATCCAGACAGTTCTTTGGCATGTTTCTCCTTAAGCTTAGCAGAAAGTTGAGAAACCTCTTCCTCCACTTGCTTCTTCTTAGCTTTCTGCTCAGCCTTGCTACCTCTAGCCGCAGCCTTTTTCATCTCAACTTCTTTGTTCTGCAGCTGTGATATCTCTTTCCTGAAAATATGCAAGTCGGGGAAGAATCCACATAGCATGAGAACCAAAAGAACACAACATAAGTAACACATACCTTAACATTCAAGTCACAATAATGAAATGTAAACCGATAATAAACAGGGATTTAATAAAAAAATAATAATAAACCAAGTATATGGAAAACAAAGTACACCATTAACGAGTAATAGCTGTCAAGTGTCAACCATGCAAAACAAATATAGCTACCAGTAGTTAGTCAGACAGTTTATTCTATCAGAGTATGGCTGTGTTGGTATGATATTTCAAGTATCTTCTCAACTAATAAACTTTAAACCATATAATAATATTAATGCCTGATTTTATTTACTTCATGGCTGTTGCCAGTGGAAAGTGGTAATTGGCAAAAGTTGTTGAGAAGCCAAATGTAGAAGGTGCTAACCTGAGTAAATGAAGTGATCCTTTTTATTTTATTTATAAAAAAATAGAAGAAAAAGTATATTAAACTATTTGAAAATCTAAAGAACCTAACAGAAACTCTTGATCACCATGTTTTCTTTGATATCTTATTAACATATAAATATAATAAAAACTTTAGTTAAAAAATGTAATTTATATAAACAATAGTTTTTTTTTTAGTTTTTGCATTCGAGGAAGGTAACATTAGTGGAAGTTTCAGAATTGTTAGTTCAAAAAGAAACTTAGGTTAAAAAGAAAGGGAGAAACAAGGAAGGTGAGAATATCTCCAAGCACTGGCTCAGAAGAACAAGACAGAATCCATGAAACACACCTTAAATGTAATTACAGAAACTTTTGTATGGTATTGTATTCTAGGGTTGAGGGTTAAGAAATATGTTGGGGAAGGTTTTGAAAATGGGCATGCCTTCCCATGAAATACAACTTAAATTTTTATACATATATACTCCTGTTATTCTTATGAAGTGTGAATCACCTGTGCCGTGAAAGAATTTCATCACGAGTTTCGTGCTTCTGCTCAGACATTTTGTCTGAAATCACTTCTCCGTGTCCCTGCTCCTCAATTTCTTGGGTATCCTCCATTGGAGCAACCCTAAAATAAAATGAAATGAAATAAAATAAAATGGGAACATTCTATAGTGATAAGAAATCATAAACAAGCTAATCATCATAGTTAGAAATAAAATAATGAGGCCATCTAAAGGAACCAAAGAGATCTTCAAACCCTAGTAAAGAGATCTTCAAACCCTAGTACATTATTAAAGTCTAATTATCCAATATCTAACTCTTGCAAACATGACTCACAACACATGGAAGGTTCAGCGCATGTTATGAAGACATAACAACAAGTTCCTAAAACTAGACCAATAATCATTGACTAACAACTCAAAGTACATAACACCAGTTAGTATAGTGCTACAGCCTACATGTAGTTTATTGCAATCTTAGACATGTTTAAACAACTAATTCCAATTGAAACTTGTTCATTCATAATTCTAATTACAAGACTTGTGATTTTCATAAATACAAACTTCACATCAGAAAGGGTAAGGTTGTCTCTGGGAACAGATAATAAGCACAAATTATATTAAAATTTGTGAACATGTAATCAGGGTTTCCAACTACAAATGATGTGGTCACACTTGGGGAAATCCTTCCTCAATCAAAATTAATTACTAAATTCCTGGGTTGAGGCAGAGCTACATCCATTTGAAAGACTATATTTAACAATACACAAAATAATGGAAAACATGAAATTTCACAATCAAAGCTATTAATAATTAAATAAAAAAACACAGTCAAACCCAAGAGTTTTTTAGAGAGAGGGGTGTGAAAATACCAAAACCCTCAAAATTGAAATATGTAGTCAGAAAGCTATTCTATACATCCAGACTTCTTAAAAGATAAAAACTTCAATCAAAAATCGAAAAAGAGTAGTTCATGGAAGCATTTGCAAACGTTTGGGCTACAATACGAAATTACTAACTGATATGGGAAAGAAATGGAGTGTGTGGCATGAGTCATGAGTTAAGAATAATAACAGTAATGAAAAGAATAATAATAAAAAAAAAAAACAGTTATTCTGTGCAGAGGCGGAAGAGGTTGGAAAGAGAGGGTGCTTACCTAGCTAGCGCCTACGGCGGAGACGACGACGATGATGTTTGAGTCTCTCACAAATGACTAACACAACACACAGAAACAGAAGCAATGGTCGTGGGCTGGGTCCATTTCAGCTCACTTGGACTTTTAGGGTTACATGGCCCATCAAGAATTAAAATAATTACATTTTTTTTTATTTCATTGTTAAACTAGCTTTTATAATTTCATTAATTTCTTTCAAACACGTACGTGATATGTTATAGTTTTGGGCTTGACCAGTTATTTGGACATTTGCTATTTGAATTTTGAAATATACGTGTCCATTCTAGCTTTCAAAAAAAATGTGTCCCACACTTCTCGGCTGGTTCGAGAATTGTGTAGAAAAACTTATTTAAAAGAGTTAATTTATTCTTGTGATATAGTTTTAGGTTAAATTATTTTATAGATAATATTTTTTTTAATTAGATCTTGTGACATAGAGGTTAATTTATTTTATTATTTGATGATAAAAATGATAATTTTATATAAAAAAATTTATTATATTTATATCTATTGTTATATCAAGAGGTGTGATAGTAATTTATCAATTTAAATATTTTATTATTACTTTCTTTTCAAATTGAAGAGAAAGAATACTAGTGTGAAACTTGTCTCATTTTTCTCTTTTTCATGTTTTCTTGTGTTCCAAGGGAGGAAAGTTTTTTTTATATATATAATTGTGCTTTCTCTTCCCTCTCTTTCTCTTCCCTACTTTCCTACTTTTCTCATTAGTTTAGAGAAAAAAAAAATTATAATTTGAGAGCTTGTTAAGTACACATGTACCTATTAAGTTAGTTTTTTAATGGAGTCAATGCTATTCAAATTGAATAAAATTATTATTGACAATACAGCTTTCTCTCCAATTTTTTGATCAACTCTGTATTTAGGACTCCATCTATTAAATTAGTTTAAAATACACTGTGAATAATAAATTAAAAGTTAAGAATATATATTTTTTGTTACATAAAAGGTAAGAATAGATGCTCACTTTAGTAGAGGCTTATCCCTCTTGAGATACAAGCAGAAAGGCCACCCCCCCTTTGAATTTCTATGAGTATCTTTTTGCTTAGCTTCTAACGGTGCCGAAGTTTCTACATAAAACTTGAACTACGAGAATCGATGGCGACCATTAACATCATTTTTGTAAGAAAAAAATAATTTAAATTTAATCATACTTCACCAACAGTATAAAAACTGTAATTTAATCACTGATTGATATGTGCAATAAAGTTGTTAATTTGTTCAAGAAACCATAGCAATATTAGTGTAATTTGCTCAAAATATTTAAATTAATGGTGCACGAAAATTTATATAAAAAAGAACACAGAAACGGAATAATTAAAAACTTTAATGTTTTGCATAACGACTTTGAAACAGTTAAAGAATATTTAGATAACCGATTTGGTCGGTTTCTTTAGTTGCCTAACTACCCAGCATAAGATCTAATAGACACAGTACTGCAATCCAACCTTTAACCCGCTCCACTGCCACTATTAGACATGAACAACCAACCTACCATGAAATTATACCTTATCCTTCTAGTAAATAAATTCCTGCTTTCAAGTTGACATTCTTCCTTGAGTTGATACTATAAATTGATGTGGAAGAATCTAAAATCCCTTTAATTTGGATTTGCTTTCATGGATGGATATATGTATACAACATACATGATTGCTCGAAGCCACGTAATAATTTATACCAAGAAGGGAAATCGATGAAATTGAAATCAAATGTTAACATACACCACAATTTTCAAGAATCTCTTTCCCATACCCAAGGGCCAAATACAAATAAGATTACCGGACCTTGCACCACTGTTTGTGCATTGCATGATTCTGATGCGGGAACCAAAGTGAAAAAGTGGAAAGAATTTGGATAAACTCTTATCTTTCCTCACATCAACCTCAGTCACAACTCACATAATACAGATTCAGAAATAGAACCAAACCACTGCCACATAACCACATGTTGCAGAAGTTGGTTAAATAGCTTGAAATTTAATTAACATAACCATTTTCCTTTTTTCTTCTTTTGTTACTCCTTTTTTATGTTTTTATATATCTTAATAAATAAATAGGGGCAGGGGCAGGGGCAGGGTACTCCTCAGCCCCACAAATCCACAACACACACACATACATTAAGGTATGGTCTATGGTAACCTTATTTATAGTTAACTATGCAAACAAATGACACTTGGAATTCGTTTCCACTTCTGGGACTATACATGACTTTGCATATTACTAATTCTATTGGATTCCATGCATGCTTGTGATAGATTTTGTGACCGACAACGCAGCATTAATTGGTTTTGTGCCATCTGCCTTGCCTCAGAGAAGTTTGTTCATATTATAAACATTAGCAAATTAGAATAATAATGTTTTTGATGCTGAAGACATACAACCTAGGGCGGAAAGAGTTTTTATTAGGCTTATACATAGTTACATTATATATAAACTATACATTGTTCTTATTCCTGCGTTGATTGCTGGTACGGACGGCCACCCTAGAAGATATTTGAATTATCGGGTTTTACAGTTTGATGCTAAATGCAAGTTGTTCATGGCACTGGCTGTGTCACCATCGACCAAATTATGATCAAGGGGCACCTACTCCTCCCTTATCCAAACAAATATCTCAAGAGAACTTTCTCTCTCTCTTTCCTATCCAATTTAACTATAATTTATTTGTTTCCTATGCTTTTCTAGCTTATACAATTAATTCAATCCACTATCCCTCACCAACAACTAGTATAAATAAGAGGGTGATGAAATCTCAAGGTTCATCATCAGGGCACAACATACATACATACATACATACAAAAGCCTTTGCACACAACACTACTACTCATCTCTCATTTCAACATGGATAGAGTTAAGGAGTTGGCATCAAAGAAGGCTGCAGTTATATTTACTAAGAGTTCATGTTGCATGTGTCACAGCATAAAGCAACTTTTCTATGAGCTTGGAGCAAGCCCAGCAGTTCATGAGCTTGACAACGATTCCTATGGGAAGGAAATGGAGTGGGCTTTAAGGGCTATGGGCTGTAACCCTTCAGTCCCAGCAGTGTTCATTGGTGGCAAATTTGTGGGCTCATCCAAAGATGTCATTTCCCTCCATGTTGATGGCTCTCTCAAACAATTGCTCATGGATGCAAGAGCCATCTGGTTTTAGTTTAGTTATAAATAAATTACACTATATAGAAGGAACTCTGCATATATATGCTATAATTTGCAGACAGTGTTTTGTTTTAATCAGGGACACTCCTGCTTTTTCTTCACTGTCCTCTTTCAACTGTACCAAAAAGAAGTCTGTATAAAAACCATAGTCTTCTTTGGGGGTATTTTCGAAAAGGCTAATTACTCTATGTCTATTAAGTTGTATGAAACTTGATCATGTGGGAGAAAATGGCTACATGTGGTTAATGCAAGTGTTATTAATTTTAAGTTTAATCACACACTTCGATCATCTAATTTCGCCATAACATGTTCCTCTTGCATGTATAAGAGGATAATACATAGTCAATTAGTCATTAAATCACTCTATTGCGGGCAAATTTGCTGTCGAATAATAAAGTCCACAGTATTGTTTTTAATCAAAAACATAGTATTCCATCAAAGTCTCATCTGTTTGGTGGAAAAAGGAATGACCCCCTAAGTTAATGTAAATATATCATCCTATTACTCCAAGTGTTAGATACGCAAATCCATCGTATACAAGAAGACATTCATGTGACACTATATAATTAGAATTTTTTTATATAGAAAATCAGATAAAATAGTTTGGACACTTAAAACAAGTTTCGAGAGACATCGATAAAAAGAAAGTTTCATTATGAAAGAATAGATTATATAATTTTTAGTCATGTAAATAGGAAAAGAAAGAGGCTAAGAAGGACATTATGATAAATAATATATAAAAACTGTGCTCTTTAACCAAGCCAAATATTATCACGTAATTAATGAGATAAGACTAATTTGTTATTGTTGTTGTGTTATTTCCAAGTAGTTTTATAAGGCATAACAACTAGGTGTTGTTGATTCCTCACCGCTCAATATGGAGCACCAGGTGCGAGGGACAATAATCAAGTAGACACATCACTCAGCGATATATATGTTGGCTCAGCTGTAGAAATATTCAAACTTTTTAGCGAAGAACGTGCATGGCGAGCCTTCCTAACCTTGAGAGTCCAGACAAAAAGGTAATGCAAGCACTTTTTATGTCTCCTTTATTATTCCTCCCTATCCACAAAGCAACATATATTAATTTTCCTGTGTGTTTTTCATGCGTATGTAGACTATATATGCTAAGGCATCATTCAATTTCTAAAATAACTTATCTGTAGTAGGAGCATGACGTGACAGTCAAGCAACATGCGCAATGACAAATAATTTATGTCTCCAAATTTGTTGTGTCAATTAGTACATTACATTTAGCTAACTCACGTGCTTGTGCTATGTATGTATTTGTGCTAGCACCTATATACCCATGGATAAGAAGTTGAATTCTTTTGTGGGTTGAATCAATGGTTGTTAATTCTTCTCAAAATGGAACTATTTATACTTGTATAATATAATGTATTCCATACACACGTGAGACACTATATATATACAAGTGCTGCATCTACGTAGAGTTTCCCTACTCGATCCCAAAATTAAACTAAACTGCTTCAGTGTCAGAGAGAATCGCATAAGTTAGTGGGTGCAACACCAAGAATCTTGCAGCCACTGAAAAAGCCACCTCATCAGTGTCTCATTCTTTAGGCATAAGGATTCAAAGCGGTTGATTGTGAGAATCAGATATAAATTGACCATTCACCAGCTGTATTTCTGATTATCATTTAGAGAGAGAGAGAAGCATTTTATTTTTTAACCTTCATATATAAAATCTGTACAAGTTTAATAAATGGTTAGTATGTGTGACACACACACGTCTGACACAGGATAATTGCATTAACTTGGTCACAGGAAGATACTGTTTTCATTGTTTTTATGTTGAATAAAAATCTTGGTACTAGATGATTTTGGTCTCACAGCTAGTCTTGCAATTGAGGCATATACGTGTAATATGTCTTCCAAGTTGCACCACCGAATAAGATCATACGGTAAGTTGGGTATCTAAAAAGCACAACCTCTTTTGAACGTGCTTTTGCTCTTGCACAAACAAAGGGGTCCCTAAGTTGTCCCTATAAATAGTCTAGTATATCAGCTCATTTCAAATAACCTCAAGCTTCATATAATTTTCTATTCCCCAAATCTCCTCCTTAGACTGCCAACCCAATATAGCCATTGGATCGAATTCAGTTTGGATTCGGTCTGATGGTTTGGGAGTTCTAAATAAGTCTAAGGTAATCTATATTCTAAACACACCTCTTCAAAGTTTGACTTTTTCTTTTCCTATTGTGTTACATTTATTTCTTTGTTGTGTCAGGAACAGAATTGTGTACATATATATAGGTGCTTGATCAGTGAGTGTATCAGCATGGAGAAGGTGTTGAGGTTGGCATCTGAAAAGGGTGTGGTGATTTTCACAAAGAGCTCATGTTGCCTCTGCTATGCAGTGAACATTCTGTTTCAAGAACTTGGGGTGAGTCCTGTGGTTCATGAGATTGATCATGACCCTGAAGGCAGAGAAATGGAGAAAGCTCTATTGAGGCTAGGCTGCACTGCTCCAGTCCCAGCAGTGTTCATAGGAGGGAAGCTAATTGGATCCACCAATGAAATCATGTCCCTCCACCTAAGTGGTTCACTCACTCAGTTGCTCAAACCTTACCAGGCTTAGACTTGAAAAAAGAAACAGTTTCTCGTACCTGCTGGAAGAATAAGCCGCTGGCTTGAATTAGTAGAGTAGTGACCATAGTATTGATATTCTAGTGTTTTATGTCTCAAGTGGCTCCTAGCATTTCATTAGCTATAATGTAATCACATAACTATTCTTAATGAAAGTTTGATTTATATACTTGTACTACAGTCCTACCTAGTTATCTGATTATGATATCACAAGATGTTTCCCATAACAAGGGGTTAATTAAGGCTAATAATCTTTCTCAAGATAACATGGGATACTAGTACTATAGTATAGTAAACCCTGAAAGTTTCTTCCTTAATGCATCTCATAAAAGGATCAACCACCTTTCTACCTCCTGTCTTTGTCCCTCTTTCTCCAATATGTTTCAAGCAACTAACAGTAATAATATTCAATAGCCTTCAACTTCAAGTCATCCTAGTAAAATGAAAAAGTATCTGCAGACACTTGCTTTGAATATGTGTGTGTGTGTGAGTCTCGTGTGTCCATCCTTCCTTCTGCATCTTGTGAAGAAAATATTCTCTGAAAAAAGATATGTAAGCTGCATGGTAATTGACCAAACACAAACAGTTAGCATACCCATTATGGTTTTGCCTGTCTCAGTCTTCCCAACCATTATATGGGTCAAAATCAATGTTTCTATCATATTTTGCCCATCCTTCTCATGTATTCCATAGTGAAGAAGGGCTTCTCTACCAAAAAGTTATGTAAACAAAAAAAAAAAAACAGAATAAATAATATATTCGTTGATACTGTTATTCAAATCACGAACCGTCATATATAATGGTGAGTTTGATGACTTAATAATAATTACCTTAATCATACAGGAATGATTTTTGATTAGTTGGTAGTGCAAAATCTTTTACATTGAGTGTATACCTATTAAACTAAAATTAAAAAGCACTTGAAACTTTGAAAATTGTTTCTGAGAGGGAGAATAGAATATTGAGGCAACATATAGAAAAAGAAAAAAATATTGTGCTGGCATTAACTTTTCCATCTCTTGGCGTTGTCCACAAATTTAAAAGTTAACAGGGAAATTCTCGTCTTTTTCTGATCTAGTGCTATGGATTCTTCAACTTTATCCCAAGATAAAGAAAGGTATTACATTCCTTACCTTTTTTTTATCGTGTTTATTTTTATTCTCTTCTTTTCCCTCCCCACAAACATCAGTCAATATCGAATTGTAGGGAAAGCATACTCTTAGGCTTAGTTAGCAAAACTTGAACCAAGGTCATAGCAAGAGGTAGTGCTGTGAAATTAATCCTGCATTTATACAAAAGATCCTTCCTTAGTGTTAGTTTAATTAGGTATATTGGTGAGGAAACTGATGGTTATCACTTATCAATTCCAAATATATTATGAATGATCTTCTAGCTAATCAGTCCACACCACAGTTGAAGCAATAATAACACCACAAGTATAAATATAATACAAGTAGGGAACAGATTTAAAAACATATATATCGAGGTTGCTTTTAAAAAAATAATTAAGTATCAAATCAACTTTCCTAACCATGTCTTGTAAATACAGAATTTCCCAACTACATGGGAAATAAGTATAACTGTCGGAAGTTAAATGGACGTTTGCTGAAGAACCAAAAAGTTATGTAATAATTAGAGACAGGTAAATAAGGGCATATATTAGTATCTATCAGGTTGAGCATATTTCAGTGGCCTAGAATCAGCTGAGATAAGATAACTAAGGGGTGCTTTTTTCGCCTTATCATCGATCACTGACAATCTAACTTATCAATTTAGTTAACAAGAAGAATTAAGGTTTAAATTTAATTTGATAAAAATATTTACCTTTATCACTGGTATTCAGATGTATTACGTCCACCTTTCAAGCTAAGCCAAATAAGCTCGATTCTATTTAAGTCACAATTTTCATAGCTAGCCCAACAACTTAAAAGCACGTTTGAAAAATCCGTGGGGAACCCTTTAAATGTGCGTTGAACTCAAAAGCAACAAAGGGTTCATTTTGCAAACCTAGATTTGGAGTCTCGGAGTCTCCCACATAAGACCCAAACATGCACTAAGCTATGTTTGTATTATAGCGTTTTCGTTCTCCAATCCAACTTTCCTAGATCCGTTATTTTAAACGTTAAGACTTGTAGCTTTAAAATAAAAGTTAGCCGTGTTTAAGATAAATGATTGGCAAACACGCATTTAATCCATTTTGATCGCCGTAATAAACTCTACAATAAAAGAAACTTGTTGTGTATCATATTAATTCGTTGAAGAGATTTTTTCATGCCCATCTTTCTGCGACGCTACTACTCCACATCTGAATATAAGAAAAAAAAAATTGTTTCATGCCAATTAAGAAAGTTAGTTAACAGTAATTAATTGCAATAATTTTAATTAAAAAAATAATTCATTTTCTTAAATTATTATTCATTAGAATTTAATGTAAGAAAATAAAATAATCATTGAAATTAAAACTTTTATTAAATTGAGGATATTCTAGAGATATACTTATTAAATGAATTAAACTTAGTTGATTTTTTTTTTTTGTATTTAAATCTAAGATCAAAACAATTTTTTGCTTATATTCGATTTCGGAAGGAGTATTTAACTAACTTGGGTTGTATAACATTTTTTTATTTCTTTCCTTTTTTATTACAATTCTTTTATTTTTCTTGCTATTTACATTTTACATATATATCAACTTCAAATCTTAAAAAAAAAAAAAAAACTCAAAAAACGTATTACTGAATCCGTGCAGGCAGTTGGTTCAACAACCGTATTTGTGTTTTTCTCTTTCTCTTTTTTAACCTTTATAACTGATTTCTTTTTTTAATAGGCGCAATACTTTACAATTTTAACAGGACATCGTAACCACAAGCCACAAAACACAGTAAAGAAAAGAAACGAAGCAAACAAAATCGAGTCTGATTCTTTATTCAGATTCGATTGTTTGGCAAGACAAATCGCTCTCTCTAATACACTATCCCAATTCCCATGTCATCACTGATCTTCCATTGAAGGCTTCTTGATCAGGTATTGTCAATTCTTTAAACTCTTTCTCTATCTTTTTTTTTTTTTTTTTTTTTTTTGTGGAATTTCAATTTTACTAAAGCCTTGTTGAAGAGAAACCCAAGGCATGTTAATAAAATCGAGTCTGATTCTTTATTCAGATTCGATTCTTCGCTTTGCATCATTCTAGGGTTTCATTTGCGCTAATTGCCGTATAACTACATTCTGTTGACTAAATTTGTTATGAAATCGAATAATCCCAGAGTTTATCAATTAGTTTTGGTTTCCATTTCTACGGTTTTGCTTAGTTCCGATTGATTGAACCAATTCTAATGTGAATCCAGTGTGATCTGTGGGAATCCGATCTCTCTCTTTCTATTTGGTCTTAGAATTCTCTATAAGGACGCACAGACATATCTCATAAACATTGTTTGGAGAAGCAATTGGATCATATGAGGTGTTCACTTGGTTGTATTGGTTCTCTAGCTGTCAATGCAGATGTGCCATTTTCGCAAGCTTGCTATAATAAAGAAATTTCCCTCACAATCACACAGGTTAGTTTTGTGGATAGCATGCTTGCGTGCGTGCATGATAATTTCATTCTTTATGTTTCGGGATTTTGAAGAAAAGAGGTGGTAAACAGGCATGTTTCAGTTTCTTTGATAGTTTTATTGTGTGTAAATGGATTGGAGTTATGGCCTTATGGGAATGAGAATTCATTTGTAGGTGAACAAGGCCAGACTGAATCCTTTGATCCAAGGAAGCACTGTTTTGCTATTGCATAAGCTTGGAGGAGGTGGACACAAGCTATCATGGCTGAAGGCAAGAAGGAGCCTATTGAGCTTAAATTTCGCATATATGATGGAACTGATGTAGCACACAATACCTATTCTCCATCTACGACAGTTGGTACCCTTAAGCAAAGGCTAGTTGCTGAATGGCCTCAAGGTTTGTCTTGTTGTGGGGGTGTGTCTGTATATAAGATTTTCTTAAGACTTCACTACCATTTTGGTTCACTAAAAATATATCTGGCAACAATTTGGTCATTCAAAACATTTGTGGGATCAAACTATTTCCCCAAAGACTTAAATTGGCATCAAAATGATTCAAATTGATGTCACATGTAGGACTTATTTGATCTCACAACTTACAAGTCTTTGGATCACCAAAATGAATGATGCCAAGTGTAAACTTGAAAGACGGAAATGCAACTTTTATCTTTTTACCAATTCTGTATCATGTTGATAATTTGTATTTTATTTTATGTTGGATCATTGTTGTTAAATATTTTATACACATTGTATTTTTTCTAATAACTAATTTAAAACATACATTAGACTTATGTTTTGGCAATTGACTGTAGTATGTATCCACCTATATTTTTTGCTGCATGGTTGACAACAACAATAACAACCACGTCTGTCCCCATTATTTTAGTGAAGCATAAATTATTCAATTTAATATTTGGCAATTATTTTCTAATATATTTATCACTCATTTGTTATAGAAATGTGTGCTTTCTGTGTACATTTATCCTTTGCTCTACTTGTGAGTCCAATACTCCAATCTCACACATTCCACTAAAAAGTGAAAGAAACTCCAGCCTCACACATGATCATTCTTGCAGAGAAATGTCTTGTTTTCCTTTTCCCTCGAATACTTGCACATGTGTATGTCCATCTTTTTCTTTTCTTTTTTTTTCTCTTTTATGCAACATGTTTGCCTTATCTTTCAGTGGAATCTTTCTGTTTACAGGAAAAATAGTTACACCAAAGTCAGTAAGTGACTTAAAACTTATACATGCTGGTAAAGTTTTGGAAAACAACAAAACTCTTGGTGATTTCAGAATAACGTTTGGTGACATCCCTGGGGGTGTTGTTACGATGCATGTTGTAGTACAGCCTCCAGTAACTAAAAAGAAAACAGGTTTGCTCTATCTTTTATATTTCAACAATATTCTATAAATATACCAGTCATTAAGTAGGCAAAACTGGCTAAAGAAAGAAGGCATAAGATTTGAAGGATCATTACACTTGTGTCTTAAGGTAGAAAACCAAACAATTTATTATCCAAACTTTGTCTTGTACTTAAGCAAGATGATCTTATCTTGTGTTGCTTGGCCAACACAAACTCATGGTATTCGATCACAAAATTTGAAAATATAAACTTAAATTATTAAATATGCTGTGTGTATTTTGTACCCCCAATAAGTACTAATTTGGATGCATTTAAGATAAACCAATCTTAACAAGTACTCCTATATCATTAACTTATTTATTTATTTTTGTAAATTTAGCATTTCATTATTTCATACAGTGTATAGTTTATCTCTAATCTTCGTGTCAAATTCTGTTGATCTGATCTGTATCCCACTCCCTTCTTTGCCCTATTTCCTTAGCAGGATAGAGAAGCAAAAGATGTATAACAGATTTTTTTTTTATTATTTCTATCAAGATAGTGATTTATTTCTTATTTTGTGTTGCACTAATTGTTTACAAACATAGTAACTTTTGTTAAAGCATGAAGTTTTTTTTTAAAACAATATAGTAAATACATAGATGAATAATACATTTAAAAGATTAAAAAAAAAAAAAAGTCCATTTTTATGACTGGTTTTATACTTGCATTACGACATAGATGCATTTAGTGACTTATATTATGTTGCCTTTGAGACATATGATGTTTCACAGACACAACAAACTTAAAATATTACCTTATCTTTTTAATATGCTCTTCCCTTGTGGTTACCTTGCAGAGAAGAATATGGAGGGCAAGGAAAAGATAAATTCATGCTCATGCACTGTGCTTTAGTTTTAGGAAGCATACCTTGCGGTTGCCCTTGAAGATAAGGTTACATTTGTCCAATTTTTAACACTGGGGATGATGGGTAGACAGTGCCTATCCAATACCTTGTGGATACCTTTTTAAGACATGTTTGGCTTTGTCAAATTGTTGTTGCTTGCTTCTTTTAATGTTCATTTCATTTTTAGTTATTTTCTTCGGAGTGAAATAAGATATTTACATTGTAAAATTCTGATCTCAACAAGTACAATAAGAGTGTTGCAGGGCATATAAACCTTGGTTATATGCAACAAGTCTAGATCAGGCACCCCAACATTGGATGAATACATATTGTTTGACAAACCTTGGCTAAGCACCAATTACCATTAAGTGTACCGCATCACCTTTTAATCACACTACTCAGCCAACAATGTGTCTTTTTATTTTATTTTAACTACTTATTCACGGATACCGAATCGAATACATATCACACTTCCAGGAAATTATTCAAAAGCTTTACAAATTAACAGTGGTTAGCTATTTGTGACTTCTTCTCCAGAGTTTGAATTTCTACTATTCATGGATACCGAATCGAATACATATCCAAATCTTTTTTTTTTTACGTGTGTCGAAATATATTAAAAAACAAAACATGAAATTAAATGCGAAGAAACAACAGATTTGCGTTGTCGTTTAGAAGAAACATTTGGCACAGAACCTTTCCCCCTTCTAGTCTTTGTGTTTTGCACCATGATCATTGGATTGGAGGACACTATTCTTCTTCTTCCGCATCTGAGAAGAGAGAGGATATTGGGAAGTTGCAGTATGCTTAATTTAATTGAATTAAATCTCTCAGTGCCTTTTGCAGTTTCTCTTCCATTTAATTACGACTATCTCGCTCCATGTCTCTGTTCTCCGTTGGCGAGGTCGAAATGGCTCGCACTCTTTGTTCGTGCACGTGCTTTGTGCTTTGATGTGCAAAATCAATGTGTCGAGCATTTCGGCAAGTCGCGGGGGCTTTTGCATTTGATTCTTCAATCTGTTACAGAATCCATGTTTGATATTTTCGAGTTGCTGGACAGCGAGGTTTGCAGGTTGCACTTCCAGAACCATATTTGGATTTTGAGAGGAAGCAATTATCCTATTGTTGTGCATCGTTCGCTCGCCAGGAAAAGGAACAAGACTCTGCTTGTGTTTTACATTGATGCCAATGTTCTGTCCTATAATCTAGTTCATAAGACCTTCCAAGTAAGTTTGAGGTATTTGAATATTCTGAGAATCTGTCTAGGTTCCAAGGATTCACTGCATAATGTTACCAATTAATTTGATGAGCATCATCCTCCTTTATGAGCAGTTCTAATTGTTTTCATATTTTGAAAATCAATGAAATAGCTTTATGTTGAGCTCCATCTATCCTTTTACTTGGTTTCAGCTAGTTAAAAACCATCCATGAAGTTTGCAAACTAGTTCAGAGTTATCAGAATAGCGTTTTGAATAACAATGAAATAGTTTGCAAGCTAGTTAATTAAAGCACACTTCGGAGGTGATGATGTAAGTTTGGACTCTCGTATGCTATGTTATGTTCGGTAAAATTAATTAAAAATTAGTAAGTAGATAAAAGATAAAATTTAACTTATTAAACTATAAGTGTTCGATAAATTTATTTATAGATAATAGAAAAATATAAAATAATAAATTTATATGATATTTTATATAAATAGTAAGTTTATTATATGATGAAAATATACTTAGAAGTGTTATAATTTAAAATTTTTGTACTTTTTTATTTATAGAAAAATTATTTGTTATATTTTTAGTCTCAATAATTATTTTTTTATATTACGTATTCACTATTAATCTTAAATCGTGTCATACTATTATATTTACTTTAAGTTGATTTTGCATAGATATGTTTGTAGATTAATTAGATAAATTTTGAGAATAATTTTTTTTTCAATATACTGTTTTTTTAATTGTATAATCAATTTCATTATAAAATCAAATTTAAACAATTTGAATTGGGTTTGTCTTTAACTTTTTTTCTTTTATTTTGTAAAGAATGGTACATTTTTATTCTATTTTACATAATTTTATTTTACCCAATTTATTTTTATTACCATTGCATAAATTATTTACTAAGAAAATAAATACTAAAAAACAAAAAAATGAAATTGATGAAGAAATAATGTCGAAATATATATAAAAAATAAAACACAAAATTGAATAATTATAAAAAAAAAAAATTTAAAAATGCCAAGAAACGACAGGTTTGCGTTGTCGTTTTGAACAAACATTTGGCACAAAATGCTGCCCCTTCTCATTTGTGTTTTGCACCACGATCAATGGAGGAACACTCTGCTTCCGCGTCTGCATCTGCAACCAAGAAGAGAGAGGATTTTGGGAAGTTGCAGTACGGGTAATTTAATTTAATCTTTTGAAAAAAAACACGTTCTCTCGATTCCTTTTCACTTTCTCTTCCATTCACGATTATCTCATTCAATGTTCTTATTATTCTACGTGTATTCGTTCCACGCTTAGATGCGAGCACTATAAGAGACGATGCAAAATTCAAGCTCCATGCTGCAGCCAGGTCTTTCCATGTCGTCACTGCCACAACGACGCCGTGGTCTTTTTCTCTCTTCCATTTATATCATTATTATGCAATTGACGTTTAGCTTCTCTTTTTTTTTTTTTTCTCGATTAATTAATTTTCTATTTTTTTATTTTGTCGTTTAGAACTCATCTAGCAACCCTAAGGATCATCATGAACTTGTTAGACGCGATGTTAATCGAGTAAGAAAAGTGTATTGTTTTTCTTTTTCTTTTTATTCCCTTGCATTTTCGCTGACTTAGGTTTCCGTGTAAACCCTAATGTGATTACGGATTTTGATTATTTCAGGTTGTATGCTCTGTTTGTGATACCGAACAGGAGGTAGAATCAGCAATGGGTTCCTTTATTACTTAATTAAAATAAAAAAACAAAAAACTTATCAATTGATATTGACAATTCAGGTTGCCAAGGTGTGTTCTAACTGTGGCGTCAACATGGGAGAATATTATTGCGAGATTTGCAAATTCTATGATGATGTAAGGTGTTTGATTAGAATAAGTTAATATTCATCATATGAAGATGAAGTAAACTTTCCTTTCTGAATATGGGTTGTTCGAGATATTGTATGCTGATTATGTGTTGTTGGTTTTTAGCATTTTAATCCGTGCAATGTTTATACTGTCACAGACGGATAAAGGACAATTCCATTGTGATGAATGTGGCATTTGCAGGTTAGAATATTACATTCATGATATATTTGATTAATAAACCTGATCTAACATGCTATGGATTGGGCTATAGTTATACACTTATACTGTTTGAGTTGTTTTATAAAATTAAATATGGAGTTTTCTGTTTTTATAAAATTTTCTTATTTTCAGGGTTGGTGGTCGTGATAAGTTCTTTCACTGTAAGAAATGTGGTATGTACTCTGACCAACCTTTGTCATTTATTATTCATATTTTCTTCAATCACAAGGACTATATGTAGCAAAACACATATTTCCTTTCTTTTTATCATTTGCATTGCACTTGTTAGTTGTTAATTTGTTATGAATGCCCTCACCATTTTTAGTAATATTGTATGAATACAGATGCTTGCTATTCAGTGAGCATGCAAAACAATCACTCATGTGTAGAGAACTCAATGAAGAGTTCCTGCCCTGTCTGTTTGGAGGTTTGTTTTTACCTTTTTGGCTATTTTAATTGCTTATTTTGCTCTAAACTGTTATTAAAATTTAAAACTCCTGACAATGTTGTTGTATGTTGATAGTACCAATTTGATTCAATAAACGGCAGCACCGTTTTGAAGTGTGGACACACAATGCATATGGAATGCTATCGAATGATGACAACTCAAAATCAGTTAACCTCCTAATAATTCTTTCTCTTATATCAAATTTATGATGAGCTAAATAATTTGTGCTCAATTAATAATTTGGAATTTGTTTCATCAACAGGTATCGCTGTCCTATATGCTTGAAGACAATAGTTGATGATATGTCTGAGAACTGGGAATATTTAGATCGGGAGGTGTGTGGAACTTTTATTAAATTTTGTTTTAAAATATTTTTTCTTAGTCTATGTATGACCATGTTTTATGTCTTTAAACTTTAAAGTAATATTCCACATGACTTTCTTGGGGACAAGGAAAATTCATGGAGTGAAAACAAGTAGGAAATGAGCTTTGGGAGACATTTTGTTTAAAATTTTTGCTATGCTAGGTTTGTACTTTGTAATAGTTGGATGGTTGTTGCCATATATAAATAAAATGCACTAGCATGGAGAGTTGCATATTTGCTTTGAGATAAATTTTTAAATTTCTCTCTCTGTAGAGAGGAAAACATGAGGTAATTGTCCATTGTGAGGAGTTTGGCAGTGTAGCTTATAAAAAAAATCACTTTTTAAAGCAGAAGGTCCTGGAGAAATCTGTTGTCAGCCTTCTGTTTGGGATAAATGTTTATAAGAACCATTTCTTAGTTTTGTGGTAACTTGTTAATTGATGAGTACATAGGAGAAAGTATAATGACAAGTTTCATTTTCATGGAGCTTTCATAATATTCACTGGTGTTACTCTGGATTTATAACTATAGAATCTTGGAACAACTTTCATTGCTTTGATATCGTTTATTGCTTAGTAAATTTATCAAAATTATTAAAAGCTTTTGATGTTGCTAGTAATTGTTTTACTTTAGTGTTCTATTTTGATAATTATTTCTTTTCTGACTCCTTGAATTTCGCTTCTTCTTATGGATGTGCTTATAATTCTTGATAGATTGAAGGTGTTGATATGCCTGAGCAGTTCAAGTTTGAGGTAGTTACTTATCTGTTTGATCTAAGTGTGTGTTTGGTTTCACGTTGAAGAAGTGTTCAAAATTAATTATGGGTCCAAAATTGATTTTAAGTTGAACCATCTTTGAATAGTTTGTGTGTTGGATCCAAAATTTTGTAAAAACATAAATCATATCACTTCAAAATCAATTTTAACCAAAATTAAAAACGCTCATCCAAACAATATGACTTGAAATGGTTCCCTGCAACTTGATGGCTAAATTTTGTCAATGCATATATGATAAATTGATTATAGCATCATGTGGATTTAGGATGCTTCTTAGGCATAGACGAGCATGTAAGTATATATTTTAATGGACTTAACTGTGCATTATAAAAAACTTGAGATTATTGTTTTCCTCTACACATGGTTTTCAAAATTTGGGAATCCAAGATTTCTGCACTACTTTTTCTATAGCAATATCTCTACAAGCTAGCGCCCTTGTAATCTGAGTGCTGTTACACTTTCTAGGTGGAGAGTCGTATACTTTGTTATGGTAACATTTTATTTCTAACGGTGCTGCTACTCTTATATACGATGTAACTATTGGATTGTTTGGGTATATGTCAGGTTTCAATTCTATGCAATGATTGTAACTCTACCAGCACAGTATCTTTTCACATATTTGGTCACAAGTGTAGACAGTGCGGTTCGTATAACACCCGTAGGATTTCGAAACCCAAAGAAGAGTAAAGGTTTGGGTGTTAGTGAAACCTAATTTTAAAATCATCCCAAAATTTATATTTCATTGTTTACATTCTGTTTTTAATCATCACTTTTGCTTATTTTCCCCGATGTAATATCAAGGAAAATAAAAGGATATAATTAGTTTGTCGATAGCATTGGCTTAATTTGTGAAATATATTGTGGATGGCTTATACCACGTAAATGCGATTTGTTCTCGCTCGCGCCTTGTCTATTCCATTCAAGGAATGGAAAATAGAGAACACAATTCTACCATTTTATACCAAAATAAAAGATAGAGAATGATATCCTGTACAGTATCAATGTGAGTAAAAATGCGACACCAAAGTTTTTACTGTCTTCAAGCTTGATGACATTTTAGTTGCCTAAAAGTCGAAAAAAGCTATTTCTTTTAAACCCGATGCAATATTTGGTGGGTTTATTCTGATCTTCGGTACATCTTGCAATATCATATATTCATATTTAAGATCCGTATGATTTTAGGATAAAAAATAGTTAGAAAATATTTTTTTTAAAAAGTCGTTTTATAAAACTAAAAGTAATGACTTTTCAATGTAACTTTGATAGAATTTATATCATCAAAATATTTCTTATTACAACTCTGTTTAGTTTTAGTTCCTCACTGGGTGTGCGTTTTGTCTACATTTAAACATGTTATTTCTTCAAATTTTTGGGCTTTCAGCCGTTTTATATTGATGAAATGAAAAAGAAGAAAAAAGGCGGGGTTACATTGACTTTTCACCTCTGCTCCATTTTTTGTGTTTTGGTGGACCGATGTAGATGTTCAAACTTGAAAGGGTTGGTTCTGTGCTTTGTAAACACGTAAATATGTAGAAAGTGTGAAAACGGGTCCAAGATCAACTAAAAATTGAATTGTCGTCTTTTCACATGAAACTTAGGAGTACCATAATCCTAGGGTATCCTGAGATGAGTTGTTTGGTGTATAAGTAAACTTTAAAAAAAATTAAGCTCCTCCTAATCATTTATTTGAATATTATTCTTTTTGTATTTATATTTTGTAAAAATTAAAATTATCAATAATTCTTTCATATACACAGGTCCTTAAGTACAACTTTTTTAATACAATTTTTTGTTATTAGATGAAATTTATCAAATATGATTTTTTAATATATATATATATATATATATTATTTTTAAGTTAGCATATCATTTTTTTGTCCTTTTTAAAATTAATATTTTAATATAAATTTTATGAATAGAGTGTGTTGCCACTTGCCAGCTATTTTCTTTTATGAAATAATGAATTTAAATAAATGTTTGAATTACCTTCAATAATTTAAAATTAATTATGTGTAACTTTTAAACAAATTCACTGTATAAATAGAGGCATATCCGAGGACGTAGGATAGAGGCGAAGAAGTAACCAACGACGAACATTGGGAAAGAAAGAAAGAACGCAGAGGTTGAAAGGAAAAATTGATTGAAAATGGTGGAAAGGAGGAGAAAGCCTCTGATACTCTGTTCCACCAAACATGTCATAAATTCCATTGCCCCAAGCAACAACCTCTTCTTCTCCGATGAACCTTCTCCAACTTTACGCTTACCCGTTGGGATTCTCAGATTCTCCAACCTCCTCGAAAACCCCTCTTTCGACCACTCTGCACTCCTCGCACTCTCCACAAATCTTCTCAAAACCCTTTCCATCACTTCAGGCTCACCGGTAATTCAAACCCCCTCCCCCCCCTCTCCAACTCAATTTCCCATTTTTTTCCACTTAACAGCTATTAATTTTAAATCTTTATTAGGTTCTTGTCAAGAATGTTAATACCAACACACAGAAGATTGCAGTAGCCGTTGCTCTTGATCCGCCTGGCACCACCACTAACATAGATTCATCACCCTCTTCAAATTCTCGAATAATGCTTCTTTTTCCTTCTTGTGATTTCCCTTCTAATGGTTCTGTGTTAGATTATCAAGTAGCTTACGTATCTCCTCTTTTAGCCTTTAACCTTAACTTGCACGTGGCGTGCTTAAAGTCTATTCTTCACCACGGGCAAGATGCTTTAGCTTCTCATTTCAAAAGGGGTGGTGAGGATGCTGCTAAAAGCACCGTGGATTCTGTCATCAACGTAGAATTAGAACCACTTGGTCAACCTCCGAAATTTGTCTCTCTTTTGAGGGTTTCTTTTGTTAAGATACCTGAATGTGGCATCCTTGAATCCATTAGAGCAAGTTCACCTGTTGAGTCCCAAGAGCGGCAAGACTTGATCGACTTGTCTCTGCAAAAGTACTTTGAAGTTGATAGGTATTTGTCAAAGGGAGATGTTTTTGGAATTAACATAAGCTGGAACTGCAATTCCCCCATTTGCATTCCTTGCAATCAAAGATCATTAAATACAAATGACAACCTTATCTGTTTCAAGGTATTATGAACTCTCTATTACTTTTGCTAAACCTTGAGAAACATGTCGGGTTGGTTGCTAGAGTGTGACATATGTCTTCAGGTTGTTGGTATGGAACCATCAGATGAACCTGTTTTCCGTGTCAATAACACCTTAACTGCTCTCGTTCTGGTAGGGAGTTCTCCATCCGCACTCCCACCAGATTTGTTGATTGGTAGACCAGCAGAAGGACATATGCCTTTGCAAGGGGACACTGTGAACATCTTGGCTTCAATACTTACACCAACTTTCTGTCCATCCGTGCTTTCTTCCAAGTTTAGAGTTTCAGTTCTATTGTATGGCTTGGCAGGTGAGCTCTATGCTTTGTTTTCCAAAGAATCAGTATTTTCTCCATGATTCATAAAATTATTTTGTGATTTGGATCATGATATCCTCAATTGTTGTTCGTTTAAAAATGTCAACTAAATGGTGGTTTTGAAATGCATTGATGGTGCATGTTGTATTTCCTGAACAATGTAATTATGCAGGTTGTGGGAAAAGGACTCTTGTTAGATATGTTGCTCGTCGACTGGGCCTGCATGTGGTGGAATATAACTGTCATGGTCTAATGGTGTCTGATAGAACATCTGTTGCTTTAGCACAAGCTTTCAAGACAGCTCGGAGGTTTATATTTAAAATATTTGGAATGATAAGAACAGTTATCGTGCCAGAATCTTTTTTCCTGCATGTTTTTTTTTGTTTTGATGTTGATTACAATGCATACTTTGCTATAGGGACAGGAAGATGTGGTTTCATTTGTTAGATTTCAGCCTTTAATTGGGCCACTTGCCTGATTTCCTGATCCTGTATCAGGCTCTGAGAAGTTTAATATTTTGGATATGATTTCTCTCTAAGCTTCTAGTCTGCACTGACAGTATGATATTGTTACAGATACTCACCAGCAATACTTCTTCTTCGTCATTTTGATGTTTTTCGTGATTCGCAATCGCCTGAGGTTTCACCACAAGACCAAAGAGGAAATACATCTGAAGTTGCATCAGTTATCAGGAAATTCACTGAGCCACTCAGTGAACATGGTGATAGTAATGTCCTGGGGAAATCAAACGGTGAATCTGTATGATCTAACTTAGTTGAATTTACTATTGCTGTTGTTATTTGGGCACCAACCTTTTTCTGTTAATATTTTTTCCTGCACATGGCAGGATATTGTATCTTGTATTGCTAATCAGATAAAGAAGTAAAGCAAGTTAACATCAAAAGAAATGAGAAATAATCACTTTTTTTTCAGTTCTCTAAGATAGCTTGAGAGAGAAAAAAGCCAATCATCTCCTAAAAAATAAGCAATACTTTAGATAATTGTTAAGCAATAATGATGGTTTCTGTAATAGAAAAGAAAATGAGATGACAAGGAATTAGCTTCTGGGAACTCTAGTAAGTTGAGGTAACCAACCCTGATAGACCTACAAGCTTCTAAATTGACTGTTTCATTATAGGGAAAAAGTACTATCAAGTGACATGCAACATAATCTGATAAGAATTAAGAATAAAATACATCCTGCAGAAAGATGCCTTCAGTATGTAATTTGTAGTCAAACACTACCCCTTTAAGACCAGGATGCATCTTTTATCATTTGGCTGTCAAGGGCCAAATCCGAGTCAAGACCGGAAAAAACCTCAAAAACCAAATTTGCCTTTTATTTTTAGCTAGAGTGTAGAATTGCAAAGATTTTTACTTTTACAGCATGTTGGTGAAGGTGGAGAAGAATGCTGAAATGACAAGTGGGCATCAGGTCCTGTTGATTGCTGCTGCAGACAGTCCAGAAGGTCTGCCTTCAAGTATCAGACGTTGTTTTAGCCATGAAATAAGCATGGGGCCTTTGACTGAAGAGCAAAGGGCTGAAATGCTATTCCAGTCACTGCAAAGTGTTTCCGGACTCCTCTCTAATGTAAGTGTGTAATGGAGCCTCATCTTGTGTTTATGTCTACTTTTGATTTTTTCCTCTTTTGGACAAAACTTAGATCAAGCCTCTTATATACATGCCATCAAGCTCGTAAATCAAACAATGACATATGGGTGTTTCTTTCGACTGATTACATTGTTGCTTCTTGCAGACTGATTCAGAAGGTTTAGTAAAAGAAATGGTTGGACAGACATCTGGTTACATGCCCAGGGATATAAGTGCTTTAATTGCTGATGCTGGTGCCAACTTATTTCCCAGAAACAATGCTAAAGTAAACAAAGATGTGCCTGATGATGTAGGTAGTTCCTTTAGTTCCAAGATGGCAGATGACAACAATCATGGGAAAGTTTCACCTCAGATTACTGGGAAAGAAGACTTGTTGAATGCTTTGGAACAATCAAAGAAAAGAAATGCATCAGCGTTGGGTACTCCAAAGGTAAATTAAGTGATCAGGCTTTTATGAAGGGTTTTTTGTCTGCATTTTTACTGTTGTTTTGATGCCAAAAAATGTATATATACCACGTGTTTTGGAAAATAAGATGTTCCTCAATGCACAGAAATTTTAAGTATGGATTTTTCTTTTGCAGGTTCCAAATGTGAAATGGGAAGATGTTGGTGGGCTTGAAGATGTCAAAAAGTCAATTCTGGATACTGTTCAGGTGGGCTATTTATATGATATAATTCTATCGGTTGTTTCTTTTTCCCCTGATTTGAAAGTACGATTCCACCCTTTTATGGGTCAGTTTGGATAAACTTTTCAAAATAACTTATGGAAGGAGAAAGGTAAAATGAATAAAACTTCATCTTTAAGTTAAAATCATCTTGCTTCTCTTTCAAGTCACTTTTTTTCTGAGAAAATTCCCCTGCCTTTTTTCATCTCTATTTTATACTTATTAAATTATTAAATCATGTTACCTGGGACAGACTGTTTGTTGTATATAGTTTCTGAAAATCAGATTCATTCTGTATTTCATATTGTAGTTACCTCTCCTGCATAAAGATCTATTTTCATCTGGATTACGTAAGCGATCTGGTGTTCTTTTGTACGGTCCCCCTGGAACTGGCAAAGTAAGTTGTAATGTACCTGTAAATGACAATTTTCTACCTCATTTCTCTTACTTTTTACTTAAAAAAGATTTCTAACACCATTTCCTTGCCCTTTTATTTAATAACAGACTTTATTAGCAAAAGCTGTTGCTACAGAGTGCTCCTTAAATTTTCTTAGCGTGAAAGGTCCTGAACTGATCAACATGTACATTGGAGAGTCTGAAAAGAATGTTCGAGACATTTTTCAGAAGGTATAATAATATTTCAGGTTTCTTTTATCTAAAGAATTTCTCAAGTTGAATTAAATATGTGTTTGTCCCTCTTTATCTTTACTGTGAACTAGATATTTTTCAGAACAGAATTTTGACAAAATGAAGTTCAAAATATTTCACAGGCCAGATCAGCACGTCCATGTGTTATCTTCTTTGATGAGCTTGATTCTCTTGCACCCGCTCGGGGTGCTTCTGGAGATTCTGGGGGTGTTATGGACAGAGTGGTTTCCCAGGTGATTTCCTATTCTGAGCAAGACCATGATGTTTGCTTGCAGTTTTTTCTCTGGGTTTCCAAACGTAATATATCCCCCTTGTTATTAGATGCTTGCAGAGATTGACGGCTTAAGTGATTCCTCACAGGTTTTTTATCTGCTTGAAATATTTATCTTTTAGCAAAATATATTCTCCCATATTGCTTCTAACAAGTGGTGTCTCTGTTCTTGGCTTAATAGGATCTGTTTATTATAGGTGCAAGTAATAGACCAGACTTGATAGACCCAGCACTTCTGCGCCCTGGTCGATTTGACAAACTGCTATATGTTGGAGTTAACTCTAATGCATCTTACAGGGAGCGGTAAGAAGCCTGCCTTTCCAGCTCTCTTTGTTACGAAAAATCTATTGTTGATAACATGCTATTGTGCACCTCTGATCTCCTTTCTAGGGTCTTGAAAGCTCTTACCCGAAAGTTCAAATTGCATGAAGATGTTTCACTTTACTCCATAGCAAAAAAATGTCCACCAAACTTCACTGGTGCAGACATGTATGCTTTATGTGCAGATGCTTGGTTCCATGCTGCAAAGCGCAAAGTAAGTTTGACCAGCATCACAGCATCTGTTATATGGTATCTGAAATGATAGTGAACTATCAATTTATAGAGGAAATTACAGCCTGTATTTACTGTCACATGCAATGCCAGCATTCAGATTTCAGTAACCTTAATGTTGTGTACAAAACTATATACATAAACTATTATTTGATTTAGAGGGTACTTAATCTCACTCCGTTGTTCTAGGTTTTGAGTGCAAATCCTGAGTCTTCCAGCCAAGATAATGAAGCAGAATCTGTTGTTGTTGAATACAATGATTTTGTCCAGGTAACTTATTTTTTTTATTGATAAATCTGGTTATCTGTGGATCAAACTCATAATAACACTTGTAGAGTTACCAACTAAACCATCAATTGTTTCTTGTATCTGTCTATTTATGTGACTGCCATTTTTCAGGTCTTAGAAAAGCTGTCGCCTTCCCTCTCAATGGCTGAGCTTAAGAAATACGAGCAACTGAGAGATCAGTTTGAAGGCACCTCTAAATGAGTTTTGCTATTATGCTGTTTTGACTTTTGAAGAATACAAAACAAATATATATACATCAAAGTTCAAATATCCTTCTGTGGGGGGTAGCAGGGATGACCATCTCACCATAGCTAAGTATCGCAACTAACCTCTAATTATTTTTTTTAAAATAAAAAATGATGATACTGATATATCATATTTAGTTTAATGTAAAATAGAATTTAATTAAGATATACTGATAGTGTAAAATACTGGCACTTTATCACATATTGACATGTATGATGTAATAGTTGTTTTAAAAGTCATATTTAGAGTTGACAATGTAAATTTTTGTGTGGAAAATTAAACTCGTTAAAATATTAGCATACAATTATTTTGAAATTTATATATCAAACTATTGAAAGTAGAAAACTGTTTTCGAATTTTTAGTTTTTTTTTTTTTTTTTTTATGCTAGAATGGAAAACAAACTGAAGCCTATTTGCAAAGTACCCCACATAAAGGGTATTAAGTTATTTAATTTGATTTCAGCATATCCTCCCCTAGTTTTGAAAGAGTAAGTGGTGGTATTTGGCAGTGGTAGGCCAATGCGGTGGGGTGTGGAAAGGTGGCAATGTCGTCATGGTTCTATTCGTTTCCATCTCACTCTCCCACAGTGAAACCCATGGCTATGACTCAACCCCCTTTCATTTTCTCATACATCAATCACAATGTCACTTTCTCTTCTTTTTTTTTTCTTTTGCTACTAGCTAGACCCACAAAGCCTTGCTGGCCTTCAAGTTCTCATTTTTCTTCCCATTGCCATCTAAATTTTCAATTACTAACGGCCGAACGTTTCTTATCTTTTCTCTCCATGTCGAGAATAAAAGTTAATTATATTGCTGTTTTCTTGTTTTTTAGGGTCATCGTGACATTGGTGATAAATATTCACCAATTTTGCTGATAATAATTTCACGGAAAATTTTGGTTGATTAAATAATCTTGTGATAAAAATGTATTTTTCTAAACTGTACAGACTACAGACTTAAATCTGGGGGGGGGGACTACCTTTATTTTCTTATTTTAATTTTATAGCATGCACGAAAATCGTGATATACTCCATATGCGTGGCAATTCTACTTGCACGTGCCACATTAAAGTTTGGGTTTGGTTAATTGCTATCCATTTATGACCGTTCCCACATTCTTACTCAATTTGTGAGTTTGAAGCGCAAAGCAACTCGGATGGCATATTCTTGCCACATATGCTTGGAAGTTGGAATGGGCACTGTATATTCCAATGCCGAATTGAGTTGTGCCTCGTGTTGTGTTGTGGGTCGCAGCTGAGAGAGTTAAATAAGTCTCCCACCGTGGAAAACTAGTTAAGAATCGTTGGATTTATTAACTATTTAATTAATGGCTGGATCTTTTCTTTTCCTGAATCTGTGTAACGCATGTCCATCTTCTCTATGCGCGAAATCACCATGAACAAGAAACTATTTTCACATAGGACTACAACCAAACACCTTGTGACTTTGTGAGCATTGCATTAACAATCATTCACTAAACCACACAAGCATTCACAATCGTCAAAGGCTATTAGGGACAAGATACGCTGCAATTCAAGCAAGTCTTTCAGATCTGATGCATGTGAAGTTCGTTGCTGATGTGTCTCGCCTCCACGATCGACAGAGCGCCAGATCCGTACCCGACGAGGCTAGCGAAGCTGCTTCGAGGTTCGAGAACCTTCTGAAACCCGCGCTGTTGACGCTCATCGAAAGCGTCGTCGTGACGGTGTCGTTGAGCAATGACGGCTGATGCGGCGGTGATAAGGAGAAGGAGAAAGAAAAGATCCAGCCGTAAATAAAAAAAAAATTGATAAATCCAACGGTTCTGAATTACTTTCTCACGGTGGAGACCTATTTGGTTCTCCCACCATAGTCTGCGGATAGTAAATGTAGCGAATGATGGATGGATATGGTTTCCATCGCTTTCAACTGAATGGGACCCAACAATTAACAAAAGCATGAATGACTACACCACTCACGTGATAAATATTCGTGGTCTAGGTCGTTTTTCTATATGGTCAACGCGGGTAGCATGAACTTTATCCCTGTCTTCATTCCATTTTGAATCTTCCAAGTTTTTCCTCATATGTGTGTGTTTTTTTGTAGTAAAGGTTCCCATGTACTTATGTTAAATGGATATAGTGAATGTAACTTGGTAATTAATATATCTGGACTATCCTATTTTAAGCATACAGTCATACACTATATATTGAGTACAGTATATCATATAATTCCAAATTTATATTTTTATTGTTTTTTAATGAAATTAAACTCATCATAATCAACGAAGTGACCAACTTCATCAATATTTAAAACAGCTACTTTGGCAACACATATTTGTATTGGATTAGGATTTTAAAATATATTTTTTTTCATAAAAAAGTCTTAAAAGATTTTTAAAATTTTGTAAAAAACTAAAAAATTTTAAGAATTTTTTAAAAAGAGTTTTGTGATTAAAATTTTATAGTTTTGATTAATGGATTTAGAATATAGGATTTAAAAAGAGTGTACTTGAAAATATTATTGAATACAAACTAATCACAAGTTCATGGCTGAACCCTCTCACTTGTTAATATCGTACATGAATTCCAAATCAAAGTTACAAACTACTATTAATTATTTGTCTAACTTGAATAATATACAAAATAAACATTCTTTCAGTTATATATGAATAGGTTTGAGATTTCTTTTTATAACATCCAAAACATTACTTTCTGTTTTCTCTATTAAGTTGTATATTTTTTTAAAAATTAATTACAATAATTTAAAAAAGTCTTTTAAAACTTTAACTTAATTGTTTGTCTCGACTAAGTTAAAACTTTCTCGCTCAAATCTACTTCTTTTATGAAAGATTTTCATTTTATTAGAAATTTATGAACTATGAGATATGAGATACTGGATTACATAGGCTTGTAAGTTGTTGACTTGTAGTGATTTGGGTATGAACATATCATATGAAAAGAATAAAAAAGTATGTGATGAGAAAGAAAAGTCTCTCGTAATTGGATGAAATTGTTTGCTGGGTTTGATATTTATATGATTAACTAAAAAGTTCATAAAATCCATTAAAATCCAATTAAAAAAAATCCATAAAATCTCTATGATTTTGAATAATTTATGACTTTTTTTAAGTTATTCAAAATCCAATTTCGTTGCATCTAAAAAAAAATATTGATAATCTTGATTGAATACCATTAGATTATTTTTTATTATTTAACAATTTTGATTAAATATCTCAAAATATTTAAAAAAAAATTATTAAAATTTTAAACAATCTTAATCCAATGTTAAATAGGAATATTGTTTTATATATTAGTAAATAAATATTAATTGTAATCAAGTAATAGTAATTAACATACTTATTAATATATCATTATTTTAACAACTAAATGTTTAGTTGGAATTGGACACGGATCAAGAGGTTAGTGATCAAATTAGGATAAGTCTCATCGTATTGCTTTTCTTTTATCCTTTTTTTGGCAAATGCATCAGTGATGTATTAAATATTAATCATTCTTTTTACATCACAACTATATATACGAGAAACCGGAAGATTTTAAGTTTGATAAATTATAAGTTAAAGCAGTTAAAAACATCAAATAAAAAAATAAACATATTTATATTTTGATAAATTTAATTTGATGAATAAAAATATATTTTAAGGTGTTATAATCATTTAATTATCCTTTTTTTGGCCGAAAATTACTTACTTGTGGCCCATGAGAGCTATTTTTAATATTGAAATTATTATTAACAGGGTACGTTGAGTAGTTTTTGTTTTTTTTTTACAGGACCATAACTTGATTAGTTAATATAATAAAACTTTATTAGAAAACTGTTTTACTAAATACTGAACTTTTATTTTAACAGAAATATTGAACTTAAGTAGTTGGAAAGTTATGGATTCTATCTTTGCGGAATCAATTACTATTTTTTCAATAGGAGCTAAATAATTATTTGTAGCTACACTAAAAGAAATATAAATAAATCTTTTTAAGGTCGGGGCTGTTTCGCCATGCCCTGCCAATACATTTTCCCTTTCCCTTAAACGCAGGTGAAGATTTCCTAAATAATTAATAAATAAACTTTTTTGAAGAAACAAACTTGAACATTTAAATTAGTTTTCTTAATAATAAATAATAATTAAAAACTATTGATGAATTTGTTGCTTGACGTGTGATATATGCATAATGCATATATACACACACAAGAAGATAACATTATAATTTGTTACTTCCATCAATAAGGGCAAATAGCTTTCCATTTAAGAAAGCTGGTTGGTCTTGAGTAACTTTCAAGGGTATCTTAACTAGTAAATAAATGTTGGCAACATATAAAAGTTAAAAATAAACTACTCACTAAATGAGTCTCTGATCAAAATAAAAATAGAAATACATATAAATGTAAAATATATAATAATAAATTTACGCAGTTTGTGAACATTTTTTCAAAGTATTCGGGAACATTGATAGATTTATTTTTTTATTTTTTTACTGGAAACAGACCCAACAATCTTCAACAATTTAAGCATACTCCAAACTTCAAACATTCTTTCTCGTCCATCTAACCTTGTTTGGCAATCTGGCATGACATGTCTTTATCCTTTTCTTTGTTAGACTTATTTATGGTTGTTCTCAAACCTTTTTATTCTGTCATTGCATACCACATAGTTCAATAGATCAGTTCACACTTCACACAATTAATGAACCCTAACGAAAGCATGACCAAATCTATACTTTTGGCGTGTTCATCGTTTTCAGAGATACGATATTCAAACCTATCAAATTTTTGTACATAAATGTACGAGCACACTGTTCATAAATCCTCCTCACCCATTATTTTTTGCAGTTAAATTTGCATTGATGCCATCTCAAATGTAGCCGCCAATAAAAATAAGATAACATCAATACTCCTGCTTGAAGTAATATTTTGAGAAGTAAATATTAGAATGCAAAATCTTTTAACAATAAAAGTTGGGTTATCCTGCTTCAAATTAGGCAGTATCCAGTACAATAAATTACTATCTCTATTAATCCATGTAAGTAGATAGCCATTCATTACACCGTATTAATTATATTATATGTATATATTAATATTTTTTCTAAAAAATAAAATTAAATCCAATGTAATTTTTTCAATGTTGAACTTAGAGCATTGTTGGCTGAAAAAAAAACTGTAATTAAAACTTATAATTGATTCGAAGGTAACCTCTCTTGATAGATATTTTTTAATAATATGTATTGAACCACTAGCTATAATATATTGGAAGGTATGATTATCTTCCAACTATACATTACACTGTTAATAATCCAACGTACTTATACGAATCAATGATTATTTTATTATATTAAATATGATATGATTTTCAGTTTTGCTGCTTATAGTATCTATTCAGTTTTAATATAATTGTTTCTAACGAAAGATACACGTTATTTATATAATAATTATTTAATCACAACTTATACATATCGTATATATATAATAATTTTTTAAATTTTTATAGTAATTATTTTAAAAACGTTATGGATTGTGATCTCTTGATTAATTAATTAACAATACATAAAGGTCATTAAATTGTTTTGAAAATTTTAGAGATATCCGAAAATTCGATTTACATAAGATGTTTATAGATAAAAATATAATTTTTATTATATATAAAATAATAATTTAATCTTTATCTTTTTACAGTTGTCTTATTGTCTTATGAAATTATTTTATTTATCTTTAAGAATTTATCGTTTACATAAATGATGATTAAAATCCTGCTCTAGATAGCATATATCCGTCGGATCCACAAAATGATAAATCGAAAGGTACAAAACTAAATAAAAATGTCGGGGAACAGAGGTGTAAAAAATAAAAACAAGGAGGGAAGTAAAAACACGCGCCGCGCAAAGCGTTTGGGCATGTTAGTTGTGATACTTTTCGGACGAGGTTGGAGGGTTTGAAGCGGAACATAAAAACGAGGGAGCGAAGGGGTAATAAAATGGTTTCTTTCGCACTTTTTTTTCCCCTTATCAACTAGTTTCTCCCTCTTTCTCTCTCTCCCACCGTGGGATTAAAATATTGTTTTTAACGAAAAATAAAATAAACAATAAACAATTTAAGAAAAATAAGAAAAAAAAAACGCGGCTGCTCTATTCACCAAAAACAGAGACACGGTGAGAGGGAGAGAGAGAGAGAAAGAAAGAAAGACAAACTCTGTGTTGATCGATCCCAGCTAAGATTCAACGTTCCAAATAATCGAACACAGGTTTATTGGTTTTTCGATTGTCGGATGTTGTGCTTTCAATTATTGCAATAATATTATTTGTGAAATTTGAGGCTGTGATTTCTACGCGAGCCCGCGATCGTGTAGAATTTTTCAATTACTTGCGGGGGTGATTTGTTTGGGTGGGTTTTGGATTCTGGGGAATGGATCGAAGAGGGAGTGGGATTTTGATTGGGACGAAGGGTTCTCAATGCGGAGGTTTAAGCTGGAGGGTTTGATTTTTGTATTATTTGGTATTTTTGTAGATGATTTCTGCAGGAGGTAGAGATGCAATAAAGGGGCTAGGTTTAGGGTTAGGGTTAGGGTTGGGTGCTGGGAGGAGAGAGATGGTGGAGTCTGAGCTTGAAGAAGGTGAGGCGTGCTCGTTTCAGAACCATGAAGATTATGATGCCACCGTTGATCCCGATGTTTCCCTCTCTTACATTGTAAGGGCCTTTTTTTTATCTGATTTTGCTTGCTCTGGTGTTCTAAGTAATAGTTTTCTTGGTTTTGAAGCTTGGAATTATTGGTGTTTTACTTTGCTAGATCCATTGCCTGAATTTTGTTTCCGGTTGGTTTTATTTGTGTGATTTTGGGGGTGTGCAGTGTTGAATTGCGTATTGTTTTGAGTTGAATAGATTTGATATGTGGTTAGCTTAGAGGGTGTTATAGAAGATTTTGATTATGTGTGGTCTTTGTGATGTCAACTTGATGCATTGGGTTGTTAAGGAAGTTTCTGATCTATCTGCCTGATCTGTGAATGGAAATGCTGTTTGAATCAGATTGGTGCTGTAAACAGTTTATTTCCCTTTTTCCCGCTTCTCGTTTGATGTTTGGTCTTTTTCCTTTCACGAAGAAATAAACAGTCAGTTTTTTATGTGCTTTTGTATTGTAAATTGATGTTTACAGTTTTTGAGTGCCGGGTTCCCTCAGTTAGACTTATATATAATATCCACTAAGCGCCAACGATATGGTGAAGTTGTTTTGTCTGTTTTCTCATTTATAATTATGACACAGTATGAAATACATTTCTTACCGTTTCTGTTTCATAAAATTCATGTTTTGGAAGTTGTGTTGTGTGGACTGAAGGAACTTCCTTAATTTGAGAATCGTGCCAACTGTGAGATGGCCGCGTGGCACATTTAGAGTTGTTCCATTATTTCATTATAGAATGCTTTTTGTTTCTATATCATAAAATCATAAATATGCCTACATCTGTTGGACTTTGTCAGTTAAGTTTAGTCCCTATTCCTGTTTTTATAACTGTTCTTCTTTGTTTTCTCTTGATGATTTACATTTCAATTTTTCTTTCCCTAAGGATGAAAAACTTCAAGATGTTTTGGGACACTTTCAGAAGGATTTTGAGGGTGGGGTGTCTGCAGAGAATCTGGGTAAGTCTTAACTTGTTCTAACCACGACCCATCTAATGTAGGCTTACACATTAAATAGTTATTGGTTCTAATGATATCAAGAAACAATTGATCATTACAGGGGCAAAATTTGGTGGCTATGGATCATTTTTGCCCACCTATCAGCGCTCTCCAGGTTGGTCTCATCCAAGGACTCCACAAAAAAATCATAGTCAAAATACGCCCAGATCTCCCAATAATTTGCAACTGGAGGTAAATTTCTTACACGAAATTGATGACTGTATATGAGGTTTTTATGACTTGCCCTCATGTTATTTTTTTCATTTTTGACTTATTTCAAATTAATTTTGTACCATGCAGGGTGGGCAGGGGGATGCTGTACAATGTTCAACTGGAACTCAATCATTGAGACTTGGGCCAGGTTCTGGCAACTCCTTGAGGATGGCTGCAATCAAGGGTCTCTCTTTAGATGATGGAACTAATCAAGAAAAATACATGGCAACCACTAATGCTGATGCATCCACTTCTAAGCATGAGTCTCTAAACAAGAAAATTACTAGCACATCAGACCAGAAGACACTGAAGGTTCGAATCAAAATGGGTCCTGATAGTTTATCAACAAGGAAAAATGCTGCAATTTATAGTGAAATCGGTCTCGATGTGTCACCCTCATCATCACTAGATGACAGCCCCTCTGAAAGTGAAGGAATTTCTCGTGATCCTCAAGATGCTCCTTTTGAATCTCCAACCATTATCATTCAGGTGAATTATCTTCTGGCATTATGATTCTTCTTTATTCTCTTCATATTGAGCCTGACAAGATTAGGTTGAATATTTTATGGTGTCTTGGAACAGATTATGACAGACCTCCCTCAGCTATTGTCGCCTATTCCTGATGATACCATCGAATTAACTGTAAAGGAAACACGTGCTAGCGATAGCATCTCTGGTCTTGTTCATATGGATGACCCAGAAAGTTTTGACATGTCACTAAATGAATCTAATAATGTAAATGGAGACAGAAAATTGCCAGGTGGGAGTGGGAGGAAAATGAAATCTCTGGTGGGTTGTGAATTCTCAATGGAAGTCAAGAGTTCTACAAAGAAGAATTCTCGGAATGATATTGGAGTGCTTTCAAGAAAGGAACAAAGTACAGATGCACTGACTATGGATGAGCTAGTTTCAAAAACTATGAAGCTTCCACTTTTATCCAGTTCATATTCTTTCAGTGATGACTTGGTTAAGGCTGTGGATGGGCAATGTGATTCATTGAAGGAAGCCAACAAAGTTATGGTGAGGGAGAAAACCTTATCTGATCAGGGACAAAAGGAGCGGGTGGAGTCAATATCTACTGAGGTGAATGGTTTTGCGGAGAAGGCAAAGGCAAGTTCAGGAAGAAAAGTTGTGGGAGATAAGGTTTCTCTTGATGACTACCCAGTAAAAGAAAATCCTCATGGAGATAAAAGTTTCAACTCAATGATAATTGAATCTAATGTTTCCAAAGTTAGGACAGCACCAAACACTGAAGAGCCTCCTAAGAAGGCTAATCAGAGAGGTAACCTCTCTGAACAAGATGGTGTAGAACATCCATTTCCGGGGGGTAAGAAAAAGCCAAAGGGAAGTCACGGCACCATAGTTATGGAGAGGGAAAAAGAAAACATGAAGGTTGGATCCTCTTTGGTTCCTAAAACAAAAAAGAGTTCTGATGATAGTTCTGCATCAAGAAATGAAACTGAAGATGCCAGAATACAAAAAAGTCTTGGAAAGACTAGAGATACATACAAAGATTTCTTTGGAGAATTGGAAGATGAGGAGGACAGAATGGATTCACTGGAGACCCCTTACAATGAAAAACTGAAGGAATCTGAGGTGGTCGAGAGGAGTGCACCTACAACTAGTTATGGAGCAAAGGAGAGATCTGGTGGTAAAAAAGTTGATAAGCCATTCACAGCTGAAATATACCCTAAAATAGCCACAAATGCCTCATGCACTGGAAATGCAAATGGTACTCACGTAGAGAATGGTAAAGGGATTCCTGTAATGATACCTTCGGGTGAGACGGACGATAATTGGGTACAGTGTGACCTGTGTCATAAATGGCGTCTTCTTCCTGTTGGAACAAATCCTGACAACCTACCTGAAAAGTGGCTATGTAGTATGCTTGATTGGCTGTAAGTTCTGATTCAGTGGCTAAATCTTTTAAATATATTTATTTGTCCATAATTAAAGTATTAATGCCCTATCTTTGATCAATTTTTCATACGTACTTAAAGGAGAAGAAAATAAGAAAATTGAACTTCTCCCATTAATTAAAATCAACTCATGCACTAACTTTTATAGATGCTCTCATTTATCATATCCAAAAGTTGAAGTGCATAAGTTGATTTTAACTTATGGAAGAAGTTTGTTTCATTTTCTTCTTCTTCTTCTATAAATGCTTATAGAGAAGTTTCTTCTAATGGGCCTAAGAATGTGAGCTTGTAGCTCAATTGGAACTGGCCCTAGTCTCTTACGGTTGAGGTGTGATCTTGATTTTAACTTCCAAGTGCTTGTACCTCCAACCCCCCCCAAAAAAAAAACCAAAAAAGTAGAGAAACTAAAGTGCTTGTTAACATATAAGGAGAACTACTTATATTCATTATAATGAATAGCACATCAAGTACATAGGTTTTATTTTTTATCTAAATCAAATTAAAATCGTATTAATATGCAGGCCTGACATGAATCGATGTAGCTTTAGTGAGGAGGTAACCACCAGAGCACTTATTGCATTATACCAAGGGCCTCCTCTTGATGGTCAAAGTAACCTGCAGAATGTCTCTGGCAGTGTTATGGTGGGAGGAACCATGACAACATCCCAGCATCCTGACCAACACCAACTAATTAATGATCTGCATGCAGCACCTGGCGGGAAGAAAAAGTTTATGAAAGAATCAAATTCTATAAATAAAGACAGCCTTTCTCAATCATCATATTCTATTAAGAAAAACTTGCCGTCAGCAGTGAAGAGTAGGAGCTTAAATGATGTGAACAAATCTCCTGTTGTGAGTGAGGTGGATTTTCCAGCAGAGAAGCACAAAGGTAAGCAGAGGATGCTGGAGCAGAATTCTGATAGAGGTAACTTGAACCACATATTCATTGTGCTTATCTGCCCTGTATTAAGTATTAATTAATGTGCAGATGTTCAAAGACCTGTTAAATTTCTGTGATGTTATCTTCATTTCTGGAAATTTGTTCTCAGGTGATTTGAAGAATATGAAAGTCAAAAGCAGGAGGGACCCTGATCAAGATAGTTCTAGGCCATCCAAGAAATCTAAGACTGACAAGGTTCATTCTACCAATGAAGAGTGGATTGTAGACCACAGTGGCACTACTAGGAAGGTGGGTGGTCATAGCTCAAATAGCACTTTTCCAACTACCTCAGTTGGCAAAGATCGACCTAGACAGAAAGACCACTCCTCATCACGGGACTCCAAATCAGGAAAAGACAGGGTGCCAGTTTCTGCTGAAACCACAAAAGATAAAGGTCAGGGTTCCTTGGATGAGGGATCCCAGGATCTGGGGAATTGTGATTCAATTGGTAGTGTGAAAAAGAGGAAACTGAAGGGGTATCAAGATGCTCAAACTTACAGCCCAGGTAACCCTCACCTACAGGAGAGCAAAACTTCTGAGCATGAGTTTAGTGATTCCAGGAAGGAAAAGAAGGCAAAAAATTCAAAATATGAAGGCAAAGAATCAAGTGCCAGTAAAGGCAGTGGTAGATCTGACAAAAAAGTTAGTCATACAAAGAACCAGAAATTCAGGCAAAAGCCTGAGAGCAGTTTGTCACAGCGAAGTTTGGATGGAATGGACTGCTCAAAAAGGGACTTGGGTTCTGTACATGCTTCTGTTGCTGCCACTTCAAGCTCCTCTAAGGTTTCTGGCTCTCATAAAACCAAAGCCAGCTTCCAGGAAGTGAAAGGCTCACCTGTGGAATCAGTTTCTTCATCACCTATAAGAATTTCAAATACAGATAAGCTTACAAACAAGGAAATCATTGGGAAAGATGATTCTCATGATATTGCTGCTGCGGATAGTCCAAGAAGATGCTCAGATCGTGAGGATGATGGTGGGAGTGATCGATCTGGAACAGCTAGGAAGGATAAATCTTTCAACATTGCCTATGGGTCAGATTTTCAGGATAAGGGTGTTAATCACATATCAGATACTAAACTTAAAGCTCAAGCAACCGGCTATTGTACCAATGGTGGTGTGGACACTATAGTCCCAGATGGGACACATCCAGGCACAGAGCAGATTAAGCATCCAGGTGAAGACAAGATTGATGTTTATTATGCTAATACGTCTCAAGCAAGGAAAAATGGCATAGAATCAGGTTTGGAGGACAACAATGTCAATGAAAGCTGTAAGTCAGAGTCCCGTGCAGATAAGGTCAAGAATACTAGTTCTCCATATCAACTGAAAGATCAGTCTCCTCTACATGAGGCAAAACATAAGGATGGAAAAATTAAGTTGCAGGAGAAGTTTGGGTTCAAGCCTGACCAAAATGAGATTATACATGCTGGCAAGAAAGATTATACAGGAAAAAATGAGAGCAGGAAAAAGGACAATCACTTAAACCGGGGTCACGACTTTCAAGATGTCAGTACAGATGCCCCATTCAAACAGGAGGTATTTCATGCTCCTATTCAGAATCAGTTGCCGGACTGTGATACTGAAAGATCCACAAAGAGGTCTCTTTTGGAGAGAACTGATCAAGAAGTACATGGAAAAGGGAAGCCATGGTCATCATTGCCATCTGAAGGATCTCAAGTTGAGACATTAGGTCGTTGCCCACGACCAATTGGCTTACATAAAGGAAATGGAGATATGGAAGTTGATCCTTCCAAAGTTGATGATGTGTCAAAGCTACAAAAGAAGCAATGGAAAAAGACCAACCATCAAAATGGAAATCAGCAAATTGGTTCAAGAAATCCCATACTTAATGGTCACAAGTCTAAGGAGCTTGATGCCCCTAGTCCAGCTAGAAGGGATTCTTACACCCATGCTGCTAACAATGCTCTGAAAGAAGCTAAAGATCTTAAACATCTGGCTGATCGTCTTAAGGTTTTTATGCAGTCCCTTTTAGACTTTTATGCTTATGCTCTTATCAATGCTTATTTTACCAATTTTGGGTTTATTAAACAGAATACTGGATCCAGTGTTGAGGGCAACAGTCTTTACTTCGAGGCAGCCCTCAAATTTCTTCATGGAGCCTCTCTGTTAGAATCTGGCAACAATGATAGTGCTAAACACAATGAGATGATTCAATCAAAGCAAATATATAGTAGCACAGCAAAATTGTGCGAGTAAGACAACAGTTTTCTTTATAATTGTGCTTTAACTTGTTTTAAAGATCATACTGTCTTCCTTTGTTTAAAATACTGGTGTAAATATTCTTTCCTTCATCTATTGTTTTATAATCTATTGTTTTATTAGGTTGCAAACATGCCTACAAACCTCATTACTTTGCTAGGCATAACTTATATTTTTAGGTTGATTTTATGTTGTATATATGATTGGAATATTTGCATTTTGGCACCATCTTATATCTTCCTTTTGATAGGTTTTGTGCTCATGAATACGAGAAATCAAAAGACATGGCTTCAGCTGCTCTTGCCTACAAATGCACAGAAGTAGCATATATGAGGGTAGTATATTCTTCACACACTAGTGCAAGCAGAGATCGGCATGATTTGCAGACAGCACTGCAAATGGTTCCTCTTGGTAATGAATTTTGTTACTTGATTTTCACTGCATTTGCATGATGCAACAATTTTCTTTCTGAAGTTTTCAGTTTCCATTTGAATTTGTCCTACATATCATACTAAATCCCTTCTCCATTCTGATGATTTGGCAATTAAATGTAAAATACTTTGATAGTTTCATAGAAAAAATATCATGTCCCATTCATTATAATGGATTATCTGAACATCACTCATCTGACAAGCATTCTATATGGCATGGTCATGTATGCATATCCTCTTTAGTGGTTTGTCTGTAATTTGAGGAAAGGATGGCGTTTAGAAGAGTTTCTATTGGAGCTTATTCAGTCTTCTGAAAATGGCTCATGGCCTTATAAGCTGTTTTTAGTTTATTTCAATGTTTCATGGAGAAACTTGTCAAAATAAGCTGTTTTAAGCTAATTTCGGTAAGCTTCACAGTCAAATTTATGAATAAGCTCTCATGGGATGAGTTTCAAACTTTTTATTAAATAAGTGTTTAATTACTTGTGTTTACCAAATGCACATTAAATGTATGAACAAGGGAAAAGAGAAGAAGAATAAGAGCAGGAAGAAGAAAAGTTAGATATGGCTAATTTGGTTGATACTAATATGTCGAAAATTTGTTTTTCCTTTTGTCATGTCATGTAAGTGGACCAGTGTTTCTCTTTCTCAGGAATGCCATTGACATTGTGGTGATGAAATTGGAGTAGACTAAATTCTGATCTTTTTTTTTAACCTTGTTTCATTTGTCAGGCGAGTCTCCATCATCATCTGCTTCTGATGTGGACAATGTTAACAACTCTACAGCAGCTGACAAGGTCACAATATCTAAGAGTGTCAATTCGCCCCAAGTAGCTGGAAACCATGTTATATCTGCACGAAATCGTCCCAATTTTGTGCGATTGCTCAATTTTGTAAGTATATAGTTCTTGTTCACAGAATAATGATCTTAACAAAAACCACCCATTTCCTCACATAGATAGCCTGAGAAACTTGATAGGAAACCATAATGAAGGAGAGTGCATCAGTAAATTTTACTTCAGAATAATGTGATATTCTGAAGGCCCTTGAACTATTGATTACTGAATTCATTGATTGTCATGTCAGGCAATTCTTCCACTCATTGTGCGGTGAAATATGGTTACTATTTAGGATCTATAATGGAGTTTGCAGGATTGAATTTATTTGGTAGAGGATTGTAGCATCCTGCAAAATATAGAAGTGCTAAATTTTAATAAATTACAAATTAAAAAATGCAACAAAATAAATTACAGTAAGCCTTGAACTTGGATTGCAATTTTAGTGTTTGCAACAATTATTACAGTCATGCCAAAAGGGAAGCCTGTACCAACAACTATAGTGTTAGCTTACATACTTTGTTGACTGTGTCTTAATTAGGTTGCATATGATATATTGGAATTAAAGAAATGTATCAATTGCAGGCTCAGGATGTTAATTTTGCCATGGAAGCCTCAAGGAAATCACGGAATGCTTTTGCAGCTGCTAATTCAAGCCTGGGTGTGGGCAAGAATGCAGATGGTATCTCCTCTATCAAGAAAGCTCTTGATTTTAGCTTTCAAGATGTGGAGGAGTTACTACGTTTGGTAAAGGTTGCTGTGCAGGCCATTAATCGTTAAAGGATCCATGAATCAAAGATGATCCTAGCTCGTTAAGAACATGTGTTTCTTGGTCATGTATAATATCTTCAATCTGACAAAAAGACAGTCTGAATTAAATTATGAAGGGCAAGATTCATTTTGTTGGATCTTGATCCGGTCTTGCCAACTGGTGAAAGCTAGTACTGTCTATGTTTGCCATACACAGATGGAAGTCTCAGTTTACAGTCAGAGGATTCAGTTGTTCTCTCTTGTGTACAAGAATAAAATCTTTGCAAACCTTGAGATACGTGGAGGCACTTAGAAGTAAACTTCTGTAATGCAGATTCTGAGCTACTTTGTTGTGCGGAATGATGCTACATCCAGATTATAAGTTGAAGATATAATAGGTGAATGTGGGTAGACTTAGAAGTTTGAAACTAATTGCTATATTTTTTTCCTCTACTCATTCTGGAGGGTTTATTATTTTGTCAATGTGTAAATGTATAAAGTTGTAATTTCTGGAGAGAGGAATTTGTGGATTTTGCATTACTGCAATCATGCTTCTGCCAGTGGGTACTGCACTTTTCTCCTCTTGTCCAGTCTCTCCGCAGAAAGGAAAGTCAAAGAGAACCAGACTAATGTGAGCATTTTCTTAATATGAGGGCATGCACGTTCTGTTCCTGTAACTTTTTTTATTTCTCAGTAGCCATTTTTTTCCTGATTTGAATCTAGACTTGATGACTTATATGCAGGTTGTCTTGTACAATGTCGGGATTAGGTGTAGAACAATATTCTTTACTCATTTTGTTGTTAATAGAGACCAAGCAGAAAACCGAAAAGGAGGGATGTACAGCAAGAATTTTTTTAAAGTGGCAGGCAATTTACTGCAAATGGATTGTCAACTTAAGAGGTATAAAAGTACGCTTGTCTTATAAAATGCATTTTGTTTGATAACCAAGTTTGTCAAAGCATCTCTAACTATTGATTTCATTACATATCTCTTCTTTTTTTTCCCTGAAGGGATGCAGTGGACGTGTAAATAAACATAATAGATTCAAGCTAGAGACAGTGCAAGCTGGTTGCTGTCTTCATGCAGAATCTGACAGGTATTTTGGCATTATGATCAATTGATCATTGGCATATTCCTTGATGATCATATTACTGCTAAACTGGCAACTATTAGTTGTGCACTGCTTAGGAAAAAAAATTATATGAAAAATAAACTTTAATTTTAATTACTTTAATATAGAAAATTATAAACATTATATTTGATTAGGATAGTAATATTAAATAGACCCTTCAACTTGCCTCTGTATTAAGGTAAAATAGATAAGTGTACTAATCCTTGCTACATATGTGTTAACGTGCCCCAGCTCTAGTGGCTGGTCTTTTAAGTTTATCGAGTTTCCTGTTCTGAAGACAACACAGATTGTAGTCATACAATAACTTTAGTTTTACGATCTATGTCAAGTTTGTCAGCCATTTCACATGTGTAGCACAAGCACAGCAACTAATTACCAGAACTGTACAAGTCATTCGATTTAGCAACTCTAGTTAGGGTCATTCGAGTTAGCACTCCGCATTGCACTTTGTGATTGATTGATTCCAACCTAACAATGTCTGTGATTGCAGGTTTGAGCAACTGAGGCAAATTCCAGATAGTGCTACAATTGAGCTGGCCAAATCTGTAACTCACCTTGGGGGATTTTTTTTTACTCTTATTTTTTCCCCTGCTTTTCCCTTGGTCAACAGTATTAATTGTATTTTTTAAAACAGTTGATAGTATATTAATATTGAACATTTAATTTTAAATTTTGACTTTACTTACCTGTTTTATAATGTACATAGCTACCCTTGGGTGTTTGATTGTGGTTATATTTTAAGAAATATATATTTTTAGATAATTTTCAAACCTGATTTGTAGATAATAGAAGGGTAGGAAAAATAGGAATAATGCAGAATTAAAACAATTTAGTAATGTTTTTGTTTTAAAAATTAAAGAAATATTAGTTTTAGAAACAGTTTTCAAAAATTATTTTAAATTTTGTTTTTAAAAATTGAAAGTAGTTTTTGAAATGGTAGACAAAATATGTTTTTGGTTCATAAAGTATTGAGCATTTTTGTTTATAAACCCTAATATTTTGTTTGACTAGTCTTCATTAAAGTATTTTTTTGTTTAATTTTCAGTCCTTTCGTTAGTGAGTTTTGTTACTTGCAGTAATAGATAAATGTGATGTGTTTTATTAATGAAGTGACATGTTATTAATTTTTTAAAAAGTAAATAAATATATATTTTTTAGTTTTTTTAATGTCATGTATCACTTAATTAATGAGATATGTGACATTAATTTTTTATCTAAAAAATATTTTTTAATGTCATGTGTCACTTCATCAAAGTGACACGTGACATCTATTAGAAAAAAAATATTTTAGGATCGATACCGATCAAATGAAACATTAAGGACTAAAAATAAAAATATTTAATATTTTAGGAATTAAAAATATATTGTCTTTTATTATAAAAGAAGATTTTGTTACGTTAAAAGATGTTATTTGTTATTACATATTCATTTTCATCAATATTTTTTTGACCTATGGTTTATGATAGTTCAATGTCTGGGATCTATGGTTAAGGTTTATGATTTATAGTTTATAAGTTATGATTTTAGGTTTATTGTGCATGATTCATTGTTTAAGATTTATAGTTTAGTATTTAAGGTTAAGATTTTAGTGTTATAAGTGTTGGTTTCATATTTTATGGTTTTGGAGTTTGAAGTTCATTGCTTATGGTGTATGGTTTTAGTGCAAAAGGTTTATGCTTACATGTATAATTGTTGTTTAAGCTTTAGGATTTCATTGTTCAAGAATTATGGTTTCATGGTTTAAAGTTTATGCTTTTTAATGTTTATGGATTCATGTTTTAGTGTTTATGGTTTATAGTTCATATGCTAGGGTTTAATGTGTCTTTTGTTCATGATTTAGAGCCCATGGTCCATGATTTAAAGTTTATAGTCTAAGGTTTAGGGTTTAGAAATTAGGGTTTCATGAGTTAGGCTTTATGGTTTATATGTTATGATTTTATAGTTTCATATATATATTTATATTTATGATTTATGGTCCATGGTTTATTGTTTAAGGTTTATGGTTTAGAGTTCAAGATTTAGCCTTTTAGGGTTCAAGTCCATAATGTAAAGTTTTAGGGTCCAAGATCATCATTTAAGGTAAATAATTCAAGGTTTCGTGGTTTATGGTTTAATTTTTAATGTTTATGGTTTATGATTTAAAGGTTAAGGACTTATTGTTTATGATGGTAAGGTTTGTGGTCCATGATTTAGGTTTTAATGGTTGTAGGGTTTTATGGTTTAATGTTTTAAGATTTATTATCTACGCTATAGTTTTATTTCATAGTTTAAAATTTATGATTTCATTTCATGGTTTACGTTTGAGATTTCATTTCATGATTTAGAATTTATTATGATTTCAATTAGGATTTAGGATTTCATTCCAAGGTGATGATTTAATGTTTCATTTGTGAAATCCTAAATTATTTGGGATTTATTTATGAAGCCTTAAATGATTTAGGGTTTTATAAATAAGATTTAGGATTTTAAAAGTAAGATTTAGAAACACTAAATAATTTAGGGTTTCATTTATAACTTAAGGTCTATTTATGAAATCATAAATTTATGAAACCTTAAATGATTCAAGTTTCATCCATAAATCATTTTTTGTTTCATTTTTTAAACCTTAAATCATAACTATGAAATCCTAAATTATTTAATAATTCATAAATTTTGGGTTTCATAAATATATCTTCAATGATAATTTAAGGTTTCATTTGTTAAACCTAATGAAACACTAAATAATTAAGGATTTCAATCATAAAGCCTTAAATTTTATTTGGGAAACCCTACATCATTTATGGTCAATTGAAACCTTAAATTATTTAAGGTTTCACAAATTAAATCTTAGGTTTTAGGGTTCAGAGTTTGAGATTCTTAAAATTATAAATCCTCAAAATCCTAAACCTCAAACCAAAAATCATAAACACTAAACCATAAATCATGGATGAATCTTAACTCCTAAATCATGAAATGACCATTGAAACCTTAAATCCTAAAACTTAAAACCCTAAACATTGAACCTATATCTCAAACCCATAAACCTTTAACACTAAATGCTAAGATGGTAAACCTTGAACCATACAACCTTAAATCATTATTGATACATCCTTCAATGTAAATTATTTCATACCGGTAGTAAAATCATTTTTCCATATTATTTTTTATTCTTACAATGACAAATGTTTAATATTTTCCATATTACACTATAATTGTAGTTAATTCCTAGATGGATTTAGAACATATAAAAGCAAATGAGTACTACTACAATGAGCAAAACAATAACAAAGAGTAGAGAGCAGAAAATCAATTATTTTTCTCTGATCCAGTGCAAATCGAATAAGTTGATTAAAAAAGCAGACAGCAATTAATTACACTCCTTTATAGTATAGGATAAAAAAAGCACGAAAATATATTGCTAAACTAAATGATATCTATCAACAACGACTCAATTAGATATTAAAATATCACGGTTCAATCTTTCATTACGCCACCTCCTCCCTCCCCTTACCAAGAAAGTAAAAACTTACATATTTTCTTGCTTCGCTCCCGTATGTAATAATTATATTTATATTGAATATCAACGATAACTTGAACTAGCTCTAAAATGCCAAAAAGTTCTCGCTCCCTTCTGGTGCTACTGAATCAAGTAATCGACTACGATCATTTACAGCTTAAGAATTTTCCCAAAGAATCCCTCCTCAGTGCTCGCCACTCCACTATACATCATCATTGGTAAATTCCATTACGCCAGATACCTGAATGTGTTTGGGCTAACTTTGTCTCTTTCCAGATAGTCTCGAGTGATGAGATCTTCGATCCTCTTCTTGATTGCTTTGATATCAGGCTATAAAAATGCAAGCAAATTCAAAAAGTCATTCAACTATAACAAAAATCAATTATAGCAATTATAATACTTTCACCTTAACAATAATAAACAACAAAATTTTCTGGCATTTCATACCTTAAACATTCGGCTCAACTGCTCAACACATTCCAAAATTAGTTGATGATGACACAAAATTTTCCTACTCTTCATGATGCGCACAATTGCTGCATCAATGGCATATCGCCGATCTTTGTCAACATCTTCAATTACCTTTTTCCTTTCATCGATTGGTGGTAGAGTAATCTATATCATCAACAAATGCCAGAGTTATTAGTATCTTAATGGGGAGATAAAAATGCAACCCACAGCTAACAAAGCTTCCAAATATAATAATCTAATACAACAAAAGATCAAAAGTATGGCTACAAGTAAGCAAAGACCTTGATCCTTCTCATTTTATCAGTAAATTTGTAGTTGAACTCGAAGATGTCATTTTTAGATATAACTCTGTTGTTTGGCTCCTTGATAAGTATCTTATGTTTTGCACATGACAGTGAATGGAGCAATCTACAAACATCTTCAGGAGCCAAGTTCAGCTGAGTCATAATCTCTGAATAGCTCAACCTATCAGCATTGTTGAATAGCAGTAGGGCAGCAGCCTGTAAAGTAGAAGAGACACTTATCAAACCAGCAGCACGAAGTCATACATCTTAAACAGCACAGTGGCACAAATTTAAACATAAAAGAGGTATGGTGATGGGTGAAAGACAGTTTACCGGATAGGTTGGCACAACTAGTTCAATGTTTTTTGTTTCAAACTTGCCAATGACGTGGCATGTTCCCAATGAGTATATCCAGGTAAGTTTTCTATGTTTTGTCCTTGTTTCATAGAAGCCCTTAAAAACTTCCAAGCACCTGATCTGAAAAAAAAAAATCACAATAGAGCAGTATTAATAAATCTTGTCTTCCCCACAAAAAATTCACAATAGCAGAAACTTAAACAACCCTCGTCTGCAAGATATTCTTACCATCTCTGAAGGAAGGTTGATCTCAAAAGACTTATAACTAGGCCAAAATCCTGTGGTAAGCACAGTTACCGTCAGGTCAATTCCAGGATTTACATGTGAGTTATCACGGAGATACTCCTCAAATTTCATTTGATTATCCCTAGCCAATGTCAAGTCTACCACCTGAAAGTTATAGTTCAAGCAAATAGTTAAACTACCAGATTAAAAAAACAAAAGAGAGCTAAGCATGCTAGGAACAAAGACAACTGACCATCCCCTCCATCTTTGATGTGAACTGTCCACCACACTGCTGCTTTAACTTTGTCAAAATACACTTTTCATGGTCGTCATTGGCACTCTTGTCAAAAAGCAATCTTCTCGCAAGCTTCTTCCTGTAAATATTAATGCATTAAGAAGGACTTCACAGAATAATATGAAGCCTAACAAGTATATATTACAATTAAAAAAACTAAGTCTTACCTGTAAAATTCTGCAAAGAGATCCTTATCACTGATATATGCAAGTAACTTGACTACCTGCAGAAATTAAACAATTTATTTTATACACAACTCATAAGTGATGTAAAATCTGGTGAATAAAACCTAAAAACTACCTTCTCAAGGGTATCTTCAATTTCCTCATCACTTAGCTTCTCACTTCCACCTTTCTTAAGGATATTGTCACAGAATGTAGCCAACAGTTCAGCACTGGAGCTACCAGCAACAGTTTTATTGCAGAATATCTCAAATGCTTCCTTTAATGCCTGCAATAGCAAGCAAAATGAAATATACTATTTAATAACCATAAATCATTCTATTATTCAGTAAGGTGTCCTTCAATTGTCTAAACAAACCTTGTGAAACAGTGAATGATTCATAAAGCAGTCATTGACATATGCCATATATTTGTCATGGAGCTCTATAAATCTTCGAACCAGGACCTGCAATGTCACATGATTAGCCTTCAGAACTTTCCAGCTATTATTACAATTATATATTTGATAATAAATAAAAAAAGTGAGGGGACTTGCTTGCTCCTGAAAGCCAGAACCACTTGTAGTCTGGAGAAAATGAAAAAAAAAAAAAATTATCAGCTGATGTGTTCAGAAGCAGAAGATGTAAACCAAAAAAAACACTGTTGCAGCAAATGCTGAACCTGATTGCTAGAAGCTTCATCAGCTTGTTGAACCAATGCTGTACCCTCAATCGTAATATGCTGCAAACAGATAATCATCATAATACAGCATTGAAAAGAACTAAAACCAAAGATACTCAACTTAATCACAACGCATCATAATGCAAAAACTAAAAAACCCTACCTGCTTGAATACATTAGCAACAGGATCCAAGCCTTTAAGTATTTTATGGTAAAGTCTATACATCCTAGAGAGATCTTCCACCTAGGCAAAAAAAAAAAAAACAAATCAAGAAGATAGTTAACAAAAATATTAATGGGTAAAATGATTAAGATGATCCAACAACAACAAAGCTTTTGAAACCAAAATATGATAGCAAGGTGTTGGAAACAATTGGTTTTTGAGCTGTAAAAAATCTAAACCAAACATAAACTGAGAAAACATCATCAAACAAAACAATGCAAAACAATCAAGTACCTTATCATCTCTAAGTAAGGCATCGCAGCCAGAGTTCTCTTTATCAAGTAACTGAACAGCATGAGTCACCAGCAGCTCTTGTTGCACTTTCTATTAAAGGAAAAATAATAAGAAAAATAGGGGGAGATAAATACAATTGTAAAAGGGAACCAATTGAAATTGAAACTTCTTCCGCAAACTTAGATAAGCAACAAGCAGATATAGCATGTGCTTTGAATACTTCATAAACAATGCAACTATTTATTTACAATGGTCCATGTATCAAATATATATGTGCAAGATTCCCACACAATGCATTCTAATATTATCATCAACATGCACTTAATGACTTCTGCTGCAATAGTACACTTAAATGGATATAAGAGCAATGTTATCAATGGCGGATGGCAGAACACGGCAGAAGACTAAGAGAAAACAGGAAGAAAAAACTGCATTTCTAATCATCCAAAAAAAAATATTAAAGAAAAACAGACTGACCTCTACCAATTTCTGCTCAGTGCTAGAGTGTAAGTAATGAGACACTCTATCTCTCTCCCTTCTCAAGCATTCCTCAGCCTGTGCAATAACAGGGAAAAGTTATTAGCATATGAACTAATCAACCAACTAAATACAATCCAACTGTCGAGGCACAATATAGATCGACTTGCCTTAAGCATATAATCTGGGCAGGAATCAGTCTCAATCCAGTTTGTAGCCTTACTTTTATAGTAATCAGCAGTATCCTCAAGCATATGTACCTCAAAATCCTGTTCATACTGATCCATTCCACCAGTACCAATCTCAACAAATATACCAAGAACATTTTTCAACAACGACCTATCAATTTGTTCACCCTCACGTTCTTTATCAATCTGTAACATGAACCACGGTTATTATAGAAGTCATCATGAGCAACAAAGTATATTATACATATGAAGTGATACACTTACAAGTGCAATCACAGCTTTCCTTGCATTGACTCGTACCTCCATATAAACCTGTAATTAAAAAAGGGTTCATCTAGAATAAATTATTGGTATCACATTTATATTTATTATAGTGTTGCCCTTCAGCACATAGTCATGGATAAGATCATGACAGCTAAAAGAGATTGATAACTGACCGATTCACGGAAGCAAGTGAGGCCAACTGCACCGAGTCCAGGCAGGGAGCGTCGAGCAATGAAGTAGCGATCAAGATAATTGAAAAAGCGCGAAAGCCACCGGACCATGACCTTGTGATTTAACCATCTTTGGACAAGTTCCCTCAGCATGAATTCATCATGCTTCTCTCTTAGAGATGGCAAAACCTAAAAATGAAAGAAGTTGAAAAAGAAACAGGGTATCAAACTCAATAAGTTATATATATCAGAAAAGAAAATTAAACAAGAGCAAATGAAAAAGCCAAAGAAAGTAAAAAAAATAAACGGGAGATTTACATACGGTGGTTTTAATGTAATCATCAAAAGCAACTTGGTATTTGTCATACAGCTGTTGTGAAAAGTCATTCGGTGGCTTCTGAGTACACATATTATAAATGGTTCTGTGATGGTTATCTTAAGGAAAAACAACACACAGTATCCAAAACTAAGCATTAAAGGGGATAGACTAGACCATAAGAACAGATATGCAGTGCACATTTGAATATATCAAGATGCTTGCTGGCTACTTATAGTCACATTACAACTATTTAGGTGTAGCGTACAAGACATACTTGGTCAAAAAAAAATAAAACAAGAACATTGTCAAAAACAATAATGGAATCCAAGAAAAAGGATACGTGTATAGCATCATGTATTCCTCAGAACTGAAAGGAGTTTCTGGTGCCCCGTCAAGAATTCTCTTCAGCTTGGTAATCCCCTTCTCCATATAGTCCCAACCTTGGTCAAAATCGATGGTCTTCCGCTCCATTGTGGCTGCAGAAATATCAAACAACATTCAGACTTTCATGCAAACACAACAACAACAACAACAACAAATCTCTCAAATCAATCTTCTAGCGCCTTAAAATATCATAAATGCATATTTCACGTATAACCCTAGACATGCTGCGACCAAACGGATTTCAATAAAACGAGGGCATGAATCAGCACTAAGCATTAAAACCTAGCAGCAATAATCTGACAATGCTCCACACGTGACACGTGTTTTCAATAATAATAGAACGCAGATGGCAAAAAAAATAAACCCTAAAACCCCCAAACAAAGCGATCGTCGAGTCGAGTGAATAACAAGAAAAACAAGATCGCAACAACGAAGTTCTTATAACGGAAAATAGCAATACAAACGCTAACCGTTGTGATGACAGACAGGTTATTTTGATTGCTATTGTTTGGTCTATGAATGAAGAATATATTAGTATAATTGGTGAAACAAAAGAACGCAAGGTACGACGAGGGAGTACCTATGAGTGGCTTTGCTTTTTTATTTTTTACCGGGTTCGAGCGTTTCACCTTATCAACTACGCGTTTCCATACTGTTTGTTTGAACTATATTTATAGTGAGAGGTAAGCTAATATTTAGGGATATCGAAAATCTTATATTTATTTATTATATTATATTTATATGATAAAATGTAATATTTAAATTTTAAATTAATATCTTTATATTGAAAATTGATAAGAAAGTTACCTCTCTCCCTAAATAATTCTATTTATTTTTCCATTCTTTTCTAAAATGTTAAATCTTTATATTGAATTTTGATTATATCATTCAATAATTTTTAATCAATTTTCCTTGAATATGATCTACATAAGAGGACTTTTAATCCAACCAAAATTTTGAAATAAAATTATTCATTCAATAAAAGTTTTATAATAAAAATATTTCTACACATAGATGCCAATTGACATCCAATAAGAAAAAAAAAGATAAAAATAAACAAGAAATGTTGATAGAATGTAGAAAAATCTTATATAAAAATATCACTATTCAAATTTTATATGTGTCATAGCATTAAAAATTAATTAAAGAATATTCCAGAAAATTATTATTTTTTTATTGATTTAAAAATAAATAAATAATTATTGAAATTTTATATTTTTAATAAGATTTTTTTTTAATTATGTAACTTTTTTAAGCTAACATAATATATAAATAAATCTCATATCTTATAACTAAATTATATCTCAAAAATAAGTAAATCAAATATATATATATATATATATATATATATATATATATATATATATATATATATCACGTTGAACATATTTATCAATATCTTTATTATTATATCTCAAAAATAAATAAATCAAATTTATACCGATATCACGTTGAACATATTTATCAACATCTTTATCATTATATCTCAAAAATAAGTAAATCAAATTTATACATATATCACGTTGAACATATTTATCAACATCTTTATCAAGATCACATTATAATTAGTTATAGATTATTTACCTATAAATCAATTATAAATAACTGAATTTTATATATATATATATATATATATATATATATATTATTTTTTTTGAATTGATGACACAGATATATTTTATTTCAAATTTCAAACTAATTGAAGATACAATTTAATTTAAATTAATATTATTATTATTCATAGTCCGAATTTTGAATTTCCATCAAATCTTTTGATAATTGATTCATCTTCTCAACCTTTGTTGTTTGTATATTCATTTTCGCTCTGTATACATCTTGAGGTTATTTCTCTTTTCTTATGTATTTTTTTTCTCCTATGTTTTTTCTTTCTTTTTGCTTGATTCTTAATCAACATTTTTTTTTTATGAATTAGGTGTAAAAATAGTATGCAAAAAGGTATTTATTTTCTATAATATTCTTATATATTTTTTTACTTTTTATTTCTTTTCTCTTATCTAATTTTCAAGTGACTCTCTTCTTTTCTATTTCTTCCTCCACCATTTATTTCTTCTCCCTAATTCACTTTCCACGTCTTTCTACGTAAATTTTCATATTAAAGACATTAGTTTTTTTTATTATATCATTGAGAAAGTCAAAAACAAACTTTAAGCGAAAAAATATATTTCATGCGGCATCAGCTAACTATAGAAAGTGTTTAATATTAGATTATTTTAAAAGCTAGTTGTAACTTTGTATTTATTTGCTCAACTCACTAGACTATCACTTTTATAATGTAGTTTCATTTTTAATTTATAAGTTATTAAGTTAAAAATTAAAAATGAGAACTTAAAAAAATAAATAAATAATTGTTTGTTAATATTTATTTAATTTTTAATTTATATATAGAAAATATTAATTATGAGATATTGGGCTCGACTCTTTCTGCTAATAAAAATTAATTATTTTGTATAACAAAAAATTGTATTTATAAAATAAAATATTTTTAAGATAATAAAACTTTTATATAAATATAATTTTTAATAATAACATGATTTTTGATAATATTTTAAATAGTCAAATTAATAATTTTATTGTTGAATAAAAATATATAAAATATTTTTTTTTGAATAATTGAAATAATTCATGTACTTAACGAGAAAAAATATTCAAAAATTTGTTATATATACATTATAAGTTAATCTTATTAAGATTTGAAGAGAGAACATGAAAATAAATTTCGCACAAGTAATTCTAGGTAGTTTATTATAAAACTTATTATTTATAAATTTTCTTCATTAAAAATAAATAATTTTTATTTTATGAAATTTTTATTAATTAATGTTTGATCTAATTTTTATTTAAAAATAATTTAGAAGCTAAAAATAAGCTGGCAAAAAAGATCACTTATTATTGTGAATTCAAAATATTCATACTCTCTGTGTTTCTCAATACTTTGTACTTTGAGAAATCGTCTGATTTTGAAATACTGTAAACATTTAGTTTGTATCATTTCTGGTGGCTTTTAGACCTATTTATTTGATTTTCAAACTGTCCAGATTTTTAGAATATTATAAAATGAATTAGTAGTCAAACTAAGAAATTGCTAATTGGACAATTGATTTGGTATATATTAAAAATAATATAATTACCACAATTTGATCAATCCACATTAAAGAATTAAAACTATTGTCGTAATAAAGTACATAATATCGCAAATAACAAATAATATAGTTAACATAATTTGATAATCCATATTTAAAATTTAAAATTAATGTCACAATACATAACAACAAAACACAATTTATATATATATATATATATATATATATAAAACATGTAAATAAGATATAAGAAATATTCAAAATACATAATAATTTGAAAAAACAAAATGATACAACGTCCTAATACATAGTCTAATATCCCATATAACAGACAAAACTTATAACAGCACATGAAATAAATTAAAAAAAGCTTATAACAACACAAGTTCATACTCCAAAATTTTAAAATATTATCATGATAAAACACCTAATATCCAGAATAACAATGATTATTTTGTCTTTAAACATTTTTAATAAAAAAAACTCCGTCTAAATTGCTTTGCTTTTTTATAGTAATAATTATCTGCCAAAAAACATTTAGGCAGTATGAATGCTTATAAATGCATTTCATTTTTTTTTTTATGTTGAATGCATTTCATTATGCATATTAATTTAAATTTCTCTTACACGAATTTAAAACACTATAATTCATTGTCATGCTCTATATATAATTTTTTTTGTCATGATTTTACCAACATGTATGCATTTTATTGAATGGAAATAAGTTATTTTGGTATGTAATTAAATTTGTTGTTATTCAAGTTCCATGTGAACAACACACATGTGACGAGAATATGAGATAATTTGTTTAAAAAATTTATTTTATAAATAGTTATTTATTTTAATAAAATAAATAATTATTTAGATTTGTATTTTTAATATGTTTGTCTAAATTATTTTGATTTAAAATAGATTATTTTTTACTTATTTAAATAAGTAAATTATGGATCAATTTATTTAAAATTATAATAAATATTAATAAAATAAGTGATTATCATATAATTGATTATTTTATAAATAAATAAAATTTGTTTATTTAGATAAAAATACATATAATTATTTATTTTATTAAAATAAATAATTATCTAACCAAATAAATTTAAATAAATAAATTTTATATATATTTATAAAATAATTAATTATCTAATAATCACTTATTTTATAAATATTTATTATAATTTTAAATAATATACCCCTGTAGCCTTTAGGACTACCGAATCAAAACGATGACGAGATCCACGAACGAACTCAACCCAGTAGACATGAACCAAAATTGCATCATCTTTTTTATTTTTGCCATTCCAATTGAAACAATGTAGTTTCATAAGTTTAAGGAAAAGAAAAAAGCACGCTCAATCCTATTTAGGCTCACAATGTTTTTCTAAAAATAAAATGGGTCCCATCAGTTTCCTTAGTTCAATTTCATTGCTGGAATAATAATTCACAGACGGGTAAATCCGTCGGTTCTAGATATGATTGGTCCATCTGATTCGTTTATTTATTTATTTTTATTTTTTTTAAATTACAATTTTTATATTCCTAACTTTTCAAATAAATAATTTTGATCCCTTTAATTTAAAATTTAAAATAATCTTATTCTCTTTAATTTAAAATTGACAATTTTAGTCCTCTATTTTTAAAAATCAACAATATTAATCCCGAGTCAATTATTAATTAATAATTATAATTAGTAAAATTATTAAATTAATTATAAATTTACTAAAAAATATTAATTATTCAAAAATATTAAAAATGATTTTACTTTTACTTTTATTATTTTTTAATATTAAAAATTTTTTTATGGTTGATAATTAATAATTTTTTTTAAGTTAAAAATGATATTTTTTATTTTTTATTGTGTAAGAAATTATTACAATTTTTATAATAATTTTTAATCAACTCAATAACTTTATTAATCATAATTATTAGTTAATAATTGATCAATGAGATCAAAATTATCATTTTTAAAATTAGAGAGACTAAAATTATCATTTTAAAACTAAAGGGACCAAAATCATGAATTTGAAAAAATAGGAGACCAAAATTGCAATTAAACCTACCTTTTTATATTGGGTTTATTTGTTTAAATTTATTTTTAATTTTTTTTAATAAAATAATCATTTTCCTTTATAGAGTGTTTGTTTTAAATTGTTTTTTAATAAGCAGTTAAAAAAAATCTATCAACTTCTTAAAAAGTGTTTTTAAAAAATATTAATTTTAAGTTTAAACAAAAATCCCGGATAACTCGTGGAAAGATTCAAAGAAATTTCATTTTAGCCTGGATATTTACTTCTTGCACCTCATCCTACTTTCTGCACCTCAATTTTTAAATATTCCATAATTACTCTGTTTAAATCTTCCTATTCTTGATCCTATTTGTATCAAACCCCCTTAATTGACTCTCAAGACACTTCAATTTCTGAGATCATTTAAAATCTATTTTTCTTTTTAGAATATGCATTTCAAAAGTCAATAAATTTGAATAACATATAAAACATGCATCATAGACGTATGCTAACACTAGTACATAATTACCATTTTGGATACGAGAATGAGTTCCTAAATATTCCATTATAGGATAATTATTGTTATTCAAAATCGTTAATCTATAATACAAAGTTATAACTTTCAATAATGGCATTCCATAACATATCATGAAATTGATATACAATTTTTGAAATGTTCATATTAGAATATGTACAATAATTTATGAAAACTCTTTTTCGAAATATATATATTCTAGAAAATAACTATTTTAGAATGGGAAATAAGTATCAGGTGTGATTACTTTTTGAATGGGTATTCCAGAAATAATTATAAATTTCAATTACAGAAATATCATTTCAAAAGAACTTGAATATGGGTTTCACTCTACACTTTTGCATGTGGCACTGATAAGCAGTTGGGCGACACCAATAAAGGGGATAAAGCGACTCTAGTGAGGGGGTAGGTAAAGGCAGACAAATTCAAACATTGAGTGGTTAGCTGTGGAGGTTTGCAACATAGAGAAGAAAGGAGGTGGGTTAGGGTGTTAGGATTGCAAGAGATAAGGTGGGGATACTAAGTAATTAATGAAGGATAATTTGATAAATTCACACAAACTAGGGGTGTAGGAAGTAAGTTGGGGTGTAAAAAATAAAAGCCTTTAGTTTATGGGTAAGTCGAATAAACCCTACTAACAATTGTATACTATAAAGGTTCATATTAAATATATCTCACTTGATTATAGATATACTTCCTTTTTTCTTTTCTATTTTTTCATGATATTTTATTAATTGTTCTTCAAAATTCTAAATTATTATTCCTGGAAACCAATGCAGATCCTGAACTTGCATCTCACTTATCAAATTATCCACTCCAACTGTTCCATGGTCCTTTCTCTATTCATGGTCTTTCTTTATGGGCAACTTAACCATCACATTCGTTCATCAAGGTTGTTATTCACAACAAGAGAAAAATATATTGAATTTCTCTTTGTTAAATACCACTATATGGCTATTCATGTTAGGAGTTGTAGCTAAAAACAAGAAGACAATGATAAATGATTCAAACATGTTAAATCCCAATTGATAATTTTTAACAATCTTAGTTTAAATTGCAATTGAGATTGTGTATGCTAGGCTTGTTGCTGAAGGTACCAATTGATAATTTTGTGCTCTTTTTAGGGGTTGAGAAACGTTTTGATAATCAATGATGATTATATTATTTTTCTTTAATTTTTACTTGAACTAATCGTTCCTTTTTTGAATCTACGCAATTGATCAAACGTTGCAAACTCTCAATCCATAACATTTAACACTTAACTCTCCATCTCTCAATTTTGTCCTTTCATTTCCTCAAATTTTCGCTTTATTTTAGTTCCTTTTTAGATAAATAGATGTGGTGATCACCACTAAAGAAAACAATATGACGGAAGATTTAGAACAATAATGAGTTAATAGTTTGATAATAAGATTTGGATGAGGGGGTGAACCTAAAACAATAATTAGAAAATGAGAAGGGTATTAAAGGAAAGATATTGAAAAAAGAAAAGAAGAAGGGAGGTATATCTTACAATTGAGAGAGGTAAAATTAACACGGGCCAATTCTAAATAATAAGGCTAACAAGAAAATTTAATAAATATTGTAAAGATAAAAATGAAATAAATGTAAAAAGTTAAAAGTTAGAAACTAGTATTTTTAAAAAATGTTATTTTAAGTAGTGTTTCAAAAAATACTAAAAATTACTAAAAAAAAAATTGATTACCTAATAACCAAATTAGCTGAAAAACTATTAAAAAATTAAAAATTAACTGAAATGCCAAGCTGAACATGACTTTAATATTATATATAAATATTAATAAGCATACGTGTATCACTTAACACAATAATAAAATTGTTATTACTCCATTCTATATCTATGAACCTTGGCATTGCAATAATAGGCATAGACAATTTCTTCACTTCATCAGGATAAGTGCAGTAAGTATGGGAAAGCTGCCTAGCTCTACACACCACGTCCATTGTGGATCAATTTTCATTTAAAAAAATAGCCATGTTCCTGCGCCACCAAATATAGTCATGGATTACTCCAAACCAAGTGCGCCAAGTCACTCCATCGATCAAGCGATTATTTGCCAAGTTCACCTCGAGCCAAGCACTCTAGTCATTACTAAGGTAGAAAGGCTCACCTTGCGTTTTGGTTTTGAAGGCATTCCATACTCCTTCTGCATTTTTGCAATTCTAGAAGATGTGAAAAGGATTTTCTATCTCATTTGGGCACATGTGACAAACATCACTCTCATATAACCCTATTTATAGACGTCTCTCATTTGTCAAAATAACTCAATTTCCAAAGAAATAGTCGAACACTCCGATCCAAGCCACTTGTGCACCAGTTTAAAGAGACGTATGTCCAGTCAACTTTGCTCATTTCCCAAACTCTCGCATGCTGATTTGACTGAGAACGTTCCATCGGGAGCACCTTTCCAAAGAATCTTATCCATGTCGGCATCATTATGAGGGGGAGTAGAAGTAGGATCTTATTAATAATCTAAAGTGGTAAAACGGCTTGCAATTTGTCAATTCTCTAAGTGTAATCATCCGTAACAAAGGTGTTAATTGTAGCATTTGCCTCTTCCTCTAACATCATACTCTACGCATGCTGCAGAAGAGGTCCCTGGCCCTAAATCCACTAATCTTTCCAGAATTGGATCAAGTGTCCATTGCCCATCTTCCAAGTTATATTCTCATGGAATTTGTTTATGGTTGCGCACAATTCACGCTAGAAGTTAACTGCCTGTTCTCGCAGTGGTTATATAGGGGATTCTGGATGATCCACAACCATACTTTCCTTGCATAATTGGAGCCCATAATGGAGGTTCCTTGCCATAAAATCTCCCATGCGCGGAGTGCATATATGCATCATTACTCTGTTTATAGATCTTCTCCCATGCCACTAAGTGGATTTTTCTCCCAACTTCGAAATCACCATAAATAAATTGACGACATGCCTTGTCTACATCATCACACATCGATTTGCGGAGAATGCATGACTACATAACATAGGTGGGCATCACTTGCAAAATTGATTTGGCTAGTGTAACACGACCAACAATTGAGAGGGTGTTCGCTTTCCAAGCACTAAGTCGTTGATTGACTTTGTCAGGATAAATTGAAAAGTGGCACATGAGGTACACGAGTGAAATATAGACACTCCAAGATATTTACCTAAATCATCTGTTAATTGAATTTTAAGCTTGTTGCTCAGGTGAATGTGAACTTGCCCTCCCACATTCTTAGAGAAGTACAAGACAACTTAAGCAAATAAATATGAGCATTTTAGTAAAAAAAACAACAATTGCTACACTAAGACAATTGAAATAAAACCTTATTAAAAATGACATTTTTTCCCCCAAAACTATATTATAAATTGGGACGGAAATAGTATTTTGATAGAGTAATATTATTTTTTTTAGTCCTGTCTCACAATTTTATATAAAGAATAAATTAAATATAGAATAAATAAATTGTATATCTTAAAAATATTTTTTTTATCTGAAACGCAGTCTTGAATATCTCTCAAGAGAGATAAAAAAACATTTAAACTATGTTAGCACCTTTAAATTACTCTATTATCATGATCAAACTGTATATTTTTTTATTAGCTTTTATTAAAAATAAAAAATAGTGAAATAACTTTAATTATATTAAAAATTATTAAACTGGATATCAAAACTATTATCAGTATTAGTTTATTTTCCTTGAGTATAGCATTTAGTAATTTATACGAGCATTATTTTTTAATTTTGATTTGATGAATAAGTAAAAAAAAAAAAAAAAAAAATTAATGAGTTATTGTTTTTTGACGATTAAATTAATGAGTTATTAATGTTATGTAAAAAGTAAAACACAAATTGTTTTTCTAATAAACATCAAAGTATAAAATAACATTCAGCAAAAAAAAAAAAAAAACATCAAAGTATAAAATAATGGTTAGCAAAAACATTACCATAATTTTTATGTTTTAATAATTTAATAATAAGGTGAAAAAAGTAATTTCTGAAATTCAACCCGGTCCCCGAACATGGCCTAATTCTCTCTCATCTCATCCTTCTCGCTCTCGGTACTCTATCTGACTTTCTCTCTCCAAAATTAGCTTCGAGCCAAACCCTAACCAGTTCCGTTCAGAACTGAGAACCGGATAGAAGCATTGCGATTCATTCAACCACCGCTAGTTAAATGCGTGTTGCTACGCATTGCGGCGGAGGAACTTCGATCAACGATGGATGCGTGGAACGAAGATTTTTCGGAGCTGGAGATTGGGAGCTCCGCGGAATCGTTCCAGAAGTTTTTGGTTTCGCAGAGAGAGCTCTTCCACAACCAGATCGATCAGTTTCAGGAAATCGTCGTCACGCAATGCAAACTCACCGGCGTCAATCCTCTCTCTCAGGAAATGGTGAGCTCTCTCTTTTTTTTTTCTTTCGTTTAGTTTTGTTTATAACCTCAATGGAATAAGTGAAGAGCCTCTTAGTTGTGTTTCCTTTCAAGGTTTATGCTGCAGTAGTTGGAATCGCTTGAAACGTTTTGTAGAATTAGTTGTAAACTTATTCTAGTTATAATTTTGCTCTTGTATGTAATAAGTCCTTTTAAGGCATCGTTTGAGTCTCTGATTTTGTCCATTTTTCGTTTTTCCGTGTGCAGGCAGCTGGTGCTTTGTCAATAAAAATTGGTAAGATTTTTTGCTGGAATTTTATTTATTTATTTGCTGTTTGTTCAATGTTGGATGTGTCTAACTTAATACAAATTTGCAGGAAAAAGACCTAGGGATTTATTGAATCCAAAGGCTGTAAATTACATGCAATCAGTTTTTTCCATTAAAGATGCTATTAGCAAGAAAGAATTGCGTGAGATCAGTGCTTTATTTGGTGTCACGGTGACACAGGTTTATATCACTCTGCTTCCTGTTTAGTCCTTTCTATTTGTCCTTAGGAATGATCTATGTAATTGAGATGTTGTATGCAGTTACCCAGTTCCTGTTTTGCGTTAATTTATAAATCCTTGTACTTTGGTTTTAGGTGCGTGACTTTTTCAATTCTCAACGTTCAAGAGTGAGGAGACACGTGCAGTTGTCAAGGGAGAGGGCAGTGAGTATCAATTCTTGTGAAGAACCTTACAATGATCAAATAAATTCTGATCCTATGAGACCAATAAATCCAACTCCCTTAAACTCTGTTGGCCCATCCAACACTGAAGAAGCATCTTGTTCAACACAAGAAGTGGCTTTGTCCAACCTAGATGACTCAGATAAACAATTTGTTGATAACATTTTTAGTTTAATGCAAAAAGAGGAGACATTTTCTGGGCAGGAGAAATTGATGGAGTGGATACTTACGATACAGAATTTTTCAGTATTGTTGTGGTACACGATTAGTTTTCTCAATCACATGATAATATTGAATTATGGTAATTTGTATTTTCTGATTTAGTTTTTCTGCTGTATGCTTGTAGGTTTTTGAGCAGAGGGAGTGGAATGACTTTAGCAACTTGGTTGGGTAAGGCAGCTGTTGAAGAGCAAACAAGTGTCCTTCATCTTATCTTGAAGGTAAATCTGAATCCTCTGGTTAATATTTTGCATTGTTTTAATTGGCACATAACTGAATACTCTCGAACTCTCTGGTTAACTGTTTTGCAGGTTCTTTGTCACTTGCCTTTACATAAAGCCGTTCCCATGCACATATCAGCTATATTGCAGAGTGTAAATAAACTACGGTTCTACAGGACATCAGGTGTGATTTATATTTTGCTGGCCCGGTGCCCATCATCCTTGACACTGATTTATCCCCAATACTCTCCCCTTTCTCTTGGTGTATATTGTTATTCTCCTTAGATTTTACCTGTATAGCATGTGTAATGACTGCAACGGACTGATATATGATAACAGCCACATTTTCTTGCAGTAGTAGAAAACATTTGTGTGGTTAGCTTGTTTGGCCATGGCAACTATTCTTAAATTTTCATGGCTGATTCAAAGTTGTCAGATGCTTGTTTTGTTGTTTCTGATGTGTATATTGTAGGATGTTGATTAGGAGACTTGTGTTTGGGATTTTATTTTCATTTCAAGCATGAAGTCTAGGTTTTCATACATTAGTTGGCAAGTTGCTTGCTATTAAAGATAGTATTATTTGAAGGAGCAAGATAGAGAGGTGGAAGGGGGTTGACATCGGAATCTGATTCTTCCTTTAATTATTAATAATTGTCAGCCCTTTTATCTGACATGCATATAATAGATTAGATATATCTTAATTTTACTCTGAGCTGAAGAAGTAATGCTTAGTTTGGTACTGTTTGATGTCACGTATAAACGCAATAATTTTAGTAATTTGATAGTCTTCATGAATTATAATCTCATTGATTTGAGGATCAGACATATCAAACAGGGCAAGAGTTTTGTTGTCAAAGTGGAGCAAATTACTAGCAAGGAACCAAGTAATAAAGAAGCCCAATGGTGTAAAGACTTCTAGTGATGGTCATAATGAGATGATGCTTTCTCAGAGGCAAGCTTGCATTTTACCTCTTTTTTGTGCACAATTTGTTGGGACCTCCTTTCTCAATTATTATGATTTCTATTTTTGCAGTATTGGGCAATTTATGGGCTCTGATTCATGGCATTCAAATATCGATGTTCCTGTAAGTGTTTTCCTATATATGTTTCAGCTAGCAATGCATTTTCAGTTTGCATGTTTCTTAGTGGTCCTTTCGTGTTCTCAGGAAGACATCCTTGCTCTCTCAAGCGAGTGTTCGGATAATTTCAGGTATGTGTAGGTTGTGGCTGATTGCTTTTGGTCATCTGTTTTCTTCTAATTGAATTGAATAAAGCTTTATGCCAATAGTTTTATGCCATACCTGTTTGAGTTAATTGGCTTTGCTTTTGCTAGTTGTGACAATGCTCCATTTTGTTTCTTCTCTGTTCAGGAAAATGGGATCTCCACCAGGTGTGAAATTGTTGACTTACAACTTGGATGATTCCATTAAAAAGTCCACTCTTGGTGTATCTTCATCTCGTATCCTTGTATACTTGTAACTAGTTGACTAACTAATAAAATTTGAATAAATCCCCAGTTTGATCCTCAAAAGAATTTGGGGTCCTCAATGGACTTGTAAATCTAATTGCTCTTCAAATGATAATTTTATTCATTGAATGAAATCAAGGTCCAAGTGAACTATAACTTTTGGACTATTTTGATGTCAAAATATTAGCATTGAAGGATCTTATTGATGTCATAATGTTTCAAGGACCAAAGTGGTGGGTTACTTGAGAGAAATGCTAACAACACATTCTCCAACACACTTTTTTGAATACACTATTAATGGCTAAAATATTGAGACTTATGAAATGATGTGGGTTCTGTTCCATATTTACTGTGATTCTCTATAAATTTTAATCAATAATAATGTATCAGAGAGAATGTTGTTAGCACCCCTCTTACTCAAAATAGCCAATGGTTCATGTTGGTTGTTGTGTCATGCCAAATGTAGGCTATATATCTTCTATTCCTTAACGCCCTATCAGAATCTAGAGAACGCAGGAAAGTGCAATTGGTGGAACAGCCAGGCCAAAAGTCGGTGAGCAGAAGCTCACAAGTGACGAGAACAGGGCCTGTAAGTCAAGGCCGCCCCATGTCTGCTGATGATATCCAGAAAGCAAAAATGCGTGCTTTATTTATGCAGAGTAAGTATGGGAAATCCAGTTCGAAAGAAAGTAAAGAAACAAAGATTGATAGTCTGAATAAACAACCTCAGACAAACCCCGCCAGTAGCTCTTCTAAAGTTTCTACTCCACCCAAAATAGAAGAAAACAAGAAACCTCTGTTAATTGCTTCTAAAACCACTAGTAGGCTGGAAGCTTCTTATTCAAAACCAAAAATGGATGTGAAGGAACCTCCTCTCTGGGAGAAGTGCAAGAGGGTTCAGATCCCATGGAAAACACCTGCAGGTACATTTGCAATTTTTTTGTTGGTTCCATTAAATATGTCTATAATACTAGGATAGAAAAATCGGTGAAACTCTTTGACAGCCTGATAAAAGAATGAAAGACACATTGAGAACAGACCATATTACTGATGTTGAGTTAAAAAGAGGTATATCTTAGACAATTCCCTGCACATTTTCTTGGAGGACAATATCAGACGCTTCTTTGCTACCTTTTGATGCTAACTCTATTGAGCGCATCCCCTTTTGCAGCTTTTATCACCTTATTATATAAGTAGAGCAAGAGTCGTGGTCTAACTCTATGTTCTGTAAGTAACTTGGGTATATTGGGCAGTTGTATATACGCTTACAATTTTAGAATTGTTCAAGAGATTAGTAAAATAAAACATTGCTGTACAAATCTGTCCCTTGGGATTTTGAGATTCAATACTAGCACGGATTTGTTTGAGGATTTTAGGATCTTCCACTATCTCTAAAAAATCGGATAATGTTCTAATTATTTTTTCCCTACGTCTAATCTGCACATTTGTGCTCAAAATGGCGTGATACTCCTAAATTTCTTATAAAGAATGGGATTAAAAACATCTCGTTTGAGGACTTGATAATTGTCTATCACGAGCTATGCTAAATATTGAGGTGATCGCAGGGATAAATGATCAGTTTTACAAATAGGCTATAACATGTAGATCATTGTTGCAATATTTTAAAAAGCAATGCTGCAATAATCACTGTACGGATTTCTTGTATAATTTTTTAAAGGTATCACAATTGAATGTTCTCTGCTCTTTCAACCCTTTGCCATGGCTAATGAGAATAAAAGGTAAGGTATGGGTGGATTTGTTTGGGCGTGACCTGATTCTAATCCATGTATGACATTTTTTGCTATAATAAGAAAGGCAACAGGAAAATTAAAGTGCTTCACTAGGATCAATTTATAATCCCGAGTTATTGATATAGTAGTGATAGAAATATGAGGTGCTTCCAAATATAAGACGAAATTAAACAGTTTTGAATTTCTTAAAACACAATTCGGCTTTCAAACCCTATAAGTTGAGAATTCACCAAAAAAAAAAAATCACAAAAAAACCCCATAAGTTGAGAACACACTAAACTTTCAGAGAGTTAATTTTATCTACTCCATCCCGCCTCTTAAATAGTTTTATACATTTTTTCATATTAATGAGTAAAAATAGGCTGGAGCTTTGATTATGAGATCATAAAGGAAGCTCTTTTCCATGTGGCATTCCACGTGCAGGTTAAATATGTTGCAATTGGGATAGCGATATTCTTTTGTAATTTGCAATCATGATCACAGATCTGGATGGAACATTGTTTCTTTATCTATGGGGCGAAGGATTTTGTAATTTATTCATGGCGTGTTTTTTGCATGTTTATATTACAAAGTAGCCTAGGTTGTGTATATTGTCGCAAGTCTCGAGTGTATAAACTACATCTTGCCATGATATGAATTACAGCACAGAATTAATCCAATCTAACTATATGAGGGTTGATTGGCGTCTATAACTTCAATTTTGTTGGCTGCGACATCCAAGGACTGTAAACAGCAAGGATTGTCCATTTTGGTTTGGTGGATTCTATGCTACCTTCTGGTCTATTAACCCCCCTTGAAAATTACAAGCTTTTTCAGTGTATTCATCACCCAACTTCCAATCCTTGAAAACTCATGAAGGGTACTGTGATCGTTTTATTTGCCGTATTAAACGAATGTGACCAGCTATATTCTTTTTTTATTCCTTTTCCACTTATGAAACAAGTTTTTTAATTTGCCCCTTCTGGGGCTTGATTATTCAAAGACTTGGTTCGTTATGGAAGTTTGTAAATCTTGTAATGTATCAATAAAATTGGTAAATAATCTGATGGAGGCAAGTTGTTGATACTATACATTTACAAGGTTAGCAGGTCATGGGTTACTTTCTTTCTAACTTTCACCTTAAGAAAAAACATCCCAGATATTGAAAATTTCCTGTCTCCATTCTTGAGTTTGGCTGTGGTGCCATCGAATGTTGCAGCCACAAAAGAATTTGCTCTTCCGTTATATTGGATGCTTGCATAAAATTTACTCCCCCGTTATATTGAGGTAGTCCTGGAAGGAGGAGTGGAATTGCAATATAAATTGTTTTCTCTGTCGTTTTTGTGGTTCTTGTAACTCGTGTAAGCAACAGCTTCTATAATTCTCAGACACATTTATCTTCGGTTATGAAATCTTTCCTTTTTTGCAGAAGTGGAACTTAAAGATACCTGGAGAGTTGGCGGCGGTGAAAATAGCAAAGAGGTTGATGTTGAGAGAAACAGAAACCGCAGGGAAAAGGAAACTATATACAAGACTGTCCAAGAGATGCCACCTAACCCCAAGGAGCCTTGGGACCTTGAAATGGACTATGATGACACTTTGACGTTGGAAATTCCTATTGAACAGCTACCAGATGGTGATGGTTCAGATATAGCAGTTTCCCCCCATCGGATTGCAACTCATACTGTTGAAGGGGTTGCCTCCACTTCTTCTTCAACCAGTGTGGCTACTGCTGAGCCTGATTTAGAATTGCTTGCTGTACTGCTAAAAAATCCAGAGTTGGTATTTGCCTTAACTTCTGGACAAGGTGGTAGCATACCCAGTGAAGAAACCGTGAAGATGCTTGACATGATCAAGAGAGGAGGTGTGAACTTGGGTTTAAGTGAAAATATAAATGGAAGTTATGGCTCGAGTTTAAAGGCCCAACAAGAGAAGGTTGAAGTTTCTCTCCCATCTCCAACCCCTTTAAGCGATCCAAGAACGGTGCGTGATTTGAGTTCATACTACAACTATTTGTCAAAGATCTTATCACAATGCTTGATGTCTCCTATTACAGTACCCCACTTTGGCCATGTTGGCTTATACGTGTTAAGTAACACTTCCATAATACTAATAGCATTAGGATGTTAGGTAAATGGGTTTTCAATGGTGGCCCAAATTGAGATCGAAATGAATTGATTTTGCACGGTCAAGTTCTTGCATGTCACGTAATAAATATTCTATATTAGCGAATCTAGTTTAGGAAAACCAATGGGCTTAATGGGGTTGGTTCACTTGGAGTAATAATAAAAATTTTGAAATCATTAAAATATGATCAATTATTAAAAAGATTTTTGTTACTGCATTAACTGATGTGTTCCCATTGTATTAACTTTTCAGAGTGAATGGAGCTCAGAAGCATCGAAAAACCCCTTTTCACGGAATCATCATGCGGCAGTGGCAACTACCAATAACTTATTAACTCAGATTCCCATGACTTGCACTACAGCAAGGCAACAACCATCATCTTCGAGGCATCTCACAAGAACATCAGTTTCTCCATATTCAGTGCCACATGCAACTAATGTACAAACACCATCCTCGTCGGATGTAGGTGTAACCTTTGCAAATGCATCTTCAGTTAACATTACTGGCACACATTCAACTCTAGCAATGCGGGGTGATGGCACCAATTATGTAAACTCTGTACCTAATTTGAGTGTACAACAACATGAGGGTTTGTCTAATTCATTCCCACAACCCTTCATGCCACCCTCACCAACCCCATCATCACATTCAACTTCACAGCAACAAAGACATCAACATTTGACCCAGGAAGTCCATCATTACACCGAACCTCCATATCGTAACCCTGGCCGTTCCTACCCACCGCCACAAATAGAAAAATCAGATCACGGGTCTGATAATATGTGGAGAGTTAGGCAGGATCATGTGTCATCATCCAGTTATCATTCTCAAAGAAATCATAACAACAACAACTATAACACAATGGTTGGGGGATCCAGGCAAACTGGTTCTTGGGATAGAAATAATCATGGGAATGGAAGGGAAGAATTTGAATCATGGAGTCCTGAGAATAGTCCAACTAGAAATCCTAGGTATGCAGCAGGTAGAAATTACCCAGAGTCAAGGATGAATCATGGTAGAAATCATAGACTCGAATGGCCAAGGCAGAGAGGTTCTTCTGGACACTGGGACCCTGCCAGGCAGGGAAACAGAAAGTGGCAGCATGATCAGAGACGATGACTTGTTTTGTCTTCAGATTCATTTGGAATTTCATCTGACTAATTAATTTTCGGGATTGGATTCTGATAGCAATGGTTGTTGGACTCAACAGGATGAAGTGATTGTAGGAAAAAAGATGTTACATTACATCTACCGCGGAAAAGGATGTTACTTGCAGTATCTATTCTAGACTCATGAGTTTCACTTGTCAATTGTAAAAAAAAAAAAAAAACCATTAAAATTTACCCGAAAAGGATTGATTTTGTTCCATTCCTTTCCAAAAGTCTTGGGCTTTAGTATAACAAGTTCAAGCTAAGACTGAGTTGCATTTTGGTGCCTCAGCATGAAACTGGTCAAAAACCGAGGACGCACTATGAGTTATATTATTAATGGGATTTTTATTACAGGATAGATGTAAATTATTTAAGGAATACACTTTTTACTGTTGGTTAAAATTAATTTTAAATTTTAAATCCATTAATCAAAAAGTCAAATTCATAAAATTTTATGTAATAATTAAAAGGTTATAATTAACTGAAAATTATAAAATGATTTTTATTCGAATTCAAATATTATATATATATATAAAATATTTTTGACTGCCCAAATATATTGTTAATAATATACGGTATAAGTATTAAATTAATAAAAATTTATATACATGATTCATTCTGTACTGTGGCTTGATGTGACCAAACACTGGAAAAGTGTACTAGATATAATATAACTGTAGAAATAGATTGGAGAGCACAAATGACTTATTTCTTCTAGTGGAACAAGTTGTAACAGATAAACTAGAGCTTTAGAGATACTTGGTTTGAGACCATAAAGGAATGTATAAATATATTTAAGGAAATAGCACACTTACAATAATCATACAAATGATACTATAATTTTCTGTCCATTATTATTATATTTTTCAAAAACAAATGATCAATTCATTTCGTAGATCCTGCAATGTCGCATATTTCTCCCTGCTCAGCATTTTCCTGTGGATGTACATTGAAAGGATTGCTTCTGAGATAACTTCATCAAACCTGTATGAGAAGATCAGAAGACAATCAAAATATATCAATTGGGAATGTTTTTGGATTGACATCATAGGTGAACTAAAATTTATTATAAATAATTTTTTATGGTTCGAGTTAGGCACATTTGAACTTAATCTTGGAGTATAAAAGTTTGTCTATTTCATAACTTATTTAGCAAACATCTTAAATTGTATTTTTTTTAAATGATTTTTAAGCAAGTAAATAGTGTTAAAGTGTGTTGTTAATAATTTTTTTATTGGATAAAACCTTCCACATCTGAAGTGATTCTTTGGCCATGTTGGTTGGAATAAACTATAAAGGGAGTTATCATGGAATGATTCAAGACTTTTTTGGCCATAAATTTTGGGGAATTAAAGAGTAATAACCATCTTTAAGGTCTCAGGGCAGGAACAAGTGAATGCCTCTTTCTCTTGAAATAATGTTTCAAGGCTACGCTAATCTTCAAATGGAGAGAATAAAGTCCGAAAGCTATTGTTTGGGGTTAATGGACTTTATTTTTCTTTTTTCTAAATGATAAAAGCCTGTAGTTACTAGTTGCTATAATTATGGTTATGGAATAAAACTTCATAAAAAACATAATAAATAATATATTATCTTTAAAGAGTAATACTAATTAAAAAAAATATTGTTTTCATTTCCTCAAATCATAATATAATTTTTTTCTTTACCCAAAAAATAACATATATTTTTTTTTATTTCATTATGTCATACAATAATCTACTTTTTTTCATTTTATTTCTTTTACTCATTCCATCTTTCAATCCTATGGCAGTCCAGTAATTATAAGTTTCGGGAATGAGGTCCAGTCCTTGCATTTTTGTTTTTTTATTGTTAAATACTAAATAGTAGTAGAATAATCAAAATTCTACAACCAAGAACATTACTTTACCGTGTGAAGTCGTTTCCTGAATGATAATAAATAAACAGCACAATCATTTGAATAAATTAAAATTAAAATCGATCATTCAAGCAAACATTAATCTTTTAATAAAAAAAAAACTCAAAGCTCTGAAATTAGTTAAAATATGGCTAAATATTGAAAGAGAAAAAAAAAGTTTTATTACGTATGGAATGGGAAAGAGAGCCATGGATCAGATAATTGTAGTCTGTTGTTTAAAGTCGACACTGAAGAATTCGGAAGACGATATCGTCACTTCAATGGCTCTTTCCATTCGACAACTGCGTATTTATATTAAGATTAGTTTCTTTACGTTTTCTTTAGATTTGAAAAAACAACCTCCAAGAGTATTACGTATCTATCTAGGATCCACAAACAATCAAATGACTAAGAAAAGAGTTGAAGGCTCAGTAGGATCCATTGGTAGTTTTGTAATCAGGAAGGAACAATTTACATTTCCCTCATAAAATAGGTAGTTTTCAACATCACAGCCTTCAAAAACACAATACAACAAAATGAAAAACAAAACAGTTAGTTACCGACGTCGAACGCACAGGCACCAAGGCGAAGAGCAATAGAGAGACGAGGCGAGGAAGCAGAGAGAACAATGTGGATGCTGCGTATATAAATAGGAGTGGTCTAATTAGGGTTAGGGTTTGTGGCTAAAACGGTCAGCAGCGATATTCAATGACGGAACTACCCCCTCCATTCTTTAACGTACGGGCCTGGGCCTCCCTTCTGTAGGCTGAAGTGTTAAGCCCATTAAGCGAATGAAGAGAATTGCTTCCAGTACCTTTACAAGGCATAGACGAACAAAATTGAGAAAGAGGTGTAAAACACATTTTCAATCCAAAACACGATATTTTTGTACTAACCAGCATTTTTTTTTAGCATTCGGCGAAAATCATGGTCAAACAATGTACTAACCAGCATTTTTTTTTTAGTTTTTTTTTTCCTGCTGGCAACATTCTTTTTTAAATTAATCTCAAATGCTTTTTTTTCTTTTTAAACCCCGAAAAAATAACGTATAAGTGCTGGTTAAATCGCTTTTGACTTTGTTTTGCTTTTTTCCTTTTCAAGAACAGATTTGAGTTAGAGACAAGTTGAGTCAATTTATCAGTTTGAGTTTAACAATTGATTAAAAAGGTAAACGCAGCACTGAAATTGGCTAAATATGCTGTTTCGTATCCATTAAAACGTTAAACACTTAGCTTCCCAATTTCTGTGTTCAAGAAAGTCAGGTAAAAGAAGATGATTAATTATATCTGATCTCAAACATCCCACATGGGTTCCTCCATAGCCGAATCCTCGTGTGGAAAATGGTGATGAAAATGATTCATAACTCTAGAAGTTGAGCCACCAATCCCCAAGAAGTCATGAACAGTAGTCATGTCAGTACTCCCTCCAAACCTTGATGATGGCTGCATAGAACCACCGTTACTAACCTCTTGTTCCACATTCTTCATCAACCCGGTGTTGTGGTTGTGGTTGTGGTCACTCCCCCCCATTGGCATTTGGCTGAACATTCCAACATCATTCATTGCTGCAGAACCGGGATTGTTGTTAGTGTCAAGAAAAACATGTGAAATATCTTGTCCTTTATGAAACAGCTGATTGATGAAAGCTCCTCCACCACTCACCCCAGCCATGTTGGACAGATGATCAGGCTGTGGAGAGAAGTGGTCATAGGAGGAGTTGTTGTTGTTGTTATGCTGAAGCATAGTAGTAGTAGTGGTGCCAGTGCCACTAACAACAAAGGTGCCTTTTTGCATCATGGGTGAGTTAATGCTATTATTGTTGCTTGCAGTGGCACCCATTTGTGCCGCTTTCTGTAACAAAGCTGTTGCAGACATTTGAGCAGCAATTAGTCCTCCTCCGTTTTTGCTGTCTTGCAAGTAATTGAAGCTTGATGAGGTGCTTGAGCCTAGCTGGAGACTGGAAGAAGAAGGGGACATGGTTTTTTGGTGCCCACCGAAAAGTGCACCTGCATTGGTGGAGAACATGCCCCCACCCATGCTCATGGACTTGAATGGTATTGGGACTAGTTCTTGAGCCAGTGATTTCAGTGGGTTCTTAGGGTCATAGTCCCCGAATTTTGATGCTGTGTTGTTGGGACTAGTGGTTAAGGGCATGCTAGACATCAGATCCGGTATTTGACTTTGCAAGTTTGGTGGCATTCCACTTGTTAATCCCTGGTTCACTCGGTTGTTTTCTTCTGTTAATGCATCACAGAAAGCTCTGTGGGTGATGAAACTGTCTCTCCTGCACCATCCATGTACACAATTTAGTTTGGTTCACATGTGATGTAAGAGGCCATTTTAATAGTTCTAATCTAACTGCTCAGTTCTCTGATCAAGGAGATATAAATTTGGTTGCTTTTTAATGCAAACCTTTAATACAGAGATTACCAACACGAAACTCTAACTTTGATTTGAAAGTAACACTAAAAGCATGTAAAGAACTACATCTATGAATTTAAATAATAGTGTTATCTATGAAAACTTCACGTAGAGCCACTTCAATTCAAGAGTTGTACCTGGAAAATATGGTTCCACAATCACATTTGTATTCCCTAGTGCCACAAGTTTTCTGGTGGGCCTTCCAATCAGATTGGACTGCGTATCTTTTGGAGCACTTGTCACATTTCCATTTCTTCTCACCGTGTTTGCGGCTATAGTGTTTTTTGATGCCAGTGAGGTCCCCTAATGCACGAGCTGGGTTATGGTGCACGCATGATGGCTCAGGGCACACATACACCCTTTTCTTCACCTCAGTGCTTGTTCTTTGCCTCAGTTTCCATGGAAGATTGTGACCTCTGCGGTGCAACTGAAGGTTTTGGTCCCGCTGAAATCCTTTGTTGCAGATCTCACACACGAATCTATTTGTTGCCATTAATGTGGTTGGTGACAAGGCAACAACTTCAGCACTAGGATCTATTTCATAAAACACACTCATTAGCTGGAAAAACTTTGGCAAATAACAATTTAACACAGTAAACTGAAGATATATGAACACTCACTTATATCAAACATTCCATTAACTCTTATTATTTCTCTATCTCTTTTTTCCTATCACAAGTGACACAAGTGACTAGTAAGTTGAGACTTTAAAACATATGTCAGGGTCTTGATTCTTAACTATGCGAATAGAGCAGTACGCGTGAGTAGAAAAGTTATCTTTTAACTGATACTCCATTTTCTTGGAAAATTAGTCATGCATGACTTACTATCATACTAGAACTTTTCTTTCTACTCTCCTCTCGTCTAGACTCTAGATGTTAGATGTGCATGAATAATTATTCTCGCTAGCCATCATAAAGAGTAAGAGTAAGCATAGAATTAGAATCAGGGAATTCCCTGTCATTTCATGATGCCTTCTTTTTAACTTGAATAATTTCATAGCCAGAAACAAAAGTAAAAGTTGAATAAAGTAACAGTTCTTTACAGTGATCAGTGTTATTTGTTACCACTACTACTTAACGCATCTTCTTTCTACCAAACTATATAATTCAATGTTTAAGCTAGCAAATTAGGAGAGCCTAGAGGCTATAATTTTGACAAGTAAGCAACTATATATATCATTATCATTTCAAAGCAAAATTCAACTTCTCAAAACATGAAATCTTGATTTGTTAGGCAGAAACAAAAATTGAAGTTGAGTTATAGCCGAATAAATATTTGCCTGGAGTTCCAGGAAGGTTTCGTTTCTTCTTGTTGGTTTGTTGTTGATTAGAGGAGGCATTGCTATTGCAAGCACCACCGGATGGTGGCTGTTGGTGCTGGCTTTCTTGATGAACTTCTTCCCCATTATTTCCTGAGGAGAAGCTTCCTTCATCACCTGAAATATTTGACATTTAATAGAAGCTTCTGTGTGTGTCTTCTCTGATCTTTGTATTTTTTTGTTATTGGTGATGGACCTCACTAAAAGCTGGGGCTTGTTTTTTGGTGTTGTACTCCACACCTAGTGGAAGACAAAAAGCTGAGGGAGTTTTTGGTTTCTGTTGAGGATTGGATTTAGAAAGCAATTGCTGCCATATACCAATATTGGAAGCTGGTCTTCTTTGGCTTTATATAATTATATATATAATGCTCATATGAAGACAACTTGTAAGTAAATGCCTCTAACTTCTTGGTATTATTGTAATATCCTAAACAACAATTCATTTTTCTCCTTTTTCATTTAATTCTTAGCTCATATATACCTATTTAAATGCAAAAATGATAAAACAGATTCTCTAACATATTAACTTATTGTATGGTTCGATATTTTGATCAATTTTATCCAACTGTAAAAGTGTGCTGTACTGCTAACAAATTCGACATGGTTTTACTTTTTCTACTGCTAACAAAGTATACTGCACTACTGCTAGATAACAGAACAAATTATAATTATAATTATAATATTTTACAAACAACACTTTCAGGTTCATATTCATAATGGAGTTTAGCTTATTTAATGTCTGAAACCAAAACAACTATAAGTAACTAATAGCTAGGCCGGTAAATTTCAGAATTGTCTTGCTATATTATACTCTCTGCCCTCATTATTGTATTAAAGAAAGAGTGTTATTTGTATTGACTATCAGTGTATAATATATTTTTACATAGATATCCAATAAGAATTTATCATGGGTAAGACTTTGATTTCTTGCATTAACATAACAAGAATCTTTAATTTCTCCTTTTCCCTCTCTTAGGAGAATCATAAATACAGATTCAAATCTTAACTTTTTGTTCAATCTGGATTTTTTTTTTTTCATTTTTCACCCCGAAAGTTGATAATTAAATTTGGTCACTAGCTTTGAACATCACGATATATACCATTGTGTATTTGTTTTCAACTTTTAAACCTTCAACTTCAATTTAGTGTTTTTTAAACTTGAATCTACTTCCACAGAACAAGAGAAAAAATCATTTGAACCATGTGATATTCGAAGGTATCTTCATATAAAAAATGGTAAAGTAGCTACCAATGACACAAAAGAGGGTTGCTGCCGAGTTAACCTAGACTCAATTGCTTAAGAGCAACGACATCAACTAAGACTAAGAGTATCCCAAGGCTTCCTGAAATATTCCATTGTTTTTACATATGACATGTACATGCACATGAAAAAAAAAGGCAAAATTTGTTATTACTGATCTTTTCAATATTATCGGTTAAACTAAAATTTCAGTTGAAGATAGTTTCTTTCTAAATAAATCTTAACCAGAACAAATGTTGTACCATGTTATGCGGTTGATGAAAATATTAAGATATTGTGTGGATACGTTTCTCAAGTCATACATCCAAAGTTAATTATTTAAGGTATTAAATATTTTTTTTTAGCAATTTCTTGAAGCAGTCATAATCGCCATAGAAAAATTCTTTACTATTATACTATCATTTGTTTATATATATGTTGAATTTTACAGCTCCCTCACGCTTAATGTAAAAGAAGAAGAAAACAAAGGGACAAAAACTAGAATATCAAACATGAACGAAGCTTCAAAATTTGAGTCAATTATATTTTTAGTCCTTCCCATTGCAAATGCTCTAGTAATATAAAACGACGAAAAAGATACCGTAGAAATTATCGATGTAGAGGTCGATATAATTCACGAAGTTTGCATATACTTACAACAAAGTAACGACAAAAGCTTGGCAACATTTATATAAGGTATATCCCACCGATTTCTATATTAAATTATGGGAAAGCCCGATTTACTTCCTACGGAATTTTGGTTTCTAATTCTTCACAATTATTAATTGTTCTGGTTGCTAACTGACATAGACAAAGGAGCTATATAGATAAAACCAACATGTTGGACAACTGTTAAATATTCTTTCCTATGGTTATGTCTCATAGTTCTCTGACACTTTGTTTATGTTTTATCCAAGGACAGGTTATGCATAAAATTAATATTGTTGACATGGACATGTATATTGATTAGGTGAATAGTAATTAAAAATTTTACATTTTTAAGTATTTAGTCGTTCATCAAGCTGCGTGGAGTTCAGAGGCAAGAAATTGATGTCAATGATTTTCTATTTTCTATTAACATAAATATTAAACAATTGGTTTTAATTTTATATATATGACGAGCAGGTGAATATCGATCTTTGCAGTTCTTGAATCGAAGATTTCTAGGCTAGAGTAACATGACATAATAACGAATAATTCATGTGTGAGTGTAATATTTGTGAACATAATCAATTAAAAAACTATATATACTAAAATAATAATATAGTCTGTATTAAAGCTATTTCAATGTTATTTAATTTTTTTTTATTTGTTATAGCTGCAAATATTGTGGTCACACATAACAAATCAAAAAATTTAAATGTGGGGTAGCATTGTTTACAGAAAGTGAGTAAACTTTATGATTATAATTTTTTTAAATATATGATTAAATATAGTGAGTAAACTTTATGATTATAATTTTTTTTACAGAAATTTTATGATTATAATTATATATTATAAAAAGTGAAAAAATAATAGTTTAAATCAATTACGAAATAAAATAATTAAATTTAGGTAAGAAATAATTTTTTAAATCAATATGGAGATTAAAAGAGATAAAAATAATAATTTATCTCTATGGAATTAAAGAAAAACTCCATGAAAATAGAAATGAGGGGACAAATTAGTTTAATTCGGGAAAGAGATTACTTTTCTTTTGGTGAATGCAGATGAAATAATTTAAAGAGAGGAAGATAAGATATCTTACTACTGTAGTTCACAAGTCAAATAATATTTGTTTAAACGAAATGGGATGTGAAGGAGAGTTAAGCTTCTACGAATCAAATAATTATTCTAGTTTATACAGTAAGTGCATTTAAATTAAATTAAATTCTTAAAAACAACAATTAGATACCAAAAACTTGTATGAAAAATTGAGATAACGAGGTCCTTATGTCAACATTATCCTCATCTTTCATGAGTATGTCAATGACTCCTAGTCAATAATGTCCAGCGAGCAGCCAGTTTGGGCCTAACTAAACAAAGTTGGTTTAAAACTGGTCATGACACATTGTGGACACTAATAAAAGATTATGAGAAACATGTGAAAAGGCATGTTGCTTGGTATTAAAGTTTCACATTGTACCAACCAGTTTGTAGTTAGGGGCTTCCTTAATTTGCATCAGGTTATAGTTTCCACCGAGTGCTTCCTTTGATGGAATATTTTGGTGACTACGCTGCGGGGCTAATTGTCTACTTTCCTCATATTAGTTCCAGGTGAATGCGAGTCTTCTGTTATGAAATACTAAAAACATAACACAGATTCCGTTCATTACTCATATGATAAATTCTGATTTTATTCTATTATTCTATCAGTCACATGTTTGGAAAAAGAAAAAAAAAGTAAGTGAATATGAACTGATGACTTTGATCTTCTTCATGTATATTTATGATACATTTGAAACAATGAAATTATAAGCAGTTTAGGCTCAACACCAGATTTTTTTATGAACTTGATTCCCCTCGAGAACAAGCTACCCCAACCTTTTTCACAAGTTATAGTGAGCCACTGTTTAGATTGATGCTACAACTATATTCCTGGATAACACTCTCTTCCTCTGCTCTTGTATCAGCCATAGAATCCTCAATGCCATTATCACTAGTAGCACTAATAATTGTCTCACTACTTACACGGACACATTTGGAATTTGGACTATTGTCTGAACATTCTGTGTTCTTTCTTTTCCTCTTTGAGTTGATAAATCTATACTCAAGAGCTTCCAATGCTTTTGTGGTCAATGGCCGGTTCCTTGTGCTTTGGCGACGGTTCACAGGGCTGGACTGCTGCTCCTTATTGCCATCAGGAATATCCTGTGTGGCATTGGACAGGGTTATCTCAGATGGAGAAGATGATGTATTTGCACATTGATTGTCATTTTGCGGTCTGACCATCAAGGATGGTATTTCCATTTCAAGTCCTAAATCAGATGAAACTTGAGGAAAATTCAAGTCAATCAACATCCTGGTCGCAGAATTTTCTGCAGAAACTTCTCCAACCAGGTGGTTCTCGGTGACACTGCCTTCATTGCTCATGTTTGGACTGCTGCCTTTAGCCAGATAACTTGGGAAAGGGAAATTTTCTAAACCCATAGACAAAACCGTGCTGTCAGATGCTTCTTGCAAAATTGATGGTGAGACTGGCTCATTTAAATCGAACTTTCTATCCACAGAAGTACGTTCAGTGCAGCAGTTAAATTCTCCTTGGTTACAAGCTCTTAACTTCTGCACTGGAATTGTGAAATCAGATGTCATCTTTTGGATAAAGGGATGCTCATTGATCTCCCTTGAATGCTCATCATTATGCAGATCAGAATGACATCTATGATATTTTACTTCATTGGTGGTGTTGAGGGCTTCAGGAACATGAGTACAATCTGAAGAGTCTATGTGCAACCCCTTATCAGAGAATTCTTCAATAGGGTTTGAGGAATTAGCATGTTCAACCTGGTCTTGAATAGGATATGAAGAATTAGCTTGTTTAACTTGATCTTTGTTAGGGCTTGAAGCATTAGCTTGTTCTACCCGACCTTCAATGGGGCTTGAAGCATTATCTTGTTCAGCCCGACCTTCAATGGGGCTTGAAGTATTATCTTGTTCAGCTTGATCTTCTGATTCTTCAGATGTATCTTGCTCAGATTCACTAGAGCAGCTTGAGATGGTAGATACACTCATAGTTTGAAAAGGTAAGCTTCTCATCTGTCTCACTTTACGTTGATTCATATCATGAACCATACTGGTATCTACAATTGTAAATTTTGTGAGATCTTGATTGCTCTTTGAACTTTGAGATTGAAGGTAATGAACTTGTTCCCTATTTGGCACACCCTCTCGGTCTCCTTTGTCTTCTGTTTTTTCCCTATCTACACTGCCCTCAGTTGCTTGACTTTCTGTCTCAAGAAGCCCAGGGTCAGATGCTACTTTATTCAAAACATCACTTATAGAATCAAAGTAGTGGTCACCTTTTACCAGTTTCCTTCTTGAAAATTTCTTAACACCAGGTACAAGAAAAACCAAAGATTGTTTTGATCCAGAAACAACTTGGTCTATAGGCTGTTCAGAATGCCAGCCTTTTGCTAAAAGACGAGGCCAAACAGCTTCCCAAAAGAGATCACTGGATCGAGCTTTACTCAACCTAAAATCTCCTGTGAGAAACTTGATTACATCTGCAGATGTAAGAGAGGAGCAAGCTTTGCCAATTGGTATGTCAGGGCGAACAGAGAATGTGTGACTGGTCTTTGTTGGCTCAACAGCAGTGCCAGTGAGATCTTGCTTCCCTTTTCCAATACCTACTGCTGCTATAAGCAAGTCAATGCCAACTGCCTCCTTTAAAGCAAATACATATTCTTCAAAAGGCATCTTTCCCTCCACAAATTTCCTGGAAATCTGCAGTAAAGGAGACATTGTTTTTCTGGTTGGAATATACATGGGTTTATAGAAATAAAGCCAGTTTAACAGCATACTATGCAAAACCCATGTGAACTACGGATACAGTTGGAAGAAAGTGTCTATACTATTATTTGAGAAAATAAATGAACAACATTTAAAACTCTAAAATGTTCCGTAGGCAATGTTGATTATGAAAATACTGGGACCAAATAAATTATCATGACATGAAATTTAAGAGAATGTGAAGGAAGAGACATATTAGTTATAATTCACTCTAGTGAATATTCTCTGCTGATTGAGAAGCTAATAAACTTATCTCAACAACAGCTGTAAGGGGAAAAGTTCACAATTGAAACCATAAATATATTTTGTTTTAAGACCTATTGACACTATTAAAGACTTCACATATCCAATCTTCTTAACTTAAAAAAGAACCATTAGAGGAGATCTAAGCAAATCCTGCATCTTACTCATCACTAAACAGTTCAATTTTTTTCAATGGTTAATAAAGAAGAGATCTTGCATCTAAATTCTGCATCTAACTCATCACTAAACTGTTATTTAGTCACTCCCAAGAATGGGAAAGGCCTGAATTATCAGGCAATTATCCACACCTCCTTACCTAATTTAGCATCATGATAGCCATTGTCTGATGTCATTTTTTTCTAATTTCTGAAAATTCTATTAGTTTCAAGTTCACTTACTAGCATTCTCAGGAAACTTCATACCAAACTACTTCACAAGATAGCCAGAATGTCCAAAACAATTTTCTAAGCTAGCAGAAAAATTCTTGAGAGATAATAACATATCCCTGAATAATCAGGATAAAACAGTGTGCATATGTGTGTATGGCTTGAATCTAAAACCAAGGATATATCACAAAAAGAAGTTGGCCAAATAATCCTTTTCATTTTTTTCTTAGCATGACAAAAATCTCAGTATTCCTGCTGAGATTTTTAATCAGCAATGTGAACACTGACAAAAGAATTTATTTTAATCACCAGTTATTATCGTTATAATAATGTGAACACTGCTTGCTATGTCAATGCCAATAAATCTCTATGATGTTTAAATCCTTAAAGAACATTACTTAACAAGGATGATATTTACGTGGTAATTCCCTTTCATATGTGTGACAGTGATTGGCATACACTGAAATATGTCAGAGAGATACCTCGACCAATGTAGTTTGACACTCCCCTGGCACCTGGGAAAATAATCTTGACAGCAATTCTTGCTGCCTCCATCCTGTGAATATTTTCTGGCCATATATACACCGCTTAGTTCTCAACTTTCGGCACTCCGACCATCGGCAATATTCTTTAGACTTGAAAAACTTTCCATAATAGAAAAACAATATGTCTCCCATAGTTCTACTCACAACAAATCTCTTCAAAAATTTAAGGTTCTTCCCAAATACATAGAGGCCAAGAAGAAAACTGCTGTACTCACTATCTGTCCAAGATAGATCATCCAACAATCCAGGGAGAAGATACTTCCCTCTTAGCTGACTTTTTGAGAATCCTCCTACATTTTTCTCTTGACCATGTGAAGCAGTCTGAAGTTCTACTTGAACTTCTGGACAGTCACGCTCAGAAGAAATAACTGGCCCCACTCCACTTGTCACAGATTCTAAAGTCCCACAACCAGCTTCAAAATTGTTGCATCGTGCCCACTTAAGAGGAATGGGCAATCCTAGTGACATAGACTCTTGCTCAATGACTGTGATTTCTGAATCACTTGTCTTGTTTACAAGCTGAGAAAGATAAGGTGCTGTAATTAACAAAGGAATTTCTGCCTGGTACTCCTCTCCAACACGAGGCTGCACTTCTGGATCTCCAAATATATCTTCAAATTCTTCTGCGGATTTCATATCATGGTCTTCTTTGTGGCCATGAAAGCAACGAGAATCCATCTGCAAATATTGGATTGTAAGTTGAATAAATTAAGAACAATATAACATACTTTCTCTACTGAAAAAACAAAAAATTCTTTCCCTCATTGCAATTTCTTCTCGTGGTGATCATTAAAGTTAGGAAAGCAAACTCATCACTAGAACATTAAGCCAAATTAGTCAAATAATTCACACATTAACTGAGGCAATGCCAAATGTTAAACCTTCGTACCTTTAAACACAAAACTATAAATCCCAATAGCAAAAAAGAAACAAGAATTGAAATAAATTTTGTATCATATCAGAAATTTCATACATATTTATACATTACTGCAGAATATATAACTCCGTCATATTTTGTATAATTAACTATTGCGCTGCTTTAATGAAACAACAATCGGGAAAAAGATAAAAGTGATACGAAAATCAGTTCACAGAAAACCACTCAACTATACTCTGAAAGTCTAATCAACGCACAAAGGTACTAGATAGATAGATATATTCACATCCAATTCCAAACCCAGATCAACGCTACAAGTTATAAGACCCGATTGATTACTGATTAAACACTAGAGAAATAAAGAACTAAGATTTTGCAAAATCGAAGAAAACCAAATTAATACGAAGTAAGTTTGCCGTTTTTATTTTTTTTTAAGGGAAAAAAAAAACTACCTTGATAATTACAGTATATGAAGCAAACAAACAATCAGCAGGAAAGTATAAATGATTGAAGCAATCACGAACAATGGGGTTGTTACGATAATTCAACGGTAGAGCCATAAAAAAATAACCGCGCATAGAATATAAGAAGCATAGAAAGAGAAACGCGAAACATGCAAAGTAATAATGATTAGAAAGAAGCTCGGGTAATGTAAAACCTTGAAGGTTGATTTGCCACGTGCGAAAATCGACCTGGGGAAATGGGTCTTGGAATAATCCTCGATTTTCAACGTGTTTGTTGTTGTTTCCTTGGTGCGCTGGTGAGAACTGAAAACAACAATAGGAGGAGAGTAAGAAACATTAGCAAAGAGAGAGAATTATAAGAAGCAGTAGTAAAGAGAGGAGAGAGAGAGAGAGACGTGGGAAGGGGAATCGTAGAATAGAAAGAATCATATCATATCATCACTCGCATAGCTCAACTTTCATGACAGCAAAACTTGCGTCCCGTAACTAGAGAGAGAGAGAGAGAGAGGACCAAGAAAAAAAAAACGAGTAATCGAAAGAATAAAGAATAGAAATTCTCCGAGGTTAAAACATGAAATGAAACCAATAAAACTTTGTTTATTAATTTATAGTCCTTATTCCCACTGTTATCAGTAGAAGATCCTATCCTACCTTAATATATACGATTCAAGAATAATATTATTATCTTCTTTTTTGTATTTACATTATTTTTATTACGATTTAATTTAAAATACACTTTTACATTTAATGATAGATTCACATGTGTAGTCAAACTATTGACTTTAATAATAGAATTCAATTTAAGCTAGAAATATTTTTATACTATATCTTAATCATAAATTAACATATATGATTGAATAGTTTATATGTATAATAACTATTTTCAAAGTATCAAGGATGTTTTTTAATTGGTTGACCATTGACACTGAAAAAAAAATATAAATACATGAAAATTAAACTCATACGATTTCTAATTTGTTGACTTAGAAAAAAATATTACAGTGTACAATAGTAGATAAACATTAAACTATTGTATTATTTAGTTAAACTACTTTTATTCCATCTTTATTATACACCTATATTTTTCTTCCATGTGGAGTCAAGCAGATATACATTTATACTATACATCATTTTTGTCATTATAAGAGTTTGGAGTTCAGGTAAAAAAATAATAATAATAAATAAAAACAAAGTGAAATCTAGTGAATGTTCCTTAGTTATTCAGGAATTTGTTGTTTGTGTATCAAATCAATCAATCTTATCCATTAGATTTACATGAGAAATTGTATCACAATACAACACAACAACGTTTATTACGTGTATTTTATTTTTTTCTGTAAAAAAAGATTAGATGTATTTTTTAGTAACAAAAGATAATACATGAAATTTTTCTCAATGAGCATTTAAGTAGGGATTTGTTCCTTTTTTTTTTTTTAAATATATCACGATAGAAAATACTATAATAGATATTTAAAAAAAAAAGAGGTTCCATAAAAAAATATAAAGGTCATTGTAATAATTTAAATTTAATTAATGTCTGACAACGCCTCATGATAGAAGATTGATTAATAGAAAAATTAAGACTATTTTTAGTATTGAAATTACAAATACCAAAAAGAAATTATCATTAAATCCGTGTGTGTATACGTCTTCCGATGCCATGGGCTCAACTCAACACTGTGTCCGGCGCAGAGTGACAAATGATAAATCTAAAAAAGAAAAACTTGTTAATGCCAAAAAAATGTAAATGTTCTTATTTTGAAGAGTGGAGAGGCGAATAGAAGAAAGGAAAAATAAATGTTGGACTCGGTGCAATTTTTATTTTTGTTTCTGAATGGACTCGTTACAAATATCCTCCTTTTGATTTGGAATGAATAGTGAGAGAAGAAAAAAATATAACATTTTAATGATTAAAATCTTTTTGATTTATCATACAATAAGAATTTAAATGTCAATTAAAAAAAAAGTGTACTAGAATAGTTAGAGGGAGTATCGTAAAAATAATTTCCATTTCACAAGATTTGGTTGAAATCAATAAGGAAAACTTAATTTGCACTTTCTTGCTGAGTTTAAAACATAATTCACAACATAATATTTGCACTTCCAAGAGATTAATTTCAAGCCACACAAATTATAAACTCCCTTGCTGAGTTAAAAAAAAAAATGCACTAATTCATTATTTGATTTATTTCTTACGAGTATAATATTTGCCTTCGAATGAGGTAGAAGAAAATGCCTCTTGAATAACAAAAAGTTAATTGTTCATTTCAAGTGGCTTCTCTTTGCCAATTGTTTGCACATCATTAGTACCATACAAAGCATAATAGGACCATCAAATTTACAATATTTGCACCATACTCGAGACAAATTAGGTGCCTATACATCCAAAAAGATAGTATTTCACAAAATTGGCCATGACAAAATCAAGACCGATCATATATGGTCCAACCGAAACACAGTAAATCGTGGTTTACCAACTTCATGCTGTTCTTTGAATCCTACAAAAAATTGGGTTCTCCACCAATTCTTTAGCAGAAGGCCGCTTAACCGGATCAGGGTCCATCATGACCTGAATCACACAAAAAAAATACACTGTATAAATCAACAAAACATCCCATCATTGCAAAACATCTACCATGTTGAAAGATAACAAAAACATTGGGAAAAGAGAATCATTAACAATTTAACAAATCTTTAACCAAAATACTACTACACACAAGTCCCACCAAATTTACAAGGAACGAGAACAATGTCAGTACCTTGAGCAAGTTTTGAAGTTGCAACGAGTGACCAGGCAGAAGGGGAAACTTGCCCTCTTTGAGATTAAGAAACTGACATCCTGATTCTGGCAAAGGCAATCTGCGAATTAGTTCATAAATAGAAGCTCCCAAGGAGAAGATATCAACCTTGTCAAGGTGATCATAATTCTCATTAAGGATTTCCTGGGGCATATAACGTGCGTCGCCTTCATCAATTGACAGGCTACCATCCAGAAGAGTTGCACATCCAAAATCGCCAAGCTTATAAACACCATTTTTCACATAAATATTCTCAGGTTTGACATCTAGGTGAGCTATTCCCTTCTCGTGAATAAATTGCAGCGCATTGGAAACCTGACCATGTCAAAACAAATCAAAACATGTACATACAACAGATAGGTAAAATCTTGTATAGGACTCTACAAGACTAAACCATCTAAGAGAGACAGAGTACAGTGGACTTAGGTTAACCTGCAATAAGGCCTCTAACACTTGTTCTTCTGTAAATGACGCAGGGAATCTTCTTACAGACAAACTGTGATCACATAGCTCCAACTGAATGTACAGCTGTTCATTTTCAAACCATGAAGAATAGTAGCCCACAATGTTCTTATGCAAACCTAAAGTGGCAAAAAGGTTAATGAAATTAAGGAAAAAAAATTCAATATGAAATCCATTATACAGATTGCAGAATAAAACAAATGGTGAAAATGTAAATAAAAACCTAAGGCAGCCAAGGCTTGAACTTCCAGCAAAGCTTTGGTCCTGCAATGTCAAAAGATTAGAGTTAGGGACAAGACCTACGGGGAAAAAAATCATAAGTTTGAAGATGGTAGGTACCTTTCTGATTCCAGACGTAGTGGTCTGGTGCTGTGTTTCATAGCATACAAGCAGCCATCTATGCGTTTCAATACTTTAAAAACACTATTAAAGTTCCCTCTACCAATTTGCTGACAGGAAAAGGAGAAGTTATACATCAATTACCGAACCACAGGTTGAATTGCCACAAAGTAATATCAATTAAATTGAGGTTGAACATAATAATACCTCCATTTCATGAAAGTCAGCACGATAGCGTGAAAGCCCATCACCACCAGCAAATGAAGGGAAGAGACCTGCAATCATACAATTATGCAGTTAGGAAATTTTAGTGTAATGAAAAACCCAAAAATTAGATTATCATGCAGCTTGCGAAAACTTGTCAACAATTATTGAAAAGGACTAGTGAAGGAACTGAATGCAATGATACCTGCACATTTCAATCTTTGGTTTCCAAAAGGATCTAGATCCTTTCCTGATACATCTTTTAAATAGGGGTTACTTAAGCAAGGAGGAGGCATAACTCTGCAACGCAATGCAACTGCAGAATGTGACACATAATTTTGAGCCTTTGGTTTCACAGGTGATACTGTTGTCTCAAGATCTACTTCCTCGGTACCAGAGTCATTTCCAAGTTCAACAACTGGTTGTGGTTGATGGTCACTAGAGAAGGTAGGGCTGAGAGGGTGTAAAGGGCGGAGAGGGTGTACTAACATAGCATCTAAGACAAGTACACATCTTGATTAGAGATTATTTAAAAACAGAAAACAGAAAGTATGCACAATTTGTTTTCAAGCGGTATGAAACCCATGCAGCACACTTGACATGCAAGTAATTCGTGTTAAGACTATTAGATCACAATTATCACACTCATGAAGTAACACGGTGAGTCAAGTTCAGCAAACAGCACATTCATTCCCATAAATTTATATCACACTACATAGATCCTTTGTAATCAATATGAGCAACATAAACATGGAAAAAAGAAAGAAAAAAAACCAGCACAATGTTCAAGCAGGGTTGTCTCTAGTAAAAGACACGTGTGGCCTTGTATCAAAACACAAACAAAAACATAGAGCACATTAAGATTTAACCAATCTCACCCGGTCGGCATCTCTTGCTTTTGGTAGTAGTCAGCTTCTCCGGCGATTTGGGGCAAGGCGTATTATCCTGCGAAACAAAACCCTAACAAGCTATAATATCATTTCGACGAAATCACAAAGAGACAAATATTTGAAATATGTTACCTTGTCGCCGTTGAAAATATTCTGATTATCCGGGGTTATGTAATCCGGAGTGCTGGAAAAAAAAAACCGTGAGAGAAACAAAAAGAGAAGCGAAATCGCAAAATTTGAAAGGGATGATAAGCTAAGTACCAAAAGAAGTCCTGACTGAGAATGCAGGCTCTGTCATCGGCGTCGTCGGTGAGGGGAATGCGTGAGGTAGACGCGTTGGGAGCTTCTGCATCGAGAAGGTTCTGGAAGCCAGAAACTGCAGAAGAAGATGGTTGTTGAAGTGAAAAGAGGGACACTTGACCTAGCTGAAGCTGCAAGTGCCTAGTGTTGGTACTCAACGAGCCCTTCATCTTCTTGCTCTGCTTCTTTCCAATCCTTTGGCTTTTCCCCTTCATCTGTTCACACTTCACAGTGATGACTCACAGTGTTGAGCTTAATTGTATATTAAAATCAAAAGACAATCATTATTATAAATAAAATAACCGAACTGGAATACGTACGGAGTACGGAAGAATTCAAAAATCGCGCGGGTTTTTTTTCAATTTCAATGGAATTATCAGGTGTGGGGGGGGAAGTTTATGGTGGAGATTTTTGTTAAATCGATCCTGGTTGTTGGTCGAGATGAACGGTCAGATTGTGTTAGTGAGTGGCGTGCTGCGTAAGCTGAATCCGATTTTAGTTTTGAAGTGATGGTGCGCAGAGTGCATAGTGTGTATAGTCAGCCTCAGGTGAACCGTCGTAACTCGTGTCACATCCATTCGGACTTGCCTTTTGGGACTCAGGAAAATGATTTCTTGTATTGAAATTGAAAATGAAATAAATAAATAATAAGGGAAACAGGGAAGAAAAAATAGGAATGGTCAAATCAAAAGAAAATAAGGGAATATTTGGAAAATATTTCTTGTTTATACGAACAGTATTTTTATAATAATTAGAAATTTAATTCCTTTATTCTATTATTTTTTAACTTTTATGTTATGAAAAATTGTTTAATATTTAAAAAATTAAAAATAATAACAAATATAAAAGATCACTTCTATCTCATTCCATATTAGTTCAACAGTATTATTTTTGGCTTACAATTTTATCATCTAATTATCATCGTTTTATCAATTTTATCACCTACATTTTCAATTTTTGTGCATATTGTCATCAACTTTCTTTTCGCGTAATTTACCATATGTGTATATTTGTGGCTTCTACAAAATTAAAGATGCTTTTAATTCTATTATTTATTGCATAAACCAATTCTTTTAGTTTTAGTATTTTATAGATCATATTTAATGGAAATGTTAAATTTACTTAATTTTTTTTATTGGAATGAAATTATTTAAAAAATTAATGTAAAATTCATAAAATTAAATTAAATAGTAATTTTAACAACTTTATCATTGAAGTTGACTCAAAATTAAAATAAATAATTCATCTAATAACTATGCATGCATATGCACCATAGATGCAATAGCTTTTTAGTTTTATTTTGTTTTAATTTAGCTATTAAAATATATTATTTTTGTATCGAGAAAGTCTAATTGAGTAAATTGAGTATGGTAAGTCTTAGTTATTTTAAACATCTTTGGTTGTCAATTCATGGTTTGTGATGAGATCTCTGAAGTTGGGAACTTGATCCGAAATCATTTATATATTTTATGCACATTCAAATCGAGGCAAGTATAATTGTTCTGTCTAATGATATTAGTGTTGTATTGTGCACACATACATTACAAACATAATCAATCGATTCGGGGCGTCATTAGTCCAAGAATCGTAAATTCAGCTTCAAGAATGCAATTATCGCCAACCAAAAACCCACTATTCGGATCTGTAAGTTTGGTCAATGCCACAAGCTGTCTACACCCCCATGTCGAATTTGAGCTCGAGAACTTACGACAAACTAAAAGAGGAACATAAAACAAAACAAAATAAGAAAAACACTATTGGATTGCATGTGAATTTGCATAAACGAACATAAAACCAAAAGGACATTTTGGAGTTTAGATAGTAATAATTAAGGTAAACATGAACTCACATTCTGTTTGAGCATGATGATGCCCCCTGATTTGGTTTTTCGCGCGCAAAGTGCATTCCACAACGAGTTTAGTGTTGAGGGGCAGAGTTGCAACTTCCAAACTTAAAAATAATGAGATACTGTTGCCCTTTCCCTCAACGATTCCATTAGGGTATAAAATAAGCTTCCTGAAAGGGGAAAAAAAAACGACAAAGAACAAAGATATTTTTGGTCCCGCTTGTATGCAAATACAAATGCTTTTAAAAACCTTCAAGTAATTTGGTGCTTATATGCATGCAAATACCAAAAGAACAAAGTTGGATCGAGTACCATTTATAGTTTCCAGCGACAAACGATTCAGACTCATACTTGTCTAAATTTGCCAAGGAAAAGTTATTAAATTTCCAAGTATGGGAAATAGGGATAGAACCATGAATCATTGATAAACAATCCCCTTTATTTGTGGTCTTGACAATGAAAACTTCAGCTCCAAACACACAAGTATCGTCCATTAGATATCCATTTGAAGGATCGTTAAATGTGTCTATGTCAATGAATTTTTCGACACCCCACTCTGTTTTCAGCATATGGAAACGCCTTACATTTGTATCTGCATGTATTTCAATTCATTAAAGTTTTTTTTTTTTTTATCATACCCTTGCATAGATTTTTGAAAATGTCATTGATAGAAAAGTTTTGCCCGTTTGATCCAAACTCATGACCAAGAAACTAAAACTGAGAAAAATTTGTATAAAATATAGAAATCACCAACACAGCGTAAAATCTGGAATGCAATAACTAAGAAATTAACGATTCTTACTAGAGTAAAACGTTGGTAAGTTTGAAATACTCAACTCCAACTGTACCTTGAGTTGTAACATAGTCATCGTCAATGAAATTATATGCAGAAAAATTTACAATGGCATTGACCTCCCAATCAAGAGGTAATGAACTTGAGTCCATGAGCACCAAATAAATAGAAACATGACCTTGACCACCCCTTTTTGTGTTCCCAGTTGGGTAAATGGACAGGCTCCTGCTGATTCACAATATATACGGGAGATCAATTATGTTATTATTGGTTAGTGGACAAAGTTTCTAATAGCAATCTTTAGTGGGAAAAGTTTTAAAGAAATTTTAAGGTGTTTTTTATTTTAGGTTTTTGTAATAATACGTGGAAATCAAAATTTTTTACATTTTTTTTTTATATTTTTGTAAATCTCATTATGAACCCGACTAATGTTTTAAAAATTTATTTTAAAATAAAATTAATTATTTGATAATATAATATTTAATTATGAAATAATTAATATTAAAAAATAAAACAAAAATAATATAAATATTTATTTATGACTAAAGATTAAATTAATAATTAATACAATAAATAAAAAATACAAACATTGAGATTTAAAAAAAATTGATAATTAATACAAATTTTCTGTTGTTTTATTTTTGTTTAATATGTTGTATTCGTTGTTATAGATTACTTCTCATAAAATAAAATAGTTATTTATTATTTATTTAATATTTTATATTATTCAAAAAAAATAGTTAGTTATTTTTTATTTTATATCATTAAAAAAATTAGTCAGTTAATTTTTATTTTATATTATTAAAAAAATTTGATTAATTATTTTGTATCCTATATTATTAAAAAATTAGTTAATTAATGGAAGATTGATCTTTGGAATGATTTTGTGGAAGATCCAATCTTACACGTGGACATCTGCATCGTCACCGTCACCTGTAGATCTTACTTTCTTCTCTAAAGGAAGATCTTGAAATTTTAAAATTTCTTTCAAGATCCCCCACTAAAAATGCTCTAATAACATATATTTTATAATTGACTTCTTGATGTTGAATTGGTATGTGAGCAAGAGTAGAGGGATAGTTGAAGTCAAAGAGAACATGCATATACCATTTATGTCCCCCTGCTTCAAACTCCTCTGAGGTACATTTTTGCACCGAGGCCTTAGAAAGCCATGAGAAGGACTTGATTTTGAATGTGTATTGACTTGGTGGAGCTTTTCTTCCTAAGAGAATTTGACCAAAAACATACATTATAAGTGTTACGTTAGGTATCATTATTTTTAACATGGAAAAAACATCAATTAAAACAATAATTTTAAAATATTCTCTAACATGAAGATAAATTAAATATTTGTATGTTCTTAAAAATATTAAATATAATTACTTTTTATTTGTTCAAGCAACATATACATGCGAAAGGGATGAGAGAAGAAAAGCCACACCTTTCATGGTTTGGACAGAAAACAATGGATCCGCAGTTTTGGTCTCCATGATTTGATTGATGCAGGCAATATCCAATGGTAAGGACTAAGGAAGCTTTATTATTAATCTGGGTTTTGAAGTATCTCAAAGATTCCAAGTTTCATGTGCAGGTGCATGTCTTGACTTTGCACTGGTTCTATATAAATTCTTCAATGCAGCATCAAGAAAAGGATTGTTTGTTAGTTATGTATCTGTTCATTATACGTAGGTAGTGAAGCTTACATGTTAAACAACAATTTCAAATGCATTCTAAAGGGAATCGACCAGCCTTGGTATAACCAAAATACACACCCACAAACAATCGTTTCCTTGTTGCGCCAGAAAGGTTAAGAAATTAGATATTTCAAGAACTTAATTAATTTGTGGCCATAATTTAGATTTGCTCTCATTCTTTCAAACAAATTACTAATTGTTAACTTCATAGCAGAGTGAAATATCATTCCTTAGAAGGTGCTTTTTTTTAACCAAGGGTATTTGATAGTTAATTTTTGGGAGAGAAAACGAATGACACATGAAAAACCGCCGTGGAAAAAGAACTGAGATAATTTTATAATAACAAAATTAACATCAAGTCGTTGTAGTATAGTGGTAAGTATTCCCGCCTGTCACGCGGGTGACCCGGGTTCGATCCCCGGCAACGGCGTGGTTTTTGGATTTGTTTTCTTTTTTCTCTCATATTGAATAGTGTTCGATAATTAACCTACCCGATTTTATCTTCTCAATCCGATAAACAAAAAACCCTACCCGATTAATCTAACTAATTACCGTGAATTATCTCAAAGTCTTCATTCATTACTACTAATTACTGGTACTGTTAACTAGTAATACTGAAAAGTAAAAAAACAGTGAGTGATAATTTTGCTCTGCGTGCTTTAGCGGGAGAGAATATTTTGATCTTTCAATCCTTCGAAATCATTCTTCAATGGCAACCCTTTCAGCATGCACCTCCCCTCCATGGCCAAACCCTAGCCCCAACACCACCTCCCCCAATTCAAACACAAACCCTGATTTCCTCCCCGACCAATCCCAAACCCTTGACTTCGACTCCCTCATGCCTCCGCAGCCCGAATCACCACCGCACCACCACCACTCCCCAACCGCCTCGCCGCCCGAATCCTCCCCGGCGCCGCCGCCTCCGTCGCTTCTCCACCTCTCATTCAACCAGGACCAGGCCTGCTTCGCCGCCGCTGCCGACAACGGCTTCCGCATCTACAATTGCGACCCCTTCCGCGAGCTCTTCCGCCGCGAGTTCGACGGAGGCGGAATCGGGCATGTGGAGATGCTCTTCCGCTGCAACATCCTCGCTCTCGTCGGCGGCGGGTCCCAGCCCCAGTACCCGCCAAACAAGGTCATGATCTGGGACGACCACCAGGGCCGCTGCATCGGCGAGCTCTCCTTCCGCGCCGCCGTTCGCGGCGTCTGCCTCCGCCGTGACCGAATAATCGTCGTCGTGGAACAGAAGATCTTCGTCTACAACTTCGTGGACCTCAAGCTCGTGCACCAGATTGAGACCGTTCCCAACCCTAAGGGGCTCTGCGCGGTTTCGCACGTGTCCGATTCTCTCGTTCTTGCGTGCCCTGGTTTGCACAAGGGTCAGATTCGCGTTGAGCACTACGCGCAGAAGAAGACCAAGTTCATTTCAGCGCATGATTCCAGAATCGCTTGCTTCGCTCTCACGCTTGATGGGCAATTAATCGCCACCGCCAGCACCAAGGGAACGCTGATTCGGATTTTCGACACGAATCATGGCACGCTTCTTCAGGAAGTATGTGTTGTTTTGTTTAATTTCTATTTGCTAAATTATTGCATGAATTGGTAAAGCTATTAGTAGGGCTAGGTTAGGTAGTAAATGTCTATGAGTTTATGTTCTCTGATTTAATGCTTTAGTTTTTACTGTGTGGTTATTTCAAACTTTATTGGGTGTCACATTTTATCTAGGTGAGAAGGGGTGCGAATGCTGCTGAGATTCATAGTTTGGCATTCTCTTCTACTGCTCAGTGGCTAGCAGTCTCAAGTGACAAGGGTACTGTCCATGTATTCAGTCTTAAGGTTAATTCTAGCATCCCAGAGCAGGAAAAGTCACAGAGTTCATCCAATTCAGATGCTGCTGCTGCCATTACCCCATCTAACTCTAACTCATCTCGCTCTTTCATTAAATTTAAAGGTAATTTTTCTTTTCATTTTCCAGCTTACGGTCTTTCTACCATTTTATGACACTAGTTTTTCTCTGGGTAACAAAGGTGGTGTAACCAATTATCTATTTAGTTAGTATTTTTCCCTTGTTGATACTAAGTTACTTTGCTCTGATAGGAGTGTTGCCCAAGTATTTCAATTCTGAGTGGTCAGTTGCTCAGTTTCACTTACAAGAGGGCTCTCATTACACAGTTGCATTTGGTCTCCAAAAGAATACAGTCATTATTCTTGGCATGGATGGAAGGTATGATTTGAGGAATTGACTAAATGCTGTTTTCTCTTATTAGCTGTTATTGATGGCTATTCTTTTTTATCTTAGACGCTGCAGATTCTATTGCAAATTTTTAATACCTAAAACATGTTAATGTATTCAGTATCACTCTGCACTCTGTGACTCTGATGTATCACCAAGTTGACGTTTTGAAGAATGGCCTTGTTTTGAACTTGAGAATTCTAAGTTTGCTACTCTCGTCTCATACTAATGGCATCCAAATTTAACTCAATGATTCAATTGAGAAGATAGCTGAAAGCACCTGGTCTTCCCCCATATAATTTTGTTCATGTGTTACATGGCTCTTTTGATCTCTTATCATATATCTGTGCACTTTATTATTTTGGTATGCTTCATATCTAAAATGCTTGTAGTATGGTGTTGATGAATTCCACTTGATTTGGTTTATGCAGCTTCTATAGATGCCAATTTGATCCAGTACATGGAGGGGAGATGACTCAGCTGGAATATCAAAACTTTTTAAAGCCAGAACCAGAAACAGCCTTGTGAGACGCCAAGAGAAGAAATCCTTTAGCGCTAGGCGTTTCAGATTAGTTAGGATTATCCTTAAGCAATATGCGGGCGCGTAATAGTAAATAGACGTATACTGAAGTCACACTGACCCCATTAATCATTATTGCTAACTCGGGGTCGACCTCGTTGCTTCCATTGTAATATTTGTAATTATATAGTTTTCTAATTTTTTAATAATAATAATTATTGAGAGCTATGATCAAACGTGGAATCCCTTAATTTGGGTTGTGTATACTATTAGTATTATTTGGGAGCTGTGGTATTTATAAATCATTACAATTTATTTGCCATTTATGTTGAAACATGAAATTATGGAATCTTGAATTTATAAGGGGACATTGGGCGTTTGGACATAGGAATAGGATCTTATGAGTTGTGATTTCCTCCCTTTAGTCAGGTGCATGAAAATGACAAGAGACCAACTTGTTTAGCAGAAACCATGTCCTTCAAGCATGTAGTCATAGTTTGTTTCGTACATTTGTATGTATCTATCTCCAAATTTAGAAGAATTAGTTATTGACAACTGGGCGGGACATACCTTGGGTTCACAAAAAGTAAAAATGGCAAGAGAGTAAGTAATACTATGCCAAAAGATGAGCAACAGGCCTGTGGTGTTGTACCTCTAGCTCGAGAGAACTAGACCCCAAGTCCTTGGTGAGTTGCCTATCCTTCACGAACCCTCTCACTTTCTCAACATCGCTCCATCTTCCCATTGCCGCATAAAGATTCGAGAGATGAACATAATAAGCAGTGTTCTCCGGCTCCAATTCAATGAGCTTTCCAGCCGCTAGCAGGCCCAAGTCCAAGTCACCCTGAGATTTGGAACCAACCAACAACGATCCCCACATAGCCTTGGTGGGTCCGAAGGGCATACAACATTCCATGAACTCAACAGCTTCTTTCAAACGCCCAGAACGCGCCAACACATCAACCATACAAGCATAGTGTTTAACATTAGCACAAAAGCCATATCTCCCATCAACCAAGAAACCAAAAATCTCTCGACCCTTGTCCACCAAACCCGAGTGACTGCACGCAGATAAAACCGCCAGCAAAGTCACTTCATCCGCTCTAACACCATCCTTCTCCATTCTGTTAAACCACCAAATTGCTTCTTGTCCACTCTTGGTCAAAGCTAGTCCTTTAATAACTGCATTCCAAGCAAACACATTCTTCTCTTTGGTATTCCAGAAAACACTCAACCCCTCTTCCACTCTCCCACACTTGGCATACATGTCAATCAACGCCGTCCCCAGTTTCACATCCAATTCCCAACCCTCCATCTCGATGACGCGGTGTATCCACGCCCCCATTTCAATGTTCCCAGAGTGAGCACAGGCGTGCAACGCGTTTATCATGGTGACCCTATTAGGCACGACACCCGCATACTGCATCTGTTCTAAGACAACCAAGGCATCGTCGTAGCTGCCAGCGTTGTTGTACCCCGTGATCAGCACGCTCCAGGACACGACATCCCTGTGAGGCGTTTCGTCGAACAGGCGGCGACAGAGCGACACGTGGCGGCACGAGGCGTAGACGTGGAGGAGGGAGTTGAGGACGTGGAGGTCTTGGTGGTGGCCGAGTTTGAGGACGTGGGAGTGGAGGCATTGTGCTTGCGTTTCGGAGAGGGACTTGAAGAGTGGCGGGAAGGTGAAGTTGTTGGGGAGGACGGAGTTGCGGAGCATGTGGGTGTATATCAAGAGAGAGGTTTGGGATTGGGAAAAGGCTCTGATGAGAGTGTTGAATGTGTAGACGTGGGGATGGGGGAGGAGGGTGGTGAAGAGAACAAGAGCGGACTTCAGAAGGCCCCGTGATTCGCACGCGCCGATGAACTGCTCCGCGATTCTCGTGTTTGTGTAGATCTTCTGGAGGATCAGTTGCGCTTGAATCTCACGAACCTGATTCCGACTATGGCAAAATTCCTGAAGCAGAACACCAATCGCATTCGCAGCCCTCATATCCGAACCTCCATTTTCAAATGACAATTATTTATACCCTCCGATCCCTTTAGACAAAACGATTAAAAATTCGCATATGATAATAAAAATATGATCAGAATGAATGCGCATCCAGGGAATCGAACCCTGGTCAGTACCGTGGGAGGGTACTATGATACCACTACACCAGATGCACTTGTTAATAACAAAGCAGCACTGAAATAAATAAGTTAATTAAAAAATTACATCGTCTCTAATTTTTTTTTTTATCTGTTTTCACGATTGTGGTTTGTGGCTGATTAAACTGAGTTGACGGTGGTACGCAGAGAGACATAGGGAGTAGGTATGGTAGTGGGGCGGGAGTGGGACGGGATTAGCCTTCACAACCCCCGTTTCAAACATCTTAAATCATCATCGTCTCCATCTTTGTTGGAACTTAAAAATTTGATCCATCTTTATCCTTGTCGGGGATCGGATTTTTCAACCCCATCCCGTCCCCCATACATATAATTGTTCCAAATTATAAAATAATTTACATGATCGTTTCAAATCGTCTCAAATGTTACTCGTCACACCTTTGTATACCACACTTTTATTTTTCATAATAAATCAAATTGTTTCATTTATTTTATCAATAGAAATATTATTTAATAATTTTTTTATATATAAAGATATTATACAATGAGTTAAAAATATTATTTTATAATAAATATAATAAAATTAATATTTAATATAAATTTTTAAACTTATGATTTATGTCGATTTTTTTAAGCGAAAAAAATTCAAATCCACACTCGTACCTGATTAATTCAAATTTTTCGTATCAAAATTGGGATGGAGATAAGAATATCCTAAATCCAATTTCAATTGTCATGCCTAATAGAGAGTAATCATGGTACTTTGTCCTCCTTTCTTAAAATGCATTACTTTAACCTCTTCTGTATGGATTTTGATATTTTCTATTTCATTTTTCTTCTATTTTCCTACATTTCATAAACTTTTGAAAAAATAAATAAAATGAAAGATGATACGTTAAATGGAGAGAGACATTTATTTGTTCAAATGAAACAAGGATAATTACACCATTCTTTTACAATAAATCAATAAAATTATCCGTTTATAAATGAAAGAAATGGAGAGATCGAACGCTAATGTACTGTACTGTCACCGTTAATTACATGATCCTGTTTACTTTTGATCAAAATGTCTAAAATGTCCTTGCCACTAATGCACACTGTCACTCTGCCTCTCGAGAGTCTCGACCCTTCTCATGAGAGTGAGAGTGAGCTTGGGTGCCAAAGACATTTTATAATCCTCAACCTCACCTCAGAACCCGACACCCACGCGCCGCTGTCCCAGTTCTGGTCCGATCATCCGTTCCTCCTCCGGTTGGCGCCGCCGCTCTTCAAGCAGCGATCGTGGTGATCTTCTCCGTCTCCGCCACCTCCCTAATATGAGCAAAGAAAGAAGATAAGGGTACTTTGGAAAAATAAATCGTTAAAAAACATGTGCAAGTCACATGTCTAACTTCTGTTAATGTTTTTGACAGTGTTTGTACATTTGGGGGTTTGTTGAGTTAGAGAGTAGAGACATTGATCGAGAATGAGGATCGTTGGACTGACGGGTGGAATAGCGTCTGGGAAGAGCACCGTTTCCAATTTGTTCAAATCTCACGATGTTCCCGTTGTCGATGCTGACATCGTCGCTCGCGTTAGTTCCTTCTCTCTGTTCTCAATTTCAATAAATTAACCACTGATTATCGGAATTTGCAGGAGGTGTTAAGAAAAGGGACTGCTGGATGGAAGAAAGTCGTTGCAGCTTTCGGGGATGAAATTCTTCTAGAAAATGGAGAAGTCAACAGACCCATGCTTGGCCAAATTGTTTTCTCCGATCCAGATAAGCGTCAATTTCTCAACCGGTATTTTACAATAATATCCCTTCTTTCATTCAAATACATTACTTCTGAGTTATGATGATGATGTTGTTGTTGTTTTAGATTGCTGGCTCCTTACATTTCACATGGGATATTTTGGGAGGTTTTGAAGCTATGGATGAAGGGATATAGAGTCATTGTTCTTGACGTGCCTTTGTTATTCGAGGCCAAGATGGACAAGTTCACCAAGCCCGTTATTGTTGTATGGGTTGATCCTGAGACGCAGATTCAGCGGCTCTTGGCGAGAGACAAGTCCGCCGAGGAGGATGCTCGGAATAGAATCAATGCTCAAATGTCACTCGATGTTAAAAAGGGTCAAGCTGATATAGTTATAGACAACACTGGTTCATTGGATGACTTGAATCAACAGTTCCAAAAAGTTCTTGTTGAGGTCACTAGGCCATTGACATGGACTGAGTTTTCGCGCTCCAGGCAAGGAGTCTTCACCATTCTTCCTTCTGTTGTCTCAGGTGTTGTTTTGTTCGTCAAGACATTCAATAACCATTCCCACATTTCATAGCCACGTGTTCTACACATTAGTCTTAATGTATTATTTCAAATCCTGCTGTTCAAAGTTGATTAAGTTAAATTTTAATATACAATTTCAAATTTGAAATAACTAAAGTATAGGAACAATAGTAATATTATATTTCTTATGTCTCTTTTTGTTGTTGTTGTTGGTTTGGAAATGACCGTAGTTGATGGCTTCTGAACATGTACGTTTGAGAATTTTAAATATCATATCATGTTTGATAAGCGTATGCCTCTCAACACTTTGATTACAGTTTTTTTTTTTTTATAAGCTTGGTTACCCTAGGTGGATTGAAATAGAGATGGAAACTTGTTTGTGTTCTTCCTATTGAAACAGGTTGTGCTTCTATTTAGTGACCTTGAGAAGGGCATTTGCAATGTATCTAGGATGAGAATTTTTTCAGGTTTCACATATATAGACATTATTTACCTTGTGGAGAAAACATATGTAAAAACATGTATATATGAATAGCAAACCTTTTGGGTGAACTATGGTTGTTAGCCTTTGTGCTCTGATTGGTCAGACACTAGATAAAACATAGTCTTGGAAGTCCAAACAAGGTGAAGATAAGAGAGGAATGGATGGAATTTGAAAGTGTGTTTGAAGATTGTAGAAACTTCATGTCATGACACTTTCATTTTGATTCTTACCTAGTATATTCTAGAAGATGTTTGACTTGAAGTTTTAAACCTTCCTTAGCTTGCAGAAATATTTTAAAGCCTTTTGGCCTAGTAAGTGGAGGTTAAGTTGTACACTACACTACTGTGACTACTTCATAACTTTGATAAGGATGACCACTTCCTTTTTCATTGGTCATTAGATAATAGATGAGATGGGAAATATTGATAATGGTAATGATATTTCACTTTACCAAAAGCCTGTCAAAACCATTTGCTAGCCTAACATAAAGTGGAAGATAACCTAGTGTCCATTATGATATCATGCTGTATTGATATGGATGTTTTTGTTCTTACATCGAATACTACAGCTATATTATTTAACAAAAGACTGCGTAGCATCCAATATTCCATTTCTAATGATTACTGGTTTGAAGTGGGACTCCTACACTTAAGTGATAATCCATTGTTTACTTTTACTAATTTTTGCTTGAGGCACCACTTTCTATTTTGCAATTTGCTTTCACTTTTTTTATTTCTAAGCGGGGTCTACAACAAGCATGCATACACCAGGTAACTTTTGGATTCAGGGTTTTAATTAGAGGAATTTTTTAATTAATTGTAATGTAAATTTGCTTTTCGCCATGTCATGGGAGATATCTTTTTATATTTTCCATTCCTTACCTTTGAAGGAGTATACATTACTTTACCATTCAATCTTTCCACCGGTTGACTTTTCTTTCCATCCATGGGGCAAGAATAACAAGCCACACCATAATTCCAAGGCATATCATATCATATGGTATTGGTTGCTCTGGTCTTGCATTTACTTCCTGATTGGAATTTTCCATGGAGACTGGAGATTTATTAATGTGTAATAAGTAGCATATTACCATTTAAATTATAGTAACTTCGTAGTATAGAAATTTAGGCTACCTACCACTTGATGAAAGGTATGTTTTACTCTATCAAATTTATCTGCAAAAGAGTTTATTGGTTTATTGGAGAGATACATGTTCTCCATAACTTTTTTGTTGCAGCCATACCTGTTGTGCTCCGTGGTTAGCTTTTTGGCGTGAAAGTCATAAAATTATTCTTGCTGTATTTGACTATTAGAATTTTGGTGTAACCTAGTGTATCAATATGTAGTATGTTGTTGCTATAATTTGCGATTTAGAGCATATTTTTAAACAAACACAGTTAATTCTCTCTCATTTCCTTGATCTGTGTTTATTCGCAAACAAACCACTAGTGGATACTTGTTTCATATTGCCACTAATATTCTATAACAATAATTTTGAGTTAAATTTAGGAAGAAAACCTGCTACTACTGAGTACTGTCATTCGTATAAGTAATTATTATACATGATACATTTATTCTATGGCACGTACTAGTACAAGTGAAGGAGTTAGAAGAGCATTGATAAATGTGAATGGGGTGGGAGAAATTATTGGATGGTGGGTTAAATGATCTGATTCCCAAAAATTGATTCGAGACAGCGCAAGGCTGCCCCCTTCTTCAGTCTTTGTACTCAGATGCTTATCACCAGGCAAGTACCACTGTTATGGGCATGTTATGAACAAGGCGTACACTTTGGCGATTATCACGTGTAATTATTGTAAAGTTTAAACTTCAACACATTTATCATATACGAAGTTGATAAAAATAATAATTAAGTAACCTGTGGTGTGGTTAGCTTAACTATATATATGAATTAACCTTCTAGTTCTAGCATAGTCCCAGGGAGCTCTGCTTCTTTGGGGGTCAGAACTCAGAAAATGAGTGGTACTAAAAGTGATGAAGCCCTTAAAACCGTCTGATATGACAGATAAGATGTCACAAAAGTTTATGCAAATTAGAGGACCACCTACACTACACTCTCAGAGAGAGTGAGCATCTGTTTTTCACACTCTATGGAACGTAAAAACCAATCACTTACTAGTTACTACTTACACCTTAATCCCTATCATTAAATATTGAAATTTTGCCTCCTTGACTGTACTTTTGCCACATTATACCTCTCAGCTGAATATCCTCCTTCCTCATCACGTGAGAGAATCACGTGACAGTGCTGATGTGTCATCAAGATAATGGTGATAAGTGCTGGCTAAGTTAAAGGTGATGTGGCATCCGCACCAAATGAAATGAGTGCTCTGATTTCTCTTTTCTTTCATACAAATATTTTTCAACACTTCTATCATTGAGTAAAGTTTTATATTTAGTTAAATAAACTAGGGCCAGTGTCAATTAATGGAATCACTGTAAAATTTAACCCAAAAATAGTACTGCACGTTATAATAAAAGTGTGTCAATCATACTGCAGAACCCCGGGAACTGTTTCTAACTTAAGAATCTTTAGTTATTAGAAATATTAAATAGAGCTTGCTTTAGTAGAAATTCAGAAGAAAAGCATTGCAATAATAATTTAATTTAATTCAATTTGAACTTATTAGATGTAAGTTAGTTATCTTTTAAAAAAAGAAAAGAAAAAAAAAAGGTGTCAAAATAACGTGATAAGAATGGTTTCTGTGTCAAATACTTTTCTTGATGGATCATTTATTTATTTAACTCCCCCTTGCTGCATGTTCCTTACTTCCTTTGAAACCTTTAGCTACCAACAAACACATACACTCACACACTTAGATCAACTTTCCTCGTCCCTTGTTTTCTACTCCACCAGGGTACCAACCAACCTACCAAAATGGAAACCAAGCCAGCTGAAGAAGCTCCTCAAGGAGAAACCCTCAAGTACCAGGTGATGATCAACTTTTTAATTTGCATGTATAATATTTCTCTCCATTTGTTCAGTTTTGTTCTGATCAACTTCACTCTAATTATCAACTACTCCATTCATTCTATACAGACGTGGGTTTTGAAAGTATTGATCCACTGCGAAGGCTGCAAAAAGAGAGTCAAAAAAATTCTTCAGGGAATTGATGGTATGTACTTCCTTTGGCACATGATAGTATCCATTTTATATAGATATATCTTATATATGTTAGTCCATTCTGTATGATTATCTTAACATAGAAGTAACTAATGATATGTTAGGAATAAAATAGAAAAAAAAAAAAAGATACTAATTAATCATATGTTGTTTGTCATTGGTATAGGGGTTTATAGAACAGAGGTGGATTCTCTGCAGCACAAGGTTACGGTGACTGGTAACGTGGACGCTGAGACTCTCATCAAGAGGCTTTCAAGATCAGGGAGGGTAGTGGAGCTTTGGCCAGAAAAACCACCTGAGAAGAAGAAAGGCAATAATAAGAAGTCTGGGAAATCCAATAAGGAGAAGAAGGAAGACCAAAACAACAGTGAACAAGTACTCACTGATGGTGGTTCTAAAGATGCTCCGGGTGAAGATTCTGACAAAGAAGGTCATAGTGATGAATGTGAGGAGGGAAGTGGCGGTGGTGGTGGCGGCGGCTGCGGTGGTGGTGAAGGTGGCAAAAAGAAGAAAAAGAAAAAGAAGAAGAAGAACAAAGGGGAAAACGGTGGTTCTGCTCCACCTAATAATGGAGGAGGAGGAGGAGAAGAAAATGAAATTAGTAAAGTTGAAGCATTAGTCCCTTCAAATATGGCCACTTCCTTGGCTCCCAAGGATCTCATTAGTCCTCCTCCAATTCAGCATGCATACCCATATCCACATCCACATGTGTATTATTCACCTCCTCCTCAAGCATATGGATTAAGCTATAACACGGCATATCCTGTCTCTAGTGCTGCTTCATATTATGTTGATGTTGGTGCTCCTATCAGGCCCATGCATGCTTACACTACTACTCCATACTCTACACTGCCACCACCACCTCCTCCACCATCTGATCCAATCAACCACCGTGTCGAGGATGAGTATGAAGGTGGTGGATATTGCTCCATCATGTGACAAACACCAAAGTGGAGGATGATGTACTTCAGTACTTTCTAGCTAGTAGTGTTATTACTAATTATTAATGATGATAATCATGAGGTTAAGTACTGAGGGGGTTAAATTTTGTAATATGCTCAACAAAATTAGAAATATTAACCATGGCCCATGGGGACAAAAATAATAATAATAAAAAAAAGAGGGTATGTGCAGGTATGGGGGGCTCTTCAATGCTTTGTCTTTGTTTAGCATGATCTCTCTCTTTCACTTGTTATTAAGAGTACAGCTTTTGGGGTTTGCTAAAGAAGGAAAGGCCAATAGCCTTGTAATGCTCTGCAATATGTAGGTCCGGAAATCTTCCTTTCCCTCTCTATCTTATGTGTAAAGTATCTTTATAAGTACCTACCGGCTTTTCTTTTTTTCTCTTTTTCATGTTTGGTTGCTGGTAAATGGTTTTGCTCATTCTCATGCTCATGCATGCAATTCAGCTAGCCAGCCAACTAACTAGTCTTAGCTTTGCAGTTACCGAAGAGTGAACCATATATATATATATAAATAATTACTACTTCCTATGGGAAAGCTTGATCAACTTTTGCAAAGCGATCCTCTAGTTGGTTAAACATATATATAGATCTGTTTTGCTTTGTCATATTTTGGCCTTTTGAGGATATATAAATATGTGGTAGTAGCATCCCACTTTCAAGTGATCGAAAGCTTGTTTGTATAGCTGTCTGTTGGTAGGTGCTGCCTTCTACTTCTTTCTGAATCTAAGGAACAGGTCAGCATCCGGACCAATACAAATTAAAAGGCCACACTTCAATTCTTGGCCTATCTTTGGCTAAAACCCATGTTTTTGGTGTTTCATTTGTGTACTGATTTTGCTTTGGTTAGAGAGATCAGAATAAGCATCAATTAAACAAAAAATCAATATTGTTGACTGTTGAGTGAGTGCATTTTTCTTTTACAACACAACAATGAAGATACATTTATCCCAATTGTAATAAAGTATTTAGTGCATGTTTGATTTATAGTGGATAGAGTTAAAAATATGTTTTTATTAAAATTCACAATCGTATATTAAAATTTATAAAAGCAATTTATCACTTTAATCTAAACGTCAGCCTTAATTAACTGAGAAGAAGGAAAGTAACAAATTAATAAAAGTGGTACCTTGTAATCTCACTCATCAATTCATTAATTCCAACTTGTGCTCGCTGGACCCATTATGTTATAGCCTGCACTAAAAGTATAGTTTTCATTGTTGTATTCAGTATTTACTGAACATTAATGACAATGTACTTTTTTGCGTAGTAAATAATAATATAAATAAATGGAAATTTGTGTTAACAGAAAAAAAAAAATCACGTTATGTAAATTAAAATGGTATCGAAAATTATGCATTTACTTTATATTAAATAACTTAATTAATATTTATTTTAAGAGCAAATTAAGTTCAGGTAAATTTTATAAACAAACTTAATAACCTATGATTATTAATTACGAGATCTTGAGTTTGCGAAATAGTCCAGTTCATCGTTAAAATCTCTTTGTCTTATTGAGTTATTTAGGCGATCGAATACGTTAAACACATTTTCTCTTAATCAGTTACTTTACAAAGCCAACAAGAAGTGATTCTCGAGATTCAAGTTAATCTAATCCAATAGTAGAATATTCACACGATTATACCTCTTCTTTCATTTTGATGTCTCATAGTCATATCTTAAAAGTATGCGAGTTTATACTATAACATATATGGTGTCAGAATGTCACCATATCTTAAACAATAAGCATCTAAATTCCAGTGGCCCAGTAGCTTAATTAATTATTCCCTTCCTTCCTTCTCTTGGCATAAAGCCCCACGCAGCTAACTATCACTAAGACTAATTATGAGATCAAATTAAGAAATAAATTATATAATAAACGACAAATGTATAGTATGAGAGTTCACTCTGTTTAGATTTTGGTTTTTTTGGTGGATTTGTTCGGATTAATTATTGCAACAAAGCAGCACATCCAAAAGTTATCGTCTGTAGACTTTAGGTATAAAGAAGATGGAGTGACATGATTTCTCGGGTCCCTCTTGCCTCACTATGATTTCTTTGGAATCTAGAAATTTCCCGTTTCTGTTTACAAACATGCTTTTTAATTATGGTGTATTTTGACAAATATTTTAATAAATTTAACTGTTGAAATCAAATAAAAGAACTCCTGAGAATGTATAAAGTATTTTTTTATAAATTTTAATAGAGATAAGCTCCTCCAATCACTCCATTGATGATAGAAATTTACAACCTTTGTTCTTTAAGGTTTCAGAAAATCACTGTCAATTGTGGGATACATGATTGCTATATGTTCCCTGTGAAAACGTTAGAGGACAGAATCACACGGTCGCCCATTGCTTTTAATTAAAGATTATCAAAATTTAAAAACAATGGATTAATGACAAAACCAAGATAAAACTATTAATTAATGTGCAATGCTGAGATAATAATGACTTCTTAATTGGTGGTTAGTCGTTATTAGTAGTATTTGTTTTGCACGGTTCTTTCTACTTCACGAATAGTTTGTAATAATTGTAGGTTGAACATTTCAGGTAAAAAAAATAATAGATGGTTGAAACTTGAAGGGACAACATAAAGATAGTGGTGCGAAAAAAATAAAAGTTACGTGAATTGGGACGGGATATGTCGGACAATTTATGAGAAAGAAAAAAAACATCAAAATCCTTAACCAAGACATTTTTTAACTTTATTCACATTGATTTTATCTAAGTAAAACAATATACATCATAGGCTTACATAGAGTTAAAAAATAATTATTAATCAATATGACTAATTGATCTTTTGATCAACTATAAAGTAATTAAAATTATACAATTATTTTTTAAAAATACTTTTTTTTAAAGAAATCAGCAAATAAAGAATTACTCTTGACTCTTCGATAGGGCAGTAGAAAGCTATTAATTTTACCAGTGGATTATTTTCCTTAGACAGAAAAAACAAACCAAAAAAAGTGTCTTAAATTCAATCATGACCTAAGTTGGTGCTTGTTAAAGAGCTCGATATACTGACAGTTCAACCAAAATCAACAGTACCATGGAAAGTAATACATTTTAATTGAAAGTTAAAAATCTATGAAGCAGGGATATTTTATAAAATGGGTTTAGTTTAGTTTTAATTATTTTCAAAAAAATTGTATAGGATAATGACTTTATTCAATCCATATTTGATAATATGTGGAACAAAATCGAATTGACCTACATTGTTAATTTAATATAATATAAGTTTTAATATTAAATATAATTGAATCGTAAGACTAAAATTAAGATATATTAATTCAATCAAAAAATAAAATATATTTTACAGCGTATATTTAGAAGTGAAAATATTAATATGAATATAATATCATGTAGCATAAAAAAATATCATCAATCAAGTTGTCAACAATTTTTTTTTTTTTGGCTGAAGAAACAACAAATGTTATAATCAATTAGAAACCATATTTTTAACGGCTAAATAAACAAACTCTTCTTTTTATGCCATTGTCTTTATTTTACCACCTCCCAAATTTCTTGCACTATTTTTTGAAAAGGCAGAAAGGGCCACCGTCAGGTTATAAACAGTTTACAATGAAGATCCAGTGGGCCTTGGGCTCTGGCCCGTTATTTTGTATGCTCGATTAAACCCACCAATTTTGTTGGAATCCCCTTTTTTGCAATTAGCCAAAAGCCTTTCTTAGTTGATCTCACCAATAAAAGGTATTTATCATGACAAAACCTTATAATTGTAAATGTAATTATAATTATTATTATTATTACTGTTATTCGACCAGAAAATTGTGTCAATATACAGGCTGATGTGTCCCTTTATTGTGAAAATATATGTAAGACCCCTTAATTTAGCAGACAAATTTGTAATTAAGAAATTTCACTAATAAAAAGTTATTGAGTGTTCTAATTTACCTGGTGCCAAATTATATCTTCTTTGAACTTCTCTATTCGCGTGGGATAGAGTGTAGACAATGCCACAATGGTGATTCATAAGGATGTTTTCATTCCACATGTCAAAATTAAAGTGACATCTTCACGCGTGTCCATATTAGTTGCCATTCTGAAAACATATTCTTCATGTCGTATTGTTTAGGTCCAAGATGAAGATGATAGAAAAGCTGGGCCTCTTTTCTAGGGATATATTATATATATACCCATTATCCTACTACTACGCGTTAGTCATTAACTGATATCAAGTATTTCATAATTTCTATAAGATATGTTTGTGTAAAGGTTTGGATAAAATTGAAAAAAAAAAAAAGAAGAAGAAGGAAGGAAGGGTACGAGACAAACCAATGAGAATAACAGAATAAGAATCTAATACACTAACTCTTTTTCCTTTTTGAAAAGGCACAAAAAAGTCACGAATTAAACGAAAGAATAAAGGCCATTAAGAAAAACTCGAATAATCTCAAATAAGAAAAGGACAAAAAAAAGTAAGCAATTACAATATTTTATATATTTTTAGTATTATTTTTAATTAAAAATTGAAATCCATTCTAAGAATCTATGCAATAATAGTGACATTAAAGTTTGATGCTAACATTGTTGAAAACGAAAACTAATATTATTTATTTTAAAATAAAATTAAAATAATTATGATATTATACTTAACTTTTTCTTGTCTAAAAATTAATCGTGACATAATTGATATAAACGTTGAACAAGTTATGACATAGTTACAAATTAATTAATTACACCACATGATTTTTTGATACTTACTTACTTGTGTATATCAAGATTCAAGATTTGTATAAGTTTGTAATTATTGATACATCTCAATATGACTATGACACTAGTGGTAAAAGAAGAAATGTTATATAAACACGACGATATAATTGATTGATCGTATATATAAAATGTGACACCACTACATATCTGTCATCCAACACGATCGAAGAATCTTGCGAGCCACATGAACAGAAGAAGTGAGCCATATATGCTAGCTGGCACTACATGCTTTGAATTATCTCTATATATATGCACCATTACTCCACCATCTAAGTTCTAATATACGACCCTTGGAAACACAAAGGACTTAATTAGCCAGAATCATGAAACCACCTCACGTTTCTGGTAGTACTGAAAGCTCTTTGGCCAAGGACTCCGGCGGCAGATCCGTCGTCGGAGAAAAGCTCCACCAGGTTTGTAAGGCCGCCATGGTGGCCATCATCACCGCCGGTGGACCCAAGCTTCTCCCGTGCAATCAAAGGTTGAGCCTCCAGACAGAAGACCCTATTAGAACCTTAATTTTCTTGGGATCTTGGAGTCACACATAGCTAGATATATATTGAACAAAACTCTTCTACCTAAGGACAAAAAACACTGCATATATGTGGCTGTATCTGTATATTTATGTAGATATATCAGATCTGTAAAACTAAAATGTTCTGTTATAATTAGATTCCCTTTTCTGCAGTGTACGTTCATAATTAAGAGCTTGTGCAGTCTGAAACACTATTCCTTTCTCTCAGACATTGGAATTAAAGGTGATGATAGTTCTCAATATATTCGTGAAATCGACCAACGTACTTCATCTGGACAAAATTCTTATGAAACGATTTTAAGTACTACAGTGTTAATTAAGATTAGTTTTATTTTTATTAATATTTTCTTTTTCTTTCAAGTCTGCTTTAATTTTTTTATGAATACTTTTTTTCTAAAGAATAAACAATATATAACCATGTAGTCTAAATTCTTCTAAAACGAACCTTTTAAGATTAAAATTTATTATTATTTGATGATCTAATCCCCACTCCAGTATAATTAAGATGGTTTGATCCCCAAAAAAATTAATAACCAAAATAAAAATCTGACCCAGTATCCAACACTTACAGCCCCGTAATAGAAATATAGAATAGCTACTTCATTTTGGGAACAAATTATTATCATAATAATTACAACAACAAAAAACAGATTTAAAAAAAAAAAAAAACAAATTTAACTGGTCTGGTTACGAGTTGTTTTTCTTTTCCCTTCAAGCTTGTTACTCTCAGCTTCTCTTCTCTATAATAAGATAGGAATTTCCTTTATCGGAAATTATTGAAACCGTTTGGTAAATTATCAGATGAAAAATAAATAAATTAATAGCTTAGGTTAGAGTGTACGTGTTAGGTAAGTTATTAAAAAAATATATATAACAACAAATACATTTTATTTATAAAATTTTAATGAATTTGATTTATTCATTAATTTTCCCACGTGGGTGTTCGTGTGTGATTAGGGGAGCAAAAGTGTAAAACTGTAATTTGCAGAAAGGAGGAGGTTCATAGCATTGCACGAAACGACAAGTCGTCGAGATGGTTGTGGTTCATATTGATATTCAGACCATCGTCTCAGTTGACAAGTGAAGTGATAAAATGGCGAGCGTAATCGACGGCAAAGCCGTAGCGCAAACCATCCGATCTGAAATCGCCGAAGAGGTTCGGCAGCTCTCTGAGAAATACGGCAAGGTGAGGCCGCCCAAATTCTCGATTTTCTCGAAAAGCGAATCGCGATTTTCCAATATATAAATAAACATAGCATTGCAGGTTCCGGGGTTAGCAGTGGTGATAGTAGGGAACAGAAAGGATTCACAAAGCTATGTGGGAATGAAGAGAAAGGCCTGCGCTGAATTGGGAATCAAATCCTTCGATGTGGACCTTCCCGAACAAGTCTCCCAAGCTGAACTCATAGCCCAAGTTCACCTGTTGAATGTTAACCCTGATGTACATGGTTCGTCGTCACTTATCAATTAACCTCACATTTTGACTGTGCCTCAATTCAGGTTTGGTTTTTTATTTATTTATTATATCAACAACAGGTATATTGGTTCAGCTTCCGTTGCCTAAGCACATAAATGAAGAGAAGGTTCTGACTGAAATCAGCCTTGAGAAGGATGTTGATGGCTTTCATCCTTTGAACATTGGCAAGCTTGCAATGAAAGGCAGAGACCCCCTATTCCTTCCCTGCACTCCCAAGGCAATTAATTGCTCAAATATCAAGATTATTGTTTACAAGTAGTTAGCATTTAAAATACTTTAACATTACATTTTGTATTTGTATGCAGGCATGTATTGAACTGTTACAACGAAGTGGTGTAAGTATAAAGGGAAAGAAGGCAGTTGTGGTTGGTAGAAGCAACATAGTTGGATTACCAGCTTCATTGCTGCTTTTGAAAGCAGATGCTACAGTTACTATTGTCCATTCACACACAAGTCAACCCGAAAGTATCATAAGGGAGGCAGATATTGTTATTGCAGCAGCGGGACAGCCAACAATGGTAATTAGCAAGATATATTTTGCTTTATCTCCATTTCCATGTCCTTGTGCAATACTTGTGGAGTTTCATATTCTATCCCATGGATAACATAAAGTACATATGAAATACCTTAAGTAGCTTACTTTAAGTTTCTCTTGTTCAACACCTCTTACTTGGTACTTATACAAATCTGTTAGATATGGTATAGCTTTCAAATGCAACTGAAAACTGGTGCTGTTCAATGGCATTTTTAAACTTAAGTTGTCATGACATTTTGTGCATCAAGTAGTTACTTCCTAATGGAGAGTTTACTTGTGCTAAGTGAAATTCTTTATCTTTTTAGATCAAGGGCAGTTGGATCAAACCTGGAGCTGCAGTCATAGATGTTGGCACAAATGCTGTTGATGACCCAACAAGGAAGTCGGGTTACAGGCTTGTTGGAGATGTAGATTTTGAGGAAGCATCTAAAGTTGCTGGTTGGATTACTCCTGTTCCTGGTGGAGTAGGTCCAATGACAGTCACAATGTTGCTGAAGAATACATTGGAGGGAGCCAAGCGCATCATTGAGCAAAATAATTGATCTTCCTTCAGTTTTAATAAATAAAGGTGTGTATTAATAGTTGGAATTTCTTTGAGAATCGGTTTTATCCAATTTTGTTTCTGCTAAGGTAAATGATTTTTTTTTCCAATCGAAACTCTGTGTCGCACTTATATCAGAAGTATTCTCGATGTGGGTACTCAGCATATTTTAGAATGGATTTACTACTGTTTGAAACTCCTATTAGGGGAAATTATTACACTATGAAACAAGCAAATGACTTCACAAAATGTGGGACACTCTCAGAAGTGTTACTAAATCTAATTTCTCCCCGCTGAAGACTGATCCGTCTTTAAGAAAGTAACGTGTTATCTGAAATTATTATATCAATGCTAGGTGCCAACTTGCATTGTGCTTAGTACAATGATTTTCCAATCAAATCCTTTTCGTGCTCCTATTAGCCATTTTCTTAACAATGGTTGTTTTCTCGCTAAATCATTTGTGAGCCTTCTATTTTTATTTATTTATTCGCTTTTACACATCATCGAATATTTTTGTAGTATTTTTTAAATAGTTTATTTTATACATATATAACCAATATAATCATATAGAATGACACTTTTTTAATTATTTTTCTTTACATTATTTGGTTTTTATTTTGATTTTTAAACTTATATTATTTATGCCATTTTTTCATAGTTCATTATTGCTATATTTGTAAATTTGTAATTTGCAATTTAATATATTTAATGACTTTTCCTTTTTATAATTACTCTTTATTAAATTTTATGTTAATAAATTTTTTTTATTAATAATATTAAATATTTTTTTACAATTATGAAATTAAAAATTATTTCAGTTATGTAATCGAAGGTAAAGTTTGAATTCAAATTTGAACTTTTAAAATAGAGCTAAAATGATTTTTCAGGAAAATATTCCTATATTTTGCTATATATCATTTTAATTGCATTATAATTATAATATGTTATATTAATAACAAAATTTTAGGATGTTATAAATCGGAATTTTTAATAAAGGTTAAAATTAATTTTTATTTATTTAGAAAAACATTTTAAACATAAAACTACAAAATTATATTTATTGGTTTTTCTATATAATATTTTATAAAATTATATTTAGGATTTCATTTAATTTCCATTTAACTATCATTTTTTTATCAAGATAAATAAATAATAAAGCATTAACAATTTTCTAAAAAATAATTTGATTAATATACATATATTTTTTATATACAAAATTTAATTGAAATCAATAATTTAATCGAATTTGTGTGTTCATTCATTAACAATGGATTAAATGAAATTGTTAAGTTTAATGTGAGTTTTAATCTATTAAGTAGTATATTTTATATGTTTTGATATATGATATTTTAAAAGTTTTATTTTGATATTTAAATTATATTTTAGTCATATTGATACATAATATTTTAAGAGTATTATTTTAATACTTTAAATTTTAGTTAAATTTTGATACATTTTATTTTATTGTTAAAAATATTTAATTTCACTAATTTAAACATGTTTAACATAGAAAGATAGAGTTATACTACTTTTTCCGTTAGTGATGGTGCTCATAATCAATTATTTATAAATTTAAAATATGATTATGTTAAACGTTTGTGAATGAAAAATATTAAAATGTATCATAATACTAAAACATAAAGTAAAGTGTTAAAATAACAATTTTAAATGGTAAAAAATATAAAACCTAATATGTTACATTTAAGTCAAATTAATATATCGTTAATTATCTCCGAGGAGAATTATTATTTTTGCGTGTCGACAATTGTCCCATTACGGCATTTGCGTGTCATATGGCGCCTTCTGGTAATTTGTTTTAGATGCTTTATAAATAATTAGGAGTTTGAAAAGTACTAATGATAAAATTAGTTTTAAAAAATGTTATAAATTTAAAATAAATTTACTGCTGTCAATTAAATTAACTATCTTTTTCTAATAAATTAAATAGCTTAGTCTTATCCATATAAAAACGAAGAAAGTACATAATTCATCATTAAGCTGACTTAGTGGTAGAAAATCTGAGTACTTTATAAAATGAGAACCAAGTACCGTGAAACATAACGACGTCGTAGCAATAAAAATCAGGGAGCACTGTACCATAAGATCCTCACCGCCCGTTTTACAATTGGCAAAAACTGAAGGTTCAGATTGTGTCTTGTTTGGATAACACGTTAATAGCAGTAACACTTAAAGAAAACGAGATATGAAACTTGGCAATGGCTGTGGTTGCAGTGCAGCAATGCCTGTGCTTCTCAGAATCAAATTGGAGGAATATAACAAAGCCATGTATTCCCTCTCACAGTTCAATTCTTCTACATTCACGCAAAAGGATTCAATATTCTCTGATTTCATACTCTTCTTCATCACAGACCCCAGAAGCTGATACTCAAACTGCTGAATCTTGCGTTAATTTGGGTCTTGAGCTCTTCTCCAAAGGAAGGGTATTATTATTATTATCTTCTATTTTCCTCTATAGTTGAACCATGTAGTTTAAGTGGGGCCTTCAAAGTTTCTCTTTTTTTCCTCATTGGATTTATCAGGTTAAAGATGCTTTAGCCCAGTTTGAAACAGCACTTTCCTTGAACCCTAATCCAGTGGAGGCCCAAGCTGCGTACTACAACAAAGCTTGCTGCCATGCATACAAGTATAATGTTTCTTCTTCTTTTTACACAATTTTCAGTAGGTAATTAGTAATTTCATCGGTTTAATAGAATTTGTTAGTGTTATTATGTGATAGTAGTTCTTATTCAATCAGATTGAACCCACTACTTGAGTCATGGGACTTGTATATTGTGAAATGGTAAGGCGAAGCAAGTGGGCATCTCTAAAATTATTGAATTTCGTCGGTTCCTTGCATTTTCTTGATGGAATAAATCATCATATCATAGGAAAAAATAAAATAAATTGATTTATACAGTGGTTAGCTAATACTTCTATTTTTATCTTTACATTCTAATTTGGATGTTGTTTGGTTATTATTTTAATGAAGGGGAGAAGGAAAGAAAGCAGCTGATTGTCTCCGCACTGCTTTGAAGGAATACAGCCTAAAATTTGGAACAATTCTCAATGATCCCGACTTGGCCTCCTTTAGAGCTTTGCCTGAATTCAAAGAACTACAAGAAGAGGTTTTCTAATTAGTTCTCAAGGATTTGTAATGCTTAGTTGGCTGATCTTTGTGTGCTTTATTATAGTCGTCAATGACGGAACTTATGTCCCTCATTATAATTCTGTCTAATTGAATGTTGAATATTCGAAGATTTTGACATTGATTCTTATTACTGTTCTGCCATGTAACCAGGCCAGGCTAGGTGGGGAAGATATCGGCTATGGTTTTCGACGAGATCTAAAACTTATTAGTGAAGTCCAGGCACCATTTCGTGGGGTTAGGAGATTCTTTTATGTAGCACTGACAGCAGCTGCAGGAATATCATTGCTTTTTACTGTGCCCAGGCTATTTCGTGCAATTAGTGGTGGTGATGGTGCTCCTGATCTCTCGGCAACTGCTGGGAATGCTGCCATTAATATTGGAGGTGAATAACGATCTATTTAACTTACTGGAAAACAATTCAGGATCAATTTATACTTACTAAATTTTATGTGTTACTCTCTGTGTCTTTGTCTCATTGTTGCTTGGGTGTAATATATGAGAAAATACCTTTTACACTGCTTCATTAAATGACTAAGCACCAGAATCAGCAATGTGCAGGTATTGTTGTTCTTGTGGCATTATTCTTTTGGGACAATAAAAAAGAGGAGGAACAACTTGCACAAATATCTCGAGATGAGACACTATCAAGGTTGCCTTTGCGCCTTTCAACTAATCGTGTAGTTGAACTTGTGCAGCTACGGGATACAGTTCGACCAGTCAGTATCTGTGTTCTCTTTATCTCTGCTCTCTACCATATTATGTTGAACTTTCTCTTTTTGCTTTACTGTTTATATACTTGTTTATTTTTGTCTCCTTTTTCTTCTGTTTTATTTATTTATTCCTAGGAGGATGGGGTTCTTGCAGTAACTCAAATATTTCCCCTGTATTAGGTTTTGAAACATAGAAGAAGTGGGGGATCACGAATAAATGCCAACTAACAAAAAATTTAAATGTTTATAACACTCATGGGACATTTATGAGGGAGGAAAGAGCTTTATCATAGTTCTTTTAATTTTACAAAATGATTTGATAAATCTTTCTCTGCGTAGAGGTTATATGTCTTTTATATGTACAATATAATAATAGAAAAAAACCTATAATAAATTTTCATTACCACGCCACATAACTTTTCGAATAGTAATTACCCTTTGTTTTTTCCTTTTCAACATGAACGTTTCATGCTATTACTGAAGCTTCGGTTCTAGGTTATATTGGCAGGAAAAAAGGAAACAGTATCTTTGGCTATGCAAAGAGCAGAGAGATTTCGAACTGATCTCCTTAGACGTGGTGTTCTGTTAGTTCCTGTTATCTGGGGAGAAGGTCAGGAAACAAAAGTTGACAAAAAAGGTTTTGGTCTAAAGCCAAAGGCTGCTGAAACTCTTCCATCTATTGGGGTAACACTTGATAATTGATATAACCATCTACCTTCATCCAATGCTTTTGTTTCTTTGATGAAATAACACTAACCCATAAAACTTTGCTAGGAAGATTTTGAGAAGCGGGCACAGTCCATAACTGCAAAATCAAAGTTGAAATCTGAAATTAGGTTCAAGGCTGAGGTTGTATCACCAGTGGAATGGGAACGGTAATATGCTCTGATTTCTTGTCTATTTCTTCATTAAATGAGGTGGGAAATTAGCATCCGCATATATAGTCAAAGGTTGGATTGATGTAAACTAAGAAGTGCATGGTAGAGAAAGGTGGAGAGAGAGAACAAGAAGAGTTGCTAATGATTGTATGCTAACTTAACTAGGTGGATACGAGATCAGCAGAAGTCTGAAGGAGTTTCACTTGGTGAAGATGTGTACATAATACTTCGCTTAGATGGACGGGTTCGAAGATCAGGGAAGGTAAGTTCCATTTCAGAGCAAACTTGTTTTGATTTTCTTCCCAGTTTTTGGAATTGTCATTTATTAGTTAGTTTTTGGGGTGTCTTAAAAAACTATGAGGATCATTTGATTTGCTAGCCCAATCTTAGACCTGTCTAAAAGATAAACATAAGGCTAAAGGAATTGGATTTTAAGAATACTATTAATACCATCATTTTGAATGCTTTTCTTTATGCGATGACTTGTTTGCAAAGCTCGAAGATCATGCTGAAACTGCTGGACTTCAATTTCATTTTACAAGTTGTCAGCAATTGGGATATTTTTCACTTGACTAGCTGAATTTGCATTAAGGGATATTATTATCAGTATATATTATTTCTCAACAATGAACTGTCAGAAACAGTTTGATTCAACGTAAATTTTGTGTGACGAGTACTTAAATTAAGGAAATTCAGTTCACTACCAGAATTCCTTTATTTCCCCCTCCTCTGATTGCAATACTGTTTCTCATACTCTGCCACTATCAGTAACATACTAATAAGTGGTAATGCATTTACAGGGTGTGCCTGATTGGCAGCAAATTGTGAAGGAGCTACCACCAATGGAAGCATTTTTAAGCAAGCTGGAAAGATGAGAAATATTGTTGAGAATTCAGAGGGAGCAAATTTGTATTATTATTATTATTTTCCTGTCCCAAGTGTCATTATAGTCCTAGTAGCAATTACCATCGTTGGTAATGTCCCACAGCAATAATTTTCTTGACCATTAAACTAAATACTGTACATCCATTCCTTCACAATCACTACAGACTATTGCAAAATCAATGTTCCGAAGGAATATTAATATTGATAAAATATTTTGGTGACAAATCTATGTTGTACTTAAGCGAAGTTGTGTATTTTTAGACTACACAGAATACAGATTGACAAGTGACTACATCTGACTTTTTCAACCCTGCCCTACAGATTGACAAGTGGCTATATATCAATTAGTTATTTTTATCGAAGTTATTGTGTGCTAATAAGTAATTCATTTTTTTTTTTAAATAAGCTTAAATAAAGGAGGCCATACAGCAAGAACTAAGAAGTATACCTATGACTAAATCGACACTGTTACACAGTTTGATTTGCAAACTAAAGAGTGGTTTTTTATATTAATTTTTATGGAACAAAGGAGTGATTACTCATTTACTCGTTTAACATTTATTAGCAAATGCGTGGAACATTCGAGCTATGGTATAGGTATTGATGTGAGTTGGTCTGTTAGGATAAGCACGATGGTTTTTGCTTTAAGAAGAAGATGGTCCTTAATGTTAATTAGGCAAAAGGTAAAATGACTCAGACATAGTGGGCAACATGATTTCAAACCCAACATCAATTTTTAAGGGCTTCGACTCAACAAAACATTGAATTAGCCGTCTGCGTAATCCATACATCTTAGGCCCAATACTATACTTAACTAGTTAATGCTTTGAATCTAAACCTAGTATCATTTATCATTCATGCTTAATATCATTTTCTCGGTAGGTTTTGAATGATTTATTTATCGTCTACCCAACTTTCTTCTTAGCAATTGAAACACATTTGAACTTCATTATTATTGTAATTATTACTTTATATTATTCTATGAAAGAACATTGATTATTTTTAATCTCATGTAAAGAAAACTATACTATAAAAGGATGGATAGACTAATAGAAAGAATGAAAGACTTGAAACTCTAGAGAAGAAGAATAAGAGCACACCATCTTCACTAGTACTAGAAAACAATGTCAAGTGTTTATTTTCTCCTGGCCTTGTTCATCTTTCCCTCCATAGTGGGTGCAATAGGTGAGCACCGGCTAAGGTGGGTGGCTAAGACAACAACAGAACCATGCCAAGGCTCCATAGAAGAGTGCATGGGAGAAGGTGAGTTTGGAAATATGGACTCCGAGTCACACCGGCGTATCTTAGCAACCTCACAGTATATAAGCTACAAAGCGCTGCAACGTAACACAGTGCCATGCTCTAGGAGGGGTGCTTCCTACTACAACTGCAGGCCAGGTGCAGATGCTAATCCTTACACTCGTGGCTGCCCCATCATCACCCGTTGTCGTAATTCTTAGAACATTTCCTTATTACTCCTCTGCATGCCTTCTACTTATGTTGTTATGTTTTACTTTCAATGTTGTTTCCATCTCTGTTTTTGTAACTTTAATCTTAACTGGTGTGCCTGTTGTAAAGATATTTCTGTTCAAAACATGATGTTTATTTACATATAAATACAATGTCTGCATTCATAATTAACCATAATTTATCAGGAGTTTAATCAATAAATAAAAAGTCGTCAATTCAGATGGTGTTGAGTTTTAAATACAGATTTGCAAATCTCAAAATCTTCCATTTTTTTTTAAACGGACATAAACAGCTAGGCAACTATTGGGAACTGTAAGTAAACAGTAGTCAAACCAAATAAATTGTTCGTGTCAACTTTGTCAATCCATATGAAATTTCGACACTGAACTAATCATCTGGGACTCTACTTGCTTTAATAGTTACTTACTGAAGCTCATGTACGAATAATAGTAGTTTAAGATATGATATATCTAGCTCATCTCTCTGTTCAAGAATTCGAAATAAACAAAGATTAAATATATCTATTATTATTAAATCAAGTGTGTCACCCTATAACAACCATTACTTGCCAAAAAACGACAAAACCCTTTAACCTTCGGCTTTTGTTTTGGGCTGAAATCAACAACAATAAGCACCACCGTGTTTAATCCAACTCCACGAGACTATTCCCTTTCCCTAATGGGATGTGAATCAAAATTATCATCCACAAATAGAACATGATGTAGCATTGTAGCCCATCTCCAATTGGAAAAACACAATTAATCAAAAGAAAAGGTTCACTAATCACTACATGACATAGATCAGCATTAGGAACCACTGCAGCAGACAAGATACGCAGTAATAAAATCCTGAATATACCACAAGACCAGAAAAAGAAAAAAACAAACAAACATGGCAGTTGAACACGAGACTCTGCTTAAGCTGAACCCCCTTCTTCCTTTGGCTTAGCAGGGGCCACAGGTGATGGAGTGCTCTCCACTCCCATCTCTGCTCTGAGATCATTGATGCTTTGCTCCAACTCATTTATACGGTTTCCCATCTCATCAAGTGCATTGACGTCAAGAAAAACACTATAATGAATTACCATTTTTCTGAAATTAATTTCTTTATAAAAAAATTCCTATTCAAAATTAGCATACTTTTTATCAACTTGAAGAGTGCCTAAAAAGGATATTCTTTGAAATGATGGAGTCAGACATGGTCTGGAACCTAAGTTGCTGGAAACAAAATTATTGTTAGCAGCAGTGAAATATACAGTGAAAATCAGCAATGCAGAACAAGGAGCCTAGCGTATACAACTCACCATCTGCTGAAGAAGATTTTGCACCTGAAGAGACAAAGGTCAAAAGTTGACATACAAGAGCAACAATTAACGCATCTAACAAAAACCTGTTCCAAATGTAATTTAACAACATGCACGCCAATTTGCATATTACTAGCTAGCATTATTGACTGACATTCACATAGAACAAAATCATTGACTAAACAAGATGTTTAACTAACAAGTAACAACTTACAAAAGTTGTCATATCAGCAGTGCTTTGCTTTGGGTCTTCCGAATCATGTCCGTCCTGTAATCAAAAGGGAAGAACAGTGAACCTGGTTCATTGGATTTTGAAAACCCTAATCGGTTAAATATTAAAAATAATACTCGTGTATGAGAACACTTGCAGAATAAAGCCACGCACGCAAGACGCAGCGAATACGAATAAGAAAGAGAGAGAGCCTAACCATGCTGCACCTGCAACTGCAACTCCTTCAATGCCTAAAATGGAGTAACAATCAATGACCCACAACACCCAACACTTTCATTTTTATAATAATTCTTTCAAAAATATTTTTTATTTAGATTTTAGAGTGTATACTCAATGCCTTTTAAATTAATTTCTCTCATTTTCTGGCCAATGCTTAATTTTACCTGACACTACTTCCTCCTTTCGTTTTAACTGTTGTTTTAGATTTTAGAAAATATTTCAAAATAACTGATATTTTCACTTTTTAATGAAGTATTTATTGTTTTCTTAATTTGTCTCAGATAATAATTAGATGTGTAAACATGTAATGTACTTTTTAATAAAAGAAATTATTATTTTAATAAAAATATTCAAAAGTGTTATATTTATTATTGTTCTTGATCTCTCTGTAAAAATTTTAAAATCCAATCAAAATAGAATGGAGGGAGTGTAGTCTTTCCTTCCTTTATTTTGATTTCCTATTCTCCTTTTCTTATTAGCTTATTTATAATTAAAAAGTAAATAAAGCTGCTTATCTACAATATTTTAATTTTAAAATAAAATATCAATGGACCATTTCGTCATTCTAAAAAGGAATAGTTGAAGAGTCTTCCAGTCCAGCAGTTTTCCATTCCACCCAACAAATTTTTACTCATGTAGTACCAAATTAAAAGAGTTCATCTTATTGGTCATAGCATATTCAGCAAAAAAAAAGGATGGTCATTTATTCATTCATTTCACTGTATAGGGAGGTTTATGTCACGTGAGGCCCAAGTGTAGGGAGAAAAAAGATTAATATTAGTAATATTTTTAACGATTTTAAACATTACAGAAAGAAGGAAATTGTCACTTTATCGTATCAGACGCACAACCTATTCGACACTGAAAAATTCTCATTTCCTTATTTCAGTTATCAAAGATCAACAAATTTTTTTCCTCAATATTAATTCATTTATTCTATTCAATGTCAATAATTCCCTCTAGGATACACGCATCACTTAATTACTGAGTGCAAAACTTTCAAAGTTATAGATGGAATTGAATTTTTTAAAATTATCAAAATGTGGGCAAGGGGCACCGATATCTAAACTCCTATATTCTGTTATACATCCAACAAGTTAGTAATAATCCTTAGACTCGCTCGAAGTCGAAGATACATCACAAACATCTACGTCAAAGGGGAAAGAGTGATAAGGGAAAAATCATTTGTCCAAGTCATCCTTTTTCCTCCACAAAATAGAGGAAAGTCTGAACTTCTATTTGTTTTTGTGATAGGATGGCTTATTTTCTTCATAAGGATACTCAAGTGGAGCAGACCACAAACCCCAGAGAATAATTAGGTGAAGAGAGAGAAGTAGCGCCGAAGAAACGCTGTTCGAAGGATAGATATTCCAGCACAGCTCCACTCCCACAAACAAAATCAAACTGCTTGAGCATGTAGAGAAATAGATTATTTATGAATTCAAAACAAAATAAAATCGTTAAAATAAATAAATGAAAGCATGGGATGTGGGTTAACCTACCGCAGCAATGTTGGGTAATTCGTTCTCCACAACAAGTAGGGTAAGCTATAGAAGTACCTGTACCATGAGCCAAACTACAAGAGTTAGCACCACTGTACTTTTAGAATACAAAATCACAAAGAATAATTCTAAATCCTCCTAATGTTTCTACTTCTTTTGTGTGGTAAGTATTGAATGTATTTATTTATTCATTTAAAACTTTTTTATAAAGTAGTAGGAAGATTTATAAGATCACTCAACCAAAAATGGGAACAACTGTTTTGTTGTGTGCACAATATCTGTCTACCAGAATTAGTTCAAAAAGCTTCAACATAAGAGAATGTAAATAATTCATAAGAAAATACGATCCAGTTTATAAGAGAATTAGTAATTGGCCACATTAACGGGAAAATAGAATGATTATAACCAGATTTTGTTACAAAAGGTGTTTTTTCCATTTATAAATTATTTTGATCAGTAAAAATAAACCAAGCAGCAAGCTAGTAGTTGTATCATTAACAGAAGGACATTCCCAGCAGACTCACCATGAATAGAACTGATAATGCAATGACCGAGCACATACAATGCCAATGAAGTTCCCAACAAACATAGTTGTCACAATATCTGAGCAAAAGTCAAAACTTAGCATCACAAATCACAAAAAGGGGAAGTAATGTTATCTTCTTAAATCCTACATGAGACTGATTACTTACGTTCTTTATTAAGGATCTTGAGGGATGATGAACTGCTCTTGCCGACCTTCTTAGGAAAAGAGGAAGAGAAGAAAAGTGCAAACTTCATTCTCATAAAGACATATCTGGAATGCAGGAAGTTGAAAAGCCCTCCTTCATGTCTGAAAGCAACTAAATAAGTGAACATATATAATCCAGCTGTATCAACATTTCAATTAATCAATTCAAATGTACATCAGAATCCTATATATCCCAATTATGATAGAAACTTTTGGGTGGCAGATCCATGACATGGTAAAAATTAAAACATTAGTCACACACCATTGCCAACACAACAACAGAAACCAGGTCTCTCGAGAAGCCATATAGATCCAAGTACTTTTTAGGCCTTGTTCAGATAAAGTTCTCCATAAGCACTTTGGTTCCCACCTAAATTCTATATCATACTTGTAGGGGAAGAAAATAAAATGGAAAAAAAAAAATCCATAAGTTAAAGTCAACTTATGCACTTTAACTTTTATAGAAGCTCTCATCTAACTTCTTCAAAAGCTGAGGTGCAGAAGTTGTTTTTAACTTGTGAGATAAGCTTATATATTCTTCTCTTAATGGAGAAGTTTATCCAAAAAAGGCCATAATGGTTTCACTTATAGTTTTTATTGGTCTTCTTCTACCTCTAACTATTAGTCAACTCTACACATTTGAGCTTCTATTGGTCTTCTTCCAACATGGCCAAACCATCTTAGATGCATTTCTACTATCTTTTTCCTGAATAAGTGCTACTTCTACTTTCTCCCTAATACATTCATTCATCTTATCTATTCTAGCATGTATACTCATCATCACATTCACAGCATTCTCATCTCTGCAGCACTTAGTTTATGCTCTTGTTCACACTTCACTGCCCAACATTTGGTACAATAAAAACATTGCTGGTTCTCATTATTTAACACGAAAAACAGAAAATAAATAACTTTTCAAATCTATAACTTGGCAAGATAAATTAATTTTTCTTTTCTGAAATACATATCAAACCCTAACCCTCCTACTATAGATTAATAGCAGAAAACCCTTAAAACTCAGTCATTCACCTCCCTTAATTTAGGCTGTTAGAGCAAAACTGCAAATGTGCAGAAAGTGCCTGTAGGGAGTCAATATGTACAGTTTAGTAAGTTCAAGAAGCCTTAACTGAGTTTTAAACCTAGGAGGGGTTTTCACCAATTGACCTATAGTTGAAGGGGGTTGCTACTTGCTAGCATTTTCTGTATAGAAAAAATAAAATAAACCTTTTATACCTACTTGCACCAACTATAATGTGCAAATGAAGCAAGTGATATGAGGTGAGCAGCCAACAAAATGATTGCAAATCCCTTGGACACAAATACTGGTTCAGGGATGAATTTGAAGTTAACAGACCTGATAACATACAATTGAAATAATACATTAGGAACACCTAACTGAACCTACTAAAAGAAAAGTAAAATACACTTACACCCTAAAAAATAAGGGTAACAGAAAGTCAATACACCAATTTCAAGATCCTACACTAAACCCTTTGATGTTTTTGAATTGAAATGAAACAGTTTGCATCTCAATTAAGTTAAATGGTACAGGCAACGTGTGTAATACATAACTCACAAGAAAATCACAAATCCTCTCAACTCCCCATTCATCAAAATTCAGTTCATAATTGCCAAATTCCACCACCACCATATAAGGCACTATCTTCAGCAGCTTATAAGCTATGCATTATTGCATCTAGAAGCACCTATCTAATTATGTTTCTTAGTGCCAGACGGTTGCAGATGATCCTTGCATAAAATAAAATTTAAGATACCCTTAATTGCAATCTTTCCCTTCTCCCATTCATCATTGTTTGACCATGGAGAAAAGGGCTTCAGATTATACTAAAAGTCAAATTTGTTTGCAGAGTTCATAGTTATGACATCAAAGTGCACACTTGAAAAATAAGTACCAGAAATGGATGAAGACACGGCCAAGATTGAAGGCTCTTGATATGTATGCAACTGAATATGAAACCAGGAAAGGAAGCCCCAATAATATCTGTAGCAGGAGTTAACCATATAAGAGGTTAACTAATGTTTACCAAAATTGGACACTGCTCACTCTAGAGAACCAATCAATCTTGATGTCCGAGAAGAGAAACTCACCTGACAAAATGGAAGATTATTTAAGAAAAAAAATACCCAACCATCAGGTTTCTAAAGAAAGGAAAATGAAAGGTAAGGGACCTGAACCAGTGCTGCACCAGCTAATGCCAAAAACACACCGTTGATATCCATAGCCTGCATGTGTGTGAAGAAATGAAGGGTACATGAGCACCATCATGTAAGGAGACAGAGAATGTAAATATTGCATGTATGTATGTACCTTCAGCATGAGGAGCAGCAAAGGTGGAGCATAAAGAAGCACGTTCATCTTCACCGAAACAGCTCCACTAACAAATAATTACGAGAAGCCACGTAAACAATATATCCTTATTTAAAAACGAGTTTAGGAAGAGAGCATTTACCTAAACAAGATCAACCCGAGATTCCACCTTCGGTGCATGAGCAAGAGCAATGCAGCATGAAAAAGAGTCATGGCCACACAATCATTAAATAAACGAAGCACAAAGATAGAATGCACCCTTTTGGACAGAGAAAGCAAGCAAAGTGCCCACCACGGAACCTGTGGGACATGTCAGTTTCCAAAGACAACGAGAATTAACATCAGACGAAAATGAAAATGAAAATGAAATCCTTGGTACCACATCGGTTTTGACATAGATGGCGAGAACGATTGCTAAGTTAACGATATACAAGACTCCGAACAAAATCTGCAATGAGAAAAGTGAAAGACATAATAACACAAGGCATCAGTAACTAACTAGCTTTCTTATAAATAAATTGAGTAAAAGATGATTATCATGAGAAATAGAAGAAGAAGAGTGTGACCTGAGCAAGGTAAACTTGTCCAGAGGTAAGATACTGGAATGCAGAGTAAATGTAGAGAAAGCCAGCAGGGTAGACAAGAGGACCAGTGTCGCCCTTCAGGTTGCTGTAATCTCGCTCCCCACCCAGAAACCCGGTAACCTGTGACATGTAAGCGTCCCAATCTATCTTCGTATCTGAAATTCATTAATTAGCTTCTACTGACTTGGTTGAATTGAATTTGAAGGAGAGGATGTGGATATGGAACTTACAAGGGACAAATGCGATTATGAGAGAGACGAGGACGGCGTCGGCAAAGAGAAGAGCGAGTGCGAAGGGTGTCTTGGGGTTTTCGAGTAAAGTTATTCTTCCTCTTGATTTCGGCGGAGCTGCTAACCGCGTCACCGATTCAGCGGCCATAGTTTCTCTGCTTTTCAATCTTCTGCCTCCGATTTCCATTTTGTCATCACTTGGTTGAAACATCAAACTCCTCTCTCACTTTCACTTGATGTTTGCTTCTGGGCTCGATCCCGTGGGCCATGTCATTTTTTTTCCTCTCACCAAATTAGTAGACTTTTCATTTAGTCCAAAAAAAAAAGTACTACTCTCTTCTTCTCCTTTGTTAATTTTTAAATTTAAAAGAAATTATTTTTAAAAAATTATAATTTTTTACTTGTGTTCTGTTATAGTAAATATCGCATCTTTTTTTCTATAAAAAAAATAGTCCTATAAAGTTTTTTTTAATCAAACAATGGAATTTTAAATTTTTTAAAACTGTCTCTTTTTCTGAGTTATGAATCTGATCTGAGTAAATAAACATGAGTTCATTTTATTCTTTACAAGCAGCAATGCTCAATTAATGCACTAGTATGTAATAATAGAGGGACAACTCACCAAATACTATCACAAGATACATTATTTATTTGAATATAAGTTAACTTGAAAAACACTTCAAAAATAGATTTTAAAGAAATAATTAAAATATAAAAAAAAATTATTTTACGTTACCCTAATTTACAAGTTTCTAGTAATATACCTGCACTCATCTATATCTTTGCTTCATTTGATTTGATTGAAAAAATTCCCAAGAAAAATATAAAAACATGTAAAATCTAGATAATACAGTACACTATACATACCAGAGTAGCAGTTATTAAATTCCTACAGTTTGTTTTGTAATAATATCCTAATTCTTAATCCTGGTATTATATATATATATATATATATAGTCGACAAAGGCAAATGAGCATATGAGGTGAAGACAACAGGTGTTGGTGTGGCTGAAGAAGCTGAATCCGAAACGACCACGTGCAGTTTGGGACCTCGACATTCCTATCTACGTGCTTCTTATGTTATGTCTCATGCGCACACGCGGCACAAATCTTTCTATCGGATCTACCCACGTGTCACTCTCGACGACAGAATTCCACTCCCTCTCCTTTAAAACCCATACACCCTTGGCTTTCTTCACCACACTCTTCGCTTCTCTCGCTAGTTTCAAACAATGTCTTCCAATGACCTCAAACAACGGGTAACACCCAATCCAGATGCCATCACCAACGACGTCAAGAGCAAGAGTGGAGGAGGCAAACGAAAGGTGATGGCCAAACGCGGCCTTAGGTCACTGGCCATAGCAGTTGCCTTCCCTCTCTCTCTCACTGCCTTATCAGCATGCATAGGCTCCTCCTCTTCCAGTGCCCATGATGATTCCTTCTGGTTCCTACCCTGGTGGGCCCTACACTTGACATGCCCGGCTTCGAGTTTTTTGATGGGTCTCTCTTCGTGGATGGTGTGGGCAGACGGGGGTTTCCACAGAAACCCCACTGCTCTGTTGCTTTACTTCACTCAGCTCATTTTCACGCTGCTTTGGGATCCCCTTGTGTTCGCGGCTGGGGCAACACGGCTCGGCTTGATGCTGTGTGTTGCCTTGTTTCTGACCCAGTTCGGGTGCATGCGTTTGTTTCGCCCCGTCAATCCCATCGCTGCTGATTTCATCAAGCCCTGTTTGGCATCTGTTGCTTTTCTCTCTATTCTCAATCTTAAGCTCCTTTTTCTCTGAAACCATTTCTACTGTTGACTCCAATGATCAACCAAACACTTACGTATAATTGTTCTGTATGTTGTAAATATAGTGTTCTGTATTCTGTTTCTTTTTTCTGGCTTCCAACCACGATTTGTAAATGTACTGTTACTTTCTTCGGAAAATATATATTGAGATGTCTTAAACTTCTTTAATCGTTTTGACTTTGACTGGTTACCTACTTAATTGATAAGTAGGATTGCACGACTTGCTCCATTAGATTCATACAAAAACTAGCGCACAGTACTTCAAATGGTAGATTACGACCCAAATAACTCACATTTGCCTTCATTTAATAACTAAACTAACTCCGTTGATATTAACTTATTCAATGCGTATGTTTTGACTTTGTTCTAGGCGGATAAAGATCGTTGGGAGGAATTTGTGTAAAGGCATAATTGTACCTGATGTACGATTCTGGCAACCTTGTATGTATCTAACTATGTGTATTATTATACTAGTATGATTTATTTCACGTCACAAATGACAGAAAATAACATACGTATATATCACAAATAAAGGAGCAAACTAAATTGCCAAAATTTCTATGTCTGTAAGACTGTAACTAAATATGCCACAAATTCCACCAACATGCACAGGCATGACGAGTTTTCTGACTATTAACCGCATAAGAAGAAGAGATGAGCTGATTTAGATGATGATCATGATACCTCAACTGCTTTAAACGCTGGATGAAGCAACCCAAGTTCATCTTGGACCTCAAGAGGATTGCTAGTCTCATCCCGTATTCTCTTAACTCCCCTACTAGCCAACGACTTATGCGTGAACCCATAAATCTGCAGTATCTGATTATCCCCAAAATTAAAAGCCCTATCCATCTGCTTCAAGCACCTCTCAACCGGGTAATCCCCAAATTTCCCACAAGGCTTGCACCCCACGAAATGAGTCACCAATGGCCACCTATGGTCACCAAAACCAGGGTGATAATTCTCAATCATCTCCTCATACCTATCAACCAAAATCCCCCAATAACCATGCAAGTAATAACCATTCTCAAGATAAACCTTCCCACTCCACTTGTCCCTCTCCTTAGCCAGCAAATAAACCATCGCAGATTGATCATCAGCTTCAAAAACAGGCCTATCCTTGAGCTCACGCGTCAGCACTTTCCCCGCCTCATCCCTAACCTTCCCTTTGGGCCCCATTGGAGCCCAAGCATCAAGAATATCCAAAGACCACTGACAATTCCTCAACAAAAAACTCCCAGTGTTTAACCCAATCCAATTCTTGTCATCATAAACCATCTCATTCCACCCATGCATCACAAAGTTAGAGTCTTTATATCTCTCCCACGGCACCTCAAACGCCATGTCCGTGAACATGGCATCACTATCCATCCACCATAGAAACTCCACCTCAGGGTGCGACAAAAGAAGCTTCCTTATCAAAGGAAGCTTCGCCCAAAACCCTGCCATTTCAGCGTCGAGGAGAGCCATGTTGTAAAACACCTCAATCCCATGCAAACGACAATAATCGATTTTGTTCTTAACACTCTTCAACAAGTAATGATCCCCAACGGGATTCTCGCACGGTTTCGGCGACGACCCAGTTACGAGAAGCACGCGGGGCTTGTTGGGTCGAAGGAAATTCGAGAAATTGGGATTCTCGCGAAGCCAACGAGATCTCTGTTCGTCCCAGTTGGAGATTTTGGGGCCGAGACGATACGGCTGGTGCGGGTCGAGTTTCTCGTCTTCTTTTTCGTCGACCAAAATGGTGTTGATGTCGAAGGCGTTGTAATTGTTGGTGGAAGTGGAATTGACGGAAGATGAAAACGACGTCGTGGAATGGAGCTCGCCGAGGAGGCGATGGGGTTCGGGGAGCTTACGGGGGTAAATGCGGTCGCGAATGTCGACGAAGTCCTGCCCCGGCGTGCCGAATTTTCCGGCGCCAATGGTGCCGCGCAGGACAACCACGGTGAGAATGAGACAGAGGATCGTTAACTTGCAATGCCTGAGAGCTCTATGGAATCTTCGCGCCCTTTGAACTCCCAAACACTTCTCTAACATTTCTATTTTTTATTTTTTTTTGTCTTCCACCAATCTCAATCTCCGAAGGGGAAAACGAATTGAGAATGGAAAGTGGATGCGATTTGAAAACGCGGAGACGGAAACGAAGCAGTTTTTTGGGACCTGATTAGCGTAATTGTTCTGTGGTCGAATGCAGAATCGCACTTCCTCCGATGATCACAAGAAAGAAAAATATGAAATACTATGAAACAAGATAATCACAACAGATTTTCTTTTTGGGAAATAATAATTAACTTGTCCGAAATCTTGTTAAAAAAAAAAAAACTTGCCCGAATTCAATTTTATGGAATAAGTAGTACTAGTATATGATGTCTTAAGAAAATAAATATACTTCCTTCAGGAAAAAAAAAAAAAAACTTCTAAAAGCATCTATAATAAGAATGGAATTGTTAACATAAAAAAAAAAAATTATGATAGTTAGTTAATTTAATCTCACATGTATTTTGAATTATTTAAAATTAAAAGAAGTGGCTTATATTGAATTACTTAATTTAGTGACAAATGTATTTTGAATTGTTCATAAGTTGTTTAAATTTCTATTAAATTTATAAGTGAGAAATAAAATATTTATAAATTAAGTGATTTATTAATAAAAATTATTATTTGAGATAAAATTAATTAAAATTAAATAACAAAAACTTAATTACTTAAAAATAAATTTATCATTGGGGATATTTCTAAGTTCTATGAATTGAAAATATATATATATATATATATATTATTGAGATACTTCTAAGTTTTGTGAATTGAAAAAATATATATATTATCTGTATGGTTAAACTTTTTCTCTCTCCTTTTTAGTTAATATATTTTGATGCAAATAAATAATTGTGATATAGATTATTTAGGACTATCTTTACTAATTACATTCAATCACATAAATAATTATCACAAATAAATCATAGACGCCACTTATATTTCTTGTTATCTTATTATCATATCTATGAGTTAATCCTATCATATCACGAAACGTTATACATTTCACAAATTTAATCCTTTAAAATTTAGAAGACATATCCATGGGGCATAAATTATCATTTATCTCAATTCTTTTATTATAAAATATTAATATAAAAAGTTTCAACATTAATTTAGTGAGTTTGGTTTTCACAATGTAATAAAATAATAAAATTGATTATGAGTTTAAAATTAAATTTAGATAATTTTTCATATGATTGATTTCATGTTAAGTTAAAAAAATGTTCAAAATTAATTATGATCCATAACTGATGATAAAGAAAAGTAATTAATAGTAGTTAAAAATTTATACTAATTATTTTAAAATTAATTATATGAAAAAATATATAAACATAAATTTTATTACTTCAAAATCATTATAACAAAAATCAATTTTATTTAAAAATAATCTTGTGAAACACTCATCTAAACACATACATAAATTAATTAAACAAAATATAAAAATGGTTAATTTTAAACTTTATTTATATAAAATATACTATATATAAATAATTAGACAGGCTAACGCTAATTTACCAAATATTGACAGACAAACTGACACCTAATTTAGTTTGAGGGTCCAACATGTTATTGTTAGTAGTATTTGTTACTGACATTGAAGACAAAAAAAACCAGGACGTCAAATACGCACGTTTGACGGAAGAAACGTGGAACCAAACACGGGTCGAATAGTTGGCATGTGGCAGCAAACTGGAGCATGCGTGTATGGTAGTACCACTCCCACGTCTGTGCAGAAACGAATAGGAAGGGGATGTAATTGTAATTTCAAATCTTATTTGACTCTGCCTCCAATTGAAATTTCATCATAAAAATGAGAAAAGTAAAACGAGAGTGTCGAATGAATAAGGCGAGCCAGAACCATGTGCACTAAATTATGACCAACTGTATAATAAAATTAAATTTAAATAGTACTACTACTATATAAAACGTGAACCAAACCAACGTCATAACAACAAAGTTAAGATTTAAGAAAGAAACATCTCGTCTCCAAAAAGAAACATCTCTTTTCTCCTAAAAGAAAGATGGAATTGATGTGTCATTGTTCGAGTTTTCTTCTTCCGCCGGAGAATCCCAACGCGACGTGTTCTCTTTCTCTGAACTACGCTCTCGTTGTTCTCAATCAAAGCCTCCCGAGATATGCTCCTCTGCTTTGGGACCACGGTATTTCACCCTGAACCGCACCCTCTTCCTCTTTAATTTACTGATTCATGTATGTGTGTCTATTTCTATGTGGTTGCTACAGCTAAAGTACGTGTGTGCGCCGATGGAGGTGCCAATAGGGTGTATGATCAAATGCCTCTTTTCTTCCCTCATCAACAACCTTCCCATGTTCGCACCAGGTTTCTACTTCTCTCTTAAAGGCTTTTCCTTTTCTTTTCTTTTTTTCTTTTTTTAAATTTGATTCTCTCGTTAGCTTAGTTTCATTGCCGTGACTTTGTGTTTGTGGTTGGGGTTTTTCGCGCAATTGGGGGTACTGAATGAAAAGTTTTGAGTTCTGACTTACCCATCATTACTTTTTGAGTTCTGTCATTCGGTGGTCCAGAATAAGTTCACAAAGACCAGTTTTTGCAATAAAATAAAGTTCGCGATTGCTGAGTTCGATGTCCTTCTTGAACGTTTCAAAGCTGCTGCGATTTTCTGTAACTTTATGTAACTTATTTGTGGTGGGGTTGGGCTTCTTAATGGCTTTGAGTGGGGCTGAGTAAATCAGAAAAAGGAAATAGCCAAATGTGAGTTTGTGTATTTTACATCAATTAGATTCTGTGATTCCTTTTTCCCATTGTTGTACTTATACAAAAGAAATCAGTCCATGTTTTATTATCATTATGATTGATCATGATAAATCAGCTCGATAGATACAACGATATGTCACTCTTACCTCTGGTCCTTGCTGACAGGTAGTGCTCAGTAGTGCCTTGTTTGTTTCTGCTTGTCGTGGATTTCCTATGTGCCACATTTGATTTGATATTATCATAGTATTAAAGATATTCAACCATGTTATATTTCCTTATTTATGTTTTCACTTGTATGCTTGCGGATGAAATTATTAGTTTTTCATGGGATATATGTGGAAAGTCGCATCCTTCGTGTGTGTTTGGTTTCACGTTGTAGAGTTGATTATGAGTTCAAAATCGATTTTAAATAGTTTCTTACATATTTGGTTTCACATTGGAGAAGGGTTAAAAATTGATTGAGTTCATAATTGATTTTGAGCGGAAATGATAGCTTTTTCCTTAGATACAACAATTTATACTGAATTTTACTTCTAAGTCAATTCTAACCAAAATGATCCAAATATAAATCACATCACTTCAAAATCAATTCTAACCAAAATCAATTTTATTAAGAATCGACTTTTCATCCTAACACACATGAAATGAGTGGTAGTTAACAATATATTTCAATTAACTGGTCTAACTTTTCTTATAACACACTTCTTTTTACATTTTTGATTTTGGGATTGATGCCAATGCCACAAGCTATCCAAATGATCCTTATTTCCATTTCTAGTAATGCAGTTTAATTGTTGGAGGACTTGGTTAGACTGAAAACGGTGTCACATTTATTGTTTTCTGTACTACTGTCAGTGTTTTGCTGTTGTTAGTTGCTGGCAGCATGGTTTGCCATCTTCAGTATATGGTTGCTGAAATCTAAAAAAAGAGAGTATATGATTATGGTAGCATATTTTCTTTTATCTAATTTGCTAGGTTTCTATTAGGTACATTCCTGATGTAATTAAAGGAGACATGGATTCAATCAGGACAGAAGTACTTGACTTCTATGCAAAGCTGGTATTTCACTCTGTCTATTATGTTTATGGTTTTTTGTGAGTCAGCTTGCAAGTATGCATGTAACTCAACTTTCTGGTTCACACCAAAGTGCCATTTTTTATTCCTGTGTTACTTCTATATATACAATTATGTCAAGTGTCTTATGCTAGTTTTCTTCCTGCAGGGAACTAAGATAATTGATGAGTCTCATGATCAGGACACCACAGATTTACACAAATGTGTGGCACACATACGTGACCTCACCCCAAATATTGATGGATCAGAAGTGAGTTGAATACTTGGTTATAGTATTTATTTTCTGATTTTCTTTTGGAGAGAGGGGACAGCAGAGTGAATTGATGTCAATTTTAGCTGTGGACTCAAATAATTTGGAATAACCCTAATGCAATGGCAGCTATGCATCCTTGTTGCTGGAGCACTTGGTGGGAGATTCGACCATGAGATTGGAAATATTAATGTGCTGTGCCGATTTTCTAACACACGGATTATCCTTCTATCTGATGATTGCCTCATTCATCTTCTTCCAAAGAATCATTGTCACAAAATCTATATTCAATCTTCTGTCGAGGGTCCGCATTGTGGACTCATTCCCATTGGGATGCCATCTGGGAGCTCGACAACCACAGGGCTCAAATGGGACCTCAGTAAGTATTGTATTTCGTTCTTTAATAATAACACCATGTGATCACTTTGAATATGTAAGTCTGTAAATGAAATTGTGCTTCCCAAATCTCAGCTTGAGTAGGATGGTAATCGTTGCCACTTATATCAGTGAATATCACAATTTTTTTACTCTTGTGGCTGTTATTAATCAGTGAATGGGATGGATTCACTTATACTGTGCTAACTGGTTAAAACATATTAATTAGCAATCAATCAGCACACCAACACATAATAATATGATGCTGTAGTGTGGTGGAGCATAAATGGTTCATATAAAATCATTAACTTCCATTGTCTTTTTCAATCACTCAGTTCTGATCTTGTTTTTTAATTGTTGCCTGACGATTGACATTTTATTTTGAATATTTCAGATGACACAGCCATGAGTTTTGGAAGTTTAATAAGCACATCAAATATTGTAAAAGGGGAAATAGTTACAGTACAGTCTGATTCAGATCTTCTTTGGACTATTTCTATTAAGAAGCTCTAGGTTTTACATGTTGTTTAGTGCGGTGATTCGATACCAATTTATATGGTTCCTCCTATTCCATTTAAAGGCCAGAGCTTCTGCTGACCTTTCTTTATGTTTCATTCTTTCAATTTACTCTGAATTATGGGAGGGTGGAAGGGAACTAGGGAATTATTCTTTAATGTAGGAAGTTCTATCTATTCCTAAGTATTGTATGATATTGTTATCCGTAAATGAAATAGCAGAATGAGATGGCAAAAAAAAACGGAGAAAACCTTGTCATGTACTAATGCGCTTATGCATACAACAGGGCTGTGACTGTCGATTGAAATGCTTAAATGAACTTTTAGTCACTTAGTACATGTTTGGTTTTCATATGAAAATGATTTTTGAGGCAAAAGTCATTTTGTAAAATGATTCATATCCTTCTTTTTACGTTTATTTTTTATTGGATCGTTGAATTTTATCTTAGAATTTGTGCACCGTAAAAATAATGATTATCCCAACATGCTTGCCACTCTTAAATGTGTTTTTAATTAAAAAAAAATCTATTTTAAAAGTTGAAAAAGTAATTTTTAGAAAGAAAAAAAATTATATCATATGCTCAATATTGATAAACATAATTATTTTTCATCTTATTTAGTTTTAAAAGTATATTTAAATCCCTTTCACAAAAAAACTTTAAAAGTATATTTAAATAATTAATTAATTAAGTACATATTCAATAGATTCTCATTTTATATATAATAACAATAATTCATCTATAAACTTAATTATAAAACTTATAATAAGAAATTTAAAAGAATTATAAATAATTTTTATATACTCAAATAAAGTCTCATAATAATAAATCTTTCCTAATTTTGTTACCTTAGCAACAATTCCCAATAGTGACTGAGCCGTCCGCAACGTAAACCCTTGGACAACAAGGTTGAATATTTTTTGTATGAACAGTTGAGACGAATTAATGTTATTTTCGACAGAAAAATAAAGAATACTTTTTTCAATAAAATGAGAGAGTAAGATTATAATATTATAAGATAAATGTGAAAAGATAAAAAAAATTATATTTATTTTTTAGATTAATTTTAAAGTAAAATATTAATAAGTATAAAATATCGGTTAATCATAGTATTTATAATTTATTATTGTAATAATTTTTAAAATAATTTTATAGAAATTAATTATATTATCATAAATAAAGAAATGTAAAATAGTTTAACAGAAACACGTATAAATCAACTATGTTTATCCAAATTGATTGAATAACCAAACAGATTGAATTTTTGAGATTCTGGCCAGGCTTTCTTACGTCCCAGAATTTGTAGACCACCAGAACAGTTATAAAGAGAGCAATCATAGTCAATAGACATACAGAGGTGTTCGGTGTTCTTCTTTCTTTCTTTCGCTTTCGTTTTCTTTGAAACGTACAGCAGCATCAATCACCGACCACAACACCCTTCAACGACATGGTGAGTACCTCTCCTTCTCCGAACCTCTTTCTTTTCAAACGCTAACCTTCAATTTCGACTTCCCCCGAGTGATGACCATAGAAGAATCCGAAGCTCTAGGGTTACCATTACTGTTAAATTAATTAATTTTTTACCTTTTTATCCCCAATCTTTCTTGCATGCAGCTTCCTCTCTCCCTTCTCAAGACTGCCCAAGGCCACCCTATGGTAACTCACTTTTTCATTCTCTTCTCTTCTCTTTCATTTCTAACTTCTTCTTATTATTATGATGGCGATGGTGATGATTATGTAAAAGTTGGTGGAACTGAAAAATGGAGAGACTTATAACGGTCATTTGGTCAATTGCGATACATGGATGAACATCCATCTCCGAGAAGTCATTTGTACCTCTAAAGTAATGTTTTATTTTTTTTGTCTTGTAATTTTGTGATTATGATGGAAAGGTTTGCTCATAGAGATTGATTGAAATTGGCAATGTAGGACGGAGATAGATTTTGGAGGATGCCTGAATGCTACATACGAGGCAATACAATCAAGTACCTTCGAGTTCCTGATGAGGTGTGTACTGTGTAGTGCTGAGAGTTTTTGTTGAGTGATATCTGAGCTGCACGTATGTTTATTCCACTAATCTTGCTTTTCTGCTATTATTTTAGGTTATTGACAAAGTTCAAGAAGAAACCAAGAGCCGTGCAGGTAAGGCATTGTTTTGGCATTTAGTTGGTTGGTATGAGTTTGAGTGTAAGTATGTATATGTGAGTTTGAAAGTCCTACACTGTTGTGGATGGACATGAGGACCCTATAAAATAGAATAGTTTCAGTTGATATGTGGTGTCAGGCCATGAGTGTTTAGGTTCCTCAATCCTTTGAAGATCCATTGGAACATATCTCCTTGCTGTTTTGAACTCTGGCTAATGAACCCAACAAACTTCCCCTGGTGAATCTGATAGTTGGTTGTTCAGTTTCATGTAAATTTTATAAGGAGGGACAATGGAATATTGCAATGTGTATCATAATGAAGATATATATCATTTTTTTTAATCAGTGAATAGTAATATTGCTTATTTGAAAATGTTGATTAAGCCGTGTATCATGAACTGTCATGCTGCCTTCCAGTTCCTGAAAAAAACTAGATATTCTCTGATTTATATCACCTTTTTAAGATCGCAAACCACCTGGTGTGGGTCGTGGAAGGGGAAGAGCCAGAGAGGAAGGTCCTGGTGGACGCCCATCAAAAGGAATTGGACGTGGTCTTGATGATGGTGGTGCCAAGGGAGCTGGAGGAGGCCGAGGCAGGGGTGGTCCCAGTGGAAAGCCTGGCGGAAACAGAGGTAAATCATAAATCCACTCATTGCATGTGTTACCCGTTGATAATCATTTCTAGCCTTCTATCCCTCTAATTCTCCATGCCACAGTTTGAAGAGTTCCTTTCTATTTTGCTTCATTTTCACCTAGATTGGATGAGCTCCTAACAGCTAGAAATATTTTGCTTCATTATTGATGAAGTGTGCGTTCCTAACATTTCTCTTGTATGAATATTGTCCAATGTATTTATTTACTTGTTCTGGTATGGTATGTACAGGGCGAGGTAGAGGCTGATTCTAACAAGTTACTTCAGATGTGCCCAGTTGGCTACTTTCGGAGTCCTTAGTGCTCGTCTTTAATGTGTATAGGTAGCAACTTCACTGCCCATGTTTCCCGTGCATTCTTGGATTTTAGCTTCCAGTGTTTTTCTTGTGTTTATGATCACAAAAATGTTGGTGCTATTATATTACTCGAGGAAAGTTTCTCTGCCAGACTGCCTCTATCTCCTTTCTAATACCTTGCCAACAGCAAACGTATGAAATACTCAGCCTTGATATATTTAGAGATGTTACTTTGACAATTGTACATGAAACGTTTGGGGTTCTTAACTTGAAATCATGTTCTAGTAATGACTAAGGCAGTTAGAGATGAACTGTTTTGTTTTTATTCCTCCTGTCGAATATTTGGCACCAAGCATTACACTACCTGTATTTAGCGAAGTTGACTAAGCGATTTTGTTTTTCCGATTGTTTTTTTCTCTTTTTCTTTTCTCTAATTGGGTCAATTGAAAATTGGAATTGGGGTTGAAAAGAAATTATACCCTTAAATTCAGGGATCGCATGCCAATGCCCAAAATGTCGTGAACCTTTTTCTGTTTTTTTATTAAAAAAATACTTGTATTCTTTATTGGTGACAATTTTGTTAAGAGTTAGATAAGAGATCAATATGGATAAACAATGCTTTCTGAGTATTTAGTGTAGTAATATCTATCTAAGGCCACAAACAAGACTATCAGTTAAACCTGAGATTATTGTTTAAAGAAGAACAGTTTCACACCAATTGATTTATTAAAATGTCATCAACTTTTTCAAACGAGATTTGATTTTTCCTAAACGTTTATTTAACTGATTACATAATTGTAAAACAATCTAGAAAGTTACTGATTACCTAGAAAACCATCACTTAATATTGACACTCAATACAAATACAAGAGTACAAAATGAATTAAGTGTTCTGTATACTTTGTAAAAATTAAAATGGCTATGAAAATTGCCCACGTACAAATATTACGTGTAGTAAGGACATATCTGACAACAAATACATAATTTTGATCAAAATCCAACACATCTCAACCCATGTTGTGGTAAAAAGTAAAACAAAAAATGCTCCTCCGACATGCTATTTGCCAGTATAGGGGTGATGACGATTTTTCTTGCGTGTTCTTTCCGGCTTCATACTCAATGTGCTTGAAATCCAAGAATGATTTGATTCAGAGGAATCATCAGAGAGCCAACAACATAGCCGACCATCTTCCCCACCAGTCCATCCGAAAATGCCTTGGCTATGAGTATTAGTATTGGTAGGAATTGTTGACATGGGTAAAACACTTCTAATAACACTTGTGTGGCCACCTTCAAGAATTGCTTCTGCAGCTCCAATTGTTGCCACTCCTTTGTAATTTACAGGAAAGTAGCCCATAGTACCAGCATTAGTGCCACCAATCACCCATAGTTTTTCAGCTTCCCTGGAATAGTGACAATCAATGAAATAGTCAACCTGCCAAAGGAAAAGTATCAATTTGTGGGTTAAGTTAAGGATTATGTGACATAACATTCATATACACTGGAGCATGTTCCTATAAAAGCACACAGCTCAACAAAGCAAGCATATTCAATACAAATAGGGAGGAACTCACATGATCCAGGTTCCAACTTTCAGAAGCCAAAGTACGAGCATCTGAGAAGTTTCCTTCATTTCTACCATCTTTCCAGTTCCAGATACTAGGCAGCAGAAGAGAGAAATATTAGAATCAAACTTTGAAAACAAGGAAAGAGTTAGTACTTAGTATAAACATGCAAATTCATATAACCCACGAGCATAAGAAAGTAATATTAGCATAAAAAATATAGCAGAAGTACTATCTGAACTCACTATACTGTGATTATGACAGTTATGTAATTATGACGGTTGTTTATTCTGTCTATGAATTTACCTTTCTTCAGCAACAGTAACAACATAGAATGCGCAGCATATAACCAAATCAGGCAGAAATACAGTACAAGTGTGCTATGAAAAAAAAAAAACTAATGGAGATTAACTGTACCCAAGGGTTTCAATATGTGTTAAACACCAAAGCTTCTGGTAACTCTCTCCAAAAAACCCCACCTTTGCAACTGAAGTCCCCATGTTAATCACCTACATTTTGTAAACAAAAAAAATTATAATTGTGTATGAGAAACATACTGTTGAGCTGTCTTTAATATCTAAATTAAGAATCAAGATGGTTGCAACTTGCAAGAATTATCAACTGATGGAAACTGAATTGAAGTCCTGGGCTTACTGATTCTAGATGATCATCATCATTGATTTCTCCAGTAGTATCAAATGTGCAAATCAACCCATCTTCTGAAGCAGAAATCAGCTTGCCTTGTTCACTAGGGACAAAATGAACCTAGCATCAATTGCACATTTTCAACAAATCAGACATAAATACATGTCTCACATTGGATCATTAAATAATCAATTTCATTTGATTTACTAAAAGAATAAAAGCTAATATAGACATATAGTACTTGCTAAAGCTTTATTTTTTATAATGAAAGGATTGATATTGTCACTAAGCAAAACATCCTGTTCCTGCAGGATTCTAGTTTATAGCTAATTCCATCAGAATAAGTTTTCAATTCAAATAAAAATTGTTGTCACATGTAGTTAGTTCAAGCAATTTGAACAGCACAAACCTGAGTGACATCATCCACATGAGATTCCTCCAGGGATGCAATTTGCTTCATATTTCTCCAATCCCAGAACAGTATCTGAGAAAAATCATACTTGAGGACATAGCTTGCATACCACTAGTTTAAATCATGTAACACAGAAGTATTCACAACCGAAAGCAAACCTGCGATTTACACCCGGCGGCAACTAAATTTCCACTAGTCCCTCCAATACAGAAGCTGAAAACCTCTTGAGAAGGACCAGCACTGATGGAAGAAACCTACAATTTAACATTCAATCCAACACACTCAAGCATCAAATCACTCCAACACAAGAAAAAGACTTAAAATTAAACAAGAAAAAAAAAATCAACAAATCAAATGTGAGTACCTGCTGAAATGTGCGTGTGTCCCAAGCTCTAATAGTGCTATCAGAAGAACACGAGCACAAAACATGGGGATTTGAAGGACCCGAAAACAAAATCTGATTGATGGTTGCAGAGTGACCCATGCACTCTCCATAATACTGACCCGCCACAGGTGAATACAGTTTCACTGCGTTCGTTGACAGTGACACCGCCATTGCACTCCAATCATCCCTTTAATTCAAAAAAACAATTCAAACCCACGTCACCTTTCAGAACTAAAAATGAAACTTTACTATTTTCCATCGAGTTTGAGCATTAATTCACAGGTTAAACGGGGAATTGAAAGAACGTGCGTACTTTGGGACGATTTGGAAAACATAGTCGTCGCCGAAGTTGGTTTGAATAGAGTTTTTAACGCCGAAGCGTTTAAGGTTGCTGGCGTTGGGTGAAGGTTGCTCCTCGACATCCATGGCCGCACTGGTTTCCATTTGAACTTGGGTAACAGCCAAGGTTTTAGGGCTTCGATCACATGGGATCAGCTCCACTTAATTTACAAAAAAAACACACACAAAAAAAAAAAAAACACAATGTGATTTAAAAAAAAAACATTTTTTTAAAGTACTTTTTTTTTTTTAAGAAGATAGATTTTACTTCTTTAAAAAACATAGTTATTTTAATAAAATAGTAATTTTGACAAACATAAAAAAAAAATACTTATTTTGTTAAAAGAATTCAATGTTTAATGTTTATCATTTAGGGTTTTTTATAATCCAATGCAATTGCCCCACAAAATAATATTTTTTATTTCAAAAATTTTTTTAAATTTTTTTTTGCCTTCATAAAAAAATTGGTGATGCCGCCCCATAACTCATTTTATTTCAAAATTAATGTAAAAATTAAAAAAACAAATAAAATAAAAATGCATATAAATTGATAGTAATTTTATTATTTTTATTCATTCTCTAACACTAAACCTGCCATTTTGTTTTTTTGTTAAAATATATTTTTAGTCTATGTAAATATGGTAACCTATACTTTTAGTCTTACAAAATTTTTGTTCTATTTTTTATTTTTATAAATTTGAAATGTGTTATTTTTTTATTCAGAGACAAGTTTGACTATTCAAATCTATGTATTTGATGCATTTTTCTTTCAATACTTCCCACTTTACTTATTTCACTCATACTAATTTCACCTTCACGTTTTTAATTTTTAATTTTAATGAAATTCTGAATATTTATAGTTTAAATTAAGAGTTTCATTTATCAAAACCCTAAATATTTAAGGGGTTATTTATGAAACTCTAAATATTTAGAATTTCATTTATGAAACACTAAATAAATATGGTTTTAGTTTCAATTTAGGGTTTAATTTATGAAATCCTAAATATTTAGGATTTTATTTATGAAAACCTAATTATCCATGGTTTCAATTTATGCTAAAATTTAAGCTTTCATTATTGAAACTCTAAATATTTAGAATTTTAATTTAATGTTTGATTTACAAAACCCTAAATATTTAGGATTTTAATTCAGGGTTAAATTTAAAACTTCATTTGTGAAACCTTAAAATATTTATGGTTTCAATTTATGGTTTCATTAATGAAACCCTAAGTATTAAAGGTTAGATTTATGCTTCATTAATGAAACATTAAATATTTATAGTTTTATTAATAAAACCCTAAATAATTGAAATTTCGTTTATCCAACCCTTAATATTTATGGTTTCAATTAAGGGTTCCATTTATAAAAATCTTAAATATTTAGATTGTTATTTATGAAATCTAAAATATTTAGGGTTTCTATTAATGGTGAAATTTAAGGTTTTATCAGTGAAACCTTAAACTATTAGGGTATCTTAAATGAAACCCTAAATTATAAGGGTTTCATGAATGAAACCATAAATATTTATGGTTCCAATTTAGGGTTTTATTTATGAAATCCTAAATATTTATGATTTTTTTTTTTACAAAACCATAATTATCAAGGATTTCAATTTAAGGCTTCATTAATGAAATTGAAAATAATTAGGGTTAAGGTTTCATTAATGAAACCATAAATAATTGAGGTTTCATTTATCAAACCCCTAATATTTATGATTTTAATTAAGGGTCTCATTTATCAAAACCATAAATATCTAGATTATTATTTATGAAACCCTAAATATTTATGGTGAAATTTAAGGTTTCATTGATGGAACCCTAAATAATTTAAGTTTCAGTGATATCAATTATGAAACATTAAAAATTAATGTTTTGTTTATCAAACATTAATATTTATAATTTTAACTAAGGGTTTCTTTTATCAAAACCCTAAATATTTATATTGTTATTTAGGAAACCCTAAATATTTATGATTTTTATTTGGGATGAAATTTAAGGTATCATTAATGAAACTCTAAATTATGATGGTTTTATTTTAGGGTTTCATTTATGAAACGCTAAATATTTAGGATTTTATTTACATAACCATAACTATCTTGAGCTTCAATTTAAAATTTTATTAATGAAATTGTTAATAATTTAGGTGTAGGTTTTCATTAAAGGAACCAAAGAAACCCCAAATATTTAAGGTTTCAATTTAAAGTGTCATTAATAAAATAAAAAATAATTAAGGTTTAGAATTTCATTAATGAAACCAACGAAACTTTAAATAGTTAAGTTTTCATTGACCATAAATAATTGAGATTTGTTTATCAAATACTTAATATTTATGGTTTCAATTAAGTGTTTCATTTATCAAAACCTTTAATATTTAAATTGTTATTTATGAAACCATAAATATTTACAGTTTCTATTTAGGGTGAAATTTAAGATTTCATTAATGTAACCTTGAACAATTAGGGTATCTTGAATGAAACTCTAAACTATTAGGGTTTCATGAATGAAACCATAAATATTTATGATTTTATTTATGAAGCTCTAAATAGTTAGGATTTTATTTACAAAACTATAATTATCCAAGGTTTCAATTTAAGGTTTCATTAATGAAACCGTAAATAATTTAAGTTTAAGGTTTCATTAATGAAATCCTAAATATTTAGGGTTTTATTTACAAAATTCTAAATATTTAAGGTTTTATTTACAAGACCATAACTATTTACAAAACCATAACTATTAATGATATAAAAAATAATTAGGCATTTGGGTTTCATTAATGAAACCCTAAATAATTGAAGTTTCATTAATGAAATCCTAATATTATGTTTTCAATAAAGGGTTTCATTTATCAAAACCCTAAATATTCTAATTGTTATTTTTGAAACCCTAAATATTTAGGGTGAAATTTAAGGTTTCATTAAAAAAAACCTGAACTATTAGGGTTTCAATAATGAAACCTTAAACTATTAAAGTTTTAAGAATGAAACCTTAAATATTTATGGTTTCAATTTAGGGTTTTATTTATGAAACCTTAAATATCTACGGTTTTATTTAATGTTTTATTAATGAAACCATAAATAATTAGGATTTATGGTTTCATCAATGACCAATGAAACCCTAAATAATTAGGGTTTCATTAATGAAATTCTAAATAATTAAGGTTTTCTTTGTGAAATCTTAAATATTTAGGGTTTCAATTGAAGTTTTCATTAATGAAATAAAAAATAATTAGGGTTCAAGGTTTCACCAATGAGTAAGGTTTCATTGGTTTCATTGATGAAACCTTAAATAATTGAGGTTTCGTTTATCAAACCTTTAATATTTATGGTTTCAGTTATGGGTTTCATTTATTAAGACCTTAAAAATTTATATTATTATTTATGAAACTCTAAATATTTAAGATTTCTGGTTAGGGTGAAATTTAAGGTTTCATTTATGAAACTCTAAACTATTAAGGTTTCATGGGATACCCTAAACTATAAGGGTTTCACGAATGAAATTCTAAATATTTATGGTTTTAATTAAAGGTTTTATTTATGAAACACTATATGTTTGGGTTTTATTTTAAAAAAACATAATTATTAAGGGTTTCAATTAAAAGTTTTATTAACGAGACCGTAAATTATCACAATGTACGGTTTCATTAATGAAACCAATGAAATCCTACATAACTAGGGTTTCATTAATGAAACTCTAAATAATTAAGATTTTATTTATGAAACCCTAAATATTTAGGATTTCAATTTAAGGTTTCATTAATGAAATTGAAAATAATTATGATTTAGGATTTCATTAATGAAATCAATAAAACCCTCAATAATTAAGGTTACCTTGGATTTATTAATGAAACCTTAAATAATTGAGGTTTTATTTATCAAACCCTTAATATTGATGGTTTCAATTAAGGGTTTCATTTATCAAAGTCCTAAATATTTAGATTTTTATTTATGAAACCTTAAATATTTATAGTTTCTATTTAAGGTGAAATTTAAGGTTTCATTAATAAAACCCTAGACAATTAGGATTTCATGAATGAAACCCTAAACTATTAGGGTTTTTGGATGAAACCCTAAACAATTAAGGTTTTAAGAATGAAATCTTAAATATTTAGGGTTTCATTTATGAATCGCTTAATATTTTAGGTTTTATTTATAAAACCATTACTATTTAGGGCTTCAATGTCATGTTTCATCAATGAAATTGTAAATAATTAGGGTTTCATTAATGGAACCCTAAATAATTATAGTTTCATTTGTTTCATTAATAAAATCCTAAATAATTAGGATTTTATTTATGAAGCTCTAAATATTTAGGGTTTCATCATAACATTGAAAATTATTAGAGTTTAGGATTTCATTAACAAAACCTTAAATAATTAGGGTTTCATTGGTTTCATTAATAAAATCTTAAATAATTGAGGTTTCATTTATCAAATTCTTAATATTTATGGTATCAATTAAGAGTTTCATTTATCAAAACCCTTAATATTTATATATTTATTTATGAAACTCTAAATATTTAGATTTTTATTTAAGATGGAATCTAAGGTTTCACTAAAGAAATCCTAAACTATCAGGGTTACGTGAATGAGCCATAAACTATTAGGATTTCATGAATGAAACTCTGAACTATTAGGGTTTCATAAATGAAATATCAAATATTTTTTGTTTCAATTTAGGATTTTAATTATGAAATCCTCATTATATAGGATTTTATTTACAAAACTATAATTATCCATGGTTTCAATTTAAGGTTTCATTAACGAAATCCTAAATAAATAAGGTTTAGGGTTTCATTAACCAATGAAATCCTACATATTTAGGATTCCATTAATGAAACCTTAAATAATTAGAATCTTATTTATGAAATCTTAAATATTTAAGGCTTTATTTATAAAATCATAATTATCCAGGAATTCAATTTAGGGTTGTTAAATAACCAGAGCAAATAACATTGCAGAGAATTAGGCAATAAACCGTGTGTCTAAATACACCATGGAGCATAGTTTATATAGACTTATTTGCATTTATTACATAATAGATTGTTTCCTCTAAATGAGATATTGTTGCCTATAAGCTATAATTATGAATAGAATCAGAATATTAATTCTGATTTTCAACATTCCTCCTCAAGCTAGAGCATATAAATCATATGCATCAAGCTTGTTACATATATCGTTAACCCATGGACCCCTCAAAGCTTTGGTGAACACATATGCTAGTTAATCACTAGAGTTAACAAATCTAGTGATGATATCTCCTGATTCAATCTTCTCTCTAACAAAATGACAGTCCACTTTAATGTGTTTGGTCCTTTCATGAAACACGGGTTAGATGCAATATGTAGAGCTGCCTGATTATCACAAATCAGAGTCATTTTGGCATCCTTTTCAAACTTGAGCTCTTTAATAAATTGCTTTAACCAGACAAGTTCACAAGTTGCTACAGCCATAGCTTTATATTCTGCTTCAGCACTAGACCTTGCCACCACACTTTACTTCTTGCTATTCTAAGATATAAGGTTTCCACCAATCATTATACAATATCCTGAAGTAAATCGTTTGTCACTAGGAGAACCAGCCCAATCTGCATCTAAATATCCAACAATTTGGATATGTCCTTTGTCATTATAGGTAAGTCCTTTTCTAGCAGCACCTTTGATGTATTTGAAAATCCGCATAACCGCCTCCCAATGATCTTGACAAGGAGAATTCAAGAACTGACTCACCACACTAACTACGAAAGTAATGTTAAGACGAGTGACAGTAAGGTAATTTAGTTTCCTAACTAACCTTCGATATTTTCCTGGGTTTGCAAAAGGAACCCCCTGGTTAGGTAGCAGTTTGACACTAGGGTTCATAAGAGTGTCCATTGGCTTAGCATTCATTAGGCCAATTTCCTCAAGGATGTCAAGAGTATACTTTCTTTGAGAGATCACCACACCATCCTTGGATTGGGCCACTTCAATACCTAAGAAATATCAAAGTTTCCTAAGGTCCTTAGTTTGAAATTGGCAAGAGAGGTATTGCTTTAGTTGGGCTATGCCATGCTCATTTCCTCCAATGATAACAATGTCATCCACATACACAACGAGGTAGATACATCCTTGTGGTAAATGGCGATAAAAGACCGAATGGTCAACTTCACTGTGAATTAAGCCAAACTATTGTACAACAGTACGAAATCTTTCAAACCATGCTCTCGGAGATTGTTTAAGTCCATAAAGGGATCTCTAAAGTCGACAAACCATGGTAGATGATTCCCCTTGAGCAACAAAGCAAGGTGGTTGCTCCATGTAGACTTCTTCCTCAAGATCTTCATGTAGAAAAACATTCTTTATATAAAGCTGGAAAAGGGGCCAATGGCGAATGGCTGTAGCAGAAAGTAATAACCGAACAGATGTCATTTTTGCCACAAGGGAGAATGTGTCAATATAGTCCTGGCCAAACACTTGAGTGTAGCCCTTTGCCACTAATCGGGCTTTGAATCGATCAATCTTGCCAATGGGTTCAACTTTAAGGGAGTACAACCACCGACACCCGACGACGGACTTCCCAAGAAAAAGAGGAACCAGATCCCAAGTACCATTACTTTGTAGGGCACACATCTCGTCAATCATTGCCTGTCTCCATTCTAGGTGGGATAAAGCTTCACCTGGAGAGTTAGGAATAGACACAAAAGACAAAGACGAAAGACAAGTATAAAGTAAGGGAGAAAGACAGTGATAACTCAATGTAACATAGTGAGGGGATAGGTTATGGGTTGTACGTGTACCTTTCCTAAGAGCAATAGGTAGGCCAAGGTCAGACGAAGGACCTAAATCCGGGAAAGAGATTGAAGTTGGAGGTGGGTTGATCATGGTCTCATCCTCAACTGTAAGGATAGGCACTTAAGCGATTGGTGGTCGTGGTCATCTATGATATGTCTGACTAGGTTGTGATTGGAGAGAATGTACCGATAACTGTTCCTCTAAAACAACGGGAAAAGGAGCAAGAGAAGGACTCTTTAGTGGGAGAGAATGATGAGAGTCAAAAGGAGTGGAAGCAAACTCAAAGAAAGATACATCAGTAGAGATGAAATAACGTTTAAGGGTAGGGGAAAAATATCTATATCCTTTCTAAGACCGATGGTAGCCAAGGAACACACACTTGATGGACTGAGCTGATAATTTGTTAAGCCCCAGCGAAAGGTTATGAACAAAACATGTGGAACCAAAGACACGAGGAGACACGAGATGAAGTAGTGTATAGGGAAACAAAACTGAGTAGGGGGTTTGGCCTTTAAGAACAGAAGATGGCATACGATTGATAAGATAACAAGCTGTAAGAATAGAATCACCCCAAAAGTGAGAAAGGACATTGCCATGAAGGAGAAGGGTCCTAGTGGTTTCGATAAGGTACCGATTTTTATGTTCGGCGACCCCATTTTACTGAGGCATATAAGCATAAGAAGTTTGGTGAAGGATACCTTTCGATGCCATAAACTGTTGGAACGGGTTGGATAGGTATTCACAGGCATTGTCACTATGAAGGGTTTAGATAGGAACACCAAATTGAGTTTGAATTTCAGTATAGAATTTTTCAAATAGGGAAAATAATTCAGATCTATTTTTCATTAAGAATAACCATGTGCAATGACTAAAATCATCAATAAAGATAACAAAATATTTAAAACCAGAAGAGGTAAGGACCCGAGACGGACCCCAAACATTAGAATGGATTAAAGCAAAAGGGGACGCAGCTCATTTATTCATACGATCAGGAAAAAATTGACGCATGTGTTTTCCTAACTGACACGACTCATAATTTAAAACAGACAATTTGGACAAATTAGGAACCAACTTCTGAAAGATCGAAAGGCTGGGATGACCCAACTGAGCATGGATGGTAAGGGGAGAGGATGCGACAGAACATGCTAGTAATGGGGCAAAGAGGTAATAAAGACCATGAGACTCACATCCAGTGCCAATTGTTTGTCCCGTACTCTGGTCCTGCAAGATAACAGTATCCTTAATGAATGTGATCAAACAATCATGTGATTGGGTCAAACGGTGAACAGACAGAAGATTAAAGGGACAATCAAGTACAAATAAAACAGACTTGACAGTTAAAGCGGGTAAGGGATGGGTGGTGCCAATTCCTTGTGACTATGTTTGGGAACCATTGGTAGAGGTAATAATAGGTAGAAGACCAAAGGTAGAAAGAGAAGAGAAAAAAGAGCGATTACCAAAAATGTGATCGAAGGCACCAGAGTCAAGCACCTAAGGTCCCATAGAAGGAGACTGTGAGAGACAGGGCAAAGAATTAGCAGATTGTGCTACCGAAGCAGTGGCACCCGAGTTCTGACGACTTCCAAACCATTGGAGAAAATCCTCATACATCGCAAGGGTGGGTTGGGGCTGATTAGTGGTTGAAGAAGTGGTGGCTGGTGAGGAATTGGTCACATTAGCAGCATGAGGGGGCCTACCAATTATTTGCCAACAACAATCAACAGTGTGGCCATCCTTGTGACAATGAGTGCACGTATACTTATTCTTCGATTTGGAATTTCCATGCCGAAGACGACTTGATCCACTACTGCGAGAGGCAAAGGTAGAAGAATCACCCACTGAAGCAGAAGATAAGACATTGGTTTACTTAAGCGGGACTCGAAGAAGGGTAGAAGAAGCACTAGTCATAGTGGGCACTATAGAGGACCCCAAAATTTGGTCACGAGTGGCAAAATACTTTGGAGGCAAGCCATAAAGGGCAAAGGGCATAAAGAAAGTACTACGGTTTGCAAGTTCCTTCTTAGCTTCTTCAGGTTTTATGGCGGCAGGAGGAAAGGGTTCATTAAAATCATAGAGTGTAGCATGAACTCTTCCAAATTAGGCAGACATTAGGCCATCAAATCTTCGAGGAGCAACAAGGGTCATCAATTCTTGGCAAACTTCATAGAGGCATTGAGCATTATTAGTGTAGAGAGCTCGAGCTTTTGACCAAACCGATTCGCACGTGGCATGTGGTCGAAAAATCAATTTGATAGAAGGATGAATAGTAGACTTGATGACGCTATACAACTGCGCATCAATTTTCTCCCACTTAGGACGATCAGCAACCACCACAAAATTAATAGTGGTTGTAAAGTGATCTTTGTACCCCTGACCACTAATCCAAAGGAGAATGTCGAAAGCCCATGTGGAGTAGTTTGAACCATCCAACTTCTCCGTAGCAAGGGTGAAGTTCAAAAGTAGAGGGGGCTCTGGCCTAGGCGTTTCAGTTTCAGCAGACATGATGCAAGGGAATAGTGCAAAACCGAAACCCTAGAGAGAAAGGAAAACAAATCTTGTCAGATGAAGATGGCACAAAGAGGGGTAGGTTCGCATGGGAGAAACGACGTCGGCGTTCAAGTCGCAGCCGAGAAGGAAGCTCCACGCGCCATCAAACGCGAAGATGCATACCAGAAAATGGTGTTTCACACGTACAAATGATGCACGTGTGGGCGTGTCAGAGTTCTAGTGGAGACGCCATAAATGACGGTGGACAAAGGGGGTCGACGTGATTCAGATGGTAAGAAGATTCGCCGGAGGAAGTTGCCGGAAAATTTTCTGGCACGGCGGTTGATAGTGGTCGACGAAGGTTTTCAGAAAAAAAAAATGGAGACAGCAATAGCAAGGTTGCAAACCAATAAGAAAACGTATTTGCAACAAAATTACGTCGAAGGACAGTGGATCCTTCGAAAAAAAAACGATTTTAGGTACTGCCCAACCTAGCTCTAGATACCATGTTAAATAACCAAAGCAAATAACATTGCTGAGAATTAGGCAATAAACCATGTGTCTGAATACACCACAGAACAAAGTTTATATAGACTTATTTGCATTTATTACACAATATATTGTTTCCTCTAAATGAGATATTGTTGCCTATAAACTATAATTATGAATAAATCAGAATATTAATTCTGATTTTCAACAAGGGTTTCATTAATGAAATCGTAAATAATTAGGGTTTAATATTTCATTAATGAAATCCTAAATAATTGAGGTTTCGTTTATCTTACCCTTAATATTTGTTGTTTTAATTAAGGATTTCATTTTCAAAACCTTAAATATTTATATTGTTATTTATGAAACCCTAAATATGTAGGATTTCTATTTATGGTCAAATTTAAGATTTCATTAATGAAACCCTAAACTATTAAGGTTTCATGAATGAACTTTAAACTATCAAGATTTCATGAAGAAAACCCTAAACTATTAGCATGTTATGAATGAAACTCTAAATATTTATGATTTTTATTTAAAGTATTATTTATGAAACCCCAAATATTTAGGATTTTATCTTTAAAAAAAATTATCCATGGTTTCAATTTTAAGTTTAATTAATGAAACCCTAAATAATTAGGATTTTATTTATGAAACCCTAAATATTTAGGGTTTTATTTATAAAATCATAATTATCCAAGGTTTCATTAATGAGATAAAAAATAATAATTAAGGTTTAGAGTTTCATTAATGAAATGAAAAATGTAAATATTTAAAATTTTATTTACAAAATCATAATTATCTAAGTTTTCAATTTAAGGTTTCATTAATGACAGTAAATAACGGTAAATAATTAAGGTTTATGATTTTATTAATGAAATCTTAAATAATTAGGGTTTCAAATGAAACCTAAATAATTGAGTTTCCGTTTATTAAACCCTTTATATTTTTTTATTTCAATTAAGGGTTTCATTTATCAAATCTTAAATAAACCCTAAATATTTAGAATTTTTGTTGATGATGAAATTTTAATGAAACTCTTAAATTAAGATTTCATAAGTGAAACCTTAAATATTTATCATTCCAATTTATAATTTTATTTATAAAACTTTAAGTATTAAAGATTTGATTTACAAAATCATAATTATACATGGTTTCAATTTAAGTTTGGATTAATAAAACCTCAAATAATTGAGATTTCGTTTATCATACCCTTAATATTTATAATTTTAATTAAGAATTTAATTTATGAAAACCTTAAATATTTAGAATTTTTTAAGAAAATTAAAATTTAATTAATGAAACCTTAAACTATTAGGATTTCATAAATGAAACCCTAAATATTTATGGTTTCAATTTAAGATTTTATTTATGAAATTATAAATATTTAGGGTTTTATTTACAAAATCATAATTATTCGAGGTTTCAATTTAAAGTTTCATTAATGAAATTGTAAATAATTAGGGTTAGAATTTCATTAATGAAATACTAAATAATTAAAATTTTATTTATAAAACCTTAAATCTTTAGGATTTTATATATAAATCTTAAATTTAGGGTTTTATTCATGATTTTTAATTTTATTTATTAAACCTTAAATTAGAATTTGTGATTTTGTATAGAAAACCCTAAATCCTAAAGCATTAAATGAAACTTAATCATTAGGTTTCATTCAATTTCATTTATAAAACGTTAAATTAGAATTTATGATTTTATTTTAAAAAACCTTAAATTTAGTTCATCAATAGAATCCAAAACCATAAACCCTACAACTATAAACAACAAACCAAAAATGATAAACCTTAAATCCTAATTTATGATTTTATTGATAAAACCTTAAAAATTTAGGATCTTTTGAATGAAATAATTAATCTTAAAGCATGAAATTTTAAATCATAAATCATAAAATAAAACCCTAAATTCTAATCATGTAATGAAATCATCAACCTTAAACACTAGACCATTAACCCTAAACTATAAAATCATAAATCATAAACCATAAAATAAAACCTTAAATCATAAATCATACATCCTAATAAATAATAAATCACGTAATCTTAAATTGTAAACATAAAATTCTAAACATTAAACCATGATATGAAACCGTAAATCATAAATTATGAAATAAAACCTTAATCATAAATAATGAAATCTGAAATCCAAAACATAAAAGTTTGAATCATAAACCATAAGAGCTTAAATTTTAAATCATAAAACATAAAACTAGAACACTAAATCTTAAAAATCTACATCACAAAAGACACTAAAGAAATCCTAAATCTTAAACCATATAATCCTAAAAATAAACTATGAATTATAAACTATAAATATTTTAAGCTCAATTCTTGCATATAGACTCAAAGAAATGAACTATACCCCTTATGCTCCACAATTTATTTTAAACCGGCAAAAGTCAACTTTTTATCAAGAAAAAAAAAACTGTAATAATTGGATGAATGTGTACAATAAAGTATGTTTAAATTTTAATATAACATAATTTGAACAAACACTAGTTTTAAAGGTTTCCCAACCAATGCAAACACGCACTCATGCCAGTAGTCTGCAAAACTACATGGCAATTTGGAGGTTTCACTTCCCAGTTAGAGAATACCGCATTGATAATCCAAACAAGTATCAAACATATGCAACATATAAAGATGGAAATCCCGATACCGCCATTAAAGCATGAAAATAAATATCTCAATTATACAATAAATATCCTAAGTCAACTAAAAGAGCTTTTTTCTGGTAAATAATACTTGCTAAATGTTTAGCCAACACGGGAGAGACGTGAACGTCTCTACTTAAAACAACTACCAATCAATGGTACAGATAGAGAAAAACTCAGTCGAGAATTTTCATAAGCATCTTCAAAGGGACGTCCTGAACTGCAACGACATTATGTGCTTGGAGTTGGAGTTGGAGCCGGAGCTGGAGTAGCCTCCTTTTTCTCTGTTGATGCCTCACCAGCATCTTGTTCAACAGGCTTCGACACTTCTTGCTCTGTAGTGTTGGCAAAGAAATATATTATAGTTAGTAGAGTAAATGAACCCTTCCTTGAAGAAAACAATAATGGTCCAGAAATATATAGGCATATCTTTATAATTCCCACATATCAAAATTTCATACGCATTTTATTCACTGGAATGAATTGCATGTTGATGTTAACGCCAAGGAGAATTCAAGATAATTGCAATGCCAAATGCAATAAAAACTGTTACTTTCGGTCTGCATGATGGATGATAATGCAGACAATAAATCAGCTTTAACTGTTAGTTCCATCATTTATAAACTTAAAAAAATGCATCTACCTAAGAACCAATGCACGTGTCAATCACAAATCACTGACACATCAACATCAACTTCAATTCTTGGTCTTAGGTCTAATCTGCTGCCCTACTAAATCAGCACTACTCCAAACTCTACCATCATATCCATCAAAACCCATATAAGTAAAATCGTTTAATATTTTAACATGCCCTCGCCTACCTTTAAAAGCAAGCTGCAACAACTGTTACTCAGTTTTCCTTTAACAGTTAATCACAGAATATGCACATACCAATAATTAAACATGGAAAAACCAGTAAAATCCGCACTACTTGCTTATACCATCGCTGGGTCAGGAAATTGAACAAGCTTTATTATAGTCCAGTACCATGCAGAGAAGAAAAATGTGAACCACAAATTTGCACAAACATACCTTCATCATCACTCTCATCAATGTCATCCATTGCATCATCACCCATACCCATACCACCAAATTTCTGCAGCATCCATAAGTAATAAGTAATCAATCACATAATATCGTTACATCAATAAAAGAACAGTGAATAAACTTAACACATTACATACAGAGAAATCCATCCCTCCCATTCCCATTGCATCAGCACCCATCCCTCCCATGCCCATTCCCATTGCATCAGCACCCATCCCCCCAAATTTCTGCACACAAAAATAAATACATTAAGCAAAAAATATTATATTTATGGTAAGAGTTCAAAAAAGAGAATCAAAGAACTGCATACCGAGAAATCCATCCCTCCCAAGTCCACTTCACCTAATCAACAAACAATGAGCCAATTTAATTAGGCTATGCATAAAACTATACTGTGCTTCATAACACTTAAAAAAAATTAGTAGAAGTCATGCGTACCTTGACCATCATCTTCATCCTCATCCACCCATTTATCCCAATCTACTTTCACGTAATGTGGAGACTTGCCTTCTCCACGCAGTAACCTTTTCCACCATCCATGGCCATCCTCTGCCTTCTGCACTACACAGAATATGCTTCGCACTCCTACATTAATTTTGCTCTCCTGAAAGAAGATAATGGTGAAGGAAATGCATTATTAAAGAATAAATCAAACATAACCATAATTTTGCAAGTGAAACTTCCACAAAAATGCATAAAAAGCATCAAAGCAATTAGAACATTTCATTGTTTAATTCACAGGAAAGGTGAAAATAAACATTCTTAATCATATCAATGTTATAACACAAATTGGGAACGTCTTCTCACCTCTACATTAACCTTGTCAAAGAGCTCCAGTTTAAGCTCATACTGACGGTCTTCAGCACCAGCACTGCCAGTGAAGGTAAAAACACCTTCTGGCGTAAGATCCACTTTCGCATTTTTTGAATCAGCCAATTGCACTGTGATATAGACCTTGTCAGCTCTCTGAGCCCACTTAACTTCAGGATGACGACTGCATCACAAAGTGTATTTATAAACAAAATCATGTGAAACAATTAGAGAGTATTCAGAAATGCATTACAGTTTACAAGGCAATGAATATTAGACACGAAAACAACCAAACTGCAGAAAATTCCTATCTCTGACGTTTCAAAATATTGAACAGTCACAAATCACAACGATCGGGAACACGAAAACAAATAGGAAAGGAAATGAAAGAAAAGTGTTAGTCAAGATGCAAATTAGTCATATTAAACAAGAGAAAACGAACCCTAATAATCAAACATCGGGTACCCAAATCTCCAAAAACATTCTTGGCAACAAAATCTGCCTCCTACACCTATCTAAATAATCTTCAGGTGTTTATCAATTGGCAGTAGAGTTTGAAAATGCCCCCTAAATATTTTAGGTTTAGGGTCACATTTGTCAAAATTTACCAAAATAAAAGAAATTCACGATGTAGCTAAACAGTACGAAGAACTCTTCATTCTTCGGGATCACAAGTCGGTAACAGCTCAACTCAACAAAACAAGAGAAACAAACAATTCGATCGATCACAAACCCAATTTTCGAAAGAAGAATGCCAAGTCGAAGATAATAATGAATAAAGCATTTCAGAATATCTCGATAAAGAAGAAAGAAAAAAAGCGAAAGCGAAGAGATTCCGAACGGATAACCATCAAAGGGAGATGCAGTGTTCATAGTTTGTACCTCATGTTTGATATTGGATTTGATTTGATGGACGAAAACCGAAGAGAGAGGGAGGTTGTTCTGTAAAACCCTAGTTCCTTCTTCGTTTACGAGAGAAACCCCAAAGTAACCCTCTTACAACTATCGCTTTTGAACAAATAGTATTTATATGGCATAAAATACGTTGGTTGAACGACACTTAATGGACTTCTAGTACCTTCCTTGCGCTGAATCATTTTCTAGTCTAGAACGAACTAAAATATGCTGAACTTGCACTCGCACACGTAACTGTATTGGCCCAACCCATTTTTCACTTAAGGCCCTTTTTATATTTGGTACAAGGCCTTTGTGAATTGCCAATTACTTTATGCACTCCATTTTTTTGCTTGAAACAATAATGAAATCAAATGGACTATTAGGCCCCTTGGTAGTGTGTTTTACCACCCACTGCCCCCAAAAAACCCTAGCACACCTGATTCTCTTCCTTGCGTCGCGCACCTCCTTTTTCCCTTCCTCCACCTCTCGTAGTTGCTCATGTTTATTATTATTTGTTTTTCTTTTCCTCATGTAAGGAAAAAAAAATTGCCGTCCTAATTTGTTAGTTTACTTAAAAAATATATATATAAATTATAAAAGATCATATATTCTAGAAGGAGTGTGCTAGTCTATTACACCATAGAAGTATTTTCAGATAATTATAGTTATAACTTTTAAATTTCTCTTTATTTTATATATAGAGAGAGAGAATGAGAAAAATAAATTATTGTTTTTTTCTTAAATAATCATGTAACAAAAAAATCATGCGGACCTAAACTCTAACATCATGTGCCCAAGAAAATTCTAAGCATTCATATGACAATTATTCAACTAACTCATAAGTGCAAACAATCTCCTTAAGAATGATTGTCCACCAAAGTAAAATAGTAAATATATATTCATATACGATTATCTTTACAATCACAGTATAATTAATTAAATTAAATTAATAATAATATCATATGTTTTTTGGTATGTGATAACGATATTTATAACTCCCCTAGCAATAATTTTATTTAAAATACCAAAATTTCCACCACATAAACTTTTAGACATGTCGGAAAGGAAAAATTCAAAAAGAGGACCCTGTGCATAAACAGCCACATCATTAACGACAAACTAATACAACTGCAACCACCTTTACAAAAAAAAGAAAGTCATAAATGCTGGACAACTGTATTATTATGAATTAATTTCTCGTAATGGAAAAGTTTGGACACAATGGACAGGTCTTTTTTTTTCTTTTCACACTAGCAATAAAAGTATAAAACTAAGGTAGATTTACAACAAATTAACAACTTAAATACAATGTGGAACTAATGAAGTTAGACCTTCTTGATATACAATATGTGAATCTACACACAACTTTGCCGGCGAAAGTTTGTTTTTAGATATTTATCGATTAAAGACTCAAACCGTGTTTGGTTACGAAGAAAGAAAATAAATAAAAACGTGAAAAAAATGAATGAAATTAAATAAGTGAAATAGACTAGAAAGAGAGTGAAAAATAAATTAATTAGTATAATTTACTCTAGTTTAAAATAATTTGTTATACAGTAGTTTAATCTAATTTATGCAAGCTGGAAAACAAAAAAACAAAGGGTCTTAACACATGTAATGAAACATAAATATAGGAAAACAATGTAGGCGCATGGCCTGGTTAAAAACCAATATGCCTCGTGTCCAGTTTTATTATATATCCTTTTTTTTACTTTCAAACAAAAAAAAAATCAATATGCCAATGATCGGGGTATTAATCAATACACAAATGATCTAGCCATACATATATAGCATGAAAAAAAAAACGATCTAGCCATATATAGCGGCTATCATATATCAGAAGAAGTACATGAGTTTAAAAATTAGATTCAAAATGACGGTTATCTAAACAAAGAGAACTATGATTTGGCAAAAGCCAAGTCTTAATTAAACAACCTATATTTTCAAATGGATTATTAATTTATTATACCATGAGTCCATGATAGTTCAAGAGAGGTTGACGTAATTTCACTCTTCTTATCATTTCTTAAAGTCAACCAGATTTTCAAATGTTCAATGACTTCACAAATTTTAAAAATAGAAATGCCAATCAAATCTCCATTAACTCGGACGTACGATGTAAAAAAAAAACAAGAGGGGCCACCATGCATTGATACAATTTTAGAGCATTTAACTGGATTATGGTATGCATGAATTAATCAAAATAATAAATCTTAGAAAGATCTTCATGAAAGTCATGTAATCATGAGAAGAAATACCAACCAAATTAATGCACACGCAACTTAGCGGTGGTTGTGATATTGTAATTCACTTCAACTACCAAAAATATTAACATCATAAATTAACATCTCCATTATAAGAAATTAGTTGAAGTGTGAAAATTTGAAATTATCTAATCCAATCATTATTGAAAATCGAATCCATTCGATTTGAATATCATATCAAACATATATTTATCCGTGTAAAGTTATTGAATTGAATAATTGTGATATTAAGTTTGTCATACATAATATACTTTATAATTATTTGTCAATGTTAATCAATGAAATTAAGTGAAATCTTTTAACAGAAATCGAGATTGTACAATTGAATGAAAGAGACGAAAAATGACGATTTATTGTTGTAAAAGTGACTATAATAAATCCATGTCTCTGATAATTTAATGCTAAATAACTTAATTGTAACTTAATCATTATTTTTTTTTTATAATGTTGTGCTGTTTTAATTTTGTATTTTTTTTAAATTGAAATTAAATATCATTAGAGATATAATGACATTTCTATATTTTATAAAATCATTTTATTAAATATAATTATACTTCTATTGTTCTATAACAATTTTTATAAATAATAACCCTTTAAGAATCATTCTATATAAAAAATTATGTGTTATTAAGAAATTAGTGAAATAATTAACCTCCTTATGATCATGTAACATTTTTATTTAATACATAAAGATAAAACGTGGTATCAAAAAAATTACAGTACTCACAAATTCTATCAATTAATTAAGTTAGACTTTCTTTCTTTCATAAAATAATTAAATGTTAATATATAAATCATACAATTAATCTTTAAGAATCTATTCTAACACTAAATAAATGATTTTAATAATTTTTTTAAAAAATGAAAAAAAAAGTTTATATTCAATTTGATTCATATATAAAGTACTACTAATTAAATAGTTATTCAATAATTAAATAGTCCATTAGATTTCAACACATAAGATAGGATAGATTGTTATTTATAAGATATATTCAATCTGATTTAAGTATTTATTTTAAAGATAAATTGATTTTTTTTTAAACGGTTTTGTCACTCTTGTCGAAATCGATCTACACATTATATATATATATATATATATATATATATATATATATATATATATATTATTTTATTTTATTTTATTTTAATTCAAAAAGAGATATAAGTTGAAGTTATTATTAGAACCCAAAAATAACTGTATATAAATTATTGTCAAATTTGTTGTTGATATTTACAAACATCTTTATCTTTCTATAATAAATTTATTGATAGCAGAACAATCTCTGCTTCCCTCTAAAATATATATATATATCTTTGATAATTCAGTAAATCAAATCACTTTTAAACTATCATCATCTTTTATTATCATTAATCTTACCGCGAAAATTATATTTTTTGTGATAGTGCCGTGAAAAACTAGTTTTAAAACCCTTATCTTCTTTAGTCAAATGTAAAACAATTGAACCACCTTGAATATTTTAAATTTAACGGTAACTGTCCAAATAAATAAAGCAACAATGAATAAATTACTGTCAAATTTTATGATTAATATTTTCAAACAAATTTATCTTTTATGATTTTTATTATATGATATCTATCTCTGATAATTAAATCAGACTATTTTTACAATTATCATCATCTTTATATGTTTATCTTATACTTACTATTTAAAATCCTTAGCCTTTTGTTCTTCTTTCACTCCAAGAGAAATCTGTTCATCATCTCAATTTTATCCACATAACTATTTCATCTTTCATTTGTCTTTTTCACCTCTAAAGTTTTATTTCTTTCCCCATTATGAGGGACTTGAAAACTTTACGCGAATTAGTTGCAAGCATTACAGATTGTGAGACACTTGAGAAACTATCTTGCAAACCTTTTAGGCCTAAGCTTTTGGATGTGGCAATAGCAGCACATGTGCCAAAATTTTATTGCAAAGAAGAGTTTGATCAAATCAAATATTGCTGCAAACAATATTTTGGGGTTGAATTGAAATCACTGAGAAAGAATGTTGAGGTGAAGACCCGAAAAAGGTGAGTAATTGTAATCCAATTTATGTAGTTCATATGTTATTTTCTATGTTATTACTCACTTAGTAGTTTAGTTTAATTTATACGATAAAAAAAATATTATGATTACACTTTTAAATACACTTTATTTGATCACACTCTCTTTTATTGGTGAAGTTATAAAAAAAAATTTAAACCCATTGCTTGTTTACCTGTTCTTCCTTTCATGTGTGTTTTAAAAAGAAAATTGCAAGCCGCATGTTTTCTTCTTAAAATCAAAATCCAAATTTGCGTGTGACTCAACCCATTACATTAGCGTTTGTATGTGAACCTAAATTTGCAAGAATCCTTTGCACTGTAACCAAGCAAGGTAAACACAATCATGAAAAAAAGCTCATGAATATCTACTCCTTAATCTCATTAACTTCTTAATCAAAACCCATAAATCCTTATTCCAAATGTAATTTCGAGAAAAATCTGAAAAATAATTTCTCAATCAATAATCAATAAAAAAAAATAGCTATATCATAAGAGAACAAAAAGTTTATATATAAGAAAGTGAGGAACAAAAATTGTTTGACTAAAAAAAATGTCATTTCATTCATGTGAAAGAAACTTAAAATTTATATATGAGATAACATGAGGAGAGGGGAGTTGACAATTATGCTCTAGAAGCCCTCGATAATATGAGTGAAGGAAAGGACTTGTTGCCCTTAGGCAAATTTCGAGCATATTTTAGAAAGAAAAAAAAAAGAGCATGGTGGATTTTGATTATTTTTTGTTTATAATGTGAGTTTAGGTTTAAAGCAAATAGGGACAACAAATAGCAAGTAATGAGTTTCAAAATTTAGTTGATATAGACTAATAAAAGAGAGTGTATTTGAAAGTGTAACCATAACATTTATCTATATAATATTTTATCTTTTTATATGACTTTATTGTTGTGCATGCAGAGAAATTGAAGAAAGTTCTCGAGAGGAAAAGGTTATGCCAATGAAAAAAACATCAAAAAACACAATCTTGATCACAAACAACCAACCATCATTGTCATTATCATCGTCGTCAGATTTACCTGTTGAATTTAAGAATCGAGTCACTGAGTTGAATGGTTATGATCTTAAGTTTGTCATGCACAAAACACTCTTCTTATCAGATGTGAATACGAATTCTAATCGTCTGTCAATGCCAATCAACGAAATTAAATGTAATTTTTTCACAGAAGCCGAGGTTGCACAATTGGATGAAAGAGACGAAAAAGGACGACTTGTTGGGATAAAAGTGACTGTGTTGGATCCATGTCTGAGAGAATTTACTTTGCCACTAAAGGAGTGGAAGATGACAACTAAAACCTATAACCTTGTGACGAGTTGGAATAAAATTGTCTCTATTAACAAATTTGAAGCAAATCAAGAAATTCAAATTTGGTCTTTTAGGGGCTAATGATAAGCTTTATTTTTTATTAAACAAACTTTGAATGTCATAATGTTGATGGATTTTCTATAGATTTTTTTTTCTTTTTTTTAATTAGTTTTTTCTTTAGTATATGTGCATGTGTAGTGAAGGTTTGGCTATAGTTTGTATGAAGTCTTTGATTCAAACATATATAGATACATTTTGATGTTAATAAAATTAAATTCAAGTTGCATGTGTTAATTTGGTTCATGTTTTAATATGTGAATTTAGAATGAAATTAGTATATTGATTAAACGTGAGATGTTTAATTTAGACGGTCAACATTGGTTATAAAAAATATCAAATATCATTGTTCCCAACAATTTTACTCCAGCAAACCCTTATTTATTTTTTTCGACTCTCTTGATATACATCCACCAAACATTTTCTTTTTAAGTTGGTGCATTACTGATTAAAAAAAAATATTGATCGAGTTTGTATAGAGTAATTACAATTAGTTGTAAAAAAAACAATGGTTGATATTTCAGTACATTTATTAGTTATCATGCATATATACATAATATTATTATTTTTTATTTGTAATATAAATCTTAAATATCTATAAAAATAGAATATAAATATAACAATATTAAGTAAAACTGCAGAAATAGCATGCATATGCTAATTAAACGTTTGCTACCGAGTTAGCAAAACACATAATTAGCCATTTCCACATCCAAAATTGCAGACAACGCAAAAGCTACTCCTTGTAGCTTCTACCGGAAACACATCCCCCGGTTGTTACCAAACACACTGTAAGAGAGAATAACAGTGGCTAGAAAGCACACACTGACAAACGTGCTACACAAGTACACACATGACTATTAGTCATGATAAATCTTGCCATCTACATTATAGAACTCAACAAACCAATCTATATGAGCATTTCATCTACAATGAAACAAATTGACTAAAAATTAACAACTTACCACGTCCAATATCCATCCCTTAAGCCTTAACTTCCACTTGCCTAGGTCCACCGCGTTCCCCAAGCAACAATCCAAGCCCTTCTTGTTCCTTCCCAACATCAACATTACCCTCATTCTTCTGATACAAGGGATTCGCCGTCAATATCCTTAACCCGTTACTCCCACTAATCTCCAAAACCTCAGGCAAACCATCCCCACACCCCTTCGACAAACCCACGTCGATTCGAATCGCCTTGTCGTCGCAAACGCCGTTAATCCCCACCGTCTGAATCGTGTGCCCCATCACCATTCTCTTAACACCGGGCACCGTGGACAAAACATGCTCAAGCGCCGAACAATCACACTCCTCCTCGCCCCCGCGCGAGAACTTCCTCACCCAAACGACGGCGTCCGCCCCTTGACAATAATCCGGTGGAAACCGACCGGTTGAGCCATTAACCCAATCGCGAACCTCCTCGTTGATCTTCTCCAAGCCGTAAGAAGTGTGCTGCGGCAACAAGCCCCCGTGCACGAAAATTGAATCCCCAACAACCAAAACGGTGACGTTTTGTGACAGAAACCTTTTCGAAATTGGGCCGTTGGGCCTCAGCGCCGCGACCCGGGCCCGAAACCCGTCGTGGAACTCTTTCCTCACGCCGCGGAAGGAAGAGGGAACGCCTTCCATTGGATCCTTCGGTTTCTCTAAACCGCCGCAGAGGGTTTTCATTCTATTACCGATTCGAAACCATTCCCACCAAACCCTAAATTCCTCGACGCCTCTTTGCGTCGCGAAGCGGAAATCGCCCTCGACGTTCATAATCTCGTGGTTGCCGTGCATTGTGATGATGCTGCCGCCGCACCGCGCCGCCTCGCGCTTCAGCTTCTCGAGGAAGTAGAGGATCTTGAGCTCGTCGCCGCCGCGGTCGAGGACGTCGCCGATCTGGACCACGGTGGCGGAGCCGCCGGTGTAGCGGTCCGCAGCGTCGATGAGGCCGGCGAGACGCAGCGCTTCCTTGGACTTCTCGAGGTCGCCGTGGAGGTCGCCGATAGCCACCAGGCGCGGCGGCGAGAGGAGGCGCGTCGGGAGAGGCGGAGGCGACGGCGGTGGCGGTGGCGGAGGTAGGAAGAGGCCGCCGCTGACTGAGAAGTCAACGAAGGTGTCGACGAATGATGATAGGATATTGGGAATGTGTTTGCAAAACGATTCTTCCCCTTCCATTGTTGCTGCGATGTGGTTTTTCAATGCCACTCTCAATTCTCAAATCAAATTCTCGCTGCGGAAAAACACAATTGCTTGCGTGACGGTTTGTGTGTTATGCATCAGAGGTTGCAGTATGGAAAGAGATTTGAAGTCGTTGTCTTGTGTGGCCTCGTGTAGAAATCGTTTTCCTATCGCCTTTCAGGTCTTTCCCTCCTGTCTTTGAAGGATGCAGTAAATCAAATTTCTGGGTTGGTTAGTTATATGTAAATAATTATATAAATTTAGTTGCTTAAATCACTTTTAAGTAATAAATACCTGATTTTGGCTTCGGTCTTGAAATTTTCTTGCATGTTAAAGTCATTATAAATTTTATTTTATTTATCAAATGCAAAACAAACAAAAATATTAACAAATACCCCAAAAAATGCAAAAAAAATAAATAAATTAGGAATTTGGTCTGGAACATAATTATTTATTAAAAATTCAAAATTTATTTAAGTCAATTTAAATATTTATCAATTTATTTACAAAAGTTCTTTAATTTTTGAATTTAATAATCACTTATTAATCTTCTATTTATGATATTTATTAATTTTTATTAAAAATTATACTATTAATATATCATTAAATTTTGGTTTTAGAAATTTATTAATTACTCGGTTTGCCGTAAATTCGTGATGTGTACTTTGTTTATGCTCAATACTAGTTAGTATAGTAATAATTTAATTTCCTATATAATTTAATTATATTTGATTGATATAACTTAAGTTGCTATTTAATTATATTTGCTAAAAAAAAAAAAAAAAGTAAGATAAGATGATACTAGGTAACTTATAATGAAAAAATATCAAGTGATATGGTATAATTTACATCAAGTATTATATCATTTAATAACTTTTTAAATAAATAATTTTATTTGAAAATCATCAATTAAATTGAAAGTTCATTTCACGTAAATTATGTCTATCAAATTTTATAAAATTTAAACACCAATAAGAAGGTCATTAAATGAGTCAAATTTTAATACATATTGAAAAATATATATTATAATGATTTTGATTTATATAAATGAGATATTAAATTATATTTGATATTTTTTTTATTTATAGGAATCAAATACGATATCATGTAGAATTTACAATACCCATGTATCTGCTCAACTAATCGAGTTAGACTCCTTAGTATAACTTATATTTAATTGATAAAAAATTTGATAGATACAATAAATGTTTGTTTTATAGATAAGTTAAATGTGAATAGATTTCATTTCAAAGCTTGGGAATGTAGCTTTTGAATTAAAGTAGTTTTGAGTTCAATGAAAAGTGTAAACCCAGGTTGAAAAAATCAATCCAAATGTAATTATAATCTATATACAATGAATTTTCAATCTAGTGAAAAATTTTGATATAAAATTATTCATTTAAAAATTATTGAATGATATAGCAGTTGGTATAAATTAAACCGGTATTATTTAACCTATCCTTGAATAAAAAAAATATTTAACTAATATGCAATGTAAAATAACCCATTGAAACATATATTTTATTGTTTTTAATCCGTTTTGTTTTTCAATATTGTTGAATGTAGTGTAAAGCTCGTATATAAAATTTATTAGTTTTTTTTTTAAAGGAAAAATTTGACTTTTCTTTGTTTTTTGTTTTCAAACAAGTTTTGTTGTGAGCTGGGTTATTCCTATTTTTTTTTTTTATGAATAAAGAAATTAAAAAATGACATTAAGACCTACAAAAGAGAGTGTTTGAGGCATCAGTAATTAAGTAATTCGAAACTGAAGCTAGACAAGAATTTAATAAAATAAACAGGGAGGAGAATTTGACTCATGACCTAATAAGAATGTCTGCCATAACATTTTCTTGCCTAAGCGTATGCTTGAAACTAATATTTCAAGGTAGTTGTATGTAACCACGAATGGTCAAAACCACACTTGCATGAGGATGAACAGCGTCGAGGCCCTCAATGATGAATTTTAGAGAAGTGGTGGAATCCGTCTTACAAATAACATTAGAGAAACCTTTTGTGTGGACAAGTTTAATGCCATGGAAAATAGCACACAACTCAGCGGTGGTGTTTGAAGTAAAACCACAACTGCCTATATAACCCATGATCCAATTGCCTGCAAAATCTCGTAGAATGCCACCAAAACTTGACAAGTCAAGATTACCAAAGGAACTATCGTCCATATTAATCTTGATGTAGTTTTGCGGAGGAGATTCCCAGTTAACTAGTTATGCATATACCAGTCTGGCCAAATTATATCGTTAAAAACCACTTCATTCCTTGCATGCCAAATCATCCAGTAAGTGGTGTCGAATAAGAGTTGAAAATTTCCTTGAATGTTACTTTTGAGACAATATGCAGCATCATCAACGAAGAAATCAAGATCATACTGCAATTGGATGTATTGCCACACCTTATATGCATAGGGACAATCGTGAAGGATGTGAATCCATGTTTCATTGGCATCTCCACACTTGCAACAAGTAGAATCAGTAGTAATATGCCGCATGAAGTAGAAAGAGTCAGTAGGAAGACTCCCTCTATATGTGAGATAAATAAAGTGTTTAATATTTTTGGGTAGCTTGGACTTTCCCACCCACGACTAGAACTCAACACAGGTAAGATGAAAAGCAGGCTCTCGGCTCAACCACGTATAAGCGAACTTGGTATCATACTTTCCCGAGCTAAATGCACTCCACCTAATAGTATATGGCATATAAGGATTAAGAAACAAGTACGGAAGGGTGTTCTGAATGTTTTGGGGCAAGGTTGTAGTAAGGATGTCAAAGTGTCAATAGCCATCAAAATAGACATCCTTAACGCGTAATTGCATGTCCCTCTCATGGACCTCATCCACCATGTCATACAATGGTCCCTCCTCTAACCAAGAATCAAACCAAAAGGAGCAATCCTCGTCCCCAATCCTGAACGTGAAACCTTGCTTGAGATGAGATAAAGCTTTCATGATAGAGGACCAAACATACGATGGAATTCTTAAGGTGAAGAATATTCTTTTAGCCAATATATTTTGTATATAACAAGCGAACCCATAACTTATCTTTGCCGTGCAAAAGATCCTACACATGCTTGCCAAGTAGGGAAATGTTAGCTTGGTGGCATCGACGAATGCCCAAACCTCATTTGGCACGAGTTTTAGAAATCGTAAACCAATCTACCCAATGATTATGATTCCCTCCCCAGATGAAACACCTTAACCTATAGTCAATTTTATTGCAAATTCCCTTGGAATCCATAGATTTTGCATAAAGTAGGAGAAGATAATATATATAATTGATATAACCAAAGTTACTTTTCCAACAATTTTGATTGCGAGTGCGAGTAGGAGCTCTCACTTATTCCTATTGTAATTGGAGTTTTTTTTAGTTTAATATTCATGCTAATAATATAAAGTAAATTTCATTAACAACGTTATTGTTTCGTTAATTTTTCAATTTTCATTTATCTAACACAATAATTTGTTTCTTACAGAGATAATAAGTTTATTATCTATAATTTTTTATATTGTTATATTTTCAATATGTTAAAGGTCATTGCAAAAATACGGTAATTTGGATTTAAAAAGACTAAAGAATCTTTAGCAAGCATTTCATTCATGAATGCCACAAGCAATTAATTTAGTCATAGACCAAGCGAAAATGCTACGAACAAAAAATAATTATTAAATATACGTTAATATATATTTTTTGTCCTAATATTGAAAAGTTTAATTTTAGTCTTTATAAAAAAATTTCTCTATTTTTAGTCCCTGTATTTTTTGTCTAATATAATTTGGGGTTATGGTATTTTTTTTGGATTCATTAAATTCCTCTTGACATCGATGTTGGGGTTTTAACTTTTTGGAAAATGAAGATGAAAGGTTATTGACAATGGTAAATCTGAGTTTTAATATGATGTTTGAAATTGATTATAACTTGTGAGGTTAATGATATAATTTTTTGATTTTGAGGGATAAAAAAATCAATTAGGAACTAAAAATAATATGTCACTATAAGGGATTGATGAACCAAAATAAAAAATAAAACATAAAAAATTAAAATCATAGAGGTGAAATATGTAAAGTGAAAGATCTAATAAATAAAATAAAAGTATAAAAAATAAAGTGTGGGTATTTAAAAAAAAGTGTATCAAACATATAAATTTGATTATCTTAACTAAATTTCAAATAAAAAAGTAACGCATTAAAAAATATATGAACAAAAATAGATGAAATTTTTTATGGGAAGTAAAATTAAAATTTTTAATATTTATAGGAAAAAAACATATATTAACCTTGTATGGTCTGATTTCATAGTCATCCAAGAAGGTAAATTCATGAAATTCAACAAACAAAACAAAATCAAGAACGAGGGTCTTCCAAATCATTTTACCACTGAAGTACATGAACATTATGCGGGGCTTGAGGGCCAAATTTGATTTAACTAAAAATAATAATAATAATAATATATATATATATATATATATATATATATATATATATATTTTTTTTTATGATAATAATTTATCAAAATATTATATTTTTTATTTATCATTATCATAAGATAAACTAAAAGTTTAAGATTTAAGATTATGGATATTAAATTTAATTACCAAAACTTTTATGAATTTATAATAAAAATTGATAAATTTAAAATATTTAGATAAATATTCTATTATTATATTTCAAAAATCTAATAAATTAAATTGAATTATGCTAGTTACTAAATGATAGTCCTGAATCATAAAAAAATAATATTTTTAATTTGTTCAAAATTAAAAAAATAATGTTGTTATACATTAAAAATACACTTTGATAGACAATAAGTGTTTAAATCCATATGTATTTAATTCAATACACACATAAAAATATTACATTAAAGTATCAATACACCAAAAATATAAAAGATAATTGAAAAAAAAATACAAATAAGTTATATGAAAGAGAAAATATTTGTTAATATATTTAAAACTTTAATAAATCTATCTATTATATAATATTCATAATTAAGCTTAACAGTTAACAAGTTAACAAGATGTTAATACAAATTTTAATCATTTAATGATTTATAACAAATAAAAAATTATAAATAAATTAAATTATTAAAAAAATAATAAAATAATATAAATGTAATTATTTATAACTTTTAAAATTATAACTGATAAAATAAAAATACTAACAACAAATAAATTATATTCAAATATTTTATAAAAAAAAAAAAATCTAGAATATTAATATAACTATTTTAAAAATATTTATATAAAAAGTAGTAAAATATCATTATTTTCTCCAGAAAAAAATATTATTTTTTCAATAATAACTATTAAATAAAAAAAATTAAATTACACTTAAATATATTTATCTAATTAAAAAATATAATTAATTATTATAATATTTATTTAATATTTTATTATTTTAATATATATATATATATATACTAAAAAAAATTTTTAAAAAAAAATACAAAAAGTCAGGGCGGCCATGGCATTTTAGAGTGCAATTATTGTCATTCAATTCGATTGGTGAGTGCGTTGTGGTGGATAGAACAGCGTGGTACGTACCGAAGCTTCGTTTGGGTTTGTGAGGACCATGATGAACCTACCATGCATGATGCATGGCCATTTATTTCTGTGTTTGAAAGAATACTTCAATTTAATTTGTTTCACGTAATCATATTTCATACCTGATAGGAACTATTGGATACATTACTTTAGTAATACAGCAAGCTATATATTTAAACCTTTGGTTTGGTTGTGAGAAAATAAATGAAAAAAAAGGAAATAGGTGAGAAAAAAAAAAGGAAAAAAAACCAAAATAGAGATGAAAGAAAAATCAAATCAAATTAAAATTATTTGGCAGATACAAATAAATAAAATAATGTTAAATAAAAATATTATATATATATATATATATATATATTATGTTTGTAAATGATACACCGAAAAAAGAGATAAAAATGAATTGAATTATGAGGCAAATTCAACTCTCATTGGAAAAAGTAAGATGGAGATTTGTTGACAAATGTTCATTTGGTTAACTAATTATGTTAATGTGACTTTTTTTTTATATTTTATAAATATTGAACTATTTAATTTTTTTTATATAAATATCTTTAACTCAAATTTCATTTTAAATAAAAATTATAAAAAATAATTCAAGTACTATCTTAATAATACTTTTTTTTATGAATAAAGAAATTAAAAAAAAATGACACTAAGGCCTACAAAAGAGAGTGCTTGAAGTATCAGCAACTAAGTAATTCGAAGCTGAAGCTGAAGCTGAACAAGAATTTAATAAAATAAACGGGAGGAGGATTTGACTCCTGACTTAACAAGAATGTCTGTCCCATGTTATCTTAATAATACTTTTAAATATTAGTAAAAACAATAAAACTATGAATAATGACATTATTAGTTAAATTTAAACTCTCTTTTTAACACGTCACGTGTTTAATAAAATATCTTAATGATGTCAAAAAAATAATACAGTATATCTTAATAATACTTTGTTTGTCATTAGAATAGGGTCAAACAAATATTTTAGTCAAATCTCTCATGTAAACATACAGAATTTTTTAACCTTTACTTCTTTCTTCTCAGTACAATGATGTCTCATCGAGTCGCTAAACCCGCTGACACATCTGCAGTGGGTTAAATGAAGTTGGTGGGAGTTGGACGTCACTCAAAATCAAATAGTTTTATACTACTATTTATTCCTCAACTTGCCTTTTCTTTTTATTGTTGCTGTATAAATTAAATTAACTATTTTTTTAATCATGATATAATATAAGTAGTTGAATCTTATGGGAAAATAATACTATTTTTTGGAGTAGTACTACCTACTAATTGCTGCGGTATTTATTTTTCTTTCTATGCAAAACGACAAACTGGTGATAATTTAAGGTGGTCATTGAACTTACGTAGCTCGTAGAGCACCGCGAAGGGTTTTCCAATTTTTGTTGTGCTCATTAATGGAAGCATCACTCACCATCACGTGGTGGATTGCATAAAGGAGTGTTGGTGTTCAAAAGGGATATTGCCACAGTGAGGCGGTGAGGGGCAAGGATACACCTACTCGCCGGTGTACTGATAGTAAAATGTGTCTGTGTTCACCTACCTCCAAACTCCAAACCTGCTGCAACTGCAATAGTAAACTCTCTCAAAAAAATACGTAGCAACTAGTATACTTTATTTTTTTTTATGTGTTAATTATAATAAAATAAATAAATTTAAATCACTTTACACTGAGAGCAACTGCGAAGTGCAAAATACTACTACTACTTCTAGTTATCGTCCCAATCCTATATATAAACAGCAATTTTACTTCTTTTTTTTTTAAACAACAAAACTTCTTTTTTGATTAAAATTTATAACATAATTAGATGTAATCAATCAATTTTTTTAATCTTGTTAATAAATTATATGCTGCTTACCCAAGAGGTATTAATAGTATTAGTGTGAAGCTGAGATTGATCCAAAGGTTAAACGGTGGCAGGTTGCCATAAATGATACTACGGTAACACGGCTAATATGGACCACGGCAATAAGCGATTCATGGTGTGGCACATCATCAGTGATTGAACCATAATGTTTTTTGTTTTTTACTTTGTTTTTTTCTTTAAATTTTTCGTTGCGTATATGTCAATGCTTTCTGCAACCCAACCCATAACAAAAACTTTTACACTCAGTCTTTTTCCTTGATCAGACTCTTCTTCAGACTTTAAACTTTTTCATCAACTCGCATCCCATGTGACCCGTAAATGCAACACGAGGTGTTAAATAGTCAATATTTTATTGCATACCTCTGGTTCTATGAGGTGGATGAAATAGCAGAGTGCAATAGACACTACACTACGTGGGAGCAAATTAAGTTGAAGGTGAAGTTTCTCGAGTCGGGGGGGCGCGCACACACGCGCAAAAACATGTCCTTAGCATCTTCAACTTGGATAACATCCCTCTCATGTTCATTTCCTGAGAGACAAGCCTCAGGGGACACGTTCATCGCAGCTCTGCCTCAATGGCTCAGATTTATTTTCCTCTCACCTTGTCCTCAGAGAGCTATGTTGTCTTTCGTCGATGTCGTGCTCCTCTTGTTTCTCTTCGTCTTTGCTGTTACCAAGCTCTGGAGAAGGTTCACTTTCACATCCCATGGCGGTTCCCCCACCAACCTCGACGAACCACTCATCAGAAATAACAGATCCATTTTCTTAACAACTATGTGGTTTAAGCTAACCTTAGCTGTGGTAATTGTGTTGACTACACTTTACACGGTTGGTAGCGTTCTTGCTTTTAGCAGCTCCTCCGAGGTGCCGTGGAAGCAAGTTGATGAGGTGTTTTGGTTAGTCCAGGCCATAACACACGCGGTGCTTGTCGTCTTAATCATTCACGAGAGAAGATTTAAAGCTCTTACGCACCCTCTGTCGGTTAGAGTTTACTGGATTGCGAATTTCTTTGTTATTTCGCTGTTAACTGTTTCCGCGATTATACGTTTGGTCTCGGTGGACGTGGATGGGACCATAAGCAGCTTCAAGGTGGATGACGTGGTCGCTTTCATTTCACTCCCTCTGTCGTTATTTCTTCTTTTTGTCGCGGTTAAAGGATCCACCGGCATTGTTTTTCCGACAGAGGAAACACAGGCACTTGTTGATGAGGAAACTGAGTTATACGATGGTGGTGAGACGAAATCCGACGTTACTGGCTTCGCTTCAGCTTCTATATCGTCCAAGTTATTTTTGACTTGGATAAACCCCTTGTTGCGTAAAGGGTACGAGTCCGCGCTGAAGATCGATGAGATTCCAACACTTTCTTCGGAGTTTAGAGCTGAGAGTCTGTCATCTATTTTTGAAACAAAGTGGCCTAAATCAAACGAGAGGTCGAAGCATCCGGTTAGCATCACTTTGCTTCGGTGCTTTTGGAAGCAGTTAGCCTTCAATGCCTTTCTTGCAATTATTAGACTCTGTGTAATGTTTGTGGGGCCGGTTCTCATACAGAGTTTTATTGATTACACATCAGGGAAGAGAACCTCTGTATACGAAGGATACTACCTCGTGTTGATTCTTCTAGTTGCAAAGTTCATTGAAGTGTTGGCCACTCATCATTCAAACTATGAAGCTCAGAAGATTGGGACGCTTTTACGGTCCACTCTTATCCCTTCTTTGTATAAAAAGGGGTTAATGCTATCATTCTCTGCTCGCCAGGATCATGGAGTAGGGACCATTGTGAATTACATGGCTGTTGATACCCAGCAACTCTCTGACATGATGATGCAGTTAAATGCTGTGTGGACAACGCCACTTCAAGTTGTCATTGGCTTGTTTCTGCTTTACAATGGTCTAGGTGCCTCAACGGTCTCGGCGTTTCTTGGTCTTCTTTGTGTTTTAGTGTTTGCTGTGATTGGTACCCGTAGGAACAATCGCTTCCAATATAGTGTGATGAGGAACCGTGACTCCAGGATGAAAGCTGTGAATGAGATGCTTAATTACATGCGTGTCATCAAGTTCCAGGCCTGGGAGGAGCATTTCAACCAGAGAATTATGGGATTCCGTGAGACCGAGTATGGCTGGCTATCCAAGTTGATGTTCACAATTTGTGGCAACATTGTTGTGATGTGGAGCACGCCGCTGTTGGTGTCAACTCTCACATTTGGTACTGCTGTTTTGCTGGGAGTTCAACTTGATGCGGCCACGGTCTTCACCACAACAACTGTGTTCAAGATACTGCAGGAGCCTATTAGGACATTCCCACAGTCTATGATAGCTCTCTCACAAGCAATGATATCACTGGAGAGGTTGAACAAGTTCATGTCAAGCAGGGAATTGTTGGATGATTCAGTTGAGAGAGCAGAAGGCTGTGCTGGACAAACCGCAGTGGAAATCATTGATGGGACTTTTAGTTGGGATGATGATAACATGCAGCAGGACTTGAAAAATATTAACTTGGCGATTAAAAAGGGAGAGCTTACAGCAATTGTTGGGACTGTAGGGTCAGGCAAGTCCTCTCTCCTCGCATCAATTCTTGGAGAGATGCGTAAGATTTCTGGAAAGGTATAATATGATTTTCTGCTCCAGAATTTAGAACTACTCTTTATTCAAGGATGTTTATAGTTGAGTCTGATTATAATAATTATATTTTTTTCTGCTCTGAAAGGTTCGTGTTTGTGGGAGTGTTGCCTATGTTGCACAAACATCTTGGATTCAGAATGGGACCATTGAAGAAAACATTCTCTTTGGTTTACCAATGGATAGACGGAAGTACAGTGAAGTTATCAGGGTGTGTTGTTTGGAAAAAGATTTGGAAATGATGGATTATGGGGATCAGACGGAAATTGGAGAACGTGGTATCAACTTGAGTGGAGGCCAGAAGCAGCGTATACAACTTGCCAGGGCTGTTTATCAAGACTGTGATATATATCTTCTTGATGATGTCTTTAGTGCTGTTGATGCTCATACTGGTTCTGAAATATTTAAGGTGATTGATTATTCTCAAAGTTAAATAAAGAGTCCTACTCTGTTGCCGCATTATGTTTAGGAGCACAATCTGTTATTTTTATACAGGAATGCGTGCGGGGAGCTCTAAAAGGCAAGACCATTATTCTTGTAACACACCAAGTAGACTTCCTACATAATGTGGATCAAATATTAGTAAGTCTCTTTTTTTCTCATGTTGTTATGCTTCATCTGTTTTAATCTTTAATTGATTTTATTTGGAGAATAATTCAAATACTTTTGTATGTTCTTGCTAAATTAAGGTGACAAGGGACGGTAATGTAGTCCAATCGGGGAAGTACGATGATTTATTAGATTCTGGAATGGATTTTAAAGCTCTGGTAGTTGCACATGATACCTCCATGGAACTAGTAGAGCAGGGTCAGGTTGAGGTCATGCCTAGTGAAAATTTGAACAAACCAATGAAATCTCCAGAGGCAAAAAATTCTGGTGAAAGCAATTCTCTTGACCGGCCTGCAGGGTCAAGCAAGAAAAGTTCAAAACTCATCAAAGAAGAAGAGAGGGAAACCGGCAAAGTGAACTTAAATATCTATAAAATCTACTGCACTGAGGCTTTTGGGTGGTGGGGCATTACAGTAGTAGTGGTTCTTACTTTGTTATGGCAAGCATCTATGATGGCAAGTGATTACTGGCTGGCATATGAAACCTCAGAAGAACGTGCTCAAGTGTTTAACCCTTCTATGTTCATTTCCATCTATGCAATTATTACTGTTGTTTCAGTTATTTTGGTAGTGATAAGATCATACTTCTTTACACTCTTGGGGCTGAAGACAGCTCAAATTTTCTTCACACAAATTCTTCGTAGCATCTTGCATGCACCCATGTCTTTCTTCGACACTACGCCATCTGGGAGAATTCTAAGTAGGGTAAGAACTTTGGTGGCCAAGTATGTTGTGTTAAACATTCATTATATGCAAGAGTCTAATCCTTATTGATATAAACTCTTGTATTTCATATGTTAATCACACACACCTACAATGACTTGTTTTTCTTTCTTAACTTCTACAGGCATCCACTGATCAGTCAAATGTTGATATCATTCTCCCCTTGTTCATGGGAATAGTTATTGCCATGTACATTACAGTGCTCAGCATCTTGATCATCACCTGTCAAAATTCTTGGCCAACAGTGTTTTTGATAATTCCTCTTGTTTGGTTGAATATATGGTACCGGGTATGAATTTTATTACGCTGATTGTCAAATGCTTTGCCTTTCTTTGATTGCCATTGCCAATGTGTAAAACCTGAAAGTTCGTTTCATCTAGTAACATCAATAAATGGATTTATACTATAACTTCCAATTATGTTGAAGCTATTTCCAGAGTTTTCGATTCAAATGGTTGTGTTTTATAATGCAGAGAAGAATAATCACAGCACTCACTTGTTTGAAAATTAAATATGGATTATATACTTTATGTTAATGATTTCTATGTTTTGTTTCTCTTTTATGGTCTTTCAGGGTTACTATCTTGCAACATCTCGTGAATTAACTCGCTTAGATTCAATTACCAAAGCACCAGTTATTCATCACTTCTCTGAAAGCATTGCAGGGGTCATGACAATTCGTGCATTCAGAAAGCAAAATAATTTTTGTGAAGAAAATCTCAAACGTGTGAATGCTAATTTGCGTATGGATTTCCACAACTATAGTTCTAATGTGTGGTTGGGAATACGCTTAGAGTTGCTTGGAAGCTTTGTCTTATGCACTTCTGCAATGTTCATGATCATCTTACCCAGCAGTATCATAAAGCCAGGTAAACTGCCACTAAAAGGAATTCTAAACTTGTGTCTATAAATTAGTTACTCATTTTGTATTAACATGGTAAACTGACTGGGTTGTCTGCGTGATGTAGAAAATGTTGGTTTATCTCTCTCTTATGGGTTGTCCTTAAACGGTGCCTTGTTCTTTTCTGTAATCATGAGTTGTTTCATCGAAAACAAGTTGGTGTCTGTTGAGAGGATAAAGCAATTTACAAATATTCCATCGGAACCAGCGTGGAATATGAAGGATCATCTGCCTCCTTCAAATTGGCCAGCTCAAGGCAATGTAGATATCAAAGACTTGCAGGTAACAAATTGATTATTTTACATTTCTATTGGTTAAAGCCAGCATCCCTAGCACTATTTCCTAATGTTGTTGCTGAGTTTTCCTATATCAATATGCCATTGAACAGCAATGTTCTGATTATCTGAGCTTGTTTTTAACAGGTCAGATATCGATCAAACACTCCTTTGGTTCTTAAAGGCATTACTTTAAGCATTAATGGAGGTGAAAAGGTTGGTGTTGTGGGACGAACTGGGAGCGGAAAGTCAACTTTGATTCAAGTATTCTTCAGGCTGGTGGAACCTTCCGGAGGGAAAATAATAATTGATAGTATTGACATATCAGCCTTGGGGCTTCATGATCTTAGATCACGGTTTGGTATCATTCCTCAGGAGCCTGTCCTTTTTGAAGGAACTGTCAGAAGCAACATCGATCCAATTGGATTGTATACCGATGATGAAATATGGAAAGTAAGTAATAATTCACCTAATGAAATCCATTTACTTATTGCTTGATGAAGATTTTCAATCCATGAGTGTAATGAATGACCTTTTATTGCTCTAGAGCTTGGAACGGTGTCAACTAAAAGAGGCTGTTGCTGCTAAGCCTGAAAAACTGAACTCTTTAGGTAAGAGACTTTTACCATATATTTCTTTGAGCTGCTACTTTGGTTTAATGATTTTACTAATAAGAATAATGTTTTTTGGACTTTGAAGTGGTGGATAGTGGAGAGAACTGGAGTGTGGGGCAAAGACAATTGCTTTGTCTAGGAAGGGTTATGCTTAAGAAAAGTCGACTCTTGTTTATGGATGAGGCAACTGCTTCTGTTGATTCTCAAACCGATGGTGTGGTTCAGAAGATCATTAGAGAGGACTTTGCAACATGTACCATCATTAGCATTGCTCACAGAATACCCACAGTCATGGACTGTGACAGAGTTTTAGTAATAGATGCAGGTATATATGATATTATTATTCTCTTTGCGTTGTTCATTAAATGATCATCGTGGTCCTAAACTATGCTGTTGTTGTTGTCTTTGTATTAGGGCGAGCCAAAGAATATGATAAGCCCTCCAACTTGCTTCAGAGGCAATCTCTCTTTGGGGCATTAGTTCAAGAGTATGCAAATCGCTCCACTGGACTATAAGAATCGCTCGTGCTCTTTCTGATATGTCTGTGTTGGGATTTTGGCCTAATATATATATTTTTTTATATAGATCTTGTTAACCAGTGTTCTATTTTTTATACGCTACCTTTATTTTTTTTAAGGTAATTAGCAAACTTAATACCTGGTTGTTCGAATACAACCTCTTTATCTTGAACTTATATTAGATTGGAGGGGTTGTGATTTGTGAAGCCTAATAAATGACTGCTAAGTCAGTTATTTAATTTCATGAACTCAGCCAATTCCAGGAATTCAGCTTTGCACCTGTTGTCTATAGTTCTTGTACCTATCCTTACCAATTTTAACGCGAATCTTTAACATTTTCTCAAACATACGAATAAGGGGAGAATTTTTTTTAAAAAATCATCCAATTTATTTTTTGTCTTCATTTTTATAGTGATTAAACTATTTAACTTGTCTTAAACTCAAATTTGAAAAAAATGTCTTTTTATTATTACAAATACATACTGGCTGATAATTTATTCTCTGCAAAACTACAAACAAATGATTTTGATTCTTTAAGGTAGTCGCTGAACTTACGTAGCTTAATTAATATATTTCGCCACCACGTGTTGCATAAAGGGATGCTTAAAAGGGCTATTCTGATTTTTTCTTTTTTTCTTTTTTGAAAAAAAAAAAGGTAATAGTTTAATTAATACACAGATTCTGATACAGCATACAGCAGGGGCTACTCTGATATATTCTGATTCTGATACAGCTTTTCGCTACCTCTCCTTACATCACATTCACTCTTTTTCATTCTTCACTTGAGACATACTCAATGTTTTTCTTCCAAAAAAAATAAAATAAAAGACTCAATGTTTTTGTTCCTACTCACATTAACGAATAAGGAATAAGACTAAAAAAAATATAACTTTCATTTATTTTTAATTAATAATGAAAATGTATGCAAACGAATGTGTTATTAGCATTTTCTTATTTATTTTCAAGATTAATATTACAAATTTGTCTCGCTTTTCCTTTTTTTAGCTGTACACAGTCTTTGATATGTCTCTAGTTTTTATATAACAAATAAATAAAGAAATTAAGACTAATAAAAATAAATTAATTAATCTTAATAAATAATGTTGTAAAGTTATTTTTTATTTAAAAATGTCCACAAAATAAAATAGTTTAATTTTAATGAATAAAATAGTCTAATTTTCTCTCTAAACTTAATTTTTATATATATATATTTCTTTTTTTACTCATATTTAATACAAACTTAAATCAGATTGATTTATACAAGTAACACTCGTTGTATTAAAAAGAATAAGTAAATGTTTCATTAATAAATTTTATAATAAATTAAGAAAATAGAAAAAGTAAATATATTAACTAATACATTTTTTTTAAATTATATTTTTTTACAGCTAAAAAATGTATATTAATACATAAAGAAATGTATCTATATCTTTTTATAACTAGGAAAAAAAGATTGCAGCCGTTTGTCTTCTATACAGAGGACTATGGGAGAAGTTAGTAATTAATAATTCAAAAATTTTAGATGTTACAAAAAGGGAAAAACACTACTACTCCAAATTATATGTCTTGATTAGTTCCTGTTCCTTTTTTTTTTTTTTGGAAGTTATTTAATTTGTTCATTAACTAACAAAAAGTCACTACATTGCATTGTACAAATTCATGCATCATGTTACAGAAGGCAGCAGCTTTCTTAATAATTCAGTATTAAATAGCTCTGTTTCTCAGAGATGCATGAAGTAGCAGAGTGAGGTCGAAGTTAAAGATGAAGTTTGCTCACACAAACATGTCCTTCGCATCTTCAGCTTGCTTAACATCATTCTCATGCGCATTTCCTGAGAAAAAAACCTCAGGGGACACGTTCATCTCAACTCTGCTTCAATGGCTAGAGTTTATTTTCCTCTCACCTTGTCCTCAAAGAGCTATATTGTCTTTCGTCGATGTCGTGCTCCTCTTGTTTCTCTTCGTCTTTGCTGTCACCAAGCTCTGGAAAAAGTCCACCTTCAATGTCGCTTCCTCAACCGACCTTAACAAACCACTCATCACAAACAACAGACCCATTTTCTCAACAACTACGCAGTTTAAGCTAACCTTAACTGTAGCGGTTGTTTTGACTGTACTCTACACTGTTGCTTACGTTCTTGCGTTTAGCAGTTCCTCTGAGGTACCGTGGAAGCAAGTTGACGAGGTGTTTTGGTTAGTCCAGGCCATAACACATGCGGGGATTGCAGTCTTTATCGTCCACGAGAAAAGATTTAAAGCTGTTACACACCCTGTTTCGGTTCGAGTTTATTGGATTGCGAATTTCATTGTTATGTCTCTGTTCACTGTTTCTGCGGTTATACGTTTGGTCTCCGTTGTGGACGTGGATGGAACCAAGGTGGACGAGGTGGTCTCTTTCATTTCATTCCCTCTGTCGTTATTTCTTGCTTTCGTGGCGGTTAAGGGATCCACTGGCATTGTTTTGTCAGAAGAAAGTCAAGAAACACAACTGAGTGAATCCGAGGTTACTGGCTATGCCTCAGCTTCTCTGTTATCCAAGGCGTTTTGGTTCTGGATAAACCCCTTGTTGCGTAAAGGGTACAAGTCCGCGCTGAAGCTTGATGAGATTCCAACGCTTTCTCCAGAGCACAGAGCTGAGAGAATGTCAACTATTTTTGAATCAAAATGGCCTAAATCAAACGAGAGGTCGAAGCATCCGGTTAGCATCACTTTGCTTCGGTGCTTTTGGAAGGAGTTAGCCTTCACTGCCTTCCTTGCAATCATTAGGCTCTGCGTCATGTTTGTGGGGCCGGTTCTCATACAGAGTTTTATTGATTACACATCAGGGAAGAGAACCTCCGTATACGAAGGATACTACCTCGTGTTGGTTCTTCTTATTTCAAAGTTCATTGAAGTGTTGAGTATTCATCATTTCAACTTCCAAGCTCAGAAGGTTGGGATGCTTATAAGGTGCACGCTTATCCCTTCTTTGTATAGGAAGGGACTAAAGCTATCGTTCTCTGCTCGGCAGGATCACGGGGTTGGGACCATTGTGAATTACATGGCCGTTGATACACAGCAACTCTCTGACATGATGCTTCTGTTAAATTCTGTGTGGACAACGCCACTTCAAGTTGTCATTGGTCTTGTTCTGCTTTACAATTGTTTAGGTGCCTCAGTGGTCACGGCGTTTCTTGGTCTTCTTGGTGTTTTTTTCTATTCTGTGATTGGTAACCGTAGGAACAACAACTTCCAACACAATGTGATGATCAACCGCGACTCCAGAATGAAAGCTGTGAATGAGATGCTTAATTACATGCGTGTCATCAAGTTCCAGGCCTGGGAGGAGCATTTCAACCAGAGAATTATGGGATTCCGCGAGACCGAGTATGTGTGGCTCTCCAAGTTGATGTTCTCAATTTGTGGCACTATTGTTATGATGTGGAGCACGCCTTTGTTGGTGTCAACTCTCACATTTGGTACTGCTATTTTGCTGGGAGTTCAACTTGATGCGGCCACGGTCTTCACCACAACAACTGTGTTCAAGATATTGCAAGAGCCTATTCGGACATTCCCACAGTCTATGATATCGCTCTCACAAGCAATGATATCACTGGAGAGGTTAGACAAGTTCATGTCGAGCAGGGAATTGTTGGATGATTCAGTCGAGAGAGCAGAAGGCTGTGCTGGACAAACAGCAGTGGAAATCATAGATGGGACTTTTAGTTGGGATGATGATAACACGCAGCAGGACTTGAAAAATATTAACTTGGAGATCAATAAGGGGGAGCTTACAGCAATTGTTGGGACTGTAGGGTCAGGAAAGTCATCTCTCCTTGCATCAATTCTTGGAGAGATGTGCAGGATTTCTGGAAAGGTATAGTTTCTGGTTCATAATTAGAACTATTTATTTATTTAAGGATGTTTACAGTTGAGTCTGATTACAATGATTATATATTTATGTGACAGGTTCGGGTTTGTGGGAGTGTTGCTTATGTTGCACAAACATCTTGGATTCAGAATGGAACTATTGAAGAAAACATTCTCTTTAGTTTACCAATGAACAGACAGAGGTACAATGAAGCTATAAGGGTTTGTTGTTTGGAGAAAGATTTGGAAATGATGGATGATGGGGATCAGACAGAAATTGGAGAGCGTGGTATCAATCTGAGTGGAGGCCAGAAGCAGCGTATACAACTTGCCAGGGCTGTATATCAAGACTCTGATGTATATCTTCTTGATGATGTCTTCAGTGCTGTTGATGCTCATACTGGTTCTGAAATATTTAAGGTCATTATTCTCAAAGTTAGAGTCCTACTCTGCATTATGTTTACGAGCATAATCTATGATTTTTAACGTTTGTCGTATGTCTTTTATATAGGAATGCGTGAGGGGAGCTCTAAAAGGCAAGACCAGTATTCTTGTAACACATCAAGTAGATTTCCTATATAATGTGGATCAAATATTAGTAAGTCATTTTTGCTCATGTTGTTATGCTTCAGATAATCATGTTTTATTTTTCAAATTAATAATTCGGAGAGTAATGAAAATACTTTTTGTATATTCTTGCTAAAGGTGATGAGGGATGGTATGATAGTCCAATCAGGGAAGTACGATAATCTATTAGATTCTGGAATGGATTTCAAAGCTCTGGTAGTTGCACATGAGACCTCCATGGAACTAGTAGAGCAGGGTCAGGGTGTGGTCATGCCTGGTGAAATTTCTAACAAACCAACAAAATCTTCAGAGGCAATTTCAATTTACAAAGGAACCAATGGTGAAAGCAATTCTCTTGAGCAGCCCAAGTCTAGCAAGAAAAGTTCTAAACTCATCAATGAAGAGGAGAGAGCAACTGGCAAAGTGAGCTTACATATGTATAAACTCTATTGCACTGAGGCTTTCGGATGGTGGGGCATTACAATAGTATTGTTTTTTTCTTTGTTATGGCAAGCGTCTCTGATGGCAAGTGATTATTGGCTGGCATATGAAACTGCAGAAGAACGTGCTCAAATGTTTAACCCTTCTATGTTCTTGTCCATCTATGCTATTATAACTGTTGTTTCAGTTATTTTGGTAGTGATAAGATCATACTTCTTTACACTCTTGGGGCTAAAGACAGCTCAAATTTTCTTCACACAAATTGTTCGTAGCATCTTGCATGCGCCCATGTCTTTCTTTGACACTACGCCATCTGGGAGAATTCTAAGTAGGGTAAGAAATTTGGTGGCCTAGTATATGTTGTGTTAAACATTCATTATATTATATGCAAGAGTCTAATCCTTATTGATATAAACTCTTGTATTTTATATGTTAATCACACACACCTACAATGACTTGTTTTTCTTTCTTAACTTCTACAGGCATCCACTGATCAGACCAATGTTGATGTCCCTCTCCCCATGTACATGGGAATTGTTATTGCCATGTATATTACAGTGCTCAGCGTCTTCATCATCACCTGTCAATATTCTTGGCCAACAGTGTTTTTGATAATTCCTCTTGTTTGGTTGAATATTTGGTACCGGGTATGAGTTTTATTACCTATTACCCTGATTGTCAAATGCTTTGCCTTTCTTTGGATTGCCAATGTGTAAAAACGAAAATTTGTTATATCTAGTAACATGAATAAACGGATTTATACTATAACTTCCATTATGTTGAAGTTATTTACAGAGTTTTCGGTTCAAACTACATGGAATTTTTAATGGCTGTGTTTCATAATGTGGAGAACAGTCACCACTATTCTCACTTGTTTGAAAAATAAAATCCATATTAGTCACTAGTCAGAACTCAGAATGTAATTTGTTCCCAATTGAATATATCTTGTATGCTTTGTTAACGATTTTTGTGTTTTCAGGGTTACTTTATTGTATCGTCTCGGGAATTAACTCGCCTGGATTCAATTACCAAAGCACCAGTTATTCATTACTTCTCTGAAAGCATTGCAGGGGTGATGACAATTCGTGCATTCAGAAAGCAAAGGAATTTTTGTGAAGAAAATCTCAAACGTGTGAATGCTAATTTGCGGATGGATTTCCACAACTATAGTTCTAATGAGTGGTTGGGATTTCGCGTAGAATTGTTTGGAAGCTTTATCTTTTGCGTTTCTGCCATGTTCATGATCATCTTACCCAGCAGTATCATAAAGCCAGGTAAACTGACACTAAAGGAATTCTAAACTTATGTTTATTGTCTATTTATAAATTAGTTACACTTTCTCATTACAATAATGCTTCTTCAAATTACAATTCTTGCATTGTATATATTTTATCTTGGATAATGGTGAGTAACATATTTTGTAAACACATGATATTTATGCATGTCACTACCAAAATCTTATAACCAACTGATTGGGTTGTTCTTCTGCTTGATGTAGAAAATGTTGGTTTATCTCTCTCTTATGGGTTAACCTTAAATAGTCTCTTGTTCTGGGCTGTGTACATGACTTGTTTCATCGAAAATAAAATGGTGTCTGTTGAGAGGATAAAACAGTTCACAAATATTCCATCGGAACCAGCATGGAATATCAAGGATTATCTTCCTCCTTCAAATTGGCCAGGCCAAGGCAATGTAGATATCAAAGACTTGCAGGTAACAAATTGATTATTTTACATTTCTATTGGTTAATGCTACTATCGTTGATTGAATTTTCCATTATTAGTTTGCATTGAAGAATAATACTGTTATGATGATTTGTGCTTCTGGTGAACAGGTCAGATATCGATCAAACACTCCATTGGTTCTCAAAGGCATTACTTTAAGCATTAATGGAGGTGAAAAGGTTGGTGTTGTTGGTCGAACTGGGAGTGGAAAATCAACTTTGATTCAAGTATTCTTCAGGCTGGTGGAACCTTCCGGAGGGAAAATAGTAATCGATAGTATTGACATATCAGCGTTGGGGCTTCATGATCTTAGATCACGGTTTGGTATCATTCCTCAGGAGCCTGTCCTTTTTGAAGGAACCGTCAGAAGCAACATCGATCCAACTGGACAATATACAGATGAAGAGATATGGAAGGTAAGTAAAAGTGTAATGATTTTCAACCAAAATTGAAATCCAATGAAGATTTTCAACCATTAGTCTAATAATTTTTTTGTTGCTGTAGAGCTTGGAACGGTGTCAGTTAAAAGAGGTTGTTGCTGCCAAGCCTGAAAAACTTGAGCATTTAGGTAGAGACTTTTACTACCATTTATATATCTTTGAGGTGTTTGGGTTTAATGATTTTAGTACTAATGTGAAAGTTGTTTGAACTGTTTCAGTGGCGGATAATAGAGAGAATTGGAGTGTGGGGCAGAGACAGTTGCTTTGTCTAGGGAGGGTTATACTAAAGAGAAGCCGGCTGTTGTTTATGGATGAGGCAACTGCTTCTGTTGATTCCCAAACCGATGGTGTAATTCAGAAGATCATTAGAGAGGACTTTGCAGACTGTACCATCATCAGCATTGCTCACAGAATACCCACAGTCATGGACTGTGACAAAGTCTTAGTAGTAGATGCAGGTACAATTAATATTCTCACATATGTGGTTTTCATCAAACTCATTTTTATCGGACTTTAAGTTTAACTTTTAATCCAAATTTATATTTGCAAACTTTAATCCAAACACATACTAAAAATTATGTTGTTGTCGTGTTTGTATCAGGGCGAGCCAAAGAATATGATAAACCCTCCAAGTTGCTTCAGAGGCAATCTCTCTTTGGGGCACTGGTTCAAGAGTATGCCAATCGCTCCACTGGACTATAAGAAATTGAGAATCTGACATCCATGAAAATAAAATGTCTTGGATTTGTTTGATCTTGTGTAGGAAATACATTGAAAGAAAAATTATGTATGGAGGTGCAGTTCAGTACTCCAATACTGTCGTAGTATATTTTTGTAATGTTATTTGCTGATCTTACAATAGTACTTTATTTACAAGTTAGCTTGGCTGGGGAGCCTGGTTTGGATCTAATCTTGTATAATGATCCACCTAACTAGTCCCATTTAATAAATCTCTATGACGAATCAACTTAAATAAGTTTTAGTAACAAGAAAATACCAATTTTTTAATTTAAGTTCTTGAATTTTTTATTTTTTTTTTTATTGTCATGGGTTCTTAATTTTTTTTTTAATTTTGCTTAAGTTCCTCTCAATAACCCCGGATCATATCAACAGTTAATTTATGTTGAAATGATATCATATCATCACTAGTTGAAATTATGTCATATGAAACGCACTGTTTCATTTAGGAAAAAATATTACCCTGTTTATGTTTATGCAAAGTGAAATCCCCTCCTCCTATTGTTTCATTCATGTTATTTTTCTTTGAGAAAAGAGAACTTTATTTTCCTCTTCTCTTCATCTACGTGCCACCTTCCCTTACTGTCATCTCCAACTCGTTCTTCATGTCTCTACTGTTTTAAACCTATGAGACTTCTACATTTTTGTGGCAATCTAGCATGGGACCTGGTTAGAGTAAATGGAAACTATACCCATTTCTTAAAAATTTTGCATTTGGACTCTTTAAGGTTAAATGAGTATCTTTATAGTAAAGCTTTGTAATGCATTGTGTATAGAATATTGGAAATTTTAATATTTGAATTTTTGTGGTTCCCTTGAAACTGTGGGTTTTTGTCTTATTCTTTTAATTTTAATGTCTAGATTCTAAGGAAAATACTATGGTTGGAAGTTATTGATTTGGGTTCTCATTTGTTGTGAATAGCTAATTTACTTAGTAACACTTTTAATTATTTTGCAAGATGCAAGTAAATTTCAAAACAAGCTTTGTTAAGGATTTTTGTCTTCTTAAATACTTGAGAATGCAATATAATATTTATTTTACTTGGTTAAACTCAATCTCGTGTTATCTTTAATGGTTTGAAGTGTATTTTAATATATATATTTTTCGTTTGCTGCAACGAAGAGAGAATGTAGTGAGAGAATGTAGTTTATGGATTGAAGATCTATAATTCATGTAATTACCATATGTCACAATGAAGAGACAATGTAGTCTATGAGTTAAATATTTATAATTATAAAATTTTAGTTCACATGCAACAAAGAGATAATGTAGTATAACTAACGAAGAGATAATGCAGTATAATTATCGTTTGCCACAACAAAGAGATAATACAATCTATATGCACATGGTAGATTGAATGTTAATATAATGCTGGTTGTCTTTGTGTTTGAAGTATGGTTATATTTCTAACGAGTTCTTAAAGTAAGAAAATGTTAGTTTTAAAATATAAATTGTATAATTACTTCTATTTTTACTTATGCCATGAATTTCTTAAATGGAAAAACTTGTGTTATGATACTTTCTCCTTCTTATTTACTTTGTATTTTATACTTTCGTTAAGTCTTTGTGACTTACCCCGTTCTTTCATCTCTCTCTTAGATTCATAAGTGATTGAGTAGTAGACTTCTTAAAAGTTGCAGATCTATCCAAGAATTCATTTATATTGAATTATAGGCAATCTTGATAGGTTAATTAGGTACTATGTGATTACTAGTTGAAGTATCTATATATTTATGTCAAAGACTTGAGCTATGTTGTATGGTTTAACAAGTGAGACTATATATTGATGGTCTTACATGTAAGGGAAACTCTTGCTGAGTTTTTTTGCAGTCTATTTTATTTGTTTTATTTATATTTTAATGTTGTATTATTCTTAGGCTGGCTAGGTTAGGTGAACCATAACTTGTACATCGGTAGTCCTAAGATAGATTGTGACATCATATCATTAATAAAGATTCAAAATAAAATTAATTTTTTTTTTAGGAACTTTAACCATGTAAAAAAAATTTAGGGACTTAGATTAAAAAATTGATAGTTTTTAGGAATCAAAAACTTATTTAAGCCTTATATTTTATTAATTTATTAATAACTAATTTATTAATTTATAATTATATTATTTATAAATCAATTAAACTTTTAATATTAAGAAAAATTAAACGCATTATTATGTTAAAATAATTATAAATTAAAAATCAAATATAAATATAAACAATTAAATTATATTCTATTTAAAATAATAAAAAATGTCATAATTAAAAAAAAAAAAAAAAAAACTTTCCCAACATCTAGTCATCTACATATTATACTAATAATAATAATAATATCAATTTTTTTTTTTATTCATTAGTAACGTTGCTTTAAAAAACAACATTGTCTCAGAAGTAACATTTTCGAAACCGCTTTAGTGAGAATTGCTTCGGTAGCTAAATGATAGCGACGACAAGTTGCTTCCCTTGAGAACTGATACGGATGCTCTTAGTATAGATGAAAAAATGTTGAACAAAGATAAAATTTTAAATTAAAGTGGTTAAAGTGAATAATAAATAAATTATACAATCAAACATTTCCTATTTTATCCCAATACTTAAAACAATTTCGACCATCACAATAGTTTTTTTTTAAAACTAAATTGGCATAATTAATTATATTATCATATAATTGATTTAGATTCATCCTCTCCACTCTCTCACCAAAATATGAAAAAAAAAACTAATTTATTTAAAAATTAAAATTGTCTTCTCCTAAATCAATTAAGAATTAAGAGAGACTCTCCAATATAATTTTTTATAAAACATGAAATTTCTACAAAATTATTATTGAAGAACGCAATTTTAATTCTTAAATAAATTAATTTCATTTTTTATTTATATTTTCTTTTCCTAAAAACCTTTTTAAAATAGTGTGTTCAAAATCTTTTTAAAATATTGTGTTCAAAGTGGTCCGAAGTGATTATCTATGGGTTTGAAAACATTGACACTTATACATAGTTTAAAAGCGGCCTCGCCTTATTCAGAATGTTACTGTAATACATACATACATAGATACATAATAACAACAATTAAACAGATGCATGCATATTCACATTTCAGCCAAAACTAAAAACCTTGTACCCTACAAAATAAACTAAGAAAAATTGCAAGTTGTACTTAGACGCCGACGAATGCCCTGCATTGTGAATCCCAGTGTTCCTTAATCTGCTTAATCCTCTCCACCCTCTCTGTCTGAAGCCTCTGCTCCCAGTATTCCTTACAGCTGTAAAGGAGTTGAACATTATTATATAAATAGTTGAAACAAGATTATATAAAACAATTTTCTAACTACATATACCTCTGGCTTAACAGAATATTTAGTTCTTCCAACCGCACAGCACCTTCATAAACTGCACCCTGCAATAAACAATAGTAGAACTAACTTTAACTAGCCAATTATTTTAATTGCTTCAAATCCAGAAAATGAAAATAAAATAAAATGATATTGTAGCCAATTCTTAACAGCCTACAGCTTACAAGCTGCTATTTATCACTCATCACATGATTTAAATAACCAAGGTCAAGATTGGCATAGGAAATGCACAAACTTGAGCACACCCTATTGTGAATGTTATCGGCAAAGTGTGATCCTGATCTTATGAGTACAAGATATTAACATGAGATTGGGCAGAGCTCTAATGACCAGCAGAGGGTGAATCATGAGTTATTAACATGATTTATACACGCCTTTAAACAAGTTATGGAATCAATTAAAATGAAAGTTTTCCCATGTTTTATGACCCATTACAATAATAAAGTTGTAGGAGAGCTTGCAATACAAATGTCATGTATCTGGATTCTGGAAGCTTACCACACGACATAGAGGGCATTTCATTTTAGGATCTGCAGACTTAAGTTTGTTAACAATAGATACTGATGCAGCCGAGGATGCACAGATATAGCAGAATATATGGCCACAAGTCAGAGAAACTGGATCAAACACTGTATCCTGTCAAAGCGGAGCCAGATGAATAATATCAATGGATAACAAAGTAAAGAACAATCTAGGAAAATGTTTTTCCAAATCCCACAGGAACATATTGTTTCACGCTGCGAAATCTAAGGTGATATTGTAAATTTACTCTATCTTTCTTTTTTTTCAAGTTGAATGCTTTGTATTCCGAAAAGTCAAAATCACTGATATACAAATAAAATAGTTAATGAATAAGCATTCATTGATTTGGTAGGAACAGAAATTGACTTCAATTTAAAATTCTAATGTATAATCTTTAACTAGACAAAATCCTGCTTGCGTTTGCACAATAGTAATATTCAAATAGACAATGAATAACACACTAAAATTGGGGCGAATTCATCCAATGACTGATATTGAGAAACTTACCAAGCATATAGAACAAGTCAAGTCAATGTCAACTTTGATAGAATCAAAGAGCTCACAAGTAAGTGACGGTTTCCCATCCTTGAATGTGAGAGAACATCCATCGAACAAAGCAGGTGGCTTCCTTGACTTGACCTTAGTTTCCCTTAAATTGATGTGGAAGGCCATAAGCTCACAGAGCCAGGGGCTTTGAAGAATCTCCTTGTGCATACTCTGTACCTGCGACTTGAACATTTGTCCTTGCTTGGAATAATGAATCTGCAGTGACATGACAGTAGTAGAAGAAATAAGAACACACAACAAACACTCCTCACTAATTACTATTGGCATATTTACCAAATAATTACTATTACTCTTCAATCAGAATTAGAGTTTTCTTTTTTCCCTGGATAATCCATGTTGATTGATTTTTAAAGCGGACCTTAATTTCCTTTTATTATCAGGTAAATCTCCAATTCTGATCAGAAAACAATACCAATACACCAAAAGCATCTAATCTGACAAACTATATTGAAGTTTTGTCCATTTATTTGGAGAAGCAGAAAACATAGGCATACCTTATCATACTTCTTAAGTATTTTTCTAATTGCAATGGCATTGATGAGTGCATAAGAAACAAGATCTTTGCCTTCGTGAATCAGAGCAGTATGGCTCCCTTGTAATTTGCCTTTGATCCAGAATAAGTACTTTCTGACCCCAGAAGCGAGATGTAACCCCAACAATTTCTGCGCACGCTGATTAAAGCACCCCACTATATCTGACATTTCATTCAGAAGTGAAGGGAAGAAGGTTCCATCGCACACTGAATAACAACACACACATGCATCAAATGATAAAATTGAAACACCTCGCTGAATAGCAAAAAGAAAAAAAGTATCCTAACTCAAAAAACAAAATGGTTTGGAATTGGTTTACAGAAAGAAAGAAAAAACAACATATCATGCATGCCATCATAGCAGGCAAACAGAGAGAAGAGTCTTTTTATTTCTGCCTCAATCATTCTATTCTATCTCCTGTTTGATTGATTGCACTCTGTAAAGGGTAAAAATCAAAACTTTGACACATAGAAAGAAGCAAAAAACATTTGGATGACCTGGACAATGGTCGGGGCAGGTTTTGGCGACAAGGGATGCATTAAGGGGTTTCTGGGATGAAGAGGTTTTCCTGCACTTCTTCAAGATCTTCTTGAGTTTCTTGAATCCAACGCCCGGAAGCTTCTTCTCCTGGCCTTGCATGTATTCCTGGTATTTTTTGCAGAACTTCATGTTTTTTCCCTACGCCGAAGAAACGGAAACGACAACAGAGACAGAGTGAACAAGTCTGAGAAAGAATGTGATTCGGTTTATTAAGGTTTAGGATCGAAAGAAACTTGGCTTGTGTCTGTGGCATCTCCTTATATATGAAATTCTGAATACTTGCCTCGCTCTGTTGCAATGTGCAAACAACAAGAGTCTGACGTGTGCGAATGAATAATAAATAATCTGAGAAAATGACACTTTCCGAGTTCCAACTATATCTCGTCGAAAAAGTCAAAATATCGCGTGTTGCTCTCCTCGTTATGTTTAACCAATCCTAAGCCAGAGAATATAAAGGACCGGATGTAACCTTGCAGATTTCTAATTTTCTTGAACCTTTAAAACAGTTTCCCTATAAAAAAATTTAAAATGACCGTCGAAGATTTTGAAAATTATTTTTCTTCATAACTTATTTATTAACCGGATATATTTGTGTAATGCATTGCCTTGAATCTCAATGTTGTTTAGTACTAGTAAGTAGTAATAGTACGTTTGAACGAAACTTTGGAATTTGGAAACGATAAATTGAGAACCCTATGGAAACGATAAATCAAGTATTTTGCGATTCCACGTGGATAGGATTATGATCTTGGTGGGTGGGTTGGTCACACGTTTTGCAAAAGCAAACATTTAGTGTTTATCCAAAAAAAAAAATACAGTATAATTGGTTGATAATTTAACATGGTATTTTTAAATTAATGATCAAAGGATTAATTTTAAGAAAAATAATATTTAAAAATTAATTTTTGTTAAAAATGTTTTAAAAGTCACATTAGGGAAATTAATTTTACTTAAATATAATAAAATTTAATCTTTTTATTGATGAACATTAATTATATCTATAGAACAATAAGAAAATTGAATGTATCATTCATTACGCCACAAACATGCCATGGCCCATGAACACGAAGTGATAGACACGAATTTGTGTGCAGTGTTGGCATGATAAATCTTGGAATAAAATGTACCCTTTCCACAAGCAACGACTTCAGTCACCACCAACACCAAGTTCAAAGGCTCTCCTACGTTGCACTTTTGGTGCCACAGTGTACACGATTTGCTCCGTTATTATTACGTTGCGTCCACGAAGCAAAGTGGTCCCCTTCCAATGTCATTAACATTTATTCATTTATTGTTCTCATCCCAATTCATATATTATCCGTTTTAGCGGTTGTATGTTCACACTTCACAGGCAAAAAAGCATGCTACAAACTTGATTTATATCACTTACATTAACAGCTAGCTCCGTTACTATTTAATGTCTACCCTACGTGAAATTATGGGATAAGATTTATCATTTTCTTCCATTACTGTATAGTTACCAAAATAAATGAATGACTAACTGAAATCATGCGAACAATATCATCTTTATTTTTTTCATCACTTGAAGATCAATCCGAGTTGACACAAATGATTAAGGATCTAATACAAACTTTTACCTTTCTCATGGACATGAATGATGAATTCAAATCTCTTAAAGGCTACATTTTTTGCTTGGTGAAAAACGCTTTCAAGAAAAATTTCCTAATACTCTAGAACAAGTTAATTAGTTACAATTAGATGAAATTAGTTACAGTTAGGCTCATGAGCCTGTACACTAATCTTTTAGGTGGAATTACAATCTTAGTATGTCATTGATGTCTTATTCGATTTTATATTAAGACGTCTATCCTTTCTATCACTTTTAGTAAAAACAAGGACAATAATGAATGAAATAGGGATAATTAATATACTTATATACCTATAGTGGAGAGTACCATTATAGTGATAAATAAAAATGGAGAAAAAAAATGAATAGTGTAGAGTTTATGCAGAAGTAAATCACATGTGGTCCATACGTGATCAATGATGGAAATATAGCCAAAATTAAATATACAACTTGAAAGGTTAGTCTCCATAACAATATCATCTTTGTTTTCTATTTATTTTTTTTACCTCTTTTCTCTGTAGTACTTTAGGAAATGCTAAAGGGATATTAACCACCATGAGTTACAGTGAAAGGAAGTCGATCAATATAATATAATAAAGTTGCTAGTGCTTTGTTAATTACTAACTAGCTAGTTATTTTTCCACCAAAGTGAGGTATCTAACAAGTCTCTGTGCACTCAAATTCACTTGTTTTCACCCATACACAGCACATATAAAAATTGATATCTTTCCCAAAACTGAACTCTGTAATAGGTTTCTTTTAGGTCCCAAAATTGATATCTTTACGACTTTACCGTCACTGATCTATATATACCTGAGTGTCACACTTTACATCCGGTCAAATCATTCTTATTCAGAAGCCAAAATGGACAAAATAAAATCATTGTCTTTTGACGGTTTGGGGCAGCAAGTGGAAGGATCACTAATAATTGTCGAGCACTAAACTAAACCATTAATTAACAAGCTTAGACTCACCATTAATCGTGTGTTTTCTAGATAAAGTGTAATGGTAGAATGAGTCATGAGAGTAAGGAAGATGGGCCTTGGAGTTATTTGTTTTAAAAGACACATCCTTGGTCCAATTGATTGCCTTGCTTGGGCTACTGGCTCACCTTCATGAAAGTGTGGAGGTGTCAAATTGTTAATAGGTAACAAGAGCTCTTAAATCAAGCCAAACTATTTTAAGCTGCAAAACTTTTTTTCTCCGTTCTTCATTGCATTGGTTTAAACTTGAACAGTAGTTAGTTACCCATTAGAGCTTCCTAATGAAGGATTTGTGGAAATTACATGAAAGTATAGGTTCAAACTTTGTTGCTATTTTTATACAAATAAAAAATAAAAAATCCTTGTACAAGTTTTGTTTTTTCTTGACATTTTTGTAAATTCAATTAAGGATGATAATTTTTTATAGAAGAAGCACACCATAGCTTGTTATAATTGAACAAGAAACCATGATCTTTAATTACCTAACGAGATTATAAACTTTCAAATGTTAAATTTTATATTTTAATTTATTTTTATTGATAAAGTAATATTTCATTAATGAAATTGTTATTGTATTATATGTTTTACTTATATTTAAATTAAATCACTTACCAATGTGTCGGTGAATTGAATATCTCCTTAAACAGTGTCTCATGTTCAAACATGGTAGAAGAAAAAAAATGAAACGTGGATACATAAATGTTTTTATTTCATTGATTAATATGTCTCAGGAACCTGAAGTGCAGACGATTCCTTTCTTTAACTTTTTGATAATAGTATTAAACTTGACACATAGCCTAAGCCGGTAAGAAAAGACATATACCAAATGTAGGTTCGTCTCAGCATAACAGACTTAATCTTGATGGAATTTCTATTTAATTCCAATTCTTTTGTATATTGATATGGTGAGTTTCTGCATAAAAAAATATTAAATTATATTATTTTCTTTTCCTTTACAAATTCGATCACTTCTAAATTTAGGCATCTTTTTTCCTGCCTTCCAAAATGGATCTTTGTTCCGAAAAAAGAAAAAAAGAAAAAAAAAAAAAAAAGAGCAATGTGAACTGGAAACAACTACAAAGAATTAACGTGGTTGGTCACAGACTCACAGTTAAAAGCGGTCCACATCCACTGCCCAGTTTCCACCTAGTAAAGTCTAGACCCGAATAGTACGATGCTGTTCTGCCACGAACGAACCCGATTCAAATGCAACAAGTAGCGTATCACGCAAGTAACTCGACTCATTAATTCAGTGAACGCGAATCAAACAATGAGTGATTTGAGATTTGAGATTTGAGATATTGTTCCATTCCATGGCGACGAGTAAGGCAGAGAAGCAAGTGTTGGTGATGGGAATCGACGACAGCGATTACAGCATGTACGCTCTCCAATGGACTCTGGATCATTTGTTATCCCCTTCAATTAATCATAACTTCAAGCTTATTCTTGTTTATGCCAAGCCTTCTGTTACCTCTTCTGTCGGTTTTGTTGGCCCAGGTAATTAACATTCATCATTCTTTTTTTTCATTTCATTTCGTAATTAACGATGATGTTTTTGCAGGAGCCGCTGAGGTGTTACCTGTTGTCGAGTCTGATTTGTTAAGAACAGCTTCCAAAGTCACTGAAAATGCTAAAGAACTATGCACCAAGAAATCCGTATGCTTGCTACCCTACCTATTTAATTCATTATGATGCTAGAACAACATAATTCTATGTATTAATTTTGTGTGGCTAGCTGTGAAATTATTATCTGATTGCTGCCTATAATTGAAACAGGTAAATGACGTAGCAGTGGAAGTGCTAGAAGGTGATCCTAGAAATGTTCTTTGTGATGCTGTGGAGAAGTTCCATGCTTCATTGTTGGTTGTGGGTAGTCATGGTTATGGGGCTTTAAAAAGGTACGTACAGTACAGCTTTATTTTCATCCTAATAATTATTATTTTTCTGTTGCTTTCTATTAATCATATAGGAGTATGAAATTTGTGAACATATAATGCCATCAATATACTAACTAAATTGTCTTCTAGCATTAATTCTCAAATGAACCAATATCCATGAGAATTATATATTGGCAGCTCCTTAATTTGTTTTTTTTCCTGTAGAAGCCAGCTTGGCAATTTTGTTTTTGGTATGGTCTTTATGTTAGTTCTTATTCGTAGTTAGCACATACAGTTTTTGGTCTCATGATCTTTAACATTTATCTAAAGTCATCGCCACTTCAATTCATGACAACACTATCTGCAACATGTTTCTGAAAGCCAGATATCTTCTTCTCTTCAAAACAAATCTTAATTCAGCTTTAATTGCTTTTCTTTGACACTATATGTATATATACCTTTTTTATTTGCAGGGCGGTTTTAGGTAGTGTAAGTGACTATTGTTCTCATCATGCTCACTGCACTGTCATGATTGTGAAGAGGCCAAAGCCCAAACACTGAGCTTGATCGGGCTGCGATTAAACAGCACTACAGCAATGAACACAAATCTTTTCAGAAACAGGAAAAATAAATGTTCTTAAAAATTCATAATATTGTTTGCTCCATGCCTAGCTGACTTTTATGTTTTAAGGTTCATTTTACCTTTTTATATATTTTCAAGGATAGAAACCGACAAATAACGTATGTAATCACAGTACTTTTTCCCTTCAGGGCCACATGGTGGTGCTTGGTTTATCTTGTTCAACAGCAATTTGTTTATACAGATGTTACTGTTGTTGTGTGTCTCGTAATAATTGTGATTCTGTCGCATTAAATGAGCTGGTTTCGTATATAAAGTTTTATGAACATGGTCAATCGACAGTTGCCAATTGGTCACATGGTTTTTTATGGTACGACGGTGGTAATGAGTTTTTGAAGTTATTCAAAAAAAAAAATGAGTACTTAATTTGGATAGTTTTTCTTAGTTATGTATATAAGTTTGTACTCAAGTCTGCATGTTGTAAAAGAAATTAGAACACATATTCTTCTGTTCATTCGATGAAAAGAAATATACTTAACCTTAAGAAATTAAGATGAAGATTTAGTTTTAATACAAACAAATTTTCGTCTCCTCCTTATAAAAAATAAGAAGGAATATTGGAAGTTGTCACTTGAAATATTGGTGGATTTGAATAGGATTCACTTGAAAGGTAGGGGCGTGAAAAAAAAAAAATCTGTTTAAGTTGAATTGGTTTGGTTTGAATTAGATTTCAATTGATTTTTATTTAAATCAAATTATTTTTAAATAAAATTTTTTAAAAAATCGATTCAATTAACAAACTGATTTGAAATTGATTTAATTCTTAAAAATTGATTTAAATTAATTTGAACTAGTTTAAAATCAATTTAATTTCGAATCAATTTTAAAATTTAGTTTAATTTTTTGAATCAATTTAAAAAAAAAACTTAATCAATTAAGAAAATCAATTCGATCAAACCAAACCGATTTTGCACACCATGTTATTATTGATGAAAGGTGCTGATATGGTTGGAAGTTGTCACTCTTTTTCTTGTCGATCCATCTATAGCGGTGATTCTTTGTACGTAGTGAGGATAGACAAATAAATTATGAGATTGAAACCATTCAAGCGTGATGATCATGCTTAGGTGTTATATATATTCAATGATGAACATTTACATATTATAGTTTTTTATTATGAGAGTTTTTGTCATGTTGAAGAATAAAAATTCAATTACTCATAATATTTCAGTTCTTGTTATAAAAATTTAAATAATAATTAACATAAATATAACAAAGGTGTGAGTATTACTAATTTCTTCATTAGACATCCTACTTATTTTCAAGAAAATCAATGTTTGAAAAATAAAGGTATCGTAAATTTAATTAATTTTTAGTATAGCATTTAAACAAACAATAATTTCCAAAATCATTAAAGAAAAAGAAAAGCCTTATGAATTTATCAAATAAAAAAAAGTGTTAAATACGCACACCCTATCCACTTCACACAACTTGGAGGTCTCATTTTAATAATCAACAACAACAAAGAAAATGATGTAATGTCCTAAATAGGGGGGAAAAAACCATGTAAGTTTCTCTCAACAATGTTACTCCAATTGTGACGGCACCGAAGGATTTGCCTTTGCCTGACTTCAATTATAAATTGTAAAAGTGAAAATAAAAATAAAAAAGTGACGTGGCTGAATGCAATCCATGCAATAGTGATAAATTAAGAAATAAAATAACTCAAAGTACGTTAGGGATGTGCGATTGTCTTTTGCACACATAGCTCATAGCTCATAGGTTGTTATTATATAATAAATCTGCGGCAAGATTATCAGACGCGAACGAAGTATCTTTTTCTCTTTCTTTCTTCAGCAGTAAAACCCTAAAAAAATGTACTATTTTCCCTATCAGAGAAAGGAACAAAAGGAAGCAAAACATGATTTAGAAGCAAGGAAATGAAAATGCAGTACAGATAAGATGAAAGAAATGAAATGCAAAGTAAAAAGTGAAAAGAGAATGAAATGAATCTAAGTGTAGATAGGAAGATCGGTCCAGGCACCAGAGACATGTCCATTCTCGCAAACATAGGCTCGGACGACAGGCTCTCCATCGTCGTGGAAGCCGAAGCCACGCCTCAAGCAAAAGGCGGAGTGGAGATCCCAGGTGGATTTACAGGAGCAGAAGGCGCAAGGGAGATCGAGCTTCCTCCTCTTACCGTCGTGGATGGTTCTCCAAACCCTAGTTCGCTTGAAGTTCTTGAAAACCCCTCTGAACACGCAGTACTTGCGCCTCTCCTCCTCGTGAATGCACCCGGGCCACTCGCTCAAGTACAGCAAGTCGTCCCGGAACTGGCGCGCCAGCAGCTTGCTCCCCTGCTCCCGGCTCAGCCTCCAGCTTCCCGATGCCAGGTGGGACCCCCACACGCGTGACACCTTACGTTTCTTATTGCAAGCGCTGCCAACCACGCCCGCCGCATTCGCGTTAACGCTAGCGGATTCCGTGACTCGCGGAGCGTCGGACTCGGAGGGGGCGTAGAGGGTGTCGTAGTACAGGTCATCGAAAAGGGACCAGCAAGAGGAAGAAGACGATGAACATGAATCATCGGACTTAGGTTGAGGTTGAGGTTGTTCTCGTGGTTTGGAAGAGGAGAGAGTGTTAATGTCGGGGCCGAGGTCGCGTTCGAGGCCGAAATCGGAGGTGTCGAAGAGGAGGCCGGCGTGGTGGATGCCGGGGCAGCAGACGGGGAGCTTGTGGAGGGAAAGAGGGGGATCGGTGCCGGAGAGGAGCTCGGAGGGAATGGTGCGGGAGCATCTCGTTTTCCAACAGAAATCCCTGACGAGAGAGGAGAATTTGGTGCAGACGCAGGCTAAGCGAGCCCAGTGGCGAGGATCGTCTTCAAGGTTGTAGAAGATGTTCAGAACGATGTCGTCGGTTAGGTCTGAGAACACGTTTTTCTCTTCAATTTCACTACTACCATTCATCTTCTTCAGTTTCTGTTTTGTGTTTCTCTTCTCTCCTTTTTATCTCCTCACAATTCCATTACACAACTGACACAAACCACACGAATCAGGACCATAAAAAAGGCCTATTAAAATAATGCCTTTTTATTCACTTCCACAGATTTTTTTAGTGCTTTTCTCATTTACGTCACCTTCTCTCATTAATAATCACCAAAATATCCGTGGAATAATTTCACAAAGAATCTCTCAATAAATTATTAAGAATATTTTACAGTAAAATTTACTGGTGTAAGTAATTGAGTTTTTTTTTAACTAAAAACTAGGTACATATTCTAATATTATTTTACCGTCTGAAAATTAAGAAGTAATTCTTTGAAATACTAAGATCATTTATAAAAATGACATTTTTCAACAAATATATTTTCATTCACACATATTTGAGATCGAACCAGGATTACATATTTAAGTTTCATTTATTTTTCCTCATTTAACCGTAATCCTAAACGTCCGTTTTTTATTCACGAGAAATTGAGAATTATATTAAGAAGAAGTAGCACATATTTTTGGCAATAATTATAAAAAAAATGACCAAGAATAACAGGGGACACCACACATGTGAAACACTAGTTTATGATCTATTATCTCCATCTCTTTAGTTACTGCCAGTGAAATAGTGTGGCAACATAGGTGAAATGAGTAAATGGGGTCCATGAGTGTTTGAAAGGATAGTGAAGAGGAACAGCACATGCCACATGAGTCATGATATGACATGAAAACAGAACCACAGAAGGAGGACAGGCAAACAACAACCGGTGATGCTTCGTCAGTCACCATTCCCTACTTTTAATTCGACTTGACAATCAACTTGTCCCCATATGGCAACCCCTTCATTTCCTTATCTCCACAAAACATACGCAATCTCTTATCCAACTATGACCAACACAACTCAGAATTGAGTGATTTCTGTTTTCCTCTTTCTTTTGGACCAAAAATAAAACATTTTCATCTTCAGTTTTATTCGTTTATTTTAAGGTACTACTAATCCATACATTTTAACACATTTAACTTTAAACTCCAAAATTTCTATTTTAGATATTAACGAAAACTACTACGTGTGTTATTGCAACACCACAGGAGAGAATTGTAGCACCGCCTCGGAGAAAATGCAAAGTTGGAAAAAAAAAAAAAAAAAAAAAAAAAAGCTCGTGATAACTTGAAACCTAACCTGCCCAATATTTAAGAGTTCTGTTACATTTAGATAGACAAGGAACTTAAGTGCATAACATCGACAGAGAAATTGATTTATTAAAACGTAATTGGATTACAGAAGCCTTTGGGGAAAAAAACGTTATACAAAATTTATTTAACCATATTAATTAAAGTCACTTTTAAACTTATTCAGCAATTATATACAATTTTTTTGAGAAAAATATTTTTTAAAAAGTCACTTCTAAAAACAATTTGTATTGATTTCAACTTTTGAAAACAATCAAATGTAATTAGTAATCATACATCAAGAAACGAGATTCAAAAAAGTCAATTTTAAAAATTGATACTAAACAATTTATACATTTATTACAATTTATAAATGAAAAAAAGGCTCGAGCCCCATCGGTGTAAAACTAATAGTAGCAATTAGTAATCACATGTTATGGTCTCAGTAACTCAAACCAAATTATAATTATAACATAGGACAATATCAAATAAACCGGCATAATTAACCAAATAGTGTAGCATGTTTTTGACATTCAACAGTCTATTACAGAAATCTAGGGTCCGTCAAATCCTCAATATTAATACTAAGACGCCAATAGGCAGAAGTCAAAAGTTCAATTCAAAGGAGATCAAACATAAAACCCGAATGTTGTTTTGGCTAATGTTAATTAATTTTACTAGAAAAAACTTGGTAGTACTCACTCACCATCATCCACAACTTCATCGATTGCAACAATCAGCGCTCACCTGCCCCAATCAGATCCAAACAAGTTTGAGTATAAATCCAACAACACCCAAACAAAATTCAAATTGACCAAGTTAAAGAATGCAAAGGCAAATCATTCAGAGAAATATCAGAGTTTGAGATAGAGATATAGATAGAGACCGAGACAAACTCTTGCTCCTGCTCCTACTCGGACTCTTACTCTTGCTAGCACTGCGTCTTTTGGGGCTTTTATTACGCTGCCAAATAACACAATTAATTGGGGAGGGGAAAAGATGGCCCAGTGTACCAAAACTGTACATAAAAACTTCAAAATATGCTTTCTAAAGCCCTATACAATACCCCACAGTAATACCAAAAATCTAGCCAACATGTTTTGCCATGATAGATGGATTTTAAAGAGTAAAAACCCAACCGACCCATTCTATTATGCAAATCACAACATCTGACTCAGTCAAGACGAGACATGCAGTATAATAACATTCAATTGAAGTGGAGAAAATTCACTCACCGGAGGCAATGGAGACCTGGATCTGGACCGTGATCTGCAAAAGTTCCACAAACAACAGAATTTAAAATCCACAAGTTCCCTTTATCAAATTGATCCAACAGCCTTGATGCCTCTCCCATGTCACACTTAACATATCCAAGGAGGTAACAAGCATCATAAATATCAAACAGACAAACAAAGAGTAGACTAAAAAAGGAAAAATAATAAACATAATGGATAGAATGATGAAAAGTGAATAAAAATAGATCATCTCAGTGAGACATTAAGGCACCAATTATCGGGAGATAAGAAATCTTCCCTACAGAACCACAAAATCCAGAGAATCCAGATAGTGCATCCTATTGGGTTGGCAAATCTTGAAGCCCACAATTGTAATGAAATTGTCCCTATTGCTCATTGGTGGTGATTTTCAAATCCAATTGCCTTTATACACAATCCAGCTCTAAAATGCCATGACCTCCTTGGTTCCCAATCTAGCACCCATGGACATTTACATGCTAAAAGTATTAGAACAGGTGTACTGTGAAGGTATCCAAAGTCGCCCATTCTAAAAAATATCATACCTCCACAACAAAATGAGTTGCAGACAATTGAACCAAATCCCACCAAGATCCTAATTTCCAATTTCCAGTACGCTGCAAGTTTCCATATCTAAGAAAAAAAACAAAGGAATCTTCACAAAAACAAAAAGGAAACTGAGAGAACACTCCGACACCGAGGCATGTTTCACCAAGTTCTGGACGAACAAAGCAAGACGGGAAAAAAATTGACAAGGGAGGGAATGTGAAGAGGGAGCAACAGTTTTGTCAGGAAAAAATTATTGAATCTGAAGTTCATAGAGAAAAAATGAAAAATAATAAGTTAAATATTTACAAGCAAGATTCTCTATGACTTCCAATTTCAACGAAAGAAGGGTGTAAATGAAACAAGTTAAAGCCTTTGATGCATTTACAACACAAACAGACTGTAAGACAAATGAACTCACCCAGACAAAAAATGAAATTACATTTGTTCATGCTAAAAGTTAGTTATAGGATACGCTTAAATTTAATAAATTCACTATTGAATCTCTTATTTACTCCTATTCTATAAATTATCATAACTTGTAATTCCCTAAGTTAGCTGTGTACGATCTATTAAAATGCCTCTTCAAGTGGGCCCTTTTTGTCCCAGCAAATACTGAAGAGGCTAAGAAACTCTAAATAGATCAGTAAAGTGATCAAGTTGATCAACTGTACAAAATAATTTTACCAATAAAAAAAATACTTTGAAAGATAAGTAACCACCAAATAAATAGTACTAGACAAAAAAACTAAATGCATTCAAAACATTTCATACCCTGATAATGAACGGGACCTTGATCTTGAGTGAGAAAGAGAAGGGGATTTTGATGGAGATTTAGCAGGTGAACGCTGTGTAGATTTACCCTTTGGAGATTTGCTGCATAAAGAACAAGAAATTGAGAAAAAAGATCGACAGGTTAACAATGAAGCTTAATATAAGGAATGACTTTTAATTTAAAATACATATTGCATGGACCTTTGGCTCCGGTCCCGACTGTAACTACGGCTACGGCTACGACTGCGGCTATAGCTTCTTCCTCTAGAATGAGATGGGCCACGGCTTGGACTTCTAGAGGAATCCCTCCTTGAATCATATTCCCTCACCTATATGCAGGTAAAGAGATAAGTATCAGTATGTATAAGTAACATACACTGCAAAAAATAAATAAACAAAAATTCAAATTATCAAAATCATGACATACCCGAACAAATCCCTTGGAAAATGCATTCCGGAACTCAGAGTCATCAAGCTTCTTGATCTGCAGTAAAGCAAAATACGAAAATTGAAAGATATTTAGGTATATTTTAGAGATGATACTATGCAAAGCTCGTGATTAGTTTATTCATGATGTCCTTTAAAATAAATAAATAGACCATAGATGTAAATAAGTAACTCACAGCATATTTCATATCATCGTAATTTGTGTAATCCACAATACCAGTAGTACCTGCAAGCCAATAATTATACATCAAAGAATCCTGCAGACAATACAAACTAAAAACTACCAGAAAAAATCTCAGACTCCTTATACATACTCAAATGCCATCTCTCATAAATAGAATCAAGACAAGATAAGAAAGAACTAAGGAAGCAGAAAAAAATATAAAAGTTTAAAAACTGCTCAAGCTCACTACTAACATCCAAAAAATAGGGTACAATTAAGAACCAGAAACTTCATCCAAATGTTCCATACCCCTTCCATCATGAAAAACTTGAGAAAAGCAAACATCCCCTGCCTTACGCATGTGATCCTGCATTTTAAGAAAATCATTGTTTTGAGACAATTTATCCATAAACTCCCTAAGAATAATCTTATAGATCTGAAATGAACACAAAAGGATATATGATTAACAACTCACCTTAAGATCCTGCCAGGATGCCGAAGAGGGCAATCCAGTGACTAGAACTGCAAAAGGATATATGAAAAATTTAAAAGCATACCTAAAGAGTTATCATAAATTTAATAAATATTCCAAATATCTACACACCACGATATTCAGAGCGCCTAGATACCCCACGTCCACCTCGGCCATTGCTGTGACTACTGTGTCGATCTCTTGAGGATGAATGACCACGTCCACCATGGGCAGGCTCCACCTATAAAGATACAAGTTAAACAGTGTTGGTAAGTTATTTGTAAAATATATCATATCATTAAAGCCTAAGTAGTCAACCCAGCCAGCAGCACCAATCAGACACCCCAAAAATGCTATAGTGGAATTGTGAAATCTAGATTAAACCATGTAATTGTAAGATATAACCAACCCGTAACCGGTGCCCATCAAAATCATAGCCATCACGGCCACGAATTGCATCCTCAGCATCTTGAGCATCTTCAAACTGCAATAATCAGCCATCAATCAGGATAAAATTGTGGGAAAAAAAAAAAAAGGAGAATTAGGACAAACTGAGTGAATCCACACTCACCTCTACAAATGCATAACCAGGTGGTCTCGGGGGAACCTTTAGGTCAATGTGTGTTATGTGTCCATACTACAAAATGAAATTTATGCGTAATAAATAAGCAATATCATAATTATGAAAGAGTGTAAGAACCAACATTTGCACGAAACATTAATCGTATAGTACACACAACAGAAAATCATTAACAGTCATATGTACATATCAGAAGCACATCCAACCTAAAATGTCGCAAAGGGGGCCATGAAAATTTGCAAAGTCATAGCTTACAATCTTAGTGACTAAAATGGAGTTCACTCCCCACCTTAACTAATATAAACCAAACGAAATCCTCAAACAGCAAAAGAACGGGAAATGTAGGCAGAGATCATAGCAAGCTAATGACTTTCAATCCAAACAAATACACGTAACATTAATCTCAGTAAATTTCCCCCATCACTTCCATATCCCTGACCCTAAGCCTACAGCAAGTGCCGAATTTCAGATCAAAATGCAGACAAAAGAAAATAACCTTCAGAAACAAATCTTCAACTTCTCTTTCGCGGATATCACCAGGTAGATTCCCAACGTATACAGTTCTGCTCGAGCGTCTACTCATTTTCTTTTCTGCGACACGTGAAAGTGGAAAATAAGGAGATAAGCAAAAGAACGTAACAAATTAAAAAAAAAAAAATTGCAAGCCCTAACACCCAATACAAGACCCGCCGCGTGAAGGTGAAAACCACAGTAGAGCAAATTCAGCGAGAAATTCAAAATTGTGAATAGAGCAAAAATATCGTAGCAATAAGGAGTGTAATTGGCGGAAAGGAGTCACCTTCGATTGGGAATCGGTGGCGTTGCGGTGAAAGAAGGTTCAGAGGTTAGGGTTTTTGATTTTAGGAGACACGACACGAGAGGGAAATTAGATAACAAAAAGTGTGTGTAATTTTATATACTACGCTACACCTTCCAGAGACAATGCCCAGCCCCGCACGCTCTTACGCTGTGCGCGTCACACGTGATTCTTATCTTTTTAACTAGTACTGTAGTCATTTTTTCGTGATTTATAACGACTTTTTATATAAATAAATATTAAAATATCTATATTTTATATTTATAGAAATAAAACTTTAATTTAATAATTTTTTTTTATGAATAATTTAATAATTATTTTGAAAATATAAATATAATGATTAAGAATGAAACATAAAAATAATCCGCGTTCTTATATTAAAAATGAGAAATTCAATTTATAATATATAATTTAATAGTGTTTTTTTTTTAACAAACTAATTGAACACCTTAATACAAGTTAAGGTGAAACTAAAAACAAATTCCTTAAAAAAAAAAAAATCATTCTCTCTAATTCTTTTATCTAAACACACTGTTAAGAAAGTCTGGTTAAATTTAAAAATCGAAAATTATAATTATATTCCTACATTACAATTTAAAATAAAATAAATAATCAAATTAGATAGACTTTTCATATTCTTATAAACTAATGGCTAAATATCTCTTTTTATTAAATTTTTTATTTCAATACATAATATTTTAAAATTTTAATTTGATACATTAAAAATTCAATTTAACATATCTTGGTACATTTAATTGAAAATGTTACACATAAATTTGCGAAGAATCCATTAGTTGTTAGGTAAGATGGGAAGCCTTGCCATGTTACCTATTAGTGATAACTTATTTAGAAGTATTAGATTTATATAGTCTTAAATTGGTGGTTGAATTTTTATTTTTTGTATTTCTCTTTTCATAATTTATATTATCTTCTTTGTTGAACCAGCAAACAATTGTACATTATTGCAAAGTAGTTCCGATGACAATTCCGACAAAGATGATTTCGACGAAAATGATTGTTATTTTTTTTTTACTTTCCTATTTTCTCTCCCTCTCACACCCCACACCTCCATGAATTCAAACCTCTCAAGGGCAGTGAACCAAAAATCAAAGCAACCAACAATAAAGAACCAAATATTAAAGCAACAAACAATGGAGAATCAAAAATCAAAGTAATGAACAATGCACAATTTTTCATTTTCCTCATATATTGTACATAACTTTTATTTCTCATAGTCCGATTTAGAAATGATTGCAAGCACGAGACGACAACGACGACAACAATGCGTTGTGAGCACTAATGCTTGACGACAATGCTCCGATTTAGGAACACAAACACAACAGTAACAATACACTAAATTAAAGACACGTGCAACAATAGTTATACTCCTCCAAGCTCCAATAAGCGTGCATCAACATCTTTGATGATGCATCGTGTCGTGCCCCAGCAAAGCAATGTATGAGGTTGCTGATACGATCCTTGTCGTCACTACCAAGGGGAGGACATGGTTTAGCTAAGAGTTAGGATTCTCAATATGTTCAATAAATGACATATCAACAACAAAATTAAACTTTTAAAATATTACGTATATAAAATAAAATAAAATAAAAGATAAATTTAATGGACCAAAAGTTCCATTAAGCCTAAACTAATCAAAAAACTTTTTTTTTTAAAAGGGACTAATTGAACAACTTAATGAAAGTTGAGATTGAAATTTTAAAAAAATTAAATTAAATTAAAAAGTCAGTTTAAAAAAAAAACTTTTATAATTAAGTAGTGAAACTTCAGTGTATAAGTACAGTCTTTTATTAGAAACAAAAATATAAAAAAAGACATCAAAAAGACTCGAGCATAATAGTAAAAAGCAGATACTCGAATAAATAATTATTAAGAAAATCCTTAATTACTAATTAGTCACAATTATAATTATAAATTAATTTTAACAATGTCATCCTTAGAAGTATCAATATTCTTTTATTCAAAAGGCTTACAACATCCAGACACTGTTTAACAAACTTAGAAGTATCAATATTTTTCTATTTCAATTGTTTTTGTTTATTTCGTTTTAATTTACATTTTCAATATCCCTTACTCAAAATTATCGACTTAACCACTAATCATACTAGTTGACTTAAATATTAATTACACTGACTAATTTAAATATTAATATAAATTTAAATGATGCTGTTAAAAATACTTTATATATATCATAAATAAAACTCTAAAATCTTTATATATATTCTTTTAACCCAGGTTTGCATCTCAAAGACATTTACCAAATTCACTCAGCAAGCTTATAGTGTAATTTGCAGTCCCAAGTTGACTTCTGAATTTATTGCACAGGGAAAAGAAGCCCGCAACATCAAAAGTATAAAATATGGTCTCACAGAACATGCAGGAATACCGATCCAAGCAAATCACAAACGTTTTATCAAATAATTGTTCAGAAGCTTAAATTGAAAATTAACTCCAGGTGCTAATGATGATGTTCATTAACCCCATCCTCCTGGCCTTTCCTAGAAGCAGCCCTTAGTTTGCGCTGCTCCTCTTTGTAAATCCGGTTTCGTCGTTGAAACTGCATTAAACAAACACCAGTGATTTAGTAGCCTAATTATCAAAGCAACACGTGTTACAACGTTTATCACCGAGTGTGAAACAGGCCTTGTATCTAAAGAAGGAAAGTTAATTTTCATCAGTGCTAGCAAGGGCAAGGTAAAATTTGACAATTTTTTATAATATGGCATTCTCAGTTGCTTCGAAGACCTGAACTCATAGTATACTTCTGCACCAAAGTAAGCTTCATTGAGAAAACATTATAGGTAGGATAGCCATGCAATCAGATACTTGAAGTTAAACACCAGTAATTTTTAATTAATATCCCAAACAAGTTATACAACTTTCACCCCATATTCTGATTCTTGCCAAAAGCTGCTCCCAAAACCAAAGTAAGACATTATAAGATTTTTTCTTTTAAATAAAAAATAATAATAAGCACTCTATGGGTGTGCTTTTGATGCCCTGAGGGACTATATAAACAGCAAAATATAAACAGTTGAGTTACAATACTTTTTGACTTTTTGCTCTATTTTCTATTTGGTGGACAGGGCATAACATAAACAATTTCGAGGGAGAATGAGGGATGAAAGGTTGGAGGACTAAGATTGTGAAAGAGAAAGGGTCTTGAGGAAGAAAAGGTTGGGTATTTTTTACTTTTGAATGGTACTGAGTGTGACACAAGGTTATATCACATGGCTAAGAATTTTTGTGATGCATCTTTTGTTTTGTTGTGTCCCATGGCTATGTTAGAAACCAAACATGGAATAAGAATTGCTGTTTTGTCCAATTCTTTATGTTTTAGCAAATCAATTGCATCCCAAGAATATACATAATACACAGTACCTGATTACTAGATCAAACCGTACAAATGATAAACTTGACTACATTAGACAGAAGGCTTTAACCAGATAATAGCAACAAGAAAAAAAAGGGACAATTATATCCCTCTTGTCAATTTTATTTAATATTTCATTAATGGTATACCACTATGTTTGTGTTGTGAATATAAAGACTCAGAACGATGATTAATCTGTGTAACTTTTCACCAGAAGTTTGAAATTCATGCACTAGGTTAGTTATTAGGAGTCCATGATCAGCAAAGTTTCTATCCATGTGATCAAACAGCATTATATGATAAAAGCATCAAATTTCTGAAACTAACCACCATATTATTGTCAAACACAGGATTATACATTCTCAGAGTTGTCTTGACTATATGAATAATTTTAAGCCAATCAGTTCAGCCAAATAGCTAACAAACAACTGATATCTCACTATCCATTGTTAATTGAGTATAAACACTGAATGAGCTACAAAAGATAGATTAAATATGTTGTGAAAGTAATAGAAGAAAGTAAGTTTAGGAACTTCAAAGGCTTACAGTCAAATCAAATATTTTAAGTCCAGTGGTAATTCAAAGTTCACAATCCATGACCAAACTCTGTTAAGCAACAAATACTGCTGGTCACTAGCGACAAAAAGAACACAGTTGTCATAAAAAAGAAACACAAACGAAATCACAGAATCCCAAGCACAACCACAATGTGATTTTCATAGGGAACTCAGACTGAAATAGAACGTAGATTAAAATATGATTGCAGCAGGGAAAAGGCAAATAACATTTCAAGATTTAAAGGAAACAGTATGTTGAAATCTTCAAAATCACAGATCTATAAAGTTTTATATTGAAATCAGGTAAAGATATAACTGCACACACAATATACACATGGAGAGAATGGATGGAGCGAAATTGAATGTATTACAATAGATTGCAAGTCCTTTCACCGTAAACTCTTCATTTCAGTTTACTCACCTATTTGATTTATTAAACTGCTATCTATTAGATAACAAGCAGTCAAGCACAAAAAAATAAAGATAGCAATAAGGCTTCTAATCTCTAACTTATTGAATGGACATGTTTTCTCAAACGACCAAATGCCTTTACTTATGAGCACTAAATTAGTAATTATAGCTTACAACACTATCACAGGTGTCTCTTCCTTTCAGTATAGCTAATTGAATCATGAACAAATCAAGATCCCAAACACGGGACGACGAAACCACAAAAGTCGATCTAGATAAGATGTGAAAAAAGTGATGTAACGGAAATCGATGGGGTCCGTAAACGAGGGGAATGCATATTAGTAGAAAATAGGGTTTCGATACGATTAATGGAAATGGAAAAGACCTCTTTGGAATGGTGAAGGCACTCGAGGTAGTCTTCGCGGAGAAGAACACAGTCCTTGGGCTCTCGGCAGCGAGACATGCACTCGCTGAAATCGATCCAGAAATCGTAGCAGCGACCTTTGTTTCCTGTAATTCCCCACCCCGACGCCATCTCTATCTCTATCTCTCTCTTTCGATACCTAATTCCTCTTCTGATCTCACTGCTTCCTCCAACTTTCAGCTTCTGCCACTGCCACTGCCACGCCTAAATTACCAAACTACCACCATTTTTTTATCTCATTTTTTTTAAAAATAATAATTTTAAATTTAATTAAAAAAAAACTATCTCTATACTAATAAGGCTTAAATACAATTAGATCTCTATTTTATTTAATCAACAACTTTGGTCTATTTATTTTAAAATATAAATATTTGTTCATGACATTTTTTCCACATTCTGCATAATTCATTTAATTTTTTTGGTGCATTAATTAGGGTGGACAACATTTTTAATTTACAAGTTATACGTAAATAAATTGCTTGAAAATTTTCGTTCCTTCAAAGGGTAGAATTTGTTTTCCCACTTTTCAATACTTTTGTTGCCTGTTCAATTTTGGCAAAGCAGCAAGAACACGATGGTTTATTCAGAAAAAGAAAAAAAAAAAACACCTGGTTTAAATTTAGATTTAAATACAATTTTAGTCATCATATTCAATTCACAATTTTAATTCATTTATTTAAAAATAAAATATATGATCCTTTTATTTTTTTTAAATTACAATTTTAATCTAATTATTAATCTTTCTTACATTTTATTTCTTTTATTTTAATTCAATTAAATTTTAAATCTAACATATCTATTTAAGATGATATCAACAAATGATTTAATTAATTAAAACGTAAGAAATTAAAAAAATGTAGATGAAATTAAAAATTTAACTAAAATTACGTATTTTCTAAAATATAAAACCAAATGTCTCTATTTTAAATAGAATGAACAAAATTACGGATTTTTTTTTAAAAAAGTTGAATGTTGATGCAAAATTACCTACATAACTACATTTAGAACTAAAATTGATGGGTAAGAGTGGTTCTTCTTCAGCAAGCTGTCTTTTAGCATATGGGCTAGGCATCCAATGTGTGTTAGACAGTCTCTCTTTTTCTTGTTCGCTTTTTTTTTTTATATATATATATATAATATTTCTTTTTCGTTGTTGTTTTTTTTATATTTTCCCTGCTAATTAATATGGAGTTGCCAATACACCATATATGTATCACTGTCTAGGTTATAACTAGTCACCCTTGTTTTCCTAACACATTTTACGTGTTTAGAGTATGGATTATTTGCAGTGATTTGATTTAATTTTTGGATAGAAAATTATGCAAATCAAATTTAAAATAAATTTGTGATTCAATTTTAATATAACATCAAATTCAAATTAAATCAAATTTGATTTGATGGTTTTTTTAATATATTATTATAATTTAATTTTTTTAATCAAACCTACCTAATTATTATATTAGACTATTTTTTATTAAAATTTATTTTGTATATTTTAGATTAAAAAATATTTTTTTTATTTTTATTTAATATTATTATAAAATGATATTATTAACTTTTTTTTAATATAATAATAAATTATATTTATTTGATATTTAATATTATTTAATAATATTGATTTTTGTTAAGATATGAAAGTAAAATATATATCATATATTATAAATTTATTATTAAAAAAATAGTATATTATAAATTATATGATCTTAAAAAATTAAAATATTATTAATTGAATAATACTAAATATTTAAAAATAAATTAATATAATTATAATATGTGATTTATTTTAATTATTATAATAAAATTCAGAAATCAAACCAAATCATAAAAAAAATATTTAATTTTTAAGATTTTTGATTTAATCAATTTTTAATTTTTTTATTGATTTAATTCGATTTTCAAACAACTGGATGGAATTCTCACGACATAACACAAGTTACTATTATTTAGTTCGATGTTTAAACAACCGTATATGGAGTTCTCACTACATAACACAAGTTACTATTGATAGCCTAGCTTCTGGCCTTCTCCATTGGATCTGTTAGTTTGGCATGACAAGAAACCTGCATAAATGATCACATGTACTGTTTAACACGTACATGTTGAAAAAGAACTTTACTTTTTTAGATAAACTTGAATTTAATTAATTATAATGTAAATTAATTTCTAAAATTTTCATATTAATACACAACTCAACTATTTGTTTTAAATTTATAAAATTTTGATCCATAATTAAAATTTGAAAAAACCAATCCTACCTTTATAAATTATGCGTCATTGAATGTAATTAGATGTATATCTATATAAATTAATATATGTTGGTAATAATTTATTTTTATAACAATGTGTATGATATTGTTAGAGAAATTAGTGCCCCCAAGGTCTGTAAAATGCCCGTATATACATGGCCTAATCAATTTCTTCTCAATTTTGTTTAATTTGTTAAATAGGCAAGAACGACAGAGACCTCATGTAATCAAACCCAACATGAGGTATTAATTAGTGCCAAGCAATTTGAGGTCTTATATATTTTATGCGTAACCGTCTCATTTTCATTATCGTCTTTGGCCATTGTCTTGAACAAGTAATTAGACATTAGACAATTAAGTACAAACTAACGACAACAAATAAGATTTGATAATAAGCCTTAAAATTAAAAAAGAAAAAAGAAAAACAGAGTACGTACCTGATTCAGTTGTTCTTATCATGACAAGTGCGAAACTCACTTTCCTTTCACATCACATCACATGTGATGTTAGTAACTTTTTCCATATAAAATATTTCAGTTCACCACCCGTATCTCTTTTCTTAATTGCACTCACTAGCCTCTTGCTTATGCATTCACGTAGAAATAAGTCCTTAAAGTGAAACACAACATGCTGCTTTTAAACACCCTAGCTAGCTACCCTTCAAAACTAGCTAAATCTCTCACAGCTCTCCACTATTATATATATACTCCGTTCTGTTCTTAATCCACTTATTCTTTCAATTCATTTGGCATTCTAAAATGATTATTACAGCACTACGCCTTATCTTTCTGCTTGCATCGTTTCCTTCACTCCTAACAAACACCGGCAATATGGTATCTGCACGAGAGAACAATAACAACAACGTTAGAGAGGCTTGCAGTGTGACAAGGTTCCAAAGCGTCTGTGCTAAGACGCTAGCAGGATTCTCCGACACCGCAGGAACAAGCCCAAGCAAGTGGGCACGTGCGGGAGTGTCGGTGTCAATAGGCGAGGTCAAGAAGGTTCACAAATATCTACAAAAGCTGAAGAGTAACGGAGATTTGAAGAACGGAAGAAACGGAGTTGCGCTTTCAGATTGTGTTGAGACATTTTCCTATGCCCTTGATGAGCTTCACAAATCGCTTGGCGTGCTTAGGAACCTAAGCAAAAGCACGTTCAGCACCCAAATGGGGGACCTTAACACGTGGATCAGTGCAGCACTCAGCGATGAAGAGACTTGCCTCGACGGGTTTCAAAGCCATGATCAAGTTAAGTTGATACGAAAGCGGGTTCAGTACGCGTCTTACATCACCAGTAACGCACTTGCTCTTGCCAACAAACTCGCCACTACAGGTCTCAGATCAATCATCAATCATGATCCATAGAACCATGCACTTCTCAAATATTAATTATTAATTATTGGGTAAAAAAATAAATAAGCTATGAACAATCTATATATAGACATACTTGTGGTTTTATATGTGTCTAAATGTATTATATACTCGTTTGTTTTTAATGATCTAGGAAATATGATCTTATTATGTGAGATATATATGTTAACGTTTCGATGTGTTGTTTGTTTTACAATAACTATATGATGCTGGTTGATCTTAATTTGTGAATATGATGATGAAATGCAATACTAAAAGCTGTTCTCTGGTTGAAGTTGTTGTTTCTTTATAGTTGTGTCCTCTTCTTACAGATTCGAGTACAGTGTTTTTAATGCTGTTCATGGCATAGTTGGTCACGTCTTTATTAATTAGTACCCCTCAAATTAATATTCACTAGTTAGTACAGAAGAAACGGGATAAGTTTTTTTTTTTGGAAAATTATGATTTTGAATATATATGTAATTATATTTTAATAAGTTTACATCTATAAATCAACTACAACTATACAAGTGATCCACACATCTACATGCAAATTGCATGATAGATCATAGATATGAAACAAATCCGAAAGCTATATGCGATTTCATCCAGTGGGAACATCCTACGGTACTAAACTTTCAATTACGACATTCTTAGCGTCGGCTGCGTCGTTGAAAATTAAACATCTTGATAGAAAAGGCGAAAACTAATACAAAAACAACTGTGAATCCAACAACTATAGCAGCAACCATTCACAAAAAGTCATGCTTGAAATCAAAGTAATTTCTCAAAAAAACTTCTATGGAAATACTTCTTCGATTAAAGTCAATACTGACCTTTGTATCTCCGAACTGAGAAACCAACAACCCATATACAGAGTCCAAGATACTGGGTTTGCCCAAAGAGTACCATCTCCATCATATTGGGATCCTCTGTTAATTAGTCCATGTCAAAAAATAACAGAAAAGAAAATTAGTAAATTATGTATTCCTTTCCTATGCTTACTTTAAAAGAGAAAAAAAAAAAAAAACTTAGATGCAATTTCATGTGTTGGTGTTGTTTTTCTTTAATTAAAATTGAAGATTCATCTTGATAATCTGCATAATAAAGGATTATATAAATGAAATTTCAATTCATATATTAGGCCATAATAGGTAAAGTACAGGAGGGTGAAGAACACGAAGAATAGCTACCAAACAAATGTAGTGACACTCCACTCATAACCAACCATAGAGTAAACTATAACGGAGTATTCTACAGTTTGTACCATAACATAAGGGATTTCAATTAGAGCCTGCATGATTATATATGCGAAGATTGGTGAGGAAAATTGTTTTCACATATCTGAAAATAATAATCAAGTGCTTAATTTAAATAAGATATATAGATTCACATTTGTTTAAAATTAAAATAAATATTTATCAAATAATTAATTATTTCATAAATAAACATAATAACTAATAAGCAAATAAATGATGATCAGATACAATTGATTATCTGATCATGTATCAAACAAAATAACTATTTTATTCTACTATCTTTGCCCAACAAATCCTTAATTTTTTATTGTTATCAAAGAGTGTTTTTTTTTCACATTGCATTTGCATTTAATTTTAAAAGTAAGATATGCTTGTTTCTGTAATATTTTGTTTTTAATTTCAAAAGTCAATAACTAGTAAATTAAGTTGTTTCTATAAAACGGAGTGATCATTATTAACTGTTAACAATAGACACATACAATTAATTAATAATATATTTGACTTCTCATCTTATCTTATAATATTGATTACGAATGTGAAGTATAATAATTTTGAACTAAAAGCATTTGAAATTGAGGATAACATCTTATCACTCTGATATTTGAGCGTATTTTTTTTTAGCATAGAAATATCACAGGATATTAAGTTAAAATCAATTCATTACTAAAAGATGAAATTGAAAAAAACGATATTAATATTTTTTCCTTTGTTCAAATTTAAAATATTATCATTTATTGTTATTGTTTTTTATTTTTTATCTTTTGTTATATTATTTGACCTGAGTCCTGAGAGGTGAATCTAAAAGGACGTGGGCGAGCGAGGGTGAATTGATAAACGTACGTACGCACCTGACCCAACCCATTGTTGTTGGATCTGAGTCTCTCCTTAGCAACTGACAACAGCTACAGCGAGAGAGAATGCCATCGTCTTCGGGGTTGATTTTCAGAGGGCACGAGTCCCAACCACTGGACGACGCCTATTACCCGAAGCCGCAGAAGCCATGGCTCTCCTTCCGCTACCTCCTCCGCGAACAGCGTCTCTACTTTCTCCTAGTCGGCGTTTTCCTCGCCACTCTCTTCTTCTTCTTCCTCCTCCCATCATCATCGTCCTCTCCTCCCCTCTCTAGTTACAAGCCCACTGCCCGCTGGCCCAGCAATACCGGCCGAAGCTACGACGTCATGTCGTCGGTGCATTCCGTGGGGAAGGTCCCCCTCGGGATTAAGCGCAAGGGCCTCCGGATCGTTGTCACCGGTGGGGCCGGCTTCGTCGGGTCCCACTTGGTGGATCGCTTGATTGCCCGGGGAGACAGCGTAATTGTCGTTGACAATTTCTTCACGGGAAGGAAGGAAAACGTTATGCACCATTTTGGCAACCCCAACTTCGAGCTCATCCGACACGACGTCGTTGAGCCTCTCTTGTTAGAGGTCGACCAGATCTACCATCTCGCTTGCCCCGCCTCCCCCGTCCATTACAAGTTCAATCCAGTCAAGACTATCATATCCTTTTTTTTTAATTTATTTATCATGATGTTATTCATTCATCTTCTTATATATGTTTATGATTAATAAATCCTTAACTGAGGCAGTGTTAATTCACAAGACGAACGTGGTGGGAACGTTGAATATGTTGGGGCTAGCTAAAAGAGTGGGCGCCAGGTTCTTGTTAACCAGTACCAGTGAGGTTTACGGAGATCCTCTGGAACACCCTCAGAAGGAGACTTACTGGGGTAACGTCAATCCCATCGGTCAGTCACTTACCATCTCTCTCCTTTTTTGTTTTTTATTGAGTCACGTGAGAAGCCATGGTGTTGCGACAGCACAGCACTGTCTTTTCAAACTAGCCACTTTTTCTAGGTGGGTGGGGTGGAGAATACCGAGGTTTATGGCTTGTGAGACACGTGGGACCTCATAACAGGACCACGTTTCCCATACCCTGTCAAAATTCTCATGGCCAACCAGGGAAGGGTTCAGATCTTTCTTCCTTCCTTCGTTGTTAAAAAAGGGTTGATATTTAGATATATATTTTTTAATTTCTTTTTATATTTTATTATATTTTTTTTCATTTTTCTTTCTCTTAATATTTGGATATTAAAATATATTTTCCCTCGTAAAAAAGTTCTTCATCCTCCCATTCATTTTCTTCAGTATTATGGTGGGTTGTGACACGTCTGTGATATTGATAGGTGTTCGAAGCTGCTATGACGAGGGAAAGCGTACAGCTGAGACGTTGGCCATGGATTACCACAGAGGAGCTGGTGTCGAGGTCATTTTCAATTCATTGCACCCTAACTTACTCATCTACCTCTCAATTAATTGTTTCTATATTTAACTACTTATTTAAGTCTTTGATTTTCATTGTTCTGGCAAATAAAATATATATAATTATATTTTTTTCAGGTGAGAATAGCTAGGATTTTCAACACCTACGGGCCACGCATGTGCTTAGATGATGGTCGTGTTGTTAGTAACTTCGTTGCTCAGGTAATTAAAGTTTTAAACAGTGGAATCAATGCATCGATCGTGGCTAGTTAATTTCTTAGTCAAGTGTACGTCACTGATTGGTGGCGTTAATACAGGCACTAAGAAAGGAGCCTTTGACCGTTTATGGGGATGGCAAGCAGACTAGGAGTTTCCAATATGTTTCTGATTTGGTAAGTCATTTACTTTCTCTCTCTTCTATTATTACTAACTGTATTAGCTAAACAATACTACTTGTTTCGGATGGCTTAATTTGGAAGTACCTTCACTTCCAAGCCAGAAACACGTGAACTTTCCCCGCTGCATACTGCATATACACACAACAAACAATTCTTGGCTTCATGCAATGAGTATTTTCTTACGGTGTCCATTCACGAATCACGAGTGAAATTGGAATTATATATGAGAATCTTAATTTCAATTCTAATTCAAGAGTAGTGATAGTGAGGGCAAGGGTGGTGACAATTAAAATAACGGTAACAGTGATAACAACGGTTGGTGATTATACTGATAACAACTACTGACTGTGGCATCAATAGTGCTGGACCAATGGTGATGAGAAGTTCAGCTGTGGAAGTGGTAATAATGGCTACCAAGAGTACTAAAAAGTAAAAACAAAGAGTAGCTGTTCAACATGTGATAAGTTAAAAATTCTAATTTAAATGAAAGGGGTTAGGAATTGAAAATGATCAATTTAGTTATATTACAATTCTATAGAATTGAATTTTGAAATTTCTAGTTTAACTAAAGATTGCTGGTACCTGCAGGTTAGTACATTTGGACTATTAAGTATTAACTGTAGAGCCCATATGCTTCTTTTTGTTTATGTTGGCACAGGTGGAGGGGCTGATGCGCCTTATGGAAGGAGAACATGTTGGACCTTTCAATCTTGGAAATCCGGGTGAATTCACCATGCTTGAACTTGCCAAGGTAAAGTTGAGATTCTTGCTCTTATATAAACTGATAAGAGGAAAAACGTCGATGCTTACTGTTTTTTTTTTTTGTTGGTGAACGAAACTTTCTTATTTTTCACCATGCTTGTAATAATACCAAGAGAAATTGGCAACAGATATAAATGTCTAAGGGCTATATATGAAGAAATATATAACTACTCATGAGTCATCCACATAAAATTAGAGAATGTGACAAAAAGTTTCGGGTAAATATAAATGAGGAATGCCAATTGGGAAGAAAGCGATTGTTTTTTTTGTGTAAGATGTTCTATTCTGTGGTTCACAGACATTAATATTTGGTGATGGTGATGCAGGTGGTACAAGAAACAATTGATCCAGAGGCTAAGATAGAGTACAGGCCCAACACAGAGGATGACCCACACAAGAGAAAGCCTGATATTAGTAGAGCTAAGGAGCTACTGGGCTGGGAGCCCAAGGTGGACCTACACAATGGACTCCCTCTAATGGTTTCTGACTTCCGACAACGCATTTTTGGGGACCAAAAAGAGGAAACAAGAACAACCTCTGCCTAACTAATTCTTGCTTTGAAAATGGAAATTCTAATGCAGTACCTCAGCGACTAAGGGGATTGTAGTTTGCATTTTCATAGCAGCATTAGCCAGCATCAGTTAGTAGGATTTCCCATCTCTTCATAGTCCATCAGTCAACTATACATAAATTTCCCCTTTTGTCGTTTGTCCTTTATGATATTTTTTAGTATATCCATATTGTTGATATCCAGTGATGATTTTTTATACTATGTCCATAAGTTTATGATTAATTATGAAACGGAAATAGGTCTTAGAATTTACCTTTGGACATGACTTGCAAATGTACCACATATCAACTTAATCGAATAAAACAGACACGGGATTGTCTTTTATAATTCTCTTTCGTCTGCATCGCTGTTATTAACTTTATGGGGACTCAAAGATTGCTTTTGTTGGTATTATTTTAACTTTATAAGCTTATTAGCTCAACTGGTTATAATAATATCACCCAATCTTATGAATGATGTCCCCTGTGAAAATTTTGTGAAACGAAGCTATTTGGAGTCGTATGAATAAGGCAACCACGGGGAAATGGCCATAATAAAACGATATGTATATATATAGATAGATAGGTACATGGCACATGGCACATGGTGACAGTCTAAATTGCTGAGTGGTATAGCATGCGGTTTCCTTTCAAGCCACAAAGATAGCTTCTTCGGCCGTTTGTTTGCTTGACAATCTTTGCTGATGATGCAACTGTTGTGAATCGCTCAATGCCATAGTTATAAGTCTGAGTTTGTTGTTGTGGGGAAGCATTGGTGGTGTGGTTGTCTAGCCATATTATAATGTCTGCAAAGACTTTTTCGATGTTATCATCAGTTTCACCCGATGTTAAGCCATGCCACATTCCGGGGTACAATTTTATGGTCTTGTCTTTGCTACTCGCTCGTTCATATAATGCCCTGCTTACTTCTGGATCAGTCACTGTATCTGCTTCTCCATGCAATACAAAAAACGGCAGAGTCACCTGCTTAAGACGTGCTGCTAATTTCATTATGAATTACTACATTTATTCAATATAAAAAAGAACAAAAGAACTTGCTTATATAACCTTGTATAAGCTGCCTTCAAGGCTTATGCTGATTCTCAACATTTCTAATGCTGTTTTTAACCTGGGCTTGTCCTGGTATATCAACTTGTTTTTCCTAATCTGCAACATTAATTAGTTAACTCCAGCACTAAGTCATTTAAGTAAGCATTGAGATTAAACCTCACCCACCCTTTCTCGTTTAGCAGGGTCTTTGAAGGCCGAATTGATGACATCCTTTGTGGGAACTATCTTCCACTTTGGTATTATATCTTCCACTTTGGTCAATATGTTGACCACCACCGGGTGTGGCTTCACCTTCTCTGATATCTGGCTTATTGTTTCAAAACATTTGAATAAGCCGTACTTTATGAAGCAAAAAGTAACTATTCAATTAATGGAAGTTACTTACCTTACACATGGGTGCGACAAGAACTGCACCGTTCCAGAATGAAGGGTCCTTTTTATGTAAAAGTAGGCTCACTGCTCCTCCCATGGACTCTCCATACAAGAACTTAGCCTTACCCTTATACTCTTGGAGCTCTGAAATTAATCATAAATAAATAAAGCTGACCCAAAAAAATGTCGTCTAATTAAGGTTTCAATATATTTGTTTAAATTATTTGGACCCATACCGCTGACTGACTTGAAAAAGTCATAACAATCGTTAACGATGTTTTCGAATTTCTTAATGTAACAACGAGGACCTTCAGAACGTCCATGTCCTTCGTAATCGATACCGAACACAGCATATTTGGCACACGCTAGCCGTACACCACATTCTACAAGCAAACCAAACCAAACCAACAAATTAATTAATAAACGACGAGGGGTAGGAAGAACAAATAAAACAAATTCTTATACAATAATGATATTATATATCCAGATACCACCACCAAACTACTACCCTTGGCATGTTGCCTATGTCTGCCCACAAAATGACTAGCACTAGCCACTAGTTTGAGAATGCAATAAATATTTTCAGTACGCACATCACTCTATCTGTGCTCTGTGCTGGAGAAAAATATTACTATTACAATTTTTCAATATTTTCTTTAACTACATATATACTTAAATATATAAAATGTGAGTGTAAAATATTAAATATTTACTGAGATATACGTAGTTAAATTTTATTGAAAATAATTTATTTTTGTCAGTCTTACTCTTACATATCATTTAAAAATATATTTAGTGGTAAATTAAAGTGGGAACTAAAGACTAAAGAACTAGGAAGTGTTTTGTATACGCGTAAAAAAAAAGTTGTTTCTCACTAAAATTTCAGTGGATGAACTTTGGAAGGAATCAGTTATTTCATAGAGCCCTATAATTTTTATCAATTGGTCCCTGTCTCCTTAAGATGTATACGGCAATATTCAAATTGCAAAATGCCAACACTTGAGATGAACATTTTGTCTTGCCCAATTACGAATACAGTACGTCTTTGTCCCAATTTGGCGTCAACAAGACTGCATCAATCATTGCATGATAAGCACGAAATGAAAATAAGAAATATACATTATAGTACTTATCAAAATTATAATTTGGTCATTTGTCGACTGCCGGTGTAATCATGATGTTCTTTTGCGAACTGGCAGCGGCTTGCTTGAGAAATAAAATTCGACAAACATTACAATAATTTTACAAACCGTATCCTCTTTTGTAAATGATAATTTTTTTTTTTGTTAACAAAACCACTTTCCTAATCAAATTCTCATTTTAAGGGTTTTTTTTTTTTTATATTGTAAATGATAAATTCGGCTAGAATTTAAATATTTTTTTAAACAGCAAAATAAAAATACATTATTGCACTAAACTTGGCACAAGATGTGTCACAGTTTAATATTTATTTTATAGAGAAACTCATTTAATCAAAACAACTCCCACCCCACCCAACACAGTGTACAAAACCAGTTCAGAAATTTAAATCAAATATAAAAAATGATTTTAAATTAATTTTCAAACCCAAACTACTACAAATGATTGAACTAATGCATTTTTAGAGGATATAGAGAGTGATCAGAAAGTAAGATAAGATATAATCACAATTGAATTAAATCTAAGTACTACAAGATGAAAGAAATTGGAGATTATGTAATATTTGGTGTTCAACCTTCATCTTCAAGGGAATTGGAAATTCATGTAATCTTGTGTTCTTTCCGAAGGAGGCTTTATGTACACCCAAAGCAAAGAAATGATAATGGAGAGCAATCCAGACCAAACATATACAATGGTAGGAACCTTCCCTCTTCTTCCCCTAAGGCCTTTTGCAAAGGGGTAAAGATGGCACAATACCCATAAGCTGAAAAACACCCCTCCTAATAGTCTGCTCCATTGTGGAAATGGACTGTACAAAGTCCTTGCTACCCCTACAGCAATAGCAATGCTGTTCACCATCATGATTGTAATTGGAGGGACCATTAGAAAGCTCCACTTCACCTCATAAAGATCAGCAAATTCATCCTCTCCATCTTCTGGTGTGGCTGACTTTGAGGTCAAAGTGAATGATATGTTCACTCCGGCTATGAACTTCAACAACCCTTGTAAAAGAGCAGCAGGGTGTGCAGTTGTTCCACCAATCAACCAGAACTGTTCATTTCGCCACCAATCATGTAGTGTGATTCCTGACCACTTGATCTCAAGGAGTACCAGCAAGTACAGTGTGATTGTGATGCCAAGCAAGAACACTAAGAAAGTGACACTGAGGGATTGGAATATAAACTGCCCAGAAAATAGGGACACTGCAGGCAGAAAGCAATAGACGATCGAAAACATTGAAGTGAAAGGGTACATTCCCACTTTGAAATATGCCACCCTCTGAAGGAACTTCATTCTAGGACTTGCCAACAATGCATTGTTCCTTGAGAAGAAAATCTCAACAGAACCTGTTGCCCATCGAAGCACTTGGTGGAGCCTGTCTGTCAAGTTGATTGGAGCTGTTCCTCTAAAAGCATCCCTCTCTGTCACACAGTACACTGATCTCCACCCTCTATTGTGCATTCTGTAACCAGTCAGAACATCTTCTGTAACTGAGCCATATATCCACCCCACTCGTCTGCCCCATTCAGTTTTATCCTCATAGAAACAAGATACCACACTTATTGCCTCAGCAACAGTGGCTGCATCCAATGGCTCATGAGGCACAGCAAGAGAACCTGCTGGCCTTCCTTGTGTTCCCTTTCCATTCAAATCTTGAAGCAACCTTCCCTGGTATTCCGCCACAGGAATGGACGCGGCAAGAGAAGTAGAGTTCCCAAACCTTTTGGGAAGAAGCAAGGACGCTATGTCTGCATCATCATCATTGTAGTCACCATTCATTGGCACAGAAACTTCATCCTCTTCCTTTTTTGACACCTTAGGCTTTCTCAGGAACAGCTTAATTTTCCTCCTGCCAAGCCATCCATGATGTTCGGTGGCTCTAGGAGGACTAAATCCATAGAGAGCTGTTCTTCTGAGTATGCAGCCTGTTCCCACGTACATGGGGCCTTGTAAGCCATCGAGAGCTCTCATGCTCACATCAAAGAACACTGTGTTGTGGTTTGCATATTGGTCACTGGGGTCAATGCCCTCAAACCTTTGAGGGAACTGAACATAGCATATCCTATCACCACCCCTATCAAGCATGAAGCACATACCTTCCCTCATAGCCAAGGAATTGTAGATGTAATGATCGCAGTCGAGATTTAGAATGAATGGTCCATTGGACATGATGGCACTGGTGCGAACAAGAGCATTCATTGCTCCTGCTTTCTTGTTGTGATCATATCCCGGCCTCTTCTCACGAGACACATAAACTAGCATGGGCAACCTAATATCAACATCTGTTGTGTCAATCAAGTTGTTCCCGTCAGCTTTTGCACCAAATTCTGGTTCTGTATTTGGTGGAGCTAACATTACCTGCACAAAACATCATTAAAAACTCACTGTTAGTAGTGTCCTATCTACGATTCAAGATCGCACAACATCACTTTTAGTTTTAATCTCTATAGAAACAGAAATTTTATTAATTTGACTTTAGTCTCTCATCCAAGAACATCTATAATTGATTTTAATAAACATGAACTAAAAATGAATAAAATGTTTTGTAGGAACTATAACAAAAAAGATATTTTAGAAGGTCAAATACATAAACCTTTTACATTTGTTACACACAACAGAAACAACAACAACAACAAGTATTGATTGAAGAGGTTACCTGAATGAGACCAGCATGATCCCCTCTTGAGTGGTCTTGTTCAGCTGAAGCCCAAGTTCCTGGCCAATGAGAACCATTGGACATCCACGTAGCTTTAGGAACCTTAATAGGTTCAGAGACATTGGAACCTGCTTCCAATTGTTTCATCTTGGCTAGTAGCTCCTCACGAGTATTGTAAGCATGGGATCTCATCCTTATGGATTCAGGCAAGGAGTTAATCCTGACTTTGAACTCATAATATTCCCTCTTCACCCTCTTCCTCTCGCTCACAAAGTCCAACCGGACCTTATTCTTGCGAGAATCATCCTTCTGCCTAAAATAAGCTTCAGGGTTCCGGGGCTCTATCTTGTGCTTTTTACAGAAAGGAACCCAAATTCTAGCAAAGCTAGCGGTCACAACAAGTGCTTCAAACGTCAGCAAAGCTCCACCATCATCACACAAGTAACACGCAATCTTCTCCACTGGATAGTCAACTGCAAGGATGGAAAGAATGGTGTTGGAAGTGATAAGAGGAGCCTCCGTTTCTGGGTCTGCCGTGGAAACAAACACGTCAATTCCTGGAAGATCAGACCTCCCTTTGGGGTTTTCCAGATATGGAGACTCAAATCGCTCTTTCAGAACAGAGAGATCAGTGACTCTGTTCACAGGACAGAGCTTGGGAAGCTGATCAAGAATCCAAGAAAATGCAAACCATAACTCACAGGTTATGGACGTCGCCCACAGCCAAATCGCCTCATGATTCGGATGTCTAATTCTCCACGTAAGAAATAGACCCAAGGCAGCAAGACGCAGCATAACAACCAATCTGAACAAAAGAATCAAGATTTGACTTGAAAAGAAATATAAACTTTGGGACTCCCAAAAAAAGAAAGAAAGAGTTGAGTGACCTGTAAAAACGGACAATAGTAACTGAAACTTCAAATTTTCTAGTTAAAGGTCTCCTGACTTTCTCTTCGAACTTGGGAGGAGTTTCAAAGCCGTTAGCATCGTCGCCATCTTTGGGCCACATAACGTTTCCATAGCCATAGGTTCCCTTAGTCCTAAAAAGCCTCCTAAAAAGCCACTTGGTGTGATCAAAATTAGGAGGATGCGGGACGGAATCTTGTGGAATGAAACTGGTTAGTTCCTTGCTGCGGCATCGTGTTCCTACGGGTGAGACCGTAATGTTCATCGGAGAGGAAGAAAGAGAAGATGCCATTTTCACCATGTTACTAAAAATAAAATACAAAATCAGTGAAAGGAATTAGAAAAAGAATAGAAAAACAACGGAAATCTTCAATGGACAATAAGGATGCGAAGGAAAGGAAATTGGAATTGAGTATGAGAAAGAAGAAGAAGCAGAAGTACGTAGGGTTTGCATGGGTAGGGTAGGACTGGGAGAAACACCAAGTACTTATTAACTTAACACATCCCACAACCAATAAAATAAATAAATAAATTAGATTATCTAATAAAAGAATAATTAATATTCTTTCAATTTTTAACTAATCTTTTTCCTAAAATTATGCTAACTGCATTAGCAAAAATATCTCTAAAAAATTTAAAATTTAAATCTAAGATAACAAAAATATTTCTAGAAAATTCTTTAATTAAAAATTAAATCTACAAAATTATCATCATCATTAACTAAATCGGGGCTTTGACTACCGTTACAACCACCATCTTATCTATTATCACCGTCACTACAATTTAATAATTTAATAAGATTAGTTAAAAACAATTAAATTTTTTTTATTTGATTAATTATAAAATTCTTATTAGTTGTGCCTAAGAATGATATGTTAAGTTAGTATCTATCTAAATGTTTCTCTCCCATAGTCTCAAATTTGCATTACAAATTAAAATGTCAGGAATTGTGTTTAGAATTCTAATATTATTTATTTTTTTTATTACTTTTTTATTGATCAAATTTATTATTAATATTATATAATTTATCTTTTTTAATTATTTTTTCTCTAAATTATTAAATTAATATCAATCTTTCTTTTTTGCATAAAAAAAATCAATCTTATTTTTTTTAGAAAATCTTATTTAAATATTAAATTTTAATTATTATATAATCAATTTTATCTTTAATTTTTTTAAATGATAAAATTAATAATAATTTTATCTTTTTTTTATTTATAAAAGTTTGAAGATTATATTAATATTTTATTAACTTTAGTTATTATATTATTTCTTTTATCTTCTTCTTTTTTAAATTATAAAATTATCATGTTATTTTTTTTAGTACTATAAAATATCAAATTTAGTTATCATACAATCAATTTTTAACTCACTTTTTAAATTATAAAATTAATAATAATATTATTTTATTTTGTAAATAAACCTAGTCAATGACATTTACGAGTGAACCAACTATGCATTCGTTCATTGTCGACCAAATAACAAACAAAAAGAACTCACGCATGTCATTTTAATTTTCGATTCTATAGTTGTTCACGTGACTAGGAAAGCGATATATATATATATATATATATATATATATCCTTATTCCTAAATTCGAGTAGTCGATAGAATCTGCCGCTTCAAATTTGTTCGTGATGCATGCATCGCATTTGCACTGTTGGCTTATATTACTGACCGTAAAAAGGTGTTCTCTTATAATTTCAACGTTAAACACTTTTTCTTTTTAGTTCTTTAACCATGTTCTAATGATAGTACTTGGTAAAAAAAATCCTTGAAAAAGAAAAGTTTATACATAATTAATGTTTCACCAAATAAGAGATGAATGATACACACAGTTTGACTGATTGCCATGCATCCTAGTCTGGTATTTGTAAGATATACAGGAGCCAAATCTGCGAAATTGTGTATTTAATTTATATGCTTTGGTTGCAAGATTTGATGATGAGAGGATACCGTAGAAGATAAAACACCAACAAGTGTGGCAACCGATACATCTCTACTTAAAAAACAAAGGATTATTTCCGAGGCTTAAATCACTATTTATTGGACAGTTACATCCTTTTTTTTTTTTTTTTAATTTATAACATTTACTTTTGTATTCTCTAGTGTTCTATCCTGTTAATTACCCAAAGTTCATCACATGTGTGCTTTAGGTGCTCTTCCCACTCTATTCATAGCTATGTTATATATGCAAATCTCATAGGCATTCATCATGCTTTTTTAGGTCCTTTATCTTCTACCCTCTCCATAGAGAAAAACTTTAGGTTATCCATTTCGTTCACCGAGCATTTTACTCCTTCCCTCATGAGCTATAATCAACATTCTGAGAATCCTACAACCCATCTTTTTACATTCTTTCATCCTCTCTCTCTCTCTCTTTTTTTTTTTTTTTTTTAACTTTCAAGACTTTCATTTTTGTGATTAAGGTTTCTAAATGTAACGACTTTATCAATTATGCATTTGATCATGGTTGGATTTGAATAGAGGGCAAAGAGTAGAACATCAAGGTATATATATATATATATTTGATCATTCCAATTTTTATTTTTATTTTTTTTACTTTTTTGGATGTGTTATAGACTCTTCTATCATTTTCCTTATTTGTTTTCATACTTTCATTTACTTCTCTTATATATTGGAGTCTTTTAATTTGTTTATTTTGGGTTAGTCTTTCGATTTGAGTTTACAAGAAAAATAACTTCTATATTATTATACTATTGTTATTTTTAATTATTAACTTTTATTATTTTATTGATTTTCAAATGTAAATGTTATCAATCATTTTTTTAGAAAAATAATAATAATTTAAATATTATAGTTAAAAATATTTACTGATTTGTTCATTTTTAAATCGATAGATTTCTAAATCTGAACATAAATTTTTGTTGTTTGTAACATTGATAGATTATTTACTCATTATTTTATTTTTGCATACATATATATTATAATGTTCAAAATTTATAAATTAAATTTATTTTATCTATTGTTTATAAATATAATTTTTTATTTATTTATGAGATTTTAATATTTAATTATATATAACACATTTCATAAACATAATTGTTATTATTAAAAATATAAAATAAAAAAAAGAAACTTATTAAGCACCGTGGATCGCAAGACCTTAACATTAATTTTTAAATTTAAAAACTAAAATAAAAAGAGAGTTACTGACAATGTTGATAACATTTAGTTTTTATTTCTACCTAAAAATGAAAATAAGAATTACTTTATATACATTAGGCAAAATTCGAATTCTTAAAAGACCTGACCCTGATACAAGCTCTGTTAATGCTCATTGCTTTCAATTTTTTTTTTTTTTTTTTTTTTATCTTTTCTATTCAACATGGTAAATTCTAACTTGTACATAGATGGTTCACATCAGAGTTCTTTTATTTTGAGTATCAGACTATAAATTTTGTCTTCATTCCAATTATTGTGACCAAATCATACCGTCATACTTCACACAAAAAAGTTTCACATAATCGTTTAACCAAAAAATTTAACAAGCAAAAACTAAAAATTAAATAAAAAAATAATTAAAAATTAAGACCGATCAAATACTAATTACGAATTAAAAAAATATAATATATAAAAATCAACCTATTTTTAATTGCCTGGATTATTTTTGTTGTGTAAGCAATAAATGCCACAGCTTGTTTGGTGTGAGCAGTTGAGAGGCCCCACGTACCTTAAGAAGCTCCTTCCTTAGTTTTCTTTCTCCTGCATGGGATGATGGTGGCAGCAATAAACCACCTTTTTAACCAATAATAAAACTGGTCTTTGTGTCTCTCTCGGTCAAGAAGAGTTGAAGGTGTCAGTTTGTCAGGCATGTAAATAATGTGTCGAAGAAGAAGACTCATACATGCCTATGCATGTGCATCACAATGCTATACAACACAACGGATATCGATGAGTTAGTTTCTAATTTTTGTGATTTTGATTTTTTCATGATATATTTTTGTATTTGGTTTCAAGACATATTTTATATTTTTGTCATTTTGATACCTGTGTTGACAAAAGTCAACATAAATTTTAGTTTTTCACAGTCAAATTAAATGTTAGAAATAGACCTAAAAAATAATAAAAATCATACCACACATTATATAGCAATGAGAAATAAAAAGTGAATCTCTCACCATAAAGTAAAAATATATAATTAATCTCAGTTTCAATAAAATAAGTGAAAAATATTTTAAAAATAATATCATTTATAAGAATTAGTTAAAATTTATTTATATTCGAATTCGATAAACATGTCATTTTTTTCTTATATTTCAGTATGATGAAAGTAATTTTTTACCGTGATAAAAATACTTCATAAATGTTAAAGAAATATTACCATATACATTCTAAATATTAAAAATCTCATTCTTATTCTTATTGCTCTTTCTATTAAATATTCTAATTATTGATCATAATAGGTTATCTCTTTTAAGTTATTCATCATTCTCAATATATTAATGAGTGTTATTAAATAAAAGCTTATATATGTTTTATATGCTTTAAATGGTTACTAAAAAAAAATTTACTCCCTTATTTTTTTTTTCAGATTTTAATCTTTCAAATTATCAAAAATATCAGTTTAGTCCTTATTCATTAATTTATATATTTTAAATAAAATAATATCATTTTTTACGATAAAAAATCGTATGTATGTAAAAATAAATAAATAAAATGAAACAAACTCTCGTCCTCTGTGCTCTTCGCCTTTGTCACTATCCCTCCTTAACCGCTCAATCCTTGTCCGCATTTTCACTCACGACATTTACGCTTGCGTTGTTTGCGCTTGCCTTTACATCAATGTCGTTCGCGCTAGCCCTTACTCTCACGCCCGCCTGCACTATTTGTGTGAGACCGCACAGTCCACATCCAGATTTATTCGTTAATAAAATATGACTATTTGTGTGAGGCCGCGCAGTCCACATCCAGATCTGTTCGTTAATAAAATGTGTGAGGCTGCGCAGTCCACATCCAGATCTGTTCGTTAATAAAGTATGAGGCCGCGCAGTCCACATCTAGATCTGTTCGTTAATAAAGTATGATACTGCATGTTAATAAGTCTACATAGTGCTCAAAATCTTTAGTAAAAAATATATCAGAATATACATTTTGAATTGTAAAACTCCAACTCTTGTCACTCTCTATTGTTAAAATAATAAAACTCTTACTCTTTCTATATTAATCATTTTTTCGGTATGTATTTCGCACAACACATCTTTGTCAATTTTTTCTCTCAACTACTTGTATATTTGAACTTTTTAATTCCTAATTATTTATATCTTTCAATCTATTAAAAATTAAAGTTACCAAACTTAAATTTCGATACTACTTGAAAAGAAATTTTTAATTACTAAAAATAATCTTATTCCATAATTTAAATTTCTTATTGTAAATTTCTAATATATTTATTATGTAAAACTTTAATTACATGTTAAAAACATTTATTTTTTTATAAATTAAATTTAATGTAATGCGCGGAAATATAAGGTATCGTTTGTTTATATTTTCATTTTCGTAAAAATTAGAAAATACGTTTGTTTTAATTTTAAAAAAATTAATAAAAGTATTTTTTTTAAAAAGATTAAAAACTGAAAATAAATCATTTTTACTTTTCTTTAATAATTTTTTTTTATAAATAAATTTTCTTATATTTAAAATATAAAAATAAAAATTATTTTTAAAAAATATAATAATAAATAACTGTACAAAATAGTTCTCCTATTCTTCACGAAACGGATCAGACCACATTTCATTTTAACTTTGTAATTATCATAAGTTCATAAATATTTGTAATTGAGTTTCAAAAATAAATATTTGTAATTTTATCCTTCTACACTTTGCACAACTGAGACGCGACTGTGTATCTTCTTTTTTCTTCAGAATCTCTTATTTCAGTGTAATACTCACAGAGGAAGTTTTGTTCTTTCCAATTCTCAGTCTCTATCGTTCACCAACAGGCAACAGAAGGATTGTGATTTCTCCGAGTGTTTTACTTCATTTTTTTGTTCTGCTCTATGTTCTGTTTCTCTCTTCACTTGTTATACACATGCATATGCATATCTCTCTTCCTCTTATATTTATTTAACTAATTGAAAGCCCCTAATTAGTATCTTACATTTTTCTATTTAGCTTCACCTTGCATCTTCAAATTAACAGTTCTCAACTTAAAATTATGGCTAATTCATTGCCTTTGCCATCTTCCTTATTAGTTCTGTTCCTTGCATCAACTGTGTTGGCTATAAGGGTGGCAAAAGACTTGGTTCCATGCACAATGTGTGAGAATCCGTATCAACCCCTGCCACCACCACCCCAGTTACCTTCATCGCCAATTGGACAGACATGGTTAATGTAATATTCTTCACATAAATTAGTAAAAATAATTGGATTTTATTTACTATGGTGGTATATATTAATCAATTAAATATTAATATAAAAATTTTGAATAACACATAAGCAAACACACAATATAATGTACTACGTACATTCCTATCAAAACCACGTGACAAAAGCCTTCAATATGCCGTTAATGATTTTAATTCCATGATGATAAGATTCATGTATCAAAATAAAAGGACCAAGAGCGCGATCTTGCACTACTACATGCCCACAGCCCAAGCCTGACCATTGAAATTGTCAAAGTGAAAAAAAAAAAAAAAGTTACCAGCACGATATACATGTCTTTCATTTTTTTTTTTCTGTCATTATATTTTTCCATTTACTACAAGATGAAGAAAATTGAAAATTCATGTAATATTTGGTGTTCAACCTTCATTTACTCAACTCTTTTTTTTTTTTTTTTGGGAGTTCCAAAGTTTATAGTTCTTTTGAAGTCAAATCTTATTATGCTGTGACTTGTTGCCTTGGGTCTATTTCTTACGTGGAGAATTAGACACCGAACCATGAGGTGATTTAGCTGTGGGCGATGCCCATAACCTTATGGTTGCATTTTCGTGGATTCTTGATCAGCTTCCCAAGTTGTATTTGTGAACAGAGTCATAGTCATTGATCTCTGTTTTGAAAGAGGTTTGAGTCTCCAAACTTGGGAAATCCTAGAGGGAGGTCTGATCTTTCAGGAATTGACGTGTTTGTTTCCACGGCATACCCATATTTGAAAAATGAGCCTCTTCTTGTCACTTCCAAGACCATTCTTTCCATCCTCGCTTGATTATCCAGTGGAGAAGGAGAAGGTTGTGTATTACTTGTCTGATGATGGTGGAGTAGCTTTGCTGACATTTGAAGCACTTGCTGCTACTGCTAACTTTGCTAGAATTTGTGTTCCTTTTCGTAGAAAGCACAGGAAAGAGCTTTGGAACCCTGAAGCTTATTTTGAGCAAAACAATGAGTTTCCCAAAGAGTGAAGGATGTGAAGAGGGAATATGATGAGTTCAAAGTCAATATTAACTCCTTGAGTGGTGGATCTATAAGGAGAAGCATTGTAAGCATTGGACTTTGAATTCATGAAGTCATGACTTTCTCCTTATGGATTCAGGCAATGAGTTAATCCTGACTTTGAAATATTCACTCTCTAGCTCTTTGGAAAAGTCCAACCGATCAAGTGCTTCAAATGTCAGCAAAGTTGTTCCACCATCATCAGACAAGTAATACACAACCTTCTCTTTGTCCACTGGATAATCAACTGCAAGGATGGAAAAAATGGTCTTGGAAGTGACAAGAAGAGGCTCATTTTTCGGATATGGGTGTGCCGTGGAAACAAACACGTCAATTCCCGAAAGATCATACCTCCCTCTGGGACTTCCCAGGTTTGGAGAATCAAACCTCTTTCAATACAGAGATCAATGACTATGACTCTTGATTCTGTTCATTGATAGAGCTTGGGAAGCTGATCAAGAATCCACGAAAATGCAACCATAAGGTTATGGGCATCGCCCACAGCCAAATCGCCTCATGGTTCGATGTCTAATTCTTCACACAACTCTGTTCACAGAACACAGCTTGGGAAACTGATCAGAATCCACTAAAATGCAAACCATGGCTTGCAGGTTATGGACATCACCCACAGCCAAGTCGCCTCATGGTTCAGGTCTCTAATTAAGAAATAGACCCAAGGCCAGAAATAACAGAATAAGCAACTTGAGCAAAAAAATCATAAGAAATGAATATAAACTGACTCCTAAAAAAGTTGAGTGAGTGACCTATAAGGGTTGATAATAGCAGCTGAGACTCCAACTTTTCTAGTCAAAGGTCTTCTTCTGGCTTTCTGTTCAAACTTTGGCATCCCTGAGTTGTACCCTCCCGTGAATATCGTGCCGGGGATGAAACTCGTGCTGCTCTTTCCGTCGTCTGAGCCTGTAAGGGGCTTCCAATCCGGCGTCAGAGGAATCTGGACGGTATATGACACGCATTCCTATGCCGCCGCTGGAGGCTCTGAGAGGAGAGGCAGGGTTGTAGGAGGAGACGGAAGCTCGTGGAACCGAACTGGTTAGTCCCATGCTGCGGCGTCGTCCTCCTCCGGACGAGACCGTAATGGTCATCGGAGAGGAAGAAGGAGACGACGCCGTTTTCACCATGTTACTAAAAAAAGAATACAGAATCAGAAGGTGTGAGAGGGGGATTAGAAAAAGAATAGAAAAGCAAAAGGATGTGAAGGGAATTCCTGGAAGGAAGAAAAAGTAGAAGCAGAAATAGGGGTTTTGGTGGTTAGGAATGGATAGGGTTTGGAAGGGTTGGGGTTCAATGGGTTGTACAGGGTTTTTGATATATTCTTTTTAAAAATAATAATTAAAATTTGTTAAAAAATAAGAATAAATTTCCAAATTTTGTTATTTTTCAAAACAAAAATCATTTCTTACATTTTATCACACACATTTTAAACATTTACTACATATGTAAGGCCGTAAATTTATAATGGTGGAGTTTAGAGTATAAGTGTGTATAGAGAGGGAAATTAAAATGTAATCATAGTCGAATATCCACAAATACTATACTTCATTGGTTGATTTCTCCATTTTGTTTCATTAAAATTATGGCTAATTCATTGCATTTGCTATCTCCCTTGTTCGTTCTCTTCCTTGCATCGTCAGTGGCAAAAGACTTGGTTCCATGCACATTGTGTGCAGTGTGAGAACCCGTGTCAACCCCTGTTAGCTTCATCGTCACCGTCATTGAATGCCCTCCACCACCAAAGTCGACACCATATCCAGATAATTGTGAAGTGCCACAAGGACCAGTAGTACCCGGGCCACCGTATTGTACTTTCCACCGCGAACACCGTATCCAAACTATGTGCCAGATATTAGCGGTGGATTAAAGATGAAGCCTTACTCTGTCTATTTCATAAACTTCTTCATTTGTCTTTGCCTTACTTATTACTTGTTTGTTTAGTGAATTAATATTATTTGATCAGTAATTCTTAATTTGTCCCTATTATTAGCGTTTAATTTCACTGGATTAACTCTAATAGAGTCTTAGATTTGCATTACAAATTAAAATGAATTCTAAATTAAAGACGAAAAAGAAATGTACTCATCATCACATGTGTAATATGTCCTTTATATCGTATTCAGTGTTAACGGCTTTTTGGCTTTTGTGTCATCATTCAGTAGTCTTCAATGTTGAAATAATTGTGGCTTGTTCCAATTTTGAGCTCAACACGATGTCGTTAGGCTTAGTTAAAAAGAAGCAATGAACTCACATATAAATTATTTCATTTTAGTGCCAATCTGCTTCCCAAAATGCATATTGTCCAATCTAGTACTTAATCGCATATATTGTGATAGAGTGCAAATATCTACCTAAGGTGAAACTAATAGCATTAGAGAGCTAAGAAGAACAATCATTCATACTCGTATTTTTTATTGATAAAAAAATAGCCCGTTTGAAGTGTAACTTACTGCTAATGATAACTTCACAGATGTTGTCATCCTAACTTTAAAAAATTAAAATATAAACAAAATAATATCCGAATATTTCAAGCCCGTACGCACTATACAACTTTAAGCCATTTGGGTTTCAAGGCAATTTTTGGGCCTCCATAAGTCCACCCTAACAGATTGGCTCCACCACCAATCTAGCATATGATAAGTTGAGCCACCTTTTATCTCTATGAAGCAATTAAGCTAGCATATATGCTTCACGAGGTTTACCATCTGTTGAGTTTAGAAAAAAAATAATCAATTATTTTCACTGCATACGTCCTCTAAGGAGTTATAATTGTTTGTAAATGGTTTGACATCTGCACTTGGAGAAACCCAGACACAAATTGCCTATTTTAATTTCATCCTGTTCTTGATACTAGTTTGCTACTTGAAATTGTCATTACCCACCAATTTTCTTTTCTTGTTTAATTGTAATTGAGATTTGAAATTACTCAGTAATTAGGTGAGAGTTTTGAATAGGAAACAAAATGACAAATTAACAATATATGGTTGTTGATAGAAGACAGTAAAGGTGGATAATGTTATGGTAATCTTAGAGGCATGTGGCAAGTCGTTTGACTCTATGTGATTTCATAGGTCCAGAAAAGAGGTTGAGAATGCTGATTCTAGTCATGACCATGAGGAATCATTAGGCGTGGGAAGTGAGAGTCTAAGTCCATAAATGGATTTTGAAGCCTGAAATACGTAGTAATTAGGAAACCTTTGCGACGACTGAGAAAATAACATGAGACAGTCAAATCTTCTAATATTTTAAGGACATGCGATTGAAACATACAAGACGACATGATCTGATTGAGAATGCCAGAATGGGTTTCTACTCTCTTTTTAAAAAAAAAAAAAAAAACTTTTTTTTAAAATATTTATCCTCATGAACAAATGTAAGGAGCCCACGTGTCTCGAATAAGTTAAGAACCTGAGTCAATTTTAATGTTTCACAACTAAAAAGTGTATTGGATTAAGATTCTTTAGAATTTTAATTTTTTTTTAAATATCTTCATATATTCAATTAGGATGGTTAAATGATAAAAAATAATATGATAATATTCAATCAAGATTATCAAGATTTGTTTCAGAGGATAACGCAATCTTGTTATATTCGATTGAGATTTTGAATAACTTACAAAAAGTCATCTGTTATTCAAAATCATAAAAATTTCAAAAGATTATTTTTTTAATTAGATTTTGATGGATTTTATGGACTTTTTAGTTAATCATATAAATATCAAACCCAACAAATAATCACATCCAACCTTAAGAGACTTTTCTTTCTCAGGCTTTTTTTATCTCATATAATGTCTCATTTACACGTTTTTTTGTGTTTCAAAGTGAGATTTTTCATATGATCATATGTTCATACCCCAAATCACTTTACAAGCTTACATAACATTATCAATGTAATTCACTATCTCATTCCCCTTTAGATTTGAGCCTGTAGGAAGTCCTAACTCAGACGGGACAAACAATCAATTTAAAGTTTTAAAAGACATCTCTAAATTATTGTAGTTAATTTTGAAAAATACACAATTTAATAGAGAAAACAAAAAACAATGTCTCAAATCTATTCATATATCACCAGAAGAACGTTTATTTTGGATATTCTTCAAGTTAGGCAAATAATTAATGTTTTGATCATTATGTCTTTTTTGTTAAATTATTTGGTTTATATTTTGATTACATTATTGATTTTATGGGTTAAATTAAATATTTTATATTTTTTATTAATGTTTTGTTATTATTTTTCGCTATCACTTTATAAAAATTTGTAAAAAAAGATATCTCAAAATATATTAGTAACTTATAACTTTGATTTATTTGGAATTCATGTACGTTATTAACAAGTGAAAGGGTTCAGCTTATGATGACTTATGACTAGTGTATGTTTAATGATATTTTTAGATTTGAATTTTTTTTTAGGAATCCATAGAGTTTTTTAAATCTTATAAATCTGTGAAATCCTTTCAAATCCTATATTCTAAATCCATTAAATTCAAATTATAAAATCCTAATCACAAAAGTTTTTAAAAAAAAATCTTAAAAACTTTTAATTTTCAACGAAACCTTAAAAATCTTCTAAGAGTTTTTTAATAGCAAAAAAATCTTTTAAAATCCTAATTCAATACACCTCCTAATAGGAGTGCCTCTTATGTTTAGTTGAATTTCGCAATTGCTAGTTTTGTTTTTGAGAAAAATGTGAATTTTCAAGTGACAAGTATAAGTAAAGTCCAACTAACTAAATCATCTTCAAAGTATTGATATCTTGAATCAACCATTAAGCAACAAGATTAGTTTATTACATTGAGATGACTTGGTAAGTTTTGTGACAAATATAATGTTAAAAAAAAATCTGGCCAAAGAATTACATCATTCACAAAAATATATATTTAGGAGAATTAATTAAGGGTCTATATATACTCTATAGCAAGCGTCAAGCACGTAAAGTTCTTCTCTAATCTTAATGACCAAATGCATCTTCAAATAATTGATGTCCTGAATGAAAAACAAATCAACTATAAAAGTTAGGGGTGTTCACGAATACGAAAACCCGCGAACTCAACCCAATCCAATCCAGTTTGAACGGGTTGATGGAGTGTTTGGGTCAGACCTAACCCAATCCAATCTCAACTCGATGACTTATGAGTTGGGTAACGAATTTTGTTATATGAACCCGTAACCCGTCCAACCCAATCCGAATTATATATAATAATAATAATGATGATGATGATGATGATGATAATGATAACAAAACAAAAAGCATACTCACTTATTAAACACTTTTACTCTCTATATATACCTATAACCTCCTCACTTTCAAAAAAATCATCAAAATAAAAACATTCTTTGTGTGAGTCATCGTCGCCCTTTATTGTTGCATCACTATGGTCATTTGTGTGTCACTATAGTTCTCCGCACAACCCTTCACTGTTCTTATCCTCAAAATAGAAACATTCTCTATACGAGTCATCGCTGCCCTTCGTTGTTACATCACTGCAAGTCATTGCCGCCCTCCGCTGTTGCATCATTGTGGTCATCTGTGCATCACTTCTCATGCACAAAATGTTATCCTTTACTATGCATCACCCTTCACTATTGTTTGTTACATGACAAACAACTTTTAAAACACCATATTAAACACTAGTAATCTTTTTATTAGATTTTATTTGGTAATTTCTTCCACAATCTTTAGAAAGTCAAATCAATAAGGTTCATTTTGACATAGTCTGCATTAGTTTCTACTATTGTTTATGATTTAACGAAAACTTTTTTAAAAATATCTGACCCAATGATTTTTTAAACAAAATTTGAAAATTTATTATAATTTTTTTAAAAAAATTAAATTATTTTTTTAAAAAAAAAATACATTACTAATCCGATGACCCAACCCACTAAAAATTGATTGGGTTGAGTAAAAAATTTATACAAATTCAATCCAACCCAATTCACAAATACCCATAATAAAAGTGAGTTTACAGTGATTCAAGTAAGTTTTTAGATAGACATTGAGTCGGAGGAAATTGAAGCAGAAAATGAACATCATTAAAGTAAAAAGAATTTGGGAAAAAAATTGTAAAACTGTCCTCTACAAGGAAAGTGAAGCAAGAACCGCACATCATTAAATATTGAGTTGTAGGTAAGAAAATTAAATAATTCTATAAGTATATATAAAAAAAAAAAAAGAGGATTTTATTTTCATCCAACTAATTAACTATTCTGATTGACTAACCGAAATGGGTATCCAGTATCTGTTTAGCTAAACTTCTCGACTAGAACTGTCTCTAATGGTTTCATTTTTATTGAACAAAGTTCACATCGACAAGAATAAATATGATGAATAAATCTTGTATACGTACTCGTAATAATTAATTTGTATGACTATGAATACACGAGAGTCTCGATCAATGTCAACTCAATAAATAACCGCCAGTGCTGGAAGTATGTCTAATAAATATAGTAACTTAAGCGAAGACACAGTATAATGGGAAAATTCGTTTGTAAATAAGAAAATAAATAATAACAATTGGAAATTATTGCTTATCACTTTAGGAGTACTAAATTACTGTATTTAATTTTCCCATATACATTAACGATTTTATATTAATTTTTCAAATTAATAAGATGTTTATAGTCAAGGACGGAGGCAGCCTTCAATTTTATAGGGATCAATTTAATTTTTTTATATAATTTTTGAAGTAAAAATTCAAATATTTTTAAATAATATATAATTTCATGATTATTTTTAATTTATTAAAATATAGGGAATTATATTTAAACAAAAAATAAATGATAACTTTTTTTAAAGATTTAAGATTATAAATGTTAGCAATGAATTTTATATATCACAAAAAAATTTCATGACTAATATATAATAAAAATTTTAATTTAAATAAAATTCTCTCCAAAATAAAATATATAAAAATTAACTAATTTTACACTAATTAAAAAGTTAATTAAAATAATATAATTTTACAAATGTTATTAAAAAATAAGTTTATTCCAAAATTTCTTTTGTTAAATATTGATATCATGAATAAATAAAGTATCATATTTTATATATATCATCAATGTATGGTTAATAAAGAGTTATAAATTAGATGATAAAAGAAAAATAATATTAAAAATAAATTATATTTGAATATCTTATCTAAAAAGTAAAAAAAAAAAAAAATTATCTCCATAACAAATATAATGAGATAAGAAAAATTATCTAAAAATAAAAAGATATTATTATTTTCACAATAAATATTATAAAAAAAATAACATCTAAAAATATTTTAAGTTAAATCCAATTAAAAAATAATTACTTAAATATTAATATTAATATTAATATTAATATTAATATATATATAATAAAATAAAATAAAATTAAAATTAAAAAAATCAAGAAGGCCGAGCCCCAGCCACTAACTTGGTTACGTCACTGTTTATAGTTAGGTGATGTTAGACAAAACTAGTAAAAAAATAAAATTATTTGAAGTTAGAAAGTGTTATATAATTATTATTTTTTTGTGAAGAAAGTGTTATATAAATTTGATCCTAAACAAATATATATCGAGAAAGTCATTTATTTGAAACTTACTAATCTGGTTCGCAGATAGTTACCCCATTGGAAACGCAACTTCTTTGCTGATATTAATTGATCTCTTCACATACATGCCGAGTACCGACCGCATTTATACAGCTATACCTACATAGTGTGCATGAGTCGCATGACATTAATTCACTGAAAGTTGGGTTTTTGGTTTTCTTCTTAATATGTCTATTCAATTAAAAATTATGTCAATATTTTTAATAGAAATATTTTTTTTAAAATACCGATCGAACGAAATGGGTCTTTAAAAAAACATTAAAATATATATTTAAATTTTTTATCCGAATGCAAATCTATTGACTGCGTATGCAAGCTTAAAAAAAGAAAGAGAAAAAGAAAAAAGACCGCACTGTAACACAAGATATAAGTAAGAGAGGCAATTCTCATCTTCTCAACTACCAACCAACAGAAAGACGGGGGGACTTCATTCATGAAGACAACTTATATTACACTTCAAAAGTCAACTTTAAGAAGCTACAGTACGTAGTACGTACCCACCTCGATCGTGTTCTCCATTCCCGAGTCTCTATTTTTCTGACTTTTCTCCCACTCTCCTTCTTTCTAAAGGAAAAATTCATTTTCATGCACAAGTTCAAATGTGCATGAATGTTTTCAGTTAAGAAATTAATTGCAAATGAATGCATTTAACTTATAAAGAACACAAAATATAAAAATAAAAAATAAAAAAAATAGAGACAACTGCGAGTACAGTACACTTGATTTATAGTACATGGGTCTAGCATCTTTAATTTGACAGAACTCATCTACTCTTAGTCAATGTACGCAAACAAGGACTCTTTCTATTTTCCATATACTTAATTACTTATTATTACAAATCTTCTAAATCCTTATTCATCTTATAATATTTACTGATACAAATTTTGAAAAACGAAGACAATCACTTTCTACTTTATTAATTAGAGTACTTATAGAACCAATTATATTAACTTCAAGTGTAGCTAGTCTTGAACTGTCAATATTCTTTTTTATATATGTGCTCATCATTCCTTTCCACTTACATAATTTAGATGTGACTCGCCTATTTCATATTGAGCAATTAACGTAGATTACTCACTGACAAGAATAAAAGGAAAGGACAAAAACATGATAATAATAATTATTATTAAATGTTACGTGACGTGAAGATTTTACTAAATAGGTTTTCCCACGAAACTAATATACTACTAAACCATGAATGCATGCATAGTTGTGTTGTCAGCAAGATAATGGAATTGTGATTTATGATCCTACCAAAAAAAGAAATATATTAGTCCAACGGGACACAGGATAGTGGTGCGACTTAAGCCTACTCTCTTTAATTCGTTCTGGAAACCAGATAGTGACGTTCGTGAGGAAAATTAATGTGCCCAGAAATACAGATATAGTCTTTTAATTTTCATTTCTAGCTATTTCTCTTTTTAAATTACAATGCAGTAGTATTATTATTATTCCTTATTTATTTTTTTATCTAGCTACAGAAGTGTTCTAGCGAATATATAAAGAGCATATCAACAAACAACATGTAACAAACTTCATTGCTTCAGCCTTACCCTTACCCTTACCCTTACCCTTACTAGTTTGAGGCAGAGCAATGGAAGGGATCTCAGTGGGTTTGAAGAAGTACTGGAGGAGAAGCATTAGGGGATACCAAAGATTACACGTGTCCGATCGACGAAAGATGAGGGAAACGGTTAAACTTGGAGGTGGCTGCAAGTGCAAGACAAGGAGGAGATCATGGCGCATAAAGACGGCTCCTAAGATGAAAATATTCCCGAAAATGTCTTCCCCAAAGAAACTGGTGCTGTGGGTTAGAGACGCCTACGTTAGAATGATGCTGGGTATGGCTAACTCGATGGGTGCCTCCGCCGACAGGGCCCCACCGCCCAAAGAGTACGACCAGAAGATGATCATACATATGTACAAGTACAACTCCTTCATTCTAGCACAGGGAAACTCAACACCCAAACCTGCCACACCAATGGTTACCACGTTCTAAGTTACTATTCTTTTTGCTTTTTCCTTTTAATTATCAAAATCTTCTCTTTACTTTTATAAACATTTGTATAGAAATTAATAGTAAAAGATAAAATAACTATTTTTTTTTCTTTTACTATTCACAGCGTCTGTGGTCTAATTCATATTTGAGGCCCACGGGGAATACATTGGACTGGGTTGGGCCTCATTCTACTTTACAAGCCATAATAATTCGACTTTATAACAACTGCTCAAGTTCTGTTATTGAATTAAATATTTATAAATATAGAAAATTGGAAAAATATAAAAACAAAACATATTTTGTCTCAAATTTTAGATTTTGAAAATAAATGAACAAAATCAAAGTTTAAGAATAATTAAATACGAATTTAATTGAGATACTAACAGTATATAAAAGTTCTACCTTGTTAATGTTATTGCCATGAGTAAAAAGGTTGTATTCTTGTAATAGTTATTTTGGAAGCCATGTTTAAATTATTATTTCCAATTGGTTAACACAATCTAAAAAACATTACACTAATAATATGTGATAAATAATATCATTAAATATAAAGTATTTTTCATGTTTTAATATGGTTGGGTTGGATGAGAAACTTTCAATTCTGATACCCAATTTATTTATTTCCAGACCGAAACCAACTGATCAATTCAACCCTTATAGTAATGTTGTAAAAGTTCAAACCAACAAGTTAAATCGATTGAATTGGAAACCAGCCATATGACCAGTCCAATCTATTTCTTAAAAAGCCGAAAACTCGGGTACATATCCGAGTTGAAACGTGATTTAAAAACTGAAGGGTATTTCATCAACTGTCCATAGTTGCATTGACAAAAAAAATCTGAAAACTCAATTATATGAGTTGATGATATTCATGTTGCATAAATTAATATTATAATAATAAGGAGTTGGCAATATGATTTGTATTGGTGAGAGTTAAATAAAGGGGTCATGACTCATGATGATTAACGGTTACATTTGTATATTGTCAACTACAGTACCTTTATTACTTTTAAAAATTTAATTTAAATAATCTACAAATAGCAATAAATCTTGCATTTAATTTTTAGGACAAGACACCTAATGTAGCGTCAAATTTTATCCAGTTTCTAGAGGAGAATGAAACATTGACTCCCAATTCATGATTGTTACTTACAAGAAGACTAGTTTTTACCTCTTGTTCTCAGATATATTGGTAGCTCTTTTCTACATCCTTGCAAAGCCCTCAAATCAATCGTCTATTTATTTTATATATTGCCTAAACACCCTTTGCGAGGAGTTGAAAATGAGGGAGATGGTAGAGTTTAGGATGCCTTGTAGCTGTAGATCTAGCAGATAGTAATTAGTTTGGCGTTTTTGTTGCTCTATGAATTGTAATAGATTTTTAATTTCCCTTTTTAAGGATTATATAACTAGGTCCTATTTTCCAAAAAAAGAAAGAAAAAAAAATTAAGTCCCAATGTTTCAAAGATTATGGGTCTTGCTTTTTCGAAAGTTAAGTATAATTATTTGTTAAAAAAGGAGAGTATAATTATTATTTTTTAGATAAAGTATAATTAGTTCTAAAAATTTAATTATTAAATATAATTAAAATGTATGTTTCAATTATTTGAACCTGGTTAACAAAGCAAATTGCTTCTAAGTTCTAACCTTAAATTTAGATTGAAATTTGATAGTTGTGTTTTTATATGTCCTTAGCCAAATATATATATGTGTGTTTTTATTAAAATCTAAATTATTATTTTTAGATTGTCGTGGAATACTAGAAAGAATCCACTCCTGCGAGGAAAAGACACGGTCAGTATAGTCAATCCTGAAAATACAACACGGCTGTTATTTGTAAGTTGCAGCTTTTAAAAAAAAATCAAATAATGTATACTGTATGTTACCAATATCCGGATTTAATTCGGTTACTACCAATTAATCAACAATAAATTACTAGTAGCAGATTAGTATAAAACTAAAAATTTGGCCATTGCAAATAATAATTGATTGGGAACCGTGCAGTGCATTTCAGTGGTGGAAAGTGGAAAGTGGAAACCGTAATCGCCAAGCTGGAAAGAAATTCTTCTGCACCCCTCCTTGCCTTATCGCCTCTTCTCCGTTCCAACATTAATCCTTTTATCATCACAGCACCGGAGGGGGAATATAAATATAAATATGGTTTCATTTTCAACAACAACAGAGGAAGAAGATTAGAAATCGCCACGTTATCCATGGATTGTTCCTCTCCGTTTCCAAAGGGAAGGAAACCCTAACGGAGGAGGAGGGGGCAAAAAAAAAAAAATGTCGATGACGATTACGAGATTCTCGAGGGTTTTCTCCGCCGCAATGCTCATGATTGTTCTTGTTATTCTCTCCCCCTCCTTCCAATCCGAAGCCATTCGATCCTCTCATCGATTCTCCTTCCGTAAAGCCCCTCCGTTCCGCAATGCCGTCCAATGCGCTTCAGTTTCCGGCGTCTGCGACCCTTCCCTTGTCCACGTGGCCATAACCCTCGACGTCGACTACCTCCGCGGCTCAATCGCCGCCGTGAACTCCATCCTCCACAGTTCCCTCTGTCCGGACAACATCTTCTTCCATTTCCTCGTCTCCGACACCAATCTCCAAACCCTAGTCGAATCCACTTTCCCCAACTTGAAGTTCAAGGTCTACTACTTCGATCCGAGCATCGTCGCCCACTTGATCTCCTCCTCCGTGCGTCAAGCGCTGGAGCAGCCTCTCAATTACGCGAGAAATTACCTTGCTGACCTTCTGGAGAGTTGCGTGGAGAGAGTGATATACCTGGACTCCGATCTGGTGGTGGTGGATGACGTGGCGAAACTGTGGAGCGCGAGTCTGGAGTCACGCGCCATCGGAGCCCCGGAGTACTGCCACGCGAACTTCACGAAGTATTTCACGGCGATGTTCTGGTCGGAGCCGAGGCTGTCGGGGACGTTCGCGCAGCGAAGGGCGTGCTACTTCAACACGGGGGTGATGGTGATGGATCTGGTGAAGTGGAGGAAGGAAGGGTACACGAAGAAAATCGAACGTTGGATGGAGATTCAGAAGAGTGATAGGATCTACGAGCTTGGTTCTTTGCCGCCGTTTTTGCTGGTGTTTGCGGGACACGTGGCGCCGATTGAGCAGCGGTGGAACCAGCATGGTTTGGGAGGGGATAACGTGAAGGGTAGTTGCCGTGACCTGCACCCTGGTCCGGTTAGTTTGTTGCATTGGTCCGGTAGTGGTAAGCCCTGGCTCCGTTTAAATTCAAAACGTCCTTGCCCTCTCGATTCTCTATGGGCTCCTTTTGACTTGTATGCTCCGTCTTAACAACTACATACACTCATTTCTTCTCGCTTTTCTCAGCAAATTATTTGTATTCTATTCTTTTTCTGTCAATCCTGATTTGAAAATAAGAAAATGATAAGGAAGCGGATCTTCTGATTTCTTTTTGCATGAATAAGTGATTTTTTTTGTTAGAATTATTTATTTATGAATTATCACTGCTAAATGAGGCATGAATGAGATTGAGAAGAATCCAACGAGGCTCTGCATGTATGATGCTTGGGTGGCAGCGGCGGAACATTTCAAAGTAAGTCGCCCTGGCTTTGTCCTTTGCATAGCTGGCAATTCTCTGCCTTCTGTTTTCTCGATTGTTGGATACTTTGATTATTTAAATAATAAATGTATATAAAAGATTGTGAGAGCTCGGAGTGGAACAATCAAGTTCGATAGAATGAGGGGTCCAGGTGTCTACAGTATGTGATTGGTAAGAATTCATTGCCTTTTTTCCCAATTAAATGATACTACTATAATCCAGTAATTAAGATTTAGTATAACATTTAGAAATTCCCTACTTCTGGCGGTGAGAATTAAACTTTTCAAGTTAAAGGTTTTCTATCGATAGATAATTTTATCATATATTGTATACAGCCTAGTAAAATACTGCGATTTGTGTTCCAAATTTATGCATATGTGAGCTACGTCGTTGGCTTTTAACCTTCCTAGCTACTGTATATTATAATTGGGTGGTAAACTAAAGTGGGAACTAAAGACTAAAGAGTTGGACATGTAAATGTCTATTGATTGAGCTGAAGCTATGGGCAAACGGTGAAAGGTCAGTTTTAGTTTTTTTTTTGTTTTTTATAATCACGATTTAATAAAAACAATACAAATTTTTAATTTGATATCTGCGTGATTTGGACGGATATTGAATGTGGAGATAAACATAAAAGGGGGAGGCCAAACATAGGGCATGGATCATATTTCATGAGAATAAAGATAGTATCATGAGCGTGATAAATCATGGTCATCAATCATTTATTATAAATAAAGAATTGATATTATAAATGGTCCTATTCTTATTTTTTTTATAAGTCAAACTCATTTATTGAAAATTATTGAAATACAAGGAATACTCAATTGCAAATATATAATGAAAAAAATGTTACATAATTTACCAATACATAAATTCCATATTTTATTCATCCATCTACCAAATATAGATTTCTAAATGGCTTTATTTAGGTCTTATTTTCTGATTTTATTCACACTTTTGAGTCTTAGCATTATTATTAATAGTAACCCTTTTTGAGCAAGGGGAACTCTAGATAAATTAAGGGGAAAAGAGAATAATACTAACATTCAATTCATTCATCAATGAATGAAGTGAAAAAAAACTTAAAAAAGAACTAGGAAGTGTTTTGTATACGCGTAAAAAAGAGTTGTTTCTCACCAAAATTTCATTGGATGAACTTGGAAGGAATCAGTTCTTTCAGAGGCCTATAATTTTTTTTTATCAATGGGTCCTATCTTCTTATTAGGACAGGGAGGAGCCAACCCCATTGCGTAGGGTCAAATTTATATTCATATATATACAAATGAAAAAAAAAATATCATAGAGATTAAATTAAACACTCATTTTTAAAAGTTTAAAGAATATTACAAATATTATTTATTAGTTTTATATATCATAGAGATTTTTTTATCAATTTATAATAAATAATGACATCTTCATTTATTCTATTTTTTTTTAGAAAAATATCCTATTAATTATGTTCTTAAAATCTATTTAATTAGAATGAATTATATTTTTTTAAGGAAAAAATGAATTAGGTTAGCTATAGAAAGATATTAACGAATAATTAATAATAAAAAATTATATATTTTTAAATTACTAGAAATTAAAGATGTTGTGACTATACAATAATCACACAGTATAAAAGTAAATTTGATTAATTATAGTGCAACATTAATTTGCTTATGATAAGGTTTAAATATGGAGTGTTTAAATTTATGCACACTCTAGTCATTAAATATGTTAATAAAAATCTGTAAATATATTTATTTATAACATTTAAAATAAACTATAAGAAAAAATATTATTAAAAATAAACCATATTCAAATATTTTATCTAAAATATATTTTTATATATATATATTATCTTCGTAATAAATGCAATCAGAAAAATAAAACATTTATGTAAAGAAAAAATATATTATTATCATTACACAAAATATTATAAAAAGAGATAAAATATATTATAAATAAAGAAAAAAATAACATCTAAATATATTTAATTTATTTCAAATTAAGAAAGTTACTTAAATATATATATATATATATATATATATTATGCACGGGGCCTTTGGCCCCAGTCACCAAGGTCGCTCCGTCCCTGCCTTAGGATGTATACGGCGATATTCATATTGCAAAATGCCAACACTTGAGATGAACATTTTGTCTTGGCCAATTACGAATACAGTACGTCATTGTCCCAATTTGGCGTCAACAACAACAAGGCTGCATCAATCATTGCATGATAAGCACCAAGTGAAAATAAGAAATATACATTATAATACTTATCAAAATTATAATTTGGTCAGCTGTCAGCCTGTCTGTGGAATCATGATGTTCTTGCGAGCCGGCGGCGGCTTCTTGAGTAATAAAATTCGACAAACATTATAATGATTTTTCAAACCGTATCCTCTTTTGTAAACGATAAATTTTCTCTGTTAACAAAACCATATTCCTAATCACATTCTCATCTTAAGAAGGGGTTTTTTTTTTTTTTTTTAATATTGTAAATGATAAATTTGGTTAGAAAATTTAAATATTTTTTTAAACAGTAAAATAAAAATATATTATTACACTAAACTTGGCACAAGATGTGTCACAGTTTATGATAAAGAAACTCATAATCAAAACAACCCCACCCAACACAGTGTCAAAGACCAGATCAGAACTATTATAAGAACTGATTTTAAAGAATAGATTCTACACTGAACTATTTTGAATTAATTTTTAACTAATTTTCAAACCCAAACTGCTAAATGATAAATGATTGATACAAATGATTTAACTAGAATGCATTTTTAGAGGAAGAGGGGATTAAAAAATTAAACAAATGATTGCTAGAACACATCATATATTGAGAGTGGTACAGGAAGAGAGTGATATCATCTCAGTCATCTGAGATGTTAACAAAAAAAAATAAAAATTAACAAGATACTTACTGTATGATAGTTTTAACAGATATTTTGAGAATGACAGATTAGAAAGTAAGATAAGATATAATCACAATTGAATTAAATCTAGTACAATACTACAAGATGAAGGAAATTGGAGATTGGTGTTCAACCTTCATCTTCAAGGCAATTAGAAATTCATGTAATCTTGTGTTCTTCCCCCCAAAGGAGGGTTTATGTACACCCAAAGCAAAGAGATGATAATGGAGAGCAATCCAGACCAAACATAGATGATGGTAGGAACCTTCCCTCTTCTTCCCATAAGACCTTTTGCAAAGGGGTAAAGATGGCACAATACCCATAAGCTGAAAAACACCCCTCCTACTAGTCTGCTCCATTGTGGAAATGGACTGTACAAAGTCCTTGCTACCCCTACAGCAATAGCAATGCTGTTCACCATCATGATTGTAATTGGAGGGACCATTAGAAAGCTCCACTTCACCTCATAAAGATCAGCAAACTCATCCTCTCCATCTTCCGGTGTGGCTGACTTTGAGGTCAAAGTGAATGATATGTCCACTCCTGCTATGACCTTCAACAACCCTTGTAAAACAGCAGCAGGGTGTGCACTTGTTCCACCAATCAACCAGAACTGTTCATTTCGCCACCAATCATGTAGAGTGATTCCTGACCACTTGATCTCCAGCAGTGCCAGCAAGCACAGTGTGATTGTGATGCCAAGCAAGAACACTAAGAAAGTTACACTGAGGGATTGGACTATAAACTGTCCCGAAAATAGGGACACTGCAGGTAGAAAGCAATAGACGATCAAAAACATTGAAGTGAAAGGGTACATTCCCACGTTGAAATATGCCACCCTCTGAAGGAACTTCATTCTAGGACTTGCCAACAATGCATTGTTCCTTGAGAAGAAAATCTCAACAGAACCTGTTGCCCATCGAAGCACTTGGTGGAGCCTGTCTGTCAAGTTGATTGGAGCTGTTCCTCTAAAAGCATCCCTTTTTGTCACACAGTACACTGATCTCCACCCTCTATTGTGCATTCTGTAACCAGTCACCACATCTTCTGTAACTGAGCCATATATCCACCCAACTCGTTTGCCCCATTCAGTTTTATCCTCATAGAAACAAGATACCACACTTATTGCCTCAGCAACAGTGGCTGCATCCAATGGCTCACGAGGCACAGCAAGAGAACCTGCTGGCCTTCCTTGTGTTCCCTTTCCGTTCAAATCTTGAAGCAACCTTCCCTGGTATTCCGCCACAGGAATGGACGCGGCAAGAGAAGTAGAGTTCCCAAACCTTTTGGGAAGAAGCAAGGACTCTATGTCTGCATCATCATCATTGTGGTCACCATTTATTGGCACAGAAACTACATCCTCTTCCTTTTTTGACACCTTAGGCTTTCTCAGGAAAAGCTTAATTTTCCTCCTGCCAAGCCATCCATGATGTTCGGTGGCTCTAGGAGGACTAAATCCATAGAGAGCTGTTCTTCTGAATATGCAGCCTGTTCCCACGTACATGGGGCCTTGTAAGCCATCGAGAGCTCTCATGCTCACATCAAAGAACACTGTGTTGTGGTTTGCATATCGGTCACTGGGATCAATGCCCTCAAACCTTTGAGGGAACTGAACATAGCATATCCTATCACCACCCCTATCAAGCATGAAGCACATACCTTCCCTCATAGCCAAGGAGTTGTAGATGTAATGATCGCAGTCGAGATTCAGAATGAATGGTCCATTGGACATGATACCACTGGTGCGAACAAGAGCATTCATTGCTCCTGCTTTCTTGTTGTGATCATATCCCGGCCTCTTCTCACGAGACACGTAAACAAGCATGGGCAACCTAATATCAACATCTGTAGAGTCAATCAAGTTGTCCCCGTCAGCTTCTCCACCAAATTCTGGTTCTGTATTTGGTGGAGCTAACATTGCCTGCACAAAAAATCAATAAAAACTCACTGTTAGTAGTGTCCTATCTATTCAAGATCGCACACAACATCATTTTTAGTTTTAATCTCTATAGAAATAGAAATTTTATTAATTTGACTTTAGTCTCTCATCTAAGAACATCTATAATTGATTTTAATAAACATAACTAAAAATGAATATTTTGTAGGAAATATAAAAAAAAGAAAAGATATTTTACATTTGTTACACACGACAAGAAGTATTGATTGAAGAGTGAGGTTACCTGAATGATACCAGCATGATCCCCTCTTGAGTGGTCTTGTTCAGCTGAAGCCCAAGTTCCCGGCCAATGAGAACCATCGGACATCCACGTAGCTTTAGGAACCTTAACAGGTTCAGAGACATTGGAACCTCCTTCCATCTCCATCTGTTTCTTCTTGACTCGTAGCTCCTCTTGAGCATTGTAAGCATCGGATCTCCTCCTTATGGATTCAGGCAAGGAGTTAATCCTGACTTTGAACTCATCATATTCCCTCTTCACCCTCCTCCTCTCTCTCACAAAGTCCAACCGGACCTTATTCTTGAGAAAATCACGCTTCTGCCCAAAATAAGCTTCAGGGTTCCGGGGCTCTATCTCGTGCTTTCTACAGAATGGAACCCAAATTCTAGCAAAGCTAGCAGTCTCAGCAAGTGCTTCAAACGTCAACAAAGCTCCACCATCATCAGACAAGTAACATGCAACCTTCTCCACTGGATAATCAACTGCGAGGATGGAGAGAATGGTGTTGGAAGTGACAAGAGGAGGCTCCTTTTCTGGGTCTGCCGTGGAAACAAACACGTCAATTCCCGGAAGATCAGACCTGCCTTTGGGATTTCGCAGGTTTGGAGACTCAAACCGCTCTTTCAGAACAGAGAGATCAGTGACTCTGTTCACAGGACAGAGCTTGGGAAGCTGATCAAGGATCCACGAAAACGCAAACCATAGCTCGCAGGTTATGGACATAGCCCACAGCCAAATCGCCTCATGGTTCGGGTGTCTAATTCTCCACGTAAGAAATAGACCCAAGGCAGCCAGACGCAGCAGAATAAGTAACCTGAACAAAAGAATCAAAAGATTTGACTTCAAGAAAGAAAGAAAAAAAATAAAAATAAAATATATATATATATATATATATATATATATATATATATAAACTTTGACTCCCAAAAAGAAAGAAAGAGTTGAGTGAGTGACCTATAAGGGCTGATAATAGCAGCTGAAACTCCAACTTTTCTAGTCAAAGGTCTTCTGGCTTTCTGTCCAAACTCGGGAGGGGTTTCAAAGCCGTTAGCACCGTAGCCATCTTTAGGCCACACAGCATTTCCATAGCCATAGGTCCCCTTGGTCTCAAAAAGCCACCTGGTGTGGTCAAAATCAGGAGGATGCTTGAACGATTTCACAACAGAAAGCCTCTTATCAAACTTGAAATCCGCCTTGGAAGGCAGAGGCAGAGGCTGATCCTCTGCCTCAGACCCCTCATCACTCTCATCATCTTTGCAACCAGGACACTTTCCTCCACCCTTTTTCCCACCACAACACTCCAAGTAACACTCCGTACAAATCTTGAACCCGCACTCGCACGGCCCACCACCGCACAGCCTTCCCTTTATCGCTTCCTCGTTGCAACCCCTCATTCCGCAAACCGACGACGTTTTCGGCTGCGCGTCGCTTTCCATGGAGCTCTCGATCACCCGGCCGCGCGTCCCCGAGTTGTACCCTCCAGTGAATATCGTGCCGGAGATGAAACTCGTGCTGCTCTTTCCGTCGTCCGAGCCTGTAAGAGGCTTCCGATCCGGCGTCGGAGGAATCTGGACGGTATATGACACGTATTCGGTGCTGGTTTCTTCTATGCCGCCGCCGGAGGCTCTGAGAGGAGAGGCGGGGTTGTTGGCGGAGACGGAAGCTCGTGGAACCGGACTGGTTAGTCCCATGCTGCGGCGTCGTCCTCCTCCGGACGAGACCGTGATGGTCACCGGAGAGGAAGAAGGAGACGACGCCGTTTTCACCATGTTACTAAAAATAGAATACAGAATCAGAAGGTGTGAGAGGGGGATTAGAAAAAGAATAGAAAAGCAAATGAAAATCTTCAATGAAGGATGTGAAGGAAAGGAAATTTGAATTGAGTATGAGAACGAGGAAGAAATAGAAGTAGTAGTAGTAGTCGCACTTGCAGCATGTAAAGAGCAACGGTCGATTTTCAAAGTGAAAAAACGTCCACATTTTTGGACTTAAATGCAACGGTCAGTGGATCTGGACCGCTGATATACTCAATGCTCGGGATGATAGATCTGGACCGCTGGTTTACTTAAATGTTTTTAGATCTCGTCCTTTTTATAATTAACTAATATTAGTAATTTACTCTAATTAAATTTACTTCTGACCTTTGTTGCTTACTTTTTTAAATTCTTAATTTTTTTTTTACTCAACGCGTATTTAGTTTTTAAATTCTTAATTTTTTTTTAACTTAACGCGTATTTAGTTTTTAAATGTGAAAATAATTACTAAGTCAATGTTTTAATCGGTAATAATTATAAAATATTTATATATAAATTTTATTTATTATCATATATTTATTTTTTATTTTTTATTTTTAATAGAAATTTAATAATTTGAATAAAATTAAATAAAAAAATGATTTATAAAATAAGAAATAAAAAATATATATATCAAAAATTACAATTAATAATAAAAAAATGTTTTTAAAAAAATAAATAATAATTTAAATAATTTCAAAGATAGATCACAGTTTATGATTTAAATTACTTTATTTAAGATGTGTTTGTAGGTGGCTAAAATTTAAATATTTTTTTAAACTAAAAAATAACTTCATTTGATTTATTTTACAAAGAAACTCATAATAAAACAGCCCCCACCCAACGGTGTCAGAAACCAGTTTAGAAATTTAAATCAAGAACTGATTTTAAAGAATAGATTCTACACTGAATTATTTTAAACCAATTTTAAACTAATTTTCAAACCCAAACTGCTAAATGATTGATACAAAATAAATGATTGAACTAGAATGTATTTTTAGAGGAAGAGGGAATTAAGAAATTAAACAAATGATTGCTAGAACACATCATATATTGACAGTGTAACTTGAAGATGAGAGATATCATCTCAGTTGAGATGTTAAAAAAAAAATTAACAGATACTGAGAGTGACACAGATAAGAAAGTAAGATAAAATGTAATCACAATTGAATTAAAAATAGTAAAATTATAGTATTACAAGATGAAAGAAATTGAAGATTCATGTAATATTTGGTGTTCAACCTTCATCTTCAAAGGAATTAGAAATTCATGTAATCTTGTGTTCTCCCCCGCCCCCAAAGGAGGGTTTATGTACACCCAAAGCAAAGAGATGATAATGGAGAGCAATCCAAACCAAACATAGATGATGGTAGGAACCTTCCCTCTTCTTCCCATAAGGCCTTTTGCAAAGGGGTAAAGATGGCACAATACCCATAATGCATTGTTCCTTGAGAAGAAAATCTTAACTGTTGCCCATCGAAGCACTTGATGGAGCTGTTCCTCTAAAAGCATCCCTTTTTCAATTTCTTTAGTTAATAAATCAATAATATAATAACATGTGTATTATTTTTTTTAAAGTTTTTTTTCGTATAATATATATATATATATTTTTCTTATGATATATTTTTTTTTCCTGTATATATAAATATTTCACAATTGTTATCCATTAAATCATTGGTTTAGTGATTATTTTGACAAAATTAAAGAGATTTGGATTTAAATCCTAATTTTGCTTCTAAATTAATGGACCAATCAAAAGTGTTTGATTTTTAAAATAAGGGATAAAATTGTGGATTTGAGAAAGTAGGAGACTAAAACTAAAATTAAACCTAAATATTTTTAAATTCAAAATTAATATATATAAAATTAAAAAAATATATTTTTTTAAAATTAACTTAAAAATAAATATTGTTAAATAAGTGATAAAAAATGTTAAATATATTAAAAAATAAAAATTTTATTTGCATAAATAATTTTTTGGTATGTATTAAGGGTGTCCTCCAACTAATATCAATATTTATTTACATTAATATTTTGTTGGTATGCACAATAATATCATTTAAATAAGATGATTTTTATCGAAAGACAAATATCAATAAAGATTTGTTGTAATTCTCACAAAATTTTCTTTTTACACAATTTATATGACTTATTTGAATAAAAGATGCATGCTTTTTTTTTTTTTTTAAGAAATAGAAGTGTACATGACTTTTTTATTTTAGTCTTTTGTACGTTTTTTATCCTCGTTTAATTATTGTAACATTTTTTTTTATAGATTATAAAATTACTTATTAGTTCTAAAAAATTTTGGGAAAAAATTTATTTTCAATTCTTTGTTTCTTTAAGTAATAAAGGATAATAATAAAATACTTTAATATTAATTTTAATTTTATATAAAAGTCTTCATTATATATATATATATATATATATATATAGAAAATACTATGAATATATCATACTCATCCATTGATAATGGTATCAAAGTAAACACCTAATTTTTTTCATCTATGTTAATTAAGAATACTTTAATTTTATTACTTTAAAATTTCATGATTTACAAATAAATGATGTGTGGATATTAGACAAATAAAAAAAAGAAGATACTCATTTAAACGTATACAACAATCATATTTCCTTGTAGACTAACTAGAACGAAAAAAAAAAAAGATTGATATTGATATTGGATCAGTTTATTTAAAATTATAATAAGTGTTTATAAAATAAATAATTATAAAATTATTTTATAAGTAAATAATATTAGTTTTTTTAAATAAGTATAAAATAATTTATTTTAAGTAAAAATTATTTAAACAAACATATTAAAAACACATATAATTACTTATTTTATTAAAATAAATAATTATTTCATCACATAAATTTAAGTTTAAACAAATCATTCTATAGTCATTCACAGAATAATTTTGTTGTAATGTTAACTAAACCATTAAAACGATCTCATAATAAAGGTATTACAATTTACACACATGTATGCAACTTTTTTTTTATATAAAGTATATCAACACAATAAATTTTACCTTCAATATGGCTGTTAAAGGGTTTTCAAATATCTATTTGTAAACATCCCATCTTCATCTGGTATTAGGATCTTCATGTGTAAATTTTGGACGTGAAAGATAAATTCCTACCTACCTGGCCACCTTGAAAAGTCACGATCCTTTACTTTCATTTATTGTCTGTCTAAAATTTAGACTTAACAAAAATTGTGTTGTTTAAAATTTGAAAGGAATTCCTCTACTTACCAATCAAATTATTAGCAAATTATTAAAAACTTATAAATTTGACGTCACTGAATTTAAAATAATAAAAGATGAAGAGTATTATATCATTACGTTATTTTTACATAACATATTATATCATTACTTCTATAAGAAAATTCAATGTCAAAAAATTATCTAATCATGAGCAATATAAAGATGAGAAAAATAGTAATTTATTGACGGTGTAACATTATTTAATCTTGTCAATCACAATTATTTATTTATGATTAAGACATTTAATTTTTTATAAAATCATTTAAAAAATCATTAGTGATTAGTGATTAATCAACCGGAATAAAATATTTTATATTAAAAATACATAAACATCCATCTCAATAAAGAAACTTTAGAAACTTAAGAGGTCATTAAATTTAAATTTGATCAAACAATTAGTAATTAAAAAAAGCATTATGTAGTAAAAAAAAAATGGAATCAATTTATTTTTTCATAGTAGTTAGTAGCATATGCTGTTATCCTTATTTATTTTTTATTATGTTATATTTTCTTACTTTTTTTTTATATATTATATGAAAAAATACTAAATGAAAAAGTAAATAAATTTGGGTTATAATACAATTTTGTCTCCTTTTTTTTTAATCCGCTATTTTAATCATTTTATTTTTAATTGAGACACTTTGTTTTTTACTTTAAAAAAAAAAAACATGATTGCAGTCATCTATTGTTTAATCGAGGCATTTATTAAAACTAGTCACGTGATCTAAAATCATGTTTAAAAAAAAAAATAGAGAACAAAATGTCTCAATTAAAAAAATAGACTAAAATCACATTTAATACATACAAGTGAAAAACAAAATATCTCAATTAAAAAATTGAGAAACTAAAATTACAGAATAAAAAAAATAAGATGACAAAAAATGCATTTTATCCCCAAATTTAATATTTTGAAAATTTATTTGTATAATAAATAATAGAATTAATAAAATGATTTTGTAGGAGGATCTAATTTTTTATATTAATAATATTAGTTTCTTTTTTTTCTATATATTTACATTAGACAACAATATATTTTTTTTCCGAAAGGGAGGAGGCTTAAAGCCCCACAGGCAGATTTATTAACACCCATGAGGGTAGCTATTACAAGCCGAATTACCCTTTACGTAATTATTGGCATAAAAAAAAACATGATAGCTTCCATAAAAAATAAAAACATGATAGAAAAAAAAAACCCACAAATTATCACGCATAATCAGTTAAAATCTTATTTTACTAATATAATTATTTTATTTCTTCCACTCAATCATTTTTATATGATTTCTTTTTAAAATGTTTAAATAAACAAAAAAAAAATTGTAAGATTTATACTAGTCTTCATTTATTTTGATGAGTTGTTATGTAATAAACAAGAAATAAAGAGTAAAAATTGATTAAACAATTGATTATAGAACCAATTATTTATTTATATTCAATAATATAACTTATTATATATTCATAACTAGTTATATAACTAGTTTTTAATAACAATAACCAGTTATACCAAATTATAACTAGTCATATAAAACTAGTTATGGTTGTAATAACTACTTAGAATCTAGTTATTTGTAGTTATAGTTATGGTTATTGGAATAACTAAACTATGAGCACCCCTAAGTGTGACTAGAAGAGGATCTCCTTTAGTATCAAGAGAACTAGCATGACAAAGCACATTATAACAAGCGTCGTTCCACACATAATCATCCCTCCTTTTTTCTGTGTTCTCTCTGCCTGTAGTATATAAGTACATGTTTAAAATTATGATAACAGATAACAGGCTAAACAGAAGCTAAAAAATTCCAAAAGAAAGGTGCTCCAATTTGCAATCATAAAGACTGACCAAAGTCTCTATGCAATTAAGCAAGAGAATGAGAGAAAACAGAACCTTTTGCAACTGCTTAAGACCCTCTTCAACAGATGTAGAAACACTCTGAATGTTGTAGTCAATTCTATCTACAATTGTTCCCTGCAGGAATACCAGCTTCCTCAGTCACCTTTTTATCATTCTATAAATTCATCTTATACAAGGGTGAGACATTCACCTGGTCTATCACAAGGACAGAGAGATCCTTCATGATTTGAGCAAGTTCATGGACTGATTTAACCACCTACAGCAAATTTCACATAGTCAGACAAGGTACAGAAAGTGATTTGTCTTCAAGCAATAAACCAAATGCCTTTAACTTGCCTGTTCAATCTCTCTTTCCCTTTCCTCTGAGATCTGCTCACTTCTCTTTAGCTTTGTCATTTGCTCTTCACTAAAACCCTGGAGTCAATCAAATACCAAATATAATTATACCTTTCTTTGGATAAAACTTCATCCAGGAATGTGAGTAAACATTTCATAGCATTTAATGCTCCTTTTAAACTGTCAGCTTCATTGTAAGCATAGAAATAGTTGTCCTAAGACAAATTCCATCACTGCAAATAGTTTTTACTCTCTCCTTTTCCTCCCTCAATGCCTACATACATCCCCCATAATTTCAACACATCGCATAAGGTTTCATAAATTTATATGGCCCTGCCAGAGAAATTAAATGCCAAAAAAAAGTACCACATCACTGAATTCATCATTATATGATCCAAATTTACTCCCGTTAAAGTTCAACTCCAAGTCAACCCCATCATAACCCTGCATGATTACACCCAAAAATAGACATTAGTGCAGCAACATAAATAATAACACAAAAAATAACACTGCAGTTCCACTGTTGCAGACACGACAGACTTGTGGATTGGGCATCAGATACTATGACCATGAGTTAAAGCACTTGAATACCAAGAGAGTTACAAATAGAAAGAAAAAAAAAGTCAAGAATTGATGAGTTAGCAAATAAAGAATCAGACCAACAAAAATGCTGGCATGTGGAATATTTTGGAGAGGAAAAATTAGCTACACAAGAAAATTTGCAACCTCTTGTTGCTGCTGCAAACGTTTCAAATATGCTGACTGTTTTCGCCGGAGATCCATTGATAGGTTCTGAAGGTCTGTAGCAAGGGAGCGCTGCCAAAAGTAGATACAAAAAGGCTAGTCATACCAATTTCAAGATAAAAGCAAAAACTGTCATATCATAAATTGCCTAAAATTTGAAGCAAGTGACCAAGATGGAAGTATATTCTTGTCTATTCTTAAACCACTTCTCACCAAAGAACTATTTTCAAAAGAAATGGCATAAAATCATTGTAACAAAACTAATGGCATATTTGGATGAGGGATTGATGATAAGAGGGATAGAGAGGGAAGGGAATGGGGATATACCCTACATTTTCCATTCTTTTCCTTTCCCTTTCCCTTTCTAAGCTTCTAACTCTCAAACACACCCTTAAACAACAAAATCCAAACGAGGGTAGGAGTAGGATATAAAGTCACATACAGTAATACATAAAAAACAAGGAGGAACAAGAAAAGGGACGATTGGGCTTTAAACAACGGGGGAGGCTAAAGCTATAATTCAACATTAAGGCCTGTTAATCATATTTAAATTGAAGATAAACTCCATGCAGAACTTGGATTATCCACTCACTAACCAACATATAACTTATTAACTTTCTTTTTTGCACCCAAAACAAATAATAGCGCAACAACCCGTATCAACCGTAAGAACAATAAGTCAATAACAGTCAACCCCAACCGAAGAAAAAGGTAAAATCTCAACAAATTAGTTTTCACTGCAAATGATAGATTGATAGTATTAGTACATAATATTTTGATAACAAAATTACCTGTACATTTTTCCGAACATTAGAATCCTCAGAAGATCCAGCAGCAGCAGAAAGTCTTTTCAGCCTCACTTCAGACTTTCTGAGGAGAGACGTAATTTCTAGGGTGAGAGTCTCGATAAGACGCTGATCCTCTTTGCCATCCCCAAAGGATGGCATCAAAGCCTTCGCATGAGCTTTGGTTAACTCAGAAATTTTAACCCGAGCACGTTGTATATTCGTAGCGATTTCTTCAGAATCATCCACCCAAGATGGCGGCAACCCCACAGTCAAAGCATCCCTAACAAACAATATTGACGATTGCGCTGAGTACAGAATTCACATTTTGAAGGCATTATTATTAACTACTATAATTAAGTCCAACATCGTTCAAAACATAGTGTAGGGCACTTAGATCACCGCTATAAATGGAATTAAAGCGCAGAAATGAATATGAATTGAGAAAAGGAAAACCTAGAAGTGGATGGACCGGGTTCCTGGGTGCTCAGAGGAGCATAGGAGGATCGATTGGAAGGAAGAAACTTAGTGGTAACCATTTCGATGACAGGACCGGTGGAAGCAGATGCTGAGGAGGAGGAGGAGGAGAGAGGAGCACGCATGCTTTTCACGGCGTCTCTGTGTTTTCTGAACAACACAGTTCGATTTCTCGTCGCCATTGAATTCAATTTCGAGTGACAACTCCTCTCTGCTTTGTTTCCCAGGAAAATTATTCGTAAGGGTTCAGGAATCGTAAGGGGCATATTTGTAAATTAATCTCATCTATGCCTTACTCGAGAAGAAAGAGTGTTCGACGCTCTAAGCACGTTCAACGGTAACAAATTACTTTCATAAACAAATACTAATAAATTAACACCAAGTTACAGTATAGATTATAGTACTATTTATTTTGTAGTCTGACTTGTTATTTATCATTATTTTTAAAATTTCGCTTGACCTTTTTATGAAAATATAAGACTAGCTTACTCCGAAAACTTATATAGTGACATATGACCAATATTTTCTCTTAATTTTACAAATTAAAATACGTCTTTTGTATTCAAAAGAAAATGTAGAAAAACACCAAATGTTATGAATATGTTTTTGCAAGATGGACTTGTCATGAAAAAAAAAGTTTAAAAAAATGTTGCTTCTAGTCAGCTATTTATTTATTTACTTTCCAAATATGATTTGTTTCGTTTCAACTACAATTGATTTTGAAACATTCATTATAACTTCTATACACACACACACAAAAAAAAAAATCCATGAGAAATAACATAATTAAGCTATTGGATAGTACTCACTTCAGTTCTGATAAGTGATACAAGTGACGAATGAGGCCTATTGAAGGCTGGGCCAGACCCATTTGAATATTTGTGGTGATGACTGATGAGGGCATAGAGGGTGTTTTGGTAAATGGAACAATAACTAGAATTCGTGTATGCTAAGGATCCCAAGGCCAAGCACCCTAGCGCAACAACCACGCACAATCCTAAACCGAAAGTGCCTGGTATTTTCCTCGTCCTATTTCTCATCTGAGTCTGACAGTAACATTATATATATACTAACTAGTACACATTCACGCGCATACCACTACCACCCGGCACCCTCAAGAAAAACAACAACAACGATTCATTCCTCAGACGACAACTTTTTACCGTGTAGTTAGTTGAAACCACGAACACGGAACGCCCCCTTTGTTTGCACAAGTCAATGGAAGACGAGACTTTGTGTTTTGGCCTCTCCACTGCCTCCAGAAGCTACCAATCATCGCGGCTCAAATCACACTTCGGTGATTCCTTTTTCTCAAACAAACATCGTTTCCTTCATGGGCTGTCTTCTCTTGCCTAAATGTTTAACCTTTTTTTTTTTTTTTTGTTTGTTTCGCCGTTGAAGCAGAGCTCTTCATCGATTTTGATGAGGTCAATGGGGATGAGGAGGAGCTGAGGACGGCTTATCCATGCCCTTTTTGCGATGACGATTTTGATCTCCTTGAGCTATGTTGCCATATTGACTTGGACCACCCACTAGAAGCCAAGTCTGGGGTATTTTATTTTTATTTTTATTTTTATCTCACTTTTCGTATTGCTTTTTAGCTTTTGCATAGCAACTTTTTCCGTACTCTTTACCTTGTTGGTTGTTGCTTCTTTATTTCATAGATACTTGTAATTTGAGTCAATATCTTCCTTGTCATCAGTTCAGACAACAGACATCAATTTTTCTTTTTAACAAATTGAGATAGCTTTTCAATTTGACCTTTGCATTTCTGCATTCTATTGCCTCTGAAAATATTCATTATTGCTTTTATTTCACGATTAATATCTTTTTTATCTTAACTTGGGGTTGATCACTGATGTGATTTTGCATAGTGAAACCTTGTTATGATGCTCTTTTTGGTTTTTTTTTATATATATCTTGCATCTATGCAGAAGCCCCATAAAGATGTGGTTCCTGACAAGGTCTTAGCTTGTAAAACCTGAAGTGGTTATTCCATGTGAATCTAATTTAGATCTTTGGCACATCTAGAATGAGCTTCCACGTAAAGTTAATGTTGTTACTTTTTAGTCGATTGATTTTGAATATAATTAGGCAAACACACACACACCAGTTGGATTTTAGGGAAATTGCAAGTAACCACCATGAACCTCTTAAATCCATCACATTATGCAACCCTCTCTATTTACTTGTAATTTGCAGTACTATACTAATTACTAGTACTATCTATACTTGTGCTTGTTGAATTACACTCAACTATCTCTATCTTTGTTTTGCACATGCAGATTTGTCCTGTTTGTACCATGTGGATCGGGACAAATGTGGTTGATCATATAGCAGCACAACATGGAAACATATTTAAGATATCCTTTCTGGTCTGCCTGATAGAAATGTTTTTGTTTATTCAAAATAAATAGCATTAATGCCCTTTTGTCTCCTTTTTACCAATGTCTTTTACTGCTGCTACTTCTTGTTGCTGTTCTTTGTCATTCAATTATGTGCTTCCTTTACTGGAGATTACAGTCAGCTAAAATCAAAATGCTACAAACATGAATACCCAGCTCTTTCCTTTTCAAGAAAGGGTGAACAGGATGGACACCGGCAATCTTTTTCTGCCGGGTTATCTCCTGCCTTGTCTACCTCCAAGGCAGCAAGTGATCCATGGCTGTCATTTTTATGTGGTGCATCTGCTGTTGATGAGTGTGAAAATGTGCAGCCAGATTCTTCAAGTGAAGTAAGCATTGAAGAAATACGCTCGAATGATAAAGTGTTAGAAAGGTATGATGAAGTATCACTATCTATTGTCAAACATCAACTAAGAAATCACAAATTTGTTGTCCTTGTCCATGCTTGATCCATCATTGTAGAGTTTGTGGATAAAAAAAAGTCAGTTTTGAGACTAATAAATGATATTATTATTATTATTATTAGATGATCAATAATGCCAAAAAAATTGACTTTCTGAGACCACCTTTCACTTTGTGAAGCAATAATCTATCTATAAATATTCAAAACAGGCACTTCACTTGAAATCATTCGAAGCATCCCTCAAACAGTTGGATTTGATTGTTTTTAAGTAATTTTTAGATTAGTGCAATTAGCTCTCTAGCTTCTGCAATAATGACGATAATATACTTAATCAGGGGGATTTTAAGTGTGTTCTTTGTCTGGACCACATCTAGTATATGTAGGTACATTGAGACAAATGATGGTTTGAGCCAAAAACTTAGCTGCAAATGCAAGTACCAAAAAGCACTGGTCTTTTTTGTTTCTTTCTATATTTTTTCAAGGCTGAGGAGAAATGGTTATTTTGTTACTTGTACCTTTTAATATAACATTCATAATCTTCCTGTTGACTTGCTCTTGTTTCATTTTGTACGACTACTTTATTCAGATATTTAATTTACGTAACTACTTTCATCTTTCTCTTAAATATGTACTGTACCTAATATTTTAATTATTGCAGTGATGTGCGGCCGACATTATCTGACAAAGACCAAGTAGAGAAAGGTCAGCGGAGTAAATTTGTACAGGGACTTTTGATGTCTACTATCCTTGATCCTGACTTCTGATTGATACAAATTAAGGACACCGGTTGCTAGTTTCTATTAGATGGGTTAATACAAAAGGAGAAAAACAGTACTAGTTTCAATCTTTAAAATGATTCATTGTCATAGGATCAATGTTTCTGTTTTGTATGCACGGAGATACACCTAGTATAGAGAACTAAGCTGTATGTAGGAATTAAATTGTAATGTGTATTCAAGACAATGCTATTATTAGTTCAGATTAATTGCGTACGAACTTATATTCTCTCTCAGTATATTGTGTCTCTTTGTAATTTACTAATAGCTTACTGCCTTACTCTTGCTATGGGCTACGAGTATAACTAGATTATGTGAGAAAAACGTGCTAATAGTGATGGGTATGTGTGTAATTTTCTAATTAAGGTGTTCTGTTGACGATGCTTTATGAGTTCTCTAGCAATAGTGGATATATTAACTCCAATTCTGTTTAATGCTATTCTGATTTTATTAATGAATACAAGTTGGTGTGAGATTTTGAAATGGATAACAGATTTGTATAGAATCATAAAATCCGTAAGTTTTTTATTGGTAAAAAGGAGGGAGGGTACCAAGAAGAATGGTAGATCCATTTTATCTTTAGTCGAGATGTCTTTTACGGAGTAACACTACTTTTGACAGAGACTAGAGAGCATGAAGGCTCAGTTATTTATACTTTTTCCTAGTTATAAACAATTGGAAACTGACGATGCAATTGCAACATCACGAAGTATAAAACTAATGTAATAAAAATGTAATAATAACATTTACAGAAATATAAAATGACAGATTTCCATTCACATCTGAGTATTATTATATATTCATTTTGTGCAGTCACTGGCTAAACATCTTGATGAACATACAAGTTTACTTTGCCTTCCAAAATACTAAATTCTATTCTCAGAATGATTAGCCGCACTAATCTGCTTAGAATCCCAATAAAAAAATCGAATCAGCTAATCCTGCTAAAAGAATATGGACCAAAACCAATAACCAATAAGAAGTTAATGAAAAATGAAACGGGACATAGCCTATGACTCATAGGCTACACCTGTGTGCGAAGTTTCCTAATCAACCATTTCTTTCTAAGCTTGGCATCCAATGCAAGAAATGTTTTAGCTTTTCTTTCATCCTCCAGGAAATCGCAAGCATCCAAAACCAGATCATCATCCATATCAGGCAATGCTTGCACTGCTTCTATAACATTCTCTATTGATATCGAGGTATCATTCTTTTTTGCAGACACAGTTGAAACTACAGCTGCCATCTCATGGAGAGCAACAGCCATGCCTTGTTCATCATTCCTTGATTTTTTATGATTGGTAGAATTAGAATCCTTCTCTAATTGACGCTTTTGTTTCTGACCTATATTAGCTAACTCATTAGCACTGCTCAATTGTTCTTCATTGGAATTGGGTGTAATTGGACACTGACCAGTTTTAGATGTCCAAGGACACTTGATCTTAAAATCAACTGCATTTTGATGCTTATCATAAGGCAGAGAAGATTCTTTTTCATCAAAATTTGGATCACATATGAGACACAGATCTTTATAGTAAGGCAAAGGTCGGGTCATATACTGTCGTGCATCAGGATGAACCTGCATAACCACATCAAATGTTTTAAACCTTGTAAAACAAGAGGATTAAAATATCATATTGAAATTTCCTAGGACATGCTTGGTAAGGATGAAAATTGGAAGGTTGATGGTTAGGAAATAAAATCATTGCATGCCTTTTAAGTACATGGAATAGAGGAAATGAAGGAAGCCAGTGACATTTGTTTTCATTTTCAATCTAGAAAAAAAAAATGAAATTGCAATGTAAAGGGTTCAAACACAATATAGAAGTTATGTGATTAACTTGTTTAGCCTGTATTTGCTCACAAGCTTTGCCAATGAGGATAGTATGTTAATTATTGTAAATTATTTTAGGATCTGAAAAATTTCTTGTAAGTTTGTTATGTTAAGACAGAAATAAACACTAATTAAAAAATGTGTGACTAAATACATTTGCCATCCAAAGAGGTTTAATTTCGCAGCAGATTCAATTGATACGCACCTTAATATAATCTTGCCAGACACAATCATCGGCAATAACCATCTGGCGTGTTTCATCCCAGGCAAAGCCATCCAACTGAAGGAGACTTTTAATTAAATTGTATTGCCTTCTCAGAGTTTTGTACCTATTCTTAAGAATCTCCAAACTATACTCAAAACCAAAATATTCATTGAATGATGAAATTATCTCTATCCATGCTTGTTTGCTGAAGACCCCATCAAATTGATTCCCTTTGTGCACATGGGCAAGCATCAAGTTAATGAAGAAACAATCCATTGGTGGCTGCCAATAAGTCCGGGTCCGGGAACCAGGGCAGGATGCTGTTTCCTTTGACAACCTTTGCTCACAATCATCTGTTGCATTTTCCACAGTAGATATGCCACAGCAGTCTTCATCAGTCCTAACATTATGAAGAACCTCATCAGCATCCTCCCAGATGACATCCTTAACAACACAGGGTATGATTGCTCCATTTTCGCCTGAACTAGGTGACCCTTCTGGTGCAGTACCACCTGGAAATTCATATTCATTAGATGTTGAAACATAAATTATACAGATCCTCTAAGCATCAAGCATGACATATACAAATGAAATTAGTGTTCAACAAGAAGAGATACCTTTTCCTTCAATCACATGTCCATAAATAGTACACAAATCTTTGAAATAGGGAATGCTTTTTACTCTGCATGACCGCATATTTGCATCTACCTGCATCATTATGCAGAAGATTAACTATTGAACTCCTTTAGTAAGGTTGAATCGGTTTAAAACAATTTCAAGTTTTGATACCTTGAGATATGCATCCCAAACATGATTATCTGCAGCAACCATATTTCGCTTTTCGTCCCAGCTAAACCCTGGTTGGGCAAGAAGATTGGTAATACCCCTATACAAATTCCTTAACGTTTTGTGGCGGTTCTTGAGAACATCTTTTTCATACTGAAAATTGAACTTAGCATTGAACTTTTTAGACATATGCTTCCACGCTCTTTTGCTAAACAAATGATCCTCAAATTTACGGCCCTGGGCAACCTGCTCTAACATAAGATCAATGAAATATCGATCCATCTCAGGTGTCCAAATTGTTCTGAGGCGTTCACTACCATTTCCTAAACCCATTTGCTTATCTACAATGTAACACAAGATATGACGTATATCACTATCTAGGTTCATGAATAGTTGAAACAGAATCGTAAACAGTAGACACATGCATCGTTCAAGGTATGAATAATTGTAATCTTATGAACAATTACAATTATGCAGATGGTAAACTAATAGCAATTGATTGGTGGAAGTTCAAAAGCAGAAACAGAAGTTGGTTGCGGAGATAAGAGTCATCCTAATCTGATAAAGAAAAACATATAATGATGAATCTGAAGAAGAGTATCACAATTCTTACATTCCAACACAACAAAAACCTAGTTGGTGCCAAGATTTGTAGTAACCATTAAGATTTAAGAGTATTGGAATTGAAATTAATATTAATAATGGTGACAACAAAAGGAGCACCTTTGAAGTTTGCTTTGGTGGGGATAAGATTTCCGGGACAAGGTTGAAGCTGCTCCGTCTAGGGAATACGATTGTACCCTAACCTTATTAGGGTTATCACGCAGACTGCTTTGTACGCATGAGGAGTAAATTCCAACATTTGGATATTCCTTCAACTCCGACCCCACTTTAATTGGAAATTTTCATTTTAACTGAATTCAATTTTAGGTTTTTCTCAAAAATAAATAATACTGAATCAAAAGCTTATTTTGGGCTCGAGGCAATAAATCCCATCCCTTAAATCTTTATAATTTATGTCTATACCATTATATTTTGAAGAGTAAATACAAATGATTGACAATTAAGTGAATCTTATCTAAGATTAAAAGCTTTTTTGCAGAGTGTCTTGAAAAGTAAATGTGGGAATTTAAAGGAAAGGAAAAGTCAAGATTATCTGTTTTGAAAATTAAAAGAAAAGCAATTAAATTAAAAGCAATTAATGAACATTTTTTTTATTCGGTGGAAAAATTGCAAAAGAGATAACCAACATTATCACTTAGAAGTAGAGATTATAGTTGAGGAGAAGAAAAATCCCAAACTACCACATGATGAGATTGAATGGACAATTGAATTGAAAGCAATTAAAAGAACAATTGCAAAACATGCAATGAGATTAAAGAAGATTAATTTAAAAGAGTTTTAAGGGGGGAAAGAGTAAAAGAAAGAAAGTAAGAAGATTGTAAGTTGGAATATATGTCGAAACTTGGAAGTGTTAATATAGAGGAATATTTGGAAACTTTAATTGAAAAGTACGTAAAGACTATTTGGAAATGAAAATATACAAGTTAAATTCAGAGGAAAATAAAGTGGGATGGAGAAAATATGTAAATGAAGAAAAAGGGTTGGTCAAGTAAATTGCAGGAAAGTAAATGAAAAAAAGGTAAAATAAATTGTTGAAAATGTGAATATTTTTTTTACTGAAAGGTAGGTTTGATAAAAAAAAAAAAAAAAACATACACTGACCTATAGAACCAATAATGTTTAAATCCTATAAATATATACTAGTTTAATTTTAAATCCAAACTAATTTTATACTCTTGAATTTAAGTTTGGTTTAGATTTCTGAAAAAACCTGGCCACCTTTTATCTCACTCTACAAATTGGGATGACGAATAAGTGTGTTAAAATGTCAAACAAATCACGTCTCTCAAATCGCAACTAAGCAATCTTCAAGCAAAAATTCTCAATTTCTAGCATCAAAACATGTGATTGCTTTAAATGTCTTTCAGAAAGATAACGTTGACATAATAACATATGCCTCACACACCACGTTAGTTTGACTCTAAATACTAAAGATCAGTAGCTTTTTATTTAAATAAAACAAAAGGCAGTACCCAAAACAAATTTTAAATAAAAAGTAAAAAACTATGTTATTTTTAAATAAAAAGATAAACGTTGTTGAATCTGTTTCTAACCTAAAAATAGCATCCCGTCTACTTTTTTTCACTCTTTTTTTTTTTTAGTTTAAAATTAAAGAAAGAAGAAAAAAGAAAGTTTTAAACGAGGAGGAGGGAAAGAAGAAAAGAAAGAGATCCACGGTTAAAGAAAAGATAAATAAATATAAATTATAATTCATGTGTTATAAAATATTTATTTATTACAAATTTTTGTTATAATATAATTTGTATATTTAAAACTATTTATTTATTATAAAATATAAGTTTTAGTTGTATAAAACAAATATTAATTTGGTGTAATGCACGTGCTAAAATACTATTATAATAAACTCTCGGTTTATCTCCCCTACCTATAGGGATTAAGGATGACAAACTGAAATTGACAACCATAAGTCCATAACAATAAACATTGGATTTTGGTTTACTTTTATATATATAATAGTATATAATACGCGGGACCCAGTGAAGAAGTGAAAGAGAAAGAGGAGAGCAATTGTATTTGTATTTGTTGTTTCGTTTTAATGTGGTGCAGGAGGAATACACGATGCATAGGCAATGGAATGAGACTTTCTTGGATCTGATCGAATCCAAACCCTAATCCCAATCCCAAACGTTAGTCTTGAATCTTGATCGATCGAGCGAGACTGTGTCTCTCTCCATTCCTTGCACCCTAACTCTCAGGCCATGCGACCACCCTGTTCCTCCGCCATCGCCGCCCTCTCCAGAGAGGACTCCTTTTTCGTTTTCGCCGCCTTCTCCGTCGATTCCGCCAGCCATGACCGCCGATACCCACGTCGCTCCTAATATCAGTCCCAAGGGCATCCTCTGCAATGCCGCCGCTGGTGCTTCCGCCGGTATTCCTCAATTCTCTTTTTTTCCAATTGCAGTTTCCTTTTTCAATTTTCTATTCCGACGAATTGGATTGGTTAATTTATTTTATTTTGTTTAAAATGCAGGGGTTATTGCTGCTACATTCGTGTGTCCTTTAGATGTCATAAAAACTAGGTTTCAGGTTCACGGCATCCCGCAGCTCGCGCATGGAAGCGTTAAAGGTATTTGTTTGATTTATTTTAACTTTGTCATTCAAAAAGAATCGTTGCCATCGTTTTCAGATTTGAGATTGTTAATATTATTATTATATGAAGGATAGGTTGGACTACAGAAACTGAATATTGAAATTTTTATCTGATGAGTGTTTTTGTCAACAGGCAGCATAATAGTTGCTAGTTTGGAACAAATACTTCACAAGGAGGGGTTACGTGGCATGTACCGTGGGCTCGCGCCCACTGTGCTGGCTTTACTTCCAAATTGGGCGGTGAGTCATTGCTCCCTCCCTGTATATGCTCTGTTTGAATGCATTATTTTCTTGATAACAAGAAATTGAATCTTGACAAATTCATTACCTTCATGTCCAAAATGGCAAAATATGTAACTGCACTTCTTTATTCTAGCCATCGATTTGGGAACAAAATATATCTATAATAAATTAATGCCTACCTTGCTCCTATGGAAGGTTGACATAAATGAAAAATAGTGTGTTAAAATTAGATTTTTATTGGAGAAGGAATTGAAGGTACAATGATGGAAGACAAGAAAAGTTCTTTGATATGTCTTCTAATAAGGAAAAACAAAATGAAGGTGAATAAAGTATAATATCAAAACAATAAATTCCTCGAACATCTTTCTCTGTCATTCAAAGAAACTCCTCACAATGCTTCATTATCGTAGCATGCCAGTAATCATACTGCAATTTATCGAATGTTCAACCCAACATATTGGGCCAGTTTGTTTAAAATTAAAATAAGTGATTATCAAATAAATGATTATTTCATAAGTAGATATGATTTATTTCTTTAAATAAGCAAAAAACTGTTTATTTGAAGCGGAAATAGTTTAGACAAACACACTATAGAAACAAATATTGCTTATTTTATTAAAATAAGTGTTTATTTCATCAAATAAATTTAAACATACCTGTCATTTGTATCATAGCTGCAATTTATTTTATTGAGCTGTAGATATCTCATATCTTTAGCACATTTTTTAGGCTTAAATATGTTTTTGGTTTATGTAAGCTTGCATTATTTTAATTTTGGTCTCTGTATTTTTTTTTTTTTGTTCATTCTTAATATCTGTAAATGTGTACTTTTTTAATTTTGGTTCCTGCAAGTTTCTTGTTCATTTTTAGAAGTTTGTGCTTTTTCAATTTTAATTTCTTTAAGATTCCAATTTTTTCATATTTAGTCCATGTAAGTTTGCACTTACATGAACCAAAATTGTAAAATCACAAATTTACAAGGACTAAAATTATCAAAAAAAACTTACGGGGACCAATAATGAAAAAGCACAAACTTAGAGGAACACAAAATGAACAACAAATTTTACAGGGACCAAAACTGAAAAGGCACAAACTTACAATGACTAAAAACATATTTAAACATTTTTTTTAATAGCAGAAAACTGTTATGCTCTTTTAGTTAGTGTTCTAATTGTATCAATTTATGAACCTGCAGGTTTATTTTAGTACATATGCGCACCTTAAGAGCCTTCTTCATTCTAATGGTCAGTCCATGATTATTTTCTATTGATCCAAATAAGGATTGTTGGAGCATTATTCTGTTTCTGATGAAATTAATTAATCCACTTGTTGACCTTTATTTTTATCATTTTATGTTGCCAACCTGCTGTGTTTTGCCCCCTTGTTAATAGCTATGTTATGTATGCAGATGAAAACCATCATCTTTCAATTGGAGCTAATATGATAGCTGCTACTGGTGCTGGAGTTGCAACTACCATGTTTACAAATCCCCTTTGGGTTGTCAAGACTAGACTCCAAGTATGTTTCTCTAATTTTATTATGCTTGATATATTTTATTATGCTAGCTGCCTATCACATAAAATTGGCATAATGCACAGTTCAAATAAGTTCTTAGTTTCTTGGAGGGTAAAAAGCTTATTTGATTGTCTCATGGAATTTGATATTTTACATTTACAGTTTTTACTGGAATAATTTCTGGAATTTTATGGTAATCAAATGAGAGGAAATGAAGGCACAATAAACTTGACATTGTTTGCCTTTCTGCATGACCTCCATGCAAGATGACATCATGATTCATGATACAACCCCTATGTCGTGGATTGGAAAAAGAATGAACTCATAAAACAGCATCTTAAAATGTTATTTCTGTGGGCAGATTGTGTTATCCAGTTAGGAGAAAGGATTTATTTTTGAAAATTAAAGGCATTGCATTACGAACTTTCCTCATATTAGTGTTGATGAACTTCATCTTGCATATATTATTGTGTTGAAGCCATAGAGACAATAGAACTACAGGGCTTCTGTGCGTCTGTATGTATTCTGTGCTATAAGTTTGTTGCCTTTTTTAATAATGCAGACCCAGGGAATGAGATCTGGTGTTGTGCCATATAGGGGCACACTATCTGCATTGAGGAGAATTGCACATGAGGAGGGCATTCGGGGGCTGTACAGGTTGGTTTTGCTTAACATAAATGCAACAGGATGGTCAATGTATTTGGAATCATAATCCATGGTTTAATGACATTTGATATTTTTTAATACCATAACAGTGGCCTTATACCTGCTCTGGCTGGTATCAGTCATGTTGCCATCCAATTTCCTACATACGAGACAATCAAATTTTATTTGGCAAATCAAGGTAATTTCATGCCTACAGCATTTTTGTGAAATCTTGAAAGTTTTGGCAGTTAATTAATGCTATCACTATTTTGTATCAGATGACGCAGCAATGGATAAACTTGGTGCACGTGATGTTGCAATTGCATCGTCAGTTTCCAAAATTTTTGCATCCACATTGACATATCCTCATGAGGTATGTTTCTGAATAATATATTATTGAGCTATTTCTTGAATATTTTGAGCTTACACTTTTATCTTTCATTGCCAACTTTGAAACTGCAAAGCCCCATGTACTTCTACTTCCGTTGTTTGGGCAGACAAGCATTAGAAAGTTACACAAATATTTTTGTATTTTGTTTGCAGGTTGTACGTTCTAGGCTGCAAGAACAAGGACTTCATTCGGAGAAACGGTACTCTGGTGTGATTGATTGTATTAGAAAGATTTTTCAACAAGAAGGTGTGCCGGGTTTTTACCGCGGTTGTGCCACCAACCTTATCAGGACAACCCCAGCTGCTATGATCACATTCACCAGCTTTGAAATGATACACCGATTTCTTGTTTCTATTTTTTCTGATCCACAGCCTCATATTTTGTGACGATTGATCTTGGTGGTCATATCTGTCTTCTGTAGTAGTTAGATTCCAAAACATAAGCCAGTCCAGCTGAGTAATTCTTCTCTTGGCGATGCAGATATCATTCTTTGTGAATTAGTTATTTATGTATGGTAGAGCCCCCCCATATTCCAACCACAATTGAGCCCGGTTTCCCTGGTCAAACTTGTGCAAAGTCTTTGTAGGAGACACGGATAATTATTAATTTGAGTGATAACTACGATAAAGATGAAGTGGTACTAGATGTCCTCTGCCTGCTTATTTTATTTTAGGCTAAAATAAGTTTTAGTTTCCTAATATATATCCCAATTTTGCATTTGCTCTCTAATAAATTTATCCTGTGTCTTAAAATTATTTTTTTTAATTGATTTTGATGGTTTTTAAGTGAGATTTACAAATCATGTTTTAAAATATCTAATGAAGACGTTTGTTTAGCAGGCAATACTTAAAATAAAAGTTTTGATATATCATAATTTAAAAATAAATAATTTATTAGAGTAAATATAAAATTTGGCTATATTAAAGATTAAAACATGTTTTAGCCTTTTATTTATTTTGAAATTGCTCAAATTACTGTATAGATACGAATGACGAATCATGCAATCCAAATCGTAGTGAAACTGGTAGGAGTCATTGAATCCAAATCGTCAGACCAAGATAAGAGTTTATATTTTATTTTGATAAATTACATAAAAAAAAACATTCAAGATTTGAGTCATCGGATCTTTATGGAACAATTTCGATTGGTTCGCTACATGAATCCATCATTTTCACTATTGTAGTGAAACTGGTTAAAAAATTAGTTGTAAGTTGGAAATTGAAAGTTAAAGGCTAATAAGTTAGTTGATTAAATGAAAAATATTTGATAACATTAACTTGCAATTAGATGATGAGAATAAGCGAGTGTTTGTAAACTTGTTGAGAATGGAGAAATTACGTTTAGGACGTGGAAGTTATAACTATTAATTTTTAAAAATCCCATTAAAAATATAATATCAAATACGCAATAAATATGAAAAGTTATTAGCTCAATTCTTATATAAAATCGCATTTTAAAAAAATGCAATTAAAACGTCACAAGTTATTGAAATAAATTTCTTCAATATGATCAAATAAACTTCTTTCATCTAATCAAACTAGTCTTTAATATAATCAAACAAGTTAAAATCTAACTAAAAAGCTTTTCCAAACACACTATTTTTCATGGTATACAATCGGTATTTATATGTTCATTATTTATTTATTTATTTTTATAAAAAAGAACACTTTAGACGTATGCTTACATGGATAACAACTTTTTACTCATATCCTTATCTGTTAAGGACACTAATACGCCCATATATTTAAACGTATAAAAAATTGCATTTTATTTTTATTTTTTTTATCACGATATCTTTCTCAAAAGATAATTTTGTTTTGAGTCAATGAGACTACTATTTTTAATTAATTTGAATAGCTTTAATTCAGGGACAGAGCCAGGTTGTTTCATGAGGGCCAAGTCCCCTAACGTTTTTTTTTATTATGCATATAATTAATATAAAATTATATAAAATATTTATGTTAGTTTTTTTTTAAATTATAAAAAAAATTATGACGAAAGATAGGTATCATAAACATATTAATAAAAGAAAATATAAGAATTCTTTATCTACTTTAAACTGGTGAGGTTAAAAATATTAATAATAATTTTATCTTTTAAAAAAAGATTTTATCTACTTTTATATTTTAAATAATAAATTTATATTTTTATCAAATTTTACGTAATAAATAAGATTTTATCCTATTATTCTATATTAAAAAAAAACTTATCATTTTTATTGTGACTTCTATTTTTGTGAGTTAATTGTATCACCATCAACAATGAAGCTACTTAGGTAACTTGGAGTTTGAAGGCCTCAAACAATAATAATAAATAATTAACAAGTCTGTGACTACTGGGATTCGTAAAATAAAAATGTTTGATGTTATAATTTTTGAATTATTTTTAAAAAAACAATAAATAAATAAATAACAAGTCTTTTAAAAAATTATATTTAATTTTAATCTTAAATTATGTTATCGGTATATAAAATATATATTTTTTTGCAATATATATAAAATAATTATCAATTTAATATCAAATTATATAAAATTTTTAATAAAAAAATTATAAAAATTAATGCATATATACATATTCTGATTTTTTTTTTATAAAATTATTGGTCCTCGCTATTAGTTAAGGTTGACACCGTCCCAACTTTAATTAATTTATTGTTTTTAATTAAACAAGAAAAAATAATAAACAAGGAAAAGCAGTTGATTAGGGGTGATGGGTCTTGTGGGAGAATACAATAATACATTATACAGTGAGGGTTTAGGCAAGTTGAGTTGTCGAAATCAAAGGAACTTTTGAATACCAAACAAAACGTCCAACAGCAGGGAAGTTTATCTCTCTAGCAATGCAAGAGAACACGTTTCCATCTGATTCATAATTCCTTTCGAAGCATGCTATCTTTCGTACTGTGGATGGGTCACATTCTGTTTAAAGGGGAACATGTGTAAAGTGGTGTCGCATAGCATAAAGCTTCTATTTATTTTTTTCATCACATAATAAAAGCTTTTGAGATTTTACCCTGGATTTCGATTAGAAAATTCACTTCCTCCTCTTTCCATGAGCCATAATTATACAACTCATTGGTGAATATAAAAGCGTGTTACTACTAAGTTAGCATCAAGATTAAAAGAAAACGACCATATATTACTTTAATTTCAACTTGTATCGGCATATGATTACGAGACAAGATCAATTAAAAAAGACAGAGTGAATATGTACCAGTTAACTGTAAAAAGTGATACGAAACAATATAAGATCACAAAGTACAGAGTAAGTACACAGAAGATATCTAGACAACATGGCCAAACCTGGGAGTGGGATACATGATCTGTCGGTTTCACCTTCACCTTCATCATGGTTTGGTTGGTTGGTCCAAAAAGCTAAAACTCATCGATTAGTAGAAGCAAAAGGAGCATTACTATGGATTGCTTAAGCTAGAGCCACTTCTACTCCGATAAATCTTTTGATTAAGTTGTCTGCTACTGATGGTGAACCTTTGATCATAAGACTCGTAACAAGGTTTGGCATAACCTTTGTTGGGTAAAAACTCCCTTGGTACATGTCAAAACTCAAAATTGCTGGATTCACACATGTTTCCGTTGCTACACTTGCTTTAGTTTATTGCAACGATAGATTTGCCATTCACATAGTTTCTAGTAAACAGATAGAAATTGATGTGTGGGAAAAAAACGCAATCAATAATTGATACATCTACTTTCAATTCTTTCTACTGGACCATTAGTTGCGTCTTCACCAACATCCTGTATCCACATTCTTTTCACCATTCGTTTTCTAAATATCCAATGAATTCCTTCTTAGACATTTATATGACATAAAAAATATATATTTAACCAAAATTTATATATAAAACCATCATAACCAACGCAAACAAAGGAACTGAAAGTGCTATCTTTCATCATTCGTTTCAGAATGCTGGCGACCAGAGGGGGGGATTTTTTTATTTTAACTTTGACCATTAATACTTCATTAATTAATTATACAACGAACCCTTTTCATCCCCTTCATATATACAGTTTAAACTCACATCTTTACCAAGAATAACTCACCTACTCTACCGGCACATTTTGGTAACGCATCAACTCCATTCACCGCCCAAAAATAAAAGAAAGTAATAATGGTTAGGCTTACCTTTCATTTATAAAATATTATTATTATTATTTGCCGATTTATCTTGACTTTATATATATATATATATATATATATATATATATATATATATATAAAGTACTTGTAATTATGATCACTTTGATAGATGCCTCAAACAAGAAAAATGGGTTCTCTTGATCCTTTTACCTTGTGGGGTCTTTGTGGTCTTTTTTACCAAAGCCGAAGTTATCCTCCAAAAGGCCACTGCTATGATGAATTATGAATATAATAAGTGACAAACTTCTTATACTTTGGTGTCAAGTTACATCAACGTTACATAAAAATTAAATATGCACATATTGAGTAAACTCATTTAATTGGACTTTCATAGGCGATAACAACATATTTCGACTCAGAAAAAAAAACATAATTTGAATTCGAATTCGAATTCATAGATATTTAATTTTTATTTCTAAGAAATATTATAATTTTATCATGAATTTCGTCGGAATTAATAATTTGTCGTGCCATTCAATTTGAGAGTTTTTGTTTTTTGTTTAAAATACAAACCGCCAACCAGATTGTAATAATGTTGACATGTTTGTCCTCTTTGAACCATTTTAAATTTTAAATGACGATGATAGTCACAGTCATCATCAATTAGCAACTATTTTTGACATACATGGATGTTTTCAAATTAATATCTCATTCTTGTTTTCATTTGAAAGGCAAACTTATTTTTTTGCTGATTTCTCGAAGGAAAACGATTAATTAAGGTCTACTGTATACATTATATATGCGCGCAGAGAATATTTAGTTTGGGTGAAGTTAAAAACTAAAGAGTATTTAGTTTGTATTGCTTTCCACAAAATGAAGGTGCATGTGCCTCCATTGTATGATGTGGCTGGCCATCTACAGAGTTGACAGCATGAATATATATATATATATATATATATGCACATTTTGCACCGGAATGTGATGTGAACTTCACAAAGAGAATTCACGCATATAATATATAATATACTCATATAATATCGTGGCCATCAACTAGCTGGGCTCACTTAACATGTGAAAGTCATAAAGAAAAAAGCAATACCATGTAACTTTACCCTTTTCTATAATAAGTTATCTTAGATTTATTAGCATTTCAAATTGTGATAGAAAATCAACTACCTCCGTGGTTTAATTTGCCTTTGATTAAGAAATAAGAATGATCATCATTCAACAATTCTCAGGTCCCATATGCGTATGCTATTCTGCAATTCTGCTTTCAATTCCTAGAATAAGAAACCAGCGATATCCCATTAACATCTAAAGCATAGAATAGCCTTTTTAGCCATGTAAAGCCACCAAGTTCATACAAAATATCTCATATGATTTTAAGGATTTTTTAGATATATATATATAAAGAAAAGTAAAAAATAAAAAAAGTGGCTTATGATTACTAATTATTATATTGCTAATGGATACACCACGCGCTTATAGGTGTCAATGGACAACGGTTCTATATGAAGAATGGGATTTGAGCAGGTCACACGCTGTTTGAAACAGTAGCACGTTGCCGGTTTAAGGTCGCCACGTGGACAAATACTATGACTTACTTGAGATAGGTTAGCCGTCCGATCTGTTTTAGTTTCGAATGAATGACCTATGACTACCGGTAAAGTGGGTCCCTTTTAAGACGCTCTTGTGGACCTTCCCGAACCTAATGGCTTTGGTTCCGAACGGCGATTTGAATTTTTCGAACGTTACGGGGATGCTCTTGACTCTTTCGTTGTCTAATTCACAACTATGCCCTCGTTCTTGTCTTCTTTCTTGGGTCCTACTTCATCCCATTCTCATAGCCAAATGTTTTTCCTCCAAACAGATAATAATTTTATTTCATTCAAATTTTAAAATATATTTATTTATTAACTTAAAATATTTATCGTGAAACTTCATAGATCATGATCTATTTTTTGGCATGTTACGAGTTCTTAGAATACGTTCAATTAAACAAATGATACGCAGTTGTTATACTGTGTTCATTAATTTCATCATTTAAATTTGAAGCCTGGGAAGATAACTGTTTCCCAACAACCATTGCACTTACCGAAAGAGAATGTCTACCAAATCGTATGGTTGCACTTGCATCGCATGACCCGTTCATTTCCAAGTTACTACTATGTGAACTTTATGAATGTTTGGTTCAACCTTTTTAACACTTGTTCAAGCCAGTGTTGGTGCTACGTGGCAAATTCTTTGTCTATGTACTTTCGTCACTTGGAAACTTAACCGCAAACACATTGTGTGGCATATATACGAATTCAGTTACCATTGAGAGAGGCTTGTAGCTAATTTGTTCTTTAATTAATTAATTGATTAATGACCATTGAAGCCTACAAGCATCTTAGCGTAAAATAATAATAACCATCATCATCTTAGTCTCTTAGTCTTAGCATCAGAAAAAGGCATGTTTATAATCGGTAAGACTCTCCAAGAGTTGTTACATTAATGTATTCTACTTATTATTTACTGAACTTGGATAAATGATTCATAATTAAATATATTTCTGTTAAAAATAAATACATAAGACATTGTTTTAGATTAAATTTTATAAAATGGGTCAAACAGTTATAAAAGTTATATGTAAACATCCTTTTATATATCATTTACATTTATTAGTCAGTTCAAAAATTACTAAATATTTTTAATAAAAAAACACAGTTTTTATTTACTAAAATAACTTTTTCAAGTTTTACTAAATTAGTACATCATTGACCAAGCATTGCTGAAGCAAACAAAGCCAACCACCCCCACCCTCTCACAGTATTTTTTTTTTCTTTGAACCCCAAAGGAGGGTTTTTATTCCGTTAAGTTAGGCAAGAGATGACATTTCACTTTTCTTTTCCTCGATTATTCTATTTCTGCTTTACTTTATTCCTCTTCGGTAGCACATTATATAGACAGATAGAATAAGGAAAGGATCACTTAAGCCGTTTTGATATCAAGTGACTGTCATAATGTCCCAACTCTTAAATTATACACTTCAATTTGTTTAAGAATTAAAAGGTTACGTCGACAACCAATGCAACAAGACTGGGTCATGCCCGAAACGCATTGTTTTATATGTGCAAACGAAATTCTTAAGCTGGAAACTTGGAATCAAAGAGAAGAAAATAATTAGGGAGGGAACGATATCGATGGCAAGTATTCATGTGACCAAGTAGGTTTTGATAAAGTTGGTGGGGGAATGAGGACAAGTTTATGAGTCTCAATGGAACAGTAAAAAATAGAGCTTATAATAATAATCACTCAAAATTAAAAGTATAATCATTATCATTTATCAGCTAATGGTTGGTCTGGCCACTTGATAATATTAATTACCAAAACTAAAGCATCATATAAATTATTAACATTTTCATATAACCAAAGTTTCTGAGTAATCCTTTAATTGGTTAAACAACATCATGAAGATTGTTTCAAATAAATCATTGCATGCGTTTGTAACCGAAAAAATAAATCATTGGGTTTCCTTTTGAGATATTATTATTATTATTGATGATGGTCTCTTTTGCTTTGTATTTGTTTCCTCACAACAATAGTACAAAAGTACAAACAAATAGTTATGAGTTTTGACAAACAAATCTGTAAATAAAGGTCACAGTGATTTATTTGCAAGTTGAAACAAGCCTTAGCCGAGAAGATCTAGCACATTCTTTTTCTGTAGATCTTTAAATCCAACCATAATATCCCTTTTAGACAAACTAGTATTATTTTACTTTTAAGTTATAGTCTCTGTAAAAAAATTGCAAGCTTAAGTTTTTTTTTTTTTTAGGGACTAAGCTTTAGTTTCTAAATATATAAAAAATCAGTTTTGGTTTCAATCACACCGCTAATATCATGAAATGCTTTCTGATCATGTAAAATCTTCACAAAAAATTCATTACAATAAAAAAATTGTTTAGAAACTATAACATACAGTTTCTTATAAAAGTCTAAAACTAAAATTAAGAATTAAAACTGAAACAGTTATAAAAAAAAACTAAATGGATATTTTAAAATAGCTTAAAATACACTCTCTTTTTTTTAATCTTTCTTTGTCTGTTTGGTTTTCCAAATTAATAAATTTTATTTTTCTCTCTTAATCTACTAGAATAAGTTGATTTTTATGTTTTAATTATTTACATTAATCAGTTAAGTGAGACTTAAAATAAACTTAAAAAGTAACGTCACCAGAAAAGAAGAGCGTGAAGTGCACGTGGGTAGAAATGAAGCGGGGCTTGGGAAAGGAAAAATCTAAATTTTGGTGAGTGAGTTTTTGAAAGAGTGAGGTATGGGAGTAGGTTCGGAGGTGGGAAAGAGAAAGGCAAGAGGAGAGTATAAAGCGGATTTCGATACCGAAAGCGAACGAACTACTTACTACCTCCTTCTTCCTCTTGTATCTGTACTCTGTATCTCTGTATCTGTAGGGAGAACAAAAAAAAAAGTTAAAGGTAATACTAATGTAATGGAACTAACATGGAATGAAAGAATGCAACAACACTCAATAGAATAGCATCATCATGAAGCACCATGATATCAGAGACTAAACCTTTTAATACTAACTTCTTGTTTTCTTTCTTCCTTCTCTGTTCCTCACATCAGATTCTTTTCTTTTCTTTCTCTCTGCCAATCCAATCCAGCTTCTGATGGATCAGATTGTGCAATGTCGATGAGCTTCTTGGTCTGTCTGTGGTGACGGATATCATCGTGTTCTTGTTCTTGTTATGGCGGCAGAGGCGGCCTTGTTCTTTTCTGTGGCATCAGTGGTGGAGAACGTGCTTCAGCAGCACGGTTCTCGCCTCAAAGATCTTGATTTCGAATCTAGGAAAGCCGAAGAAGCTGGTACTTTCCCTTTCTTTTTTTTTCTTTTTTTTTTCTGGGGTTCCATCTAAATTCAGTTTTGGAATTGCTTATAATACTAATAACAATAAAGTGTCTTGTTTTTTGTCTATGGTGATTGCTTTGACTGAATTTTGTATCAGTTATTATCCTGAAATGGAAAATTCTTTACTTTGCAGCATCAAGAAGATATGAAGCGGCGGGGTGGTTGAGAAAAATGGCTGGTGTTGTTGCAGCCAAAGATTTACCAGCAGAGCCCTCTGAGGAAGAGTTTAGGCTTGGTTTGAGAAGTGGGATTATTCTCTGTAATGTTATTAATAAAGTTCAATCCGGGGCTGTACCTAAGGTGAGATAGATAGATAGATCATCATTGTTTACTGTTTAGTTTAATTTGCTTAGCTTTTGGTTATTGTTTGTTTACAAACGTATTTTTTTGTTTTTGATATTTAAGGTTGTGGAGAGTCCTGTTGATTCTGCATTGATCCCTGATGGGGCACCATTAACCGCATATCAGTATTTTGAAAACGTGAGGAATTTCCTGGTGGCTGTTCAAGAAATTGGAATTCCTACCTTTGAAGCATCTGATCTGGAACAAGTATGTAATTCATAAAGCATTGAATTCAATTGTTAATAACACTGGTTTTGAGTTTTCTACTGAATTATTTTATTGGTTATTTTAGGGAGGAAAATCATCTAGGATTGTTAATTGCGTGTTGGCCCTGAAGTCCTACAGTGAATGGAAAATGAGCGGGTCAAATGGAGTGTGGAAATTCGGTGGAAATCTCAAACCCACTGTGTCTGCAAAATCTTTTGTGAGAAAAAATTCGGATCCATTTACTAATTCCTTGTCAAGGACTTCATCACTCAATGATAAATCTATCGCTGCTCTTAATAATTCTGAAGTCGACTCTATTAAAATGGTAGGTAAGCTTGGTTTTTGACATTTGTACCTGCTTTGGACTAGACTAGCTGAACAGAAAGAAATAACCAATGATTTTATATTTCTATAATTGCAGTCTGGTTCCCATTCTTTGAGTGCGCTTGTTCGTGCAATTCTATCGGATAAGAACCCAGAAGAAATTCCAATGGTAAGGGAGGAATATGTAGCTCTGTGTTTCACAGCTAAATTTCATCACAACTTTATTGATTAGAAGCCTATTAATTTATTTGAGACTCTTTGCCTCTATCATAATAAAAAGCTTTTGAAAATAATAACATTATCATCAAGCAATATCACATTCACAGTCCCATCACTAGACTCCTGCTGCTTCAGTTCCATTTAGTCATTTTCATAATACTAAGAGCAAGAGAGTGCCTTTGAAACTAGTTGTTTTTTTAGTAATATTTTTCTTCTTCTGCATGGAACAGTTGGTTGAATCTGTTTTAAATAAGGTTGTTGAGGAGTTTGAGCAACGAATTGCAAGCCAAGGTGAACAGGTATGACAATTTTTACCTTCTCATAATGTCATTAGTTTTTAGCCCATTCCTAGAGTGTTTGTTCTTACTTAAGTTGATTTTTGCGACTAGCTGTTATTGATTTTCTTCTTTATCATGTAATTTCCCAGACAAAAGTAACTTCAAGAGATCCTGTTTCTCAAAGCAATGGGTCTGCTATGGCAGATAAAAAGGTAACATGCCTTGTGTTTTTACAATATTCCAGGACCTTGATGAAACTTGAAAATGCTTTAATTCTTAGGTTCATCTATTTTGTGATTAGGGGGAGAAGAAGATTCATATGTTAACAAAAAAAGAGGATTCCATTCATAAAAATCAAGTTAATGCTATGGTAACAAAAAAAGAGGATCATGATCATAAAAATCAAGTTGCTGATGAGGAATCACGAAGGCAACTTCTAAAGCAGCAAATGCTCTTTGACCAGCAGCAAAGAGAAGTTCAAGTAGAGAATCTGAGTTCATATTTATCACATTTACTCTTTTGCAATATCTTACCACGTTGGTTAAATATTTGCATATTCCTTATGTTATTGTAGGAGCTAAGGCATACCCTTCACAACACAAAAGCTGGTATGCAGTTCATGCAAATGAAATTTCACGAGGAGTTCTCCAATCTTGGTAATGATTTGTGAGTTTTTCATTTGTTGCCTGGTGATTAATTAATGAAATAGAAAGCTAATTACAGCTTAAATACCTGAAGTAACTAATTAACTTGAATATGTATAATCTCAGGCATGCACATTTATGGCTTAGCTAATGCTGCTTCTGGATATCATAGAGTTCTTGAAGAAAATCGCAAACTATACAATCAAGTCCAGGATCTTAAGGGTAATAGAAATCTCTGGTTGGTTTGTTGCTTTTGGTTCAGGCCTTTATGGCTTTGTTTATTTATACTTAATCCCAAAATTGAATTAAGATGAGTAAATTTATTTCACCAGGAAGTATTAGGGTGTACTGTCGGGTAAGACCCTTCTTTACTGGACAATCAAACCATTTGAGCACAGTGGAAAATACAGAAGATGGAACTATCACTGTTAATATTCCTTCAAAGAATGGGAAGGGACGCAGGTCCTTCAACTTTAACAAAGTCTTTGGACCATCTGCAACTCAAGGTTGGTTTTCTTTTTGGTTACAATTATCTCCAGGATTTATAGTTTTAGTGTAATTGAAAATTTTCTCTTCTGTTGCAGCTGAGGTCTTCCTAGATATGCAGCCACTCGTTAGGTCTGTCCTTGATGGTTATAATGTTTGCATATTTGCATATGGCCAAACGGGATCAGGAAAAACTTACACTATGGTAGGATCCATATCCAATTACCAATTCCATTTTTTCCTTTGTAAACAAAAAAAATAAAAATGAATTTTTTAATGATTATTTGCTGATTTATGTTTTCAACATGTAGACTGGACCAAAAGAGATCACAGACAAAAGCCAAGGTGTAAATTACAGGGCTCTAAGTGATTTGTTTCTTATAGCAGATCAAAGAAGGGACACTTTCCACTATAACGTTTCTGTTCAAATGATTGAGATTTATAATGAGCAAGTCAGGGATTTGCTGGTCACTGATGGAACAAACAAAAGATATCCTTTTACCAGTAATTTGATTCTCTTTGGTTTTGTATAGAGCAACATAAGTCTTATCTATTTTGGTTTTGTATAACCTCAAAAATTATAGAACATACATACATACATAGCATTGATTGCTTGGCTGCCCTTAACTATTGATACATTAGAAATTCGAAGTAGTTCTCAAAAAGGACTCAGCGTGCCAGATGCAAGCCTTGTCCCTGTATCATCAACTATTGATGTCATTGAACTAATGAACCTTGGGCAAAAGAACCGTGCAGTTGGAGCAACAGCCCTTAATGACCGCAGTAGCCGATCTCATAGGTATGGTATATCATATTCACTTTTACTCTTGTTTTTGTTTTTGTGATGCTATTTCTTGGACACAATTAACCATTGTCTTCTTCCAAATATCAATTTGGCAGTTGCTTGACTGTTCATATTCAAGGAAGAGATTTGACATCTGGAGCAATCCTTCGTGGATGCATGCATTTGGTTGACTTGGCAGGAAGTGAGAGGGTGGATAAATCTGAGGCCACGGGAGATAGACTAAAAGAGGCACAGCATATTAACAAATCTCTTTCAGCTTTGGGAGATGTCATTGCTTCCCTTGCTCAGAGGAACTCACACGTTCCTTATAGAAATAGTAAACTCACACAACTACTCCAGGATTCACTTGGTAAGGTTTAAGAAGTTGGTTTGCCAGCTATATTATTCTATGTTCCTTAGTTGTACTATTCCTTTGAATTCTGATAATGTTGGTTGGATTTGTTTCAGGAGGACAGGCTAAGACTCTAATGTTTGTTCACATAAGTCCAGAGAGTGATTCTATTGGTGAAACAATTAGTACCTTAAAATTTGCTGAAAGAGTTGCCACCGTTGAACTTGGTGCTGCTCGAGTAAACAAAGATAGTGTAGATGTTAAAGAGCTCAAGGAACAGGTTGATAGTCAAATCCAAATTTTCTGGTTCTTTTCATAATAATCTTAGTAATTCCATTTTCCCACTCCAATCTAGTCTAACTATATAATTGTGTTTCAGATTGCCGGCCTCAAGGCAGCACTGGCAAGAAAGGAAGGAGAATCAGAACATTCTGTATCTGGCAGCTCTGAAAAATACAGGACAAAGGCTGGTGAACTATCATCACCTTATCATATAAACCAGCGAGATCTTGACACTGGGGATCAGGTTGGATGCCGGCGACCAATGGTTGAGGTTGGCAACATAGAGGTATGATACTTCTTTTCCTAGTGCATTTCTTATGTTGATAAAGCATTCTAATTACTCATGTAGGAAAACAGAATTCCCCTTGTATTTAGTTTAGAAAATTTTGGAAGACACACATGATTACTAATAATTCAATGAGATCATCAAAGTGCACTTTTGTGTACTCAGCTACTTACTTTGGTCAGGAACAAACATTTTACTATTGAAAGTGTTCTGAGACATCATTAACAGTTTCAGGCATTTATGGCATTCACTCTGAGGATTTTTGACTCAAGGAGTGGTCTGTCCTCGAGAAAATTAGATCATGCATGGTTATTATTATTATTAGTTTATTACTATTCCATGTTGAACTGATATGGAATTTGAACGATTCATCCTCTGCAGCTCCAGAGTAAAAATACCACAGTGAGACACAAAAGTCAGAGCTTTGATTTTGACGAGATATCAGGAAATTCACCACCATGGCCCCCAGCGAACAATAATAATAGTCTTGGACAAAACTATGTGGAGGATGACAAAGAAAGTGGTTCTGGAGAATGGGTTGATAAGGTCATGGTCAACAAGCAAGATGTAAACAAAACTGAGAACCTCTTGGGGTGTTGGCAAGCAGCAAGCAATGGGAACTTATCTGACGCCTTTTATCAGAAATATCTCCAAGATTCTCCCAAAATGTACTCAGAACAATCCTCCTATAATATGTTCATTGGAGCCAACCAGTTTAACATTGCGGCTTCAGATGACATGGATGAGGTTGATGCTGCAACCAGTGATTCCTCAGAACCTGACTTACTTTGGCAATTTAATCATTCCAAACTTAGCAGCGTGACCAATGGAATTATTGGATCAAAGACAATGAGATCTATCTCAAAGACAGCAAAAAACAGCCCAGAGTTGAGGTAATGCAAAAAAATGTTATTATTCTAGTAAAATGTTTCTTTATATAGTATGTATACTATACTTTTTTTTGTGCTGAATAGTATGTATACTATACTAAAGTCATCTATATATATATTTACACCATATATTGGATGTTGATAATTTTTATTTTTATTTTGTAATTTTGCAGCAAAAATGCTGCTCATTCTTCTCCTCTAGGTCCTTCACCTTCATTGAAACAATCAAATGGTGTTCCACATCGATCAGGAAGGCATCCAGCTCCAGTTGACGTGAAACGTAGAACTGGGAGTAGAAAATAAACGTGTTATTGAAATGGTAAAAAGAGTGATTGTTTATATATTTGATTTTTTCAATTTTTTAGATCGACGAGAGAGAGAGAGAGATTGTTATAATTTTCTTTCTTTTTTGGTTTGTATTTTTTGTAATTACACGGATAATGGAGCAATAATGCTTGTTGCTTTGTTTGTATCATGACATTCTTTTATTTTACCCTACACTCAATTTTTAGGGGATGTAAAAAATTGAAGCTCCTAACACTGCAATGATTTTTTATGTGTACAAATGAATTTCCTTATCTCTTTTTTTTTTTTTTATGGATAAATTTCCTTTTCTCTATCCCCTCCCCGTTTCTCCTTCGTAAGATTATTGTCACTGTTTAACAGCCCAATGTTAAATAAGGCTGGGTTTATACATTAGGAGTTGGACTTTAAGCATATGTGGGCTTCAAAATGAAGCTTAAGCTACATAAACTAAAATGCAAACACATTAAGACAAAAAAAAATGTACAATCGTATTACTATTGAACCAATGGATCAAAATAAATTCATACTGGAAAGATGGAGACGAAGCCTTTGGATTGGCAGATTATAGCTATAGCCACATACTTAAGTAACTACGCGGCCCACCACTTTTTGTCTTTTTCAATTTTTACATTTATTGGTGAATGAATTAAGAGGAATAAAATAAAATATAATTAAATTTATGTGGCTAGGCAATGGACAATAACAGTTTGTGGTGAAAAACCTTAGAACATTTATAAGTGATGCAATTTGTGGATGTGGAAGACCCAAAAGAATTTTCTGGAACTTTCTAGCTGGACAATATGGATCTTTCACTTCCAAACCTTTTCAACATTAAATTAAATATAATTATATCACTCTTCCAACTACTAACTGAAATAACAAGAACAACTACATAGTATTAGTATTAATACGCGCATCACATTTTGATTTTCGTTGTTGCAAAAATGTCCGGCACAGTCGAGTCCAACGGTGCCGTTTGTTATTATTCGATGCTTGGGATTGGCAAACATTCCACCGATGACGAAATTCGATGCGCTTATCGAAAGATGGCTCTGGTATTTCCACAGTGTACTATGTTTATATTATTACATTACTATTACTATTTACTAAGTATTTAAGAAAGATTTTAATTAATTGGTGCATTTTGCGTTGTTGATTTGGATTAAAAGAAGTGGCATCCTGATCGGTGGATCAAGGACCCAAAGCTTGCGCTAGAAGCCAAAAACCGATTTCAGCGCGTTCAAGAGGCTTATTCAGGTGCTTAATTAGCATATGTTATGTATCTCTAATAATGCAATTTCTATTACAATCAGGCTCTGTAACTGATTATTTGTCTCTGCTTTCCTCTGAATAATCTAGTTTTGTCCAATAAAGGGAAGAAAAAAATATATGATGCTGGCTTGTTTGGTCTGATTGAAGAGGACGATGATGAGGTGGGTCATTTCTAGCTCCCTTGTTAAGAGTTGAGAACCACTACTTTTTGTTTCGTGTTGTTAATTATTAATTTCGCAACTATTTTTTTTTTTATTACAGGGATTTGTTGATTTCATGCAAGAAATGGCCCTGATGATGCAGAAAGTGAGACCCAAGGTATCACACATCTCTTAAAAGTGTTTTTTGCTTATTAATTTCTTCCTTGAATATAATAGTTATGAATTACGTTTTGGATCTTAATTTTTTTTAGGATGAGAAATGCATGTTGGAGGATCTTCACGGGTTGTTAATCGATATGATGGCAGATAATGAAGAGATTGGAAAGTCTGGGTCAAGCTGGAATTCATCTCCATGTCCTACAAAAAGTACACGTATCTTATGATTCCCGTGTTGCAATTCAATTAATTAATTATTTTGAACTCACAATTAATCTATCTGTAGTTTACGTAGTTGAGAATTATTAACATCGTTAAATTTCCCACTATTCAGGCAGTAGCACATCAATTGTTATATATCTCATCATTTCATGGAGTATATTTATCTTTTGCTTTTAAACTTGCCTATTACCATTGAAAATCTGTATAAAAGAAATAATCACGTTATAAATAATTCCAATTTAATTTTTTTGTCGTCCAAACTATGATACAAATAAATTGCCAATGCAAGCAAATACTGTTTAAATACTGTAGTTTTGTCACCTGTGTTCAATTCAGAAAAGTCAAAAGTCTGTTATGTCATGAAGACTTTCGCAATATCCAAAAATTTACATTGGGAGACGAATAATATTTTACAACAGAATTGACCTGGGAATTAGACTGGCCTCGATCAATCTTGCTCTTCTCTTCTTTCACTTTGTTTTTATGCTCACTGTAGCAGAATTTTGTTTTCCTTGTTACTGATAGTTGATCTTAAAGCCCTGCTGTTTATTTCCCCTTTTTAAAAAAAAAAAAATCTTATTTATATGTATACTAATGCAATCAACACCAAGTGTATAGAAAAATTGTTATCGGGTTGTTTTAGTTTAGTTAGTTATCTCTACTCTAGTTCAATTTCTATATGTGCAGTTACAATTGGAAGAAGAACGTTACTGTGCAAAGAAATCCTATTCAGTAGGATTAAGATTGTATCCACTGAAAAATACTAACGCAATCAACTTTAACTAAGTTGTTTGAAGTAACGATGCATTAGTTATTTTTCCCTGACTTAAAAGCATACAAGATATTTTAAAAACATCATAGTACTTGCATATTCGTGACGATGATCACCATGTTTTGCATGCCAATTGTTGGTTTAGTGGTGGTTCCATTAATTAGATGGTACGTATAAGAAAAAGTTGAAGTGATGTATTTTGCTGCTTCAGGTTCCCCATCTCCAGGGTGGAGTGGGAGCCATTGATGGAATTGTTGGCCACTCCCAATCCATCAGATTTAATCAAGTATAGCTGTCTAGCAACAGAGAAAAGGAAAAGCAGAAGAATCAAGACTACTGACCTAACATTAACATTAACATTTAGACACCAACCTCGTTCATCAAAATCTACCTCCTAATATTCCTGTCCTCAAATTAGTTATATACTATATGCTTTCCGTGACGACAAGAAAACAATTTAATAAATTTCATCACCATGCATGCTTCTGCCATATCAAGCAAGTCAACAAAAGCAATCATATACTGAGAGTTAAAGTGAATACTGCCAGCTTTGCTTTATCAAAATTCAAAACCAATACACAGTGTACCCCAATGAATGCCAATTCATGATGGACAGAATCAAGGTAGCACTCCATATTTTAAATGGCAAAAAGCATCTTGGGCTGTACACCACCATCAAAAAATTTCTTACATGAATGAAGAAAACAAATTGAGGCTGTACACAAATATACTTACTACTTGGACTTGGACTTGACAAGAAGGTCGACTGAAATGTTGAAGAGAGAAGGAATATATTTGCATCAAGAATTTTCCTTTATTTGAAAATTGTGATGGATTTGAAGAAGCTCTTCTAGATGGATTATGAATTTTGTATCTCATGTATAGAGTGAATGAAAACGAGTGGCTGTAATTCTTGTGGTCGATGATTCAAATAGCCAGAGACATTACTGAAGTGTGGAAATAGAGAAGAAAAGCAAGAAAAGGAAAACTTGGAATACGAGCTCTGGAGATCAGGACATGGCTCGGGAATCACCTCCTCAGAGAAACCAATTACATTAGAACAGAACCATGAAGGAGATGACTCAGAGCTGAGAGAAAAAGTCACATTTGAAAGACAGATTGTTGAGAATGGTGATTCAACTATTCCTGAAAAATTCCCAGCAACACTAATATTTGCACCAATCACATTCTTGAAAGTAATGTCACCAACAACTGGAAGTGCACTTGTGTCATATTTTTCATCTGGATGGAAACCGGAGTATCCTGACATGCTTATTCCCAAGCTAATATTTTCCAATTCTGCATCAGAAATGAAGATGCCTCTCATATATCCACCTCTACCCCTGGTTGTCTTCAGTTCAATGCCAATAGGAGAGTTTATTATATGAAGCTTTTCTGCAATAATATCAGATATTCCCCCAGACATCTCACTCCCAAATGCCAAGCCAGCACCTGATGATGATTGTAGGTAAACATTTCTGATGTGAACACTTGAGGTTGGTTTTCCATAGGCAATGCCATACTGATCCCAACCACTCTTCAGCACAATTGCATCATCACCAGTGCTAATGTTACTGTTCTCAATGCATACATAGTGAGAAGAATCTGAAACTTGCAAAGACTAATGAGTCATGATGCACAAAGATAACTAGTTTACAAAACAAGCTCAAAGGAAAGCAATGCAAGAAACTATCAAAATAATGAGAAACACCAATAAGAATTGAAGAAACAAAATCAAGAAGTATGTTAAAGGGAATAATAAACCAAATAACAGTAAACTATGCTTTCTTCCATTATAAGTAAAACTCTTGGTTGTGAAATAAAGGGTCTTGGCTGACTGAAAAGTTTATGACTCAAAGGTGTGTAGCATGTGTGCTGCATCCTAATCAGTTAAGAGACAACAAAATCTACCTGGAACTATACCACTTGTGTAAGGGAATTCAGGTGGTGCACGAGAAGTTATGCTTTGAATCTGAACGTTACTGCATTGTGGAAAGAAGCAAGATTAAAAAGGAACATTTTCCATCGAGAAATCAATCTGAGAACACAAATATGAATTACTGTACCTGCAATATACTGGATGGATGTCCCAAGCAGGAGAGTCTAGAAATGTCAAATTGGAAATTATGACATCAACAGAATCAACAAATTCTATAAGATTTGGTCGACTGTAGTTCAAGGAATTAGAACTGAACAGCTCCCACCAGATAGAGCCTTGCCCATCTATAGTTCCATTATCACCTGTTGAATTTATCAAATATATCAATTTAAGTAAGGAATAATTGCATTGCCTATCCTATGAGTATTGAGAGAAATGTAAAGAAAGAAAAATCCTACCTGTAACTACCACATCACTTAAATTCTGCCCATAGATCAAGCTGCGATATCTCCCAATTCCTCTACCATAAGAAGGGAGGGAATCTACTATATCCCAATGAGAATAATTCTGAAGTGATACAAGATAAAAAAAAATATTATTAAAATTTTCAAGAGTGGTCAAAGTAAGTGCTTTATTAAAATATTTTTCATTAGTAATAGTAGCTTTTCAGGATGCAGAAAAATCACATCATCTATAGTTTCTAAACTACTAAAACTAGGCAAGGTTTTGGAAAAAAATGATTCCATTTTTTTCTTCTATGGTACTTGTATTATTCTACTGTGCTGTTCTTTGCTGTTAAGAAGGCACTAAGCAGAGACAAATAAATGAAACCTGAGATGCAATGATGGTAGCTCCTCTCTCAAGGAACAGAGTGAGGTGACTGGTGAGGTTAAAACTCCCAGTTAGCCATGTGCCAGATGGAACATATAGTTGGGCACCACCTTTGTCAGCAAATGACTTGAGATAAAATATTGCATTTTCGAACGCAACTGTGTTCAGTGTTATTCCATCTCCAACCGCCCCAAACTCCAAGATTGACACAGTGTGAGGCCTAGCCTTCAATGCATTCTGTTTACACGGTCCACCATTGTCTTCTCCGCTGCTTTCCACACCAGTGCATATTGCTACAAGTAAAAGCACCGCCACCTAAAAAGAAGATACAACAAAGGGGATGAATTAAAAGAAAGTGCTTCTGAAACACTAACAAACAAGTAACAACCTATTCAGTCGGAAACAATTTTTAAAAACATAACCTACACCATAGACTATAGAGATATGCAAATGCTTCATCACAAAGAAAACCGTTTAAGTTTTAACAGTGAAATTCCACTTTCCAATTGGACAATATTATGAAAACAATATTGTACCATACCTCTGTACCGTACCACTGAACTACTAAGATCTCTACATAGAAAAGAAGAAAAAGCAATATCTCAACTAACCTACCTTAGCGTAGTCACCAATCTCCAATTGTCTCCAAAGAATTCTCATTAAGAAAATAAAAAAAAATGGATCCTAACTTGATATTGACGTAATTTATGATGGCTACACAGTAATTTGTATATAAACTAAGAAGTGTACTGTAAAAGCCAAACACTGGAATAAACATGAAGGCCTATTGAAGTGTTTTAAGTGAGTGAAACAAAAAAACTTTGCAGGCTATCTGAGATTCAAAACAAACAAACAAACCAACCTCGGCTTAAAACAAAAGTAAAAGAACAAAACTTTAGTTCAAAATTTCTTATGGTCGTATGTATGTATGTATGTATGAATGATAAGACAACGTACTTACTAGCCCCTTCATGTGTGTTTGAGAAGCAACAAGTTGAAACTGCAATGGGGCAATCCAGTGCAGGAACAGTTGCATGGAGTTAAAGAGAGGGAGCGGGTTAGATGAAGAACATAAAATACAGAACAAGAGAAAGAGAGCACTGGTATATCGTATATAATGCTACTAGGGAAGTACTCTGTACTCATAAAAAATCAAATGCGAAAAGTAAAAAAAAAAAATAAAGTATGGTAAGAGAAAGAGACAGCTAAAAAGGGAATGCCAGAATGCCAGCTTGTACATTTCTATTACCTTGTACATTAACAAATTTATACGCATCCAACAAGGAAACTAATATATCAAGTTAATAATAAATGATATATTTCAAAGAATCTTAAATCTCAGCAATATTTTGATTTCGATATACAATGGAATTATATCAAATTGACAAAATTAAGGTACTTCCCATGGCTTGTGCCGACACAGATGGAGATTGCATAGGGTCAAATATGAATGTGTCTTGGGGATTCTTTAAGACTGGAGACTTTTTTGAGAGGAGAAATAATAGTATTGTATAATCGTTGATTTTATCAATTAATAATTAAACTAATTGATTACGTAATTTGCACTTAAGTCACGTGCGGTCTGAGCAATTGATCTGTCTGATGTGCGCAAATTTCTACCTACGAACTCATTATTCGGAATGGTATCGTTATTTTATTTTCGATTTAATTTTGATGATGCGACTAATATATATATAATCAACTAATTATTTAATCATATGTACGTTGTTTAAAAAACTAAATCCTTACCAATACAAATTTCACAATAATTATTTTAAGAATTTAGTAAATATGTACTGTTAGGTGGTTGGTTTAGTACGGAAAAGAATTAAGAATGTATTACAATTATTAGTAGTATTTATTTCTGTTTCACTTACCGAGTTAAAAAATTGTTACCTTTGTGCAAGGGAAACATAAATAGAACTTGTTCCTGTCAATTTTAGTATTCAATGCTATTTTGGGAATAAAACGATTGACAGGAAAACAAAATCTGATTCGCACCTACCACAATTATCATCCCACATCCCTTACTAGAAATATTTTTACCCTTTTAGTGATAAGGTAAACAAGATTGGGTACCTATATGCTTTTGCTATTCAACAACAACAACGAAAAAAAAAAAAAAAACAAAGGAAAACAAAAAACTAATTATGGATTTAATGTTAAAAAAAATTAATGTTCATACTGACATATAATATAATATTATACAATTATTTAATCATAAATCATCGTTAATATAATTTTGAGATGAAAAATATTTTTTTTACAACCATAAAAAATAATTTTATTAGAACACATAATAGCAATCATATGAAATTTTTCTATAGTTTTTTTTAAGGCAATAAAACATGTCAATATCCAATTTAAAGCACAAGAATACAAGTGAATGTTTCAAATGCAAATAAGAACAACCCTCTTAAAACAACCCAACACAAGAATACAAGTTCTTAAAATAACATTTTTTCCCTTTATTATTTTGTACATTAAAATTTGCAATTACGTATTAGAATTCAAAAAATATTTTCCAAACATAGTCTCCTTATTTGTAATCTTGTTGAAGATATAATATATTTATGCAATTTAAGTTGCATTTTATTTCCTATGCTAAAATGTTTGTACCAAAAGATTAGGTCCACGTGATAATTGAGTGGAGATAACAGGTTGAGAAGGCGATAGTTGGAGGCAGATCACGAAATGTGCGATGGCTATGTATGTTGCACGGCCGAATGAAGATGATAGCTTGCAACTTGCAAGACATTTCATTACACAGAGAATTTAATTCGCCTCAGACTTCATAGTTCATAGGTGCACATGAAAGTGCCAGTACAGTACAAATGCCACTACATCAGTGGTGACGTATGTCTTATTTGAAGAAAAAAATATACACTTAAATATGATTTTAGTCTCTGATCAATCTCGTGAATCAGGATTAGGAATATCTATAATCTTCTACCTCAAAAAAATAAAATCTGATTTTATTTCACCTATTTTGTTTCATTTTTAATTTTGATCTTTTCATTTTTTGTTAATCTGAGTCCAGTGTCAACTTGGCTTAAAGTAATAAAGCACGTGCTTTGCTTACCCTAGGCAAGTCAGCCAAGCCAACTGGACGCTCACACAGATCACACATGTGCGCCTTTATAGATTTGGCAGTGCAATCACAATGCATAGTCTATTTCTTGCTGTAGCCTACATATAGATACTAATGTTCCTTTTTTGTTTTATATATTCTCTTTATTATTACTTTTCTGTCAGAGAAGGGGAATTGAATTAATTGAATTTCTCCTATTTTAACTATTCACAATATATGTAGTGTAAAACCAACACTTGCATCGTTCGCTCCTATATACTCTTTAAAAAGGTGCAATTCCCCATTGTTAAGGGCAGAGAATTCTGGTTGATGAAGATGACTTTGCAGCCAAGTCAGGGTCCCATCCTTCTTCAGCTTCAGCACTCAGCAGAGAAAGAGATAGATAGAATCCGAGGATTCGTTGCATGATGCAACTTATGTATTCCGTTGTTCCATTGAGAAAAAAAGTCAAAAGAGAAAGAGATAGATATATTTGACTATAAAAAAACACTGAGCACTCTTTTTTCTTAAAACATCAGATATATTAGAAGTTGACTGTAGAAATATAAATTATAAAATGTAAGAAATAGAAGAAAATGGTGTTTTCAAATGAGCTAAGTACGCTTAATTGGATTTTATTATCACTGAGCAGAATCCAGCCCAGACAAACAAAGAAAAAAAAGACACTTACTATTTACACTCCCATTTTTACTAAGAACACCCCCATCCCGTATATTTTCACTTTTTTAAACATTATTTTACACCTACATGTATATTCTCATAATCTGTTACACCCCCTCCTTTATCCCCCTTCTTTTCTTTTCTCTTATCTTTTCTTCTCTTCCATGGACCCCTCTCTTCCTTTGCATTTTACTTTGCGCTTCAATTGCTCATTTGTGTCTTCTCTATTTATTACAAGTATCCTCAACTTCACTACTTCCTCACTTTTCATTCTCCCTCTTACTCATTGTTTAATGTATCATTACAATCAATAATATTTTTTTCCCCATCAATTGATTCTTAAGATATCTTACTAATATAATAATTCATTATTACATAAAAAAGAAAAATAGAAAAAGGTAAAACAAAATATACACATATAGTAAATGTGTATCGAGAATGACATATACATATCGAAAAGGTGTTTCCAGAATAATATATACATACTGGAAACATGTTTATGAAATAACATATACATATACCATACCCAAAATAAACATTTAACATATACATATTGAAAACGTGTTTCTGGAATAACATCTACATACTGAAGACATGTTTTTGGAATAACATATACATATACCATAGTAGAAAGAAACGTTTAACATTTATATACTGAAAATGTGTTTGCAGAATAATAAACCATTGAGAAGAGTCGTCAATTTTGTATTTAAGAGTTTCTCAATACACTGAGTTGCAACCTTCAATCATTAATCTAGTAGAACTATTAGGATCACAATTAAAGAAACAAAATCACCATTAAAACCAATTCCTTAAGAGATGTTATATGTTAAACATTTCTTTCTGGTATGGTATATGTATACATGATTTCGGAAACATGTTTTCAGTATGTATATGTTATTATGGAATCACGTTTCTAGTATATATATGTTAAACGTTTTTTTTGGTATAGTATATGTATATGTTATTTTGGAAACATATTTTCGGTATATATATATTTTCTGGAAACACATTTCTGGTATGTATATATTATTACATTTCTTATTTTCTTATATATGTATATGTTATTCTCGAAACACATTTATTATATATGTATATTTTGTTTTACCTTTTTCTATTTTTTTTAAATGTAAAGATGAATTAATATGTTAGTAAGATGTTTGAAGAATGGGAAAAAAATAATATTTTTAATTGTAATGATGCATTCAACAATGAGTAAGAGGAAGAACGGAGTGTGAGAAAGAAGTGAGGTTAAAGACACATGTGATGAACAAAGAAGACACAAATGAACAATCTAGGTGCAAGGTAAAACACAAAAGATGAGAGTTGTTTATAAAAGAGAGGAAAATAGAAGAGAAGAGAAAATAAAATAAAAGAAGGGGGTGTAACAAATTATGAGGATATGTCTGGGTGTAAAATAATATTTAAAAAAGGGCATTATAGGAAAATGAGAGGAAATATAAGGGATGAGGGTGTTCTTAGCAAAAAATGGGAGGTGTAAATAGAAAGTGCCAAAAAAATAGAAAAAGCCCGTTCTCATATTTTAAATGGACTCCTATTCAGAGAATATGGCACCATCTGCTAACCCATTGACTGAATCGTAGTCCTAGTGCCCTAGGCCCCTAGTCCCCAACAGGCCTACACCGTCCAGTTTGTCCTCCCGGCGTAAATGGTATTTTAATAATCATAAATTATAATTTATATAACTTTTAAGATTAACTTGTAAAAATCATCGAACTTATAAAAAATAATAATATATTATTAAATAAAAATATATTATATTATCAGTGTATTCTTTTTTCTTAATTTCAAACATCATTTTACCAGTGTTATATTATTTGTTACGTCAATAAAATAAAGGTTTTATCAGCATATATATTTAGGTTTTCTTTTTTACAGAAGCATATACATTTAGTTTTTTTTTTACAGAAATATACAGAAAATTAACAATTGGACTGAAATATATAGAATTTAAAACTATAAAGATTTGAGTCGAACAATTGAAGTTATATAAATTAAATTACCTATGGTATAAATTATACTATTAGATAAAAAAAAAAAGGATTAAACCTGACCTATGTAAAAATGATACGTTACGCAATTCTATTATTTAATAATGGGCCAATTATTTGTGCTTATAATCTCTCTCGTATTTAGTGATGTGATGTTGATATCTAATTCATCAGACGAGGGCGACGGTCACTGAAATACATTGTACATGAACCAACATTCTGATTTGTGAATTGAGGCGATGGATCACTTTCGTTCCACTCCCACTCCCACTCCCCGTTCCTTCACTTTGACAAATACGGAAGTAATCAATGATAGCTTGCGTCGTTCTTTTCAAACTTTTGTTTTTTGTGTGCATGTTCAATTTATTTTATTGAAATTTTACCGAAAATAATATAAAGTAAGTTTTACAACTTCTCAATTTTGCTTGAATAGTTTTTTATTTTATATACAGAATCTTCTTATCAGTTTTCCTATTTTCTTTGTACGATAACTACTGAATACATGTTATAACAAATATTATACCATCATATAACATTACTCATTTTATATCAATTTCATTTATTTATTATCATACATTTACATATGGTATTCTTTTATGTTCATTAAATATTAAATGTAATCCATTTAAATACCATGATTAAATAACACATTAGTTAAATATAATATGTGGATTTTTTAAGTGAAGGATATTTATATTTATAAAAATTATTAAAACAAAAATAAAAGTTTAATAACGATGATTAGTGACTGACATGAATAGTTGATAATGTGAAGTTAAACTCTATTTATTATAAAATTGAAAGTTAAAAAAAAAAAAGAATGAAAGAAAGAAAACCGGTTTTACATGATATGGGGGGCAGCAGGCCAGCAGCCGTCGGTTTTGATAAACAAGTAGCAATTGGGGAATTTGGTCCGGATGCGCTGGATTTCACACCCATTTGTCAACACTCGAAGGAAAAGTTAACACACATCGATATAGTGGACCAGATTCAAAGAAACTTCAATTTCATAACACTAACACCAAATCAGAATTCAGGACTCCTGTGTATTTATTTGCGCTTTTGAAGGGTGAATCGAACTTCAAAATTAATTAACACGTACCCAGAAAAAGTGAAGTGAGTAGGCCCAGCCACCGTCCAATGAATTGCCATTTCCTAGCATAAAAAAATCCCAGCCTCTAAACAGAAAGCACATATTACTTTTGGCAAATATTACCATAAATGATAATTTTATTTTATTTTTAAAAATGTTGCCAGCCAATCCGAAAATGATGTGGCACGTGTGTAAAGCGAAAAGTAAAATGAGAGAAGCATGGAAAAAAGGGCACGCCCAAGTCGGAGTAGGCGTTTGCCATGCTTGTCCGTGAGGGAGGGGTTATTGGTTAAGGTTAATGAATGAACCCCTCAATCTCATGTCATGCTTTTTAACTCACTCACACACTCTTTCTTCTTCTTCTTCATTTCTTCTTCATGTCTTCGCCTAACCAAATTGGCGCCTCCACCAACTGATCCACCTTTCCGTTTCTTCTTCCTTTGGTAACTATCTCTCTCTCAATCATTGGATCCATTCATCACGACTTCTCTATGCTGCTTCTGAAATACTCTCAGCGTTGTTTTCAATCACTGTTTTTACTTCCGAAGATTTATTTTGACCGTTATCTTATATAGATCAGCTACGCCGTTATTTTATTTACGCTAGATTTTATCAGTATTCTAGCGATTGTTGTATACGAGTAATGGTAGTAATTCGTGTTTTTTTTTTAAGTAGTTGGTTTGGTCGGTCACTTATCTCGTGTTTTAGGGTTTATTTATCCAAGTTGATGGTAGTTGTTGACTTGTTTGCTGCTGCTATTGTTCACTTGTTGATTTTGAAGTTTGAAATTACAAGGTTTGTGTAAGGATGCAATACAAATGCATAGAGACTAATTTATTTGATACTTGTTATGACAGATCCGTTTATGCGGAGTTTAGATGATGGAGTCCTGTGATTGTATAGATACCCAGTATCCGCCAGATGAACTTCTTGTGAAGTATCAGTATATCTCGGATGTGCTAATTGCTCTTGCGTATTTCTCGATTCCGGTGGAGCTCATATATTTTGTTCAGAAGTCTGCTTTCTTTCCATATAGATGGGTGCTTATGCAGTTTGGTGCTTTTATTGTTCTCTGTGGAGCAACTCATTTCATAAACTTGTGGACATTCTCCCCGCACTCTAAGGCTGTTGCTGTTGTCATGACCATTGCCAAAGTTTCGTGTGCTATTGTGTCGTGTGCAACGGCTCTGATGCTTGTGCACATTATTCCTGATTTGTTGAGTGTCAAGACTCGTGAATTGTTCCTCAAGAACAAGGCTGAAGAGCTTGACAGGGAGATGGGGCTTATTCTTAGTCAGGAAGAGACAGGAAGACATGTTAGAATGTTGACTCATGAAATTAGGAGCACACTTGACAGGCATACTATTTTAAAGACTACTCTTGTGGAGCTGGGGAGGACATTAGGCTTGGAGGAATGTGCATTATGGATGCCTTCAAGAAGTGGTCTGAATCTGCAACTTTCCCATACTTTAACTTACCATGTACAAGTTGGGTCAACGGTGCAAACAAACAATCCTATTGTCAGTGAAGTTTTCAATAGTCCTCGAGCTATGCGGATTCCGCCCACCTGTCCCCTGGCTAGGATCAGACCTCTTGTGGGAAGATATGTTCCACCTGAAGTTGTTGCTGTTCGGGTGCCACTTTTGAATCTGTCAAATTTTCAAATTAATGATTGGCCTGATATTTCGGCAAAAAGCTATGCAATCATGGTTCTCATCCTTCCTACTGATAGTGTTAGAAAATGGCGAGCCCATGAGTTGGAACTTGTTGATGTGGTTGCAGATCAGGTATTGGATTCATTTGAGATTTCCTTTATCATACTGGTTGTCATTTTTTCTTGTGCCATTTCTGTTTTTGATTGTATATTCCCCATACTTTATTTTCGTTACTGTGTTTTTCTTTACTTCTTATTAATTTGCTTAGACAGACATATTCATTGTCATTGGTTGTTGGAAGTTCTGTTCTTACTGTCATATGGAACTTATTTTGGAGAATATAATAGTAAGAGAATTGAGAATTGGGAAATGGTTATCAACCATTGGCCATTTGGCCTTGCCTTAAACAAAAGCGATTTGGGGTTTATAGATTTTTCTCAACCACTGAGGAATGAAGAGGCAAGTAAATGATATTTGGTGACGTCAATCCCAAAAGCTAGCTAAGGCAGAGGCAAGTTCGAATGATGTAATTACAATATTTGTTATCATTGTATTTGTTGCTTTTCACTCTAATTAAAATGATTAGAATATCTGTGATCTTGGTATTAGTTACTTTTCTCTATGTAGTTCAACCTCCACCGTGCAGTCAATACACAGATTTCATCACGTCTCTCATTTTCTTTTCCCTTAACGTGGTATTAGGAATAGCATAGAGTTTGATACCATATAAAAGTGAAGTATGGACTGGGCCTTACTCAACCAAAAGCTAGCTCAAGGGGGAAAGATTATCCAAGTCATTATAAGGAGTAATTTGGTTTGTCTATTCAGTATGCGTGGGATCTACCTCATTCTCTACTTCTATGCATGCCTCCTAAATATGAATAACACCATATTAGCTACTCGATACAGTTCATTCAGTTGTGTAATTTCTAGGAATATCATTTTCTTACTAGATTATATGACCATGTTAACATGATCGAAATTTGGTTTCATGGCAGCTGCCATTTCAAAATTTTGCTGACACTTTCAGGTGTCTGAAGGATTTGTTTCTTTATATGCGCCTGAAATTGGATGACATGGCTGTGTTACTGTTAAAACATTTCAAAATATTTAAATTTGGTGTCTATTCCTCTACCTGTTGAATTTATTTGTAGTTTCCAACCAGGTAGCAGTTGCCCTTTCACATGCTGCTATTTTGGAGGAGTCTATGCGAGCCCGTGATCAACTCATGGAGCAGAATGTTGCTTTAGATTTAGCTCGGCGAGAGGCAGAGATGGCAATTCATGCTCGCAATGATTTTCTTGCTGTCATGAATCATGAAATGAGGACGCCAATGCATGCAATTATAGCATTGTCATCGCTTCTGTTAGAGACTGAACTGACTCCGGAGCAGAGGGTTATGATTGAGACAGTGTTGAAGAGTAGCAATGTTTTGGCTACACTCATTAATGATGTTCTAGATCTTTCTCGACTTGAAGATGGTAGCCTTGAATTAGAAATGGCAAAATTCAACCTTCATGGTGTTTTGGGAGAGGTACTTGCTATAAAATTTTCTGTTTCATTATTCTGAAATAGCAGTAACATAGTTCTTTAGTCTTTCCTGTGAACTGTATTTATGCATTTTGTTCATGTTTTTCTATCTTGAATGCAGATCGTTGAACTGATCAAACCAATAGCATCCGTGAAAAAGTTACCTATTACCTTAATTCTTGCTCCTGATCTGCCTACTCATGCCATTGGTGATGAAAAGCGGCTTACACAAACTCTTTTGAATGTTGTGGGTAATGCTGTCAAATTCACTAAGGAGGGCTATGTTTCTATAAGAGTATCGGTTGCAAAACCAGAATCTCTACAGGATTGGCGACCTCCGGAGTTTTATCCAGCATCTAGTGATGGCCATTTCTACATAAGAGTCCAGGTTATGACTGGGCCATTCAATATCTGAGGCTTAATTGTTAACTTATAAGTTTTAGAAAAATACCATAAGTTATCTATATAATTGAGTCATCTGAAGCATCCATACAGCCATACCTAGATGCCTAGGAATTAAACCCAAGACATTTGCCTTTTATTGTTGTTGTTGTCAGTAAAAAAGAAGTTGTTAATCTAGATGTTGCTTTTTCTTTATTATTATTATTATTGACCCAATCATATCCTTTATGCAGGTTAAGGACTCTGGATGTGGGATTCCCCCACAAGATATTCCGCATCTCTTTACTAAGTTTGCCCAGTCTCGGAGCGGTCCAGCTCGACCTAGCAGTGGTGCGGGTCTTGGGCTTGCCATTTGTAAAAGGTAGGGGGAAATCATCTATTTCTGCTTGATTTTGCATTAGTTTCTCAATTCTCACTATTTACAGTAATTTTGATGTTGATTACCCAGTGAGACACCGTTATTGCATTTATGCTATATGGATGATGTTAATACTATAGCTTAAAGAATAGTTTTCTTCTATTTAATTTAAGTCTTTGACTCCACAAAATTGATTCAGATTTGTAAACCTCATGGGAGGCCACATATGGATTGAGAGTGAGGGCCTTGACAAAGGAAGCACGGCTACATTTATAGTCAAACTTGGGATTTGTGGCAATCCAGAACCATCAGATCATCAAGCTGTAAACAGGAGCCAAGCATATAGTGGAAGTGGTGGCCTCGCTAGATTTAAACCCTTCATCAAAGATGAAGACGACACTGGTTTTTCTACTAGACGCAATCAAAGAAGTTTCTAATATCCAAGGCACCCAAAATTGCATACTTCGATCACAGTCGACAAGATGGAGTAAACCTACTTTCATTTTGCATGTGCTGCATTGTATAATCTACAGTTTCCAGCTGTAGAATAGGATTACTATGTCAGGCATATTTCTAACAAACAGGTCTTATGCGAACTTCTGCCGTATTAGCTAGAATACTATACAGTGTAACAAAGTTGAGAGACGATCCGTTACTTAATAGACTTTTGCGTTCATAAAAATGACAGTAACGGTATGAATCAGTTGTCCATCCCCTCACCATGTTATGTGATTCGTTAGATTTGGTGTCTATCGTTTGTGCTAAACTTTAACTGTTTTGTGAAAGAAACTTTGGTACAGAATTTGTGGATTGGGAGCTTAATATTGGAACGGAAATGCTCAGTTCCTCTTTACCACGGCAACCTTTCCTTATGTCCATATCAGGCACAAGCACCATACTTAGACACTAAAGATTCTCACTGCAGTCGGACTTTATTAGTTTACGCAATAAACACAGCATAAAATATTACATGACGCATGGAAAATAATATGATGTATATATATTTATAAAATAATGCTAGTTGGCTATCCGGCAGGATCCTGAGATATCTTCATAAGCTTCAACCCTCTGGGACTTAGTCACACTTAAAGTGACTCGCAATGTACTCTGCTGGATCGAAACTATGTTTTCCCTTGTTGCAAATTGAGTGTGGGTTCAAATGAACTACACTTATATAAAATAATTTTATCTAATCATTCAATTTCAATTTATTATGTATCATAAATTTATTATTTTTAATTAATTATCTTAAAAGTTATATATGAAATAATAGTTTTAAACTGTTCATGAAATGAAACAATAAATCCTAAATTAGGGTTTCATTTATGAAACTCTAAACACTTATAAGTTTTCATTGAATACGAAACCTTAAATTATTTAAAATTTGATTTATGAAACCGTACATACTTAAGATGAAATCCTAAATTCTTAGTAAGAGTTTCATTTATAAAACTCTAAATTTTTAGGATTTAATTATTGAAACTATCAAACCCTAAATCATTATTTAAGGTATCATTTATGAATCTTTAAATCCTAAATTGGGATTTTATTTATGAAATCTTAAAATAATTTAGGGTTTCATTTATGTAATCCTAAATTACCTAATGTTTCATTTATGAAACCCTAAATCCTTATATATTTAGGGTTTCATTATTCAGAGTTTCATTTATGAAACCTTGGATCATAATTTAAGGTTTTAGGTTTCATTCATGAAACTTTAAATCTAAAATCATGAAATGAAACATTAAATCCTAAATTAAGATTTCATTTTTGAAACCCTTAACATGAAACCTTAAATTCTAAATCATGAAACCCCAACTCATAAATTATGAAACCTTAACCTTAAGACATAAATGAAACCCTCAAATCTTAAGACATCTTAGACCTTAAACAATAAATCCTAAACATTGAACCATAACAATTTAAATTAGGGAATCATAAAAACTTAAACCCTAATATTTAAATCATGAAATCCTAAATCCTAAAGTCATAATAAATGATAAAATTATAAATTATAAACCATAAACACCAACTATTAAAAACTTCACGTGTTTTTTGATATTTTTAAAATTTTAAATTTTTTTAAAATTTCAAGATATTGAACTTGTTTTTTTTTATATTGTTTTTAATTTTCTAGACATTCCACTTGTTGTTGTTTTTTTTTATATTAGTTTGAATTTTTTTCAATTTATTTTCAAAATTTCAAGAGATTAATATTGTTTTTTTTATTTTATGAAATATTATAGACATTCCAATTGTTTTTAATATTTTTAAAAATTTCTCTTTTTCTTTCAAAATTTAAAATCATTACTCTTCTATTTTAGTATTTTTAAAATTTTCATTTTTTGTTTTTAAAATTTTCAATTCATTCATCTTTTTTTAATGTTTAAGATAAAATCATTATTTATGAAACCCTAAATTATTAGGGTTTTATTTACGAAACTCTAAATACTGTGGGTTTCGATTTAATATTTTAATGATTAAATCCTAAATATTCAAGATTTCAATATATGGTTTCATTTATGAAATCTTAAATAATTAGGGTTTCAATTTATTTAAACAATAAATATTTAGCATTTTATAAATGAAACCATAAATATTTCAGGTTTTATTTATGAATCACTAAATATTTAAGATTTTAATTTAGAATTTTATTTATGAAACCCTAAACGGTGAAATTTAAAGTTTCATTTAAACCTTAAATATTTATGAATTCAATTTAAAATCTCATTTATGAAATTCTAAATATTATGGTTGAAATTTAGGCTACATTATTGAAACATTAAATATTTATGTTTTCATTAATGAAACACTAAATATTTATGTTTCCATCAATGAAATCTTAAATATTTAGGGTTACAATTTTGGGTTTCAATAAAACCCTAAATAATTGAGGTTTCGTTTATGAAATCCTAAATATTTATATTTGAATTAAGCATTTTATTTATCAAAACCCTAAATAATTAGAGTTTATTGACAAAACCCTAATTATTTAAGATTTCAATTTAAGGTTTCATTTATAAAATCTTGAATATTATGATTTTTATTTAATGTTTTATTTATGAAATTCTAAATATTTAGGATTTCCATTTATAGTTTCCATTTACAAAACCCTAAATTTTATTTATGAAACTCTAAATATTTACGATTTCATTTTAAGGTGAAAATTAAGGTTTCATTAATGAAACCCTAAAAATTTAAGGTTTCGATTTTTTATTTATGAAATCTTAAATATTTAGAGTTTCAATACAAGGTTTCATTTATAAAACCTTAAATATTAAGGGTTTCAATTTATTAAACCCAAAATGGTTTGGATTTTGTAAATGAAATCTTAAATATTTTAAGTTTTATTTATAAAACACTAAATTTTAGGATTTCAATATTGGGTTGAATTTAAATTTTCATTTTTAAAACCTTAAATATTTATATTTTTGATTTATAATATTCACTCTGGTCCTTATTATAAGGTGTAGTTTTAGAGAAAAAAAAATCTTAATCCTTTTTATCATGCGTTTTAGAATTCCCAAGAAGCATTTTTTTTTTCCTTACTTGCCTTTATTAAGTAGTTGTATTTTTTTTTTAATAATGATTATTAATAAGGGTATAATTGGTACAATAGTAAAAAATTATTAAAAACAACTATATTAATTACTTTTATAGGTCTGTGTAATTGATGTCTAAAGTATTTGATAATAAGGACAAAATGGAGTATCATTAATGAAACCCTAAAAATTCAAGTTTTCATTTTTTTATTTATGAAATCCTAAATATTTAGGGTTTTAATACAATGTTTCAATTATAAAACCCTAAATATTAATAGTTTCAATTTATTAAACCCTAAATATTTTGGATTTTATTTATGAAACACTAAATTTTAGGATTTCGATTTTCGATTGAATTTAAAGTTTCTTTGAAACCTTAAATATTTATTGTTTCGATTTATAATTTCATTAATGAAACCCTAAGTATTATGGGTGAAATTTAGGCTTCATTAATGAAACCCTAAATGTTTATGGTTTCATTAATGAAATCCAAAATATTTATGGTTTCATTAATGAAACCCTAAATATTTATGATTTCCTTAATGAAACCCTAAATATTTATGATTTCATCGATAAAATCCTAAATGTTTAAGGATTCAATTGATAATGAAATTTAGGATTTCATTAATGAATTACTAAAGAATTGAGATTTCATTTATCAAACCCTTAATATTTATGGTTTCAATTAAGGGTTTCATTTGTCAAAACCCTAAATATTTTGTTATTTATAAATTTCTAAATATTTAATGTTTCATTAATGAAACCTTAAATATTTAAGATTTTATTTATGAAATCCTAAATATTTATAGTTTTATTTACAAAATCATAATTATTCAATTTTTAATATAAGGTTTCATTAATGAAATTGTAAAGCATTAAGGTTTAGGGTTTCATTAATGAAACCATAAATAATTCAGGTTTTATTGGTTTCATAAATGAAACCTTAAATAAATAGGGTTTAAGATTTCGTTAAAGAAACACTAAATAATTAGGGTTTTATTTACAAAATCCTAAATAATTAGGATTTCAATTTAATGCTTTATTTATGAAATCCTGAATATTTAAGGTTTTAATATATGAGTTCAATGAAACCTTAAATATTTAAAGTTTCAATTTGTGATTTCATTTATGAAACCCTAAATATTATGAATTTTATTTAATGTTTTATTTATGAAACCCTAAATATTTTGGGTTTCTATTTATGGTTTGATTTATGAAATACTAAATACTTAAATTTTTATATATGAAAACCTAATTATTTAAGGTTTCGATTTAAGATTTCATTCATGAAACCCTAAATAACTAGGGTTTCTATTTAGAATTTCATTTATGAAAACATAAATATGTAAGATTTTATTTACGAAAACCTAATTATCTTGGGCTTCAATTTTAAGTGAAATATAAGGTTTCATTAATGAAACCCTAATTATCTTGTGTTTCAATTTTAAGTGAAATTTAAGGTTTCATTAATGAAACCCTGAAATTTAGGGTTTCAATTTAATGTTTTATTTATGAAATCTTAAATATTTAGAGTTTCAATATAAGGTTTCATTTATGAAACCCTAAATATTTTGGATCTTATAAATGAAATCCTAAATATTTATGGTGAAATTCAGGGTTTCATTAATGAAACCTTAAATAAATGAGTTTCATTTATCAAACCTTTAATATTTATGGTTTTAATTAAGGATTACATAAATGAAAATCCTAAATTATTATATTGTTATTTGTAAAACACTAAATATTTAGAGTTTCAAATTACAGTGAAATTTAAGGTTTCATAACAGAAACCCTAAACTATTAGAGTTTCATGAATGAAACCCTAAAAATTTAAGATTTCATTGAATTTATGATTTTATTTATGAAACCCTAAATATTTAGAATTTTATTTACAAAACCATAATTATCTAAGGTTTCAATATAAGATTTCATTAATAAATTTAACGAAACTCTAAATAATTAAGGTTTAAGGTTTCATGAATGAAACACTAAATAATTAGAGTTTTAGTTACAAAATCCTAAATATTTAGGGTTTCAATATATGGTTTCATTTATGAAATCCTAAATATTTAGTGTTTTATTTAGAAAACCATAATTGTTTAAGGTTTCATTAATGAATCTGTAAAGAATAAGGTTTAGGGTTTCATTAATGAATTTAATGAAACCCTAAATAATTAAGGTTTAAGGTTTGATTAATGAAACACAAAATAATTAGAGTTTTAGTTATAAAATCCTAAATATTTAGGGCTTTGATTTAATGTTTTATTTATAAAATCCTAATTATTTAGGGTTTCAATATATGATTTCATTTATGAAACCATAAGTATCTGAGATTTCAATTTATTTAAACAACAAATATTTAAGATTTTATAAATGAAACCCTAAATATTTAAATTTTATTTATGAAACATTAAATATTTAAGATTTCAATTTAAGATTTCATTTATGAAACCCGAAACATTTAGGGTAAAATTTAAAATTTCATTTGTAAAACCTTAAATATATATGAATTTGATATATTGTTTCATTATGAACTCCTAAATATTAAGTGTGAAATTTAGCTTAAATTAATGATACCTTAAATATTTATGGTTTCATTAATGAAATCTTAAATATTTAGGGTTACAATATAAGGTTTCAATTAAATTCTAAATAATTGAAGTTTCATTTAAGAAATCCTAAATATTTTCCATTTTAATTTATGATTTTGTTTATGAAACCTTAAATATTAGGGTTTTTACTTAATATTTTATTAAATATTTAGGGTTTCTATTTATGGTTTCATTTATGAAACATTAAATGCTTAGATTTTTGTATATAAAACCCTAAATATTTAGGGTTTCTATTTAGAATTTTATTCATAAAACCCTAAATAATTAAGATTTTATTTACGAAACTCTAATTATGTAGTGTTTCAATTTTAAGTGAAATTTAAGGTTTCATTAATAAAACCTTAAAAATTTAAGGTTTTGATTTAATGCTTTATTTATGAAACCTTATATATTTAGGGTTCAATATAAGGTTTCATTTATAAAACCTTAAATATCAAGGGTTTCAATTTATTAAACCCTAAATATTTTGGATTTTATTTATGAAACACTAAATATTTAGGATTTTTATTTAATTTTGGGTTTCTATTTATGGTTTCATTTATAAAACATTAAATCAAAACTCCAAATATTTATAGTTTCCATCTATTTCATGAAACACTAAATACTTAGATTTTTATTTATGAAGCCCTTAATATTTAAGGCTTCATTTATGAAACTGTAAATAATTAAGGTTTAAAATTTTATTAATAAAATACTAAACAATTAGGGTTTTATTTATGAAACCCTAAATATTTAGGATTTTGATTTAATGTTTTATTAATTATATCCTAAATATTTAAGGTTTTAAGATATGTTTCATTTATAAAACCATAAATATTTAGTATTTCAATTTATTTAAATAATAAATAGTTAAGATTTTAATTTAGGATTTCATAAATGAAATATTAAACATATTGGGTGAAATTTAAAGTTTCATTTGTGAAATCTTAAATATTTATAATTTAAAGTTTGATTTGTGAAACCTTAAATATTTATGATTTATAAGTTATGATTTCATTTATGAGACAATAAAACCTTAAATAATTGATGTTTCATTTATAAAAATCCTAATTATTTGATTTCAGTTTAGGGTTTCATTTATTAAAATCTTAAAAATTTAAGATTTTAATTTTGGATTTCATTTATAAAATTTCAAATACTTTGATTTTTATTTAATATTTTATTTATGAAATTTTTAGAATTTTAATTTATAATTATATTTTGGGTCTCAAATTTATGCATTTATTTATGAATCATTTCGAATTTATGTTTCATTTTTTTAAATTTGTTTGACATTACTATTACTTCTTATTTTATATTTTTCAAATACTCATTCCACTTCGAATTTATGTTTCATTTGTTTAAATTTGTTTGACATTACTATTACTTTTTATTTTATGTTTTTCAAAGCATTCCACTTGTTTTTATTATTTTAAGACATTACAATAATTTTTTTTACAATTTTAAAATTCTTAATTTATTTTTTGAATTTCAAAATGTTTTTCTCGTTCTTTTTTCATATTTTCAGGACATTTTACTTTTTTTTAATATTTTTTTGTAAAATATGAAAAATTTAAAAACATGGTAAAACAAGACGAATGTTAAAAAAAATTTAAAAATAAAATTATGAAAAAATAATAATATATTGAAATTTTTAAAATATATAAAAATAAAAGAAATTTGTTAAAAAATTAAAATTTTTAAAAAGTATGAAAAAAATCAAAAGTAATTATGAAAAAATTAGTGATGATTTTTTGTATTTTTTTTTTAATATTAAAAATAAAATTTTAATGATTTGTAAATAACAATTTCTTATTAATGTTAAAAATGATTTTTAACATTTTTTAATTATTTTTTTGAGTAAAAAAAATCATTATAGTTTTTAATTAATTTTTAATTAACTTAATATTAATTACAATTATTAGTTAATAATCCATCTAGAATCTAAATCATAAATTTCAAAACTAAGAGATGAAAATTGAATTGAGTCAAACAATAATAACGTCATAAAAATAAAAATTAAATCAAACTTAAAAAATCTGAAAAACGAGAAATATCTCAAATTTGATAAACAATAAAATTCAACTTAAAATTCGAGAAAAAAAATTTGAGAAAAAAACTATGCTATTAATTAAACTATCTAGTTTTGTTTATCTTCAAAGATAGTTAATTGTCTATAAAAGAAACAAAAAGTTCCATAAAAAAAGATAAAGGCGAAATTTTGTCGTCTCGTATAATTTTGTAGTAGAATTGTTACGGTGAAGAAATCAATTCAATTGGGGTTGGGCGATTCAAGAACAGTAAATCCATAACCAGAAAAGAATTAACATAAGTACTTCCGCAACAATTATGATATCCATACAAAACACAGCCAAACATCAGCGAAAAGAGCGGACAGTTATAATTTCATATACTTAAATAAAAACTAAAGGTCTAAACCAGAACAGAGAATCCTCAAAACTCGTCAAAACTACTTTAGAACAATAACTCACAATGCCGGCCCCAAAAATTCTACCAGCCAATATCAGAATATGTGGGGGATCACTTTTTGGATTTCTTTGGTGCTCTGCAATAAAAGATTTTCAATTAGAAATCACATATAGCCCAAAGTAAACCCCGCACAAGCATAAATTATAATACTCACTGGGCTGGCTGTGATGCTGGAGCACTGGGTGCAGCTGCGGCTGATACCTTTTCTCCAGGACCCTAGATATTTTACAAAGGCAAGGAACAACGTCAAATTCTTCATTTTCAAATTCAGCAAAAATACTTGTTAATGCATTTGATCCTCAAGTGTAACAACCAAGAAAATACATGTTCAATACACATGTAAATAGATTATCAATACAGTATGAAACTCACTTGCGCCAATCGCTCCTCCCTCCGAGCAAGTTTCCTTTCTCTGCTAGCCTTGTTCTTGGCACGCTTGGCCTCAAATTGATCAGACAGTGTCTTCTCCCTTGCCTTCTCAGCTTTAGACTTGTGTATGCTTTCCATTAAAACCCTTTTGTTCTTGAAAACATTACCCTTAACCTTCATGTACATGTCATGGTACATGTGCTTGTCAATTTTCTTAGATTCCCGGTACTTGCGAAGCAAACGTCTGAGCACTCGCATTCTCCTCATCCAAAGGATTTTAGTGGGAAGCCTTGCCTCCCTTGTTCCCTTACGCTTACCTAGTAGCATTTAGGCGAAAACAATAAAGATTCCCACATTTTGTTCCTATGCCCACTTTACACGTATTTAGCAAAACAATAACACTGATCAATCAATATTTTTAAAATCACAAACAAGCCAGCAAATCTTTACAGTATCGTAGTGATTTCACAATTTCATAATGAATACATAAATAACAAATGAGTGTATGAACAGAAAGCTTAGATGATAAACTAAGGGCTCATTTGATAAACAACTCAATTAAGATCATATTGAACATGTACTCATTTTGAAAATGTTTAATAATCAAGGGAAACAAGCTGAAAGCAGCTTATAGACATATCACGAGCCATTTCATAAACTATCCCAAACACTTACATGGCTATATCATAAAAATTTCAAATAAATTTTAAATATGCTTTTCAAAACAGGGCCTAACTTGTATTAGATCCACAAGACATGAGATAGAATCGGTTTCACATTAGGGTAATTAGGGTTGGGAATGAAAATACCGTATCCAGAGTGACGTCCTTTCCTCTTGGCCTCCTTCATTCGACGAGCACGTGAACGAGAGTGAATCTTGGTGGGTTTCCTGATGATAAACCCATCCTTAACCAGCTTCCTTATGTTTTGGCCTAAAAATAAAACCCCAAATATTATAATATAGAACATTGTAAAGGCATTTCTGGTATACCCTAATCCTACGCAATAATTGGAAAAACAAATAAAAATTGACAGTAACAGATAAAGTGCAGCAATATCGGATTTGCAAACTACGTGTAAAATAGCTCGCGTTTGCATAAATTATCGCAAACCCTAAAAAAAACACCGGAAAGGTTCAGATCCTATGAAAACTAAACAGAAAACAGTGAAACATAAATCATAATCACAATGGAAACTGAAAGAAAAAACGGAGAGGGAGCGCGTACGAGAATTGGCCATGGAGATTTCGTTGCCTTCATTGGGGTCAAGCCAAACCTTTCCTCTTCCGCACTTGAGGACGCTTGCGGCGAGCCGCTTCTGCAGCTTCAGAGAAACCATTTTTCCTGCAACTGACGGTGAAGCTAAGCTTATCGAAGAATGTGGAGGGGACGCACTATATAACCCTAGGGTTTGGAACGTAATCTTATATTTCTTGGGTTTATGTATGATGGACTATTATCCCGCCTGTTTCACTATTTCTCTGTCCAAACGGCCCAATATAAAAACACTATGGGAACTATTCACACCTCCGTTTTGTATTTGCACCACCAAAATTATTTTTTATATCAAAATATCTTTAATGAAGAGTTTTTTGAATATAAAATTATACATAAAATAATTTTTATCCTCTGTAATAATACAAATCAGAAACTAGTTTTCATTGTGTAATTTTTCTATTTTCATTTGTGTTTTTGTTTTAATTAAATAATTCAATAACTTTCTTGAGTTGACAACACGTTACTATTAGTAGCAACTGCCAACTCATTATACAAATAATAATAAAGAAAAAAAATAGTAGAAATTAGCAACTAATCACTCATTACTCTCTTAAAAAAAATCATAACATAAATATATCTGAAATTTGTGTGTAGAATTTTTATATCTAGCTAGAATCGTTAAACCTTACAAGAGAACATATACTGTATAGTTTTATAATAAATTTCGTTAAAAATTATTAACATAGATTTTTTTTTTTGTTCCAAGAATCATAAATACCTTAATTCTATTTTTTTTAATGGGTCAAAGGTTGAACGGTATAAATGTCCGAAGACATGCAAGCCCATAGGCTGACAAATAAGGGTAAGAGATCATGCACATGCCCAAACATCAACAATGGTTACAGTACTCACCACTCACAAACACACTGCATTAATAGATACGTATCTGAAATAATAGTAATACTAATTACATATAAAATGTTGATATTGTGATCATTCAAATTATTAATTACATTAAATTGAGATAAATAACGTAATTACTTTAATCTTTAAATGACATGTGCTACTTAGAAAAATTGGAGAATATGAGCCAGGAGGCAGGTAATAACGGATCGTGTATGAGTGTCGTCAATCTCTCTCTAGTGCACACAAGGCATGCATAGTGAAAAAGTTTGAGTGGATGGTTATGGTAGAAGAAGCTAGAATTGCGGAGGGTTAATAAGAAGAAATGGTGGCCGATATGCAAACACGTGTCACTCTTGTTGACGTGTGGATGTCCTAAGAAGATGCCAAGTAACGATCGAACAAGCCCGCTTCTGTCTCATCTCATGTTTCTCTCACTGCTCTCATTCTCTCCCTCCCTTTATAAGATCCACCTTCATCCCCAGCACTAGCATATAGCATATATTTTATATATAGTGTCGCTCGCATTCTCCAGAAAAGAAAGCAAAAAGAAGAGCTTGATAAGCATGGAGGACAATAAGACCGCAATCGCAAACAGGCAAGGAAAGAAGAAAATCTACCCTTTAATTAGCAGCTTAAGCATTGGCGGCGAAGGTGGGATTGCTGGGCTCTTTGTGTTCGGTGGAGCCTTGGCCATAGCGGGTTTCATGGCAGTTGCTTCTTTTACCAGCAGCAACAAACATAAGCCAAAGCCTAAACCTAAATCCCAACAATTGTTATTGGAGGAACACGGGTGTAAGACTGAAGAAGGAGATCATGACACCACCCAAAGTCTCACCTCTCTTATTCAACAACAACAACATGGGGATGCAACATGGTATAATAGCATGCATGCATGCCTTTTGTCTTGTTTCAATTTAATTATTCAACGCTAGCTTCTTTAATAACTTGTGTCTGTTTTTGTATGCAGCTGTTGGAGCATCAACCAAGTTAGTGATTCCTCTGATCTGAGTTGCTGTCTGCTCAATCATTAATTTATTAATTTGTTTTGTTGTGTATGGCCTTTAATATATATTATGTACGTGTTCATCAGGAGGAGAAAAGTAGTGAGCTTAAACAGAGAAGTGTAGAGGAGTGCCCAACCCGGTTTCACCATCAGGAAATTGTGTTTTCTGACAATTCGCACCCAGAAAGCGCGACATCGTCGAACGCGGAAGAGTGCATAACGTCATTGTTTAACAGCCCCGATGGCGAAAAGGATGAAGAAGATCAATTACCTCAAGATGATATAACATCCTCGGAAACGGAAACAGAAACCGAGGAAGAAGATGATGATGATGACATGGTGCTGTCCGATGATGTTTCAGAGATTGGTGAAGAAAACAGCTCATCAAAAGCAGGCTATAACAAGGAGCCAGTTTGGCCTTCAGAGCTGATACAGCGAAAATTGAAGGGAGATGGCAATGTTTGCTGCGATTCTGATGATGTGGATGGGTCGGACTTGGACGAGGGCATGACAGTGGGAAACCAAGCAACAATGCACCAAAATCTGAACTTGTTAATGGTGCCGAATAATAGTCAACCATTAACATGGGTTTTTCCCTTCCTGTTGCTAGCGCTGCTGTTGCTCTTAGTTCTACTCACCCGTCGCCCACAAGATTCCTTTTATGTCCTAGATGAGGGTAATTTAGTTGTCAAGCGAATTTAGAGGATCAATCACATATTCACATGTTTTGATGTTGCTATTCTCACGTTTACCAAACCATATATGTTGTAGCTTATGATAAATGGAGAGAATAATGTTATTCACACAATTTTTAACATATATTTTTTTTGTTTATTAAATTTAAATACACTGATAATGTCATTTTTTTATTATTAAAAATGAGCAAAGAATTATTTTTTTATGCTGCTAAATGACTATTTTAATTCTTGAAACTAAAGAAAATTCAAATAAATATCGATTCTTTTTCTCATTTTGTTTTTTATCTAGGGATTTAAGGATAATACTAATATAAGATTAGACAACAAGATGAGGAAAAAAAATCTTAAAATGTTCTTTAGTTTTAGGAATAAAATAAACTAAAGTAAACTTAAATAAGTATCTGATTTTATTTTCTCATTTTGGTTTTATCTAGGGATTTAAGGATCATATTAATAGATAATAGTAATATAAGTTTAGAGAATAGAAATGTTCTGATTTTTTTTTTCTCATTTTGATTTTATCTAGGGATTTAAGGATCATATTAATAAATAATAGTAATATAAGTTCAGAGAATAGAAATGTTACTCACTATTTTTTAGATATCTTCATGTAAAACCGATAAATTTCAGTCAATAGTAAATCCCACTAAAATATAATATCCAATAAATTTCAATCCACAATAAAATAATAATATCCAATAACAGCATCTAAAAAGAGTTCAGTTAAGAGAAAATTTTATGAATCCTAATAATTTGTACTAACGACAAAGTGTACTAGAAAAGGCTATTAACATTTTAAATGGAAACAAATCTATTTTAGAACCCATATGTTAATTAATTAAAATTTTAAAAGTCAAATTATTTTTATTTAAATGAAAAATAAATCTGTTTTTTTTTACACAAGACATAAAAGAAATCTGAATACGTTTACTGATCCTGTCTATTACGGATACCAGTATTATTAGCATTTTTCACATTAGGTAGAAATGTGAAGACCAGGAAAAGTGACAATTTGTAATAAGAGACCCGTAGCCCTAGCAATTTCCTTGGATAAATGCTTAGTTTCTGCACAAGTACTTTACATTGTATATATATACTCCTTTATCCTATCACTCTTTTTCTATATACAGTGCCTTGAGTTTTGAGTCTTTGACTCAATAGGCTGCTGCCGGATTATTGGGTTAGTAAGTTCGAACAAATATATTATATGACAACTATAAACAAAATTTAGCCACATAAATGCCTACGCTGCTGCGGACAAAACTTAATTCCCAGGTCCGGGTCTGTAAATGTAATCGTTGGGCAAACTAGCATTCCAGAACGCCATGGTCTTCCATCATGCTTGGCCAGCTGCAACCGGTAGACCATCCCAAAACACCCAGTATCAGATCTACTTTAGAACATGCACTGACCTGAAAAACAAATTATTTTTGTAAGTTGTCAAAGAACAACACATTTGATGAAACAAATAACAATTGCGTTTTCAGACATGATACAGTACCAAATTTTCTAAATTTCCTTCTACGTGAAATACCATGACAGCCATTCCCCTTCCTCCATCAATCTCAGCCTGGTCATTTCATTTCATAAGTCAAAGTGTGTTACTGATATGCCAAAAGTAGAACCACACTAATATAATGTCAAGACGTCTTATTTGAGTACTGCTTGGATTTTGGTTTAACCACTCACCACACAAGAACATATAGCTATGCCTGCAGTGGCCAATGCCGTAGTGACCTCAGCCATCATGCCTGCAATAATTGTTCACTGGGTTACAATCAAGAAAGATTGTGAAATAACATTTGGTTACTGTGTCATCAAGCAGAGCATTTAATGAAACATAACTTAAAGCATCCATTTTACTGGCATGGATAATCAGTAAAAGATTATAGATTAACATGTATCTTATGTTGACAGTGTATTATTATGATTACCAACCCTTGCATAGCATATCCTCTATCAACAATGTTCACTTGCATTTTGCACATCCAAAGCAAGAATTTAATCAATGTTATTCAGAAGAGCAAGCTTACCTTTTCGGTCTATACATACTACAGATAACCATTGAATGGAGTGCCCTTCCATATTGTGCCAAGAAGCAATTTTCTGGGCTTGCCAACTTTCTAAACCTGGCAGGACTTCCTTATATCTTGGAATGTTAACTTGAATCATCTTTGCGACAAGGTTTCCCTGCAGTAACATCTCCCCTAAACTTTCATGCTGCACATGCTTATTATGTTTTCCATTGACCTTGGGGATCCACGCACTTCCATTGTTACTTTGGAGGACAGTCTCACTTCTCCCCGAAGTTGACATGTCAACTCCATTCACAAACATTTTACCCAACGTAAATTTGGAGCCACTGGAACCTTTTGACAGTACTTCAGATCCACTATCCCCGTCAGAATCAGTGATAAAGTCATTGACTGCTTCCGTAGTGATATCAGCAGCAGAGCGGGCAGCTTGCTCCCTCAGAAACTACAGCAAATATAAAATGTTTATTTAAAGCACAACCTTTTTCAGGGTTAAGCCATCATATGAAATCCTACCTTCATTATTTTGTGTCTTGCACTGCGTGTTTTAGCATGTTGCAACCACTGCTTATGCCTCTGAAAAGCTGATTTGCTAGAAAGTGCCTGGAAACAAAGTTAATATTATAAGCTCCAATGAAGTGAGAGGCAAATATATACGGTAACTGTGACTAACCATTTATGTATCTGTAAGCAAAAACATTTTCCTTGAATAACAGTTTAAAAAGGATGCAAACAATGTATTATTGTCATGGAAGAAACATACAGATTATTATGAAGGGGAAACATGTTGAAATTTTAGGATTTATTCAGAGAGGAAAAGTGAAAAAAGGAACACTCACTAAAGGAAAATTATATCAATATGTTTTGAAATGACGTGTCAAAACATTAACCTAATAATCTTATTTATATTGATAACTAGGTCAAATATTAGCATCATAGTAAAGGTATATCCCTGAACCCTCTAATGCAAAGACACTGTTAATCGTAATTGATTCCCCAATGATTTGAGAATCAAAAGGAAACATAATGAAAATTTTAACAACTTCTAAGAAAGCTTCCTCAATGAGTTGAATAATTGTTTCATAAGATATTCTAAGATATTGCAAATATATTAGGATGATATGCTAAGATATTATAACAAAAAAAAAAGAAGTACTATTTAATACCAAAACATTTCATAGCTCACACTTAGATCATAAATATAAAACTTGAAAACGGCAATTAGTGGAATCATACAATCCAATAATCATAGTATCTTCTTAATATCGCCATTGCAAAGTAAATTAATATTTTCAAAACATAACAACTTTCCAATTACATCAAATCTTCCAAACGAAAAAGCAGACACATAGGATGGATGAGTTGAACAATACTGACATTATATGTGATTATCTCCACAACTTCTGCATTTGCAAGTACATGAGCAGGAGAAACAAGATTGCCATTGACCTGCATTTACACCAAATAAGCCTCTAATATTCAATAATACAAACATTTTATTTTATGTCTTTTCTGACTGATGTCTGACACTTGATTCAATTAGCATACAAATGTGGGGAGTGATACCTTTGCAGCGACCATCTTGTTGCCTATTTCAGTGTGTATCATATAAGCGTAGTCAATGACAGTAGCACCCTGAGGAAGATTTTTAATCTGCATATAATGTGACAAAATTATTAAGAAATGGCAGATAGTATTCAAATACATGTGTCTAATTATCTTCTCCAATCAATTGAAGGGGGCAAAAAAATAGTCATGGCATATGACAGCCCAATCCTTACCTCTCCCCTTGGTGTGAACACAAAGACACGGCTGCCCAGCAGATCTCTTGTAATAGTGTCCACAAATTCCCTAGAACTCATGTTGCCAACAAACTCTTCTTGCCACTCTCTAATTGCGTTGAGCCAGCCAATCTGTAGGAAAGGAAATACTTCATTCATTAAATCAGCATCAGGATGTTTACTTTTCTTTCTTCTTTTTTTATGCGAAGCTAGGTTACCACGGGGCCAACAGCCTAATGGCAACACACTTAAGTAATGGCTACACCAAAATCTCTCTTTAAAGTTTAAAAGATTATTTCTAACATGGTCTATCAGGGATAGATAATATACTCTGAGTGCAATATTGGCATTGTTCAGACAAACTGTCTTCCCTCTTGAGCTTTTACTACTTGTTGTTGCACTTCCAACCAAACCTGTGACAAATTCTCTTCCACTATAATGAGCAGCAATGCCCCGCTCAGCTATCAAATCCATTTCTTCTGTTCTAATCTGCAAAGAGTATGACATACTAATAAGAAAATTTTATGATGAACTTCATTTGGATCAGCTAGGGCGATATATATAATTAGTTAGTGAAAATGGAACATGCAAAAATAAAATTAAAAAAAAGCAACAAAAAAAATAGAATACCTGGACTTCTAGCCTAAACATGCTCTCATACAAAAATGGAATCACAGTGGTATGAAGACTCTGGTAGCCATTTGGTTTAGAAGTTGCAATATAATCCTTCACCTAAAACAAAACAAAACAAATATTACTTAACAGTCAATGAAAATTAATGTCTCTTAAAACCAACACTTTCTAATTCTCAAATAGCATAGAAATACCATACGTACAGATCTAGGAATAGGGGTCCAGATTCCATGGATCAACCCTAGAACATGATAGCAAATCTGCAGAATACATGAAAGAAATGTCTTCTAATATACCAAGTAAAAAAGGGGAGAAAAACAGTCATATCTGTGACCATGATAAGTAGTTACCTGCTGTGGATTGCATAAAGGCCCAACCCCAATGCATGGCTTTGGTTTAATAATAATACGGAGCTGGTTACAATAAACAGTCGGTTTTCAACATACAAACTTAAAAATTCATCCAAAATCTTTATAACACGTTAAGCATTCCAAGGTATATATGAAATCAAACCTGTGCAATTTGGTTAATCTCACTGATTGAACTTTTTGATTTGAGAACAGCTTTATAGATACTGCAAATGATCAGCAATATTTATTAATGAATAGCCCAAAAAGTACCTCAAATTACAAAACAAAGAATGCAAAAGGTATGTAGAAGAACTTTAAGTGATATATATAGAATGGAAAAACTATGACATGTAAAATGTACATGACGTCAAACACATCAACCAACATGAACAGTTGGATAACCAAAATGGTAGAGCATGGACATTGAGATTTGTGGCTTAACCTGTAAGGCTCTTTACATACGGCACGAACTTCTGTTTTAACAGTTAGAAGGTCTAAGAATTGATCATCTTGGATTTTCTTCATCAACATTTTGTTTGCCTATCAAGAAAGGGAGAACAAAGAAGTGCAATCAAAGGACTACAGTGACACACTATCATCTGGAAGAAAAGCTTCAATAAATGGACAAATAGAAAGATGGCAAGCAGTTATAATTTTTCTACTTGTCTATTCAAACACCAATTTAAGATAGACAGGCCAGCCTTACCTCCAGAAGTTCTTTCTCATGTTCTTTGTATAGCTCTGCTACTCTTCTCTTCACCTTAGCATAGTCTTCCGCATTTGTGTACATAAATGATAGATTTTCTAGTTCTGACTGCATCATCAAAAAAGCAGAACTATGAGTCGTGATGTATCAGAATTTCCCACGTGTGATGAAACATACGTATATTACAATAAACTTCAAAGTATTTCAATCCTGAATTCTACTCTAAATATGTGGACTCATCACATTACAGGAAAAGAAACATGAATGCTACTCCTTAGTGATTTTGTAATTTTAGGATACCTTAATTTGATACATCCCAAGCAACTTTGCCAAAGGAGCAAATACCTGCAATGTCTCCATCGCAATGCTAGTCTGTACACAGTATATTAATGTTAGGAACACAATGTAGGAGCTAGGCTAATCATACACTCAATCCATTTGATATAACATTTAACAAGATAAAACAACAATACTACTATAACCAATAATGGTTGTTTTCAGTAGAAGTGAACTATGACCCTAGGCAAAGTCTACCCACAATGTTAGGGTTTCAAGTCCTGCAATTATTGACCCATCACCCTGGGGAGGTTTTTACCTAACCACTACCCCAGACCTGAGTGTGAGTCTTAAAGCCTCCTATGAGGAATCCAGTCAAAAAACAAAAAAATGATGATATTGCTATAACATTTTAAGACATAAATGCCTTGGGCGTATTCAGTACCATTCACATTATGTCACCCTTTTAGAAAAATCAATGACAATAACAGAATGTAGGAAAAGCCACTCAGAAAATGATAGTTCTTCATAAACAATGAAATTCACTTTTTAGTTTCCAAACATTAAAAATTAACAAAGATTGGACTAAATGGATTTATGAATCTGATTTCAAAGTCAGATTCATTTTGCTAATAATATTTATAGTAAAATCCCGAACTTTACTTGATTGCAATGTCCTTTTAGTATGGGAATGTATCTTTTCAAGTTAGATTTTCACACGACAAGGTCATCTGAAAATCGTGGCTATCTCTCTCTTTATAGACAGTCACAAATTTTGATAGGGACCCACCTATTAAATGTTTTGCAGAATGCAGAGTGAAAACAACTAAATCACATGAGAAGATCCATTCCCTTTTTATACTATCTCAGAGTAAAAGGACTGCATGGCCATAACAGTTTCCTTCCTTCAGGCAGAACAGAAAAAAGTTGCCAGTTGCTTATCAAAAATTCCAAATCAGTAGCCCTAACCTGTTTATGTGGAGGCATATGTGATAGCGTGCGCATGTTATGTAACCTGTCTGCCAATTTGACAATTATAACACGAACCTGAAATGAGACATTTATTAGTTGTCAAACCGCTTTCAACATAGAATACATTGGGTATAGACAAGAATCTATTATGAAAAGGAGGTCACCTCCTCTGTCATTGCCAGAAACATTTGCCGAAGATCTTCTGCTTTCACATCTTGAACGGAATCATTTTCATTCTTATACTTCAACTTTCCCAGTTTCGACACCTAGTTAGGATTTAGAATGTAGCATGCGTCCAAATTATTTGGTAAGTTTATGAAACATGGCACCAAAGCTATTGAGGATTTTAGATTTGCAGTCATGCTTTGTAATCAACATTCAAGAATTATAAGTACCTTGGTCTCTCCTTCCACAATGTGCCGCACAGTAGCACCAAATTCCTCCTCTATCCTCTCAAAAGTAACAACATTTGTATCCTCAACTGTATCATGAAGTAATCCAGCAGCAATAGACTCCCAGTCAAGTTCCTAGACAAATGGTTGGATCCATCATAAATATTGACTTGTTAATTGTTATACACATTTATTATGTAAATTTTCCAAAAGAGGAAGCATTGCTTCATAACTCACAAGTTCTCCCAGAATACGTGCAACCTCAACTGGGTGAATGATGAATGGTTCACCACTGCGTCTTTTCTGACCATCATGAGCTTTAAACGCCAACTGTAACAACCAAGAATAAAACAGAAACAAAAGAAAATAAATAAATAAATCCTACTATGTTGAAGAGATGATTTTGCCTGAAAAGGATAGCTAAGATTGCTTCTTGAGGTAATCAACTCACCATAAAAGCATTGTAGACTAATTCCAGTTCTTTAGGAGACAGGTACGAGATAGCAGGTTTAAGATCCTGAGGAAATCATACAATAGATAGTACGGCACAACTCAGACACTAAAGAGGATGTCCCCATTCACAGAATTATATTCATTATTCAACAATAGACATGATTCCATAAAATTCATAACCGTACCTCCCACAAAGTTTCTGCAGAAAACTCAGTGACAGTGTCTGAAGCCGAAGAGCAAAATAATTGCCATCTCCTAGGAGCACTTTGAGAAAATATAGATCTAGAATATTCTTCAAAAAGTACGATATCGACTGGTTCATCACGAAATGAACCACCTACACTAAAGGCTTCACATCCCTGACAAATTTGCAAGATTGACAGGTAACCTAATTAGTAATAAAAACATGCATTGCAACCGTATTGATTCGATATGAATAGAAATGAAAATGATCAATCAATTACTCTCTCATACCAAGGGAAACATAAAAAATAAAATAAAAAATAAAAACTTACAAAATTATACCGGTTCCTTCGTCCTCCGTTACGCCCATTCAACAAGTCCGAACAACACTGATGAGGATGAGCAGTGCTGGCAAGAAAGCCAGTGAGAACTCTCGGTGCTTTCCATGCGCACGACAGAAGACTGCAGTCGAATCTTCCATTTCCATCCCCTCTCCACAGCTTGCACGCGTTCACGCATTCTAGAGAAACTACAGCACCACACCAACACTCATAAACTCAAAGCGAATGAACCAAACGCGAAAAAGCGCATTCAGTAGAAAAATTCAAGACTCCAATCCCGATTGGGTTAATAGAGTCGAAGCTAGGCATTAGGAGAATTAGTTAAGCGTTGGTTAGCATTTCTTTTAGGGCAACGAAGACACGTGCGGGTTTAAACGAAGGTTTAGTGAACGTACCTGACATGGAGGATGCAGAGGCCATGTTTTATTGGAAGAGAGCAATCTCATTGAATTTTGAATCCCTCGAGCGTGCGAAATCGGAAGTAGCGAGGAAATGATAGGGTCATTGAAGTTTGGATTGAGAGGGAATTGGAATTGGGGAGTGAGAGTTGTTGTGTTGTGCAATGAAGAAATGAAAGAAAGGAAGAGATGGAGCAAGAGCGATAACAAACACAGCTACGAGGGGATATCGAGTTTAGCTGAGGCCACACAAATACCGTTTCGTAAAGATATTTTTCTCTTTTCCTTTTTTACATATAACTAGTGTAGTAACGGGATCTTGTTTTAATACGATGGTTATATAATTTAATTTTTTTTAAATTATATATACATATTCTTGATAGTATTTTTTTTTTAAGTTATAACTTTAATTTATAGAAAAAATAATGGTTATTAAAAGTGAAATAAATTCTTTAATTATTGATTTTTTTATAAAAGTGATAGTATATAAAGTCTAGATAAGATAACATGTATTTGAATATTATTTAAAAGTATATATTATTGAATTTTTAAAAATATATATTTATTTATATATAAAAAGATTGTATTAAAAAATTTAATGTTCAAACATTATTAATGTAAAATAATTTAATTTATCATAAATAAAGATTGTGATAAAATAAAATTACAGAAGTGTAAATTCTTCTATTTTTATAACATTTAAAAAGAAAAATTTATATTTCAATTGGATCACAAATTTTTACAATTTTTACATATTTCAACTCCAACTAAACACACAAAACATACCATTTCTCTAATTTAACTCTCACTTGTAGAAAAAGAAGGAGTTTAGCTGGTAATAATCTTTAAGGGTAAAAAAATGTCTAAGTAAATTAAATTTATAACCAGCACTCTAAAATGAAAGAATAGATAATCCAATGTATATATCAAATAATATTCTAACGTGTGAAGAGGTTCTTTAGCGATAGAAGAACAAAGCAACAAACCTTAATCCTAACGGGAAAAAAAAAGAAGAAGAAAAAGCTAGTTAATCCAAAAGATGTCTTGAATGATCTACAACATGTAGATCATACTTTTATGTCAAATTATGAAAATTTTTATTAGTCATAATGTCATCTATCATCTTAAATTGTTTGTAATGCATTTTAAGGAACTTTGCAAGCTATTCTTCTTCTAGTGGCAGCTGAACAAAAAACACAAAACACCAAAAACACAATTAAGAATAAGAATAAGATAATATTATTAACTCTCACGATAGATATCAAATAATTTTATGAGATTAGCAAACCACTATTTTTTTGTGGGCATTATTTTGATAAGAGAAAGAAGTACTGTAAGTTTATTTAGCAAGATGACCTTTCATATTAATATTTTTGGTATCATGTATTGCACAATAAACTCATTATAATGATAATAAAATCATTTTTAAAACTTAACAAAAAAGAAAATCGTGTTATCATTTTACACAACAAATAATTGTGAACTTTGATAGCATAAATAAAACGCTAATGTACAAGAATATAAATATTTAATCCAACAAGCTTAAATTCAAAGTGGGGAATTCAGAAGGAAAAAAAAAATCCATAGTGGGAAAAGATGAGCCACAAGATTGGGCATTTGATTCAAGTTTAAGAGGACCCAACCTAAGAACTTAGTTCTTATGGAACTAAAGTAGGATCCAAACAAGCCAATTATTGTTAACACTCGCATTTTTTACTAAATGCATCCATCCAATGATTTTTTTGCAATTTTTCTCTTCTGAAAATTTGACTTTTCGAGGAAGAAATAGAAGAAAAAATTAGTGCATATTTATAAGGTTTAATACCCATTTTATTCCTAAAGTTTTAATTAATTATCCAAATTTAAAAAAAATCAATTTAGTCTTCTAATTATTAAAAATGTTAAAATTTAACTACGTTAAAAATGTTAAATTTATAACGCTTTCTCATCCATAGGAAGTGCCCCACCATACATTGTATTGTCATTTGCACTTGTTAAGTGCCTACCACCTCTCTCTGCATTGCATCCAATGTTCCACTGGGTATTGCTGTTCATATGCAACTTCTCCAAGTCAACATTCTTTCTTTTATACTTAAAGCTAGGTGCAAAACAAATATTTATGTTGACATACCTCCTGTCATAAATCTGTGGTCACTTAATGTATAGTCAGAATTTAATGCTCTAGAAGTAATGGCATTCACAGCCCTATTCTCCTCATTGTATGATGATGGGGGTAAATTAAAATTTGTTGGCTCAGGTTTCACATTTAATTTAGCATCACCCAATGGATTTGAGTTTACAGGTGAAAAATCAGGGGAATATATATTTAAAGATGCCGGTGGAGGAATAGGCATTGGTAAACTCGAAGGAGTTCTTCCAGCCGCAGCATTCTTCTCCATCTGCCAAAATGTTGAAATCAATTGCCAATTGTCAAAACTCAATTCTACTACTCCCCAATCACTGGTAGAAATACAAAATTCAAGTTGAAATTCTACTACTCCGCAAATATATCCACCTAAGATAAAGCACCAGAACCTTTTAATCAAATGAGCAGAAATGATATAGGCTTAAGGGTTTATTTAAATCATAAAATTGCATCTTATATAAACATAGCCCGTTTCACTATGTGTTTCCTTTCCTCTTCATTTTCTTTCCACCCAATCAAATATACCATTAATTCTTACCTTTGGGTACAATTGGGTAATCCGATAAAGCTCATATAGACCAATTGTGCAAGTTTGCTTCTCCCCAATCTTCTTAAATATAGCAGCCAACTCTTGCTGCAATTTAATTTTGAGGACAGAAACAGAGTTTAAAGTTGCAGTCAAATAGGATATTCGGACATCATAACACAAATAAAAACAGAAAATAAATCAGAATATTGATATTGTTAAAATAGGAGAAATCAGAGACATACTTGAGGAAAATAGTATATATATTTATATAGGTTAATTACCTTAATACTGAAGAAATTATGTTTCCTTTAAACTGCAATTATTTATAGAAATCAGAATATATATCAATTTATTAGGATCGCAAATTAAATTGTAGGATCATAAGATCCCAGGAGTTTACCCACTTCTGTGCTGATTGCTCGTGGGATTGGTGAGTGAGATTAAAGTAGAATTAATGGGATCATGGATCCCCTGCAAGGCAAGCAGACACAGATTTCGATCATATCCTATTAGGGAGTAGTTTTACTCCTCTGTTTTGACACTACTGTATTCCCTTTTCTGTTAGATTAGCCCATGGTTAGTTAGTTAGTTTAGCTAGCTTAGTTAGGTTAAATAGAGTTGCCCCCAACTATCCATAGGCTTTCTGTTTCACAAATATTGAATATAACAGAATTTCCAAACTCTCTCAGAATTCTATTATGGTGGTGTATCATAGAGGCAGTTTATTGATTCTAGGGTTTTCTCCTTATTCTCTTGAATTCTCTCTCTCTCCACCACCGCCTCGCACCTCCTTCGATGGCTGTTCCGCCGCTCAACCAAGTTTCACCCCACAGCGATGGAGGCCCTCCGCCGGAGCCGCTCTGCAGCAGTGAGCTCCGACTCCACTCTATTACTAAGAAACTTGATTCTCATAATTGCCTTCTATCTATGGTGTCAACAAGTAGAATCTGACGTTCGTGGCCATGGATCGTACGATTTCTCGTTAATCCAAATTCCAGTGGAAGGTATTGAGTTGGGAAGGTCTATCACCACCTCAACCTCACTATCCAGCAACAATATCTACCTCCACAACAAATGATTGTGCAACAGCCTCAATCCCTAGTCACCTACCCTCCTATATAGCCCTGCCAACCTCCGGTCCAACAACAGCTAACTTTACCACCACCACAGGCTATGATAGGTGGAACATCAATTGCTCCTTCCAGTAGTTGGATTCCAGATTCAGGGCCACCCAATGTTCAGAACATACAACAATGCAATTTTTGATGGCCCTGACCAGGTCAGTAGGCAATGGCCAAGGTTTGCGTATTGCCTCCATTGGTTCCACTACCTTTCCCTCTCCTTTCAAGACTAAAATTAATCTATCCTTGAATTTCCAAAAATCTCCTGAGTGTCAGGCCAATTCGCATGTGATAATTCTGCATTTTTTAAATTTCATTCTAATTTCTGCTTGGTTAAATCTCGGGACTCTAATCAAGTCCTTCTTGGAAAACATAGGCATGTGGTAGATCTTGGTCTAACCCTTTTAGCCAAAGCTTCATTACCCCTTTACATATTGCAATCATGCTTTCCTCACAGTTGTTTACCTTATAAAACATGCTTCCATCTGCGTACAATTTTTCCTATGTCAATCTTTTTAGTTAACAAACCTGACTACCATTTTCTCAGGGACTTTTGTTGTTCCTGTTTTTTCCTCCTAATTCTACAACAAAAATAAATTCCAATTTTTAGGAGTGTATTTTCTTGGACTATTCCACTGCACACAAAATTATAAGTGCCTTTCATGTGATTGGCGGCAGACTTTTCATTTAAAAGATGTACTGTCCAATAAAAACAATTTTCTTTTTCCTGATCTGTTTTGTTCCTCTAAGAAGAATGCCACTCAATCTGTCCCATCTACACCTTATATTCCCATTATAGAGCCTATTCTTGCTACCCCTGAAACCCAACCGGCCAACCCTCACTGACCAAAAATGACACCCGTAACCCAATCTGAAAACCAACCTAATAGCATCAGCACTCCCTCCTCAAGCTCCCAGACCCAACCTGTTCCACATAATATGCATTCAATAGAAACCAAATCCAAGTTTGGAATAGACAAGTCTCACTTAAATCCCATTCTTTTCATTACCCGCCTTGAACCTAAAACCATTACCAAAGAAGCCTTGGCTGACCCTACATGGTTCACTGCCATAAAAGCGGAATTTGACGAACTTGGAAGCAAAATGTAACAATGTTTTGATAAAATTTATAAAATTAATTATGAATTGAATTAATTTTAGTTAAAATTGATTATATAATTTATATTTAGATTATTTTTATATATAAAATGGTTGATGGAACTCTAAATTATTTATGGATACAAAATATATTTGTTTTTATCAACATAAAATTAAAAGTGAAAAAATTTATCTAAAATCAATTATAAATACAAAATCAATTCTTCTAACATAAAATTAAATAATATTTATCTAATTTTTTTTCTTCCTGTAGTGAGACTTTTATTTTTAAATATTGTATTATATTTTTTTTTCTATTAAGATTTTTTTTTAATTTATATTACTTAATTGTTAATCAAAATAATACAAGTAAGTTATATAATTTATAAAATGAATTAAAAAATCCATATAATAAATTAATTTTCTCTATAAATCAAGTTAATTAATTTTAAAAAAATAGATTAAATTATTAAAATATAAAATATAAGATTCAAAGTCAATTCTAACCTATTAGTTCTTGTGAATTTTTTAGTCTTGTAGACTTTTTTAATCATCGTGTAAGCTAAGATTAAACCGTACTAAATGGATCATTTTAACAGCAGTAAAACTCCCGATGCGTCAACAAAAGTTTCGTGACATTTTCACTCTGGTATCCATCAATATCACTTCAATTGTTACATAGCGACGTTTGGTTTTTTACAAATATATATCGTCCAGGTACTCCGAAAATTACGTATCATGTCAAAAAAAAAAATTAATGTATATCAACGACAAATTAAATAATTTTAAATTAATATAAATATTTTTTTAGAATGAAACTTTTGATTTGCACAAAAAAAAAAAGAATGAAACTTTTTATTCAATAATAATTTGTAAGATAGAATTATTCAACAAAAACTATTTCCTCTAATTCTTATTATAAACAATTTAGATAAAAAATTATATTGACCAAGAAAAAACATTTAATTTAATTAAAAAAATACTAATCTACTTATTATATCCTCAAATTAATAATATCCTTTTCAAATTCTGTTTATTCATCCATAAGAAACACATATATTCATAATCTATAAGATCATATAAGAAAGAAAATAAATAGTCTTATAAAAATTATAAAATACCTTATACTAAAGATAATTTTTTGTTTCAAAACTCTATCTTATAAAAACGACAAGAGGAAGTATTAAGTAGTATAATTAAAATAAAATTGATATATACATCTTAGTTGGTCACTCCTCTAGAAACAAAAATCACATTATATAAAATATTGAAATCGACAATCACAAATAATACAATAAATGGGTTAGTCTCAGTCAGAAAGTATAGTTGCACAACTCATAGTTATCGGAAAAAAAAAAAAATAGTTGCAGAACTGAAGCTGGTCCCTTCCCCTCGACCTGTCTAGAAAACTCACGAACCTGCTGCTGCTACTTGGCAATTTGTGTATGCACCGGTGTTTTTGTTATTACGGAATAATTAATACTTCTATCAAATCTGTCTATATCCAGAACCACATGTCACGACGATATTCATTTTCTCTGTTGCACTCTTGCTTTTGATTTGTTCTGGTTATTTATTATTTAGTATTAACTGTTAAAAAATATTATTAAATAAATAAATAAATTCTGCATTGAGAAAGAGACACGTGTCCTTTATTGTCATCCTGTGTTATCAGGTGTGGTATTATGCGTTTATTAGTGTCGTGCCTTGTGTAGGAACTCGCTCGCCTAGGAAACACACGAGAAATAAGAAGGCATCACTTTAGTATTTCCGAAGAAAAAATGGACTTAATTGCTTGAAGAAGGTGATTGAGGAAAATTTGGTCTGAAACGTGCGAGGCTCCCTCGAATTTTTGGGTCTGAAAGGCAAAATATGAACGCCATAGACAAAAGCCACACGTTCAATAGAGACAGTGGCAAAAGATTTGGATGAGATTTCCTAATGTACACAAATTTGGTTAGATGTTAGGCAAAAGATTTTTATTAAGTATGATGTTTGTAAGATGTAATATTCGTTGAAATCAGAAATGGATCTTCATCAGAGACTTTAACCTCACCACACAATGTAAATATTTTTTTCCTACTATAAACATTTTATTAATATTTATTCCTTTTTTTTTTAAATTCCTATCACATCACATGAAAATAGCTCTTCATTTATTTTCTTATCCATTTCTTCATTATTATAGTTTTGTAAGAAATACATGATACTTTCCAATTTCCACAGTTCCATTACATGTGCATCATCTCATTTCATTTATTTATCCAAAACTATTATAATAATAATAAATGGACAGGAAAATAAATAATTGGAAATGATATTAACCCTAATAGTCAAATCCTATAGCATTAGTGTATTGTTTATCTCAGAAATGTACAATTATGGCACACAGAATATCCATGATGATGGAACCATGGGCAATTAGGCACATACCAAAGCACATGGATAATTAGGCATATACCAAAGCACATAGATAAGATCGTGGTGGTGCATAACTGCATATACCACCAGAACAGAAACAAGCACATATCAGTGTAAATAGTAGCAGTGCAGAGTTCAATATAATATAGTAATTGGATGGATAAAGAAAAGGTGAAACCAGGTCAATTTTTCGGTGCGAGCCACAAATCAAATCAATTGATTCATTTCATCTGGTAATATTATAAATCAGTACACCGTAGGGACAAACACAAGGTTTATAAAAAGTTCAGGATAAGGATAAGATGTGGCCTTCTAGTTTTACTTTTGAATTTGTTTATTGGACAATTCATGATACAAAAAAATATGGTTAAAGAAATAACTTATGGTACATAGATTCATGAATTTCTAAGCATTAAAAATTAATTTAAAATCAAAGATAAAATATGATGGATTAGAAGAGGAAAATATAAATAGTGTATTAACAAAATTTTATATTGTTACTTCATCAGTCATCAGAACTTCTATTTATTTATATAATTTTAAAATAATTTTATAAAAATTAAATAATTTATGTATAATTCTTTTACAGTATAAAACTTTGTCGTATTACAATACCACTTATTCTTTTAAAATGTTTCAAGAATCTAGATAAATAAAAAATAAAAATTGAAAGAACATTTCTTTTTATAGAAAAAAATTGCCTAGCTTTCATTAGTTTGATCGGAATTCCAATAATATTTATTTTTATTTCCAATATGATAACTTTATTTAAAAAGATTAACTATCGTTTCATTCAAATCAACAATTTTTAATTTTTCATCCAGATAATGTTAAACAATGAAACATAGCTTATAGTGTTTTTTGATAATTTTTAAAAATTAAAACTATCGAATAATTTGTGTTTTTAAAAAAAAAATTATAAATCTGAGTTTTAAATTTAAAGCATCTTTCGAGTTAGACGTTTTTCTACGTCTTAAACTTTAGTTTGATGTAGCATTTATTAAAAAAAAATAAAATTGGAGTCCAACACTAGTCACCAACTATATAAAATATTAAATTTATTAATATATATAAGGACATAAATATAAATTCTATTGCGGTACCAAAAAATTGTATTGACACGTACACCGTCTTCCCTGTGTTTTCTCTGCACTATATAAACTCAGCTCTTATGATCCGAACAACACGTCGCAACACAACACTCTCATGCTTTTTCCACTTGCAAACTCCAAATACACTTTTGTGTCAGTTTTGCAGCTAAGAAGAACATATAAACATAAACATAGTGATCGATCATCGTCATGTCTACGCAACCAAAGCTTGGTCGGATTCCCAGTATCAGAGACCGAGTTGAAGACACTCTCTCTGCTCACCGTAACGAACTCATTTCTCTCCTCTCCAGGTTCTGCTTATTTTTCTTCTTCTTCATCAACGGCACATGTGTATCTCTCTGTGACTGTGAGTACATGTGTTGGTGAAAATACTGAATAAAACTTGTTATTTTGTTTGAAGGTATGTGGCTCAGGGGAAAGGGATTTTGCAACCCCATAAGTTGATTGATGAGCTTGACAACATCCCTGGTGATCATCTAGCAACTGTGGATCTTAAAAACGGTCCCTTTGGGGAAATGATAAAGTCTGCAAAGGTCACTTCCCCTACCATCACTCTGCTTTACACCATTTTTCTTTTTAATGTTTGATAAATTCTCATGTAGATAGATCCCGTCATTAGAAAGTGTGTCCAGTTTATTTAGTGAGTTCTTCGTGATCAAAATTCTCACCTAACTTTAGAGTTTAGCCTTATTTTACTTATTCAAAACAAATTGCATTAAATTGGAATTTAATTTTGTAGAATTTAAAGTGTGCATGCAATTGACTTGTGTGCCTGACAATGGTCAGGATCCGGAAGATTTGTACCAGTCTACCAGAGGCTACTAGATATAGCTAAATAAATTAAAAAGGGGAATTTTGATTTATTTGCACCTTTTTTAATGATGTCATCCAAGCATTGCAAATTTGCAAATATCACCCAGAGCTGTTGTTTGTACTGTCAGCGAGTGAACCTGTCATGTTGGTCCGGAAAGTTACTTCACAATCACATTGGAAGATTTAAGATATGGTATGAACATGTGTAGCATTATTTTTGTGACAGGAAGCCATAGTTTTGCCTCCTTTTGTGGCAATAGCAGTTCGTCCAAGACCTGGTGTTTGGGAATATGTCCGTGTTAATGTCTCTGAACTCAGCGTGGAGCAATTAGGCGTTTCTGAATATCTCAGCTTCAAGGAAGAGCTTGTAGATGGAAAGTAAGAAATATACTGCTTAGCTTTTATTTTAAGAAATAACCTCTGACCTTGGACTGTGACTTAGTGACTGTATCTGTTTTGCATTGTGCTTTAGGATTAATGACAATTTTGTATTGGAGCTTGATTTTGAGCCATTTAATGCCTCATTTCCTCGTCCAACTCGCTCATCATCCATTGGCAATGGTGTCCAATTTCTCAATCGCCACCTTTCATCAATTATGTTTCGCAACAAAGAGTCCTTGCAGCCCTTGCTTGATTTTCTCCGAGCTCACAAATACAAGGGCTATGTAAGTATGCTGTGTTTTGCACTTCTAATAAAGTGATTATATTACATCACATGACAACATCTATAGTTTCAAAAATGAAACTTGGCCTGAGTTTCTCGTTCCCTCCCTTCCTCTCTGAAAGATATATCCTCTGAGTACTCAATGTCATTTTTGTAATTTTTATTTTGGTATGAGGAATCTATAGATTGTGAAAACTTGCTCTCTCTTGTTATTCATGTTACAGGCACTGATGTTAAATGATAGAATACAAACTCTTACCAATCTTCAGTCTGCATTGGCCAAGGCTGAGGATTATCTTTCTAAGCTTGGACATAATACACTCTTTTCAGAGTTTGAATATGTGTAAGTTTCTGTTTGATAATAATGGGTTTACATGTCTTCACTCTGCAGTACGAATGGTGTGAGAGTTTTGCAGGACATTTTTAGTTTAAAATGGTTTCCTTTGACTCTTTCTTCTGAATTTAGATTACAAGGAATGGGTTTTGAGAGAGGTTGGGGTGATACTGCTGAACGGGTATTGGAAATGATGCATCTGCTACTGGATATTCTTCAGGCTCCTGATCCTTCTACACTAGAGACTTTTCTTGGGAGAGTGCCTATGGTATTCAATGTTGTTGTATTATCTCCTCATGGCTACTTTGGACAAGCCAATGTCTTGGGTTTGCCTGACACTGGTGGGCAGGTATCTTCTTTGTCATACACTGAAAAGAATTGTTGAGCTGGACATGCATATGAGTCTCTCTAGATACAAACTAGAAGTGCTTTTAAGAGTTTCTCTACTGGAAAAATAAATTATTTTTCAATAGAGAAGCTGTTAAAAATACTTCTAGCTTTGTATCCAAATAGGCTCTATGTTATTCAATTCCCCCTCTTTCTAGTCCTCGTTTCCCCTAGTTGTTTCCATCCTTTTATCTTGCATAGTTTGAGTTATACATCATATATATGGACACTGTCATACATGAAAGGTTTTATATACAGGTTGTTTATATACTAGATCAAGTGCGTGCCCTTGAAAATGAGATGCTCCTTCGGATCAAGAAACAAGGACTTGATTTCACTCCTAGAATTCTAATTGTAAGTGTAACTTTTTGGGTTAGGTTCTTCAGATTGATAAGGCTGTTATATTTGATTGTTTTTTCAGTTCAAGTCAAATTAAAATTCTCTTTTGTTCTGAAGGTTACCAGGTTGATACCAGATGCAAAGGGAACAACATGCAACCAGCGGCTAGAAAGAGTCAGTGGTACTGACTACACTCATATTTTGCGAGTTCCATTCAGATCAGAGACAGGTACTCTCCGTAAATGGATCTCAAGGTTTGATGTGTGGCCTTATCTAGAGGCTTATGCAGAGGTAAATCCGTAACTGTCATCCATCACCCACCTGATCAGGAACCATTATGAAGATTTAAACGATTTCTTATCTTAGTTTAGACATGTTAAAGAGTCTAGTAATTCACCATATGTATTGCATGAGCTAGCGTTTCATTTAATATTGATGGTTATGTATGTCAACAGGATGTTGCCAGTGAAATTGCTGCTGAGTTACAAGGGCATCCTGACTTCATCATTGGAAACTACAGTGATGGGAATCTTGTTGCATCTTTATTGGCTTATAAAATGGGAGTTACACAGGTTCTAGCCCCTCTTCTTTATCATCTTACTTTGCCTTACAAAATGTGAAAGCTCGTGTTATCTACAGCTGAGAATTCAACTTAAATTGTTTTGAATGTGTAGTGCACAATTGCTCATGCACTTGAGAAGACAAAATATCCAGATTCAGATTTATATTGGAGGAAATTTGAGGATAAATACCACTTTTCATGCCAATTTACTGCTGACCTAATAGCCATGAATAATGCTGATTTTATAATCACCAGTACATACCAGGAGATTGCAGGAACGTAAGTACTGTTTTCGTGATATATGATTTTACTTCATGATTTGTGACAATGTTAATTCTTGTGATCCTTCTTTATACCCTTGTGGGTTTTCAGTTATGCTAATGTTACTCATTTCATTTTCTTAATCTATCTTTTAGGAAAAATACTGTTGGGCAGTATGAGAGCCACACTGGTTTTACTCTTCCTGGACTCTATAGGGTTGTCCATGGCATTGATGTTTTTGATCCCAAGTTCAATATTGTCTCTCCTGGAGCAGATATGTCAATATATTTCCCCTACTCTGAAAAGAAGAAAAGGCTTACAGCCCTGCATGGTTCAATTGAACAGCTATTATTTGATCCTGAACAACCTGATGAATACATGTGAGTCTTTTCTTAATTTGTCAGATTTAAAGGTGACTATTAACAATTAATGAGTATTTTCTCCATAAAGAAGCCGTCAAAAGCATTTCTAACTTTGTATCCAAAAGGGCTCATCTCTTATCTTCATCTCTTATGTGGCAGTGGTACACTGAAAGACAAGTCAAAGCCAATAATATTCTCCATGGCAAGGCTAGACAGAGTAAAAAACATAACTGGATTGGTTGAATGCTTTGGTAAGAACAGCAAATTGAGGGAACTGGTCAACCTTGTCATAGTAGCCGGTTATATCGATGTTAAGAAGTCCAGCGACAGAGAAGAGATAGCAGAAATTGAGAAGATGCATGAGCTCATGAAAACTTATAATTTAAATGGCGACTTTCGTTGGATTGCTGCCCAAACAAATAGGGCACGTAATGGGGAGATGTATCGCTACATAGCAGACACACAAGGTGCTTTCATTCAGGTAATATCTCTTCTCTATTGGATTGATTATTAATCGATTAGGAGGCATTATTTGTAACTACTACTACTACTTTTTTTGTGGCAATGCAGCCTGCTTTCTATGAAGCTTTTGGACTTACAGTTGTGGAGGCCATGACTTGTGGACTCCCTACTTTTGCTACTCTCCATGGCGGTCCTGCTGAGATCATTGAGCATGGTGTATCAGGATTCCACATTGATCCTTATCACCCTGATCAAGCCTCAGAGCTAATACTTGAATTTTTCCTAAAGCGCAAGGAGGACCCTAGCCATTGGCAGAAAATATCTGATGGTGGTCTTCAAAGAATTTATGAAAGGTAGTTAAAACTTTGTTGCTTTTCTTGTGACATACTGAATGAATGCTAAGCCAAAAAAAAATCAACAGGTACACGTGGAAGATTTATTCCGAAAGGCTCATGACCTTGGCGGGAGTTTATAGTTTCTGGAAATACGTTTCCAAATTAGAGAGGCGTGAAACTCGACGATATCTTGAGATGTTCTATATCCTCAAGTTCCGTGATTTGGTGAGTCACATCACATTAGCTTTCTCTTAATTCTTGTGAAAAGGTTTGCTCTATGTCTTCTTATTTGATAGCTCTACAACTCTTTTTTTGCAGGCAAATTCTGTTCCGCTAGCAAAGGATGAAGCAAGTTAAGTAGCTATATAATTTCACCAACGCTTGTCAGCAGACATAATAAGAGTCAGTCATATAGTAATAAAAAAAAAGTCTGCTTCTCGTGTTTGGTTGTTGAATTTAGTGTGTTTGTCTAGGATGAAGACTTGTTTTGTCTATGTTATATTAACTTCGATTATGTAAAAGAAGGCCAGCACTGGTTTGGTTGTTGAATTTGGATGTCTTGTTTTTCCTTACTGATGGGTAAGAATAAAGCATTATGAATCTTGTGGCTAATTGAAAAAAAAAATCCCATACTACATTGTACTATATAATGAGACGGTCTAGCCAAACCCACTGTTGGGTACTTGGGTGTACAGTACCATATTAATTTTGGATAGAAGTATAACTGGCTCCATTTTTCATAAAAAAAAAAAAATTGTTATGTGAGACCAACAACCAATCCAAAGCATCTATCAGGAATCAGGATGATCATATACTGTCAGTGAGACTGAGACTGGAGGAATGTCTTTTCGTCTTAGAGCAGCAGTGCCAACATGTGATACAAGGTAGGCCTAGGCCTGGGCCTAGCCAACTTTTTTGACCCCATCGTCCCCAGATCTTTTTTCTCCATCTCTCCAACTTTCAACGGTCAAAACTCGTTACGCGCAATCCGGTAATAAGACTATAAAATATTACTGTATTACCCAGTGAATCATGACCCTTTCATTATTACTCTGGCAAAGTGCTTGGACGGATAATTTCCAAGTATCAAGGATTAGGCATTCTGTTAATTAAATCGTGCCTCTATCTCGAGTAACTAAATATTCATTCTATTTCTCGCCTATCGATGTAAATTCTCACATTCGCACCCTCAAATTAGATTTTTTACTTTTAAAATTCTTGAATCTTGATAAAATATCACCACCACTGGACAGCTGGACTCTTATACATCCAATAGCAAGAGCAATGAACCAAATAGTACAGTAAAACATAATAAACCTTCTTCCACTCAACAAAGTAAGCATAAGGCCAAGCATCTATTTTGCCTTGAACAATGTGCTTCAAGGTTGGGGGCTCGCGCCATGGCGCTCTTGACTCTCTTACCCACCTTTACCTTGTGCAATTCCAAGGAATTAAAACTACCCAATCCACTCAAACTAGCTACTACTAATATTTTAATTAAAACAAAGATGAACACATGCAAGTTGGAAAGACACAGCACAGCAGTCAGCAGGTCCCTAGAGTTGGCCAGAGGAGTGTGCGAGATAAGCAAGTGCTCCTACAAGTGGTGCGTTAATATAAGTAGCTGGTTCTGATTGCTCATAATCTGACCGTTCATCTGGGAACCCATCATGCACATCCGGCCCTCCAACAACAGCACCCACTAGAATGTTTGGGTTCGGTGATTGTGAGTTCAACACACTAAATCCTGCTGAGCATTGGATCTTCCCAGGGTGAATGCCAACGGACGGAAGCGATGACCCTCTGTGGTGTATCCTTCGCGGGTACCGTGGACCATACCCCACCATATAAGACATCTTCAAGGGGTTGTCCCCTAGCAAGTAATCCACCTGATTCATGAACAATAACAATAAAATCTCAAGATCGCATTTTTACTTTTATAGAACACATAGGCACTGTAGGTAGTAATAACATTTGTTTTTTGTACCTGTTTTTTGGCTATAGCTCTGAGTCTCTTTGGAGTTACTGTGGTACCACCACAGTTCACAACCACATGGGCTTTGGTCAAGTATTTAGCATAAGCTAATAGTATGAAGGAGGTGGAAGTCACATATTGCATGTTGCTATCAGCCATTTTAAATAAAAGACCACCTGCGTAGTAGTTTTTAAAGAACCAGGAACCAAAGGTAGCGATTACGCACAGTTGAGTAAGAAAAAATAAAAGAAAAATAGAAGGAAAAGGAACCTTACCTGGGGTGAATTGGGCAGAAGAGGAGCCAGGGATAATAGAACAGATAAAATTGTCCGCGTGACCCTTGTAGTCATGTAGGGTTTGCACCTTCCGAACAAGAAATTCCTAAAACCAAGGGCACAAATGTGGAGTTAGAAACCATTATTTTTGTTACCATCTCTGCAAAAGACAATCAGAAGAAAAGAGATGGCATTTTAGACCACCTTAGAAAGCAGTATCCTTGCTCCAACATGCTTGTTATCCCATCCAAAGGTATTGTCAGAATCTGCAGCCCCAAGGGTCTGTCCATTAACCTTAATGTAGTTTAGGTACATTGGGTTCTTAGTAGCCTTGTGAAGCCAAGTAGCACCCCACAACAGCTCATCCTGACATATTTCCAAAGCACCATCATTAAGGAAATACTTCTTGCTTTGCTTTGCTTTACTTTATACAGTTCACACATCAAATACGCAGCTTAAAAAATTAGAACTTTACCTGATAGCCAGAGTAAGAACAATAGAAGGGGCAAACAATGGACTTCAAGCCATTGCTGTAGGGTCCCCTATATTTATCAGCAAATTGGAAAACCTATATTTATAAACAAGTATAATAAATTAATATCAGATTTTAAGCATTGGTTGAAATAATGGTTTTCATCTCAAATGAAATGCTTACACGTATAGCCCTCCTAACCAAAGTTTTGGAGTAGGTGGGGTCAGTTTTTTTGAAAACCAGAGAAGCAGCTGCAAGAGCCGCAGCAGTTTCTGCAGCCACATCAGAACCAGGGTTGTTTTTATCTACTTTAAAGACACTCCTTGGGGTATCCATGTCCTCGGGTCTCTCCCAACAAGCGTGGTCCTTCTCAGCATCTCCCACCTGTAAAAACCACCACACCCAATAATAAGAAACACTCTTATATTAACAAGAAAATAACAAAAGAATGAAACTATTAGGAAGAGAAGAGAAGAGTAACCTGAACATAAATGGTGTCTGGATGTGCAGTAGCTTTGAGAAGATAATCTGTGCCCCAACGAATGGCCGCTCTGGCATTCAGCAACTCGCCTTTCATCACCCCACCAAACTCAATAACACTCCATGAAAGCATGGTGGTGGTGAAGGCCATGGGAAACCCAAACTTGACATTGTCTCCAGCATCATAGTACCCTCCAACCAAATCAACCTGCATTGTACATTTAAGCCGAAATAAGAAACGTACAAAAGCCAAAGAACAAAAAAAAAAAATGAGACTTAAGAATGTGGTCACATACATGCATGGCTGAGCCATCAGAGAGAGCAGAGTCTCTCCTCCAAGACATCCTCTGGTTAGAAGGGAGCTTCCCTGACCTCTGGCCCTCAAAGAAGATGATGGATTTGGTGAGAGCATCTCTGTAGTTGTGTGTGGCTGTGGCAGAGTGAGGGTGGTGGAGTGACTGGGAATGACAAGGGAGGAGCAGGGTAGTGGAAAAGACAGAAAGAAGGAAAAAGAGACAAGAAAATAGGGAAAAAGTCATGTTGTAAAATGACCCAACCAACACAAAACTACAACTACAATGCTATCTCTCGCTCCTCCCTCTTGTATCTATTTATAGAAAGCAAAAGCTGCCTGCCTCTGCTTGCTTGCTTGCTAACAATACAACAACAATAGTTAGGTCCACATCCTATAACACCATCAGCATTTTGAATTACTCTTCTTCTAAACTCAAGTGTACTATTAATAAGCAGGTTATCAGATGTCTATTTTAAGAAACTAATGTTCAAGGAAAACCGAAAATAACAGGAACATTAATAAATGGTACAGTAAGTATTTTCAATGTTCTCGTGAACCATCATTATTGGTGGCTGTTTTTCATTAGAAAAAGAAAAGAAAACTATATCTAAAGAATGAATCTTTGTCAATTTGTATATATCTTTCTAACAAAAAAACATTGTAGACATAAACCACGGTCTGGTTTTATTAAACAAATATCATTATTTCTATTTACCACTTAATCTTTGCTTATTCTTGATGATCAACTATTGAATATTATATATACTCGATCTCAAACAAAAAGAGAAAGGAAACAAAGGTGTCATTTAAATTGTGTTGTTTGGGCAATGGATCTAGGCCGAGCGCTGGAGTCCATGTTATGGTTGCGGTTGCCGAGAGAAGTTCTTACCCACAACTCTTGTGAGAAGTGAGAAGTGAGAACATACATTAACATATGAACAAATAAAACAAGAGCACGGTGCTCGAACACGGAAAAACTGTCGGGAAAGGTGATGAACACAGGCATGGATCCTTGATTTGATTCAAGTTCACTAAAAGGTCCAAGAACCATCATATAAAGCCCCATGCATAGATAGATCTGGAACTGCAACTTATATTTGCGGATAAGCTCAATAAATTAAATTTTGGCCATATCATATTTGCGGATATGATATGATCCTTCATAGATAATACCAACCTCAGTCTGCATGAATTGCTGATAAAAGTTGTGCACCACGTCATGGTATTACGCTATTACTGCACTGCTGCTTCATAATGGATTAGAATTCTGATTAAATAAATACTGGGAGTATATGTCTTTAAATATTCAAATATATTAATTAATTAGCTAGTGGATAGATATTTTAGAGTGGTTTATCTTAATCAAATATGACATTTTGATTCAAATTATTTCATTCTTTATTAAATAAATCTAATTAACATATAAAGATTTTATAAAATATAAGAAAAGGTAGATTCTTGCCAGAGCTAGTGTGCAATAAGGACAAAAGATATCATGCGTCTCTCAGGGTCAAAAAGATGTCATGATAAACGCTTCCAGATATTGAATATTTTTAGAATAATAATCTGTTTTTAGAATAACAATTATTTTGTTCTTCATCCCTAAAAATTCCCTTCAAGTGTAAGACACCAAATTATGAAACCATGAGATACTAATCAAAGTGTACTAAGAAACTAGTCATTGTGAAATCCCAATTCTTGATTGGAGGGGATACCAAGGTGATTTCATAGCCACAAAAGACCTATCACAGTGCACAAACATTCCATGAATACCATAATTGCGACTAACACCATTAACCATTTCATAAGATTCCACGTGCTTTGAGCAAAATCCTTTTATGAAAGGAAACAAAAATAATATTTTTTTTCTGTGAACAATGATTAAGGTGTAATGCATGCGAAGCATGATAATTCTAACTCTAATTGCGACTAACACCATATCATAATAAGTATTAAGTACTCGACATACTCAGGTTGGTTGCTGGACACTATTAAATGGGCCTTTTATTTTTTTTAAATAACAATTGCATTATGGACTTTAGAGTCTGGGATACATTCGCCATCTCAAAGCTGACAGAGGCTTTTGGCCCAAGAAAATGTCCCAATCCGGTTACCTTAATTATTTCACAATATTGAAGGTAAAATTTTATTATTTAGGAAAACATCTAATTTTAGAATTAATTTGAAAAAAAAAAAATTAGGTTGAAACTTTAAAATTGAGACAACTAACTTTAAAAAGGAACATTAACATTAACATTTCTGCCTTTTCCACAACAAACATTTTATTAAATAAGGGGATACCAAATTAAAAGAGCATGAAGCTAGGCATGCATGTATTCAACTCAAATCAGAGAAGAAGGGAATGTCGGTGGAGTTAAGCCATTGATTGCCTTGAATGAAATTGCGAACTGTGAACTGGCTTGCCTCAGTGGCGTTCTTAATAACCCTATAACCAGGCCACGTAACTCTAGCACTCGTATTTGAACCGGGACCCTTATTGTTATACTCTCCATAGTAAAGTGTATCCAATGCAAACGTGCCATCCCATTCCAACCACCCAATGGGTTCAATAAGATCCTCCATGTAAGAGTTCAGATAAACGGTCCTCGAGTACAATTTCCAAGGACGACCCAAGTAACTCTTGAACTGAGACTTGACCGGGATCAAATCAGCTGCGGCTGCAACCTTGCAGTTCAGGATGGAAATGCCTGTGTTCTGGTTAGGGTCCTCTCTGCCCTGTGCGGTGAAGAGGTTCTTTTGGTTTTCGTTGGGCTTGCGCGCGTAAAGGTTGCAGTTTTGGAGCACTGCTGCTGCGTTGCCGAAGATGAAGTCAACGGTGCCGTAAATGTCGCAGTCGCGGTAGAATTGACGTAAGGAGTGGACGTAGAGAGTGTCTTGGTAGCCGACGAAGCTGCATTTGTAGAAGGCGGAGAGATCAGCGCCGCTCCTTAGAGCCACGGCTTGGTGTTTGCTGGGCCCAGCTGAGTTCTCGAAGGTTATACCCTTTGCGATGAATCCGTCTCCAACCACAGCTGAAAAGTGAAAACACATAGCATAAAAAGAACTAAAAAATGTTATTTCTCTAAGTTACGTACGTGGAGCAGTTTGGAGTATGAACTCCATCTGTCAGCCAACTAAAAAACAAAAACAGAAAAGATAATGCGAAGCTATTTAATATTTATAGTAAGTCAGCGTTGTCGGCAGCTACCATGAATATAAATGAAATGTATGTATGTGGGCCAAGGTTTCATGTCAAGTCAAGTCGGACGCGGACGCGAGAATATCGTTTGTTTTGCAATTTGTTATCGTTGATTGGATAATATAAAACAAATTTCTTATCCAATAGATCATTAGTTAAATAATATCTGCAGGCTCATGAATCATGATACCTCTTTAGTTAAGTAATCGCAGGGAAAAAACAATGTACTCTGTTAATTGGAAGGCTTGATACATTTTTAATTTCATATCTTTAGCTTAATTAATACTATGTGTTATGCATTAACAGAGCAATGTACTTACGTCTTTCAAAAGTAAGTGCACGTATGGGTAATTTGTAAAAAAGTATGTTAAGATAAAAATAATTCTGCAAAAAATTCTGTAAAAGGATTAAGATTTTTTTTTATTCGTGTTGCACGTAACAATTATAACTTTAAATCAAACATATATTTAAATCGTTTCATAAAAGCTGCCGTATATCTTGGGTCTTCTACTCTATCTTTTTCTTTGGTGGGCCTTGTATGGATCTTGACACGTCTCTACTGGTCTCATTAGTAGGGGAAATTAATTTGAGGTTACGGCTGAAAATTAAGATTTGCTATAAAGTAGATACGGACTCATCATAGATCTGTCTTTAGTGTTCAATCATGACTAAGTATTCTACAACTCACGTTCAAATCTAAGTGGTTTCCTAGGCATGAAAAAAATCTATGCAGTTTGCGTTTTCAAATGGCAATACAATAGGAGTGATTTTTTTCTTGCCATTTAGTCAGACAACTGACATTGGCTCGTGATTCTGATATATAAATATAACTATAATAAGTTACTGCATAGAGGCTAGACAATCAGAAAATTAATGCAGATCTCTTTCTCCTACTTTACTCTATCTAAAAAGCCTTCAGTCCCGGAAGTGGAAGATGCCTCGACCAAACCCAAATAACACGAGCGAATGTCTGTTTTGCTGATAATAATTCTTATAGTTTAAGTAAGTAATGATTATTTGCAACATGAGTACTTGCATGTAGTTCGCTTCACTAAACCTAGGAAATTTAATGTTGCCTTTTCCACAATTATTCAATTTATTAATATCATTATCACTAATCCGTTTATTTTTATTTGGGATTTATGTTTTTAATATATATCAAATTCAACCGTTGTAATAAGCTGAGTAAATTACTAAAAGTAGGTGCAGATTAAGGAAGGGTTGAATTAAACGCACCGACAGTGGCTGATCTGAAAGTGGTCCAGCCATCCACAACATTCCTACTAGCCTTCACAACAGTCTTTCCAATTCCATCTCCCACGAACATCAGATTGATCTTCTTCTTGATTACCTCCACATTCTCGAAGTATGCCCCGGCTTTTATGTGTATCACAAATCTACACCCACACAAAATTTAATTACCACATACAACATCCTCATACTTTTTTGTATCTTACTGTGTTGTATTGTTAGCATGACAAAAAATGGTCCCAATTATGTGATGATGGATGGATAAGGAGAAAGATATATACTTGCCTAGTTGCGCTGGAGTTTGGAGCCGCGGTCACTGCTTCTCCAATGGTGGTGAAGTTGCCAGTGCCATCTTTGGCCACAACAAGATTGAACTTGGTTTCATTCACAGCAGCCTGAAGCAATTTTCTATCCTTGGGAGATACCCATGTTGGAAACCCGTTTTTCACTTCACCGTATTCGGGGAAAACCTCGTTCTTGAACGGTTTCTTCCCTCCTTGGGGCATTTTCTTCAGCATGGCGAGCGAGTTACTAATGTGATGCGAAATCTCCAAAAGCCCCTCCTCAATCCTGTCCCTCACGTGTCCCTTACTGTACGCGAAGCCATCGAGACACGTGTACAAGTTAGTCATGGCGGCGCTGAGCAGAGTCTGCGATTCGTGGTAACGCTTCGACCCTACCGTGCTCTGCGAGAGATCCGTGATGGTGGTGTTGAGCTCCACGATGGTGTTGTCGAAGAGATTGATGCAGTCCTCGAGGGCTATCTGTTCGAGTTTGTTAAGTTTGGGGAGCTTCTTTCGGAGGCTGCTGGTGTTGGAGGACGACAATGTGACCTCGTATATGGTGTGGTTCACGACAGAACATATCATCTGTGGAACAGTTTTTGAGGTAAGATCTGGGAAGGAGGAAAGGGTGGAGACGCAGAGGTCGGGGTAGAGTGTTCCTTTGCATGTGGAGTTTGCGACTTGGAAATGGAGGGTTCTTGTTGCTTTTGCGGTGGTGATGCTGAAATGGGTTACTGAAGAAAGGAGTAGAACAAAAAGCGCAGAGAGAATGGAATTGGAGGTGGGTACGTGATTATACATGGTGCAGAGAAAGAAGAAGAAGACAGTGTGAACTGTGAAGTGAAGTGGGGGTGATAGGAATGATGTGGATAAATAGGGTGCTTGCTTGCTGCTGGGATAAATGAATTAGTGTGGACTTTTCTTCAGATCTCACTCTTGCACTGTGTGTCGCACTCACAGAATCACAATCAAATTGTTGTATTTTTTTTTTCTCTTCTCAACAAAACTGTCACAAAAACGAGAACGTGTAACGGGTTTGTGTCCATAGATAATAATATGTTTGTAAATTTGTTTTACAAATAAATTTTGGGCTTTACCTATGAATTCTGTCGGTCAAAATTTCCTAAGGGTTAAATAACAACTAAAATGGACCAAACACATAAGAAAGTTAGTTACAAACCACAAATAAGTCACCATCAGCATCTAACATTGGTCGGGCACACGAGACGTTTGCAAAAAATACGTGAATGTATCTGGAGTGTCTTTTCAAGTGTGCTTTTGATTTGACATTACAACTAATTAAACTTAGATTCTTAACCTAACTAATAATTTATTTATTTTTTTTTATGTGATTTTGTTCTATAAATATCCAGGGAAAATCAATGTTGGTGGCATTTGGCCGTATGCATCTATACTCAGGTTTAGCGTCTCACGTTGAAGGGATTCCTATTTTCTTTTCTTGTGGCATGAAACACTACCCCAACATTTAAGACGCTGCCTCCTTTTTTAAAGTGTTTTGTTTCTAATTATTATTAGCTTTGAATATTTAGTTCAACAACGTACTGTTATTCATTTGATAAATGATGAAGGTCATATGAATCTCCAAATACTTTTAAGTGATTATAAAAACAGAGTATAAGATATACCCAAAGGCTATACATCATACAACATAGAAGTTCAGGTTACCTTCAAAAAGAAAGAAGTTAACAGATCGGCGGTTGTCATATTTAACACGAGTGTAAATATTTAATAACCACTGAACACTATAGGCTATAGCTTATACTTACATATATATTCATAGCCCAAACGCTGCATCAACATCATACAATCGAAATATTCTTCAAGCCAGCACCATGGTGCAATTGCATCATACCAAAATACAGGGCAGTTGTGTTCGATATATATTCAACAATATTGTTGGTGCATTTGAAGTTTAGATTGATCTCTATTAGGTATTGGTTGCTAATAATTATTGAGCCAAACATCGGCGAATATTAATAACCGCTCGTTCTATCAGAGTACATTTTTCGTTCATTTGCCTCAACCTTAGTTATCCTTTTCAATAACTAATATCTGCTTCTCATATCGAGTTTATGATGTCGATCTATGGTTGTTCTTTATTAAGGGAATTTTTAGCTAGCTAAAGGATCTTTCTGTTTACTTTCTTTGATTGACTTTCACATCATATAATTGATACTGAATCCTAATTAATAACATCAGTTGTCACATGTGGGCTCAGGACAAATTAATCTGATCCCACTCGGTGGCCATAACTTTCCCATGTTCTAAAAGGACAAGCACATGCATATATATATATATGAAATTCAATATTTTCTTACGGACTCGTGGGTCGTCTGTGTGTGGGATCAGGAAAACCCACGCGTCATAAACGTCAAATGCATCGAGGCATTAACTTTAAGGGATAAAATTATAAGTTTTTATCACAGAACGATTTTCCGTTTTGGTATCCGTAGCATCTTGAACATTGATTACATGCCCTTGCCTTGACGTAATCTTCTTATAACATATTCTAGTACAGTTTTACTCTATAATCTAATAACAGATTACATTTTATATGATTTATTAAAATAATTTTCATATCATTACTAATTAAACCTATTTGAACTTATTAGACTAGTACTGATTCTCTACAAAACGGCATGTGGGTGTATTATTTTTAGCTAGTGTAATGAAATACTGTTACTGAAAATGTGACGTGCATGTCATACTAATACTGTTACCATCAAATATAACATCTAGTGGACTGTCGTAGACATGTGTTAGAATGGTTTGAATAGGCACCACCGGCTTAGAAAATTATAAGCATGCATATATATATGTACAGGCTGGATTCTGACTTCTTTCAGCTAAGCAATTCCTTTGTTAAGTTGGAAGTGTTTTCGACACTTATACTATTACCACTAGTGCTATTGATAACTCTATTACTTGCTTCCAAGCATGCCATCATCATCGATCGTGACTTTGTATTATATATATTGGTGGTCCAAATCTAATTAAGCTGCCAATAAGATTCCATGTATGCATGCAGAATTTAGTCTATGTATAAGGCTTTTTTTTATGAATTGAAATCACCTCCTCATTTTTTTGTGTTTTGTGACGCACCAATAATAAAAAAAAATTATTTCTTATATTTTTTATACATTCTAAAAAATACCTTTAATTTATATGAGATGTTAGATTGTATGTCGTAAAATGAGACACAAGATGTAACAGGTAATTTTAATCCTATATATATAAAAATAATATTTCTATTCTACTTATTTGAACATATTTTCGTAATATTTTGTCCTTCCTGACTATAGCGTCAAGCACACAGCATAAAGAACAAACGCGTCATTGTCCCAGGTGTAAATTAATTAAACAAATTAATAAGGGAAAGAAGCAGATGAAAGAAATATATATATTAACATACGAAAATAAAACGTGTTCATGTTGGCTGTTAGGCATTATTTAAACCCCAGTGGCAGAACTGTTCATATACGTGAACATTGAGCATGTAAATTGAATTGAGTTGTCGACAGAGTATATTATTATTGTATCGTGCGCGCTGTAACCTCTTTTTACTTAATTTTGTTAAGGTAAACTCTACGTACACTTTGAATCTCTTGAACGCGTTGGGTATACAATATTTGCAAAGAAGCTTCGCTTCCAACTTGGTGAAGAGCTATTTAATCTCTAACTATAGTTTTTTAGCATATGCACTTGACTGGGATGCATATATAGCGCAAGACCTTCCTCAATCCTCATACTTTCATACACAAAGACAAGTTTAATTTAGCTTATTTTTTAAACCATTATTACTACGAAAATAAAGGGTCAAGTAGAATGTGTCTTAAACTATGCAAAATTTGTAACAAGTTGAGCACTTTTTTTTAACAAGTTGAAAGATAATTGCCGCGGGCATAAATTACGCCTTGCTGGCTTTTGCTTATTTGATCTTTGTGATGACTATTTCAACATCTGAGCTATATTAATACACTTTCGAGAACATGAGACAATAAGTTCATCCTTAAAGGTGCCGAAAATATGGAAAAGAGACTAGAAAAAGAAGTACCTGTCTTAACTGAGGTAGGCAATCCACGAAACTAGAGCTCAATCACGTCTGGTCTACCCATTGAATGCATTATCAAAATCCACTCAGATAATCAAATATTGCCGCTCATTCTTTTCGTTTTTTTTTTTAAACTCTCATCATGTACTTAAAAGTGTTTAAGTTACTAGCCAAACCACTTGTGCCATTCCTTGTGTTTAACATGAACTATGTGAACACTCTAAATTTGTATATACACACACAACTATTAAATTCAATAATTATGATTAGCACGTCGTTGCGGCCATTTAGTATACCCACATTGCGAATTTTATCATACTTTGACGACGAAACAATACAATGATCTAATATCTTGGTCAAATAAATGATGGTTACGCGACTTATTTTTTGTGTTAACGTGTCTTATGATTGCTGGGAACCAACCTCGAACAGTTGACATTTGACAAACTAAAATAATACTCGATGTTATCAGATATAAGCAAGCGAACCAACATTTCTTTTAGTAATATATCAATTTGATCTTTAAAACTCTCACTGTCACTTAATTTGATTTGAGTAAAAATAAATAAATTAAGTCTATAAAAATCAATAATTAGTTTGGCCATTAATTAAAGTCGACACCACATGAGCCAATTCGGTCTTCCAAGTTATACAACAGAACTCTTTAACTTTTGATAATAATAAGTCAATTTACTCACTCTTATTCACATTTAATTATGGATCATATTGATTGATGCATACCAACTTGGAGTATAAATGGACTAAATTTACCATTTTAATTTCATGATGCATGTTACAATGGTGAATATTCTACTCAACAACTTGGCAAATATATTTCATAATGACGGCGAGTACGTAGTAAGTTGACTATGCTCAAGGTAGCCACATCAACATCAAGTAGGAAAATGGAAATTCATCCTAGTTAGCTAGTTGACATTTTTAATACGTGTGATGCCTTCATATTCTAAGTTCGGATTACGATGTACATATATATGACCTACCAATTTAAAATGTCATATTGATCTTCGTCTTATGCCTATATAAGAGGCAACGAAAAACATAAACCTCATTCTCATACATCCATTCTTTCAAAAAAGCAATGGCTTTAAAGAACATGTCCAGAGTTTTTCTTGCTCTCTGTGTTTCCCTTGTGCTGTCCTTCTTGGCACCGATTTCCATAGCTGCTAACAACCGTGCAGTGGTTCCACCAGGAACCATTTGCAAGTCCACAGTAAACTCTTCCTTCTGCAAAACTGTGCTTGCTAATCAAAATGGCACCATCGTTGACTACGGTCGATTTTCTGTCCGAGAGTCACTGTCCCAGTCCCGCAAATTCTTAACCTCAGTAAACTCACTTCTTCAAGACAGATCCTCTCTGTCTCTCCCCACAATCCGCGCCCTCGAAGATTGTCAATTCCTCGCTGAGCTAGCCTTCGAATACTTATCAGACGCACTTGACGCCGTTGATAAAGCAAGCGATGTTCTTCCCACCGCTCAAGCCGAAGACCAGCTAACCCAGCTCAGCGCCGTTTTGACATGCGAAGAAACTTGTTTGGAAGGGTTGCAGATCACAGATCATGATCAAAGAGTGAAGACTGATCTAATCTCATCACTCTCTGACGATAAGAAGCTTCACAGTGTTTCCCTCGACTTGTTCACCAAAGGTTGGGTGCCCGAGAAGAAAATCATAACATCATGGCAAAACAATGGGAGAAATTTGGAGTTCAGCAATGGTCGTTTAACATTGAAGATGTCAGACCACGTACGTGCCATTTACGATTCCGCTAGAGGTCATCGGCACGGGAGAAAGCTACTCCAAGATAGCAGCGGAGGAGGAAGTGTGGTTGTAAGAGACATTGTGGTTGTTAGCCAGGATGGAAGCTGGAACTTCACCACTATCAACGCTGCTATATCAGCTGCCCCAAATAACACAGTTGCCAGTGGTGGCTACTTTCTCATTTTGGTCACTGAAGGTGTGTATCAAGAATATATATCCATAGCCAAAAACAAAAAGTACTTGATGATGATTGGAGATGGGATCAATCAAACCATTATCACCGGTAATCACAGTGTTTTCGACAACTTCACTACATTCGACTCAGCAACCTTTGGTGAGCAAATTAATTAAACCAGCTAGCACATATATATCTTTCTAACACGTGTTTTAATTCAACTATTTGGAGAGCAACATCTTCTTACTTGTAATTTCTTGTGCACTTGTAGCTGTGGTTGCACCAGGGTTCGTAGCGATTGACATAACATTCCGAAACACTGCTGGGCCAAGCAAGCACCAAGCAGTTGCAGTGAGAAACGGAGCTGATATGTCCACGTTCTACAGCTGCAGCTTTGAGGGTTATCAAGACACATTGTACACGCATTCTCTTAGACAGTTTTACCGCGAATGTGATATCTATGGCACTGTTGACTTCATATTTGGAAATGCTGCTGTTGTTTTCCAAACATGTAATCTGTATCCTCGCCTTCCCATGAGTGGACAATTTAATGCAATAACTGCACAAGGAAGAACGGACCCAAATCAAAACACAGGCACTTCCATACATAACACCACTATAAAAGCTGCTGCTGATTTGGCTCCTTCTGTTGGTACCGTGAAAACGTACCTTGGGAGACCATGGAAAGAGTACTCAAGAACGGTTTATATGCAGTCTTTCATGGATAGTTTCATAAATCCTGCTGGTTGGCATGATTGGAGTGGGGATTTTGCCCTAAGCACCTTGTACTATGCAGAGTATAATAACACGGGAAGTGGTTCAAACACCACACAACGAGTGACGTGGGCTGGTTATCATGTTATCAATGCTACTGATGCGGCTAATTTTACTGTGTCTAACTTCTTGGACGGAGGTAGTTGGCTGAATCAAACTGAAGTTCCATATACGCCTGGATTGATATAGTCAAAAGTTACAAGCTAGCTAGTATTACGTATAATAAGAGCAAAGTTGCTTAACAATTCTTTTAAATAATGCACTGCTACCTCTCTATTGTAAGATTGTGATTCACTCATTCTGAGTAATATTCACACCAATTAATATCTCTGCCTTTTTAGTTTTCAAATACACGCTGCATTAGTGACTTTCGGTTACTTACAAAATACAAATCACCAGCAGCAATATTGGACGTGTGTCGCCTGAGGTTAACATGCATGGGTTGCTTTAAATTCGTCATATATATATCTGTAGGCTTTTTAATTATTAGTTTAATAAAGATAAAATATTTTATAAATTTAACTCAGTTTTACAATCTCATTTTACAAATCTCCCATTATATATGTTTTTTTTTATATATTGACAAAATTTTACAATATAATAATAATAATAATAATAATAATAATAAATAAATAAATAATCTATATAAAGAGAGAAAAAATTAACTAAGTATTACAAATTTTTACAATACATATTTTTTTTTCAGTTGTGTGACTTGCAAATATTTTTTCAGTTGTGTTGATATCAATCCATTAAAAAATTCAAAATTAATATCTTTTAAAATTACCTGCTCCAATATATAAAGCTTGTGTTAGGCATTTTCAAAATATTAAAGTTTATTTTTTCCTAATGCATGCAAATTAACTCTATAATTGCTTAATTGTTTGTTTAAATCTTAAATGTTGAACTCTATAATTGCTTAATTTTTTTATGGGGTAATTCCACTAACCTCCTTCGCTGTTAGAGTTAATTACATTTGCACCCTTTTTAATTATAAATTAGCTTATCACTAACACGACACTTATATTTATAGTATTATTTTTAAGGGAACTAGAGGTGTGTGGTCGATCTGTTGCAGTAAAAAAAACAAAGGGGCGTAACCTGTACATAAAAATAAGATATAATATTCTGTTAAAACAATTGTTGTCAACATTATGCATATAAGGATAACTTATAAAGTGAGAGAAGTGTAATTTTTCAATGAAGAAGGGTGTAAGTGTAATTAGGACTAATTCACTTGTCTTTAATCCTTTAATTCATTTTAATCTTCATCTTAGAACATTTTTATTGGGAGTTCTTTACAATGATTTTTTTTATGTGTTTTGAAGAGTTCTTATAAAAACTAATACTAAAGTGTAATGAAGGTTCTCCACCAATAAATACTATTATTATTGTGGAAGAATTTCTAAAAACAGATCTTAAATTAAAAAAAACAAAAAAAAATATAAGCTAACCAATCATGAAAAGAGAAAATAAAAATAAATTATAGGGGATCTTAAAACTAATTTTTAGAACTTGAATCTGGATTTTATGGATAAAGAAAATTTTGTTTAAGAGTTATTTAAATTCATGTATCACAAAAAAAAAATACATTTAAACATGATAATAACTCAAATTATATATCACTACACTAAGGATTTTCTTCTTCATTAAAAGCTAAAAATAAGATATTTTTTTAAAAAACAAAAGAAGAAGACAAAATACTATATATCTATAAGATTTGTTTATACCAATCCAATTCTTGGACGGCAATTGATCGCGTTCTTCAGCATATGACCTATTATGTGTGTAATCAATGTACATGGACAAACTATATACGTGCAGCGGCATTGGTTGGTAGACGCGTGTTAGGATATAAACCAACAAAGAACTATAAATTATATTTGGGGTATTATTATATTTGAATCTAATATAATGTGAAAATATTTTAGAAATTCCACTTAATTTAATTATATTATCAGGTTATAACATAGTATATATTTAGCTATGCAGCACGGGGAGAAATATCTGACTACACACATTCCTAAACTCCCAATCATATATTATTTTGTTCAACATTCTAACACTCACCAAAAGTTTGACTTTCAATCATATATAATTACAAGACAATATTACTTCCGGTCCTTACTCAAAACAACACTGAAATGTAATTTATTTTAAACTATATATAGGTGTTACTTATAATAAGAAGTACAATGTTTAACAATCTTTTCAAATCATAATTCATGTTCGTTTAGTTAATCTTATTCTTTTGTGTTCCTTTGTCTTGTGATTGCTGGGAACCTACCCCACCGTTGACGAGATTAAAACCATTTCCAAATGCATTATAAGATAAGTCACGTACCAAAAACATCCTGCTAGCAATTTAAACAAATAAAAATAATATTCCTATGAATATTTTGCATACATGAACGATAGGTAAACTTAATGAATGTTCATCCTAAATTCTAAATCAAATATTTAATTATATAGCGGTTCAATATTGGGAAGCTGTTAAATACGTTAATGGTAGCCACGTACGGCATCAACATCAACATCAAGAATTCCTTTAAGTTGACTTCCTATAAGCGATGCATTAAGCATTACCAACCACAATAACTCTAATCATTTTAATGAGACAAAATTAATCATCACCCAGCACCTATATAAGAAGCCCGATTATCAATGCATCGATCACACCTTCCATCTTATCTTCAAGCTACTACAAACAACTCTTAATTGTTATGGCTTTCAACAACTTGTTCGTTCTTACGCTCTGTGTTTCTCTTGTGCTATCCTTCTTGACATCAATTACCATAGCTGATAATAACCACCATGCACCCGTTCCACCAGAAACCATATGCTACACAACCTTAAACCCTTCTTACTGCAAACTCGTGCTTGAAAATCAAAATGGTAGCATATATGACTATTGCCGCATTTCTGTTAGAAATTCCTTGTCTCAGTCTCGTAAGTTCTTGAACACCATGTATTCATATCTTCAAAACCCCTCGTCTTTCTCCCAACCCACACTTCGTGCCCTTCAAGATTGTCAGTTCCTTGCTGAACTAAACTTTGAATACTTATCAACAACACATGACACTATTGTTAAAGCCAGCGATGTTGTTCTTCCCACCTCTCAAGCAGACGATGTTCACACACTGCTTAGTGCTGTTTTGACAAATCAACAAACTTGTTTAGAAGGACTACAGACTTCAGCTTCGGATCCAAGAGTGAAGAACGATCTTTCTTCCCAACTCTCGGAAAATTCAAAGCTTGACAGTGTCTCGCTTTATTTGTTCACCAAGGCTTGGGATTCTGAGAACAAATTAATGTCAACATCATGGCAGCAACACCAGAATGATCATCGTTTACCTTTGAAGATGTCAAACAAAGTACGTGCCATTTATGATTCCGCCAAAGGCCGGGGGAGAAAATTACTTCAAACAATGGATGATGATGATGATGAAAGCGTGGTGGTGAGTGATATTGCGGTGGTTAGTAAGGATGGAAGCGGAAACTTTACCACTATCAATGATGCCATAGCTGCTGCACCAAATAACACAGCTGCTACCGATGGCTACTTCATTATTTTGATCGCTGAAGGTGTATATCAAGAGTATGTATCTATAGCCAAAAACAAGAAGTTTCTGATGCTAATTGGAGAAGGAATCAATCGGACAATCATCACTGGCGATCACAACGTTGTTGATGGCTTTACAACATTTAACTCTGCCACATTTGGTATAAGCATATATAATATCTCGATGAATTAATAAATTTTGCTAGTGCATGCCCTTTTGGCATGAACATGAATAAGTTTGTTGGTGATTTGCAGCTGTGGTGGCACAAGGATTCGTAGCAATGAACATAACATTCCGCAACACTGCTGGGCCAAGCAAGCACCAAGCAGTTGCAGTAAGAAATGGAGCGGACATGTCCACATTCTACCGCTGTAGCTTTGAAGGGTACCAAGACACTCTATACACGCATTCTCTGAGGCAGTTTTACCGCGAATGTGACATATATGGCACAGTCGACTTCATATTTGGAAATGCAGCTGCTGTTCTGCAAAAATGCAACATGTATCCCCGCCTTCCAATGACTGGACAATTCAATGCCATCACAGCGCAAGGTCGAACTGATCCAAATCAAAACACTGGAATTTCGATACAAAATGCGACCATTAAAGCAGCACAGGATCTGGCTCCAGTGGTTGCTACTGTGGAAACATATCTTGGGAGGCCATGGAAGGAGTATTCAAGGACGGTTTACATGCAGTCTTTCATGGATAGTTTGATAGCTCCTGCTGGTTGGCGTGAATGGAATGGTAATTTTGCACTCAGCACTTTGTACTATGCAGAGTATGATAACACAGGTCCTGGTTCAAATACTGGCAACCGAGTCAACTGGCCTGGCTATCATGTTATTGATGCTACTGATGCAGCTAATTTTACTGTGTCTAACTTCTTGGATGGGGATGCTTGGCTGCCTCAAACTACCGTTCCATATTAGACATCTTTGTAATATTTATTAAGTGGATACGTTAATGTGTTGTTCCTTATCATCTATATAGCCACATAAATGTGGAGGATCTGGTCAAGAATGAGTGAATTTGTCAAATCTGTTTCTAACCGGAATAAATTGTTAATTGCACATTGCACTTTTTTTTTTTTTTGTAACTACATCCATATATAACCGCGCTTATTCCACGGTAGATGATGGAGTGACTCAATTTGGCATTTTTGCAGATTGGGCCGATATGAGATAAGTTTTCCTCTTGCTGGGCTCACCCAATGTTGGGATTCTGCAGCTCAAATGCCTTAGTTAGGTCTTTTGGGATAGCGTTTATATTTCTATATCTTTTAGTTATCAATAAAATAGTTTATTTATATTTTCTATCATAAAGATTTTAAGGAAAGAGAACGTGTAATAATTTTCAAAATAGAGAAAATTCTCTGAATTCATATAACATTTGTAAAATGATAAACATATATTTTCTTTATTTTGAAAAATGAACAAGATTGTCTTAATTAAAGATATCTATGGTGTATAAAAATAAAAAAGACAAACGGAAATTTAAGCTTATAATTAACTTATCAAATGTGAAATATTTTCTTATTCTTCTCAAAGTTAGTTTTTTATTTTTTAAATATTAAATATAATATATATATATATATATATATATATATTAAATGAATGTATATATTTTATAAATATTTTTTAAAGTCCCTTTTATATATTTGATACAAGCAAATTGATTGAGTTTTTCAACTACTGTACACATAAATAATTTTATAATGACTGATTTTGACTTCTTCTTTTTTAAATCATAATTCATAAAAGCGACAAAACCTAGCATAAAAAAAGAATAAGAATAATTAGCACTTTGAGGATGTGCTGGAACTTCACAGATACGGTGACGGGTCCCTTACGGTCTAAAAGTAGTAGAAAACCCATATCTAGATGAAGAAACATATATACGACATTTTTGTTATAGTAAAAAACATACCTATAAATATAAATTATTAAAAAGAAAGTAAAAGGGAGTTTAGCAATAAAAAAAAATCCATTAAACATAATTTATCTTGATAACTTAGTTCTTTTAAACATGCAATATAATTTGATATTTTTATGATGTTGATAATTAAAAAAAAAAAGAGTAGCACATGAATTTAATTATTAATTAGTTTCCGCGTTGCATTATTCGAAAGGCAAATTAAGGTTACACCAGGGGCAGGGGGTGTCTATTTTTTCAAACAAGTATGTATGTATCATGTATGTAGGTAGTTCCTTAATTCCTGTAGTGAATCCTTAACCGCTCGACTTTGGAGTCTTCTTCTCTGACCTACTCATAGTTATTGATCCCCAGCCAGCTCGCTGAATTTGGCAGATATTGTTTACTGATCAAGAATTTCAGCAACGTGTGGGCCATTCACCGCCATAAAGATCGATTAGTAGATATATATTAATATATCTACGTAGATCAAGACTAGAGTTTACGCGTTAGATCGACCTCAAGGTCAAAAGTACACACACTCACTCTTCGGATCTAACTTTCCAAGTGAGTCGTGACCTAGCTAGCTAACTGCACATAACCACATTACAATTGGCGCCCCGTATAAACAAAACTAAATATTGAAGCCAAGTCTACGCTAGCTCTCTGATTATTATGTCTTTTTTTGTCAAATATTTGCTCAAATTAACTAAACATATATGCATACAGTCCTCTTTTACTAATTTCTATATTCATTTGCTTAACTATGATTAGAGTTTGATGCTCAAAATTATTTAATTAGTTCGCAGAATCGGCAGACGGCAGTTATGACTTTGTATCTCTCATTTCAATCAAATTTAGATTTCCCTTTTCATCTGTCCATTATTCTTCTTTTCTCCTGTCTGCCATGTTTCTACTATTTCAAACAGTTAGGCATCAATGGGAACTAAGGCAATTAATTCTCTTTTACCAAACGTTTTCCTCGGGTTTTCAGCCCTATATTTTTTTGTTCTAATTAAGTATCCGCTGGCTTCCACTTTTCTTTTCAACACTACACAATCCCTTAATTTACATAGTTTACTAGATTATGACAGGATTCTATAGGCATAACTAATTCAAAAACTACTTAAGCAAAAACTTGCACCAATTTTTCTAACATATATATACAGAGAAATTAAGAGAGAGAGATTTGAATCTACTAGAGTTATCCTAATAATAGGGATCGATTTAGATAAATTACATAAAATTCTAGGTTGAAACTTAATTATCATTATATGAAAAGAAATATATGCCCATTTTAATATAAATTCTAGAACAACTAATCATTCAACAAGAGAGGAATAGTTAATATCTATATATGAGAAAAGATAAACAGTGCGAAAATATCAGACATGAATAAGATTGAATATGACATGTAAATATTTTATTGGAAAAGAAACCTTTACCTCATTAATTCTTCCTTTATTGTTTATGCAGTCATAATTTCGAAATGTTATTTTTTGAGCTGACTGTTTTTTGTACATAATATAGAAACTCTATCTGTATATATATACTATATTATTCTTATTATAACACATTTTTCATTGTTTGAGCGAAGAATAGTAAAAACACTTTGTTTAACATAATTTGTAATTCTTTAAAAAAAACAATATTTGATTATATTTTCTATGATTAAGTAAACTTTACATTAAATAATATTAAATAGACAATACGATTAAATTATTTAATGCGAGAGATATCAAACTCACCATTTAATTGTAAAATATTACTTGGTGTAAAAAAAAAGTTAATTATTACTATAAAATAAAAATAAAAAGTGTGGTCTTATGTAGTTATCATTTGTATAAACTGTTAATTTTCCTTTATTCATTTTAGTGAATTGCATGTGTCACTGACGTTTATAATCATATTCATTGAAATAGAACAAGACAAAGGATTTGGTAGTGCCCCCAATTAATTAAATCTCCACTACCCATACTACGCACATCAGAAATACTACATAAATTTATGAATTCCTAGTGGGAAATCCGGTAGTTACAATTTCCAAGATGCGTGTCTTACGGTAATTCGATGAGTATTATTGGCAAAGTCTACGTCGGTTGACTATTCAATTAATCAAATATTATTAACTCTCTTTACTTTATGTACCCAGCCAACCCTCAGCAGCAACAGTAAAACATGTAAACAAATAATTAAACCCATAATCAGAGGTCTCTCTCAGCCTATAAATTGATTCTGACGAACCAAGATTTCAAACCATTAACACTCAACCAACACAATTATTTGTTTCTCTGCCAAACTAACCAACATGGCTTCGAAGCTTTGTTTCTCCATATTTCTCATTCTCTTTCCATTATTTGCTTCCTCAGACAGTACTGCTCCAAATCCCAACACTCCCGTCTCCCCCGGAACCGCATGCAAATCCACCCCAGACCCATCGTATTGCAAATCCGTTCTCCCACCCCAAAACGGCAACGTTTACGACTATGGTCGAATCTCGGTGAAAAAGTCAGTCTCACAAGCCCGCAAGTTCCTGAACCTAGTTGATAAATACCTCCAACGTCGCTCTTCTCTTTCCACCACCGCTATCCGTGCACTTCAAGATTGCCGCACTCTCGGAGAACTCAACTTGGATTTTCTCTCTAGCTCCTTCCAAACAGTGAACAAGACAACAAGGTTTCTTCCTAGTTTTCAAGCCGACGATATTCAAACCCTACTCAGCGCCATTTTAACCAACCAGCAAACATGCTTGGACGGTCTCAAAGACACTGCTTCAGCATGGAGCGTGCGAAACGGTCTCACTATCCCACTCTCCAACGACACCAAACTCTACAGCGTCTCACTCGCTCTCTTCACCAAGGGTTGGGTCCCCAGAACCAAAGTCAGCGCAATGCACCCAACCAAGAAACAACTCGGATTCAAAAACGGCCGTTTGCCGCTTAAGATGTCGAGCAGAACCCGCGCGATCTACGAGTCCGTGAGTAGGAGGAAGCTCCTTCAGGCCACGGTGTCGGTGGGTGACGAGGTTGTGGTGAGGGATATTGTGACGGTGAGCCAAGATGGAAGCGGAAACTTCACCACTATCAATGATGCAATTGCGGCGGCTCCTAACAAATCTGTCTCTACTGATGGCTACTTCCTTATCTATGTCACTGCCGGTGTGTACGAGGAAAATGTGTCCATTGATAAGAAGAAGACGTACTTGATGATGGTTGGGGATGGTATCAACAAGACAATTATCACAAGCAATCGTAGCGTCGTCGATGGCTGGACAACCTTCAGCTCCGCCACATTTGGTAACAATAATTAAATTCTTAATTACTTACTATATATGGTTATGATTTGAGTAATTAATAAAGAATACACTCTTTAAAAAAAATAACTAACCTATTATTAATTAAAACATATCTACGAATTTTTGTGTTTTTCATGTATACCATAAGTCCATAACCAATTTGCTTCCTTGTTAGAAACTTCTTTGCCGTAAACATTGACCTAGAATTCGAAAAAGTCACACATGCGAGGGGGGAAAACAGCTAGCTAAGAATTTGAAAGTCTTACTCTTTATAATCACACGTTACATCTTAACAGAACGATAGGAATTATATATGAAATTAAGGAAACAAGAAACAGAGATATATATCGAGTAATTTTAATACTTGCATGGCTGATAAAAAAAAACAAAAATTGTTGCAGTTGTGGTTGGGCAAGGATTTGTGGGTGTGAATATGACCATCCGAAACACCGCCGGGGCCGTGAAGCACCAAGCAGTTGCACTTCGAAGCGGAGCAGATTTGTCGACGTTTTACAGTTGCAGCTTCGAGGGGTACCAAGACACGTTATACGTACACTCCCTGAGACAATTCTACAGCGAATGCGACATCTACGGCACGGTAGATTTCATCTTCGGAAACGCCAAGGTTGTCTTCCAAAACTGCAACATGTATCCTCGTCTCCCCATGAGTGGTCAATTCAACGCGATCACTGCACAAGGAAGAACAGACCCGAACCAAGACACGGGCATTTCAATCCACAACTGCACCGTTAGAGCAGCCGATGATTTGGCTGCGAGCAACGGCACCGTTGCAACGTATTTGGGAAGGCCGTGGAAGGAGTATTCTAGAACGGTTTATATGCAAACTTCTATGGATAGTGTGATCAACGCTAAGGGGTGGCGTGAATGGGACGCTGATTTTGCTTTAAGCACTTTGTATTACGCTGAGTATAGCAACACTGGGCCAGGGTCTGCCACCGACAATAGAGTGACGTGGCCTGGTTATCATGTTATTAATGCCACCGATGCAGCTAACTTTACGGTGTCCAATTTTTTGCTTGGAGATGATTGGTTGCCCCAGACAGGAGTCACTTATACCAATAACTTGGTATAGTAAGTTGCACCAAGAAGACAATGAAGATCTACTAGCTAGATTCACAAATTCAATTTACTTATTTATTTGTTCTTTTCCGTTTGGTATTTTTTTGTATCCTTGAATACACTAATTAATACCTTAGCTACCTCTACCAAATGTTCAAACTTCAAAGCACATTGTTAATTGGTTCATTGAAAATTATTGTGATTTACTGTAGTTATAAAGAAAATTAATTAATATTGCAATTATCTAGTGTATGTTTGTATTATTTTTAGTTTTAACAATCAGCCGCTGATTTTGACTTTTAATTTTGATCCAGCTTACCGGAGGAAGAAGTATAATTTTCACTTCATATTTTTGTAATAATTTATACGGTAAGCAGATGAAAAGGTAAAATAAATATAATAATAATAATAATATGATATATGATGAAAATATTATAAAAAATGTATATTATTATGTCAAAGAAAAGAAGCATATAATCGTACTACCAAAATTAAAGGGGAAGATATCCTTCTTTCGTTCTTTCGTTACCGCGTGGACGATTTCTTTTGACCAACAACAGGTGACAAGATGTTTTTAGATGATTTTTTTTATAAATAAAAAATTATTTTATTGATTTTCTTGTTCAAATAACATATCTATTTACCATTGCAGTGATTAAAGTTACATATATCTATGTTGTGCAATAAGTAAATGTACCAAAGTATCATCTCATGTGGTTTGGGACATATGATGTGATTGTTTGTTTAATGATGGGGAGTGGGTTTGTTGAGGAGCTTGCTGATGGAAATGGCAATGTTGCAGAGTTTGCGGAACTCAGCACTCTTGACGGAGAGAACGTCGTCGTCACCGGGAATGGAAGCGTCGCAGGTGTCGATGGCGGCGACGGCGGCCCTGAGCCAAATCTGGGCGTCAGTGTCGGAATCGACCATCAAGGAGGCGATGGTGTCCTCCAGCTGGCTCTCGGCATCCAAGATTGTCTCCTTGCAATCAGCCAGACCTTGCTGAATGTCAGGGTCAAGGTTGTCGTCATCGATCAACATCTTGACGTCGGAGAGGATGGCGGAGGCGTTATTTGCAGCAACCCTAAGGGCAATCACTGCCAAGTCTCTCAGGTTTGCGTCGGAGCTGAGTGGGTCCGATGAGAGAACCCCAAGGCAGAGATCTTTGTTTGTAGCGGCATTACATACCTTGTTTATTAGGCTCTTTCCTTTCATATCCACTACTTCCAGTGCGTCTCCCTTCATCACAACCACGCAGAGGACAATCAACGCCACCGATATTACTTTTGCAGAGCGTTCCATTTTTCTTTTTTTCTATTATTTCCGAGGAATGGATGGGGGACTCATTTTTATAGAGGGAGAGATGCAATCAATTGTTGGTTTTGCAATAATTAAGGTTTTACTAGTTATTTTAGTGCTTAAATTTAGTCTGTCTGCCAAAAATATTAACAGCCAACCATGTTTTGCTCTTCGCCTCTGTTTTTTTGTTTGAACTTCTCATTTTAAATATAAACTTTTTTTCTTAAAAAAAAAAAAGACTTAAGTGATTGAGGACAGGATTTCCACCAACTCACACTAGTATGAGAGTATTATTAAAATGCAAGTAAGAGGAAGTTGGGAACTATAGTATCATTTCTATTGTCAAAGTAATCTAGCAAGTATTACGTTCATTAGACAAATATTGTTTAATTAAAAAAATGAAATAAAATAAAATATATAAAATTATATATGATTCAATTAATTAGGTAATCAATATAAATAACTTAAACTTAAGGATAAAAAATATTATTTTAAAAGTGAGAGTAACTAAATTTAAGAAATTAAGTAAATAAATTTTTATATAAATTAATAGAAAAAATAAAAAAAAATTATCAAATTTAAGATTTAGTAAAAAAAGCTTAATAAAAGAAATTTGAAAAGTAATCAATATCTTCAAATTAAATTAAATTTTAAAAATAAGAAACAATAGCAAAGTCTAATATCATAAAAAAAAAAAAGTATAGAAACAAATATTTTCACATGATAAGTGGGAATTCCCCCCTCCAAAAAAACAAACTAAGAAAATGTTATAAAAACTTACTTAACATGCGACTTATACACCTTAATCAAACCGGATTTTTTTTTTTTTTACAGAAGTGAATTGATATGAAACAATTCAAGCTGATAAAACAAAAGTTAATACAATTCAAATTTGATAACATCAATATAAACCTATAAGGTGACTTTTAATTGATTAAAAAAAACTTACACAGTAAGTATATCACAAATTCTCAATCAAACTCTTAAATGATTGTCTCTTCACAACTGTATAAATGAAGAATATATAAAGTATGTAACGTTATGTAACATGTCATAGTTACAACAAATGCATATATCCTATTCCTATTCATTGGGCATATTTTCCTTTTTTTTATTATGTAAATTAATCACATGGTATACAAATTAATTTACCATTAAAAAAAAATTAAGTACAAGAAATAACAAATATTTCCCCATGGTTGGGTAACTGCATGCAATGGCTCCACGCGCAGAAACAATAATGTAAAACCTAGGTCATATATTTCCTACATTGAGGGGCTTTACAGTGACAGTCAACCCATTCTTCATCCTCATCGTCGAAACTGTAATCATACCTGTTACAACATTAAAAGACCAAAAAACGGTTATTCATACACATTCAATATATGGCTGCATCAATCAAATCAAAAGATATAAAAAAAAATAAAAAATAAAACTGTACGTACGTTAGTTCTTCACCAGCTGAAACATTGGTCTTGGCAATAAGAACAATCTGATTCTCCTGATCCTGATCACCCAAAGGCAAAATCCTTGCATAGCAGTTTGGCATGCACTGTAGGAGGACAGGTTGATTCATAAACATAAAATGCATAATTGAACATCAACACTCCCACATCAAGATTCGTCAGAAATAACTTACAGAATGGTTTATTAAACGTGCAATATTGCCCTTATCCGTTGCGTCAATCACCACTTCCTCACTAATCTTGAAGAACTGCATAATTTATAATTTTATATCATTCAGCAGTACAATTAATGAATCCTAACGTTAACAGTAAACATGAACACATCTATAACATTATTTTATCAAAAACAATGATAAACAAGATACTCACATAACAATCTTTGCCTACTGAACGATACTGTGCTTCCCTTAGGTCAGTGATACTGCGTCGTATCTGCTCACCGCGATATTCAACAACCTGCAGGAATAAGAAGCATGTGCATATTGTCTTTCAAGGAAACTAAGGTAATAAATTGAGCATCTTAAATTAAGTTACCATTTCTCCTTCTTGTAAATCTCTACGAGCAAAGAGGCCCCATCCATGAATACCTGATTTTCCTAAGCAGACTTTTTGGTTTTCTGTTTTCTGCAACCCCAAAAACGAGATACAGTTTAACAAATGGAAATGAACTAATGAAGTTTTAATTTGAGCAAATGGAGAGACTAACTAACTAACCTGTAAATGGTGAATACGTTCCTTAAGAAAAGAATGTACTTGCGCATCCTATCACAGAACAATATTACAACTTAGGAGATATATTTTTCTACCAAAGGGGAAAACAATAAAAAATCTTGTGGTACCTCAAAAGGACAAGTTATCCATTTCAAAAGCAATAAATAGGTCGAACACCAAAATAAGATTACCTTATTGATGTTCAATTGAGCTATTGCACGGTAAGAATGAAGGTTTGGCCCCCCCAAGCAAGTGAATTACTGGCACACACACATCATCCTTCTAGCAATATAGGGAAAATATATTTATAATGTTAGTAAATAACTCGTTTACACCAGATCCAGATTATAGTTTGTTTTTTTTTTTTTACCAGAGATCATGATGTTCCGCAACCCGTTGGATAAGAAATTAAGAGACTAATTCCGAAAGAAACTTTGAGCATAAAACAAAAACTAAAGAATTTAATTTAATATTATGGCCACAATATAATGTTGTAAATCACCTTATTGGAAGACCTTTCGTACACACGACATCTGGCAGCAGACAGTGGATCAATCACAGAAATTTCAGAGTTGGAAGGTTGAAGAAGTTGTACATTATTCTCTGATGAAACCAGCCTTTGCCTTTGCCTTGATCCCCTGAGGCACCTCCGGTGATTTTGAAGAGATGACGGTGAGAATATCTCATTGGGTGTATGTACAACCAGACCTGAATCTGGGTTTGGCTCCCTAAAATGATATAATATTAACTTATATATAAACTTTCTAAAAAAAAAAAAAAGTTATTGTAATTTAGTGACCAGATCGAGCTCAAACCTGTGAGTTGCACAATATATTAGCTTCTTCGTGATTAGAGTCCCATTCCTTTTTGTCGAATGCAACTGTAAATTTAAACAATATCAACATATTTCCCTAGCAGTTTTAAAACATTGATATGTTTGTATTCAAAAACACCATTGAACTTACTTCCATGCTATATCCCTTTCTTGACGCGCACATGACATGAAAAGATGTAGCACACTTGCAACAACTTATACAGGAACCGTGACTTTGCTTACAGATCACACAAATCTGCCGTCAAAATAAACATTCAAACATTGTATGATTATAAGTTCTTAGGGTACTTTTAGAAAGAATATTGTAGGCTTGCATATACCTTTGAAAAGAAACTACGAGGAATCTTGAGGATTCTAGAGGCTGGTTCCATTGTCTCGTGATTTTGGAAAAGAACTTCTGGCTGAAACCAACCGCATGTGACATGAACCCACAACGTCTCAATATCAGTTGGCTTCAGAGCCCCACCTGCAAACCATTTTCCCATATTGTAAAATTACAGTATTGGATCCAACACTTACTACTGTCATAAAAAAATTAACAGAACAACTTATCATACAACAAAAATGGTCGGAATGTAAAAAGTACTAGATGTAGATGACATGCCTTTTACTGGGCAGAGACAGCACTCTCTCTCAACATCAGGAGTTTCACAGACTCTACAAACCCAGGAAGTAAAGTCATGAACATTCTTTGCCCCATAGCATTCTTGGTGGACAGCAATTTGGCACCTGCACAATAAACAAGTGCACATAACGTAATTGACATTTAATCATTTGAAGCCCGATAAGTAACAAATAAAACTTGGCATATCCATCATAACTATACAGCTTGGGCCAAAGATCATGAACAATGATGAGAATACCAGTTACAGATGATAATTTTGTTATCATCCCAATCTTCAACCCATCTGCAAATGGCACATCTTTCTGTTGTCCAGTTTGCATTAACTGGCTCATACTTCTCTGAAAAAATAATAAAAGGAAAATAAGTTTCTCCATTTCAGAGATATATTCAACAGAAACATATGACTTGAACGTGCTATAAGACTTGATCGCATAAGACAATTTGAGGCTTTAACATGTAAAAGATTATATGAAATACACATTCACCTTGCAAAAAGGAGAGTATTTGTTGCTGATCTAACTGCTGGGAAGTTCCAGCCCCGGAATTGTGTTTATCCATCTGGAGAAATTTTTATTGGTAGTTAAAAATATAAGAAACGCATTATATGGAAAAATAAAGGCACAATATACACACATTACAGCACTATAGCTGCATGCTTGAAAATTGGGAGATGTTTGAAATACAAGAGATATAGACACTAGCAGCATTGAAGTAATCCAAGTGAGTAAAATTCTTCATGACTGTTAATATAAAAAAAAAACCCAACGCATATAATTCACCAGAAGGATTTTTCATGCATCTAATATAACAAGAACTGGCACAAACCCATTCTTTTAGCGGTTGCCTTGTGCTTTGTACTTTCACACTATTCCTCCATTTTTTGGCTCTGCAACCTGTATGTCTTTCCCATTCGGGAAGTGTAAGCGTTCTTGAATCACACAAGCCACACTTGCACATAACCCTGCAAGAAAATTTAATAAAAAGAAGTTATATGAAATTTCTCTAGAATGACATAATAGGTTTAATCACCAAAAGTTATTCACTGGTTCCCATATCGGACATTGTTTTGCTTGTGAACCTATCCAGGTAGTTTCATCCGCATAATATAAAAAAAGTTTTGAAGGCTTACAAATGATCCTTTGGAATATAGTTTCCTTCCATGCCATTGCAAACCACCGCTAGATTTTCAGGTAATGCAGGTCTTTGGCTATTCTCCGTTGATCTATCTCAAAAAAAGATCACATTATAAGATTCAAAGATTAAAGTCAAAATGCTTAATGCCCCTAAAAAATTGAGAAAAGGCAGCAATAGATCATTTCTACGTACATATTTTTTGGCTTGTGTGTTTTTGATGTTGATGATTCACAATTGGATTTTCCCTTGCAATCGGGGCAATAGTAATCCGAATTTTCCAGATCCTGCATTAAGAAACTAATTAGTCATCGTAATATTATTTTTATCAAAGGAAATTAAACAAGCAAGAGATGAAGAGAATAATGAAAAGTGGAATGTATCACCATGCTAATCATGATAATACGATATGATACCTTGATAACTTTGCTGGAAATTTTGTCACACTCAGCATGCACCCAAACATTGCAACCATCACAGCATACCTGTCAGAGTTTAGCCACACAAGATCCCCAAAAATTAATTTTTTTTGTTCAAATAAAATAAATTAAAACAAACAGATATTTGAGAAAGTAGACAATCTCACCCAATCCCCACCATCTGAATGGTGCCAAATCTTTTTGCAAATGCCACAATATTGTTTCGATTTTATTAACTGTTATAGCAGAACCCCCAAAAAAAGTAATTCAATGTCAGCAATGAATTTATCCAGTCAAGAAATTGAAGATGACTAGAATGAGTCGAAGCAGAACCTTTGCACAAGGCTTGCAATAGTGCTGACGAGCAGAACTTGCATCCTTAATCTTCTTCATGGTTTTGCATGGTGACATCAAACCACAGCCAGCACAAGGTATTGTATCCTACATAATTTATTCAACAGATAAAAAATTAGAATTAACCAGACTATAAGATTTAAAAGATAAACTCACTAGAAATTAACCTTATCTCACTCATAGTATAACATGCATAAATTGAATTCTTGAAGTAGGCAGTTACTACATAAGAGGCTAAGATTAATATCAGCTAATTGTGATCTATATTACAAGTTCACAACATAACTAGACCTCTTTCTTAAGCTAAATGAAGCTTATAAATGCTCTTGTTATAAGTCTCAGCCATGATTATAAGCAACACAAAGTGGAAGATATAAAATCACCTGGTCTTGAGAGGTACATTCCTGGTCAACACTGGAATCAACACCATCCATATCTTGGTCAGCTCCCAATTGTAAGTCCAAAAACCCGTTATCTACCAACATTGCCTCATCCACTGCCGCGAGAAAGTCACTTGCTTTACTTTTGCACAATTGGGTCTGCCCCGGCAATCTGAACAAAGACTTTTAATAAGTAAAATACCAAACAATAAACATTCTTTCAGAAACAACTGCAGCCGATACACACCTGTCCATGAATTCCAAGAACGGGAACACCATCCCCTGCTTCACCCACGCATAGTCCTGCCCACACAGGTAAGATATTTAGAACATGTTTGAGACCCTTTTTAATTTTTAGTTGAATTGTTTTAAAAACTAAAAACAGTTTTCAAAAATAGAAACCAAACAATTAACGAAGTCTTACCCTTTGCTTTCCATTTTTGGAATAGCCAAAAAACATAACACAGAGTGCACCAGGAACACAACAGCTTAAGACGGATTTGGGAGCTTGCAAGAAGGGATCAATGACTGTAGCAGGCCAAGCAGGATGCTTCTTCCCACATTTTGCCCAAACTATATCCCCCAAAACAAAATCCTCTAACTTGTAAATATCTTTCTTTTTACCATTCCCATTCCCATCCACACCCTCAGCATTGGAGATAGGTCCAGCAGCATCATTAATCTTTTCTTTAACCAGCAATGCACGACCCCCATTAACCGTTTTTTTAACAGTCTTAACCGAGTACTCAAAATCGCTGGACTGAGCAGAATGTGGAGAAACTGTTTCGTTTCTCTTGTCAGCAACGTCTTGTAAAGTGTTCTTATTCTTATTCTCATCTTCAAGCCGGGGGCGTTCGTGAACAGCAGAACCATTGAACCTGCTGGGAAGCTTCTTAGCTCGACCTTTGGAAGACCGAGATCGAATCTCATTCTCATTCCCTTGTTCTGATTGTGGGGCCAAGTCTTTAATTATGACATTCGAGTCCACTGAAATTGTTGAATTGGACAGCATCTCACTGGATCCAGAGCCAGAGGATCCTCCTTCAACAGAATAAACCTCGTTTACTCTCTGCTTCTTCTGAATCGCAGAATTCTTGCAGTTCTCTAGCTTGCACGGTTTCCGCTTCAGTATTCCGGTTTTCATACTCCGCTTAATTATCATCTTTCAAACCCTAACAACACCCGACCAAATCTGTTACTGTGACTGTGTATAACAAGCACGGAACAATGTTAATTCATGAATTGCTATAAACAAAAATGCTTTTATTGAAAGAGGAAAACATTTACTTGATTTGATTAAACTAAAGGGAAGAGAAATATAGATGGAAGTAAGGAGGGCGACGCCGAAATTCGCAAATTTGATGAAAGCGCGAATTCTCAATTTTCTATTTTTGGCGCTATGGCGCCAACATTTGTTTTAGTTTTTTCAGTTAGACAACTGATTCCTCCGCGCGTGTTTTTTCTTTTTTTCAGCTAAACAAATATCACCAAATAATATTTGTAGCAACACATCACATATTATTAATAGTATAAGAATTTTTTCGCATCACAGACATGGAATAAAAGCATCTTAATATAATGAAAATAGGAGATGTGTTATAAACAAAAAGAAAAGGTAATAATAATTGAATTCTCTCGAAATATGCATACAATATTTATAGGAGCACTCCATTAAAATATGCATGCAGTGATAGTTTTTTTAAACACATAACATTCACATAATATTGAAAAATATTAGTTTTTAATATCTACAAGACTACAACAATAATAGTGCTTTGGTTTATAATTCATATATATTATTTTGAACAATTTTTTTTTATTTTTTGAAATTTACTAAAAATTATAATATTTGAAGGTCTCGTGACAAATTTAATGAACTTTTATAATTTAAAAAAAAATCAAACAATAAAAAAGTATGTCGGAAAGAGTTTAATACTCCTAATTTTTGCAATGAGTATGGTGCACTTTTATCGAGCCAACGACTGTGATAACACTCCATCGAATAGTTGCAAAAATTATAGTAGAGTAGTAAGAGCAAACAATGAAACAATGGATTGAATTTTTAACAAAGACGTGTGTTTTAGTTCGAAATCAGTAAGTTCTTCACTAAATTCACTGAAGAATCGCCAAAAAAAGTATACTCCACTCCAAAAAATATCCAAATCTTTCAAATAGTTATTGTACCAAAATCAAAATAATGAAGGATTATGTGGGTGTTCCAATATCGATGACACAATATGAATATTAAAAAAAAATCAACGACGCAATATTAAGATTTAGTGAATTAAATTCAAAATCTTAAATCCCCCAAAAAAAACACATGAGCATAGTTCAAACATATTCACAAAACCTCTCGAGATCATTTTTTTCAACTAAAAATTGAAATAATTCAAGAATCCTCTTGTTAATTATTCGTGATTCTTTGAAAATGTCATGATTTAATATGACATCTCACTAACATCAAATGATCAAAAGATTGGGGAGTAAAAAAAATATTGAATAAGGAATTAGCAAATATAAGAGTAATTGGATTAGGATATCCCACCTTTTAAGTTCTTAAAATTTAAAATTGTTGTTGAAGGAAGCAAAAATTATTGATTACATCCTTATCCTGATCTCACGAATTCAAATGATCATAAGAAAAAGAATCAAAGAAGCATAATAATCACACCAAGAACACAACACTTTTAAAAGAAAGAGAATAGTCACTGTAAAGACAATTAAAATTAAAGTTCAGTATAAAAGAATCAACATACTAAGTTTAAATAACCTCGAACAATTAAAAAAATCATTAATGAATAATTACCTAATAATGAATATTAAAAGTATAGGTCAACATTTTAAATTAAAAATATTAGCAAGTAATAAAAATGTGAATTTAAATTAATTAATAAATATTAATTGATGAAATTTAACCTTTTTTTGAGACATTCAGATAAACAGCAATATTCAGTCAATATTCCATTATACATTTGTTCTGAAAATACTATAAGGTACACAAGTATAAAGCCATTTATAAGCAAAAAAATGCAATGGTATAATAGCTTTTGAAAGTTAACCTTTCAAGGTAAAAAAAAAAAAGGCTCAATAGCCTAAAGGTTAAATGTTATTGCTGGATTTTGGATAAAAAGACTCTAATATAATCTTTATCGTTTTTTAATAGGAAATATCATCCTTCAACAAATAATTAATCAGATTTTTTTATATCAATCATTAATAAAATTATCAAGGTCTAATTTAGTTGATTAAGTAGATGTATAAATATTGTAAATTTTTATAATACTGTGTTCGATTTTTATAGATAAAAAAAAATCATCATAAAATTAATAGATATTTTATTTTGTATAAATTTTACATAAACAAATAATGTTATGTTGATTAAAAAAATTGAAAATAGTAGTAAGATTGAATGACATTTTTTTTTTGGCTGAAAAATTATAATTCTCATATGATATGGTGAGTTGAATCGGTAATCAGTAATCACAACCCTCGTCATGTAGTTATAGTTTTTGTTCATGAGCTTTAACAATTTTAGACCTAGTGCCTTTTAATGATGAAAAGACAGGCTAGTGGAGGAAACATATAAATTCCACAAAAGGAAATAAAATATAAAATAAAAATAATTAGACACCTAATATTATTTTATATTTTGAGAGAGAAATATATATATATATATATATATATATATATATATATATATATATATATATATATATATATATATATATGAATGATAGATGATATAATTAAATATAAAAAATATTTAATAGGTATATATTAAAATTTGCTAATATACATCTTACTAATCACATAAAATATTATTTACTATCCGAATATAGCAATTCAGATGCCTGGCTATATATATTGATGCTGTCAATTCACGACTGCCCTACCCATTCACTATTTTAAGAATAATGTGAACTTTTCTTCTTCTTCTTTTATCAGCAAAACTAAGAAATAGTGTGAACTTAATAGCATTCATCATGCGAGGAGTGTTAACTATTGATAACACACTTTCAAATTCAAATACATCTTAGGCAAATACTAAAAAGTGATCCAGCATCCGGGCTAGTTAAAGAATTTAAATTATAAATATTTTTATTAAAAGATAAAAAATTACGTTGTCTATAATTTTTCTTGTGCTCTTCTATAATTTTCACAATAAATAGTTTATACTTGAACAATGTTTTTAGGATACCAGTTAATAATATACATTTTTTTATTGGATACACATTTTATTATTAATTGAATTTTATTAATAAAACCATAAAATTGATAGATCTTACCTTCTATTTAATAAGTTTTATAATTTTTAATAAATTCTAATCGATAATAAAAATATATCAAAGACGTGTTATTAACATTTTTCGCTTTCATACTTGATAAAATTACCCTTGTAGGCTTGTAGCACTTGAACTTGCGTCCAACCCAATGGTTAAGGTAAAGTAAAACACAATTGAGACTGAGATTTCTATAAACAGTAAGACCTAACCAAAAGTCGTGATAAGCGAGAGAAGATATGTTCTGTTTTTCCCAACCTAGACTGGATTACAATTTATGGTTTCGGAAGCGAAAAAGTGCCCCTTTGTTTAATCAGCATCGATTATGTCTGTCTTGTCTTGTGATGATTATTGATTAGTTACCTTAAACGTTGCAAAACCTCTTCAATGACCATCTGAACCCTTGATCTCCGGTTGCAGGATCCGAGCCTCTAATTTCCACATCTGGAATCTCTACGATTATGCCCAACGGCTTTCTCGGACACCCAACCCCCGCAGGCAACGACGAAGAGGAGCAACCCTCGCCCACTTCGGAAACCGGATCCGAACCCGATTCGGTGTCAGCAGAACCCATGTCCGGTTGGACCGTGGTTCGGCAGAGAGGACACGTGGAGTGCGACCCAAACCACGTGTCGATGCATTGGGCGTGGAAAGCGTGGTTACAATTCGGGAGCAGGCGGCCTTTGTCGCCGTCGGTGAACTCCGAGAGGCACACGGCGCATTCCTGGAGAGAGCGGTGGGTGGCGGCGGAGAAAGAGAAAGTGGGAAGGGACTTGAGAACGGAAGGGTCAAGGCATGGGTCGTCGCCGGAGGAGTTGATCGGAAGCGACTGAGAGAAGAAGAGGCGGCGGCGGCGACGGCGGCAGAAGCGAACGTAGGTGTGGAAGCAAATAATGAATATTACAAGAATGAAGAGAAGAATCGCAGTGCCCGCCATAACCTTGCCGTTGCGGGCATACTTGGATTCAACGTCTAACTCCGAAGCAGTCATAGCTTGAAGAAGAAGAGAGTAATGTTAGTGGGAGCAAATGGGTCACCGGTGAATGAAAGTGTGGATAGAGATCGATATCTGCGTCTCTGTATATATATAATAAGTGGAACCACTTATTGCTCATTACTTTTTCTATTTTGTCTTTATATTATTGCCACATTTTTATCTCTAATTCATTTCCAATGTTTATCTGATATGCTTTAGTATAGTTTTCAACTTTTCATAAGAATCAAGATTCTTTAAGACTCATGCGTCGGTTTGATTCGCTGAAATTTGACAACACAACGATAGTTATTCTTTAATTTGATCTGTAAATTAGTTAATGTTGTCTCATTTTAATTCTTTTTTATAAAATATCAACACGATATGATACATTGATATATGATTAAAATTTGTCAATCCTCACTAATGGTATAATTAATATTTTATTAAAATTTCACATTTTCTTTATTTAATCTTAATTATATTTTTATTTTACTATTAATATTTTTTTTATCTAAAATTCTGAAATGTTAAAAAAATTAACCAAAGCATTGTTGTGGAATATAATGGAAAATTTATTAGCATAATTAATATGATTTTTATTAAAAATAAAAAGTACTATAATAAATTATACATTTATTTATTTATTTTGTAACTCAAAATTTTGGCTTGTGCGGTTCTATTTGTTTTGTTTGTCTTTCAAATTATGGCAATCTAATGGGTGTCTAAATAAACTCATTAAAGAAAGAAAAATAAAAGGAATAGAGAAAATATATGATGAATCATGTGATATAAAAAGAAAAGTGTATATATGTATAAGTTGAAAATGTAAAAAAAGAAAGAAAAAGAACACCTCTTTTCAAATTTTCCACGTGATCATACACTAATTAATTCGTTGACTGTTTCTTTCGGCATATTGGGATAGAGAAATCAAAAGAGACATATTACATATTAGGATTCTCATGATGGTGCCTGTTCTAAGTCCCACTAACAATCCTTGCCAAAGATTATTAAATGTACCGTGTTTTACTAAAATACTACTATAAGTCTATAAACGCTTTCTAAAAATTTAGGTGTCGCCCGTGAATTAGCGTTAGTGATTAAAAAATGGTCTTGTTTCTCTGTTTGTTTTTTCTTTTCTGGGTAGAGGATATCAAATTTTCTCAACTTGTGATCTTTAACACCATTAGCAATTGTTTTGAAAAAGTCAATCAGTTCGCCAAAAAAATATGAAATGAAAGGCGATATGGTTATAAATTTAATCATTACTATCTTGGTCTCAAATCTCAATATTGATAGAAATTAAGTGATGCTGATACGCACTTCAATTAGTTGAATTTACCTACGTGTTCCCTTCCTAGTGGCTGCAACACTATGCTCCTTGTGATATTCGACTGTGCGTGGAGTTTGTTTTCCTCTTTCTGCAACAGAATAATGTAAAATCAAAATCATAACTGAGTCTCAGGTCAGCTTCGTAGGACTTATAATTGTTAAATGTTTTTGTTTTTAAAACATAATCTGAAGTCATTATTATTAGTTTGTAGATAAACTTAAATTCATTCCAGATGTTTCTGTGGCCTCCTGGATGTAAGCCAAGGCATTCGCTGCTATCTCTTTATGAGCTGCTTTCACTTTTTTTACTTTTTAATTTGAAAAGTTATATGCTGCAAAGATAAGGAACCATTTTTAAATTATTGTCACTAAGCATGTCGAGATTGATAATTGATTTTGATTAAATGGCATTTCACAAACATCACAATCTATGCATCCCACGCATGCTAACCACATTCAGAAATAAAAAGTAAAAATAGACGTTTCTACTTGTCTTATTATAAGGGGAAAAAAATGATCTGCAAAACTATATGGAGTATGCTTATTTGGCTGATATACCACTAATTTAGCAGCAAGAGGGCCTAATTAAACAAGTGTGAAAACTGAGAAAACGTTTGTATTATTTATGTATTATATTGTTACCATTTGGATAGAATTTTGGACCTTTCTCCATAAAAAAAGAGAAGAAAATAGATAAACAAATGAAGGCTTGGGAAAAGAGAAAGAAAGGAGCACAAGTTGTTGGATGGAGTATTTGCTAGAAAACCGCAAATGCCCAAAAGTCTTCAAACAATTTGATTGTTTTCAAACAACATGTAGTTAACTATGGATAGCGAAGCAAAAGTAGTGTTAATCCAACTATTCATTCCAAACCCAACAACAATAATGCAGCACCGCAGTTCGGTTTTCAAAATATCGATTTGTGCAAATCCTTTCCAGTTCAAATACTAGTATATACTGTGTGCGGTGTGCCTCTTGCTGCATCCAAGAGGCGCGGTGAAGTTAAGTAGTGGTGTGAGATAAGGCACTTGTCCCTATTCAATTCAAGTGGGTTTGATATCAATCCAAAATGAAAATAAATTACCTTCGATCCCTGTGTCTCTGTACGTTTTGCAACGAAATAGGTCATACATGGTCCAATATTAATTAACATGGGTTACATGTGGATTTAGCTTTAATAAAACTTTCCATCCTTTATTTTTTTGTACAAATTCTTTTAAGTAATCATGCCAAATGTATAATTCATTGAATTATAACTTTGACATAAGGTTGTAAGATTTTATATTTATAAGTAGAAAAACAATTTATTGAAAATCTTGTGTTCAATTCTTTCTTGGACCAACAACTATTATCATTGTGAATAAAATTATTATTCGATTCTTTAACGAAGTTTCAAACTTGAACATGTCATACTCTAAAAAGTTAATTTTCTTTACTAAATTCAATCTTGTCAATCTTGATGTTCTAAAAAAAAAATCGAATATAAAACTTTGGATTAAATAGATTATCCTTACAACATGCTAATATACTATGCCTAACTATTATGACACTCCCTGGGTTTAGTACTATTGTTCTTTTAATATACGAGCATAGGTCATTTTATGAGAATTGATGAAGTTTTTGGCCAAGCTTCGACAAGAAACTTCTCTTCTTTCCGCCTGATAGAATTTCTTTAGTGGAAAATTGTTAGGCCCCACCCACTCTCAGTACAAAAATGGGATTTGGTACAGGTAAAGTAAAATTCGGTGCAATCAGTGAATGCTCGTAAAAGAAGACAGCGAACTCGAGAATTGGAAACAAAAAACGTAAAGCCAAATTCTAGTAAATTATCTGCCAGTTGTAGATACTAGATACTCCTGGACTTAACCACAATAAAATATAGACAACAGGATCATCCAATCCAATGGGATCAGATCGGAATCTATGGGAATATAACAGTGGAGCAGATTTTCACTATATAAAAACACATAAAATGCATCGTTGCCACTCAAGTTGGCCTGGCTAGCCACAATGTTCTTCATGATTCAGTGAACCGTTTGGTTGGAAAGTCATAACTTACGGCAAAAATAAAAGAAAACTTTAACTTTTACACATTATAATATTGAGATTCCAGACAGAAACCAAACTTATGCGAGTATCGTTTAACAGAAATCTATATGCATTAGAATTTGGATGAGAAAGTGCAAAAAAGCACAACGTAAAGTTAAAAAAGAAACGGAGCTAATGTCAAGACTCAAGTGAGACGCTTTTTGGATTCGGATTCTCGAAAATAATTGAAGAGATGCTGCTGCTGCACTTACCGGAATCGTGGTCTCCGCGAATGTGTTTGTAACACGACTCCCACACCCGATTGCTTGTGTTTAGGTGGCTTATTCGGAACAGAAACATCTTCTAACTAACTAAAAAAAAAAAAAGCCATTTCAATTATAAATTATTCCATTCCCACTATTATAATGCTCGGGATTTCAAAACATCCATCATTTGTTAAATAGTTTAATGATAATATAGTAGTATGTACTATTTATGTAAAAAAAAACATTGATGATAATATGACTTTTAAATTAATTATTATAAAATCAATAAATATATTAATAATTTATGATTGAACGATAACTTTAAAATTGTTTTATATTGTCTTGGTATAATATATTTTTTCCTCAAAAATATTTAATCAAGAAAAAAGAATTAATCATATTTGTAATAAAAAGAATAGTTTAATAATTATAAAATAATAAAACCATTTTCATAATTCACTGTTATAAATCATGGTTAATATTTTAAGATAACTATCATAAAAGTGAAATTTTTGTTACACATCAATATGCAAATTAATCTGTTCAGTTTGTAGAATTTATTTTGTTACATTAAGTTATGGTTTTATTTCAAATACTGTTGTTAAATTGTATATTATTTTTTATGATATTAAATTTGTTTATCACTTCTCTAAAATTCATTATTGAGAACTTGTTCATCTGTATGGTTTCGGTCATTCGTGATTATCTATAATTACCTTGAAATATTAACTTTAAACATACGCTTAGGTAAGGAAATATTGTGACAGACATTCTTGCTAAGTCAGAAACCAAATCCTCATCTTCGTTTATTTTATTAAATTTTTATCCAGCTTCAGTTTCGAATTACTTAGTTGCTGATCCCCTCAAATTCTCTTTAATATCATTATGAGATTGAAAAAGTATAGATACGCCTTTTACTCGGCTGCATTGTCATTGGGCCTCCATATCCAAACGCTATCAAACATACAATGGGCTAGACTAGCAGTATTTCGAACCTTAATAAATACTGTCCAAAACAAAATATAGAAATTGTGAAGGGGAAGCTACTTCCTGCACCTCCCTAGGTGCTTTCTACATCTATTTCATAATGTAAATTTACATTTCAAAATACCATTTTCAAAAGAGTAGTGCTATATCTTCTACTCCATTATCCTCTATCTCTTTATAATAAGTATTGAATAAAAAATAAATTAATTAATATCTTAAAAATATAAAATATAATCATTACTTAACATAAAAAAGTATGTAATTTTTTAAATATTTTTTACACTCCAAAACATTTATTCTATAATTTTACATTTAAAAATAAGTGTTCAAGAAGTCTAAACAAGTGTAAAGGGTTTAAGAAGAATACAGATGTGATTTCCCTTTCAGGCCGGCCTAGAAAAGGAAAAGGTGTAAAAACAATTCTGGAATCGGATTAAAAAAAAGCAAGTATCGGATCATATGGAATTTTTGTTTAAAAAAAAAAAGGAGAGTGAATTGGGAAAAAGAAAAATTCTCTTCCCACTAATTCATTTTCACACTTACCTTAAAATCTTTGTAACGGCAGATTCTACTTATGACTAAAACGACACAGGAAAAGCGTGAAGCAGCGGCAGAGGACAGAAGAGTTAAAGTAAACCACGTCCTCTTCTATAAGGTGGTGGTGGTCGCGTGAAAGAAAGTAGAGAGAAATGGAGAAAATAGAGCACAGAACGGTGAGTACGAATGGAATCAACATGCACGTGGCATCCATCGGGTCAGGCCCAGCGGTGCTGTTCCTCCACGGCTTCCCGGAGCTATGGTACACGTGGCGTCACCAGCTACTGTCCCTCTCCGCCGTGGGCTACCGGGCCATCGCCCCCGATCTCCGCGGCTACGGCGACACCGACGCCCCGCCCGACGCTTCCTCCTACTCCGTCCTCCACATCGTGGCCGACCTCGTTGGGCTTCTGGACGCTTTGGCCATCGAACAGGTGTTTTTGGTGGGCCATGACTGGGGAGCCTCCATAGCCTGGTATTTCTGCTTGCTGAGGCCCGATCGTGTGAAGGCCCTCGTCAACATGAGCGTCGTGTTCCGCCCCAGAAACCCTAAACGAAAGCCCATTCAGAGCCTCCGGGCCATGATGGGCGACGATTACTATATATGCAGGTTTCAGGTAAATAATTCAATTCAACTCCTCTTCTAATTGATAGTATGTAGCAGTTTGTTAAGTATTTGGTTGTGGTGCAGAAACCTGGGGAGGTTGAAGAGGAATTTGCGCGTGCAGGTGCTGCGAAAATAATAAAGACATTTCTTACATCTCGCGATCCACGACCACCTCGTGTGCCTAAGGAGATAGGATTTGGGGGTTCACCTAACCTTCGTATTGATCTACCTTCGTGGCTGACTGAAGAAGATGTCAATTACTATGCCACCAAATTTGAGCAGAGAGGCTTCACTGGCGGCCTAAACTACTATCGCGCTATGGACCTGTAAGTTCAAATAGATTATTAATTTTCTGTTTGGTTTTGGCTTATTTATTTTGTTTTGTGTGCAGAACCTGGGAGCTAACAGCAGCGTGGACTGGAGTACAGATAAAGGTGCCGGTGAAGTTTATTGTGGGAGACCTTGACATTACGTATAACACTCCAGGTGTGAAGGAGTATATGCATAATGGTGGCTTTAAGAGAGACGTACCCTTCTTGCAAGAATTGGTTGTCATGGAAGGAGTGGCTCACTTCTTAAATCAGGAAAGGCCAGATGAGATCAGTGCGCATATATACGACTTCATCAACAAATTTTAACCCACAATCCTTATTTGGATGCTCTGTTTCACAGTCTGTACAATTTAACGCCAAGGATTTCTGTTTTAATTCCCCCCTATTATGCCAAGGTTGAATCAAATCTGAATTCCCAAGTAGTAGTACATTTCAGTCACATTTTGTCGACAGTATTCGTTAATGTGGTAGCTAGCGATTGACAGTCGGAGCAATAATTTGGTAAAATAGGATGAGCTTAAAATGACGACAATATGCATGCAGGAATATAGAACAAAAGGAAGTACTTCTTCTTTATGGTCTCTTACTTTCAATTTAATGCCCCAAACCAAATCAAACTGACTTAATTGACTATGCTTGTTGACATACATGCAACAATGAGCAAAATAGAACACAATATACTGATAATAAATAGATTTACTCGATTTCTACAAATATCGTTCTTAAGAAGCACTCAACTCAATCAATTTCCTAATATATTCTAAACATAATTCATCACTTTATAAAAGATCAAGGGAAATGCATCGGGGTTTCAAAAATAAAAAAGCGCTTCTCAAAGAGAATATAAATTACCACTTTGAGGTTTGTAATGGAAAACCATAACAAAATACATTTTTTTTATTACAATATATATATATATATATATATATATATATATATATATATAAAAGGGATCCACATAATACAAGTATAAGGGATCACAATTCAATTAATAATTTAATCCCACTCTAATAAAACAGCCACTCTATCTTCTCCGTCCAACATAGCAAAACAGCTTAAAATAGAGGGATTAAAAAAAATCGAAAAAAACTTGGCAAAATCACACGACTTAGGTAGAACAATAGTTACTCATTAATTCTCTCAAAAGTAGTTTGTGCTAAAACAAAATTGTTCGGGGAAAGCATGTCATTTTTTTCCCTCAGAAGGAAAAACAAAAACTAAGATTAACAAATTGTTCCAAAGCACGGAAAAACAAATACATAATGATCATGAGGTAAAAGGAAAATTCCTTCATGTTTGATCTCAAGAACTCAAACTCTAAAGCCTCTGCTCTTCCTTCTTCCTCTAGCCCGCTCATATTTCCTTCCCTTGGAACGGACATATGGCTTAGTGTGGCTATGGGGCACACCAGGAGCTGGTCCAAAATGCTTGACAGCCTCACGGGCATTCTTGGGACCTCTAAGAAGAACCTGAAACATCATTCCAAAACAAATGTCATGCTTCAGAGACACGTCAATTTTTAACAATTCCCCTACTGCACTTAAAAAGCAGACTGTGCATTATTATTTTCTTTTTCCTCCTACAACAAGCATAGAATAACAAGATAACTAGACCCACAAACAACAATTGACAAAGTTGATCTACACTTACAACACTATATTGGCATGAAGGTGGAAGTTGGAAACAGAAGGTAGAACAATTTTGGCATGAAAATATATAACAACATTCACTGAAACAAAATTACGCATCATCATTGTCCTCAACATGAACAAGATGAAGTAAAATAAATTCTAGTCCTAGAGTCCATATGCATTTATCATCCAATTGACTTTAACCTTCACAGAGACATGTGGCCAAAGAGCCAGCACAACCAACATGATTATCAAGAATGTGAGAACAAGGTAACTCACTACAAACAAGGGTGAAGTCCACACAGGGTTATACAGAGGAGGAACTACTTGCAGAAACAAGAAAACACAAAAACTGCTACTTGTTTAGACAAAAAAATTCAAAACTACCTACCTTAGCTTCTTATCCTTTCTCTTAAGATTGTTAATTATAGAAGTTTGTTAGCTAAAAAAAAAACTGAAGAAAAAACATACCGTGTTCTGGCCGAGTGGAGCTCTGAGGGCCAATTGATCGAAGGTGAGGCATTCCCCACCAGCCTTCTCAATTCTAGCTCTGGCAGTTTCAGTGAACCTGAGAGCAGTTACCTTCAGAGCAGGGACTTCATAGACCCTAATGTCATCGGTCACAGCACCGACAACCACAGCTATCTTACCCTCCTAATGAAATAGATCCAAAGCAAACAAACACATCAATGATTGATCATTTCAAATGCAAAAAAATCAATGATTAAATAGATAGATAGGCAGGTAGGTACCTTTCCCTTGGTGTAACGGATCAATCTGGAGAGGGATAACGGGGCCTTGTTGACCTTGCTCATGAAAAGGCGCTTGAGGACGACGGCGTTGAAGTTACTCCCAGTCCTCCGAACGAGAAAACGGTAGAGCTTCACCAGGAGCTTCAGGTAGATATCATTGGATTTCGGTGCCGTTCGCTTCGTCTTCTTCGACTTACCTCCTGCCTTCAAATCGATTCCCTGCAATTCATTCAGTTCAAAATAAAGTCAGATAAATTCTTGAAGGATGAACGAGGAGAGTCACGCCGTTGAAGCGAAAAACATACCATTGCTGATGGATGGAGTTGCTTGCCGCTGCTGCTGCCACCAAGCGAGGAAAGGGAGCTTGCTAGGGTTTTGTTTAGGGTTATATGAGTTTATTTATTTCACATTTTTTCGCACAATTAAAAAATACAAAAAATAACGACACAACCCGGGTCCACGGCCCGTTTAGTGAAACTACAGTCTTTAAGGAAGTCTTAGCTTCGTACACCTCCAAAAATTATTTTCTCCACCCCCAATACATTTTGGAATATATTAGAAAGTGTATGAAGTAACTCTTTGAGGTGCAGAAAGCTTTATCACTTTAGGAAATATCATTTGTTTATAAACACTTTCTGTACAATTTTTATTATGTTTGGTATCATATTACTTATTTTATTTTACAGTTTTTATTAGTTAAATTGTTAAAAAATTGTATGAAAAAAATTGCACATTTCCTTATATCAATAATATATAATACATAGTTTTGTCATATGTAAACAGATTTTGTAGCAACACTTCATTTTTCTTATCGAATACAAATGTATTTTTTATTTATAAAAATGTATAATTGTGTTAATTAAACTAATTATAACTAAAATAGTTTCTCCCTCAAAAAAAAAAACTAAAATAGTTTCATGATTCGAACAAGTAAATTGATAACGCAATTATGAGGGGTATAGCCAATCTAAATAATATAGCCCTTTTTAATCTTAATGAATATATAAAAAAAAAAAAAAACTATTTTTTTTTTTCAAATCAAAGAATTCTTACCCAAGCTCACGCGGATTTCATTCCATTGCATCGTAGGGACAAGGGCGTTGATCAAATAAGCTGTCAACTGGCTCATCACTCATGAATCATGATCAGTCATGAAACGCTGTATTTATTCATCTGTCATTGATGCATTGATTAGTTTGAGGAACGTCACATGCGTATCAACTCAACAATGGTGTGTCATTTTTTAAAATATACATCCCATGTCAGGTGGAAATGAGAAATAAGGAGACAAAATAATATGACATGAGAAACAAAGATGAAAATAATACGAGAGTAAAAAAATCATCAAACTATATTCTTATTCTTTGAAGTCATACTAAGACTAATTTTTTAATACTATAATAAGACTATTTGATTATTAAATTGAGGCTTATGAAGATCCAGGACTATTAATAAAATAATTTATTAGTTAATTTTAACAAACAAATTTAACTATACACAACATTTTAAGTGCAGACAAGACATTAATTTTTTTTTTTGTGAGAACTTAAATGGGAGAAATCGAAGCTATGTTTATCCTTTGTTGGTCCAGCTTTTATGACTGGGTCAATCATTTGTCATGTTATTTGACATATTTTATTTAACATAATTATCACCTACAAACCATAACAAAATAGGGTCAAGTTGGTTTTCTCCCAACACCAAAAAAACAGAGGCAAGTAGTTGATGCACCCACCACATGTAGAACTACAATGTATAAAGCGACTTTTTCTTAAATCAATATTTTTCGTTTTTCTATTCAATTACCAAAATACCCCTAGAATATTATGCAATACCCAAAAACCAAAACTATAGACTTCCGACGACTCTGATGGCGTGTCCGAAAAATTTCTGAATCCCTAAATTTTCTCCTCCTCCCGTATCGACGATGCTCTCCTCCAAACCTCCGCGCCGGAAAGTTGTTCCGGCGAACGGCGATGACTCCACCGACAAAAACGACCAGCTCATCCTCTCCACCGCCGTTTGCAACAACGAGGACTTGGGCCCGTTCGTCCGCAAGGCCTTCATCTCCGGCAAGCCGGAGACGCTCCACCACCACCTCCGCCACTTCGCGCGGTCGAAGGAGGCGGAGATCGAAGAGGTGTGCAAGGCTCACTACCAGGACTTCATCCTCGCCGTTGACGACCTCCGATCCCTCCTCTCTGACGTCGATTCGCTCAAGTCCTCCCTCTCCGACTCCAACTCGCGCCTCCAGCACGTGGCGCGCCCGCTCCTCTCGTCGCTTGACGCCTTCGTGGAGACGCGCAACGTCTCGAAGAACGTGAACCTCGCCATCGACTCTGTACGCACGTGCGTCAAGCTGATGGAGGTCTGCACACGCGCGAACCGCCACCTCGCCGACGATAACTTCTACATGGCGCTCAAATGCGTGGACGCTATCGAGCGAGAGTACTTGGACCAAACGGCGTCATCCACGCTGAAGCGGATGCTCGAGAAGAAGATACCGGAGATTCGGTCCCACATTGAGAGGAAGGTGAACAAGGAGTTCGGTAACTGGTTGGTGGAGATCCGAGTCGTGAGTCGCAATTTAGGTCAATTGGCGATAGGTCAAGCTTCGTCAGCGAGGCAGAGAGAAGAGGATCTAAGAATCAAACAGCGCCAAGCGGAGGAACAGAGTAGACTCAGCGTGAGAGACTGTATTTATGCATTGGAGGAAGAAGATGAAGATGAAATCATCGCCGGCGGGATCGGAGAAGACGGTAGTGGCGCCGCCGGTTTTGATTTGACTCCGTTGTACAGAGCGTACCATATTCACCAGACATTAGGGTTAGAGGATCGGTTCAAGCAATATTATTTTGAGAACCGGAAGCTTCAGTTGACTTCGGACTTCCAGGTTTCGTCTATGACTCCTTTTCTGGAGTCGCATCAAACGTTCTTTGCGCAGATTGCAGGGTTCTTTGTGGTGGAGGATCGCGTGTTTAGGACTGGGGGTGGATTGATATCGAAAATGGAGGTTGAGAATCTGTGGGATATTGCTGTTAGTAAAATGTGTTCTGTGTTGGAGGATCAGTTCTCCAGAATGCAAACTGCTAATCATTTATTGCTTATTAAAGATTATGTGAGTCTTTTAGGAGTAACCCTGCGGAGATATGGGTACCCCATTGATGCGTTGCTTGATGTTTTGAGCAAACATAGGGATAAGTATCACGAGCTGCTTTTGTCTGACTGTAAGAAGCAGATCGTGGAGGCGGTTGCGGCTGATAAATTTGAGCAGATGTTGATGAAGAAGGAGTATGAGTATTCAATGAATGTGCTTTCTTTCCAGATACAGACGTCGGATATCATACCAGCTTTTCCCTATGTGGCCCCATTTTCATCCACTGTGCCGGATTGTTGTCGAATTGTGCGGTCCTTCATTGAGGATTCTGTGAGTTTCATGTCGTATGGGGGGCAGCTTGAGTTCTATGAAGTTGTTAAGAAATATTTAGACAGGCTTTTGGGTGAGGTTTTGGATGAAGCCTTAGTGAAGCTTATCAATACATCGATTAATGGTGTCTCCCAGGCGATGCAAATGGCGGCAAATATGGCTGTCATGGAGCGTGCTTGTGATTTTTTCTTTCGACATGCTGCACAGCTTTCAGGTGTTCCCTTGAGAATGGTGGAGAGAAGCAGAAGGCAGTTCCCTCTAAGAAAAGCTCGTGATGCTGCAGAAGAGATGCTCTCTGGGCTACTCAAAGCCAAAGTTGATGGATTTATGTCCTTGATTGAGAATGTAAACTGGATGGGTGACGAGGCCTCTCAGAGTGGAAATGAATATGTAAATGAGGTCATAATTTATTTGGAAATTTTGGTTTCAACTGCTCAACAGATATTGCCATCTCAAGTCCTTAAGAGAGTATTACAGGTAGTTTTCGCTCACATTTCGGAGAAGATAGTTGGGACTTTAGTTAGTGATTCTGTTAAGAGGTTTAATGTGAATGCTATTACTGGAATTGAAGTAGACATCCGACTCTTAGAATCATTTGCTGATAATCAGGCCTCCCTTTTCTCTGATGGGGATGTTGATGTTCTCAAAGCATCACTTGCCAGCTCAAAGCAATTGATTAATTTGCTGTTAAGCAATCATCCAGAGAACTTCTTGAATCCAGTGATCAGGGAGAGGAGTTACAATACTTTGGACCACAAGAAAGTGGTGATTGTTTCAGAAAAGTTGAGGGATCCTTCTGATCGGCTCTTTGGAACCTTTGGTAGTCGTGGTGCCAGGCAGAATCCAAAAAAGAAATCATTGGATACATTGATAAAAAGACTTAGGGATGTTAGCTGATTAAGCTTATAGCTGTATGTAAGGTACTTCCTCTTGTTTTATTTTCTTTTTTTGTCTCTAGTTCCATTTGATTATGAATTATTTAATAGTGAGTTGTGGATAAAATTATTTGGTTTAGGCCAGGCTATCACTGTCTTCCAAATGCATTTTAAGATTTTCCAAAATATTTGTTTGAAATGTATAATTCTTATGCTCTTGTTTTTTGGATTTGATTTAAATACTTTCATATTATTTTATTGTATCTGTTATGAATTGTATCCCTTTGTTTGCCAAAATGTCTTTAATGTGTAACATGATGCTTGCTTTTGCTGGGTTGCTGCCAGTGTTCAATCAACTTCCATTGATCTAGGTCCAGAAGCCTAGAACTCCAGTTAAATTACCTTAGATTTATCGAAATATCATAATCATTTCCTTGACACTTGTGTCTTTTTTAATTAGCGTAAGCCTTGTATTGTACCACATTGTTTAGCTGTAAAACTTTTAATCTGAAAAATAAAATTTTTATCATGTTCTAACCTATTGCTTCTTCAAATTTGGCCAATGAGGGTTGAGATTATTAAAGAGACATGGATCCACACTCAGCTTTATAATACATGATTGATAGCCTTAGTCCTTAGGTTGTGAAATTGAAATGAGGTTAACACCAATTTTGAAAAGAAACCAATAAACACAACGCATAATGTAAATATTATATTGAAATCCTTTAGCCAAATTGAATTAGAGAAGCTCTTGAGCTGTTGAACAAAATCAATCCCAAGGCAATTGAAACCCAATTGGCGATTGAGGTTGTGATGTGAATATGTGGTACAAACATGTTTGCATATTATCTATTAATTAAACCATTGCATATTAGCTGCACAAGACAATTGAATATACAGGATACCAAATTGCCAACTGAGCCATATTGAAGTATGCAGCTCAGCAAATTGCACCGTATCCTTAAACATCCAATAAACCATGAAATTTCTCATAAAGATGGCTGCACCTTGACTTGTCACCCCTCTAGTCAAAATTGCAGTATACACTAGTTGGTTAATTGCATAATAGGGGGCAGCTGTTTTAACATTTTCTCTGTTATCTTGTCTTTGCTGTTGGGTTAGTTGCACTCCCGTGTTGTACGTGCTGTGTTCACTGTTCAAGGCTATTCATTATGTGTTCAACTGCCACCATGTTGTGATGCTTCGAAATTTATAGAGATGAAAAATGATAGATTTTATATAAATGTGTTCTACAGTTAAGACTTAAGATTAAATAAATTAGATATATAAAATCCAATGATGCAATGAATTATATTAAAAAAAATGGATAAAATTATAAATTGTGTCAAAAGTAGACCCAATTGAATAAATATCATGGTAGACCAAACATTCTTACAGTTTTTTCACGTTTGACCTCATGATCCACGTTGGGGGGGTGCGGACAGAGCAACCAAACATGCACTAAGTATGCTTTTTTGCTTGGTGAATTCAAATTTAATTTGCACGATTGATTGCCATTTCTTCATAGGTTGCACTTTGTTACGGATTTCCTTTCGGCAACTCATCTCAAACAGAAACAGTCAAACAGATATATAGAGAAAAAGGGATTCTTTTCGTCTTGAAAAACCTCTAAAAATTACGACATCATTATATTGAAAACCTCTTCTACCGTCGAAATAGCATTTCATATCTAAACTTTTTAGATTCTAATTTCAAACAAACTTTTGGTTAGACCTTTTCCAGACTACTTCAAATCTTCCATTGAATACTATACAGTATTTAGTACACTTTAGGAAATCAAGCACTCAAAACTTAATATTCAAAATTAAATCAAAACTTACTGGGTTATCCGTAAATATTATATTATAACTGTTTGGAATGTAAACCCTAAATGTTCAATTAATAATTCAAGTGTGTGATTTTGAGATGTCAAAAATTGCTAGTGATAGGTTGTGACTATTGATAATAATTTCTAACGAAGGCGACTCTTAAAATTGTAATAAATAAATAAATTAGTAGTTATTCAAGAAGTGGTTTAACCCTTCATTGGAATGAAGGGAAAAAAAGTGGGGAATGCTTAACAAGCTAAGCCTCCAATGGTTGAAAAAAAAAAAAAAAGCAGCAGCACGTGCTACGCGAGTTGCACGCATTATTATTATTTTCATTTTTGGGTGAATAGCACGCATTATTATTAGAATATATTAACATCAGTACTAGGTAGGGACAAAAAGTTTCAAATGGAAATAGTCAAAGCAAACAAAGACTTTCAATTGAAGTTGAAGTCAATATAAAAGGAAAGAATTATATTACTCACGTTCTTAATTGATCTCAACAGTTCAATCCCCCCGAGTGCGTAGAAAGTGATTTCATATTTGAAGATCAAAGAAAAATGAAGATGAGTTACTGTTTAATCGTAGTATTTCTTTGCATTGTGGCGTGTGTGAAGAACGTGGTAGTTGCGGAATTATCAGCGTATGACGTTCTTGAGAAATACGATCTTCCAGTGGGACTTCTTCCGAAAGGTGCCACAGGGTATGAGCTGAACGAGAAAAACGGGCAGTTCACAGCGTATTTGAACGGAACATGCTACTTCAGCATACAGTCTTATGAGCTAAAGTACAAATCCACCATCAAGGGCGTGATCTCGAAGGGGAAATTGTCGAAGCTGAAGGGTATTAGCGTCAAGATCGAAGTGTTGTGGATCAAAATCGTGAAGGTGACTCGCGACGGCGATGATCTCCAATTCTCTGCCGGTGTTGCCTCTGCTGGCTTCAGCGTCGACAGCTTCTCCGAGAGCCCTCAGTGCGGCTGTGGATTCGATTGCAACTATTTCAACGGTTATGTTTCTTCTCTTTAATTTAATCATTCAGTTCTGCTACTATGCTTATTTTTTTCCGTCGTAATTAATTATTCATGATCATCATGTTATTTTCCTTTGCGGTGGACACTAGACTAGTAGCATTGGCTGCATCTCCACTTTGACTTGCCGTCAAGTTTTACTTTTCTCAGCCAACCCTGGCTTTTAGATAACAACGGTGATATTGATATATGGATATTCTCGAATCCTATTAATCTCTTTCTTCATCCAATTTATTCCAGAATGTAAATTGGAAGGGTAAGAAACACGTTTTAGAGGTGCAAGAAGTAACCCTCCCAACTAAAAAATGCATGTGGGCTTCAGTTCACGGAAGAAATTTTTTAACAATTTTTCAGAGACGTATACTTCCTTCTTCTCTTTTGGTTTTTTCTTCCTGCACCCTAAATGTTTTAAAAATCTAAATTTTTTCCTACAAACGAAATATGATAATCATATTTCGATTTTTATATTTCAGAATAAGTGGATACTAATTAAATTTTGTTAAAAGAAGGCATAAGTTATTTGTTTCTTCTGTTACAGTACCAATATGCCTTATTTCCTCTGTCGAGTTTGAGTATTTGTTTTCGTGTGAATAAATAGTATACTGAAACTAATTTGGATTATGCCTCTAGTCAAATTGTTATTAGGGTTTAGTAGAAATTAAGACGGTTACGTATTTTATCTTATTGGAGTAACTAATTTATCCTTATCTCATAAAAAATGAATATGGAACTTGAATATGACAAAGTATTGATGAATGATATAAGAATTAGAAGACATTACAATGAGTTGCTAATGGTCATTCCACTGACTTTCTAAAACTAAAATAAATGCAAATAAATGGTGGACAAAGAAATCAAGGTATTCTCTTCATGAAGTAGAGAACAGATTATATTATCAGCATCAATATTCCACGGTCATTATTAGTAACTAAAGTAAATGGAGATGTAAAAATTTGTTTAATTAGTTGTTGCCTTTGTTGTTGATATGTTTTTGCCGAGAAGCAAAGCGCGTAATTTCACAGGGTTGACAACCTCGTTGTTGATGTTTTTGGGTCTATAGTAACCAATGAAAGGATCTGGCACCCACGAAACTTTGTACGTAGATGACAATCCGAAATCTTCCCCTAACTTTTGTGCCATCTTGCCACTCATAGAGGCCACGGCTATATACCCGCGTCTGTTTATAAACCATACATTAAATTGTGTTAATTACTTCGAGTGCAACTAATTTCATAATAAAGATATTTCTATGCCCAGTTAGAGAAAGAAAAATATAGGTATGATAGATGAGATGATGGGATATCAATAGAGAAATAGAAAGAAACAAGAGGTGTTGGTAGGGTGTAAAAAAAATGAGTGTAAAAATATCACTACTATTTAAACAATAAGAGTACCTAGTGAAAGTGTTGAAGAAATCATTTACAATGAAAGAAGAAAAGCATTTGATGTTAACGAATGAACGAGCCATTAGTGATTGAAAAGGAGATAACGTATGTACTTAGAATCGTGTAAAACTTAATCCTTTGAATTTTGATGCAATGAATCTTATAATTGATATTTGTGAGGAGAAGAGTTAGGGAGGATTCTTTATTTATTTATAGATAAATGATTATGCCAAAATATTAGTGTCGCCAAGATATGAAAAATATTATAATTAATTAATATCTTATCTTAAAGCAGGGCATATATATGATTAATAAATGAACAAAAAGATTCGATCACTGATGATAAACTTTTTTTTATATGTAAAATATATATATATATATATATATATATATATATATAGTTCTTTAACTCCGTTAACTTTATTTCTTTTTATTCTATTTTCTAGTTTCAAGTTATTACAAAGTTCTAGGCCTGTGTTTTTAACCACAGATACTATTCTTTCATATGTTAATTCATGGATAGATAAGTTAGGATATTCTAACTCTAATCTTTCTTTTACTTTAGTTGCAAAGACTTGAGGAGGTCCTGCAATAAATTTTTCTTTCCAAAATGGTTCCTTACAATCTTCTCTGGTAAGAACCATTGCCATAAAATTGTCTGTATACCATCTAAAATCTCCTAAGGTAAGACATCTCAAATTATGTAACAGTGTTGAAGTCCTTTCATTGAAAAGTTTAGTGTTTCTAATAAAATTTTGAATTATCGCTACAATTAGAACTCTCTTCTCTCTCTCTATCCTCTTGTAATCTTTAAAAGTTCTTTCCCTTATAAGTCTGTCTCTTTCAATAAATGCTTTGTCAATACCATGAACTGCTTAAATAACTGTTCCTTTCTATTTGTTACCTTTACCCTCACCTTCCGCCATATCTGATATCAGAGCCAGAAATATAAAAAAAAAAAAAGAGTTTTTATTAATATTATATTAAGTATGTTCTGTGGATGCGGCTTAGGCTGATCGTTCACATAAGAAATCTTGTGTTGTGATTCTATTTTCATATTGTATTTTGTGATTATCTTTAACTTGTTAAAACCAAATTTATACTTTAATTTTCCATTAAGAGTTTCAGTTTAATTAATCCTATACCTTAAGTAAAGTAAGGCGTTGCCTTGAGCGTTGGTCAGCCGGTAAGGGTGGTCCCGGTAGTAAGTCCTAGAGTGAGGCAGTGAAACCGTTGGTTTAGCCTGGTGGTCCCGGTCAAGGTCAATACTAAGCTTTATTTAATGTCAAGGTTAATTAGAATGTTATCTCTAAAGGGAAAAGAAAAGGTAAAAGATTTGGAATTACAACAAGAAGAAGCTAAATCCCACATAATACACCATGAATTAAGAATCCCAGAAATAGAAGAACAAATCCAGAAATGGAGCATACCCAAACTTGAAATATCATCATTATATAAAACCTCGTTAAAAAACATGTTCACAGGATAATATGTCATTAAGACAGTGGAAAAAGAAATTGATCTTAAAAATAGTCATCAGACTATACCATTAATATCAAAACAATTAATTGCCAACCACATTAAGAACTATAGGTACCTTCATATAGGGTCTATACAGATAGCAATCAAACCATTGTTTAGACTAGGTCTAGACACACCCATGTTTGCATCCTTAAGAGATAATAGACCCATAAAACTTGAAGATCAAATACTAGCATTATTCGAAACCAACTTGCATAATGGCCCAGTTTATATTAATAACTATCCCAATTACTCAATAGCATTATCAAGTTTCCATAATACTCCTTACAATCTAATGTTAGATGTAAAGATGTTAGAAAAAACCTGGAATCCTAATGCAATACCCATAACTATAATTTATAGAATATACTATAAGGTAATGAAAACCCAATTAGCCCCTGGGGCACTACAATTATCCCCTACTAATGAGACGACCCTCTTACTAGTAAACCCAGAAAAGGTAAGTGCATCAGTCCCAAAAACCTTAAAACATAAGGAAATAACCAGTGGGTTAAAATGAAGATTGGAAGATCTCCTAGACCTAGAAGACCCTGTACCTACCATGCTAGACAGCATAGTAGAATATAACTCAGGGGCCAAGTAGAGGTTAGTTTCACACCTTTAATAAGAACTAATTCCTTAAGATTACCAAAATCACCTTTTCCTAGTATGGCTAGACGATCGGTGGATCGATCTAACTTTTCCATACCAAAAAACCTAAATTTCAGAGGAATAAGGACAAATCCAACCATACCTGTCCCGGAGTATGAAGAAGAACAAACTCCCCCTTCAATACAATTTGAGTCAGCTAGAACTCACAATTCGCCAACTCCGTCAGAATTTAGTTAATTAAACATGATAAGAACTTTCCAAATAAATAAAGAATTATTAAGGAAAGAATTCCTTAGTAAAGAAAACAAGAAAAGGAGAGACTGGTTCTTTGCAACCTTTTCGCAACAGGAATTAGCAAATTATAGAGAAGATTACTATAGAAACTTAGAAGAACTTCAGACTCAAATACCGTTCTTTGAGTGGTTTAAACAAAATTGTCTAGATAAACTCTCTATAAAAATGATTAAGAGTGCTAAAAGAAGTTGGAAAACTATTAAAGGAACCGTTGATGGAGAAATTCCTCCTTTAGAAGAGATTAACTTTGTTAACATTGAAAATAATGAAGTAACTACTTCTCCCTTTAAAATGATTAGTACAGATAGAATTAGAAACGAGAATCCAACTTTAAAAGATATTAAAAATTTGCACCAACAATTAAATTATACAAATCAAATATTACATCAAGTAGCCTCATAAGTAATAATTGGATCAAGAAAACCTGATAAAAGCTCTTCTAATAGTATAACATCCACTTCAAAACTAGAACACTCATTAACCAAACCATTTAAATTTTCAGAAGCTGAGCTTAAAGAATTAAAAATAAGAAAAGAAACCGACTTAGTTTTAGAAGAGATAAACAAAAAATTAAATCTGCTGAAATTATCTAAAATCAACACTTTAACTAAAAAGCCTAAGAAAAATGCAAAAGAAAATATATATATATATATATATATATATATATTATTTTTTTTAATATTTTTTTTATATTTTATTTTTTTTATTGTTATTGTTATTGTTACGGTCGATGAGATTATTAATTAATAATTACTACTAATATCTTAAATTAGGTCAATACAAAAAATGTTATCTTTCTATCGCTTGTGATTTAACTTTGACATGCATTGATTTAAAATAAATAAGTTTATGCTTAAATTGCTTTTTTTCAAAATAACTTAACTGTAAATAATCTAATGCATGTCAGTAGAAAAGTTAAGACTTAGTTGTTATGAATTATTTAGAAGTCATTGAGTCAATGGGGACTGATGCATGAGTGAGTTTTTTTTTCCTTTTTAGAACAACGAGTAAATTTTTTTACTCAAATATAGTTAATAATATCTAGCAGAATTATTTAAATACCTTATTTATTATAGCTCCCACTTTGCAAAACATTAATTACTTGTACACAATGAATGGTCATTGGTCAATAGGTCTAAGTCCAAAATTTAGAAAAAAAAAAATTCTTAATTTGCTCATCCCAGTAGACGTCTAAAACAATGAATGACAAAATAATATTTTCAATTGAAATATTCTTATAAAAAAAATTATAAGGTAAGAATAAATTGATTAAGTATTTAAATATGTGAACCAATATCTAACAGTAGTGTCAAACTTCTAACCAAGTCATTCTCCCACATCAACTAATCTCTCCATCACCTCAAATCCTAAACCGTGTATTAAAAAAATTACAATGTAAGTTAGAAGGAGTAGTTGGGCCATAATTAATAACATAAAAACAAAAAAGGAGGTGCAAAGAGAAAAAGAATGCAAGTAGTGGGGGGAGAGAATTTATCAACCATAAATTATTTGTCGATACATAGGCTTAATAGAAAATTTGGACATGTTTAATTTCAATTTTTAAAATCAGTTTTTAATTTTTAAAAATTATAAAATTATAAAATTTGCTTGATTAATTAATTTTTAAAAATTAATTTTTATTTTAGTTTTTTAAATTAAAAAATCAAAACAGCTTTTTTGTCTTCTATTTTTTTATTTTCTTTTTTCATGAAGTCTCATATATTTAGTAATTCTATACACAAGTCCTATATTTTTCATTTTATATTTTTTATATAAATCTTATATTTTTTTTATACACAAGTCTCATATTTTCTAAATTTATATTCTCTAGTACTAATTTTTAAATGTCAAACAATTTTTTTAAATTGTTCTAAAAATAATTTTTAAAAACAAAATCTAAAAAACCTTTCCATGCCTATATACTTCCTTCATCTTTTTTGTTTTTTCTTCCTGCACCCTAAATGTTTTAAAATCTGATTTTCTCCTACAAACGAACTATGATAATCATATTCCGATTTTTATATTTCAGAATAAGTGGATACTAATTAACTTTGTTAAAAGAAGGCATAAGTTGCAGCACCAATATGCCTTATTTCCTCAGTTGAGTTTTTTATTTTTATGAATAAAGAAATTAAAAAAATGTTACTAAAGTTTACAAAAGAGAGTGCACATCAGTAACTAAATAATTCGAAACTGAAATTGGACAAGAATTTAATAAAATAAACTGGAAGAAAGATTTGATTTCTGACTTAACAAAAAATTAATTTAGGTTATGCTTCTAGTCAAATTGTTGATAGGATTTACTAGAAATTATGACAGATATTTATTTTATCTTTTTGGAGTAATTAATTTATCCTTATCTCATAAAAAATAAATATAAAACTTGAATATAACAAAGTATTGAGGAATGATATTAGAATTAGAATACATTACAATGATTTCACTGAACTTTCTAAAACTAAAACAAATGCAAATAAACCGTGGACAAAGAAATCAAGGTATTCTCTTCATGAAGTAGAGAACAGAGCATATTATCAGCATCAATGTACCGCGGTCATTATTAGTAACTAAGTAAATGGAGACAAAAAAAATTGTTTAATAAGTTGTTGTTTTTGTTATTGATTTGTTTTTGTCGAGAAGCAAAACACGTAATTTCACAGGGTCGACAATTTTGTTGTTGATGTTTTTGGATCTGTAATAACCAGTAATAGAATTTGACACTCACGAAACCTTGTACGTAGACGACAACCCGGAATCTTCCTGACTTTTGTGTCATCTTACCACTCATAGGCCACTGCTACATACTTGCGTCTGTTTATAAACCATACATTAAATCATGTTGATTACTTTAAGGGCAACTAATTTCACATAGTTTAAACAAAGTTGACACCAACTAAGAAAAAAAAAAATAATAGGTGTTAGTGGGGTGTAGAAATATCATTATTCTTTAAACAATAAGAATACTTGGTAAACAATAAGAATACTTGGTAAGAACCATAAAAGAAAAACATTTAATGTTAACGAAAAAACGAGTCATTGATGATTAAAAATGAGAAACTATATGTATTTAGAACCATATAAAGTTTAATCATTTGAATTTTGATACAATTAAACTTATAATTGATCTCTGTGAGAAAAAGAGTTAGAAATAATTCTTTATTTATAGATGAATGATTAAACCAAAATATTAACCACATCAATATATAAAAAATATTTTAATTAATTAATATCTTATCTTATAAAAAGATTCGATTTCTAATAATAAACTTATCTATAATAATAAGATCTAAAAGAATATCATATCCTCTAACAAATAACCAGTAGATAATTAACTCTCTAATGATAAGATATATATAACTATGTATAAAAAAAAGATATATATATATAATTTATTTTTATTGATTATCTTAAATTAAGTCAATACAAAAACATGTTATCTCTCTGTCTATTGTGATTTAACTTTGACATGCGTTGATTTAAAATAAATAAGTTTATGTTTAAATTGCTTCTTTCAAAACAATTTAACTGGAAATAATCCGGTGCATGTAAATAATTGGAGCGTCTGAACTACCATTGTTCCTTGGCATTAAAGCCGTCAATGTTGAAAGTTTAACTTTCACTTAATTTTTGGTTCTTCGTACTTTTTCCTTTCCCATAAGATTCCATCTTGTATCACTTGCGCACGATTTCCTTGTGGTCTTTGTGTCACATACGAGGGTGCCAATTATGAATCTCACTCTGGACTTCCCTGTCCACTATTTGTGCAAAACTGACATGGTTCCTAAGTCCATCATTGGTTTGAAACTAAAAATGCTAAGTGAAAATAAATGAAACATAAAAAGGTCATGATTCGTTGAGAATGGTGCGGTGACAGCTGAGTCATTCAAATTCTATTTCTGTTTAATGGTGCCTTCTCCCTGTCAATTGATTTCCATTCCTCGTGAGTACAGCTGTACAGGTGCACTTGCCAAACCCATATCCCATGGGAAATTTGCTAAAACTAATATTGTTTGGCACTTTAATAAAACATAGATACGTAACCAAAATTAGATTGCATCGAATATTTCAGGCAAAAGCACATAACAACAACGTTAAAAGGTTTAGTTGAATTCAAGAGTTGGGTTTAATGAAAAAGTCAGTCTCCCACAACATCATGATTAATTAAGATTCCAATCTCCAATGAAAGAAGTGCTTACATTTAATGAGTTAAATTAAGATGCCAACATCATGAAAACAGTGTTTTAATTCAAGTTGGGAAAATCTAAAAATACTTTTGCTCTAAAGTTACAATTTTTTTTTTCTCATTTGATGTATTAGAATTCGTTTACGTACAGTGAAATTTGCAAAATAATATTTTAAAATTTTAATCTAAACATAACCAAACAAAAATTGTTTTTGAAAGGATCCAAGGTTAGTTGTGAATTGAAAAAAATAAATAAAAAATAATCAATAAATTAATTTGAATACACGCCACGGAAAACCAACCAATCAATAAAAATATATTCTCTATTCAATATTCATGCATCGAATGTGAACATAGAAGCAAAACTATCAATCTTGGCAATTAACTCCTGACACCTGAGAAAACATCCGATGAGTACAACTCCCAAAATTTATGGTGCAAGATTAATTTCAAGTTGAACCAAGAATCGGCATAGCAGATATTCTCATCGTGTTGTTTCTTTTTAGTCTCCATATTTGGAGTTAAAAAACAAAGTAGTACTAGTTGAGGCATGGTTGATTGGTTGCTATCACATGCATGCATTAGTTAGAAAATGGAATCACATTAAACTATTATAGCCCGATTTGTTTCTTGCTTGGGTAGCTTCAAGTAAAGATAACTACACCACATCACCTTAATTATTATGTCCCCTGCTGCACTGCCCCTATATTATTGTGACTACCAAATTCTTTTATACTAATGAATAGTATTATTTGTTGATCTATGATTGGTTTGCATCGTCCAAGCCAGAATATCTATAATCAATAATCAAAACGACTGAATTTCTCAACAATTCACTTCATCTTCAACTTACTTGCCACGCACGCTTCGTCTACTATGGGGAATATTGTTTACCATTTACTTCTCTTTTTTTTTAAACTATTTTCTTCACTTTTCAATTTATTTGTTTAAAAACATGTAAAAGCTGATAAACCACATGCTATATCATGTTTTCGTGTCAACTGTCAAACCATTTGCTTCAATCATAAATCCCTCGCTGGTTAATCATACGTTAAGTAGTAAGTAACGTGTTAATTAATTAATTAATTAATTTATATCATAACTAGACGTGGAATACCAAGTTCGTGTCATTGAAATTGTGTATGAAAGTAAATAACCAACCTTAATTGCAACGTTGCTTACCGCAAAGGCTATTTATCAATCATTACGATATAGTTTTAATAACAATAAAAAAATCTTATCAGAGAGATGATATCTTAAATACAATATTTTAAAATTTAAACAATAGTTTTTTTTTCATCGATTCAAATTATGAATTAACATTTAAATTGCTATGGTTATGCTATTTTTTAAAATAAAATTTAAATTTGTATAGTTTGAATTAACAACACCATTTTATATTGTACCTAATACTTTACGGGCAATTTAAAATTGATTTTAATCGAGAATATAGATAGTTAGTTATACTATGGCGTATAAGTCGTTAATAGGGTTTGGTAGAAAGACGGTTACGTATTAATTTGATCTCTTGGAGTAACTAATGTATCCTTGACTAGTTCATAATGTGCAATACTGCAGGCTGAAATCCCGTCACACTGAAACTAATTTGGGTTAAATTGTTATCTACTAGAGAATAAAACAATATTTAAGTGGAAATTCTAAAATTTGATCTTACCCAAAATCCTTCAAAAAAAAAAATAATTAATCACTCAATAACACTATTTTATGATCTCTTAAAGACCTTTCCTACTAAAAATATTCTTAATAGAAATTAAGACGGTTATGTATTTTACTTTTGGAGTAACTAATTTATCCTTATCTCATAAAAGGATAATATGAAAAGTGAATATAACAAAGTATTGATGATGAATGATATTAGAATTAGAAGACATTACAATGAGTTGCTAATGGTCATTCCACTTACTTTCTAAAACTAAAACAAATGCAAATAAACGGTGGACAAAGAAATTAATCAAGGTATTCTCCGCGGTCATTATTAGTAACTAAGTAAATGGAGACGAAAAAATTTGTTTAATTAGTTGTTTTTGTTGTTGATGTTGATTTGGTTTTTCCAAGAAGCAAAACGCGTAATTCCACAGGATCAACAACATCATTGTTGATGTTTTCAGGTCTATAGTAACCAGTGATAGGATCTGGCACCCATGAAACCTTGTACATAGACGACAATCCAAAATTTTCCTGTGACTTTTGTGCCGTCTTGTCACTCATAGAGGCCATTGCATACCCATGCCTATTTATAAATCATACATTAAATCGTGTTAATTACTTTGAATGCAATTAATTTCATATAGTTTAAACAATAAAAGTACTTGGAGTGCCTAGTGAAAGTGTTGGAGAAACCATCTACAACGAGAAAAGAGAAACATTTGACGTTAGAGAAAGAACGAGCCATTGGTGATTGAAAAAGAGAGGATTGTGATATAGCTTATAATAGATCTTTGTGAGAAGAAGAGTTAGGGAGATTTCTTTATTTATAGATGAAATATTAAACCAAATATTTTAATTAATTAATATCTTATCTTAAAGCATTATAGATATATCTATAATGGTCCATTAAACAGACATATTTGTCAAAAAGAAATGAATATCCTATCCTCTAACAAATAAGATAATTAACTCTTTAATGATAATATAAAAATAATATATATATATATATATATATATATATATATATATGTGTGTGTGTGTGTGTGTGTGTGTGTGTGTGTGTGTGTGTGTTTTATAGAAAAAAGATAAAAGATAGATATCCTATCCTCTATCAAATAAGATTGATGCAGTTGATGAGATTACTAATTAGTAATTATTATTGATATCTTAAATTAGGTCAATAAAAAACATGTTATCTCTCTATCTCTTATGATTTAACTCATGCACTGATTTAAAATAAATAAGTTTATGCTTAAATTGTCTTCTTTCAAAATAATTTAACTATAAATAATTCAGTGCATGTAAATAGTTGTTATGAATTATTTAAAAGTCATTGAAATAACGAGTAAGCTGGATCTCACTGTGTTTTTTTACTCAACTTTTGTTAATAATATCTAATAAGATTGTCTAAATACCTTGTTCATTATAGCTCCCACTTTGCAAAACATTAATTACTTCTAGACAATGAATTGTCACTGGTCAATAGGTCCAAGTCAAAAATTTAGAAAAAAAAACTTCCTAATTTCCTTATAGGTGTCTAAAACAATGAATAACAAAATAATATTTTCAATTGAAATGTCATTATAAAAAAATTATAAGATAAGAATAAATTGATTAAGTATTTAAATACACGAATCAATATCTAACTTTAGTGTCAAACTTTCAATCAAGTCATTTTTCCATATGAATTAATCTCTCCACTACCTCAAATTTTAAATTCACACGAGAAATTCGTATAATTTATTTTATCATTTCTCATAAGAGAATTAAAAAACAACTTAAGGAACAAAGAGGATTTTGTCATTTGCTATCCAAATCAAATCATTTTGAAACATTATTAAGTCCACGTACTTGTGACAAATCTTTCCACCATAAAGATGCTCTATTTTCACCTATTTCCTTAACAAGGCCATGCCAACTTTCGTATCTAGACAATAATACTTCGATCCATAGTATCTCAGACCCATTAAATAAGTTCCATCTCCATTTTGTTAGAAGGGTCTAGTTAAATAAAAAAATATTTTTAATATCAAAACTTTTTCAATTGACTAAGCTACTTGTCACAAGCTCAGTAAAACATAAGAATTTTCAATGAATTATCCGTTTTTTTTCATAATCTACTTTTAAAAAAAAGGACATCTATTTGTCAATTTTTTTTTGCTTCCTCTACCACTTAATTTGTTCTATGGAGAAGATGCCTACCTCCAAGAAAGTCTCCCTAAAGAAGAACGGGCAAATGGAGATGGAACGGAATCATGGTTGTTAGGTTAAGGATTACGTGAGTGTGATGACACAATTTATAGGAAAGTCAAGACTTTATCAATTTGGTTCTTTTCTTTGTTTTTTGTTTCTCTCTCCTTGTACATCGTTTTTGTTTTTATAGGACAATGGATAATAAACTTTAGAAGTCTTTAATATACACACATTGCAATTCATACAATTTGAAAAATAATAACCTATTTTGCATTTAAGCCTATTCTTCGTATGTTACATTAGTCTCTTGCAAAACATTACACCAAATATCTTATAGGCGAAATTGCTGTGTGTATTAAATAAATTACAACATAAGTTAGAAGGAGTAGTTGGGCCATAAATAATAAAATAAAAACTAAAAAGGAGGTGCGAAGAGAAAAACAATGCAAGTAGTTGGGCCAGAGAATTTATCAGCCATAAAGATTATTAGGCTCACACTACCGTCCCCGCCTCGAAGATTATTAGGGTTTTACTCTACCTCCGTGGAAACCTCACACACACTCTCATTCACACTTAAGGGTGGGCAGACACGGAGCTACTTGCATGGTTAGGGCGCAAGGCCCCCTAAATTTTTGAATTTTTTTAATATATATTTAGTATTTTATAATTATAATTTTTTATTTAAAATTTTAATTATATAAATAATATTAAAGTATTGTTTATTTTCTATTTTTAATAAATAATTAATTATCTTTTTATAATAATATTGTAAATTAATATTTTATCTTTTTATTATTGTTATTATAGAGATATTATATATTTTTATCTTTTAGACAAAATATTTGATATTTTTTTCTTTTATAATTTATTATTTTTATTTAAAAGAATATAAATTATTGTATTTCCAATCAAATAATATTATTAGTCTTTTTTTATATTAATTTGATAATAATTAAAACTTATTTATTAAAAATTATAAATGAATCACACTAACAAATAATTTTTTTCTTAAATCATTTTAAAATCACGCTAAAATATTAAATACATATAAAAAAAAGATGATAATAATATTGAGTTTTTAGATTATACATTTTTAAATTATTTAAAAAAACACATAATTATAAATATTTTATCTAAATTCATACTTATTTTATTATAAATCTATTATATTTTGTAGAAATAAATTTTAATTTTCAATTAAAAAAAAAAATAACTTGACCACCTAATATTAAGTTCTGCCTCCGTCCGAATCACACCAACAACCTTAACGAAAGATTAAGATTAAGATTAAAATAAAAATAAAAACAATTAATATAAAAGTCGCCGATCAGTGAGTGTAGGGAAAGTTTGATTGCTCTGAAACTGAAACCACGAAGCAGCCGCAAACATGACAGAAAAGAAGCGCAAGGAAAGGGACGACGGCAAGCGCGGAAGACTGAAGCCGAATAAGAAGAAGCCAAACACTCAATTGAAGAAGAGAGGCCCTCGTTTGCCCTCATCTCTGCAAAAACACATTGACCGTTTAAACCCTACCACTTCATTCGACAGCGCCGACTCCGACGACGACAATGACTTCTACGAGTACGAGGAAGCACGTGCCGAGGAGGAGTCCAAGAAAAATAAGCGTTACGACCCTGGTTCCGTCGTCGACGATGAACTTTCTCGTGAAATTGAGGTTTATCTTCTTTATTCTCTTCAGCAATATGAACTCTTCATTTGAACTTAAATTATTTGTTTCCGCATCTGAAACATCTTGATGTAAGCTCATTACGTGTCATTTGTGTTTTTAGGATGAGAATGTGCAATCTGATGATGAAAGTGAGGATGATGATTTCGTTGGGACAAAGAGGAATGAAAATGCTGAAAGTGATGATTCTGGAGAGGAAGACGATGGAAAGCATGTAAGGATGCTACAAGCAATTACTGGCATGCCGAGTGAGGCTTTTGAAGGTAAGAAAATTGCTGTTAAACTTTTGTGTTATCCATTATTTTTGTTACAACTTAGACTCATAGGCATGCTGTCAGTTTTCTTCTGTATAGATTGGAAATCATAATTAGTAATTAGAGATGCATATGAATAAGTTTTTAGTATTGCATTATAGTTTTTAACTCGACACATTTAATTTAATAGCATTATATGTTAAATTTTATCAATGCAACTGTGAATTATAGGATAATATACTATCGATCATATGCCAATTTTTTAATAATTTAGACATTCATAGACATGTAATCTATCAGTAGAAAGTTACTTATATTTTAAGTAACATTAAATATGTTAAAATAAAGTGATGTAATGAACTATCAATTTTGTCAACAGACTCGATCTTTTTCATGAAAACTTTCTATGCAACAGTTGGATTGAAAAAGTTATAGAAGGCATCATTTTTTTCAAGTTTGACACTTGGTGTCAATTGATCCTTCACACACAGCCACACACACACACTCACACATAATTTTGGTGATTTGTCATATGCTTTGTGGGAAGAATGCCAGAGAGAATCCTGCTGTTGTTGCTCTTTTTATTTTGTTAGAACCATGATACAATACACTTGTAAATTTTAATCATGATGCAGAGAATAAGAAAACAAAGAAGATGATGAAGGACACTATTATACCAGAGCTGTATCCAGAGTCTGAATATAATCCTAGTCGTGATGTTGTGGATGGTGATGGGCGCATTAGCATAGAGGACCTACTGAATTCTCTTCATGAAAAATCTGGTTATGGAAAACTTAGGAAGAGATATCAACAAATTGAGAAGAAGGCTAGAACTATTCATGTGCCACTTTCAAAGGCAGTTCAAGCTAAGGTAGAGAGGAAGGCAGCATATGAAATATCAAAGAAAGATGTCACTAAGTGGCAGCATACTATTCAGAGAAATAGAGAGGCACCAACTATTTTCTTTGATGAAAATATAGATTTAGGGTTTTCAACTGTAGGAGCAATAGCTTCTGAATTCAAACCCAGAACTGAATTTGAGAAGAAAATGGCTGCGCTTGTTTGTGATGGCGAAGTTATGGAAGCTCATAAGAAAGATGGTTCTAAGCTTCTTGAAATGAACCAGGTATGAATATTAGTTGATAGTTAAATTTGATATTACTGATAGTAGCTGATCATGGAATTTGGAATCTGATTTAAGCTGTCCTTTTCTGATTCCCATTCTTTCCTTGTTTCTGTTATATGATACCAATGTGGCAATGTTTTGATTAGTCATTGGTAAAGTTGAATCAGTTGTGGTTAGGCATACTAGTTTCAAACAGTCAAACTTGAATTTGTTTGTTAATTAAAGTACTTGGATATGGTTGTGAATTACATTTGATTCAAATAAGTTTTAGTTTTAATGTTTCCTTGTGAGCCTGTTGATGTTTAAGAATAAAATTTTCACCAACTCCATCTTTAAAGGTTGGTTTACTAATTGTTCTTCTTAACCCATGTTTTTTATGCATTTCACATGGAACTATTGGTGTTATTGGTGCTTTTCCATTGTTTGATGTAGTTTATTATGTCTGACAGGTCTCTATTGAAGATGAGAAGGATAGGCAAAATCGGATTGCTAAAATGCGTAGCCTTCTTTTTCGTCATGAAATGAAGGCAAAGCATATTAAAAAGATAAAGTCCAGAACATTTCATCGTTTGTTGAAGAAAGATAGATTAAAGGCAGAAGCTTCTCAGATACAAATGGACCCTGAAGCTGCTAAAGAATATGCCATGAAACGAGAGCGTCAAAGGGCTGAGGTATATCATCCTCCCTGAAGAAATAAGAGCTCAATAAATTTTGCTAAACAGATGCTGTTTATTGATATATATCGTATCTTAATGATTAAAACAGGAAAATGATTTCTATTAATCCTTTTCTCACTTCCCAACTTGGTACAGGAACACATGACTCTGAAACACAAAAACAAGGGTCAATGGATTAAGCGTCAAATAGGTCGTGGTTTACATAACCAAGACGAAGGAACTCGTGCTGCCATACATGAACAACTTCAAAAGCATTCTGAATTGTCTAGAAAAATGAATTCTATGAAGGATAGCAGCAGTAGCAGCGAAGACACCGAGGATGAGGATGACAACTCTTCTGGTTCTGATCAGGATAGGGATCGCAAAATTTTGGGAAAAGCTAAAGAAAAAACAATGAAAGTGTTGGAGGAAGAGGATGAAGTTCCCCAATCGGGATTGCTTTCTTTGCCTTTTATGGTAATATCCATTCCTGCTCTCCTTCCTTTTCCCTTTTTCCCTGTAGGAAATTTTAGTGTAACCTAGCCTTTCATGTTGATTCTTGTTCCTAATCCTGAGAAGACTGTGATAAATACTTCAATTATTTTTACATGAATTATTATTTTGTTAAATGAATTATTATCTTTGGCTTATGTTACTTTTGTTTTTATATAGTATACAATTTAGAGATTGAAATTTGTCACTGGGAACTTTTTCTTATTGGTTTCTGGTCTTCCCTTGATTTGTTCTGAGGTAGAGACGTGGATTGGAGAAAAGAAAAGAGGCAGCTGTTGAACAAGCCAACCTTGTTTTCCAAGAATATGAAGATTCCTTGAAGAAGCTGGAGAATTCTGGTGGCTCAGAAGATCCAAAAGCTGCTTCTACCAGTGGCAGAAGAGTATTTGGAATGGCTAAAGCCCATATATCTGATACCAGTAACAAGGTAAAATCAGATAACTGCTATGGTGGCAGTGATAGTGAGGAGGATGACTTGGGGACCAGCAGAAGTGACAACATAGAGAATGAGGGAAGCGACCTTTTGCATAAGGATGCAAACAATGATTCGGTCATCATTCAAGAAGACACCGATACTCACCAAGAATCTGTTTTTAAGGTGATGGAAATCTTATTTTCTGGACTTTTTTCTTAAGTTAATGTCTTGCTCGATATAATTGACACATTTAATGCATTTTTTTGTTCACAGAGCATTGATGAGATTATTAAAAATCCTGGGCCAAAAACTACATATGAAGTTTCCATATTTGTGTCAGATACATGGAAAAAGGTTCAAATGCTGCTTTTAATATTTTGTTTTGTTTTGAAATTTACTCTTTTCTATTAAAGAAAAATACCTTTCATTTATGAAGTGGGCGTTCTGTTGGGCTGATGTATTTGTGATAAGCAGGCAAAAAACAAAAATGAAGACACAACTCTCAAGAAGTCTCTGAAGCTTACAGGGCCAGTTAGGCAAGAAATAATGGTATGAACCCTTCCTATTGGTTAAGAGTATAAAGTGCATTGTTGGTTTAACCTTATACTTTGTCCTTTTGTTTTAGGATACTGAAAAGGAATTTGGAGAGGATAGTGATACAGATAATGAAGGAGAGATGGTGGATGGAATTCTGTCTTCTCTTTCTAAAGTACCGTATGAACTTCCTTCTCAAGAGGAACTCATTCGGCAAGCTTTTGCTGGGGATGATGTAGAAGATGATTTTGAAAAGGAGAAGCAGGAGATCCTCAACGAAGAAAATCCTGAGCCAGAAAAGCCTCTATTACTTCCTGGCTGGGGCCAGTGGACACATGTACAGCAAAAGAAAGGTTTACCATCTTGGATGTTGAAAAAACATGAAGATGACCAGAAAAAAAGGGCAGAAGCCCTCAAAAAGAGGAAGGATGCTCAGCTAAAAAATGTGATTATATCTGAGAAGATAGACAAGAAGGTTAGTGCCTTTAAATACAAGGTTTTGAACCTTACGTATTCTTTTCAGATTATAGACATCAACTTGGTTCAAAGCACGCAACTATCTTTGTGTTTTATAAGAATTTTGTGGATTGGCATATTTTTAAACATTGGTGCTTGCACTTTGCAGTGGAAGTTAAACACATGATTTTTTTTGTCCCAAGTCAAAGAGGCCACGGTGTCTTTCAACTCATTGGGTTATAGACTAATTCCGTTTGTAGTGCATGGCTGCCGCTAAGATAATTTTGCTCACAGTTAGAATTGAGTACCCGATCCGATTCTTTCTCTAATAGATCCACATGTAACCACAATATGATTTTTTTTATTCATAGGAATCAAACACGGTACCATAGAGGGTTTACATCACTCACACACCTTGTTCAACCAACTGAGCTAAACTCTCTTGGTACCACATTATGATTTATAATGGTAGTAATATTATTAATAGATATTATTATTATTAGTGGTAGTAGTAGTAGTAAATTGCTCACTCCTATTTCATTATTCAAAAGAATCAAAACTCCTGTATTTATTTTTTGGTGTTTTCTTCTTGCTTCAATTGTTCTTTCAGTAGATCTTATTGTTCTAATTCCGTACTTATTTTGTCTGCGTGTTATTTTTTTCTTCTGTCAAGTAAATTGAGCTGATTTTAATTTTATGCCAACTTTTGGATATGGCAGGCTGAGAAACTACATACTAAATCATTGCCATACCCTTTTACTTCTAAAGAGGTCTTTGAACAGAGCATGCGTGTGCCCATCGGACCTGAATTTAATCCAGCAACTGCAATTGGTCCTCTTCACCGACCAGAAGTAAGTGCTTCATAACACTTCATTGGCAGACTTTCTATCCTGGAATTTTTCTTGTGTTAAAAAGTACCATGCTACAGCTTTTATTTAAACTAATTAAAAATAGTATTTAGACAGCCTTGCTCTCTCTATTGGGGGAGGGAAGACCTTAGTTTATTGGATACTGTTAGTAGGTTTTACCGGGTTCTTGTCTTTTTACCAGGTGATACTATTTAGGAATACTATAAGATGCATGTGTATTTTATCTAATATAATCTTCCATGTGCAGGTGGTGAAGAGACCAGGTGTTGCTATAAAACCAATAGAGTTCAAAGAAGTGAATCCTCATGAACAACCAGTGCAACGGAGCGGAGATAAGCGTAAGGTTAAGAAAAATAAAGCCAATGGGGGCAATCCCATAAAAAAGGCGAAGGTGGGAGGAAAAAGTTAATTGACAGGAGTTTTGGTTCTGTTCCATTTCTACAAATATTCTCTGTTTTCTGTCTTTTGGAAAGACAATAAACTTTGCCAGGTTAAAAGAAAAAAGATGAAGCAAAAGGCGGAGAATTTAGTAGGCACGGAGGCTTATGGTCATGGCATGCAAGAATGGGAAGAAAACAAAATTTAAGACCAAGAGCTTTGTTTTTTTTGGGGGTGTTTCCCCTTTAGTATTATGATTATCACATTGACAGGTTGAGTTATTTATTATTTTCACACCGAACGAAAATGTCATTTCTTTAATTTTGTCCCCAATTGATATATAAATATCCTAAGAAAGTGGGAAGAATGTTATTTATCTTTGCACATTTCTTTCTTTCTAGATGTTGTCAGATTTCATTATTTCAATCTTATAAGTTTAAAATTATGAAAGTTGAAACGTCTTAATATTTGTTTGATGAGTCTTAAATTTACGAGACTTACAAAATATATAGGATTCATTGATATTTATGGTCTTATCTCTTAATTAGTAGGATTCGTATGAAATATATAAAATAATATCGTATTAAAAATAGTATTACTAAATTTGCTTCAAAATTGTATTATTATTTTTTTCTTATTTAAATACTCTTGGTTTCTGCGTATTCTAATGAAAATGAGTATGCTTTAATAGATATTCAGTAGAAACTTCCTCTATCGCTTTCTTGTATTCATTAATAGTGTAATAATAGAGAAAGATTTGTATAAAAAGATTCTGCAATCATAAATTCGTAATGCAAATAAATCAAACTCTCTTTTATGACTATAGAAGAACTTTATCCTAGCTAATTTATTTTATGGTTGACACTGGTCAGTGATTTTTAGATCATGCCTGTGCTACTTAATTGGTTGGTGGGTCGCTTTTATTGTCTTTCCCACATTTTCTTTGTAGGGGTGAGCAGTGACCCGCTGTGTATAGTGCATATGGATTTCAACATTAACATGGTTCAATCATTTATGCGAATCTCCCTCACTCCACACAACACAAGCAGCTACTATATTTGATTTCCAATAATAATTTGAATCTGCTAAGCTCAATTATATTGCACTTGAATTCATAACTGAACACTCCTTGCATACCATCAATTGTATATAGGACAATGCTAGGAAGTTTAGACCCTTGTAGCAACAGAGAAGTATCCTTTTAAGGCTAATAATGAGGGTGAGGTGAAGCTTCTGTGCTATTCTATAACTCTTCAAAACCTTCTTCATCTCCTTCATTCTCTATCCTTTGAAATTCTCGTCTCCATGATTCCATCTGCCAGAATATCAATGCCTAGGTTATGCTATGCTTTATACTATGCAATACCATGTAAATCTGAATGAGAAGTGCCTCACCTGATCATCAGAATGTAGCAGCTGTTCTGCAACAAACAGTATATTATTGTAGTCTCCTGGTGCAAAATCTTGACCATAACTCTCTGCAACCCCTTCATAGTTGATCATCTCCACCCGAAATCCCTTGCTCATGAATAGTTTATCCACCCGTTGCCTTGTATTAGACTGTGCAAGGGACCAGAAAAGATTCTATTTTTCCTTTCTTTTTCTGGAAGAGGAAAATTATTTTAATGAACTAATTAAATTAATTGCACACTAACCTTGATTTCGTTGTCTGTCTCAGCTAAGCAGGCAGGAAGCTCTCCTACAAAACGGGATCCCTTCATGGCCAAACTGCTTATCATTGACAAAACCTCTTCAAAATTTGCCAGTGTCATCACTAGAAATCCCTGAGCAGGAATAAAAACCCATATGACTAACTTCTCTTGCAAAGACCCCTTTATCCCCCAACACTTTGCTTTTGATTTCAAGGTTTTGCTAATTGGATGAAAAATGATAGAAATAATCACCTGTAAGGCCCATATACTAGGTCTACTACCATTATAGCCCTTAAATTGCATAGCCTGCTCTATGTTAGATGATTCCAGTGGAATATGATAGAATATACAACCTTTGGACATCTTAGCCCCAACACCTGTAGCTTTAAAAAGACACAATTAGATGTTTTCGTCATAGTGAACAGAATACAAAATAAAAGGAAATAAAAATGAAAGGCACGGAGAATGACATGCATGAAATTGTGAAAACAGGCAACAAGCCTTATTTACCAATTTTTGTGAGGCACAATAACTCTTTTAACCATGCAGTACCCTGGTTTTGTTGAATTTATAATAATAATGTTGTAGTCTTTAGAAGAACAGTTTCCAATTGGATTTGGATTGTTTCCTAAGCTTTTCCCCAGACATAAGAGAGAAATAGACAGATATTGCTTAACACATTTTGGGATACTTTGTTGGTCTTTCTTTTCAAATGATGTAATTATTTGAAATCCAAATCCTGGCACATCTAGCTTGCATGTGTACTTACTAGCTTTTCTGCTCACACTATTGTCTCCATGATCAATTTTGCCTAATGATGTTTAGTTTTGGAGATGATAAATGCTTAAAATATCATCCTTCACTAAATCAACTAACGTCACCTTTAAGCTTCTCAGCTGCAACTTTAAATACAGTTTCTGAGGATATGTCAAATATTATGGTCGAAGTTGGCCACTGAAGTCTGTATGGCCGTGTATCCATGCCATCAGTCAACAAAACTAGCTGCAATTAAAAGGAAAATCCCTATGAAACTATGCAATATCCTCCAAAGAACCACCTAAGTACTTGAAATATTAAATGAAAATTAGTAATTTAAGAGGATATAGAATTATTATTACTATCATAAACATACATCCACTCAGCAAGTACCTGCTTTACTCCGTCAATAAGGCTCACTGTATGAAGCAGCTTATCATCAATGAACTTGGTTGCAAGACAATAGGGATGCAAGTCCTGAATCACATCCTTGGGAGTATTATGAGGGACAAAACAACCAGCATATGGGTCTAGAAACAGAGGCTCTGCAATTGCGAAGAAGTGATAGTATGAGACATGCTGATCTTGGACACTACGTGACATGACAAAATGTAGCATCTAAATAGCATAATTTTATATTTTGCTTCCAAAAAGGGATAAATAACAATGGCGGATAATATATATAGACAAGTAATGATATATAGACACCTTTGCCAATAAAAAAAAAAATCGTACCTAAGTTTCTCTCTATTCTCTCTGTTTTCCTCTATAGGTGTCAAAATAACATTTGGTGCCCACCAATATTTTTCATGTATAGACAGTGAACTAAAACAACCTACTTCGAATGGTGGCTATAAAATGCTAGCTTAGCACGATGAACCTACTACACCTACCATTTGTTGAACCATTCTGCATAACATGAGAAGTTAACCATAGTCATGTATTATATGCGTCATCACCCTTGAAATGCTCGATGAAATGTCTAAAAGAGATAACACTTCCTAAAAAGTGTGTGATGGAAAGAGAAGGAGAGATGGATTAATTTGCCTGGTCGAAGAGATTCCTGGTAACGAAGAGAAGCAGAAGCAGTGGCAGCGAGGAGCAATGGGTCATTGTCGCCGTTAAGTTTCGCAGAAGAAACACATAGTTTCCTCTTAGAGATGCATATGAGTGAGGGATGCATCATATTAATATAACTAGTTACGGGGAAACCTTGTGCAAAACCCATGAACGAAAGGCTTGGTTACGCCACGTGTGTCTAATTTTAAGCACCCAATATAAATAAGGAGAGTTAAAAACTTAAGATAACGGATGTGATGGAAAGAAATAAAGGAAAAATAATGTAGTATAAAATGTCTTAAAAAAACAAAGGTTATACTTCCCTAGTGCGTTGATTAATAGTTGTAGGATTATTCAAACAGAAATGCTAGCCCCACATTTACTAACGCACTTAAAAAAACATTTTATGTCATTACATTAAATATTTGGTAGTAAAGTTTTGCCAACAATGACGATATCCCTACTTAAATGACTTTTATAAAAGACCTATAATTAATATAATATATAAACTAGTTGATTACTATTCCATGTTAAAGCTGTTAAAATGTGTCACAACTCATGAGTCAATCTGGGCCGTTTTGAGTTTATAAAAATGTATGTTTACAGTAACATGAACAAAAATAGCGGTCCAACCCACCAAGTTGAGCCCGTGGTGGGACCGGGTTGGCCCGCTTACTACAAAACTTAATAATGAAAATGGCATGATGTGCAGTTACTGTTAGAACTTGTTTTAGGAAATAGGGTATTGCGGTCCAATACACAAGTTAATAAATACGGGATGATATTTTCCACCAGGTCAACATGAATTGGGAAATTGCGGTCCAATACTTTCTCACATAAATTGCATAAACCTTTCTCAGTGTCTCACACTCTCACCAACACATTGAATTGGAAAACTGAATAAGCAAATAGTTTTTTTTTTTTTTAATATTGTGCAGTTAGATGTAACTATCAGAGGTATTTAATTTTGTTGGATTTAAAAAAAAAAGATTTTGTGTTGGAATTTTGTGATGGGCCAGACCGAACCAAGATTTTTTAGACTCACTTATGAGTAATTGAATATGGACTAGACTGACTATTTTTTACAGTTCTATCATCTTATTTCCATCACATTTTCTGATTTGAACCAAAGTTTTAAGGATTTTTTTAGATGATTCAAAGCAATAAATGTATCTAGGACTAGGATATGACTATGAATATGTGATTGGCTTTTTATGTCCAAATGATGCAAAGTCAAAGAACACAAAATTGTGGATTCTATTTCTTCTAGAATGGGATACAAAGACAATAATGAATTAATTAGTAAAGGGACCCGTCATCTTTACAAACAATTATGACCGTCTTCTTCTTATGTTATTGTGCTCCTCATGGTTGGGATAGGTTCACACACTAACATGTGACGCGGTAAAGTGACGAGTAAAACCTATTCATTCATAGTGTTAGATAATGAGGGTCAATTTTTGGAAAATAATGAATTCAGCTTATACAGGTTACGTGTTCACAGATTGATTTTTTTATAATATATATATATATAAAGTTCTATCATAGGACTTTGAAAAGCTCAAGAATAACTTTTTATATTAATAAACTTTCGTCACGTAAAAAAAAACGTGACTCTGGTTATAAATTGATAATCTCTATTAGTCAAAGAAACAAGCCACAACTACCACTCAAATAAAATTAGCCTATAAGATTAGTAGGTGGATGTTTGGTGTTCTGCAACTTCGAACGGGATTAATAATGCTATCCACAACTTTTTTTTTTTTTTGGCTTTGGAATATAGAATGCTATATAAATCTCCATCTTTTGTTAAAAGAAATTGTAATTGTAATCTGTTCCACAAAATGCAGATAGTTATCCAAATAAGAATTTCTTTCTGATTAAAATGTCTTTCTAAACCAAAATATGTAATTAACAGAGAGAAACAATTTACAATAATTCTTCATGGAAAAATTATTGAATTTGAAGCAGCAAATATCAAATCCTGCAATCATCCCAACTGCAATATACTAATATTACACTAATAAATAAATTACAAAATGGCCAATTTGATTCTTGAAATCTTTAAATTTGTATTCACCATTTTAGTTGTCGATCTACGTTTTTTCTTCTTCTTTACTACACACATAAATACTAACATATATCTAGAATTATCTCTTACAACTAAAATGGTGAATACAAATTTAAAAATTCAGTTCTTCAAGTAATCCTTGGAAACCGACATCATTAATCTTTAAATGATTTATATGTGTCGATGAATATATGAAATAACACTTGTCCTGTCCAAATGTGATGTACATGTACCAGTAGATAAAAACTAAAAAGTATGGGTACGGGCATGTACAGATCTCTATCTTTATCTATAATATATGCCCATCCTTCTTCGGTACCCATTGTACACTTTCTAACGTGGAATCCATTAATATCACGCAACTATTATACTATCATTTCAAATTAAACAATTTCGCAATATCATTATCATCATTTCTTTTTTGGCACACGAATCAATACAAAACCATCTATACTCTTGGTCTCTCTATATATTTTTTTCCAGATCATGTATAAACATCGGTAAAGCATTTTTTTATCACTCAACTTTTGAAAAAAAATTGTTTTAGTTTTTGATTTTTTTTTACTGGTCTTAGTTTTTTTTTTTTTTATGCTTGGTTGTTGTCTCCGTAGTCAAGTTTCTCGATTATCAATGAGGTGATAATTATATTTTTTTAATGTTTTTTTGGTTATTTTTAAATCGTCAGCTATAAAGTATTTTTTTTTTTGATAATTTTTAGCATTTTTTTACGAAATTATTTAATACCTATTGATCAATAAAAAAAAAAGTTCAGGAGGAGAGGAGTAGAAACAAAAACTTTAAAATATTGATGGATTAAAATATAGTTTACTCCATAAACATTACTAGTTCCGAGTACATTTATAATTTCATTTTTTAATAAAATTTAATGAATAATAAAAAGTTTATAAGAAAAACGTGTTAAAAGAAGATGTTATTAGTTACTATCACTTTTGATACGTACGTATAGGACTATGGGAGTAGTTGTATTCATTACATAGGAGTATTTATTTGTCTATGTATGAACGTTGATGATCAACAATATTCGACAAGGAGGTTCCCCTAATTTATTACGAGGGATTGATCGAAATTTGAAAATTTCTCTGCATATACATAATTAGCTCTTTCAGTTCAACGCTCAACTGGTCTCATTACTTCTCGTTCCATCATTTTACTGAAAAACAACATCCTTCACTGCTCTTCTACACAACTACTAATTCTTAACTATATTGTAGCATTCAATTCTTTCATCAATCCTGCATAGTACCATTTATTTTTATTATTATTCATAAAATCAAGTGACACAAGTAAAACTTTGCAAGAGTTAAATGTTCTTACCAAATAAAGCATACTATTAATGAATATGTTGACTTTAATATATACTTGTTTGAATGTGTTATTCTGTACTGTATTTAGATTATGAACAATTGTTAACATTGTGGCCCTAAAGCTTATGTACGTCAAAAAATAATTAATGTATTTATACAAGAGATTTAAAAGAAGAAAAAATAAGTTTTGTATATATTAACCTGTAAAACAATTAATATGGTGTAGTATGACTGACATAATCTTATTTTTTTAAGTGTGTAATCAAGAGTTTAATTCTAATTAATTAGTTTGTGGGTAATCAAGTATTTTGAAATTAAGATTACTCCATAATTTTTTTGATTGGTTCTTATAATTGAATAACGTGCTCTGTTAGTAATAGTATATGTAAATTATTGATTACGCTGACAGTTCATTAAAATACATAGAAAAGTAAAAGAAACATTAATTGAGGCAAAAAGTAACGGAAATTATGGAGTGAAAGAAAAAGAATTATATATAAGAAACAGCTTGACGTCTCTTTCCAAAAGAACAGGACTCTAGCTTCTTCTTCTGCAGTAGTATATCCGTCCCTTGTCCCTTGTCCGTTTTTTTTTCTCTTTATATATGCAATTCCTGTGCAGTAATTTGTTGTTCCTTCATGACGTGCATTCGACTTGTGAAATTAAGAATTAGTGCACTTAATTTATTGCAGATCCATATCATAAGGTGTTGGGTTCGATCTCTTTGATGGATTTAGAGTTTGAATATCAAGAAGTAACTACTCCTCGCTCGCTCGCTCTTGATTTCAACACATTACTCCTCTACTGTGGCTATGGAGATTAATTAAATTGTGCTGTAACTTGTTCAGGAATACAGGAGGAACTCAAGGGGAGTGCAAGTCTTCACTTGCAAGTGGTTACCTTTCTCTTCTCCCAAGGCCCTGGTTTTCCTTTGCCATGGTATGCTAGTGATTCTCTTCTCTCTCTTAGTACTTCAATTCGTTTTCATTAATTGTTTCTTGCAGGTTATGGCATGGAGTGTAGTCGCTTCATGAGAGGTAATTAATGTTCTTCTTCCCCATCAGTGTTTATATTATTGAAAAAAGATCAAAATCTCACATTGGGTTAGAGTTAAGATGATGACAAGTGTGAGAAAACTTCATCTATCAATTAGTTATTGAGGTTTTTGGAGATTGAATTTAGGTGAAATATATATTTTAAAATAATATCAGAATTTATTTTAAATTTTTTTAAAAGGATTATTCACCGTGTTATTCATGTATCAAGTTCAAAAAGTGTTAGATCTAAAAGAATGTATTATAAAAAATTTAAAACTCACATATGATAGAGTTAGGATTAAAAGAATGTATTATAAAAATTTAAATCTCACATATGATAGAGTTAGGATTAAGATGAAATATATAAATGTAAGATAAATTAAGTACAAATTCATATTTGTTATATTAATTACATATAATTTATATTTTAAGTCATGATGGTTCTGAATAGATTAATAGGATTTAAGTTTTCTTAGAATTACTGATGGTAAGATCAAATTATTTAAGGAATGAGCGAGTATTTATCTTATACGTCTAAAGAATAAAAGAAAAAAAAATCATTATATACACTTTAATTTGTCGTCTTGTCGTAGGTGGTTGAACCTCCTTCCTATCTTCCTTGAAAACAAGATACTATGTAAACACATGAAGTCGCATGAATATTTATTCCTTAGCGGTTGAACCTCCCATTAAAATATTACGTGATATATATTATAGTTTAAAAAAAAAAAAAGTCTGTAGATATTTTGTTTCTTACTAGATAGATGCCAATTTTGCACCCACCGTCATTTGATTAATTTTATTTTCAGCAAAACGATTTGTTGATTTTAGTTTTCTTGGTCAATCTTCCAAATTATGAAGAGGAGTGTTAACAACGTTTTATCTTGACACTTTTTTTCAAGAAATATTCTTTTTAAATGATATGTAAGAGTAAGACTGACAAAAATAAATGATTTTTAATAAACTTTAACTACTATTAATAAATAAATAAATAAAAGTAGTCTAAAAAGATTACTAGAATGTCAGCAACATTATTTTTCATATATGAAACTGAGATCTTTAGCAATTTGGTTGGTTGGTTTTATTAAAAAAAAAAAAAAGCAATTTGGTTGGTGTGCCTTTCCCATTTTTCTTGTGTGTATAATAAAACAATACCATTGAGCCACGTAAGGGTACAGTTGGACCGAAAAGGATTATTTATGGTATTGGTGCATGCCTCAGACTGGGTCTGGGTGTGATCCAACTAAAATTTACAGCACTACCAAAATAAAATAGGCAGCTACGTATATCTCAGTAAATATTTAATATTTTACACTCACATTTTATATATTTAAGTATATATGTAGTTAAAGAAAATATTGAAAAATTGTAATAGTAATATTTTTCTCCAGCACAGAGCACAGATAGAGTGATGTGCGTACTGAAAATATTTATTGCATTCTCAAACTAGTGGCTAGTGCTAGTCATTTTGTGGGCAGACATAGGCAACATGCCAAGGGTAGTAGTTTGGTGGTGGTATCTGGATATATAATATCATTATTGTATAAGAATTTGTTTTATTTGTTCTTCCTACCCCTCGTCGTTTATTAATTAATTTGTTGGTTTGGTTTGGTTTGCTTGTAGAATGTGGTGTACGGCTAGCGTGTGCCAAATATGCTGTGTTCGGTATCGATTACGAAGGACATGGACGTTCTGAAGGTCCTCGTTGTTACATTAAGAAATTCGAAAACATCGTTAACGATTGTTATGACTTTTTCAAGTCAGTCAGCGGTATGGGTCCAAATAATTTAAACAAATATATTGAAACCTTAATTAGACGACATTTTTTTGGGTCAGCTTTATTTATTTATGATTAATTTCAGAGCTCCAAGAGTATAAGGGTAAGGCTAAGTTCTTGTATGGAGAGTCCATGGGAGGAGCAGTGAGCCTACTTTTACATAAAAAGGACCCTTCATTCTGGAACGGTGCAGTTCTTGTCGCACCCATGTGTAAGGTAAGTAACTTCCATTAATTGAATAGTTACTTTTTGCTTCATAAAGTACGGCTTATTCAAATGTTTTGAAACAATAAGCCAGATATCAGAGAAGGTGAAGCCACACCCGGTGGTGGTCAACATATTGACCAAAGTGGAAGATATAATACCAAAGTGGAAGATAGTTCCCACAAAGGATGTCATCAATTCGGCCTTCAAAGACCCTGCTAAACGAGAAAGGGTGGGTGAGGTTTAATCTCAATGCTTACTTAAATGACTTAGTGCTGGAGTTAACTAATTAATGTTGCAGATTAGGAAAAACAAGTTGATATACCAGGACAAGCCCAGGTTAAAAACAGCATTAGAAATGTTGAGAATCAGCATAAGCCTTGAAGGCAGCTTATACAAGGTTATATAAGCAAGTTCTTTTGTTCTTTTTTATATTGAATAAATGTAGTAATTCATAATGAAATTAGCAGCACGTCTTAAGCAGGTGACTCTGCCGTTTTTTGTATTGCATGGAGAAGCAGATACAGTGACTGATCCAGAAGTAAGCAGGGCATTATATGAACGAGCGAGTAGCAAAGACAAGACCATAAAATTGTACCCCGGAATGTGGCATGGCTTAACATCGGGTGAAACTGATGATAACATCGAAAAAGTCTTTGCAGACATTATAATATGGCTAGACAACCACACCACCAATGCTTCCCCACAACAACAAACTCAGACTTATAACTATGGCATTGAGCGATTCACAACAGTTGCATCATCAGCAAAGATTGTCAAGCAAACAAACGGCCGAAGAAGCTATCTTTGTGGCTTGAAAGGAAACCGCATGCTATACCACTCAGCAATTTAGACTGTCACCATGTGCCATGTGCCATGTACCTATCTATCTATATATATACATATCGTTTTATTATGGCCATTTCCCCGTGGTTGCCTTATTCATACGACTCCAAATAGCTTCGTTTCACAAAATTTTCACAGGGGACATCATTCATAAGATTGGGTGATATTATTATAACCAGTTGAGCTAATAAGCTTATAAAGTTAAAATAATACCAACAAAAGCAATCTTTGAGTCCCCATAAAGTTAATAACAGCGATGCAGACGAAAGAGAATTATAAAAGACAATCCCGTGTCTGTTTTATTCGATTAAGTTGATATGTGGTACATTTGCAAGTCATGTCCAAAGGTAAATTCTAAGACCTATTTCCGTTTCATAATTAATCATAAACTTATGGACATAGTATAAAAAATCATCACTGGATATCAACAATATGGATATACTAAAAAATATCATAAAGGACAAACGACAAAAGGGGAAATTTATGTATAGTTGACTGATGGACTATGAAGAGATGGGAAATCCTACTAACTGATGCTGGCTAATGCTGCTATGAAAATGCAAACTACAATCCCCTTAGTCGCTGAGGTACTGCATTAGAATTTCCATTTTCAAAGCAAGAATTAGTTAGGCAGAGGTTGTTCTTGTTTCCTCTTTTTGGTCCCCAAAAATGCGTTGTCGGAAGTCAGAAACCATTAGAGGGAGTCCATTGTGTAGGTCCACCTTGGGCTCCCAGCCCAGTAGCTCCTTAGCTCTACTAATATCAGGCTTTCTCTTGTGTGGGTCATCCTCTGTGTTGGGCCTGTACTCTATCTTAGCCTCTGGATCAATTGTTTCTTGTACCACCTGCATCACCATCACCAAATATTAATGTCTGTGAACCACAGAATAGAACATCTTACACAAAAAAACAATCGCTTTCTTCCCAATTGGCATTCCTCATTTATATTTACCCGAAACTTTTTGTCACATTCTCTAATTTTATGTGGATGACTCATGAGTAGTTATATATTTCTTCATATATAGCCCTTAGACATTTATATCTGTTGCCAATTTCTCTTGGTATTATTACAAGCATGGTGAAAAATAAGAAAGTTTCGTTCACCAACAAAAAAAAAACAGTAAGCATCGACGTTTTTCCTCTTATCAGTTTATATAAGAGCAAGAATCTCAACTTTACCTTGGCAAGTTCAAGCATGGTGAATTCACCCGGATTTCCAAGATTGAAAGGTCCAACATGTTCTCCTTCCATAAGGCGCATCAGCCCCTCCACCTGTGCCAACATAAACAAAAAGAAGCATATGGGCTCTACAGTTAATACTTAATAGTCCAAATGTACTAACCTGCAGGTACCAGCAATCTTTAGTTAAACTAGAAATTTCAAAATTCAATTCTATAGAATTGTAATATAACTAAATTGATCATTTTCAATTCCTAACCCCTTTCATTTAAATTAGAATTTTTAACTTATCACATGTTGAACAGCTACTCTTTGTTTTTACTTTTTAGTACTCTTGGTAGCCATTATTACCACTTCCACAGCTGAACTTCTCATCACCATTGGTCCAGCACTATTGATGCCACAGTCAGTAGTTGTTATCAGTATAATCACCAACCGTTGTTATCACTGTTACCGTTATTTTAATTGTCACCACCCTTGCCCTCACTATCACTACTCTTGAATTAGAATTGAAATTAAGATTCTCATATATAATTCCAATTTCACTCGTGATTCGTGAATGGACACCGTAAGAAAATACTCATTGCATGAAGCCAAGAATTGTTTGTTGTGTGTATATGCAGTATGCAGCGGGGAAAGTTCACGTGTTTCTGGCTTGGAAGTGAAGGTACTTCCAAATTAAGCCATCCGAAACAAGTAGTATTGTTTAGCTAATACAGTTAGTAATAATAGAAGAGAGAGAAAGTAAATGACTTACCAAATCAGAAACATATTGGAAACTCCTAGTCTGCTTGCCATCCCCATAAACGGTCAAAGGCTCCTTTCTTAGTGCCTGTATTAACGCCACCAATCAGTGACGTACACTTGACTAAGAAATTAACTAGCCACGATCGATGCATTGATTCCACTGTTTAAAACTTTAATTACCTGAGCAACGAAGTTACTAACAACACGACCATCATCTAAGCACATGCGTGGCCCGTAGGTGTTGAAAATCCTAGCTATTCTCACCTGAAAAAATATAATTATATATATTTTATTTGCCAGAACAATGAAAATCAAAGACTTAAATAAGTAGTTAAATATAGAAACAATTAATTGAGAGGTAGATGAGTAAGTTAGGGTGCAATGAATTGAAAATGACCTCGACACCAGCTCCTCTGTGGTAATCCATGGCCAACGTCTCAGCTGTACGCTTTCCCTCGTCATAGCAGCTTCGAACACCTATCAATATCACAGACGTGTCACAACCCACCATAATACTGAAGAAAATGAATGGGAGGATGAAGAACTTTTTTACGAGGGAAAATATATTTTAATATCCAAATATTAAGAGAAAGAAAAATGAAAAAAAATATAATAAAATATAAAAAGAAATTAAAAAATATATATCTAAATATCAACCCTTTTTTAACAACGAAGGAAGGAAGAAAGATCTGAACCCTTCCCTGGTTGGCCATGAGAATTTTGACAGGGTATGGGAAACGTGGTCCTGTTATGAGGTCCCACGTGTCTCACAAGCCATAAACCTCGGTATTCTCCACCCCACCCACCTAGAAAAAGTGGCTAGTTTGAAAAGACAGTGCTGTGCTGTCGCAACACCATGGCTTCTCACGTGACTCAATAAAAAAACAAAAAGGAGAGAGATGGTAAGTGACTGACCGATGGGATTGACGTTACCCCAGTAAGTCTCCTTCTGAGGGTGTTCCAGAGGATCTCCGTAAACCTCACTGGTACTGGTTAACAAGAACCTGGCGCCCACTCTTTTAGCTAGCCCCAACATATTCAACGTTCCCACCACGTTCGTCTTGTGAATTAACACTGCCTCAGTTAAGGATTTATTAATCATAAACATATATAAGAAGATGAATGAATAACATCATGATAAATAAATTAAAAAAAAAGGATATGATAGTCTTGACTGGATTGAACTTGTAATGGACGGGGGAGGCGGGGCAAGCGAGATGGTAGATCTGGTCGACCTCTAACAAGAGAGGCTCAACGACGTCGTGTCGGATGAGCTCGAAGTTGGGGTTGCCAAAATGGTGCATAACGTTTTCCTTCCTTCCCGTGAAGAAATTGTCAACGACAATTACGCTGTCTCCCCGGGCAATCAAGCGATCCACCAAGTGGGACCCGACGAAGCCGGCCCCACCGGTGACAACGATCCGGAGGCCCTTGCGCTTAATCCCGAGGGGGACCTTCCCCACGGAATGCACCGACGACATGACGTCGTAGCTTCGGCCGGTATTGCTGGGCCAGCGGGCAGTGGGCTTGTAACTAGAGAGGGGAGGAGAGGACGATGATGATGGGAGGAGGAAGAAGAAGAAGAGAGTGGCGAGGAAAACGCCGACTAGGAGAAAGTAGAGACGCTGTTCGCGGAGGAGGTAGCGGAAGGAGAGCCATGGCTTCTGCGGCTTCGGGTAATAGGCGTCGTCCAGTGGTTGGGACTCGTGCCCTCTGAAAATCAACCCCGAAGACGATGGCATTCTCTCTCGCTGTAGCTGTTGTCAGTTGCTAAGGAGAGACTCAGATCCAACAACAATGGGTTGGGTCAGGTGCGTACGTACGTTTATCAATTCACCCTCGCTCGCCCACGTCCTTTTAGATTCACCTCTCAGGACTCAGGTCAAATAATATAACAAAAGATAAAAAATAAAAAACAATAACAATAAATGATAATATTTTAAATTTGAACAAAGGAAAAAATATTAATATCGTTTTTTTCAATTTCATCTTTTAGTAATGAATTGATTTTAACTTAATATCCTGTGATATTTCTATGCTAAAAAAAAATACGCTCAAATATCAGAGTGATAAGATGTTATCCTCAATTTCAAATGCTTTTAGTTCAAAATTATTATACTTCACATTCGTAATCAATATTATAAGATAAGATGAGAAGTCAAATATATTATTAATTAATTGTATGTGTCTATTGTTAACAGTTAATAATGATCACTCCGTTTTATAGAAACAACTTAATTTACTAGTTATTGACTTTTGAAATTAAAAACAAAATATTACAGAAACAAGCATATCTTACTTTTAAAATTAAATGCAAATGCAATGTGAAAAAAAAACACTCTTTGATAACAATAAAAAATTAAGGATTTGTTGGGCAAAGATAGTAGAATAAAATAGTTATTTTGTTTGATACATGATCAGATAATCAATTGTATCTGATCATCATTTATTTGCTTATTAGTTATTATGTTTATTTATGAAATAATTAATTATTTGATAAATATTTATTTTAATTTTAAACAAATGTGAATCTATATATCTTATTTAAATTAAGCACTTGATTATTATTTTCAGATATGTGAAAACAATTTTCCTCACCAATCTTCGCATATATAATCATGCAGGCTCTAATTGAAATCCCTTATGTTATGGTACAAACTGTAGAATACTCCGTTATAGTTTACTCTATGGTTGGTTATGAGTGGAGTGTCACTACATTTGTTTGGTAGCTATTCTTCGTGTTCTTCACCCTCCTGTACTTTACCTATTATGGCCTAATATATGAATTGAAATTTCATTTATATAATCCTTTATTATGCAGATTATCAAGATGAATCTTCAATTTTAATTAAAGAAAAACAACACCAACACATGAAATTGCATCTAAGTTTTTTTTTTTTTTTCTCTTTTAAAGTAAGCATAGGAAAGGAATACATAATTTACTAATTTTCTTTTCTGTTATTTTTTGACATGGACTAATTAACAGAGGATCCCAATATGATGGAGATGGTACTCTTTGGGCAAACCCAGTATCTTGGACTCTGTATATGGGTTGTTGGTTTCTCAGTAATTTAGTACTCCTAAAATGATAAGCAATAATTTCCAATTGTTATTATTTATTTTCTTATTTATGAACGAATTTTCCAATTATAATGTGTCTTCGCTTGAGTTACTATATTTATTAGACATGCTTCCAAAACTGGCAGTTATTTATTGAGTTGACATTGATCAAGACTCTCGTATATTCATAGTCATACAAATTAATTATTACGAGAACGTATACAAGATTTATTCATCATATTTATTCTTGTCGATGTGAACTTTGTTCAATAAAAATGAAACCATTAGAGAATCAGTATTACAGTTGTAGTCTGAGAGGTTTAGCTAAACAGACACTGGATACCCATTTCAGTTAGTCAATCAGAATAGAATAGTTAATTAGTTAGATGAAGATAAAATCCACTTTTATATATATATATATATATATATATATATATATATATATATTTAATTTTCTTACCTTTTACAAGTCGATAATTAATGATGTCCAATTTTTGCTTCACTTTCCTTGTCGAGGTCAGTTTCACAATTTTTTTCCGAAATTCTTTTTACTTTAATGATATTCATTTTCTGTTTCAATTTCCTTTGACTTTATATCTATCTAAAAGCTTACCAAATCACTTTAATGTAAACTCACTTTTATAGTTGATTTGTGTTTGATTTAGGACATCAATTATTTGAAGATGCATTTGGTCAATTAAGATTAGAGACGAACTTTACGTGCTTATGCTTGCTATAGAGTATAGATCCTTAATTAATTCTCCCAAATATATATTTTTGTGAATGATGTAATTCTTTAGCCAGAATTTTTTTTAACATTATATTTGTCACAAAACTTACCAAGTCATCTCAATGTAATAATCTAATCTTGTTGCTTCATGCTTGATTCAAGATATCAATATTTGAAGATGATTTAGTTAGTTGGACTTTACTTTATACTTGTCACTTGAAAATTCACATTTTCCTAAAAAATAAAACTAGCAATTGCGAAATTCAACTAAACATAAGAGGCACCCCTGTTAATTGTGAAACTATAAATTGACCTCGGATTCTTGCATTATTTCGCAGAGACACATGGGCTCCTTACATGTTACATTTGTTCAAGAGCATAAATATTTTTAAAAAAAGTTTTTTTTTTCTTTTTAAAAAGAGAGTAGAAACCCATTCTGGCATTCTCAATAAAATCACGTTGTCTTGTATGTTTCAATCGCATGTCCTTAAAATATTTAAAGATTTGACTGTCTCATGTAATTTTCTCAGTCGTTGCAAAGGTTTCCAAATTACTACGTACTTCAGGCTTCAAAATCCATTTATGGACTTAGACTCTCACTTCTCACACCTAATGGTCATAACTAGAATGAGCATTCTCAACCTCTTTTATGGACCTATGAAATCATAGAGTCAAACGACTTGCCACATGCCTCTAAGATTACCATAACATTATCCACCTTTACTTTCTCCTATCAGCAACCAGATATTGTTTAATTTGTCATTTTGTTTCCTATACAAAACTCTCACCCAATTACTGAGTAATTTCAAATCTCAATTACAATTAAACAAGAAAAGACAATCGGTGGGTAACGACAATTTCAAGTAACAAACTAGTATCAAGAATAGGATGAAATTAAAATAGGCAATTTGTGTTTGGGTTTCTTCAAGTGCAGATGTCAAATCATTTATAAACAATTATAACTCCTTAAAGGTATGCATTGAAAATAATTGATTATTTTTTTCTAAACTCAACAAATGATAAACCTCGTGAAGCATATATGCTAGCTCAATTGCTTCATAGAGATAAAAGGTGACTCAACTTATCATCTAGGACGTGTAACTTAAGTAGGGATAGGCTAAATTTTTTTTTACAAATATTGAAGATAAAATTTTGAAAAAATAATATTTAATGTAAAATTTATATAAAAAAAAGAAGATAAAAAATGAGTATTAAATTTGTCAATTTTTAAAAAATTGAGAGTAAAACTTGTAATCATGTAATATAAGAGTAAAATTTATAAGATTTTAAAAAATTATAAATAAAAAGTATCAAATTAATTTATTAAGAGTAAAATTTATAAAAAATAAATAAAAATATAATGAAATTAAATATTTAATAGGTATAAAACTAAGATATGATCTATTAATAAAAAAAAATTAAATAAATACTAATTTAAAAACCTATTTTTTTAATAATTTTTTTTATTTTTTATATATATTAAAAGAGGAAAGGGGAAGGAGGGGGCTGAAACCCTGTTTGACCCCTGAAATCTGTCTCTGCTTATCATATGCTAGATTGGGGGTGGAGCCAATTTGTTAGAGTGGACTTATGGAGGCCCAAAAATTACCTTGAAATCCCCAAATGCCTTAAAGTTGTACAGTGCCTTTTGTTTATATTTTTTTATAATTTTTTGAAGTTAGGAAGAGAACAAATGTGGAGTTATCATTAGCGGGGTAAGTTACACTTCAAATGTGTTATTTTTTATCAAAAAAGAAAAGAAAAGAAAAAAAGAGTATGAATGATTGTTTTTCTTAGCTCTCTAATGATATTAGTTTCAACTTAAGTAGATATTTGCACTCTATTACAGTATATGTTATTAAGTACAGATTGAAAAATATGTATTTTGGAAAGGACAAGGACATCTTACATGATAGGAGAAGAGTGGATTGGCTCTCCGCACTTGAAGGAATGCAAAACAGAAAACCGAAACAGAATTCATTCATAAATTACAATACAAAAGGAATAATAAAACCGTTGTAACTAATTCCCTCGTAGCATTGTGACATCAGCCTTGTTGCTATCATTACACGTGTAATGATGATTACATTTCTTTTTCGTCTTTAATTTAGAGTTCATTTTAACTTGTAATGCAAATCTGAGACTCTAATAGAGTTAAAAAAATATATCAAAACCCCTGCAAACCCCTCCGTACTTCTACTTCTTCTTCCTTCTCATACTCTATTGGAATTTCCTTTCCTTATGTTCATTTTCCGTTTTCTTTTTCTAATCCCTCTCACCTTCTTCTGATTCTGTATTCTATTCTTAGCAACATGGTGCAAACAGAGTCGTCTCCTTCCTCTCCGGTAAACACTGCGGTCTCGTCCGAAGGATCACGACGCTGCTGCAAGAGATTAACCAGTTCTGTCACGCATCCTGCTGATTTTGATCAGACCAGGTTGCTTGATGGGACGCTTTTTGAGACCGAGGGAACCTATGGCTATGGAAACATTATGAGGCCCAAAGATGACGACGGTGCTGGCGTCTCTGAAATCCCTCCCGAGTTCGGAGAGAAAGGCAGAAGACCTTTGACTAGAAAATTTGGAGTTTCTGAGACTATTGTCCGCCTTTACAGGTCACTCACTCAACTCTTTCTTTCTTTCTTGGGAGTCCTAAGTTTATATTTCTTTTGATTATCTTGTTCAGGTTGCTTATTATACTTCGCATTGTTGCCTTGGGTCTATTTCTTACTTGGAGAATTAGACACCCGAACAATGAAGCAATTTGGCTGTGGACGATGTCCATAATCTGCGAGTTATGGTTTGCGTTTTCTTGGATCATCGATCAACTTCCCAAGCTCTGTCCTGTTAACAGAGTCACTGATCTTTCTGTTCTGAAAGAGCGGTTTGAGCTGGGAAACCCCATAGGGAGGTCTGATCTTCCAGGAATTGATGTGTTTGTTTCCACGGCTGATCCGGAAAAGGAGCCTCCTCTTGTCACTTCAAACTCCATTCTTTCCATCCTTGCAACTGATTATCCGGTGGAGAAGATTGCATGTTACTTGTCTGACGATGGTGGAGCTTTGTTGACATTTGAATCGCTGGCTGTGACAGCTAGATTTGCTAGAATTTGGGTTCCTTTTTGTAGAAAGCATGCAATAGAGCTTCGGAACCCTGATGCTTACTTTAGGCAGAAGGATGTTTCTCGCAAGAATAAGGTCCGGTTGGACTTTGGGGAAGAGATGAAGAAGGTGAAGGGGAAATATATAGAGTTCAAAGGCATGATTCACTCCTTGCCTCAATCCATAAGCATGAGATCCAATGCTTACAATACATCTGAGGAGCTAGCAGACAAGAAGAAACCGATGGAAGCAAGTTCCAATGTCTTCTCTGAACCTATTAAGGTTTCTAAAGCTACGTGGATGTCCGATGGTTGTCGTTGGCCAGGAACTTGGGCTTCAGCTGAACAAAACCACTCAAGAGGGGATCATGCTGGTCTCATTCAGGTAACCTCTTCAATCAATACTTGTTGTTGTTGTTTCTGTTGTGTGTAACAAATGTAAAAGGTTTATGTATTTGACCTTCTAAAATATCTTTTTTGTTATAGTTCCTACAAAACATTTTATTCATTTTTAGTTCATGTTTATTAAAATCAATTATAGATGTTCTTGGATGAGAGACTAAAGTCAAATTAATAAAATTTCTATTTCTATAGAGATTAAAACTAAAATGATGTGTGCGATCTTGAATCGTAGATAGGGCACTACTAACAGTGAGTTTTTAATGATGTTTTGTGCAGGTAATGTTAGATCCACCAAATACAGAACCAGAATTTGGTGCAAAAGCTGACGGGAACAACTTGATTGACACAACAGATGTTGATATTAGGTTGCCCATGCTTGTTTATGTGTCTCGTGAGAAGAGGCCGGGATATGATCACAACAAGAAAGCAGGAGCAATGAATGCTCTTGTTCGCGCCAGTGCCATCATGTCCAATGGACCATTCATTCTGAATCTCGACTGTGATCATTACATCTACAATTCCTTGGCTATGAGGGAAGGTATCTGCTTCATGCTTGATAGGGGTGGTGATAGGATATGCTATGTTCAGTTCCCTCAAAGGTTTGAAGGCGTTGACCCCAGTGACCGATATGCAAACCACAATGCAGTGTTCTTTGATGCAAACATGAGAGCTCTTGATGGCTTACAAGGCCCCATGTACGTGGGAACAGGCTGCATATTCAGAAGAACAGCTCTCTATGGATTTAGTCCTCCTAGAGCCACAGAACATCATGGATGGCTTGGCAGGAGGAAAATTAAGCTGTTCCTGAGAAAGCCTAAGGTGTCAAAAAAGGAGGAGAATGAAGTTTCTGTGCCAATAAATAGTGACCACAGTGATGAAGATGCAGAGATAGAGTCTTTGCTTCTTCCCAAAAGGTTTGGGAACTCTACTTGTTTTGCTATGTCCATTCCTGTGGCGGAAAACCAGGGAAGGTTGCTTCAAGATTTGATTGAAAAGGGAATACAAGGAAGGCCAGCAGGTTCTCTTGCTGTGCCTCGTGAGCCATTGGATGCAGCCGCTGTTGGTGAGGCAACAAGTGTGATATCTTGTTTCTATGAGGATAAAACTGAATGGGGCAAAAGAGTGGGGTGGATATATGGCTCGGTTACAGAAGATATGGTGACTGGTTACAGAATGCACAATAGAGGGTGGAGATCAGTGTACTGTGTGACGAAAAGGGATGCTTTTAGAGGAACAGCTCCAATCAACTTGACAGACAGGCTCCACCAAGTGCTACGATGGGCAACAGGTTCTGTTGAGATTTTCTTCTCAAGGAACAATGCATTGTTGGCAAGTCCTAGAATGAAGTTCCTTCAGAGGGTGGCATATTTCAACGTGGGAATGTACCCTTTCACTTCAATGTTTTTGATCGTCTATTGCTTTCTGCCTGCAGTGTCCCTATTTTCGGGGCAGTTTATAGTCCAATCCCTCAGTGTCACTTTCTTAGTGTACTTGCTTGGCATCACAATCACACTGTACTTGATGGCTCTGCTGGAGATCAAGTGGTCAGGAATCACTCTACATGATTGGTGGCGAAATGAACAGTTCTGGTTGATTGGTGGAACAAGTGCACACCCTGCTGCTGTTTTACAAGGGTTGTTGAAGGTCATAGCAAACGTGAACATATCATTCACTTTGACCTCAAAGTTAGCCACACCAGAAGATGGAGAGGATGAGTTTGATGATCTTTATGAGGTGAAGTGGAGCTTTCTAATGGTCCCTCCAATTACAATCATGATGGTGAACAGCATTGCTATTGCTGCAGGGATAGCAAGGACTTTGTACAGTCCATTTCCACAATGGAGCACACTAGTAGGAGGGGTGTTTTTCAGCTTCTGGGTATTGTGTCATTTTTATCCCTTTGCAAAAGGCCTTATGGGAAGGAGAAGAAAGGTTCCTACCATCATCTATGTTTGGTCTGGATTGCTCTCCATCGTCATCTCTTTGCTTTCGGTGTACATAAACCCTCCTTCAGGAACAACTGACATGGGTTTTTTCCAATTCCCTTGAAGATATAATGACAGAAAAAACGAAAGACATGTATATCGGGCTCGTAACTTTTTTTTTTTTTCACTTTGACACTTTCAATGGCCTGGCGTGGCCCGTGGGCTGTGGCATGTAGTAGTACTGTATTGCACGATCGCGCTCTTGGTCCTTTTATTTTGATACATGAATTTTATCATCTTATCAGGAATTAAAATCATCTTATCAGATATTAGATAATTACAAATATTTATTTTTTGAAATTCAATTATAAATATTCATGAACTTATGATAATTACAAATAGTTAAAATGAAATATGTCTGAACGTTCGCGAAGCTATTTTCTACGGTCAAGTTATTCTTTATTATTATTTTTTAAAAATAATTTTTATTTTACATTTTAAATATAAAAAAATTATTAAAGAATGAAGATATTCATAAAAGTAAAAATGATTTATTTTTAGTTTTTAATATTTTAAAAAAAATATTTTTATTAATTTTTTTTTCAAAATTAAAACAACCATATTTTTAATTGTATTTTTTAATTTCTACGAAAATAAAAATATAAACAAACGACACTTTATATTTCAGTGCATTACATTAAATTTAATTTATAAAAAAATAAATGTTTTTTACATATAATTAAAGTTTTACATAATAAATATATTAAAAATTTACAATAAAAAATTTAAATTATGGGATAAGATTATTTTTTAGCAATTAAAAAATTATTTTCTAGAAGTAGTATCAAAATTTAAGTTCGGTAACTTTGATTTTTAATAGATGGAAAGATATAAACAATTAGGAATTAAAAAATTTCAAATATACAAATAATTATGAGAAAAAATTGACAAAAATGTATTGTGCGAAATAAAAAAAATGATTAATTAATATAAAAAGAATAAGAGTTTTATTATTTTAACAATAGAGAGTAACCCTTTCAAAAAATATAAAAATAAATAATAGAGAGTGTTAAGAGTGGGGGTTTTACAATTCAAAATGTATATTATGATATTTTTTTTTAACATTTATGAAAGATTTTGAACACTATGTAAACTTATTAAGGTGCATTATCATATTTTATTACAGAAACAACAACGATAATGATGTGGATTTGTCAAGGAGTTTTTAATGTGGATTGTGTGGCCTACACAAACAGTGCAGGCCGCTGTGAGAGTAAGGACTAACACGAACGACATTGATATAAAGGTAAACACAAACAATACAAAGTATAGATGTCGTGAGTGAAAATGTAAACTAAGATCGAGTAGTCAAAGACCTAGTAACAAAGACAAATAACATAGAGGAGGATAGTGATGAAAAAATTGTTTCATTTTTTTTTTTTATATGCATACGATTTTTTATTGCAAAAAATATATTATTTTATTTAAAATATATAAATTAATGAATAAGTACTAAACTTGATATTTTTGATCATTTGAAAGATTAAAATCAAAAAAAGAGGGAGTAAATTTTTTTTGGTGTAAATTTGTAATTTTTTTTCCAGGGAGTAAATTTTTCTATTAAATCAGAATATTTAATAGAAAAAAGAACAATAAGAATGAGATTTCTTACTGTATAGCAGAATGAACATTCTGAAATATAAAAAAAAATGATATATTTATCAAACTCAAATATAAATAAATTTTAACTAATTCTTATTAATAATATTATTTTTTTAAAAAAATCACTTATTTTATTGAAACTCTTAAACTTAAATGATATTAATTATATTACTTTTAATTTTATGGTGAGAGATTCACTTTTTATTCTTGTACTATATAATTTATGGCATTATTTTAATTATTTTTTTAGTCTATTTCTAATATTTAATTTGACTATGGTGAAAAACTAAGATTTATGTTGACTTTTGTTAATATAGGTATAAGAAAGACAAAAATTTGAACATTTAAAAAATATGAAATATGTTTCGAAACCAAATACAAAAATATATCATAAAAAATCAAAATCGCAAAAATTAAAAATTAATCCATCGATATTCATTGTGTTGTATAGCATTGTAATGCACATGCATACACATGTATGAATCTTCTTCGACACATTATTTACATGTTTGACACTTTCAACTCTTCTTGACTAAGAAAAACACCGACACAAACTTTATTATTGGTAAAAAAGATGGTGTGTTGCTCCCATCATCCAAGGCAAGAGAAAGAAAGGTGAGGAAGGAGTTTCTTAAGGTATGTGACGCTTCTTAAATGCTCATAAACTGTTGTTACTTACCTTAAACAACCTGTGACATTTATTATTTACACTACAAGAATTTTTATTGCATATGATTAACTTCTCTTGGAAAGACCCTTTTATCCCCCCAAGACTTGCTTTTGATTTCAAGGTTTTACTAATTGGATGAAAAATGATAGAAACAATCACTTGTAAGATCCATATACTAGGTCTACAACCATTATAGCCCTTAAATTGCATAGCCTGGTCTATGTTAGATGATTCCAGTGGAATATGATAGAATATACAACCTTTGGACATCTTAACCTCAACACTAGTAGCTTTAAAAAGACACAATTAGATGTTTTCGTCATAGTGAACACAATGCAAAATAAAAGTAAATAAAAATCTTAAATGTTTGATTGAACAAAACTTCCTCTATTAGCATTACACTGGAATAAGAGACTATAGAAAAAGAAAAATACAGTCACGTCTCAGTTGTGTTAAGTGTAGAAGGATATTAGATAATTACAAATATTTATTTTTTGAAACTCAATTATAAATATTCATGAACTTATGATAATTACAAATAGTTAAAATGAAATGTCGTCTGAACGTTCGTGAAGCTATTTTCTACGGTCAAGTTATTCTTTATTATTATTTTTTTTAAAATAATTTTTATTTTACATTTTAAATATAAAAAAAATATTTATAAAAAAAATATTAAAGAATGAAGATATTCATAAAAGTAAAAGTGATTTATTTTTAGTTTTTAATCTTTTTTAAAAAAATATTTTTATTAATTTTTTTTTCAAAATTAAAACAACCATATTTTCAATTATATTTTTTAATTTCTACGAAAATAAAAATATAAACAAACGACACCTTATATTTCAGTGCATTACATTAGATTTAATTTATAAAAAAATAAATGTTTTTTACATATAATTAAAGTTTTACATAATAAATATATTAGAAATTTACAATAAGAAATTTAAATTATGGGATAAGATTATTTTTTAGCAATTAAAAAATTATTTTCTAGAAGTAGTATCGAAATTTAATTTCGGTAACTTTGATTTTTAATAGATGGAAAGATATAAACAATTAGGAATTAAAAAATTTCAAATATACAAGTAATTGAGAGAAAAAATTGACGAAAATGTATTGTGCGAAATTAAAAAAAAAGATTAATTAATATAAAAAGAATAAGAGTTTTATTATTTTAACAATAAAGAGTGACCTTTTCAAAAAAAAAAAAAAAAAAAATAGAGAGTGTTAAGAGTGAAAGTTTTACAATTCAAAATGTATATTATGATATATTTTTTTAACATTTATGAAAGATTTTGAACACTATGTAAACTTATTACGGTGCATTATCATACTTTATTGCGGGAGCAACAATGATAATGATGTGGATTTGTCAAAGAGTTCTTGATGTGGATTGTGTGACCTCACACAAAACGGCGCAGGCCGCTGTGAGAGTAAGGGCTAACATGAACGGCATTGACATAAAAGCAAACACAAACAATGCAAGCGTAGATGTCGTGAGTGAAAATGCGGATTAAGACTGAGCGGTCTGCATGTCTGACACCTTCAACTCTTCTTAATCAAGAAAGACATCTACATAAACTTCAAAAAGATGGTGTATTACTCCCACCATTCAAGGGAGGAGAAAGAAAGGTGAGGAATGAGCTTCTTAAGGTACGTGACACCTCTCAACTGTTCACAAATTGTTGTTACTCACCCTAAACAAGTTGTGACATTTATTGTTTACACTACAAGAATTTTGTTGATTTCGATGAAAATTTCTATAGCATATTATTAACTTCTCTTGGAAAGACCCTTTTATCCCCCAAGACTTGCTTTTGATTTCAAAGTTTTACTAATTGGATGAAAAATGATAGAAACAATCACTTGTAAGGTCCATATACTAGGTCTACTACCATTATAGCCCTTAAATTGCATAGCCTGGTCTATGTTAGATGATTCCAGTTGAATATGATAAAATATACAACCTTTGGACATCTTAGCCTCAACACCTGTAGCTTTAAAAAGACACAATTAGATGTTTTCGTCATAGTGAACACAATGCAAAATAAAAGGAAATAAAAATGAAATTGTGAAAACAAGCAACAAGCTTTATTTACCAATTTTTGTGAGGCATAATAACTCTTTTAACCATGCAGTACCCTGGTTTTGTTGAATTTATAATAATAATGTTGTAGTCTTTAGAAGAACAGTTTCCAATTGGATTTGGATTGTTTCCTAAGCTTTTCCCCCAGACATAAGAGAGAAATAGACAGATATTGCTTAACACATTTTGGGATACTTTGTTGGTCTTTCTTTTCAAATGATGTAATCATTTGAAATCCAAATCCTGGCACATCTAACTAGCATGTGTACTTACTAGCTTTTCTGCTCACACTATTGTCCCCATGATCAACTTTGCCTAATGATGTTTAGTTTTGGTGATATAAATGCTTAAAAGATCATCCTTCACTAAATCAACTAACGTCACCTTTAAGCTTCTCAGCTGCAACTTTAAATACAGTTTCTGAGGATATGTCAAATATTATGGTCAAAGCTGGCCACTGAAGTCTGTATGGCCGTGTATCCATGCCATCAGTCAACAAAACTAGCTGCAATTAAAAAGGAAAATCCCTATGAAACTATGCAATACCCTCCAAAGAACCACCTAAGTACTTGAAATATTAAATGAAAATTAGTAATTTAAGAGGATATAAAATTATTATTACTATCATAAACATACATACACTCAGCAAGTAGCTACTTTACTCCGTCAATGAATTTGGTTGTAGAGATAATAATATGGATTCAAATCTTATAAATACCTTAAAAAATATCCATATTTAGATAAGATAATAACTCGCACATTGAGGATAGGAATAAATATGAGATGGATATTTATCTGCAAAATTTTATGGGATGGGTGCAGGTATGGATACTATAGTACCCGCTTTGCCTCACACCTTATATATATACATATTAATTAATATAATTATAATTTTATTATTTAAATTATTCAATTAAAATTATTTAATTATCTTTTTGTTATTTTAACTATTCTTTTTATATGTTAATTTTGATATTTTATTATGTTTTAATTTTTATCTGTATGAGTGGTTCAAAACAATATAAAATCTAGAGAGATAAATATTTGTAAAATATAGAGAAATTGATTTAAATGATGAAGTGAAGATATTATATTTATTTGTGTTTTATTTTTAATTTTTAATATATAATTATAAACTAATTAGTTTTAAAAATATATTAATTTTTTTCGTCTAATTAAAGTTTTTTTTATATTAAAACATTTGTAATCTTTATGTTGAATGATTATTTTTATAATATTATTTATTTATAACCTAAGTTTTGATAAATCAATCTTTGTCTGATTTTAATATTATATATAATTTTTTTTTTTATCATTTTCAATTTTATATGTATAGATACCAGTATCCACTTATTTATATATATATATATATATATATATATATATATATATATTAGAAACGAGTATTTTTTCAAACACTCATACACGGATAGTATAGGAGCGTACCATCCTCCCTATTTGGTTGCAAGACAATGGGATGCAAGTCCTGAATCACATCCTTGGGAGTATTATGAGGACAAAACAACCAGCATATGGGTCTAGAAACAGAGGCTCTGCAATTGCGAAGAAGTGATAGTATGAGACATGCTGGTCTTGGACACTACGTGACATGACAAAATGTAGCATCTAAATAGCATAATTTTATATTTTGCTTCCAAAAAGGGATAAATAACAATGGCGGATAATATATATAGACGAGTAATGATATATAGACACCTTTGCCAATAAAAAAAAAAAATCGTACCAAAGTTTCTCTCTATTCTCTGTTTTCCTCTATAGGTGTCACAATAACATTTGGTGCCCACCAATATTTTTCATGTATAGACAGTGAACTAAAACAACCTACTTCGAATGGTGGCTATAAAATGCTAGCTTAGCACGATGAACCTACTACACCTACTATTTGTTGAACCATTCTGCATAACATGAGAAGTTAACCATAGTCATGTATTATATTCGTCATCACCCTTGAAATGCTCGATGAAATGTCTAAAAGAGATAACACTTCCTAAAAAGTGTGTGATGGAAAGAGAAGGAGAGATGGATTAATTTGCCTGGTCGAAGAGATTCCTGGTAACGAAGAGAAGCAGAAGCAGTGGCAGCGAGGAGCAATGGGTCATTGTCGCCGTTAAGTTTCGCAGAAGAAGAGTTTCCTCTTAGAGGTGCATGTGAGTGAGGAATGCATCACATTAATATAACTAGTTACGGGGAAACCTTGTGCAAAACCCATGAATGAAAGGCTTGGTTACACCACATGTGTTTAATTTTAAGCACCTAGTATAAATAAGTAAATAAGGAGAGTTAAAAGTTGATTCATTAGGTTTGGTGATAGAGTAATTTAAAAGGTGTTAATATAGTTGAGATGTTTCTTGTTTCTTTTAAGAAATATTTCAGATAAAAAAACAAATAATGGATGTGACGAAAAGAAATAAAGGAAAAATAATGTTATATAAAATGTCTAAAAAAAAAAGGTTATACTCCCTCTATTAGGTTCTCTATTAGGTTGATTAATAGTTGTAGGATTATTCCACCACACATTTATTAATGCACTTAAAAACACATTTTATGTCATTACATTAAATATTTGGTAGTAAAGTTTTGCCAACAATGACGATATCCCAACTTAAATGACTTTTATAAAATACCTATAATTAATATAATATATAAACTAGTTGATTACTATTCCATATTAAAGCGGTTAAAATGTGCCACAACTCATGAGTCAATCTGGGCCGTTTTAAGTTTATAAAAATGTATGTTTACAGTAACATGAACAAAAATAAGGGTCCAACCCACCAAGTTAAGCCCGTGGTGGGACCGGGTTGGCCCACTTCTTACAAAACTTAATAATGAAATTGGCATGACGTGCAGTTACTGTTAGAGCTTGTTTTAGGAAATGGGGTATGGCGGTCCAATACACAAGTTAATAAATACGGGATGATATTTTCCACCAGGTCAACATGAATTGGGAAATTGCGGTCCAATCAGGCATGGCAACAGGATGGGACGTCCCCGTTCCTGGCGTACCTATCTCCATTTTCATTTGTATAAATTTTTATATTTATTCTCGTCTTTCTTGATATCGGATACAACTTACTCATGTCTGTTTATAATTTAAAAAAAAAAACATAAAAAAAATAATTTTAAGTCATAATAATAAGCTTTAAAAAATTATTTTTTTAATTACTTAAAATTATAACAAGTTAATAATAAATTAAAAGTCTTATCAATAATATATTAATAACAACTATATAATTATTTATTATTTAATAAAATCATATAATTTTTGTCTAAATTATATAAAATAATAATTTAATAAGTATAAATTGTAAATTATAAAATATATTTAAAAATTATTAAGTAAAATATATAATATAAAATAAAAATAATTTAATAAATATATACATTGAATATGAGTATATGAGTATGAGACGGGTATGCATATTCTTATCTTTGTACTCGATTTTTATAATCGGGTATTATCCATACCCATATCTTTACCCGATCAAAGCGATTATTATCTCGAGACGGAAACAAGACAGTATTCACAAGTACGAATTTAATTGCCATGCCTATTTCTAATACTTTTTTACATAAATTGTATAAACCTTTTTTAGTGTCTCACACTCTCGCCAACACAGTAAATTGGAAAATTGAATAAGTAAATAGTTTTTTTTTTAATATTGTGTAATTTGATGTAATTATGGGGTATTTAATTTTGTTGGATTTTTAAAAAAAAAATTGTGTTGGAATTTTGTAATGAGTCATACAGAACCAAGACTAATTGAATTTGAAAACTCTATCATCTTATTTCCATCACACATTTTCTAATTTGAACCAAAGTTTTAAGGATTTATTTAGATGATTCAAAGCAATAAATGTATCTAGGACTAGGATATGACTATGAATATGTGATTGGCATTTTGTGTCCAAATGATGCAAAGTCAAATAACACAAAATTGTGGATTCTATTTCTTCTAGAATGGGATACAAAGACAATAATGAATTAATTAGTAAAGGGACCCGTCATCTTTACAAACAATTATGACCGTCTTCTTCTTATGTTATCCAAAGAATAGACAATTGGTGGGTAATGACAATTTCAAGTAGCAAACTATTATCAAGAATAGGATGAAATTAAAATAGGCAATTTGTGTCTGGATTTCTCCAAGTGCAGATGTCAAACCATTTACAAACAATTATAACTCCTTAGAGGACGTATGCAGTGAAAATAATTGATTGTTTTTTTTTTCTAAACTCAACAGATGGTAAACCTCGTGAAGCATATATGCTAGCTTAATTGCTTCATAGAGATAAAAGGTGGCTCAACTTATCATATGCTAGATTGGTGGTGGAGCCAATCTGTTAGGGTGGACTTATGGAGGCCCAAAAGTTGTCTTGAAACCCAAATGGCTTAAAGTTGTACATTGCGTACGTGCTTGAAATATTCGGATATTATTTTGTTTATATTTAAATTTTTTAAAGTTAGGATGACAACATCTGTAGAGTTATCATTAGCAGTAAGTTACATTTCAAACATGTTATTTTTTTTATCAAAAAAATAAACGGAGTATGAATGATTGTTCTTCTTAGCTCTCTAATGGTATTAGTTTCACCTTAGGTAGATATTTGCACTCTATCACAATATATGCGATTAAGTACTAGATTGGACAATATGCATTTTGGGAAGTAGATTGACACTCAAATGAAATAATTTATATGAGTTCATTGCTTCTTTTTAACTAAGCCTAACGACATTGTGTTGAGCTCAAAATTGGAACAAGCCACAATTATTTCAACATTCAAGACTACTGAATAATGACACAAAAGCCAAAAAGCTGTTCACACTGAATACGATATAAAGGACATATTACACATGTACATTTCTTTTTCGTCTTTAATTTAGAATTCATTTTAATTTGTAATGCAAATCTGAGACTCTACTAGAGTTAATCCAGTGAAATTAAACATTAATAATAGGGACAAATTAAGAATTACTTATCAAACAATATTAATTCACTAAACAAACAAGTAATAAGTAAGGCAAAGACAAATGAAGGAGTTTGTGAAATAGACAGAGTAAGGCTTCATCTTTAATCCACCGCTATTATCTGGCACATAGTTTGGATACGGTGTTCCCCGGTGGAAAGTACAATACCGCTGGGTACGGTGGCCCGGGTACTACTGGTCCTTGTGGCACTTCACAATTATCTGGATATGGTGTCGACTTTAGTGGTAGAGGGCATTCAATGACAGTGACGATGAAGGTAACAGGGGTTGACATGGGTTCTTACACTGCACACAATGTGCATGGAACCAAGGGGGTTGACACGGGTTCTCACATTGCACACAATGTGCATGGAACCAAGTCTTTTGCCATTGACAATGCAAGGAAGAGAACGAACAAGGAAGATAGCAAATGCAATGAATTAGCCATAATTTTAATGAAACTAGATGGAGAAATCAATGAATGAAGTATAGTATTTGCGGATATTCGACTATGATTACATTTAAATTTCCCTCTCTATACACACTTATACTCTAAACTCCACCATTATAAATTTACGGCCTTACATATGTAGTAAATGTTTAAAATGTGTGTAATAAAATGTAAGAAATGATTTTTGTTTTGAAAAATAACAAAATTTGGAAATTTATTCTTATTTTTTAACAAATTTTAATTATTATTTTTAAAAAGAATATATCAAAAACCCTGTCCAACCCATTGAACCCAACCCTTCCAAACCCTATCCATTCCTACCTACCAAAACCCCCTATTTCTACTTCTACTACTTCTTCCTTCCAGGAACCCCCCTCACATCCTTCATTGAAGAATTCCATTTGCTTTTCTATTCTTTTTCTAATCCCCCTCTCACACCTTCTGATTCTGTATTCATTTTTTAGTAACATGGTGAAAACGGCGTCGTCTCCTTCTTCCTCTCCGGTGAACATTACGGTCTTGTCCGGAGGAGGACGACACCGCAACATGGGACTAACCAGCCCGGTTCCACGAGCTTCCGTCTACGCCAACAACCCCGCCTCTACTCTCAGAGCCTCCGACGGCGACATAAAAGAAACCGGCACCGAATGCGTGTCATATACCGTCCAGATTCCTCCGACGCCGGATCGGAAGCCCCTTACAGGCTCGAATGACGGAAAGAGCAGCACGAGTTTCATCCCCAACACGATATTCATAGGGGGGGTACAACTTAGGGACACCAGAGTTTGAACAGAAAGCCAGAAGAAGACCTTTGACTAGAAAAGTTGGAGTTTCAGCTCCTATGATCAGCCCTTATAGGTCACTCACTCAACTCTTTCTTTTTGTTTAGGAGTCAAAGTTTATATTTATTTCTTATGATTCTTTTGCTCAGGTTGCTTATTCTGTTGCTTCTGGCCTTGGGTCTATTTCTTAATTAGACACCTGAACCATGAGACGACGTCGTCTCCTTCTTCCTCTCTCGTGAACAGTTCGATCTCAGTCTGGAGGAACACGACACTGCAGCAAGGGACTAACCAATTCCGTTCCACAAGATTCTGTCACGCATCCTCTTGATTTTGATTTCTCCACGTAGCTTTTTGAATCCAAAGGGACCTATGGCTATGGAAGCGCTATGTGACCCAAAGAGAGCAACAGTGCTAACGGCTTTGAAACCCCTCCCAAGTTTGAATTGAAAGCCAGAACACCTTTGACTAGAAAAGTTGGAGTTTTAGCTGCTATTACCCATCCTTATAGGCCACTCACTCAACTCTTTCTTTCTTTTTTTGAAGTCAAATGTTGATTCTTTTGTTCAAGTTACTTATTATGTTGCGTCTTGCTGCCTTGGGTCTATTTCTTACGTGGAGAATTAGACACCCAAATCATGAGGCGATTTGGCTGTGGGCGATGTCCATAACCTATGAGCTATGGTTTGCATTTTCGTGGATTTTTGATCAACTTTCCAAGCTCTGTCCTGTAAACAGAGTCACTATTCTCTATGTTCTGAAAGAGTGGTTTGAGTCTTCATACTTGGGAAACCCCAAAGGGAGGTCTGATCTTTCGGGAATTGACATATTTGTTTCCATGGTGGACCTGGAAAAGGAGCCTCCTCTTGTTATTTCCAACACCATTCTTTCCATCCTCGCAGTCTTGATTATTTAGGAGAGAAAGTTGCATGTTATTTGTCTGATGATGGTGGAGCTTTACTGACGTAACTTTGCTAAAATTTGGGTTCCTTTCTTTAAAAAGCACAAGATAGAGCCCTAAAACCCTATAGCTTATTTTGAGCTAAAGAATGATTTTCTCAAGAATAAGATCTGGTTGGACTTTCCGAAAGAGGTGAAGAAGGTGAAGAGGGAATATGGTGAGTTCAAAGTTAAGAGGTTTTTTTTTATTATTTATTCTTTTTCTAATCCCCCCTCACACCTTCTGATTCTGTATTTTATTTTTAGTAACATGGTGAAAATGACGTCGTCTCCTTCTTCCTCTCTCATGAACAGTTTGATCTCGTTCGGAGGAACATGACACCGCAACAAGGGACTAACCAATTCCGTTCCACGAGATTCTGTCACGCATCCTCTTGATTTTGATTTCTCCATGTAACTTTTTGAATCCAAGGGGACCTATGGCTATGGAAGCGCTATGTGACCCAAAGATAGCAACAGTGCTAACGGCTTTCAAACCCCTCCCGAGTTTGAATTGAAAGCCAGAACACCTTTGACTAGAAAAGTTGGAGTTTTAACTACTATTATCCATCCTTATAGGTCACTCACTCAACTCTTTCTTTCTTTTTTTGAAGTCAATTCTTGATTCTTTTGTTTAGGTTGCTTATTATGTTGCGTCTTGCTACCTTGGGTGTATTTCTTACGTAGAGAATTAGACACCCAATCCATGAGGCGATTTGGTTGTGGGTGATGTCCATAACCTGCGAGCTATGGTTTACATTTTTGTGGGTTCTTTAATCAATTTCCCAAGCTCTATCCTATTGTCAATAGTGAAAGGGAAGGTGTGTGTGGTATTTTTAGGGGTATGGTTGTTGTGTTTGTTGTGGGTAGGGTTAGTGGTAGTAGGTGTTTGATATGGAAAGGTGGTCTCATAAAACACAAAATTATCATTAGTGAAAACAATTTTAGAAAGCAAATCAAACAAAATATAACCTTGTGTCTTAGGTTTATATCCTGAAAAGATACATTTTCTAACACGAGAGTGTAATTTATATCTATTATGAGTGAGTGTAGAGGCATAAGTAAAGCAACCAAAGACTTTCAAATCAATGAGGGTGAGGGGTTTGTCGTAAAACATTTCAAATAGGGATTTGTAATTATGAATGATGGTAGGTAATTTATTTATTATAAAAATAGTATGACAAACAGCATAAGACCAAAAAACTTTAGGTAAATTAGAATGAAAAAGAATTGCACAGGTGATTTCTAGTATGTGTCTATGTTTTCTTTCGACTTTAAAGTTCTGTTAAGGGATTTCAACACATGAATTTTGGTGTAAAATATCATGTTTAGAATAAAATGCAGGCACATTAAATTCTTGGCCATTATTTGAACAAATGATTTTTATTTTCATGTTATGATGATTAAAAATGTGGGTGATGAATCTAGTAATGCACTGCCTAGTTTTAGTTTTAGATTTTAAAAGATAAACCTAAATATGCCTACTAAAATCATCAACAATAGTAAGGAAATATTTATAACCTTGAAAAGAATGACGTTTAAGGGATCCCAAATGTTCATATGTATTAAATCAAACAGAAGATTTAGTAATGCTATTGAGGAATGGGAGTTTGGTGTGTTTAGCAAAGTGGCAGCTGTCACAAACAATGTTATTATTTATATTCACATAAGGAAAAATTTTACAAATGTGTTGACTAATAGTAGGGGAAAGGTGACTTAGTCTAAGATGCCAAATATCAAATAAAGTGGAGACAATGTTTAAGGATTTGTGTGTAAAGAGATACTGGTGTGGTAGAATGTAAAGACCGTTGTAGTTTTCAAAAGTTCTAATCTTCTTCAAGAATTGGATTTCCTAAATCACACAATTGTCAATAGAAAAAGTGAGTTTAAGATTCAAAATTTTTGATAAATGTTGAACAGAAATGAGGTTAAACTGAAATGTATGTAAAACATTATATAGAGTGATATATTCAGAGACATGCAAAGTACCAGAATAATAGGCAATAATTATGTTACCATTTAGCAATTTAATGGAAGTGGGAGAAATATATTGATAAGTGGAAAAAAGCAATTTATTTAGGGAAACATAAACAGTGGAATTAGTATGAAGGATCTAATGTATGTGAGGGATAGAGATATTAGTACTTGGTTGAGTGACATTGAAAATCATATGATTGATAGGAGTTTCAATTTTAGTTGGTTTATTCTGTATAGTGGTAGTGAGAATGTGGGTTTTGTTTTTGGATTCTTGAATTAATTGAATAAGGTGATTGTAGTCCGTAGTAGTGAGTTAGGGAACTGGAGAATGAGAAATGGAAATGAAAAATGTGCAGAGATAAAAACTTGAAAGAAAAAAAAAAAACTTACCTTACTTAAATGTTTGAAAGAACAAAATTTCTTTTGTCACCACTACACTAGAATATGAGACTCTAAAGAAAAAAAAAAAGATACACATTCACGTCTCAATTGTGTAAAGTGTAAAAGAATATTACAATAATTACAAATATTTATTTTTGAAGCTCAATTACAAATATTTATGAAATTATGATAATTACAAATAAAAATGAAATTTAGTCTGATTGTGAAGAATACTAGAACTATTTTGTACGGTCAAGTTATTTTTTATTATTATATTTTAAAATAATTTTTATTTTTACATTTTAAATATAAGAAAATTTATTTATAAAAAAATTGTTAAAGAACGGAGATATTTATAAAAGTAAAAATGATTTTATTAATTTTTTTTTAAAAATATTAGTTAATGTCCACCAATGTTTTAGGAGAAGGGTTATGGAAAACTCAACAGAATTGGAATTCTCATAACTTCCTATCATGTCATGGATAAAGACGGTTGTAATTTATTTTGAAAAAAAAAAACAAGATAAATATGGGGGACTAGGCATAAATCTAAATAATATGCGGGACTAGGCCAAAATCCATGATTAAAACCAATGCTAACAAAGCAACTTAGTGAACTTGTGATGCACTGTTATCTTGAAAATTGTAAGTTTTTTCACGCACTTTCACACCTTTTTTTTTTTTTTTTTGAGGTTGATCTTCCATTCCTATCATGCTCATGAAAAGGATTCCTTATCGGTTATATCATTTTTTCTATTAAGAAAATGCGAGATAAGCCTAATAATTGATTTTTGGCAAAAAAGAATATTATACAAGATGAGAATCAAATATTAATTTATTTATTTTTAAAATTAAAACAAACTTATTTCCTAATTTCTACGAAAATGAAAATATAAACAAACTTATATTTTAGTGCATTACATTAAATTTAATTTATAAAAAAAATGTTTTTAACATGTAATTAAAGTTTTACATAATAAATATATTAGAAATTTACGATAAGAAATTTAAATTATGGGATTAGATTATTTTTAGCCATTAAATTTTTTTTTTCTAGAAGTAGTATCAGAAGTAGTATCGAAATTTAAGTTGGGTAACTTTAATTTTTAGTAGATCAAAAGATATAGACAATTAGGAATTAAAAAAATTCAAATATGCCAGTAGTTAGAGAGAAAAAATTGACAAAGATATATTGTACGAAATACACCGAAAAAAGAAAATATGATTAATTAATATAGAAAGTAAAAGTTTTATTATTTTAACAATAGAGAATGACAAAGAGTGGGAGTTTTACAATTCAAAATGTATATTTTGATATATTTTTTAACATTTATAAAAGATTTTGAGCACAATGTAGATTTATTAACGTGCAGTATCATACTTTATTATGCACGGGAACAACAACGATGTGGATTTATCGAGGAGTTCTTGATGCAGATTGTGTGGCCTCACACAAACGGCAAGGGCTGACATGAGAATAAGGTCTAGCGCGAACGACATTGATGTAAAGGCAAACACAAACGTAGATGTTGTGAGTGAAAATGCAGATTGGAACTGAGGGGTTAAAGATCCAATAACAAAGACAGAGCATAGAGGATGATAGTGGTGAAAAAATTATTTCATTTTTTTTTTTACATACATACGATTTTTTATTGTAAAAAATATATTATTTTATTTAAAATATATAAATTAATGAATAAGGACTAAACTTGATATTTTTGATAATTTGAAAGATTAAAATTTGGAAAAAAAAAATCAAGGAGTAAAAATTTTTTTGGTAACCATTTAAAGCATATAAAACATATATAAGCGTTTATGTAATAACACTCGTTACTATATTGAGAATGATCAATAACTTAAAAGAGGTAACCTATTATGATCACTAATTAGAATATTTAATAGAAAGAGTAATAAGAATGAGATTTATGATATTAAGAATGTATATTGTAATATTTCTTTAATATTTATGAAGTATTTTTATCACGGTAAAAAATTACTTCCATCGTACTGAAATATAAAAAGAAAAAATGTTTATCAAACTCAAATATAAAAAAAATTTTAACTAATTCTTATTAATTATATTATTTTTTAAAAGAATTCACTTATTTTATTGAAACTCTCAAACTTAAATGATATTAATTATATTACTTTTACTTTTATGGTGAGAGATTCACTTTTTATTCTGTACTATATAATTTATGATATAATTTTTATTATTTTTTGAATCTATTTCTAACATTTAATTTGACTTTACATTGACTTTTGTTAACACAAACATTAGAAAGACAAAAATTTGAACATTTAAAAAATATGAAATATGTCTCGAAACCAAATACAAAAATATATCATGAAAAATCAAAATCTCAAAAATTAAAAACTAACCTATCGATATTTGTTGTGTTGTATAACATTGTGATGCACATGCATAAGCATGTATGACTTTCTTCTTCGATACATTATTTACATGTCTGATACTTTTAACTCTTCTTGACTAAGAGAGACATCAATACAAGTTTTATTACTAGTCAAAAAGATAGTGTGTTGCTGTCACCATCTAAGGCAAGAGAAAGAAAGGTGAGGAATGAGCTTCTTAAGGTACATGATGTCTTTCAACTACTCACAAATTGCTACTCACACCAAACAAGTTGCGACATTTATTACTTACACTACAAGAATTTTATTGATTTGCGATGAAAATTTTTGTCGCAAATCCCTTATGACAAAGTATTTATGACAAATTAACGATTTAGAAACAGATATTTTTGTAAGTATATTCAAACTGTTAATTAGTGATGACATTTTTTCCTCATTATTTCTACATTAATAATTTATTATCCCTCATTATTCAGCTATAAAATTCATTCCTCTGAATAAACTATTTTGTCACTAATTTCTGAGAGAATATTTATAGCCAATTTGTAGCAATTGGTCGCATATTTGTCCTTGCAAAATTGTCACTATTCTCTTACAAAAATTCCTTAACAAATCTATCTTCGTTAAACTGTCACAAATTTGTTTTTGTTGTTATGACATTCATTTTATGGTAAATGATTTCTTGCAAATATAAACATGAATATTATGAAATTAACATGCATAATTTTAAATAAAAGTTCACATCAAATCTTGCAACCAAAGCATATAAATTCGCAGATTTGGCTCCTGTATATCTTACAAATACCAAACACTAGGATGCGTGGCAATCAGTCAAACTATATCTATCATTCATCACTTATTTGGTGAAACATTAATTATGTATAAACTTTTCTTTTTCAAGGATTTTTTTTTTTTACCAAGTACTATCATTAGAACATGGTTAAAGAACTAATAAGAAAAAGTGTTTAATGTTGTAATTATAAGAGAACACCTTTTTACTTTCAGTAACATAAGCTAACAGTGCAAATGCGATGCATGCATCACGGACAAATTTGAAGCGGCAGATTCTATCGACTACTCGATCTTAGGAATAAGGATATATATATATCGCTTTCCTAGTCACGTGAATAACTATAGAATCGAAATTAAAATGACATACGTGAGTTCTTTTTGTTTGTTATTTGGTCGACAATGAACGAATGCATAGTTGACTCTGTGTGGGAAACTCATAAATGTCATTGACTATATTTTGTTTGAGGTGGTGGTGGTCAATCCTAAAAAATTAAATGCAATGCTTAGCAAAGGCGATTTATTAAAATAAATACTGTGGCTTCTGATTGTATGTGCTAACTGAAGGAAGTATACGAGTTTGTTGGGTTACGATTCTGTGATTTTTCCAGCTAAATGCTAATCCAGCTGTAATATTTTTTGTTTGCCTGCTATGAGGTTCAGTTTTAGTTATTGTAACTTATGTTAGTATCCTTACTATGTACGTATTTGCAGGTACGCTGAATTGAAGATCAACAGAAAAACGAATTACCCATTCAATTGTATGCTTGCGTAGTAGTTTGGATTATTGATAAAAAAAAAAAAATTATGAATGGTCACACGTGAAACAAACATCAGAACTTTCGAGATTAATGAATACATGCTTGAAATTGGATAAAAATAAACTATAGGGTTCATTGATAACTGAACATTAATATGTGAGAACTGAGAAGTCACATCCTTGGATGTTGTTTTCAGTAGGATCAGTTGCAACTTGCAAGTGTATCATTCACCTTACGAAGAAATGGTGAAACTCCTCCTATGTTCAATTGTTGAACTCTTTCTTCATCCCCAACTAAATTAACTGATCCAATGTTATTATGTCTCACCTTCCTAAACTTGTTATGAAACATGCTATGATCTGCTCCGTTATGAAGGAATCTTGTAAAGATATAGAAGAAGTAAAGAAAGTAAGTTACTTTTCTTCCTGGAATGATGTTTTACACAGCCATTTCTCTTTATTATTGATTAAAATTAGAATTGTACATTCAAAAGTCTTCACCACGAAGAGCTCTGAGAACCCTTGAATGAGGGGCATCAGGGTCACCCATCATGGCTCTCTGGCGCCACATCTCAGCGGCCCTTAACAGCGTCTCCTCCGCCGTCTCCATCTGCTCCGACAGCCACCCAATGGCATCCCCACTACCTCTTCCAGAAGAATCGGAGACTCGAGTAATCGGCTTTCGTGAATCTACAAACTCTATCTGGGACAAGGGCGATGCTTTGTGGTTTTTATAGTATTCTCTGTTATCCTCTGTCCCTTGTTCATTTTTATCCTCTGGCCAGGGAGTTCCATCAAGACCAGCACAACTCACCTCTTCAGAGCCCTTGGACCCTTTCTCCCGCTTTTGCTGAATGTTTGGATCCAATCGCTGGTTCACCCCCGCGCTCTTCAGTTTTGTGGCAGGTTCGCATGGAAATTTGAGCATCTCGTGCGCTTTCCTCGCATCCTTGGCTTTATCAACTGTACTTATACCCTGCAACAGTCGTTAATTGAATTAACATATATGAACGTTTCAAACCTCGTTAATTGAATGTGAATGTTATTGATGATTACTTACTTGGGGTTGTCCTCTGTGAACTTTGGGACCAGCTTCTAGTTCTCCGGAATGAATTTCGGGGTCTGCAGTTCGGCTACGAGTGCCGGAGCAAAGTCCTCGCTTTAGAGTGAAGCGACTGGTTAGAGATGCTCTTCTTGTTACTTCTGCTAGTCTTGACTGCATCTTCACGTTGTTGATCTGATTCTATATGGTTTTTGTGTGTGCTAGAGTGAAGATTAATGATGGTTTGGATTTTGGAACACTGACACGGTGAGACGGCATTGAAGAAGACAAAAAAAGATCGGGAAGGACGTTCTGGAAATTTCTCGTCAGACACGTGTTTTGGTTTTGACGTGTCAATGTGTATCTGTTGCCACGTGTTGAAAAGAGATGTAAGACGTCGAGAACGAAGCACATCATTCTCGAATGCTCCAGGGGTAATAACAAGATTCTATTCGTTGTTTATTGGGCTATCGAACAATTTAGCACCGGCCCAAACCTGTTTTATATTGTTTTTTGGTAATGCGGTCCCTTTTACACCACCCTTTTTTTTTATAGCGGTGTTAAAGAGGCAAGTTGATGGAGTTAAACAATTAACGAAAAGAATCAAAATGCATTAAAAGTTCTCCATACAAAGATTAAAACTTACCTATTTTTACGTATAGATAAAAACTCTAAAGGGAAAACCTAATTGATAATTATAACTTTTATAAAATGTTTTTGAAAGAGAAAAAAAAAAATCAGTCATTTTGTTTCCCTAACAGAAGTAGCATTAATGATATGCTCATCGAATACAAAGATTTTTTCTGTTTCTTTTTCTCTCTATTTCATATATTTCCACACAACTATATTAATTAATGGAAGAAATAAAGATCTTTATCCGCGCTCATCCATGTAGTTTGGTGGAACTCAAGACTCATCCAAAATTTATGTATTTAAATTTAACCATCCCCCGACAAAATCTTACTATTCATAACGCTTGACCTTTCAGAACAGAACTAGGACGCAAACTTTCTACGTACTTTTCTTTCTCTGCTATAAACCAACACAAATCTTTCATCTTAAAATTATTAAGCCGAAAGTAGAAGGCAAATTAGAGAGACAAGGGGCCTATGTTTCTTAAGTTACACGATACAAATCACATGAATTGCGGTTTGGGTTTGACTCCAAGTGGAACAACAACAACCATGCATGAACCCACTTCCAACTGTAAAGCGTAAACCACTACCAATCTAATCCTGTCTTAGACTCGTGAACCTTCGGCCCCTCTTCCCAACACACATGCAGAGCAGAGGCAGCCACCTTCCACAAAGAAGACCAAATAAATATTTCTAATAATTATTATATATGTGTCAAATTTAATTATGAAGCTAGTTACTGTTTCTTTATCTTGGTCCGTTTGTAATACTATTGCTTCGTCACGTGGAATTAATTACTTAATTAAATCCGGACCTTGGAATGTATATGAATCATCCAAATCCAATCATCTCGATGTGGACATCACTGTGTGGAACAATGCAACTAGATGGAAGTGTAAAAGCAACCAATAGCATTCACAGTTGACCCCAGAATTGAAATCTTATCTATTTATTAAAATGTCTTGGTGCTTCATCATTTGTGTCCGTTCCTGGAACTGAAAAGGGTAATTGGACTGTGGGCCATCTGCAAGGATTTTGTAATCTTGATGATGCATTGTGTTCCATTAAATTATTCCATTTTGTATTTCACTTTCATCCCAACATCACGCACCAGTACTGTTTTGGACACATCCTCGAATATTAATGTGTACACAAATTTTATTTATTTCTTCACACTTTTTCCTTATTGATGTGATGTGATTTGTCTTTATTTCAATCAAGTTAAATTCAACTTCATTACTGGCCACATGTTTAAATATATGTTCTGCGTTCAAAACAGATTTTGCAGTAGAAAAAGGAATGATATATAATTATATAAATGGTAAGTATGTGCATATTTATTCTTTCTTTAATTTTTAATATTTTTTATTATTAGTTACAGTTTTTATATATTTTTTATTTTATAAATTATTTTATTTTATTTTATTTTATTTATTTTTATTTAAATTATTAAATTTTTATTAAAAATAATAAATAAATATATAATAATAATAAATAAATTTTATGTAAAAAAAATTTATGTATATATATAAATATTTTGTAATTATTATTAATTAGATTATTGATTTGATGGTTACTTTAATATAATATTTGAGGTCGAATCTCAAATTTATTAAAATTCATTCAATTTTTTAAAAAATTAATTAATTAAATCAAATAAAAAAAGAATAATAATGTTATTAATAAAAAGGTAATTAATTAATTTTATTTAAATAATTATTAATTACACGTGAAAATTTGATTTTTCTTAATGCGGTTTAACCCTTTCTCATTTTTTTAAAAATCCTTCTCCACCTTGTAAGGCATCCTATAAATTTCCCTTTAATTTCAACAAGTGCTTTATGTCTTAAATTCTTGAAAGCTGAATGAAATTAAAATTTTCATCAATACTTCTTCTACCTCTAGGCTCTAGCTCTCACAGGTTGATTTGGATAGTAATTATATATATAGTGCGTTTGGAATCGTGTTCAAAACACACGCATAATAGAGAAACCACACGTTAAAACGGGAAGAAAGACGCAATATAATGGCTACTCACAGTAATATTTGCTTGACGCACATCAAGTTTAAAGAAACGTAAATTAATTCAAACATGCCAATAATTAATTTTTAATCCATCCTGACATGATTCGTTATTCAGCAAAATTTCACTGGGACAACAAAGGTTGAAGAAACACCGAGAGATTTTTTGACATACCATGCATTATGAAATACTAACATGTTACTTCCTATAATCATTACAAGGAAACAAAAAAAACATAATGCATGCGCTGTAAGAGACGGTACAAAAGTGGAAAATCATGATAATGAAAAGAAATATGCCTTTGTGGGGATGTCTGGGTTAAGCTTGAGATGATGCTATTTATATATTAAAAGCTTATAATTATTTTTACTATTTTTTTTTAACCGAGACTGAAACTACAGTGGAGAAAACTTCAACAGAAAACAAGACAACCCAATTATGTTCGCATCCAAAAAAAATTTAGGATATTGACTTTTTCAATACTATAATATATAATTATTTATACGTATACTTATATACATTTTATTGACTCTGCAGACTTTATTTTTATTTGTTTTTTTTTTAATATCATTCAAACAATATTAAGTTGAATATATGTGAATTATTATTAATTGGTAATTTGAAGAAAATATTGGCGAAGTTGAAAATGCATGATTGAGTTCGATTGACTATGGATTATTAATTGTAAGCATATAAAAGAGGAAATGCAGAAAGAGATGTGTCAGTCTCAAATGCATGCATTATATTATTGGGTTTGGGTTCAGTTTTTAAAGCGCGAGAAGACAAGCCATGAGTATATATTAACAACTAAGAATTCTGTGGAAATTGTCGAAAAGTAAAACGCAACAAGAGAAGGACTGAACTGGGGAAGAAAAGGAGCGGGCCATTTGCTGTACTTGGTGCTAAGCAATAATTAAGCATAGACATCCCAGGAAAACTTTTTGTTTATAGACATTATCTAAGCCAGTTTTACTCGGATATATCAAACGTAATATTATTATTCTTAATTATATATAAAATAGTGGCATAATTAAAAAAAAAGGTATATATATACGGGCATGAACCTAATATATAGAAAGATAGCTAGCTAGATATGGATCCATCACTCAATTCTCAATGATTTGGTCTATCTACGGGAATCCAAAACATGCATGGAGGGAAGCCAAGATTTGACACCACCATATACAGAGTGGTGTGGGGGACTCATGAACTAAGTACTAAATAGTAGGTAGGTAGTTTCTTCAAATGCATCTGAATTCTGAAATTCCATTGCTAAAGTAGCCAGAAGGTACAGAAACTGCACATGGATTTATACGAACGCTAGCTGTCTACCCAAATGATTCAGATTAATAAGAATGGGACCCTTTCCATGAATTATTATTTTAAAAGCTGCTGTAAAAGTGCAAAACTAAGCATAGATAGACTCCTGGATCATGAACAAGTAGTAGAATGGGTTTTTTCTTATATTCTCACACAACTTATTAAGATTCTTCACAAAGCAAAGGTCACTCGAGGCAGGGCAATGGGAGACACAGTGATCAAGCGATCAATCCCAACTGAGGATGAGTGAAAGAATGCACACGCGCTTTCTAGTGGCCGACATCAATCTCGTCTTCTTTTGGATATATACGTAGTTAGGCTAAAACACGTGTCGAGGTTTCGAGACTCTGCGGATTCCCCCAACTAGTTTTTGACTACTATTTACTTACGTCATACTTTATCTTATTCGTTGTTCTACTATTTAAATGAAATTAGATACTAATATTTTCATATGTCTAAAATATTCAAAAAGTTTTTTTAAAAAAAATATTGTTCTTTTACTCTTAAAAATATCGTCTTTATAAAATAATTTGGGTTAATATTTTAAAAACTATTTAATTAAAATCTTAATCTTTTAAGTTATTAAAAAAGTTTCAAACTTAACAAAATGACCTAATTAACTAAATATAAGTAATAAGTATAATTATATTATATTTTTCACATAGCCGTCAAATAATATATTTGTTAATCTACAAATGCTTTAGTTTGTTAAACCATTAATTAAAATATTAGTAACTATTAATTTTTCCTTCTAACTACTATAATTATTTTAGGGAAACAAATGAATTGAATCAGTAAGACCGGGGCCTATAACATAACCCTTATCTTTTGCATTCCTATTTCCACGCCCTATATATGAATCAGCCAAAAGATCCATCACATCACAAGCGGGATTGTCTCATAGTTACACATAAAACACAAATCTATAATACGACGGAGAAGGATGTTTGCTTGCATATATCCAATCAAATCATAGCTGGCTCATAAAACATGATATTCTTGTAGTTGTAGGGAAGATATGTGTCACAATCGCATACATTGAACCATGGCCATTTTATTCATGCATTTAGTAACCAGAACTATTCACACAAACGTGGGTTTACCACGCAGCAGCAGATTGAAGCATTTTCCCACTACAAACCAAAGCCACGCCTAGCTAGCTAGTCCATTCAGTGCATGCGGTGATGTAATGGGACTAGTACATTGCGTCCTTTGAATCAAATCAAACCAAATGGATAGACAAGTATATCAAAACTACATACTTTTGCCATTAACATGTAATATTGGAATTATGACATCTGAGAACATTTATCACTTATGATTTCATGTCAATTTTTTAGTGAAACGAGATGGAGAAATCAATGAATGAAGTATATATGCCGATATTCGGCTATGATTACACTTAAATTTCCCTCTCTATACACACTTATACTCTAAACTCCACCATTATAAATTCTACGACCTTACATATGTAATAAATGTTTAAAATGTGGGATAAACATTTGCGTTTGCACAAGTGACTATTTTCAAAAACAACTTTGGTCAGTTTATTATATATAATATATAATTAGAATAAAAATGGAGTAAAAGCGTTAAAAATACTCAAACAATTAATGGTAGAAAACAAAACTTCAACATCATGGACAAAATTTATGCGATAAGGTTGATGTAGAATCTTTATTAGTAAAATGTTAACTTTAAAGGCATGACACGAAGAAACAAGAAATTCTTGATATGTCAGGATAAGACTATCCATATGTAGGTTTTTCTTATAAAAAAAAATTACCCATTAATACGTCTGTGGATGTGCTTTGTATAGAATCATTATCAAGAATTGAAGCAGGTTTAACAACGGCAACTCGATCGAGGTTCTCGAATATATGTAAGACAAGTGGATGTAAATAATGTGTTGAACGTGAAATGGGAAAATATAATGACAAAGAAAAAATGAAAGACATGTATATCGTGCTCGTAACTCTTTTTTTTTTTTTTCACTTTCACACGTTCAATGCCCGGGCGTGGCCTGTGGGCATGTAGTAGTACTGTATTGCACGATCGCGTTCTTGGTCCTTTTTATTTTGATACATGAATCTTAGCATCTTATCTCGTTTTGATAGGAATGTATTATGTATATAGTACACGAGCACGTATATTGTTTGTTGGTCTTACTTGTTATTCAGATTTTTATATTAATATTTAATTGATTAATATATAGCACTAGTAAATAAAATTCAATTATTTCTACTAACTTTATGTGAGGAATATTGCATTAACCATGTCAGCACATTATTATTCATACAATAAATATAAAGTTTATTAAATAACACGACATGAAATATGTATTGATAGTATTTTGTTTTTTCCATCTATTCTTTGCTATAATTAATATAAAATGGTATTTGAATATTTGTAAGCTTCTAGAATGGGTACGAACTACGAACAGCACAGGCAGAAGAAGAAAAGTGTATAAATATTGCAGCAGAGAGCAAGAGTTAGATTCATTGATAGAGAAAAGAAGCATGTCCGATGATGAGATCCACAGGTCGGCAGCACCGAAACTATTTGGTTTCCCATTAACAGAGCAGGAGGAATTTTCAGACAGAAAATTCAGATGTCACTATTGCAAACGAGTATTCGGAAACTCTCAGGCCTTAGGGGGCCACCAAAACGCCCACAAGAAAGAGCGTCAGAGAGCGAGGCGTTTCCAAATACACACTCATGCTTATAGAAGACGCTCCTTCATAGCATCTTCTTCTTCTGCTCCTATTCTCACCTCACATGCAGCAGCTACACCCTCCAATATTTACTTAAGACCCATCTTCAATCCTCCTCCTCTACCCAATAACAGTAACAGTATTAAACATTTCCCATCACGCCCCATTTTTATTCCTTCCTCCATCTACCACCGTACTACTGCAGCTACTCCATGCTTTTCAGCTTTTCAGCTTTTTATTAACTCACCCACTCATGTACTACAATCTGCTCCTGCTACTGTTCCTGCTCCAGAAAGGGAACTTGTTGATGTCCATCTCAAATTATAATTAACTCCATCCATCCAACATTTAATATTATTTACTGTTTCACCTTCTTTGCTCTTCTCTCTTTAAGATTATGAACTTGCTTTACCAATTATTGAATCTGTAGTGCTAAATCCCCCACTCCTTAATCCTTATATGACATTTTACTCTAGCCAAAACTTGCATGTAAATCATTTCATCTTGCCCTGGGGTTCACATTGTTGTATGTAAATTTTATATAGTAACGTAATTAAAACTTCATGTTTCTTCGTGGAACCCCAGAATATCATTAAAAAGTCCAGTTCTTATGCTATGATATTAATAATTATTAATTAGTATGAGACTTAATCATACTACGAATTAGGCTATTTTAAAAATAAAAAATTAAAATTGAAATTGAAATAGTATTTTGGCCCATGTAAGTATACCAATTGAAATAGTATTTAACGGGCTGGTACCTGTTTGGGCCTAGCAGTGTATGTACTTTGTGTTGTGTGTGGTATCATACAATTGAAAGGATGGCCCAACAGTATAAACATTTGCTTCACAGAATGGAGAATATACGCATCCGTCCCGGATATCCTGCACATAGCCACATACGTGTTCTACTTTTTATGACCGTTGTTTACAGAATAATTTGGTTTTATTCACCGTTCGTCAGTTCCTTCACGTTGAACGTGAACCAATAATCTAATTAGCGAGCTAGCTACACTTATCCTCCCTCTCGATGAAATTATTATTGTTGGTTACGACTTACGAGTCTCTTGAGTGTTGATGACTGATGACATCTTTTCCTCAAAATAATCATACCATTGGGATTTGAGGACCACGTCAAATCTGGTGGACACCAAAAATGACGTATCGTATGTAAAACGAATCACCACATGCACATGGTAACACACCACCAAAATGGACAAAGTCATTGGTTTTACTGCAACCCAAGTATCCAACACTGCAGCAGCATTCATTAAATTTGAATACACCAAAAAAAAGTGTTTTTAAAAAAGGAGAGTTCAGAGTTCATTTGTTTCTTTAATCGCGGATTCCAACCACAGAACATTGCACATTCCTCGCCATAGACACGTTTTTGTGCCTTTCATCCTCTTCCCAATATACCCTTCTCTCGAAAGCTCCAAATTAAACCTAACGTAACCTCTTACCACCGCTCCCCCCCAACCCCAATAATAAAGTAAAAGCTCCTACACTCTCTTGTCTTCTGCGGCCGGCAACAGATGGAGAGTTACGGCGGTGACCGGAGGATGGGGATTGTGAGCGGCAAAAGCCACGGTTGGAGTTCGAGTAGTCGGTCGCCGGCGAGTGAAAAGCCATGGGGAATGAGCGACCCGGAAGCGAAGAGGAAGAAAAGGATAGCGAAGTACAAAGTTTACGGCGTAGAAGGGAAGGTTAAGGCTACGCTCAAGAAAGGCCTTCGATGGATCAAGAATAAATGCTCTCAGATCGCCCATGGTTACTAGCAGTGGCAGAAGAACTACTCAGAAGTGCGCCACGTCAAACGCTGACGTGGCAGTATCTAGTAGATGTTGGGACTTCACTTCACAATTCACATGCAAATTAAAGGTTTTCTTTTTCTTTTTCTAAATTCTTTGTTTATTTCTCCTTTCACTTCATGCATATCTTGTTATTGTTTGTATCAAGGGGCTTCCATGAAAGATAGAATTCTATTTCTAATCGGAATTTTGATCGATGTGAATGTTAATTTGTTCCTATCTTATCAAGCTACATTTACTTTTAAAAAATATTCGCAAATCTTGTAATGTACGGACTCGTTGATAATGTCTTGTCCTGCCTAGATATATGAAAGATACGTATGAGGTTTAATTCACTGACATTTTTGTTTGGTTTGAGTAGAGATTAGACATTAGAGTGCGTTTAGAGAGTGAGAGGTCCGTCTTTAATTTTTATTGTGTAAAATTTTCTATTACCAACGATAATTACGTATTGAGAGCGAAAAAAAAAAAAAACTAGAAGGAAAAAACTTTTTGTGTAAATACTAAATATTATAAAGTGCATTTAAACCGTACAATTTTAATTACTTTTTCATGAATTTAAGCCGTAACTTCTTTTTTTTAAAAGTAGTCTGTCCTCGATCAACTTTTCAATATGTTCCAAAATTGATTATGATATTACGTCAGCACATTTATGTTAACTAACATGATATTTATTATATTCTTACTGCGTCAATATTTTTGTTAAATATATATAGGATATATAGTTACTTAGTATTAATATTTTTATAATTTTATTATTAATTTTTACAGTGTAATGGTAACATTATAAAAAAAATTGCAGTGTAATGTTAAGTAAAACGTACTTATTTTTTTTATAATATCCCTTATTTTTCTGTTATTCTTCCTCGAAAATTAAACTAGTCATTAATTTCAATATGTTAGATATTTTTTCTATTGATAAATAAATTCTTACTAAATTTAACCCAAAAAATATTCCTCAATCAGCTATATTTATTTTAATAATATATTTTTATTATTCATTTGTCAAAAACTATTGTTATTAATTTTAAAAAGTCCCATGTCAAAATATATTGGACCGGTTCTGAATTCTAGTCAGGCGCATAATTGCTATTGGGCTGTATTGACTTATTGAGTTAACACCGATGGGAGGCTTTGAACAAGAAGTATTAATTTGGACTTAGCTTCCTGCACCTCCTAGTATGAAAGTCCTTTAGGTGGTTCTTAAATGGAATGAACTTCTATGGAGAGGGAAATGCCATAGGAAACAAATAATTACCACAGTAATGCAATTCATTCATCTCCCTAATACCATATGAAACTTAACAAAATACTAATATTTTAATTTGTTCATCCCTCTACCTTTGCCCATGTTCTTGCATCGAGCAAAAAAATATGAATAATATTATATGAATATCCATTATTTTAAACATCTTATCCATACTTATTTTTTCTTTTTATCTCTTTCTTCCTATTTCATCATAAACTCTATCATACTTATATTTTTTTTTTCTTTTTTACACTATTTTACTAAGTGTTGGATAGTATAATGGATGTCCATATAATATTACTCTAAAAAAATAGAATATCTATCTTGGGACACCCTCAACTTCCCCAACAATAAATGAAATGAAGATAACCAAATTAAAAACAAAGGAATATAATCAATATTCAAACTAAAATCACCTATATTCTTTCTTTCTTATTCATGTCTAATTTCTTGTCCCCTTTAGTTAAAAATATGACATAATCTTAATTAAATGCATTAGCTAGGGAACAAGACAAGTGATTTCATTGAGTCTTGAATATTCACGCACGCATGTATCAGCAGCCCAATGACCTTAGATTTCGCTCGTCATAACGGCGATTGACGGAATCCAAACGTTGCAACTTCATTTGTCGGTAGAAGTGAGCAATGAAATCCTCAGCTTTGGCATCAATCATCTCATCCCCATCGGATCCGGATCCATCAACGATAACGTGTTCCTCGCACTCCTCCTCCACAATCATCTCCTGCCTCTGATTATTTTCCTCATCGTCGTTTTGAAGGAGTTCGTTCAGTCCCACGGCGGAAGCGTAACGGCTACTAGGTGGAGAAGGCGAATAAGGCTCCTCCTCCGCCACAAAATCAGAAACATAGCTGCCACAATCGGATTTATTACATTCAGGTGTGGAAGGTAATGAGAGTATTGAGCGTGGGGATTCGTTGCTTTGAAGATGTATTGGCCTCATGGACCCCACAAACTTCCTCCAAATATTTCTCTTTGACTCCTTGTCATCGTGGTTAGTATCTTGATGATCTTCATGAACCACGCTTGGTTTCGCGGAACGTCCTCGCATCTTAAAGAGTGCAACCCTAAGAAACCGCACGCCACTGCTCTTCTTCTTCTTTTGTTGTTGTTGTTGTTGTTGAAGGGGTTTTGGACTTGGTAATTGGTCTGTTGTTTTAATGTTTGGGATGTTTATGTTTATGACAGCACATTCATGTTCTTTTTCCATGGTCGAGAGAGGAGATGAAGAATTGGAGTTTCAATTAGGTGGTTTTTCTCCTCACCCCTGTGGGGAGTTTTGGGAGGAGAAAGCACTCATTTTTTTTATTTTTGTGAATAAAAGCACTAAAATTATTGGTGACAAACAAGTTTGTTATATATGAGCACTGCATGCATTGGTGTAACTTGTTAGGTCTCCGTTGCTGACTCTTATTTTTAGAGAAATTCTTGTTTATCTATCGAGGCTTTCTAACTGTATGGCCTGCATTGTTTAGTAACTTAAATCCCCAAAATAACCTCATCCTTCTTCTTCTTATTATCCGGATTGCATTCTGATTCCCCTTGTGAACATGATTTCTCTTTTTCTATTGATTCTTCATATTCATTGTTTTTTTTTTTTATTATTGATTTGACGGAAGATAAATTAGTGAACGTAAAAATAAATGATCACGTTGATTTAATTAATAAGTAAAATGATACTGTTTCAATTTAATTTGTAAAAAAAAAGTGAAATGATTGGTTTTTTTTTTTTTGAAGGATTTGTTTATCTTTACAAACTTTATATTACTGTTTGTTTTTTGTTTTTTATTTAAGATAAATTACAGATGTTAAAAAAATATTATATGTTATGCGTGTATTATATATTCGTTAATGTACTAAAAATGGGAATTAATACCATATTGAACATAAGTATAGTCAAACTTTCCATTAATTATCAATAATTTATAATAATCAATACACATTATTTAGCCAATTTTATCCTTATAATAATTTTTTATTTTCACATTTTACTGTTCACTTTTAATAACTATCCACTATTTTTTATTGTTAATTATTTTTGTTTTTTTTTCTTCTTTTATTTATTTTTTATATTTAAAATTAAAAATTAGAAGTAATAATAAATATATTATTATTATATTAATCTAAATATGATAAATTAATTAAAAAACATTCTTAATCAACTTAAATTCAAATTTTTATTTGTTTTTTAAAAAAAAATTATCTAGCCAAATGATTAAGCTTTTCAATTAAATTATTTTTATTTTCCCTTCAGGTTGTCCTTTTTTAGGTGAACAAGAGTACCATTTGACCAAAAGTCTAAGCCTAGCCGTATACACACATTAATTACGCAAATAACCATCATCTTACTTTGGCACATTAATTACACGAATAACCATCATCTTACTTTTGCAAATTTCTACCTTATAACTTCTCCTCACTGCATTGAAAATAACCCATTGTATTTTAATGAAATGAGAACAGAGCTGAATAGTAACTATACAACTTATAACCACTACTCACTATGCTCTTCTTTGGTGAGCTCTTTTCTTTTAAAAAGTACAGTACTATTGGCGTAGTACCGACGTGGGACTCAGTTTTAAGACCACCAAATGAAGCAGGCAAAGGCAACAGTCCAACATGTACCGGGGAAAAGTCAACTCCAATTGGAGTACTACCGATGTGGGACTCAATTATTAGGCAATTCAATTGACATTGACAACATCACAACACATGATGAGATACCAATGTGGGACTAATGAGAAAAACTATCCATATGACTGTGAGACTACTTTTAGTACTTTAGGTAAAGAATCAAATCAAGACATCATATAGAGCTGTTTTTCAGGCATGGCAACATGATGTGAGACTTATCCATTCATTAATGAAAAAACGCAAATATATATATATATAGTTCCAGTTGACTTTAGCACATGAACTAGAGGTCCACTTCTCTAACCATAAATGAGTTGTTGAGACAGTGTATAAATTTGTTCCACTTTGCATGTTTTGAAAAGTTCGCTTCTCGATCTAACCAAGTTCTGCAGTATTTTGAATAATTACATAACAGCAGTAAGAAATTCGATAGCTTCCATGGCTTCAATCTAGTACTTTGCTGGAAAATTACATAACTGCAGTTTGATTTGATGATCATGTTTCACATATTTGGCTTTTAAATCCCAAAAATTGTGCTGGTTGGAGCAACTATCTCACTTGTTGCAAAACATGTAATTCAGTTTGATTCTTTGATTCAATAATGACCCCTATTTTGATCATTTATATTATATATTATGTTCTTCCTTGATATATTATATTTAAAAATTGAAAATAATTTTACTTTGTTTTATTTTATTTAATCTTATACATAACCATGACTAAACCAATAGTCTTTTTTTTTTTTTCCTTCTGAATATGACTAATTAAACCAATAGTCAAACTCTATTAATCTCATAAGTTAGCTATTTTATTTACTCTTTTTTTTTATTCGAAAGAAAGAGTCAAACTCTATAAGCAAAAGATTTGCATGAGCCTGGATCCCAAATAGTGCAAGAATCAAGATTGACGTAGAAACACATTTGTGTATTTAGTATTTACATTCTACACTATAAGACAGAATGGTAGAGAATTAGATCGAGAACACATGCATGCTCCTTAATTACTAATTAAGTTGAAGAGAGAAACCAATCAACCATGACATTTTGTTTGTCACTATGAATCTCTCTAAAGCTCTGAAAATCCTTTTCCCAGTCTTGATCTTCCCAGAGCCAAGTGAGGAGGTTTTGATCCATGGAAGAGGAACTAGAATGCAACTCTCCCCCAGTACTCGAAATCATTAAGTTGGTAGACGTGTCGTGATCACCACCACCCTTTTCATTCCCAACCATAATAATAGTATCATCAATAATATTAATATTGCTGTGTCCTGGTTCATGAGCAGAAATGGTCCAAACCCCACTTGCTTCTTCCTCCAGCCAGCAATTGTCCATGACATCATCAAAACTCAATAATCCTCCATTAATAACTTCCTCGTCATACGGTCCCCATATGTCGTCGTCGTCGTTGTCTTTTATTATTATTTCTTCTTTCTCACCTACGTTTTCTTCGTCTTGAGTAGTAGTAGTACTACTAATAGTACTCGACCCATCTACTTGTTCCTTCAATATATTATTGGTTGACAAATACTTTTCAGTCTCAAGTGGCGGGGTTGGTGCTTCTTGATGAATTTGTTTTGGGCTTTGCTGTTGTTGTTGGGTTTTGTTGTTCTTCAGGCTCATGGTCATGGCCCAACGGCTGGTCCTACCACGTTTGCGCCTAGGAGGTAGCGTGATGATGTCTTTAGTAGTTGTCCCACGAAAAGTGTAAATTTTTCTGCTCAAATAAGAATTCCAATAGTTTTTTATCTCGTTGTCTGTTCTTCCAGGCAAGTGACTTGCTATCAACGACCACCTGAACAATTTACCCACACTCATCAACTATATCACGTCCTTTTCTTTTTATTCTTTTTCTTTTTGTTTCTGTTTTGTGTGAGATTCACGTGGAAAACAGAAAATAAATACAAAAATAATGTACATATTATTGTTATTAGTATTATCACTAAAAATTAGATCACAATACAAAAATATTTTATTTTAGATGCATGTATCTTATTTTCTTTTTAACAAAAGGTCCAGACATGATGATACAGTTAATTAAAAAAAATGTAATTTTTGTTTAATCTTTAATTTTGTATATGTTTTTTTTTTCATTTTTTAATCTGTAATTTTAATTTTGTATATGTTAGATTTAAAGTTCAGTTGAACTAAAATAAAACAAAAAAAAAATTATACGTAAAATTAAATATTGACAAAAAAAAATATAATTTTTAATTTAAAATGAAAAACTAAAATTGCGAATAAAAAAATACGAGAACCAATATTGTAATGTTGGCTATAATTTATTTCGTTGATTTTGTGTTCTTTGTTCAATAAATTATTAAATATTTGATTAAATTTTCTCCATGGAAGAACAGCAGCAGCATGCCAGCATTTATGTTTTTGCAGAAGCCATCATAAAATACAACGGCCTTATTGAAGGCTGTTTACTTTGTCCCGGTATGTTTTTGCTTTTAGGTCTTTTATAAATGCTCCTATTGTTTTATAAGAAAAAATATCTTAAAAATATAAAATAAATTTAATATTTCCATATAAAGAAAATAGAAAAATAATAAGAAGATATAATAGAAATATTTAGAATTATTCTATTAAAAGAATCAATCATATTGTATTGGTTTCAAAATTGTACTATTATTTTTAATTTTATTTTTTATTAATTAAAAATAACATTAATTATTTATTTTTTATCATGGTCTTACTTTTATTTTGTTAAATATTTTACATATTTATAAAAATAGAAAATACATAAGATTGAAATTTTTTAAAATATTTTTAACCTAATTAGTATGTTTTTTTACTGGGAAATTTTATCATTCTGATTTTAAATATTTAAATGTAAGTAGTTTTAAATTTTAAAAAATAGTTAAATGTTCATACATAGATGGTAAGTGTAAAATTATTTTATATCGTTAATCAATTATAATTCATTATTTTAAAGACTTTTAGAATAATTTTACAAAAATCAACTAATTTATCATAAATGAAGGTTTGTGATTAATTAACAATAAAAAAAAGTGCATCACCTTTTTCTCATAAAAAAAAAAATTAACATCCTAATTTTAATTATCTAAAAGTTAAAAAGACACTGTTAAAATTTGTTATTATATACGTTATATTATTAATGTAATTAATATATTTCAATAATATTTAGAAAAACAACTGTTAGTTAAACGATTATAAAATTCAAGAAACTTAAATTTATAACATTATTTTTAAAAAAAATATATATATATTACAAAGACCATGAAACATTGCACGAAGTTTTTTATAAGTAATTTTTAATCAATTCACACTTATGCAAATTGGTTTTATTAATTATTATCGTAAATTTTAATTAATCAATAATAAAAATACATAAAAATATACTATTAAGTAGTAAAGGTTTGTTTGAACATACTAAATATTTATATCATAACAAAATATGAAAAAAAAAATCTAAAAGTAGAAATTTCAAAATTTTTAGAATAATATGAAAGAATTTTTGCTAATTATATAAATTAATTTTATTTTTTCTTTCTTTTCATAGAATTCATTTTAAAAAATAATGTGTACAAATAAACATAACACATATTAAAATGGAGTGTTGAAGTAACATCTTCAAAAATAAAAGTGTAATTACCCTATATTTGATAGAATAAAGATTTGTGATACTAGTCGACATATTGAGAGATAGAAAATAAGATAAAAGAAAAATGTATATATAAGATAAGGGATATAATTTAATAAGAATAAAAAAAAATATTAAGTAAGTGTTAGATTATATTTAAAATGGTGAAAAATCGGAAATCTATTTTATATTCAACACACGAGATTCGTGTATCGCGGCCCTAAGCTCTACTACAATAATTGAAGAGTTAAACACGCTCTTTTATCTTTTCAACTACACAACACGAGACATTAATCATGACTGTATGTGAACGAGCCACCAGTGTCATTATTACCCATCCGAGCATACACCCTAGAGGCATGCATTAGCTTAATTTCTTACTATTTTTTTTTTCCTTCTGTGAATCACATTAGCAAACTTATTAACTAAAAAAAAAAAGATTATGAAAGTAAATGGGCTTGAATCTGAGAAAGGGGCATGTTGAGTGTTGACACACAAACCTGTTGCCAAACGATGCATGCAAGTTGACAATGGTAGTTTCCTCCTCAGCAGAAATGTTTCCTCTTTTGAGATCAGTTTTCAAATAGTTAATCCACCTTAGTCTGCAACTCTTCCCACATCTTAGCAATCCTTCATCATCGATGACAGTAATGAATTAATTAATTATATAGAATTTGTTTAAACATACTTAAGAAAAAATAATATTAACTTTTAAAAGTTAAATTTTAACTTTCAGTTTATTTTTTTCTTTTAAATTTTTTTCTGAGTTGCCGTATCCAAACATATTTATAGTTGAAAGGTGAAAGTCAATGTAAAAGTTGTACTAGTATAGTGTAGGTACCTGCATTTTTTGGCAATGATCTCCAGGAACCTTCTCCATTGGCCTGAATGTACTTGGTCAAAATGTCATCCTCCTCCGTTGTCCACCTTCCCTTCCTCAATCCAACTTTCGCACAACAAGGAGCCCTTACCATATCTGAATATCAGTGAGTGAGTGAGTGAGTGAGTGAGTGAGGTGTGCAATTTGTACAATACTATTCTATATAACAACAGCTCTTAATAAATTTGACCAAGATGAATTAAGGAATTGTGATGGGTGTGCTGACAATAGTGGGGCTAGCTAGCTTGGATGGAGATGTATCAGTGCTGGTAGAGCGTGCCACGTTTACTATCTGTGAATGCTACAACATATCTATAGCCCCTGCCATAATTACTTTCATTTTCCTCGTCCTTTCATTTTACCTTCGCTGTTATTTTCTTGTCTAGAAAGAAATACATCACAAACCCATTTAAGATGTCAATTATTATCACAACAAGCAATATGAAACTCATCAGTTAATGTTTCGATTATGCATACTGTACTGTTTTAAAAGAGACTTAACAGAATAACTAATTCATGTAGTTATTGAATTAATAATGTAAGAATTATTTATTCATTTCACTAAATAACAGCACGAAAATATACTCTCTCTCATTCTTTTCCAAAGAAACAAGTTTTAGTATAAAATACATTTAAAACTTGTTCATTAAAAAAAGATGTAGTTATAAAGTTATAACATTTAATTTGTCAAAAAGTAAAACACATATTTACTCTTGTTTATTACACTATTATTTTATAATAAATATAAATCACTTAGAAAAGGTAAAATTGGTAATAATTTATTTGACTTTTTTGTTTTGATTCGATTCATTATTTTATTTCTTTGTTAATTGTGTTTTTTCATCTTTTTCATTTGCTTTTTTTTAATTGTAATAATCTTTGGTGCTAAAATATCTGATAGTTTTTACCACTATTAAAATCATATTTATTGTGTTCTATTTTCATCAAGTTCAGCATAATATTAAATTTTCTTTTTAGATATTTCATTCTCTCGATATTGTTAAAGGTTATTTTATTTAAATTCTGATTAAAATAATAATTATTATACGGTAGTTATTTTTATTATATATGATAAACTTTAAATTGATTTATTTTTTATTAATAAATAAATAACTCGTGGAAAGTGGATCATAATCATTGGTTATTATTTATTAAAAAATGTAGTAAAAACATTTATAATACATGGTTGCTTATATGAGTTTTATGAGTCTTCAAGTTTCACGTAGATTTAAACATTTTATTCAAGAATTTACTTTAATGCTAAAGTCGTTTAGAAAATTGTTTAATTTAATTTTATGGATCCAGTATTTGAAAAAAATGTTATTTATAATAATAATTTTTAAGTAACGGTGCTTAAATAAGCATCTCTATGTTAGAGGTTTTCGCGAGTTGGATTTGCATAAATTATTGACTCAACTTAATCAATTTTTAGTGGGTTGGGTTGAATTGGATCGGGTTTGTGTGATTTTATTTTCAAATCCAACCTAACTCAACCCAATCATGAATGAGATTGAGTTATCGGGTCAATGATATATTTTTTTTAAAAATAAATTAAAATTTTATAAAATATCAGAATAAATTTTCAAATTTTACTTATTTTTTTAGAACAAAAATAATTTTCAATCATAAATAAACATAATCATATATCAATTCACAAAATAAGTTAAATATAATAATACTTTCAAACTTAATTGTTGATTCTTCAATCTTAATTCACTTAATCCGAAAAATTCAAAATAAAATGGTTATCAACCCAAATAACAAAGTTCACTTAATGTAGTTAAAAAATTCAAATAACATTGTAACACTGATACAAAATAAATTGAAAATAAATTTGCATTTTATTGGATAGTTGACTAATTGTAAGCTCCATTATTGGATAGTTATAAATTTTATTGTTAAAGCACCGCAAGTTAAATAATAAAATCCATTAGTTTATTATAAATAGTGTAAAAAGAAGAAATATGTTTAAAGTGGTTAAAGAGACAATGTACAGTGGAAGGCGACGTAGCAGAAGACAAGAGTAGCGGAGGGCCGTGCGGAGAGTTGTAGTGACGCACGGATGAGTGACAACAGAGGACGGTGATGACTCGCACATAAAAGATTTCTATTTTTATAATTTTTTGAAAGTGATAAGGTATATTGAGAAGGTGAAAGTGAAAGTATGTTTTTTGTTTTGTTATTATTATTATTATTATATACAGTTTGAATTGGGTTGAATGAGTTACGAGTTCATAAAATAAAACCTATTATCTAATTTGTAAGTCATTAGGTTGAGATTTGGTTGGATTGAATAATCCAAACACTCTATTAATCCGTTCAAATCGAATTGGATTAGGTTGGATCCGCGGGTTACCTATATTGTGAACACCCTTATTATATGTTATTTGCTCCAATAATAAAAAAAAAATGATTAACATTACTTAGTGTTAATCAACTCTTTTAGCACTTCTATTAAAGATGCTACAAGATACAATGATTTATTATATTAAAATCAGCTATGATTTACGTGGTCGTCCTCGCACAGATTTTTCCAACGCTAACATTCTATTTTTATTATAGTCTAAACTCGTGGAAAGTGGTAACTGACGTTAATCATAAAAGAACAAACTAGAAATGAACCTCTTGCCAAAATTAGAAGACTGTGTGTTTGGCCAAAGTGATAATTATGCTCGATTGTCCGGACATGGGCAAATTGCCACAAACATGGATGTTCTCTTTTCTACTCTTCCATTTTTACATTAAAAGGTTTAAATAGAATTCTATTTTTTTTATTTAATATATTTATAACGATTATTAATATATTCTCTAACACATTTTTTTAATTTTTAAAATTTATTAAAAATTATAAATTAAAAGAGAAATTTTAAATCACATGAAACTTGCAAAATTTTATTAAAATACTTATACATTATCAATATAAAATTATTTTATATCATCAATTAATCATAATCCATCGTTATAATAAATTTTTAAATAATTTTATAAAAAAATAACTATCTTATCATAAATGAAAGAATATGATTGACTCAATAAAAAATAGTTTTACCACCGATGTATATAAATCTTTTTATCTTTTAATAAATTTCAAACACTAAAATAAAGTATCTTCAAAATAGTTTGTGAATTCCAAATTTTTTTTTATATATGACTAAATTCATATATTTGTGTTAATGAGTTACTCCAACAACTTTATTAAAATCATTATCATAATTGTTGTTTTGTGTAAAATCATGTAGACAAATTTTGACAAACCACCAATTCAACTTTTTTTTTTTTTGTTGTCTTCTCGAATGAATACTCTCGAAGTCATGCTAATCTAGATATTAAAGAGCAAGAGTTTGGGGTATTCTGCTTGTGATTTGGGGGTATCTCGGTTTTATTTGATATTTTTTGTTCCTTCCTTCATACGTAAATCCATGTCTTATCTTGAAAGAATTATTTTAAGCTCAATATCAATATCTCTAAACACATCTCAGCCGAAGCAGCTATGTCAGGTCAATTGTTGAACCACACCTTTCAAATGAATGCATCCATTCGTCATGCGACTATATTCATAATGAAAAACGCAAGACCTCACTGCATTCCTCTACCTTCCTGTCATAGGTTATGGGTGATGAATTTGAGAGAACTCAATGGAAGGAAAACGAAGAAAAAAAACACAAAAATGGGTGTATTAGTGAGGAAGAAGATAATGGGTTTGGGATGGAAGAGAAAAGGTTTTGGGAAGGATGGGGAGGTGTAAAATATTATTTTTCAAAGAAAAGAAAAGTAGTGGTGTAAAGAGGAAAAAATAGAGGTTTATAGTTGGGCCCATTTATGGTCTTTCATTAGATTTTGGATAAAAAACACAAAAAAAAAAAACAGCAAAAAGGCTTAATTGCAATTCCTTTCTACGGGAGTTTCCAAGACGTTAGGAACGGAACGAGACGCGTGAATGGCAAATCCTACGTGGAGAGCCATGATTGGTTGGAACAACCAAAGGGTCGCTGTGATTGGCCAGTTTCGAAACGAACACGTTGCAGAGCCAAAGCGTATTGTCGACTCCAGAGTCAAGTCTTGGCGGAATCACTCTCAGGTCCGCCACTGTAAAGCACCACCCACAATACACAATACACAATAATAATACAAGAACCGAAGCGATTCAATAATCAATAATCCCTAACACACACATTCCATTCCTCTTCCCAAACCCTAATCCCCAATTTCGATTCCACTTCCAACGAGATCTCAGGGAGCAAAATCAAAATTCCGTTTCGGAGAGATCCACCCACGTCTCTTCATGGCGCTTCGAGGAGCCAAGCTGTTGTTCCTTCTATGCGCTCTCTGCTATTCGCTCCTCGCCATTGCTGGGTATCCTCTCTGTCTCCAACATCAAAGCACACTTGATTTGTTCTGCATTGCACTTTGCTTATACATGTGTATTTTCTATGAATGTGTTGCAGAAAGAGCTATTACGATATACTTCAAGTGTCGAAGGGTGCATCAGACGAACAGATAAAGAGGGCGTATAGGAAGCTAGCATTGAAGTACCATCCTGATAAGAACCCGGGCAATGAAGAAGCTAATAAGAAATTTGCTGAGATTAGCAATGGTATATATTATATAATCTTTTCCTGATTTGGTTTTAATCACCTGGTTTGTTGTTACTTTCTTGGTTTGTTTATTTATTTAAAGAGTTTTTGTAATTTTGTCGTGGTTGCTTTTGATTGTTATTACTATCAGCATATGAAGTGCTGTCAGATAGCGAGAAGAGAAACATTTATGATAGGCATGGTGAAGAGGGTTTGAAGCAGCATGCTGCTAGTGGAGGCAGAGGTGGTGGAATGAACTTCCAAGATATTTTTAGCTCGTAAGTCATTAACTATAGCTTTTGCTGGATTAGTTTTTAATCTATCACCATCGAGACATGGCTTTATTGTTCTAATAATTACTCTTTCTATATGGATTGGTATATGTATTTCATCAGGGCCAGAAATAGACAACTAAGGAAGTTGATACCGATTTTCTATATCATCATATTAGCATACTCTAATCAGAACATTTATATGGTTTTATTGATGTATGGCACAATTCTCTATCTGGCCATTGATTTGCAGGCTAAGATTACACAGCCATGAATTGGCAGACTGTCATGTTTTGGATGTGTGTTTGTTTTGCTATACCTGTGTGTTTAGTTTTAGAGCATGGGGTCTTGTGTTTGTTAATGAATGACACTGAAACGTAATTGTTTGATTTAGTTTCTTTGGTGGGGGACCAATGGAGGAAGAAGAGAAAATTATAAAAGGAGACGACGTGGTTGTTGATTTGGATGCTACACTTGAAGATTTGTACATGGGGGGTACCTTGAAGGTGAGGCCACATCTAGTTACTGTTCTGAGTAAGCGCATTAATTCTATTTATTGGGTGTGTTTGTGTGCCACATTCCATTTTTTGAAATTTCTGCTACATTTTATTCCTAGAATATAAATGGACATGGAAGAGGTTCCAGATTATCAATATGGCTTTCATGTGATAAATGGTAACGGCAAAGTACACTTTTATTTAGCTACATCAGCCAGTAGAAAATTGGAAATAAAATGAAAAGCAACTAGGAGTTGAGAGGCAGAACATATATCAAGCTCAGCCTCTTGCATCTAATAGTCATGTCATGTAACATAATCCACATACATATGATATCTGATATTTCTGATATTCCAGGAGATTTTTCTTAATTTCCTTGTCGAATCTATCTTAGATACTTATAGCTGGTATTATGCAGTTAAATGTATTCATTGAGGAAGCACTAGTCAGGCATTGTTTTAAACTGTCACAATGGATATCATTTAGTGAAGAAAATTGATCCGTTACTTGATGACAACTTCATTTTGCATCAGTTACTCAGTGACTTGGGATTTCAGAGTTATTTGGTGATTGTTTCTCTTTTTATGACCATTGCATTGTAATTTTCAGGTTTGGAGGGAAAAGAATGCAGTAAAGCCAGCACCTGGGAAAAGACGCTGTAACTGTAGAAATGAGGTTTATCACAAGCAAATTGGGCCTGGGATGTTTCAACAGATGACAGAGCAGGTAAACAGCACATCTGAGAATGTTGATAGGAAACAATTTTTTCTTTACTCTAGTCATTTTTTAAGATGGGGTACTGCAAACATACAGATTTCATGTTTCATGACATTTAGTTGTGCAATTGTGAAATGTTTACTGGTTGTTCATGTGTTTGGGAGAGGGGGTCATGCAGTTTTCTTTTAATCCTGTCGTTGCCATATGTAGAAAATTTCAGTCCTATTTCTGAATCCTGTACAGGTCTGTGAGCAATGTCCTAACGTCAAATATGTAAGGGAGGGGTATTTCGTCACGGTTGATATTGAGAAAGGCATGCAAGATGGGCAGGTAACCTTTTAAAGTTTATATTTAGACTTTAAGTATGCATGATATCATGTCTTATTACCTATTTTCATAAACGCACTATACTCTAAAGTATATCTAATCATGTGTGTTGTGTACTATATCTAAATTCTAAAGACAAAGGGCTCTGTTTTATAATTCCAATTTTAGTTCTGTTTGAATTGGAACCTATTTAAAATTCAACAATTCAGTGTGAATTGCACGAATGCACATGGTAATTTATAAATTCTGTTTTGTTTCACTTGAACTGAAGATAAGTTCTTGTAATCACTATGCATTATACCTATTTGCACAATTAATTTATGTATTAACATTAAAAAGCAAGAAAACAAAATCCACCAATTATAGTCTGTGTTCACTAATAAAAGAAAAAAAAGTCAAACATATCCACCAAGGCCATATGCGTATTCAAGTTATTTTCGGTTTTCAAACTATATACCCTTTCCTAGTACATATAACCCTAACTGTATCAATGGTGGGCAATTTAATGGTTCCAAATTATTTAGCGGGTGCGTTTGCTGCTATTTTGTGTGCTATATATATATATATATATATCACAGAACTCAGTGCTATAATAAAAGTTGTAGAAAATCTAAGTTTGGATAAACAAAACCAACAACCACAACCTTTTTCCACTGCATGGATTTAGCCACTTGAACCAATTGACATTGTTATGCACGAGAGAAACTCTGCAACAAAAAAAATGAGAAGGCTAGAGTTTCAATTTTAAGGGTGTATCTCATTAAGCTGAAAATTAGTGAACAAATCCAAAAAAAGGTTTTCTGTCTATCAAGCACCAAGGAGTGAAAAGCAAAAGCTGTTTATGCCACTCCACTTTCTCTACCACCCCCCTCTCTATGTTCCATTTCTACTGACCATACACTATAAAGGAATGCTACCAATATACCCTTTCCCATTTCTCTATTTTCCATTCTCTACTCTACAAGCGTTATGTTGCAATTGAATGATGTATATGAATTGTGATTGAGAGAAGCATGCTGATTTTTTTTATTTTTTTTTTTCAAATTTAAAACCTGAGACAATGAAGTCATAGAGTTATAAGTTATTGTCCTTTCACAGGAGGTGCTATTCTATGAGGATGGAGAGCCCATAATTGATGGAGAGTCTGGAGATTTAAGGGTTAGTAACTTGTTACTTTATATCCATGTTATTATGTATGCAGTGTGCTGACAATTCACATGGTTGAACAGTTTCGAATCCGAACTGCACCTCATGACCTCTTCAGAAGAGACGGCAATGACTTGCATGCTACTGTCACTATAACTCTGGTAAGTATTGCTCTCATTAATTTACATTTCAGTTGCTTCAGTTGTATTGTGCCTTTCTATCTTGGACATGTTGAAAGCAGTGACTGCTGTTCGACTAGTTAACAACATGGCAGAGTTGAAAAACGACATTTTGTTGATTTTGCAAACCATAAACTGCTCTTTCTGATATTGGCATCCTTAAAATTCCAGGCATTGTAGTATTAACCTTAATCTTGTCCAGGTTCAAGCCCTAGTTGGTTTTGAGAAGACGATTAAACACCTAGATGAGCATCTGGTGGACATAAGCACAAAGGTGAGTATGAAATATCCTTTGCTGCAGATCTCAATTGATGTTGGTGTGTGTGTGTGCGCGACCCGGTTGACCGATTTATTTTAACCCTCCAGGAAATCACAAAGCCAAAGCAGGTGAGGAAGTTCAAAGGGGAGGGTATGCCATTGCATATGAGCAACAAAAAAGGAGATCTCTACGTCACTTTTGAGGTTCTATTCCCCACGTCACTAACGGCGGAGCAGAAAACAAAGATAAAAGCAATTCTTGGTTAGAATACAAACACGATACGTGTTATTTCTCGCTCATTATGTCCTGAATGTAACATGGTTAGGTGGTTATTATAGTAAACGCATACCTTGGGCTTCCCGTCCATGCCAGGCCCCCTTTTTTGTTAGTTGACAAATAGATTACTTTTTCCCCGTTCGGAATGCCGTCCAGTGAATTCAATTGTCTTCTTGGCGGTGCTATTTTGAATACAAGGAAAATAACACTAGCTGAAGAAAGAAATTGCTTCCATTGTTTTTGTACCGTGTCCTAAATCGTTCATCTTGTGAACTAGACTAGAATTAGATTGCTGTAAAACTTAATGTCGTCTTATTGACGTTGACAAGATTAGAATGCCGATGGACCATAACCATTGAGCGATACGTTTCTACCTGCTATTCAAGGTTCATAAGTTCTTCATGCGATTTGTTTGTTTTTGCAAGCTTTTCACCACAGATTTGGCAAGGCAGAATTTTCTTTTGAATTCATTCATTGATGGGATGGAATATAGATTTCTTAGCCCCCACCCCCACCCCCACCATAGAAACCCCAAATGACGAATGAAATTGAGATATTAGTAGAGTTCTGCGAAGCCAGTCAACCCACATCTACTGGAAAAGCTTTGACCCTCTTCTTTTTCTTGTTCACTCCACCATATGTGGAAAAAGCTTCTAACAGGGATAATTGAGTGCGTGTGACTTTAGAGGAACACATAGCTTTTGACATTTCGAGATTAATTTTCAATCCCTGATTTTTAACTGATCTAATTTAAGAAATACATGCTTGGAAAAATAAAAGGAAATTTTGGGCAAGAAAAAATAGATGAGAGAGGGTTTCCCTACCAAAGGCCCTGAAAGATCGGAAGCTTTCCAATTTTTTGAGCCATTCCAAAGGACATATGAGGAAAAGTCACAACTCAATCAAGGTAAGTATTCTCTTTTCAACGTAATTTTATCTATATTCAAGTTGATTATGATTTGTATTTATGAGTTTAAATGAAGATAAATATCAATATATTTCTATAAAATTTTAATATTTTTAATAAATACTGATTTTTATTGAAATACAAGAATAATTTTTTTGTTTTTACATAATCAAATTATACATCATTGAAAATTATTATTTTTTCTGATAATTGTTTTAAAATTACCCCATTTATTCATCATATCTAATTGATTGATGATATAATAATATATCAAAATTAAATTATAAATATTTTTCTTTTTGATAAAAATCTTTATCGTAATTCGTAAACACTCCTTATGCTTATGTTGTACTAAAAACTAATCACAGCCGCCTGTCATGTTTGGGTTGACTATTTGTTTACTTCGACCATAAATTCTGACCGGTGTTCCTTAACTGTATAAACTAACTTTATAGAAACGTTGATAATTCAATATTATTTATTACTTTGACTTCCGTAAGAGGAATGATTGGAGTATCAATTTTTGCTTTACTTGACCGAACCCTAGCAACATTGATGATTACTAGAAGTACATAAATATTTATTTCTTTGACTTTCGTAAATTTTTGTTTGGGATTTTTATTTTGGTAAGTAAACTCTTTTCTGGGTAAGAAAAAAAAGGTTTAGGATTTATGTTTTCTTACACGACTCATTCCAAACATCCTTACTTTGTTTTTTTTTTTTTTTTATCTTAATCTCTATATTAAATTTCATTATGTATTTTTTTTTTTAAAGAATAAGCTTTTTAGTTTATTTGAACTATTTTTTTAATAATACCACTAATGTAAGTAAGAAGATCAATAAATACTCCCCTAAAAAAAAATCAATAAATACTTGCATTGAAAAAAGACATTTGTCACAAAGGAGTGTATTGGACTAGAATTTTAAAACATTAGATTTTATAATTTAAATTTTAATGAATTTATAATATAAGATTTGAAAGAAATTTGAAAATTTATAAAATTTGAAATGACTTGAATTTTTTTATTAAGAGATGATCAATGTCTAACTTGAAGAATGTTTAAAATAAATGTTCTTCCGAAGACATATGAATGAACAAGTCATTTTTTGCTTTAATATTAAACAAATCACCCGTCATGTAATGTAACGAGTTGTATAATTTAGGTTTGAAATTTCTTTTATAGCATCCTAAACACTTTTTTTTCTCTATTAAGTTGTGTATCTTTTCAAAATTGACTGCAATAGTTTCCATGTTAGTAGAAATCTCTTTTAAAACTTTGACTTGATTGTTTGCTGAATTAGGACTTTCTCCTTATTTAGATCTACTTCTTTTATGACAATTTTTTCTTCCAATAGGAATTTCTTAACTTAAAGAAGAATGGATGGTGGAATACATTGCTAAGGTAATGTAGGCTGGTAAGGTGATTCGTAATGATTTGAGGGTATGAACGTATCACTATTATAGTTATATGAAAAATTTCACCTTTAAGCAGAAAAAAGTGAAAAATTTGTGATGAAAAAGAAAAATCTCTTGAGATTGGATGAGATTGTTTGTTGGATTTTATATAATCAACTAAAAAGTCCATTAAATCTATAAAAATTTAATCAACAAGATAATCCTTTGAAATCTTTATCATTTTGAATAACAAATGACTTTTTTAAGTTATTCAAAATTCCAATCAAATACCATAAAATTTTGTTATCTTATAAAAAAAATCTTAATAATTTTAATTGAATACCATCAAATTTTATTATTATTATTTAATAGTTTTGATTGAATACCCAAAATATTTTCAATTTTTTTTTAAATTTTAAATAATTCTAATTCAACACACCTCCTACATTTATTATTGGTGGATACGGAAATAGTTAAGGGTTAACTATGTTTTTGGATCAAGAAATTAATGATATTTTTTTCTAAATTTATACAAATTGAATACTTTTTAATTGATGTGCATAATCTTAAAAAGATTATGTAAGAAAAAAAATCATTATTTAACCTAAGTAATAATGGTTATAAATAATTTTACATTATTATTAATATTGTTCATAGTAAATTCAAAATATAAATTATATACTCAATATTGAAAAAAGTTTCTAAATATGATTCATATAAAATAATTATTGTAATTGAGATGGGATAAATAGTAGAGTTGGGGAAAGTGGCGGCGTGTAGCTTAATATTGTTGTTTTGTTGCAGCGGCGAACGAGTAGGAAAGACACGGTAAGCGACGTGCGTGAGGCTGACAATCTCTCCAAGAAGATAGGAACAGAAGAAACAAGTTTGGAGCTTGAGGGGCACGTCAGTGGTCGTACTTTGTAGCCATGTTGTTCATCTACACTTTATTTTATACGACGTGGCACTTCCCTGGTTTTGACACAGCAGCTGCGACGGCACCCACGTGCGAATAAATCACCTACTATTTCCTTTTCCTACATATGTGTCATGTTATGTTGAATTAAACCCAATCTAAAATAGTTCGAAATTGGAACACCCCCGAGATTAGCAAATACTACTACCATTTTCTATATTTGGCATTCCGTTTTGGTTCCAACCTTTTACTTTTTCCTCTTTGATTAGATTCTGTTCATCACAAATCTAAGGAACCTGAAGAATCTTTGGGTTCCGCCATTCCAGCCAACCAGGCTCTCATTGTCTCTGCCGCCGCCGCTGGCAAACAAAAAATCATAATCATAACAATGGATGCTCTGTGTTTACACAGTAGCATTTATGGGTCTATTCCCATTCCCATTACTGCAACTGCACGCGCCAATGATTACGCCTTACACTCTCCGGTCACCGCCGTGTGCCCGCGCTCCTCCTTCTCTTTTAGATGCCCTTCGAAGTCTTTTTGGCCACCACCTACTGGGAATGCCTCCGCCGGCTACAATGGTCTCTCCGTCGTCGACGACGCCGTTTTGGCAGAGAATGCAACGGTGGAAACAGAACAACGAGAAGGAGAAGGAGAGGGACGAAATGGGAACTGGGTTTTTAAGATTTTTCATATAAGGTCTGTTTGGCGAGGGCAACAGAGAAGCCATGATAACGATGACGAGGAAGCTCTGGCCAATGATCAAACTGATGAAGACTGTGATGGTTGCAGGGTTGATTATGATGATGATGACGAAGAAAAAGAAGACAGTGAAGAGGTTTCCTTCGATAGAGACTCATTTTCGAGAATGCTTCGGAGGGTGTCATTGGCCGAATCTAGATTATATGCGCGCATTTCCCACTTGGGCAATTTGGCTTACTCTATTCCACAAATCAATGTATTTTAATTCCTTCTTTGCTACTATTTTCATTTTTTAATGATATCTTTGAAGAATCTCATTCTCTGAAGATTTCGTCATTGTTAGGTCGCTAATAGATTATGTAAATATGCTTTTCAAAAACCCTTCAAGGTTTAATGTAGATGAAGCACTAATCTGCATTTTTGTAATCAAAACTAGGAATTTGGTTTTCCAAGAATTACCAATTTATGATACTAATTTATACCATGTGTTTTTTAATTTAGCCAGCGAAACTCTTCAAACATTATGGTCTGCGTTATGTAACTTCATCCATAGAGAAGAAAAAACTAGCTGTGGCAGCAGAAAAAAACCAGACAACATCTGCTACAACTCAGAAAGAAGAAACTAATAACGAGGAGGATGTGAGAGAAACAAAAGAGGGAAAGAACCGTGGATACATAGTAAGTGCATCTGCTGCATACGAGATTGCTGCTTCTGCTGCCTCTTATCTCCATGCTCAGACAAAGAGCATGCTTCCATTCAAATCTTGTTCTGCTGCTGAAGGTGAAGGTTCAATTGAAGCAAGAAATGAAAGCTTTAACGGCGATAAGACGAGAAACACGGAGGAGGCAGCTTTGAAGGCAACTACCGATTCGGTAACAGCAGTTGTTGCTGCAAATGAGCAAGTAAAGCAGGCTTTTGCAGATGATTTGAACTCAACAGGCTCTTCACCCTGTGAATGGTTCGTATGCGATGATGACCAGACCTCTACAAGATATTTTGTGATCCAGGTGAGGCATGCATTAATTGGGGACATGTTTTTATTTTGTCTAATAAAGTACATTTAATTGCATTATTGCATGAACACTTGAATATGATAGAAGCGTGATTAATTATTAGTATAATTACCGATAGCTAGTTGCCTAGTTATGTCATTTAGCAGCAATCATTTATATGCGATTCCTTGTCAATTTTGGATTTAAATCTAATAAATAGTTATAATATGCAGGGCTCTGAGTCGTTTGCATCATGGCAAGCAAACCTACTATTTGAACCAATTCAATTTGAGGTAACATCTAAAGGGGCAATTTTTGTTGTGTTTACAGATATAAATAACCTTGCTTTTTTACATTTAATTAATGTTCAGACTTACTGAAATTGAGATAATTAATGTGATACATGTTTCTTCTTAGGGGTTAGATGTCCATGTACATAGAGGTATATACGAGGCTGCAAAAGGGACATATCGACATATGTTGCCAGAAATTCGTGCTCACCTAAAATCCCATGGTTCACGTGCAACATTCCGTTTCACTGGTCATTCTCTTGGGGGAAGCTTGGCCTTACTTGTAAATCTAATGCTACTGATAAGGAACGAAGCTCCATTATCCTCTCTGCTTCCTGTCATAACTTTTGGAGCTCCATCCATCATGTGTGGAGGTGACAATCTACTTGACATGCTAGGATTGCCACGCAGTCATGTTCAGGCAATCACAATGCACAGAGATATAGTACCACGAGCATTCTCTTGCCAGTATCCTAACCACATTGCAGAACTACTCAAGGCTGTTAATGGAAACTTCCGCAATCATCCTTGCCTTAATAATCAGGTAAACTTCCACTTTTAGACCATTGAAAAAATGGTGATATGGCTTTAAGCTGTCATTCAATTCAATTAATGATATGTCTGTTGATTCAATTCTTGGTGATTGTTTTACTGCAGAAGCTATTATATGCACCAATGGGTGAAATGCTGATCCTACAGCCAGATGAGAATTTTTCACCAAGTCATGATCTGCTGCCCTCAGGCAGTGGTCTATATCTTTTGAATGGTTGTTTATCAGCAGAATCTAGTGAGACATTAAAAAAACAGATTCAGAAAGCTCAAATGGTTTTCTTGAACACACCACACCCACTTGAGATATTAAGTGACCGATCTGCCTATGGATCTGGAGGGAACATTCAGAGAGATCATGACATGAATTCCTACTTAAAATGTGTGAGAACCATGATTCGCCAAGAACTTAACCAGATTCGCAAGGCAGGGAGAGAGCAAAGGCGAAATGTGTGGTGTCCTCTTGTGCTGCCACGTGGAAGTGACACACACATAGTTCTTGGGGGTTCCATGATTCAAGATCAGCCTTCCTTATCTGGCATCATTAAGACAGGTGGAGACTCATTGAAAATGTTCAATAGGCTTGTTGCATCCCAACACATGCAATTGTTTCTAGTGTTCCTGTTTCCTGCACGGTTGCTACTCGTGGGAGCATGTAACTTAATTAATTAGCTTAAGATGAAAATATAATAATAACCATTCTTTTTTCTTTTTTTTCGGTTTGGACGGGACAGTTGTTGTATAGGACAAGAGCACATTATTGGTGGGACAATTAGACCATTTTTTATTTGTTAATATCAAAATTGAATGTATAGAAAAATATTAACAAACACAATTCTAATTGAATTCAGTTTTCAGGTAAACAGGATGTTACAAATGTGTCGATGTCATGATTTCATTCATTTACAGAGCACATGCTACAGAAATCAACATCTTTCACATTCAAAGATGTTGTGATCAATGTTGATCTTGCTTCTTTACTACACCTAAGCAAAAGGACTGAAGATAAATATTTATAAGTACAGATTTGTCGTTGACATGATTTCATTTGTTTACAATACAGAACTATCAAACAATTAAATTTCAACCCCTAATTCAAACTAAAAATTTCTAGCCTTGTGACTTTGTAAAAAAAAAAAAAAAAGACTAATATTGTTTATTTTTTATTCCATCTTCATAAATTGAATCAATTAAATCGTTTTCTACCGATAAATCTTATCAAATATATTTAATTTGATCAATTTTCTACTATATTGTTTACTTCTAAACTTTTAACGTTATTTAATATATCAATTTTACTATGCTCTCAAATATTTAGATAGAAATTAATTTGTGGATTTTAGAAAGAAAGAAAGAAAATAAACAATTAGAAGATTAAATTTATTTAATTTTAAAATAAAGAAATTTAATTACCTAAAAATATGGAAAGTCAAAATCACAACGCAATTCAAATTAAATATAAAAACAATTTATCCTTTACAATTTTACTTCATCCCTTTCTCAGTAAAACAAAGTTTTTGGGGTCCATTTAATCAATTAAAAGCAGGTTAAAAACGAAAAGTTAGACGACGCCGTTTCATGATACGAAAAATTGAAATAACACCAGAAGGGGGAAAACCGAAAACAACAAAGTCTAGCAAAACGCAAGTACGCAACCCTAGCGCGAAGGTCGTCGTTGCCGGTGTTCCCAAAGCCGTCAGCCGTCCGCCATCGCCGTTGCACCTAAGTCCGTAGCCGGAGCCGCTGCCACCGTTGCGACAGAGTCGTGAACAGTTAGCAAGTTTCAATTTGTGTTCATTTAACTGGACCTTGGTACTCTGTAATTTGGTTCAGTTTCAATGTTCTATCTCAGTAAAATTGAACACAAATTGCCCTTGCCTCCTTCTCGTCTTGTTCTTCCTATTCGAGAAGCTATATACACGGAGCTTGAGAAACTCTTCTTAGATAAGGTTTTTTGCTGCTACCATTTTTAGTTTCCGCTGTGAACCATTATTGTGTAATTGATTTAATTTACTTGGCTTCAATTTGGGTTTCTGTAATCATATCAGGTTATAGCAAACTTGGGCCTCTGCATTTCTGTCTATGACATCAGATCCATTGACGGTGGCTTTATCTTCCCTGGTGATGGGGCTCCAACCTATACGGTATGAATTTCACGGTTTGGTTTTGGACTTGTCCTAAATATTTACTTCTCTTGGCCAAATAGTTTGACTTTTTTTGTTAACTTTATTATGAGAGGAGAATGCCCTCCCAAAGTTTAAACTTCAATTTTCATTATTTGGCACAAAAATGTTGATACGCACGCACGCTATTGGGTTGTAATGAGTCATTTTCAGCAAATATTTATAGAAGAAAATCAGAAAATAGAATGAATTAAATTCCCCTACTATAAGTTAAAATCAACTCATGCACTTCAACTTTTATAGAAGTTCTCTCATCTAACTTCTCCAAAAGTTAAGGTGCATAAGTTGTTTTTGAGTTATGGAAGATGTTTGATTCATTATACTTTTTATTTTCTTCTCTAATATGTGTTTATTGAAAAGTTTATCCTAACAGAGCTCGAATCACTGTTTTTGGTTTGATGACGATGTATGTGATTGTGTCTAAGCAATAACTAAATTCTAATATTTCTGGCAGGTTGTGTTCAATTTGATTATGTTTCGTCCATTTGTGGGGGAGATTATTACTGCAAAGCTTCTTTCATCTGATGCTGATGGCTTACGATGTATGTCTCTGTTTCAGCTACTTGATTGTTATTTTTTTCTTAACATGCATAATTTAGTTTCTCAATAGTTCATGTTTTATGATGCATAATGTTGGAGAAGAATCTTGTTTATGTGCATACTTCTGTTTCATATATCTGTTACATTTTCGTCACAGCACAATACTTTAAAATATATTAGAGGAGGGAATTGTTTAAGATTGTTTTTATAGTCAAGATGCTTGCTTCAATGTTGTTTTTGGGCTGCTCTTATTGATACATGTGACATTCCTGACACAATGTGGAATTTTCTTTCATGCTGTTTCTCTGTTAGGTATCCAATTTCATTGTGTATCCTCTGATGTTCTAAAATTTGTGATTAGTAGCTCTTGTAAATCCTGTTAAGTGAGAGAGAGAGAGGATATGAGGTAGGGAATTTCATTCACACTCTCTTAAACTGGTTTGGGCTCATTTCATTCACATTCCACATACTTATCCCTCTCTTTACCTCTTGTTCATCCCACTATCCTGCTATAGTGGTTTTGGGTTGGCCGCTCCTTGCTGCTAGTAGTTTTCAATAGTTTTTGTGTCACTGTATCCGTAGTGTGACACTGACACCATTCTGAATCTGTGGTTGATGTAACCAGTTAATTTCCATTATGTAACAACACCACTCAACATTTGCATCATCTGAAAAATTAACTGATTGTCAATGTTGATGTTTTTTACTTTTTTAAGATAGCCCCTGCTTAGTTATTGCTGAACCTGTGGTTGGCAGTAACTCTTGGATTCTTTGATGATATTTATGTTCCTGCACCTCATTTGCCCTCCCCAAACCACTTTGTTGAGACTCAACAAAAAAGGTAATGTTTCCACTATCTAGTTTTTTTCTTTTCAGATTATCTTTGAACTTAATACATACAATCTTTTTTATTATTTTGTTGTTGAAAGCAGGGTATCCTCTGGCCAAGAGGTAATGACTAATCCCTCGAGGTACTAAAATCTATTTAAGGAATTGACTTCTCCCAACAAATATTATTTCATAGAGTATTTTATTATTTTTATGTAATGATCAACCTCATGCTTATTTGCTGTTATTAAAATCACAGCAGGAAAGGCGTATGGTATTGGGATTATAACGAACAAAACTATCCTATTCAAGATATTGACGTGGTTAGACTCCTTTCCTTTTGTTTCTTAACTGTATGATTGGCAAACAAAGAATCTGCTAAATTTTGGTTACCGATGTGGCAGATCAAATTCCGAGTTCAAAATGTGAGTTACCCACAAATTCCGGTTGAGCAACCAAAAGAATCAAAGCCATTTGCCCCTATGTTGGTCAGTGTAAGTTTTTAACAATTCAACATATATGAACTATAAGGATTCAATTAAAGCAACTATGGACTTCTGCGCATATAGTTTTGGGAAGAAGATTGGTTGAAATCGTATTTAACAAGCATTATTAAAATAAATGGTCGTGGCTAACTAATTGCACATTAATGAAATAGTGACTTATCGTGATGTCTATTTTGTAGGGATGGTTAAATGATGATGGTCTAGGCCCTGTTTCTTGGTGGCTTGGAGGTGAAGAAGAGGATGAGGATGAGGACAAGTAAAGGTGAGTTCAAAAGATAGTAAAATTTTCGTCAAGTGATGATCTCATTCATTTCGAAGATATCCCATTTCAGATGCTTTCCGCATGACTTTTAATTTATCAACTCAGCAGGAAGAGGGAAAATGTTTATAAATTTTCTGGTCGTTCATAGATAAGTGTATTTAATGTTGATTGATATTTATATATAAAAAGGACACCTACCAATTCCTAAATATTTACATGGCTTGCATTATATTTTTCACGGTTAAATTTATCATTCAGTTCGTATACATGACACTAATATATAGTTTTTATCTCTATAAAATTAACATGATATTTATTATTGCTATTTGGGTCCTTTGCAAAACGTTAGATGTATGTTTTTTTTTTTGACACCAACGTTAGATGTATGTTAATATTTAGGGACGAAACCAAAAATCTCTAGCGATATTTAACAAATTATTATATTTAATTAAAGGACCATAGAAGATACTTAAAAATAAAAAACATGAATGCGAATATCATTAATGTTTTAAGGTTTTCATGGTCTCGAGTTTAAAGTCTACGATTTAAGATTTTATTTATGGTTTAAGGTTTAATGCTTTATGATGGAAGATTCAAGGTTAAGGTTTTGAATTACATGGTTTAATATCCAAGGTTTATGGTTTGTTGTTCTAGAGTTTTAGGGTTTTAATGTTTATGATTTATAACTCATTGTTTTGGTTTATGGTTTGTGGTTCAATGTTTAAGATTTAAAGCCTTAAGGTTTATTGTTTAAGATTTGTATAGATTATGATTTTAGGTTTATGATGCATGGTTAATTGTTTAAGGTTATAGTATTTAAGGTTAAGATTGTAAGGTTATAAAGTTTAAGTTTTATGGGTTGGTGTTTGGGGTTTTAGTGTATGGTTAATGGTTTTAGGGTTTATATTTTAGGGCTTTATTGTTTATGATTTAGGATTTATAGGTTATGCTTGTAGGGTTTTTTGTTTATGATATATTTATCATGCATGTTTTAGGGCTCATAGTTTAAGTTTTAGGGTTGTAGGGATTTGAGTTTTAGTGTTTATGTTTTAATGGTTTATGCTTTAATGATTTTAGGTTTTAGTGTTTTTTTCACAATTAAGGGTTGGTGTCTAAGGTTTATGATTTAAGATTATATGGTTTATGGTTTTATAATTTAAGGTATTATGATTTAAAGGTTTATGATTTTAATATTTAGTGTTTTAAAGTTCAATGTTTTAGAATTTAAGGTTTATGCTTTAAGATTTTGAGTTTCGTGTTGTATGATTTATGATTTTATGGTTTATGATTTAGGAATTCATGGTTTAAGTTTTCATAGTTTAAGATTTAAGATTCCATGATTTAGAATTTAGGGATTCATGGTTTATTATTTAGGGTTTTATTCCATGGTTTATAATTTATTGTTTCATTTAAGATTTATGGTTAGGGTTTTGTGCTTTATAAATTAGGGTTTTATTTAATGGTTTAGGATTTTGAATTTCATTAGAATTTAAGATTTCATGTGGTTTATGATTTATGACTTTATTTAAGATTTATGGTTAAAGTTTCGTTTCATAGTTTAAGATTTATAGTTTCATTAACATTTAAGATTTTATTTTATGGTTTAAGGTTTATGATTTCATGATTTAGAATTTTATTTATGAAATCCTAATTTAAGATTTGAGATTTCATTTATGAAACTTTAAATCCTTTCATTCATGATTTAGAATTTCATTTACTTTTTATTTATGAAACTTTAAATTAGGATTTAGGACTTTATAAATGAAATCATAAATAAAGAAACTATAAATGTTATGACTTTAAGGTTTTTTTTTTTTTTTTTTGCATGATTTATGATTTAAGATTTCATAGTTTAAGACTTATGATTTATTATTTCATGATTCAAAATTTAAGGTTTCATGGTTTAAAATTTAGTGTTTAATGAGTTTGGATTTAGGATTTCATGTATGAAATCCTAAATCTTTAGAATTTTATTCATGATTTAAGGTTTTATTTATAAAAATTTTAAATCCTTAGGGTAATGAAACCCTAAATCATTAAGATTTTATTTATGAAAAATTATAAGATTTCATTTATAAAATCCTAAATACTTAAGATCTTATTTATGAAAATAATGATACTTTAAATCTTAAGATTTTAAGGTTTCATAGTTTAAGATTTATAGTTTATTGTTTCATGATTCAAAATTTAGGATAAAATGAGTTTAGATTTAGGGTTTCATTCATTAAATTTTAAATTTGTAGGATTTCTTTCATTATTTATGATTTTATTTTTGAAATCTTAAATCCTTAATATTTTATTTGTGAAATCCTAAATTAAAATTTAAATATCTACCTATATCTATGAGTCGCGGTCAACTCTATTTCACCGTTCAAATAAATCAATAAATACACTTTTCAATTATAGAATAATAATCTTCAATTATATGTTTGAATTTAATATTTAAGTAAATGAAGCAAGCATTGCTCGTTTTATATGATGTCAGTTTCCTTGATGGCAGCAATTAATGCAATTTAGGGTTTAACTTTCTTATTTGGTGCAAAGGAAATTAAACCAAAAATAAATAGAAGAGGTAGAGAGGCTTGTTTCTCAAGTTTCAACCTGTGGGGATCAGTGGATCACAAAGCCTATAATCGTACGACTACTTTTTTTGTACATTTCAAGTGGAAACGCTAGCATAGTACAAAACTTACTGCATACGACTTTATAAGGCACAGAGAAATAAATTTAGAAAAGATTTCAATTCAATTGCTTACTTTCTTTCGCCTTCCCATTCCCACTACATTGCATGGTACTCTCTACTCTACACAATTATGAGTGATGTTTATGGTCAATACTATTTTCCGTGGAATTTCATGTTCAGACGCATCACAAATTACGTTCCCATTGAATTGAATCACATTACAATGCGTAACACCATAACGTACGTTTGCAATAGATTTATAGATAGACGAGGAATAGCAGCTAGGCCTATGAAGCAATATTGGACAATGGCCATATCTTGAGATCCTATCCTATCCTACCCAAAAAGAATTCAGATTCCATAGCATTGGTTATTTTCAGAACCATTCCTTAAACAAGTAATGTGTTTTTCAAAAGTCATTACCATTCTTCATTTTAATTGACTAGTTTACATATAATGACATAAAAACCATTCTATATGAGTTGTAAAGGCTGCTTAGTACTGCAGACTCAGATCTCTATAAAATGTTTTCATTCTTCTTTTTTAGCTCATAATGAAATTCGACTCCCTATGTCCCAAACAATAAGAAAAAAACAATTCTTTTTGTACCTTTTCTTTTGTAATTATCTGCATTGCATTGTGGGAAATATTAATCAATGAATAAAAATAAGTAATGTGAAAAAAAAAATGTCAGATATTTGATCCAGCGCATTGTGCCACCAAGGTTTGACTAAGAGCCAAGAGAAAACCCTCTATAGTCCATCATTGTTTTGATGGAGAAGCCACATGATAATAGCACATGGTGCCACTAACAACATTATAAGTGGCCATGACTTCCCCTATTGTCCCCTACATTCAAACATCAAGTTATTATTTATTTATTTTTCCCTCCCAAAACACCTCTTAGATACGTTTCAACCCCAGTTTTGCCAAAACATTTGTTTGCAAGTATTATTACTTAATTGTCTTCCTTCAAAATATTTAAAGGAAAAATTCTTAATACTTCAGATTCATTATTCATTTTATACAATGTACAAAAAGTATAGTGGCGTCATTCCACGAGGTGGAATACAGATACATGTAGTTAATATATGATCATAGACACCCTAGCTATAGTTAGTCTATTGATTTAACAAGAACATAAAAGACTAAACCACACACACACACACATTCACAAAAGGGGGAAGAAAAGTCTTACAAAGATGCCCTATATATCAAGACTCTGACTACAGAATAAAGTACTAAAGAAATGGAGCCCTCGTGAGAAGCAACTTTTCTTTCGCCTCAAGAAATTGAATTATGCTTTCAATACGAATTGAAAGGTTAATAAAAATGAAAAGAATAAAATAATATTCTGTCAGGGGAGTAGTTCAAGATCACTAATTTGCCAATGGCGCTTTTGTTTACTACACGAATAATGGATTATGGAGGCTTTGTGCGAGCCATGTTTTCCTCTTTTCCACCAATGCGATTCAATGTTCCAATTCTACCTTATTTATAGTAATGAATAAGTGAGTAATAAGAAATGAGAAAAAGTATGAAATAAAATTGGTGGTATATAATAAAGAGAAATTATATTATATTATATGAATGTACAGCAATATGTTTATAAATAAATACACGTTTTACTCTTCCTTCTATGCAAAAAAGGAAATCCGTTCAGAGCAATCAAAAACTTCAAAACAGTACAGTACAGTATTAGCTGTGAAGCGTTGCGAAGTATACAATACATCCAGCTATATAATTTAATTTCAATGTTTCAAAAATTCAACCAAACTCAAATTATAATCCCCACTCCTGGCCCCATTATTTAAATGTTTGCTTCGAGTGAGTTGGGAAGCACTTTTTAGTGCAGGTAGCTAACACGATGGAAGGTGGGAAGTTATTATTATTTAACATAATTTTGCATCCTAGTCTAGTGGCAAAGAAGTGCACATAATTGCTTAATTACTAATTCACTTTTCTCCTCAATGAAGGGATTCAGAGTTAGATTCTTCTTATTGAAGGCAATATGTAATTAAGAACATTCATAAAATATACTATAAATTACTAATGTTAATTAACTAATTACTACTTGGTGAATCAATTATCAAATCATTTACAGTACAGTTTTTGTGGTTCATGGGTGAAAGAAAAACATGTAAACATAATCATAAAGTAAGGTGAAAAAATAAAGTGGCGCTGCGCTCTTCAAGGAAAAGGGACGTCAAATCTTTTTCTTTTAGTTGTTGTTTATTATTCTTTCTTGTTGCTAAGGGGGAAAAAAAAGGCATCAAATCACTTGCAAGCAAGGAAAGGAAGAAAATTTCCGGTCTCCCCGGTAAAGATCTATTGAATACTAATGGCTCTTTTCTTTAGGAACCTTCTAAATTAGGATTTAGGAAGCGATGAAATGAGAAAAAGTGGCCGTCAAATAAATTGCTAATAAATATTGGTTAAAAAGTTACATGTACAATAGTAGTATGTTGCTAGTCCTTCACATATAGTATAGTGAGAAACGGGACCAATCTACATTTGCATTCATATTCATTACTCAACATTCAAATCTACTAGTTGACCCAAAAAAATTAAAATTAAGCTACACCAGTAGTTTGTTGTTTTTTTTTCTTTTTTTTTCCTCATTTGGCTGAAGGATTTTGACTTATTATTTTGTATTATTTGCAGAATGAAAGATCTATAAGATTTATTTTTTCTTTCAAATCTCACGTTTTAAGTTGCTTTCACATTTTGGATTCAAATCAGCATCTAGTCAGCCTGTGCATTCAAAACTTTATTTTTCTGGCAACAGTTGTATCCAAAGTGACAGCCAGGGAATCACTGTAGAAACACAATAATGCATCTTTTCGTGGGAGCAGAAATACACAGGCTTTTTCATGAATCAGAAGCCACGCCTCAAATCATGTACCATTATTACTCTTGGGAGGTTGAAACCCACATTGATTTCAATCCATCACCCTTCTTAATATTGTTCCAGTTCGAACGAAAGAACTCAATAAATTTGCCTTGTTCTCTTTTATTACTCTCTCTTAGAGGACCACAGTTACTGCTAGTACCAAACTACCAAATGCAACAACAACACCAACCTTGCTAATACCTAGCTCTCACTCAACTCAACACTTGGTTTTATAAGAAAAACATAGCAACTTACTCAACCAAAAAAACAGCAGTACGGTATATGTACAGATCTGCAAATAAAGTTAATGATATTTTCTATCTAATCCATTTGTTTTCTCGTATTGAGTGCCAGATTAGATCTTTTGTTGTATCTGAATGCGTATAGACCTGAAGGGGAAGCAAAGAAAAACCTGACAACCCTTTTTCCCTGTTCACTTCAAAACTGTCCACCACTATAAGATGACCACGTTCACGTACCTCAAAGTTATGCTCCATGACATGGACAGCCTCAGATCAATAACAAGGGATTCTTCTAACTGTGCTTTTACCCCCCTACTCTGCTCAACTGCTGTGCTAGGTGTTCATAAAAAAGAACAAGCCATTGCCAATATAAGCACCAAGAAGAATGACCAAAACAAAAAGGCGTAATTTTGAGACTTAAACCAAGCAAAATTTTTGGTAGATATGCAAAAATGAATAAAATTTAATGGAGTGTCAGTCTTCCTCTTGATAGATTTAGCCTGAGAAAAATAGAAAGCAAGCAGATAAAGACAACGGGAAAAAGGAAAATCAGTTTCAGACTTTCAGTCACTGTTCCACGCTACTGGCACGGCAACAAATCAGTAAAAGCCTTTATTTTGCACTACCTGACAAAACATTTATTCTTTTTTCCCATGTTCATGTTCATTAGAAGCACAAGATCACCGTTAAAACCAAAATCAGCATCACTTATTTACGAAATTAAAGAGGTATCGAGGGGAAAGGTCTAACTTCTAAGCAAGGCAGAGCCAAAATCCAAAAGTAGAGTTTTCATTCAGTACTGATAATCTGTACATCTGATAGAGATAATAAAAAGATAGCTAATGAACGATAAAAAAAAAAAAAGAAAAAGGAAAAAGGTGACAAAATTTTCCCGGCAGTCAAAATATTTTTTGTTTTGCAAAATTTGTACAATAAAATGAACGAACGAACCAGAGATTCCCTCTGCCGGTACCATCTCCAACAGCCCCCACCATACATTTCCACTTCCGATCAAACTTCAATTCAATCAACAGCTCAACCCTTCATACTTCACTGGCATGGTTCGGTTAAACCCCGCCTGAGACAACAAGTTCCCCACCACCGTAAGATCACGGCAGAAAACACCCTGAAACACCGCTGGATTCACAGTAGAAGAGGACACCATAGACCTATTTTGAGCATTATTATTATTACTATTAATCTCAACCTTGATCAACTCAGCTTCATTGGCTTTCTCTTTCTGTACTTGAATAGCTTGCAAAGCAGCCTTCTTTCTTTGCTTCTCAGCAGCTTCCTCATCCATGATGTTACCCATCACATTACTGTAACCCTTCTGAACCAATCTATATAACAGCAAAGACGACATTTTCACCCTCTCTTTAACAGACTCAACATCACGCTCATCCGCAAGCTCGCACCTTTCAATGAAACCCGTTGCCTTATCAGGCTTGTGCCGCAAGGAAAGCAACAAGTGAGCCCTCTCTAATTCCGACCGTGAACAACCTCGTCGGACACCAATCAAACCATAGTAATCAACATTCCCGATTTCACCAGAAGCCAACCTCTGTTTAAGTTCCTGAATTTTAATAGTTAGGGCACAGAGTTTCCCTGGAATTTCCCTGTATCGAACGTTGTGGCGCTTCCACGCAGGACCGGGAAGCTTGCGATCACGCAGGATTGAATTGTATAGAAGCTTCAAGTGTTCCAAGTCGTGAAGAGAATCTGGTAAACAGCGAATCGTTTCGAAGAGTGAAGCTCTGGTTTCGAGTGCTTGAATGCAAGTGGGGTCCAGAGCAAGGGTGCGGTTGCAATCGGCGATTGACTCAGCGATTCTACCCGCGGAACGGTGTGCGGAGGCGCGGTGCATGTAGCATTCCGCGAGGAAGCTCTGCGGCGCGCTGCGGCGGCCGTCGACGATTTTGGAGAAGTGGCGGATGGCCTCCGAGTAAATCCCGGCGTCGAGGGCGGCCAGCGCGGCGGCGCGGCGCCGGAGGAGGAACTTAATGTGGCCGAGGAGCTGGGCAACGGTCTCGGAGTCCGCGAGAAGGGTTCGCGGCGGAGTTGTGGGTGGCGCGTTTGCGGCGTCGCCGGAGAACGGAATGTTAGCAACACTAAAGCTGTCTTCCGACCAGCACACACTCTCGCGCCGGAATGCCGCACTTGCAAGGCGCTTCCCCGTTTGAAGAAGAACCATTGCATCCTCCATTAGGCCTAGGTGGCAGCATGCTTCACCCAACACCAAGTATCTGTTTGCAAAATTCCACACAGTTAATTAAACAATAATACTATACAACTTTATTATTTAATTATAAGCATGGTTTATTGTAGTACAGTACATGTTTCGATTAATAATTCCACAATTTGATTTTATAATCTAACTATATTACCTGTCAAATATTTATTAGATGCATAAACTTGTCACTAAAGTAAAGTGGAATAGTGTGATGAAAAAGATAAAAGGATGGGAGAGCATCAGCAATGTACCTATATAGGTCTACCAAACATCTAAAATTTAGGCCAGGTCGGATTACATTTTATTGGAAAATGTGGTAACAAGAATTGTTTCTTTTAATTTTGATATATAGTTTGGAAATTTGTATATGTAAAAATGAAAAAGATAAAAAAAAATATCTATAGGATACGGTTTCGTAACGGCAACTGCATTTATTTTGTTTTTCTCTTGAAGCCAGGAAGGGGGTTATGCTTTTTGAGATAAAAACAAAGAAAACCAGCTTACAATGGACATAATTGAAGGAAAAAATAATAGTGGTAAATAGTAATGGTAAAAAGAACCGTGACAGTAATAAGTAATATTTAGAAACTCTTTTTGTTGTGCATTGAATTAGAGTGAGTTCTTTTACGGAATAAAAAGAGCTGGAAAGCACTTGCGTCTGTGTGTAGGTGGCAGGGCAGGAGCATTTACTTCGATCTGATCTCAAACTTAAATAGAAGGTCATTAAATAAATTTAAAAACGAAGAAAAATTCCATTTTTAAAACCCCATAAAAACCAATGAAACAGAATAACGCGAGACTGTCAGTGAAATTGCGAAATTACCTCCACTGCCCTTCCTTGTCGCAAGTTTTACACAGCCCTGCCATGACCTTCTTCTTGAGGTCGGAGACGGAGAAGCACTTGAAAGTCTGATCCCGCACCGGTGAAGACTCCGACGAAGAGAGAAGCTTCACTCCCTCCCTCGAAAGCTGCTGAGAGGAGGTGTCGGAGGAAACAGAAGAAGAAGACGACGATGAGTCATCGTTTCCCATTCTGAGGCTAGGAATGTAGTCCTGAAGCATATCAGCAACCTCCTTAAAACGCCTCAAATAAAGTAACGCCCTCGCTCTCAGCTCCAGGGCTTGGTCAAACCTCGGAGAAATCACCAGAGCCGCATCTAAAAGATTCAGAGCCGAAGCAATCTCGCTCTGATCTCGCGTCGCTATTAAGCTCCGAGCATCTTTAATGTATTTCTCAACAATCTTCAAACACACAAGAAAATAAAAATGTGTCATTCCAAATAAAACGATTTTCAATTAGCGTAAAAGGGTGTGATACCTTACCTTTCGGTTGGTAAGCCACCAGTGTTTCTTTTCTGTTGCAGAAAGAGTGTGAGTAGTGACTGCCATTTTTGGTATTCAATCTTCTACCATAAAACTGTTACAACACGGGTTGGTTAATTTCTATTCTCTACCCTTCTTCTTCTTCTCCCTCCTCCCTCCAAATCAGAACAGGCACAGAAATTCTTTCTGTGCTCTAATAATATAAGGCAGAGGTAGAGAGAAGAGAAACAGTGTTTTGAGTTTTGAGTCTGAAAGAAAGAAAAGAATAGAGAGGAAGCGGAACAAGTGAAGGAACTTATATGGGGGTATGTGGATTTCGTGTAAATGTAGCTATAAGGTGAAACAAAGGGAAGCAGAAAAAAAGGCCTTGAAATACAAATTGACAGTTTTGACCCTCATGAGAAAGCTTTCATCCTTCTAATTCATAGCTGGCAATGGCATGGCAAACACAACCAGATTCTCTCTCACTCTCACTCTCACACACACACAAACTTTTAGGCCTATGGCCCTAATAAGCTTAAATTTATGATTTGGTACCTGACTCAACCGGTGAGTGCATGATTCTAACTGGGTATAGCCAGTCACCCATCACGGGTCCTCGGTTTCAAGTTTCAACCACCCACAAAAGATAACTTCAGCCAAGCCAAATGCCCCTAAAGTAAGCAAGAGGATCGGTTTCTTTTATTTATTTCTCCTAGCCAACTAATAAATAAATCACGGATTTACCCTTGTATAAGTTGACCCTTTATTTCCATGATCCCTCCCTAAGTCCCTGATCATACTTTTTCTATTATTTAATTTAATAATAATAATAACTCTTCTTCTAATGTTCTAATAATAGAAATACAACAATTACTCTTCCTTATTTTCTGTCTCATTTGCGTAACGCACCCATGATTGACTCGACGAGAATTGTGAAGAAATAGTATGTCCACATGTGAGAGCATGGAGGGTAATCAATCAATAAATGAAGGAAACAAATTAACCCTGTAATTTCTCCCTTGCAGTAAAACAAACCGTGATCATGGGATATTTACTCTTTAGATATTCTGTGTGTTACAAAAGGCAGTACATACATAAATAATGATCAATCAACGATTCACTTTGACATTAAACACACCTTTTCCTCCTCTTTGCTATTGAATGATGATTCTGATTTGTAACTTTTCAAGCTGCAATTATCACAGTGAACGAGACAGGCCATCCATAATTTGGCCATTACCATAATTTGACATGTAAATATTATCAGTACACAAGGGGATATCATGAGCTTTTGAACCAACATCATGGTACCAATTCTTAGTTACTATTATTATTATCAATTTTTTTTTGTTTCCTTTATGACAAAATGCATTTGTTGTTTGTTTGGTTTGGGTGAAAGATTGCAGTTAGGTGATATAATAAAAAAGAAGTGAGGGCAAAATGGTGATAAAAAAAAGGAGGAGGAGCATATTTATGGGGAGGGAGAAAGCGACTCTTGTCTCGTAAGGCACAGGAATCATGCTTTTTTATTTTTCTTTTGGGAGAGTTGGGTTTACTTTGCTTTATATTTCACCCAAATTGATTAATGAATGCACATGAATTGGGATTAGATAGCCAGATGGGTTTGTCTTAAAGGCTCTCTAACTTCCCTTTCCATTGCACCCCACAATCCCATTATAAATGGTGGTAGTGCAGTGCCTATAATCTCGTGTAGTTCCCCACACCACACCTTGCCATGTCACTCTTCTCATGCCAGCCTGTCTCCACGTGGCATTGTAGCTCGCACCCCAAGGCAAAGCCACTCAACACTCCTTCCCCATATATATCCAATTTATCCAGAGAAACTGAGTTTTTGGAACCTGCCCATTGTTTTTGTTTCTATGTTACGTTCTTCTTCTTCTTCTTGCTGGACCAGTACTATCATTGAGTCTTGCATCTACATAATAATAATTCTATTCTGTTCTAACATGATCAATCATTTGAGTCTTGCATAACCTAGGAACAGTTCAATATATATTCATTTCCCCTTCGATAATACACATTCTTTTTCTTTGAATAATTGCACCTGCATGTATTTTCTTTATGATCTGGAAATTCCTTAAGCACATGAGTTAGATTATCAGCACGTCAAACACCACCACTAATTGATCTTCTGAACTCACTCTTCCCCCAACAAAAAAAAAATTATTATTATTATTATTTTCTCATTTTGAATTTTTATTATATGCTATGCTAATTGACTTTATTCGGAACGGAATTAAGCCGCCATACTTTGTGATAAGTCAAATAGTTAGTTTTTTTTTATCAAAAAGAACGAATTACTATGCTTAATTGACAACTACTCTTTACTACTTTATCCTATGCAACAACTAAAATAAAACTGGATAGTTTAAAATAAAATTATATCTACCTTTTTAGCTATGAACATTAAAACATCTCCAATACATGTTGTTTAATTAGATTTTATATTTAAAGATGGTTGTTTTTTTTTTTTTAAATCGTCATGGGAATATGATGGTTAAAAATTTTATATATATGATGATTGAAAATTTAATACAAAATTCCCAAAGAATGAAGTCGCTTATTCTATTCTTATTTTATAGATAACTACTCTTTACTGCTTTACCCATGCAACACAACTAAATCAAAGTAGAAAAATTTAATTAAAATTCTATCTATTTTTCTGGCTATGAACATTAAAATATCTTCCATGCATGTAATTGCTTAGTGAGTTTTTATAGTTAAAGAATATTTTTTATACAGAATTTCACCATTAGAGCAGATCTAGGTTGATGTTACATGTAAATATTTTTTTTAAAATATAAAATTTCAAGTGAAAAATAAAGAACATATTTGGATATCAAAAGTTTTCAAAATTAAAAGGTTAATTAAGAATAATTGATTGTTTTTTATTTCCAAAAATCTCAAAAATTGAAATGAAAAAAAAATATAATAAGTTCATTCAAACATGTTATTTTGAATTAAAAAAATAATAATTTATGTTTAGATTAAAGTTGAGAGTATTCAAAAACATTTTTACTTTTGACACCATATTTTTTCCATCTTAGAATTCACAATAATATTTGGAGGTTCATAAAAATATTTTCTCTATAACACAAATAATTTGTAAACTTTAATCAAGATATAATCTTCAAATTTTAGCAAAGAAAGAGTCCTGCCCAACCTATAAAACATTTGCTCTTCCACCTAATCGGACACCAACTTGTATTGGACTATTCGTAATTGAAAAGAAAAAAAAAACTTATTCTTTTTAGGCATACAAATTGATGTCCTTTATTTGGAAAATCAGATTCTATTTCTACTTACGGCACACCTTTTCAGCCACAGTTCTGCAAATATCCAGGCCGTAGATTTGGACACAATTACACGCATAATTGTATTTTTCTCGACTCATTTTAATATGTTTTTATAATTAGTTCTTTAATTAAATAGTTCACTTTTAATTTGTATTTGGGCCTTCATAAGAACCCCAAGTGTTAATTATTTTGAGGGAAGACATATGAATTAAAAAAAAAAAAAATAGTTATATGGAGTATATGCTAAAGTTAAAATCATTGCAACTTTTTGCAGTGTTTATAGCTTTTCAACTACAAAATATTTCTACTTTTGAGAAATCAGAAATTTACTTAATGCTTTTTTAAAATAATTATAAATGACAGGTGGTATAGATGTCTATCTTTTAAGTGACCTATCTTATTACTACTACTACATTGTTGCATTAAATTGAACACCATTTATTCCGCACCATAATTGAGTGATTAGTGACTAATTAAGGTCGATAAATATTTGGCAGGTTTTACCCAAAGTCCCAAACTATGACCTCAACGTGCCTGCATGGGGAAATCGGGATCTACGGCTAAAACACAAAGATGGGTTTAGGTGGTCAAAAGTGGGAAAGTAAATGCAGATGGATTTTCACGGGGTTTGCAATGCATCATATTTATGAACTCGACACTAACTATACGTTGATGTGTGGCAACACAGTTTTTTTCTAGTATTATAGTAATAACTTGTTCACAAGTGTATATATTTTACTTGTTATTATAGCAATCCTATGCACGTTAAGTTTGGTTAACACGTGATGTAATAGGAAGATTCTGCATTTTAGGTTGAGGAATACACTTGTATTATGTGGAGGTGGGGTGAGGGAGTTGGATTTTATAATTTTGAATAGCAGTAACAATGTAACATGATGTTCTACTTCTAGTGTTCGAAACGGGATATTGGGACCATTTGAGAGCCCCCAAGGTTTAAGGACAAGGGTCTACCTAGCTATCTATCTACTTTGGTTTCTTCCCATACACATGGCTGATACGCTGGAACAGCTAGCTAAGGGCTTCATTTCTGATGGCGACGATCTCTTTAATTTAATTTTTCGTAATTCGGTAGGAATCATCAATGGATCGAGCAAACTAACTAAGAGGGTCCACTTGTTTTATGTTCACAAAATTACTACTTATTATTTCTATGCATGTCCTCATGTCCCCCTTGTTCCTCTAATAACTACTCCAGTGGGCCTTTTCTTTTCTCTATATTTTGAATTTCCGTTAGGAGGAGAAGGCGCTGAGGAAACATTATTATAATTGGGAATTTGGGTGGGTTATTTGATTGTTTGAGGCCAGGAATATTTATTCAAAAGGACCATTAATTTTAAATAACAGGCTAGCTTTGCAAGCCCTCATTTAAGTTTAACTCTGCATACCACACATGCAATGTCTAAGGGTTCCTTATATTAATCAAAAGTGACATCAGATAGGCCTCTTATTGGACGACATTGTTTGATTGCTGCACCCATAATTTATAATTGGACTTTTCCTTATTTCGCTGTCATTCTCCTCTCCTAGCATTGCCAATTATTATTTTCCAATGGTAAGGTCAATGACACGTAATTTGAATATTGCATTTTTTTGGGGGGCCTCGAATTGAGTTTTCTGCTATTAGTGAGAATCTAAAATGCCATGTAATGTAAGAATTCCTCGCCACTTATTGTTGACATATGCCACGGTTAATCGCCAAACATTCCTCTTATTAATTATTGCATCACTGCACTAAAGCAATGGCTCAATATTACAGTAATATTTTAAAGCCTAGACCGGAATATTGATGAGGAGTTATATATAGCCATCACTTTGCCAGGGTGGACATTAAATATTTCTTATGCAATAAGATCCTTTATACTCCTTTGGTAATCTTAGTAGTTGAAAAGTAATACAATTGATTAAGCAATTAATAAACCTGCGATTAAAATTTAGGGTTCATGGGAAACGCTTCCATTCTCGAAGACATGTTTGTGCACAAGGAAGCAGTGTGACGTGAAGTCCTAAGGATTCTCTAATCAAAACTAGCGTTCCTGGATAATGTTTTTTTTTTTTTTCTATATTGCACGATGCACATTTACATATGTTCTTTCCTTTGGCGGCACAATACGTCAGTGACTTTAATATATGGTAGTATTAGTATATGTTAAAAACATTTTAAATTATTCTGAGTTACTACAAGTTATAAGTCATATGCAACGCATTTCATTTGCTTACCGTACTCGCCACACTTTACTCTTGTAATTAAAAAGCTTGCTTGGGGAACCTAGCTCTGTGGGATGCACGTGTCTCGTGGATGGAAAATCACGTGGAAATGGTGAGCCATGTGCATGTCAACCAATAGTAATAAAGTCTTGTGTAGCCTGAATGAAATTATGGCCCACAAGGCCAACTTAATCAGGGTGTGATATGCTCATAACTCATAACTAAGGTGCTTAGCTGAAAAGTTTGTTTTAATTTACAATAATGCATTGAGCAGCAAATTCAAATTCAAATTTTAGAGATACCAGCACAAGAATAATATATGGGTTGCCAATTAAGCACAATAATATTGGTGGAGCTGATGAATAAAATCTATTGGAAAGAGGACAAAATAATTGTTTAGAGGAATGTGACAAACTGGAGAAGAACCAAGTTTGAGGTGGAATTCTATTTTTTGATATTATTCCCCCAGGGGGGCCATGCCCAAATTTAGTAACTCAATATGAGTGATGCTTGCAGGCAAGGAAAAAACACTTGAATCGATCTCTTTATTTTTATTTTTATCTCCCTCCTCTTCTCTTAAATTTCTACGCTACCAAACATATCGTAAATTTAATTACTCGAATAACCTCATTAAACTGGAGCTAGCTACTTTGTCATTAATACCAACAAACAATACAGTATTAATGATGAGATGTTACTATTATCTTGTCTGCTATTGTACTCCAACTTAAATAACAAAACCAGTGCAGAACAATCCCTTATCCGTATCTCCCAACTCAATAATTGAAAACATAAAGCGGAGGAGAACGTCGTAGGCGTCAAGATTTCTAATGCATTGATCGGAAAAAGAAAAGGTCTTTCTCACAGCTAGTTACTTACTTTGCTTGCTCTGCTCTCTGTTTATTCCTTTTGCTTACGGGAAACAAACATATTCTCACAACTATTGAAGAGTAAAGACGGATCCATCCACTTCACGTAGGGATCTTCATAAAGAGAAACTTCAATTCAAAGTCAAGCATCACTTCACTTTTTTTATACATAATTAATTAAGTATAGCCATATCAATTACCTTATCGGCTTATCCTGATGCTTAATATATTCATAACTATACTTTTTCTTTTATGCTCTCACAATGTAACAGATTTCTATACTGACATTCATTTGGGCATGTATGTTAAAGTCGTTTAACTTTTAACAATAATGGAAATATTCAATTTCTAATAGTGTCTAAATGTTTATATTATATTTTTAACCAATAAAAAATCATCATTAATATGAATTTTAATACATGTCTACTAACTTGTAATTGGATAATAATAATATAATTTTTTTTTTATAGGAAACAGATAGTAGTATTATTTATTCTATCTAATGTAATCTGTATGGCGTTTGCTAATATATATATATATATATATATACATTGCAGAAACTTCAGTCGGCAGCAACTCAAACATGCAAGTTCACTTATCAGTTGAAAACCATGTACTGGCCTGCTATATATAAGTAATTTAATTAATGAAAAACTGAGTTTAATTTATTTGATTTTGAGTACTATTTTTGCAGGTCTTGAACAGTAGTGGAGTCTCCTTGTAGTGCGAAATCTGTGATTCCAAAAATTGAAACATGGGGACATTGAAGCTTTGCTATGGTTGGTTTATGAGAGCCCATCAACCATTCTTGTCGATGGATGCATCATATGCTATCTAACTATGTCAACAACATCAAAGCCATTTCCAGTTCTCAAAGCCGCCTTTTGTTTTTGTTTTTGTTTTCTTGTTTTTTTGTTGGCTATATATGTTTTATTTGCCCAACATCAACATTCATGCCAGCTTCGTTCATGCATCAATTGGAACATTATTGTTGCACATGATTTTGCCTTCTTAACTTAGCTCGATCGTCTCTGCAATCTCTTAATTTGGAAAAACTAGGTAACTAATTACTGCTCTGCTGATCCATAAATTCCTGTAATTAATTCAATAATACTATTTCCATTCACCAGTTTATTAACCAAAGTTTAAAAGGCAACCAACATGGTGTATCATGGGATAAATAACCTTGTTCTTTAAGCATGTAGCCATAAGTTTGATTTCCAATTTTCTATGTATGGAAGAATATCTGTCTAAATCAACCTCTTCAATAGATTTCAGTATCTTGAGCAATTAATCATTAACTTTCGACTAGAGATGATCTATATATATTTAAAAAAAAAAAAAAACTATGAAAAGAAAGCATTTCAAAATTAGGCTCAGCATTATGTTATAGATCGAAGTCCAAATTAAACAACAACAAGCCCAGTCAGAATTCAACAAACCCACTAACCCAAACAACAAGAAGACCGACCAGTAGGAATTTTATGAGGAACCGTGAATAATATATGAGTGGAAATACAACACGAACAATTAAGGACACAAATCCTTGACTGCTCTTGTTAGCATTCACTAATTACAAATCCTTCACATTTCTTAATTTTGTTGGTCCAAATCAGAAGCTTAAGCACAACTACCGTAGCTGCCTAGCCCAACAAGAAGTACACCATTAATTACCATACTTGGATTGCAAATACAAGATGTGCTGGTTTTGTTTTTCTATTTTGGTAATCATTGGGGCCACAGGCCCGAAAGAATTTCAATGGTATCACGTGTTGTGTTGACTTCACCTCCTGTGCCTTCATTTTATGAATTAGCCTATACTCAAGCAGAAAGCACTTTTATTTTACCGTTCCCAATATGAACCAGCAACGCATGAGCAGGACGGATTTAGGAATCTAACTAGGGAAGGGTTATAATTTTTTTTACAAAAAATTGAAAAAAAAATATTTAATATAAAATTTATTAAAAAAAAATAGATATAAAATTTGACAATTTTTTTAAAAATTGAGAATAAAATCTACAATCATGTGATTTAAGAGTAAAATAATAGAGTAAAATTTATAAGATTTTAAAAAATTGTAGATGAAAAGTGTCAAATTAATTTATTAAAAGTAAAACTTACCAAAAATAAATAAAAATATAATGAAACTAAATATTTATTAGATATAAAACTAAGATATCATCTATTAATAAAAAAAATTATTAATTTAAAAATTTATTTTTTTATTAATATTTTTTATATATATATATAAATAAGGGAAGGGGGAGGGGGAAGGAGAGGGGCTGAAGCCCTGCCTGCCCCCCCCCCCTAAATCCGTCCCTGCGCATGAGGGAAACAAATAATTGGGTTATTGATCAACATAACTTAAGTAATTTTTAAGTGATAGTGGAAAGACAGGTACTCCCATGTCTCTTTGCCCACCTTCTATTATTCTTAAGAATTGCATTTTAGAGATAATAAAAATTATCGCAATTATATTATAATCAATACAGATAAGTAAGTAATGATCAAAATAAAAGAAGATTATTATAGTCTCAATTGATTTTCAAATGACACTAATTGAGTTTATTAATTCTTTATAGAAGTTGAAAACTTTAAATGCGTGTCACATAATGATTAAGACTGTGAACACCATGCAAGTTATGGTGAAATATATTAAGGGAAGAAAGCCGAAAAGTAGAGAGAAAAATAGTAGCAACCTGCATTCTCACATGTGCATGAGTGTGAACCCAATCATCTTATTAACAATATCGTAAGAAAGATAAAGGGAGAAGTTATTACAGTTACAATTACAATGTTATTAATTACCACAGTAGAAGATATGGGAGGAGACAATAGATTTCCGTCTCCAAAATGGAATGAATCCTATGGTGTTATTTGACTGTGATAGATGAATCCAAGTATATCAACAGTATATGTACGTAGAAGGCACTTTCAGGACTTGATAATCCCAAGTGCTTCAGCTTGAAGCGACACGGAGTGTTTAACATTGCCAATGTGAAAACTGTGTTCCCCCAATGGGATTCTCCTGATCCCAGACTTATCCACCACACTTAGAAGCTTGCACACGTGTATATTGACTCCCACTCTCTGTTGACCCTTGGCAGGAACATGGATTTTCTCAAATGCCACGAGTTGTTTTTCTAGTTCCCAATGTCCAGCTGGAGGAGCAGAGAACACTAGCAACGTGTGCGTGCCATCTCTGGACCCCACATTCTTAATGTCCACCTGGAGGGCGATGGAGAGTTTGTCGCAGCGCGCATGTGTTACTCTAATCGCCGTATCGGTGACATTGGCATTGGCACGGCGGTGACCATTCACGGGAACTGACACCACTTTGGGAGCACTTGCTAATGTATGAACATAATGGGTGTAACTTAATCCATGTCCAAATGGATACACCACTGGACCATTGTAGAACCGGTACGTTCTTCCTGGGTACCCTCTTGCTTTGCTTGCTCGCATTGCCATATTTGTCATTGGCACCTTTGTTAGGTATTCTTGTGGGTACCATGTCACTGGCAGCTTGCCCCCTACATTATATTTTATTTAGCACTAAGACAGACAACATTTCAGACAAATTAAACCTTAGTTAATTACCTGGGTTAACTGTTCCAAAGAGTATATCTGCAATGGCAGCACCACCAGCTTGGCCCGGATAGCCAGCCCACAGGATACCCACAATTCGAGGGTTATTCTTTGCAAAACTGATATCCACAGAACCACCAGACATTATCACCAAAATAGTTGGTCCCTTTGAGGCACCTGCCACTTTTGAAACTAGCTCTTCTTGACGACCAGGCAGATTCAACCCAGTCCTGTCCACTGTTTCAGCTTCGATAGACTGGTCCAAGCCCATAACCAAAACCGTTGTATCTGCTTCACGGGCCGCATTTATAGCAGGCCCAAATAGCTTGTCGTTTTTACAAGCTACATTTTGACAACCCAACTGATGAATAATAGTCTTGGCATATCTTCCTATCCCTTGTAAGGGGCTGGTGTATCCACAAGCAACACCTATTAAATAACACAATTAGAGCTATTTATTTAGACTTGGGAGGATAATGGATATCATGCACATGCACTTACCAGCATAATTTCCAATCATTGTAACAGTGGCTTTAGAATTGGGTCCAATGACAGCCACGGTATGATGATGCTGTGGGGAGAGTGGCAGAACAGGACCAGTGTTCTTAAGTAGCACAATTCCCTGTCTGGCAGCCTCAAGAGCGAGTTCTTGATGGGCCGGCTTGCACACATCTTTTGGGCCCAGCTTGCCATATGGATGGGCCGATGGCTCTCCATCAAACATACCTAACCTCATTTGGACCGTCAGTGTATTCACCAAAGCACCATTCACATCAGATTCGCTAAGCAACCCTTTTTTAACAGCATCCTGCGTGTGCACCGCTAGGAAAGGCCCACAGTCTAAATCCAAACCTGTGATATGGTCAAAAAGGAAAATTGATCTAATTTTGTCTTCACATATCATTAATGGTGAAGCAATGAACCGAATAATTAGTTAGCTAACTAGCCTGCTTTAATGGCATCGGCAGCAGCTTCTTCTGGCGTTGGTGTGTAATGTTGGTTATCATAAAACACTCCAACAGAATCACAGTCTGATACAATGTACCTAACCAGAGAAAAACAAAAGATTTGATGAGATTAGTTTCAAGGTTAAAACAGATGAGCATTGCATTAGTTACCCATCAAGTTGCCAGAGGCCACGAACAGTTTTCTTGAGGAGATTAGGGTCGGCACAAGTAGGGACCCCATTGACTTGATTGTAAGAACACATGACGCTGGCTACTTTGCCTTCGCTCACACACATCCTGAATGGCACGTCGAATGTATCCTCTATGTCCTGCTTACTCACCTGTGCATTGAAGTGGAAGCGATCCATGCCGTTCCATTTATCGAGATCATAAGCAGTGAAGTGTTTGCAACATGCGGCAAGCTTCAAGCGATTAGCGTCGGTTCCCTGTAGGCCCCTGACGTAGCTAGCAGCATATGTACCGGCTAGCACAGGGTCCTCACCGGGTGTTTCCTGTCCACGGCCCCACCTTGGATCCCTGAAAATGTTCACGTTTGGGCTCCAATACGTCAGCCCTGCTGTTCCACCGTTGTACATGGCCCTTGCCTCATCTGACACTACCTGCTCATTAACATTTTACCCACTACACTATATTAATACTAATTGTTTAGGGAAAATTGGGCCTGCCGCAAGACAAGTGGCTTAGTAAAGGGGGACAGTGAACAGGTCCCCACAGACAATGATACTGTATGATCGATGCAAGTTGAAGAGAACTAATCACTGATCACCCAAACCAAATCAAAAGGAAGAAATTAACCAATCATGGTTTAGTTGAAAAATCTTTGTTTTGAGAGGAAAAGGATAATACCACTAATTATAAATCATTCTATATAATAGTAGTAAAATGATTTAATTCTTTTTTTTTTTTTAATTCCTGTTTTATACTTTAGAAAATGTCTTATGTGTTCACTTTTCATGAAGTTTTTTTTTTTTTTTTTAATTTGCTCATGTCATGATTGTGTGTACAATATGTAATATACTTTTTTTTTAATAAAAAAAAGGATTATTTTCATAAAAATAATTTAAAAAGTATTATATTTATTATTCTTTTTAATCTTTATGTCAATATTTTTTTAAAATGCAATCAAATTGATACGAGGTAGTAATAGTAGTAAAATGATTAAAAGAATCTTATGTTAAAACTTAAAACTGTTACTAGTACTAGCTAGTCTAGTTTGGAAAGATTCTTCAGGGTTCCCACCTCTACTCTAGCCCGTGAGCAAGAAAAGTAATTAAATGAATGGTTGCCTCGCCGTGCACAATGCACGATGTTCCATAACTGTGAGCGCAAGGCTGTGCAAGCACGAGTGTTCCTCTTAAACTCTTACCAATGCCTGAAGTGGTAATTAATAAAGTTGCATGCATCTATACCTCCTAGTATTTAGATATTTACAATGTTATTTTTTAATCTTGATAATTTACACTTTAAAAATATTTAGTATTTACCTTTTAAAGATAATTAAAAATTTTCATAAAATATATATTTAATATTTGCACCTTATGTATCCATATATATAATTATAAATGAAGTGTGGGATATCTCTCGTGTATGGTAGCTGGATATTAAGTATTCCGCGCGCCCAGGCCACAGAGCAGAAAGTAAAGGTACTATGATGGCAACACAACTTGATCAAATCTCAGCAGAAATAAAAAGATAACGAAACAAAAGTCAGGTGCTTTAACTAGGAAGATAAATCAGATAAGATATAATAATGCAGTACTGAGATAACAGAAGAAGATGAAAAGAGAAAGTGAGGTACGTACCTGTCCGATAGCCTCCCAGAGAGATGCATTGAAGGAAGCAGCGGTGGTGATGACTTGAGGGAAACTAGTAGCGGCGGGAAAGTGTTTATTAAACTTGACACCGGGACCCATATTTGAAACCCCGTGGAGCGCCTCCGACCACCACTCGTACCCTTTCATCCCCAGCCTCGGAACCGCCGCGGCATTGTTCACTAGAAGCCTAACCTTCTCTTGCATGGTCAGCCTTCCAATCAGATCCTTCACCCTCTCCGCTATCGCCAGTGAACCCTTGCAAAACTCCAACTTGTTCGTCGCGCCATCTTTCGGGTCGCACGCGAAAGGGTCACGTGCCTCGCACACCAGCAAGAGGAGGAGCAAGACCACGATGACGGAGAAGGTGGAAGACATTTCGGGGAGGGAGAAGATCCAAGGGAGGAAACATTATTATATATAGAGAAATAGAATGGGAGAGTGAGTGAAAGAGGCCATGTAATCCAAAATCCAAATGACACTGTACGACGTGAGAGAGGGGCTACTTTAATTTATTTGGTGATTGGATTTTCCATTATATGTTCTTTTTTTCACTCCTACTTACACTGTTTTATGCGTATTATTATATATGGATATGAAACCACTTGTGTGTTGGCATGGCTATATGTTACCAAAGGGATCACTAGATTTGTGATCATCATCATTTAACAACCGACGAAATTCACCTGTCGGCTTTGAAGCCCAATGGAAAGTGTTATATCACACATGAGATTTTACTAAGCTAACCTTAATGAATTTGACTTAGAGCTTGTAAAACTTAAATGGTGTAGTATTTGAGTGATAAACCATTTATATATGAGCTCGTAAAATAAATTATCATACAAATTATTTTGTCCAATGAGATACTACTATTATGCTTTACTAGTGGTGGAGATTTTGTTTTTTTGGTTAATTATGATTTATGACTAATGTTAGTACAAAGCCACGAAAAAAATAAAAGAGGAAGCTTCCATTTATCACTTGATGACCAATTTTTTTTTTTTGTCTCTCTCAAGTATCCCGGATCCATAAAGAATAATTCACAGTATTAAACTTGTTTGTTACCAAGATTCAAAATCCGTTTGGTTTTAAGTTAAAAGTGGTATATTAATATTTTTTTAACTTAAAAAATATTTAGAGAAATCTCTCAATTAAAAAAAATTAACAAATTAATCATTAATATTTATCAATAAAAAATATTAATTATCTTATATAATGAAAAAATATATTTATAACATAAAATAAAAATATTGTAAAAAAAATTATTTTAAAGATAATAAAATTTTTATATAAATAAAAATGTAACGGAAACTTTATTTCAGTGTTATAATATTAGTTTTTAATTATTTTATTTTATTTTAATAATTTTAACAATAACATGATGTTTGATAATATTTTAATTTTTAAATAGTTATTAATAATTTTATTAATTAAAATATTATTTTTTATTTTATTAAAATTGATAATATTTTTCTTTATAATAAAATTGGTTCAATAAAACTACAAATTTCTTGAATAATCAAAATAATTGATATTACTTAATAAAAAAAATATTTCAAAAATTTGTTTATATATATATATATATATATTATTTATTATAATTTGACTTGAGATTTAAAGAGAAATCATGAAAATAAGTTTTACATAAGTAATCCTTAATAACTAATTTGTAATTTTTATTTATTAAAAAAAAAGTAACTTTCATTTTAAATTTTTTTATTAATAAGTATTTAATCCAACTTTTATTTATAAATAATTTTTAAGTTAAAAAAAAATTGAATCAAAGACACTCTTGATAGTTTTCACCCTTTTAAGTGAAGCTCACCCTTTTAAGTGAAGCTGTTAATGTTAACTTAGTTCATACCTTCAGTAAAATATGTTGGGTGTAGCACACAAATAAAAAATTCAGACACACCAAAGAAATGGAGTCTTCAGTCAAAAGTCAAGAGTAAGAGTAATGAAAATTACTGATCAAGAAAACATAGGTTGAATCACAAGAAGTTAATAATAGAGATCAAGAAGTTAACTGCCCTTGCCCATAGGCATAGAGTTTTTTTGGCTCAAATATTCAAACCAGAGTGAGCCATAGTGGATGATATTTCACATTAGGACGGTGAAAACTTAACATAAAATTATATGATGAACGCTATTTTTTTATTTTTAAAGTGATAAGTTAGGAGCCTAAGAAAGTCGAAAAAGAGGGTAGACATTACTAATATAGAAATATCACCTTTAGTAGTGGCAAACAAGAATTTCCCTTGGTTAGATAAAGGCCAATTTCTATTTCTACGAAAATACAAGATCTCCACTAGTTGCTCTATAATTGATTACTACATATATTTGGTGAACACGAAAATTTTGCTTAGATAGTTCATAAATTGCTTATCAACGAGTGTTTAGGAAATCCAATCAGGTAGTATATTTTTTTGGTCGATAATATAGGAATAGACATCTTTGTTCATTGTTTTCTAATTTTCCAATTGGGTAAGTGTATAATTGTTGGCACGTGTTGTGACTTGTGATGGCTTGGCAGAGATTAGGAAGATATTAAAAAAATATCCACTTGTGTGTGGGTGGTTAGTTGCTGGCAAAACAACCATTAATGAAAAGCTCTGTTAGGTTTTCTTGGAAGGCGTCCATAATGTATAATAGAAGTTCTCTCTGTGCTTTCTTCCGTGACTGGACCCATTTTCATCCTTCTAAATGTTCAATATAAAACATAATCGATTCCTCTTTTGGGGTAGTAAACCTATGTTACCTAACACAACAAAAGGAAGAAAGAGTTCTCAATATTTTGTTTTAGTTCAAGTGGTCCACGACTACAACACATTTTATATTGGTTGCATTTGGGTTGCCTTTGTAACAGTTCACTGCATCTGTTTAAAAGTGACACACCTATCGGCTATTAGCTAACTGATTGATTCATTCACTGAAGATACCTGTAGCTCTTCAAAACACAAACAAACACCAATTAGAAGAGAAATAGAAAAATACAAAAAGAGAATCACGGGAATTTGACGACCACTGCACCATCATAATTCATATTATCATACTTCAGACTTCAGAGTCAGGGTCAACAGGGCTAATTCCTGCTACCCAGACTCAATGAGCACACTTTTTTTTAGCTTAATAAATAATTTTGAATATATAGTTACATTAATTATTTAGAAAATTAATTTTATCACAAATAATAGTCTCTTCTTCGTGCAGTGAAGATCTTGAAGCTAATAGCTTTATAAAAATTAAGAAACAAATATGAGAGTTAAGATTTTAGTTTCTTTCTTTCTTTGACCACAGACAAATTCCTAGTGTCGGGTCTATTTGTTGTCACTAGCTAGTGGCTTGCAACTTGCAAGTAAACCTGACAAATGATGATCTTTTGGTTTTGGGTAGTCCAAACAGAAATCAAATGGAACATAAATAATTTACCAAGAGTTTCATCATTCATGATGATAAAGGTATAACTTATAAAATGCAAATGATTATCAACAAACTTCATAATGGTGAATGATTCGTAAATATACTTGAGGACTACGTTTGACGGTATACTTGAACTGATGATGATGCATATCAGTTGGCTTGCACTTCCAATGCCTCTTTCTTCCTCTTGTTTTTTGGGCGATCATCATCGAGGCCTAACTTGTAGACGTAATCAATCAGCATTGCCAAGATAAAGAGCAGTGCACAATAATAGGCATTTAGCAGGATTTGTGTAAGGAATTAATGCTGGACAGAAAAGAAAATAAAAGAAGAAAAAGTTAATGTAAGCATTGGTAGAGACTCAAGCGTATGGTATGCCCATATACATAAAGAACAATTGAATAATAAAGAAATTAACTTTGTTAGAAATTAAACTTTTCTCTTTTTTTGTCTCTTTGATTCCATGAATTCAAACAATAGGCAGTTGACTTGGAGAACAATCATGGAATTATATCATGATGGATGTGGACCTTCACTCTTTCGTAAAAATGAAGCAAACAAAGCTAATAGGACCCCTTCCCTATTATTTTTTAGATTGGATTAGATGAGAATGGAAATTTACACTTGCAGAGAAAAGCCCACAAAACATATTCATCCTTCTTAATTTGTTCAAATAACTTACTAAGGCCAGCCGGAGTCCTCAAATTACGAAGTACTAGCAAGTTTTTGTTTTTTTTTTCTTATGTTCTGATTCTTATCGTAAGATATATTATACCAGCATTAATTATTTATAATTGTACAAAAATCAAGTTCACCTCCCATAAGGCCCACTGACTTTGGGTGTAATCTCGAAGCTCAACGGATTCCCTTTAGGGAATTACTTCCAGCACCTCCCAAAAGATTCAAGTAAACAAAACTACCCCTCCCCTCAATACCACTGCACCCCACCTTCACCCAACCACCTAACCACCATCACCCACCACCACTGTCGACAACTTTGTGTAGAGAAGAAGATAACAAATAGGTGTAAAATGTTTCTCCATTCTAAAATTACGAATTTAAAACGGTATTTCCAATAGGATATTAACATTTTTTTATTAGTTATAATTCTAGAAAAACTATTCAGGAAACATGTTAATATCCTTATTTTTATTCTCTTATATCTTTGTACATTCATGAATATTAGGGTGGTATATTGATATGAGTCCACTGATTAGTCCGTTTAATTTGTAAACTCACAGATAATTAATTGATCAAGATTTTTTCATTCTTTATAATACTTGTTGATTTAGGTCTGATTCGTTTAACCTAGAGTTAAATGGATTAAATTCGTAGACCCACAAACTACTCATTTAACTCATCTAAACTCTAAAAAAAAAAAAAAATTATTATAAATGTATAACTTTATTAATATTTTTATTTGCTAATTTTTTTAGCTTAATATTTGAATATTTGTTATTAAAAATATTAGTTCATATATTTATACTTTGATTTCATAACTTAAAAAATTAAATCAAAAGTAAAAAAAATATATTTTTTAAAATTATTTAAACCGATTCACAAACTAATCTATTTAATTATGGATCTTTACAAATTGAATACCAATTTCATAAAAAAAATTCATCTATTTTCGTGAATCAGATTAATCCAATACATATAAAAGACGAAATTCATTCACCAAACTTAAACTTAACAGAAAACGAAACTAATGAATATATAAGGGTGTAACTTACTACCAAAATAAATGATATATGATGCCTCATAATTTATATGAACATGATATATTGTGCGCATAAAAAAGTTTCAGGAGCTCACATTTTTCAATTATAGTAGCATAGATCTCCTGAGCTGATGGTACTGCTAAATTCCATAACACGAAACAGAACAGAGTTCATCAAATTTTTTCCCCTTGGCAGCTTCAAAGCCTTGACTCCCTTTTAACTGTAGTCCTTACAATCTAACAATGCTCTTAGACTGAAGATATGCACATACATAAGACACTCCCGAGTCCTGACTCTCTTACAAGTAAAATTAAATACCCACATAAAGCATCCACAAAATTTAAATGCAGTTTCTTAAATATTTCTAGTATTATTTTCTAATAAGAATTAGAATTTAATTATCGAGATTAAATTCCATTTCTAATTAGACAATAGCACGAAAAATACTTAAAACAACTGCATCTAAACTTTATTCTATACTTAAATCTTAGCAGCAGCAGAAAAAGCTTTAAGGAACAATAAGCAGCGAGATAGTTTAGTCTTAACTTTCTTCTCCTTAATGGTGTCCAAGCTAGGCTTCCACCCTTTCCCCGACAACTGGCGACTCAAATACTCTGGTCCTCCTTCTAACATTTGTGGCAAAAACTCAGAAAAATGGCACCTCTCTTCCGTGTTCTCCACCTCTAATTCCTCATGATCAGTGTGGAACAAGCGCGCAAGCCAAGGAAGAAAACCCGAAGAAGAAACAAAAAACTTAAAGTTGGAATGGTTATGATCCAGAGAGGAATTAACGATGAAGAGAATGCGGCGAGTATCTTGGCTGCTCAACCACCCCACAGGCTTCCCTGGCTTCACCGGAACCATTAGATATGTTTTCTTCATCTCTAGCTTTTCGTCTGCTGCCAGTGGCGTTGGCCTTTTCTCCTTCACTACGGATTCGAAATCAACCACCACTTGCTGTGGGTGCTCCAACATCACTTCTGCCACCGTTAGTGGCTCCTCCAATTCTTTTACCGAACCATCCCAGTATACGATTTTCCCCGTTCTTGCATCATCTCTGCCTATTTGGTTTCCCATATTATGACCTATGAGAGAGTATTTGGTTTAATTTTGTAATTGTAAAGTTCTCACGACAGGGAATGTGAATGTGAATTCACTTTATATTGTACGAGCGATGTTTGTTTGTTTGGTTAAACCGCTCCATCTTGTGAAGGTTATAATGGTGGACTTGGTAGTTTCATATGGCTGAGTCGTTGGCTTTGTCATAGAGTTACAACAAGTACATTACTTCACTTTTTTTTTTTTACTTGGCCTGTCTCCCACGTTTCTTATTTTGTTTATCTCATTAAAAAAATAATAAGATCGATGCTCTAATTAAGTTTGATTAGATTGTGGGTTGATGTAGGATGGCCCAATTAGAATGTTCTTAATTTTAATTACCTAATTGGAAAATCAATTAAAGGAACCGTTCAACTACAATTTGATCGGGTTATAGTAGGTTAGGTTGTAATATACTTGACGCAGTATAATTTTATTGGGCTATGCAATTTACCTGTCCTTTTCCTTCTATATTCCCTCCCTCTACTTCTAATAACGGTCCAATTAATTACAGAAATTCTGGGTTGCTTGTCGGTGCTATAAAATTAACCTCATGACCCTTTCTTTTCAGTTCTATCACATAATACTTTTACAACAATTCTAACAGTTCAAGAGAGATAAAAAGAGAAAAAATAATATAAATTAATGTTCATCTCATACTATTTTTTTTGTGATGACGTCAACTTCATATTGGAGTGGATTGGGGGTGGAAAGAAAATTATATATAAGAAAAAAGTGATAGATATGATATGTATAATGTAATCTCTAAATGTAAGAAAGCAAAATGTATGTTTATAATAATTCGAAAAAAGATATGATGTGAAGAAGATAAAAAATAAACTATATAAATATTGTAAAAATATATTATAAATAAAGTATTATTAAATAATGGAGAAAAATTGGAGGGAGGACAAAAAGTACGTACATGCATTCAAGCTAGGATACCCTACGTTACTGGGTATCATTATTAATTCGACGAACCATAATATGAAAGATGTGAAATATGACGAATTAATTTGCTCATAATGACTTCATGAAGGTAGCACACGATTTGTATGCAAAATTCATTGGATTTTCTTTTTTAAGATTTAGGAAGTAATAATGGGCAATAGTAAGATGAATCAGGGCGTCATGATACCTTCATATTTAGGTTTCATTACTCAAAGAAAAGGGAAAATATTTTTACCCACAAAATTACTTGCTCTTATTTTAATTCATAAAAAAAATAGTTTTTTTTTAAAATTAATATTGTTAAAAGATGATATACATGGCCATTTAAGAACTAGAAAATATAGAATTAATTTGTTATAGATAAAAATTATGAAGTACTAGTATGGTTTAGTCAGTTAAAAGAAACTAGTTAGCAAATTGAACAAGCTGGCTAGTATTTTATTTTTAAATGATTGCAATATTGATTTTTATTTTTGTATGATTGCAATATTAAAATCAAGGGCGTTGCTAGGCGCTAGCTCGCGGATTAATTATTTTCAAAACTTGTTCTTTATAATATGTTTTTAAAACAAAACTCAAAAAAACTTTTGCATGATTTTTTTGCTGTTGTTTATCTTTACCATGAAAACACGATAAATATATACGTTATTAATGGTAATGTAGCAAATAGTGAAAAAAAAAAAAAACCGTTTAGTTTAGTCTCTGGAATTCTTAACAACATTCCCCTAACTTTCTTACTCTGCAGTCTGCACCTACACTCACTCTAGCTTCAGTTGTCGGTGGTGTCTCCTTTGCCCCACCACTTCATATACTCCATGTGTACAACTCGCTATAGATGTTCAAGGAGTACCAAGAATTTTGCTGCTAGGCTAAAGAAATTTTTTGAATAAGAGCAAGGTTTGAGCACAAGGTGTTCCCATAACCAACCAGGCTATAACAAAATTTACAAAAGATATATCAGTCAAAACCAAGCTATCGAACCAAAAACTAGGGATAAGCTCATAAGCATAAGCTTTTTTTTATAATATACTCATTTTTTCGGGGGTAGGCATTTGCCCATTGCTATATATCCGACATCCTGAAATCTACTAGAGATATCTTGTGAGTTGTGACTAGGGTCAAGTTGACGTTTGAATAAGAATCACAAGTCTAACACATAAATAAATTTTGTGATTTTCCTAAAATATAATAAATAAAAAAATGCTACGTATTGCTGTATCAGTATCATAAATTAGGAATTCGTTTCCGTAATAAAAAGAGGGGGACACGATGATGGATATTATCCTATTCGTTAGCTTTGCAAACCTAACAAATAATTAAATATGCTATCTTGGTACTTAAAGCTTACTAATTGTTGAAGCAACTGAATATGACGACAATCATTGCAAAGTGATGGTCATTACAGATTACTGCATAAGGACATGTCACATGCTAATATCATTACATTTTTTTATTCATTTCTAATATTATTAGCACGATTTCAATAATAACACAAATATTAGAAAATAAATTCAGTTACTCGGTACTGCAGATTATCTTACTTTCTCTGTAAACTTAACGTGCAAAATTAAATAGGAATGAAATAAACAAATAAGTTAGTGAAAAATTAAAAAAATATATATATCTATTTACTAAATATAGTCAATTTTTATTAACTAAAATAAATACTCTTGAGTTTAATTTAAAATAATTATTATAAAAATTAAAAAAATATTATATGTTAATTTACGATTGGATAATAGTGTTTATAGAATTTTTTTCTAAATATACTTTTTAAAAAATACTGTCGTTTCCATCATTAAAATGCTGATACAGTTATACTTTTTTTTTTTTTTTTATCAGGATAGAGTGGTACTTTTTATGATTAAGGGCTTGGGTTGTGGCTTATATTTACTGTGGGCCATAAGCCTTTTTAGAAGCTTTGTTTAAATCTTTGGGCCGAGGGATGAATTCTGGACCGAATCTCTAAACTCTAATACTCCAATATTCGGGAATTGATATCTATATTTCCTTATTGCTAAGTATACCCCTCTCTTCTTTTCTTATCTTTTCCACTCACCTCCTCTCCTTCCTCAGCCACCACCCTCTCTCTCTCTCTCGTTACTCCACGTTAATCCCTCTTTTTGCATTTTAAGTTTAGTTCCACAGTTCCTCATACAAATTTCTACTTCTTTTCATTCGTTTTGGCTTTATTTCTCGAGTCTTCCTTCTTCGAGAGGACAAATATGTTTTATCTTTCCCATTCTCCTTCTGTGCCTGCATTTTTCTTATTCTTTTGGCTATTGTGGTATCCTCCACTGTTTGATACACACTCTCAGATACTAGTTAAAATTTATTAAAAAATAATAATGAAACTGCTAGTAGAACTCAATTAACAAGAGATGAAATTCACATGCTATGATTTAACCAATAATAAAATGTATTATTAGCATTGCTCCACATTATATTTAAATATGAAGTTGGATCTCCTCGGGAGGAAACCAAAGAGAACAAGGTGTTGGGAATGGAGAAGAAACAAACTATAGTTGGCAAGAACAAAATCGATGAATAGAGCATGAGTTTAACAAATATTCATGGACATCTAAGTTTTAAATGAATTTGATCCATCTATTTTACCATGTTAGAGTAAATGAACACACACAAGACACGTGTCAATTAATTGTCAAGCGTGTGAGGTGAGGACTGAGGGAGACAATACAAATTAATTAAAAACAGATAAAAATTGTTGGCCAAAATCGTTCTGTTATTCTAAGATAGGATCCAAAACGGGATTCCATCGTACTCGGTTCCCAAACATTGGACAAACAGTAACCTCGTTTTCACTTGACCTCGAAATCAGTGAGGGTGAAACCTTCGCTATATTCTTTCTTTTTCTGTGGCCACTCTGTTTTTCCGCAATAGCCATCTCAAACTTTGAAGCCTTGGAATTGACCCTATTAACCGGCAATAGCAGGTAAACCTTACCGGGCAGAAGCTCCTCGTCGGCTAATAAAGCCAAAACCCGTCCCGTTCTGCGGAGTTCGTCGACCGGAGTGATGACGTGGCCGAATTCTTCGATCATGAGCTCCCCCGAATTTGCGGGTAGCTTGATCTCCCGAGTGTTCCCATCAGTGTCCAACAGCATCGCTGTTGTTTTCTTCTTCAGAATAGAGATACAAGAACAAGAAGTAGAACTAGTGTTTCCCATAGACTATTCTATAGCGATGAATTGAAGATGCCTTGCTTGCTGTTGTGTGGTTGAAGATATTATGATTTATGAGTGAAGAGTGATGTGTTGCATGTGCGTATATATACGTTCTTAGGGAAGTGAAAATCTATGATTTGAGATTTGACTTCAAAGTAGTGTCAAGAACGCGGATCTTTTCTTTTTGCTGACTCTTTACTCTTTACTTTTCTCCTCTTTTTAAAATCTTTACAGTTCAACAACACTGCTATACAATCGTGCTTTTTTAGCTCGAAAAAAAAGTTATTATATATAAACTGATCAAGTATAAACTTAGTGAATTAATAAAAAAAAGTGAGATTAGTAAAAAATGTAATTAATTATTAATTATAGTGTAATATAACAGGAAAAATAATAAAAAAATAAAAAGATAAAAATATTAGTACAAATGAATAAATATTATAATCATAAGTATTTACAACTCTAACGAATAATTAATATAATAGCTAACTTATTTTTAGCTTCTAATATAATAATAGCTAACTTATTGAGTTTGTCAGTAGTTAGTGTGTGGTGATAGCGTGGGACCTTTTCTGGTTTGAACTACACAATGTGCGTGAGTCAGATTCCAATTTTCAACAGTAATACCGAATTGTGGCTGCCAGAATTCAGAATCAGAATGACGCCAAGCTTATGTAGCCTTTTGATTTGGTCAGTGAGCGCACTTTACACTAACACTGGATTGGCGTTTGCTGTATTCGTGTATCTGCCAGTTGGAGGTATCATATCAAGGTCAAACTCAAAGGCCAAGGGAAGGTTTTAACTTTTTATAATGAATAGTATATATTGATATATTATTTTTCTTTCTATTATACTGTGATATACCTTTTCACATTATATATTTAATATATATATATATATATATATATATATATTATTAAACTTTAGGGATATTTATATAAATCTTTTTTAAAATTTTATATTTTTAAAAAGATAATTTAATCCTATTATTTTTTTTATTTTTATATTTCTCAAAACACCCTTTAATCTTTTAGCTCTCCTTATTTTTATATCAGAATAACAAATAATTTATGTTTAAAAAAAAACACTTGAATTGCATAGATATTAAAAAAGTTGAGGTAAGTTTTAGGTTCTCTCTAAGTTAGATAGAGAAAATAAGGTTTGAAGGAAGAAGCAGGGGCTAAATTATCAACTCTAGACATAGAGTAAAAATTGAGATTAAGGATAAAATTAGGGTTTAAAATTATGAACGGTAGGAAATAAAAGGTCTTTTAAAAAAAATATAAATAAAAACATTTAAAAAATCGATAGGATTAAATTGTCTTTTTAAAAATATAAAATTAAAAAAAATTACAGAAATGTCCCTAATCTTTAATAGCAAAAAATATATATATATATTAAAGGTGTGACGTGACAAAGTAGATCACATGTCACTATATGATTGGAGAAAAAATAATATATACTTGTATATACTATTTACAATATACATCAAGTGAATTAATTTTAAAGAAATGAGAAATAGAAAATTACACACTATTTTGTGAAAGCGGAGAAAAATATACTAATAAATCAAATCATATAAAAAAAATAGAAATTTAAAATATAAGAAAAATTATAAAAATAATAAGAAATTGAAATATCAAAATTATAAATTATTAACTCGAATCTAGAAAAAATAGTAAGTTGTGCTTTAAGAGGAAAACTAATTTATTGTACAGTAGTCGACATTTCTTTACAATAATGAATCATTTAAATTGGAAAGGTAGATTTTTTTTTTTTTAGAAATGTTACTTTCTATGTTGCTAAAATTGTGACTAAATAGATTCTCTAACTCCTGCAACCTAAATCCTAACTAAACCTTGAGCCATGAAATTTTACAACAATGTATCTTAAACACTAAAGTTTAAAACCATCGAATCCTAAGCCCTAGACCTGAAACAACGATCACAAAATCATAGATATTAAACTTTGAACAATAAATCCTAAATTTTGAATATTGAGTATTTATATATAATACAAATCCTGATAAGCGAAACCATATACTAACACATCAATTAAATGATTTTTGATACATCAATAAATTTGTTTAGGTGTCATGTCATTCTTCATTCTTCTTAATCTCTCTCAAGAGAAAACACTTCTCTTATTAATTTAATACATGATAACGTCTATCTTAAATCCTGCTATAAAACTCTCCCATTTCATTTAATGCATAATAACATCTTTGCTATTACATTTGCATTCCATAACATACATCTTAAACTATCATCTCCCATTCTTCACTCAGTTGATTTAAAACTTGTATGCTTATCCCTAATATCTCTTTATTTATCTCTCTCTCTTGTTTACCTTGATTAATATCTTGAAAATTAAAAAAATGAAAATTTTAAAAATATGAAAAAATAAGAGTAATGTCTTGAAAATTTGAAAACAAATAAAAAATTAAAAAATAAGTCTAATTTCCAAGTCACTACTCTTGATTTTTCATATTTTTAAATTTTGATATTTTCATTCAATTATTTCACTTTTCTAAGACACTACTCTTTCTATTTTCATATTTTTAAAAATTTTATTTTTTTTAATTTTATTTGAATGCTCTTTAATTCTTAAGATATTTGTATTGTTTTTCATATTTAGGGTTTAAGGTTTCAATGTTTATGATTTCACGGTTTATTGTTTCGGTTCATTGTTTTAAGCTTTAATTTTTTTCATGGTTAAAGGTTTGTGTCTAGAGGTTTTGATTTAAGATTTTATGAATTATGATTTTATAATTCCATGTTTAGGGTTTTAGGGTTTATGGTTTATGTTGTAAGATTTTACGTTTTCATGTTACATGGGTTATGGCTTCATGTTTTAGGATTTAAGGTTTCATGTTTTATAATTTAGGGTTTCATGGTTTAAGATTTAATGTTTCATGTTTTATAATTTAGAGTTTCATGGTTTATTATTTAGGCTTTCATTTCATGATTTAGGTTTGAAGGTTTCATGGTTTAAGATTTGAGGATTCATTATTTAAGATTTAAGATTTAAGATTTAAGGTTTCATGATTTATGATTCATGGTTTCATAGTGTAGGATCTAGGGTTTCATTTCATGGTTTATTAGGATGTTTTGTCTCATTTCATGATTTAAAGTTTCATGGTTTAGGATTTAGTGTTTCATTTCATGATTTAGGTTTGAGGGTTTCATGGTTTATGATTTAGGGTTTAGGGTTTTATTGCATGGTTTAGGATTTATGAAAACCATAAATGAAACTCTAAATTGAAACCTTAAATATTTAGGATTCAAAATCCTAAATACTTTGGGTTTCATTAATGAAACTATAAATTTCACCTTAAATATTTAGGGTTATATAAATAAAACAATAAATTAAAATCTTAAATATTTAGGATTTCACCATATATTAAAACCTTAAATATTAAAGGTTCATTAACAAAATCATAAATATCACCTTAAATATTTAAATGTTTCATGAAACCTTAAATATTTATGGTTTCATAAATATAATCTTAAATATTTAGCGTTTCACAAATGAAACCCAAAATTGAAAAAATAAATATCTAGGATTTCATAAATAAAACCATAGATTCAAACCCTAAATGTTTTGGGTTTTTAAATGAAACCATAAATCAAAACAATAATTATTTAAGGTTTCTTAAATAAAAGCCTGCTTATTTGTCATTTCATAAATGAAAGCCTAACTATATATGATTTCATAAATAAAATCGTAAATAAAAACCCTAAATATATAGACTTTCATAAATGAAACCCTATTTATTTAAAGTTTTATTAATGAAACCTTAAATAAAATTCTAAATCAAAACCTTAAATATTTAGGATTTCATTAATAAAACCTTAAATATTTTGGATTTATTAAATAAATCATAAATTTGATGCAAAATATTTATAGTTTAGAAAATAACCATAAATGGAAACCCTAAATATTTTGGGTTTCATAATTGAAACAATAGATCAAAACCCTCAATATTTATGGTTTCATTATTGTAACCCTAAAAATTTAAGGTTTAATTATGAAACCACAAATATTTAAGGTTTTATAAATGAAATAATAAATTATAAAAGTAAATAATTATGTTTTCATTTATGAAATACTAAATTTCACCTAAAATATTTATGAAATCCTAAATTCTAAACCACTAATGAAGCTCTAAATTTTACCATAAATTGAAACCTTACATATTTAAAGTTTCATAAATGAAAATCTAGATTAAAAACCTAATTATTTAAGATTTCATAAACAAAACCTTAAATTTCATCCTAAATATTGAAGATTTGATAATTCAAATTATAAATTGAAATCCTAAAAATTTAGGTTTCAATTTATGGCAAAATATAGGATTTCATTAATGTAACCCTAAATACATAATATTTCATTTCATTTATGAAACCCTAAATATTTTGGATTTTAATAATAAAACTTTAAACATTTAGGGTTTCATTAATGAAATCCCCAATTAAACCCTAAATATTTAAGGTTTAATAAATAAGCCCTAAATATTTGTGATTTCATAAGTGAAATCTTAAATATTTAGAGTTATATAAATGAAACCCTACATTTATAGTTATATAAATATCTAAGGTTTCATAAATAAAACCTTAAAGTGAAACCATAAATATTTGGGGTTTCATAATTAAAATAATAAATCAAAACACTAATTTTTGGGTTTTATAAATGAAATCTTATTTATTTAGGGTTTCATTAATGAAATCCTAAATTTCACCATAAATTAAAACCCAAATATTTAAGGTTTCAATAACAAAAATTTAAATATTTAAGATTTAATTAATAAAGCCCTAAATATATAAGGTTTCTTATATGAAACCATAAATATTTTAGATTTCCTAAATGAAACCCTAAATACTTAGGATTTCATAAATGAAAACATAAATCAAAACCGTAAATAATTATATATTCATTTATGAAACCCTAAATTTCACCAAAGTTTGAAACCTTAAATCTTAAACCATTAATGAAACCTAAAAATAAAACACTAAATATTTAGGGCTTTGTAAATAAAACCCTAAATTGAAACATTAAATATTTAGGATTTCATAATTGAAATCTTAAATATTTAGAGTTATATAAATGAAACCCTAAATTGAAACATTAAATATTTAAGGTTTCATAAATCAAATCTTATTTATTTAGGGTTTCATCAATCATTAATGAAACCCTAAATTTCACCATAAATTAAACCTAAATATTTAAGATTTTAATAATAAAATTTAAATATTTAGGATTTCATAAATGAAACCCTAAATACTTAGGATTTCATAAAAGAAACCCTAAATACTTAGTGTTTTATAAATGAAACCATTAATAAAAACCATAAATAATTATATTTTCATTTAAGAAACCTTAAATTTCACCATAAATTGAAACCTTAAATCCTCAACCATAAATGAAACCCAAAAATAAAACACTAAATATTTAGGATTTTATAAATAAAATCATAAATTAAAACCTTATATATTTAGGGTTTCATAAGTGAAATCTTAAACATTGAGATATATAAATGAAACCCTAAATTTCACCTTAAATATTTAATGTTTCATAAATAAAACCTTAAATTGAAACTCAAAATATGTAGGTTTTCATAATTAAAAAATTAATTGAAACTCTAAGTATTTAAGAATTCATTAATGAAATCTTATTTATTTAGGGTTTAATTAATGAAACCCAATATTTCACCTTTAATTAAAACATAAATATTTAAGGTTTCAATAATAAAATTTTATATATTTAGGTTTTGAAAAATAAAAATCTAAATATTCCAAGTTTGATAAATGAAATCACGAATGCTAAGGGTTTGATAACTAAAACCATCAATCCAAACCCTGAGAATTATATTTTTATTTATGAAACCCTAAATCCAAAAGCATCAATGAAACCCTAATTATTTAGGATTTCATAAATAAAAGTATAAACTAAAAATCTAAATATTTAGGTTTTCATAAATGAAACCCTAAATTTTACTATAAATATTTATGGCTTTATAAGTGAAACCTTAAATATTTAGGATCTCATAAACAAAACGCTAAATGGAAACCCTAAATATTTAAGGTTTCATAAATAAAACCATAAATTTTTAGGGTTTCATAAATAAAACTTTAAATTGAAATCTTAAATATTTAAAGTTTCAGAATTGAAACAATAAATTGAAACTCTAAATTTTTAATATTTCATTAATGAAATTTTATTGATTTAGGGTTTCATTAATGAAACCTTATATTTCACCCTACATTAAAACATAAATATTTAATGTTTCAATAATAAAACTTTATATATTCAGAGTTTCATTAATTAACCTTAAATTAAACCTTATATATTCAGGGTTTCATAAATAAAAATCTAAATATTAGGGTTTAATAATTGAAAGCATAAATTTAAAAACATTAATGAAACCCTAAATATTTAGCATTTCATAAATAAAGATAGAAACTAAAAATCTAAATATTTAGGATTTCATAAATGAAACCCTAAATTTGATCATAAATATTTAGAATTTTGTAAGTGAAATCTTAAATATTTAAGGTCTTATAAATGAAACACAAATTAGCACCCTAGATATTGTGGTTTCATAATAAAATAATAAATTGAAACACAAAATATTTAGAGTTTAATAATAAAAACGATAAATCAAAACCGTAAATATTTAAGGTATCATAAATGAAAACTTATTTATTTAGGGTTTCATTAATGAAACCCTAATTTTCATTCTAATATAAAACATATATATTTCGGGTTTCAATAATAAATTTTTTAATATTTAGAGTTTCATTAATGAAACCTTAAATTAAACATTATCTAAATAAAACTTAAATATTTGAGGTTTCATTTATGATACCCTAAATATTTAGGATTTCATAAATGATAACATAAGTTTTACGATAAATATTTAGGATTTTATAAAATAAATATTAAATATTGATGGTCTCAAAAATGAAACCCAAAATGAAAACCTTAAATATTTAGGGTTTCATAAATAATACCTGAAAATTTTAATATTCATAAATAAAACCTTAAATTGAAACTTTAAATATTTAGGCTTTTACAATTGAAACAGTAAATCTAAACTTTATATATTTAGGGTTTAATAAATAAAATCTTATTCATTTAAGGTTTCATTAAAGAAACTCTAAATTTCACCCTAAATTAGAACATAAATATTTTAGGTTTCAATAATCAAACTTAAAACATTTAGGGTTTCATTAAAAAAATCTATAAATTAATCCTTATATAGTTAAGGTTTCATAAATGAAATTCTAAATATTTGAGGTTTGATAAATGAAACACTTAATATTTAGAGCTTGATAAAGGAAATCATAAATAAAAACCCAAAAAATTATGCATTCATTTATGAAATCTTAAATCCAAAAACATTAATGAAACCCTAAATATTTAGGGTTTCATAAATAAAACTATAAACTTAAAATCTAAATAGTTAGGGATTCATAAATGAAACCCTCAATTTTACCATAATATTCAGGATTTTACAAGTAAAACCTTAAATATTTAGGGTTTCATAAATGAAACCATAAATCAAAATCCTAAATAAATATGACTTTATTTAAATTTCACCAAAAATTAAAACCTTAAATACTAAACCATTAATGAAACCCTAACTTTCACCATAAATATGGAGGATTTCATAAATAAAACCTTAAATTGAAATCCTAAATATTTAAGCTTTGAGACAATAAATCAAAACCCAAAATATTTAGGGTTTCATAAATGAAATCATCAATCAAAATAATAAATAATTATGTTTTCATTTATGAAACTCTAAATTTCACTATAAATTGAAACCTTAAACGATAAACCATTAATTAAACCCTAAATATTTAAAGTATCATAAATGAACCTAAAATGGAAATCTAAAATATTTAGGGTTTCATAAATAAAATCTTAAATTGAAATCCTAAATATTTAAGGCTTTATAATTGAAATAATAAATCAAAACTTTAAATATTTAGGGTTTCATAAATGAAATCTTATTTATTTAGGGTTTCATTTAATGAAGCCCTAAATTTATTCCTAAATTAAAACATCAATATTTAAGGTTTCAATAATAAAACTTTAAATATTTTGGGTTTCAATAATATAACCATAAATATTTATAGTTTCATAAATAAAACCTTAATTTGAAAACTTAAATATTTATGGTTTCATAATTAAAACAATAAATTGAAACCCTAAATATTTAGTGTTAAATGAAACCCTAAAAACTTACGGTTTCATAAAAGAAACCATAAATCAAAACCCTAAATAATGGTGTTTTCATTTATGAAACCCAAAATCCAAAAGTTTTAACGAAACACTAAATATTTAGGAATTTATAAAATCATTAAATCTAAATCTAAATATTTAGGATTTCATAAATGAAACCCTAAATTTCACCATAAATATTTAGGGTTTTATAAAAGAAATCTTACATATTTAAGGTTTCATCAATGAAACCCTAAATATTTAAGGTTTTGTAAATAAAATCTTATTTATTTAAGGTCTCATTAATGAAACCCTAAATTTCACCATAAATCAAACTTAAATATTTAGTATTTCAATAATAAAACTTTAAATATTTAGGATTTCATTAATGAAAGTCTAAATTAAACAATATATTTAGTGTTTCATAAATAAAACCTTAAATATTTGAGGTTTCATTTATGAAATGCTAAATACTTAGGGTTTGATAAGTGAAACCATAAATACAAACCCTAATTAATAATGTTTTCATTCATGAAATCCTAAATTGAAACCCTAAATTTAAAAGCATTAATGAAATCCTAAATATTTAAAGTTTTATAAATAAAATCTTAAACTTAAAATCTAAATATTTAGGATTTTATAAATGAAATCTTAAATAGTTAAGATCTCATAAATGAAACCCAAAATAGAAACCTTAAATGTTGAGGGTTTCATTAATAAAATCATTAATCAAAACCCTAAATAATTATGTTTTCATTTATGAAACCCTAAATTTCACCATAAATTGAAACCTTAAACATTAAATCATTAATTAAATCCTAAATATTTAAGGTCCCACAAATGAAACACACAATGGAAACCTTAAATTTTTAGGGATTCATAAATAAAACTTTAAACTGAATCCCAAAATATTTAGGGCTTCACAATTGAAACAATAAATTGAAACTTTAAATATTTAGAGTTTCATAAAATAAATTTTATTTATTTAGAGTTTCATTAAAGCAACCCTAAATTTCCCCCTAAATTAAAACCTAAATATTTAGGATTTCAATAATAAAATTTTATATATTTAGGGTTTCATTAATGAAACCCTATATATTTATAGTTTCATAAATAAAACTCCAAATATTTAAGGTCTCATAAATGAAACCCTTAATACTTAGTGTTTAATAAATGAACAAAGAAATCAAAACCTTAAATAATTATATTTTCATTTATGAAATCCTAAATCCAAAAAAATTAATGAAACCCTACATATTTAGGATTATATAAATAAAATCATAATATAAAAATATAAATATTTAGGATTTCCTAAATGAAAATCTAAATTTCACCATAAATATTTAGGGTTTTATAAGTGAAAATTTAAATATTTACGATCTCATAAACGAAATCCTAAATGAAATCCTTAAATATTTAGGGTTTCATAAATGATACCGTAAATTTAAACCCTAAATAATAATGTTTTGATTTATAAAACCCTAAATTTCACCATAAATTAAAAAATTAAATCCGAAATCATTAATGAAATCCTAAATTTCACTATAAATATTGAGGATTTCATAAACAAAATCATAAATTAAAACCTTAAATATTTTGGGTTTCATAATTGAAATAATAAATTGAAACTTTAAATAATTAAGGTTTCATAAATGAAATTTTATTTTTTTAGGGTTTTAGTAATGAAACCCTAAATTTCTTCCTAGATTAAAATCTAAATATTTAAGATTTCAATAATAAAAATTGAAATATTTAGGTTTTCATTAATGAAACTATAAATTAAACCATATATATTTATGGTTTTATAAATAAAACCTTAATATTTGAGGTTTACTAAATTAAACTCTAAATACTGAGGGTTTGATAAATGAAACCTTAAATCCAAACCCTAAATAATTATATTTTAATTTATGAAACCCTAATTTGTAACCCCAAATCCAAATAAAAAATAATGAAACCCTAAATATTTAGGGTTTTATAAATAAAATCATAAACTCAAAATCTAAATATTTAGGATTTCACAAATAAAACCCTAAATTTTACCAAAAATATTTAGGATTTTTTAAGTGAAACCTTAAATATATATGGTCTCACAAATGAAACTTAAAATGGAAACCCTAAATGTTTATTGTTTCATAAATAAAACCTTAAATTGAAACCCAAAATATTTAAGGTCTCATAATTGAAACCCTAAATATTTAAAATTTCACAAATGAAATATAATTTATTTAATGAAACCCTAAATTTTTCCTAAATTAAGACCTAAATATTTAAGGTATCAATAATAAAACCTTAAATTAAATCATATATATTTAGGATTTCATTAATTAATAAACCTTAAATATTTGAGATTTAATAATAAAACTTTAAATATTTAGGGTTTCATTAATAAAACCCTAAATATTTAAGGTTTCATAAATAAAATTTTAAATATTTAAGGTTTCATTTATGAAACCCTAAATACTCAGGGTTTGTTAAATGGAACTAAAAATCCAAACCCTATATAATTATATTTTCATTCATGAAACCTTAACTTAAAACCCCAATTCCAAAAGCATTAATGAAACCTTAAATATTTAAGGTTTCAATAATAAAACTTTAAATATTTAAATATCATTAATGAAACCCTAAATTAAACACTAAATATTTAAGATTTCATATATGAAACCATAAATATTTGAGATTTTATTAATGAAACCCTAAATACTTAGGGTTTCTTAAATGAAATCATAAATCAAAACCCTAAATAATTGTCTTTTCATTTATAAAACCCCAAATCCAAAATTATTAATGAAACCCTAAATATTTAAAGTTTTATAAATAAAATCATAAACTTAAAATCTAAATATTTAGGATTTCATAAATGAAACCTTAAATTTCACTATCAATATTTAGGGTTTGATAAAAAAAAATCTTAAATATTTAAGGTCTCATAAATGAAACCTAAAATTGAAACCCTAAATATTTAAGGTTTCATAAATAAATTCTAATTTTTTAGGGTTAATAAATAAAACTTTAAATTGAAATCCTAAACATTTAGGGTTTCTTAATTGAAACAATAAATAAAAAACTTAAATATTTAGGGGTTAATAAATGAAATCTTATTTATTTAAGGTTTCATTAAAGAAACCCTAAATTTCAACCTAAATTAAAAATTAAATATTTAGGGTTTCAATAATAAAACTTGATATATTTTGGGTTTCATACATAAAACTCTAAATATTTAAGGATTGATAAATGAAAGCATATATCAAAACCCTAAATAATTATGTTTTCATTTATGAAACCCTAAATCCAAAAGAAATAATGAAACCTTAAATATTTAGGGCATCATAAATAAAACTATAAACTTAAAATCTAAATACTTAAACTTTCATAAATGAATCCCAAAATTTCACCACAAATATTTAGGATTTTATAAGTGAAACCTTAAATATTTAAGATCTCATAAATGAAACCTTAAATGAAAACCCTAAAAATTTTAATTTCATAAATGAAACCCTAAATCAAAACCCTAAATAATTCTATTTCCATTTATGAAACCATAAATTGAAACCTTAGATCCTAAACCATTAATGAAACCCTAAATTCAAAACGTAAATATTTAAGATTTCATAATGAAGCCCTCAATTTCACCTTAAATATTAAGGGTTTTATAAATGAAATCATAAATCAAAACCATAAATAATTATGTTTTCATTTATGAAACATTAAATTTCACAAAAAATATTTAGAATTTCATAAATGAAATCACAAATTGAAACCCTAAATCCTAAACCATTAATGAAACCCTACATTTAAACCCTACACATTTAGAGTTTCATAAATAAAATCATAAATTAAAAATCTAATTATTTAGGATTTCATAAATGAAACCTTAAATTTTACCCTAAATATTTAGGGTTTCATAAGTGAAATATTAAATATTTAGGGTCATATAAATTTCACCTTAAATATTTTGAGTTTCATAATTGAAACATTAAATTGAAACCTTATATATTTAGGGATTCATGGTTGAACAATAAATTGAAACCCTAAATATTTAGGGTTTCGTAAATGAAATTTTATTTATTTAAGGTTTCATTAATAAAACTCTATATTTCATCCTAAATTAAAATCTCAATATTTAGATTTTCATAAATAAAATCCTAAATTCAAGCCTAAAATATTTGAGATCTTCATAAATAAAATCCTAAATTGAAGCCTAAAATATTTAAGGTTTCATAAATGAAACCCTAAATACTTAGGGTTTGATAAATGAAACCATACATCAAAACTCTAAATAATTATATTTTCATTTATGAAACAATAAATCTTAAAACATTAATGAAATCCTAAATTAAAACCCTAAATAATTAGGGTTTCATAAATAAAATCATAAATTTAAAATCTAAATATTTAAGATTTTATAAATGAAATCTTAAGTTTCACCATAAATATTACTTAATGATTTTCACAAAGACCAACATTGATTCACCCTTACTGGATACAAGCATTTTTTTTAATATTTAATTAGTATGGTTGCATATGAATGAATCAATTTACATCCAATGAATGTTGTTATAGCCAATTTTATGGTTATATGGAAAATTACATTTATATGAAAACTCCCTAAAGGATTTAATTTGTCCGGTTGTACAATTTCTTTAAAAGACTACTCAATTAAAATAAATAAGTTTATTTATAGGCTAAAGTAATCGAGATGCATGTGATACAACCATTTAGTGAGTATTTCCTAAATGAAGGATATAAAAATGATTTTGTTTATCCATGTATTTTCATGGAAAAACTTGAAAAAGGAATTTGTCATAGTTATTGTTTATGTGGATGACATTGGAATTCCAAGAGCTTCCAAAAGTCATAAATTGTCTAAAGAAAATGTTTGAAATGAAAGATTCATGAATGATAAAAATTCTTCTTGTAATTACAAATAAAATATTTAAAGAGTGAAATTTTATGCATCAAGAAGCCTATATAATGTAAATGCTTAAAAGGTTATATGGACAAACCACATCCATTGTACATTCTAATGGTTGAAAGATCTTTAAATGTGAATAAAGATATGTTTAGCAATAAGAAAAGATCAAAAATAATTTGGTCTTGCAATATCATATTTTAGTGTTATAAATAACACTAACATAGATTGCTAATTATACACTGTCATGTATATAATTTGCTAACAATTTATTAACAAGACATTAAAATGGAGTTAAGCAAATACTTCATTTTCTTAAAGGAACAAATGATCTAATTGGTTGTGCAAATGCAGTTCATTATCACATCCTCATGAGAAAATTCTAACACTACATGCGACAAGTCATGAATATGTTTTATTGGGATCTATAATTCAACATGTGCTATGTCAAGGAAAAATATTGTATATGAAGACAAAGTTGCATGTATCACTCAATTCAACAAAGGATAAATCAAAGGAGATATAACAAAATATATTATACCAAAATTATTTTTCACTCATGATCTTTAGAAGAATGATAATATAAATGTTTAACAATTTCGTTAGTATGAAAATCTAACATATTTCTTTATAAAGTCATTGTCAAGGAAGACATTTAAGCAATTGGTTCACAAGATTGAACTTTATATGATTGTTAACAAGAGAAGAAATAAATACATTATGTACTCTTTTACCTTCGCCATGATTTTTGACCCATTGGATTTTGCAGACAAGTTTTTTAATGAGACAAGTTATAACGTATCAAAAGATGTGTACTTTCATTCACAGGTTTTTATTCCACATGCTTAAATAATAGACATCTAAAGAGAAGTGTTATAAATAATATATTTGTGATTGTTTATATCTATTAGAATATTATCTTGTAATCTTTCATTATTATTATATGTAGTACTTTATTTTGTATTTATAAATAAGTCACTCATATTGAAATAATATACAATTTAGATTCTACTCTTGAACTCTTGTATTTCTTCTTTTACTTTTCTATTCTCTCACTTTTTTTTTATGCTTAACAGATAATTGTATAAAAAAATAATATATTTCTACAATAATTAGTAATATATTTTTTTTAATATTAACAGAATGAAATATATTTTTTTTATCTAAAAGGGAATGCAAAAAAGTACACAAGTGAAATACGTTTTCAGTGTATAAAAATATACAACGAATCCATATTTTCGTTATGTATTTTATTATACCTCCTCTTACACAACATAAACGTGTTCTGTAAAAGGGTATTTTTAGAAGAAAATAAAATTAAAGCACACATGATAGTGTGAATACCAAATTTCAGAGTGTGAGAATAGTAACTCCCTTGGCTGTGATTGGGGAGAGAAAGTACCCAACAATAGCCCAGAAAAGTGGGCCAACAGAGCTTCCACATTGGACCATACACTCCTTTCCTCTTATGGGAAATAGATAATTAAGTTGCGAAAAAAATGTTTTATATTATGAGAATAATGGTAGGATAATCAAAGTGTAATAAAATTTTATATTGTTAAATAATTTTTAAATTTTTTTTTATAAAAATTAATTAATTAATTATAAATAAAGAATTGTGATTATTAAAAAACTTTATTATATTGTCAAAACACTGTAATTATTGTCTTATATTATATTTGTAGTCAATCTTATATAAAATGTTCTATCTTTGCCTTATTTATTCCATATTATATATATGACCTCAGTCCGAATGATATTTATCCATACAAATGCATGAACTTTGAAGCTAAGACATCGGCATTCAACAACTAAGGATACCTTTCTAGTCCCCCCCCCCTCTATTCTTTTTATTATAGGACATTTTTTAGTTACATTACAAAACACTTAGCTTAAACCGAACTCAACAGTGACAGAATTAGCTTGATCTAACGGTACGGGACAAACTTTGTTTTCAAACCACCACCAAATAAATATCTCCCAACTTCCATGGATTACAACGATTTTTTAGGCAACGTAAATTACTGTAGCTAGTATCGGTCTTCTTCATGTTTATAAAGTACAATTATTAATTATTAAATATAAAATCAACAATTAGCATGGAAATTAATTTCGCTGACCCCATTTATTTTTATTAATGGTTTCTTATACATACGTGGAAGTTCCTATTTAGCTAGTGGCTAATAACAGGATCGTTAGGTGACAAATTAGAATTTTAAGTTGGATAGATAAGGTCCACTTTTCTCAGTGTAAGGTTCTTGTCCCCACAGGCGCAACTTAGTGCCGACCACTAGCTTGAAGAAAAGTTCCCAAAGGAAAGTGCAAATTCAATCCCTATTACTTGTGATTTGTGTGTTGTGAATCTTCTAAATGATAAGGATTGCTCATAATTGTTGGATAAATCCAGAAAATTGTTTAGGGGAGAGAAACGATAAGAACCAACGAGAAAGGATAAGCACGTGCGTCAGCTTCAACACATACGAAATGAATTAAATAGCGTTGCTTTTTCTTTTCTTCACACGGCAGACAATTTTGAAATCAATTTGAGTAAGGCAATTGCATGCATATCAAAAATAATAACATGTGTCATTTGTCACATACGTATATAGGTCTATCTTACGTAGTTTGCATTTTTTTTTTTTATAAAATACAAAAATTGAATTATTGAAATAATTTGCTCATCCATGTAAGATATATAAAGATTCTCAAAAGTAAACAGCTTGTTGGTGTAAAGGAGGAGCACCGAACAAGTCTAATGATGGATGCATTGGTGAGCGTTTGTGATTATTGATTAACCTAACTAAAAAGTGGGGCCTATGTTTTCAAATTTCAGTTTGTTTTGAACGTTTGTTACCGTTGGTGAAGGAAGGATCATAGGTCCCAGATTTAAACCTGGAAAGAGCAATTTTCGAACTGTACTAGGGAAAAAGTATCTCAGTGTCATAAATTTTCGTTTGATAGATGCAATAATCTGCAATCGTGCCCCCTTCCCTCCCAACCAGAAATAAACAAATAAAAAGGTACACAGGATGTTTCATCCTATTTGTTTTTGTTTTTCTTGTTAATTCCTCCCTCATTAAATTGAAACCAAACTCATATCTTTCTTTTCTTTTTCGTTTAGGCATAGATAGGGTGCGAATTCCTCAATATATTTGGTATATATTTAGTACTATTGAAATAGGACGTGCAACCTAACGTAAAAATAAACTTCACATTTTTTCATATGTAACATAACACGTGCAATCACTTTTTAACACATAATATATATCACGAATCATTTAATTTTTCAACCTTCTTCAAGATAGTTTGGTTTATTACCAAATCAAATTACTGATTTGGCAATAGCAACCACTAAATGTTGCACAAAATTCCCATTTGGAACTTACTACTTTATTTTTTGCAACTAGGAAATTAGTGGGGGAAAATTGATTAAAAGGAAAAATAACACTTTTGAACAGGCAATAGTTAGTTGGTGCACAATGGATTTAAGATTTATCGTCAACGGATGCATATCTGACCAAACAAATGGAAAATTGAAAAGAACACCCAATAAATGAAACATGATCTAAAATGTCAAAGGACATATATAAAAGATTGGTTAAAAATTAAAAATCTAGTAAATAATTTCCATTGGAGAAAACAAAGTGGGTGGTATCTTGTGATATGATAGGCTCTATTTCACTCCTAGATATGCTTATGCTTTCCTTACAAAAGAGTAGAAAAAATATACATTTCTTTCCCCCTTTGTTTTTTTCTTTTTCCCAATTTGCCACGGATTAAGACTTTTATTTATTTATTTATTATAAGCAAGGAATCTGAATAAAACTACTCGGTTGTTCAACAATCTTTACTGATCTTTTTGTTTGATCCTGTGTTGCAAGCAAGTCCCTTTTGCCATGTTTTTAAGGTCAAACTAGCCTTCGTGGTTAGGTTATTTTGAAATTAGGTCATATTGTTTTTATTTTTTTGAAAAATAAAACAGGGGCAAAATTGAAATTGTATCTGTTTTTTCTTTCGTATATAAACTAAACTCCAGATTCCCAAGAATACTGAGAAAGAGAGAGCATAGAAAGGAAACGAAAAAACAGAGTACCCGACAGAATTTGAAAACAAAGGCTGAAATTTGAAGAAACAGAGATCATTGGGTGTGAAATATATGGCAGAGGTTGTTTTGCTAGTTGATGATTTGAAATTACTTTCTGCGATTCCTCGCTGTAGAATTTGTCATGAAGAAGAGTTTGAAAGCGTAGAAACCTTGGAAGCACCTTGTGCTTGTTCTGGGACCGTTAAGGTAAGTAATTAGATAATACATAATTTCTTAATCTAAAGCACTTGTTTTTTTTTTGTTATTAACTTGTTATTATGCTTCCTGTTTGTTTTTTTGTTTTTTTTTTTAATTCTCGTCAATAACTGCGTTTTTGTTGCGCAGTTTGCTCATAGAGATTGCGTACAGAGATGGTGCAACGAAAAAGGAAATACAACCTGTGAAATATGTCTCCAGGTGTGAACTTTGATCATTCAATTTTCAATTTTTATTTCTCTGGTTTTGCACTCTGTGTTACGTTCTTTTCAGTTTGTTTTAACAAATTATAATAAAATTTGATATCTTGATCAATTAATTTTTTTTTTTAAAAAGGAAGAAAGTGTTATCTGTGTTGTGTACCTAATTATTGGTGTCGTTGTTATGGTGATTGGGTGTGCAGTGTGCTACTGCTTCCCTATCTGATTTTGACATAGAAACGATAACAAGTTCCTTTCTTTGTTTTCCCTGTTGTTTATTTTCGAACTGCAGTATTTGTCTTTTGCTTAACTTTGCTCAATATCGAAGTCTCTGCTGATTAGTATGTATACTATTTCTATATCAACACGTATTGGTTTCTCTGACACACAAACTCTCTTATTTGTCTTTTTTCATTTTCATTTGATATTGTTATACGAAAAGGGGGACTGGATTTTTTTTTTAATTATCAAACATTCAATAAACCGAACCCCATTGCATATTTTATCTCGGAAAGGCATAAGATAGAAAGCTACGTGTATTTGATGATCGCAAATTGACGTCATATTTGTTTTTGCAGCAATATGAACCCGGTTATATAGCTCCGCCAAAGAAGTCTAAGATAAATGATGATGCAATGTCCATTAGGTACTTTTCCATAATATATGTATTTCCCGCGTTCAATTTAATCAAACTGAACTTAAAACTAATTAATTAATCAATCATTTCATAATGCGGAGTCTTGACTCTGCGACGTGAGAGGGAGCAACTAATTAGTTTAGAAAAGCTGAGAATATTAAATTGATTATTATTATAATTTTAAAGGGAGGTGGAAGAACCGTCAAGCGCAAGAATAGAGATTATAGTTGAAGGAGTGGCAATAGAAAGTGATTACTCTGAATGCAGTTCTGCCGCTGACAGAAGCGCGTCTTGCTGTCGATCACTTGCAATAGCTGTAAGCATTATCTTTAATTCTTAATAGCTTTTTTTATTTTCACGCGTCGTAGTTCTTAATCAAATTCATATTTCTCTTCTTTTCAACATTAGCCAATACTTAACTGGCAGTGCGCTTCAATCTACATACATGCCTTTTGTTGTGCAAAACAATAATTAATTATTATTATTATTATTTGAAAGAATAAAACCAAGTTGTGAAAAGTAACGAGTCAAAGTCGACTCGGACAGACAGACTCCTTACCCCAATTGGGTGCCAACGCATGCATGGCTCCAAGAGTTGAATTGAAAATACACATTTCTCTTTCAAACAAACATGTTTTCTTGATGTGACTGTAACTGATGAAGAGTTGAAATGCATACACATTTGATGGCCGCCAGACATCGTTGAACTTAAAAATAACTAGCTACATTATCTCTGCAGTTTACACTAGTCTTACTTGTAAGACATCTTTTCGCAGTGCTTACAAATGGAACGGAAGATTACCCATTTACACTACTTACTGTAAGTACTTGATTTCCCCTTTTAAATGAACAATAAAAATTTACTACAATCTTTTCCTCCGGACAGATAAACTAATGAAACTTCATATACTATTTATGATGCAGGTAATTATATTGAAGGCTAGCGGAATTATTATACCTATGTACATAGTTGTTAAGATTATCGGAGCCATTCACTACAGTATTCTGCACTATCAAGATTCTAACTATGACACGTCAATGTCAGACGAAGATGAGATACAGCATAATGTAAATTCAAGACATTTATAGATTATTTGTTTATTAGTTGTATCAGGGCATTATGATGATGCTCATTAAATAACATTTTGCGGCATAATTTATGATAATGGAATTCAGATCGAAATGCACCTTCCCTTGTCTTGCCCTATGCAACATTCACTATCTGGGTCACCCACCCTGCCCAAGGCTAACAATAAAGTACTAGTACTAGGTACTTGGGGCTTCTGGCCCCGTCAGTTATCATAAAATAAAACTTGCCAATAGACTAAGGAACAACCGAGTTGACATTTGTATTAACTCATAAAAAAAAATCTAATAGATAACCTGTTAAACATGTGCAATGGGTTAGCCTTCAATATCACATTTTTACGTGCAACTATTTACAAGCACACGCCCAACAAAAACTGATATGTTGGACAACCAACATACATACAATCAAGACTCGGCCATATCTTATCACGATTGATATGGCCATAAATATTAAGTGGATTCCTGATAAGAATCTGTCTTGAAATAATTTAACATCGCTGCATTAGTTCTCTTGCTTTATCCTGAAGTTCACTTAGGGAACCAACGCAAATGGTTTCCAGGCAACTCAAATTTGTAGCAGCGTTGTTCAATTTTTGGATGATAACTGCTATCTCATCAACCCATTTTTTATTGGGAGAGTCTGTTACAGAAGACACCTTTCTGCATTTACCATAACTGGCCTCAAATTCTCTGGACTTGGCAGCAGCCTTCTGAAGCACAGATGTTGGAAGTCCTGAAATAAAATTAATTTGTTAATAATTATACAACACAATAGAAAAACGAGGCTTAGCACATTCGTACCAAACAGTATAATCAGCATAACACTCTTCAACACTTTTCCAGAGTGATCCCAAAGTCATGTATAGACATGCAACTCATTTTGATAATACATTTTGTGAGATTGTCAACCTCAAGTCTAAGCTTCAATAAAACAAGCTTGGACAAAAGACTTAATGTATAGCAAGCCTCAAGTTTGAGGTCCCAGGGTTCAAAGTCAATGAACCAAAAATTAATGAACTGAAGTCAGATTTGTCTCTTCTAAATCTAGTGGCGGACCTGTCTTGATTAGAAAATTAATGGTTGAAATTGTGATCAAATACAACATACATTTTACAATTGAGGTTATTAAAATTTTAAATATTAATTTTTCTAATCAACAGTTATAATTTGGCACTTTACCCTCAGAAACTATACCCCCCTCACCGGTTATAATAGAGGAGTGAGGAGCATAACCCATGTTTGTGATATTTTAAAACAATAAAAACATACCAGCTATCCGAGCAACATTAACACCATAGCTCTTGGGGCAAGCACCAGGGGTAAGCCTGTAAAGAAAGGTGACTTCGTCTAAACCTGCAATTCCACCACCAACTTGGCATCCCATGTGGCAGAGAGAAACCTTTACAAGCACAAAAAGCCAATTCAGAGATATGACCAAAACAGAAGGTGGAACAAATTACTACACTATAATGTAAGCTTTCTATAGGATATCATATCTAAATATGTCATGACTGGCAATCTTATGACAAAACTGACATTAAAATGTTTCTTACAAAGCATTAGACCACGAATTCAATTTAAACAGATGATTACACTGGACAAAAAACTGGGAATACCTTGGGATCTTTGAGATAATCTACAGCTAGTCGATGATAGTGGGTAGAAAACAATCCACGACACTGCACCTTCCGCACAAGATGTTCTAATACTGATTCCCTGTCGAATATTTGAAATGCAAAAGGCAGAATCTGAGATGGACTCACTAGAAGTTATAAAATCAATCAACACTGAACCCGTAGACAAAAGGCATGTCCAACTAGTCCCATGATAGACACTTACGCAATGGCTTGTCCATCAGAAGTTGCAGTCCCTCGCCCAAGTTCATCCAGAGCCACCAATGAATTACGAGTGGCTGATGACTGTAGTCACCATCAAAAGTACATATTCAGAACGAAACAATGCTTTAACAATATCAGATTCATATGATATGCATAACAAGCCAAATAAAAAGGACTAATAAAGCTTCACAAAATAAACACATCTAATTGATCCATTGCAGACGAAACATTATACAAATGAGTGACCTCTAAATAAAAAAAGACCAAGGCAAAAAAGTTTTCTTCCTCCAAGTTGCTTCATTGTTTCTTATATTTTAGAGAAAAAAGTCTCCAACCACATAATCTGTTCATGCTCAAAAGAAGAAACAACACTTGAAATATAACGAACATTTCACAGTTGCAGTCTAGTCACTTACAAGAGCAACTTATTTTTATATGGCTGCTTAACTCAAATTACAAGTGATACAAATTGATACTCAAAGGGGCATCTTACCAGCATAGTTGCAGTTTCTGAAAGCTCAGTTAAAAATGTACTTTGGCCAGCCATTATATTATCTTTGGCCCCCATTCGAACAAAAATCCGGTCAACAGGTGACAGATCAAAGGTTTCTGCTGGGACATCAGCTCCTACCTGTATCAGAAATTAAAAGTGTAACCCCACAGATAAGAAACTGACTTATTTAAGACAAGACTGAAAAGGAAAGGCCACCTTTCTACACAATCCAACCCCCCCCCAAAAAAAAAAAAAAGGCAAGAATAGATAATGAGAAATGTAAGTATGTAACATGACTTAAGCTTCACCTGGGCCAAAATCACAGTCAAGCAAACTTGACGAAGAAGAGTTGACTTTCCACCCATGTTAGGACCTGTTAGAAGAATAAAGCTAGCATGATCTGAACCACCAATGGTTATGTCATTGGGTACAAAGGCACTCTTGCCTAAGGTATCACTCCTAAGGACTGGGTGTCCCAAACTTTTAGCATGGAGGTAAGGAGCTTCTTTTGTACATAATGTGCCTACAAAACTAGGTCTGCATGTTGGTCCTTCATAGTAGTCACAGGAAATTGCTAAACTGATCAAGACATCCAGTTCTGCAACATGTAATATAATATCCCGTATAAGCATGTAAAAGAAAAAGGTTTTACTTTTCTATTTAAATGCAGATTGAAAAAAATCCATCTTGTGAAAACTTCCAAGCAAAGGCACGTAGTGAATCAAATAAAAAGGCTAAAAAATAGGAATTGATTTTAGCTGAAGAAATATAGATTGTAAACCACAGGCATTACACAAAGGGTAGCAAGGGAGCATGTACTACAGAAATGCATCTTCCCCAATTATGCACTTACTCTTTTAATCTAGTAGACACCTTATTATTGAGCAGAAGAAACTAGGTTTAAGATAAACTAAATTCCCACCATGGGAAGCTGGAAAGTCTTTATATTAAAAATATGGCTTTAATATAAATTAATTTATACTTTCTGAGTTCTGATTGCAGTACAATACATCAACAATGTTAGATATGGCTTGTGAACTTTAGTGAGTGTGAGCTAGTAACTGAATAATTACACATCCATGGCAAAATGATTCAGAAAGACCATAATATGTACCTGCAGTTGCAGACACCAACTGCTTCCAGTTAGTGTGATGTTCACAAAAACGCCCAATTAATCTCTGCAATGTACTTTTCAACAAGGACTCCTTTTCGGATTCAGCTTGCGAGAGCTCTCTTAAAAAAGTTTTAATATCTGGAGTCCAGTATCTAAAGAAGCCCTGCATGCACCAGATAAGGAACTTATGTTGAGAATCATATCTGCAGACAATAATGTATCAAGAAAGGACTAACCAACAATTTCACAGGGATTAATTTTGTAAATTGTAATCACAAGTGATGCAACATAACAGTATACTCTTATTATGTACAAAAATAACTAGGGATGAAAATATGCAAGATTATTCTTAGAATTTGGGCTTAGGGCCTAACTCAACCTCACAAAACTAACTTGTGAGATGAGGATTGTCCAAGCTTTATAAGCTCTATTTAAGTCATATTTTGAGTCAATGTAAGACCAACAACCAACCTTGACACTGCAATTAAGGCAGTCCCAAAGAGGCCACAACTAAGGCAGGCTAGGGATGACCACAACTAAGATGGCTTTCCAACAATTGTTTACAAGTTGACAAACAATGAAATATTATTGTAGATTCAATTATAGAAATCAAACAAATAGATAATTCTACACAGTTTTGCATTTAATTGAGATAAATTTTTCAGTGCATTGTTTGTCTTCTTACTTTTTTGGATGAGCGCAGTTCATAATCTCGAGGAATATTCTTACACAAATTTTCTGGCACTTCCAATAGGTATGTATCCTTTCCAATGTTGACATAAGTAATCTGTAATAGATAAATAGATTCAAAATTTGATAATATCCAATATAAAAATATTAAACTCTAATTGTTTCAATAGAGATCTTACTGATGTGCCTCCAAGTAGTTTCCTTTGTTCCTTGAGATGCTTCAATAAACTGGACTCAATCTCTTTAACTGCCTTACAGGCTGAGTCAAACTCTGAGTCAACTCCTTCATGAGGTATTATACGCCCAGAGTTATTGGCTTCCACCCAATCAAAGGCATCCTTGAAATGATTAAGATCCACACAAACATCGGGAAGACCTTTACCTGCAGTTGATAGCATTCAATACATTAAACAGCAGCTCCAGAAGAATTTTATGACCTATTTATTGGAACTACCATACCCGGTGTTAACAGATGATGAAGTTGTCTAGATTTGATGTGATTCAAAATGACACCGAGTGAAGAGCATGCTTGTGCCATCTGTTCACAACCACGCAGAGCTAAAATAAACTCTTGCAGCTGCTTCTTAGATGCATCCTCATACAGAATCACTTTATTAGCATTCCTTCCACTAGCTTCACTGCAGTCATGGAAATCAAGGTGCTTATACAGTTAAATACTTTAGAAGATGGTGACAATCAGTATGGTCCATATAAGTATCACACAAAGTTATTGCACAATAACTTTACCTAGAGGAAAAGATGCGTGCAAGCAACCGCTCCATGTCGGGTAGTTTGGATAGTTCTTTTCGAAATTCTAGTGCATAAGGTAGATTAACTCCCTAAAAAGCAAAGCATATATAAAAAAACAATCAATATTATGAACTGGTTATCATCAGCTCAATCTAGCTACATATATCATCTAGTAGAAGTCAACACTGTACATTGTGTCTTGAAGGATCATCAGAATCAGAAGCAAAATACATGGTCAATAAACCTACCTTCAAACCTGCAACAGCTTCCTGGCGTTCCTTAATTGACTCCACATGACTTAATGGTCTTGCAAGCCAAGTCTTTAGCAATCTCTTCCCAAAAGCAGTAACACATTGGTTTAGTTGGGCATAGAGCGTACTGCAAGGAGCATCATTATGTCAGTTAAAATATACACATAAATTACCCATCTTGTCTAAAATAGAAAGAGTGCAGATAACCATATGACAAACATACCCGGAAGAATCTCCATTCCTGCTATTCTCAAAAATCTCAAGATTCTCCAGAGCAGCCGCATCAAGAACCATGTAGGGTTTTGAAGCAAGATCACCAAAACCAGAACATGGAAGTAACTCAAACTGTGCAAATCTAAGCAAACTTTCATCTAGAAAAGCCTGTCTCAGATAATAGAGAGCACCACCTAGTGCTGAAAGTGCACTTCTACTGCCATCACCTGTTTTCACCAGCTCCAATAAAACATCTGGCAGGCAATCTAACTCATTATCTTTAACACAATCATTAGTGTTCCCATAAATTCTCTTTAATTGGTCCACAGTTTTGTCAGCATCCCAGAATTCCACAATTGGAACTAATTCATTCACTAAAGGATTTCTGGTATGCTTCAACAGTACTCTCTCCGTTTCAGCACTGAGTAGTTTAGCAGGTTTCACAATTTCAACTGGCCTGATCTCAGATAAGATACAGCACAAGGCACTGCACTCAAAGTCATCCTTAAACTGCCATACAGAGAAGCCAACTCTATTTTTACATAAGTGATAATAAGCAATTGGCAGATTAATTAGGTCTATGTTTGATAGCATGCATATTATGCTCACTTTCCAAATAAATTCATGAAATTTTAAAATGATAACCAATCTCTAAAGCAAATGGAGGAAGGAACAGAGCAAACAAATGAATATTGAAATTTTGAGCAGACACACTATACAGCTACCAGCACAAAATCCTTAGCATTTCAACCCCCAATCCCCACCCACTAGAAGTAAAAGAATTCGGCACTTCACAGCTAGATGACATTAGCAGATCTCATTCAAGATTTGGAATAAGTTTATGCATTAATAAAATTTAGCCACAGAGAGAGAATGAAGGTACAGAGTCATACCTGTCCAAGAATGACTCTACTTGTGGCAATATCAACTATACAAACACCATAGATATGCTCTGAAATTTCATTTGGGTGATTTTCATGATGCTCGGTCAGGGCCATTAAATATGCAGCTTCAGGGTTTGCTGACAGCAACTCCCCATCTGTTAAAGTACCTTTTGTAACCACAGCACATATCTCACGCCTTACAACCTAGAAGGAAAGAATATCAAAGTTAGAAACCAATGTTCCTCTATCAACACTAGGATTGGCAAGAAAAATAACTCAAAATAAAGATATAAAACAAGATTCATTCAATACAGACTATAAGGCACAATCCAAAAAACAGAGAATAAAAACAATGATTTCTCTAGTTTGTGAGATGTAATCAGACATTCAGACCTTATCTTTCGATCCCTTCTCCTTGCGACGAAGCTCCAACTGTTCAGGTGTTTCAGTCTGCTCCACAACAAGAACTCGATAACCCTGCTCATCCAAGACAACTTAGTAAGTTCTTCCCTAGTTGCAAACTGGCTTGTTAGACATGTTAATTAGTTCTGTAGCAGAGATGGAAAAAGAAAAAAACTCATTTGTGAGGCAAACCTTCCTAGCCAGTTTCTCCAAGTTCACTGAGAAATTCTTCTCTGGAAATCCACAATGAGGTTGGTCTCCCTAAAAGAGTCATATGTAAACCAATAAGCATGCATTAGTTTGAGTGAGCAAATAGGGCATCTTGAGATTCTAAGGAAAATCCACACAACTCTAGACACCCAAGCACACCTTCATATACTGCAAGTCAAGCTCTTTCGCACCTACATGTGCATCCATCTCAAAAAGCTCATAAAATTTACCCATCTGCACCAATAATAGGAAGGAAAAACATTTCATTTGGTTGAAACTTGTAAGGAATGGACTAATGGCACCAACAAAACTTAGCCAACTCAAACCTTGAAAAACAAAACTTTGTCCATATGCTTTGACTTGAACTCCCACCATTGTTTCTGCATTCATCAAATGATCATATTAATTGCCTGTACCAATGAAAATTTGAAAATCTCACCCAACTGCTTTAGCAGTACCTGACCATCTGACAAACTCCTTAAGAAATCAGGAGGCAAATAGAGAGTTTTTGAATCATAATTTTCATCCCCTGGTCGCCTTCGCTTGGCATCCCTGCGATCTCTGTACCAATACCATATACATAGATAGCATCATAAAATTATCATACAAACCAACAAGTTAAATGACTGAAAAACAACACTAACAGCTGATAACCGCATACACATGATACAGTAGGGCATCAAAACCTCTTTTAAGAGACAAAAGAGGTTTTTAGCATGGAAAACTTGAAAATCTACACTATAATCAGCACTCACACTTTCAGGAAGCGCAACTTCTGAGCATCACGCAATGCAAATCTTTCAGAGGCCTCAGTAATCGCAACATTGTCAGTACCCTTAGATGTCTCTTTAACTGCATAGTTTTTAAAGACATGGCTTAAATTATTAATAACAAAATATATTGATATCGGCACTTCAGTTGGCTAGTGACACCATCCTCATTTAACATACAACATTAGTTTTTACCTAAAAAATTGAAAAATCCCATTTCTAACGCCCACACTCCCCACGTCCAATGACAAAAATGAAACTACAAAAACTAGGTTCAATATCTGAACGCCAAATATAATCGCAGAAAATTCAAAAACAAATTCTCTGCTTGAAATCTCCTTTTAATTGATTAACTCGGTCACTTACTCTCCAAATTAGTCGTAGGCTCCAACACTGAGAGCTTGAAAGGCCCATTACTAACTTCCACTCCGGTCTTGCTCTTTTTCGCTGGCTCTTGTTTCTCTGTTTCACTTAGTTTCCGCTTTTTAGGCTCAACTCTCTTCCCTTTAGCCTTCTCTGCTACGTCGTCGTTTTCATCCTCTAAATCCGTATCTTCTTCAGCGTCCCCAGCATCCTCCAATACAGCATTCTTCCCCCAATCTTCGTCATTGGAATCATCATCATCATCTTCTTCTCCTAGATGACTTTCTTCTTCTACTAGTTCTTCGTCGTCATCGTCGTCAATCACCATCTTCCTAACGGTGGGGATGCCGCGACGGAGGCGTTTAAGTTTCTTGGAAGAGGAATCCTGGAGCCACTCGATCTTCTCTTTAGAGAGGTCGAGGGATTCCTCCTCGTCATCTTCGTAACGAACGACGTGCTTGGAGGTGAGGGTGTCGAAGGATTTGACGGAGCCTTCGTACCAGGCTTTGTCCAATGGCCAATAAACCTTGACCCTTCGGCCAACGACCTCATGAGCGTAGAGAGAAGGCGAGGCGGAGGGTGGAGAAGCGGAAGCGCCAATTACAAGACGGGGCTTGGGCAGTTTGGGATTGAGAGGTGAGGGAGTAGCAGGTGTAGGACTATGGTTGGGGTTAGGGTTTGTTTTGGAGAGGGTGGGAGAATTGGAAGCGGATTTGGAGAAGAAGGCAGTGATTTGACTCTGTTGATTGACGAGGGGTGATCGGCCATTGATGTTGCGGCGGGAAGGGGCCATTGCTGTGTTGTAGAGTAGTGAGAGAGAAAGAGACGAAGGGTTATGTTATGGTAACAGAAAAAAGTGGTGGCGGTGGCGGGAAATGTTTCACGGGCATATGGCGGGAATTCACTACGCTCCGTTTTCTTTTTTCATTTTATTTACAACCAACGAATTCAGAGTCTCTCTCGAATGATGGTCATGCTCGTTCAGATTTTGAGCCGTGTGCTCAGTGCGCATGCTCTCCGTAAAAAAAAAATAAAAAATAAAATAAAATAGCAGTGATAACTTGAATTAGGGGTGTTGATGGAAAGAAGTGATCTGTGAATCCAACCTAATTCAATTTGATCTAATCTTGTTTGAATGAGTTGATAAAATATTTGGATTAAATCCAACATAATCCACTCAATCCAATTCGAATTATGTATAATAATAATAATAATAATAATAATAACAAAACAAAACAAAAGTATACTCTCACTCATTCAACATTTTTACCTTTTGTATATTCATTCTCACTTTAGAAAAATCCTCAAAATAGAAATCTTCTTTATGCGAGTCATACCGCCCTTCATTGTTGCATCACCGTAAGTCACTGCCTCCTTCCGATGCTGCATCACCACGATCATCCATGTGTTACTACAGCTCTTCGCATGACCCTTCGCTGTACTCTAGTATACGTTGCCCTCCGTTATTGTTTGTTACATGACAAACAACTTTTAAAACACAACAGTGCAGTAAACACTAGTAATCTTTTTATTGAATTTTATTTAGTAATTTATTTCACAATATTTAGAAAGTCAAATTAATATGGTTCATCTTGATATAGTTTATATTAGTTATTGCTATTATTTGTGATTTGACCAGGACTTCTTAAAAATAAATCTGAGATTGCCATTTTTTAAAAAAATTTCATTTTGCTAATATGGTAATATATTAATATTTATAAATTAGTTTATAATGTAATTTTGGGTTCACCTCACCGCGACTTTAAACATATTTCTTCTTTATACACTATTTATAATAAATTAATGGATCTTATCATTTGTCTTGCAGTTACTTCGACAATGGAACTTATAACTATCCAACAATGAAAGTTACATCTAGTTAACTATCAAATAAAATGCAAATTTGTTTTCAATTTATTTTGTATATGTTATTTGAATTTTGTCAACTATATTAAGTTAAGTGAACTTTGTTATTTGGGTTGATAACCATTAGGTGAATTAACGTTTAAGTTTGAAAGTGTTATTATATCTAACTTATTTTGTGTATTAATATATGATTATGTTCATTTGTGATTGAAAATGATTTTTATTCTAAAAAAATGAGCAAAATTTGAAAATTTATTCTGATTTTCAAAATTACTTTTTTTAAATATATCACTGACCGATGACCCAACCCAACCTGTTCATGATTGGGTTGGTTTTAAAAATAAAATTATGTAAACCCAATCTAACCCACTAAAAATTGATCAGTTTGGTTAATAATTTATACAAATTCAACCCAACTCAACCCACGAACACTCTTAACTTGGATTGAGCAGGAAAAGACATTTTTTAAGAGAAAAAAATATTTTAATTAAAAGAAAATTTATGATACAGTTTGATTGTATTTTTATATTGAAAATATAAATAATCTGAACTAAACATAAAATTAACATCCAATTTGGATTAAATTTAAAGAAGTAATGTCAAATTTAAACCAAACCAAACTTTTTTTTATTTTGCAACTTTATACCCCTGAGTACGAAAACAAAACAAATCCTATAATTTACAATAATTAAAAGTAAAAAAATATAAATATTAAATTAGAAAAATATAAATATATTTAAATTTAAATAAAATTACTAAATATTTTTATATTTATATCTGTACAAATCTGCAAACAAAAACGTGTTAAAGGGTGGCAGTTTGCAGATCTTAATTTTTTTCTTTTTAGTATAACACTTTTATATAATTATCCCATTCATCACAAAAACAAATAAAATGACTTATTTTACCATATTAATTAATTAAAAAATCCCTTAAATATGACGTAGTAATTACTATAAAAAAATATTTCTTTAATTAGATGCGAATTTAAATTGGATGCTAATTAGATTATAATTAAATTAGTAGATCAACGTTAAAAAAGGAAAAATGATTAATTTGGGTAGCTGGCAGTAGTTAACAAGATTGAGTTCCAAAGTATAAAAAAAAAAAAGATTGAATTTATAATATAAAAGATAAAGCTTAATCTTCATAGATTGGGGTATAAAATAATTTTTAATCATAATTCACTTTTTGAATAACTTTTAAAATAATCTTATAAAAATTTACCAAATAAACGGACGATTATAATTAATTATCAATATAAAACTTGTTATAAGGTGGATGTATATCTTTTATCTCTAAAAAATATATTTTCAAAAGGTTTTCAAATCTATTTTAGAGATTTTCTCACGATTTTATATAATTTGATGTCTAATTTTTCCTGAATTAACTTAACATAAATATTAACATGGTAGGTTAGGTCCCCTAATTAAGTATGTTAATAAGGATATAAGAAGAAAATCAGCATCAACATGTGATTTTATGAATGAATTTCCCAATGCATAGTATCTACTGTGTGCAGGCTAATCACCACACCAATGAGTCTTTACTCATCAATGGTTTTACGGCCCTCCAATTTTTCATCTTACTGGTATTGTGTCCTTTTTTTTTTTTTTTGCACTTCTTCTTTTCTTATTGAATCATGGCGCTAACATCAATTCAGTTTAGGAGAGATGAAGTTATGTAACAAAAAAATCTTTAGTTTATTTGGTTTTTATGTTTTCTTTCGTTATCACCTATGACATGTCAATAATCAAACTTCTAATAGCACGAATTTTATGAAAATGACCTCAGTAGACAGTAGCAGTATTTGGAGCAGCAATATAGTGTTTATCAGTGAATATTTAATTTTTATTATACATCCTGCTACACCAAATTACATTATTTATAGTACTTATAATTATTAAAATTTTATTTTATTTATTATTTTTTCTCTTTTCTCTTCCTTTTATTCTTTTGAAAATCTTTTGATATACACAGTAGAAAAACAAAGAACAAGAATAAAATACACAAACTTTAAGAAAACTCAGAAAGAAAATTACCTTTTCGCTATCATTTCGTGTATTTCCTGCGGAATTGATGTAAATAAAGATGGATTCTCTAGATCCATACAATGCAGGTACATCAATTTGGCAACAACAAGCTGGTTTTAAAATGATGGGTAATGAAGTTGGTGAACATGAGAATCTTAGCTTCCTTTACGTTTACGATGATTACAAAAATTATTTACGAACAAAAGGAAGGAAATGAAGAGAGGGGATGCTACTGCTATGGTTTAATATTTTTAGCAAGTGCAATTAGAAAATCCTTTTTTCTTTTATGTTATGCACTTGCATAAGAATCAACTTATAACTATTTTGGACTAGTCTTATAACTAACATATTTTGGGCTAGTCCAAGAATGATGATAGATTATAGTTGTTTTGGTGTATAACTTTTGGTAGATACATGGGTGCTATATACTACAGGTGTTAAAAGCGAATATTTGATGAGTTTTGTTAGTAAAATTTAGTTTTGAGGTAAGATTTTTTTGTGGTACAGTGTTATTCATTTTTTGGTCATTCGCCTCTGTTGCCACACAAGTTATAGTTTGTTTTACTATAACTTTGTTTTATTTACAACAAAACAATATATTTTTTATAGGGTTGGATTATGTTTTGTTTCTTCAAACTATCATGTATTTTGTGTACTCTTGATATCTTATTTGCATGTTATATATAAATATAGATTGTGTTTTGCCGACAAAAAAAAAATCTATGCATTATTAGGATAATTATATTGTGATATTTCTTTTCGCAAACTAATTCTAGTCTGCTAACATCCATTTTGTGGTAGTTATGAATAAATTATTTTATAATAGTTGTAATTGTTTTGAATTTTAAAATATACATTTTAATGTTATTTAGAGTGCTCTGTTTTATCAATATGAAATTTTAATAATTATGAATCTGTTCCTATCTACTGCTGGGGTCTACACTCATTTAAAAAGGGTTCGGTTAGTCAAACAATTTGACTAAAGGATTCTAATTTGTCCGTATCCAATTTTTTTTTTTACATTTCACATATGGTTCTCCCAATTAATTAAGTACAATAAGCAGAAGCAATTAATTATGTACTTTTTTTTTAACATACGTTATCCGTCTTAAACATTACAGGCATATGCTGCGCTGTTAGTTCTTGTCTCGTTCTGGTATGCAATGGTGATGCACATAGAGCACCATGTGAATTTGAATTCGGAAAATGTTCTCTCCCAATTCCAATCCGAAATTGAGCATTCGGCTGGACTGATACACCCTATAAATTCGTCCTCAACCATTTTTGCAAAACTTTTGAGTTCAACTCTAAATAATTCCAACATTTCATTCACTGATATCAAGACCAAGGTTATTAAATACACTGCTTGTTCTTCCCATGGAATAAATTATCAGATGGTTGCAAACTATGAGACTAAATCATTCGAACCATGTGATAATTTTTCACATGAGAAATATTACATTTGAGTTTTGCATGTAACTTTTGATCTCGTTCTTGTTTTGGAGTTTGCAGGTGGCTCCGTTATTATTTCAAGCATTTGAGATGGTTCCTCACTTGGCACAAATTTCATACATAGGAACCGAAGGTCAATTTTTCTCATACTACACTGATCATGATAAAGTTTTGGCAATGTACTCAAATTTAAGCGTATACTATATCCAGCCCGTAAATCGTGACACTGGAGAGTTATATGGGAAAGCCATAATATCTGAATTACCCTCTAATAGTACCCATGCAAATTGGTTTGTGAAAGCAGTTAATAGTTCATATGGGTGTGTCTCATTGGAAACCAAGTGGAACAATGTTCACGATCTTTTATTCATTAGTTCAGCTAGAATCAAGGGGACACAAGTGGTCTCTCTAGGTTTTCCAGTAACTAGTATAACTGATTTTTTCACTCGGGTTGGTCACCAAGGTGCAAGTTTCTCTTTGGTGACCAAAAATGGAGAAGTGCTTGTAGAAGGGATCCAAAACAATCGTTTGGCCTTTTCTAATGACATGGTTTCGTTCCAATCAGAGAATGGAAATGGTGTTCAAACCGTTTCATGCAAAGATGGAGAAGCTTCTTCTGTTTTGAATATTCAGGATGTTGAGTATCTAATTCGCTGCTCCCCTGTTGATATAATGGGAATAGAATCGGTACGTAAATTTTTCTTAATGGAAACGACAGCGTATTTTACACTATGACTTGTTTCTTACTCTGGTGTGATTCTGTTTTGTTTCAGGTGTATGTTTTGGGTGTACCACGAAATGGATTGGACCGGTTTGTTCTGAACATTAAGAAAAAAGGACTGATGCTATTCACTGCAATGATCTTCACGATAGTCACTGCCATAGTCAGTTTTCTCTCTATATATGTTCGATCACTAAGGCGAGAAATGCATTTGTGTTGGTCACTGATCAAACAAAATGAAGCCACACAACAAGCTGAGCGAAAGTGTATGAAAAAGAGCCTTGCTTTTGCTAGTGCCAGCCATGATGTTCGCGCTTCGTTGGCAGGTCTTACTGGTTTGATAGAGATGTCTTGTCATGCCCCTGCTTCTGAATTAGGGACCAACTTGAGACAAATGGATTCTTGTACCAAAGATTTACTAGGTAACAACAACATTTATTTCTCTGATGTAATTATGGTATATATCTATCTGGTGGTGTTACTAATTTATTTATTTTATGAGCGTACACTTAGGACTATTGAATTCTATACTTGATACGAGCAAAGTTGAAGCGGGAAAAATGCCTCTTGAGGAAGAGGAATTTGATCTATTTCAACTACTAGAAGATGTGATTGATTTATACCATTCTGTGGCTATGAAGAAAGGAGTAGATATTGTGTTGGACACTTGTAATGGTTCTGTACTCAAATTTTCACGCACAAAAGGTGACAGAGGGAAACTGAAACAAGTTTTGTGCAATTTACTGAGTAATGCAGTTAAATTTACTGAGGAGGGGCACATAGCAGTTCGAGCATGGGCTCAGAAGCCAAGCTTGCAGAGCTCAATGATCGCTACTCATCGATACGGGTCAAGTAGACTTTTGTCACGCTTGTTGTGTTGCAGGAAAAATGAAGCACGTGATGAAGTGGAAGACGTGAATTCAATCCAACAAGATCCAAATAGTATGGATTTTACTTTTGAAGTGGATGACACTGGCAAGGGAATTCCTAAAGAGAAGCACAAGTCTGTGTTTGAGAATTATGTCCAAGTCAAAGAAACTGCTCTTGGCCAAGGAGGAACTGGCTTGGGACTTGGTATTGTGCAGTCGCTGGTAGGTACTCCATTGTATATTTATGTCTGTACAGTTAGAGTAAGAATTTTAACACTGTTTCGTTCAATTACAAATCATCTAAAAAGTCATATCAAAGATGAATTCTGATCGATTATAAGTCCTTAAGGATGAAAAAAATAAAAGAAACTCACCTGATTTTTTTTCTCTCTCTCTCTAGGTACGTTTGATGCATGGAGATATTGAAATCATGGACAAGGATATTGGTGATAAGGGAACCTGCTTTAGGTTCAACGTACTCCTGATTTTCCATGAGACAGAGATGAATGATGACACAAGAGATGACCAAGTTGGATCAGGTAACAGAAATCAATCTCATGGACTAACCATGAGTCCCAAGTTATCAATTTGGAACCGTAGTCCTAGATCCGAGGCATCTCGAGTTGTTCTTTTGATTCACAACGAGGAGCGTCGAAGGACTACACAGAGGTTCATGGAGGGGTTAGGGATCAAAGTTAAGGTTGTGAAGGAGTGGAAACAACTTCATTACACTCTGAAGAAGATCATCAAACAAAAGGGTCTCCATCCAAATAATTCAAGCTCGCCGGGGTCTTCAGATTCTCCCTCTCCATCACTTGGAACCAACGCAGTTCAATCTTTGAGTGCACAAGATGGAACTGACTATACAAGTTCAATCTTCATGAGGACAGCTATTGAAGCTTCCTCGGGTTTCGTCCTGATTGTAATTGATGCAAATGCAGGACCCTTTTCAGAGCTTTGCAAAGTGGTATCTGAGTTCAAAAGAGGCCTTTGTTATCCTTGTAGGGTGGTTTGGTTGGAGAATCCACTTATGCCTGCTGTGAACTACATAATCCTTAACAAGGATGTTTCTAATTCAAACGACATTGTCTTAACTAAGCCACTTCATGGTCATCGTTTATTCCAAGTTACAAGGATTCTCCCCGAGTATGGGGGTGTTTGGCAATGCAATTCTAGTGGAACAAATAAAGAAAGTGGTCAAGTTTACTCAACTGATGAAGGTGCACTTCAAAAAAGTGTTGAACTACAAGAGTGTGGCAGCTCAAGTGTTACACAGCAATCCTTAGAAGGGCAATCTTATGATGATAGATATATAACAAGAAAATCTCCTGTCCACCAAGGAGAAATACAAGAATGTGAAGAGTCAAGCAATGACAAACCACCCTTGTGGAGCATGAATTTTTTGGTTGTTGAAGACATGCTTTTGTTACGTAGGATAACCAAGTCTACTCTGATTCGGTTTGGTGCTTCTGTCATAGAATGTGAGAATGGTGAACAAGCTGTTCGGATAGTTGAAGAGGGTCTAACTAGGAATTCTTCCAATCCTCCATTTGATTTCATCTTAATGGATTGCCAGGTACTAATGCTCATCAATCTTATTTCATTTAGCAAGTGGTGTTTCTTAGTTGAATCATTCTTCCTTTGGAATTTGTTAAATCATATGTGCTATGAATTTGACTAGTATTTTTGGTGATGATTAAACAGATGCCGATAATGGATGGATATGAGGCAACGAGACAGATAAGGGAGATAGAGAAGTCTCATGGTGTTCACATTCCTATCTTTGCATTAACCGCCAATACAGGGGAAGAGGCAAAAATGTCCATTGAAGCTGGAATGGATGATCACTTAATCAAACCCATCGACAGAGAGGCTTTACTTAAAGCCATAAAAGAATGTATACACAGAGTACTATATAGTGAACAATATTGTTTAATTTGAGAATATGATGATAATGAAGAAAAAAACTCGTACTATCCTTTTTTTTAATTGTTTACAGATATACAAATTTGGAATGTTAGATACTTAAATGCCTAGTCCATCGTAGCCCGCACCTTCTAAAGTGGATTCCACCTTGTTAGTGTAATACTTAAATTTTAAATATAAATTTATGTATCTTTTTGTATTTATAAACAGATATAAAAAAAACCACAACTGCCGTTGTTCAATCAACTGAGCAAGCTTATAGGCATTTAGTTTAAAGTTTTATCATATGACATCTAAAATATTAGAGATCATGTACTTGTACTGTTGTTTTCTGTTTTCATTTTTTAATTACAAAAATATAACCTTATTTTTAATGTTTCTTAATTTCAAAGATTTGTACAAGAAATTAAAACAAAAAATAGATTATTTTCAGTGTTTCTTGCAAAAATACTTAAAATCAGGAAACAAATTAAAAACAATGTAACAATTTTATAATTATAAAGACATAAAATAATAATAAGAAATAAAAGTACAAGTAAACGTCCTTAAATTCTCATTTTGCTTTGATCTTAACCCCCATCTACGTCTCTGTTGTCTTTTATGAAAACATGTTTTAATGCGAATTGCGAGTCAATTACATTCCTAAACTACCTGTGATTTGTGAACTTCTAAAGATTTATGGAAAGCATAGATACGCATGCGAGCGAGGCTTGTACCGTTCTAGAAACAACCGGACGCGTACTAATTTAAGCATATGAAATTTGAATTTGTAATTACTGTACTCAAGTAAAAAATAACACAAATCTAACTAACAATATTACAATACAAACAAACAAAACCTAAATCGAACTAGTTAAAATCATAGAGCAAAGTATGATTCCGCAAGCATGCATGTTAAGGGGGAGAGAAGTGCATCAAGCATCAATAAATCTAATGTCAAAGGTGCGAGGATGTATCTGCCATACATTTAGTGCTGCATACTCCTGCAAGCACTGATTTAACTGGGCTTCGCTGTAACCCTGTTTGAAAGCCAGAAGTTCAGTGGTCAGAATATTATTATCTAGAGAAGAAACAAAACAGGTAGTTTAATCAACAGCTTCAATGAAATAAAGTAATCTTTTAATTGTTCCATGATCGTTTACTGTTGAGTCCTTTGTGTTCAGTCAAACTTGAATCTACAATACTACATAATGGACAGTATTCAACTTTGAGCAGTCTGTACTTACCTTTCTAGATATCCAGTTCAGTGCATCGGTATAGAGGACATCCATTCGGTTACCTCTAGCAGCTTCATCTCGCAGTATGGAATAAATATCAGATATGGCATCCAGACCAGATTTTTGACGCTCTTCAGAGTACAAAGAGAATTTTGACATCTGCATTAGCCTCAGTGCTTCATCCACATCACTCTGAGCAACAGTTTCAGAAAAACGGAGTCTTGCTAGTGCCTGTTTAGAAATTTAAAATGGAATAGTATTGCTTAAACGATATACAATTATAGATAATCAAATGCTTATTACTTCACACTGTGGATTTAAAGGCAGAGCCAACCTAAGTAACTAATAACAGATCTTTGAAGGCAAAAACTATTATTAACCAACACTTAAATCAGTTTTAATTTCAAAAACTGCACTTGGGGTGATGCTGTAAGTACAACAATTATTAATGGCAAAAATAAAAGTCAATATAGCTTAAATGCCTAATTTTATTGCTCTCTTTCACGGGGAAAAGATGAAGACTTACGGCTGATATGCGGAGAATACTGAGCAATGTTCTGACAGTAGTGTAGGAATGCGGAGCATTGGACCTTGCTTCTTCTTGACGAATGTTGGAGTATGCAGTAGCAATATACTCTTCCAGTTCCTGGGGGACAATAGGAGACAATCTTCTTGCAGCTGATATGTAGGCACTAGATAAAAGCAAAACATGTCAATTTGTACTAGTGTCCTGTTTCCATTTAATAGCAAACAACATAATATTGGCACAATCTTCTATGTGAAACTAAATGAGCAGTCAGAAAAAACATTCAAACAAATGAACAACATATATAAACCATATACATATTCTCAGTGTCTAATCTTGCTCAAGGAGAATAAATTCTTCTGTACTCACCGTAGAACAGATGGTTCAAGAGGAGTGAATCCTAGAGCGGGAGACTCCTTATTTTGGTGAACATATACAACATGCCTAGCCATTTCAAGATCATTATCCATATCAGCTCGATCAAGGATTAACCACAGAAGATCAAACCTTGATAGGAGGGCATGAGGAAGATTAATGTTTTCAGCTGGAGTTCTTCTTAGATCATATCTTCCCCTTCACAATAAAATAAGGATAAAATTAGATTTTGAAAGCACAGCTGTGCATATCTATGAGATTTTGTCTGCAACCAATCAGGTGAAAAGAAATAATACCATGCTGGATTAGCAGCAGCAAGGACAGCAGTCCTTGCATTCAGCGATGTAGTGATCCCAGCCTTGGCAATGCTAACAGTCTGTTGTTCCATAACTTCATGTATAGCAGTACGATCCAATTCGTCCATCTTGTCAAATTCATCAATGGCGCAAATGCCCATATCCGCTAGCACCTGAAATCCCGAATGTTCTTTCAAAATATCCACTTATAACTGGAAACAATTAGTTAAAAGAACATAGATTGTACTAATATAGGAGTTAAAGAAATAATTTGATGCATGACTTATTTCCACCTTATTTTTGCAAGTACTGACAACACTTGTGTATTTTACCAGATTTTTCTAGTTTTCTCAGCCCAACATATATTAGCACAATATGGATAGAAGAAATTGTTGCACTTAAGAAAAGAGGCTTCCATTACCAATGCTCCACCTTCAAGAACCATCTCATTTGTCACTGGATCTTTCTGAACAGCAGCAGTTAGACCAACTCCACTACTTCCTCTGCCAGTGGTGTACACACCTCTGGGTGCTACATTGATTATGTGTTTAAGAAGCTGACTCTTGGCAACACCAGGATCACCCATCAAACATATATGTAAATCTCCTCTAATCTGCAATTAAATGAAGACTTTGATATTTAGTAGTTTAATTGTGTACATATACAGCATACACACAATAAATCAAACAGAATGAAAAATAGGATTAACCACAGAAAAAGTATGACTAATAGCATTGGAGTGAGGGAGAGGAAAAAAACACACTAATTCCATACTTGAATTTGATCACTAATATCATTGTAATTTTGCAAATGACACCATGACTTAATCCCTACTAATTCAACATGATTTTAGTGTAAAGTTCAAGCTCCAGTAAGCACATGTGGTTTTGTTTATACATAGTTCATTACCTTCATTCCATCTCTCATTGTCCGATGGGGAGCACCAACAAGAAGAAGAAGCAGTGCTTTTTTAATGTCTTCATGTCCAAAAATTTCAGGAGCAAGTGATCGTGCCAATTTATTGTAGATGTCACCATCCTCTGCTAATCGTGTAATCTGCTCTTCCTCATCTCCTATAAGTTCATATCTATAACAAAAGAAATCAGCTACGTGGCTGTTGTTCCCCCCCAAACTACTTTAATAAGATTAACTAGCAGATATGTATTCATTATGTTCAAGCAAGCCCTAATAATATCAGTACTTGGGAGTAGGTAAAAAAAATGGTGCTAGTCATTATGAATTAAGATCTGAAAACTAACTTACTCTTCATATTTTTTCTTGAAATGAGATACAGACATGGCCTCTAAGTAAGTGTCAGCAACTAAGCCCGCACGCATTGCTCGAAAACCAGTGTATGGTATAGGAAGAAAAATCCCAGATAATTCAACCACATCACCTGGAGCCACCTGACAATTTACAACAAGCATGCGTTAGTAAACAGAAAATTAGCCATTAAATTTCAGCTTCTTGATAGCATAGTTTAATGCCAATTTGCAGGAAATAACCAACCTTTCTTGTGAGTTCTCCTCTTAAATGAACAGTCATTGTTCGTGGAATATGGCCTTTGGGAACATGTTCAGCTAATTCTTGAACTTTGGCCTGCAGTTTAACCATATCACAAATCTCTCACCATCTTACAATAAAGTAAATGAGCAAATGTGTAGAGTAAAGAACAACATGAAAAAAGTGAATAAATTTATTTGGGTAAAATATGTTTTTAGTCCATGTACTCTTGCTAAAACTTAATTTTAGTCCTCAAACTTCAACTTTGATCAATTTGGTTTTGGTTCCTCTTTGGTGTTGAAGTCATTTGTGAGGAGGGACAAAAACCACTATTATTGTAATGCTCAGAATCAAATTGATCAAAGTTGAAGATTGAGGACTAAAACCAAATTTCACCAAAAGTACAGAACTAAGAACACATGTTACCAAATATATTTTGATGACTGAACTGGAGAGCAAACCTCTTGAAATCTCAAAAATTTTGATGCCCTCAATTGAAGGATAACATTTCCCTTTCTTCTATTTGTAGAACAACGCGTTGATGGACATTCAAACAAGGGCATGAAGACTCGAGCCGTTACTTCCTGTTTAGGAAGGGAAGAAAATAACAATGTCAAGGACCTACTGACATGTAAATTCCATAATAGTCTAGCCATATCCCACCAAAGAAAATATCAATCCACAACAAGAGCCCAGCGAGGTTTAATAGATAGTTAGAATCATGTTGGGCAGAGAGAAAATTCAAAAACTGTAATGGACTTTTTTTGAAATCACACCACCAAGCAAATCTCATGCAACAGTTCTTTTATAAGTTTTTTTTCTGCATAAGAAACGGGGTATAAATTGTGCAGTTCGAGCAGTCATTTCATCAATCACCTGGTAAATTTCAAATCCACAATCCTCACACGTGTATACAGCCACTTTCATCAATGGTTTAACATCTGAACAACGCGTCACAATACCAGAGATTCTTACAAGCTGACCAATGTTTGAAGCTTTCACCTCCCTAATTGTAAATGATGGTCGCCCTTTTGGAGATGCTTTAATATAAAGCTCACTGCAATACACTCACGAGGTCAGATTAAAACTACCACATAAAAGCCAAGGCATAAACACCATCCCGTGCCAGATATTTGTTTCCATCACATAATGCCATCAGGATTTCCAAACAAAACATACAGAATGCAACAATTTTCTGCAAATACAGTTACACCATCCCTAAACATTGAATGAAAAGGAAGGAGGTGGTGAATCTCACTAGTAACGCTTGATTTCAGCAGGCATCTTCTGAAGTGGATCGGAACCGTCAGTGCCTTCTGCTCCTTCATCAGATCTCTGAGTCATTAATATGTCATGGTCATCATCTGTGAAGTCCTCCGTGGACTCCGGCATGAGTTCGTCAATTGCACTGGAAAAAATCGCAATATACCTCCGAGTATTCTCAGTAACACGGCTCAAGAATTCCTCATCCAGATCTTTGTACTGAAACATCCAAAGAAGAAAATTAATAGAGTCCACGATTTTGATTACAATCGTGTAAAAGAGTAGCAAAGCTTACATTAATTAAGTCCTCAAGATCGATTTGGACTGCTCGAGTCTTGTGATTTGCAACATCTTGCTGAGAACAAGAGAATAAAGGAACTAGGTTAACAAGAGAGGCATGAGAAATAAAAGTTAAAGCAGAGTAGAGAACTCACCAGGATGCTCATGTATTTGGCTTCGCCATTGGCGTCTGCAAAGTTGGAAAGAAAATCCTTCGCCAGAGCTGAAGAAAGAGCATTGGGTTTAACCAAATCAAAACCCTAATCGGAAAGAAATTTGACCGGGGGAGGGGAGAAGAAGGAAGAAGGAAGAAGAAATGGAAAGTTTACCGTAATAACTCTAATCGGAAAAAACCGCTTACCTATGTCTGCATCGAAATTGAGGTCCTTGGTGCTCATGGTGGCGAAAACGGCTACAGAGCGAGAGAGAGACAGAGAGAGGCGGGAAAATGTGCTGAGGTATCGAGTCTGAGAATTGGGCGCGAAACTATATAAACAAGTAGGCAAATTGGCGGGAAAAAGAACAGCCTCTAGGATACTAGGTCTAGGATACGCTGCGATCGGGTACACCGTAATGTATAATGTTCCAGTATGTAAGATCGCCAGAACCGTCTATCTTGTATATTAATGTTCTACTAGATAAAATATTCGTGGTTGGCGAGATTCGACCCGGACTCTATTAAAAGCCCATGTTTTGTTTTTTCTCATGATCTGGGCAAAAAGCCCCCATTAAAAGCCCAAGCTCCTTCCGGCTTACACCCTTGTTAATTTATTTATTTTTATCTAAACCACGTGTAATTTCACCATTTAAATTATTCATAAATTCAAAATTATTCATACACTTATTTCGTAAAATACACATGCTAAAACACTAATTAAATATTAAATTTATTAGAAAAGAACGTAAAGCCTCCAGTTCTTGCTCTTGGTTCCATGAACAAGATTACATATCTTGTTCCTTATGTTTTGCGAGCTTTGCTTGTATAAGTTTGTCCAATATGGGAGGCTCCAATGGAATTGGATCAAGGCATCGCTCTACGGCGGCAACAATCACCTGTGCACAAAAAATCAAAGGTGCAGAGCAGACAGATAAAGAACAATCAAGGTAAAAATTTCATAGAAAATATTTAAAGAAGATACTATTTTCCAACCTCATCAAGCAAGAAGTCCATTGCAGCAGCCTCATCTTCAACAATTTCTTTCAATGGAGTCCTCAAGAACTGGATATCCAACTGAATTTGTTGGAATCCACTCCGGTTAAAAGTTTGGAGCCGAACAAATTCTTGTAAACTCTTAAGACACAGTTTAACAATGGTCATGACAACTGATTCCTGCAATTTGCAAGCAAAGAGATTGATATAAAGTTGTTGGGAACCAATTATTTAAATTTTGCATCACTTAGTAATATGATGATGATTATTCAAAATATACCTGTGTATTTTCTACTTTGGTGAAAATTTCAACTTTTTGCTTAAACAATTTTGCTAGGTGTGTTTCCAAGAGTTGTTGGCTCCTTCCCTTCTGAATACTATTATTATTATTATTAGAGCGACTCAACTTGTCCTCACGAAAAGAGTTGCTTCTTGACGAAGCAGTACTTGCATTACTCTCAGCCCGGCGATGCCTTCGCATATCTTGAGGCAAAATCTGCCTCACTTCATTACCTGTACTTTTGAGCTGTAACATCAAATAAGAAATAAGTATACGAGTGCAATCCTCAAACAATTCAAAGCAACTTCAAAGATGGACCAAAAACAACTAGAGCAATTGATTTGAAAGTACCCACCTCTTGAAGAAATAGATCAACACACATATGAACTTCTCTTGGCTCCTTATGCTGTGCAAAGCAAAGCAACAATTTCATATTCAAACTCTTTCAAAGATAAAAGTAGGTGTTTTTAGTTTTGAAACAAAGACATAAAACATGCATACTGACCTTAACCCAATTAGGTGTGGCAAACCTCTTTGTTAAGAGAAGTGATATTCGCCGAGTTCTCATATTTATGTACTAAAAAGGAGCAAAGGAAGAGGTATAAAGGTAACAATACTGGCCAAAGTTTTATGGATATCCATATTGAATATCCTCTTTCCTTGGAAACAAAATTACTATCTGGCAGAACATTGCTAGAACCAAGCTTCAAAATAGTGAGCAAGCTTGGATGTAACTATATGTTATTAATCAATAGATGAATGAATAAGAATGAGGAAGGGAGTGAACAAGACAAGGATAAAATAAACAGAGTTTGGCATACAAATTGCAGTTCTGTTGATATAAATTATGAAGTTGAAAGCATACCAATTGCAAGAACTTTTTACCAGCAGTCCTAAATTTTTGAGAGATCTCTCCAGGAACAAAGGACAGTCCATATTCATAACCTCTAACACTTCCGTGAGAAAAGGAAGATGCTAGTTCCTAAACATTACAAGGTAATTTTTAAGGCATGCATTACTAAGAATTGAAAGGAACTAATGAACCAAATAATTGATTCATTCTAATTAAGGAATTAAATATCAAATGTAAGTCAATCAAGTGGATCCTTGCCTCGGTTATTTTTGGAATGGCAGTATGTCCAATAAAAGAAGACAGTTGTGCCAACACTAGAACAAGGCTAGGAAAGGTTTTGTCACCTTGAGCCCCCTCTGCCAAACCATGAATTTGAGTAGTGTTTCTTCTTGAAAACAATATGAACTGAACCTCAAGTTCCCTAAAAAAGTCTTGATATCCTTGTTGAACCCAAACAATTATTAACTCTCTTAGTTGATCTACAATCTCTAAATCGTCATCTAGGATTTTGTGGATATCCTGAAATAATCAAGAGAGAAATTCAACCTAATTAATATGAAATTTGTAACAATGATGTTTTGTGTATATACATGCATAAATATTTTCTCATGAGTCTAGGTACACCAATGTGTTTACCAGCAAAACGTTCCTGCCTCCGTGGAAAACCACTTTTATGGTAGCATCTAAGGCAAATTCCAGTGAGTGCTCCTCTGCTCCATCCCATTTCAGTACTTTCAAGAGGTAATCTACCAAACAGAAGCTAACTCATAGCATGGTTATTAAAAAATCTGTCTGTTAACTATTTTTGTAGCTACCTCAAATCAGACAAATATATATATATATATATATATATATTAAACATCAAACGTTATAAAACTAGAATCCTTGACAATGTAATATTCTCTATTTTGAGCCTTTGACCCTTTACACAAATAAGATGTCATATTGGCCAGAACCAATATGTCTTCACAAAACAGTCTAAGAAGTTTTAAAAATTTCAAATTTTATGGTTAAATTAAGAATTAGAAGTTCTTTACAAAGTCATAGAACTGACCTGAGATGTCTTGCGTTAGATGAGAAAATGCACTTCTAATATACAGCTTGACAGCAACCTTGGCAGCCTGGAAATATTTACTTTTTATTGATGAATGAAAATCTTTTTTTTTGAACTGAACTTTCATTGGGATTGTATTGTGAAGATGCAAGGAGAATAACAATGCTGACTTGAAAAACAACATCTATAAGTCAAAATCAAAGTGGAGCCAATAACTTTGATAGATCACCTCAAGGGAATGAATAGAGAGAGATCCTTCCTCCAAGACTTCATTCATTTGGAGCACATCGGCCCATATAACTCCTACACCCAAGTGTAATTAAACATTTAAAGATACCAAAATCAGATCCAATTGTTTATATTGATATTTAATTTTTAAAATATTTTTTTGTGAACACAAAGTGATTTAATTAAGAGCTTGACATTATAGAAGACACTTCTTTTAATTAAAAGCATGATATAGCACAACTAATGTCTATTACACACATATATAGCTGCAAAAAATGGAGATGATGACGAGATTTTTCTTAAGAGTTACAGTCCAATACATTTCCAATACACATATATATGACTAGATTTGCATTCCAGTAAAGAACTTCAAAGTAGAGAAACCAAAACCAAAAAGATGCATACAATCGTCACCTAGAATAGAAAAAACACATTGCATACATTCATGAAAAGCAAAGACAAGACATAAAATCACGCCTGCAAGAATCATATAGGTTTGTTTGATGATTATAATAAAACTACTGTAAATTAAAAAAAAACACACAAATTTGTTCAATTAATGTAAGAAATTAAATTAACAGAATTAAGAGTGAAGTAGTAGCATAGCCACACTACTTACGAAGAACACCAAGTAGATCTTCCGCACATACTCGTGTCTTTACATATTCCTCTATGATTGTAAAGTATCTGGATAGCAATTAAAAAATTAATTTGCATAAAATAAAAAATTTATGTACTATAATAAATTTCGGCGTGTTTTGCATTGTAATATAAAGATACTAACTTGGTGATTAGGTCTTGAGCAAGTTTAACTAATTGTTTTTCTGAATCTGGAAATATTACTCGAAATGCACGAAGGGCCTTCACAGAGTCATGAATGGCTACCTATGTTAAGAAATAAGAGCAAAAACATGTTTAATTTATCAGTCGCCTAACCATGACTATCAACAAATATATATCATATATGAAGAACTAAAAGTATAGTAGCAATGAAACAACTCCCATCAAACATGTATAAGCTTTTGAGGAAAAGAACATCAAGCAAAAGGATGATATTCTAGCACTACTTACCTCATGAGCAGAGGTAAAAGTATTCTCCATTACTTCAGTTGGGATAAACTGGATGTCTGCTAGGGAAAGCTCCAACTTCTCTAGTAGTTTTGTCTTCAAACTATCCACCTACCAATAAATACAAAACCTATCATTCTATGCCCTTAACTAATAACACCAAGGATGGACCTGATGGAGAAGAAAATCAATACAGACTGGAAAATTCATCTGCTTTAAGAGCACCGCAGCCTCGGCTCTCACTTGCATTGATTCAGAATCTGAAAATACCTTTCCCTGGTTAGAGAAAAAAAATGTCAAACTATGAAGAAAAACTTCTCAAAACATAATAACCATCAATTAATTATTCTATTTAGCATATTGTTTTAGACTTTAGGTTCATTGCATTCCTTAAACTTTTGAATCATGTTTAGAAAATTGGTTTAGAAATGATGGATAGAACAAGCTAATTATATCATATGTTTGATAGCCAAATAAGAATGGATATATATATTTAGCAATGGCCTTGTATCAAGATGAAAGATGATAAAAGGCATAAAAATGTACAAGAACTATACCTGCAAGTTTTTTACTATGATAGCCATTGCTTCTTCAGATGCTCGCTTACAATCTTGGAATGATGAGTCTCCATATGCCTTATAAAGAAGGGGGAAAAGCAAAGTAATATATCTCATTTGAGGCCAAAGTTTATTACAATACATGAGAAAACGTTCCTAGTGTGTGTCGTAAATATGTATAACAGTAGAAGTAGCCAAAGGGATTCGATCATTAATAATATCAGTCAAACAAACAAACACAACCTTAAAAATTGGCATTGCACCAGTGTAGAACCTGACTGCATCTGCATAATCCTCAGACTTGATGCACTTGCCCAATCTATCAGGTAGATCATATATGAACTGCTCTTCCACAAGGATGAAAAACGGTGTAAGGCATCTAGAGTTAAATTCTTCATGCGCAAGAAAAGTATATAGTATATTTGAAAACCAGCAAAATCTTTGTCAGGCAGAAGAATAATTAATGTGCAACCAGAAAACAAGTGTCTCATTTCTTCTATACCTGAATTTTACGAAGAAGATTGCATGTCCGGTGCATTTTTTCTATATGCTCCCTATTTTCGCACAGAGAAGTGTTAACAGTGTCACTCCTTGACTGTACCGTCATTATCTACATTGAGGGAAAATGTGGATTACTCATGAACTCTTATACTACTTTGCTTCTTCTTCTTAATAAAGTTTCAGGAGTGAAAAATGAGAACGATAAATGATCGCTTACCTTCTCAAGAAGTTGCTCCATATTTTCCTCCATCCCCAAAATATTACTCTTCATCCTGTTTGACAAACAAATAATTGTCATCTTTTTTTCTCGAAAGTAAAGTGTACATTAAAAAGAGCACATATATTATATATAGCAAGGCGAAATCATAATATAGTGTAACAAATAACAAGATACAATTATTGCATGCAGCTTAGCAAATTAAAGTTAATTAATAGAAGAGGAAAGCCATAATTAAAGGATACCTACCTCTTGATGGTATCTGTAGCGCAGATAAACTTGTTATAATTCTCGTAGACGAGCATTTGCAAGTCAGTATCTAGATTCTTTATTTCAGCTACCATTTCAACGTGTCTTTGGAGTAGACCTTCCAAATTGGACTTACGCGCCTTCATGAACAATTGTTTTGAATAGTTTTAAAACTCAAAATGAAAAGAAAAGAAAGGAAGAATTAATTAACTAACGTACCAAAATATTCATGTACTCATCAGATTGGAAGGAGGGGGAATTGATGTCGTCGGGTGAGGTGTGTTTGGAGAAGGGGTTGGAAGATGCTGAATGGATTGGAGAGTAGAAACTGGCCAGTAGGTCTCTCGTTCTCCTTGCTTTGTCATCCAACGGTGTCTCGTCGTCGGTGTCCATTGTTTTTCTTTTGTGCGTTGTGAATCTTGCAGAGATTCACAAGATGAGTCTTTATTCTCTTCTGCTTTGCAAAATTAATATGACGAATGAGATGTCATCTTTATCGGAATAGTTACTTTGCATTTGCTTGCTAACGTTGTATTGTAGAGACTTTTTCAACTGTGTAATGCACGATACGTTGTTGTAACATTATTTACTTTCGTTTTTTCAACGTACAAAATTTAAGAAACTAATTATTTTGAAAAAGCTAAACACATGAAATATATATTTTTTTTAAATGATGTAACAAGCCAACTCTCATCTTTTATTTTTTACATGTCTTCTATGTATAAGGAAGAATTGCGTTAAAGAAGTTTAGTTCTCATTCTCAATTATGGTACTGTCCGTGCCTAATTTGATTCATATAAATAAATATACTTGAGAAGAGGGAAAAGAATAACAGGAAGGGGTGGGTATCTAAGTGCCAGCACCTGGAGAAAGAAATAGTTTCATCAATGTAAATGTAATAAAGAAAATATAATAATAATAATTTGAGTTTAAAAAAAATAGTCCACTTTATTTTTATAAAAACAGAACTCAATCAATGTGTTAACAGAATACGTGAATATTGAATATTATCTTGGTACATGAAGCAAAATTAAAAATAAAAAATTTATTTAGTATTACTTTCGATGTCTATTAATAAAAAAAAAAAAATCTGACATACAAACAAACATGGTATAAATTAGAAGTTGAATAAGAAAATTTAAAATAGAAATTGATAAAAGTCAATCCATATATATAATTGATTTTTTATTTATAATTATCATTAATATATATATATATATATATAGAGAGAGAGAGAGAGAGAGTGAGAACGTATTTTATAAGAGAACAAACGATAATAACCTTAGATTAAAATTAAAAATAATAAATGTATCAGATTAAACCCCCAATTTTAAGTACATCATCCTCAAATTCTATTTCTCATTCTTGCTCTCTCTTAGTTTTTTTTTTTTTTTGCATTTTTTTATAACAATACAAGCACAGAGACAAAACAATCACAATTGAATCTTCATTCAATTTCCTTTTACAATTGTAAATATGGTTATCACCGTCATCACCATTACTAACATGATCACCATAGTCGTTTTTGCCATCGCGAGGACGGCATTGGTAGTAACGACAACAACGAAGACGATGATCATAATGGTGACGATGACGATGGCCCTAACGACGGCACGAACAATGGAAGTAACCATGTTGATTGTGGTAGCGGTGGTTATAATAATGATGAAATCTCTTGAATAGGATCTCGTAGTAATGCACTTAAAATTAGGATCTTATGGTAACTCTTAAATAAGATCTCATTGTGACGGTGGTTATTATTTTGCCTAGAAAAAACACAAAAAAAAACTAACCGAAAGAGAGGGAAGGGATAAGATTTCATGCTAATACACTTAAAATTGATATTTTAATTTGATAAGTTTATTATTTATGTTTAATTTTAATTTAAGAATTATTATTATTTGTTATCATGCCATTCTTACTGGTCCCTCTCTCAAAGAGAGAGAGAGAGTCATCATGAATGAAATGAATAATCATTTAATTCAAATAAAGTTTTAAAAATAATTAAAACAATTTTGACCATTTATGCATGATTATGATCAAATCTGCCCTTACCTCTTCCTATGTATGTCTCTTGTATATATGTGCCAGCATGCGTATGTGTGTGGAGTAATGTGTGTCTGGAGCAAAGAGAAATAATTTACATTGACTAAAGTTCTATATCCACCCGTGTGTGTTTTTCCTTCATTTCGTAACATTTTCAAATCAAGTTTCCTCCTTTCAACAAGTGAAATGGCTTCAATTCAAAGTTGGGTGAAATCTGAATATGATGGAGGAGATGGAAATGAAGATGAAGAAGAGGGCATTGAACCGTGAATATGCAAGACAATCGCGGACGAGGAAGCTAAGCGGTTAGAGGATTTGACCAATGCAGTCAACATGTTGCAAAGTGCAAACAAGAAGATGATAGAGAGCATCAAGGCTAAGGAGGAAGCATATGCTCAGACAACCTCTTGAATCTTGAGAACTCAAACTGTAGAATTGACTAAATAATTGCGCTTTTTTAACTCTCGTTAAGGTTGTTGAAATGGCCAAAGGGTTATCTATTAAGAGCATTTACAAACAATTACTTATACGAGTTGTTTAGATGAATTTTGTGGACATTTGTTAGAATAGTTATTTGTTTATCTTTTTAGAATACTCTAAATATGTCTCTAGTAGTATATTCTAGAAATTTCTACTCTAGTCTAGTCTAGAAGTCTCTACTCTAGAATCTTCTTTTCTTTATACTCTTGTTTTACACATATATAAATATAAGTGTTGTTGTTACTGGTGCGGGGTGGAACTTTACACTCTAGCATTATTATCCAAAACCTCATTATCAACTTGGTATCAAAGTAGGAAAGATCCCGTTTTGTAGTCCCGTTGACCACTGTCTGCCATTGTTGACCATTGTTCGCTGCCATTGACCACCATGTTGACCATCAAAAAATTTCGCTGACACTCTCTTAACTCTATTCAGACCTTGGGTCATTCGTTCTCATTGGACAAATAGTGGGTTCTCATATTTTCCTTTCGTTGTTTGTCTATGGAACATCCGTGTCTTCGCAAACATGGCATCCACGGGTCTAGCACCTTCTGTCTCTTCAACACTCCCTATTCCTACTAAGAAGCTTAATGGAAAAAATTACCTTTCTTGGTCTACATCTGTTGAGCTTTGGTTTCTTGGCCAAGGACACCATGAGCACTTGGAAAAGGATGTTGATGATTTACTAGTAGGGAACTGTGAACAATGGAAGAAACTTGATTTTCAACTTTGTGCTCTGTTATGGCAATCAGTAGAACCAAAAATCTTAGTAAATCTAAGAGCATTCAAGACCTGTTGTTTTTTTTGGAAGAAAGTTCAGAAAATCTATGTTAATGATATTCAACGTTTGTATGATTCTACTAAAAAATTGGCCTCTCTTAAGCAAACTGATTATGATATGGTTTCATTTGTTGCTGAAGCCCAAGCTGTTATGGAAGAGTTAAAAATGTTTTTAGAAGCTGACTCTTTGGAAGAGGTAAAAAGGAAGCATGATAATCTGTATGTGGTTATGATCCTACAAGGGATGAACCCAGCCTTTAATCACATTCGTGATCAAGTTCTGACTGCTCATGATGTTCCCTCAATGGAAGATTTAGTCACTCGACTCTTTCGTGTTCCTACTCTAAAAAATAATGATAGTGCTCTTGAAGTTGCAAAATCATTTGCTATGGTATCCTCTAGAGGAAGAGAAGGTCATGGAAATCGAGGGGGAAAAGGTGGAAGAGGTGGTCGTCCTCAATGCACCTATTGCAAAAGAATGGGTCATACACAAGATATTTGTTATTCTTTACATGGATTTCCTTAGAAGACAACCAATGTATCTAAATCTGAAAAATCTGATAAGAAAATTCCTAAGGAAATTTCTGAGGAAGAATATCAAGAGTACTTACAGTTGAAGGCAAATAACAAAGTTCATACATCCTCTATACCTAGTGTCTCAATAGCTTGCATCTCTCAATCTGTGGAAAGTCAAAGTCCATAGGTAATTGATTCAAGTGTTTCTAATCACATTGTTGGTAAGGATTCTTTATTCACTTCAATATCCTCTCCAAAATTTCCTCATCTAATTACCCTAGTAAATGGTGTTAAAGTTGTTGCCAAAGGTGTTGGTCAAGTTTCTCTCTCTTCTTCTCTAAACCTAAAACATGTCCTATATATTCCTAATTATCCTTTTAATTTAATTTCTCTAAGTCAATTAACCAAGTATTTAAATTGTACAGTAACATTTGATGCTTAATCCTTTACAATATAGGAACGTGGTATGAGCCGCTTGATTGATGTAGGACATGAATCAAGAAGTCTTTATTATCTTGAAACAAATCCCTCTGTGTCCTATTTTACAGCCTACTCTCCAAAGATTTTGCATGACCGTCTAGGCCACCCAAGTTTAGCAAAATTGAGGATAATGGTTCCTAGTCTTAATAAACTACAAACATTAGATTGTGAATCATGTCAATTAGGCAAACATGTTCAGTCTTCCTTTCCTAAACAAACTGAAAAAAGATGTAACTTGGTTTTTTCTACCATTCACTCATATATTTGGGGACCAAGCTGAATAACATCTTTTAGATTTAGATATTTTGTTACCTTTATTGATGAATATTTTCAATGTACTTAGGTTTATTTAATGAAAGATCGATCAAAACTTTTGTCTATTTTCATGTCTTTTTTCAATGAGATTAAGAATCAATTTGGAAAAACCATTAAAATCCTTCGAAGTGATAACGCCAAAGAATATTTCTCTTTGGATTTTTCTTTCTTTTTATCCTCACAGGGCATTTTACATCAATCTACATGTCCTCACACACTACAACAAAATGGAATAGCTGAAAGGAAAAATAGACATTTAGTTGAGACTGCACGAACCTTATTGCTTGGTGCAAATGACCCCATTCATCATTGGGGTGATGCAATTCTCACTGCCTATTTTTTAATAAATAAGATACCCTCATCATCTCTTGAAAACAAGATTCCCTACTCAATCATTTTTCCCAATGAACCTTTATATCATATTTCTCCCAAGGTTTTTGGTTGTACTTGTTTCGTTCATGATGTCTCTCAAAGTATTGATAAACTTTCTGCAAGAGCAATTAAATGTGTGTTTCTTAGATATTTTCGTCTTCAAAAAGGGTACAAATGCTACTCTCCACCCACTAAAAGATACTACATGTCCGTTGATGTTACATTCTTTGAAGAAACTCTTTTCTTTTCTTCTTTTGTGCAAGATCTTAATTCTGTACAACAAATATTGTCCATTCCATCCTCTAGTCTAGTGGTTTCCCCTATTTTTGAGAATCCTAACCAAGAAGAAACTCAACTTCATTCTCCAACTAATAATCCACTTAAGTTTTCACCACCTCCTCTTGTCATAGAGCAAACCCTGTATTGCAAGAAGATTCTCCTGATTCATGTCCTCCCTCAATAGCCCCTACTACGGATCCTTCTCCATCCTCACCTTCTCATGATGGAAACTTAGGCCCTTCTCCATCCTTATATTCTCATAATGAAAACTTAAGTTGGCCCATTGCTCTTAGAAAAGGAATTCGTTTTACTCAAAACCCTCATCCTATATATTTGAGTTATCATCGTTTATTTCCTTCATATTTCTCTTTTGTTTCCTCCTTATCTCCCCTTACTATTCCTAGAACTATTCATGAGGCACTTGATCACCTAAGATGGCAACAAGCCATGATTGATGAAATGCAGGCTCTTGAGCATAGTAGTACATGGGAGTTAGTTCTGCTTCCTCCTGAGAAGAACACAGTTGGTTGTCAGTGGGTATATACTATCAAAGTTGGCCCTAATGAGGACATTGACCGTCTGAAGGCTCGATTAGTAGCCAAGGGCTACACTCAAATATATGGTCTTGATTATGGAGATACTTTTTTCTCTAGTAGCCAAAATCATTATTGTTCGCTTATTTCTTGCCATGGCTACTATTCGTCACTGGCCAGTGTACCAACTAAACATTAAAAATGCATTTCTTCATGGTGAGTTGGAAGAAGAAATTTACATGGAGCAACCTCCTGGGTTTGTTGCTCAAGGGGAGTCTAGTTCAGTATGTAAACTTTATCGGTCTCTTTATGGACTAAAACAGTCTCCAAAAGCTTGGTTTGGAAAATTTAGTCATGTTGTGCAAAATTTTAGGATGAAACGCAGTGAAGCCAATCACTTTGTTTTTTATCACACTTCTCTTGACAAATGTGTCTATCTGGTTGTTTATGTTGATGATATAGTCATTACAGGTAATGATGTTACTAGAATCTCTCAACTGAAACAACATTTATTCAATCACTTTCAGACAAAGGATCTTGGCCACCTGAAATACTTCCTTGGTATAAAGGTGGCTCAATCCAGGGAAGGTATTGTTATCTCACAAAGAAAGTATGCATTAGATATTCTAGCAGAGACGGGCATGACTAATTGTAGGCCCACTGATAGTCCCATGGATCCAAATAATAAGCTAATGATAGAACAAGGTGAACCATATTTAGATCCAGAAAGGTATAGAAGATTGGTTGGAAAATTTATCTACCTTACCATTACCAGGCCTGATATTTCCTTTGTAGTAGAAGTTGTCGATCAATTCATGCAAGCCTTTTATGTTGACCATTGGAATGCTGTGATTCGTATTCTTAGGTATATCAAAAAATCTCCAGGACAAGGTCTATTGTATGAGGATAAATGAGACACTCAAATCTTTGGGTATTATGATGTTGATTGGGCAGGATCACCTATAGACAGACGCTCTACTACACGATATTGTGTGTCTATTGGAGGAAATGTTATTTCTTGAAAAAGCAAGAAATAGAATAATGTCGCTCAATCTAGTGCAGAAGTTGAATACAGGGCTATGGACTCAACCGCGTGTGAATTGGTGTGGATCAAACAACTTATTCAAGAACTAAAGTTCTATGAAATACAGGTAATGAAGCTATATTGTGATAACCAAGTAGCTCTCCACATTGCTTCTAACCCAATGTTTCATGAAAGAACTAAACATATAAAGATTGATCGTCACTTTGTTAGGGAGAAAGTATTGTCGAAGGAGATTAGTACTGAATTTGTTAGCTCAAATAATCAACTTGCAGATATTTTAACTAAATCCTTAAGAGGTCCTCGAATTCAGTTTATATGTTCCAAGCTTAGAGCATATAATTTATATGTTCCAACTTGATGGGAAGTGTTAGAATAATTATTTGTTTATCTTTCTAGAATACTCTAAATATGTCTCTAGTAATATACTCTAGAAATCTCTACTCTAGTCTAGTCTAGAAGTCTCTATTCTGGAACCTTCTTTTCTTTGTACTCTTGTTTCACACATATATAAATATAAGTGTTGTTGGTGCTGGATGGAACTTTACACTCTAGCACTATTATCCAAAACCTCATTCTCAACTGCATTCAAGTTTCATATAGATTTAAATTCTCTATTCAAAAATTTACTTCAATGATAAGGTTGCTTAGAGATACTTTAAGATTCCAAGTCTTAAGTCATAGCAATTAGCAAATTAGGCACCCAAGTTTATGCATTGATCCTTCTTCTCCCTTGCTTTTGCTCTTAATTTAATTAAATGTACTATAACGTTATAAATATGGGTTTTTGGTGATAAGTTTTTAATATACATATTTGATATTGAAATAACTTTAATATAAAAATTTGTTTTTATTATATAAAATTAGATTATTCATAAATCTTGTTTGACCTATGTTTGAATAAAATATGATTTCAAGAAGAAATTGTTTATGCATCAAGCCAATTTCTAGAACTACTATTAAATAAGAAATTAATATGTATATATTGACATTTAAATAAATTTTGAAAAAAAAAACAATAAATGAAGAATTTTGACTTTTGTATTAAGACTTAATTGTTGTTGACCTTATGGTAAGAGTTACAAATATTCAATATTTCATCATAAATTTATAAAATATTACTAAATGCGATAAGAAAAAATAGATTGAATTAGAAAAATAAAAATAAAAATGCATCAAGTGAGCGTGAGAGCGTCAGAACATGAGAAAAATGAATCTCAGCAATTGAATTTAAATAAATGGTTGATTAAAATGAGTTCAAACAATCCCAACCATACATTAGGTTTATGTTAAACTGGTTAAATCAGTTTAATTAAAAAATTATTTTTTGAATCAATACGAAACTGAAGTGATTTAAACAAATGGTTTAGAACTAAACTAGTTTAAACTAGTACAAATGAGTTTTGGATCAGTTTGAACTGATCTCGAATTGTTTCTTTGACCTAATTTTAAAAAATCAGTTTAATTAACAAAATTAGTTTTAAAAAAAAAAATACAGGTTTCATTTTTCAAATTTCAAATCAGTTCATGAAAATTAATTAGTTGGATTTTGGTTTGGTCGAATCCATTTTTTGTCCATCCCTACAATACATGCATACATAATTCTACTATCAGGAACCATATTAACTCTTATTACCTCTCATATGCACTGTATATATGTGTATGTAGAGTAATAAGTGTATGGAGTAATAAATTAATTAATTCATTGATTTATATTTCTATTTTTTTCTTTCATTATGTTTTATATTTAATTAAAATCTCCTTCTCAAATGAAATGGCTTCAAATCAAACTTTGCCGGAGATTCGCAAGTGAATGAGAGGAAGGAGAACCCGTGTTAGGATACACGTTTATAATAAAAATAAAACACTTCGCTTATTAGAAAATTTTAAAAGCTAAAACAGTATTGGTTTGTACGTGAAAAATCACGTCTCCTTTTCATTCTAAGAAGATTCTCTCTAAACGTGAATCAATCAAAACGTCCTGGATGAGGTTAGGGTGTGTTTGGATAAACGTTAATAAAATTAAGTTTGAGTAAATTTGATTTTGAATTAATATGATTTATATTTTATTGTTTATAATATAAAATCAAAATTAAAATAAAATTTTGAATGTAAAAGTTATTTTCAATAATATTAACTCAAATTTAAATTTGTGATATAAATCACATTGAAAAAGAATTTTTTATTATAATGATTAAATTTAAACAACTCTAAACTAAAATTTGTTGTTTCAAGCATAAAACCAAACATTAAAGACCCATAAGCATATAGAGAATTTGACTAATGAAGTCAACAAGTTGCAGGGTACAAACAACAAGCTAGCAGAGTGCATAAAAGCAAAAGAGGAAGTATGTATACGTTGAGATTGAAGTGCCAGCGTCAATAATTTGTTTAGACGAGTTATTTAAATGAGTTTTGTAAATTTTTAAATTTTATGTAAATTTAATTTTTTTATTTAAAAATTCATTTTTATATTAAAATTATTTAATTTAATTTTATAGATTTTATAATATTTTTTTAAAAAAATATTATTTATGATAATAATTTTTAAGTAAATAAACACCTTCATATTATTTACTTCATTAAAAAAATAATCAAACAATCTTACTTAAAATTAAACAACTTATTTTACACTCCCGTTATAAATATTATAAATGCTCCAACAATATCCTCAGGACTCAGACTACGGAATTGGCCCATCGATTGTGCTTTTTGAACACTATCATTGATGGTGCTAAAGACGTCCACGAGTTATCTATTGATATTCCAGATATTAAGCCCTTGTAGATTTCTCACCCAACAAATTACCTACCATTTACTAATTAGGAATGATAATATGAACCCAGATCTTATGAACACTCACAGAAATATCCATACGCGAATAGGATAATAATTCACACATTTAGGGATGAGAATGGGACAGATATTTACCCGCAAAATCTTGCGGGATGGAAGCGAATACGGATACTATAATACCCATCCGTCCCTGAAGTCAAAATATTATATCTATTTGTCTTTTAGTTTTAATTTTATATATATGTAAAGTGTAAGTCCCGAGTATGGGTATGAACATATAGGTATCTTAGAAGGTATGGGGATAGAGATTGAAATTACTACCCACACATGTATGGGGATGATGATGGATATAGTACCCTACTCATATCTTACCCATTGTCATTGTTTCTCTCTCTTGTTATGGATAAAAATTAGTAATTTAATAAAATGGTGTAATAAATTAATATACAAATTTGATCTTGAAAAAATAATTACTCATAATTTGTCAAAGGGAGAGAGAGATTTGCTTTATTAGTATACAGAATTTGTATGAATTTAAAACAAGTAATTTTATAATAATTTAATATGAAACATAATTAAGTCATATGAAGCATTTTGTATTGTAAAAAGAAATATAGTTGATAGTTTTTTTTTTTTATATCAATAGAGTTGAAGATACTCATAAGAAGAGCCTCTCATTCAACTGCTAAATGAGAAATTGTTTGAATTTTTTTTTTTTAATGATATGAATAAATGATATTGAACTACTTATTTAATCATTATTTATATAAATAATTATTGTTTACAAATTATTATTATTATAAATAATTAATAATAATTTTTTTAAAAATATCATGATCCCGTAAAATTAAATTAAATTAAATATTCCTTTTATTAACCTATCATTATTATTGGAGTAAATTTCTTTAATAAAGAATTTAAATTGATGTAAAATTACAATATATACAAAACTAAAATAAATAATTTATTTGCACTTGTAGATATTATACAAATATTTATGATAACTCATGCATACATTTTACTCATCTAATTAAGTGAAACTCTTTTGACACTTATAATTTATAATTATTAATATAGTCTGATTGATAGTTGAAATTAATATGTTAATAATCATTTCATACTCAAATGAGAGGATTCATTAAAGCTATTAATTGAATGTCAGCGTTTTTAGGAGTTATTCTCACTATTGTCACCATGTATTATCATAATCTTATTATAAGATAAGCACAAGAAAGGGTTGAACATTTAATTTTTATAAAATGAATGTTGTTCTATTATATTTTGACTTATTATTATTTTTAAAATGTAACAAAGTGCTGACATGTTTTTAAAAAATATGCCCTTTTGTTATATTTACAAAAAACGACGTCACTTTTGTTAATAACATAATGGTAAAATATCCTTAAAAAAATTGATGAAAAAAAAACTAAATACTAAAAATAAAAGTTACAAAATACTAAAAATAGTTGACCGGTAAAATATGAAATCTTGCTTACTTTTGATTTTGTTCTAACAAGAAACAACCCTGTAAAGTGTAAAGAGAAGAGGTAAAACCGTAAAACTGTAATAAGACTATTATAAGAGGTGCACAATGTTGTCTGTCGTCATTGCATACGCCAGCAGCGACGCGGTCATTTCAGCCCTTCGCTTTGAATGAAATTTTCCCTTTTTAAGTTTTAATAATCAATCCCCTGCCAACCCTTTTTCTATAAAAGCTAACCTCAACCTCGATTATAACCTTCTTTACCATACCCTGTTCTTCTCTCACCATCATCCCTTTCCCAGCTAATTCTTTTTTCCCCTTTGTTTCTTCTTCCTTCCCTAACTTCAGAAAATTAGGTCCCTCAGAAACAGATCTGCTTCAGATCTAGGGTTTCCCTGTCCCAAATCACGAGTCGACTGTGTTTGATTTTGTGGATGAAATCATAGGGCTTTTGAAAAACACTCCAATGTTTCTCGAAATTATATGACACACACCACCCCCATGCGTCGAATTCGTATGCAGCACTCCTTCTCCGTCGTATTCCTGTACTGGTTCTACGTTTTCTCATGAACTCTCTCTCAAGTCCGTGATTAATTAGATTTCTGTAGTTAATCTCTATTAATCCAATAATTAATTAGATCTGCGTCTCCTATTTCTTTCCATTAGTTCCTTTTTTTGTTCTGTTTTTCTTCTTTCAAATCTCCTTATCGGAAATGGGGTCACCGATTCAACAACGCTCGACGACGACGACGACAAGTTCTGGATCTGAAGGAGGAGATCCGCAAATCGACGAGAGGAAGCGGAAGAGGATGCTATCGAACCGCGAATCCGCTAGGCGATCGCGGATGAGGAAGCAGAAACAGCTTGAGGATTTGACCGATGAAGCTAGCAGATTGCAAGGTGCGAACAAGAAGCTCGCGGATAACATAAAGGCGAAGGAAGAAGCATGCATTGAAACCGAAGCCGCGAACAGCATTCTGAGGGCCCAGACAATGGAACTGGCCGATCGATTGCGCTTCTTGAACTCCATCCTTGAGATTGCTGAAGAGGTCGGAGGGTTATCCGTTGAGATTCCCGAGATTCCAGATCCTCTTCTCAAGCCGTGGCAGATTCCTCATCCGATACAACCGATTATGTTTCTGCGTTGAGTTGATGATCCTTTTAGTTTAATTAATTAATTAGTGTGGTGTAGTAACTTTCTCTGTTATGTGTAATAGTGTTGTTATCTCTGTCTGTGTCAACAAAAAATCGTGTGGTCCGCATGCAATGCATTGGGTTCCTGTCCCTAAGCCTGAGATGAATGTGAGGTACAGGGTAGGTGTTGGTGGCTGGCAGTGGTGGCAGTGTCCCTTTGCGAGACTTGTAATCATTTTTAATGGTGCCTGTTTTATTTTATTTTAGTAATTAAAAGTAATCATCTTCAATGGTGCTTCTTTTATTTTTATAATTAAAAGTAATTCATCGTTATCCTAAGCATAAGCGGAAAGTCGCGTAATTTAATTTGACTGTATTTATCTTATATTATTATCTAATAAAAAATTACTAGAAAAATAATAAAACTTAGAAACAAGTGTTTTTTGGGGCAAAAATTGTTGTGTAATATTTAATAATATAATTTTTATATAAATTATAAAAATAGTAAAAGAGTGTGATATATTTTCATCTATTACAAAAGAAAAATGTATATTTTATAATAAGAAAAGATAAACTCATAAAAGTGTAGTATTTACTATTTATGATCTCTCTCTCAATGGTACGAAAAGGATATTATAGTTATGAAAAATAATTTTAATGAAAAAAGTTAAAATGGAGTAGTATAATACATTTGTACTTGTCAAGATAAAAATAAAAAAAGAATGTCTATTAACAAGAGAGGCTAGTAACCAGAAAAAAAAAAAAAAAAAAGACTAGTATAATACTTGTATTTCTTAATAAATGGTAGTGTGTATGATATTTTGGTAATAATATTGTTTTTTAAAACGGAAGTTAACACAATTTTAATAAAATTTGAAAAATAGTGATATATATATCTAAATTTGCAATGAGAGAGGGTTATAGTATATTTTAACATAAAAATAGACTGGGCAATACATATATCTCAGGAGAAAAGAGTGCATTTTTCTCTACTGATAATAAACAATTCACTAATTTAATAGCATTTTATTCATTCATAGGCTTTAAAATTATTTTTCTATCATTCAATTTTAGTATTTTACGAGAGCTAGTATTATCCAGTGAACTTATTAATGATTTCATTGATTTGTTCCAAAATTGTGTGGAGATTAATGCTGCCATTTTGAATAAATGTGTGGCTCTGTTTCGTGATATTGTTAGTTATGACTTACGATATATGTAAGTAGGGTATACAACAAGTTATAAGTTTGTGGGGAGGGGAGGGCTAGTCCTAGAGGGTCGAATTTGACCTTTTCGATATGACTAGTATTTAGGACCATATACTTTGAGCTTATATGAACAAATTAATTTATGCGCAAGTTGACAATTTTTTTTTAAAGGCTTAAAAGTAAATATACTAATAACAATTAGCTTTAGCAAAAGTACTGCCAAGACCAAGCAAAAGGAGTAGTTATGTTGCCCTTAACTTGAAAAAAAAAGTGTACATAAAATTCAAAGCCCATAAGTTTAGCTAGTAAGTATAGTTAATTAGATATAATAAGATTAACTCCAAGTCAAATCTGATCCATTCTAATCATAGTCCCATCCAGTTTTGGATAAGTTGTCTGATAATCCATGCAATGACTTGTCCGACATTTTTCCAAATGGGCAGCGTTAACCTTCACTAATTGTAAATAGCTTGTTTTTTAATTAAAAAGTAAACAATACAGATAAAAGAAAATATATAATAAAGCACGCACATAAATTATATAAATAAGTCATTTGCCAATAAAAAAAAATATAAATAAGTAAGCAGTTTGATCTAATACGAATTCTTTAGCACAAATTATCATGAATTTGAAAACTACCGGTTAAAACCATTTTTCAATTCAGATTCATTTAATGTGCAGAAAATGAACTAATTCATACGTTGTTATCATTGGTATATCAATTCATAACGAATCTTTAGACTACTTGTCATCCCCATTTCCATAAATAAAATGCTGTTAGAATTTATAAAATTTAGTTATAATTTTATATTCATTTCATCTTTAACATATTTTTTTTTAATAAAAACATTGCATATGCTATAATTTTTTTTTTTTGCATATTTAATTTCTAAACATTTTAAGAATATTAGAACAGTAGTAACATAAAATAACAGATTGTATATAAGCACTAATATTATTATAATTTTAATAAAACAGTAGGAATTAATTCATAAATGTTTTTTATGTAAGGATTGCAGTGTAATTTTTTATATATATAAAAACAAAAAACAATATAAGAACGGAACTTTTAATTTAACAATTTTAGTAATTAATATTCCTTCAGAGGTTCCAGCACAATTATTAAAAGGGACTAGTTGGAAGATGCCGTAGAGGGAAGGTGTTACTTGTATGAAATGAAGTGTCGCTTATGATGGGTTGCACGACCAAGTTTAGTTTCATTGCAAATTAATATTCTAGTGTCAATGCCAATAATTTTCAAAATTATTTCTAAGTTGGTTGGCGGGTATAGATAAGTATCAGCGGCAATGCATATCCCAAACCAATTAATTTAAAATGTTTGTCCGATAAGAAAAGGATAATAAAAAAAAATCAGAATAAATGTTGAAAATAGTACAACAATATTAGAGCATTTGTCAACCATAGTTGCTAAATAAACTGTTTATATTTAGACCTATCAGAGGTGCTGTTGCGGACTGTTTAATATTAAGCTCTAATTGTTTATATAAACAATTGTTGTTCATGAGTAGAATAAAATATTTTATTATCATTTAAGAATAATTATTTAAGGGTTACTTAACATTATATTATTAAAGCAAAGTATGTAGTATGATGTGAATCAATTAACCTGAAATATAAGAATATAAATATAAATTATGTATAAGTAGTTAAATTATTTTAAAAAAATATGATAATAGAATTTAAAGTGTTGATGCATTAATATAAGGGTTCATTTCGTTTACATTATAATTACAATCTAGATTCTACGTATGTAATGAGATTGTTGTAATCTCATGAGTTGTTTAAAATATATGTTAGGAAAAAAAATATTGTTGGAAAAACATTACAATTAAGCTTTTCCAATATAGATGCACGAAAAAAAAAACACCAAATTTTAGTTGATCATTTATTCTTGTCGTCTTTGTGCTTATTACAAGCGTTGCTTTGCTAAAAGATTATAATGTGATTTGGTCGTTACTTCATGAGAAGTTATTATATTATATTTTACTCATTTTTTTCATTGTGAATATTGTGTGTTTTTCGGGTAAACCTCACGATTCCGAAAAAAATAAAATAATTTGATTGTTGGAAATTGATAAACTTAAAACTCTTGAGAAAAAAAATTATAACGTGAACACCACAAAGTGAACATATTTTTAATCACAGTGAGTAAACAAGAATAGTTGCTACAATTAAGTATAAATCTAGTGAGCAAACAATGAAACATTTTGTACTTTAGCTTCTGTTTAGTTCTTAGGAATATTTTAGTTTTTACAACATTGATGATATATGAATTCTTATGAACAAATTATGCTGGCAAGAATCAAGTTTCCATGCTGATAAAATTTAATTATTTATTAATTAATAGTCCACATATTATCTTAATTCACATTTTAAATCAAACAATTAAATAGTAAAATAAAAAAAATTAAATAAATTAGTGAATAATTCTCCTTGAAACTAAAAAAAGAAGAAGAAAAGATCCCTTCCCAATTAAAATTCTTGCCATGATGTTCAAACTTCAAAGTCCTAATTTATTTTTGAATTAAAATTCTTATCATGAAGATCCAAGAATTATTACTTGCATGTTACGGGCTTACAGCTACGATGTTTATGCAACAAAGAAAGAAACCAAAAGAAATGACGGCGCAGCAGCTGCATAGATCTTCATGAGTTTCACGCATGCAATTGATATCTGTTTCGTCATATTGATCCAACCTCATTTAGCATGTCTCTTCACAACAGAAAAAAGCTAGAAAAAACTAGTGCATATATATAATTTGGCTTTGATTAAACATAATTAAGTTACGATGCCATGAAACTATGAGAGGCTATGGATCATGCTTCAAAGAAACATGAATAAATAGCTGTTGAGAACTGATATATGAATCATGATTCATGATGATGAAACGCAATACAGTTGTTTTTTACTTGATCATATCCATGATGCAGTACTGCTCTGAGACTCAGTCTTCGAAAGTTTTGCACTCAATAGTGTCCGGGTTGTCCTTGCAGTAGGTCTCGAGCGGGTCGGAGTCCTTTTCCTTTTGCTTGTCCCTGGCGTGGCTCGCCGCCGCGCTCAGCTCCTCCACCTCGTCCCACGCCGCCACGCACTCGCCGCTCGTCGGGTCTCCCGCGCACGCCTCCTGCGCCTGCTTTATGCTCTCCTCCACCTTCTCCGATATTTTCTCCGGTGCAGCGCGAACGGGATGGATCCTCGTAACCCGACCCAGCCTGATGATACTACCCGGACGCACCCCTTGTTGGCTCAGTGAAAGTGCATGCGCGTTTTGCGCTGAGGCTGATGCGTTGAACAAAACCCTGGCGGGGCTTGAAAGGCTCACACCACTCATAGACATAGTTGCCATTCTTTCTATCTTCTGAAGGAGTAGATTGGGTGATTATTGAAGTGGGAAGATTATAGCTGTGCTTCGGAACGATTTCTGTACGCATATTTCTTATCGGCTTTCCAACCAATTACACTCTCCCACGTCGTACTATCCGCAATATAGGATTTTTTTGCTCCAAATTATCTTTTCAATAATTTAAAATAAATACATTTTTCTTTATTGGGGAATCGAGGTTAACTTGGATTTATTTACTTCGCTAAGTAAAGTGACAATATTCTTTAAGTATGTAGGGAGAAGACTTTGTTTGAGAAAAATATTTTATTTTTATGATTTCTATAGTTTTGAAAGTTAGTTTCAAGAATTCCACATATATTAAAGTATGTATGGACTATCTTACTTTAAAAAGAAGAAAATGTTATATTATCTCACGTTCTAAATGTTTTTTTTGTCTTGAGTCTTGACATTCAAACTTTGCAATCCATATATGCCCATTTTGTTCCTTTTATCGGTTCTCGGCTAATTCTTTCATGGAAATCAATCAGTACGGGATGTTTAACATGCATGTTGTAGGAATTACTCACTCTGCTGATTATTATAAGGTAATTTAGATAAGAATTATACAGACTAAAAAAAAGTATTTAATTCAGTTAACAAAATACTAATATATAATTATATTCTTAAATTAGTAATCTTTTCAAATTCTATTTATATTATTTACTAACAAGAAACACAAATATTCATTTTTAACAAAAACATATAAGAAAAAAGAAAAAAATTAATTTTATGAGAATGTAAAATGTCTTATATTAAATTTTTTTTTTTTTTCAAATTCTATCTTATAAAAAGTAACAGAGGGAGTAATATTAATTTTTTTAACGGTGAAATTAATATTGATTATATTTGTTAAATTTTAACACCTCTATGCTCCTATATCAATTATCAAGGCAATGTTATGTTTTTAAAGAGAAGCATAGAATGCGATTTCAATAACACGTAAATCCTGAATTTTGATGATTTATTGTTATTAACAAATTTTTTGATACATATTGGCAATGGCAACTTATTACACTACTTAGCAACAGTGGCAGCGGATAAACCGAGACCCAAGTCCAAGATAGAAAAAATATCACGCAGGAATCGAATTTTTTATTTTATCAATGATGCGACTTCACAAACTCTACCATCGCTTCACTCTTCTCCCCTTTTCGCCATTATCGCTTCCTTCTAATCCCTCTCTTCTTCCTCTCGCTCCTCCGTTGCGCCTCACGCTCCGCCACCGAACTTCTGCCAACTTCGCTTCCATGTCTTCCTCGCGGTTGCGCAATTTAGCACCTCTCGCTGCTGCGCCCTCTGAAGACGCCGCTGCCTCCATTTCTTCCTCTGCCAACACCGCTACTTCCGCTGATTACGATGGTTAGCTCAGCACGCGTTTCTTCGCTACTGTTTTTACTGTTATCCAGTCATTCAGCAAAATAATGTGCTGCTTTTTTTCTTCCCTTCATCACACAGGTTTTCGATTTCGGAAGCGTCGTGTTTTGATGCTCTTGTTAATGTTTTGACGCATATTCACGCGATTGATCGATCGCTTAGAGTAAAATTTCAGCTGCATGATTTTTGTGCTAGTTCACTCAATTATCTTTCTGATACTGTGAAAATACGAAAATATGATAACGATTAACGTAATTGAATAACCGATTGTTAATTCACTATTAACTGAATTAATGAACTTATTTTGCAATAGTTAAAATTTAAAATCTTTTGCAGCCAGTGAAATATTGTATTTAATTCGATGATTCGTCACCTTCTTCTTCACTGATAGTATAGAGTTTTACATGTACAATGTTAAAGTTTGAGCTACTGATTAGTTTGGCATATACTCCTTAGTTCTTATGTATTCGAGCCTCACATAGTGTTTTCAGCTTCTGATTGAACTAGAATATGTACATAGTTATAAAATACATATTCACATCTATACTATTGTTTAGATTGCTTTACTGTTTCTAGTTGCTGACCTTTATTTTGATTGACCAATGCCAGATGAGTCAAATGTAGGAGTAAGGTATCACATTCCTCCATCTGTTATCAGTGATGTTGTTGATGCTCCACCTGTACCTGCGTTGTCATTTTCACCACTCAGGGACAAAATTATTTTTCTCAAGCGAAGAGCTTTACCTCCACTGGCAGAAATAGCAAGGCCGGAGGAAAAGTTGGCTGGTATACGTATTGATGGAAAGTGCAATACTAGGAGTCGCATGTCATTCTACACTGGTATAGGGATACATCAAATTCTTCCTGATGGTACATTAGGGCCAGAGACTGAGGTGTCTGGTTTCCCTGTTGGTGCTAAAATAAATTTTGTTTCTTGGTCTCCTGATGGTTCTCATTTTTCCTTTAGCACTCGTGTGAATGAGGAGGACAATGATAGCAGTAAACTCACAGTATGGATTGCAGATGTGAAAACAGGGAATGCTAGACGGTTGTTTCAGTCACCTAATGTACATTTGAATGCAGTTTTTGACAATTATGTCTGGGTAAACAATTCTTCGTTGTTAGTTTGCACCATTCCATCATCTCGTGGAGCTCCACCAAAGAAACCTTTGGTTCCCGGTGGCCCAAAAATTCAATCCAATGAGGAGAAAAACATTATTCAACTAAGAACATTCCAGGATTTGCTGAAGGATGAGTATGATGAAGATTTGTTTGACTACTATGCCACCTCACAGCTTGTTTTAGCTTCTTTGGATGGTACTACAAAAGAAATTGGCCCACCAGCTGTTTATACCTCTATGGATCCTTCCCCAGATCACAAGTACATTTTGATTAATTCAATTCACAGGCCGTACTCCTTCATCGTACCTTGTGGAAGATTTCCAAAGAAGGTAGAGTTATGGAGTGCAGATGGAAAATTAATCAGGGAGCTTTGTGACTTGCCCCTTGCTGAGGACATTCCAATTGCATTCAATAGTGTGCGAAAAGGGATGCGCTCCATTAATTGGAGAGCTGATAAGCATTCAACTCTTTACTGGTACTGATCTGAATTTTAAATTTATATTTTCTGCTGGGGCATGTGCATTGGGGATGTTACATATTACTATAATTTAATTAAACTTAAAAAGTTAAAAGGCATGCAATTTTTTTTAGACATTTTAAATATGCAGTTGTGTTTGTTTTCATTATTTTCTCTCAAAATATTGAAGTGCTCAAAAACTTAAACTTCCCAAGAGTGTCTTCAATGTTGAAGTTCATTGACATGCAAATAGTACTAAACATACACGTTATAAGAGCAATCAGTCAGGTCTATAGCCGAGCATCATGTATTATCCACTTGAAGAGCTCGAGCACAAACTGGATGCATGAATATATAATTATGGAATTATTTATTGTTATTGACTGGCATATCCTGGATATGTTATACACATTCAGAGAGAGGCTAAAGTACATTTATAGCTTCCCTTTCCAAAATAACATTGATGTTGGTTTTGATTCTATATATTTGAGGGTGTGTGCTCATGGATATTATGTTCAGGTATTTCAAATATAGGTTTATGTTGAACTCATGTTGTAGGTCAATGTTGGATTACATATGATTTGTTTTCTTAAACTGACTTCCAGTGTTTTCATCATATGCTATACACTTCTCTTAATTAGACGTTTCATCCTTCATTTACAGTCAAACTTAGGACTTCTTTTATTCAATATAAAATTCTGAATGTTTTTCCCTTCATTTAGATTGTTGGTTTTATAGTCCCATTTTTTATATGTGGATTTGTTTTTTGATTTCTTTACCTGTTTAAATTGCTTCATTTGAGGTTTCTAGGGTAGAAACTCAAGATGGAGGTGATGCAAAGGTGGAAATTTCTCCTCGTGACATAATTTATACACAGCCTGCGGAGCCACTAGAAGGTGAACAGCCAATGATATTACACAAGCTTGATTTCCGCTATGGGTATGGATACAATTATTATTTTACATTGTTTCTTCTCTTTATATTTATCTACATGTCTGTATTCACAATGGCATATTTGGACATTATTGGGTCCTTTTCCAAAATCAGTTGTTGCTTCTTAGTATTGCAAATATGCTTCTGAGCCATGGTTTATTGTCAAAACTGGTTTGAACGCCAAGTCTTGTCCATTTTCAAGTTGTCTATCCTAGTGCTGTACCTGCTATTGACATCTATTTACACTCTTGATCATCATGATCAACATTTGGTTTGGTTTCCATGCCACTTTCATAGTCTGGACTGATAATGAAAATCGTTCTTGCAAAGAATATGAGTTATTATTTGTTTTTATGTCTATCTCATGCCATGAGCATCTAAGTAGCAGTTGTTAAGAAAATTCTTTACCATGCTTATGGTAAATTTCTCTCTTTATTTCCCCTCAATCATATTGTGCTTACCTTCTAAAATCTTGGATGATGTTTCTGTTTTCCATATCTACAGAGGGGTTTCTTGGTGTGATGATTCTCTGGCTTTGGTATATGAATCTTGGTACAAAACACGGAAAATAAGAACATGGGTAGTCTCTCCTGGATCTGAAGATGTAGCTCCAACTATCCTATTTGATAGATCTTCGGAAGATGTGTACTCTGATCCTGGCTCTCCTATGATGCGGAGAACTCAAGCTGGGACATACATTATTGCCAGGATAAAGAAGGAAAGTGATGAAGGAAGATATATTATACTGAATGGAACTGGTGCTACACCAAAAGGAAACATCCCATTCCTTGATCTGTTTGACATGTCAGTGTCTTAAATTGCTTGTTTTGTTTCCCATATGTTCTCACAGATTCTCATTTATGATATGATGTTTGAACCAAAATGTTACAGAAATACAGGTAAAAATGTGGAAAGAATCTGGCAGAGCGATGAGGAAAAGTATTATGAGACTGTTGTTGCTCTAATGTCTGATCAGGAAGAAGGAGATCTTCATTTAGATAAGCTGAAGATACTGACTTCTAAAGAGTCAAAAACTGAAAACACCCAATATTACTTTGTTAGCTGGCCAGATAAAAAAATAGTCCAGGTTACAAATTTCCCTCATCCATACCCTCAGCTTGCATTATTGCAGAAAGAGATGATCAGGTATCAAAGAAAAGATGGGGTTCAACTTACTGCTACACTATACCTGCCACCAGGTTACAATCCATCAACAGATGGCCCTTTGCCATGCCTGGTTTGGTCTTACCCAGGAGAATTTAAGAGCAAAGATGCTGCTGGGCAAGTTCGTGGTTCTCCAAATGAATTTGCTGGGATAGGCTCCACGTCAGCCCTTCTTTGGCTGGCTAGAAGGTATTGACTGTCTTGCCAATTATGGGTGTATTTTGGCTATGTCTGATCTAGCATTATTTTACTTGGTTTCTGTTGCCCATTCAATATATATTGTGATAAATAAGCTTTACCGTTCTTTGTATACTTTAAATATTGCAGGTTTGCAATTCTATCCGGGCCTACCATTCCTATTATTGGTGAGGGTGATGAAGAGGCGAATGATAGGTAACTTGACAATGATATTGTTATAGCTGTGGGATCTTTACCATATACTTATTACTAAATTACTAAATAATTGTTCTAGAGCACCATGAATTTTATTCCCATTTTCTCTTCAAACAGTGTTTAAAATTTTTGGACTTGAAAGGCTTCGGCTTCTTTGGTTCTTTACTTCTTCAGCGTGTTTAAATTTTGCTGTGAAGTAATTACTTCTCATAACTAATAAAGCTTTAGTGTTTATCTGATATAAAACCAAATATCTACGTTCCAGGTATGTAGAACAATTAGTTGCAAGTGCAGAGGCTGCTGTGGAAGAAGTCATCCGGCGTGGGGTAAGCTTTATTTTTACTGTATGGAGAATATGAAGTTGTTAGTCCAATAGAAATATGATGACTCTATATTTTGGGTTGTCACTTTTTCACATCTAGGTGGCTGATCCGAAGAAAATAGCTGTTGGTGGACATTCCTATGGTGCATTCATGACTGCTAACCTCCTGGCACACGCACCTCATCTTTTCTGTTGTGGAGTTGCTCGTTCTGGTGCTTACAACAGGACACTCACTCCTTTTGGTTTTCAGGTATTTACTACAATGGCTTTTATTTTTTCCTTCCAGTTCCCATAAATTGTCTTTTCTTTTGTACCACCGTTCTTTCTAATTTGCTTTCACACCCTATTCTTGAATTGCATGTTGCGTTGTGAGTGTATTTTAGAATGAGGGTCTTATGTCTGTCTCCACTTCCTTCTGTAGAATGAAGACAGAACTCTTTGGGAGGCCACTAATACTTATGTAGAGATGAGTCCTTTTATGTCAGCTAATAAAATTAAGAAGCCCATCTTGCTTATTCATGGGGAAGAGGATAATAATCCAGGAACATTAACCATGCAGGTAAGAGAGGCATTCCTGCCTGATCTATTCTCATAAGCTGCCATTAATTGGCTATTGCTGTATTTTCATATTTTGGAGTCTTTCTTTAGCCAATTGCTTGCTGCTTATCCCTTGTCCTACTATGCAGTCAGACAGGTTTTTCAATGCTCTAAAGGGTCATGGTGCTCTTTGTCGGCTGGTGATTTTGCCTCATGAGAGTCATGGTTACTCTGCTAGAGAAAGCATCATGCATGTCCTTTGGGAAACAGATAGATGGCTGCATAAATACTGTGTATCAAACAGTTCTGATGCAGGAGAAGATCATGCTACTGGCACAGTCAAAGAACATGTTAGCAAAGGAACTGCAGATGCTGAAAGCAAAGGGGTTGCAACCAGCGTAGGTGGCAGCAGAGAGGTGACTGATCTTGAGTGTGAAGAATTTCATTCTCCGCCAAGGTCATCCTTGTGGTAATCATATCTTCAGCCTTAAATTTTAATTCCAAAAAAGCACCTTCAACTGAAAGTTAATTATTTCTTGATAATGGTAAATTTGCAAACAGTAAATTCCAGTATGGCTTGGATATATTCTTGCTACCTTGTGAAGGGATTTTTTTTTTTAGCAAATACCTGCTTGTTGCTATTTTATTTTAATTTAACTGGCATTACACAACCAACCAAAGAATTTAGATAACAATAGTAAAACACACGAATGATTCTTACTGCTTATTTTCTCCATATAATGCATACTTTTTACCTGATCTTTTAATGATGTAGAAGAATGATCCGATGTCTGACTACCAAGGACTAGAATAGAAGCATCCAAATGATGCATGTGGAAGACAGCAAACAAGATCCTCTTCACTGAGAGTGGAACGCATTCAAATTGACAGGTATCACTTGCTGGTGCAGTGACAAGTTGCCAAAATATCTTCATGATTTAACCGGATGGTTCATCATCTGTTGTTCGTGTTTTCAGAAGGCTCCTTAGCGGAATAAGTTATTTCACAAAGCAATCTAATATACTTGAGGAATAACCACACCACTCTTATTCTTCCTATGCTGTTTGAGCTTGTTTCTGATTTTGCTTTCGTAATCGTGGAGTTGTATTAATAAAGAGGAAAATAACTTTGCAATAAAAAGCAAAAAAAAAACAAGCTTTATAAATTTTCTACCGGCCAACAATAATATAGTCCACGACTTGGTGCAGAAACCTTATTGCCTTGAATCTTAGGAGTAAGTCAGCTCAACTACATATTAGGAGCCAATTGAATAGATAGAGAAAAAAAATGTATAAAATAGAGAGCTTTAGCACAAAACGTGACCACTTTTATTCTTCATCCGCAACAACACTGATCTCACCCTTTTCCAGCAAATCATAAAATGCCCTGGTTTTTCTCTGTTCATTCCAGTGATGCATCTTCCAGACACTGCCAGCAGCTGTACCAAGTATTATTCCGATACATATCTCCTTCACAACACTTGGTCCTTTCAAAGTAGCATGAACAATCCTAGAACCAGCCATTTGCTTCACTGTCCTACAAGTTACAAAACCCTGGCTTGTTATTATATAGTTTATATATAAAACAAGAATGCAGATGCAGGACGGTAAGGGGCAAAGAGGAAAGATACTTTAATTATTTATTGTTTCGCAGTTTTTCTCTGAAATCGTGAATAGGAAACTGAAATGGTAGAAAAACAACTATTTCTGTGTTTTGCTTTTGCTAATTATTACGAAAATTCCTTTGATGTTTAATTGTCTTTGATTCATCAAAGGAGTTCACATCAGATTGAGGCCACTGATCAAGAACATGCTGTGTAGGAAGAAAATTATAAATCTTTTGCTGGGATAAATCGTACAAACTGAAAGCTTTATCAATTTTAAGACTTCATAGCAAGAAATAAAAAAAGGAAATCATAAATTGATTTCATGACTTCTGCCTCAGCCTGTTTGATTTGTTTGCATCACTGCCAGTTTACCATCGTCAGTTTTCAAAAAATATATTGTAGATCAAAGAAATAAACGGAATGAAGAATCCAAACAGCGAGTGAGGGAAGGGAATTGATAAAAAAACAAGAATCGAAGATATGATATCATAGCGAAATTAGAGGACTCACCAGTCACCAGTGGTTGAGTTGAGGTTGAGGTGAGGATCTCTTCTTTGCAACAATTGCTCGATATTCGATGGTATTGGGGAAGAAGTGTCTAACTGCTGCGGCTCTTCCGCTGGGCCCAATCCAAATATGTTTGGGCTCAAATACTGGCCCAAGCAACAAGAATCAAGATTCCATGGCAATATGATTGATTATGAACAGGTCCACACATATTTCCAGCTTTTTCGATGCTGCAGCTAATAATAGTTCACCTCTATCATTTCTAAAGCCAGCGTATATTTACGATATATTTATTTCAAGATATCCTAGCGTTTTTCTATAAATATTACTTTTCTCTAAGAATAATTACTATTGAATATATTTTAAAATATGCGTAATTAGTGCAGCGGACGTAAAAGGTAATCAAACGAGACAACATCTATATATTAATATTCCATAATATTTTGATTATTTAACATGATTATATATTTAAATTTAAATTTGAGATTATTGATTAAATTATAATAATTTAAATTAGTTGTTCACACGCTAGGAATTGAAGAGACTCCCTTGTTAGAAATATAAAATATTTAAATTGAAATAATGAAAAATAAAATCTAAAACATAGAAAATAAATACTGTAATTAATTTGATAGTACGACCTGAACATGTTTTGTTCCGAGTGCATCGCCGAAGAGTAATGATATGATATTGGGTGCATGTGAATTACGAGTCTAATCGCTTGTACTTTATTCCCATCTTAATCTTAAAATAATTCAAAAAATGGTGGATGAGTCATGAGGGTTTAGTTAAAGAATAAAGTAACATAATTAAGAAAATGATGCATGTGGGTTTAGTTAAAGAATAAATAACATATTCCTGACACTACAATTCAATAGAGAAACTACCATGGGTGGGTTGATTTTTATAATGATGATTCGCTGAAGCTACGATTTCTTTGATTTTTAAATTTCTTTTGGATAAAGTTTTTTTTTTTTTTTTTCTGTTTTTCAATTCTTTAAAGTTTAAATAAATTAATTTCAAAATTGATTTTCTTCTCAAAATTCTACACTCAAAACAAACCATAAAAATCACATTAAATAGTATGAATTTTGTTTGTAACGTTAATTTTTTTACATTCATATTCCATGTCTATTAAATTTTTAGTTAATTTAAAAAACTATGAATGCTTAAAGTTTATATCACACGAGTTTTAACTTTTAATTTTTTGAACATTATATACCTTTCATTTTCGTTTTAAAGAAAATCACCTATAGAGTCTAGACAAATCACACTAGATAAGGACGAGGTACGACATAGCTACCCAGTCCCTACAATATAATTTTTTTTTCTTTTTTCTTTTTAGTAATGACATAAATTAAGGATTTATTTTTGCCCCATCACCATTCACAGTTCAGCACCGTGAACTGATGGACAGTACTTACCGGAAATATGAGATTTATTTTGGATCCACATTCCACCCAATTCCGCGTCTCACATCACATTGCTTCTGGTTTTAACTTCTTTCTACCTACATTAATCAATTTATTATTATTTTTTTCTCTTGCAAATTCCATTATCAAATGGTGCATGAGTCCATGAATAACTACCATTGACTTGTTTTGAAGCACAGTTCTGATCAACAATGGAGAGACAGAGAAGTTTCTCCTTCAAACCCACTAGGCTTTTGGTCTTCTCTTTCACTATCTTTTCCTCCATCCTCTTTCTTTCCACCTTCACCACCTGGCTCACCAATTACACACCTTCAATTCACCAACAGATTCATCTTTACTTCAACACTTCTACTTCTTCTGTCGGTGACGGTGACGGTGACAGTGACAGTTTGGTTCTTCCACCTTTAACTGTTCATTCCTTGACCCAAAACTTCACTTTAAGTGTTGTGAAAGTTCCAACTTTGATCGATAACCGTCTTGCTAGGACCCAGAAAAGCATCCCTGAATCCAAATCTGAACCTGTAAGACACCATCTCGGTGCCTCAAATGTTAATTTCACGTCAATGCAAGAGAATAGAACTTCACCTGAGAGGTTACCCAGCATCGTACGGGAGAAGGTAGTAGCAGGTGGTTTAGTTGGGAAAACTCAACTTCCTATTTTGAAGAAGATTGAGAAGAAGGTAGTTGCAGGGTGTGATTTAACAAAAGGGTATTGGGTTTTTGATGAAAGCTATCCCCTTTATTCCAAAGGTTCGTGTCCTTTCATAGATGAAGGTTTTGATTGTGAGGGAAATGGAAGATTGGATAGAGGCTACACTAAGTGGAGATGGCAGCCCAAAGGGTGTGACATTCCGAGGTACTCTCAATTTCAGTCATTCGGAACCTTTTTTTTTCAGCTTTATTTTTCCACTGATGCAGTATTTAGGAAGAAAATAAAAGTGTGTTTTTGGTACTGTGTTTTTTTTCTCAAAGGTTCAATGCAACAAAAATGCTGGAGTTGATACGGGGGAAAAGGCTTGTTTTTGTGGGTGATTCGATTAATAGGAACCAATGGGAATCAATGTTGTGTATGTTATTGGGTGCTATTAAAGATCCAACGAGAGTGTATGAGACCCATGGAAGGAAAATCACCAAAGAGAGGGGAAATTATAGTTTCAGGTTTCTGGTAATTCTGCGGAACCTTACTTGGATTTTGTAATGTATATATGCTAGTCCTGGAGTATTGGATTTTTCATATTTGCCTTTTCAATCTTTCAGGATTATCAATGTACAGTTGAATACTATGTGAGTCATTTCTTAGTTCATGAAAGCAAGGCAAGAGTAGGGCAGAAACGAAGACCAACCTTGCGAATTGATGCCATTGATCATGGTTCATCGAGATGGAGGGGAGCTGATATTGTGGTTTTCAACACTGCACATTGGTGGTCACATTCCAAAACACAAGCTGGGTTAGCACTTCGCTTCATATTTTGACTTTTTAGGCCTTGAAACCTTTGATGATGTGTGCATCCTTCAATGCTTGCATTTTATACTTTTAGTCTTTTTGTCTCTAAAGCAGGGCATTTCAGTGTGTGTAATTAACCTAAAGAAAGGATTGAACCCCACACGATTCCTATTCACTAAAATAGAAAGTCTTGAACTTTAAGATAGCCTACAATGTCTCATTGAAAAAGAGTGGAGGTGTTCCATTCAGGTAATGGATGGACCAGAATTCTCAGCATTCATAACCCTATAGTCGATTTTTTTTTAGCTTATACTTTATTAAACTTTTAATGTATGAAAATTATATAGTGATAGAGATTCTTGTTACATTTTGTCTTTGACTGCTGAGAATCCAATTCCAGTAATGGATTTGATGCCCAAATTCATGCATTCACCCCCACAGTCATCAAATCAAAACCGATGGATGAAGATCAAATAGCTCAGATTCTAATGCATGCATTAACTCTGATTTGCTGAGATGAAATCTGAGTCTGCGAGTCATCTGATATTTTATCTAGTGGTTTTAATTTGCTGAATGCATAAATGCTTAAAAAAATTGACTGCAGGGAGCACTGAATATTTTGGCTTCTGCTGTAACTTCCTATTTTTCATAAATGACCAATTGTAGCTTATAGTATTTGATAAGCCTTTGATTGTATAACAGGATTTATTACTATCAAGAAGGAAGTCTAGTTCATCCCAAGCTAAATGTTTCTTCAGCTTTCGGAAAAGCTTTGAAGACTTGGGCTTCATGGGTGGACAGACACATTAATCATAGGAAAACCCGCGTTTTCTTTCGAAGTTCAGCACCATCACATTTCAGGTTTGCATCTGATATCCACTCATTCTACAATAGCTCTTGTATTTTTTTTCCCAAATCTAAGATGCTCTGAGTATCTGATTAGTGAACTTGATCCTTTGCAACAACAGGGGTGGCGATTGGAATTCCGGAGGGCATTGTACAGAAGCCACTCTTCCACTTAATGAAACCTTAAGCACCACTTATCCGGAGAAGAATATAATCATAGAGGAGATAATCAAGCAAATGAGAACTCCTGTGACATTGTTGAATATAACTAGTTTGTCAGCATATAGGATCGATGCTCACCCATCAATTTATGGGAGAAAAACACGGTCCTCTAGGATTCAGGATTGTAGCCATTGGTGCCTTCCAGGGGTTCCAGATACATGGAATGAATTGTTATATTTTCATTTACAGAGTAGATGAGAGTTTAGAGCTACTTGTTCAAACTCTTGTTCCCGTCATTTTTTCTGTAACCTGTATATACTATACTACTACAGCTTGTGAAATATATTCCCTTCCTTCATCAGTTTAACTTATTTGTATGTTCTCTTTATCATAGTACGATTGCAGTTCATCTAATTCTAAAACGTTAATGAAGGAAACTTCCAAATTTTGGAGTACAATAAAATGGGTTGAACTGAATCCATGATCCACTAGAGTTATTAACACGCCCCAACTTTTGCGAATTTATATATATCACCATTAATATTTAACTTACAAGAGAATGACATGTATACATCAATTACCAATGAAGGAAAAACTCATTCTTTCATTTTGACGCTGATGTCAGCAATACTTAAACTACTCAGAGAGCAAGATTCGAGCATAAATTGTATCATCCAATCCAACACACCTTATTTGAAGGGTCATTTTTATTCACTTCAAATCCTTGTTGGCTTTTGATAAAAACTAAGTCTGAAAACTCAGCCCCTTTACATTAGAATACCCTTTACACAAGCTTCTTTTCGGGCCTTCTTTGAACGACTCAAGAACACCATCCCTTTCACCCTTCTTCTTCTTCTTCCATACAAAATCTTGCTATTCTTTACTCTCTCGTCATTGAAGCACGGTTATCTACACACTACACACCTTGACTTGGGAGTTGGTCAATCTTGTAACCTTGGCATGTAGAGGGTTGTTGTGTAGACCTTAGCTAGCTAGGCCTCATCAATGAGACCGATGTTTCTTTGTGCTGCCTTCAGAAACATTTAACTTATGTATCTTGGAAGCCTCGGGTTTTGGTGGAAGAGCCCATGCTGGTGCACATTCTTCATCATAGCCATAATCATAAAAAAGCTCTTCACCGGCTTTGATGTTTCTCTTGGCAAATATGCCAATCCGATGATCTCCTCCAACTAGCAACACCTATGAAACCAATATAGCAGTCCAATCATTATGACAATTTCATAATAGAGTTCAACATGTGGAGATCAAAAGGTAAGTTTCATATCTCTCCAAAACTAGAGTATTTTGACTGACCTTTGGGTAGCAATTGGGTTTGGATGAGTGGTTGACAAATTTTAACTTACTCCCAAAGCGAAGTGCATCAATAACCCACTATGAAAAAGCCAAATAATAGGTTGATGAGAGATGTGCATGAAAATACCTTTTAATCGTTGTTTTTAAATGTGAATATGTTATCCTTACCAAGAAAGATATAGGAAAAGATAAATTGAGGAAAGCTAACTTAAGAGAATATGTAGTACGAAACACTTGCCTGATTATTGAGGTTAAAAAGGAATGAATGGTTGTTACGATCGTATAATTTTCCACGTTTCTCTGCTTCTTCTTGAGTGATCAGTTCACCCGTGTATTCTCCCAGACAAGCATTTTTTATAATTGGTTTCTGAAATCCATAAAGAATTAGTGAGAAAAACACATTATCACATAATCTTAGAATAAGTACAAACATCACAACCTTTGTGAAGGCTCCCCATCCCGCTACGTTTGACTTTGCCAAAGAAATCTGACATATATAAGAAAAACAATGTGTTACATTTGACTTTGCCAAAGAAATCTGACATATATAAGAATAAAAAATAAGTAGTTACTAACCCTCTCTTTTTTTCCTAAAAGAAGATTCATATTTCTACATTGATTATCTTTGTGTTGAAGTGGCTCTCCCCGTGATCCATCACCGCAACTGCATAAAAAAATGTCATTTGTATGCATCTTAGTTCCATTCACATAAAGCTGTTATGGTTAATACAACTATAATGCTTTTAGTTGATATATCATTTAAGCAAATGAACATCCTCTAAATCAAGATACAACCTACATAAATTGAAAACAAACAAAAAATAAATAAATTAGATAATTGTATTTATATTTTTTTCTTCTAAAACAATATGCAAGATATACAGATATTGTATCATGATCATGTCATTGCATTAACATAAACCAAAAACATTGTTTTAGTTATGACTTTCTTGATGATGTGAAGTAAAATATAAGAAATTTACAAAAAAAGCTACATAAAATTAGGTTCAAAGACACAAATAAATAATATTGACATTACCTAACACGACAATTACAACAAGTATCTGGGTCACATTCACGTCTGGCTACAAAGCACGGGCATAGATGAGTTCTGCATTGACTCTTAATACAGTGGCATCCTTTGAAACGATTACGGCACAGTTTTGAACACCTAAAAGAAAAAAAGAAAAAAAAAACTAATTTATCAGCTAATAAAGATTTTATTAAGGCAGGGTATAAGATATATCAGAAAACACAATAGGACCACAAGCTGCAATCACAGAATGAAATATAACAGTTCCAAATCCTTTCCCTTAATAATCAAGTTATATTGATAATGCATTTTCACACCTTGCCAAACATAATTTTTTTAATAGCTTTTTGTCCATACATTTCTCTTGCAGCACTGAAATCATGTTTCTTTCCTATTTAGTTAACATACTTAAGAAAAACATATTTGACATTGTATCAAGATCACCCTGGTTGGACTTGAATTTTAAGCTAAATACTTCTATATTAAATAAAAATCCACGTACCCGCAATATTTTTCACAACGACTAGTTTCTTTACGGACACAAGGGCATTCCTTTGTGCATATTCCCTGACATCCACAAGGAATATACTGCTTATTACATTGGTCTTTGCCATAAGCAGTTCTGTACTTTTGTCGCAACAACTGTGATGTTGGTGACATTTCTTGATCCTGACAAAATAATCCAAATTCAAATGTAGTCTGACGCTTTATCTAAATTACATCATTTCAAAATTATATTCAAGTGTCAAAAGTTTAACATTTAGAATTATGTTTTTTTTTTTTTTTAAAATAATCATTAAAACAAGCACTATATAAAAATCTTAGCCACCAAAAGTCTAGGAGTACATAGGTTATACACACGCACATTGGCTTAAAAGTTCAACCTGATCCATTTTACACATCTCACCAATAATCATCCTCCTAGCAGGCAACATAGAATATAAAATTTGGAAATCCAGTAATCAATGATTATGATGATTCAAGTATTTTCAACTATTGAAGTTGATATTAAATTGCTATTTAATCAAGACATTTCATAATTCATTAATATTTTCTATTTATACTTGTTTTGTCAATAAATTACATCATAATTTATGTTATATTTACAGTGTAAAAGACTTAATTTTCCATCGTCATCAAATCACTCCCGCCACTACTCTAAGAAATAATGATCAAGACAATAAAAGAAGACAAAAAAAATAAGGAAATGGATGCTAGAAATTCTCACTGTGCATTCTGTATTAATCTTGTCATTTTTGTGTGTGATTGAACTTGGTATGGATCCTTGAGACATTGACTCTCCACCAACAAACATGTACCTATCTACTTCTAAGCAAGTCTTAAAGCCAGAAAGTATGTTGCGGGCTATAAGGCAACTGCAAAGCATGAGTAGAATCACATAAGCAAAGTCTTAAAAATGTCGCAATTGAGAAAGTTAGTTACAAATGGTTTTCAATAACATTTTTCTATAAAAAAAAAATACAAGCATTTTAAAATTTTCTCTATTACAACAACAACAAAAGGGAGTAAATAACCTAAAAATGCATTTTAACCTTAATAGAAAGCAGTAATCACTTATTACAAGAAAAAAATAACATTAGCATAGCTTAATTCTTGCACAAGAAAAAAAAAACATTGAATATACTCACAAATCATGTATAGAAAAATTAAGAATTAATTTTACAAACTCTTTCAAATTTAGTGTGTAACTCCATTTCCATAACTACTCTCAAGTCCAGGCAAAGATTAACTACAGTTGAAGCTAAACAAGCATAAAAAGCATTTAAAGGAATTATGAAGAAATGCCTTAAGGTCGTGTAAGTTGAAGCTAAATTTGATGCCACCATTTCTCAGCACAACCAAAATTTTGAAAGAAAAATAGTAATAAACTAATTACATAATGTGGTCCCCAAGTGTTTTTTTAGTGTGACAAAATCCATACCTATTTTTCCCAAACATTTCTATTCCTTTCATATACAAATCTTTCTCTAGTTGTTTCCAATCCAGGTTACTTGTCATCTCATCGGCTTGCACTTTCTCAGCTCCATTATCCTTAAAAGACTAATGATACCATAAACTGTTAATTTTTTTTTTTTATTGCATATGAATCCACATACAATAAAAATGTTTCAAATAAAATATCAGCATGGAAAAATACATTTTTTGAAATTGAAAACAAGTAAAAGTTCTATATTCTTCCCTAGCACAACATGAAAATATAAAATTACTTAAATCTCAAATAAAGAAAAAGAAGAATACCATAAGGTAACAATGGTCACTACATGGTTTTTTATCACCTTCATGTTCGGACCACACTAGCTGATTTTCATTCTGCAAAAGTAAATAATCGAATTGACTTATTGCTGGAGTTGGTAAAACATATTAAGTAGAAAATAACATGGACAACCATTCCTTACCGGATATATTAAAGGTTGAGAAGTTCCATGCACACGACAGTTAAAGATCTGCTTGAGAAAATTATAAAAAACATATAGACAAAAAATATTTAATATCATATTAGACAATTGCCAATTATACAAATGTTAAAAGGATTATGTTTTAGTATGTACCAGACACTGACGACATGAAAGTTTATCAAAACATTCTAAAGCAGCACTCAAACTTTTCTCCAAATATATTCCAATGTGAGACTCACATCCTTTACAATGACAATCTTCATTATGATGGTCTAGACTCCTCGTTTCCTTGAGTTTTTTTATAGCTTTCCTACATATTTGATGGAAAAGAAACCTCCTATAAATAAAAATGGTTGCTCAAAATATCCTTGATTTTTTTTTACAATAACTAATTAGGATTAAGAACCATCAAGCATATAATCACGTCCATAAGTTATCCTAGATTACCTGAATTTTTTTTGAATCGACCATCTTAAAAGACTTTTTAACGTTACTCACCTCCTTAGTAGACTCATATTCTCCAGGTGTGCTAGGTGCCCTGCTAATACATTGATGAGTCAGGATAGTAATTTTAGTATTCAAAAGCTTTAAACATTTGATGAATAAAGAACAAAAATGATGCTCAATGAGTTTAAATTTGGTGTTAGTTTTAAACATATTGTGTTTTATTTCCTAAGGAAAACCATTGGAAGTCTTAACAAGACTTATATTTCAACAAACAAGTATGTGAATTAAGGATTTATATTTGGCTAATAGCAAAAATTTGCTATCAAGATCTTTAATTTAGTTACAATTTCATTTTTCTTCATAAATAAAACTTCTACATGCATGTAAAACATATCCATTTACTCATAAAAAAAAAAAAAAAAACATATCCATTTCAATTTACCTCATAGTTAGGTCTTCTTTCTCTGTAAATGTAAAAGCATGTCTAGTGTCTCTGTAATTTGCCATATCTTCCTCATTGTCACTACATATCATCATTTCATCACTAGTGTTATCATAGCATATCTGTCTTTTACCAATAACAAACTGATCTTCATCCATTCTTACATTTCTGTTCAACAGGAGATATTTGAAAAATTAGAAATTACATAAACAAAAGCCTCTTTTGAATTTATCAATGATATATGATATATTTGACATGTGAAGTTTCTATTTGAAAAGAAAACACAAGAAGCTTACTTAGCGTAATTTTTTCACTTTGGTTATAATTGCATGGCATATCTATGACATTTGAAAAAAAAAAGAACATAATATTTAAGATTAAAAGCACACACACCTGGGGACATATACCCAAGATGTATATGGTGGTATTTCCTGGGCTTTTGGAATCTTCATTTTTATCATAAATTCTGAACTCATCTTATTCATGTTATCTTTTCTTACTACACCTTCAAGAAAATCATTGTGCCTACAAATTGGCTGCTTAATTCTTGAAGATAGTATATTGACATTTTTCTTATTGGGCAAAGACGTCCTCCTTGATATTATTGAGTTGACCTTTGGAAAGAAAGACTTAAGATTTTCCCAATTGATCTGAACTTGTTCCTGAGAAATCACAACTATCATTAAGGGTCGGCTAACCAATAATGTGTACAAAACAAGCCATTATCAACCTTGCATTTTGCAATTGAAGAAAATAAGCCATGATAAAACTAGCCACCAGAATACTAATAAAGTAAAAGAAAAAGTTGCAAGCATGAATATAGTCGAAAATGACGTGTATCTCCAAAATTGCCGTATGCGGTTGTCCTTGAACATTCCGTTAATTAGTTCGTCCGTATATGACCTTAAACCATTACACCAACCATTTGTGTTTTAAAAAAAAAAAACTATTGGATATGTTTCAAAGAAATGGATTGAGAAAAAAAAAAAAAACACAGAACAAAACAAAACATCTACATGAAAAAGAAATGAATAAATCAAGAGAATAAAAGTGAAGAAAGATAAACAAACTTGATGTTTGGAGGCAGAATTATTGATTGTACTTTGATTCATCATGGTTGCACACACAGTTTGATCAAAGGAGAAAGAGGCGAATTACATGAATGGAAGAATGAAGAGAGTGAACAATTGAACTAAGGAACGCAAAAGGTTTTTTATAACTGAGTTGGATTCATGAACACCTAATTCAATGTGTTGATATGAGATAATTATTATTCATTTAATTTTATCCTCACATGGAACCACTACTCACCACAGTGGTAATATTTCTTAACATTTGAAGTGAATTATTAGGTTTAAGAATTTTATACCGTGACAATTTGAAACATTTTTTTAAAACTAAATGATAAAATTGGGTTTAAAAAAAAATATTGGATATGTTTCAAAGAAATGGATTGAGAAAAAAAAAACACATAACAAAACAAAACATTTACGTGAAAAGGAAATGAATAAATCAAGAGAATAAAAGTGAAGAAAGATAAACAAACTTGATGTTTGGAGGTAGAGTTATTGATTGTATTTTGATTCACCATGGTTGCACACACAATTTAATCAAAGGAGAAAGAGGCTAATTAAGTGAATGGAAGAATGAAGAGAATGAAATGAATTAAGAAACGAAAAAAGACTTTTTATAAAAGAGTTGAATTTATGAACACCTAATTCAATGTATTGTCATGAGGAAATTATTATTCATTTAATTTTACCACTCACATGGGGACTACTACTCACCGCAACGGTAATATCTCTTAACATTTGAAGTGAATTATGATTCCGTTTAAGAATTTTATATCGTGACAATTTGAAACATTTCTTTTTAAACTAAATGATTAAATTGGGTTTAAAAAAAATAAAAAATATTGGATATGTTTCAAAGAAATGGATTGAGAAAAAAAAACACATAACAAAACAAAACATCTATATGAAAAGGAAATGAATAAATAAGAGAACAAAAATGAAGATAAACAAACTTGATGTTTGGAGGCAGAGTTATTGATTGTACTTTGATTCACTATGGCTCACACACAATTTGATCAAAGAAGAAAGAGGCAAATTAAGTGAACGGAAGAATGAAGAGAGTGAATTGAACTAAGGAAGGACAAAAGGCTTCTTATAACTGAATTGGATTCATGAACGCCTAATTCAATGTGTTGTTATAAGGGAATTATTATTCATTTTTTTTAACTAAATGATAAAATTAGGTTTAAAAAAAGCAAATTACAATAACACCCTCTTAAGATTTTTATTAATTACATGTACACTCCCTCTTTTTTTCACCCTACACAAAACCACCTTACTTTTGCATTCATATTATATTGACACAACCTCAACCCTTAACATCATTAAAAGATTGTGCTATAACTTGCACATGTAATTTTGATGTTTTTATATTCCTAAAATGTCCATTTCCTTATTTTAGTCTTTTTAAGTGATTGTTTTCTCGAATTTCCAAAAAAAAGTATTGGAGATTGTGTTTGAATTTTCATAATTCATATAGTTTAATACCATACATCAATACAAAAATCAAGAGATCTCATAAAAAAAAAAGTTTCAAAATAAAATATTACACAATTTAATATCGGATAATAATCAATATCATAAATGAATACAATAAATTAAAGAAACAAAAAATCTCTAAAAAATCAATACTAAAAATTAATAAGATGTTAAACAAAAATCAATAAAGAAAATAAAAAATCTTAAAAAGAAAAAGACTTTTCTTCTTCTAATAACGTTCCATAGGTAAAAAAAAGTAGTAAGAATGAAAACTTGATTTTTGATTAATAAATCTTTGTTGGTGGACGCTCAATAGAAATAGAAGAACATGATAGATGATGATGATGATGATATAGAGAGATCTAAAACTAAACTCAAACCTACAGCTTCAAAGCTTGAACATGTGTTCTTGTACATGGACTCATCTAATGGTGGTGTTCAAGTAACTGAGGGAAATCATTGATGAAAGATAGATTTGAATGTTGCACGATGGTTGGAGTAAAGGTTGTTGAGGTCGCGCAAGGATCATCAAGTGGTAGCATGAAATTTCAATGAATTAAGATCCGACATGACAAATCGAATCTGAGTGATGATATTTGGATCTTGATTATATAAAATTATACTGATAGACTGATTGTGAGGGACTTTATAAGTGAAAATATTCGATATAAAAAATTTGTAATCAATATTATAATTTGATTTGTTTTACTATCCAATAAAACATTTATTTCAATGTCTCAATTTCACTTAATATTTTGGGAAGTTATCAAAGTTTAGTGTATTAAAATTATAAATAAATAAAAATCTTATGTAAAAGTGTAATGGTTATGTTTGATAGTTTGTTCTGTTTGATAAAAACTTAAAAATATATAAAATATATTTTGGCCTAATAAAATATTAAAAATATAATATCACTAAAATATATTTATTTAAAATAATAAAATTTATTAATCTCATAAAAATAATAAAAATATTAATTTAAATATTAAAAATTACTTAATTAAAATAATAATTAATTTGATTGATTATACATCCAAAACATTCTCAAATATATTAGTACGGATGATGACTAATATTATTGATGAAAATGTCAATTATTACCATAATAACATTAAAATATTATTTTTTATATATGTTAAAAAATGGAAACACTTGTTTGTCGAAGCAACTGAACTTCGGAAGCAACTCAGTCCTCCAAATGCAATGAAAAAAAGCCAGGAAAACAATGCGATAAAATGCTCTGAGAGTAAATTAAAGCAATATCAATGAGTGTTTTGTATAATTACACAGGTACTCTTATTTTTCTAACCATTTTTTTAATATTTTGAAACATCATTTCTCCGTCCACCACCGTCACTCAAGAGCCACCGAACACAAAAATCACAATCAAAACCTGAACCTTCCCAGATCAATAGCAAATATAACCCTAGTCACCTCAAATCAATAGCAATCACGACACGACGCAATTACCATTCCCAGTTCATTGTCCATTTGAGAGAAGCAACACAATATTTTAATCTAAAAAGTCTAAAAGCACATTTAAATTTTATAAGGGTAACACAATCAAACATGCTACTATATGTCAAAGAAACCTCCAAGCTGAGATTGAATGCATTGGGGTCCCCTTCCATCCAACTATAAGACACTTGCCATTCTTTTCTATAGTGCAGAATTTCCCAAAAGCAAACTCTTTAGCCACCAAGTGAGCATGGTACAGAGATGACTCACTAAACCCGGTTTCCACCATTCGGTACCTTGCAAAGAACTTTCTCCAAACGTCTATCCTTACATTTCTAACTCTCCTTTCCCTTCCTTCCATGGCAACAATGTCTCTTATCCCTTCAGATAACACTGCTTCCACTGCCATTCTGCACTCAATCTCATGTCTTATGCAGCTTTCAAGGCAATCAAAATATGCTGAGTAGAAGAACAATGCTTCAATGAAGCGGTTCACAAATGAAGGTGAGTTGTGGTTTGCTTCTACTTCAAGGACTATCATTATAGCTGGTTTGATGTTTCTTATAACCCTCATCAGGTTTTCCATACAATCAGGCCTTGATACCATGGACCTTAGTATATATGGAGAGTAAACAGCCACAGCTTCATCCTCTCCAATTTCAAAATGATCTTCACTTATTTCTGCAATGTCTGTCACAAAAACTGCCTTATATGAAAAGGGTAGGTTCAAGGATTCAGCAAAACTACCTAACCTTTTGCCAGTCTCTTCTATCATGATTTTCAATGAATTGAGTCCAATGGCAGTTATCTTCAAAAGTTGCACTATGCAATCCTTGCGCTCTGCCAGTGCTTGCATCAAAGCTGTGCATTGTACTCCACTTCTTATTTCAAGATCTATAAGATGGATTTTGGTCTCAGATGCCACATGTTCAACTATAGCTTGTGTCCCAGCGAATTGCATTACTTGGTTGAAAGGAATTTCTTGATGACATTTAAGGGCAATGCTGGTGTCCATCTTCTGAATTAACTCCCTTTCTTCATTTCTCTCTGATCCATGAACTACTGTCATCCTTCCTGTTTCTTTGTATATTCTCTCTCGAAGTGCTCGAGCGAAATGAAAGATAACTCTTTGAGCAGGGCTTGCACTGGTAGATGAATTCCACTCACAATGGAGAAGTAACCTGTTTGCACGTTCAAATTGTTGGCAACCTACCCTCTCAGCTGCAGCAAGGAGAAATTGAGCAAGTTCTATGTCTCCATTTTCTTCCTCAGACAAACCACCAAGATCCAATCCGTATGGATGCATAGGGATGTAAAAACTATCATTCCAATGTGCAGAATATTGGATATACCTGTTGAGAAGCATGCCAAAACTCCAAGATCATAAGAGACATATTGAGAAATATCATATTATTGGACAAAAGATAGACGTAGTTCCTTCAGTGTTTTTGTTTGATGTTGTTGTTTTCCAATAAGAATTGAAATTTCACCTCTGTAACCTATGTTGATCTTTAATACAAACTTCTATTAGATAGATTACTAAGGTGAAGCCCCAATTCTAGCAAGAGAACAGTATAAAAACACCTAAGAATTGCAAGTTTTGTCCTATTAAAAATGTATTATTATTGATTGAAGATGAGGACGATGATGCAATTAGGCTAAATGTGCCTAATATACTAATGGATAATAATTAACAAGTAACAACTATCCTTAAATAACCATATCTAACTATCCAACTAAAACTCTAACTTCCTAGTGAATTCACCTAATATATGTAACAATACCTTGCTCCAGCCACTCTTATTATTTCTTCAGTTGACATCTTCTGGCGATCCAAAGAAGTTTCAATATTGCTTAAGGTGTTTATGTTTTGCTCGCTTAGCCTCTTGAACCTGCTTCTGTAATTTCTCAGGAGCTCTAAGGATGTTAATGATGGTGCCACCTGCTTATTGTATTCAACTGGTTCTGAACTTACCCCAGCATGTTTCATTGGTCCTGTAGTTTCCTGAAATAGTTGTGTTGGTTGCAGTTGCATATCAGGGTCAAAGTTGACCTCTTCCAACATCAAGATGTCAACTTTGGGTTTTTGTAGCTGTTTCTGATCTTGATCTTTGAACAATTTGGCTCCTTTTCCATTCTCATAAGGGAGAGGATCAATCTCTCCCAGCAATTCCATCCCAGAGAAACTCTCTTTCCCTTGGAACACATCCTCTAGTGTAGAACTATAACCCACCTGGGTTCCTTTGAAATTTAAAGCTGTGGAAGAAAAATGATCAATTTCCATATATATGTCAGATTATTTCAGATTACAACAGAAATCAAGAAAGGTTTCAGCATTAGCTAGATAAACATCGAGATGAGTAGTGTATTCATAATCATGTTTCAAGGTGGGATATGAATATTTTAACGTATAAATTTACGAGTAAAGAAAAAAAAAACTCAACATCAAGAAATTTATGAAAGTGATTGGAACATGTAACTTCGATGGCGATGTCCTCGATGTTTTCATTACAGTCGTCAGCCAGCAATTACTATAAAAGAACCGATATTTTGATCAAATAAAAACGTTGCCATGAAAACTACTACATAGTATTTAATTATCAATAATTTTTGTCGTTGTGGAAACAATGGTAAAGGTCCGAAGCAGCCACGAAGTAACATATGGAGTGTTATGTCTGAATGGTTTTCATAAAAAGTTCAGCCAAGGTTTCATTAGACGGTCCAAGAACTGATCAAGAAAAAAAAGACGGTCCAAGAAAATGAAGGAGGATTTTTTAAATAAAAGGAGAGATAGGCTTTTTTCCAAGAAAACAAGGGAGATGGAAAAAAAAAAAAAAAAAAGGGAGTCTTTTGATCAAGTTATTCATCTCCATATTATTTTTATGAGAATTCCGAGCGACTTGCCTTCGCACTTGGCTGAAGAAAAATTGTAAAAAAGAATGAATATATGCCTATTGTTAAACAAATCATTAACAAGTGGTTTGATTTATTTTCATTTTAAATTTAAATGACTAAAAATAATATTATTTTAGATAAAGTGTTTCATTCTTGCCAATTTTTGCAATTCCATTTATAAAAGGATTTTTTTTCCACTTGTTTCTATTTCTATTTTTTTGGATATTATTTTCATTTTATGCCATATTTTGAATAAAAAAATTCGTATGTCATTTGCTTTTCACTTATATGTTTGTGAATTAGTAGAAAAATTGTTATAAACTAATTTGTCTCTAGTTATTACTTACTTTGAATAGTATGCCCCGGAGTGGAAAATAGTGGTGAAAGCTTTTCAAAAAGTCCACCCATTGAATTCAGCCAACGGAACCAAATTATGGTGGACTGCTGCTTGGGGCTTGGGCATCGTTTCAACCGTTGTGCAAACATTGGGCCACATCCGCCCTCTATTTTATATGAACAAGGGCCTGTTTGTTTTAGTTAAACTATTTCTTAAAATAAATTATAACATTATATATCAGTAAATCAACTTTTGATTTAACTTAAAACAAACGGGTCTTAAGTGAAATCACTCGAGTATCATTTAAAGTTGAAGTAATTACTTGATTTTTGGGGAGAGCGGAGTCATTAGAAAATAAAAACTGCTTCGCTCCTGTATCAATCAATCAATGCTTTTATGAGAAGTATATCAGTGCTGAGTTGATTATAATTTTAAGATGGTATAAATGCAAGCATGTCTCTAAACAGAGACTTTACACCTTATCATGAATCTCACAATGTTCCACCCTTGTTCTACAGAAAAAAACAGTGAGTATCCACATGAGACCCCTCACAAGCCTTACCATGCCAATTGTGACAGTAAGATAATAAAGCCACCACCCAACAAAGTCCATCAATTGCTCTTTTTTTGCCTCAACCATAATAACCAAACTCTCGACATCCTCTCTCAGCCTCCACCACCACAAGCCACCTAAGCTCGCAGCGAGTGCCACCCTCTCCACCCACACCCATCTCTCTTTTCCGATCACAAAGGTGTCATCCACCACCGGCCTCACCACCATTCTGGCCCAAACCTGCGTCGTCTCATGCAACCCCAAGAGGAAGATCACTCTGCTCAACAAGCTTATTCTCTCAACGCCAAAACTCGACGATTCATCAGAATCGTACAGACCTGCCTCAATGCTTCCCTCAATGCCCATACCAACGCAAACTTGGAACGTGCAGAGAAGAATCCACGCAGTGCAGAGACGAGGTTGAAGAACAGTACTGCTTGATGAGTCACTACTAAAAATGATGACTTTGCCTGTTAAGCCGTGGATCAGGGAAGCCATGCTGATAATGGACACAAGAACGTAGAGAATGAGAGGGTTGATGTGAAGGGCGAGAGTTAAAACATAGGGAAAGTTCTGTGGGGAATGGTACCAAGTAAGGGTTTGGAGATAGTATTGTGCATCCGAGAATTTGGCTAGGAGAAGAAACGAGAGGGGTAAGAGGAGGGTGAGGAGAGTCAAGGTGAAAAGGTAGAAGAAGCACTTGAATATGTCTTTGGTTTTTTTCTGCAAATTACCACCCATTGCAATAGCAACCATATGAGTGTTTGCAACAAATTAATACACTCTTTAAGTTCAATATCGAGGTATCTATATACGTGACTCAACAACTAGCTGCTGGAAAAGGAATTAAAGGTGGTTGCCACGTCCGTTGTTTGTTCAGTTGACATTTTTCAGGACATAGTCTTTCAATCTTGATGTTGTTGGTATATATATATAAATATAAAAAAAATGATCATTGAGACGAATATATAAACTTCATTATTTGCGCGTTGGTTTGGTTACTGGTATATGTAGTTGTACTGTGGAATTTTGGCTCCAAATTTGACAGCCGGGTAAAAGGAAACTGCCATATGGAGATCTTTGCTTTGTCACAAGACCGATTCTCTGAAATTTTATTCATTAAATAAAATCATAATTTGTATTCGTCCTGTTACAAAATGTAGCTCTATAATTATTTCTAAATGTTTTGCGACTAGTATCCACTGTAAATATATTTCAAATTACAAATATGCATGTCTTATATGTATTTTCAAATTAGAACCGCAACGAGGTTATTCAAACCATGTGGAACTTTCAACTTTTAGAGGATCTAAACTTGAGTAACAGACATTTTGGAAGCACATTTTTCCATTATATTACTTCACGAGTAAATTAGAATAAAATATTAAATGTTATAAATATCCTGTTAGATATTGACTATTCCTTTAACTTGTCATCATTACAGTGCGTACCATGAATCTCACAAATCACGATTGATTTTTTTTCCACCGTTTTTGAGGGTTTTTTTTTCTTCTAAAAATTACAGTTTATTTAGTATAGAAATCAAGACCAAACGTGATATTGGCTATTTTGCTTGTATTTTTACTTTAGGATTGAACCTTGCCATTTCATTATAAACGTGGTTAAATTTGAAATTAAATCGACACTAAAACTCATCTCTTGAGTCGTGAAGTTTTAACTGCCAATCCAGTGGATTTTCATTTTAAAAGGTGGACAGTTGGTATAGAACAAACAAACAAAGGTGGTGAATGTGGTTTCTTTTCCTTTTCTTTCTGTGTGTTTGGGACACACGAGCTTATGGATTGGTTAATCATTTTTTGAAGCCCGACAATCTAAATTGGACACTCTTCCAAGTTGTGTTGATGCTAGGCCCTTTTCTGCTTTCTAATCCACAAAACTAACTAGGCCCACCCAATCATAATATATATTCGATTAAATTCAATTGTCATATCACCGGATCTTTGGAAATTGAGACAGAGGAGTGAGGTTCCAATCCTGGCAATCCAAGAAAACAAATATATTACTAATTAATTAAAAATTATTAGTAGTACAATTTTTAAGATAACAATTATAAAGTTAACAAATTCATCAAATCACAACTAAATAATGAAAAAATCATTTTGTAAATGAAAAAACTAAATAATATTTATTTGACAAATACTATATAAAAAAAAGAAAGGGATAAATGTCGGGTTAGTACTTCAAAAATTAACATTGAACTGTGAATAATACATTTAAACACACAATATACATAAAAGGTGTCCAAAATTCGAAAAAGCAAAAGGAGGCGCGGGAGGCAACAGGAGCTTTAGCCCACTCCTCCCCTTCCCTTATATATATATATATATATATATATATAAAATAAAAATATTAATAAAAAAAATTATTAAAAAAATAGATTTTTAAATTATTATTTATTTTTTTTATTAGTAAATAATATCTTAATTTTATACATATATTTAATAATAAATAATTTATTTAATTATATATTTATTTTGTTTTGTTTTAATTTTTACAAATTTTACTTTTAACAAATTAATTTGATATTTTTATCTTTAATTTTTTAAAATCTTACAAATTTTACCCTATCATTTTATTCTTACATCATATATATTTTACTCCCTAATTTAAAAAAAAAATTGACAAATTTTGTACCTATTTTTCTATATAATTTTTTATAAGTTTTATATTAATTTTTTTAAAAACAAATTTTATCCTTAATTAATTTTTGTAAAAAAAAAAAATCTTACTGAAAGAAGAAGGTCAATTTATTTTTTCTCATACTATAGCATTTTCATTCCATTTTAGTGAAGCCAACGCAAGACTGGTGTACCCATTTTGATCAACATTCAATTTTTCCTCGGTGCATATTTTAAGTGAACTTATGTTGAAGAAGTAATTACTTTCTTTTTTGTTAATGTGAGAAACCTAAAAAGGAACATTTCTTAAACTAAAATGTGAGTGTATAGTGTTTGGAGTTTGGACTACTAGTGTAGCCACCGAACATGGTATTAGTATGTGACTGAACGAAAGCTCCCAATCACATATTTCCTCACAAATGGGATTTTCATTTTTGGTTTCACATAGGATATGTATGCCACGTGGCAGTTAAGGATTCTCTGTAGTGCCGAGCATGGGCAACCCTTGGTGCAGCCAATTCTGAAAAATAAAAATATCTCTTAAAATTAATTTAAGGCTGCTTATTAATATATTGCTGAGGTGGGGTTGCTGGGAGGGTGGTGTTAGTGATATGTGCATACTTGCTCATAACTTTATATTAAATGAGTGAAAAGAAAGCGAGAAAGCAACTTGCAGGCTTTGCCATTATCTCTTTCTCTTCCCTTGTCCTTCTTCCTACTACACTATATACTATACTATATTTTCTCTCTCTAATCAATCATACTTCCTAGATCTTCATACACTTACCCTCTCAAAAACCTTCATTTCTCAGATCAAGGCTTGCACCAAGATATTAAAATATTGCTATGGACAATAATATTACTAGTAGTGCCTCCCCCCAACTTGAGTCAGAGGCATCTTCAGAGCTCAAATCAGAAACTCAAACATCAAAGAAAAGGTGTGTTAAATCTTAAATGCTTGGTTAACAAAATGAAAATATACAGGCTACTTTTTTTTTCGTTACTAGTTTTGGTAAAGTGGATGGTGCTTGGAAGTTTTATTATATATATGCTGTCATGTGACAGGAAAATGGTCGAGAAAACAGTTGTGGCAGTGAAGATAGGAGAGAATGTTGGAAAGCTGAAGAACGAAGGACTACCTTCGGATTTTTGGTCTTGGAGGAAATATGGACAAAAACCAATCAAAGGGTCTCCATATCCAAGGTCTACATTCTTTCTACCATAAGATAATAATAATAATGGTCTGTTCTTGTTCTTGATCCATATCCATATATATGGACCCATAGTCCCATATTCACAGTCTTTGCCTGTTCTTCCTCGTGATTCCAAACCCACCTAAAAATTATAATTCATAAAAAATTGATCAGTCCCATATTCACAGCCTTTTAGCTTTTGTTTGTTATTACATTTCATTGCATTATAGTCAAATTGAATCACTTGGTCAGTATATCCACCTAACTAGATTCACACTCAGAAAACACAAGCTAATCCACCATTGACCACATGGATTAACTAGTCTTTAATATTTGAGCAGGATTGCCCCGCAAATCCTAATTAAAATGCTAACTTCATTTATTATATATTAGATTTTCGCAAGATCTGTAATCAAGTTTGGTTTTGGTACAATTTTATTCAGGGGGTATTACAAGTGCAGCACATCAAAAGGTTGTTCAGCCAAAAAGCAAGTAGAGAGATGCAGAACAGATGCTTCAATGCTCATAATCACATACACATCTACACATAACCATCCATGCCCCACTACTAATATCACCACAACAACAAAAGAATCTGAATCCGAAACCACCACCCAGGATCTCTCAGCAGCTACCTCAAAGGAGGAAGAACAAGAGCAAAGGGATAATAAGCCCAGTGATGAAGTTACAAATGAAGAAAAATTTCATTACTTGCAATCTCCAATACGTTGCTCACAAGACCAAGAAGAAGAACAAGAAGATCCTTTCAAACTAAACACGGAGAAAAGCCATGAAGATGACAGAATGGATCTTCTCTTAGAGGAAGACGAGCCCTTTTGTTATGGAGCACAACTCAAGAACTTGTCTGCTTCCAAAAATGAAGAACTTGACTTTTTCGATGAGCTTGAGGAGTTACCCATGTCTTCATCTTTCTTGCACTTTACGAGGAGCATTTTTTCCGATGAAAGGATTCCCGTTGCCCCTTCTTGATTCATTCAACTGTTGTTTCGGTGTGCTTGCTTAATTTGCTATAGCTAGTGTTAGTGTATGTATGACACTATTATTAATTGTTTAATTTCATCCATGTTATATATCCATTTCAGCTAGTATTTCATTTCGGATATTTTTTCTTTTGTATCATTTTATTTAATTATAATATCCTACACTGTTATTGAATTTGAAGAGCAGTTCATAACTAAGCATAGTTCATCATTTTACCATGACCAGGGTTAGTGTGTAGACAAAATCATCACCTCGTGTAGTTAAAGAATGATGACTTGCCTCACAATCAATGGTATATAGTTATGGAAATTCCTGCATTCAATTTTTCTATATTAAGTATTAAGTGCAAGCATTAACTAGGTAGAATATAACAAATTTTGATGTAATAAATAATATTTGTGATTTTTATGTCTAATAACGTTCCTTTCTTTTTATATCTAAAATATTTTTTGCAGAAAATGTTTATTGGTTATTTTATTAAAATTAATTTAGACGGTGGAGATCAGATATCTTGTGCAAAGGATCATAATCTACGCACGTGGTGATGAAAAAGATTGAGGAGTGAGGGGGTTATTGTCATTTACTTCAATTAAAAGAAGGCACGAGGTTCTCGAGTTAGTGCTCGTGTGTCTAAGGAAAGGAGCACTCAGCAGAACGAGGCCTTTTTTCTTTCCTGGGTGCCCCATTTGATGGAAGAGAAAGTGTTATTTTCTTTCGGCAGTAATTGTGACATTGCTTTCTTTTATTTTTTATTTTGCTATCATGAATCTTGAGTGGTTGGGTTTGTGGAACAGTTGCCACCCCCATTTTCATTTTGGCAGTACTAACATCGATGGAAAAATATGCTTCCAAAAGTACTTAAGTTTAGATCCTCTAAAAGTTGAAAGTTCCATTACACAAGATGCCAAAACCCCACATGGTTTTAATAAGCTCGTTGCTGTTCTGCTTGTAACTGTATGCTTGAGGATATAGATTTTTACACTGAGCATATTCTAATCAAATTCATAATTTATAATAGTAATCTTGTTTTATATTGATTAAATAATAATTCTTTTTATCCTTCCCTATAAGCAAATCGTTTCATGATTTACCTTTCTTGTATGATTAATTGTTTGTTGCACCGGACATTAAAGATTATTATTTTTAATTGTTAACGACTACATCAAATATAATGTAGTATATCCATTCTAGTTTTACTGTATACGTACGTAACTAATCTAACCTAATCGTTTTCTCAGATTTTATTATTCTATCCTGTAACTTTAAATTTTAATATCCGATTACATGAACACGCACAGAAAACGTCACGGTTGCCTCGTATCCTTTCCATTATTAATACGAGGGAATCCAATTGCAGAGACCTTATCCAGTAGCCATGCGAATCCAAATCTCAAAGCACACGTGCACGAATCCAAATGCCAAACGACACGTGCACGGCTCCATCTACCTATGGATTCATTGGATACACATACGAAATTATTAGTTGTTAATGTTATCCTCAATTTATCCAGTAGGAGCCACCAATACAGTAAAGAGAAAAATTAATATCATACAGTTTCTAAAACATTTCAATTAAAAGTGAAATTCATTAAATAAAAAATAAGACTCGCAATTTTATAGTAAATATCTAACACATTTCAATTAATAATAAAAGAATGTATTAAAAAGTCTGTGCTAGCATTTCTCAAAAACAAAATCCAATTACATGATAAAATCCAATTTCATTCACCTCAACAGTTCAAATACTATGGCTGGAGAGCTTTGAGAGGATACATGATGACACCGTCTGAGTCCATATTCTTTGGCTTCTTTCGCACTCATGACAAAATCACGGTCTGTATCCTGGTTGATCTTTTCTAAACTTTGGCCACTGATAGGATAGATACCCATTCAGGTTTGCCTTATGATGCAGCATTTTATTTGCATGAGGATCATGATTCATGACTGATAATTAGCTACATCTACTACGAATTAGTTGGCTTACAAAGTAATATAAAACTAGCAAATCCATCAGATCCTCCTTTGGCAAAGTCACTGCTTAATTGTAAGAAGCTCGGAACAAATTGGAATTCAATCTAACCAAAATCCTACTGAAACCAAAACATTATATTGGTAAGAAACTGAAAAGAAAAACTATATAAGGATTTTTAGGGTTTCTTCTACTGATATAAAATTTCCCTATACAAAACTAATTTGGTACTGGATTTGATTACTTCATCAGATCATATGATTGGATTGCATAAACTATACTTTTCATAAGCTGATTAGGTTTATTTGATTGGTGAAAATGCAAAAACTGCATCAAACTGTAATTGAACAGACCCAAGTTTTTCATTTTTCAATTCTGAGAGACTTTCTCAAAGTAAGATATAATCAATATTAAGATGTAACCAGCAACTTAATCCATAACTCAGCATTTTAGCCTCTCACACTAGAACCATGGGAACAAACCTCAAAGTGTAGTAACTTGTAATTTAACCTGAGCTGTAACATGGAGAATAATTATGTCAGAGACAAGTCATTTCTGGTTGAAAACTGCAGATGTTAACTAAAATACCCAACAAGAATTTTCTCTCTATGTTAGAGGACCAATTTGATCCATTTGCTACATAAACAAAATGCAGTTCTATTCTTGGAATTTCATCAAGTGCAATTAAAAAAGAATTTGGGTCTTTCTACGAGAACACTTGCTCAACTTCAAATACCTAGTCACCTAGATATGCTTTAATTACCATTTTCCAATGATAAGAGTATATAAACTATTAGAAACAAACAAGATTATGCAATAAAAGTAACAAGATGGAAAAATGAAAATGGAGCCTATACCTGAATCTATGTCAGTTTGTCCTCCTTGAGCTCCACCAAGCGGTTGGTGAATCATTATCCTTGAATTTGGCAAGCTATATCTCTTTCCTTCAGAAGTGAGGAAGGGCTATGAAGTTAGAAGAAGCACTTTTTCTTTTATCCAGAAAAACAGGGAATGAGAAACACCATAGAAAATAAAAATAAGGAACAAATACATACAATGATGCAAGTTAAAAGAATCATTACCTTTGGTCCCTGCGCTAAACAGAAAAGCGCCCATACTGCTCATGAAAAGGTCAATAGATGTTAAGCATGGACTAGATCAGATAGAGGATAACCCTATCACTAGAGACAGAGGAAGACTACAGTATACTATAGGCAAAGCTACTAAAAAGGATTTAGAGGTCAATGATTCATAATAAAATATTATGGCATCAATTGATGTGCCCTACTGCACCTAGTAAGAAAAGGCTTCATTGTTGTCAATGCTGATCTAATGAGGAATTTGAAATCCTGGAACCATTTTCCATGTGAACATCATCATCCCAGGGAATGAAACAAGTGACTCTACCTTACGTTGAACAAGAGTTGGCTTCTTTTCTAACGCCACAAATACAGTGAGGAAGGGTGTTAAGATTATAAGTTAGTTATTCTGCCACACATAAAAGATCAAGGATGCCAAATCTTTTACTAGGGGTAACTAGGGAAAATTAAGGTGATCTTGCCAAGAAAAAAAAAAAAACATTACCTAGCTGCTAGTCCAACACAAACAGTGGACACATCAGGTCGAATATGCCTCATTGTATCAAATATTGCCATGCCTAACAAAAAGGAAAAGTGAAGCACATCAATTTTTAAAATAAAATAACACATTGCATTTTTAGGTCTAGGCATAGAATGAATACAGTAAACTAATGCCGGGAAGATTCACATAAAATAATAATTACCAGCTGTAACTGATCCTCCCGGAGAATTTATGTACATGACAATATCCTGAACAAACATAATCAGTAATCAATTAAGTCCTTGCACTACCAAAATTGAGTTCAAAACACAACAAAATTAAAGCAGTCACAGGGTAATAATCAAATTAAAAATGAGGAAAAAACAAAATATAAGTATTGAATTTGAATGCCATCCTCAAATGGACTACTTTAAAATAAGATAAACCACGAGTTTTTAAAAACTAAAAATGAAGAACAAACCTTGTTGGGATCGACGGCATCAAGGTAAAGAAGCTGGGCAACTATGATGTTAGCCATATCATCATCTACGGCTCCCCCACAACGTATTATTCTCTAAATACCAAAACACATTGTCAGTAGTTGCAACTTGAAAGACAAAGACTAAACAGAAGGTGAAGACTTGCCTTACATATTGAAAAAGCTGACTAATAACACTCTGGAACCGCTCCTGCACCATTGGTGGTGGTCCTTGTCCTTGTGCATATGCAGGGAAATAAGGGGAAGATGGGACTCGCAAATCATCCCTTCCAAGACAATGATAAAAAGCTTAAGACTTTAAATCCTGTTTGCATAAACTTTTCAATAAAAACTTATAGAAAAAGGAGAAAATTAGTTTATGCATGAGTTAATTTTAACTTATTCTATTTTTCAAAATGATTATCCAAATAGAATAGAAAATGAAAAAAAAAAAAAAAGAGAAAATAAAAGACCTGATGTATCAAATTCCCTGACGTGAAGTCCAACTCCTCTCTGGCGCCCAAAATTCATTAGCATACACGCCCTTTACCTTCCCAGGTGATCTTTTATTATTCTTTCTGTTGCCTATCAATTTCCTGCAAATCATTGCAGCAGAGAACGTTGTAGAAATTTATGCGCAAATAAAGAATAGAAAATTGATGAATGTCGCAAGGTATTGTTACGACAGTGAGTGAGAGTGAGGGTAATGTTTTTTATTTCATAAACCCTAAACCTACGTTGTGGTAAAAATGGAAAAGGTAAGTAAAATGTAGATTGTGTGGCGTATAGCTCACCAGGAGAGACGAGAAGTGTGTGAAGCAAGTGAAAGGCTCTGAGTGAGCGTGAGAGTGAGAAGAAAAAGAAGAGAATCTACATTGAACACAGGCTGCGTTCGCCATCGATTTGCTTTGCTTGCTTTAATTACGAAGAAGCTACTATTTTTTTTTTCTTAATTATGTTTCTAGTCGTCGTAAAATCATCATGTTTTGTTTTAACCTTTTAGTCTCTATAAATTCTTTTTTTCATCCTTTAAATTTTTTTAATTATTAATTTTAATTTTATAAAAAGAGCAGATTTTAATTTTAGTTCCTGTAAATTATGTTATTTTAATTTTAATCTTCCAAAATCTGAAATTAATATGTATGGTTTTTTTTTATTCAAACATTATATTTTTTTATTATTTTTCATACTTCTCATTAAGTAAATCTCTTGAATTACTAAAAAAAAAATATTCAAAATTATATAAAAAAAATAAAAAATAAAAATAAAAAATAAAAATAAAAATAAAGTATAAAAATAAAAAAATAAAATATAAAGAAACAAAAGTGACATTTAATTGATTATTTAAAGATTTTTTTTAAAATAACTGCATGTCATGTGAACATTGTAATAATAGTGGATATTACTTCCCTAAAAAAAATAGTGGATATTACTACTATTTTGAGATGGTCAGTTTACCTTCTGAATAAACCATTAAATTTTATGCATATTAAATTAAAAGTTCTTATTAAATAAACAGAGTTTATATATTTTCATAAAAAAATATATTTATATTTTATTATATAAAATTAATTTAATGTGGAGAGAAAGAATAATTTTATATAGTATATTATAAAGTTAAAAAAATAAGTAAATTATACATTAAATTAATTTTATATAGTAAAATATAAATAATTGTTTTTATACAATTATTTTTTTTAAAACTACTAATATAATTTTTTTTTAAGTTTAAGAAAATCTGTTATTTTGTTAAAGAAAAAGAATAATTTCATATTGTGTGCTCCTATGTATCACTGGCAATCCACACAGTATAAAAATGGAGTAGAATAGGAGGTGCCTTATAACTTAACATAAACCAGTGATACTGTCATACTGACAGGAACGATCACTGACAACATCAAAGTAACATAACAATACACTATTAGCTATTTTAAAAGGGGGTAACCATGCATTCATCGCAAATCATGTAAGTTCCTATGATTTTCCCTATTGTAAGTTACTGGCAAAATGACTCATCTTAAAGCCAGGGTAATAAACAGAAAGGTCTGTCATCCGAGCTATATATGTATTCATTCCCAATTAACTGGATACCATTATCACAGAACCTATTATACCAGCATTAAAAAAAAAAAGTATAATAAAGCAAATGCACAATCCGCAATATGAGCTCTCTCTCTACCAATCGCTCAGAGCAGTTGTTTAGTTAAAGCCTCTGAAAGATGAAAACATTGATGGTGCCATATAACTGGCAGAAGCCAGTGATAGGGGATCCTTGACAACATCAACAGGTAGTTTCAGCTATCACCTTCTCCTGGACAGCCTTGTAGCATTGGAGACTGCAAAGAGGAAGCTTTGATTTTGAATCCCGATACTTATAAGGATTTGTACAAGATGGACCAGCACACTTCTCGCGAGGTGGGGGATAGCTGAAACAATACCCAGTGATATCATTAGCAGAGAAGGAAGGTTTTTTTGTGTTTACCAAACAAACAGCAAATGTTTCAAACACCTGACCAGCATTTGTAGTTGTAAAAAGCAGGGAACAGCTCAAGCCAAATGTACTTTGCTCAGATTTCTTTAATGATAAAACAGCACAAATTTATAATATAAATTTTTCCTCCATATTTCATTTGTCAAGCATTCTAAAAGAGTTTTCAGGAAGACAGACTGACAAAGTCCCATACATCAAATTAGCAAAGCTCGATAGATGCCTGAATATCTAATTTATGTCTAATTATTGTAGTCAAATCATGGAAAAAGGTAAAGCCAAACACTAAGTTTTCGTTTAGATACAACAGTTTTTTTTAAAATCAATTTTCATTCTTTTCATTTTATTTGTGAGACATATCTAAATAACTTATAAGGAAGATGGTCTAACATGTCAAATACATCAAATTAACATAGCCTGATACCTGAGGGGTTTGGAGTTTAATAGGCTAGGAAGCCCCATTTCATCAGAAAAAGTCACAAACGTTCCAGTCGGACCCATTGTGTATCTGATGGTATTTGACGCATTCATAAGTGCATTGGCTGCCTTTTCCTGCAAAAAAATAAGTTAATAAAAACTGAAAGTAATACAAAAAAACAAATGAAAGATTTTAGGAAATTGCAATACCTGTGCCATTTCTTCCTGGCGCTTCTTTATTTTCTCTTCTCGCTTTTTCCTACTGGAGTCTTGACCAAGAATTTTTCTGATAGCTTCAGCCTACAAAATGAATTCAAATGGACACGCCTTTTAATCAAACATAGTGAAAGGAAAAAAACTGTAATTTGGAGAGAAGAGAACAATAGCAAACCTCAGATTCCCTGGCAGCCTTCTCAACTTGCATTCTACGCCTCTGTGCCGCCTCAGCTTTCTTCAATTGCTGATCAACCTCTGAAAGCTTCTCCTTTTGCTCTGTAGTTAAGCAACATGATTAATGATTGAGTATGACATTGATAAAAAAAAAAAAACCAGTACAGATAAATGCTCACTTCTAGGTGGGGCAGGTGGTAATCCATTGGGAAACTCGATTAAACTAGTACTAGATGCAGAGGCATCTTTGCTTGATTGAAGGGCCCGTTGACGAGTCGTAAGAGTCATTTCCCTCTTACTGTCCATCAATACATCAACAGATTCCTTCCTCTGTTTTTTCTTTTTCTTATCCTCAAGTTCACCATCAGACCCTGACTCCTCTTCATCCTCATAATCTGTGTCCTCATACACTCTATCAGATGATCTAGACCTTTTCTTACCATCTTTGCCTGACCTTGGGGCAGCATTTTCCATATTAGAAACACTAGATAGCTTCCGATGTTTCTTGCTTAATTCTTCTTCATCTCTATAGACTGCAGAAACTTTTGATGTTTTCAGCTTTTCCAAGTACCGAATCTCATCATCCTCATCATCATCGTCGCCAAATTCCCCATCAAGTACACGTCTCTTTGGTACTCGCTTGCTCTTACGAACTGGTTCAGACTTGTCTCCCTGCTTACTAGATGTGTTCTTTCCAGAAATCTTCCCCATCAATGATTCATCCTTCACAAGACCAAAACCACCCCTTGAGAAATCCTTCCACGGAACGCCTTGTAGACCACTCTTCTTATCAGAAGGAGAATTATTATCGTCTGAATTACTCTGTAATAAAACAGATTGATGAGAGCAATCAAAACAGATTCTATAAGTTAAAAAAAAAAAACAGAGAAAATATTATTATATTTATATACAAGAAATCAAGACCACAGATATACTTCCATACGAGTGTGATTTAAGAAGCTAGTACCAACCTCCCACTCCCAGACAGGTCAGATAAGATATGCCACAATAATCTTGTGAAATGACATTTTATAGAGACTTCTCACCTATTAATGATTAATTATGAAAAAAAAGGCAAATATCTTCTAACCAAAACACATATAAGGTATCTCGGAGAAACTGTGCTTTTGGGTGGAAGCACTTAAATGATTCTAAATCTAATACTTTCCTCCACGCAAGAGCTCTTTGGGCCTGAGCCTAACACATTGACAAGGCACGTGCCCACTATCTTTCATTGAAATTTAAGGTAATTAAGAAGAATTAGGACAAAAGGATCAAACTCATAACTACTCGGCCATAGAGGCTCAGATAACAAGTCAAGGACCAATTCTCCTAAAAATTTAAGCTTGTACATGGAAGCATTCAAATTGTTTTATATCTCTAAAATATTAAACAACCATAAATGTTGAGAAGTAAATGACACAATAAGTTATGATATAAGGCTAGATACGGTTACGTCCAAAATGAAATACCTGTTGCTTTTGGCGTGGTCTGGTGGCATCGGATGAACGTGAGGTCTTTATTGTTGATCCACTTCCCGAAGCACCATTGGTTGCTGCATTGGCTTGAATAGTACGTGTCACCCCGCCAACCTTGAGTTTAACCTTTTTAACTCGGCTCTCATTCCCCAACCCATCCTGAGAGACACCAGACTGTGCCAAACTCGTGCTCTCAGGATTCCTTCCACCATACAAATCTGCATTTCTCAACTCTGAATCCAAGCTATCCTTCGGTTTGCTAGAACCTTTCCAATTTGCTGGAGCAAGAACACCTTCACTACAGCGTTTGTTATTCAAAGCACTCCGTCCAGGCTCATTAGTATAAAATGCGTGGAACCCTCCATCTTTTTTACTCTTTTTATGGGATTTGTCGTCTTCAGCTCCAGTACCAGAGGAGGTTTGAGAGACACAATGGTTAAGATTGAATTCCTTTCTCTTGGAATTTGCATCATAACCGGCATTCTCATCACTAGAGGCCTTGCCAGCATCCTCTGAAGGCGTTGACGACAAGGGAGACAGTTCCTGACCTTCAGAAGCATGCTGCGAATCAGGTCGAGGCCTGCGCGAAGTCTGAGTCCTCTTCCTCCTCACAGCATTGGTGAGGCCATCAAACCGGGTACCTCCCAAATCTTCCATTAAATCTTCTTATTACACAACAGCACAGGTTCCTCCTGTTGCACTTCCAATCAATCACACCCAAGGGAAAACCCTCATAAAAACCACTATCACTTCCGCTGCAATCGAGTTACACAAAAACCGTCAACAATCACGTTGATCCTTCTCAAAACCAATCCACATTATTTCCAATTTAACCTAACTTCAACTTCTTTCTTCCACTCTTCACCAAAAAAAATTAAAAAAAAACAGACTTGAACACAGTAAAATAAACTCAAACTCAAAGTTGAATTTCAATTAACACGGTTTCAAATTGAGTACAAAATTCGAATCAGTAGGAGTGACGCGGCACTTGTGCATAACATTGCGGGGTTCAATTCACAGTCAAAATCGAAATACACAGACAGAAAATTCGAAACCTAGGCACGCGCAATTGAAGCAAAATAAGCATACAAGAGAAAAGGATTCAGTAAAATTGAGAAGAAGCAAGAACGAATTTGGTAAAGACCTCAATGTTGGCGCGAATTAGAATTTCCTTGTCTGTTGTTAGCGCAAACCCTTGGGGCATAAATAGGAGTGGGATCAAAGGGGTTCCGTTCCGTTATTTTGGTATTGTCGCTCGCGTGTTGAAGATGAGGAATTTGGGTGTGTCAAAGGTCAGGTATTTGGCCTGTGCGGCGCGGGTATGGCGAAAGAAAAAGATGATGAAAACGGAGATGAGCTTTTGTAAATACGGGCTCATCTGCTGCTGATTCTTCTGAAGGAGCCATATTTGGAGCACAGATAACACCAATAACCAAATTAATCTTCATTTTCCCATGCCTTTTTTCTCTTTCTTTCACTAAATTACTTTCATATTACCAAATTAAATTTCTCTCTTTACCATCTCTAATCACTTTTTTTTAGTTATCTACTACATTCTAATCACATGGTTTTTTAATCTATTTTTAACTTTGTTTTTTAATCCATTTTTTTAAAAAACTATATCATAATTTACACTATTTATTATAAAATTCAATAAATTTTCGGGGAGCCGATGCGTGACCGTGGGTTTGATGACTTATATAAGGGGTCCAAATATCCAATGCGACGACAAAATTTTAGGGACCTAAGACCAAAAGTTGATCATTTAATTAAATTCATTTATGCCTAAATTAAATTCAAATCATTAAAAACATGTTTTAACTGTTGGCAATCCATTTACTACATAGCATATGTGAAATTGTTATTCCATCTCCATGTCATCAATAAAGATAGGGGATTTGATATAAAAAAAAAAAAAAAAGTTTTATCAATATCATAAGTTTGAGAATATTTGTTTTTCATGTTTGATTTGTGATATAAAAATAATCTTTTAAAAAAATAATGTTATCTAATAATATCAACACATAGTGTATGCAGAAAAAAAAAATCAACACATAATATGAATATTCTCCTTCTATCATAAATTAAAAAATACAAGTCGTTAACATTTATGTTACCAATTTTTTATCCAAGTTATATCATTTGTGTATTTTAAAATACTCAGTAAATCCTCACTTTATATATTTAGTATAATATTAGTTGAATTTGATCCTACAAATTAAAGTATTAGAGTTTTAACAAGTATCACACTCTTTTATCTTCTATTGTATTGAACTATTATTAAATAAGTAAATTATGTAAAGCACCACCTTATCTAAAAGCGGACATGCTTCTTTTTGGACACATCGAGAACAAAGTAACTCTTGGGCATCTTATATAACTTTTTTTTGGAATAATCAACTCATATTATTCCATGACGAATAAGGGAGGAAATACAAGTAGGATTCAAATCAAAAGTATGTAAACAAGTAAATGATTTAGATGTCCTTACTAGGGAATGAACAATTAGATTAATTTGTCTAGTTATAAACTGAATACTACAGTTTACAAGATTTTAGATCTTTGGAATACATTCATTCAAAATAAACTCCACTTTCGAGTTATTGAAACTACCATTGTTGATGTTATTCATTAGCGTCTTACAATTACTTTCAAAAATGACATTATTAAGGTGTTGCTCATTTATCCATTTCACTGCATCATGAATTGTTACTCCTTCTATTTCTTCTAATGATAGAGTGTCATTAAACTAAGAGGTTCTTGCTGCGACAAAAGCTCCTTATAGGTTTCTAATACAAGCAGTAACTCCAAACCTATTGTCTTCCCTGAAAATAATTGCATCAATGTTACACTTCAAGTAGTTGAGTGGCTTGGTCCATAATGAGTAGCGAATTAATCTCTCAATGCCTCACGATCTATTGCGGATGACCAACCATTCTTGGACTTGGCTGGTGGCATGATGAAGAGACAAAGTGCTCAATTTTTGCACCCCCTCCCATATCTTTTCATTTGTTCTCCTTCAAAGACACCAAAGCATAGACAAAAAATTTTGCTTTTCAACTATGTTAAAGCTATTTAGAATAAAGAGGATGAAGCTCTTCATATCTATTGCGTTGACATATGTATGTTGTAACTTTTGTCATTGTTCTGCTTCCCTTTATGGGCAGCCAAGGAAGACATGCATGCTAGTTATTTTCTATGGCACATGATATTGAGGGCATGATGATAGGCATTAGACACCTATAAGGAGGAGACGATCTTTGGTAGGGAGGCAACCTTGTGCTAGTCTTCAAACAAAAATTTTAATTTTCTTCGACAATTCCAGATTCCAAATGGCCATCCAATTCCTTTACACTTCAAGTTGTTTGTGTCTAGCAGCCTCTTTATGATGTGATAATATGCAGATCAGACAGTGAAGAGTCCATCACGACTAAGCTTCCAAGTTACTTTGTTGTGCTCATGCATAAGTAACAGTGGAATGACCATGATATTTTATGCATCCTTTTGAAAGATTTCATGAATAAGCATATCATTCCAGTTGCTCGTAGAAGAGTTAATGAAGGTATTGACTGTAAACTTTTCCAAGCCGACAATTAGCAATGATTAAACAAATGAATTGTTTTCCTCTCAAAGCCACATATATGTCCAGACATTTATAGATTGTCTATTTCCCAAACTCCATCTTATATCCTCTTTAACCAATACCCGTGAAGTATGAATGCTCCTTCATGTGTAACTTGGGCTATGTCCTAGTGAAAAGCCCAAAAAATCACCTTGCTGATAACATTTAGCTTTGAATACCTTTGAAACTAGAGTAGCTTGATCAAAAACAAATTTCCAACCTTGCTTCTCTAACACAACCAAATTGAATGCAGATAAGTTACACAGAAACCCATACCTCCATGCTCCTTTCTCATGGCTAGCCAGTCCCAACTATACCAATTGATTCCTTTCCTTGTGTCCTTGTTGGAACCCCACCAGAAAGAATTTATCATTTTTTACAATTCATTTAAAAGTGTTGAAGGTAAGAGAAAAACACTCATACATTAAGATGGAATCGTCTATGCAAAAGATTTGAGTAGAACTTCTCTGCCTCCTTTTGATAGATGTCTTACTAATGATAAATTTTCTTCCATATTCGATTTCTCTTCATGCTGTTTAATGATGGCATGTTTAATGATGGCATCCCAAGATATTTGTTGGTGCCAAGACCTTTGTTGACACCCAATAATCATGAAATTTGCGCCTTTAATGACACCTTATATAACTTTAAACACTTTATTAATATTCATATTTTTTTCTCAATCTTTGTTTTTATTACATCACATTATCATATCTGTCTCTTTTTCACCGAATGTCAAGTAGATCATTGTTGGTTGGTGTCCACCAATCATTTTTAACCGATTAATATCCTTCTACAATTTAAAGTTTAAGATGAGAACAAGTTCAACATCTATTTAAAGATGGATCACCAATGAAGCAATTAGTAAATTATTAGCTTATGCATGCACGGGCAGACCGAGGTAGAGCTTGGGAGGGGCCATGGCCTCCCGACCTTGTTCCAGTTATCAATTTTACACTAATAATAATGGGATGCATATAGCAATATTGTCGTGCATTTAGTAATATCAATTTGATAACTGCAAACGTGCTTGAGTGAAATGGTTGCGACTTGCCTAAATTATGTTCAAAATTTAAGTTAAGTGGATGCCATCATCGTATCTTTATTATTTTAAAAAAATATTATATAATTTATTTTTTTATTTCTAGATTATTTTATCTTTAAATTATCAAATTAATAAGAATCTTACTTTTTTTTAGAAAATCTTATTTAAATACTATATTTTATTAAATTTTAGTTACTATAAATCAATTTTACCTTTATCTTTTTTAAATTATACAATTAATAATAATTTTATCTTCTTTCTTTTTAAGAAATCTAATAAATCATATTTTATTAATTTTATTTATTATATAATTATGTTTATCTCTTGACTGGTTTTTAATACCATGAAATCAATAGCAATGTTATCCTTTTTAAGAAATCCTATTTAAATACTATAGTTTATCAAATTTTAGTTATTATATAATTAATTTTTATCTCTGACTTTTTAAATTATAAAATAAAAATAATTTTATCATAATTTTGTAAAGAAATCTTATTTAAATATTATATTTAATTATTTTAGTTATTATAAAATTAATTTTTTATGTTGATAAGGTTATAAGTGTAAAATTTTATTTTTTCAAAGAAAATTTTTATTTTTCTATCTATCAATAAATAAACTTTGAAATAAAGATATTTCTACACTCAAATATTAGTTAACACCTAATGAGAAAAAAAAAAAAAAGAAATATAAATATGATAGATAAAATGATGAGATATAAAGAGACAAATAAAAAAAATTATTAGTAGGACGTAAAAAAAAATATATGTAAAAATATTACTCCTCTTAAATTTTAGCCCTGAGTCTCTTTCTTTTCTAGGTCGCCCTTGAATGCTAGGGATGACAATTGGTAGAGTATGGATAGGGTACTATAGTACCCGTCCCCATACCCGTTTGAAAAAAGTATCCGTTTCCAGTCCTGCGAGTAGCAATTTCAATCTCCATCCCTATACCTTCTGGATACGTATATATTCATACTCACACCTGTGACCCGCACTTTCCATATATATAAAATTAAAAATTATAAAAAAATAAATTATATAATATTAAAATCAAACAAATATTGATTTATATAAATAAATAACATTACAAAAATAATCATTCAATATAAATCTAAACAAAAACTCGCGGAAAAAACTAATATATTTTTAAAACTAATTAATTATAATTATATATTAAAAATTAAAAATAAAACACAAATAAATATAATATTTTAACTTTATTATCCGAATTAATTTTTTCGTATTTTGCAAATGCTTATCTTTGTAGTTTCTATATTGCTTTAAACTACTAATACAAATAGAAATTAAAACATAATAGAATATCAAAATTAGAAAATAAAAATAATAATTAAAATAAAAAATAGATAATTAAATAATTTTAATTGAATAATTTAAATAATAAAATTATAATTATATTAATTAATATGTATATATACAAGGTGCGCGGAATGGGATGGACACTATAATAGCCACACCCTCGTGAGATTTTACGAATAAATATTTGCTCTATCCTCATCTTTAAATATGCGAATTATTACTCTATTTACTTATAAATATTTATGTGGATACCAATATATCCGGTATTAACATTCCTTAGTGTATGCATACATGTCATCAAATAAAATATATAAAAAATAGATCGAGCACTGCAAAATGAAAACAAAAAGATCACATGTCCTCTGACATTAATGAAAAACTCCAGCAGAAGTACCACTGCTCTTCTGATCCAACCATACCTACGTACAATAGTATATAGTATTTAACTCTCTCTCTCTCTCTCTATACGTTCTTTTTATCCAGCCCACAACAAAAAATGCAAAACCCTCACCTCTTGCAGTGTAAGTTTTTCCCCCACATCACAACGTGACCAAGAAAAAGCAACCCTAACGATGATAGAAGAAGCATTAGTATTAGTAGTTAACATAAAATAATACTAGTATCTATCACCGCATGCGGATGCTGCCACGTACGCAAACGAATGAATCAAAACAAGAAATGGTTGCTACGGCTGTTAACAATCCCATCCATGATGGCCAAGCAATTGCTACCGAGCTGATACACGATCAGGGACTCATCATCGAAGGGAATAGTAACCCCCGGAGATTCAACAAACGCGTCCTCGCAGCTCGACTGGTCGGAGATGACGGAGCTGAACTTGTAATAAGCGTCGACGACGTTCTGTTGGTCGAGCAACTCCACGGCCTCTTTGATTGTACTGACGATGCTCTTGTACTGCGACTTGCATATGTGGAGTGCCTGACGCGCCCTCTCGTCGGTGTTGGTGTCGTTGATGGTCTCCGAGATGATGCCGGCGACCTTCACGGTTTGGTTGAGCGTGGCTTCCACTTCGGTCTGGAGGGCCTTGATGGGGTCGAAGCTGTCTGCTTGGAAGTATGGGGCGGTGGTTTCGGTGCAGAGGATTGGGTTCTCGGTGCCTCTGCAGAAGTCTAAGACTTTTGGGTTTGGTGATTTGAAGGCTTGTTCGTTGGCTTTGAGGGCTCTTTTGAAGATGAAGTCGATGGTGCTGTGGGATGGGGAGCCATGGGTGGTGGATAGGAGGATGAAAGATAGGGACACGATGATGTTCGGGAGAAGGTTTTTGTTCAAACCCATTGTCTTTGTCTCTCTCTCTCAGCGCGAGCTTCTCTTAATCAATTAATTTGATTTGGAGAAGCTGGCCGGAGACAATGGGAACAAATTATTGCCTCGCTTCGAAATCAGAAGGAGCAGGTGCGGCCTTTTTATAATTCTTCACCGTGGATGCTCAAAATAGGATGCTTGTTTATTGCATGCTTCATGTTAGCCGTAGTTTTCGTGCGAATCCTATTCCCAGGGAGGGAAGGTTACATATATAATTAGAAAACAACATGTTCACTGGCCTGCTAAGATTAATGAAACAAGGACCAAAATAGAATGTCTTTTCATATTACCAACCTGTGTTTTCTGAACATTTTACTTTCAACTTTGTAGAAGCTCAAATTTTACATTTCATGGTTCAACTGACATAACATGCTAAAATAATTGTATTTTTTACTTTTTATTTTTTTGGTGAATTTTATCATCAACTCTTCATTTTTTTAACGAATTTTATTCCTATTTTTTTTTATACAATTTTATTTTCAACTTTTATGCTATTACACTAGCTTGGTGACAAAAGATAAAATTTGCAAGTTAAAAAAATACACTAAATTAATTTGTTTGGATAAAATTTATTAAAAAATTAAAAAAAAAATATACAATTAAGCCTTTATGTTTCACAAATAAGTTACTACAAATAAAATAAAATAAAACAAAAACCAGGTTTTGGGTGACATTTAAAAAATAGATTTATGCTTATGTTAGCAAAACCTAGTAATTTCACCCCTACCGAATAATTGTAAGACATGACTTGGGAAGGACGGAAGCATGTTCATTATTAACAGTGAAGATTTTCTTCTTTTTTTAAAAATAGAACTTAACTTTGGAGGGGAAATTTTGAAAGTCAACCTTAGAAAACAACTACAGAGCAAATATACAAAATTTGATCCGCGTGTGGAACCACTGTTTCCTGGGGTAAACACAGGAATGCAGGATGTTAGATTAATAGGAAAGATGGCAAAATCAGTCACAAAGAATCCTATCTAAAAGAAATCAATGAACACAATCGAAGAATACAAGTGATATCTTCCTTTGTTCAAGTCAAAGATAAATAAAACTAGTGAGCCGTTTGGCAAATGTTGTTCTATTTATACAAGATATTACCCAACTCATCTTTAAATAACTAACCCGCTAACTAATTAATTATTACAACCACATTACCCTTCCACTCACCAATATGCTTAAATCTATTTGGAAAATTCTGCGCCTTATGATTCAATCTTTAGCTGTAGGATTGAAAGTTCTCCAAATCATGATTCATGAGGTTAAAAACTTTTTTTGGTTGAAAGCTTGAATGTGCTCACAAAAATGGGGGGAAAAAAGAAAAAGAAAGAAAACCTTTTGAATGGCCATGTTTTCTCAGTTTTCACCGTCCTTCACAAAGATCTTCAGAGAAAACCACAGTCCTAGAAAGGTTGTCGTTGTCAAAGACACTTAAACCAGAGTAAGGACCTGAAGAGAACATTGAAGATGTTCCATCAAATTCAAAAGTGCTAGAGGACTGTCTCCGGTTGGGTCGTGCATTGGATGAGGGTAACACAGAATCTTGGTATTCTGTGACGCGCTGCACCATTTTAAGTGACTGTACCACTTCACCCATTGTGGGTCGTTGGTTTGCTTCCGGAGCAACACAGGCTGCAGCAATAGTGCAAACACGTACAAAATCTTCCTTTGGATACTTTCCCCCAATTCTTGGATCAGCAATCTCTTCCAACCGGTCCTTATCTCTAAGGATTGGTCTAGCCTGAAAGGAAAAATGAACTTACTAACTACCTACATAATGTAAATATAAATTAAATCCTCAATATATGGGAAGATGCTCTGAACTTGACATAAATAACATGTGACTGACAAGATATGGAACTAACCCAAGTAACAAGGTTCTCTTGTCCAGTTGGCTGTGACATATCCACAGGTTTCCTACCGGTAAGCAGTTCCAGCAAGACAACACCATAGCTATAAACATCACTTTTAACAAGTAGGTGTCCAGTCATGGCATATTCAGGAGCTACATACCTACATAGAAGTTTCATTTAAACTTAAAAATATAAATTATATGAAAATAACAAGTCTAAGAAAGAATATATCAAGACTAACCCAAATGTCCCCATGACACGAGTAGACAAATAATTAGATCTGCCTTCAGGTGCTTGCTTAGCAAGACCAAAATCTGCAACCTTAGCATGAAAGTTGTTCTCAAGCAATATGTTGGATGCCTTGAAGTCTCTATGTATTACACAGGGCTGTGAGTCTTCATGCAGGTATGAAAGTCCCCTTGCAGCATCAAGCGCAATCTTCATTCTGGTGTCCCAATCCAAAGGACAATTGATTCCCAAGGGACCTGCCAGGCCAAATCAAGGCCGATTTCAGTTTACGGCATAAAACACGTTTTGAGAAAACTATACTAAGTACAATAAGTCAATAATAGAACAAAGAAAGCATGTAACATTCAATGCTAATAGCCGAACCCATTATTCGAAAAATTACATTACCATGAAGCCAAGCCTCCAAACTTCCATTAGGGACAAGCTCATAGCAAAGTAAATTTTGTGATGAGTCACGATTACTAAAGTATCCCACTAGTTTTACAAGGTTACGATGATGCAACCGGCTAAGCATCTCAACCTCAACCAAAAACTCTTTGTCGCCTTGTTGCCCTCCACTTGTAAGCCTCTTAATTGCTACAAGAGTACCATCATTTAAGACACCTTTAAAAACCCTACCAAACCCTCCTTCTCCAAGTACGCTCGCTGGTTCAAAATTGTTTGTTGCTTCTTTAAGCTCTTCATAAGCAATAAATCGTGTACTAGTTGGGTGGGGAAGAGAACCCACAGTTGAAATTGCACTCTCTGTCCTTGGCTTTTCTGCATGAGAGAAAACATCAGTAGCAAGGACAAGAATGCAACATAAAAGCCACACAAAATAATGGAAACAAATTTTAAAATAAAATCTTCAAATATTGGACTACCACTAGTACTAATAACAATCGTATACAGACACGAGCATCATAAATTTATATTTGCTTCATCAACAGCATGTAATTTCATCATAAATAACACATTTTGAGTCTCTCAAAAATATGATCTTACGTTCTACTTGTTATGTTACTCAGTAAAGGTTGGTTTAAAAAGGTGAATATTCCATCAATTTAGATCTCTTGTTATGTTACTCATATTTCATTTCATTAAAGTCTTTCTTTGTGTGTGTGCGTATGCTGTCTTCCTTAGTCGTGTCAAAATGTCCATGTCCATGTACATGTCATGTCTGGTGTCCATGTCAGAGTTCATGCTTCATACGATGAAATCCTAAGGAAAATTCTCAACTAAGGAAGATCAATGGAAGTCTATACTGTTTTGCTCCAAACAGACTTCAAACTGTGAGAGTGGTGAAAACCAACAATCTTCATTGTATAAACATTCTGGGATGAAATCCTAAAGAAGAATCAAGTTTCTCAACAAAGTAAAAATAAAAAACTTTACTATTTTACTCCAAACTAATTATAACCGCCGCTGCAAGAATTGTCACAATTGGCAACCTTCAGTAGGATTTCTCTACAATGTTGTAGTTTTTATCTTTTAATTTTAAATACGCTCTCTTTCTCTGTTTTCTTTTCTGAGACACGTAGTTTTACCTTTAAATGGATTCATTGCCTCTATTTAATGTTTATATTCTGTAATTACTGACACTGATATGCAAATTATACAAAGGTATCAAAACATCCACAGTTATCCATCATTACTGGGTTGTTAAAGGAATCCAAAATATGACATAAACAGAACACTACAATTATAGATACTTAAAAGCATTTTTCCTTTAAATACTCTTTCTCCTTGCTTTCCTTTTCTATGGCATAGTTTTTACCTTTAAATGGATTAATTTGACTCTATTTGATGTTTATATTCTGTAAATACTAATGCTGTGATATCCAAATTATACAGAGGTAGCCAAACATAATCCACAGTGATCCATTATTACTAGGTTTTTAAAGGAATCCAAAATATGTCATATAAAAACAGAACTAAAATTATAGATATTTACCAGTTTCCAAAGGAGGTGTGTTTGCTTTTGGCAGGAACGTACATAAACAGAATATAAGTACAGATATGATAGCAATGAAGATTGTGCCAATAGAAATTCCAAGAATAAGTAACAAATTTGAATGCCTTCCTCTTTTCGGAGAGCTCGGTGATGATGTAGCAGTAGATGAATGGTGCGAAGGTGGTTTCACAGGTGATGCAGCTAAAGCAGGAGCTGAAACATAGAAAGATATGTTAATATACCCAAGGGACTTGTTTCTTTATTCTTAGTTCAATACAGTAGAAAAAAGTATCTGACATTAACTTAGATAAGGACAAAGGCTTTGAAGTGTGTGTAATATATTAAATATTAAATTCAAACTGCATGCGTAAATCCGCAAATATAGACAGATAAAATGCATAAATAGCGGTTACATATAGTATACACCTTTAGTAATATACATACCACTATTCAAATTTACATTTCACAATCAACAAAGCAGCAGAAAAACCTTCATAAGCATCATCATTGTCTGTTATTCACTGCTAAACTAAAATACAAAATCTATGAAGAATTATGTAATTATGTAGATATAACAGTCATCAGATGTGGAGAGTAAAAACAGACCCTTTCCGCATAAACATAATTTTCTCTTCTCTTTACATTTCACAATCAACAAAGCAGCAAAAGACTTTCATAAGCATCAGCATTGTCTGCTGTTCACTGGTAAAATATAAAATCTATGAGGAATTGTTTAAAAAGTTATCAAATGTCATCAGTAAAAAATATACAACTTTCTCTTCTCCTTATCACTTTGGCAGAAATAATGAAATAAAAACAAAAGGAGATGAATAAAGGCAAAGCCGTAACAATAAGATTTATATACATCTCCCATTTGTTATTTGTTATCTACCATACTAATAACAAATATAGAGTATAGACTGTCTATGTTATCTATACAATAATAATCTCTCTGTTAGTTCCAGTGATCAAGAACACCATAGCACCATTGATTAGTAATGACATACAAAGGCTCAATTACCTTGAGAAGGTGGAGGTGGTTCAAACCATGTTAAATTGAGAAGTTTGTATCCACCCACTAATCCAGGGTCTAGTTGAACCTTATGCATTGAAAGCGAAGAGTTTATCCTAGAAACTTCATTGGCAGAGAAACTGATGCCTTTATGTGGAGTAATATTCATTGATATATTTAAAGTTGATATGCTGAGTACATAAAAGTTTATCAGTTCAATCTGGGTATTTCGCAACCCAAGCTGGGTAGCTAATTCATCAAGAAAATCATTCCAATTAGGATTTTGAGAGACATTTGAAAGAAAAAGGTCTAGCTTTATGGGATATGCACAGTGGCAGTTCTTACTGCCTCTTTTCAGCACCATGTCTTGTTTGCAACAATCTGGCAGAATAAAAATAAGCAACCGTATCAGTGTCAGTATCAGTTTCAGGTTTCAAAGGTCATAAAAATCATGAAATATAATGTAATGTTTATAACAACAACAAAAACAACAAAGATTTATCCCACTAAATTAATTTTCTATTTAAGGACATGCCAGATTTTCTATGGTCGGCTTGCTTTGAAAAAATTGAAACAAAAACATTACAAATAAAAGAAAGCTATCTATCTATAAGGGAAAAAAAATGATGACTTACTAGAAGCATAAGGGGACAATGGTGGCTGGGCCAAAGCAGCAGGGCCTGCAGCTGCAGTAGAATGCATGGGAGCAATATCTTTAAAGCCAGAAATAGGAGGTTTCATTTCACTCTTCTTCTTGAATGGTATGGATAAATGTGAACTTGCAGGGGGGTGGTCATTACTTGTGAAAGGACCATATGAAGGAGGATTGACTGGTGACAGTGCTGCAATCGGTGCACCATGAGAAAGCACATGCTTCGACACATGGAGATTTGCTGGTAGAGGAAGATCATGAACAACAACAAAGGCCAAAGGTGATCTAGAATCATATAAAGAAGGGGGTTTCATTGTTTTATCATTTTCACCAGCCTCAATCATAAATACCAGGCAAGATAATATAAGCATCCATTTCAGCACCAAGCCTTGAACCTTTTTCAATATACCTGCATCATTAGCAAAAGGCCAAAGCCAACTATTAAGGACACTTTAACGGTAAAATGCAAAACAATAAAAAATAAAACATAAAAATCACTTTTGAAAAGCGGGCTGCACTGAATTGTGATTGCTTCTCAAGTAAAATCAGTGACAATAAGCAAAGCCGTATAATAAGTATATAGTTTTCCAAAGTTTGAACTAACTATTATCATGCACACACAAAAATACCATATTCTAGCATTTCGTTCCTTCTGGTGACCTTTGAATTTGGATGGGTTAAATTTTCAACTTTAATATATTACGATTCAAATACTTTTCAAAATGAAAGGAACAAAATGAGATATTACCATGCAATAGTTCCAGTCATTCTTTGACCACCTTTATAAAAAAATAAAAAAAAAATCATAACGCTCTTAATTGAATTTTTTTAACCTCCCTTCCACATACCTCTCGATCCACCAAATATAATATTAATCAAAGATGGTTAGCAGTTAGCACAAACTGATTATAGAATGAACGAAACCTCAACTAGATCCTATCTAAAAGGTAAAGCAACTCCTCTTTCCGGTTATCCGAGTTTCAGAAACGGTTTTCTTCGCATTCTTCAATCACAGGATCATGCGTATAGTGGCAACTGATATACTGCGCCGTATTAACAAAATTTACAAGATTAAATACAGAACAAGCTCTAGTCCACTCATTCAGCACAGATTAAAAAACTTGTACACTCTTCCTGCGAATGCGGCAATTTCCAGTTGAAAGCACAGCGCCTATTGACGGTTGAGCAGCATTTCCAAATCGTAACTTGAACAAACAAAATAATCAGCTCCGATTCCACCGTCTCGCGTTATCCAATGCATAGTCGTTCATGTAAATAACTAAAAGAAAGCATAAATGAAACGAAGGAAGAAGAGCCGGGAAACCTATCATTACCAATTGACATGACCGACGCCGTTGATTGCCCGGAACAGCTCAGATCTAGGGGATTTGGACGAAACCAGCGACGCAAGAGATAGCTGAAGCAACACTAGGAGCAATGACCGGAAGTAAGAAGTGAAAAGAAAGGTGGATCCAAACCCGGAATTATCTTCATCGATGGTACAGTTCCGGGTTGAGATAGTGATCTCCGAGTCAAGCTCACCATAGCTGAGTCGAAACGGAGAACCGTGATTGCTACCGGATATGTCGTTATTCCAGTGGGTAGTCCTGGGTTTTTCTTTTCTAAATATCAAATAATAAATAATAATGAATTGGATTATAATGGTTTTTCTTAGGCGTTTCTTTTATTGGTTTCCGTTGTGAAGGGGACAGAGTCGTAGTAGGGGGAGGGTTTTTAAATGCGGAACCAGAACATGCGCCGTTAACGGAAAAGAAGAAACTAACGGTAGGCGCCTAAAAAGGTAGACTACGGCCTACGACGACTACGAGAGAGACAGACAGCGGGTGATGGCGCGGCCTCGCTTTTATTAGTTTTTATTTTGAGAAGTGGGTTTGACTATTAGGTGTGGTGTCGGTAATGAGTTGACTTCAGTTGAATATGTTGTTAGGTTGAGTTTGGTTGAATAAGGTAAGAATGCCATAGGGGAGTTTCTGCAGTTTTCTTTTTTTAAGGAGGTATCTCTCTCCTCAATCCAAAATACTAGTTCTCCCTTTTAAAAAAAACAACAACTAATCTAGCTAAGTCGATCAAGGAGGTATCAACTAATACTAGTCCTCCCCATATATAACTATCTATATAATTTATATTTGGAGAGGCTTTTTTGCAATACTTTAAATCTGAATAATCCAATAATCCAAAATCTTGATTTAAAGTTTCAAGTTTTAATCATGATAGTTACATGTAAAGAAGTATACATGCATAAACATAATGCATTGTCTGAATTTGCCTTAATTCCGAAGCCTATATCCGTGCATAGTACATTGGATGGTTTTCAACCCAAAAGACTATCACAACCCAATAATCTCTTCTGGTGAATAATATGTGCAAAAAAAAAAAAAAAACTACAAATGAGTTTGACTGAAGTTAACTTGTAAATTAAGTTTAATTAAGAATAGTATGTGAAAAAAAAGTATTAGATTGGAGAACACTCGACTATCTGAACTAAGATATAATAGAGTTGAATTTAATAGAAAATACAAACTGGGTAAAATATAAAAGATCCGCTCATAAAAGAATAATCGTGGTTATTTTGAAATAAAACTCAATTTAGTGCTAAACATAAACATAACAACAAATTAAGTTTAGTAATATAAAAGTAAGTTGAAGGGAGTCAAACCATAATCCAAACATGCTTTGCACCAATCTACGTTGAAATTGATCTTTTTAGGCTATGTTCGGTTTAAAATTTGAAAAGTGTTTTTAAGAAATCCAATGCATAATTGTGAGTTTGAATGCACAAATGAAAATAAAATAAAATGGCAGTGTACTTAGAAACAAGTAAAACTGGATATAGTAAAAGCCTCCCATGCCCAGTTTTGTATTTCCCACATTAATGGGCTTCTCCTCACTTGGTTCGGGCACCCGCTTACCCATCTGTTTAGACCCGTTCATCAACAGCTTCTTCCTTTAACCAGAAATCGACCACGGTGGTGCGTTGAACCACTGGTCGAAACGTTCCACTCGCGGAGGCGGCAAATCCCAATACCCACACCTCACTCATACCCTAATCCCCAAATTCCGTTGTTCCACTTTCCAGTCACCACCTCCATCGCATGCTCAGCTAGGGTTTCCTCGCAAGCACCACCATGTCAAAGCGGAAGTTCGGGTTCGAAGGGTTCGGCATAAACCGCCAATCCACCTACAGCTTCGAGCGATCGCAGCCCCCTCAGCGACTCTACGTCCCTCCCTCCGCGCGCCAAGGCCACGACAACTATGAAGACACCGACCTCGACAACATCGAGTACGACGACAACAACAATGAGGAGGGGAATAAGAACAACAACGACGAAGACGAAATCGACCCCTTGGACGCCTTCATGGAGGGGATTCACGAGGAGATGCGGGCCGCGCCGCCGCCGCAGCCCAAGGAGAAGGCGGAGGACCGGTACCGTGACGACGAGGACGAGGATCCCATGGAGAGCTTTCTGAAGGCGAAGAAGGATTTAGGGTTGACTCTCGCCTCGGATGCGCTCCACGCTGGGTACGATTCCGACGAGGAGGTTTATGCTGCTGCGAAAGCTGTGGATGCTGGTTTGATTGAGTATGATTCTGATGATAACCCTATTGTTATTGACAAGAAGAAAATTGAGCCCATTCCTGCTCTTGATCACTCTTCCATTGATTACGAGCCGTTCAATAAGGATTTTTACGAGGAGACACCTTCAATATCAGGTACTTTCACTATAGCCCTGAATTTCTTTTAGTGACTGTTTGGATTCACCTTTTATTAACTGTTAACTTGCCTTTCAATTTTCAAATAAAAACATCCAAACATAAATCACATTACTTCAAAATCATTTTTGCAAATGCTCACTCAAACACACACTGAATCGCAATGTTATAATTTACAAATCTTCTGTTATGATGTTTTAGTGGTTTAGAACATATTCTATTTGTGGAACTGTGATCGTGGAAGAGAATGCCATTGAGTTAACTGAGATTGAACATCGGGCATTTTTATTTGATTCCAGGCATGAATGAGCAGGATGTCAGTGAATACAGGAAGAGTTTGGCTATTCGTGTATCGGGTTTTGACGTTCCCAAGCCAGTAAAGACATTTGAGGACTGTGGGTTTCCTTCACAGATTATGAATGCTATAAAAAAACAAGGGTATGAGAAGCCAACATTTATACAATGTCAGGCTTTGCCAGTTGTGCTTTCTGGCAGGGATATCATTGGTATAGCAAAAACAGGTTCTGGTAAAACTGCTTCTTTTGTGCTTCCTATGATCGTGCATATCATGGATCAGCCCGAGCTTCAGAAGGAGGAGGGGCCTATAGGGGTGATATGTGCACCTACCAGAGAATTAGCACATCAGATATTTCTGGAGGCCAAGAAATTTGCAAAAGCGTATGGGGTACGTGTCTCTGCTGTCTATGGTGGAATGTCAAAACTTGAACAGTTCAAAGAACTCAAGGTGGGATGTGAGATAGTTGTTGCTACCCCTGGTAGATTGATAGACATGCTGAAGATGAAGGCATTGACGATGATGAGAGCAACTTACCTTGTGCTTGATGAGGCTGATCGGATGTTTGATCTTGGGTTTGAGCCACAAGTAAGGTCCATTGTTGGGCAGATTAGGCCGGACCGCCAAACTTTACTCTTTTCTGCAACAATGCCGCGTAAAGTTGAAAAGTTGGCCAGGGAAATCCTTTCTGATCCTATTAGAGTAACTGTTGGAGAAGTGGGGATGGCAAATGAAGATATTACTCAAGTTGTTCATGTAATTCCTTCCGATTCTGAGAAATTGCCTTGGCTGCTGGAAAAGCTACCAGAAATGATTGATCAAGGTGATACCCTAGTTTTTGCTTCGAAAAAGGCTACTGTGGATGAAATTGAAGCACAGTTAGCTCAAAGAGGCTTTAAAGTTGCTGCCCTGCATGGTGATAAAGATCAAGCTTCTCGTATGGATATTTTACAGAAGTTTAAATCTGGCCTCTACCATGTGCTCATTGCAACTGATGTTGCTGCCCGGGGTCTTGACATCAAGTCAATTAAGTCAGTGGTAAACTTTGATATTGCAAAAGATATGGACATGCATGTCCATCGCATTGGAAGAACAGGCCGTGCAGGTGACAAGGATGGGGTTGCATACACTCTTATAACTCAGAAAGAAGCACGCTTTGCTGGTGAATTGGTCAATAGCTTAGTTGCAGCCGATCAGAATGTGTCCTTGGAGTTGATGGATCTTGCTATGAAGGTAACAATGCCTTCCATGATATTCTTTGCTTTGATTCATCAATCTGTATTGATGCTTATCAGCTTATGCAATTTATTTACTGCTTGTGTAGACTATCCTATCTATGTAACTGTTTCTTGTTCATTCAACTGTATGTTTTTTAGAATCTTCGATTCATCTGTGTGATACTTTTGTAGATTTTGTTGCTTGTGAGTGTCAGTCTAATAATGATATTTGTGTTGTAATTCAATAGGATGGGAGATTCAGGTCAAAACGTGATGCAAGAAAAGGAGGTATGAGATGTGACTTGCATTATTATGACTGTAGAATAATTTTGCTGAGCAAAAACTCGATGTAGAAAAGATATGATGTTGCTGCAGATACCAGTTTATGAACTTGTCATGACATTTGCAAGTACTTATTTGGAGAATCTACCTCTTAACACGGTGTGTATTATGCAGGTGGGAAAAAAGGCAAAGGTAGAGGTGGCGGCGGAGGGGGTGGACGAGGCGTGCGAGGAGTGGATTTTGGCTTGGGCATTGGATATAATCCAGAGTCAAACAATGCACCTTCTACCACAGCTCCCAGTCGTTCTGCCGCTGTAAATTCTTTGCGAACAGGAATAATGTCACAATTTAAGAGCAACTTTGTTGCTGCTTCATCAAACTCTCAGAATCAAGGATTCAGTAACAATACAAGCATGGCGGCTAATAAGAGACCAGCACTCACTGGTTTTGTATCCGGTGGATCAATTGGTGGTGACGTAAATACTTATCAGAATACTGCTTCACCCAATCCTGCTACATCAGCCCGAAATTTCACCAGTCAAGGTTCTGGAGTAAATCCTGGTCAGAAGAGCACGAACAGGTTGGTTTTCTAAGTTGAACTTGCTGCATGCTATTGCTTATGTTAATATATAATTTGGTTGCTGATGTTCTTGTTTTCTTGGCTGCAGCTCTAAACCTAAAGAAAGGCGTAGGCCATCAGGTTGGGATAGATAGTTTGTCACATTGAATGCCACTGTCAAATGTATCAATGTTCCTATATTTAGGTCAAGTCAAGAATTGATTTTCTTTGTATAAATAATGCTCCAGTTTTCAATCACCTATATTATTGTAGCTTCTAAGATGTAGAAAGGTTTGAGGCTTGTTTGATTCTATTTTTGTTTTTGAAAGCAGTATTGCACAACCAAAAAAACATAATGCCTCTTATCCTACGAAACACGTTCTATTAAATGGATAGATCAAACAATAGTTTTGGGTTAGGGAAGTAATTAAATGTTTTTTTTTCTTGTGTCTGAGTGGATTCTAAATATTAATTGTGTTTTTCTATTAGTAAAAAATAATATTTATTTTTTGACAAACAGCATTTTCATGGGTGTAAATATGTTGAAGTTAAAATATCAAGTATTTAATATATGATTTTGAGTTATTAATTATCTATGAAAATGGTACAACTAATCATTACCTTTTTGTGTTTTTTTTTCTTCATTTTTTTTATTATTTTAGAATTATTGTTTATTTATTATTGTTATTTTATATTGAAATCTCAATTTTTTTAAATAAGGGTTAAATATGTTTATAGAAAATATAAAAAAATATTAAATTTGTCCTTATAAAAATATTTATATTAATTTTGTTCCTGGACATATAAACTATATTTTTGTATGGTTTATTTTCAATGAAGGATGAAATTTGTTTTATTTATATAGGAATAAAATAAATAAATAAATAAATTTATGAGAACAAAATTAATATTTTTTTTTATATTGTTTAGGATTTCAAGCATATTTTATTCTTTGAATAAATATTTTAAAAATTGTGCATGAATTTTTTTTGAAAATGGATTCAAAATTTTTAAGCAAGTTCTTGAATTGTGATTGAAAATCTGAATTAGAATGATGATATCATGAAATATGGTCAATAAAGTCATCTATAGATATTAATCATTGACTACTCAGAAAATGATTGATTGTGTGTTTGCGAGAGATTAATCTTTGATAAAATAAAAAATAAAAATAGCATGTTTCATACTATAATATGATGGTCTAAAATTACTACCAATAAAATTTGTAGTTTTCAATTCATGCAAAATTTCCTTTTTATACAAAATATACTACTTAGCTTCTTCAATATTTTAAATTAAATTATTTTATACAATAAGTTTATCATTATCTTCATATTAAGAAAAATACTGTTTATTATGAATGCTTTAATCATCAAATAATAACTGCACAATAATTTTTTTTAAATACTCATTTACATTAAAATTAAAATTAAAATGAACTTACATTTTTTTTTTTCTGTAGCTTTTTGGTTCCTTTTGCTGTAGCAAATGAACTTACATGTAACACATTGAATTTTGTTTAGATAAACACATATTGATCTTTAAGAAAATAAGAGTGTATATTTTAAAATAAAATAACTAAACAGTGTAATTATTTAAACATCTATTTTTCTTACTCTTCTTATTTTATTATATCTGCATACCATTATAACACATGGTAAATCATTATTAACTAGAAAGTGACGGCTTGTATTTGTTTTGAACTTATTTGTTTGCATTTTCAATTATTTTTTAAATTAAAAGGCATATTTTTTTAAAAAAAAATTATGTGTTTTTTAAAAAAGAAAAGACAAAATATTTTAATATATTTTCAAACGTTAAAAATAACATCTAAAAATATTAAAAAATTAATCTCACCACATCGTAATTTAAACATAGTAAATAATTCTTAATTTTATTTTTTAAAAATTATGTATATGTTTGTTTTAAGATTGATTTAGATGTGAATAACTCTCATTTTAAAACTTATAATTAGTGTAACTTTTAAATAAAAATAATATTGAATCATTGAAAAATATAAACTGAAATTAGAAAAGTGAATTCAAACCTAGCTTTGTTGTTAAGTGTTAACTGAGGTTCTTTAGTTTTTTGCTTTGTTCTAAAACTAAAATCCCATAAACCCTCCCAGACCTGACTGGGAGTGAAGTGGCTCGATTAAAATAAAATAAAAAATATAAATATTCGTATGATATTCCAGATCTGTTAATCTACCTCAGGTTGAATTCATCGCCGATCATCAGATCCAAAATGCAGATCGGAGATGCTTTTCTATGCTTACTATTCATCGCAACTTGTTCGATTTCAGCTACTTCTGCTGATTCCATCTATGGCTGCGGTGGTTTTGTCGAGGTATTTTATTTCTATCCGCTTCTGTAGTGAAAAACGCACTGATTGATTTTCAGAAACGCCGATTTCGCCATGATTAGTATTACTCCTTGTCGCAGAAACTTGCTAGACTCATTTTAAGGCATTAGGATTGGAAAAATAATATACACGGATCTGAATTTTTTGCTCTAAGTCACAATTCGTTTGTCGTTTTGTGATTTCTGTTTTTCTGTTCACATCTGTATACGATGAACCCAGTTGTATATTTTAGATTGATATTTGTTTTTATTTATTTATTTACTTTTCGCCAACTTTGTTTTGTAATATTCGGTTTATGCTTATCTTTGCTTACAAATTCGAGTTACTACAGGCGAGCTCATCGTTGGTGAAGTCGAGGAAACAAGCTGATGCCAAATTGGACTATTCCGATGTCACGGTAAGTGCATCTAATCTATGACTGTTGTTGCATCCCCCTCCTTTTGGCTTTTCGAAATTCTTTTTAGTTATTTATAATTTATATAATTTGTAAATATTTTTGTCAACTTCATTTGCACTGAATAGTTATAGCTAACCAAAAGTATGAGAAAAATCAGTACATGTTAGTTGTAAACTTGGGGTGAGTTTATGTTGACAACTTACGTAAGTGCTTTTGTTTTTTTAAAAGAAACTTACGTAAGTGCTTATTTAGTGAGTTCTTGGCCAGTTTGTTTAAAATTAAAAAAAAAAAGTGTTTTTTAAACAAGTGATTATTTCGTAAGCAGGTAAATATTTTCTTCTTAGAAAAAAAAAAACAGAAAACTACTTATTTTAAGCAGAAACAGATTAGACAACTACACTAAAATAAAATAAAATAAAAACTACTTATTTTATTAAAATAAGTTTAAACAAACTGACCTATAGCAGACAATAGCTTTTGCCATAAACTTGATTGTGAAATTTAATGGAATAAGCTAAAAGGAGCTTATTTTGATTAGGTGAACCAATAAACATAGGGTGTGTTTGGGTAAATAACTTAATTAAGACCTCAGATAAACTTCTAAATAAACACTTAATAGGAGAAAAAGATAGATAAAATAAATAAACTTTTGTACTTCAGTTGTTGAAAAAGTTAAATGAGAGGGCTTCTATAAAAGTTGAGTGGATAAATTTATTTTAGCTTATGACCAATGAGAGAAGCTCAATTCATTTTATCTTTTTATTTTCTTCTCCTGTAAATGTTTATGAAATAGTTTATCTAAACAGGGCCCAAGTACTTATTTAATAAGCTCTTATTACACGAGGGCTTATGCATAGATTTGACTGTGAAACTTATTAGAATAAAGCTAAAAAGAGATAAAAGAGCCTATGAGAGTCATGTGCCGTTTTCATGAACTCAAATAAGCTCCCCATAAGTTCTTTCAAATGCCCCCTTACTCTACCGATGATTCACATTTAATTTTGCACAATATCTGTAATGATGTTACTGCTTGGCTTGGAGTCTGCTGTTGAAATGGGATACTATTGAAAAACAAGACATGCATAAGACAGCCCCTTCATGTCCCTTTTGGCTTTTTGCTATATACTATTTTGTGGTAATGTACTGGGAGGAGGATGCTGTGTTACACATCCAAGGGAATTCCTGTTTGTTTATTAGATATGATGCATTCATTTCAACTTGAACTCAATGGCATTTACTTGATCCATTTGTTGTAGGTTGAGCTTCAAACTGTGGATGGACTGGTAAAGGATAGAACACAATGTGCTCCAAATGGATACTATTTTATTCCAGTATATGACAAGGTAAAACTTGAATTTGTGCACATTTAAGCATATTTGGGCAACTTCTGTCTACATAAATACAGAATGGCATATATATATATGCCTTAGATGTGAATACTTTATTCAGTTTTTCTCAATGAAATTATTTTCATCACAGGGTTCCTTTGTAATTAAAATTAATGGACCTCCAGGATGGACATGGGATCCAGAAAAGGTTAGTTATTTCTCAGTTATAATCTGTATGCACAATCTCTCTCTCTCTCTCTCTCCTGAATCTTGGCATAGTCTGAAAATACTCTTATGAATTCTGACACTTTCTTTGTTTTCCCCCCCTTTTGTACCTACAGGTTCCTGTGGTGGTTGACAATAATGGTTGCAATGGCAATGAAGATATAAACTTTCGTTTCACAGGGTAGGCTATTATTCTATTTTTTAACTTTGTGATTTTTTATTTTGGAGGAACTTACTAAAAGGAATCTTATGGTGAATATAGCATTCTTGTGAATTTAGTTTTTAACTGAGCCCAATGGTGTCATGTAATCCATGTTACCAATTTCTGGTGGAATAAGGCTATTGTTGTTGTTGTATGTCCTGCTGCATCCTTTGCTTGCTTATACTCTTAAATTTTGAAATTAACTCCTAAGTTTTGCATATTGTAGGTTCACTATATCTGGTAGAGTTGTGGGAGCTGTAGGGGGAGAAAGTTGTTCTGTTAAAAATGGAGGTCCTTCAAATGTAAAAGTTGATCTATTGTCCCTTTCTGGGGATCTTGTCTCTTCAGTTTTAACTTCATCATCAGGGAGTTACTTGTTTACAAATATAATTCCAGGTAGGGGAGTTTATGTTTACTTTTGGAAAATTTTTGGATTTTAAATTCTTTTTGTTATGTAGGGAGCTTCTTGCACTATTGTGGAAGTTATAACCACATATAAGCAGTTGTCAAAGATTCATGTATGTAGGATCTATATTTATGTGACATGAAGTTATGAAGTGTATTAAAAACACACATGGTTTACAGATAGGTGAAATTGATTTCAAGTTTCCACCTAAAATATTATGATTTCACTGAAGGTGAACATGATTAATTGGTTGAGAAGTAGTTGGACGCACAAAATTACTTGGAGGTGAACAAGATTGTCTAATTAATATTATGTGCTGTCCAGAATTGTGTTTAAATAAAAAATAAAATGGAATGAACGTTTAGTTGGGTAATTAGGTTTAATGGATAAAAAGTTTCTCTTACTGCACTTTGCAATGAGTAATGTTGGAAACAGGAGCATTTAATGATGATTACTCTTCCAAGTAGCTTAGTTATTGCATTTAGTTGAGATCAATGCATCTTAGGAAGTAGGGATATTTTAATTGTTCTCTTGAAAATAGTAGCAGTAATTATCTTTGTTATCATTATTATTATAAATAGATCACTTTGCTTAGTGATATATACTCGCTTTAGAAAATTCATGAAATAAATTCAGTAATTCTCGCAAGTCACAAGTAATAATATTGTCTAAAATTATTAATTTTGTTGATGTTTTCCTTGGGTTTGGTTTAAAATCATTTGTTGTTGCCATTTTTTTTATTATTTGCTATTATCCTCCTCAAAATTGTTCAAACAAATAGACACACCTGATGTGATGTGCAGGAAAATATGAACTACGTGCTTCAAATCCTGATATGAAAGTTGAAGTTAAAGGTTCAACACAGGTTGAAATAATGTGTTTGCTTTCAGCATTTTACTTTGTGTTCATAGCCATTTCTTTTGTGTCACTCTTTAGTCTCAGTTGCATATTGTGCTTACCATTTTTTTAACATTGTGCTTCTCGCAGGTTGAATTGGGATTTGGAAATGGGGTAGTTGATGATGTTTTCTTTGTCCCTGGGTATAGTATCAGTGGATTTGTTGTTGCTCAGGTAATGTTTGTTGAAGCGACAAATCTTAAAATTTCACTTTCCTTTTGTAATTGCTACATCATTTTTATGTTATAATCTAGTGGAAAGATCCATCTATGTCTGACATACAACAACCACAACAAAGCTTTATCCCACTTGGTGACAGAACAAAAAGTAAATTCTTGTTTGCAGCGACTGATTCATCTATTCACATTTTTATGAGTGTGTTAAAGGATGCTTCTGTTCTAAATCACTTAGACTTCAAAAATAGATTGATTTGTTTTTTTTTTAACTTGACAGTTTAATTGAAACCTTTCTCATGTAATTATGCCTCTCATTTTGGTTCTTCCTTTTCCAGGGAAATCCAATATTAGGAGTTCATATTTTCTTATATTCAGATGATGTTTCTGAAGTAGAATGTTTGCAAGGTTCTGCTAATGGTCCACAACAAGGAGTAGCTCTCTGTCATGCTGTATCGGATGCTGATGGGAAGTTCACATTCAATTCAATACCTTGTGGTAATTACTTTTTTGAGTGCTTATTCTGTCATCTACCCCCTCTCGATGTGTAAAAGTGTATGTTTGTGTGTGTTTCAGCTGAAGTGGAGCTCTTTAAGGAGCTTCTGACACATGTTATTAACCTGTCCCATGGCCTGTGTTGAATTTATGGTGTCTATACATTAACAAAAAAAAAAAAAAATTCTTTCCCAGAGCTTTTTGTCATCTTGTTTGTAGTTTGTGCATTTAACTTTTAAACAATCACTGCCAACTTGCAATTATATGTATGGAACTTAGTTTTAAAAATTCTATGAACTTCACCCTTTACATTGTACTGCAATTAGCCTCTCCTGGTTATTGATCATATTAAATTTCACTTTTTTTTTTTTTTTGTATTTATGCTTACTTTAGAGTTGCTATTCATTTTTTTGTGGATTAAATATTTATCATTTTGCTGTGATCGAAAATTTCCGCTTCTTATTAGATGCTTCTAGAACCTATTTTGCTTATTTTAGTGCTCTTATTTTTATTGATGTACAGGAAGTTATGAACTTGTGCCCTACTATAAGGGTGAGAATACAGTATTTGATGTTTCACCACCCAGCGTCTCAGTTAATGTTAAGCATCAGCATGTAACGGTGCCTCAAAAGTTTCAGGTAGATTATATGGATACAAATGTTTGATACACTAACCATCTTCACTATTTGTTTCCTATGTCATTCAGAATAGATACAAGTGCTAATGCTATCAATGTGGGGTAAAAAAGAAATCTAATTATCTATTACAATGGGAAGCTAGGTATCAGTAGCTTGTGTCCCAAGCAGGGCATTAAGGTGATGTAACAGCATTTGGTCTTGGTCCAGTTAGTGCAGTATGTGGTAGCTTGTGTGCATGGGTCACCATAATGGCTATGGGTGACTCCCTGAGAACTGTAACAACCTATATTTTGCCTATATAAAAAAATATGTATTACACTTGAGTTCAGGACTGCAGGCCTAAATGAAATGTGAATGCCAGATTTTGTTGGATTATTGAACATATGCCATCGGATTCATAGGCATGCTAGCTAAGCTCTATCCAAATTCCAATATTCATCTAGTGCATATCCATTTATTTATTTTTATTTTATGAGATTCCACTTCCAACATGAGCTGTTATGTGCACTATGAATGATGATTATTTATTGGCATCAAACTAACCAAAGATAGCCGAGTCCCCATTGGCCACAACAGTTAAAGATATTGGGTGATAGCTATGGTTAGCAGCTGTAAATATTGATGGAAGAAAAACTGTTTGCTGCCAGTTGCATATATTTCTGGTTATCACTTAATTTAGTGAAATTTAGAAGTGCATATTAGCACTGAAAATATATGTGAAGAAAAACCCAAAATACAAAAAAAATGCAAATTAATATTGGAATTGCAAAATATCTAGGTATCAAATATAGATGCGTCACATGACTGTTTGAAAAGTTATAAATATTTGGTATGTTTAATGTTTAAACAAGTTTGGTTCAGTAATAATTATCATATTGTGATATTACTGATATCTGTCTATTATTGTGGTTATGTGTATGTTATTTTTCTCTCAATTATCTGCTATCAATGTTAATTCTTACAGGTAACTGGATTTTCCGTTGGAGGCCGTGTGGTTGATGGAAATGGCATGGGAGTGGAGGGGGTCAAAATCATAGTTGATGGTCATGAAAGGTCTATTACTGACAATCAAGGATATTACACGCTTGATCAGGTATTAATATGAAATGTGCTTCAGTTAGCACATTCATTGGCAAGCATTCTATTTTCTTTTTTCAGTCTATGGACATAAGTTTCTGAATCTTTTGGTCTTGAATTTCCATTTACTTTTATCTCAATAATGTTTCTCTCCTTGCTTTCTTTATTTGGATAGATTGGCTTTTCTATCAATCTGAGTATGTAAGAGTTTTTTCAATCTTCCTGGTCCTGGATACTAATAAGGGCATAGCTAGGCCAGTGTATTATTTTTTTAATCTCATTTTAGATTGTGCTAATGCTGAGATCCTTCAATTGATTGTAGTTTCTCTTACATTTACATTTTATTTTTCTCTTTCTTATTTCTATGTTAAATTTATTAGGTTACATCCACGCACTATACCATAGAGGCCCAAAAGGAGCATTACAAATTCAAGAAATTGGAGAATTATATGGTAAATCTTTTTAGCATATTTTTGAGTTTATTATATTTCTCTTTTAGTATGATGGTGAAAATTTGTTAGATGGTTGAAAGAAGCTTGGAATTTAGCCTTGTTACCTATGTTATAATAATGAAAAATGCTGCTGCTTAGCTCTTGTTTCAAACTCTGCTTGCTTTCTCAGGTATTGCCAAATATGGCTTCAATAGAGGACATCAATGCCATTTCATACAATCTGTGTGGTTTGGTTAGGATGGTTAGTGGTGGTCTGAAAGCAAAGGTATGCATCTCCTTTTCATGTAAAATTATTTTACTAACAATTTCATGTTAAAATTAAAGTTGGTCTTTTGATAATATACTAGGTGGCTTTGACTCATGGACCTGATAATATGAAACCCCAAAAGAAGCAAACAGACGAAAATGGAAACTTCTGCTTTGAGGTTAGTTAGCTTAGTGGAATAAATGAATCATTTTCTTTTCCTTTTTGTAATGTTGACAGTGTCTCTTAATATCATGTGGATACAAATAAGTTAGGCTGAAACAAAAGAGGTGGTGGATTAGGATGCTAATAATTCTACAATATGCTCTGGGAGTGTTAGCTAATTTAATAAGCAGCATGTTACCATCAAACCTATCTAATTAATTTATTGTACTTTTCTATCTTTTGGTGACAAGCTTTGAGAGGAAAGTTCTGATCCTTGGAACTAGAAATTTGTGATTTACTTTTATGCTTGTTGACAATAGATTGTTTTATGAACTGAGTTTGAGATCCCAAAGTGCATTAACCATGTATTAGCAACAATTGAAAACTTGTAGTTGCAGCTTGAAGCCTATGATATTATTTTTCTAACATAGTCTTTTGTTTGAACAGTTTGAGTAGAATCTGTTATTAAGGAATTTGGGCTAGATACACAGTATTTTATATCAAATATTTTAGTTTTAGTTGAAATGTAAGGAAAAAAAAGGCCATTTTTTGCATCTGCACTTTATAGAAGAATTTGTGTTTGAAGATGGTTCATAGCTATCCAAATCATGTCTTGAATTCTCATTTTTTCAAGTGTTATTTTATGGCTTCTTTCTTTTAATGATGTTTCTGGATTATCTGCTTAAGTTTGATTGTTCATTTCTTATCACCGATGTGTAAATCGTTTGTTTAATGTCTAGGTTCTTCCTGGTGAGTATCGCTTGTCAGCCATTGCTGCTACTCCTGAGAATGCTGCTGGACTCATGTTTGCTCCATCTTATATCGATGTTGTGGTCAAAAGTCCCCTGTTGCATATTGAATTTTCACAAGTAATTTTTCACCCATATTAGCTATAGGTTATCTTGTGTGCTTCTTAGTTCTTTCTTCCTTTTCCCTTCAGTTTTTGCTGTATCATGCATGCTGAATTCTTCATGTATAATTATCCAAATGATATGGTTGAATTTTTATTTGATTCCTCTAAATATCTTTTGCTTCTACATTTTCTTTGGGAATCTTTATGATGACCTTATCCTCACAAAGACCAGTATATAGGCTCTGATTTTATGTTGTTCTATACTGATTGTGTGCCTCATGATTGTAGGCTCTGGTTAATATTCATGGTTCTGTATCCTGCAAGGAGAAATGTGGTCCATTTGTATCTGTTACTCTGGTGAAACAGGTTGATAAACATAATGAAGAGAGAAAGACTATTAGCTTGACCACCGAGAGTAGTAAATTTCTGTTTTCAGATGTTATTCCTGGAAAATACAGACTTGAGGTTGGCCTTTTTTTTTTTTTGCATTCCCATTTTATTCGTGATTTTTTAAGTAGAATTTCTTTGATTGAGTTTTATTTCCTGTAAGTTTCTTTTAAATTTTCTACTTCTGGTTTAGTGTCAGTTATTTTACTGGAAAGTTCTGATTTGTGTGCTTTCCCCCCACTGTAATAATATTTGTTTTAGGTCAAACATAGTTCCCCTGAATCAGTGACCTTGGAAGATAAATGGTGCTGGGAACAGAGCTTCATAGATGCAAACGTTGGTGCTGAGGACTTAGAAGGAATCCTTTTTGTTCAAAAAGGCTACTGGGTCAATGTTATCTCCACTCACAATGTTGATAGTTACCTGACTCAACCTGATGGGTCAAATGTGAATTTGAAAATTCGGGTACAGCAATCATAGCCCATCCAAATATGCAGTAAATTGCAGCTTCACAAAATTCATTTCTGTTCTTTTGGTCTTTTATCTGCAGAAAGGTTCCCAGCATATATGTGTAGAACAACCTGGCATACATGAATTTAGTTTTGTTGACTCATGTATCTTCTTTGGGAGTTCCTTGGTGAAAATTAATACATCTGATCAATTGGTATGGAGAATTCAGACATTCATGATTATAATTTTCATTTTTTTCATGTATTATCATATTTGGTTATTTTGAGGACCTTCTTCCATAATTTTTTTCTTTTTTTGTAGCCCATCCATGTAACCGGAGAGAAGTATCTTCTTAAAGGACAAATAAATGTGCAGTCTGGCTCATTTGATGCATTGCCTGAGAATATAGTTGTTGATGTTAAACATGATGAAGCTGGTGCTATTGATTATGCTATAGCCACAGTTAAGTCCTATGCTAAAGATCAAACAGAGGCTGCTATATATGAGTATTCTGTTTGGGCCAATCTAGGAGTAAAGCTTACCTTTGTTCCTTCGGACTCAAGGTACATCTATCTATTCTAGCTGGTTGTTCAAACAATTTCAGTTAATTATTTATTTTAGTTATAAGGCTTTTGTAGAAGCAGATTGAATCAAGGGAGGAAAATTGATTGTGTGAATATGCAATAGACTCAGTCCAATTTTGCCTATTTTTCCCGAAGGATTGACTGTGTACAGCTTGTAAAATAATACGGTGCAGTATAGTGGATTTATATCATTTTATGCTAACTGTGCTAGTTCCATGCAAACTATTTCAAAATCTTTATTTTGTACCATTTTGAATTTATGAAGTTTCATCCAATTTCTAGAAAAAAAAAAGTAGTTATAAATCTTAAACATTGTATTACATGCTTCCATTTTTCCTCTAAGGTTAAACATTGTAATTAATTAGCTTACCATTTTTTTTATGATTCCATGTTGCTTATTAGTGTATTGTGCATGTAATGCACACAATGCTATTCATTCTGGGAAGTTGGGTCTGGTACTCTCTTTTTTAATACTTTAATTACTCATATCTTTTGTCCTACTCCTTCCCTCCTGTCTCTGTAGCTTTGAAATGAAACTACATGCACTACAATTTACCCAATTTATAGTTTTTTTGTTCTTGTTTGGTTACAGGAATGATGAGCAGAGGAAACTTTTATTTTATCCTAAAGAACATCAAGTAAGTATAAAAATTAGTTTTTTCTACTGATGTTTTTATGGGACTAACTGAGTTTCATTTGCAAAATCCATTTCCTTAGGTATCAGTGGCAGATGATAACTGTCAAGCTTCTATTCCTACATTTTCTTGTCAACTGGGTGCATATATTGAAGGATCAGTTTCACCTCCTCTTTCTGGCGTCCATATCAGAGTTTTGGCTGCTGGAGACAGCAGCATTACTACACTTAAAAGTGGTGAATTAGTTCTTGAAACAACCACTGGTACTGATGGTTCCTTTGTGGCAGGTCCTCTGTACAATGATATTGGTTACAATGTTGAGGCTTCAAAGGTAGTCTCTTTCTCAGAACATACCAAGTAAAATAAATGGCTTATTTTAATACTAAAATGGAGTTGTACAGTTTCTCTACTTATCTGTGGTGTTTCTGTTGCCATCTTGTTTTCTTACATTATTTGATTTATTTGTTTTTTGTATATATTTGCAGCCTGGATATTATTTAAAACAAGTTGCACCTCATTCCTTTACTTGTCAGAAGCTTAGTCAAATTTCAGTACACATACATCACAAAGATGATATTAAAGAGCCCATTCCTTCTGTTCTGTTGTCTTTGAGTGGTGACAATGGTTATAGAAATAACTCAGTATCAGGAGCTGGAGGGACATTCCTGTTTGATAATTTGTTTCCTGGAATGTTTTATTTGCGGCCGGTTTTGAAGGTACTATATTGTAGCTGGGCATACCTGTTATTATGTTGCATTCTACTGCTTGTACATGCAACTTTTTATCAATCAGATCTGGTTCACACTCTACTGCATTTGAACTTAACAATATACTTGATTTGATTATGCATCCAAAATATCTCTTATTAAGCATCAATAATTCCATTTTCTTCACGTATCCATATCAGATATGTATTTGATAGCAACACTCTTGGATAGTTTCTCTACCCCAAAAGGTGTAAAAGCCTACTTGTGATTGTCAAAAAGAAACATGTGAAAAAGAAAAGGACAACTACTGCATTTCACTGTCATGTTTAATCGTTTTTCTTGCTTATCCAGAATCTTCATGTGTTTCTTTTCAGATTGAGCTGTTCACCTCTTCATGCTCGTACTAAATTATTAGTAATTTTCTGCTTGTGTGCAACTCAACAATAAAGGATATTAGGATAATAAGTTGCGAAGTTTGTAAATACCAGGATTTTTTTAGAATTTGATGATTAAAATTATGTTGGTCATTGCTGAAGCTATATCTTTGTCAACTTCCTTATTCAGTATATTTATTATCTTATTTCCTAGGAGTATGCTTTCTCACCTCCAGCACAGGCAATAGAGCTTGGAGCAGGGGAGTTCAAAGAAGTTGTTTTCCAGGCCACACGCGTAGCCTACAGGTTTCATTTCCTATTGATATGATATTTTTGCAGTAATGACAGGCCTAAATAATTTAATACATAAATAGATTTAATCTGTTTAAAACAAGGACATCTCTCATTTAAGAGCAGTGAGAGGAGTGGCCGCTGGGTTAAATGAGAAACTCTATTCTGAAGCCTGAGATAAAACAACACATCAGATATAGGTGTCTTGATTTGATTGTGGAATTTGGGTAAGATTAGGAGTGCAAGTGTGCAACTCAACAGATATCATCTGCATGAAAGTATATTTTTAGTAGTAATGTTACACGTAGCACATTCTTTGCATTTGCATGTCAGGTTGGTTCTACTGTACCTATTTTAAATGATCCAGATTTTGCACATACCTCACGTTGTACATAACATTATTTTTTTCTTAAATGCTTAATTTGTTTGTAAATTCCATTTGAATTGATAGTTGATTTAATAGATTGAATCATATCTATTCAAGTATGCATCATTGAAGTGTATTGTTATACTGCCTTTTCTGCTAGACATTGCCTTAGACTTGAAGGTGCACATCATTGCAAGGTTATGTAGAACACACACAATTTTCCTTATATAAAAGAACTTAAACAGTTAAGCTATTCTGGTGAGTAGGGTACACAATATAAAACTGGTATCCAGGGTAATCGCATGCACCATACCACGGAGCAAATTGAGCAATGGACATGTTTGCATTATTTATACTTTTTGTTTACCAAGTAATTATATTAAATTGCCATACACCCTGTAGTCTTTTCTACCTTTTCCTGTGCTTGCACTTTCACGCTTGAGCACACTTCACTCTGGAAGATGCTGAGGTAAAATCATCTCTTACAGTGCTACAGGTATAGTCACTCTCTTGTCTGGTCAACCCAAAGGAGAAGTTTCAGTTGAAGCCCGGTCAGAGTCAAAAGGCTATTTTGAGGAAACTGTGACAGATTCTTCTGGAAATTATCGTTTGAGAGGACTACTGCCTGATACTGTCTATGTTGTTAAAGTAGCTAAAAGGGATGTGGGCATTTCTAATATAGAGCGTGCATCTCCGGATTCTATTGCTATCAAGGTTAGTTCCCGGTAGCTATCTGCTTTAGATTTGCTGTCAATGTGCAGCTCTGTTGTAAGCTTGTGGGTTTGATGTTCCCAGGTTGGAACTGAGGATATCAAGGGATTGGATTTTATAGTTTTTGAGGAGCCAGAAATTACAATTATAAGTTGCCACGTTGAAGGAAATGGTACAGATGAACTACGTAAGCACCTGATGGTAGAAATCAGGTCATCTAGTGACCTAAACAAGATAGAGTCGGTTTTCCCCCTGCCAATTTCTAACTTCTTCCAAGTGAAGGGCTTACCAAAGGGAAGACACCTTCTAAAGCTTCAATCTGGTCTCCCATCAAGCTCGCTTAAATTTGAATCTGATATCTTTGAGGTCGACTTGGAGAAAAATGTTCAGACCCATGTCGGCCCACTGAGATACAGGATTGAAGATCAGCTGAAGCAGGTTTCTTCTTTTGTCTCCACTCTTGCTATTTTGGCCTGCATTTGTATGTCAAAGTTCGTCATTAATTATTTTCTGTTTTCTTCTTTTGCTGTGGCACATATATTTTAATTCTTATTTCTTGTACAACGCAGGAGTTGACTCCAGCACCAGTATTCCCTCTTATAGTTGCATTTCTAGTTGTTGCACTATTTCTTAGCATTCCAAGGTAAGATTGATATTCCTACTTTTTCATCTTAACTGCAACTTTTGGATTTCTATGGTTATGTACCCTTATTGATCTCCTTCCCCTATCCCTATATGAAGATTGAAGGATTTGTATCAAGCCACAGTAGACATACCCACACCAGGACTAACTGCGGCTTCAAGAAAAGACGTGAAAAAGCCAATGTTGCGAAAGAAGACTTATTAAATCTCCTTTCCAACCATAGGAGTCATACGGTAGTATAACTGCTCTTAGAGTTTTAGTTGAGTTACTTTGATAGCTTTCACGTTCTCTGATAGGTTTGGATGTTTTTCTTTATTTATCTGGTGGGGCAAAAGATAGATTGTAATTAATAATTGTTTCTACATTGTTAGTATAATATTATTTTACGTTTTGGCTGAGGAGAAAACGTAAATAGAAGCAATATGTATTTGTTGCTTCTGTATTTTTGTTTTATTTTGCTTTTTGCAGCCCATGGATTAAGCTGAACGGTTTGACTTTTGACCCTCTTTGGAAGTGCTTGATTTGTTTATCATACAACGAAAGAACTAGTTTATGCAACTTAACTAGGGAATGAATGGAATGGTGCTATTCGGTTAATTGATGAAGTTAATTGTTTTAACCGTAATGCATAATACTCATTTTATTCCTTGAATTATAATTAATTTGATCTGGTCTCCAAATTTTTATTTTTATTTTTAATTTGGTTTCTATATTGTTAAAAAGGCTTCAATTTAGTCTTTTTTCATCAAATTTGTAAATGCTGTTAACTTTGGCGCAAGTAGAAACAAGTGTGTAGAGTTATTACCCTTTGCAAAATTGATGGAAATGATTAAATTTGAGCAATTTTAACAATATAGGGATCAAATTAAAAAAAAAATTGGAGACTAACTTAGACGATTAATTATAATTTAGAATTAAAATGAGTATTATGTTAACTGTAATTAATATGGTAATATTTTAGTTGGTTAGTTAAACATAGATTGGTATTACAATCTAGTTCACCAATGGTGGTCATTGCGGACTAGAAACATGGATATTACGGAATAATAAATGGGATGAGACTTCTATTGTCTGGCAAAGGAGAAAACTTCCATTCTAATATAATATATAAATGGGTTATTACTATAGCAAATTGTTGACACATATTTAATGTATGTCAATGTCCAATTTATCCGAAACTTAGCGATTGACTTTTGATTATAATGAATAGTAATTACTAGTTAGCCTCCTTCAAAGCAAAGTAAAATAACTTTTAAAGATTAATTGATATATATTATTAGTGTAAAATTGTTTAGACTTTCCATCATAATTATGTTATATGTGTTTTTTAAGATGATTAGAATAATACTCAAACTTTTTAAGGAGACGATGATCTTTAGTTGATATTTTTTACATCGGTTATTTAAAAACCGATCTATTAAAGTATCCTTTAACATTGGTTACGAATTAAACCGATGTCTAAAATATTTATTACATCGGCTTCTTATATAACTCATGCAGAAAGTAAAAAAAATAAATTATTGAACATTTATTGAATTTAGACAGTTTTAATGGTATTAAATTTATACCATCTTAATAAAATATTAGTAATACAAAACTACATATATAAATATTCCTAGCAATCTTCATATATTACATATTAGTATGTATTTACATTTTTTTCTATTCTAAATTATGTTTTGTAAATTAATTTTTTAAATAATAATAAAACTATTAATTTATAGATATATTTTAATATGTATAAATACATTTATCAAATTTTGTAATAATTTTTCTTAATAAATATTTTTTTAAAGTAGCATATAATAACAATAAAATTAAATAATAAATAGTAGTAATAAAAAATAGAGTTTAGAAATTATGTACTGATTAGTTTTTAATTAGATTTTATTTTATATGTTGATGAAAAGATTACAATAAACTTTAGTTATTATTAAATTATTATAATTTTCTCTGTTTTTATATTTAATGCAATGGGTATAAAGGAATATAAAGATATCATATTAATTCATCTCCATTTAAATCAGGAGTACTGAAAAGCATTATAGAAAACTTCAGCCAAAAAAAAAAAGCATTATAGAAATATTATGTGATTATGTTTATTAAATTTCTTTTATAATAATAGTAACATTTTACATGAATATTATTTTAGAGATTTCAAACTATTTTTAGTTTTAATTAATTTTTTACTTTATTAGTAACAGTAATATTGATCATTTTTCTTTGCTATCTTTCTCCTGTGTCACTGTGTGAATGCTGTGTACGCCATTAAGGAGTAAAAAAAAAAAGTTTAATCATAAAATTAAATGTAATTCGGTTGACTTGCTTAATTTGGAAAAAGCAGGCCATATGCATGCAAAAATGTATTAGAGTGCAGTCGTGCAGAAAATGACATGATGATATATGTCATTCATAAACGGGGTTAATTAGGACTTAGGAGTCTTCTATAAAATACACGAGCTGCAAATTTAACCAAATTCACCACTCCTAAACTTTCTTCCATTTTGCATGCATGCATGCATTCCAGTTCCAGGTTCATTGTTATGCGAATATTTTTAACTTTCTATAATATGTATGGAACATTCGTTATTGTAAAGTCTGAATAAAGATGCTCGTGGATATATTTCAGTACAGAAAGGTGAAAACTGTCTTTATTCTCTAAAATAGTTTAGAGGTTATAGCGTGGCTGCATGCATAATTGCATATTCCTTCTTTCCCCTTTTATTTCTGGTAGTGATTAATTTCTGTACCAGTTTTCTGTTAAATTTGTGTGTAAACATGTGTAGCTTATGACAATCTGTATATTAACAATTACTAAATTCCTATCCTTCAAACACCAGTCATGTGCGACATATATACGAACATTCACGTACAATAATATATCGCCAACTGCAAAGAGCATGATTTGCCACCTTAATTTGAACACATGGTATTGTTACTGGAAAGCTGCATTGGACATGGTGGGGCCCTCGCACTATGGGCGTTGAATCCTTATTTTGAAATCAAACGAGTTTTAGGGTAACGTTTTATTTGGTCATTTGCTGAAGCTTATAATAGAGAATCAACGGTGCTAATTAAGGGCATCATAGAATCACTTAAAATTTTATCCCACTATACATACTTAAGGGCGTATTGACACGTATTAATTTTTTTGGCATAGATAACCGGCATGGCGGCAGATGCACTAAATCTGGTTGAGAATTTTAGTGCAATTAGAAGTAGCACGCGTGGCCATCAACTATGCATAAAAGCAAGTAGAAATTTCGGGCAACTTTAGTGCTTGTAGCCACATCATTAACGTCCTATTCCAAAATCATGCTATAAATACCATGTGAAACTAAACCATCGAACTACAAGCTTTCGCCAAATTATATATACATATTTTATTTTCTCCTAACATAATCACTCTTGATAGTTTGACTGTCGAACACATATGGCTGTATTTTCACATAATGTTTCAATGCATGTCATTTTACTTATGATAATTGTCATTGGGACAGGAGAAGGACGAAAAGTTCAAAATTGTGGTAGCATAGGAAACGGTGGAGGAGCGGGGGGAGCTTTTAGTAGTGATAAAAATGGAGGTCAAAATGGTGGAGGTGGAAGTGTTGGAGCAAGTGGAGATGGAAGTGCTGGGGTTGGTGGAGGTGCAGGAGGAGGTGTCGGTGTTGGTGGTGGAGGACGTGTAGGAGGAGCTGGAGGTGGAGGTGCAGGAGTTGGTGTTGGTGGAGGAGGAGGTGCTGGAATTGGTGGGGGTGTAGGTGTAGGTGCAGGAGGAGGTGGAAGTGTTGGCACAGGTGGAGGTATCGGTGGTGGAGGGAGTATTGGTGGAGGTACAGGTGCAGGAGTTGGGATCGGTGGTGGGGGAGGTGCTAGAGTTGGTGGAGGTGTAGGTGCAGGTGTAGGAGGAGGTGGAAATGTTGGCACAGGTGGAGGTATAGGTGGTGGAGGAGGTGCAGGAGGGAGTATTGGTGGAGGTGGAGGTGGAGGTGCAGGGGTTGGGACTGGTAGTGGAGGAGGTGCTGGAGTTGGTGGAGGTGGTGGGGGAGGTGCTGGAATTGGTGGGGGTGTAGGTGTAGGAGCAGGAGGAGGTGGAAGTGTTGGCACTGGTGGAGGTATCGGTGGTGGAGGAGGGAGTATTGGTGGAGGTGGAGGTGCAGGTGCAGGTGCAGGGGTTGGGATCGGTGGTGGAGGAGGTGCTGGAATTGGTGGAGGTGGTGGGGGTGTAGGTGCAGGTGCAGGAGGAGGTGGAAGTATCGGTGGTGGAGGAGGTGCAAGAGGGAGTATTGGTGGAGGTGGAGGTGGAGGTGCAGGGGTTGGAACTGGTGGTGGAGGAAGTGTTGGAGTTGGTGGAGGTGGTGGGGGAGGTGCTAGAGTTGGTGGGGGTGTAGGTGTAGGTGCAGGAGGAGGTGGAAGTGTTGGCACAGGTGGAGGTTTCGGTGGAGGTGCAGGGGTTGGGACCGGTGGTGGAGGTGGTGGGGGTGTAGGTGCAGGTGCAGGAGGAGGTGGAAGTGTTGGCACAAGTGGAGGTATCGGTGGTGGAGGAGGTGCAGGAGGGAATATTGGTGGAGGTGGAGGTGTAGGAGTTGGGACCGGTGTTGGTGGAGGTGTTGGAGGTGGTGGGGGAGGTGCTAGAGTTGGTGGAGGTGTAGGTGCAGGTGTAGGAGGAGGTGGAAGTATTGGCACAGGTGGAGGTATCGGTGGTGGAGGAGGTGCAGGAGGGAGTATTGGTGGTGGTGGAGGTGCAGGGGTTGGGACCGGTGGTGGAGGAGGTGCTGGAATTAGTGGAGGTGGCGGGGGAGGTGCTAGAGTTGGTGGGAGTGTAAGTGCAGGTGCGGGAGGAGGTGGAAGTGTTGGCACTGGTGCATGAGGAGTAAGTGTTGATGGTGAAGGTGCATGAGAAAATATAGGTGTTAATGGTGTTTTAAATACTATAATAAATACAAATGATGAGAAAAAAAATGAGATTAATAAAGTGACTGATGTATAGAAAGTCAATTAGTAAGATTTAGTAGTGTTATTATTCATTATAGTTTGTATAAATAAAACATAAACTAATATAAGTAATTGTAGTAGAAGTGATGAATGTAATAATAGTCAACATACATTGTGATAGAATATATAATTATAAGTTATATAATGTCTCAAATAAAATTAATTAAAATTAAGTTCCTATGTCATCTAAATTTTCACTCGTTAGGATTAATAATATCTTAAAACACAGTTGTAAAATAATGAAACAATGAATACTAAATGTTGACTTAGAAGAATTAAGAAGCAATGAAGTAATATTGAATTACTACTGATTTTGAGTTTGTTGTTTTGTTAAAAATTAAAAAGGAAATTTGAGTAGAAAATAAAATAAAAACTAAAAAGACAATTCAACTTTATCAAATTCAGAAATTATTTTCAATAAATTCTAAATTTAATATTGCATGTAATAATATGTAAAAAGTTTGAGTTTCAACCAACTAAAAGAACACGTCGCCATCATTTAATATATCAACAAAAGACACAAAGTCAAAATAATTAATAGAAATATCGTCTTTTATAATTGAAATATCGTCCTCAATATATATAGCTTCACTGGAATTAATTAAGCTTATATGTGCCAAAATGAACTTAAGCTTAAACTTACTGATACAGTCAGTTTTGATTTAAGAAAGTTGTTTAACTTAGTTAATAATATTAAACTTATCTGTAATTATAAAGAAAAAAAATTCAAATTTCTTAAAGTGGGACTAACTATATCAATTTTTTCTTCTTAATTGACCGATCGAGTTCAACAATATTATCGTGTTTGGATTTAAATAATTTATCTCTATATATTAATTTCTCTTTTAACTAGTACTAGTACTTATTTTTTTATGTTTACTAGTAGTTTTTCATTGGTATTCGAAATGAAAATATTTCGCAATGAATGGGGCTAGCTAGGGCACCCCAAAAGAAGATTTTATTAAAAGGGACGAGAAAACAAAGTTCCTGGTAGTGCATCCGCCATAATAGGGCATGCAGTAAAGAAAAGAAGGAACTATATATATATATATATATATATATGTCAAAGATCTTAACATCTCCCTGAATTGACAAATCATACTATATATATAATTACTTATTAGTAAAAGCTAGTTGTTTAGCTTCTCTAAAAATGTGGTTCCATCACTTCCATGTAAACCTTTGTTGATGAAGTCTCTCATGGCACCTACCATATCCATATATGATAAGACTCATAAGAACAACAGCTACTGTAGAATCTGAATCAATAATCAAATCTTTGAATCCTCTATTCTCAATTAAGCAATCTTTATTAAAGAGAGTGGCTTATAGAATCTGAACAACCGCAGTCATAGCCTCATAGCTATTATTCCGGCCCCCTCCAAATGGCATAAACGTTAAAATAAGGAGATGGAGTTCTGCATGGCTACGTGAAAAAATAAATAAAGAAAACCGACAATTTCACACTGTTTGAAGAGAGTGGCATACCACGTGTCCTTTAAATCTAGGGGTTTGGTACAAATTAAAAGAATTATTTAAATTAAGTCAGAATATAATAAATATATTTTTCAACATCAATAACATACTGACCCAAAAATATGTCTATCTTTTAAGCCTTTGATTAATCTAACCCAACAGAGAATATGAAAATTAAATAAAGAAAAACGAAATTCAAGAAACTGATAGAGAATATTCTTCTTTGAATATTACAGTTTTATCTGGAACCTTGAACAGGTACAAAAAGTAGAGTAAAGAAAATGATGTTTCGAACAGAGAACACATTCACACATTTTCAAAAGCGTGTTGATACTGATCATATATTGATTAAGAACGTATGATTTTTTTTTAGGTAATTTTAAGAACGTTAGATTAAGATATATTCTATTAGTTGGTTCCTAATTTTAATTTTTTTTTACAACCAAAGTGGCTATCCTGGGCCCTTAAATGGACCACGTTGTGAACTTTAAGGTAATCACAAACCTTCTGTATAACTAATCCACCGATAGCTCTGGTGATTGGCCCATTTGTAAATTACCCCGCTTCTTTCATTAATTAAAGAGACCAACCACACATCAAAGTAGATTTTCTTTTTGAAGATTTTTTTTAAAAATGTGTAGCTTGATCAAAAAACGGTTTTTTGATCAAAAGATTCAAAACTCTTTTAAGGACTTATACTTTATCTGACCAACAAATTTTAAGGAACAAAAAATTGTAAAGTACCAGTACTAAACCTGAATAATTTGTCCATTTTAAAATAGCTCTCTCTCTCTCTCTCTCTCACACACACACACACACGACGCGATTAGGGAAGTATAAAGCACGAATCTGTAGTCACTATTTAGAGATTTTCTAGATTCTTCATCCACTACTGATTACACTACCTTCTCTTCATGTTCGGGAGAGGTCCACGGCCACCACCATCTTCTCACCTCACTCTCTCTTATATTAAAACCTAATCTAAAATCAGTAAAATGGTTTCTTAACATGTAAGATTCAATGATTAATTAAATTGATACGTTTAGAATTGCTCAGCTTAACTTATATACTCTGTTAAAAAAAAAAAAAAAAAACTTATACATACTAGTATAGTGATATGACGTGGCGAACTCTCCGTTAGAACTTTCCAGTTCTCCAATATGGAACTCAAATTTCCTTTTATATTTTTTAAATAAGAGCCCCTACATGAATTTTTATGGAATACTTATGCATGGCTAAGAAAAAATGGCATGTCGACGTGGAAAAAAAAATAAAGAAAACCGACAATCAACACAATTATCAATAAAATTTGTCCGAACATTTAAGTTGGACAATGTTTGAAGAGAGTGGCTACCATAATTCCCTAAATCTAAAGGATTGGTACAGTTAGTTTTTTAACCAATAATTGCATATAAGTTTTTAGTTTTCCTGCCATAATACTACTACTATTAAAATAGATTAAATAAGAACAAAAAGAGGAGATAAATTATATTCGATTTGGCACCCGTGCTATATTGCACGCGTGATGTTTTTTTATTTATATTTTGTAATATTTAAAAAAAAAAAACCATAACTTATACACTTTTGTATATTAATATAAGTATTTGTACATTTTTTTTTATTTTATATATGTTAATACTGATGACATACCGTATATATAAATATAAATATAATTTATTTTTATGTTATTATTAATAATAGTATAGTAAAATGCAGATTGATTTGACAAATGTCTACAGTAAAGTTACACCAGAATTATTGATAAAGTAGAAGATAGATTAGGAAAGAGATCAGAAAATGAGTATTAGCCAGAAAGGAAAAAAAGAAAGAAAGTCCAGACTAGTATATTGAACTCATTAGTCATCATTACTGAAGCATTGTGAAATATCAATGCCAACAACCGCACTCATATCTCTGGCTTTTATTTTACAATTAATTCCACTTTTGGCCTATATATATTCTCTTAAAGTTCAAACCAAGCAAGCGTTTCTTCATTCATGTTCTTCGTTACTTCAATCTCTGCATGCTCTCTATAATCTTCTTACATTTAAACCGCTTATAAAACTCTCTTTCTCTCAATCACCATATTGGTAACGTACACTAATAGAGTCGAATCAATCACCCCAGCTAGTTTTCTTCAGTTCTCAAAGCAAGGTTTTTTTGTCTGTCTTTTGTTTTTCCTCTGTACGTTGTTCATTTTCTTTCCATGGCTCCTCCGAACGATCCAGTGAGTTCCATCATGGGACTCAAGTCACTGCAAAAGGTTTTCGATTTATGTAACGGGAAATTCACCGTGAGAGGCGTGCCATTACTCTCTCAGGTACCCAATAACGTCACTTTCACTTCCTTCTCCTCAATCTGTACTGAACCACCCCGTCAAGCCCCACCTTCCATCCTTCAACGTGTCATTGCCACGTCACACAAAGGTGGCTTCTTCGGATTCTCCCAGGTTTCCCCCTCCGACAGATTGACAAACTCCCTGGGCAGTTTCAGCGGCAGAAACTTCCTCAGCATCTTCAGGTTCAAAACTTGGTGGTCTACCCAGTGGGTCGGAAATTCCGGTTCCGACTTACAACTGGAAACCCAGTGGGCCCTCATAGAAATCCCTGAAATAAAATCCTATGTTGTAATCATTCCCATCATTGAAAAATCTTTCAGGTCCGCTCTTCACCCCGGCTCTGATGGCCATGTCATGATTTGTGCTGAGAGCGGTTCTACCCAAGTGAAAGCATCGAGTTTCGGTGCAATTGCTTATGTCCACGTGTCTGACAACCCTTACAACGTGATGAGAGAGGCCTATAGTGCTCTCAGGGTTCACCTCGATTCGTTTAGGCTGTTGGAGGAGAAAACGGTGCCACCAATTGTTGACAAATTCGGTTGGTGCACTTGGGATGCGTTTTACTTAACCGTGAACCCTGTTGGGGTTTGGCATGGGCTTAAGGATTTTGCCGAAGGTGGCGTGGCTCCGAGGTTTGTTATCATTGATGATGGCTGGCAGAGTGTGAACTTTGATGGTGATGACCCCAACGAGGATGCTAAGAATCTTGTTCTGGGTGGGGAACAAATGACCGCGAGGCTTCGTAGGTTTGAAGAGTGTGACAAGTTTAAAAAGTACCAAAAGGGGCTCCTTTTAGGTCCTAATGCTCCTTCTTTCAACCCAAAGACGGTTAAGGAGTTGATTGCGAAGGGGATTGAAGCTGAAGGTTTGGGGAAGCAACGTGATGAGGCTGTTTCATCTGGGGGTTCTGATTTGACCGAGATTGAGTCGAGGATTGCGAAGGTGAAAAAGGAAATTGATGATCTCTTTGGTGGGGAAGAAAAGGAGAGCAAAGAGTTATGTGAAGGTGGAGGGTACTGTGGTTGGAAAGCAACAGAGTGTGATGGGATTAAGGTTTTCATAGAGGATTTGAGGACTGAATTCAAAGGTTTGGATGATGTTTATGTGTGGCATGCGCTTTGTGGAGCGTGGGGTGGTGTGAAGCCAGGATCCACACACTTGAATTCCAAAATAACACCTTGCAAACTCTCCCCTGGCCTTGATGGGACCATGCAAGATCTTGCTGTGGTTAAAATAATAGAAGGCTCCATAGGGCTTGTTCATCCTGATCAAGCTAATGACTTGTACGAGTCCATGCACTCTTATCTTGCCCAATCTGGTGTTACCGGAGTCAAAATTGACGTCATTCATGTGAGTTTTCCTTTTTGAATAAACTTACTATATATGGTAATAATATTGGATATGATGATAGTGTAAAATTTGCCGTTTTGGTGTCTATTTTAATCAAGTAGTACTCGTTAACTTCTAATGTACCTGCAGAGTCTTGAATATGTGTGCGAGGAATACGGAGGCAGAGTCGAGCTTGCAAAGGCTTATTATGATGGGTTGTCAAACTCTATTGTCAAGAATTTCAATGGAAGTGGAATCATCGCTAGCATGCAGCAGTGCAACGACTTTTTCTTCCTTGGAACCAAGCAAATTCCCATGGGAAGAGTTGGTATAAGCATTATTCTATTCTCATAGATGCATTTTTTGTTGTTTTATTCACTCAGATCAGATGCAAGAAAAAAGAAATTGACCAAATTAAACAAAATTTGACTACAGGGGATGACTTTTGGTTCCAAGACCCCAATGGGGACCCAATGGGAGTGTTCTGGCTACAAGGGGTGCACATGATTCATTGTTCCTACAACAGCTTGTGGATGGGGCAGATAATTCAGCCCGATTGGGACATGTTCCAATCGGATCATGCGTGTGCCAAGTTTCATGCGGGTTCGAGGGCTATTTGTGGTGGCCCTGTCTATGTAAGTGACAGTGTTGGCTCTCATGACTTCGATCTCATTAAGAAGCTTGTCTTCCCTGATGGTACCGTCCCCAAATGCATACACTTTCCCCTTCCAACAAGAGATTGCCTTTTCAGGAACCCTCTCTTTGACCAAAAAACTGTTCTCAAAATTTGGAACTTCAATAAGGTACTATTTATGTCACTCACATTATACATTTGTTACACACGATTTCAATACCATAAAATTGCCATTTAGTCTAACAACAAAATTGTTCGTATAATAACAGTATGGAGGAGTTGTTGGTGCTTTCAATTGTCAAGGGGCTGGTTGGGACCCTAAGCTGCAGAAGTTCAGGGGTTTCCGTGAATGCTACAAGCCAATATCTAGTACTGTGCATGTAACTGAGGTTGAATGGGACCAAAAGAAAGAAGCAGCACATATGGGTAAAGCAGAGGAGTATGTTGTGTACCTCAATCAATCTGAGGAACTGCATTTCATGACCCCAAAGTCTGAACCACTCCAATTTACTATTCAACCTTCCACTTTTGAGATCTACAACTTTGTCCCAGTTGAAAAGCTAGGTGGCAGCATCAAATTTGCACCAATTGGGTTGACAAACATGTTCAACAGTGGAGGGACAATTCAAGAATTGGAGTGTGTTGAGAAGGGTGCTAAGGTTAAGGTCAAGGGTGGTGGGACATTCCTTGCTTACTCAAGTAATTCTCCAAAGAAGATCCAACTGAATGGTTCTGATGTTGCTTTTGAGTGGCTCCCTGATGGAAAACTAACTCTCAACCTCTCTTGGATTGAAGAGAATGGCGGGGTTTCTGATTTGGCATTTTTCTTTTAGGTTTTATCTAGTGGTTCCCACGTTGATAGGCTTTAATGTTGTTTAGCCCTTAAAATATTTGAAACTTAGCTCTTTTTCTTTACTAATAGTGAATCGGTTTGTTTTGATGTAATAACGATTGTGTAGTCGCTCGCTCTTTACATAAATGATATACACATCTGTTGCTTACATACCAAGAAAATAAACAATTTATGGCTTAGCTTGTGACACTGCAGTGTATGTTACTTTTTTTTTATCTGTATGCTTGTCTCTGTAAATTAAAGGGTTATAAGGTCGATTATCTGAAAGATTAGTCATTTTGTTTTGTATCCTGATCGAGAATAAACTCCAATTGCACCCAAAGAAAATAAGACCTAAAAACTGTATAAATTTGATTCGGTCAGTCTTCAGGACTTTTTCTAGGCCTGATATGAACTTGTTTTCTACACTAACATGAAAGTTAAAATTAAAACTGACTTCATCATATGCCTTTGTTTTAGTTCATAATAATCTCATGTGGTTCCCAACGTCAGGTCTTCTAAGCATTATTTAACTTAGAATGGTAGTTAGTAGTTATAACTAGAATATATTATGTTATATTTCTACGATCAAAATTCATTATCATCAATCAATCAATCAATACAAGCAGGATATATCAGATAGTTGCATTCTCGTGTTGCCAATTGTCGTGCTGATTGGTGGTACGTGTTGCGCCGAGCTATCGGATATAAGTGCCACGCAAGTTAGAAAAATAAATAAATAAAATTGAGGAAAATTTCCTCTAAGTATCTCTAGCTAGGTTCTTGTTGTAGTCTACGACAAGAGAAAATTGTTGCGTTGATATTTCAAGTGAGCAACACCTGTGACCTATGTAGTAACGTGTACAACGAAGTATTTATATTTGTCGGTGCTTGTCCCTCAAATCATGCCAAGTGGAATCATCCCCCAAATTAAGATTGAATACCATGAAAGTGAAACGGGATTCAATGAAAAGTTGCAAGTTATAATAAAAATATCAGTTTCCGTGGCGTGGTCGGTAACGGTGTTACTCTGATTTCCTCCAACTTTATGACGATAGTAAATAAGTACCTATAATTTATTGCAAAAGCTAGGAAGTTAAAAACTACAAATTGCTTATAAGCGTCTCAAATAATGCTACCAACTACTAAAAAAAGAAGATGATTATCCAACACTATATTAATATGATAAAAAGATTTTAAACTATTAAAAACTGTTAGAAACTTGTTAAAAATAAAATCTGAGTGGGTCAATCTTGCAATACTATGAAAAGAGATAAGTATTCAAGTTATTCCTGTATTATCTTAATGTTCCTTTTGGCAATTGAAAATTGAACGTTGTTAATTAACATATTAACCTATAAGTGTTTTGTAAAAATATATTTAAAGAATTAAAATATATGATAAATGCAAAATAAAAAAAAATGGACATATGTTATGTGATATTTTATATAAATTCAATTTAATTTTATTAATAAAATATATTATTTTGACTTCTCAACTTGATTTTTTTTTTTTGGGTGAATTTCTCAACTTGATATTAATGGTTGAATTTTTAGTAGTCATATTTGGATCTCTGTATGATATATTATATTTTATTTAATTGAATGGTCACCCTTCTGATCTTATAAAAAATAAATAAATGGGTTGGAGACTACCACATGAAGCTTTACCTTTGAGCCTATCGAATTCGGGTTGGGCCCGCTCTACGGCCTGGACCTTCGGCTGGACCTGGGCTTTCAGGTAACAAAGAAGAGACAGATGCATTTGCAGGAACCTATTCTCTATAGAATATTCATAAAAAGACATTTGAAAGTTGAAAAATCAGTGGCCAATTTTTTTTTTAAGGCTGTACGTGAAAGAATGAGGAAAAATTGTCTACGTTTAAAACTTTACACGTTCGATTTATTGTATGTTTAGAATATTGACTTATTATAATTATAGCTACATAAAAATAAATATTTATTCTATACAATATACAATCCAAAAATTTACACGTTCAATTAAATGGCGGAAAAGGGAAAACCCATATGCGGAACCACGGTAGTACAAGTGCACGTGCATGCTTGCTAAAGCCTCAAAAAGGTAGAAACAAAGGCAACTGATGTCAGAAGATATTTGCTGACACCCTGTTCAGTGCAAGGAAATGTTAATTTAACTTTAATCAAATTCACATAAGTTTCATTTAACGATCAAAATTTTATAAACAAAAAACACGTTAAACTAACTATAGGTTGCTATCCTTAGAGTAATGTTTTATTCTTCTGCAAACTCTCCTACTATTTAATATATAAAAAAAAAAAAAAACACAGTTACTATGTAAAGAAAGTAGAAAATTGATGAAAAATTAATTGTTACAAGAGGAATTAAAAATATCATTTTTTTCTCATTATGCCTTGCATGAAAGAATCTAAATTAACTAGTCTATGGTCAAAGTTTCAGAAAGTTGAAAGTTGTAAAACATGTTCATTTTTCGTGTTCTGTTTTGGTTGCTTCCTTCCCCTTGTTACGGCTTCTAGATTGTAAAATGGAAGCAAACGTGATACACTAGTAAGGCTGAAAGAAAAAAGGTAATTGTGTGCAATTCAACGTCAGTAAACAAAAAAATGCCGCAGCAGCTTAGTTATATAAATCGTAAGTTCGCTCTTCCAATGAAAAAAAAAAATTAGTCATTAACATTTGTCTTTAAAAAAGAAAAAACTCAAAAAGGCATAATATATTAATTATTTGGCTTAGTCAAAGTTGGAACAGTTAGCCCCACCGCTAGTCGCTCATAAAGATTAACGAGTCATGTTTTTATTTAAAATCACCATTTTCTTAATAAAAAAAATTAGAAGTAATTTTGAAAGATTACCATTATCATTCTCCTTACCTTAAAAAAGAGAAGTGTTATGTTTCCTGAATAAGTAAGGATATAGGCTAAAGAAATCTCAGGGTGACAATGTCACGTGAGCACCATCACCATGTCTCTCTCCCATGATAAGTGTTAAGACTGTTAGTATTGTCTAATCTGTCACTAAAAGCCATGGATATGGAACATTTCCAACGCCACATCGCATTTCAAGTGGGACTCATGTACCACACCAACATTATGATACATTTAATGCACATTTAAAGGTCAAACCAATCTATTGAATGAAATAAAGATTTGTACATCACCTTTTTTTGTGTGTACATCTATCCATCAAACATATAGTTTTGGTTTGGCATATTAATTAAAAATTTAATTAATAATTAATGATTGAAATAGTGTTACTTGATGGAATTTCAAAATAAAATTATAAAAATTATAAAAAAAAAATTAATAACACAAAAACTTATAAAGAATTCATAACGAAATTCAGATATTTATGAGCACTTAAAAATTATTTAAATCATGTTATTAACTGAACTAGAAAGTTGGTATACCAGGCTGGATAGGATGATCGATCCTATAGCTACAATAATCCAATTTGAGAAGAAAGGGATGGTGGAGGTTGGGCGTGATGATTCGATTTCAAATATATAACGAAGAAATTAAAAAGAGATAATTGCGGACACACATGGAGTATAATAATAATATATAATATTCGGATCTCTGTTTCATTCTATTTGACTCCCATCCAGGAGTCACCATTTACAAAAAGAGATATATAGTATTCTATTAATGGATTGAGGTGTGTGTGTGGGTAGAAATTTGAACACATACACAGAGCCAACCAAAAAAGGGTTTTTATATATATTCTTGCTGTCATCTCCATGTGCAGCTGGCGTCTTCATTTCAACTTTATGATTAGGTTTTGAATATCATATCATATTCATTCAAAGGCCAATTGGGCGATCAGAGTTAATGATTATTCACAAGAAAAACAGAAAAAGATTCCAAAACGGGAAGTTTCACATTCACACACAACCACGAGTTTGATTCACGCTGGCTAAATTGTGTCAATCCGGAATCGGAAGAAAGGATCGTAAAGATTTGCTGCTGCGTTTGGTTGGGTTTTTTTATTTATTTAAGAAGACTGTTAATAATATGCTTCTTAATACATTTCTTATTGTATTTAATTCAACTATTAAAGGATAAGTACTGATAAATACAGTAAAAAAGTATTAAACCCTAAATTAATCACCATGCATTAAACGGTTAGTGAATAGTGAGTGGGTAGTGACTAGTGAATACCATTGGCTGTGTCGATTAGTAATAGGAGGGACTTTTTCATGATCAAGTACGTATCCAATTGAATGGAAACAACGATAAAATAGAAAATAAATATTAAAAAATTCAAAATTTTACAACAAATTTACATATATGTTTAATCAAGTTTATATATATTCACCAGTCACAAATATGGAATATATTTTTCTACATTGGAACTTTATTCTTTTTTTATGGAATTGATTGCAATTTTTCTTTTAAATTCAAATTAATTCATTGTAAAGATCAAGTTTATGATTTGTTACAATATACGATTATTTATACCTTTTGGATGATTTGGCGAGCTCACAATAGTTTCAGATTCCATAACTTCAAACTCCGTCTTCATTGTGTTAAGGCCTTAATTGCATCTTCGACTGCCTTCTTGGGTCGTGTCACTCGAGTTCGTGCTTCCAATCCCTTGAAAGATTTCTCTCATCTTCATCATTTTGGGGTTTTGTTCCACCCTCCTACTTCGCCTCAAATCATCCAAGTTGATTGGCATCCTCTGCTTGCTGGATTTATCAAATGTAACACGGATGATGTAGCTCGTGGTCATTCTGCTGGTGGAATATTTTGGGATCATTTTTGCCTTTTTCACTAAGGTTTTTCTGTTTATATTGGCATTAAAATCTCTCTCTATGCTGAAATCTTTGTGGTTCTTTGTGCAATTGAGCAGACAACTAGGCTTGGTTGGCCGAGACTTTGGATTGAATGTGACTCTCAGTTGACTATCAAGGCTTTTACTCATACGATGATTATTCCTTGGCAACTCAGAGCTGGAAATGTGCTTTCTCTTTTTCTAACAATATACATATAATCTCTTCACACATTTTTAAGGAGGGTAATCAATGTACAGATAGTCTAGCTAATTTTTGTGTAAATAAGTGTGTAGAGTTTATGTTGTGGTTTAACTTATCTAGTTTTATTTCTGTTAACTTTGCCCGTAATTGTTGCGGGCTGCCTAACTTTCATTTTTGCTGATGATTCTTTGGATTTGGTTTGGTCCGTCCATTTTTTTGTATTTTGTTTACTTATTTAATAATATACAACTTGGTCTTGATGATAGAGTGACTTAAGAAGTGTCAACATAGTTGAAATGTCTTTTGTCCCTTTTGAGAGATACCAATTATGCATAAAACAAATTATGAGTGATCAGGGAGTAAAATAAAATATCTCTATTTGTTAATATATTTTTTTAAAAATAAAATAAGGAAAATATTTAAAATAAATAAATAAAATTGACCGAGCAGGAAGAGGCAGAAATAACGGATAAGCTGGGAGCGTGGACTTATGGCAGGTCAATTCTTCGGGCGCGGGACCCATGCAGAGTTGGATTTGTATCTGTACACAGGAGACGATGACGTTTCATAACAAAACAAAACAAGTTTCCCTTTTTTTTATGAGAGAAAGGTTGCCTAACATGAAATGAAACTCCTTCATTTTTAAGTTATAATATAAACTTAAATATGATTTTAGTTCACATACAAATATGGTTTAAAGTTATAATATAGACTTCAAAATATAATTTTAAGGTTGTCAAACATGTAATTATTTTGTAAAAATAATTAGTTCACAATAGAAATAAATGTTCACAAAACCGTATAAGTTATCATGTAAATGATTTTATTATATCCTTCAGAAACACTAAACAATTACGGTTTTTTGAAAATAATTTTAAACAATTAAAACTCTAAAAACTTTATAAAAAAAATATACTTATGTTAAAAATGTAAAATTATAATAAATATTGTATTTTTTCATAAGAAAAACACACTTTTTATCCCATTTAATAAAATAAAGTATGAATATATCAATAATAATAATAATAATAATTAATAACAAATATTCTATTAAACTTTTACACGTATAAATTAGATAATTAGTAAAATGGAACAAAAAAAATTGAAATGGGGTAACAGGTATAGGTTGAGGCTTGAAGTTAAAAACATTAATACGACTTATAAGGTGCATGCTGAAACCACGTATGAGAAGGACAACCTATTAGTCTACTATATAAATGGAATAAAAGTAAACAAAATTGAATTGAATTTTAGTAAATAAGATAAAAATAAATTACTAATTTAATTATGATTTATATATTTTTAAAATATGTTATTTATGAATTAATTAAATGGATTTTAATCCAGTCACAAAGTTTAAAACTGGTCTTTTAGAACTTATTTTCAATTAATTAGACTACTTGATTTTTATTTATAGTTTAACGTAAAAGTATTTTATATCGTGGATCAATTACATTTTTTTATTTATAGAAAAAATAATTAATTTTTATAAAATTATTTTAAAAATTATTATAACAATAAATTTTAATTAATCGTATAAAATAATGTTACACTAACATTATATTATATTAATATTTTACTCTAAATTTAATATATTAAATGATTCATTATCCAATGTTTAATATTAAATGTTAATCAACTTGGAGTCTAATAAAAGACAAACTAAATAGCTAATGTGGAGTATAATAATAAACTTTCTAAACTCTAATCCAATTAATTTATTATTTTTATAATTAGAGTAATTATTAGACAAATACTAAATTTAATACAAAAATGTTGGAAAAAGTAAAATCCAGTTCAATATATCTAGTTTCGATTATAAAAATGGCTTACTTTTAGAAAAAAAGAATACTGAGCACTGACCAGTTCAAGCGTCACGCTGACGCATGCATGGAGGAGCAAGGGGGCCCATCACATCTCCCCATAAAGGCCGGCCACCGTGTATCCTGCTTTATGTTTCTATCCCCATCCCCCCATTTCCCATTGTCATCATCTTAATCTTTCATTTTAATCAATTTCCTACTTTAATCCACATTATCATTCCAATTTGCATATAATGTTCCACCGTAGTAGAATTATCTTATATAGAGAATATTTATGAAAATGAAAGATATTTAATTAATTAGGTAACACTATTGTTGAATTGATCTCAAGTTGAATATCTATAGTGTGTTACACAGGAAGTTACGTACATTTTCTTGACATTATTAACTACTTAGAGGATAGAACAGATAGAGTAATCAGATTTGATAACTTGCGGAACTGGAGACCCGCTACAATATGTTGTAGTTTTGGATAAAGTTGGCAAGATGTCACTGTTTTGAGGGTTTATCGACCTTGCTAGCTACATGAGCTTTTTAAAATAGGACATTGACAAAAGATAATTATACTGCTATTTGATTTATCTTAAAAAGAAATATTAAACTACATTTTTATTCAACTTTTTCGAAATGAAATAAATATACTATTAGATAGTAGTAACTTATTTGAATTGTATTCGTATTTGTTTTTTCTTCCAATCAAAGCATGACATTAATATTAATATCATTTAAAAAAGTTAGGCAACCAAATCTTAACAACAGTTCATATTTTTTGGGCTGAGAATATTCTGTAGTACTTACAACTATAATATTATAATTAGAATTTGTAGTTATATCCTAATTGTGTTATTTATATATTGTTGGTAGAATTAGGCAAATAGATTTGTGCTTAGGGGTGATTTAATTTGCAGTAGTGAATAAAAGTCCCAACCCCACTCTGATTTCCATGCAGATCGAACAGAACCAAACCAAGGCTAATAACATAACCCCTTTATTAGCATAATAACTAATTGTTTTTCCTCTTTTTTTTTCTTTCTGCTGTCAGTGTCATTTTCAATTTAATAAAATGTGGAGGGGCCCCATCAGGTTAATAAATAGAGACAGGGGGACCAAAGGGCATGGCTATTTTTCAGGGCATATACATAGCCATAGCCATAGCCCATAGCCATATGCAGATTACTCCAAACTCCAAAGAGTATTTCATGAAAAGAAGAAGAAGAAGAAGAAAAAATGGGTCCTTAATTGGACGTCCTCAAAAGAACAGAGTACTAGTCCAACTAAGTAATTTTTTATATACAGAAAATGTTCCTCAAGGCTCAAGTTATGACTTATGAGATCCTTTACGATTTTTTTTTTTTCATTTTGTAAAAATGTTCATGCGTATGGTCAATAAAATATTGTAGCTATTTCTAAGTTAATTACTAACATATTTCCATAGACCATATATGAATACTTTCCTATGCATTTAGAGAGTATTTACGTATAATTATATATTAAAAAACCGCCGATTGATGAATTATTTAATGGAATTACCCAGAAAAGCAAGAAACGAAATTATTGAAGCCTTCTACACCTACACGGCACTGTATATGTCAGCATGCATCACGTGGCTCGCTAAAAACCACACGTGCATGAATGTGGCATTCTTTCTCCATCACAAAAGAGGAGAAGAATTGCGGAAAGAGTTCCACAGATTGTGTGTTATTTCCTACCTTTTTTGTTTTTGTGGGTTTCCATACTGCTAAAGCTTTTAATCACATCACTGATCAGTGATTACCTATATATGATCCCTCTATTTCCTGCGTATGTGCGTTGAATTGGTATCTAGAAACGTAATTTCACAGAAAAAAAGTGATTAAAAAAAGCAGACTCATCCACCGACTCCAGATTATGCTAGATATGGATATTGGTGTGCAACTTACGGTTTGTTTTGTGGTTCCTAAATTAATGTGTGTTCCATTCCATCCATTTCGGGTTTAAAAATTATTAATTTTTTTAAGAGAATAATTAAATTATTCTGAACATTTGCTGCTTTGATTTTTTATTTTTATCTTTATGATGGCACTTGCTTTAATATTTGTACACATAGTAGGGTTAATACATTATCAAGTTATATTTCTTTTACAGCATTAAGTTAGTTATAATAATGATTCAAATATTAACGGTGTAGTTTTTGTACTGTGATTTAACAAAGAAATATATTTATTTAATTAATAAGTGATTGAAAGATCAAAAACGATATTGAAATCTCATTTTTTTTTTCTATACTAGGCAAGTATATGTATGATATAATTTTTGAAACCTACAAACAAGTGTTTTTGTTTTCTTTTCTTTGGAAGCTAGAATTGAATAAGAAAATTATTATATGATGGAATTCAAAGTTTCAAACGTTTTGAATTAATGACTAACAAAGTTTGAAATGGGACATCTCCTACGAAACAAAACTATATGGAATTACAGTTATTGAAAACATATTACGAGCCATTGTATTTGGTGTCCTTTTAACACGTGAAATGAAAAAAGAATTAGAAAAAATAAGTTACACAAATGCATCCCTGATCAATGAACCTTAGACATGGATGACAAGACTTTTCATTCATAATAATTAATAATAATAATATTGGCTACTTCAATAGAATCTATTTCAACATATACTTTTTCCAGCTGTAACTTCACTATCAATTGTGAAGCCCATATTTGTACAAGCCACTCACCAATTAATGGTGGGATTGTCAATCTACATAAGTTATTATATTAAGAGTATCTTTAATTACTGCAATAATCTAATTTGAGTTTTTAAGTGTTTTTTAATTAATAAACTCATTGTTCCCACATAAAATTTAAAATAGTTTTCAATTGATCAATAGTAAGAGAATTTCCATGTCTAGAGGAGAAAACCACGTCTCACTCTATGTTATTCTGCACACTTTAATTCTCCTCTATGTGGAAACACTACAGTGACTACACTGCTATAAGTGGCTGGGAGTTCAAAGTGGTAATGCCCGAGGATTGTAAGAATCCTTTTCTACAACATTGTTATGGTTAACCTTCCAATACAAAAGCATTTTTGGCTTCACATATGATATTATTGAGCCAGAATTTTACTTGTTTTGCAATGCATTTTGTAACCAGCTTCATAATACAATTACACAAACTAATTGGTCAAATGTCACATGGAAATTTGGTTTTTTTAATTTAAGGAACCAAACAGCTTGTCTCTATTGGATCCATTTTCTTACCCAGCACACAGTATTGTAAACACCAACTTAGTCACATCACTACCTATAAATATAATATGCTTACACATTTCTGATTAAACAAATTAATTAAAAGTAAACCACCCGGTCCCGCTGCCTTAATTGGGTGCATTTGATTCAAAACACTTTTACCTCTTCACTGAATTAGGATCTGCTAAGAAAATCAAAAGTCTTTGTTTTATTCCATCCTTCACTACTCTTATAGCATGTAATTATAAGTTGTTCTATTTTAGAACTTAACTATCTTACTCTCAAGTCTCAACATCCGATCATACTTTAAGAGATTAATTCGATCTTTATTTATCTGAGTTGAAAAACTTTTCCAAACCGAAAAAACTTCCAAAACATTGTTTAGCCTCCCTCGGATATGGTCGGTTTACCAAGAAAAGTACATGTCTATTCTTTTGTGTTCAACTAACACTGGACCTGTTCTTTCCAATTAATATGCCAAATAAAAAGTAGAAAACCCAAAACCAAAGCCAAAGGGTTTCGATCAATGCAATATTATATTCTCTTCCTTCTAGATCGATAATGGGGTATAATCTCATTTACTTGTGAACCCTCGCTTTGGTATAAATTCCGGGTTAAACCCAAAACGAATCACCCGTTTATACGTGATTGTAGTTAATATTCCTTTCCCCGAGTTGGTTTAACTTTTTTTTTTCCCTCAAATTAATTTTGAAAGTGCTTATAGGTAAACACAGATAGTTTATTGATTAAGCTACTGTTTTTTCTTCTTTTTTAAATCTCAAATTTCAATTCTCAAGAGTATAGGGTTAAGATCACCACTTTAGTTATTGTATTTTTATGACTGCAAGTTTTTAATTAAGATATATATAATTGGAATGCATTAAAAATATTATAAAAATTTATACACACTATCAACCAATCATGAATTTGCAAGTTTTTTGTATCATGTATTTACAAGTTTTTTAAATATCATAACACAAATCCACACTTCTTTTTCCCCTTAATTGATTCTGTAGAGTCGTTTTTTCCTTTATTTAATCCACGTTTTCTCCGGTTCTTCTTATCATATGTAAAAGGCTCTATGAATTTTCTTTTGAAGATCGTAAAGCTCAAAAAGGAAAAAGAATACTAAACAAAGAGAGGACTGAGGAGGATGTACCTTGTTCACTTCATATGCACACTAACCAAAACTATTTGGTCTTTGCATAAACTACGGCGCCCAAATTTAATTTAATTAATTTCATCTCTATACTAATATTTTAATCTAGCCTAATCTTATGCACATGTACTCCATATTTGGCAAGGGGGCGTGAGGGAATACAATATACAAAACTAACAAGCAGTATTATATGTAATTTTAATATTGTTATTTAATTAAAAATAATATTTTATTTTAATTGCTTGTGTAATAAAAATCCATATTAAATCTGAACTAGTAATTAAAGTGTATTTACATCAAGTCATTGAGGCTGTAACAAAAATGAAGTACAAATATAATAAATTTTCGAGTAGTATTTTCTAATTAATTTGTGAATATAAATGTAGTTTATGAAATCGAAAAAAAAGAGAGGTTAGAAGGAAATTTGTCCTTTCCCGTAAACCGGATTAGAATGGAGAATAGAGAATAGAATCCATAACGTGTTTTCCGTAACCCCATTCACACACGCCCACAACGAAAAGGCTACGTATGAAAGCGTCGACCATGCATTGAATGGCACCGGCTGCAACGTTGTCCGTATCAGCAACTTACCTACAATTACCGGTCAACTCTTCCTGTGTCACTGTTTTTGGCTTTAACTTAAACCATTCACTTTCTTTTTCTTTCATACCCCAAAAGCAAAGCCGCGCCATCTATCTTCTTTCGTTCACCTAACCAGATCAACCCTATAGGCTATATCATATCTATCTTACTACTTACGAATGAATAAGGAGCTAGCATTTGAGAGAGAGAGAGATAGATATGGAGAGTCATAATAATATGATGATGATGATGATGGGTGTTAAGAAAGAAGAATATGCTGCTGCAGTAGGATCTTCGTCCTTCCCTTTTAATAATCATCCATTCTTTGATTTCTCTGAAGATAAGGGCTCTTTAGGGTTTATGGAGTTATTGGGTGTGCAAGACTATAGCCCTCTCGTTGATTTGCCTCTTTCGTCGACACACGTGTCTCACTCTCACACCTCTGCTGCTGTTAAGGAACCACCACCACCTGAGACTTTTAAGAAAGAGTGTTCCGAGGTAACCAACCAACAACAACCTGCGACTCCCAACTCTTCTTCCATTTCCTCCGCCTCCAGTGAGGCTCTCAATGATGAACAGAATAAAACTGTAAACCAAAAGACCAAGGAACAGTAGGTTTCTTTTTTCTATTTCTTTTGTGCAGTTATTTTTATTTTTATTTATTTTTTGGTTATGAATATTGGGGCGGTTGAGTGTAAAATACGCATTTGATAATTCAATTTAATTAGGGATGGGGTCATGGGTTTATTTATTTTCTACACATTATACATCTATAATGGTAGTACGTTGATTTATTTATATAATTTAATGTTTGGAAGATTCTAATGAGATTTGATGGTTAATTTTCTGGGATATCGTGGTTGAGTTTAGGTTGAAGGCTAAGAAGACAAATCAGAAGAGACAGAGAGAAGCGAGATTCGCGTTCATGACGAAAAGCGAGGTGGATCATCTGGAAGATGGGTACAGATGGAGAAAGTACGGTCAAAAAGCTGTGAAAAACAGCCCCTTTCCCAGGTAACGTTCACTTTTAATCCTCGATCAACATTCAGTATTTTAGATTTAGACCATAACATTTGAACCTTATATTATATATAGGAGCTACTATCGTTGCACCAGTGTTTCGTGTAATGTGAAGAAACGCGTGGAGCGATCTTTTACCGACCCAAGCATTGTGGTGACAACCTACGAAGGCCAACACACACATCCAAGCCCAGTTATGGGTCGCTCCAACAACTTTGGTTCGCTAATGTCTGGATCTGCTGGAGGAAACTACATGTCCCACTATTATCAACAGCAGCAACATCAACAACTCCACGTCAATAATGCATTGTCTTCTTTGGGTTTTCTCTCTTCTTCTAGGAATGCTGCCACTTTTCCTCAAGATCAGACTTCGTTGTTAAGTGACTATGGCCTTCTTCAAGATGTTGTTCCTTCCCATATGTTGAAAGAAGACTAGCTAGATCATAAATAACACTTCATTACTGTTACTATATATATATATATATATATGTGTGTGATTTCTTGCTATTAGTTTTTGTAGGAGAATGAACATAGATATATGAGGACTCCACATTACTGCACTGGGATATATCTTTTAAGTGTTAGTTTTCATTCTCATCATGATCATGATCATACTTGTAAAACCCACGTTATATATCTTTTTACGCGCGCGAGCACACATATATATATAAAATATAGTAGGCCTTGGCATGAATGTTAATTAGTGTAACATGGTGGATTTTGATCTGGTGCAGGGATTGTTAATTTCCAGTTTCCTGTTTCCATCCAATATCTTTCTATTTTAATAGATAGAAAATAAATAAAAGTATTAAGTATCCGGTGGTGGATTGGACTGTGGGTGAAAATGATAACAAAAAGTAAAATAAAATAAAAAGCAAATAGGTTTCTATCCTCTTTTTAATCTTGAGATTCTGACCCCTCGTTTGTCTTGTGTTTTTGTTTCTTTTCGTTGAAGGAATGTGCATTCGTATCACTGGCACGGCCATATAGATTGTTGGGTTTACGTTTTCAAAGGGGAACAATTGGTCCGGTAATGCACGGGAAAATAATTCTAGGGAAGTTTTCTTCTAATTTGAAAGATACGCTGGAGAAAGATCTGTCCCAATATGGTCATGGGGTAATGAATAGGAAGAGTAGTTCAAAACCATTGATAATCTGATTTAACACCATCGAGTAAATGCTGCATGCCATGTAATCGGTTAATAGATCTGATTCATTGAAGAGGTAAAAGGGGGGAAAATGAAAGCAAAAGAAAACTTGAACAAGGTTTTGCATTTAAAGCGTGATCTGATTTCTAGGGTGGAATAGATCTTGAAAACGACTGTTTTTAGCTTAATCTGTAAAGGCACCATAATAGCTGGTGGTGTCGTATTCTTTCATAAGTTTGGTTTTAGAGCAGGTGAGGGTCTCAACGTAAGAGAATAATTGGAAGTTAATATAGACTTTCAACGGATAGGCATAGACTGAGAGGGTGCATATGATACGCCACCATCAAAGAACCACTGGGGCCCTGCTATTCCTTCCCATTATACGCTCCCTCACTCTAATACATTGCATCGATTTAAAACTCTTCGATTCATCAGCAAAGAACAGGGAATAATTACCAACCCACATTGAATTCTTCCAACTGAATTTGCTCAGTTCCTTATTGGTGCCAAAATGGTCTTTTAATTTTACCTATCTTCTATTCCTTTACTCCCTAGACAAATAAATGACAGCAGAAACGATCCTGCCGACTTGGGAGCCATACCAAATTCTGATAAAATAGTACTAGTACAATTTAAAAGTGATCCATTTGACTTAAAAGTCATCATTTCTAGGTACTGCACAAGAACCTCAACAGTAACCAGAATCCAAGACAACGATGAAAGGTAACACGAAGTGAATGAGACTGGCATTTTGGTACACTATTTATCACATGGCACTACTGCAGCAGAAAAAGGCCATTCAATTCCAATATAAACAATAATTATCTGTATGCGTTGAAAACTTACACGTACACCAAGTGGGCACCCATTCTTAAATTTGCAGTCCCCACAGTGATAGTGGAGTATGGAGCCACATTTCTTGTCAAAAACACATAATTTCAAACTTTGCATGTCTCATTCTGGGAGTAAGTTTTACAATCATGAGATTTTCCTAGCTCCCAAAAGTTGAGAGTTGAACCTACTTTGCCTCTAACAAAAGTTAAGCCATTTGATAATTTACATATCTTCGGAGAAGTACTTACCTAGATTATATCCCTTTCAGACGCACTTTATAATGAGGGGTTAGGAAATTAACAAACTCCTCATTTACAGATTAGTAATAACCATTGAAATAAACAAATGAGGCAATAAGAAAACACAACCTCATAAGGAAACATTGGCTAGTTTTGTAGCAATTTGAAGGTCACTATCAATATAATAATAGTTGTCAGCAATGTGTGATTTCAGTTGCCCAAGAAAAATAACATCACACTTATCCAACAACAGGACTTGTTTCTGATTGCTTGTGGCCATGATCTGTTTCCTGCAAAATTACTGAGTATTAGATTAAGAAGATTAAGTCCTCCTCTCTATTAACCAAATAGAGCTCACTTTTGAAACAATTAGGGGCTGCAGTACAACCATGTTTGTTAATCGAAGCAGAAAAGGAAGGTTTTTATTTTATTTTGCTGATCTTGTTATGGAGAGATACATCTGAGAATGCACCTGTTGTTTTTGACCAACTAGTTGAGAGGAAGATAACGACAATTGTGAGAGACTACAGCAATTATCCTCCTGCTCCTGCTGCTTCAGAGATTCTTTCTCGTACAAGGCATACTCCTCAGGCTTATCCCACTGCTCCAAGAGTAACCATCAAACACCAAAGTAACAAATCCAAAACAGATTGTATGAACAAGATCAAATGGTTGAAACATTACTCTGCTTTCACAAGTTACACAGTTGTAGTAGTACTTATGACCATCGGGGCAGTAGTGTTCACTCCAGTCACACTCTGGAAAATCTTCATCTTGGGGACTTGTAGGCATATCAGGCGGGGTATTGCCAGTAACTGTACTGGGGTTGCTACCGGTCTGAGAAGGCAGCTGGGAAGAACATTAAACTGAGAAAACTATTGCAGTCTGCCAATAAAGGTGCTTAAACAGTAACTCATCACATTAAATAATCCATTTAAACATTTGCAATGTATTTAATGGTCAGAGGTGCAGAGAAAAAGTCCAACATAAAAAAAATAAAATGAATGGCATGTTCAGTAGTTTGCCATTATTTATAACAGATCAACCGTGACTCTTCTAACATCATTCCTTGATTATAACAACAACAAAAGTCTTATCTCACTAGGTGAGGTTGGCAACATTGATGTTCAACGTTATTCGCCTCAGTTAAAGACCAAACTTTCAAAAAATATTATTCATCATGAGATCCCTCTTAACAATTTTGTATAATGTCCTTCTTCAAACAAACAAACATAAATGCTCAATTATAAAAATGCATAATTTTATAAAAAGAAAAATAAACAAACAAAACAAATGAGTTAACAATTTAAATACTTCAAACAGGACAGAAAGGCACCCAAGAAATTCCCAAATGCTCAAAGTTGTTAAATTTATAAAGGCAAAAAGATTTCAAAAGTTTCCAGGAGAATTAAAAATACAATTTGAAGATTAAAGGCAATTATGGCTAACTACAAACATATAAGAGTACTATGGATAATACCATCGAATCAACTACATCAATATCAGAAATTCACTTGCGTCACAACCAAAATTTCCCTGAAAGAGACTTCTAATGATCAATTGCAGTATTACCTGTTAGTAACTAACCTGTGAACTAAGGTGCTGCTCTATATTTTGAACTGATGAATCTGCTGGATATGATTGTCTTTGCACCTCAGTAATAAATGGATGAGAAGACAATTTGGGAGCTTGAATTGACCGCGAAGGCATTGAAGCCACCTGTGGATGCACTTGTTGGGAAGGAAATGGATGTTGTAACACAGTAGCACCAGGTTCCCAGTTTTGCATATGAGAAGTAACTTGTGGGTGTGCAATTGTGGAATGATACGGGGCAATAGGCAGAATATTTCCTCCACTATTGGAATCACCAAAATTTGGCAGTGGCCTGTGAAAAGACAATAAATTGTAATTTTATTTAGTATGCACATGTGTGTTGCAATTAGTATAGAAGGGGAACGAAACAAACCATACTGCTGGTTCTTGGGAACAAGGACCAAAATTTGCATTCCCAGGTAAATAGTTGCCCCTGAATAAAGAAGCACGGGAATAGAACATAAATACAATTCCTAAAATTATATCCATCAACAAAATAGCAAATAAATATTCAAGTGTTTGAAAAAACAGATTGGCCATTGAACTAGAAAAGGAAGCCAATTCATGGTTGAAAATAACAATTGAGTTCAAGTTTTATATAAAAGGATTTTTTTTTTTCATAAATTTGACAAATATATTAAAAGTTTAGAGACTAAAACTGAAAGTTGGTGAAAGTTCAAGGACTAAAAACATAATTTGTCCATTTTATAATTATTTTATGTCTGAAAGTGATTTTACTTTATACTATCTAGACAAGAACAATTCTTGCAAACTAACTTTTAAATATCATTATTAAACACAAATCAATTCTTGCATACTAACTTTTAATTGGTTGAGCCATCAAACCAGTATCAATTTGACCAGTTTAGACAAAACCAGCCAATTCAGATTGTTATTGACTTGTTATAAGATGTGAACTAGTTTACATTTCACCTGGTTCACATAACACTAGAAAACATACACCTGTAAACAGTTCGGACAACATATGGATTCAACATTTTCTTTCTAGTTTTGGACTCATTGCCACTTGTGACCAACAAAATAAAGTTGTCACTTGGTTCGGAGTCATTGCCACTAGTAAATAAAGATTGTAATAAACAGTTATATGAAAGATAAAGGGGTAAGAAAGAAAAACCTTGATTCTCCAGTCCTAGGCTTCTTAGGATCCGCAAAACGAACATTGAAAGGCTGATCACAACCCTAGGTGATGAAAAATAAGACTTTAGCTAGCATTTGAAAGTGGACAGAGTAATATGTATCAATTAAATAAATTAGCTTTACTCTCATTGTGAAGGTTCTATTCAGCCCTTTGATTGCAGCCAATGCCATTTCTCTATTGGAAAATTTGACAAAAGCATATCCTTCAAATCAAGAAATGCATCCACATGACAAGTTAGGTTAAAATGAAAACCATGAATAATAAATTGATAGCATATATTAAATACAAGACTTAGTGCTAATTGCTAAAAGCAACCACAGCTAAAAAAGTAAATAGTCCATCGGGGATGGAGCATGGTCCTCTCTCTATATGCATATATATTCCAAATTTTTAGGTAATTTTGTGGTAGAACTGGTCCAGAAATAAGAGTGAGAATAAAAAATATTTATGGCAACAGATAGCCTCTGTTTAGTATCAAGGAGTTAAAAAACAAAGATCAAGAAAAATACATTGGTATGATCCCCTCCGTATCCCCCAATCCCCAGATATGTGAGACACCTGAACTCTACCCTCCCAATTTCCACTCCAAAAATTCAAGCTCGCTCTTTGCTTCCCCTCCTATTATTTATATTTTGTCTTTTGTCATTCCTCTCCTAACATTACTAGTACTTTTTTCTTCAAAAGGTATCATTCTTGAAGCAAAATTTAGTTAAGTGAGATTTGACAGAAAGAGGAAAAGTTCATTTTCACCTACTGACTCTCACTATCTCTCCTAGTTATTATTCTAGGTCTGTCTGCAACTTCTTTCCTTATAATAGAAAAGTTGGATAAGAAATAAAAGACAATCAAATACAAGTTCAATCCTCAAAGCCACAAACACAGTATGAAAAACATAGCATGAAAAGATCAAGGACCAACCATGACTGCTTTTAAAGTAGATATCTTCAACATGCCCGTAAGGGGAAAATATCTGCACAGAATATGCATACAAAACTCAGAAACAGAACATGAATATCATAAAGGATATTCCACAATATCCAATATCAAAGAAAAATGCAGGGCTACCATAAAGAAAAAACTTATCATACCAACCCACTTAAACTAAATTAGGCTGCAAATGGCTACATATGTATCGTTGGTAACTACCATTTTTTGCTAGCTGTTAGCCACATACCAAGATCATGAGAAGTGTCCACATGATAACTAATATTTTGAATATAATATCTATATCTGTTCCAATTTAATAGGAGTCACCAGGGCAACATTTCCGAACAGCCAACCTAGGATGAGGGTCTAGATACATTTCTACAAACTATAATTAGTGTATCCTTCAGCAAAATACAAAACCATGGATATAGTCATTGGCATGAAAAAATAGTACTCTCTCTGGCCCTTATTATAAGGCACAATTTAGAAGGAATTGATGGTCTTTTTTACAAGACATTTTACAATTCTTATGAAGCATTTAGTTGGTTTCCACTAATTGTCCTTATTAAATACTATAAGTATTTGTGCTTTTTATTGGATAGTGGTGCATAATACTCCTAGACTTTAATGTTTTGACATCACCCATAACAAGTAAATGATTACTAATAAGGGTAAAATTGGTATATTAGTAATATTTAAAAAAAATCAATAAAATCAACTGAATTGACTATTTTTATTGGTTTGTGTGATTATGTATAAAGTGTCTTATAATAAGGACCGGAGGGAGTAACATAACACATGTTCAGGCAATGGAAAAATATATATGGATAATGGATGAGTGTGAATGGTGAAACATACTTCTTCAATTTCCTTGCTTGTAGCTTCTTTGTTGATGGGACTAACAAAAACTTTATCTACCACCTCTGAAAAAAATATAGAAAAACAACAAGAAACAATAGGAAGTGATCAGTTGAGCACTAAAGAAATTTAAAATTAGACAATCATATAATCAAATAGTAGGCCACGACTATCCTGGATAAAGATGAAAAGCTTGCCTTCTAAAGGGTCTTTCTTTTCCATGGTACGGCAGAACCCTTACAAAAAGAATAAAAAAGATTCACATAAATTAAGCACAAAAGAGTAGACTGCTTTAAATTATTCATTACTTGCCAGAGAAAGTAAAATATATTTTATGGCATGTTCTCGTCAACCAAACTTAAAATATGAACATAATTATAAATTCTTAAAAGTATTAAATTTAAGCTTAACAATTACATACTAATAAGAAATGTTTTATCTCAACCTTCCAAAACCAATTTCTGCATAATAACTAAACCTGTCTGTCATCTTCAAAGCTACAATAAATATAAAGAATGACAGTAAGGCTAGCAAAGGATTTTTCTTCTCAAACCAAAAGATAGGAAAGGCTCATTATGTACAGAGATAGAGTACATTACTCCCAACTTCAAATTTTGTCATTATTTCTGAAAACTTCCCTCTATTTTGAAAACCTACAGAAACTTCCCCAAACATAAATAAATAAATTCAAGAAAGGTGAGAGTATTTCATAGAATATGAGTAGATAGGAAAGAAAAAGGAAGGATAGAAATAGAGAAAAAATAAAGTGGAAAAGATGTGTTGTTTGAATGGATAGAAACTAGAAAAAAATTCTCTCCACTTGTTTGGATGAGTGGAAAAAAGAATGGAAATAAATAAATAAAATATATTCAAAGGAAATAATTTCAATAACTTTATGATGATCCTAATAATCTTTTCAAGACTGGGAGTTCACAACTATATCATGAGGTACATACAGAATCAATAATAAACTGTCAAACCTATTCTAGTTATTATTTTTTCCATTTAAAAAACTAAATTAGGGTATGCAAACAGCTATATTCGTAATCAACTAAGAAGCGGAACCCAACTAAGACATAGTAATACAGTATTTAATTAATAGGTTCAGAAAGACATAAAAATTAAAAAATAAATAAATTACCCAGGCGTTCACGTTCTCGATCAGCAAATTTGACAACAACAGGATATGATTCCTAGGAAAGGTAAATGCATCAAAAAATAAAGACGAGTTTAAATTAATGAAAAGAATATCAACAAGAGAGGGTTTAAGCCAACCATCATAGGTAAAGTTGTTCTTACCCCAGCAAATGTATATTTATTGTTTAAAGCCTTAATAGCCCTGTCAGCTTCATCAAATGTTGCATATTTTACAAAACAACTTCCTGTGTAAACAAAATTTGGACTATTGATTCAGCGGAAAAAAAATATTTGAACTATTTTTAATAATTGTAGATATGATATGCTACGCTACATATTACAACTACGAATGTGAGAATCAAACGAAATTCATTACTCCTCACAACCCTTGGAAGAGCAATTTGCACAAACTTAGGATTATACAAATAAGTGAAGTACAAATAGTAGTTAATATAGATACCTTGCCGTGTACCAGTTCTCTTATCTCTTAAAAGAACAATCTCAACAATAGTTCCATGTTCTTCAAATACAGGGCGAATCTGATATAAAATTACAAAAATGAAAAGAGATAGACGAGGAAGAGTTATAATAAAACAAAGAAAGTAAGAAAGAAAATAAAAACAAGTATAACATCACACAATCTGCTAAAAATGTGCATGATAAAAATGTCAAAAGATAAATAAATAAAACCATACAAGAAGTGACTTAAACATCACAGTAAAACATTCTTCACCAGTATTATATTAAAACTCTTCTGCAGGTAGGAAACAATATCTCTTATCAGTTGAAATCCTAATATCCCAATTAGTGTTGCACTGTTGCTTATGTTGAAACAAGGATTGCATTAACAATTAGAGCACATTTGGTGTCGAGAATAGATTTTCCAGTAATCAAAAGGGGATTCATTGGGCATGGGATTGGAATGGAATGGTGATTTCTACTCTAGTGTCTGGTTACAAGGGGAATTAAATGACATTTGTTTTGATTTCAAATTACTATTATGCTTAGTACATGAAATGGATTACAAGTTACAACTGTAACAAACTGAAGATAAATAAGGTGCTCATGGTTGTAAATTGTGGTTCGCAGCCACAATTGCGGCCACAATATTGCTGTTGAGGTGGTGCCCGCAATTGTGGTGTGGTTTTCAATCATATGAAATGCTGCAATGGAACTGCATTGTAGCCGCAATGGAACCTTAACACAGTCTATTCCACTTTTTTGTCCAAAAAATTAAATAAAATTTAGATTTCAGTCTTCTATTTTGAACTTCTAAGTGTCAATAGTCGAATGGGTATGGCGGCTTGAGATGATGGGGGATACCAAATCTTAAAAATGAAAAATTATGATATCTAACAAATAAAAGATATACCAATGATTAGAATAATTGTAAAACTATTTTTTACATTCAATAATTTCACGCCACAACAGCCTCAATCCGCATTGTAGCAGCCTCTATGGCCGCAATTCAGAACAATGAAGGAGATAAAAGATAAAATGATCAATTCCATTGCTATGTAGTATATACTATATACCATGTACATACTCTTTTATTAATCCACAATTTCAACTACAACATGAGTCTGAACAAAGTTAACCGTTCACATTTCACGGGAAATAGAGTTACCTCATCCTCCGTTGCCGTTCTTGGAACAGGTGCAACATAAACTTTCACATGACATGAAACGTCCACTTGATCTGCGAGTATGAAATCGAATCGAATAAGCAGCGAAACTAAGGCTAATACACTGACATAGAGACAGTGTTTCGGTTAAAAAGGTAGTGCCTGGAGAAGTTCCATTGTTGGAGTGATGCCAAGGGCGTTTGCGGAGAGGGCGAGGCGCGGAATGGTTAAGAGCATAGCCAGAATCAACGGAGGAGGGTGTGGGTTGGAAGTGGTTGAAGCCGTTGCCGTTGCCATTGTCGTGAGTGTGAGTGTGAGGGTCTCCGTTGAAATTGAAATTGAAATTGACCCTTTGCTGCTCTGGCTGCTCCTTCTGATTATTATTCTCCATCTTCTTCTTCGTCAACTCTCGATTACAGTACACACACGCTGACGCGTGCCCTATAGACGGATTAAGTCAACTGAAGAAGAAGTACTTGTTCTTCTGCTCGATGTGCTTTGCTCTGCTTCCGAAGCAAACAATTCTCAGATACTCCACTAATTTGCAGTGTCCATGGGGTTTAGCATTAAATAAAAAAGGTTTTCATAACCAAATCCAAATGGTCACTCAAATAAATACTACTGTGAAATTTTATTATTTTGTAAATATAAAGGATAAAACTAAAATCAAATACTGATACAAAATAAAGGATAAAACCAAAATTTATATGAAATAATAGTTTTAAATATATTAATTTTATTAGGTTTAAATATATTTTAATTTTTTGCAATAATAATTTGTTCTAGTTAAGGGACTTGAATGAAAATTTTCAAATAATTAAGGGACATAATGATTAATTTAACTTGGATAATGTGACATTTTAAATGTATTCTTCCTATATGTATATAGTTTTCTTTATTTAAGATCTACCTATGTTAATATTTGTATAAATTGCAAATTTTGAGCAATATAGTATTTTTTCATTAAGAGGGAAAGTATTAATTCACACTTTTTAAATTGGTAAATACTTTTCTAATATAATTTTTATTTTTAATTATTTAAATCAATTGCAAAAATGTATGGTTAGCAATACTTTTAACTGAACCCTTGTATTTGCATTGCATTTAATTTCTGGTTAAAAAAAAAAAACTCATAAGATTAACGTAATGATGTAATACAGTATCACGTTTATATTTATATATAAGCAACGATATATTTTTTTTCTCTAAAAAAAAAACGATTTTTGTCTACAAAAATTTATTGGACTGTGCTGAATCCAACGTTTTTTCGACAACACACCAGTTTTTACTTTTTACATTAGCTTCAGTTAAAAAAACGGTTTTGTAAAAAAAAAAAACAAAGCGATTTCGGGTCGGGCTTGGGCGAGGCAACCATTGGTAAAAAAAACATTCAGAAAAAAAAAAACCCTAGGTAAAAAAATGTAGATATGTTGTGTAGTTTGGTGATTTGTGGAAACGTAATCAACATTTCGCAGTGTGGAGGATCGTCTTCTTCATCCAACACCGTAAGTCTTCTTCTCTCCTCCAATCAAATCAAATATCTCATCAATTTCACTTCATTAGATTAACTTGTTAGCTTCTCTCGTTTCACGCCTCTCGTTCCATTGCTCGCTTAGCAATCTCCTTCATCTGCAGTGTTTTCAACGCATTATTTCTCGAATTTTGCTGTTTATATTCTTCGATTGTGCGGGTTTTCGAATTAATAGTTCATCGAGGAACTGCAACTCCTGGTTCAAGCACTCCTTCACAAACTGTTTGTTTATCGAGGCTTGTTAATTGAACTCATTCATTTACCTTAAATCCGTGATGATTTTTTTCTGCACTTATAGTTGCTTCTTCGTGCATATTAATTTATGGATAGCATTTGTTAAAACATTTCTGTTTCTTTACAATCACACTTAGTTGAAATTGATGCAAAACGATGCAGAATTCATTGAAATTAATGATAAAATGTATAAATGTTGTGTTCCTTAATAGAATAATGAATAGCTTTTTCTATTAGTCTTTTCCCCCTATTTCCTCTTTATTTAGTGGATTTCAGTATTGCTGCTTCATTTTTTGGGAATGCAGGAGTTCAGTTCAGTTAGGGTGTCTATTTTTGAATGGCTAATAGACCGGATCCAGATAATGATGATGATTTTCGTGAGCTTTATAAGGAGTACACTGGCCCCCCAGGGTCTGCAACTATAAACACACAGGAGAGGGCAAAATCAAATAAGAGGTCTAATGCAGGGTCTGATGAGGAGGAGGAAGCTCGGGATCCTAATGCTGTTCCAACTGATTTCACCAGCCGAGAAGCTAAGGTTTGGGAGGCCAAGTCAAAGGCTACGGAAAGGAATTGGAAGAAAAGGAAAGAGGAGGAAATGATCTGCAAGCTTTGTGGAGAATCAGGGCATTTCACTCAGGTATGACAGGTTCCTCTACAGCTCCATTATCAGTTATACCCCTGGCATATATTTCTATTTATTTAAGCATTTACATGTACTTTACTAGCCTACCTGGTGCTAATGTGGTTAATTTTTAGATTTTGTTCTATTGTTATAATAACTCACAAGTTACAACTGAATTCAGCAGAGCAAATTGGGCAATGAGATATTAGTTGTCCCTATTTTTTTTAATCTCTTACTTTTACCACCCCAGAAAAAAACTGTCTATGATTTGTAATTGACTTTATTTATCATTTTGGGGTCTTATGGTATTGTGAAAGTGAGTCACGGCTGTTATTATTTTGGGAGTTGAGTCATCTCTTACAGTGTTGTTAGTTAATTTAAAAAGTTATTATCACCATTGTCATTATTTTAGTTACAATATTCTACTTGACAATGTAGGGCTGTCCATCTACTCTTGGAGCAAATCGCAAGACTCAAGATTTCTTTGAAAGGATACCTGCCAGAGACAAAAATGTACGGGCACTTTTCACAGAGAAAGTTTTAAGCAAGATTGAAAGGGATGTTGGCTGCAAAATTAAGATGGATGAGAAGTTTATTATTGTCAGTGGTAAGGATAGATTAGTTTTGGCCAAAGGTGTTGATGCTGTGCACAAGATTCGAGAGGAGGGTGATCAAAGGGGATCATCTAGTTCTCAAATTGCCCGATCAAGATCACCTGAGAGAAGTCCTGTTAGTGCTCGGTTTCAACGCTCTGAGCCCCAAAGGGCTCATTCTGGACCACGAAATACGTCTCAGTTTCAACAAAGGTTTGGTAGGCAAGAGAGGGCTGTTGAAGACCGTATCCGGGATGACGCTCAAAAGTTTTCTAGAGGTTCTCCACAAGGTAGGGACAGCATAGGATATGTTTACAGCATCCTTAGAAAGCTGGTAATCTCATGTTCGTAGCTTGATAGGATTCTGTCTACTACTATTTTTTATAGTAAAAGTCACCCTGAAATGGCCTGCATTGTAACCATGTTGCTCTTGGTTGTCATTTACTTGCAGCAAGAGGTAAGTTCTTAGCCTTCAAGCATTATCTCCGTCCTGAAGGGTTGCCTCCATTATGGATATATTTTCTGAAGGGATTGGCTCCCATGGTTTCAGTATGCGAATATAAAGATAGTTTTTGAATTAAAGCTATGTTAGCATCTTGAATCAAGTGCAATTTGTTGAATTAAAGCAAAATCATCTATGTTGGCATCTTGAATCAAGTGCTTAACATACTCTTCATTTCATGAAGCTTATGGAAATAGTGGAGCTAGAGGTCGTTCAAGCCAGTCAAGATCTCCAAGACATGCCCCTTATACAGGAAACTCATATAATTCATTTGACGGTCGTAATCAAAACATGGGTGCTTATAAGAATGATGGGTGGGATTCTCATAGAAGAGAATCCGGTATCCAGCCTGGTCATCAGTTTGATTACAACACCTCCCCACAGACTTTAGAAGAATTAGAGTTGGAGTATAAGAATGAGGCAGCAGAGCTAATGAAAATTCGTGACAGAGAAGAAGATGAAGAAAATTTCAAGCATCGTGAGGTATGATCTCTTATGCCTTGTTATTTGGACATATTTAATTGTGAGGTACTGAAAAAATGAAGTATCAAAACCTTTGGTGTTATTGGAATTAAGTTAACCAACTGCTGAAGTAGAATTGTTTCGTGTGATGATTTTTTAATTTCAGTTTTGTTAGTGAAGCATGCTGTTAAGTATCACCTTCCGGTGCTGTTGGTTGTGAGACTAATAAGTTGTACAGGGCTGCTTGTTGAAATTAACCTGAACCTCATTCCTGTGCATTCTTGCAACTTAGCTTGTATAGCACGTTTTTCTTATCTTTATACATTGGTGTTGCAAGTGAGGAAAAGTAAAATTGGAAGATATGCTAATTCCCAAGTTCAGGGATTTTAAATTTCACAAACTATTATTCTCTTGCTTCTTTACTTCTACTTCATGATTTCTAATGTCTTGTTTATTGGTGGAAGGCTATTAGAGATTTGAGGGAGAAGTACGTGAGCAAAATTTCCTTGGTAAGGGCCACACATGCAAAACAGTGGGAAGAATTTCTTCAGCTTGATGCACAGAGGCGTCAACAGCAGGCAGTTCAACCAATGTCTTCTGGTTATCGTGGTTTTAAACAGCAGAACTTTCCTGAATATGATGGGTCCACTGCCAATCCTCCTCCCTATGCTGGTTCTAATCTACCATTGGAATCAAGGAACAGGTTCTCAGACAACATGGAAACGTATCCTACTAGGCCTCATGATAATTTTGGTGAATTTCATAGGCGTGGAGATTTTGCAAAAGCTTACAACAGATATTAAAATTCTATATATCAATCAAGTGGTGAGTTATTCTACTTAGTCTGTCAAACAAACCTAAAAATGGAATTTAATATTTTAGTCTAGATCTTTGGTTCCTCTCCTCAACTGTACAGTTTAACTTCGTGTCTCATTTTGGTAAACATCACTAATCAGATATGGTCACATGGATCTTGACTCAAGATTGGATTGCTATTCTTTTTATTTCATTTAGTAGTATTAAGGACCCACTGTGTGATATTGTTGTCACGTGGAAGGGTCTAATGTTGTACAGATCATAGATATTAGTTGACCAAGGATATCATTGCAGTTTGTTACAGTGGATATTGCAGATTGTGATTCTTTTTCTGTCATAAGCTTTAATGTTGCTTCAAAAAAATTTCAGGGTCCAGATTGATCGAGTAGGCAGTTTAATGCACTGGAGGCCATAAGATAGGTAAGTATGTTGATTAATCTTAGGATTGGGGTGAACATGCATTTCGGTTGAAAGGTCCGGTTTTCCTTCCTTTGAAATATAGTTGCTCGGTCCTGCTAAGAGCTTTGCTGTAAGCTGTGATGCATTATTGAGTGTTTTTATTCTTGACTGGTAACGTGCTACTATGGAGAGATCCTCTGAAAGATTGGTTGATTTTAGTAGAATCAAATTTACGTTGTTACCACGCAGGTGTTTGATGTATCCTATGGGGTACTTATGCTTTACTGAGGTATCGACGTTTGTTCATTCTTGCTATAAATTTCTTAGTCGGTTGGTCTGGTTGGTTAGTATCCTTAACACTGTTTCACTTTCATGTGATATCACATATCGAATGAGATTACCTACAACGAAATGGTTTTACGATAATAAATGGCATCATTGATGTGCTTATTTTTTAGTTATGAATTTGTTATTTGTAATTACAATTGAAGTGAAGGATTTTCGGTTTTTTTAATCTTTTTTGCGACGGTTTTTTTTTTTTTTTGTCATTGTTTCTATTAAGTGATATTACTAATGGAGATCGGAGAATAGGTTTGATATTCTTAAATATTGGACTAAAATGATAAGAGTTTAATGTTTATGTAAAAACGGTGTAAATTAATTTTATATCATAAATATAGGGTTGTGATTGATTTAATTGATAGTGTAAAATTATTTTATAAAATCATTTTATCAATGCAAAACTTTTTTTTTCAAATGATAATCTTTTTATGTAAGTATTTAAATTAGAAATTTACAATTTTAAAAGGATTTAAACAAGACCATAGGGGATCAAAATGACAAATAAATTTATAGCTACCAAATAAAGAAAAAGGAACTAATCCCTCCCTCTCATATTTGATTTAGTAGGGAAGGATTGATTTTGAGTTTAGAAGTCATTTGCTATTTACACCCTTTATGTTTTTAAGTGCATCCTTCATCTCTTCTATTTCTTCTTATTTTTCAATATTATCATTTTTAAAAGTTGTTTTACACCAAAAGTGTATTTTCATAATTTGTTACATTCCCTTTTTTTCTTTTCTCTTTTCTTCTATACATATACAAAATACAAAATGTGCTTTAAATATATATATATATATGTCTTTCTAGAACTATACATTATCTTAGAAAGAAATTTTTGATATATGTATATGTTCTAGAAATAAGTTTTTGATAATAATAAACCATACATTTATTTGAGAAGAATTGTCGATTTTATATTTAAGAGTTTTTCAACATAATACTAAGTCATATTTGAAACGTAATGTTAATATAAAATTAGGAGTTTAAAGAATAATAAAAATAAAATTTTAGATATGATTCAAAATTATAAAATAAGATTTTAGATAAAGTTTAAAATTAGGAAATAAGATTTTAAATAAAGTTGAAAATTAGAAAATAAAATTTTAGATAAAATTTAAAAGTATAGTTTAAAGAAAGATAAAAATAACACTTAACAAACATATGGGGATAACATAACGGTAATTTTGAAATAAAAATCTAAAATAAATGAAAGAATATGTTTAGCAAACATAAGGATAAGGATGTAAATAAAAAGTGTCATTCAAATTGATTTTAAATAATTTTTAATATATTTAAATTTATTTCAGAGAAAAATTCAAAATTAAAACAATTAAGATAATCATTGGGTTAAATTCAACAAATTTTACTAAATTTTTACTTTAAAATTAATTATAACAAAAATTATTTAAATATAATTCTCGTAACTTCAAAATTATTTTTTTTGAATTTTTATACTATCACACACTAAAACTCGCAGACCCACCTTATCCTCACGAGTAGCTTAATCCAAACTTGCTTGTTGAAATATAGGGTGTTTGGGTTTAAAAAATTCAAGCAAAAATTAAATTTGTACTTTTTTTTAGCTTTATCTTAGTTTAAACCCATAAAAAACTTAAATATTTTATTTTATTTTTGTTTTGTGTTCACTCCTGCTCCTTTCAGCACAACCTCATGTGAACAGTTTTACACTACAAAAGATTATAAGATTGACAACAATTTTTTAAAATAGAAAAAAACTGCAGGCTAAAAACTACTGAAATTTGTTATCAAACTTATTGTGCAATTTTTTTAAATTCTCAGAGAAATATATACAGTATTTTTTAAAAAATTAATAGTTTCAAAGCCATAAGGTTCGTGTCATGAGTTTCCGCTATCATTGATTCAATGATTTATTATGTGGGTCCGCTAAATATGTCAAATTTCTAATTTAGTCACAGGAGATAATCCCTTTTCTTTCCAAAACATATCTTAAAAGAAAAATATTTATTTGAAGTGAAAAAAAAAACTTATAAAAAGAACTATTTTTGTTTCTTAAATTCAACTTTTCTTTCTATTTTTATTTCTTTTCATTTTCTCTTCAATCAAATAAATAAAACGTATCAGTCTGTTCGCTTCTTCGTCTCTCTACTTAAACCATACATAATGTTAAAGCAATTTCTATTGTAGATTTTTCTTTTTTTGCTTGAGTAGAATGACTTTAAAAAAGCTTTAGGCGATAACTGGTCAATTTCAACGCCTTGGGGAAGTTTCATGGAACTAGTGTAACCTACAAATACTAGTTCCCTTTTTCGGTTTTTCCTATAATTAAGAAAGAGTACTAAGACACTATGAATGATCGATCGACAAGGTATTGGAATTTGGTAAGTTAATTACAACAACCGTGTGTTGATTCTTCAAAGGAATGACAACGACTTTAACTTGAAGAGATATGCCAAAGCTGTATATTCCGGGCTCACTTTCCTTTGTCCATACTGCACCGAAAGGTATAGTTGCGCATCAAAAAATATAATAGCAAGTCACATAACACAATATTATCAAGCAACAATGAAAAACCTATGGTACTAGTGATAGTGATCAATCTTTAATTTCTTTTTGAGTACGTCGTTCAATGAAAGTTAAGAAAATAATTAAATAATTACAATCATAAATAAATTGAGTTAACTTTAATTTTTTTTTTAAACTTCACTTTGTTGTTTTTCTTTTTTATTTATTGATAATAATAATAATAATAATAATAATAATAATAATAATAATTCAGTAATTCTGTTTAAAAAATGTAAAAATTGAAGAAAAAAAATTGGAGGGAGAAAGCGTTATATATCTAAATCATGTGACAAATTCTGACTAAAACACAGACATGATCAAGGTCAATAAACGGCTGGCAACCTTTCATCTTCCATTCACATGCATGGTTTGAGAGTTATATCATATATGCATGTGACCATCACCAACGCGGAACACAGGGTCATCTCCTCCAGGGAAAAGAAACTAATCCTCCAACTGCATTATTATAGATTAATTTTTAAAAATTAAATATTATAAAAATAACCATTTTTTTATAATAAAAAAAATAGTGTAATCTCTTATGCTGTATATGGAAGAGATTAAGAAAAATATTAAAAGGTATAGGCTAAATTGTAATTTTGATTTATCTAGTTTTTAAATACATGATTTTAGTCTCTTTAGTTTAAAATTAACAATTTTGATACTTCTAGTTTTAAAAATTAATAATTTTGGTCCCCAAACCAATTATTAATTAATAATTATAATTAGTAGAATTATTAAGTTAACTATAAATTCATTAAAAATTCAAAGAGGTTAAAAATGATTTTTTTTTAATTTTTATTATTTTTTAATATTAAAAACAATTTTTTATGGTTGGTAATTAACCATTTTTTTTAATGTTAAAAATGATTTTTTTTATATTTTTTCTTTGTGTAAAAAATTATTACAATTTTTATAATAATTTTTAATTAACTCAATAACTCTATTAATTATAATTATTAGTTAATAATTAATAAAGGGGATCAAAATTGTCATTTTTTAAAATTAAAAAGACTAAAATTATCATTTTAAAACTAAGAGACCAAAATTATGATGGATTAAAAAAAAAAAAAAACCAAAATTGTAATTAAATCAAAGTATAACATTGTGATCTACGTATATATAAGCATATTTACTCCTGTGATCAGGTTGTAATATCCCTAATTAATGCATGATTACTATTTACTACCATCAATCAATTCCATCAACTACTGTATTGAATAATTCTGGGCCGCGTTCATGTAACCCTGCATTAATGATTTTACATATTATCGTCAATAAGCGCATGCAGCCAAGTACTGACTTTTCATATCCAACACGGAAGAAAAATCGATATGATCAACGTAAGTACGTGTTGAATTTGAACCTCTCCTTAATTGAGGTCTAAGCTAGTCACCGAAAAAACGTAGTTTTAGCGAGCAATGACCATGCATACACCAAGTCAAGATGGTACAATTTGTTAATAACAGAGAAAACTAAGGGTATTGATGTATTGATGCTAGTATAAATTATACACGTGGTTCCACTAGTAGGGCATCCATATTTATCTTTAACAACTAAGTCTGAATTGAAACCGTACGTTGAGAGAGATATGGCCAATAACATGGTGATGATGAGTACGTTTTTCTTCGAATCTATTTTCATCTTTTGGTACCGTTTTTTCTTCAGGCCACTCAAAACCCTCCGAAGAAGTACTACTGTTAGCAACAATATCACATTTGCAACCCAAAATCAGTTCAAATACCAGAGGTACCACTCTTTGCTTCATCGTTCAGACCTAAGTGACCACACTCTGGTCTTTGATGTAGAAGGTGCGCTATTGAAATCTTCTTCAGTGTTCCCATACTTCATGCTAATTGCGTTTGAAGCAGGAGGGCTCTTAAGAGCCACTGTTCTGCTTTTACTGTACCCTTTTGTTTGTTTAGTTGGTGATGAAATGGGGTTGAAGATTATGGTTATGATATGCTTCTTTGGGATCAAAGAAAAGAACTTTAGAGTGGGAAGAGCCGTTTTGCCAAAGTATATGTTGGAGGAAGTAGGGTCAGAAATGTATGAGGCGGTGAAAAGAGGTGGAAGGAAAGTGGGGTTGAGCAAGTTGCCAAGAGTGATGGTGGAAAGTTTCTTGAAGGAGTATTTGGAGATTGATTTTGTTGTGGGGAGAGAACTCAAAGAGTTCAATGGCTTCTACGTGGGGTTGATGGAGGAAAGCAAAACCATGCATGCTAATTTGGAGCTGCAGGTTCGTGAAGGGAAAGGAAACTGTTCTGATATGATTGGAATTTCAGGATTTCATAATCTTGACCATTCCTTTTTCTCTCCATGCAAGGTTTGTCTTTTTAATTACTAGTACCTTTTAATTATGATATCCTTAATTAGGTCGAATTCAGTCAATTCATTCTCAATTAAACAACGTTTTTGAAAATTTCAAGAGTGAGATTCTTTAAAATATATATATATATATATTGTATTTGATCTTTGTTCAAAAGTAACATATGCTTGTATCCTCTCAAAAAAAGTAATATGCTTATTTATAATAATGTTTAGTAAATTAGTAAAAAGGTTGAACATGTACATTAGCTATAATTAAAGAAATTAAGTAACTTTATAATAATTTTTTCTAGAAAAAAAATTATATTATCTTTAATTTTTTTGCTGAAATATGTTTTTTTGTCTCTAGTGAAAATTTTGTTTTGATTCTTAATTTTTTTTTTTAAGAAAAAAAAATTGGTCCTAAAACATTTCTCTCTCTCTCTCAAGCATTATTTAAACAAATTAGAGAAACAAAAATAAAATAAAAGAATAATTGAAGATAAAAAAAAAATCCCATCATTGAGAATAAAACACATGTTTAAGCCTTAATTTTTAATCGATTTTTTAAAATTTCATCCAAATTAATTGTCAGAATTTTATTTATAATTGAATATAGTTTTTATTTTAATTTATTTTTTTTATTTATAATTTAAAATACATGTACAATATATCGAATGCTTCTGTGTACTATTTTAAATTATTGTACCTCTATTCTTGGAAACTTTAAGGCTATTACTCCGGTTTTATGTATGATTTTTCGTGCTAATTAAGAAATTCATAAAATATATGAAATCAGGATTATATGAATTTGATATATTAAAAGTTCAAAAGAAATAATAATATGTTTTAAAAAACTAAAAGACATGCATATGAAAAGAATTTTTTAGTTTTTAACATACAACCTAAGAAAAATATTAATTAACAAAATCTATATTTATAGTGTTTTATTTTCTTTTGTATATTTACAGCTCAGTGTTGATGGCAGTATTAATTCATAAAAAATATAACTCCACTTGTTAATTAATCTTTTAATAATATTCATATTATGTATTTATAAAAAAAAAAAAACGTGGAAGAAGATATATATACATGTATGGTTACCAAATACATATCTGTCATTACTCCCCTCTCCCCACCAAATACATATCTGTCATTACTCCCCACCAAACATAAGACTAACCACATTTAATTACTTCTCTGTATAATTTTACTTCAGTTAACTCATCTGTTGATTGATGTTTGACTTTTGTTTTTTTGAACAATAATTAGGAAGTGTATTTGGTGACGGAAGCTGAGAAGAAAAATTGGCAAAACCTAGCAAGAGACAAATACCCGAAGCCACTAATATTCCACGATGGAAGATTAGCACTTAAGTCCACTCCACTAATGACTCTATCTATGCTAATGTGGCTTCCCTTTGCCTTCATCCTTTCGTTGATTAGGATCACAACAGCACTTTCGCTTCCATACAACATCTCAACACCCTTATTGGCATTGACTGGGCTTTATCTCACAACTTCAAGGCCCATTAATAAAACCAGAAACAGCAAAGACAAGGAGAAGAAACTGAATGGGCATCTTTATGCATGCAACCACAGAACACTGCTAGACCCTCTCTATTTATCGTTCATGTTGAAGAGAGACTTGGTGGCAGTGACATATAGTTTGAGCAGAATGTCGGAGATACTTGCACCGATCAAAACGGTGCGTTTAACTCGGAACCGCGACGAGGATGCTAAGAGGATGAAAACGTTGCTGAAACAAGGTGAGCTGGTAGTGTGTCCGGAAGGGACCACGTGTAGAGAGCCATATTTATTACGGTTCAGCCCTTTGTTTACGGAACTCTGCGATGAAATAATCCCTGTTGCAATTGATAGCCACGTGACAATGTTCCACGGCACAACCGCAAGTGGTCTTAAGTGCTTGGACCCACTTTACTTTTTGATGAATCCAACGCCTTGTTACTCTGTTCGGTTGCTGGAGAAAGTGTCTGTGTCACCTTCAAACGAGAATACGAGATTTGAAGTGGCTAATCGCGTTCAATCGCAAATTGGTAAGGCCTTGGGATTTGAATGCACTCAACTTAATAGAAAAGACAAGTACTTGGTTCTCGCCGGTAACGAAGGTATAGTTTCGTCGACCACAAAGATCAGTGGTAAATAATAAATACTCCTATATACTTAGCACTTAACAACGCCTTTGTTGTGAAGGATGTTGTAATATTTAGATATTGATTATTCATATACTCTTGTTAATATCTCATCAATAGTGATCCATTAATTAATTAAGCGGGTCAATTGTCATTTATTTTTTATGCATGGTACCGAACACAATATTATATATAAGAATTCATAATATTAACGTAACTTATTTAACCAGGTGAATTAAACCCATCATACTCTCAAAAGGAATCTACTTATTATACTCACTAATCCTTGCTAATCCCCCACCCCCCCATTAATTAAATCGTCTATTATTTTTTCAACAAATTTGAGATCGATTAGATAGGGCAATGTTTAAAATCAAATTAAATGAAGTGGGGATATATATGCTTGGACATTTCCACGTTTCTGCCAATTTCCTGGTTGTTAGTGAGTGGAATAATGCTTATATATACCTTCGTAAAATGTTTTTACAATTTTTTAAATATTTTATAAAAATATTAAAAAAAATATGCATCTTCAAAATATAGAGAGCACTCAGTATTGATTATACATAATAATTAAGAAAATGTGCTAGATAATTTATAATATTTTTTGTATTCATATTAATTATTGAGAGTAGTTATTTTTGTCTCAGCAAATTCCAACTGTTTATTTTCAAACATATTTCATTTAATAGGACTAGAGACCTTTTTTTTATGTTTAATGTAGTATCAAATTTCAATAAAAGGTTTGGTGTAATTTTTGTAGATCTTAGTGTCATTTTCTAGTTTCTTTATTCATTAAAAAAAAAAAATTCAACAAAAGCCAATTTAGAAATTATAAGAAAATGTGTCTTTAGGAAATAAGAGAAATATTGATTTATAAAAAAAAAATTGTACAATAATAAGAGAGAATAGAGAAAAGAAAGAAGTATACACTCTTTAATGAGATTGTCTTTAAAATATCATTCTTTTAATAAAGTTAAATACATTTTTTTTTATATTTAATATCAAGTTTCAATAAAAGATAATCTAAGAAAAAAACCATTTTTCAATTGGGATTGACACAACTAAATGAAATTAACTATATTTTTTTACTATAAGTCTGTAACTATTTGAAAAAAAAAATGTTTTGTTTTTGTTTACAATTGAGACCGGATGGAGTAAGAGTGATGTAATAAAGTTTTTTTTTTACTGTTATATGAATTATCAAATAAATAATACTAAAAGTAATTTCTAGTTTGTTAGGCATTCCCGACTCAATCTTGTGCATTTAATAGCCACTTTTATAGCTATTTTTGCTTTTGTTGTATAACATTGTTTTGGGGGCATGGGGAGTGGGGACACATCTTAATTAGGTTGCTATAAATATGTGTACCTTAAATATTTAAGCACCATAAGTATTTCTCTAAATGATGCACAGTTCATATGCGTCTAATGTTATTAATCAGTAATCACACCTTTTATATATCAGTACTACAAAAAATGCAATCAATTAACGTGCGTCCAAATTTAATTATCACATTTTTTAAATATCAGTACTACTTTTCCCTCTCTCTCTTAAGAATGGTTTTAGTTTATGATGGACTCCAATTTTTGTGTGTCCAAACAGTTAATGTCGGAGGATTTTGATTGAATTAAGAAAAAAATAAAAAGGAATAAAGAGTATAATTTGAGACGATTAAGTAAAAGTAAATCAAATATATTTTTTAAAAAATAACATATTAAAATTACATAAATGTCCTTGAAAAAAGTAAATATATTTAAATTATTTTGATACTTGCAACAACTTTCCTTCCAAATAAAAAGAAACAGAAATACACCAGATCTTACACTACTTTTTTTATTTTTTTTCTTCTCCCTTTAAGTCATACTAAACTCGGGAAAGAATTTTGGATACTTTATTTCGGCTTAATTGTACGTTTTTAATTAGTCCTCAATATAAGGAATCTAATTTTTGAACCCTTCAAATAAAAAGTTTATATTTTTTAGTCATTCAATTTTTAAAAACTAAATCTTCGACCACAGTAACATGCTTAAAGAATCCAATTGTCAATCACTGTGTTCTCTCTTAATGATCAGTTATTGAGCTTTAAATGAGTGAAAATGAAAGTCTGAAAGGAGAATGTGTGTGGTTTTCTTTCTTTATCAATACAGTACTTGTTTTTTTTCACTTTAATTTGTATAGTTTTTTAAACCGAAAATTTAAAAATAAAAAATTGAAATTAAGAAAAAGCTAAACAGAGGTTATGAAGTTAACTATATTCCGTCAGTTAACGCTTGAGCTACAAATGCAAAGACAACACTCCCATTCTTTATTTGATTTGGGTACAAAACCATTTGGCCCAAAAAAGAATGGCCCGGCTCATACATAAAAGATTTGGGCGAGTGACGATAAAATAATGAAAAAACCATGGGCTCAATTGTAACTACAGAAACTTCATCTTCCTCGCCAGTCATTATTAGGTCTGGTCGTTTTATAATCATAATTGCACACAAAAGCTTTAGCCCTAGCATCTTCCGGCACAAATTTGCTTGGATCGAATTTGGGGAAATTAGGGTTTTGAAATTGATGGGTACGGAGAGAAAAAGGAAGGTGAGCTTGTTCGATGTGGTGGACGATTCTGTGGCGAAGATGGCGAAGATAGCGAAATACAATGGCGCCGCCAATAACAGCGTTGCTAATAATCTCATCAATTCTTGGACTTCAAGGCCTTACTCCCAAAGGTACTTCGAGATTTTGGAGAAGAGAAAGACCCTCCCCGTTTGGCACCAGAAAGAAGAGTTCTTGCAAGTTCTCAAAGACAACCAGACTTTGATTCTCGTTGGTGAAACTGGTAGTGGCAAAACCACTCAGGTATGTTTCCTTCAATTTATATGTTTTATGTTGTTATTATTTTTATTTTTCTAGAGTTTGGTTTTATTTAGTCTCATAATGTTTTGTAGTGTTTTAGGGCATTTTTTTTTTAATTTCATCTAGATACACAAATTTTACGATGATAGATGTCTTATCTAGGTTTCACTGTGTGTGTGTGTATGTCTCTAATTTATGAAAAAAAATATGCTGTATTTTTTGGGGCACAGATTCCTCAGTTTGTTTTGGATGCTGTCGAATTAGAGACACCGGATAAACGTAGGAAGATGATGATAGCGTGCACTCAGCCTCGGAGAGTGGCTGCAATGTCTGTTTCGCGTCGTGTGGCCGAAGAGATGGATGTAACTATTGGGGAAGAGGTTGGTTACAGTATCAGATTTGAAGACTGCAGTAGTTCGAAGACGGTTTTGAAGTATGTTTAGTTTTGCTATTGAATTGGTTTATATGTGTTGTCCATGTTTTTTTTTTCTTTTTTCGTTCTGCTCTTTTTTGTGTTGTTTTGTCTAGTCTAAAGTGGAGTGCTTTGCCTCACAGGTATCTTACGGATGGTATGCTCTTGAGAGAAGCAATGACGGATCCACTTTTGGAACGGTACAAGGTTATTATTCTTGATGAGGCACACGAGAGGACTTTGGCCACGGATGTGCTATTTGGCCTTTTGAAGGAAGTGCTTAAAAATAGACCTGACATGAAATTGGTTGTTATGAGTGCTACTCTTGAAGCTGAAAAGTTTCAGGGCTATTTTTTTGGTGCCCCTCTCATGAAAGTTCCTGGACGGCTACATCCTGTTGAAATTTTCTATACTCAGGAACCTGAAAGGGATTACTTGGAGGCTGGCATTAGGACAGTGATACAGATACACACATGTGAGCCTCCAGGAGATATACTTGTATTTCTGACTGGAGAGGAAGAGATAGAAGATGCTTGCCGCAAAATAACAAAAGAAGTTTCTAATCTGGGAGACCAAGTGGGCCCTGTCAAAGTTGTGCCCCTGTATTCTACTCTTCCTCCGGCTATGCAGCAGAAGATTTTTGAGCCAGCTCCACCTCCAGTGAAGGAGGGTGGACCTCCTGGAAGGAAGATTGTGGTATCAACAAACATAGCAGAAACTTCCTTGACAATTGATGGTATTGTTTATGTCATTGATCCCGGTTTTGCTAAGCAGAAGGTTTATAACCCACGAGTTCGTGTGGAGTCTTTATTAGTTTCACCAATATCGAAGGCTAGTGCACATCAGAGATCAGGGCGTGCTGGAAGAACTCAACCAGGGAAATGCTTTAGACTTTATACCGAGAAAAGTTTCAATAATGATCTTCAGCCACAGACCTATCCTGAAATTTTGAGATCAAATCTTGCCAACACGGTTCTTACTTTGAAGAAACTGGGTATAGACGATTTAGTGCATTTTGATTTCATGGACCCTCCTGCTCCTGAGACCTTAATGCGTGCATTGGAAGTGTTGAATTACTTGGGTGCACTGGATGATGATGGTAACTTAACAAAACTGGGTGAGATTATGAGTGAATTTCCCTTGGACCCACAGATGTCAAAGATGCTTGTTGTCAGTCCTGAATTCAACTGTTCGAATGAGATTCTGTCAGTTTCTGCCATGCTTTCAGGTATTATTCTTTTATTTTGTTACATTTGATGTCTGTCCAGTACCCCCCCATAATGCTAAGGCAAATTAGTTATGCTGGGATTCATTTTGAAATGGACTCCCTGCTGTTGTGCTTGTGCAAGATGATATTCTTGTGAATATGATGGGGGATGTTTGACTACTTACATGTGTGCTTAGTTGCACATGAATGTGGTCAGTTGAGTGTGTCCTGTTAGGTTGTCATCAGCAACTGTCTTCTCTGGGTTCCATGTCCCCGGTTGGCATGCACCATAGGATTCTAAGTAAGTGCTGATGCATTAGTTGCAGTTTCTCAGTATTCTCATGAAGCAAATGGTGTGGTCTCGCCTCTATGCATCTGCTGACCTTCCGTGGACCTCTTCTGTGATAATCAATTTCTTTCTTTAGTACCCAATTGCTTTGTCCGGCCTAGGGAGGCACAAAAAGCTGCGGATGAAGCTAAAGCTAGGTTCGGGCACATTGATGGAGATCATCTCACGCTATTGAACGTCTATCATGCGTACAAGCAAAATAGTAAGTAGTTATCTCTACTAGCTCCTTTTTTCCCCCAATATCAGGTTAAATTATTGATTATTTTTTTTAATATTAACTTTGTTAATTGTAACTGTTTTTTCAGATGAGGATCCCTCTTGGTGCTACGATAACTTTGTTAATCATAGGGCTTTGAAATCAGCTGATAATGTTAGACAACAATTAGTGCGAATCATGGCCCGGTTTAATCTGAAGCTATGCAGCACTGACTTTAATAGCCGCGACTACTATGTCAACATAAGAAAAGCTATGCTAGCTGGGTATTTCATGCAGGTAGCTCATCTGGAACGTACAGGACACTACTTGACAGTGAAAGACAACCAGGTTTGTTAAGATGAACTGATTTTGTCTTCATCTGTCTTTCATTTGTGTTATCGGAGGAGCTAGACTGTCAGCTGCAGTGCTGTACTTTAATGGTTCCTAAATGGTTCTGTTTTGTTTGTAGGTGGTGCACTTGCATCCATCAAATTGCCTGGATCACAAGCCTGAATGGGTCATTTATAATGAATATGTTCTTACCAGTCGGAATTTTATTCGTACCGTTACAGACATCCGTGGGGAATGGTAAGATTCCTTCTCTGTATATGGATTGTTGATACTTAAATAACACCAAAGATGCGAAGTCTTGAATGATGCTTGTTATCGGTGATGTTAAGGGAAAGCCTGATGAAAATGGGAAATTGTGTTCAATTAAAATAGGAACTCTTTCTAAAAAAAACTGGGAACTGCATGACAAAAAACATTTTGAATACGTACTCAGACAGATGCAATTTTTGACTGAATTACATTGTTAGATTTGATTGGGAAGTAGTTGGATTGTCAAGTATAGTGCTGTGTTTTTTTATATGATTTTGGGTTATCTAGTTTTCCTATTGCTGACATGCAATTCTGATCTTATGCAGGTTGGTTGATGTAGCACCACATTACTATGATTTGACTAATTTTCCTCAATGTGAGGCAAAGCGTGTTCTTGAGAGACTTTACAAGAAGCGAGAAAAGGAAAAGGAGGAAGCCAGGAGCCGCAGATGAAGTCATAGGCTCATAGCCATCCACACTATTTTTGCCTTTGGATTGGATATTTCGTCTTCTGCAGCTGAGACTGAGACTGAGACCGAGACCATGATTCCTCGTGGCACTTGCCTTGTAATACCCTTAATTATTACATCTGAAAGGAATACTGAATGTCGGTAGTTTAGTTTAAGAAAATGAGCTAAGTTCCTTGTACCATTGCTATTTGCTAGAGTAATACTGAACATTTTTTTTTAATCACCGTCCATTTTCTGTTGTACCTCTAGTCCAAATTTGTGTTTCTGCGTTTTATTCTCGTTAAAGGATAGATTAAATTTGATAAATGCCTGGATTACATTATTTGACTGATAGTATGATACTTGTATACTGAGCTGGGAATGTTTATTATCACCCCTATTTATGTTTTTTAGTTATTCCTTTAATCTTAATAATTTATGGTTACTCCTTTTCTCACTTCTCACTACTTGGACATGTAGCTCAGTTTCCAACTATCCTGCAGTGTTACCTAGAAGTTTGATTTAAATATATGATTTCCGTTGAAGTATTGGAGTAAATGTTTTTTTTTTTTTTTTATATATTATTGTTCTTTTAATATTTTTTTTTCATACCTCTGACCACGTGTTTAAGATGCAAGTCATGGTTTTATAGTAGCATAATATAATAATAATAACTTGTAACAAATTTAATATTAGAATAATGCAGCCTCACAATTTAATTATTTGTTATTTCATATAAGCAAATTGGGTTATGGAAAATAGAATACTATTCTAATCAACTAGTCCAATTGAGCATGTATTTTTTTTTTTGTCCAACCCAATTGACCATGTAAGAGCTTTAAAAGTGAAGATTTATAAATTACTTTATATAATGCTCGTTCGCAGTCCTCTGCGTAAATTTTAGTGATTCCTAATTTAACAAATTTCCGTCTGCAACCCTTGTTTTATCATTTTTTTTTTTTAATTTTCAAGATATTTTTTGTTTTCTAATATTTTAAAATATTTCATTTTAATTTTTTTTAAGTTATTACTCTTGCTTTTATATTTTTATATTTTTAAAATTTATTTATTTATTTTTTAAAACTTTTAAGATACTATTTTTGTTTTGTCATGTTTTTAAAATATTTTATTCAAATTTTCAAGATATTATTCCTAATTTTTCATATTTATCTAATTTTTAAGATATTATTCTTTATTTTTCATATTTAAAAATTTACATTTTTTTATTCAAACTTTCAAGATATAATTCTTGTTTTTTCATATTTTTAAAATTTAGATTTTTTTCACAATTTTAAAGATAATATCCTTGTTTTTTTTTTCATTTTTTAAATATTTTTAAGACATTATTTTTTAAAAAAAATTCATGACATTAATCTTCTTTTTTTATATTTAATTTGTTTTTTCAAATTTTGAACCCATTCCTTTTGTATTTTCATATTTTTAAAATTTATAAATTTTTTAAATTTTTTTCAGATATTACTCTTGTTTTTTTATATATTTATTTATTTATTTCAAATTTTTAAGATAATGTTATTTTTTCATAATTTTAAAAAAATTTATTTTATTTTTCAATATTTTCAAGATATTATTCTTGTTTTTACTTTTTTTTAATTTTATTTTATAAAATTTCAATATATTACTCTTGTTTATTCATATTTTTAAAATATTTTTTTTTTAATTTTTAAGACATTTTTTCTTGATTTTTTATATTTTAAAAATTTATATTTTTTTAAAAATTTTAATACATTCCTCTTGATTTTTTATATTTTAAAAATTCATAATTTTAATTTTTTTAAAGACATTCTCTTGTTTATTTTTTCATATTTTAAAATTTTTAATTTTTTTTTCAAAATTTTAAGACATTATTGCTCTTTCATTTTTATATTCTAAATTTTTCATATTTTTTAAAAGTTTAAGATATTATTTTTTGTTTTTTTTCATATTTTTAAGAAATTATTCTTATTTTTTCATATTTTAAAAATTTTCAAATGTTTTTTTCAATTTTTTAAGACATTATTCATTTTTTTTCATATTTTAAAAAAAATTCTATTACTTTTTTTTTAAAATTTTCATACTTTGTTCAAAAAAATTTAGATATTATTCTTGTTTTTTAATTTTTTAATTTTTTAAAAGTTTCAGTTTTGAAGACATTTTTACTTTTTTTTATATTATTTCAAATTATCTAAATTATAATTATATTTAATGATCCTAATCAGAATTCAAAAAATATTTTTTCTATTTCTATTAACAGCAGTGTAAGTGATACTCTAATAGGTTGATAAATATATTCCATTATATGAAAACTGAATAGATGCCACATTAACAGACATTACACTAGGTTAGAGATATAAAAGAAAACTAGGCATGAGCCTGCTTTGCAAGCTGATCAGTCATCCATAAAATCAGGAGAAAGAAAAAAAAAGTGAACTTTTGTCAAATGACAAGTGTCAATTGAGAAAATGGTAGCCGGATGATTTTTATAGATACATAGATTTTCTGAAAGAATATATAGATATATAGATATAGATTAGTTATTAATATATTTTTAAAAAATCTTATAGTTTGAAAAAATAAACACACATTTGACAGAAATGGAAATATTGGAGCATACCCTACTTCATTTAATTTGATATCAAACTTGGTGGAAGAATAATAACTAACGAATTTAAAGAGACTAACTGCCATGCGAGCTTATTGATTTCACATATCATATCATACAGTCATACACTAGCTAGCTAGAGAGTCGACAAGCTTCACCGTGTATTTTTGTGGCCTTTGTTAACTGTCGGTGATTTAAGCGAAGAACGAGCAACATTATTTATTTATTATATATCGATCTTTGTGGTCGAAGCTACACCCTCATTACCAGCCAGAATCAAGTACTTGTCTTTTCTGTTAAGTTGAGTGCATTGAAATCCCAGTGCCTTCCCAATCTGCGTTTGTACACGATTCGCTACATCGAATCTCGCATCCTCAATATTAATATTATTAACATTAACATTAACATTGTGTAGCAACTGAACAGTGTAATGAGGTGTTGGATTCATCAAGAAGTAAAATGGGTCCAAGCACTTAAGACCCCCTGCGGTTGTGCCGTGGAACATCGTCACGTGACAATCAATTGCCACAGGGACTATCTCTATTTCATCGCACAGCTCCGTAAACAAAGGGCTAAACCGTAATAAATACGGCTCCCGACACGTGGTCCCTTCTGGACACACTACCAGGTCACCTTGTTTCAGCAACCTTTTCATCGTCTTAGCATCCTCCTTGCGGTTCCGAGTTAAACGCACCGTTTTGATCGGTGCTATAATCTCCGACATTCTGCTCAAACTATATGTTACCGCCACTAAGTTTCTACTCAGAGCGAACGATACATAGAGAGGATCTACCAATGTTTTGTGGTTGCATGCATAGAGATGGCCCTTCAGTTTTTCTTCGTCTTTGTTTTTATTGGGCCTTGAAGCTGTGAGATAAAGCCCAGTAAATGATAATAGGGCTGTTGAGATGTTGTATGGAAGTAAGAATGCTGCTGTGAGCCTAATCAGCGAAAGTATGAAGGCAAAGGGAAGCCACATTAGCATGGATAGAGTCATTAGTGGAGTGGGTTTAAGTGCTAATCTTCCATCGTGGAATATTAGTGGCTTCGGGTACTTCTCTCTTGCTAGGTTTTTCCAATTTTTCTTCTCAGCTTCCGTCACCATGTACACTTCCTAATTTATTATTGTTCATAAAACAAAAGTCAAATAACAGTCAACAGGTGAGTTTCATGATTCCAAGCTGCCGCATGCCATTAACTGAAGTAAAAATATACAATAGTTACGGCTTGTGTGGTGGGAGGGGAGTATATAACCTATAATATTAATGACAAATATAATTAATTTAGATAAAATTTTATTAAAACTATTAAAGATAAATATGTGTATTTAATTTGACAAACTGAAAGTGACTTGTGTTGTGTAAAGAATAATATAATAAAACAATTTTTTGAAAAAAAATACTTTTGTTCAATATATTGTAATGTATACGTAAGAAAACACTGAAAATATATATTTTTTCTATATTTTCTGTAGAAATGTTTAAAAATAGAAAATAGATTAGAAAATTTATAACTAAAAAGTAAAAAGTAAAAATAAAATTATAAACGGCACTAAAAGACAAACCTTGCATGAAGAGAAATGGTCAAGATTGTGCAATCCTGAGATTCCAATCATATCAGAACAGTTTTCTTTCCCTTCACGAACCTGCAGCTCCAAATTAGCATGCATGGTTTTGCTTTCCTCCATCAACCCCACGTAGAAGCCATTGAACACTTTGAGTTCTCTCCCCACAACAAAATCAATCTCCAAATACTCCTTCAAGAAATTTTCCACCATCACTCTTGGCAACTTGCTCAACCCCACTTTCCTTCCACCTCTTTTCACCACCTCATACATTTCTGACCCTACTTCCTCCAACATATACTTTGGCAAAACGGCTCTTCCCACTCTAAAGTTCTTTTCTTTGATTCCAAAGAAGCATATCATAACCATAATCTTCAACCCCATTCCGTCACCAACTAAACAAAGAAAAGGGTACACTAAAAGCAGAACAGTGGCTCTTAAGAGCCCTCCTGCTTCAAACGCAACAAGCATGAAGTATGGGAACACTGAAGAAGATTTCAATAGCGCACCTTCTACATCAAAGACCAGAGTGTGGTCATTGAGATCTGAACGATGAAGCAGAGAGTGGTACCTCTGGTGTTTGAATTGATGATGGGTTGCAAATGTGATAGCCATCGATCTCTCATCACCAAAAAAAGCAAAAAGGTTTGAAGAAAAACGCACTCATTACCATTCTAATTAACCATCTCTCAATGATTTGAGCGACGTAGCGTTTTAAAGATATACAATGCCCTACTGTGTATACCTACACTGGAACCACGGGTATTTATACTTGTATTAATACATCAATACCTTTACTTTTTGCTATTATTACCAAAGTGCCATATTGGTTTGCTTGCTAACCTGGACGTACTGTAGTTTATTTACTTTTTGGTAGCTAAGAACATATTTAATGATGAGATTTTTTCTTCTTTCTTGCTTAAAAGTCAGTACATGTGGGTCCATGCGCTCAATCATTGAGATGATCCTGAATTGATTATTGAAACTAGTAATCAAATTCAAATGAACCACAAGTTTATAAAAAAATTTTAAGATGTTTGGCCGATACAACATATATATATAGTTAAGAAATAAATTAAATATTAATGTGTTAACTATTTAATTAAAAATATTTATTATATTAAAATTCCAAAATTTAATTAATATTTTTTTAGCATTCTTTAAATTTTAAAAAAAATATATATATATATATATATATATATATATATAATTTTAAAAAAAATCAATAGACAGATGATATGTAATTAAGATTCAAGGGGTTACAAACAGCCTTTTTTCTATTTTTACTTTTAATTTACAAAATTGCTACTGTACAGCTATGCTTTCAATTTATTTACTACTTTCAAATATTTATATATAAAAAACAACGAAATTTTTTTTTTTTGTTTTGTTTTCTTTACTTCTTATATAAATATTTTAAAAGATAATATAAATTAAAAATAAGATGACAATTTTATATATAAATTAAAAATAAAAACAGAAAATGAAAATTAAAAAGAACTGACTTATGTTTCACTTTGATCGATGATAGTTTTTATCTCACATATAACTCTAACTCTGCAACGAATAACTGGATTATTATTATTAGTTATTGATATCAATAACTGAAAAAGAGAAACAATATAATGGTTCATTCGCGTAGTAGTGTCTATAAATAATGGTTTATTGTCAAAGATCGAATTCACGTTGCTTTGTCATTCGACAATTAGGTACTAGACTAGACAAGACAATTCTGCACCTCCCACACGTACGGTGCATAATAGAACGAACCATATATAGCACTGACTAATTAGAATTTAGAACAACACATGCAGGTGGGAACGGGAACAAGTACGGGGCACTGGGCAGCCTCGTCTGGCATGGAACCTCAAATTTTATGCTTATGATCTCCACTCAAACTTAGGTATACTTCATCTATTTCAACCTGTTACATTAATGTCACCAATTAATTGTGATGGTGAGGACTTGCTACATATATAAGGGATCGATGCAAAAATAGCAAGAGTGATCGAGAAAAGGATATATATGAGATTATTTACCTGATAATACTTGAGCATATTATTTCTTCGCTTCTTCATTGTTGAAGTCACCAAGTCTCTTTCCATGTCAAATGGTTGCGGGTCTAATATCACCCCCTTTATATATTCAAAGCCCTTCAGCTATCACGTTCAAAGTGTAGAAATAATCATTACAAAGATGGAATAAGTAGTCCATTTATAACATAGTACGTACTATTATTTCAATAGATGTTACCTTGTTTCTCTCAGCGGTCATCTTGAGTTCAGATAACACATGTTTCTTCAATTGGTCAAGAGAACATAGTTTTGAGAAAGGAGCCATGTGACCATTTGAAAATGCCCACTTCCTGGTAATTTCTTCATTTGGAACTACTACTGCAACCAGAGCTGACTTGAAGCTATTACCATAAACCCAGACCTATATCAGAAGAAATTTAAACCAAGTCAAGAGTCTAAGCAGTGAGGTATCAACAGTACTACTGATGAATTCATGAAGATGCTTACATCTTCAACTATTGGAGTGATTCCATAAACATTTTCCAAATGCTCAAGAGCGATATACTCTCCTTGAGAAAGTTTTATAAGGTTCTTCTTCCTGTCAATAATCTTTATAACCCCATTAGGTTGCACTTCTGCTATGTCCCCTGAGCCAATGACACAACACAATCAGATAAATAAACTCGTGTAAATATTCAAACAAACAAAAAAAGATAACTTTGAGCGAGGGTAGAAATAAAAGACAGTTGAAGCAACCTGTGTGAAACCATCCATCTTTGATTGCTTCCATTGTTAACTCAGGGTTTTTGTAGTAGCCAGTAAAAACGGTTTTCCCTCTCAGACATATCTCACCACATGAAGGACTTCCAAGAGGGTTGTAACCCATCTCTGGAACCTCCTCCAGCCTCATTTCATTGTATACAGATACAGGACCAACAGTGCCAAGCATGCACATTTCATCAGGATAAGCAAGAGTAGTTGACCCACAAGTTTCAGTTAAACCTGGATTGGATTAACCAACCATAATGTCAGCATTGTATTGCATAGTTTTATTTCCATTTGATACTAGTTGAATTTTTCAATTTACAAAGAGTTAATAAAACTTATGAGTACAAATCAGTAAAATAGAGCAGTTTTTGGAACAATATTAGTTTGTATATCGGTTACTTAAGAATTATGAGCAGTATAAGAAGAAAGTTGCTTCCTTACCATAGCCTTGGCATACAAAGGCACAAGAAGTAACACGCAAGAATTCTTCGACCTCTGAGCTCAAGGGTGCACCTCCAGATATTATTAGTCGAACACGTCCACCTAGCCGAGCTTTGACCTGGTGTAAAATTTAGAAAGAAAGTTTACTTACCATAAGTGAAAAATGGAATGAATTGGGAAATTGGTCTTTTTTATTTGTAGAAGCAGCTGGGATTAAAATTTGGAAAATAGCAGGTTTGAAGATTATTAGATACAACCTTTCTGAAGGCTAACAGATCTGCTAAAGGTGATGCATTACAATGTTTATATCCTTTGTTCATCCAAGCAAGTTTGCTGTACCAAATATAGAGACAATATATAGCAAGATTACATGAACTGAAAATCTATAATCATACAAAAAAAATTCCACCTTCATAAAAAATATTTAGTCACAAGTATATAATTAAAGAATATCATCTTACTGTTTGTAGAGCATGCCAAAAACTCTTCTTCTCACTGGATTGAGTTCTTCCACTGCTTTTTTGATACCTGAAAGAAACAGATGATCTTGGATGAGTTTTATACTGAATTCAAATAAATAAATATATATATATATATATTTTCTACTGATGTGTGAACTTGCCTTCATGTACTTTTTCAAAAACTCGGGGGACCCCAGCAAACAACGTTGGCTTCAATTCCATTAAATCATCCCTCAACGCATTTAAATCCTTCATGTAAGAGGTTCCAAAATGACAAGGAAATTGAGGGACCGTACTTCAATTCGGTTTCAGAAATTTTTGAAAAATCATATTGCCGGAAGATTATTTACGGAATTAGACAGATGAAACAGAACAGAGAAATATATCAGCACTTTTTTGTTTAAAAGCTAAGTAATCGTCTCTCTATCTCTGATTCTCTCTCATTTGAACATTTCTTTCTTTTTTTCTAAATACCATTGCAGCTAAGCTAACCAACAATAATTCCATCATCACTCTCTGTTAGTCCAAACTTGTGTTACTCTTTTATCAGCAGCTATCTTCCTAGTTCCTCATGTATTTTCTACTCATATTCACATTAAAAATCATCAAACAAATCCAAAAGAACAAAATTTATTCCTTCAGGTTGCATCAACTTACCCCATGGTAGTATCCAACAGATGCCCCCTTATGGAAAAAGTACTCCTCGATCGTGCGATCAAGAACATGTGCCAATGGGAGGAAGGACAAATACACATCTTCCACAGTCATCTATGCAAAATAAGATACACATGTCAGAAAGGAAAGTGTCAAAATATGAAGAAAATATATTCTATAACTACAAAGAATAACGTATAGTATTGAAATATATACTCTATCGTAAAGGAAAAAAAGTTCATCCCTAAACACCAGTAGTGTTTTTCCTACGTACAAGCAAAGTATTGTAAACTTGATAAGAGAATAAATCATCACACCACATAAATTTTGCCTAGTTATTTGATTCAACATAGTCGAGACAAAATTTCATGTTTACAAGAAATATTTTGTATATCCCATTAAATCTACAAGGATTTAGAAATTATTGATGTATCACTGTATGCAAAGGAAAATAGCATCATAAACTAAAAGATGTACCTTTTCTTCAAATTGTTCCATGAAAAGATCCATTCCTCTTACGTAAGTCGATATGTTTTCATGTGTCAATACTACACCCTTGGGGTCTCCACTGGTTCCACTCGTATACATTACTGTGCAGATATTATTAGGCTGAGGTGGTATAATGTTTGATGGATTTTCTTTTCCCTGTAAGAAATTAAGCATTAGTAATTCACAGTCATAGGTTGATAAGTCAACCACTTGGGTCATAGAGAACAGCATTTTGCACAAGGTTAAGTATTTATAAAATGACAAATTCCTTATAGACCAACCATGTGCATGAACTCTTCCCATGAATATGGCTTAATTCCAATGTTGGTGGCCTCATCTTTCTCTTCCTCTGTTAATGAAGTGAAGGACACCACCGCTGTATCCACAACCAAACTCAGTTATATGTCTTCTGTAATTGTAAGCTGTAATACTGTAACAGTAAAGTTGCCACATTTACCTTTTAGTCGTTGAGCAAATTTACAATTAGGATTCAAAAGCTGAAAATAGTACATGTACCCAATCAGAACCTCTATTTGCCTCTCAAGTGTCTGATATATAAATATAAATTCACCCGGAACTGAAAATTATCCTTACATGTGTAACCTTCTTATCTTGGACAAACACAAAATCTACTTCTCCATGATTTATAATAAAGTTTACAGCACCTGGCCCTGCGTTCGGTGTTTTAATTTGGAACTATGAGTGTTGTGTTAGAACTTAGAAGTCAAAATGAAGAAAATCCATAAACTAATTTAGGCATAGCTCCTAGTTGCTGAAAAACAGAGGATAATAAACTTTTTTTTTTTTTTACCAAGTGTGTCATATAGAGGAACACAAATCAGGTTGTGCGCGCAACAAGCCTACATCAAAATAAACATGTTTGTGAATTATGATAGGAACACATCAAGAACAAATAATAATAGTTGAAAATTTGAAGAACAAAATGGGTAGGGAAGTAAGTGCTCAAGTGCTAAACCTCCATTGCCACGATCCATTGAGGACAATTAGCTCCATAAATTCCTATTTTAGAACCCTGTGACAGGAGTACCATAACAAATATTAAGAATATTCCATTAATGATGAGAAAATTAAGTCCTTTTACAAGCACTTACAGGTTCAGCACCAGATGCTCGCAATGCAGAACCAACATGCAAAACTTCATCATAAACTTCCTTATAAGTCTTCCAGATATATGGTCCTATCTATAAAAACAAATAATAATAATAATTAAATTCCCTTCATTTTTTTTCGATTTGAACACATAATAAAATAAATTACCATAAAATACCTTTCCATCAACATATTCACGCCATCCCAGCATACGGTTTTTAGGATACTTTTGGACAGCCATGCTGCAACAATCAAATTAAGTCTCTTAAAAACTCATTATGAAAACTATCATTTATTAATTAATCAACCACTAAAGTTCATTATATAGAATAGTATCTATATGATATCTATTAGCTTAAAGTTTTACTTGAATGAAAATGAAAATACCTGAAAATATCCCAAGCGGTACTTAAATGAGGATCCATTGGAGGAAATTCATTTTTGGAGAGGAGGTTGCGACATACCGGACCTATAGATAGCTCACCATTTATACCTTCTCTTCCTTCCTCAACCTTAGCAGCAAAACTACTCTTCATCCTTCTATGAAACCAGTGTAAGAACAACACCAACTTAGTCCATACTTGTCAAGTAGTGGAGTTAAATCAATGAATGGTGATTGTTTGCCAATGTTGTTTAAAAATGGCAACCTTATTATGTTTCTCTTTTTGTTTTCACCGAGATTAAAAGTGACTAATAAAGCATGACATTAGAGATACATGTGGCAGGGCATACACTAACTTGCAATCTAAGCAAGTAGTTTTACGTGTTATATTAAAAACAGTACGGCTATGAGGAAAACCTGGTTCCAGGCACCCAGGAATATTGCAAAGGATAGAGTGTTAGTGGTTTTATCCGACACAAACTAGAAATTATCAGATAATTCGGAATTTTTATAGTATTAATTAATTTTCACGTATCATTAATTCTTTGACACCAAGAGGAGTCAAGTGGGAATAAACTCACGTAATCAATGACTTTATTTATTATAAGGCTAAAAAAGCCCACAGAAAAACCAAAAGGGATGGGGGCGGAAGTTAGGAAAGAAAAAGAAGATATACTCTTTGACTATCTAGGAAATACTACAATAGACCATAGTATATGATGGCATCAAAATCATCTATCATATCATATGTTATGTTATGCGCACAAAGAGACACAAAATCATGTACTCGGTTGTCACCTGTTTTGCGTATTCAGAATTTCAGAGACATGCAATAGGAATGAATTATGAAGGCGATGAACATGGTTCGGAGTTTTTTATAGGAAAAAAAAAATGGAGCTTTGATATGGGTTAGTTGAAAGTTGAAGCAGAATCAGCTCAACCATTTGCATATTGAATTCCATTTATTACTTCCATGGGTCCATGCGTTTGTCTTGTCCTAAAGTTTGGGCAAAATAAGATGGAAGAACAAACCGATTTATTTTTCTTGGTAGTTGGTTTTCTTACAATTAATTTCTTTCATTTATTTTTCAAATAAAATTCAATTCATCTCTGTTTTTTGTTTTTTTGTTTTATCGTCGTTCTTGAAGTTACACTAAGACCGCAAAGATGTCACATATCTTCAACATCTGTTTACTGAACTAAACAACTGTTATCAACTCTACTAATTGCAACTTCATAAGAAACAATAATTCAAATTAAAAACGTAAAGAGATTGGATATTATTATTGTATTTAGGATTATATAATTTTCGACCAATAATTGAAAAAAAAAAATCGTAAAGAAACGTTTTTCATTTTTTCTTACTGATATAATTATATTGAAACAATATTTAATCTCTATGTATCATAATTAATTCAAGTCCATAAATACTTTTTTTTTTTGTAGAGATTTTATATTTTTCAGTAACATGAATTGCCAATTTAAAGAAGAAATACTTTCATAAAAATTAAAAACACAAGAATTTATCCTTAATGTCACTTTATTAAGGGATTTTCTACTTGTAAAAAAAACTCACTTTATTCATTTTCCAAAAAAGTATGGAAAGGTTTAGAAATAACATAATTATATACAAACTTTAACCTTTACAAAAATTCATTCAGATAAATCATTAGTTACATGTTGTATGAAACAATCTTCTTATGTATGGATAGTAGAAGACAATAGTTACCTATAAAACTGATGAGGTTAAAAGAGTCATATTAGTAGATTGTCTTACATTTAGTGTAATTAAGAATATGATTATATCTAAGTCATTCATTGAGGCATAATAAATCCATAACAGAATTCACACAGTCATAGACTCTTTCATTTCTCCTAACATTAAAAATAACGAATGAAAGCATCTAAATTAGGAAGAAGAGACCATATGAACATATAAAGGTAATCATTTTTATATTTTTAATGGCTAGAATAACATCTCATAATGTCTCTCATTTCCTAATAGTTAATATGTAAACTCATAATTAGCAAGTAATCTTCTTACCTTTAAAACTATGGCCTCATAAAATCTTACAAGTAGGCAAGAAAATGAAAATAAGCATGCTGACAATGCAAATTCTGTTGAAGAAAATAACATTACAACCCCCTAAAATCCTATTGTAAATTCAACTCCAATTCTCATATAAAACTCTAATGTTCCAAAGTAATTTACATCACCATGTCTAGCAGAAGAACTCTCCAATAACTCTTCATTTCTAATGCAGTTATTTGTTATAGGAAGACCACAAAACTCTGAAATTGAGGTGCTCGTGGGAATTCTGTCCGACAAGTTCTTGAATGATTGATTTAAGAAATTAAGTAAATCCTCAAGGTTGCTTTCACAAAACCTTAAATTTTTAAGATTACATACACGAAACCCTAAATACTTATGGTTGCATCCACAAAACCAGAAAATCCTTAGGGTTGCAACCAAGAAACCATAAATCCTTAAGGTTGCATCCACAAAACCCCAAATACTTACTATTGCATCCATAAAATCCTAAATTCTTAGGGTTGAATCCATCAAAACTTAAATCTTTAGGGTTGCATCCACAAAATCTTAAATCCTTAGAGTTACATCTACGAAACCCCAAATACTTAAGGTTTCATCCACGAAACCCCAAATACTTAGAATTGCATCCATGAAACCCTAAATCCTTAAGATTGCATCCATGAAATCTTAAACCCTAAATCATTGGGGTTTTATTCATGGAACCATAATTCCTTAATGTTTTATTTACAAAACCCAAAATCCTTAAATCCTTAAGGTTTCATTTATGAAATCCTAAGTCCTTAGGGTATCATTTATGAAACCCTAGATCCTTAGGGTTTTATTTACGAAATCTTAAATCCTTAAGATTTCATTTCTAATACTCTAAATACTTAAGACTGCACCCACGATACCCCAAATCCCTAAATGTCTCAAAAATTTATGAAAAATGATTTAGTATAAAGATTTAGGGTTTTGTGAATAAGACTCTAAGAATTTAAAGTTGAGGGTATCTTGTATGAAACCCTAAAGATTTATTATTTGGTTGATAAAAGCCTAAGAATCTAAGGTCTCATGCATGCAAGTCTAAAGATTTATGGTTTCATGGATGCAACACTAAGGATTTAGGGTTTCATGAATACAACCTTAAGGATTTAGGGTTTTGTGGATGAAATAGTAAGTACTTGGGGTTTCTTGGATGCAACCTTAAGGAGTTAGGGTTTCTTGGATGTAACCCTAAGGATTTATGGTTTCGTGGTTGCAACCCTAAGGATTTATAATTTCGTGGATGTAACCATGAGTATTTAGGGTTTCGTGTATGCAACCCTAAGGATTTAAAATTTCCTGGAAACAACCTTGAAGATTTAAGGGTTTTGTTGATACAATTCTAAATATTTAAGGTTCAGTGGATGAAACCCTAAGTATTTGAGGTTTCATGAATGTAACCCTAAGGATTTGGGGTTTTGCGAATACAACCTTAAGGATTTAGGATTTTGTTAATGCAGTCTTAAGGATTTATGGTTTCTTTGATGTAACCCTAAGAATTTAAAGTTTCATGAATGAAACCCTATGGATTTAGGGTTTTGTTAATACAACCTTAAGTATTTAAGGTTTCGCAGATGAAACCCTGAGTATTTGAGGTTTGGTGGTAACCCTAAGTATTTGGGGTTTGGTGGATGCAATCCTAAGGGTTTAGGGGTTTCATGGATGCAACCCTAAAAATTTAAGGTTTTGTGGATGCAGCCCTAAGGATTTAAAGTTTCGTGGATGCAATCCTAAGGATTTTAAGATTTCGTTGATACAACTATAAGGATTTGGTGTTTCGTGGATGAAACCCTTAAGATTTAAGGTTTTGTATGCAACTCTAAGGATTAAGGGTTTCATGAATGAAACTTTAAATTCTAATATAGATTTCATTTATGAAAGGTTAAATCCAAAAGTATGAATGAAACCCTAAATCATAAACCATAAAAACCTAACATATATCCTAAATGAAATCTTAAATCCTAAATCATAAAATGAAACCTTGATTTCTTAACCATGAAATCCTAAATCCTAAACCATGGAATGAAATCTCAAACCTTAAACCATAAACTCTAAATACTTAGGGTTATATCCACTAAATCTTAAATCCTTAGCATTACATGCATAAAACCCTAAAATCTTAAGGGTTTCATTCACTAAACCATAAATCCTTAGGGTTGCATAATTGAAATCCTAATATCTTTAAGATTACATCCATGAAACCATAAATCTTTAGGAATTTATTTACAAAATCGTAAATTCTTAAGATTTCATTTACGAAACCCCTAAATACTTAAGATTGTATCCACGAAATACAAAATCCCTAAATGTCTCAAAAATTTATGAAAAAATAATTTAGTATAAGGATTTAAGGTTTTTTTAATAAGATCCTAAGAATTTAGGATTTATTTCATTATCAAGAAACAAATTGTGTATAAAGTTTCTCAAATATATCAATCATTTCAGTTAAAAAATAAACTATTAATTACACTTTACTTTTGAATATATCATTGTTAATTACGTGAGAAACTTCCATGAATAAAAAAAAATGTATTTCACTTATATTATAGATAATTTATATTATATATAGATTAACTTTCGGTTAAAATTGATAGATAGAGTTTTTTTTTTTCAAAATAACAAGGTAAAGTTTTTTTAATACAATTAATTACTATTTCATAAATCTAATTCTCTTTATAGTTTCCATTGCTTGCTGAATGCTCATTGCTGGTTGTTTGCTACCATCTCTCTACCCTAGCTAGTCTTCTAATGAAGATTAGTGATTACCATTATAGATAATATATATTAATTATTCATTACAATTTCTTTGCTTCACACTTTCAAATTATGATTAATGAATACAATTTCTTTGCTTCATCCTTCTAGGGAAGGGACTCGTGGAGAGTGTCTTACCCACGAAACTAGTTCTTTTTTTTTTGGTTCTTATCTCCATTCTCAGAGTCACAAATAACAAATAATTTTATTCATAAAATTTTGATGAGAAAATAACATTTTAAGATCTTAAAAAAAAAGTAAGACGACAAAAAGACTTAATTATAGTAATTAAAAAAAATCAAAAGATCTAAATTTAAGCAAAAAATATTTTAAAAAATTGTAAATTAATTATGATAGAGAGATTAAAAGTATAATAGTTAATATATTTTATTATAAAATAAAATAAAAATGTTGACGGGGCTAATGAAGCTGCTGAAGACATAGATTTCAAGAATTCGAAGTTAATTCTCAATTCAATGATAATTGACTTTCTTCCTTCCTACCTACGCGCAATACCTGCTGACGGTTTGCAGGTTGCAGTTGTTAGGTTCCATCCTCTATGTAGTATCCGAAAAAAAAAAAAAAACAACAACAACAACTGAGCTGTGACTGAAACCAAACTCGATAATAAAGAAACTCCTGTCCACGAAATTTAACTACTACTAGTTATGCAAATGAAACCAACCAAATCCAGGTGAATGACCATATTTATAAACAAAATATTAATATGGATATTTTATAAAATAATTTAGTTCTTGCAAAAAACAAATAAAGTTTTCAAAAGAAAACGTGCAAAAGAATCATAAACAGTGTAATTTTTTTATCTTCCAGCAAAAATATTTTACTTTAAAGATACTATTTAGCATTTGTCAATAATTTATAGATATTGATTTCTTTTAACAATTAATTAGTTAAAATTATATATTTTGACCAGTAAACTTGTGGAAAATATGAAACGTGTCAAAGGTTTAGGTTTATGAATTTAGCATCTAGGTTTTATGATTTAAAATTTGAGGTGTTAGAATTTATGATTTATGCTTTAAAATTTTAGGGTTTCATAATTTTATATTTATAATTTTATGATTTAAAATTTAGTGTTGTATGATCCATAAATTTTAAAACCATTAAGTCTAAACTATAAAACTTGAACTAAGAATCTTAAATCTTGAAATAATGAAATTTTAAATTCTAAAACATATATGAGGAATTTTGCACGTTGAAATAATTAACCTTAAACTACAAAACTCCAAATATAAAAATCATAAAACCTAAAACCTAAAATCTTAAATTCTAAATCATAAACTCTACGATGGTAAAACCTAAACCTTAAATTATTTTTTTTCAAAATTTCAAAATGTTATTCTTATTTTTTTCATTTTTTTTAAAATTTTAAAGACATTCATATTTTTAAAATTTTCATTTTCTTTTTCAAATTTTAAAGACATTCTTGTTCTTTATTTTCATACTTTTTTATTTTTTTCAATCATTTGAGACAATACTTTTTACATATTTTTGAAATTTTCATATCAAATTTTCAAGATATTAATCTTTTTTCATATTTTTTATTTTTTTTTCAATCATTCAATACATTACTTTTTTTCATATTTTTTATTTTTTCATTTTTGTCAGATTTTCTCAAGACATTATTCTTACTCTTGATTTTCTTTTTCTTTTTTTCAAATGGTCAAGAAATTATTGTTAATTTTTCATATTTTATTTTATTTTTTCAAATTTTCATGATATTTATCCTGTTTATCTTTTTTAAATTTTTTAGTTTTTCAAGCATTACTCTTATGTTTTTTCATACCATTGAAAACCTTAAATATTTAAGGTTTCACTAATAAAATCTTAAAACATATTTAGAATTTTAATTATGAAACCTTAAATTTAATATTGGAACCTTAAACATATTTAGGGTTTCATTAATAAACCTTAAATGAAATCCTATAACATATTTTAGGGTGTATTAATGAAACTCCTAAATATTTAAAGTTTCATTTGTAAAATCATTTTTAGAGATTTATAAATGAATTCCTAAATCATATAACAATAACTATTAAATAGTAAATCATGAACGTTGAACTCTAAACACTGAATCATAAATCTTAACACATAAAATCATAACTTACAAATCATTTTTTTATAATAAATTATAAAATCTAAACCATAAATAATAAATAATAAAATCTTAAATTTTAAATCCTAAATAATGAATAATAATAATAATGATCTTAAATCTTAAATAATGAATAATGAACCATTAACCGAAACCTTTAAGCATGGATCCAATACTTAAATATATTGATATTATAATAATATTAAAAAAATATAGATCTTAAACTTAATACTGAGACACATGTTATTGTTAACAATACGGATATACATGATATTGTACCTAAATTTTGTCTTCGTTTTTTATGTTGTTCTTTATATTTTTGAAATATACAGTTCCAAAACTGAACAGGGTTTTAGTAAACAGAAGTGGGCTGGGTCCAATCAACTAAAAGGCCCAAGGCCCAAAAGGAGTATCGGTATTCGGTTTGATAGGAGGCATTGTGACTTCCAGTCTTCTCCGCATACACTTATGGCCATGGCAGCTCTAACCCCGCCGATTTGTTGTTTCAGATTCGGTGGTGAACAACATCAACTAAAAAAATGGTCAATTTTCAATTTGGCACCTCAGAAGCAACATAAAAGCATCCTCATCCGATTAGCCTCGGCCTCCAACCAGAACGAGTCTTCTTCTCCGGGATTATACTCCGCCAAGAAGTTCGAGCTGACCGCATCGAACGTGGACCTCGTTCTGGACGATGTTCGGCCTTACCTGATCGCCGACGGTGGAAACGTGGACGTGGTCTCGGTGGAAGACGGCGTGGTGTCTCTCCGTCTCGAAGGAGCTTGCGAGAGCTGCCCCAGCTCCACCACAACCATGACCATGGGAATCGAGCGCGTTCTTAAGGAAAAATTCGGAGACGCCGTCAAGGACATACGCCAAGTCTACGATACCGAACCGAAAGAGACAACCGTCGAGGTCCGTTTTATTTTAATTTAATTTAATTTAATGAAATGAGTTTGATGGTTGGTTGTTATAGGCGGTGAATAATCATTTAGAGATATTGAGACCGGCCGTGAAGAATTACGGAGGGAGCGTGGAAGTGTTATCCGTTGAAGGAGGAGAGTGCGAGGTGAAGTATGTTGGACCTGAGTCGATTGGATCCGGAATCAGAGCAGCCATCAAGGAGAGGTTTCCAGATATTCTCAATGTTACCTTCACCACCTAGTTTAGATTCAAAACTTCCTCTGCTCTGCTGCTAGTATTATTGTCTCTTATTTTCTTTTGAATACTAAACTAATTCATCGATCTGAATGAATAAAAATGGGATTCCAGGACATGCAAATGGATGGTACAAATAAGTTGTTTGAATCAGTGATGTGAGGTTATAACATAATCAACTTCGTTAGAATGATAACACACCTAGGAACAACAAAATACAACACTAGTACTGGTTCGGATTTAGTGAAAGAGGCTAGTTTATTACAGTATAATCTAACAAATTAAGGTTTTAAGTGTTTGCATTTAATGTCTGGACTGAATTTCTAAACAAAACAAAAAATCATCAAATAGTTCTTCAAACCTTAACCTTATATTAAATATATATATTCACGTACAGGCTTGCAATAAATACCTACGGATTAAATAAACTTTTTTTGAATAAATTTCTCTGCAAGTATTTATAAAAAAAACACGATTCACTTTTATCTCATCTCTGCTCTGCTCATACTCATGTTTTGTTTCTCTCATTTTGGCAGCTTCGCAAAGAGATTGTCTGCGGAATGATCATGTTGAATAAAAACTTTTTTTTTCATTAGGGGAGTGTGAACTGTGAACGATTAGAAACATTTATGAAGCATGGCACTTGTCCCATCCGCACCCAATTTCTACATCACATAAGCTCTGGAATTCCCATGTCCAAACAAACTTATATATACAGAATACAGGCATGTTCAAATAAGAAGCCTTTTTTGTACCTGCTATGGTATCCCTACAATTCTACAAAAGCATTAACAGCAAAAGAAATCTAGTCCAGCTTCTCAGGACATGGTTAAGATGGGGAGATCTCACTCATCCCAGGGATCTCAATTTTCTTTTTACATCGAATACCAAGAGTGGCGGCATTAGTCTAAAATTGCAGACCCAAGTAAACTGAACTTCAGTTGGACTAGATATACCACAATCAGAATTTTCAGTCAGGTGTTGAGTTTTCCACAACATTTCATAATTTTGATTGAAAGAATTCTAGGAATCGAAAAACCTTTCTCTGTTGCCACCTGAAGGATAACATGCAAAACATCATTCAGTAAATACAATGCATTAACAAGCTTCTTGTGCTAGTTTACTATACAAGCAACAATAGAAGGAACATGTACCATAAGGATGCTGAAGAACCAAAAATTTAAGCTCACCTGAGAAACTAAAGATCTGAGGCCTTTAGTTTTCTAGGTCTTTTATGAGCTGATGGAGCTCCAGGTGCCTGTAAGAAATAAAATTTTCAAGATAAAAATAATGCATTAGAAAATAGTCCAAAGGTAAGTGGGAATCGACAATGTAGGAGAAAATAATTAGACAAACACTTTGTGGTGTACCTTGCGCTTTTGGTCCTTTTTGCCAACCCTTTCCACTGAAACCACCACAGTTATATGCATAGTTTTAATAACAAATAAGTGAAATTCCAACCACGTACAGAAAATTAGATAGCAGGTGCAAACAAAAGTAATCTATTACCTCCGAAATTCATTGAATCTGGAACAAATGTCCGATCCTGATCCCCACCACGATGTAAATGCTGTCAGTAGTGTTTCCAAATCACAAATTCATGGCTCAGGTAACAGAATGGAATGCTTGGACAATCGCAGGCAAAAAAATGAAACCAATAGAGGGGGAAATACCAAAATAAAAACCACATTTCTAACCTTTGGTGTGCCAGGTGTTTCACTATATGACCCATCACGAAAAGAGGAACCTTCAGCCTCTTTATATTGCACCTGAAACAAATATGTTAACAAGTAATTAAATTACACAAATTGGGGAAAAGCAAGCCAATATCGATGTGGCCACTCCTATAATAAATAAACATTAGAAAGGCATACAACACTATGGACATTCTAACTAGTAAAACCCTCAAAATCTGGTCAGAATACAAAATTAATAACATTCCCAGTAGCAAGTATATTTCTCTCAACACTTATATACCTGTTTCTGCAGATTAAGCCAAGTTAGTATTTCTTTTCTTAATTCAAGATGCTCTGCACAAACAGCTTTCGTTGGAACCCTTGGTTTCAAATTGACCTGCAATCACAGCAAAACCAAATTAAAAAGGAAGTGCATAAAAGAATCAATATTGTTTTTGCGTGATTGGGCAACGCTTATGAATCCATAGATTTGCATTTAAAATTTTAAATGTTGTTAAAAATACAGATCAGTGAATACTAAACAACTGTACCAGCGACAAAAACAAATGAAATGTCTAAACTGCATTAAAAGTTCAAGGGAGTAAGGGCAAACCCCAAGATCTTGCAAAGTTTGCTCAACCCGTTTGATAGTCCGAAGTCCAGCAGGTGCATTCGCAGCTTGCACCATTTGCTCAAGTGCATATGTTCTCAAATATACACGAAGCTGAAATATTTCTCACTATCAGACTATGCTCAGATGTATAAGCATTAAAATATTGTTGAAATGGTCTCACAAAAAATAGTCATTTGAAATATTATGATCAATGCAAGATCAATTTTTTGAACTTCAGTATCTGTGTTAACCTTCCTTATTGGCAGGGCAGAGAATGAGGTTTGGGAATAGGGAGGTGTTAAGTACAAAAGTGTCAGTGAAGAAAAGGCACAGGATGCACCACTGGAAACCTTTTGTATAACTTACCATGCGAAGAGAAGCTAGAGTAGATGCGTTATCTGGCACAACCAATGATGGAGGTTGCACATTTGATGGAGATACAGTTTCACCAGGGACAGCCCTCTCTGCAGCTTCTGCACCAGCATTAGAAGCAACCAACTGAGACTCTTCAGCAACCTAAAACAAAAAAATCAAACACGGGTGTTATCTCAATAAACACAAAGCACCAAACTTTGCCTCGGGTGAAGACCTCAGTCAATTTCTAGATACCACGAGCAAAAAGAGTGAAGTCTATCCCACATCCCTTATGCCACATATCCTATGACCTAGACAACTACTCTCCATTGACACCCAATTGTGGATAACTTGGGGGGACATGCTCTGTATCCCCAAAGGAATCATTCAGTACATGATTTAATATAGGACAGTGTGGTTGATGATGTTTTGGGTTCCATTCCATTAATAGCAACAATAAAAAATCCTGATGACCTGCATAAAATAATTTGCTCAGGGACTCAAAGAAATCCCCTCTAAATCAATTGGGTCACGACCAGAGGCAAAGCTTGGTCAACAATTGATACCAAAGATGGAGGTAGCAACTAGGCCAGTCCAAATGATGGGGGATAGCATGATATCATAATGACAGGCACACAGGTGCTTGTACAGCTTAAAGTGAAAACATTTAATATATTCCATGACTGTTGTTGCCTCAAATTCTTAAATGTGAACTGGGAACAAGCAATTCAATGACACCATTTCAACATGTATTTTTTCAGTAAAAATGAAAATAAATGAAGTTATGACTACATAGCTCTAATTACATTCCAGCTCAAATGAAAAGTTATATAGCTGGAAAATTTCGTATGATACATAAATACATAAGAACATACCATAATAGTTTAAGGTGGTGGGTAGGAATCTTGAACCACAAGTGATCAAGAAATCAAAATTAGATCATCTGAAACTTAATTTTGATTCTTGATAAGAATTCCTCCCATCCACAAGTAATTGCATTATAGAAAAGCAATCTTTAAAAAAATTACCTTGGGAGGTAGGCGTTTTTCAGCTATTTTTTTTGCTTCAACAAGAACCTGCATAAAATAACAGAAGTAGGTAGCTATACCTTATTTCTTCATTCTGATTGCAGAAACTACTAAGTCTATAAAAAAAATCCAAACCTCTTCATCTCTTCGTTCTTGTTGCCTTGTTTGAGAGAGGACCATGGACAGTGCTCGTTTTCGCTCCATTTCTTGTGCAGCATTATATTGTTCCTACAATGGGAGAAAAGGACAAGTTACTACTAGGACCATTTGGCAATGTCCTAAGGAATATTCAAGTTCTTTTTTTATGACACCTTAACAATAGGATGTGCTGCAACATCCACAGAAGATGGAGCCCTAGCAATCAATATAGCCCGGGAAACTACATAACAAACCATGAGATAAAAAAATCATGTTAAATATATTCTCCATAAAATCAAATAAAGTATGAATAAAAGAAAATGTGCATTGAGCAATATATAATAATTTATTGGAGAAATACATACCACTATAGTATCTATCCTTTAATTCCTCTACAGTCCGAGATGATGGAAACCTATCAGCTATTATAATAAATCGGAGATCAAATCTCTCACACAAGTCAAATAGTTGATCCGTCTCCTCTTTGGTCCACATCTACATATATAAAGCATAATGAAAAAGTGCAATACACTTAACACTTGATAAAGATAGATGTAAAAATACTGACAGCATGTCAAATGTATCAACTTCCAATTTGAAAAGCATACAGAATCACACAATGAAAAGTACAACTTGGTGTGGTGAACAAAAGAAGCATATGCAAATTTAAGCAAGGTTCACACATACAGATCCTTCCAAATTGATAGCAAATTTGTCCATTTGTTTATAGCAATACTGATAATCTGTTAAGCAAGGTTCACACATACTATTGGTGGATCACACAAGACAAAACAGAAACCGAAACAGCCTACATGTATTCTATTTTTTTTTTCTTTCTTCTTTCTCCTAGTGTAAATTTCCAGGTCCTATGCCCATTTGCTTGGCCGACCATTAATAGTTCTCCATCAATCCATCAATATTTTTAGACAAAATCTCTTTTTAAATTAATGACTGGAGAAAACCTCTCTTGGATGTAACAGGGTAACTTGTGTTGCCATTAGACCACAATCACCACACAAGAAAAGGCTTTCAATACTATGATTTATAAGCTCCAACATAAGTAACAAGCAATTTAACACTTCTAATGGTGCATACACAAGAATACCTTTCAATACTACTCTTGCAATAGAAGTCAAGGGAGAACCCACAGTCACAACTTGATACAGTGAATAAAATACAGTTTGGATAGTGCAAAACAACATTATAGCTGTGCAAACCATTCATTAAGTTCCATAACATTGTACAGTTAGACATGGTACTCACAGGATCTGTCAAATACTTATCATACTCCTCATCTGTGTATTTGGTGACGTCAACAGACTGCACCACAGCATGTAAACCAACATTGAATCATACAAAGAGATAATGCTAACTAATTAATGAAGCCAATGCAGAGCAGGCACTAAGATAAAGAGTGCACTTGCATTTACCTTATTATACTTGGCAAAAGAATAGTCCCCAGTAGGAGGAACACCATTGACGACTCGTACCTGAATTACAAGATACAAATAATAATTACTCGCATGCTCATAATCATAGACAATGTTAAATTATTCATTTGGTTACTATACTTGTCTCAATTTTAAGTTTTAGTCCCTATATTAGAAAAGAATAAGTTTAGTCCCTAGACAGATTTGTATAGCTATTGATAACCACCAGAAAGTTTTGTAGCAGTTTTATACTACCAGAAAATAAATTTTCTCCAGTGTTAATGTCAAGGAACAAAGCTTATTTTTTATGCATATGTATGCACTAAAATTTACAATTTTCTCATACAGTGAGTAAAACTTGAAATGGGAGCAACTATAGATACAAAATGGATAGTTTAACCCACAGAGAATATATAGTATACTGAAAATGTTACTGACCCAATGGTAAAGATGAAGATTATCTTTACGAGCAGAACTGGTAAAAGGAAGCCACCGCCAAGTGATCTGAAAAATGAATGAAAATGTAGAATGACTCGATAAGTTAAATCACCAGAGTCATTTAGTATTCCCAGCAAAACAGAAAAGAAGAAGCAAGCCTTTTCGAGAGGAGGAGGTTTTTTCTTTAATTGAGAGGCTTCAATTGTAGGCATAAGAGGCGCCAATCCACCGGTGAGCGCATACACCTACAAATTCAATTGAGTTCAGTAACCAACCACAAATAAATTAGTGAATGTGACATTGTTATAGTTGTAATTGAAAAAGATGGGTACCTCGCGCGAAATGCCATCTGGTTTTCTCTGAGACTCTTTGGGAGGTCGAGACTTCTTCTCGAGAGGTGGGAACGAGTTTTTGGGCAGTCCCAGGATATCCTTCGCGTCCATAATTCACAATCATAGACACACCGTTAATGGCTTAGGGTTTCGGATTTGGGGGAATTCAACAGCTTCGTTCTTCCTGTTCCAGTTTTCCTTCTCACTTTCTCCACTGCCAATATTAAAATTTAGAACTTCCGATGCAACGACGTCGTATTTCTTTCCTGTTCACAGCTCTTTCTTGATCTTCTTCTTTTTTTATTATTATTATTAATCCCTATTCATAGCTCTACTTCTCCATTTTGCAGATAAGATTAATACCCATTTAGTCATTTTATTTTTATTTTTATTATTATTATGATATTATCTATCTAATTGGTTGGATTATGTTATTTTTTTATTTTTCTTTCAATTAAGTTATAATATTTTTTTTAAATATCTAATTGGATCATATACATTGTTTACTTAAAAAGGAAGTTAACTTACAAGATTCATTACAAATTTTAACATAATTCAATTGAGTATAAAAAATAAATAATATGACTTAATTAATTAGACAAATAATATCAAAATCCAATTAAAAAAATAATAAAATCTAAATAGATATCAAGCCTAAGATATTAATGACATTTTTTTCCTGTACGGTGACAATAAAAATGTCTACAAGTACATGTAATTTATGGATCCAAACCAACTCAAATCAACCAAATCTTGTTTAATATATTGTTTGGATTAGATCCAACCCAATCCAATCGAGTAATAGGTTCTGTAATAGGAACCTATAATTCAATCAAACTTAAATTATATATAATAATAGATAAAAATAATAATAATAATAAATTAAAAATAACAAAAAATCAAAAATATAGAAAACTCATATTTTCACTCTATTATTCACTCAAACACTCTCATTCAAAATAATTTCACTTTCGCACTCATTATGTCATTCATTCAATTTATCTAAAATAAAAAGTAAAAATACCGAAATCCTACTTAATAGTCTCAACTATTTTCGCCTATTCAATCATCACCAACTTCACTATTGCCTTCTATTCAGTCTATCGCTCTACATTACATTTCTGCTGCACTGTTGCACATTCATTACATTGTTTGCATTTCATCTTTTTGCTCATTTTTTAATATTTGAAATAAACTTGTTTATTTTGTACATTAATATATGATTATGTTTATTTGTAATTGAAAGTGATTTTTGTTCAAAAAAAATAAACAAAATCTAAAAATCTATAATGATTTTTTTTATCAAAATTTAATTAATCAATTTTATTTTTTTTAAATGCATCACTGATCTAATCACTCAATCCATTTATGATTAGGTTAATTTGGATTGAGTTTAAAAATAAAATCACACAAACTCAACCTAATTTCTCAAAAATTGATCGTCTTCGGTCAAAAATTTAGACAAATTTTCGGTCAAAAATTTAGACAAATTTAATCCAATCAGAGGTAAGAGAAAATAGATTATTAAACTCAATAGTTAATTAGGTATTATTTTTGCATAATTTGTATTATTACATTACAACCATTCAAAAAAAAAAAAAATCCACCGTAAATAGCTATATAAGAGATGACAAGGGCCCATGTTAAAAAAAATGGGGTAGTTTTTTTTGTAACTAGAATAATTAGGACCTTATGCTAAACTATTGCGCTGCTTCATGTATATTTCAATATTTTATTTCTACAATCGTTGCCTTGAACTTAGGCATAATTATCTCTGGAGTGGCCAACTTCACATGGCAAAAGTAAGTTTGTGTGACCGATTCTAGCTAAAATATAGTTTTCTTTTTATATTTCTTTCTAATAAAATAGAATAACTTTAGGTTTATTTTATAACCAAAACCATTTTTTCATATATATAGAGAGATATTATTAAGTAAAATTTATTTTTTGGATTATATTTAGTAATTTAAAATTAATTTTAACAGACAAAAATGTTTAATTTTAAAATGAACGGACCTAAAACATTTATCTGCGTAATGTATGTAGTCTGGATTTTCTTTTTTATTTTTTTTATTTTTTTTATACAATTGTAAAAAAAACAAATCTGGTTTAATTAACTACTAGTCCGCTCGACTTATAATTAATGAACAACAATTATATCCCTACTTCTATTAAAAGAAAATTAAAAGCCGAGTCAATGAATTATAGAATGTAGTCATAGCTAAATAGTGATATCACCAAGATTAATTATTAAATAATAAATAATGAAAGAGATATAAAGTTTCATTATCACTAGTACTGTTCTAGCAAATACTAGCATAAAAAATTATGATTATTAACAGTGCACAGTAACCCCAAAAAACTATGAATTGAAAACAAGTAAGCAAATCTGAGTGGACCAGTACAATCCATGAGACCGAATTAAGATGTTTGTGAAGAAAAGATGATTAACTGATAAAATAGTTCTTCTTTTATCGGACTAGTGGTGGACCACGGCCACCGTGGAATATATAAAAACTCACCGCTCCGGGTAACACATCATTTCTTTTGTCGTTTTATTTGTGGGTCAATTTATTTTTTACAGAATGTCAATGAAAAATATGACATGACATCTTAAATAACATAGTAAAGGTTGTGCTTTGGGTGACATCAAAAGTTACTTATTACTGCATGTGGCTGGACAGCTTATAAAGTTTGTTTTTGGATTCTTTTTTAGAATAAATTCTTATATTCGAATTATGTGAGTGAGAAAAATATGATTAGAAAAAGTTATTATATCAAAATGGTCAATTAAATTATTATATCAAAATGAAAAAAAAAAATTATTTTGATCCTTAAAAAGTAAAAAATTCTTATCAATCCTTTAAGAAAAAATCGATTAAAAAATCAACAAGTGGTTGATTCAAATAATTATTGGATTTAAGTTTTTTTAGTAAGGTTTTAAGTTTGAATTTTATAAATAAAAAAATGTAATTAGAAAGTGAGAATCTCACTAAATTTATTCCTGACTTGAAATTAATCAAATCATCTTATCTACTGTTGTTTACTATGGTACTAGTCTTTTTATTTATTTATTTATTTCAACGAATGTTTGAATCTGAGATAGATGATCCTCATAATCTCCACCTTTTTACCTATATATGTTTGATCAGGACTACGAAGTGAAGGCTATTGAGCGTATTCAATGTTTCCAGTTCACGCCACTCTATTATTTTCGTTTTTTTCCTCCAAAGTACACTTCAGCCTATTCAGTTTCAACAACTCATTATAGGAAAATATCAGCGTGCATTCCATTTTGAGTGGTTAGGGATAGAGATAAGGAGGGGAAACAAAAAGCAAAAAGTGAGTAATAATGTAATATTAATATCAAAATAATATATATAAAAATGTTGATATTGAGACACCCATAAATTACAAATATTTCATCAACACTTTTCATTTTATACCATTATCTTATATCACTATTCATATTAAACATTTGTCTAGCTCTCCTTTCTTTATATTTTTCTCAAGATGTAGACACTTAAAGGAGATGTAGTGGTATGTGAGCAAAAGGAAAATGAATTTTATATAGTTAAAATTCAATGAATAAATCGACAAACAAAAAAACTCACTATAAAAATCATTGAAGTCTATGAAAAACAAAACGAGACTGAAGCTTTATTAGTTTTGCTTTGCGTCTCCATATATAGTATCAACATTTCCCTTTCAATAAAAAAAAAACATTTCCCTTTCAATAATGCATATGATCCGCTTTTATTCCGAATAATGCAAAAGCAACCGTTTGTTTGCTTACCTTTCGTTAATTCTTCTACTCTTTTTTTTTTTCCTTTCTTGGTCTTGCTTTTGTTCTTTCTTCCGTTACTATTTATGCATTGATTAGTATATTATTGAATATTGCATTGAACATACTATAAAATTAAGTACTTTCTCTTAGTACACAGCTGTTCACCGTACCCTGTTTTAATCATCAATTTAAATTAACTATTAAAAATGACAATATAATTAATTTCAATCATAACATCGTCGTCCCTCTCTCCTTTTCTCCTCTCCCATATATATATATATATACATACATGCTATATGATACCACCTTTCTCTATACCCTCCTCCATATATAGCTGTTCTGTATCGATCAAACCAGATATTTAATTAGTTTATATATATAGCAGTAACTAGCAATGGTTGTGGCTTCTCCAAGTTACAAGAAAACAAAGACAATATTGAAAATCCCAACGATAGACCTATCGATGGAAAGGTCAGAGTTGTCGGAAACAGTGGTGAAGGCATGCGAGGAATACGGTTTCTTTAAGGTTGTTAAGCACAATGTTCCGGAGGAGGTTATTGAAAGAATGGAAGAGGAGGGTGCAGAGTTTTTCGGCAAACCCAGCAGCGAGAAGCGTCGAGCTGGCCCAGCGAGTCCTTTCGGTTATGGCTTCACCAATATTGGGCCCAACGGAGATATGGGTCACCTCGAGTATCTTCTGCTTCATGCCAACCCTCTTTCCATTTCTGAGAGATCCAAAACCATCGCTAATGACTCCACCAACTTCAGGTATACTTACTTCATTATCATTTTTTTCTTGATCGCCAACACAACAATATTTACCTGTAGTACTAATCCTAGGTTTCTTTTTCTTTCCTCGATTATGGGTGAAGTGAAAACGACATTAACGAAACAAAGTGAAAATGTTTTCTTTTAACACCAGTTGGTACAACAAAAACGCTGTTGTTTTCTTTTTCCATGTCTTTTTTTTTAGTTTATGAAAATTCTTTTATCTTAGCTAGGGAGTTCAGTTTTTATTTAATGTAACTATAAAAAAATTTACATTATTAATTAATAAAAATCATCAATGTGTCTTTTAGCGTCAATTTGGTTCAAAAGAAAGACGGGAGAATGAATAGAAAAGAACATAAAAAAAGAATCATAACCAGTTCCTTATTTTCCAATGTCTGGAACTACTACTACAAGCAAGATGGAAGAGTGAAAAAACAAGTGGGACCAAGTATTTTTGTAGTCTTTCCATTTTGGGAAGGAAAGATGAAATAATTCTGATTTTGTGTAACAAAAATATCAAATTATTTATATTCTTAAATACTTATTTTTATTAGGAATATTAATGCGATTATATATATATATATATATATATATATATTTTTTTTTTTTCTTTCCTTCTACTTTTTACATAACTAATCAAGAAAAAAAAAACTTGTGTCTTTTTTTCTCTCTACTGAACAAGCTTAAAATTCATCTGACCAAGCATTATAGTAATTATTACGAAAGTAAAAAAAATGATCATACACAATGTATTAAGAGTTTTTTTTTATTGTAAATAATATACATGATGAAAGAAGTTATTTGGCAAAACCGGGCCATCCCCCATCTAGCATGGTATCCTGATTAATCAAGGACAAGTATGCATGCTACCTTTTGTTAATCAACATGTACCATTTATGTCGTTATTTTCACGTGTTTGTTTCGCATGCATGATTAAGACTTATGTACCTGTCACCGTGAATAAGTTGGATCAGGGTTTTCACTTCATCTGGATCCATCCGTGTTTACCTATGGGGCCATGATCATCACGGTGATTTTTTATTTTTTTTTAAAGAATCAACAGTATACATAATAATATACACTATATCATCAGTGTATTTTAATTAAATTCATAATTTGATAAACCATGTACTTTTGTTTAACATTGGAGGAATTCAATGGCTTTTTAAAAATAGCATTAAATTAATTATCAAGGTAAAAATTTAAACTATATACAAGATAAGTTTATTTAAACTTATTTATTAAAAAAATATTTTTCAAATAAAATAAGCCGTTTCTATTTTTTTTATGTGTTTGTTTAAATTATTTATGTTTAAAAAAAAGTATTTTTCTACTTTTTCTAAGAAACAAATTATATCTGTGTTATAAACAGATTTTTATAATTTTTTTTTTTTAATTTTAAACCAAATGACCTATAATTTGCCTAACCTGCTACAAGTTAACTCACACTCGACTAATTAAAATTTGAGCCGATAGTTATTGATTTTTCTCCATAACTGTTTTGGTCTTACTTTTCCATCTAGGTTGGACCAATGGGCCAAATATATAAAGGCAATTGTTATTTTTATATTTCCTTATTAATTATATACCTTTCTTTTTAATTTTTATTCCTAAATTATTCCTATCCATGTTTTTTCTCTTCTAAATTCTTCCCACCCATTTAAGAAAAACATACCCCCTCTTTGGTAGAGAAACCAAAGAAAAAATATATTAACGGGGATATAAGTTACCGCAATCCATTATTAACTAAGTCACCAGATACTGGTGCTTACTACTGCTTTATAATCAAGTACTAGATCAAGTATTAGATCAACAAATTGAAATCAAGTATTTTTTTGTGAATCCATGCCTAATATTTAAAATTGTCAAAATACACTACTTAAACCCTAATTGGTATATTGTTACTCTTTTTGATTTTGACTGAATCACAAGTTTACACCTTCCTGTCAAGTTAGTTTTTGCTGTAATATTTCACTGTCTCGTGTTATTTATGCAATGGGTGAACAACGGATAATATAAAATCACCAGAATAATGAACTAGGAAGGTATTAGGTATAAATGCTAGGCGCTGTAATTTTCTACGGGGGTGGGGTGCATTTTATATTTGTATTGTGGAGACAAGAAAAATCTATTGGTTTTCCATTTAGCTTTTGACTGATTCTAATTTTTTTTTTACCGGGCACTGTATGCATCACATATCATCTCCCCACACGCAGAACAAAGGAATTACAATGTCTCTACCTAAAAGAGGGGTACATTTTGATTTTTTTTTTTTTTTTCTGGGAAACAAATAGACAGAGAGAAGAGAGAAAAAAAGTGAGGTTAATTTAGAATTTTTCTTTTTTAAAAAAGAAGGTATATAATTAAAGAGGGAAGGTAAGAATAACAATTGTCGACAGTGACTGTGTTCATGAACCTGGCTAGAAAGGACAACAAATTCAGGTTGATTTGTGCTGGCATAACTTGCATTGGTTTCTCTGTACAATCTTGTGAGCGTGCCCATATGTCCTTTTGTTTCCTGAAAATAGACCAAATTTTAAATGACTAGTCAATAAGTAACTGAAAAAACCCAATAAATAACAAAATATCTTTGGTTCAACTAATTAAATGTTATTATTATCTAATACTAAGCTCTCTCTCTCTGTCTTTGGTAGTTGTGTTATGAATGATTACGTAGAAGCAGTAAAAGAATTAACGTGCGAGATTTTAGATCTGGTGGTTGAAGGATTGGGGGTCCCAGACAAGTTGTCACTAAGCAAGCTCATTAGAGATGATCATAGTGATTCAGTTATTAGGATCAATCACTATCCTCCATTACCATTGAATCAGAAGTTGAAGAGGGGGAACAAGAATAATAGCATTGGTTTTGGGGCGCACTCTGACCCTCAGATCTTAACCATCATGCGTTCCAACGACGTGGGTGGTCTTCAAATTTACACCCGTGACGGATTCTGGATTCCTGTCCCTCCTGACCCCAATCAATTCTTTGTCATGGTTGGCGACATTTTCCAGGTAATTCAACCAATTTGAAATTATAGTCTTGTAAAATATGTGATAAGGTATTGACAATGAACGTTACGTAGGTATTAACAAATGGAAAGTTCATGAGTGTGAGGCACAGGGCATTAACAAACACATTGGCGGCAAGGATGTCAATTATGTACTTTGCAGCACCACCACTTGAATGGTGGATCAGTCCGTTGCCAAAGATGGTGTCACCGCCACAAAATACAACTCTATTTAAGCCCTTCACATGGGCCCAGTACAAGCAAGCTACATATTCTTTACGCCTCGGAGATTCTCGACTTGATCTCTTCAAGGCCCACCTAGATCATGTCTCTGCCTCCTCTCCATCACATTTTCAATCTTGATGTTTTCTTTTTCTTTTTATTTTCTCAAAGTCCTTTTTGGTATGGAACATTTTCAAGTTAGGGATTTCTTTATTTACAATTTAAAAACGTCCATTCAAGTCCAATTTCATTTCGCGGTAGGAATTCTGATATGATGGTAATCTTCTTACTATTTTAATTTCCTATGTAAGGACTTCATTAGTGATTAAAAATCTCTATATTCGAAAGATACGATGTTAATTTATGCTGATGATTATGAACATAAGGAACCTAGCTTAGCACTAGCAGTTCCTTGTGGAACTGTAAAAATAGGTAAGCTCTGCAACAATTATCATTTTTTTAAAATGAATAATACTAATATACTAGTAATAAGTGAAAGTTCTCAGAATAAAAAAAAAAAACAAGTAAAAGTTCTTAATCGGGATTTTTGGTCAGCTGTGCTGTTACCATGCATGGGACCGAACAATAATAGAAAAGCAAAATAAAGTTGATTGTCCAGTTAGGTGTGAACAACTCAAGAACGCAGAATTAAAAAGTTTGAGTTTCAAAGGTTGCGGCTGTTAGTGGCTCAGCTCCAACGACGACAAAGTCATCCAGTTGAAATCATAGTCTTAATTCATGAATGTCAAACCCTCTGTCACGTTTCACGTTTTCTTTCTCATCTTCTAGATAACTTGCGAGCCACTCCTAGTTTCCAGATTAACTTTCCATTCGCAATAATCAAACCCAATTAACTTTCCATCTCTAAGAATTAGCAAAGCTTACATCGTGATCGTGTAGTAGGCTCCATTTAGCATTCTTCTAGAATCAATTTCTCTCTCTCTCTATTTCCCATATTCTACTGTAAAATTTATGATGAAAATGAAGAAAATGCTAAACTACACAAACAGAGATAAAAAAAAATAAAAATCACTGATCAATCTTTTATTGTTATCATCTGCTTTTTTTCAAGCCAAACACAAGTCATCACTTGCTGTTATTTCTTTTAAAAACTTACAGTTATGCATTTGTATGGTTTGTGCAAATGAATCACATTTTGCTACTCTAATTGTTTTCTGTGAAAAATACTCAGCATCTCGTAAAAATCATGCTTAGTTAATAATTATAATAACAAATAGCAGTTGTCTTGAAATGAATTTAAGTATACATTATAATTACGTTGATATATTGAAATAAATCTGATTAAAATGAATTAAATTCACCTAAGTTGAAAACAAACATTCATGTTTCACGCCTGTTACATTAATTGATGAATGATACGTTAGGTGGGTAGAAGACAAGACATGCATGAGGCATCAGGCATGAGGCATCAGTCATCAGCAAGCTGCTGTTGCAGAAAGCAAATATTTTCATCTGACCACAAGTCAGCACCACCAAAACCATTGCCGGCTATGTCCGAGTAGTAGCTACTATTGTTGTTCTGCTGCCATAGGGATAGGGTGCTACTGTTACCTTCCGATAAGCAACTTCCACCACCACCCATTATTGGATTGTAAGACGCGCTAGAGTCAGAGAGAGAAGGCGCGTGGAAATCAACCGGGTTGGTGTTGGTCATGACATTGAGTACTCCACAAGGGTCGCTCTGTGCTTCAGTAGCGTTGGATGAGATTAAGCTTTGGGCTTTGGCTGATGATGATGATGACTGAGCCTGGATCCGCTCTAACATACGTGGCATCCATACAAAACGCAACGTGTCTCTGAATTGCTTGCTGTTGACATCACATTTGAGTTGCTTAGCCTGCTTTACCACTCTCGTTCTCCAATAGTTCTTTATCTCGTTGTCTGTTCTTCCCGGTAACTGTTCAGCTATTTTCGACCACCTTCATTCATTCAATAATTAATTAACAGTTCTATCACATATTATATGAATGAATGAATGAATAATAGGTACCTGTTGCCCCAACGGGAATGGAGGTCAAGAATCATGAGCTGTTCTTCGAGGGTTATGTTCCCACGTCGAACGTTTGGACGCAAGTAGTTCAACCACCTTAATCTGCAGCTTTTGCCCGTTCGTTTTAGAGCTGTGTAGCGAGCCACAGAGTTCCAGTGACCTTCGCCGTGGACAGTGATGTAATTGAAGAGAACGGAATCCTCTTCCTCTGTCCATGGACCTTTCGTTATTGTTATTGACATCATCTCCTCTTCACTACTTCCTGATAATGATAAACTCCTCTCCATCTCACTCTTGTGTCGTGATATGGTTTAAGTAAGAACGGTAGTGAAGGTGAGATTATATAAAGAGATTTGAGGATCGAACTCATGTGTGATGTGTTGATGGATTTAGGAGGATTTTCACTTTTAGGTTCAAGTCATTTTCTATGCCAAAACAGTTTTGGTGGGCTGCAACTATGACTTCTTAATTCATTAAACTTGTTTTTTATTCCTTAGCTTTTCTGTTTTTTTAAGCTTTGACCTGAGTTTATCGTTGACTCTTTGACTTCTTGACACGTTTATAGGACAAGTGCACCTTCAAATATACAGAGTCAAATACACAGTGGGTTTGCGGCGACTCTTAGTCAGGGGTCTTGTATCTGGCCAAGCCCAACTTTACTGCGACCACAACTGGAAACTGGAAGCATCAGTGTTTGACACATTCTACGCGATTTTGCAAAACCGTTGGTTTCGCCTGTCAAAAGACCTTTTTTTTTTTTTTAACGATACGGAGTAATATATAAGAGTGGAAACATTTTATTAAAAATAAATAAATACTGTCGTATTAATCAAAATTTTCCTTTTTAAATATCCTTAACCTCAATCCTGTTATATTGTTTTAATTTTGGTATGTATGGTAAATAATATATATTGATATATATTTTTTTCCATTAATTATATAATGACATGATTTACTTTTTCACCTCACATATTTCACATATTCAATGTTAATTTTTTTTTCTTTTTACTATTACAATCCAATGACATATGATCGTGACAATTAGACGAAATTGCAGGGTCATATCTTGTGACTGAAATGTTATAGTTTAATGTGTTTGATGTTACATTTATGTTGATGCTAATTTGAATTTATATACATTTTTTTTATTCTATCTAATATAAACATTATTAATTCTTAAATCTTTTTATGCTATAATTTTATAAAAATTATTTTTAATAAATTTTACAAAATAAATTTTAAAAAAAAGAGTAACAATGTTACTTAAAAAAGCATAATACTTGCATTACACATTTATTATACTTAACAAACAATCTATTACTGTGAATGCTCTCCGTATCACTTTTGACACCTGCTGACCTTGTTTTCAGAATCCATGATTTAATACAATTAAATTTAAATAAACATTGGGATGGTGGGTTTTGATAAAAAAAGACGGACTCGATTAAAAAAAAAAAACACGAACACAAGGACTCACGTTTCATATAATTTTCTAAACATTTTTAAAATTGTGAAAACATTAAATAATGGTTGTTAGTAAATATTTCATTGTTTTCCAAGTGATAAACCAAAGGATTATTATTAATTGATATAATTAACTTAGTATGAATTTAATTGATCACTTATAAAACGATTATTTTTAAGAGTCTTATCAAAGTTGTTATCAAAGATTTATAATTTATTCATCTGCTGTATTACATTTGTTAGTGATAAAAAACTACCAAAAATAAATATTAATTTGAGGAACTAAAAACTTTACAAACCGAGTTCAACACCAGTTAGGAACTAAGAATTAACACCATCTATTCATCTTTCATACTGAATTATAAGTGAAGGCAGTTTAAATTATGAAATTCTAACAAAAATAATATTTTATTATTACAATATCACTAAGAAAAAGAGTCATCCGATACTACATTATGCAAAATTAAAATTCAAAATTATGTTTTGCAAAATGAAATACACCTATTCAGAGGCCTCAGACTGTTGGAACACAGCATAATCTAATAAAACAGATACTCAGCCAATGTAGGCAAATTTAATTCATCATCGACCTCAACTATATCAAAATAGAGAGCAATTCCAAAAACATTCACAAACAGATAGGATTTAATCAAAATAAAATTAAAAAAAAACAAATTATATTTCGTTTACGAAAAAGAGGCAAATATTTTATCGGAGGAAAGAGATCACTCAGTGGTGGCTAAGATTTAAGGTTCGATTCTGCCAGCAATTTTCCTCAACTCAAAATCAGAAGAGGGAGCTTTGTATCCTCATTGTGATGACTCTTTCCCCACACACTTTTTAATAATAATCATTTACCGGAACCATTGAACAAAAACAGAGAAACAAAAATTTCAAGAAAGCGAATGAAAAAAATAATCAAAGAAACAAAAAATGTAAAAAATGGAAGAGATCACTCAGTTCAGCGGGGTTGTCGACACGCAAGGCAACCTCTCGAAAGAGAGAAAGCTCTGCATTCCGGTCTGTTGAGCTTGAATTTTTGGAGTCATCACCGTGATCTCATACGATCCATAACAAAATTCATCACACAAGAAATAACAATATAGAAAATTCATACATATATGAAGAACACAAAGGCATAAAAACGTGATTTGAAACAGAATCTAATGAAAACGCATTTCGATAAGGCAGAGTCGCCGATAATGCAGATGCAGGAGCAGGAGTGTTGCTGTGAACAATTACTCTCACGCTCTAAATTTATAGGAAGAATATTAGGGTTTCTGAGGAAGCGAGTACAACGGATCAGACGCCGTCGTTTCAATACAAATAAAACCTCGTTAGAAACGAGTGGGCCGGGCTGGCTGCAATCCTTTCGTTTTTGTAGTTGGACGCAACAATAACCCAAAGATCAGAAATTAATCAGCTGGTACTGAGATCTTGTTCTGTTGTTAAAATTAGGGACCAATTTTGATGTATTTAATTATTTTTGTTCCTCTGATAAAAAAAATATTTTCGTCCAAACTACTTTTTTTTTTAATTTAAACTAGTGGAAAATCGAACACTCGGTACATGTCTGTCCACATTTTTTTTTATATTATTTTTTATTGTATATCTTAAAAAATATCTACAGAAAAAATGTGAAAGTTAAAATATAAATACATGTGAAGAGGTATGAGTTCTAAATTAGTAAATTGATGAAGAGGATATGACAGAGTAAATAGAAGATTAGATCAAAATAGAGTAATAGATCAAAAATAATTAAATATAAATAGTGAAAACTAAATATGAATAGATAAATCCAAATTGTTTCATATAATATGACGTATATTTTTTTAAAAATATTGTGTTAAATATTCACCAATTGTATTAATAATTAATATCTATAATTTTTTTTTCGTTCACGACTCAAATTCAATATAAAATCCAATTCCATTTAAATCAACACAATATTAGTAACACAATATTAGTATGTACTTATATTTAAGAGGATGGAATCCAATTCCATCCAAATCAACACTTATATTTGTATAAATAATGTTTTTCACTGTTATCGTTTCGATGTATGTTCTGTCATTTCAATATTGGGAAGAAAATCCAGTGTTATTAAACAATTGAACTATCGTGTTTCGTGTATGGATAGAATGCACAAAACAAAATATTTATCGGAGCTGACGAGTAAGTGCAGTCTTTTCAATTATATATTTCTTTTATTTTGTTCTATAGATGTAAATAACTGATATAGGCCATTCACCAGCCGAGTCACTCGCGCTAAATATAATGTTTAAAAAAGCAAAAAAGGAAAGAAAAGGTCAACTTTCCAAATTCAATATGCATTTAGAGTTCTTATATGAAAAACGTTTCTTAGACCCCAATGTGAGAGTAAAAATGATATGATATAACATAAAGGAGAAATAGAAAATGATAAAAGTGTCAGTAGTGTTTAAAAATAAGAAGTATTAAAATAATATTATTTTTTTGATATATTGGACCATTTGGACAGGAGGAGCCGTGTAACTTCTTCCTGATAATGGAACACATAATTCTTGCTTCATTTACAAAAACTCTTCTTTTTCCATGATAAAAAGCAGAGGTTTGACAGGCGTAGAAGCAACTGAGGGTTGTGGTCGAGGTGACCCACACCTTAATTTCACCAAGCTTATGGTAGGGTTTGGGTTTAATATTTATATTTAAATTTTTGACATATAATAAACAAATACTTCCTACTCCTTCTCAAGGAACGGTAGACAACAGTCATAATTAGAAACTTTATAATTTTGCTGCCGGGCATAAAAACATGAATAAAGAAAGCATTTCAGGGATAGTGTGTTCCGACAAAGAAAGATATTACAGGTCTCCTTGGTGTGGAAGACTTGAGTATTATATTTCATGTTCCTCTTTGCATCTTAGAAATCTTCTTAAAAGGTTTTATTTTTGGTTTTGATCACTTAGCTCTATATAAGTAAACAAATAGTGCAAACAACATACTAAAGTGTTTCTCATTATACTTGAGAATCTTCCTCTTGTTGTGTACTAAAGCTTGTGTAAGTGCTAAGAAAGGGATTATGAATTAAATTCATTAATAACAGCCACTGTAAATTAAGAGATTCGCCTTAAAAGTGTTTCTCGCTCATGTTTTATCACGCAAGAAACAAAACTCCTTGATTCAAAAAGAGTTATGTAAACAAGCCTAAAATAAACAACTCTCTTTATAGTTACTTCATCCAAACTTATCATACAAGCAATTGGCTTCAATTTTCGAATCTGACTGGAATGTTCTTCTTTTGGTACAATGGATAAGATGTAATAAAGTAGATCTTAATGAAAGATTTAGTGATTACAACATCTATGTAACCTCTATGTGTTCAACAGGATAAAAACTAATACACATGGATATATAATGAGAATCCAATAATCTAGCAAGGTTAATTACCAAAGAAATAAAAGCAAGCCCAATGTGTTCTCTCTTTCACGGGCGAAGTTAACAACCAGAAAGAAGCTTAATTTTTATTTATTAGTTAATAAAGGTAAGGAAAAGACAAAGCTGCATGCAACAAGTCTAGCTAGGAGGACCTGGCTTATGCAAATTTACTTAGAATAATAAAAGTGACAAAATCTGGTTTATCACGCAAGGAAATTGTCTTGAATTTCCAGATCATGAGAAAGTTGTCGCATAAGCCACATATTCTCATCCTCCTCCCACAAACTGTTGATGAAGTCATCCCCATCACCTAAAGGTAACGTGATATTCCCATTATTGAAACTGTCGCATACACCCCAAACATCAGAATCTAAATCTGAAGGAGGCAGCTGTTGGGGCGGAGCAGTTGGGTTTGGGTGAGTTTCCGATGGTGCTGGCTGAATCCGCTCAATCAAACGGGGCATCCACACATAACGCAAAGCATCTTGGAACTGTTGACTGTCCACGTCACACTTGAGATTCCTCGCCTGCTTAATCACTCGGGTCCTCCAATAGTTCTTTATTTCGTTGTCTGTTCTACCCGGAAGATGCCGAGCTATTTTCGACCACCTATATAATATATATCAACGTGCATGCTTGCTTGATTAATTAATTTATTTATTCGATGACAAAATTAATTAAGATTAAGAATGAATTACCTATTGCCCCAGCGAGAATGGAGGTCCAGAATGGTAATCTGTTCTTGGAGTGTTATATTTCCGCGACGAACATCGGGACGCAAGTAGTTAAGCCATCTTAACCTGCAACTTTTCCCCGATCTCTTCAGCCCTGCACATTTCATTGTTGAAATTAATTTAATAATTAACAAAAAATATTTTTATTATTAGTACGTGCCTGCAGAGCGTGCGAGGGAATTCCAACGACCATCGCCGTGGGTGGCCACGTAATTTTGGAGAATGGTGTCCTCTTCAACGCTCCATGAACCTTTTCTGATGTCTTCTTCTTCACAGTCCTGCACCTCTTGATCTTCTTGATCTGTGGACTGTGTTTTCTTCACCTTAACATCCATTTCTCTGATTACGTATACAATTTCTTAACTTATGTGATTAGCTAGCTAGCTAGCTAGCGTGCTGCTTCAAATGCGTGTTAATTTGGAGATAAGATAGTATAGGAATGAAGTGGATGGATGTTCGAGCGTGACCATGTATATATAGCTACCAGTTACACCACCTTCTCTTAATGGAGACATTATTAGGACACTCAACTAATAATTTAAGATTTTCAATAACAACTTAACAAGGATTGATGTGTTATTTCTTAATTTAAACATTTTAAATCCATTCAAATATTCAATTATTCACGTATTATGAAATTATCCACTATATATAATCATCTTTTTTCATAATATTTTTATTTATTTGTTGTTAAATTAACATTAACTTTTTCTTCTTCTTTTTTCCGGCCACATGCTACTCTAAAGGCTGAATGTGTTTGGTAGAAATAAAATGAGAGATAAACAAAATTTACAAGCTTGGAACTCCCTAGTTATTTTTTAGTTTATTTTCTATTTATTTTATTGATTCACTTATTTACCTCTTATATCTATTTCTTTCGTATACCTCTTATATCAAATATTTATATTTTCACTTATTTCCATTCATCTTTTCTATTTTTATCTGTCATATTTTTCACTTATTTTTTTCCCCACCAAAATGAATTCTAATGCTTGGAATTCAATGTATTTACGTGGGTCTCTTTTTTTTTTTTTTTACTTTCTCGGGCTTTCTTGCATGCTAAAAGTGCTTCTTTTTTTTTTTTCTATTAAATAAATATGCATTATGTCCTCTCCTTTCCCATCCCCTATTTTCCTGTCAATTAAATGAAGTGTTAATGAATTTGTAACTTATATCAATGCATGAATAATGGTCGACATTGTGCTTGAAACTATAAGACAAAGGTAGAATAATAATTATTTTAAAATTAAAATAAACTTTTCAAAAATCAAACTGAATGAATATAACCTCTGACACACTACAGTACATAATCCGCAATACTTAAGCCCAAAACAAAACCCCAAGAATCAGTGCACAGTAGTGTTTCCTATTCACCTTATTCTTGGTTTCTCCTTGTGTAATGAATCAGTGTATTGACTAGTTAAGGAATAGAGCAATCAATCCAAATCAAATCTTTCCCAAGAATGAAGGTGCCGTCCATGGAAAACATGCTCTTATTGCGAGTCACGCGGAACAAGATCAAGACAAAGGTTACTCATTACAAGATCTAAAATTTATTTTAGTACTACGATAATTAATCTCTGTATATCAGTACACACATGCAAATTAATACGCAGGTAGACCACCATATATACCAAGACCAAACATAAAAATTAAAACATATTGGTGCGTTAGTTGTAGTTTAGAGCAGTTATCGTTTCCCCATATTTACCGGAAACCCTACGCCAAATATTACTAAATCTTGTATAATATATATATATATATATATATTTGCTCTGTTCAAACATCCAAAATATATAAATCTCATGACTGAATATTGGATAACACAAATACATGATAAACTGTGTGCAATATTCTTCTTATTTTTAGGTTGATAATAATTAAATAGAAACTATATTTGAGATGCGGAGTTAGGAAATTAATTATACGAGTTAACGATAAAAAAAAAAAAAAAAAAACTACATCTGAAATTAATAACAGTGTCAAAATATGCATATCGAGTTTATTGACAAATTGTCAAAAATAAAAGGTTAAAATTATTGCATTCCAAAGTTAGAACAGAATAAATCAACATGAAATTATAATAATACTTTCAAATCGTTTGCAAAAGGATAACTATATGCTTCGTTTAGCAAAAGACATGGATTGATTAAATAGAAAAGGGAATATAGATCCATTGACTGCTTTTGGACATGATTACATGGATTGATTAACATATATATAGTGAGAGCGCTATTATAGGCCACGCCTTATACGATCCATAGAGAATGCCGGAAATACTAGTACTTATTGGAAAACTACAGAAACAGCTGTTTACGTTTTTTATATATATTATTGATATGAAATATTTATGGTGCTTTGTGACTAATCTATATTGAAAAACTTGGTTGATAATGTTAATAGAATTTTGTGATACCAATCACGTTTTTTATTTCATCAAAATGGTTGAATATGAAACATTGTATCAGAGATCGAATTCAGTTACTATTCATAGCAACTGTTTAGTTCTCTTACTGTTAATTTATTTCCTTGCAAAAATTTATAACACATTTTATAGTTTAACTGAAAAAAATTTCTTTGTTGTGTTTAGTAATTGCATTCTTTTCTATGCAGAAACTCTTTCAAACGTTTTATATATGTTCGAAAATTGGGATCTGGGAGCCGAGGATAATGGTCAAAATTCAAAAAGTAAAAAATGAATAAAAAATACAAATCAACCCCCGAATGGATAAGCACCAAGTTCATTCGAGAATAAATGTCATGACCAAACACAAAAATTAACACACAATGGTGGGGTTGTAGTAGTCGAAATATGCTATTCTGGTCCAAATAACTTTGTGTGGAACTTATTTATTCAGCTAATTAATCCATTCCGCATTGATTAGAATTAGTTGCACACTAATATGGGAGATATTAATTTTTAATAGTAAGTATTTTAAAATTGCTGGGATGGTTCTGTCATTCTGTGACTCAAATGTAGGACACTAGTATATTTTTTCTCACTTTCCTTAAATAACATTTTAAAAAATGAATGTTAAATGAGTTACTTCACTTTAAATAATATCTTTTAATTATTTTTTTATCATTTAAATCAATGATAGGGAGGTATTTATTTAAGTTTGTTTAAAAATTATTATTATTATAAATATATTTTCTAAATATTGTAAAATTTATAAAATGAAATTAAGTATTTTTTAAAATAATTTTAGTATTGAAATAACTTTTTGAATAAAAAATTTTAAATTTACATGAAATTATAAGGTTCACAAAATTATAAGTTTCCAGAACTTATCTAAACAATTCAAATAAATAACTTTATATTTTGAAAAGTCTTAGTTTAAGAATTTAATGTCATCTAATTACAATTTGAAAAGTCATATTCTTTTATTTTATTAATATTAATATTGTTGAAATTTGGGGCCAATAGGTCTGAAGATTAAATTATATTTCATTCCTTCCGAAGATGATGGGGAAAGGTACAAAACCGTACTATTAAGGAAAATCGTATGAAGAAGCAAGACCGACACATTTTATATGTCATCCCGTGCGTTGCTTTTGATGCTGTGTCTGATATATATCCTCGTTTCGTTTCCCATTATCGTGTGTTACTGTATTGCGTGGAAACCGCACTTGTGTCTTGGATTCTAATGTTTCCGAGCATTTTGCACTTATTTGTTACCATGACACGATCGACTGTATTCTGAAAAGAATGAACAATGGATTTGACATATTCTACGCAAATTAAAGGCTCTGCTCGATCGCATAAAAGTCAAGTACGTGTTTGTTCGTTTGGTTCTACATCCATTGAACCAAATTTATAGTTTAACGTAGAGCCTTTTAGATTTTTACTTCATTCATGCTTATTCGAATAGTCTCCACTATCGTTGAGTTCCTACGATCAGATTTCAGAACTGTGGCTTTGGCGACGAGGAGTGGGAAATTTATTGGTTCTTTCTTTTTTGGTATAATATAATGACGGATTCCCGATCTTTTGTTCTTTTTCCCGTTACCTTTATAGGGTAGAAAACTCAGAGAATCGCATACTGGAAAAAAAGCCGTTGAAATGCTGGCTCACCTTTAGACGAACCAATATATTCCAATGAGAAAATTATCACCGCACCTCATTTTTTACAGTGTATGGGTGAAAAAAATATGGGTATTCCTCATTAGTGGATTTGATTGAATAAGAAAGAAAAAAAAATGTCTAACCGAATCAATTTGGTTTAAACTAAAATTTGATCTAATCTTGGTGGAAAAAAAGGACGTAGTAAGATCCCTTGGGTATCCTAGTGATTTGAATGTTCAATGCAAGTGAATGCGCACATCACTTAATGCAAGTGAGGGCACTACTCTCACTCGGGAAAATCGACACCTATGTATACAAAACAGTTAAAAAAATGTAGATGTAAAGCTTCAGCACGCGCAGAGCATTTGAGCTCCCCAGTTGGTGACATGGTTATTTATGTAGGGACCTTTGGTCGCAACAACGTGAGATGTGTTCTAAATTCTAATCAATCAACAGTATCACTAGCTATCGGATTATAATTTTTCTTTTCTTTTACACCACATCTATCTTTCAATTTATACACTCTTGTTTAAGTCCAATAGGATGACGATTACGATGACCAACAAATATATTTCAACACGTAAAATTTTGTTTCAACCGGATAGAATATGAACAATCAAATTCTTTCACTGAGTTTAAATTTATAGTCTTGATCCGAGTATCAACAAGAATACAAATCCTGCAAATTTAAATTTAGGTTGTTATTATTTGTTTTATCTGTTCCATTAGAATTAGAATCATGCAATTGATCAATTAATATAGTCGATTATGCTGATGCATTATTGATTATACTTACAAGCATAATCAATTTGCATAACTAGAAAAAAAAAATGCAGATCGAAGGGTAAGATGAGAAAAGTGAAGCTACAATGTTTATTTCGTCTCATTTCTTCACACTTCAGAGAGGAGAGGAACTTATTTCGTGCAGGTCCCACTCTTTTTATAATAACAAAAACAATTCTTTATACAATTTCTTTTCCACTTATTTCTACAATTATCTCTTGTTAACATTGCATACAAATTTTAATACGGCCATACGGGCGTTGGAACAAAGAATACCACAGTTTTTCACCCTTTCTATTTATCTTTTTTTCTTGCACTGTATAAAGTATAAACACGTATTAAAAGATAAATTCAACACTTGTAGAAGTCAAATATCAAAATAAGACGGACACACACTTGAGGTCCTAAGGGCCCAAAAGCAAGGAATGACCCAAATCTGCCTCAATATAGGCCCAAGAAAGAAAATTGCCAGGGTCGCTCGCTATCAATTTTTCTTATTCTTTGAAACAAAAGTGAGAGAAGTGAGAATAGAGACATATTAATATAATGAAAAATATAGAACATATTAATATTAAGTAAACTGAAAAAAAAGGAAAGAATGGTCTCAAAATTCAAATTTGTATAGAACTATTAATATTACTATAATGAAAAATGTAGAACAAAGTAATAGTACTGGGGAAACTGGGGAAAGCACTGGTTGTTTGCATACATTATGAGATTTTTCACATTTTACAAAAAATAAGTCAAGAATGAGAGAGGCTGTGAGAAAGTTCAGGAGTTGAGAGCTGGTCCCACGTGACCTAAAGTGACCAAGTGGCGAGACCAGAACCCAGATGTTGACACTCCACTCACCTGCGTGGCACGTGAACCATCAATTAGATGCCATGCTGTCGGTGTCATGATCTATATACGTATACTATATAGTACATACTGTTTAACATGAAGAGAGATAAATAAATAAAATATAGAACGTAGATACCGTCTTTTAATAGAAACATAATTAGATAATTTTGGACTATTACGTATTCTTGATCTGATCAATATTTATTTTTATATATAATATGTAACTAAGAGTATAATTTATTAATTATTAAATAAAAACTAAGACCTACAAATTTGTATATATAAAAAATATATTAAAGAGTTATATTGCTATGATTTTTTTTCCAAGAATACAAAAATAATTTCTTTGTAATAAAGGGTCGTTCATTCATGTCTTGTTGTTACACACTTACACGTAGATTCCTGAGTCCCTCGGCTTCTTACGCGTGGACACTATCGATAATATCACGTGACTTATATTTTGCATCCTGTCTGAAGTTTTAAAGTTTAATTATCTTGTCGTGTTTATTTTTATTTTCCTCGTATTATGGACGGAAGTACCCATACTCTTGTGATATTTGTTGTGTACGTACGTAGTACGTACATGAAGGGCTAGGAGCAGGAAGGGTTTAGATGATGCAGTTCCCGAAGCGTCTAGATGATAATTTTCAATTTGGGGTTTGATTTAGGGGCGTTGAACGACTGAGAATTTAACTATTGTATATCATTTTTTTTTATACATGTGAATTGCTTGTATTGATTTTTCTAAAATATAATATAATTAATGTGCTCTGGTTCACTTATTCTTAATTTGGTATTTGGCCCTCAGCATATAATTAAACTTGGAAAATGGTTAATTAATTGGAATACAGCTGCAATGATAGTTGCAAGGTGATGTAGATGGAGGGAGACATATTTCAGGTATTTGATAACATATAGACTACCTGTTTGAAAACAATTAATAAGTCACATTTGCTTTGGTTTGCGAGCGCATGAGATCGAATTGAAATGGTTCTTAATTCTTAATTTCGACCTAGAAGATGGTGTTGACACTGAACCATTCTAGGATCAGAGCTGGTTGGTTCAATATGTGACTGCATGCTGCATGCGCCATTGGGCCCTGGATCGGCACTGCAGCATAGTTGAGATGCACCTGTTGAGGTCAAGGAATCAAAAATTAAAAGCAAGTTACGAAACGTACGTACGAGCTAGCTAGCTAGCTTTGCGGTCAAATGAAGCCAAGCCCAAGCTTTCATTTTCTTCTTTTTCTAGCTCATAATAATAGATCCATGGGACCTCTTCAGCTTATGGATTTCTTTTTAATTAAATTAAATCCCCTCTCTTTCGGTTTAGCCTCTGTTAAGGGTTAATACTTAATGTTGCTGTAGGGTCTGTATGAATACTGTTCATAATTTTGCCTCCTCTACTAAACCCTAATGTTAAAAATATTGAACTTGACTCTCTCAGGCATCTTAATCAATCACGTTGTTTTTATCCAAAAAAAAACAAACTCCTCAGGGATGGGTAGAATTAATTATACAATACAAATCTTTACACTTCACAGGGACGTCTAATTAATTTGAACAAAGAATACCACATATAATTTCTCCGTTTTTTGTTATCTTGCATTATCAATTTTTTGTTGAATTGAAAATGAAGGAGTGCGAGTCAGAATTGAATGAGAGAATAGAGACATTATAGATGGTCTAAAATTGCGAAGCTATTAATACCATCCCGATCGACGTAGACTATACATACTCATGAATGTATACAGATAATTTTTGAAGCGGAGAGGGCATGCTTATATTTTGCACAAGTGAGGAATGACAAAGAGACTGTGTGAAAGTTCAAGACTTGAGAGTCCATGTGGCTGGACGTCCCACATTACCTATAGTGACCACAAAACTTGATGCTGACCACTCCACACATGACACACCTGCATGGCATGTGAACCATGAGTTAGATGCCATGGATCCTTTTGGCCCAACAGCTACCAAGTTAAATTTTTTGTTGCCTTCTTCCCTGTTGCAAATAGCAAAAAATAAATGAGATTTGATTATAAAATAATTCAAAATAAAAGCATGAATAGCTAAGATATAGAAATAAAAAAAAATATTAAAAACCATTAGTATTTTTAAAATTATAAACAATAATGATAAACCATACATCTTTACTGTTAAGAAGGAAAAAAAATGTATTACCGTATATACGGTTGCATATTTTTGTTTATCTAGATCATGAAGAAGTTATAATAAGATTGGTCTCTCAGTTCAAAGAAGAAAGAGGAGATAGTGAATCCAGAATATCCTAATATATAAAGCAGATAAATCAAATTTTGTCCATCTCCTGCAACCTGTTGAAGTAGAGGCTTGGCTCTCCTTGTGGCCATCTTTTGGGTTCGAGAGATGGATATCAACCATTTCTTTTTGAATTAGATTGAAAAGTTGTGATTAATTGTTTCAACACAGCACAATCATTAGGAGTTATTATTAGTTTGTGTATAGATAGTATGTTTTTTTTTTATTTTTTTATAAATATTGATATATGTTTTATTTAGTGACAAGTTAATTGTGTAGCCTATTCTTTAGTTAGGGAAGCATAATTTTAAACTTTTTGTCGAAATTTCACACTGTGTTGGGAACCTCCTTATTAATTATATGAATTGAATTTATCTTTAAAAAAAAATCAAATTTTGTTTTATTTAAATATATAAATTGCTATGATCTGAGGTTAGTATCAGAGATCACAAGTTTAGGAGAATCTTTGGGAGCCCCAGCCTACGCTACTCTAGCGTCTTCTACGAGATACTACTAGAATTCCCTTTTCCAGAACGTTACCACACTGATTCCTAACCGTTGGATAAACATTGGGACAGGTGGCAGACACACAGCCTAAGATATTCCAATTTGCATGATGAGATTCAAACGTAACCACAAATTCGTGAAATGACACTATCCCCCCACCTCTTCCCCTTAGTTATTTATACACACCAATCCTCTCCCACTCTCTACCATCCAAGAAGGTAGCTAGCAATTAACCAACAAAACAAAACAAAACCTCTCACTCTCTCTAAGCCCTTAATCACAAACAAACACGAACATATATATATATATATATATATATGGCTCCTGAGCTTGTCCCCACCGTTGCTGGGTTCACGAAAACCGCGAGCCTACCAAGGCGTGCCTACGTGACATTCCTCGCCGGAAACGGTGACTACGTGAAAGGTGTGGTTGGCCTCGCCAAAGGGTTGCGAAAGGTGAAAACCGCCTACCCACTGGTGGTGGCTGTCCTCCCCGATGTCCCAGAGGAGCACCGTAAGATCCTTGAGTCTCAGGGTTGCATCGTCCGCGAGATCGAACCCGTTTACCCACCCGAAAACCAAACCCAGTTCGCCATGGCTTATTACGTCATTAACTACTCCAAACTCCGTATATGGGAGGTACGTACGTCATATCCTATGTGCAGGTGTTAATATATTATATTAATAATGAATTGAAATTGGAATATGGTTTGCAGTTTGTGGAATACGGCAAGATGATATACCTGGACGGAGACATTCAGGTGTATGAGAACATAGACCACCTATTTGAGCTACCTGACGGTAAGTTTTACGCTGTGATGGATTGCTTCTGCGAGAAGACATGGAGTCACAGCCCTCAGTACAAGGTGGGGTACTGCCAGCAATGTCCGGAGAAGGTGCAGTGGCCCACCGAATTGGGTCAGCCTCCTTCTCTTTACTTCAACGCTGGGATGTTCGTGTTCGAGCCCAGCATGGAAACCTACCACGATCTATTGAAAACGGTGCAAGTCACTACTCCCACATCGTTCGCGGAACAAGACTTCTTGAACAACTACTTCAATGACATTTACAAGCCCATTCCTTTGAATTACAATCTTGTCCTCGCCATGCTCTGGCGCCACCCGGAGAACGTTAAGCTTGAGGAAGTCAAGGTTGTTCACTACTGTGCAGCGGTACGTGTATTGATTAATTAGTTTAATTTGTTTTGAGATCGAGAATGTGATTATTGAAATGGTTTTAATTTGTTGATTAGGGGTCGAAGCCGTGGAGATATACGGGGAAGGAAGAGAATATGCAGAGGGAGGACATAAAGATGCTGGTGAAGAAATGGTGGGATATCTACAACGATGCTTCGCTTGACTACAAGCCATTGCAATTGCCATTGAGTAGTACTGCTGCTGCAACTGAAGCTTCATTCGTGCAGGCTCTATCAGAGGTTGGTCATGTTCAATATGTCACTGCGCCTTCAGCAGCTTAATTAAATATCACCACAAAAACAAAGACAAGGTGGGTCAAAACACAAGCTTTTATATATTTTTGTTGGTGGATCTCTGTCTGTTCATAAGAGTCTGGATCTGGTCTTTGTGTACACGTATCAATGTTTATTTCTCTTGTCACACCTTTCTTAATTTGGTTGTACTTTGCCATTGTAATATATATGCTTGATGATTAAGGGAAATGATGAACCAAATTACATATATGTCCATTTTGTGGTGTAAAGCGTTTCTTGTCTGTTTCCTCTAAAATTGAGGAATTTTGGGCTTTTTAATGTACTAGTGAACTAACTGGTCAAACGACATCACGTTACATCTGTCCTCCATATTGAAGCAAGGGGTTAATTGAACAAGAAGCTAGCTTAAAAGCTTTTACTTTAATTTTTTAGTAAATAAATAACATAATAGCGTGCGTGCAAATCTCTTGTAGCATCATCATGTGTCTCGCAGTCTTCGGAATTAGTTCTTTACTCTTTCTCTTGTTAGAACACCAGATGAAATAATAAGCCTGCCAATGCAACTTCCCGAATCAAGATATTCTTGAATTACTTCCAATTAATTTTAGACGTTGATAATTTTAATGGTACTAATATACATTCATTTGGATTGTTTGGATGGGTGAAAATGAAAAAATACAGAAGAAATAAAAGATAATGATGCATCTCTTTTATATATATATATATATATATATAATATTTTCTCTTTTTATTATATTTATATTTCTTTTTTATTCTCTTCTCTTTAGATATTAGCTAGCATTTTGTTCAAGATATGTCTCCTTCGTAGTAGTTTCCTTTCCAACACCTAAAAACGTGCTGAAGTTTTCTTTTCCATACTTATTTAATTAATTATTACCAAACGTCTTTTTTGTTGCGAGAAAACGACACTTTCAAATGAAAAGTGTTAGTACTTTTGTTGGATCCTCGATCAGTACATATTACGTTCTCATGCTTACAATTGTTAATAGAAAACTAGTGCAAGAACAATATCATCGTGTGTTCATTCTGGAATCGTTGATCAGCTCTGAAGGATGGATTGCTTGACAAAGCAGTCAGTGACTTTTCAATTTGTTGTACGATCCATGTTGATTGTTGGGGAAACTTTGATAGGGATATAAAATTTTCAAATAATCATTTCTTTTTCTTCTCTTTTACCACCCATGCATATTCATCAAAGTATTATAAATAGTTTTTCAAACTTTAACTAGGTTTCGTAAGGGTGAAATGAAAACAACAGTTGACAATTATTCACTTGGTGTAAAATTGGCAACAAATGTTGTGTTTGTGGGAAGAATTTGGGTTCCATTTATGCAGAATATATTATTGGCGAAGGACAAAGAGCATTGAAGTGTAATTAAACATTTTAGAGATATGAAAAGTCAAAAAATCTAATTAGGTGTTTAAAAAAAACAATCGACTTATAATGTGTATTTTATTATTTTGTAGATAATTTATAAAGTAATGCTCTATTTTTGTGGTTAAATAGTGTAAATACTCTACTAAAGATATAATATTTTATTGAAAAATAAAATACTCACCTTTAGGACATGTGGGCAACACATAGCTGAAGATGGCAGTGGCAATTGCAAGTTCATTGCATGTGCGCCACATGTCATGACGTGTAGAAAGGTGACGTCACAAGCAAAACCGTAAGTTAGAAAATGGTCATTTATCCTTAGAAAACAACCAAACCAATGGTAGGGGTAAAAAGAAAAACTACCCACCTTGTCAGCACTGCAGAAAATTGGGTCACCCACCATACAAATGTTGGAAACGACCAGATGCGAAATGTAGTAAATGCAATCAGCTTGGACATGAAGCTGTAATTTGTAGGAGCAAATTTCAGCAACAACATGAAGTCAATGTCCAAGTTGTTGAGCAAGGTGAAGAAGATTATATTTTTGCTGCAACATGCTATTCGACGAGGAGCAATTCTGAATGCTGGTTAATTGATAGTGGTTGTACGAACCACATGACATATGACAAGACTCTATTCAAGGATTTGAAACCCACTAATGTTTCAAAGGTCAGAATAGGGAATGGTGGCTATATTACTGCAAAAGGAAAAGGAACCATTGCAATTTCAACGTGTTTAGATACCAAAATTATATTTGATGTTCTTTATGTACCTAAAATTGATCAAAACTTGCTAAGTGTGGGTCAGTTGATTAAAAAGGGATTTAAAGTATCCTTTGAAAATCAACATTGTCTTATCTATGACATTGCTGGCCGGGAAGTTCTACGGGTTAAAATGAGAGGTAAAAGCTTCTCGTTTGATCCTACAGGAGAGGAGGAGCAGGCGGTCTATTTTACTCAAGTCAGTCCCACAGAACTCTGGCACAAGAGACTTGGCCATTGCCATCTTGAAAGAATGCTGAACATGTAAAGAAAAAGCATGTCAAGAGGTCTGCCAATACTTTCTGATAATTTACCAAATTGTAATGCTTGTCAATTTGGTAAACAAATAAGAAAATCATTCCCCAAATCAGCTTGGAGAGCTTCTCAAAAGTTGCAGCTTGTTCACACTGATGTGGCAGGACCCTAAAGAACACCATCACTACAAGTGGCTGGAGTATTTATGAAGTTCAAGAAAATGGTGGAAACTCAAAGTGGCTGCAAGATTCAATGTTTAAGATCTGACAATGGGACAGAGTATACATCAATAAAATTTAATCAATTTTGTGAAAAAGCTGGTATTGAGCATCAACTCACGACCCCTTACACTCCCAGAGCGAGAATGGGGTTAGTGAAAGGAGAAATAGATCGGTGATGGAGATGGCTAGATGCATGCTGCATGAGAAGGAGTTGCCTAAAACATTTTGGGCAGAGGTGGCTAACACAATAGTTTTTCTCCAAAATCGGCTTCCAACCAAAGTTTTGAAGGATAAAATTCCATTTGAGGCTTGGTATGGGTATAAGCCGTCACTAACCTTTCTTAAAGTGTTTGGTTGTGTTTGTTTTGCACATGTTCCACAAAGCTAAAGCGTGACAAACTTGACAAGAAGGCAACTCTCGGGCATCTTTGTGGGTTATAGTTCAGTTTCAAAGGCCTACAAAGTGTATCATCCTCAAACCTAGGAAAGATGATCACATTACTAGAGATGTGCACTTTAATGAAGAACAGCAATGGAATTGGGAGAACTCACAAAGAACAACTAAACTATTTGGCAACATTGATGATAAGCATCCGGCAAGAAACAACAGAGTTATTGCAGGATGAATTAGAAGACGACCCTCAGGTCGGAGGCAAAAGGCTATTATCCGACATCTATCAAAGATGTAATGTAGCAGTTTGTGAACCCGCTAGGCTGCGAGGAAGCACAAAAGGACAGAAATGGAAAATTGCAATGGAGGAGGAGATGTCCATGATACGAGAAAAACAAAACATGGCGGTTGGTTGTGACAGCCTGAAAATAGAAAAGTCATTGGAGTTAAATGGGTTTTTAGAACAAAGCTTAATGCAGATTGCTCAATCAACAAGCACAAGGCCGGACTCGTAGTTAAAGGGTATGCACAAATTTTTGGTGTTGATTATTTTGACACTTTTGCTCCCGTGTCCAGATTGGATACAATTAGATTGGTGTTAGCGATTCTTTGCGCAAAATGGCTGGAAAATATTTCAGTTAGATGTTAAATCGGCTTTTTTAAATGGAGAGCTACATGAAGAAATATATGTAGACCAGCCAGAAGGATTCGTGAAGCAAGGTGAAGAAGATAAAGTCTATCTTCTAAAAAAGGCTCTCTATGGCCTCAAACAAGCACCAAGGGCTTGGTACAACAAGATTAATGATCACTTATTGAGCATAGGCTTTGCAAAAAGCTTATCCGAGTCCACTCTTTATGTGAAACATAAGGGAAATAATTATCTCATAGTTTCCCTCTATGTGGATGATCTTTTAGTGACAAGAGATGACACAAGGCTAGTTGACGAGTTCAAGCAAGAAATGATGCAAGCTTTTGAAATGACAGATATTGGTCTCATGACCTATTTTCTTGGAATTGAGATCAAACAAAGTGAGAATGAAGTGTTAATTTGTCAAAGAAAATATGCAAAGGAAATTTTGAAAAAATTTCAAATGGAGGAATGCAAATCTGTTAGCACACCAAAGAATCAAAAAGAGAAGTTGAGCAAGGATGATGGTGCTGAAAATATTGATGAAGGATATTACAGAAGCTTGATTGGATGTCTAATGTATCTCACTGTAACAAGGCTGGACATTCTATTTGTGGTAAGTCTCTTGTCTCATTTTATGCATTGTGCAAGTGAAATTCATTTGCAAGCAGCAAAAAGAATATTGAGATATGTTAAAGGCACTATTGATTATGGAGTCAAATTTGATAAGTGTCAAGAATTCAAGTTGTATGGATTCTTTAATAGTGATTGGGCTGGATCCATTGATGATATGAAAAGCACTTCAGGATACTTGTTTCAGCCTAGGCTCGGGAGTATTCTCATGGTGCACAAAGAAGCAAGAGATTGTAGCACAATCCACCGCCGAGGCTGAATTTATAAGCAAAGAATAAAGCGCTGTAAATCAAGCTTTATGGTTAAAGAAGATTTTATGTGATTTATTTTTACAGCAGAAGAACAAAACAGAAATTTTTGTTGACAACCAGGCTGCAATTGCAAACAATCCAGTATGTCACGGGAAAACTAAGCAATTCAACATCAAGCTCTATTTTTTAGAGAGATGCAGCAAAGTGGAGAAGTAAACTTAGTTTACTGCAAGTCTGAAGATCAATTTATTATTACTATTTTATTTATTATTTCAGTTTTTAACAACCTAGTCAATTAATGGTTGTTATACTTTAGGAGCAGATTAGTTTAATTATTCAATTTCCTAAAATCCTGGTTATGGATAGCTTTCAGTTTTCCTTTTCAGTTTTCCTTTCCATTATTTATTGTAACGTTACTATTGATAAAAAATAAATTCCTTTCTTTTAACATACGTGTTTCTCCACTTCTCTACCTCCCAATTTGTTATTTTCTGCCATTAAACTAACAGTTGTTCACCTCTTAACAAATATTTGTTTACGTACAAAAATAAAGATCAAAATCCTCACCTCATACTTGTTACTTGAAAGGCAAAATTATCTGTCATTCTGTATCGATAAACAACTTTTAACTAGTAATGCAAGAATTGCTCCTGAAGGGATTACACAAACTTGGTACATGGATGTCATTATTTATGTACATTAGTCTACATTTCTTCATGAAAAGAATGTGTTCCAATGCAGAATAAAAGCAGCAACTAAGCAACTGTGGTTTACCAGTTATACTGAAGCAAATAACAGATCACTGAGATCATCAAACGTGCCTGCCACCTCTCGGTTGAATACAACGTTGTTAATTTCATGCTTGTATAAATTAAAACTTTCAATGATAAAATTGACTTCACAAATCAATGGGTAAAACAATACCTTTTGGTTATACACGAAAAAAAAATGCGAATTATTTTGATATTAGATACTAGTAGACATCTGTTCTTTATCAAGAAGACAAATATTACATGCTGTAGAGCAGATAAGATTCTAAACAGGGTAGCCACATCAAATATGGGAAGTCACAATCCCTAAAAACTCAACCGAATTTCATGCAATCCCGACCAGTAATCACTATGCCTGCAATTATCACAAATCATAAAAAAAGAAAACAAGATGTGTTAAGGCTTTCATATGAAATCTCTCATTGCTGAGTCCCTGAAAAAATTAGTTGTGCATATGAATTGACCTTGTTTGCAATGTTGTTTGAGAGCCAGTCAAGGCCTTCATAAAGTCCTTCACCAGATGTGGCACATGTGCTCTGGATATACCTGCACGTGAAAAGAACATGTGATGTAAGGGAAGCAAGGAGACAATGTGCTGACAGCAATATTTTATTTTTATATTACCAGTGACGCTGACGAAGAGAATGAAGACCAAGTTTATCAGTTATTTCAGCAGCATTCATAGCATTTGGAAGATCTTGCTTGTTTGCAAAAACTAGAAGCACAGCATCTCTCAACTCATCCTAGACAAAACAAAATTATGGCCATACAAGAGAAATCACAGTAGGAAACTAAATTCTCATATTCAATCTTCATTGTATTTACTACCTCATTCAACATCCTGTGCAGCTCGTCCCTAGCTTCCACCACACGATCTCGGTCATTGCTATCAACCACAAAGATAAGACCTTGTGTATTTTGGAAGTAGTGTCTCCACAAAGGACGGATCTAGTTATAAAACATATCAGTGAGATATAAATATACAGCAAAATTCCGAATGTAATGGTAACTACCGTAGCCAGATCTTGCTGCTACAGTATTGGATCCAATTTGTAACCAGCGGGGGTCAACATCAAAAAAGAAAGAAGAAAGAAGAAAGAAATAGTACCTTGTCTTGGCCACCAACATCCCAGACAGTGAAGCTGATGTTCTTGTATTCGACAGTTTCCACATTAAACCCTATTATACAGCAAATGTTATGTTATGTTACATAGATAATGATTAATGAATGAAGAAAAAGCGCATTGTTTGGATTGAATGAGGAGATATACCAATGGTGGGAATGGTGGTGACGATCTCTCCGAGCTTGAGCTTGTAGAGAATGGTGGTCTTACCGGCGGCGTCGAGACCTACCATGAGTATACGCATCTCCTTCTTCGCGAATAGCCGGCTGAACAGCTTCGTGAAGGACAGACCCATTTTTTGCAACTATTCTGGAAAAAAAAAAAACAGAATCGAGATATTGAAATGAAGACGACGGATCGTAGATTCAAACTCAGATCCGGGAATGGAGAAACAAAATTAAAATGAAAGAGAAGAGACTTGCCACTGAGAAATGGAGATGAGATGGGATCTTTCTTCTTCTCCTTTGTTTGCAGAAGATGATTTTATGAGAGTGAGGCTACCGTTCGTTTTACGCGTTGTTCCAGTTTTCAAAATCAGATGTCTTCAATTCAATGTCAATTTTGGGTGGTCTCTAATCCTTTATAACTCTATTTACGGGGATTTTCTTTTCATATTAATTCCTCAGTTATTACTATTTTACATATTATATACAGTCAAGCATTTTCTTCTAATTTTATTATTTCATTATAAGTGATATTAAAATTAATATATTTTTGTACACAAATTTAATTTTAAAATATTGTATATTTCATGTCATTTAAAAATCAACTCATAAGTTTTTTTATTATTATTATTATAAACGACGAGTTCCAATATTCCATGATATTTTCCAAATATAAAAAATCAAAGCAAGAGTTAGAGGAGGTATTAAAAAGTAAACTACTTGTCTATCAACAAACTGAGCAAAATTAGATAAATCAGTACGCTGATTATTAAAAAAAATAATATGGGAGACGTTTGTTTCACAGTATAATTTTACATTTCAAAAAATATTATGTTCAGAAACAACACAACAACTAAGATTAAATATAAATATAATTTTTTTTGGTATCGAATATATAAATTTTATTTAGAGAAATTACACTCATACTTATGGTACTATATCTAAAGTTTTATTGCAACTCATACATCTTGGTGTCATGCTACAGAAATAAACACGAAATTGGTTTATTTTCACGATGAAATATGAAGCAACTCAGCATTTGTTTATTATTTTTTCACTACATAGCTACACTGCCCTTTCAATACTGTCTGTCTGTCTGTCTGTCAGTCATACATCTTCCAAGTTCCAACAGTTAAGTGCCTAACAAGGGAAAAGGAGAAAAAAGGGTAACAGAAGCAGATGACAAATGCTGATCTTTCGCTCCAACCAATTATACAGAAGATAACATGTCAGTTCGGCCCCCAGTCATCCTCTCTGCCTCCTCCCCACGTTCACCTGAAAAATTCATTCTCTAAACTTTAGTAGAAATCAAAATTATATTTTTTGCTATTTTGACAGTTCTTGGAAGAAAATGGTTACCTGTCCGAATTCTTATAACATTTGAGACAGGGATCACTGCAAAATTAAAGTTCTATTAGAAATGTGATTCTAAATTGAGGCCATTGTTGAGAACTCAGGCAAGAGTAGATATGAAACAGGAAATGTGTATCAAGATTCAAGACTCCAGCTTACATTTTTAACAATCTAATAATTCTTGAATCATTCAATAATTAAAGATGCTGAAGAGTGCAGTGAGAACAGGCAGGAATGGTACACGTGGAAGCCAAGAATACAATAATGTGTAACTCAAAAGGTCTATTTTCTAGATTATTGACTCCCAGACAGTACAATAAACCGTGAGAACTGAGAAGGATATTTACAATATATGCAGAAAAAGAAAGATTTTTAGCTTGAAAACATAACTCATATCTTGTTATCTCAAACCTTTTTATTCCTGCCCAGTTACATGAAGAAATAACAATCATTATTGAAAATGGAATAGCTATTGAGCTTCTACATTTCAACACAGGATAAAACCCGTTTCCCAGGACAGCAAGAAGAGTGATATTTGTACGAGAGAATGAGAGTAACTGACTAAAATCGCACATTAATAACCCTACCTAGTTTAGCACATAACATAATGATCCGCTGATAATAAAAAACATAACATAATGATCCAAACACACAAAATAAAGAAAGCTGCTAAAGGACCACACTGTATAATTCACCACCAGATAAAGTAGGTTTAGGTCTTACAGAAAATTTTGCCATCACCAATCTCCCCAGTCCTTGCCTCCTCGATAATTTTGTCAATTACTGCCTCAACCTATAGATATGTGTGGTAATATCAGGGAAAGAACACTTTTGTTGGTCCTTGAGCAAGGTTAAGTTTCATTCTAAGGATGTCCAAAAATTATTGACGTGAAAAAAAATTCATAATAACATTGAAATTGCTTATTGTAACTTCTCCAGTCATAATGTTTGTTGTTACTTTAACAATATACTGTTTTACTTTAATCTTTTGAAAATCCAGAAACTTGAAAACAATGACCAGTCCTGTCACTGCAGTGAGAAATTATGAGACAGAACAAGGCAGATCCAATGGTAATGGAATTAACATATCCATTTAAAAAAAAAAGATTATGCTTTTCTCTCCCCAATAGTTGTTGAGACGAAACTTGAGAAGATTCAAATCCATAGACAGGGCATACTGACAGTAACTGAGGATTCTCTCTATCCCCACCTTGCATCATTGCACTAATAAGAAAACTACACAGTCAATTACAGTTTATGAGGCAGTGAAGTTACTGTCAAATATTGTATACATACCTGGTCCTTTCTCACTACTATTTCCATTTTAACTTTGGCAACAAAATTGTCTTCAGAAAATTCAGAGCCTGTGAAGAATAAACTATTAGTAGAAGATAATGGTGTAAGTGAGCATGTGACCTGTATGCATAAAAGAATGTACAGAAGTCAAAGCCAAAGGAGAAAAACAAATAAATTCTTGAACTACAGACGATTAAAATAAGTTACAGTTACGAACATAAAACACAGCTAAAGTTGGTTGGGCACACAGGTACGGATCAAAACTGGATACTAATGATTAGTTTCAGAATGAAAAAAACGGAAAGACAACATGTCAACATGAAGTAAGCAAGGGTACACTCAAATTTGAGTGGGTTAAGATCACAACGCATTTTAAATTAAGTTAGTAAGCAAGGATACACTGTTACTTTGTTCAGAAAAGCTCAATTTAGAAGAGTCTTCTTTATGGGTGGACGTATTGAGCTTTTAAGAGTGTGTTTGGTAAGCGTTTATACCACGTTCCGAACGGGAAAAAAAACACATTCCGTGACAAAAAAACCAAAGCAACTGTCCAGGTGCTTCTCTGTTGTGTCAAAAGCAACACGCACTCAAACACACTCTAAGTACTTGTAGTCAGGTTATGACTTACTTACCTCCCTGTCTCTCTTTTGAACCACCCTGAGCACCAAAGCCCTTGACCTCAGATACAGTGACACCGCGAATTCCAAATTTCAACAAAGCCTTTGAATCAAGAAAACTAAAATCAGTACCAGCATTCACCATTAAACTTGGTAAATCTAAAGGCACATGGCCCACCTAGAGGAAAATATTACGAGCTATATTATTAGGACAAAAGCAAGTTACGAACTCAAAAAGTACTGTTATTAGGTAAAGAGTGAGAAATAAATGCAGTAGTTTCACTTCTTTCAGCACAAAATACTTAGTAGTGACAACAACTAACAAAACACAGGTATCAAAGTGCAGGGATGTTGTGACAGTGAGAAATAACAATATTTTACGGTATATGAGTATATATTAAACCCTAAAAAATAGTAAAAACAACTCAAAAGGTAATGTCATACCGAAGAAACCTGAGGGACTCGCCATGGCCTGTTCCACAAGAAATTCAGCAACATAAAAATAAGCGAATAGAAAAACTCATCCAACTTATTACACAGCCGAACCACAAAAAAAAAAAAAGAAAAAAAAGGGTTGTAGCTTGTATGTAACCTGAGAATGGCTTCTACTTTGTAAAACTCAGATTCTGGAACATAGCCTGTGAAATGAAATAATAAAACAAGTAGCAAACAACAAATTAAGTAACAGTATTATTAGTGGAGAGAGGCATAGAGAAGACATGCATTTGCACCTGGAACATTCTGGGCTCTGATTTGGGGAAGAATTGTTTTTGTTCCATATGCTCTGCGTCTTAGAGCCACATTGCGCGGAGGAGATTCTCCAATACGCTTGCGGATTAAGCTGGAACATGCAAAAGGCAATTCGGCTTGTTTGAGCTGAAAATTCACAACACCAAACACGTGCGTTCCCGCGATCGCAGCAGCAGCCATTACTTCTCCTCTCTCAAGTCTGAATCAGTATCACTCACTCGATCGGAGCTAACGCCGAACAAACTTTATTTATTTATTTAACTATTTGCTATTTTAATTATGTCCGGTCCGCCAATAAAATAGGTGAAGAGGAAGCCCAACCCAATTAAAACTGCCCCGGTCCCGGCCCGGCCCATTTGAACAAGTATGCGTAACGAAACGACGTTGACAGTTACCGAATTGGGAAAGGAGGGAAGATGAGCGAATTCGTGTACAGAATCAGTACGGCGAAGGAGTGGGAGGAGTTGCAGAGCAATGGATCCAGTTTCGGTGGGGAGCTTGACAAGTCTTCTGCTTTCATCCATCTCAGCAACCTCAACCAGGTTCATCTTTTCACGCTTCAGAAGTTCTACAACCTCCGGATTAATTTTGTTGAAAGAAAGAGTTATGATTTGATATTATTGTTGCAGGTTCAATCAACACTGGAGAACTTTTTCTTGAACAGCAAGGACGAACTCTACCTGCTTCAAATTGATGCTAAAAAGGTTTGCACGTACTGTACTTCTCTATTCTTTTCAATGGCCTAGCTAGGGTTTCTTGAGAAATTAAGGTTCGTTAATTCAATGGAACTTTATTGAGAGCTTCTTATTATTGTCTTTGCTAATAGTAATATTCTATCTCTCAGCTTGGCGGTGATTTGGTGTATGAAAGTGTGGATGGTAAAAATAGCTTCCCTCATTATTATGGGCCATCTAGAAGCTTTGTCCCTCTCCCTCTTGATGCAGTAACAAAAGCAGAGAAGCTGACTCTCTCAGATGGTCGATTCAGTTGTAGTTTGCTTGCTTGATTAAGTATTCTGCGGATCATTTCCCATCTTCTTCTTTGTATTGCTGCCTATTATATCTGAAATGGATAAACCAAATCTTAATCCTTTCTTAATGAAGGAGATAAAATCATATTTGTGGCTCTTTAGTCTTTACAGAGTATTTTTTTTTTTTTTTTTTTTACATATCTCAATCAACATTCTACTCTGTTTTCCATACCCTGTTTAACTGGTGTCACCTATCCGATACCTAAATTTTTAATCACCTACACAAATTTCATCATCTCCACTAAGGATTCGTTGATAGAAAGATTCAATTTGATCAATTTAATTATGAAGGAACCAAACTGCAAAAATGATTTGTAAGGAACTATATCGGCGAGGGATCAATATACTGAACTGAAAGTAGGGTTTTTTTACAGTCCGAATGTTACTTGTCGTAAAGGTGGTTTTTACTCTTTGCAATGAATAATCATCAAAGTATGAAAGTTGAACGACGTGTATAAATAAGTAAGTGGTTGTTGGATGAATAAGGCGTGACAAGTCTGTGGCATTAAACATTTAAACCATTTAAAAAGTCATAAGATAATGATGATAATTTTAATGCCTCTGTTGATACTACACAACGCGAAACCCGTCCCTTGGGGTGTGCTCCCAAAGAACTTGCATTCGTTGTCACGATGACATTGATTTGGTTTGAAGGAATTCGCAGAATCTGTGAGGAGACCAGAATTGCATACGATGAGCATTCCATAGTACCACCTCATTGCCAACTATATAGGTAAATAACTTAGCTGTTGACCAAAAATAAGTAATATAGATTGGATGTGCAACTGGTGCAGTTGAAAGCGTGGATTAATTATTTTGGAGACAAAATTATTTATACAATAAATTCTTACAATGTTTTTTTTTATAATTCATTTTCTCTGTCTGTCTCTCTTCATCACATGATTCACATCTCTTGGTTCTGGTATACCCTATCACCGACAGGTTATGAAGATGCATTGATGGCCTGTTATTATGGCTATGGAATTGAGAGCGAGAGGCCCTCAAATACTATAATTACAACGTTAATGTAACACGCGACCAGCCAGATTACTATAATATGGGAACTATGCCAAGTTGCCAACACAGCATGTTATTATTATTATTATTATTATTCGGAGCATAATGACCGCTCAGTGAAATGAGAAAATATATCAAAGCACATTAAAATGAGTATACGTGCTTTTTTTCTCTATTTTTATCAGTCAGTTATGTTGTTGTATTATATTCCCGTTTTCAATCCTTCTTGTATGCATCTTTTTTTTCATCCTTTTAACACGTGGTGAATCTATTGGTCTACAAACATTGTGACCTGCCTATAAAATAACATTGTAGGGTATGGGCATGAGTAATTGGATCAAATCAATATCTTTGTTTGTGAGGTTGAGGTTTGGGGTGTAGTACGTACACAAAAGAGATATGGAAAATCAATGTTGGGAAGATGGTGAATTTGGTCAATGGCGATTGATAATGATGATTCAAATGGATGCATTGTACTCTACTTGATATATATAGCTCTCCCTTAATTATAGTTATAGGCATATTACCTTTTCCACTAATGGAAGGAATATCGGTTTGAAAGGTTGCACTGCCCGTGAATCGCGGGCACAGGAGGAATAGTGAATTTGCACTACATCAAGTCCATGAGGTCCAATATCATGAGTGTGAGACTTTCGCCTCTTAATATCACTTTGATAGGCAATATTACAATTTGATATATAAACTAGAAATCAAAGTATTCTAGACAACGTGAGACTGACTTTTGTAATCATCACAAACTACAACAGCCAAAGGGTCCAACTTCTAATGATTAATTACCCATTAAACCGGTTTAATTTTAGCTTATGTTATGAGGAGGAAATTAATGGATTCATTCAGACTGAGATTTTGGTTCGATAGTTTTTAGCAAATCTGTTTTTAACTTGGTTTTGACAACAAAAGTCATTGGACGGTTCAATTATATTCTAAATATTATAGATAGTGACAGTTTGGAGAGGGCTGATATCAGAGATTAGGGTGGTATATATAAAGAATCAAAGGTGCAACCGATCGTTGTCTACATATCCAGTACGTACATACATTGACTCAGCCTCATATAAACCAAGCATATAAAACAGTTTGTGAATACTAACTACGCTTTCGGTTGCAATTAGTCACAAGCTCTAACATTTTATCTTTTAGTAACTTGATTTTTCTGGACGCGTGCGTGCTTTCTACCAATAGTATTCGTGTTAGTACCGACAGTCATGTATCCATCTCTTTGTCATGGACTATAAGAATGGGAAATTAATGAATATATAGGGTATTGCTGCTTTTGTCTGGAACCGGATTCAGCAATATTGTTGAATTAACCCTTAAGTTGAACCTTTGATATTCAAATTGTGGTTCCATGATAACAAGTGTTGGAAAAAATCTGTGTTTCAGTTATGGATGAATTGATTGTTAGCATGACAGGCGCATAAAAAGATGTTGAACTTGATTGAGTTTATCTTTAACAACAAATACAATATGTAAACTCAATCATTCAATAACCAATATAATTTGTTTGGTTTTCCGTCTGAAACTCAAACACATATAATATAGCATAAATCATTGCGTGCATTTACATGTAAAGGCACTTCTCATGGTAGCATAGCATGACAGGCGCATAGAGAGTCCTTAAACTAATCAAAGTATGTCTCTCTATATATATATATGAGCACCATTAATTTATACTGGGGTATGGTCGATTTTATGAGCAATCAAAACAATATAGTTTACCAGCCTTCCCTACTTCAGACCGAAAAACAGAAGTTAGAAATAAACTAAAATTAAGAGTTTAATTTTCAATAACCTACTATTTTAATGATTTTTAAAATAATTTTATAAAAGTAAACTAATTTATCATAAATAAAAAGTTGTGAATAAATAAAGTTGTAAAATAATTTTACATTATCATTATATTATCATTTTTCTCAAAACTAAATTTTTTTTTTAAATCGGATATAAGTTATAAATATTTTTGAGATCTTCTTTGAAATATAAAACATAATTTTTCAGTAAAAAAGTAATCAAAAATACTTTTAATCTTATATCCACGTTTACTCTATAAAACTAATTAAAACCTAAACTATGATGTAACCAATTTAATGAACTAACCTATGACACAATAGAATTGACCTACGTACCACTTTGTCAATGACTCAATGGTGTTGAACTTCACACTAAATAGCTATAGGGTGCTTATTCGATCGCATTTATTAATTGGCAGGTTTATTGTTCCTTATTCGCCTTTGACAACTTCAATCATGTGTAAGACTAGAATAAAGTACTGTGCTCGACAAAATCATTTCAAGGCTAGCAAGAATTATAATGGAGGAAAACTACTCTGGAAGGGCATGTTTTGTGTTTATATGAACCTTCCCCAAATTGTTGCCTTAGGTGTGCGACTGTGAGCAATAATACTTATAGTTTAAGAAAATTGAGGAGAAAAATATTCGCGCTGACTAAACAATAATTAAAAAAAAAAAAATTGTTTTCGAATGCTTTATTGCCAGAGGTTCATTATTGCAATAACTCTAATATTTGTTCAACTTGTAATCATTGATAATAAAATTCTTAGATTCTGAACCACAATGCACAAGTGCACAACGCTTTAAACAAAAGAACATAATTAATTAAATTAACAAGGCTTATGGTGATGAGTGCGGTACAAGGTTTTAATCTTTCTGATAAACTAGGGCATAATAAACATCTTTTTCTTTTTATATTCTGTTATTCAATAATGAATTGTCAGATGATTGATCATCGCTAAATATTATCCTTGATATAATGATTATTTAAAAAAAATGCCACAAAAAATAATTAGTTTAATTAGTTTACATTACGATACAAATCTCTACACTATCAAAATTATTTATATCATCGTGTTTATTATTCTTACTTGCTTCTGTAATTTTTACGTCGGAATGAATCTCACGGCTTCAACTATTTGAAAAGCAGCAAAATGGAGCGATCAAGGGGTGATTAATTACTAATTAGTGACAGTTCTTCAAATCATCAAAATCACAACCATTTGAAAGAGGGAGCACGCTCAGGCATATTCGCATATATAATAACCTAAAGCTGCCTTACACTGAATATTTTTTTTCCTCCCTTTTGAAGTATAATTCAAAATGCGCACACCTTATATTTCATGCTTTTCACAGCAACTTTTTTCTTCCCTTTTGCATATATTAATAATAATTACTATTTTTACCTAAAACAAATAATTATTTATTCTTTGGGACTTTTTTATGTACTTAGCACTAGTCCAAAGGACAAGAATATTCAAATGGAATTTCTCTAAGAGTATATATATACTTGAGAGTTTTGAATTTATATAACTTTTCTATAGGTTATAAATGTCAAGAAACTGAATAATTACTCTGCTGTACACATTAAGTTTGAAACATTCCAAACAAAAAACCAAAGATACTGATGACGAAACGCGAGAAAACAACTTATGCAAACGTGAAATGTTAATGATGTTGACCGATGAGCATCATTGCAGAGAATGAACATTGGGCAGCACAACAGCATTACCTGCATGCATTGAATAGTGAAAATGTGATGAGCCCGAAAAGCCCAACTCTATTTTCAAAATTAAAAAGCCACCAGATTTAGAGAATAAAAACATAATAAAATGATTTTATAGGGCAAGTTGCAAATTATTTTGCTCAACGACAACGAATCTCTCTTTAGAAATGGAGTTTGTTACAGAGACTCGGGCCAATTGGGCATGAATCCTTCATGGCCTAGCTAGCTAAAGCTGTTAATACTGCTACTTTATTAATTAATACCTCTAAAACAGATATTGGTGCCATACCATAGCATGATGCGACATTCTAAAATTAAATATGTGCAACTCAATGTTCTATAACATTATCATTATTATTCTTAATTAAATAAATAATTTTATACGATAAAAATTTTGTTTTTGCTTTTACGACTTAGTCGTGTTACTATTATTTTGTTTTAAATTCAAAGCATGCATGCTACTTCCTTTTTTATATTAATTTAATGTTTAATTATTAAATAATAAACAAACAATAATTCATTAGCATATATGAATTCTTAATTAGACACTCATTTTTGCTATATTGCATGTAATGCAACGACCTTTATTTCTGTTCCTTCTCTAAATTTTATTTCCGTGATTTTTCTTTTACATCAACTTGTATTATTGAAGTCAATGTTTTCATCTTATGACCAAAACGAATTGATTTTAAACGTGTGTGCGTCAACCAATAAGAATTAAGAAACAGTGGGAGCTCTGTATAAGACAAATTCTTGAACGTAGCATTAACATCGCAAGGAGAGGCTAATATCCCGGAACAAACCTCTATATGCATGACAGCATGAGTTGTCAAAGGCACATGGCTAAATTAACAATATTAGAAGTGTTTTTTTATGTTTTTATTAAAAAATACTTTATATTTTTAATAGAGAAGCTTTTAAAAGTATTTCTAACTTATATCAGGCTCAGGCTCAGGCTCATAGTGTATTTGTTGATAACAATTTAAAAACATGTTTGATATATAGATACTCAATATTGCTTTTATTGAATTTAAAAATCAAATCATAGCTATTGTCAACAACCAATCATCGTAAATTGTTTAATTGTTGAGTGTAAGTTTATAAAAAGAAAGGAAAACTAATTATAATAATTAAAGTGGCGAAAAATATCATCATTTTTAAACTCATAATTAACCTCAAGCAAAATTCCTTAAATATTATTCCAGTCCTTATAATTTATACAGAAGATCACCATTTATATATGGTTTAATAATGTTTAGGTATTGAATTAGCATTTGTGGATGTTAAGGTGCCAAGTCTAATTCATTCTTCAAAACAAAGCAAGCAGTCATGTACTCAGCCAAATGAATCCAAAATTAGATTTAAAAAAAATAAGATAGTCAACTAAATGGGTTGCTACATACTCAACGAGTCATGAAGGATGATATCGCATCTCATCCCACTATATATGGTATATAGTGTAGTATAGTATATATAGATAGCTTCAGTTGCATCACTAGTTGAAAAAGTTATGATATATTTTTAAAGCCAATAAGATGCTGTTGACTACTAGTTTTAATTACCACAACTTTTTTTTTAAAACATTATCTTTCAAGTTAAGGACGCCCATGGCGTTAGTTACTACTTTGTATAAAGGATTCATTTCAATTTGTACTACTTTTTATAAACTGAGCATTTTTATTGAAAGATCCAACATTATTCAGTGGGTCCGGATTATTGTTGATGCTGACTTTTGACATAAAAGCATTAAAGGACTATTGATGATGATGAAGCTGGAAAGATTGGACTGATCTGTATTTACTTACATTTTACAAGCCAGTGTGGCACACAAAGTGCTTTCCACACCAAATATACCCTCATTTTTATTTTTATTTTTTTCGTTCTTCAATGCTTGCTTGCTTTTTTAAAGCTTATAAATACTAATCTCTTTCCCCTCCCATTGTTGTTATTAGGAAGCACTCGAGAATAATACAATACAATACAAGTTGCTCTTTTTCTTGGTGCTAAGTGCTAACCAATAAGAGCATCTATCCCGAGTTCCAAACACTGCTTTTGTCACAGCTGGCTTCTTGGCATATTCACACCATTGAACCTCTCATCACTCTCCCTCCCCACATGTCTCTTGAATCCAGACTGCACTATTCTTGTTTAATTTGTCCCCACATTCTTCCATTTTCGTTCCTCACTTTGCTTGTTATTGACCCTTGTCAACAAATCTAACCAAACTAAACTGAAAACAAGAAAAAATCATGTAAACTATACATTTTTAGTTTCTGATTGGCAGTGTTACTCTTGGTCCTAGTGGCAGCCTTTGAAGGTCTGTATTGATTCCCTTTGACATGGAAGAAACATTTGTACCCTTTGAAGGAGTCAAGAATGATCTGAGAGGAAGGTTGATGTGCTACAAGCAAGATTGGTTGGGTGGAATCAGAGCAGGTTTAAGGTATGTAATGTATGGGTATATATGCTGAAATTGTTTAGCCATTAGTGGGGTATGCTATGTACTATGCACTCAAAGATTTTAATGTTTCTAGGCTTCAACCAATGGAATTTAAACATATATAAAGATAAGTTTCACAATTTTTGCTTCTCTCTACAGGATTTGGGCCCCCACCACATACATATTCTTTGCTTCCGCAATACCAGTCATTTCATTCGGGGAACAGCTAGAGCGAGATACTGGTACTAAATATTCTGACTTCAATGGATTCTTCTTTTATAACTACAGTATGAAAGCTTGATGTTGTTTTGCATTTGCAGATGGTGTGCTAACTGCTGTTCAAACATTGGCATCCACTTCAATATGTGGCATTATACACTCAATCCTTGGAGGTCAACCCTTGCTAATTTTAGGAGTGGCAGAACCTACCGTGATCATGTACACATTCATGTTCAATTTTGCAAAAGAGAGACCAGAGTTGGGCCGGGATTTGTTTCTCGCATGGACTGGATGGTGATTAAGTTATTTATTTATTTTGCAATTGTTTTCTAGTTCAAACAATTCATCATGATGTGGCTTAACATTGTCCTATTTTGTAGGGTATGTGTCTGGACTGCACTGTTGCTATTCTTGTTTGCCATCTTAGGGGCTTGCTCTATAATCAACAGGTTCACCCGTATTGCAGGAGAGTTGTTTGGCATGCTTATTGCAATGCTCTTCATGCAGCAAGCTATCAAAGTAAGAACATTTATCATCAAACTTAACCTTTGTCATTCACTCATTCATTCTTTCCATGCTATCAGCAATGTTGTTACTTATTATTACTACAAATTCACATGATATGTTTGTACCTGAATTCATAATTAACATCCTAGTGGCATCATTATTTAGGGACTCGTGGATGAGTTTCGCGTACCAGAGAGACAAAATCCAAAATCAATTGAGTTTGAACTTTCATGGAGGTTTGCTAATGGGATGTTTGCTTTAGTCCTTTCGTTTGGCCTTCTCCTCACTGCATTAAGAAGCAGAAAGGCTAGGTCATGGCGTTATGGTACCGGTAAGTCTTTGTCTTCTGATCAAAACAACTAAGAGAAGACACGTTCATCTCTAACACTATATATGAATTTGTTACATTACAGGTTGGCTTCGAAGCCTAATAGCTGACTATGGTGTGCCACTTATGGTGCTAGTTTGGACAGGTGTGTCATACATGCCAGCTGGAAGTGTTCCACATGGTATCCCAAGGCGCCTCTTCAGCCCAAATCCATGGTCACCGGGTGCATATGAGAATTGGACTGTTATTAAGGCATGTCAATTCTCCATTGTTTGACTTGTAATAAAAATATACAACATATTGTACTGATTTGTTATTATTATTATGAATAAATATAACAGGATATGGTCCATGTCCCTGTTGTCTACATAATCGGAGCATTTATCCCAGCAACCATGATTGCAGTGCTATATTACTTTGACCATAGTGTGGCATCCCAGCTTTCCCAGCAGAAAGAGTTCAATTTGAGAAAGCCATCTTCTTACCATTATGACTTGCTTCTTCTGGGGTTTTTGGTAAGCCAGTTCTTCATGTTACTACCTATCTTTAAACTCTCATTCAATCACTATCTTAAAACTCATTTCAAATATAATTTCTGACTGCTTGACAATATAATTTTATTTTTTTTCCTGGATGGAAGACCTTAATGTGTGGCCTTCTTGGAATTCCTCCTGCAAATGGTGTCATACCACAGTCTCCAATGCACACAAAAAGTCTGGCAACTCTTAAACATCAGGTAAATCAATTTCTCCCTAATTGTAAGCACTATTATATCAACAAGTCTAGCTTACTAAAAAATAGCAATGGTGGCACAGTTACTTCGTAACAAACTGGTGGTAACCGCACGAAGATGTATGGGAAAGAATGCTAGTTTAGGGCAGTTATATGGCAACATGCAAGACACCTACAATCAAATGCAGACACCTCTTGTTTACCAGGACCCCTCTGCTCGAGTAAGTCTACTAACTTTTTTTTTCTTGTCACTGGAAATCACTGCTTAATAATCACTGTTTACCAATATTTCTATTTATGTCACATATTATGGTCAGGCACAAGGACTAAGAGAACTTAAAGAATCAACGATTCAGGCAGCTACTAGTATGGGAAACGTAGATGCCCCAGTAGATGAGACTATATTTGATGTTGAGAAAGAGATAGATGACCTGCTTCCTGTTGAGGTAAAGGAACAGCGTCTCAGTAACTTGCTTCAATCAGTAATGGTGGGAGGATGCGTTGCGGCCATGCCTTTACTCAAGAAGATCCCAACCTCAGTCCTTTGGGGCTACTTCGCCTTCATGGCCATTGAAAGTTTGCCCGGAAACCAGTTTTGGGAACGGATCCTATTGCTCTTCACTGCACCAAGCAGAAGATTCAAGTAAACAAAAAAACAACAAAGCATTCTATTTCTTTCATATTTCTGGTGTTCTCTTATGATGAACAAATTTCTTCTTCTTTATGTGCAGGGTGCTTGAGGATTACCATGCTACTTTCGTAGAAACAGTTCCTTTCAAGACAATAGCAACATTCACCATTTTTCAAACCGTTTATCTTCTTATATGTTTTGGACTAACATGGGTTCCTATTGCTGGGGTCATGTTTCCTATGATGATCATGCTCTTAGTTCCGGTTAGACAGTACTTTCTCCCCAGTTTTTTCAAAGGGGTCCACCTTCAAGACTTGGATGCAGCAGCGTATGAAGAGCAAACAGCTCTACCTTTCAACCTTGCAACAGTATGATTTCTTATCTTATCCAACAAACATAGCTTAAATTTATGTCAGGACAAAACTTAGTTACTTAGACACAGTTCCATGAGTGTTTTTAGTACTGCTCTCTAACCAGAATTGAAGATTCACCTCAGTAATCTAAGTTTTGTCCTTTATGATAGTTCACATTTGAGTCATTGTTATTATATATATTTTTTGTGGATACACTTAATCATATTCCATGCAACTGTCCTAACAGCACTCAGAGTTTGGAGCTGGTGCATCTCAAATTGGAGAAGGTGAAATCTTAGATGAAGTTATAACTAGAAGCCGTGGCGAGTTTAGGCACACTAGCAGTCCAAAGATCACAAGCTCCACCCCAACACCAAGAACGGATCCTAATAAAAGCCATCTAAGCCCGCGTCTCTCGTTTAGTTCTCGCGTGGGTGAACTCAAAACTGAGCAGAGTCCTCGGTCTGGTTCAAGAGGCCCCCTAAGTCCAAAGGAAGGAGAAGTGAAATTATCAAATATTGGAAGAAGTCCTCTTAATCCAGATTCAAAACAGCTGGACCACAACTAATAATTATACGTAGAAGATTGCAGTCTTATTCCTTAGAACTTAGAAGGACTATTTATTTAGGAGGCTTATTTGTTGCTACTTTTTCCATTCTAGTTTGTTCTTTTTAATTTTGCTTTGTCATGGTTGTAACTTGTAAAGTCCCATATACGACAGATATGAGATATGTAACAAAGTGTGGCGCTTTCCTATGTCAATTTATATTAGTGAATAATGTTACTATATTTGTGCAAATGTATATCATCAATCATTACAAGTTTGTTTCAATAAATTGTGACTAGTTTGAGTCTTGTATTACTTCACATGGGTGTATACAGCAACTGAATTTTATCATTTCATGGTTCATATAGTATGATAACGTCTGTCTTCAAACTCGCAGAAGCATCTACAAATCGCTAATTAACTTTTTACGATAAACCCGGTAGAGAGACAAGTGGATACATTCCTATGTTTTTGTAATGTGATTAATATTATCTGATCTCTAAGCCCTAGCCAATACCATGACATGCAAATGAAAGCATGTGGGTTGTGTTTATGTAGTGTTTGTGTTCGTGGACTAACTTTTGGGGCAACCTTTTTGTTGTAGGCATAGCAGTGTCGTGAAATCAAGAAGATTCATCCTCTTCTTATTGGTAGTCAAAATGGTCATCATTGCAACATGAAAACAAGACCGCACTTGGAAACAGGGTTTAATAATGAAAAAGAGGCTTTTAAAAGAGAGAGCGAAATAAAGTAAAGAAGCAACTGTGAGCAGAATCGATTTCCAACCGCATATACACAAATAAAAAAGAAGAGGTAGCTCCACAACGTCAATTTCAGGAAGTAATCTAATGTTGTATGCTATTCTACTATTCCGTGGTGTGGTACCATCTCTGTCGTTTGAGTACAAATCAGCAAAAAGATCCAAAATAATAACGTAACATCGGGTTATAAAGACAACCAGAATTGGATTGGATTATTCAAGAAATGACACCACAGTTGACCATGGACCACTACAGGAGGCTTTGCAGAATGTGAAGTTGTCAAAAAATCATCTGATAGTAACCCTGTCAAAATCATCTGATATGAACAAAACATCACTGAACCACTGACACATGTGGTTAAAACAAAAGCTAGTTAAGAAAAAAGGGTTCCTAACCCAGCATGAAATGTGTAACAATTAATAGAGAGTTGATCTGTGCTCAATTAATGTGTATGAAATTTATCTTTCCTTTTAACATATATAGGATTTCACTTACATATGACGTGGAGAGAAAAAAAAGTTAAAAATATTTTTTTATGGAATTGATGAAATTTGAACTTGATTCTTCAAATTCCAAACTCTGCACAAATCCCAACTTTGCAAAATGAGGGAATTCAGAGAAGATTGAGGGTCATTCTGACATTTAAGTTAGTAGTCGAAATTCATACAGTAGAGTAACAATATAAAAAAATTGTGTGTATCCCTTAATGCTGAGGGATATGATTGAGTCGTATACTGTAGTAATGTGACCTACGTACGTTTAATCTATTACTACTATTTACTAAGATCTAACTCATAATATTTTGGAGAACTGGGGCATCAAAATACAAAACCAAGAAAGCTTGGAACGTTTTAAATTCCTTGGTGCTTCAACGAATCAACAAGCACAATAAGACCTTAGTCTAGGTTGAACTAGAAAACTTAGCCCTCAATTGAGTTTGGGCCTTGACTCTAGTTGGGTTTAGAGCGTAGAAGAATCTGCTAAAAAGGTATAGTTACTATTTACACCTCGATATTTTAATTATACACCACCTTTTAATTTGTTTTAACCAAACTACCCTCCAACCCCCTCCCCCTCCCCCTCCCTCAATGCCCTTATCTCTTTCTCCCTCTTGTTCGTTACAATTTTTATAAACAGATTAGATTAATTCTGCTGATTTCTTGTGGATTAATTCTAATTCACTTCGGTTAAGCACTTTTTCATTACATATATTTCGAGATTACCTTCTATTTTAAAACGGTAAAATCGTCCTTTTTCATTCTCTCTTTCACTTTCCTTCTATTTTAAACCATTTTTATTCCATCCATTAAATAAGAGAAGTGCTAGGTAGACTCTATTTCATTTTTATTTCAACGCAAAACTAATTTATATCGGTTTTAAAGTAATCTTGATTTTTAACTAGTTTTTTTTTTTATTATTGCAAATAATTGATTTTTATTTCAGTTTATACCAGTTTCTGAATATAATAAGTTTAACTATATATATATATATATATATATATATATATATATATATATATTTCCAATTTCATTCTAGAGTACACTATAATGAAATGAGGAAAATAATTTAAACACGAAATCTTACAGCAATAGGTAAGAATGGGAAGTTGTCCGCGATGAGGGCCCTCTGCGGTTTTGGTAACCACCAACACCAAAGTTTGTCAATTTCCCATGTGAGTCAGTAACAACTGTCTACTAACTAACTAACTAACAAGTAACAATTTATTCTCTTCCTGCCTAACCTCCGTTTTTTTTTTTTTTTTTTTTTACAAAACCTCTTTAGACCTATTTAACCATTAGTGACTTTAGTACAGATTAACAATCATATATATATATATACACATTTATTTTACTTTAAAAAAAACATAAACACATATATTTACTCTTAACCAGCATTCAGCCCATATCTAAACCATTAAATTCGTTATTACATAATCACATGCCTCCGTGACTTCTTTTTTTCTTTTTTCTTTTTTGTTTGGTACAATAAAGAAAGAACAAAACAAAAAGGGGAAAAACAAAAGCATAATTTATGCTTTATCAGTTTCTAACTCAAAGACCACCACAACCTAGTAGTTTAAGAAAAAACTTGAAAGATTTTTAAAAATAAAATAAAGTGAAAACACGTGCCGTGCTATGTTAATTTCTAACTTGAAGTATAAAGGCACAAAGTAAAAATAAAAAAGTGCTACGGTATTTTAAAGTATAAATATGCAGGAAAAAAAATCATCAACAGCCTCTTGTCCTTATAATATAGGAATTTTTATTTGAGTCCATTAAAGTTTTTTTTTTTTTTAATTCTTATTATTGGATAATAACTAATGGCGTAACAACTACGTTGGTAATCCATTAACTTATCATCTTATCAAGAAATCTGACAAGACAGTCAATTGTAATTTTTTTTTGAATAAAAATGTTTATAAATATTCCACCGATTAGTTTAACATCACCAACTATTTTAAATAATTCAAAAATTTTAAATCACAATTTGTAATGATCTAACAAGTCAATGAGCTGAAATCAAAAGGTTAAAAAAGTCTTTTAAAAAACTAAAATCAAAACCCTTAAATATTTTATAGAAATTGTGTTTGAGAGATAATGACAAAAGTTAGATTATTTTAATAATCAAAATTAAGTTTTATTTGAATATGTTACTTAAAGTAGTTTGAAAATAATTAATTTTATTTAAATAAGATAAAATAAATATAAAAATAAATATTAGAAAATAATTATAAATTATAAGTTTCAATATTCATAAAAATAATTTATTTTTCAAATAAAAATAAAAAAACATTATAATTATATATAATTGATTATTGAAATAATTATTTTATTTTTCAGATTTTAATCTCGAATCTGTAAGCAACTGCCATAAAAAGAGAAAATATGGTAAAAGGCATTAACATTAAATACTGCAGTACCATTATTTCAACTGCCTACATTAAGCGTATCAAAAAAAAAAAAAAAACTGCCTACATTCAAAACTAATAATAACCCAAAATGATTTAGTTAGTTGCCACTTTAGCACGGAATTAACTGCCTTATGATAGTTGAATCCGTGAAATAAATTAGTGACTATAGTCAGAAAAGAAATTAATTGGATCATCATCGATCGATATCAATTGATCAAACTATTATTTCTATAAAAAAAAAAAAAAGTTGATTTAAAGGATACTTGGTTACAATTTTGATGATCCTATAGATAGAGAAATCAAGAATCAAAATTAAATTCTGAAAAAAAAAGAAAGAAAGAAAGAAAGAGAGAAAGAAATACAATAGGTAGGTAGCTAGAGAGCGAGGTTGAGATCCAGAGAGTGATCGCGTTGGTGTTGGTCGTCGACGACGTTGTTCATACGTTGTTTGTCTGTGGCGCGTGGCGAATTAGGAGATGTAGATGCTGATGCAGTTGGAAGACGCAAAGGTTGTCCTCTGGCTCTGATGAATTCAACATCGTTAGTGAAATCCTCCCACTGGAATGATGGCACCCAAACATGGTGTTGTTGCTCCGTTCCCAACTTCTTCTTCTTCTTCTTCTTCTTCTCAGCATTCTCCAAGTCCTCGATTTCCTTTCGTCGTCGATCGCGCGCGTCTCGGAACTGCCGCAACAGCGCGTAAAACTTGTCCATCTTCATCTCTTCTTCTTCTTCTTCTACCTCCTCAACGTCCTTTCCCTTTCTCTTCTTATTTTCCATGATTTATGGTTAGACTAATGAATCTGCATAATATAATTATTAGTTAATGATATTACCCAACCTGAGTTAACCGAAAGAAAGAAAGAGCAATAGGAACGAAGGAAAAGAATACAAGAAAATGAAGGACAGATAGATAACAGTGTCGACGTGGGCAAGCTAGTGTTCGTTATTTCCTTTCCACCATGCTTTCCTTTTATAAGCTTACTTAAAAAATATGGAATGTGATGTGTTGCTCACTTCTATAACAAGGGGAAAAAAAAATACTAAAGAACAACTTGCTTTGTGTGAGATAATTGATGGATAACATTGTCCTTTTAATATATAATCTACAATTTGATTTATAATTACTGCATACGAAAATATATTAGTCAGAAGAAATCAATTCTTATCGAGCTAACTTAAAACAAACAGAAAAATATTTATTAAAAATGACTAACTCTTTATGGAGTTCACCCAAATAAAAGTAATAAGGGTGCTCAAACAACTCATTAGATTTAGATTCTTTAGTTCAATCTTTTAAAAAATAGTTATAAAAGAAAACTCCAACAAAAGTGACCAATCACGTTAGTAAAACTAGTGGATATTTTTTTACCAACATGCATCCTACCAACAAATTAAATATAAATGCAAAAAAAAATTAATAAAAATAAAGGTATTTATTAAATCAAAATATAAAAATATTTAATACTTTTTAAAAGTAATTAATAAAGCACTATCAATGTTTTAAATTGATGCAAATATCCTGCCGTTTAGGTTTTTTTTTTTATTTGTTTTCAGAAAGAAAATTTCAAATAGAAAAGTTTGTTTCTAAAAGAACGAATATGAATAGAAAGAGAAAAAGTACAAAGAATCGTTAAGAAAAAAAAAATACAAAGAATTTTGTTGTAATTATTCACTATATAATATAGTTCATTGATTTTTTTTTTTTACTTTCTTTTTATGTAAAAAGATAGAAAGAAACCCAAATAATTTTTTAAAAAAAAAGTGAACAAATAGATGCAATTATATGAACAAAGTTCATGATGTGATTTTCCCAGGTGTTTAAAATTATAATAAATAATTATTTTATAAGTATATAAAATTTATTTATTTAAATAAATAAAAAATATTTTTTTTTAAATTTTAATAGTTTAGATAAATATATTAAAAAATATATAAACTTTTATTTTATTAAAATAAATATTTATTTTATCAAATAAATTTAAATAAATTGTGATTTATATCTCACCATTACAAATTTTTTATGAAAACAAAAAGCTGAATAGTTTTTCATTCTAATATATATATATATATATATATATATATATATATATATTAGAAATGTTAACATATTACTTAAAATATTTTTTTAAATACATTATTTTTAATTAATTAAAATTTATAAAATTTGATGATATTTATATTAAATTAGGTCAATTCTATATTCTATTTAATGATTCGTTATCGTAATTTCATAATTTTTAGTAAAATAAGACAAGGCTTAACAGTAATAAATTAAAATGTCATCATGTTAGTCACGTAAATGACAGATGGATGGAGTTGGAATCTGAGACAGCCAACAACCTAAACAGAGTGCTTTATGACGTACCACTGTTGGCGTCACTACATCGTGCTAGCTTGCGCTGCGTGTGCGGTGTGTCCGGTTTTTTTTTTTTTTTATCAAATTATATTAATTAATAAACCTAGGACTTTTTTTTTTTTTCTCAAATTATATTAAGATCTTCTAAAAATTTTATGACGTGCCATTGTTGACGTCACACTTTAATGTTTACAGATTTATTTATTTTTTAAGAAATGTCATTGTAATATATTAAACTCTACGCCACTCCGTCAATTCTATAGAATTCTATGATTTTGAATCCATTTACAAAATAATAATAATAATAAAATTAAAACATAAATTACCAACATAAAAAAATACGAAATGGTAATGGAGATGATATTTTAGCCTTTAAAAAACCTGAATCTAATTCTAGTAAGATCTTCCACATCTTGTAAGACTAATAATTGGTCCAAAAACCATTGCCAGCCGGTAACTTGTTAATTGTTATATACGGTTAAGTTACGTTAGTCTCACGTCTGACTCAACTTAGTTTATTAAACTAAGAAACATTGTGAATATCTAGCGTGCGGATTTGATTTTTGCATAATGTGTTTTGTCTTTTATTTCCCTTCTCTCATATCAAAGTTATTATGATTTTTCTGAGCTAAAATTTATAGAAGTTACTATGATTTTTTTTTTAACTAAAAAAATACTCGTTAAAGATATAAAATTGAATATACTAATAAAAGTATTTAATATTTAATTTTAAGACAATGAAAATGTTTGATAAAATAAATGAAATACTTTCTAACTAATATCTTTAAAACAAACTTTAACATATTCAAAATTAATTAAGATCATCTTTTTTACGTGGCAATTTTAGTCAAAAGAATACTAAACAGTAAACACACAGCTGAAAGTGCACGCCATATCACAATGGAGGAAATATGGAATAACATAATTAAATTAAGAATATATGAATGAAATACGAGATAAGAAGACAAAAGCTACGAAAAAAAGACTTTGCATCCTGCAGCAGACAAAATAATTATATCAATATTGACGTTTACATGAAAATAGGCACCTTGTGCCTTGTATTTGTATTATTGTATATATAAAAAAATGCTTAAGAGATGTATATAACTGTCATCATTGAGGAGTTTTTTTATTTTATTTTATATAATAATAATAATACCTGTTGTGATTAAAAAGTTATTTTTAGAATCATTTAATGGGTAAAACAGTCTGAAATATATGTACACAAAAAATGATTATTTTTTATTATTAGGAGAAAATAGGCATTATGATTATCAAGTTAATTAATGTGAGATTGTTTCAGTTTATCTCAATATTTTAAAAAAAAAGTTTATAAATAAAAATCTTTTCTTTCAAACTTCCTAATCTAAAGACAGCATGATGATGATGATGATTTAAGGCTATTCTTTTTTAAAAAAAGTCTCTTAAAAATTGTTTATTTTAAAAGGAAAACACAAAATTGAGAAAAATCCTGCTGCATGAACAGAAGTCTATGCTAGAAATAATTATCCATGTTGCCCCACCTCTACTTTTTTGGAAGAGGCAAAAATATAAGTAGTGGTCCTAAGAGAGTTGAGTAAATCACGAAAGCTGTCGATCTACATTATTTAGCAACTTAAAAATATTGATTTTCGGACTTTTCAGAGAAAAAAAAAAGGTAGCTTCACCTGATAGCCCTCAAAATTGGGAAAGGGAGAGTAAAACAGTATACAATTTTGCTTTTTTTTTTCTTTTCTTTTCTCAACTACTATTCTAGCAAGGGATGTGTGATAATCAAGTTCGCCAGCAAAATAAATTATAGCCCGATAGTTGGTAGTGTGGATGTTTCGTTCTAGCTACAATATTTTTTAATGCTATGGAATTAAGAAAAGGGTTGCTGCTGAATAGTATATAAGAGAAGAGTAAAATTGAATAAACTCCCAGATTGATTATATTCTCAGAATCTAATTATTATAACGGGAAGACTTCAGCTATTTATATTCACAAAGAAAAACTGAAAACTAAGACATGTTTATTATTTTCTATTTTTATTACTTTTAAATACAAAATTACCATCTTGTTTTTAATTTGTTTTCTGCTTTTAATGATTTGTTCATGAAATAAAACAATTAGTGTTTCATATACAAATATCTGAAAACAAATTAAAAATAAATTAAAAAAACGTAACAAATTTATAATTAAAAGTTAAAATATAAAAAAAAATGAAAATAGAAATAAACGAACCTAATAATATTTTGCTAACTAAATGAAATTTTACTAGTAGTCCTATCAAACCATCACAAAGTCATACCTTGGAGAGGAAATTATGGAATGGGGTATTGATGATAATTTGGTAAAAATGTTCAGTAATTGAGTAAAATATGGGAGTAGAAGGAGATAAATGAGTTTCTCTCAACACCTACACTCACTACAACAAGGTATCACCTCCCCTAACACCTGTGACGTGTCAGAAATCAAAATGTCATTTTTTTTATGCTTTTAATTTAGTTGGGCTTTAGGCCCATGATACTTTAGATCTTTAAAAGACTCTCTTAGGAACCCATATTGGATAACGTTGGAGGCGCTGATAACAAGAAGGGACAAAAGTATCGCTTAGGATGTTTGTTTGAGGGACTATTTTTTTAAGGTTTGAAAGTGGGAAATACAAATCTTTTATCTTTGCCATATCATTTAATGGTATCATCTAATTTAAATTTTAAATATATAGAAAAAACAGTAGCGTAATTTTTTTTTTACATCCTAAATTATTTTTGAAAATCAAACGCGTACACAAGGGGTTAATTAATTTTTTTTTGCTATACATCACATTTCTTTGCGGTTGTTCCTTGAGGCCTAGGGCCTCCTTTTTTAAAAAAAAAAAAAAAAAAACATATTTCTTTTACGGGAAAACATCGTTATTACATATTCAATATTCAAATTTGAGATTTATAATTAAACAAAAATATTTGTGTGGTCATAGTATATGGCACACATTTTGCGGAATACATTCGTGAATCCAAATCCTATAGCATAGATTTGTTTATTAATCTAATGATTTTTACCACTACTCAAAGCACTCCACGTCCACATATTGCGCCCTGAAATATCCACGATCCCCTTTATGTGCATTTTGAGAGCTGGACAAAAAGAAATTGAAAAGACAGAACAGAATGATAGTTTTTTTTTTTTTTTTCTTTCCCAACATAAAAATGCCAATGATATTTCACGGTCTCTCTCTCTCTCTTTTTTGTATTTTGCTTTTTCTTCTTTTCCATACAGTCTCTTCAAAAATCATAATGGATAAAGAAAGTGGTGTATATATGTTTGCTATCTTTAGATGTTATTTAAAAAGAAGTATAGTATTAGTATTAGTATCAGTATATCAGATAGATCAAGTTGCATGCAGTGGGGCAAGGAATCATGAGATGTCCTAGATTCTTTTCTCACTTTTTCGTTAACTTTGAAGTTTGTTGGACTTTAATTTATTCCATACCCATATTCATGCAATGTCGACCTTTCGTTAATTAATCATTCAGGAGTTACCGCGCCTTCTCCTTCCTTGAACCTGCAACAATTTTACAAAAAGAAGACACAAAGAAAAAAGACGAAAACAAAAGCGTTACCTACATATATATAACACCATCTACCCACAACTCATTAGACTCAGTCTATGACTCTATGTTACATGCACTATCTCGAGCCAATAAAATTAGGTAATTGCTTTGCTTTGCATAAGGTTATGAATTATTGTTATTTTAAAATGTTGAAACTACGTACATAAGACTTTGTTGAAATGCTGGTTTATGGTTTGTGCAGGTCATTCCGCGGTTAGCAATTGAAATGCTGAAATTACATCGAAGATTCTTTTTGCAGCTTTGATTTCCGGAGCTAGCTCCTTCCATATTTAAGAATATTCTTTTTGTTAATTACTAATTTGTTTACACTACTCTTGATTGTCATGAAGTCACAAATGCCGAGGGAGTATTGGAATCTCTACAAATAGTAAACTGATATGCTAATTAGTACTATATATATTACTTTCCGTGGGAGACAAAAGTTCGGTGCTTCTGTTAAAGCATTGAATTCTATAAATCATCAAGTATCAGACTATTGGTTTGCTGAAATAGCGTGCGTACGTGGTATATAAATCATCTATAAACAATTCAACACACTTCACTGTTTTCTTTTTCTTTCTTATATATAGGGTGTCCAATGTCAAAAATGAGGATACTGGGATATGTCAGATATATAAAGCTATTCAAGACCCTCCACTTAATAATCTGATGCTTTCTTATGCAACTAGCTAGAAACTTTTCACACAATATAAATCATGTTCATGTGGGAGGAATGACTGGCAAATTATTTATGACCAGTTGACTGTGATGAATTTCAATTGCTGACTATAAGAAATTATTTATGTCCATAAGGCCGTATTAATTGTTCTGCTACAGCACACTACCCAAGAAAAAGTACTTTTAATAATAGTGTCATCAAGAATGATTATCGAGGACGCATTTGAAAGTTCTCATACCCGAGTTCATCATATTGTTAAGAATTAAGATACAAGCGCAATGAATGAATCAAGCAATTAAGTACTTCAAACGTCAATTCCAATCCTGAATAATCACACCACACGACATATAGTTTACCAATTGGGGAGGAGTATAAAAAACACAACTCCTCAACAATCATATAACATAATTAGATTCAAGTATTCAACATCATGCTATAATCCCTAATGGCCTAATCACTTTAATTCTCCCTAATTGACTATATACATGCGCAAATTTTTTTTGGTCAGCAACGAGCTATGTCATAGTCTAACACTGACTGAGGAGTGCCCTCAAGCAAGCAAGAAACCGGTGGAATGGTGAGTGTCTCCAAATCTCCATAAGCATTCCAACAGAAAGGGTCATGCACAATATCTCCTTGAGAAGGAAGAAGCTCGATATCTGAGAGTGTTAAGTTTGTGCATGGGACAGAATCACTGCAGGCAAAACGCATAGGGGGACTCCTTATATCATAAGTCCCCTTTATGTTTGTGTAAATAATATCTGATACAGATACTGCAGAAGTCTTGTTGGTGCACTCCTTAGTGAGGCAGTAGAACTGGTCTATTATGATGGGATTTCTTACACTAACCATGTGGATATTGCTGAACGTTACTCCGGATACTGATCCTGATCCACCTTGCCAAGTCTTTATCCTAACCCCATTATCTGTTGCTTTTATGATTGAGTCTCTCACCACAATGTTTGAAACACAAGCTCTAGAGTTGTGATTTCCTAGACTACCAATGCTGCATAAGTTAACCCAGATAACAGTTAGATATGTCATAAAAGTTTAAAGAAAAATGCATTTTGATGTATTAGATGAGGATATCAAAGCCTTTTTTGAAAGCAAATAAGAATAGGTTACCTAATTCCATGACCAGGTCCACATGTAATGTTCTTAATATCGACATCATTGCAGCCGGATCCAATGGAAACGCAGTCATCACCTATAAAAGATAACAATTCATCAAACAAACATTAATATTGCCTTTTGATGCCAATAGGTGTGGAGAATTAGAAGAGTTTTTAGCGTCTAACCATTAGAAATAACAGAATTGTATATTTTCACGTCATTGGTATTTTCTATGTGAATTCCATCAGTGTTGGGGCTTAGCTTTGGAGCTGTTATGTAGATTGATTCTATATGGACGTTTTTGCAGCCATCAAATCTGAAATGGAACTGAGGGCTGTTCTTTATCCTAAGTCCTTGCACAGTCAAGTTGGAACTCGTAAAAAACCTTATGGCCTGCATCAAGTAGAATTATGCTCTCAATCACAATGCAATTATACAAATTAAAGATGTAAATAGAAGAAGGGCTTTGAAACCTCACAATTGGGCTATCACAAGGTCCTGGGAGTGTTATCCCATGAGGTCCCTGAGGCATATATTGTAGGGAACTTGGTGTCAGTGGCTGTTTGAAGCACCTAAATTGTTAAAAGAAAAATGGATAAAATGTGTTTTAAGTCTCATTTTCCGGTTGTTTTATTTCCTATACTTTATAAACAATAATTCTGGTCCATGAGAGATGATATCCACCAATTATAAAAGAAGAGGGAACAAAACAAGCTCACCAATTATAAAAAATACAAAAACCAAAATCATCGTTTTTAAAGTATCGAAATTAAGATTAATATTAACCTAAATCTGAAGGACCTAAACACATTTTACCCTTAGAAGAATGTTACAATTGAATTTCATGAGTACCTTGTGAGGCTTACAGGGAAGGTCCCACCATTTTTCTCCTCTCCCATCTATTAAACCACTTCCTTCCAGTGACATTCCATTTATTCTGTAAAAGACCAGCCATTGGTGCCTACTGTTGTTCTTTGGCCAAGAATCAGGTCCATCAGGTGGCATAAGAATTCCATCAACCTTATATTTGAGCCAGAAAAGGTGCACTAGTAAAATTTACCCTTGGAAGAAGTAACAAGTTAATTAAGAACCAAAAAAGATGTAAAATGTGTATACATTGATTACCTTAAACACCAAGACACCTTGACAAGGACCAGTGAAGATAGTGGACTGAATGAGGAAGTAGAAACCTTGTGGTGCAAGGATAACATTAACTTCTGTTTCACTTTGGCTACAGGCACTGTCCCATGCCTTCTTGAATGACTCTGTATCATCAGTTTCTCCATCTCCTATTGCTCCAAATGTTCGTACATCAAAAATGCTTGAGCTATTGTTATAGTTCTCATTGTGAGGAGGCTTTGAAGGTTGAGAAGATTTATGAGGATGTGAGTGCTTATGTTTTGTATGACCAGAATGATGATGTCTAGCTTGGACGAGAATAACTAAAGTAAGAAAAAATATACAGAATGCTAGTGGTAAAATCTGAGAATGCTTCATGCTAAAAAAATTAGTTGAAGCAAAAGAAACCAAGAAAGAGAAGAAATCTAGTCTCTAAGGCTTAGAAAACTTGAGTGAAACCAATTTGGCTTAGTAACTGCCAACAGTTATAGAAGAATATAACAAGTAATTTCTCATTGTTCACTAGTTAGACCTGAGTTTTTGGAAGTAGAAAGAAAAGAATACTCTTTTAGTAATACAAGTGAGAGCACTATGAGTTTCTCATTGTTCACTAGTTAGACCTGAGTTTTGGGAAGTAGAAAGAAAAGAATACTCTTTTAGTAATACAAGTGAGAGCACTATGAGCACCAGCTAGAACACAAGTTGCAATAAGTTTAAGTGAGTTTGGCCTTTGGAGTGCATGCAGAATGGAAAAGCTTAAGTTACTATATATAATAACAAATCATAGTGGAAGGTCTGCTAAAGTTTCATATTCACGTTACCATTTTTTAAAAGGCTTTAGGAGTGGTAAACGACAAATAACTCATAGCATTGGCCTTCCTTTGAGAATGTGGAGTCTGCATATGACTGTTCTGAAAAGAACCGAAACGGAATAACGAGAAATCAGATTAGTGGGTAGTCGACACGACAAGCCTCCCAGTTCTTCCCATAACTGCCATTTTCTTTTGGCCCCAGATTTTGTTAATTATTCTAACAAATTATAATTTTATACATACATACACGTATGCTAAAGTTAGATCAACAAATTTAATGTTAAACCCCTGCTTCTCATATTTGAAGAATACATATTTGTGTGTGTAGTGTCCAGTGGACAGACAAATCATTTGTACCTGGCTTGCCATGATGATGAAAAAAATTAAAATAAAATAAAATTAGTTTATAGCTAAGAAAAAATATAGATATATCTATACCAATAATCTCTTGTAACCACCAAGCACATAGATGGTTGTTCTAGTGTAACAAGTGTCTCAAATTCGAGTTCTTGAGACTTGTTATCCATCCTTGTTTTATTACTAAACATTCATAAATGATTGCACATGTATCTAGTAATCTATGCAAAATATGGTTTAGATGTTCAAGTGACCAACCCAACAAGTTAGTTAGTAACATTAATGAACGAACTAATTTCATTTGGTTTCAATCTCAAAAATGAATTATGCCAAAGGATGCTAAATATACTGATAGCTATACTCTATGTAAGATGCTAATTGCTAAATTAGAAAAAAACAAATGAAGACTCAATTATAATCTCAACGTTAATATAATGGCAAAGAAGACAAGAAGCATGGGGCCGCCTGAATTTTGTCTCTCAAAAGTCTTAAAAATTCGTGAATGCAGTTCTGAAAGTAGTAATTACTAATTACTAATTAGTTAAACTTTGTCTACATATTAATTAAAATATGAATCCTGTTAAAGTGTATCTAAGAATACTAGTAGTTAAAGAATAAACAATAACTAGAATTCATTAAAAAAATACAATGACATGCATTAGTTTTTTTCAGAGGCACGTATACATTACTACATTAGAAATTCACAATGTGAATATACAATATCTTATATCTGTAACCGCCCATCACTCTGAAGTTGAAAATTCATAATTTTTTCTGCTTTCCTTCCACTGATCAGAGCTAGACTAATGCCTATAACTTTGTTCGGCAGCCCAAATGGTGGCACTAATTCGGATCAGGTCAGGGTTTCTCAATTCCTTGTGCTACTGATAGCCAATGATGGCAGTTTGGTATTTTTGTCAGTAACGGTCTCAAATGTCTTGCACTCTTGCCCAAGCCTTTCTGCCCGTGGTTGTTTATGTAACAAAGATGTTGTAGCAGCAATTATTTTTTTATTTTTTTTTTCACATTTCGGCTACGGAATCGCCCCTTTTCTTCCATTGTCCTATGAGATACCACATTCAATGGATCGAAATTCCAAAGCACCAATGATAATATGGGTTCCATATTACAAGTGTCTTTCAACTCATTTGATATTGATGTAAGAAAATTTTATACTTAAAAATTAAACATAAATTTTTTGAAAATAGATCATTCGTGAATACAACTTAATGTATGTTTGTATGTTTGGTTTATGTTTCAAATCAGTGAATTTGAGTTTGAAATTAGTCAAACTTAATTAACTTAATTCTAACATTGAACATTATGTTTCTCAATTATTTCTCAACATAATTTAAAAGTTAAACTTAAATTTGAGTTGACACTGTTAAAAGTAATTTTTGCGTTAGATTCAAAATTTTATACTGAATTTTACTCTAAACTATTTTACATTACAAACATACAAACATAAATCATATCACTACAAAATCAATTTCATTTCAAATTAATTTTGTAACTTTAAACCAAACACATATTAACTTTATAGTATTATAGTATTGCATTAGCCCTTTAGTTTTAAGCACCAATGATAATCTATCAACTGCGTTTAGCATGCAAAAAAGTTAGTGGCTAAACCCAATCCATTTGTTCAATACTTTTTTTACCTTAAAAGCCGAAAGATAAAAGTTGATGCTCAAGTGGCTATTTGTGTTGCACTAAACTAATCTGAATTTTCTTAATCCCAATATAATTGCAAAGATCAACAACATGATATTTTCTCTATTATTAATTCTTGTAACTTTTAATAATTTTTTTATTAATACTATAGTATGCATTAAAAAGAGAGTATTGCTTTAGCATGAATAACATGCTTTCCTTAAAGCATCTATGGAATAATTATATTTTGTTGCTTTCAATGGGATCAACTCGTACACATCATATAATTTGACTATTTTCAATATAAACACTCTAAAATACTAAATCTCTACATTGGTGGAGCAACCTATTATGATTGTTTCTAATGGATTCTAGCAAAAAAAAAATAAATTATTATACTTTATTAATAATTTATTTATTATTTCATAAATATCTTATTTATAAAGTAATTCAAGTTTAAAATTAAGATTTTTTAGACTAATATTATGTAAAATATTTTTTAGGCAATAAAAATAAATTATATAATCAAAATAATAATATTTTTTTTTACTATTATTGTATAAAAATATTATAAAATATCCGTGTCTCAAGTTGTTGATTGAAAAAAAATCAATAAAAAAATTTTAAATTTGTGTAGAATGAAAATGAAAAAAATATATAAAAAATTGTAATTGTATAAAAAAATTGAACTACCCTTAATTTAAAAAAAAAACTGTTAAAAAAAGTTATAAAAAATAACACTCATTTATTTATTTTATTTTATTATTAAAATGTTAATTAAATTTTATTTATATTTATTTGACTTAATTGTAATTTTCATCTCCTAATTTTTTGAAATGACGATTTTCATCTCCTTATTTTTTAATTGTAATTTTTGAATTAACAATAATGATCCATGCTTTTTTAATTAATAATAATGGTCAAAGACTTTTCTCCTCCTCAACCTTTTTCCTCACTATTCTGAAGACTTGCCTCCCCTTTTCCTTTGAAATGCACGACCCTGTCTCCCTTCTCCTCTCCCACCTAGATGTGCGACCTTACCCCCTTCTTGTTGAACCATATTGACTCAGCGACCTCATCTCCCTTCTCTTCCAGATACACGTTCGACGTGCGACCTTTGCAACACCTTCTCCCTCAACTTTAATGACTCACGCAACGAACAACAAGAATAACGATTAGGTAAAGTTAACATTAAAACACTAACGGTCAACCCTTTTAAATATATAGAGGGATCAAATTTATGCGTTTTTAAAATCATGAGACTCAATTATTTAATTAAAAAACAAGAGATAAAAATCGCAATTTCAAAAAATTAAAGAATAAAAATTACAATTAAACCTAATTATTTTTAAGTTTCCTAAAGAAAAAATATCCTATATTGGCTGCATTGGTAATTTTGGGGAAGTAGAATGTTTACTAGGGAAACAACTTTCAAGTTGCACGTTAAAGATGATCTCAGTACTCTCTCAATTATTATTATTTTTTTATTAAAAAAATGTTGAATCACAAGTTATATGTTCATTAAAATTATCACTTTATTAAAATAAGAAATGAGACTTAATTATTTTTTTTATAATTATCAATAAATTTTAACTCATAATCTAAACGTGTTTGAAAGAGTATGTAAAACTTTTTACATAAAATTTACTAAAAAGTATATTACTAATAGATCCCGTTAATGTGAAACAAAAGGTATTCTAAAGTGTATTAACTTAATATATATATATATATATATATATATATATATATTCATTCGAATAGACATAAATACAATTGTCATATTATATTTTCTATCAATTTATTATTAATTTATTTAAGAGTTATGGGTGAAGCTGGCATACCTTGAAAATCGGTACTCTCGAAAAATTTGCAGCCACAAGACATTCAGATTTTCCGTAATCAATTTGTTGACGTTCAGACGTCCGCCTGGCCCAGCCCAAATGGTCTAAGTTTAAATGTGTTTTTTTAAGGACGGCCATGAATCCAACAACCATTAATACGAAATAAATATTTTTCAAATTGAAAATACACATGAATTCAAATTGATAATGGAAAAATAAATATTTATTTTATGAAAATTACGTTAAATACGAAAAGAATAAATAATAAAAAAAGAAGAAGACGAATTCAAATTAAATTCTCATATTATTTATATTATAAGTAGTGATATTTTACACTCAATTTTTTCTTACACTTTATTAATACCTTTTTTTTTATTTAAAAATTTCTTTATTCTTTTTTTTTATTTATTATTATTACCTGTACGTAACACGTGTTTCTTGATATTTTAGGGAAACTCTTCATTAGTAAAGTTGCATATCCAAAAAACAAAGAAAAAAACATTCCCACTTAAGTGTTAAGGTAGATACACATCAAGCAGAGAAGGAGAATGTCCAAACAAAGGTATGAATGGATTTCAGTGTACTATTCCTTATATATGTATAGTGCTGTGATCTGCTAATTATATAGTTTTGTACGTAATTGGTTAGGTTGCAGGGTAAGGTGGCTATTGTGACCGGTGGAGTCACCGGAATAGGCGCAGAAGCGGTGAGGATATTCGTGGAAAACGGAGCATCCGTAGTCATAGCTGACATCAAAGACGATTTGGGTCCCAACTTCGCATCTTCATTTGGCTTAGAGAAAGTGAGTTATCACCACTGCGATGTGAGAGACAAGAAACAAGTTCTGGAAACGGTTTCTTTCGCCGTAGAAAAATATGGCAGCTTAGATATTCTGTTCAGCAATGCTGGCATCGCGGGATCTTTCACTAGCATACTAGATTTGGATCTGGACGAATTTGACAACACCGTGGCTATTAATGTTCGTGGTGCCGCCGCAGCAATCAAGCACGCGGCACGTGTCATGGTGGCTAGGAAGACACGTGGCTCCATAATTTGCACGGCCAGCGTGGCCGGTTCCTGCGCTGGATCCGCGGGGCATAATTACACAGCATCCAAACACGGCCTTGTTGGGCTTGTGCGCTCGGCGTGCAGCGAGCTTGGAGCTTATGGGATAAGAGTGAATTCGATTTCGCCGTTTGCGATTGCGACGCCTCTTGCTTGTGTTGCACTCGATATGGAGCCTGGTGAAGTTGAAGCTGTTGCACATGCTTCTGCGAATTTGGAGGGAATCACGTTGAAACCTTCTCATATTGCGGAAGCTGCTCTGTTTCTTGCATCTGATGAATCGGCTTATATGAGTGGACACAACTTGGTGGTGGATGGAGGCTTCTCCGTCGTGAATCGGTGGCTTCCTAGGATTCAAAAATAAATTATCCCATCTAGTATACATACAATTATATCTAAACTCTCATGTATGGTGGTGTGTTTGTACTTTGTTGAGTGTTAGTTGTCAATCATTTTCTTTCTTTTTACTATTATTATTTTTTGTTGATGGCTTTCTTTCCCAATCATAATGATAATGATGTTCATTAAAAAAAAAGTCTAGGCTATTAAAACTAGAAAAGTTATCAGTGTATATTCACCACATTTTGAAGTGGATTTTGGTGAGAAAAGGAGAAGAATAAAATAAAAAGTTGTGAAAAAAATAATGAATATAATAAATAATGCAATAAAAAATGAAGAGTGAAATAACAAAATAAGATAAAATTAGAATGAAATTCAGAAATATTATGTGTGTATAATAATAGCCTCTAAAACTTGTATAAACGTACTCTCTAAAAGAGATAAATAAGAATGGAAAGAGCTAAAAAAAAAAATAGAGAGAGAAAAATAATAAATATAAAATGTGATATAAGAAAAATTAAAATAAAAATACAATAGAAATAAGATGAAAGAAAAATAATTATATTTACAATTTAGGTAAATGGTCTCTTTCAGCTCTAAAAGTGCAATTCAGTGAAAATTTTGTATATGAAAAAGTATTTTTTTAATGTATTCATTAAATATTTAAAAAGTGTAACAATTATACTTTATCGTCTATCTTAATATCAAAATTGATCCTAAATTTTATAGTTTAATATTAAATCGATTTTTAAACATTATAACTTGTTTCATAAAAACATAAGTTTAGGACATATGTCAAACTGCACGACCCTCCAGTAATATCACGAGTAAAAACGTGTTTTAATTTGTTTTCCTTTTTTATCCGGTACGTAGCACGTGTTTCTTAATTGATGTTATTGATATATCTCTTGAAAATTGCCATGATGCTGACATGGCTCGTTAAACGAGATGGCGCAATTTGATTGGAGGGATAGATTACGATCAGAATAAAGGGATAGATTACGATCAGAATAAAGGGATAGAGGATTTTCATGATTTCATCCCTCTTGGATATTATAAATACGGGGAAATTCTACGCTAATGTGTCCAAGCTAGACATCACAAGTTCACAAGCAAAGGAGAAGCCATATTATCAATGTCCAAACAAAGGTATATATGGCTCTCAAATTTATTTAGTGGGGAAAAGTAGTATAGTATTTTTATTGAAATAAAATATTATATTACAGATTATATATGATAAAAATAAATAAACTATTTCAGTTTTCACAAATTATAATTATATCCGTATGTGTTTATGTCTTGGACTTACAAGGTTTTTTTTTTTTAATAAGTTGGACAAAAACCTCCAAACCAATAAATGGATTATATAGAATTTAATATAATATTACATGAATACTTTTTTCTGTCACAATATTAACAAAAAAGAAATGAATAATTAAAAAAACATACCATTTAAATTTAAAGAAAAATTATACTTTACAAATTTATCTATTAAATAATTATCATTTTAGTCAATATAATTATAGTTGTAGCTTATGAAATTTTCTTTCAATCTTTCATGGCTCAGCTTTAAGCACGCTATAGAATACTAACTTTCAAGAAGTTTTGTCTCACCTCTGACGATAACAACACTATAATTTATTTTTTTTTGTATCGGAGAAAAACATGTGTTTTTATCAAATAGGCCTAATACTTATTTTAGTAAGTTATAATTAATCTTGGTTTTCTAATTTTAATTTTTTATTTGATCTCTAAATTATTTAAAATTTATTATTTATTTATTTGAGATTTTATTATTTATATTATTTTTATTAAATATATTTTCTTAAAAATATATATAAAAAAATACAGGTGTACTTAAAAAAAGAAAACTTAAAATTAAATCTAAAATGAGTATTAAACAGGTAAAATATATATATATATATATATAAGTAAAGAAATTAATTATTTTTGGGATGCAATTGGTCTCAATACTGTTTGCTTAATATGTTAGTGTGATCGATGTTTAGGTTGCAGTTGCAGGGTAAGGTGGCTATTGTGAGTGGTGGAGCCACCGGAATAGGCGCAGAAGCAGTGAGGATATTCGTGGAAAACGGAGCATCCGTAGTCATAGCTGACATCAAGGACGAATTAGGTGACAAGTTGGCAACTTCATTTGGCTTAGAGAAAGTGAGTTACCGTCACTGCGATGTGAGAGACGAGAAACAAGTTGAGGAAACAGTTTCTTTCACTGTTGAGAAACACGGAAGCCTCGACATCTTGTTCAGCAATGCTGGCGTCGCAGGCCGTTTATCAACCATACTGGATTTCGATCTCAACGAATTTGACAACACCATGGCCGTGAATCTCCGCGGTGCAATGACAACCATCAAGCACGCGGCACGTGTCATGGTGGCCAGAGAGACACGTGGATCCATAATCTGCACTGCCAGCGTGGCTGGCTCCTTCGCTGGGTGCGCGGGGCATGATTACACCGCATCCAAACACGGCCTTATTGGGCTTGTTCGCTCGATTTGTGGCGAGCTTGGAGGTTATGGGATAAGAGTGAATTCAATATCGCCGTTTGCGGTTGCGACGCCTCTTACTTGTGGGACATTCGATATGGAGCCTGCTGAAGTTGAAGCTGCAGGAAATGCTTTGGCGAACTTGCATGGAATCACGTTGAAGGCTACTCATATTGCTCAAACTGCACTGTTTCTTGCATCTGATGATTCCGCTTATGTAAGTGGACACAACTTGGTGGTCGATGGAGGCTTCTCCGTCGTTAATCGCGGTTTTCCTAGTATTATTAAAAATTAAATAAATGTTAAGAACACATTATAAAATAATGTATGGTTATGTTCACCTCAATTATTGTGTGGTCCGTTTTGGGAGTTAGTTTTCCCTTTTTTTCATAAAATAAATTTGAGTTTGATATATTTTTGTGTGCCTGTAAATTATAAATCAGACCATCTCCGATACTAAATTTTAAAGCAATTAAATTTTTATTATTCAAGTAATTTAGATAATTTTTTTCTAATTTTTTTTATTAACAAATTGTTTAACATTTATGCTTAACATATATGTGAAATTACTTATCTTAGTGTGAAACTAAAGATTTTTGAATTGTTTAAATTAGAAGAAATTTGATTATATAAGAAAATTTTATTCATGAGTTATTTAAATTTACATTAAGTAATTTATTAATAAAAAATTTCATTAAATTTTTTTTTTGAGTTAGTTAAAATTGAATAAAAATAATTAATTATCTTAAAAATTTATCTTTAGAGAAATTTTAAGCAAGTCACTTTAATTTTAAATAACTTGAAATTATAGTAAACTAAAATAAATAACTCACACACTTTCATTCTCGTTTATGTTTGTTTAATTTTATTTGATGAAATAATAATTTATTTTAATAAAATAAATAATTATCTATGTTTTTAGTATGTTTGTTTGAACTATTTTTTCTTAAAATAAGTTATTTTTTATTTATTAAAAGAAATAAATTTTATCAACTTATAAAATAATTAATTATCTAATAATTATTTATTTTATAAATACTTATTATAATTTTAAAGAAATGGTCCCTTAACCCTTAAAGTGATACAATTTATTGTCATACTAGTTAATGTCATTTTCCTTATTAATATTTGTAACTTCTAAGCAAAATAAAAAAAGAAAAAAAATGATTATCCGACATTCCTTTTCCTTAATGTATACATCTTGAATGAAAGAGACATGAGAGATAAATAATTGATTTTGAAAGATTCCCACGAAAAGAAAAAAAAATTAATTTTGAAAGATAGAAATAAATAAGAAATATTAGTGGAGTGTTTGTAATTTAAGAATTAAAAAAAATGTTGTTGTAAGTTATAACTTTTAGAGTTCTTGCTTTAGGTGTTGTAAATTGTAATTGCCTGAGAGTGACCCCCACTCCACTAAATAAAATAGAAGCTTTATTTTCAATATTATCCTTATAATAATTTTTAAAACTAAAAAAAAAAAAAGGTAAAACATAAAAACTGTTTGAATCACTTTTCTATTTTTTATTTTTAAAAACTGTTTTTAAAGTCAATTTTATACTATGACAAGATAGAATCATAAAAAAAAAAAAAAAAAAACGATGAAAAGATAATTTCCCATCCAAAATCTTCCATATGTTAAAAACGTACTGTTTTCAAAAAAACTTGTTTTAAAAAGTAAAAAACAAAAACAGTTTAAAGATGTTTTCAGATTTTAGTTTTATTTTTGGCTTTCCATACTCAGCAAAGGCAGTGGACGGTCATGTTTATGCTGCATTAAAGTAATAGGAGCTAGCTGCATATACAATCTCACCTCACATGCAGCAGAGACAATGGGTGATGATGAGCTATATAAATGAGGGAAATTGTGTAAAATAAAAACTCTTTTGAAAAGAGAAATCAAACATGCCAGAATTTGGATACAAACATCAATTAGTTGTGTATTAGCAGACGATATATACATAGATTCACGATGCATACCGTTACAAATCAGGATATTGGAATTGGATATATACTCTGAAAATCGTTGTTCTTGAGAAAATTGCAGCCACAAGATAAGAATTTGTTGACGTGCAAACGCCTGCCCCGGTCTAAATGGTCAGCATATGGATATGAATATATTAAATATCATTTTCTTTTTCTTTCTATCCAAGATAATTATATAAATTATGATTAATTTCTATCCGAAAATCTAATCACTTTCGTTAGATTTTTTTTTTTAACAATTTTTTATATAAAAAACTTAAATTCGAGATATTATTTAAAAGATCGATAAATCATTCAGATTAATAATTTATTGGTGTTAAATATAATTATTTAAGAAAATATGTTAAAATATTTGGTTTTTGAGGATTATCGTCATAATAGAAAATAAGAAAAAAAAAAGAATAATAAGAGGACAATTTAAATTGACTAAAGTAGAATTTAAAAAGATTTATAAGGTTTGCATTGCCGAAAATGTCTTGTTAATACAATATTTGGATAAGGAAAAGTTGTTTATTAATTTTGGAATGCATTTTTGAAACATCTGAATGACGGTAGTTAAAAAAAAAAAATTAAAATAAACAAGAATGAAGAAAATGAATGCAAAAGAAAAAGTAAAAATCTTTTTACAAAATTACTTTTGTTTAAGAAGTCATTTTTTGATCTGCTGCCTAAAAATCAAACATCCTGTTAATGAGCCCAAAATCACTTGCCTAACATGCATAGGCCCAAGTTACTTATAAAAAGCCACCCATATCTTTAAAACTAGCTTCGACCCTATCCAGCCAACAGGGTAAACAAGAATCAGGAAATTACTTAACACACCCAAGTTTTTGCTGAAACTAACCCCAAGTAACAACAGGAATCTTTTGGAATTATATTACGTTTTTCAAATATTGGAATCGGATACTTGGTCAACGGACAGACCTCCGTGATAGTATTCTACATTTTAAAAGCATGTTTTTTTTTTCTTCTGTACAAACTATAATTCGAATTCAGTTTTTTTTTGCCTTTTTTTTTAAATATTTTTCTTTAGCCTTTAATATATTTGTCGTTGAGTTTCTGCAAGTAAATGTCACATATCTTATATCTTATTAATTAATTGATATGTAATATTATTTTTATTTATTTTTAAATATTTTTTTATTATTATGTATCACTTTATTATTCAGACACATAATATTTATCAACAAATTTAACTAAAAAAAAATCAAAAACAAAATAAAAAAATACTGTAAAACAAGAACTATTAAATAAAAACATTAAAAATTAGACAAAAAATGCTCACTAATTTGGTAAAGTAAAAACTTGTCCTTGATTAAAACTTTTTGCCTTTTACATCACGTCAGAACTTTGTCTCATCCAAATTCGAAACCCACAATTGAAACACCTAGACCAGATGTGTCTGAATCCTTGTAACCTTTTGTCACAGTTCAGCCCCAAATTAATATCCCAAACCTAGATGATAGCCAAACTTGTCCCCTACTATGAAAATAACCCAAGAGATGAGTGGTGTGTCTTACACATAAAGTCATTCCTAATATATATGATGTTCTTCATTGGCCCGTCCACATTCATTAACATAATTAATGTTGTTAAACAAAAATAAGCTTATAATTTGTGACAACTACATGTGTGTGTGTATCTTAGTTTCAAGCTTTAATAATACTTTTTTTTTATATATAAGGAATCAATTATAAAAAAAGTTGTGACCAATTATAGGACCTTCAAGTTTAGTCAAGTAGTACTAATGCGTTTGTATTTTATACACACATGCATGTTTCACACAAAAGTGAAATTAGAGTTATATTATGTACAGTTTTTTTTTAGTATTTGTATTATATTAGATTTAAAAATCTCTTTATATTACATCAACTATATATATATATATATATATATCACGTTACATATTTGTTTCTTTTCTTTTTCTATCTCTCTCTTTGTGTATTTTGTTATATAAAAAATTGTATAGATACAACTCTTATAAAATTATCTGTTCCTCGTAGTTCATAATATTTTTAAAATAATGAATAATTGACATTTGATAATTGATTATATGATTGATATTTCGTGCATATATATAACGGCTCTACATTCATTTATTTGAAAAAGGGGCATTAATATCTTCAATCGGCATGGAATTATATAATAAAGTATTAAACATCTGGAAAACAATTAAATTTTAAATTTGTATGATTGCATAAAAAAAAGTAAATATATAATTAATAGTGTGGCTTGTACGAGTTGGAATGCTTGACCTTTCAATTGTACATTAAAAGCATGATGAAGGCCATGTGATTCGAAACAGAGTGTAATGAATTTTATATATGATATGCACTTAGTTGGAAGCGTGGAATTAATGAATGCATAATCAAATTTCTTCAGCCACAGTTAATGTACATATATATTTTTATTTGATTACGTATCCTTAAGAAAATGCATTACGCCAAAGAAGATCGAAGAAGAAAGCAAAGAAAGAGGATAATTAGTCTCAATTAGTTTGAACTTTGAACAGCCACCACAAGACATATCTGATTAACGATATTTTTCAATTTTCAAATATAAGATATCACTAAGACTATAGTTGTTAATACTTAATCACGATTATAATGAACATTGCTACAGTTAGTTGGCGTCGTATATCTCCGGAGCTTTGCACTCTACAAACCTTATAAATATAGGTTATTTATTATTAGAGGTTACTCCAAAGAGCTTTATTTTGCAGGTTTTAGGGAGCCTCTCATTCACTCACTGCAATGACAAAACAAAGGTGCAAGCCCTTGGTTATTAGATCTATCTTTAATTTGCACCTTCTTTTATAATTTTTGTTTTTTATTGAATATGAGTGTAACATGATAGTTTTGTTCATTCAGTTTTTGATTATATGATTAATATATATGATGTTTTTATAATTAATAGGTTGGAGGGTAAGGTGGCTCTGATAACTGGAGCAGCAAGTGGGATTGGTGAAGAGACAGTGAGATTGTTCGCTGAGCATGGAGCAGTTATTGTTGCAGCAGATATTCAAGATGAACAAGGTCGACAAGTTGCTGCTTCAATAGGGTCAGAGAGAGTGACCTACCACCATTGTGATGTGAGAGATGAAAACCAAGTTGAAGAAACAGTGAATTTCACTTTAGAAAAGCACGGTCGAATAGACATTTTGTTCAGCAACGCAGGCATAATAGGTTCCCTATCTGGGATCCTCGACCTTGATCTGAAAGAGTTTGACAACACAATGGCCACAAATGTTCGCGGTGTAGCCGCCACAATCAAGCACGCAGCACGTGCCATGGTTGGGAAAAGCACGCGTGGATCCATCATATGCACTACAAGTGTGGCTGCTACAATTGGTGGAACAGGTCCTCATGGTTACACAACATCAAAGCATGCTCTTGTGGGGTTGGTGAAATCAGCGTGTAGTGAACTTGGTGCTTTTGGAATAAGAGTTAATAGCATATCTCCTTTTGGAGTTGCAACACCTCTTGCATGCAGAGTCTTCAACTTTGAACCTGAGCAAGTTGAAGCTAATAGCTGCTCACAGGCAAATCTGAAAGGTGTTGTGTTGAAGGCTAGGCATATAGCTGAAGCTGCTTTGTTTCTTGCTTCTGATGAAGCTCTTTACGTCAGTGGTCACAACTTGGTCGTGGATGGTGGCTTCTCTGTGGTTAATCGTAGTTATTTTTCCACACCTGCTTAATTAATTACATGTAGCTAGAGCCAAAAAATTAAAATACTAGTTTTGCGGCTGATTTTCATTAATTAATTGCTTCCCTTATCCTTTAAGTTGAGAACATGATGTCATGCAGTGCGTCAAATTACCCTTGTTACTGGGACTTAATTCTCTACTAATAATTCTGCACTAGTGTCTCATCTTTGTTTGTATTTTCAAAGCATAAATTCATCAACGTTGCTTTCTATGTACTTTTCCTTATCTTGCGTTTAGGTTCTTAGCCTCAAGCCCTTTCCTCAACTGTACGTTAATTTCACTCCCTCTTTTTCGTTGTCCCCCCTCTTGTCTCCCATTTCTATTGTTTTTTAACGTTTTGTTTATATTTCTAATGTTTTATTTATACTGTATGCGTTGCACATGTATATTATATATATAAAGTCAAGAATAGTTAATTTGCTGACCTTTTTTCTGTAGTCTAAACTATAAAGAACTACAACCCTGAAACAAGAGACAGTAACACTTTCTCTTACTTTCTTTTAAACAAGACAAATGTTAATAGTGATTCTAGCTCATTTATTCTCATAGATAATGTCATTTGCGGCGAAATTGTCGGCCACTAATGTCATTTGCAGGTCCGATTCCAGCATCGATATTTACAATTTGAATGATTATTCGAATATTGAATATATGTAACTAGATTAAATACTGAAAAAGATAAGTCGCACATGAATCTAGTTTAAATATGAATATTTTTCATAAAAAAATACATAATGTGGCCCCGGGTATATTAACTAAAGTTGAAAAACCATTGGGAACTAAACTAACTACAGGAAATTAAGACAACAAATATGTTATTAGGTCTCTTTATCCCGTTTATTTAGGCTTTGCCATTTTAATTTTAGTTCTGTATGGGGTTTGATGCATAAGATTTTTTTCTCACGACCCATGAGAATATTAATCTCACTTGTATTAATATAGATAACAACTAGTTGAATTGCTGGAATATGGAGAAGAAAGAAAAAAAAAGAACAGATCGATTACGTGCTCGCGTCACATGCACATGATGAAAATTATATTATAGTATTATACCATTGATGCTGAGGGTGAGGGGAGAGACTTGTGTATAATGAATCTATTAATCAGTTTGTCGCATGTCAACCCCACAACCGCAGTAAGAAACACGTGAACTTCTAATAAATCATACATGTAATGTAAGCGTACAGATTTTTCTTCTTCTTTAGAACCAGTTGGAGTAACCCTAAAACTAAAAGTTCATCAGAATCTAATAATTAAAAATGCATCCAAATACACTGTTAGAAGAAAAAACAATAACACTCACATTGCGATTAGGTAGCTAGAAAGTAGACCCTCCTAAGTCCTATCTCAGTTTTTTTATGAAGAGAATAAAACAGCTAGCTAGCTGTGGAATATTATTGAAGTCAACCGATTGAAAACACACACACACACACAAAAAGGTACTAGAAGCCACCCAGAGATACGCGACTATTACAAAACCACGTAGTATTTCTTAGATTCACACATAACATATTGACCCCGTAGCAATCATATATTAATTAATATTACTATATATAAACACTTGCACATATATTATCTATATTTACATTTTTTTTATTATTATATAGTTTTTTTTTTTTAATATTGGACATTTATATTCGAATTTTATCACTCAAGTCAAGTATATGCCTCCCACACCAAATCTGCTAAAAGTTGAACAAGAACTACATTGCTTTGCGTGGAATCAGCACCTCAACCATTGCTGCACAGAATCCAAATACAGAACGGGCTTTTTGGTTTAGTAAATGCATAGCTAGAAGCCTAGAATTGCAAAAATAACTTAATGGGCCCAAAATCACTTGCCCAACATGCTTAAGCCCAAGTTGCTAATAAACTAGGAATTTTTGGAATTACATTTTTTAAAATATTGGGACCAGATTCTTAGTAACACAGATCATCAAACCGGTGATAGTGATCTACAATTTGTGAATTTCTAATTTCTTTAGTTTATGCTATACACCTTTCCCCTTATACATCCTCGTCCAAACTTTGTCTCATCCAAATTCCAATACCCACAATCGGAATTCAGCCCAAAAGATCCCAACCTGACACAGTCCCATGAAAATTAAGTGGCAAGTTCCAAAGCCTTTGTTCCTTAATTAACTAAGTGCAACAACAACAACATCAACAATGATCATGGCATTTGAGACAGCATGGTATGATCTAGCGTGTTATGGGATAGTTGGGATGGCCTTTGTAGCTGCCTTGTGGGTGCTGGAAATGAACGAAGGAGCTTCCCAAAGAGACTTTGAGACCAGCTTTGCGACCCTTTTGTTGTCTCGACCTGACGACGATGTGGTCGTGAGTGTGTTGCACAGAGGTCACGTGAGCACCCCACAGTTATGGACAAGTTGTTGGCGAGGACTTCACCCCTTTTTCCTTCTTCTCACCCGTTTATTTTCCTTTGTCATCATGCTCCTCTTCTTACTCTGGGATCTTCTCGAATATGATTCAAGCATCTTTGTTTACTACACCGAGTGAGTATGCATGCTCTTCTTCTCTTCCATTTTTTTACTATCTAAATCTTAATTCTATACATATTGCTCTCAAATTAAGAAATTAAGAAATGTCATGCCTAGGGTTGAACTTGTTGGAAGGAATTGAATAACATGCCAATTGTAGTGTTTATATATCAAGGATTGTTATACTGTGAAGAGTTGAAGACTGTTTAATTGTGTTGCATTTCTTTGCAGGTGGACTTTCATATTGGTTACCATATATTTTGCGGTATGTCTAAGATGGGCTGGGAGTGGGAATCACGTTCTCTAGGAAAGTAGGAGTTAGTAGAAGTCCTATAAAACAGTTGCTGTTTTTATTAGTTAAAACTAAACTTAGTTTCTTAGGTGCGTTTAGTGGTGTTCTTTGATCAAAATTGAAGTTTCACCTTGATGATTTGTATAATAAAGGATTGCAAAGGTTTATACTAAAGGTCAACATTAATTACCAAGATGAAACTCAATTTTTAATTGGAGAATAGCACCAAAAATACCTGAGAATGTGCATCTAAGTTTTGTTCTTTTTTATTATTAGCATCTAGTTTGCGTTTATTACTTCTTTGGAACTTTGGATGCAGTTGGGGACCATTGTATCTGCATATGGATGTTGGAGGTTTTTTAATAAACCTCTCATTAGAAATGGAGCAAAGGCTGAATTTCTGAGAAGGGATGTAGAAGAGACAATGTCTGCAAACTTAATTGCCTATCAAGAGAAAGAAGCCAAGGGTTCCAACAAGTTGGAAAACCGATATGTTGCAGAGGACTTTCAACAAAGAGCAGGGTTTTGGGGTTTCATCATGCAAACTATATATCAGGTTAGTCAAACACTTCAAATTCAATGTTTCCTCTGGAAAATTACAATGGAAATTGCTATATACTTGAATGATGGTTTAAGTATAGGTTAACTGATATGCTAGATGGTTAATGCACATGCCCTCGTTTATGCTTCCTTTTTGGCCTAAATGTGTTAGCAGCAGCTTTCAATTAGTTGATTTTATTTGTATTTATATCTTCTAATGATTGATATCAAGCTACATAGTTACATTCGAGGTATGCAGGATATTAAATAAATGTGTTTAATAGGATACTAGGAGGAGACTTGGAAAGATGGTAAAAAAAGCAGCAGTTGGTTGTCTGTATTTTGGAATTAGTTTAAAAGTAATACACTGACAATGTAAACTAGTATTACACCGTTAAGAAATCACAACCCTTCATCTTCATCTATGATAAGTTAGTTGACTTTTATAAAATTATTTTAAAAGTCATATAAATTGAGGATTGTGATTGCTTGATAGTGTAAAATTAGTTTACACATTCAGTGCACTACCTTTAAACTCTTTTGGAATTAATCAAGGTATGGTATAGGGTGGATTGAGAGGTTTGGTTGAGGTATTGTAATAATGGTAAGGAATTGTAGGATGTAGGAGTTTGAGAGTGTTCATATGTATTATCATGTAATCTTATTTTTGATATAGACTTTTCTCATTTGTAAATGTAAGGATTGTATATGATGTTTTCCCCAATTACTAGTATTTATCAAGCACATGTGGAAAAAGGATGGAATATTCCCAGTTGTGTATCTATTGATCGAAATCATTACACAGAAATAGTGACTATGATTAGGTTCAAGTGTGGAGTTCAAATGTAATAAAATAGCTTTAAGCCACAGGCAAGCATAACTCACTTGGGCTAGCTTTTGCAGATATATATAACCATTCACAGAACCTAGTCTGAAGAGTTGTTTATTTCCTTTTCTTATTCTTTTTTATTTATTTTCTAACCTGTCGACAATATTAAGATTGAATTGATTACTGCATTTAACAGACATGTGCAGGGGCTGTCATCCTAACAGACATTGTATTTTGGGTTTGCGGTGTTATAGTCCCAATGTTACAAATTTCTCACTTAAGGCTAAGCCCGGTGAGTATAACTGTAACCCTTCTGTAAATTAACTGTTCCTGTTCCTAGTGCATAGTTCTCCTTTCATTCACTGTGTTTCTGCATACAAGCGCTAGAATTACTTCCAACTAATGATTATTTACAAATTTGAATTCGTACTCTAGATTGATTGAATAAACAAGTCACATAATGATTTAACTAGTCTTGCTGATTTCACCCCCACAGCTTACATTATCCTCATCAAAAACCTTGATAATTCTGTCTATACTATTAATTATTAATAATTGGTCTGCACTTGACAGTTGACAGGTTGCATGCATGCATTGAATGCATTTTTCCTCCTTTTGGATACAGCTCTTAATAATCTGGTAAGTGTCATACACTAATATACACACATGAATAAGTAAGGACAAAACTCAAATACAAACATGCAAAAAAGTACTTTTTGATACTGTTTTTTCAATCAGAATTAGAGTTTTACCTCTCCGTAACTTGTGTTGTTTTTTAATGCAAACATTTACCGAAGTGAAACTTTGGAAAACAGTAACAAAAAGACTTTAAAGAAACTGCATTTAAGTTTTGTCCCAAAATTTGATTAACTTTACTGCATTCATTGGCAGCCATTTCCTTGGTTTAGAGTCTCCTATTTTGTTATCTGGAGCCTTGGTTACGTCATTTTCCAATGGGTGATCCACGCCTTTGGTTTTACATGGTACCATAACTAAAACATTTCCCTTCTTTCCATTATCAGCCACAAGCTTTACTTGTAAGCATATATATGTTGTTGTTCCCTAACATAACAGGTGGCCATATCCCTTTCTCGAGCTTAATAGTAACAAGTGGGCTCCTATATGGTGGGTGACACTGACACGCTATAAATTAAATTGCTCAAGTCTTGCCTTTTTCTAATTGCATAAAAATGGTTTCACTGAATAATCTACATGCAAATACAATGCAGGTATTTGTGCCTGGCGGTGATTCACGCCCCTTGCTATGGAGTGTATTTTCTGATAGTGCGAGCCAAATATTCGATTCTCCCCAGATTGTTCCCTCGAGCATTTTTGAGGCCATACTAGAAAGGACATGTTTGTTGTGGATATATATGGTCACACATCAAGATCAATGATCAGTTTTCTATTTATTTGCTCAAACTAGCTTATGAACTAATCAAAGGAGTTTCTGTATCTTAATTACTAAACACACACATCCATAATTCTTGTCAAGGAAGAAATCTTGTTAGTATTCGATAGATTCCACTTGGCAACCACCCCCATCGAGTAATATTAAATGTAACATCGATGCGGCCTTTTTTGGTACAGCGGTGCCTTCGGTGTGGGTTTCTGCATTCAGGATGATGGGGATAGTTTTGTCTTGGCAGCTTCTGCAAAATTTCACTTTCTGCCTATGGAAAATGAAGGAGAAGCTTTAGCTCTTAAGCTGCTATCCAGTAGCTTGGTGATCTGGGCATTGAAGATATCACAATTGAATCTGACTGTGAACAGGTTGTTAGTAATGTTAATAATGTCTTGTGTGTTGACAACTCGAAATTTGATATCATTTTTTATCAATGTCGTAGGTTAATTCATGAGTTACCAAATTTTAATGATTGTTATGTAAGGAAATAAGTGAATTTTGTTGTTTATAGTCTCGCTAACGAATTCTCATGATGGTCCCCGATTTTTTTAGCACTATTCCAACTTGTATTGCTGAACAAGTGTCATTGGAAATAATATGAGTATGTTCCTATAAAAAAAAAATATATATATTATTTTTTAGAGACATCCTATCATATTTAGTTAAATGTCTCATAAATATAAACAATACATTTGACCAACATGATATGTTAGAAAAATTGATAAGATAATCATATCATCATATTATATTAATGTAACAAACAATGAAACAACATATTAAACAACAGAAAATTGTCTAATGGATAAGAATCAAGCTCATGATGGATAATATGAATGTACCTCAATAAACAAATGCTTAATGAGTCTTAGCCTCTTAGGTTTATTTTAATCCTGATTTTAGTGAGTTCAGTTCGCCTAAATTTTTTTTAAAATAAAAATAAATAAATAGCTTGGTAAAAATATTTAATTTACCTAATTAAATTTATTTTACCTAAAAGGAAAATAAAAATAAAAATACAAGGGTGTGAGGATTTGGTCGGAGGAGGCGGTGGCGGGTGGGTGTGGTATTTTATTAAGTATTAACCCTTTAATCTTGTCTTGAATAAAAGCACACACATCTTGACATATTTATTTGACCCATTTCCTCCCCAGTGATAAAATTCCTTCCGCCCCACGCACATCGCAAACCAACTGTCCAATATTTAAATTAAATTAATCTAAGATCACAAAGTCCAACCGTATCAAACCCTAGAATCCCAATCGATCTCTCTCTCTCTCCTTGTGTCGTGATCCATCACTGGTGGAATTAGGGTTTGCGCTTTCTGTGCTTAGTAATCAACAATCAGAAGATGGATGACTGTTGTGCCGTTTGCGCTGAGCCTCTGGAATGGGTTGCGTACGGACCCTGTTTGCACCGGGAGGTGTGTTCCACCTGCGTCGCTCGTCTCCGTTTCATCTGCGACGATCGCCGTTGTTGCATCTGCAAGACCGAATGCAACCTCGTTTTCGTCACCAAGGTATACCCAACCCAATGCCAAATGCTCCCTTTCCCCTATACTTTTTTTTATTTGTTTTTGTTAATAGATCCCTGGGATGAATTGTTTCGCATATGTTGCTCTAAACACGGAGTCGTTGCTAATTGCTACTCTTTGCAGTCTGGATTGGCGGAGTTCAAATCTTAACCGTGCCACATTCACGCTTACTGTTGTATTCGATTATGACATGTATATTTTATCATTATCAATATGAATTAAAAGGATCGTTCGCATCTCTTAACTGTAGTTTGAAGATGTCCCGAGTTATTCAACGCTGTAGAATTTATCCCTAAATTGATATTGTGAATTTTATACTACTAAGATTACTGCCAGTTGTCTTTGCGCAGCTTATTTTTCCTGCATTTCGGGATAAAAAGTTTAAACACGGCGTGCTTATTTTTCTTATTCATTAACTTGTTTGTAATGCATCCAGAGTAGCATGTATGTTTTTGATTTTTTTTTACTTAATTGTTGATTCTAAACCGCCGAATTTATCCACTCAGGACTTGGTAAACTTACCTGGTTTGGAAGCCATAGTTTTAATTCAAAATTGTAGCCTGTAACCCTGTCACGTTACCTTAGACCCTTGACAGTAGGGCTTCTTTTGTTAATTTTACATTATTGCAATTGGTTCTCTGTTTTGATGTTGTCGATATTCAATTTTACTCTACACTGCCAGGCTCTAGGTGATTATACGAGGATGATCAATGACTTTTCCACGCTTCCTTCGGAGGTGAGGGAGGGCAAGGTTGGACCATATTGGTACCATGAGGATACAAATGCATTTTTTGATGACGTGGACCATTACAAGATGATCAAGGCCATGTGCAGGCTTTCGTGCAGTGTATGTGACAAGATGGAGGAGCAACCGCAGGATGCTGCTTCAAGGCGGCGAGCACAGTTTAGGAATATAGGGCAGTTAAAGGGTCATTTATTCCACCGTCATAAGTTGGTTATGTGCAGTTTGTGTTTAGAGGGAAGGAAGGTGAAACTTTATGATGTGTCCCATATGAATTCCTTCGTAACAAGAATTTGTAATCTTTGGTTTGCTCTTTGATTGATTCTGAGACTCGTAACCATTTCTTTGACATAGGTTTTTGTATGTGAGCAAAAACTATATACCAAAGCACAGCTGAATCAACACATACTCACAGGAGATTCTGAGGTGGATGGAAGTGAGAGTGAGAGAGGCGGTTTCATGGGGCATCCCATGTGTGAATTCTGCAGAACCCCATTTTATGGAGACAATGAATTATACATGCATATGTCTACAGAGCATTATACTTGTCATATATGCCAAAGGTAACAACTAAGTTAATCCCATGCTCAATAGGCGTGTCATAAATTTAAGATTCATAATATTTGTACTTCTTAATGCAGACAGCATCCAGGGCAGTATGAGTACTATAAGAATTATGATGACCTAGAGGCAAGATATCTACATTAGGCTTTTCTTTTACTCTCTTATCTACTAAATAGATTTACAAGAGCTTTCCTGTCATTTGAACTGGAAGTATTTGTATTAACATGTCTTGTTGCTCAGATCCACTTCCGTCAAGAGCACTTCTTATGTGAAGATGAGGCTTGCCTTGCTAAGAAATTTATTGTTTTTCAATCTGAATCAGAGATGAAGGTGAGTGATTTATAGCACAGATGGACCTTTCCTGTTTTGCCCCTTGTTTTTAATGATTTGTTTGGAATGTGCCTGTGTGCTGTTCATGCATCTGCTTAACATTTCTCCATGCTTGTGCGATTGGATGCTGATTATTTTTATCTTATACTGTAAAGTTATTAGATGTGTAGGTATTATTCCTTCATTGTTGAATTTCATTTTCCTTGTTTATGTCTTAGAGGCATAATGCTATCGAACATGGAGGTCGGATGTCACGATCTAAGCGTAATGCTGCACTTCAGGCATGTATAGTGACATTCTTTTCTTTTTAACCCACTCCTCATGTACATTGGTACTGCTAGTTTTTTATGACTAATTGCTTCCTAGATCATTCTCACTCCCATTTGGAAGTAACTGTAGCTTTCGTTCCTCCCTTACAGATACCAACTAGCTTCAGATACAGACACGGTAATGAACATGAGCAACGTCGTGGGAGAGGTCGTACGTTTCGTCGTGATACTGAAAATCAACTTTCTATGGCCATTGAAGCTAGTTTGGAAACAGCTACTGCAGAACAAACATTTCGTGATCAATCAACATCAAGTAGTGGGCAAGTAGCTGTTGATGATGGGAATGATGATATTGATTCTCTCATTCATCCATTTGAATCATTAGGTTCTGAATCATCTGCAAGATACCTGCAAGCCTTGGGGCATAGTTCTAGGAATGGACCTCTGGAAGATTCTTCCTTTCCACCACTACCCATAACTTCCAGCAATGGCCAGCAAAGGTCCAAACATGAACTGGAAGGTTCATCTAGTAACACTATGGCTGCACGTCTGCGTCGGCATGGCAACAGAACTGTAACTGTTATTAATCCTGGTAACGCTTGGCCTGCAGCAGGTCGTGGACTGGTACAATTATCAAGTAATCCTTCCAAATCTAAACAGTCAACAAATAATGTTCTTGGACTGTCTTGTAACACAGGGCAGATGGGAGCAGTAATTAACAGTGGACCATCATCATCAACTTATGCTGGTTCTATTCAGGCTACACAGAGAACTGCTCATGGACAATTACCTGCTGGTTCATCAAAGGAAACACGTGACAATGTCAGAATTGTTCATTCTGTATCTGCTCCAAATCTCATGGAGAACAACTCTGTTGAAGTTTCAATTTCTGATTTTCCTCCAGTTTCTGCTGCACAAGTGAGTAAGTTACCTGCTAGCAGCCGGTCTTCGTTGAACGTGGAAAATGTTCAGTCTGCTAACAAGTCTTTGGTTGAAAAGATTCGTGGTGCTCTTGATTTTGATGAAGAAAGATACTCCATATTTAAAGACATATCTGCCCAATATCGCCAAGGCACAATAGATACAGGTACATATCTGGACTATGTACAGCAGTTTGGCTTGTCTCATCTTGTGATTGAGTTGGCAAGACTATGCCCAGATACTCAGAAGCAGAAAGAGCTTGTTGACGCTTACAACGCTAGTTTGCAAAGAGATGCTTTCCCAGAAATTAACTCCGTTCGAGTCAGCACTAGCACCCATCGCAAGGACAGTAATGTAAACAAGCAAGGTAAAGGTAAGTCTGTAGATAGTAGGGGGAGTAACTCCACAGAGAAATTAGCAGATAGCTTTTTAAGCACTATACATAAGCTACAGGCAAATTATAAATCTTCAGAAGAGAAAGAGGAGGTGCTATCAAAGGGTGATTACCGCAGTGACAGAGGCAAATTAAAAACCGAGCAGCGGATTGATACAAATTCTGGTAGTCAACCTACAATGAAGCTTGGTGGGCAGACTGGAACATCAAATGGCAGTTTATCTAATCAAAATAAAGAGGATGGGGGTGGTGGGAACAAGCAACGAAAGAAAACTTCTAAATTCTTGAGAGCGCGCCTTGGTGATGGATCTGTTTCGGCCCTTCTTGATCAATCAGATCCTGCAAAAACAGACAACTCAGAAGATAACAAGGATGACTCTGGAGGAGGGCCTCCTGTGCGAGGTGTTTGGCGAAGTGGGGGAGGTCACAAACTTTTTCCCTAATTTTGCTTCACCTTGATTTTGAAACTTGAAGTATCAAACCCAGCTGAACTGGCTGGCTGAAGCCATGGTTGAACTGCAGTAAAAACATGAATTTGGTTTTAGCTTAGGGACTAGGGAGTGATATTGCATTATATTATCGGATTCAAGTTAGATTTCAAGTATATCAAGCTGGGATGTGACTTTGATGCTGTGTTGAAGGGCAAACGCCATTGCCTGAATGGGCTCATTTGTTTTTTTTTTGGTTTGAGGGTATACTTTGATTTTGATCAAAGACAGAGAGGTGTTCGTATGCCAAGTGAACTGTTTGCTTTTTGCCAAAGTGGCACTGTTTCAAACTTGGCACTGTTATCTATCTTCTGCAATTCCATCAATATATCAATATAAAAAAATATCTACTGCAATTGTATTACCCTTCTGCGGCCAGGTCCGTGTCAGGTGTTTTGGCCTTTTGGGGTGTCCGGAATGTTAAAAAGAATCAGTAATCAATAATATAAGTAGAACAAGGGTATTTTTTGTTTTATCCTTCGTAGAATTAATTTTAATTGAATTTTGATATTATCTGTTTTGCCAAAATTGATGTTAAACAAAATTATTTGGGAATGACACAACTAGAATTAATTTTACATATAAAAAGTAGAGCATGGAGTGGAATTCTTGGTGTAGTTTTTTTTGTATACAAAGGAGGGTTTAAGTCCTTAACTAGAAGAATTTTACATTGGATTTTTATTTTATTTTTTTACATAGGTCCTTATACTATTCATCTAAAGAATCTTAAATAATTCAACAATTTATACAAACTTTTTCAAAAATTATAAATTAACAGCGCGAGAGCAAGCTTATACATAAATCCTTCACAGTTAATGCTTAAACCCTACCTCACTTCACTCACTGCATCATTGAAGGAGCCAAATGGATTCGGCGAACGGAACAATGGCGGTGGAGGAACAACCGTTAACTGAATGGCGCATGCACCGTGGCCCCTACCTCGGAGACATCTCAGCTCTCTGTTTTCTTCACCTTCCCAACCTCTCTCTTCCTTTTCTTCTCGCCGGTATTATTTTGCTCTCACCACTTTCAACTGCACAATGTTTAGTAATTCAACTTCGTTTGTTTTAACCTCTTCAACGCTTCATTCAGGTCTGGGTTCGGAAGTTACGCTGTACGATTTAGAACTGAGTAAGAGAATAAGATCCTTCTCTGTATTCGAAGGAGTTCGCGTCCACGGAATCGCTTCTAGTTTCCCTCAAGAGAATGTAGTTGCTGTGTTTGGGGAAACGAGAGTGAAACTGTTTAGCTTCGTCGCATTTGATAGCGTTTCTGGGAGTCCAGAGTTGACGCTCGTTCATTTGTTGCCCAAGTTTGGTCACTGGGTTTTGGATGTTTGCTTCCTCAAGGTGAGTGAGAGTGAGAGTGAGTACTTAACAGATTTCGAAATAATGAATGCTTCTTCTTATTCTGTTCTAACTTCTGATGCTTTTTTTTTAATTGGTAGTAGGGATCCTTACCTCATTCCAGTGTGGAGAGTGAGTTTCTTGCTGTAGGATGTAGCGACAATTCAGTTCACGTTTGGGATATGTCTAACTCTAATATGGTTCTTAAGGTTCAATCTCCAGGTTGGTTTCAACTTCACTAGATGGATTTTTTTTTTCATAGATTTTTTTTTTTTTGGTTTAATGAGGTTGTGTTTGTCGTTGGATCATAGTGCGGTGCCTTCTGTACTCAATGCGATTATGGGGTCACAAACTTGAAGTTCTCCGAATTGCGTCTGGTACAATATTTAATGAGGTAAGAGATGTGCCGATATTTATGTTTACAATTGATGTTGAAAGTGCCGGACCGGACAAGCCTTCATCATAAGTCATAATAATAATAATAATCAAATAGAACCCTTATGCTGTTGACACAATTTCTGCTTGGTTTCCACAGACTAGTACCAAAGACCTCATGCAAAAACACTCAACAGTTCAAGCGAATCCAAATTATAATCTTGGTCGAATATAAGTATATACTATGTAACATAACTGCTGTGCTACAGACATGATACATTACATGACTAACTTAGTTATTTTTATTTAAGCACGCACATGAAGGATCTTTTTTCTGCACTGTATCTCTTTATGTTTTACTTGAATGTTATCTTTGGTTTTCTTCATAAAAGTGATGTACTTAAAAGTTAAAATACTTGCCACTATCCTTTTTAAAAGATCCTTGTGTTTAATATGGTCTGATGTTTATTATGTTGATGTGTTTCTATTTTCTTTTAATTACTTCAAAGAGTTTGGTTCGGGCAGATTATTGTTTGGAAAGTTGCCCCTCAACACAACAAATCTTCAAGTCGTCAAGAAAACCATGATCATCAGAGCAATTCATCCTCCAATTGCTGCCAGATAAAGGATCAACTATATGAAGCTATTCATGTATGTAAACTTATTGGACATGAAGGTTCAATCTTCAGAATAGCATGGTCATCTTGTGGATCTAAACTGGTATCTGTCTCTGATGACCGGAGGTGAGTTATTTTTTTCAAGTCCTATTGTATTACTGATTTATGTTCATTCTTAAAGATAAGGACACATGTCATGATTGATCTTCTTTTATTAATGCAGTGCACGTGTCTGGTCTGTTGCTATGGAAAGGGAACATTCATTGTGCGATGATCTTGTTGCCCTTGTCTTATTTGGGCATAATGCTCGGGCTTGGGACTGCTGTATTTCTGATAATGTAAGCCATTCAGTTCTGTTTGGTTTTTATATTATCAGGTTAAATAGGATCTTTTAATTAATGAAAAAACATGATTTTTCATTTCATACGCATGAAAAGCCTTATCTTAAGAAAATATCTTTACTGATAGTCTGATATTGTTTACCTTCCTATATTTTTATTTTATTCATTATATCATATTGTGCTCCTCCACCCCCAGCAAAAAGGTAGAATTGTTATATAGTATTCTTACCATTTTTTTACTTTTTGGCACTAAGAAGTGAGCTTTTTCTGACAATCAATTATTATTTTCACCTGTCTGATAATTTTTACCAATAATGATAAATTCAAGTTGTTCAATCAATTTTTATCAACTATTTTACTCATTAATACATTTTTTTTTTGTGACTGTTACATAAATATTAATACTCCCTCTGTTCCCATTTATAAGCAACAAAACAACCCTTTTTTTTGTTCCTTTTTACAAGCACAATTTGACTTTTTAAACCCATTGATGGGTGTTTTGCCTAAAATACCCTCCCTTTGTAGAGTAACGAGGAGTCTCATAGAGAAGTGAAGAGTTTTTTGAAAAAGGTAATAAGGGTAATTTAGGAAAAATAAATTTGAAAAGGTAAAATTTAATGCATTTAACTGTTTTCTTAATCTGTGCGCATAATTTTTTTAGTTGCTTATAAATGGGAACAGAGGGAGTACTTCTTAAAAGAGATTATGCCATCCTTCATAGTTCATAATATCATACATTTGTCTTCAATTAAATTTACAAATTACAACAACTAAGCCTTTTTTTAGTTCTCAAATATAGACATAAATTTAGGCACAATCAACACTGTTTTGAACGTATTTGACATCATTAACATATTACTCATACTGTGTTTATTTGTCCCCATAGATTTCCATTTATATTGACTAATGGGTTTATGCAGTTGATTGTCACTGTCAGTGAGGATTGTACATGTCGTATATGGGGAGTTGATGGTAAACAACTGCAAGCCATTAAGGAGCACATGTAAGTTTTAAACATGAATTCTAGATTGTTGAGTTTTAAAATTTTAATTGCTAATATTTGGAATTTTCTTTGGCTCTAATCAAATAAGCATTGAAGATTATCTGGACTTTTGAATTCTGTGAACTGAGTATTGGCAGGAAATTGCCATTGATAGTATTTACAGGAAATTGCCATTGGTAGTATTTTATCTTGAGTCTCCCTTGAACCCATAATAAAAGTCATTGATTTATGTTAAGTTGTTAACCCTCAAAAGACCTGACTAAAAAATATCATGTGTTAATTGTTATTGATTTCCCTGGCTTCACTTAATTGTTTAAAATTGTCTTTTTTGGTTGATAGGTATTTGCATGAGGTTTAAATGAACCGAGGAATTTCATGACCCATATCTATGATTTTCCTACAAATGGATCTTTCAATTCTGTCCTTTCAGAAAGTAAAATTAATTGGATGCATGACATAGTATCGTATAAGCAAGTTCTATTTACCTTATATCTTGCAATTCCAGCATTTTACCACTTCACAAGAATCATAACCTGAGTACTACCTAAGTTGTTTTCTCTGTTAGATTTTATGAGATCAGATCTGTCCTTACTTTTCAAGTCTTTAAGATTCTTGCAGTTTCACACTTTCACTTGTAAAAGGAATTAGAGTCATTACGAATTATTTGCATTCTGTGCTGTATACAGTGGAAGGGGTATATGGAGATGTTTGTACGACCCAAATTTATCACTTCTTATAACTGCTGGCTTTGACTCTGCTATTAAAGTACATCAACCTCACGCTTCTCTGCCCAGGGGCTTGGAAGCAGCACAAGGGTCCCCTGGTAGGACAGAGATGTTTTCCATTTGCATCCCTAATGTGTTGGATCATATTGGATTTATGGACAGGTAGGATTATTAAATAAAATGAACTCACTTGGGAGGACTACTAACATTACAAAATTTGGAACTGATTTTGATATGCCTTTGTCCATACTCAGTTGTGTTTACCCATTTCCATGTTGACTGGCCTTTTTGCCTCCTTTTTTGTTGCAGCAAGAGTGAATATGTTCGATGTTTGCACTTTTCCAGTCAGGATTCTCTTTATGTTGCTACCAATCATGGTTATCTCTACCATGCTAAATTATGTGATACTAGAGGTGCTCAGTGGAATCAACTTGTCCAGGTCAGCAATGGAGCACCAATTATCTGTATGGATATATTGTCCAAGGACTCTTATGAACTTGACTGTGGTGCTGAGGATTGGATTGCTATTGGAGATGGTAAAGGAAATATGACAATTATTGGAGTTGCTAATGATGATTGTACTCCTACTGTGAGATTGTGCTTTACTTGGCCAGCTGAAATGGAGAGACAGCTCTTGGGTACTTATTGGTGTAAATCTCTGGGATGTAGGTAATGAATTTCTTAAACTATACATAGATACATGATGCCTGCTGATTAGATGTGATGTGAATCTATCCTTCCTTACTTTACCCTGATGAGTGTCCTGGCCCTATTAAAATGAGTGTATGTAATTAAAAAACAAATGTACTCCACACCATTATTAAACTTTAATCAGGAAAAAAGAATGCACTTCTTGCAAATGTAGTTCATAATATGTCTCTCTTTGGTTGACAGGTCATAAGATCATACAATTCAAACTGTGTTAAGCATACTTATCTCATAGTTTCATCTTACCATATATATCACAAAGCACTATCAAATGGAAGATTCTAGTATATTACACTCTTCTCTAGTTTGCCCTATTCTGTTTCTTAAACTATTATTTTATTTTTCTTTTTCACATTAATAAAATGTTATCATTCTCTGGTGACACGATTGTGTAGGTATGTCTTCACAGCTGATCCTAGAGGAACATTGAAACTCTGGAGGTTGCCTGACCCTTCACAATCTGATCTTCACAGTTCCATGAGGAGTGACAATGTATCATGTATAGCAGCGTTCATATCAAATTATGGAATGCGGATAATGTGCTTGGATGCATGCATGGAGGAAGAGGTATTCATCTATCCATGGATTAGGATCCTCTCATCTTTGTTTTGGCCATGTTATGAGAGAGAAAGCCATAGAATGATTATAATATGGCCTACCATTACTTGTATAGGATTCATTAATTTTGCTTGTGGCTCTCTCTCATAACATGGCATTTTTGTGTACTTGCTAATATGAAAGGATCCAAATCTATCTCTCCGTATTCTACATTTTAACATTTTATTCTTGTTGGGGGTTAGTAGGTGGAATTTTGATGTGTTCACTGTTGGTAAATGATCCTCTGTGCATGACTATAAGATACTCGATATAATCTGACTTTATGATGCAATTAAAATAGCATTTTAACATGAAAATGCTTTTATGTAGAGATGGACTTTAAAGAGATTGTTCAATAACTACTCATGTGGAAAAGAGACATGGGATATTTGTCATTTTGAATTTTAAAATATTATGATTATGATATGAATATACAAGTTTACAATTCAAAAATGGAAATTCACCTGGAATCTGAATTGCAGGTCCTAGCATGTGGAGATGTACGTGGTAATATGGTTCTGTTCCCTTTGCTAAAGAATCTGGTGTTGGGCATATTGGCTGCACAAGAAATGAAGATACCTCCAGTAAATCATTTCAGAGGAGTTCATGGGATTTCAAGTGTCTCCAGTGTTTTTGTGACTAAGCGTGGTTATAATCAGATTGAGATATGCTCAGTATGTTCAACCCTAGACCCTTCTAATTTCTAATTGTGGTCTACCTTGATTCTAATTGTTGATTTTTATTCTTGTTCAGACTGGAGCAGATGGTTGCATATGCTATCTGGAATATGATAAAGAAATGCATAATTTGCAATTTACAGGGATGAAACAAGTGAAAGAATTATCTTTGATTGAATATGTTTCTGTGGATAACAACGCCGGTGATAAATTGTCAAGCAGCTATGCAGCTGGTTTTGCATCAGTGGATTTCATAGTGTGGAACTTAGTTAATGAGAATAAGGTAATTTGACTACCTTTTCTCTTTACTCTGCTAAGTCCATGTCAACATTCCCTTATGCATTGCTTCATACCATTACAACCCATTGTAGATGTGATGATAAAGTATGGTATTAGCAGGTGGTGAACATTCCATGTGGTGGATGGCGGCGTCCTCATTCCTATTATCTAGGTGATATACCAGAGATGAAGTACTGTTTTGCCTTTGTCAAGGTTTGCTTTCTGCTTTGAACCCTTAACTATTGAAAAATTTAGTATGCATTTTGCATTTCCTTAAGATTTACCCGTTCTAAAGCCTGTTTACACCTGTTCATTAGTCATTAGATCTTGCTGCTCAAACTCAAAGTTGTTAAACTCTTGTTAGAAAATCTATGTCATTACTGCTTCTTTATATTTGAGATTATTTTATGGATTGGGCTTGTATATGAGCTCTATAAGATTTTCATGGCTACAAGCCCCTTTTTCTGGCATCAATGTATTGCCTTATTTATTCGTTGAGCTTGAGCCTAACAATGAGGATGAAGTGGGTAAAGTTTTAAATAAAAACTCACTTGAATCTGATTTCTTTTTTGACATGTGCTTAGTCTTTTAGATTTCAACAATTTCCCAATCATATGTAAGGGTATCTAAAAGGAACATTTGGTCATCTTTCCCTTTGTTCTATTGCTTCAAACATGGGTGTAGGTAGAAGTTAACAAAGTACTAAAATGAGAGTTGAACTTTAGTGCTGCAATTGTAGCATTAATCTGATTTCCAGCAGTTACTTTATTAGGTACTAGGCCTATTTTGTTCTGGATGATTGATTTTTGTTATCACAAACAATTTTTCTGAATAACCCTAACAAATAAGGGCAATTACTACAGGATGAAATGATACATATACATAGACACTGGATTCATAATAGAAATGGGAAGGTATACCCTCAAAGTTTGCACATGCAGTTCCATGGTAGAGAGATACATTCGTTGTGCTTTATCTCTGATGATGTGCTTGTTGGAGATAATGATAAGTGTGCCTTATTTTCTAAATCAAGTTGGATTGCAACTGGATGTGAAGATGGAACTGTGAGGTTAACTTGGTAAGACCATTGGTGTTTGCTGCCTGTTGAACTTGCTTGAATGCTTTGTTAATACCTAACCTGTCTTTTTTATTTAGGTACTCTCCACATATTGAAAATTGGTCTACATCAAAACTGCTTGGTGAACATGTTGGAGGATCGGCTGTAAGATCAATTTGTTGTGTGTCAAAAGTATACACCTTTTCATCAGATACAGGTGTACTTGATGGGAAAATTGAACTGAATGCTGCTGTTGAGAACAATGATAATCCAACATTACTGATATCAGTGGGTGCAAAACGTGTGTTAACTTCTTGGATATTAAAAGATAGGAGGCTGGGCAACAAAAATGACTTCCGAACCGATCATCAGTGTACTTCAGAAGTTAATGATCGGTTTTTGTCAAATTTGTCATCATCAATGACATTTCAGTGGCTTTCCACTGATATGCCAGCCAAATATTCAATTACACACAATACTCCTGAAAATAGTGTGGGGAAAATAGTTGGTGTTGCTGAAAATGGTTCTAATACAAGTAGTGATGCTAGAACAACAAACTTGATCAGTGATCAACATGAAGATGACTGGAGATATCTTGCCGTCACTGCTTTTCTTGTTAGATGTTCTGGTTCCAGGTGAAAAAAGATGCCTAATGTTTGCTTTCTCAGTCATGTATTTGGTTAAACTCAAACTAATTTAATGTAAAAAAAACTGAAACTAACCTTCCACTTTTTATATCTTGCAGGATATCTGTCTGTTTTGTTGTTGTTGCATGTTCAGATGCTACACTTGTGTTACGAGCTTTAATTTTGCCCTTTCGCTTGTGGTAGTTACACTTAATCCTATCAAAAGACAATTTTTTCTCTGCTTTCTTATTTTTCTTGCTACATTTCACATGGTTCTTTTACTTTTGCATGATGGCAGGTTTGATGTTGCTTTACTGGTTCCCTTATTGGCACCTGTTTTATCATTGCAGCATGTAATCTTTCCCGTGTGTAGGCCTCATAAAGGTTTGTATGCCATGCCAGTGATTACTGACAAGAGTTCTGTACCTCCTAGTTCCTTCCTTTCACGTGGATGCAGTAGTTTTATTGAAATAGCTCATACTATTTCTACTTTTGTCTCTTCAAAAGTTAATCTGGTTGTTACCTGCTGCATGGTAATCAAAATTAATCATAAAAAACTTGATGCATGATGCACTGGCATTAAGAAAACCCAAATTCAAAGATGAAATTGTCTCAAAGGTTGGGATTACTTGTGATCTCAGGGCTGCTTTTAATAGTCCAATGGCCTTGCTAGATTATAGTTACATGGGTTCATTAGGATAATAGATTGTGACTAGTTAATTTGGTATTCAGTGCTATGTTTTTCTTATCATACATTAGTAGTTGAAAGTCTGAAGTTTCAGAGGGTTGGATTTATGCTATCTTGTGTGTTAGTTATAGGAAGCTTATTCATAGGTTTGTAATACTTCCAATAAAATGATCAGTTTTTTTTGTTTTAAATGTGCTTCTGCCTCTTGTAGAATGTCCCAACTACCAACTAAAAGCATAGCATGCTTGTGATGACATTATTTAGTTAGTGGTGATTTGAAGTGTTTTTTTTGTCATGCTTAGTTTATGAAATGGCAAATAATTTGTCAAAATGACAAGTTGATATACTGTTCCTTTCTCATAGTTTTATTCATCTATGTCTGAACTTTCTTTTGCAGAAAACATTCAAGTTGGAAATGGTTATATTGTGATTAGTGGGTCTACTGATGGAAGTGTTGCTTTTTGGGACCTAACTGATAGTGTTGAAGCTTTTATGCAGCGGGTTTCAGTTTGTAATGTAGAAAAGTTTTTTGATTGTCAAAAACGACCACGCACAGGAAGAGGAAGTCAGGGTGGTAGACGGTGGAGATCTTTAAGTAGAGACTTGTCAAAGAAAAGACAAGACAGCAAACTGGTCACTTTGAAAGCCGAAGACAAGACCCGAAGCATCAGTGATGCTACACAGGCGACCTCTTACTTGCCAAGTGATTCTGAAGACAGCAAGATGGTTTGTTCTCAATCTACACATACGGCTCCCTCAGAGTCAGAAAGCAAGACTGATAATTCGTCAGTGGAAGTATGTGAAATACAGCCTCTATGCCTTTTACAAAATATTCACCAATCTGGTGTCAACTGTCTCCATGTTTCAGAGATAAAGGATGGGCAAAATACTGATAGTTGTCACGTGTACAGCATAGTTAGTGGGGGTGATGATCAAGCACTTCATCATCTCAGGGTTGAATTATCACCTAAATCAATAAATTCAAGTGATGAAATTTTGAACCCAGACATCACACATTTCATCTCTGTACCTGAATGCGGAAAGGACATCAATTTACAGAGTCAGAGCAAGAATTATAAGATTAGATTCTTAAATTACGAAAAAATACCCTCTGCCCACAGCTCTTCTGTCAAAGGTAAAGCTGTGTAATGATACTTCTCCATCTATCTACATGTTTTATTTCCTTGGTTTATAAAGAATAGTTGGCATGTCAGTCTTTCATTGTATGATTCAATGCTCTTCTCTTTCCCCCTAGAAATGTCAGTTACTTCATCTAGCGTTTTCTCCCACTAAGAATGTTAAGCCTATTACTTCTCATATAATTGTTTTAGTTTACAATACAAGAATACACTTGTCCGGTAGATTTTCCAAAAAGATTGCATCTGCTTTTCATTTGCTAAATTATGGTCCTTGAAAATAATATATCCATTTTTGAACCACTTAATCAAATTGAATTCAATATCTGGAAATGGATATTAACGTTTCAAGAAGTTTGAACATTGATGCGTCAACCTTTGTTTTATGAAGGTGTCTGGACAGATGGATCTTGGGTGTTTTCGACTGGACTTGATCAGCGGGTCAGATGCTGGCATCTTCAGCAGAGCAAACTAGTTGAGCATTCATATCTAATAGTTAGTGTGCCAGAACCAGAAGCGCTATCTGCTAGGGCTTGTGGCAGGTGATTGTTATATGTGATATGATGATCAGGTTAGGTGATGATATATTGTTGTTTCTCTAAACTCTTGCTTTTGTCTTGTGCAGGAACAATTATCAAATTGCTGTTGCTGGAAGAGGGATGCAAATAATTGATTTTTCTGAATCTTGAAACAAGATTGGTGACTGGTGTGGATAGTGAAGTGATTGTTGTTGTTGTTTTATTATTATTATTATTATTTATACATAAGAATTTTACTACTGTACTATAGAAAGAAATTTACGTCAAAAGAATTTGAGGGTTTTAATTGTTTTTGTTATGATGTGTGAAGATATACGTCATAGTTTTAATTTTAACTTGGAAGAAATAAATCCTTGATATACTTTTTTTAATCTTCACGCCAAGTCCAGCCATGTGGATTTCGCACGCGATGCTTCGAAAGAAAATCTTGACTGTCTATGATCAACGGTTATGTATTGTTTTTTCTAACAATATTTTTATCCAGACAATTAAGAATCTAATCTTATACGTGTACTAAGGAATTGTGAATTTAATTAATGCTTCATGTTTTTCAACCCAACTAAATTAAATACTATTACCATAGTTTTTAGTAACAAATTTTACTTTATTTTATCTCCTTTGTCTTTAAAAACAAAAAACAAATATAATGGCGGTAAGTTGTATCTTGGCTGGTCGATAGCAATAGCATGTTGTGCTAGCTTGTTTTGTAACGAAGTATAGAAGACAAATGCACGTTACCACATTAATGGTTTTCGATCCAGAATATCAGATCTCCACCTTTGGGTAGAAAAGTTGCCATTTGCGACCACGTTGCCCATAATCCGTGTAGATCCATTTTTTAGAGCTTCAAACACGGACGATATTGGAACTCGATCTGTTTCTCTGTCCACAGATTGTAAAGTTCAATCCTTGAGTTGTTCTTAGCTGCTTTTTTTTTTTCTTCGTTTCTCAATTTTTATTCACTGTTGCAGTAAAAAAAAGGAGTTTTTTTTTTGGTAGATAAAAAAAACGAGTTTAATATACATGTGTAAATTTTTTTATAATGTCAACCAACCAATATAAAATTGAAGAAATCGTACAATACTTTCCATGAGAAAAAAAAGTTTTAAATTTGAAATATAATAAATAAATTATAGAGAGGTAAAGAGATATACACAAAAAAAAATTATGTTACATAAATTATTGTAAAAATTCTTGGGTGTATTATATTTCTAAAAATATAATGACTTTTAAGATAAGTTCAAAAGATTTACACTGACTTCACATGAATTGTTTATTTAAAACAAAAAAACACAAAGAATCATGCAGTGTTCTTTCTCTTCACCTTCCTTTTATTCTCTCTCTCCTTTTGTGCTTTAGGATTAGAGTAGAGTAGAGATGCACATGGTCCTTTTCGTTACCCTTGAAAGAAAGGAATATGATCAATCAAATACGCACTCAAAACATAAACATGCAGTGCTCAAAGAACAAATAGCAACATACTGCAGTACTACAGTATTTCATGACATTTTATTTTAGGAATTAATAAGGTGACTGTGATTTTCTAATGCTGCCAAAAACTGAATGTTCGAGGATCTGCTCTAGTCGTTTGATTGTACTATTCTAGATATTAAACATTGTCAGTCCAGTGCAGAAAATTTTACAAAAAAAAATATTAATTATCTATCATGGAAGATAAACGCGTCCAACAGCTAGAACTAGAATATTTCTCACAAAAAGAGCACGGTGATATAGAATAAATTAAGATTTTTTTTGGTAAAGGAATAAATAAGGAATTTAAGTACTTCAGAGGGAGTCATACATAATAACCACATATTGTCACTGTAAAGTAAAAACATAAACATAGGAATAACAGTTTTTTTTTTTTGAAAAAAAACTCAGCCATCGTGGAGTAGACGTGCCTGTTTACTTCATTTTGTAATTTATTGTATGTGAATATGTGATTTTGTAGTTTAAATTTTAAATAAAAATCATATATTCAAATTATTTTCAAAATATATAACAAAGATTTAGAATAATTTGCTTAGAAATTAAAATTCTAAATTCAGACATCGTTGTTACGAGAACCTGATGTCCTGATCTACATCTTGCAGAGATAATAAAAAAATAAAAAAAAAGACGTGACACTGATTCTGATTGGTACACAGAAATCGTGATACCAACCGCGTATCACCGTTACGTTATCGTAACGTGCCCGTTTGCCCAATCGGGCCTTCACTAACAGCAATGCCACAACTATTTATCTCCTATAAACATTTCGCCATCTTGTAAAAAAATATTACATACAATATTTAATTAATGTCTTAATAATATAAAACAATTTAATATTTATCATAAAAAACATAAAGATTTAGCACAGATTTATTTCGTCATTATGACTTTAGTGACCTTCATTCTAATACACTACTACTAGATAAAGTATAAGTAAGAAGTGAAATATTCCATTCTAAAATGTGGGAAATGCTGAAGCACACTTGACTATCTCTGACTTGTACATGGCTAATGGGTTGTTGAGTTATAATATGCTCAAAATCCATTACTAGTTGTTTACTTATTAAGCTTCAATTTTGTTGGTTGGTCACCAGCCTCTCACTTAACCAAGACACTTTTCATACCATTAACAACCATACAGGATTATGGTGTTTCCACTTGCAATATAATGTGTCAATTAATTAATAAAGATACTTATTTTAGTTTAATTAATTTATTCTTCGTCAGCTCATCAGTCATCACAGATCTAGTTATCATTCATAATTTCATTTTGACTAAAACCATTGTTAGCATATAGTACTACTATAAACTTTGACTAATAAGGTTATAAGGATACATGTTCTACTAAAACCATTGACTATCCTAATTCATATTTATCTTTTTATCGTTAGCTACTTATAACTATAACTTCTTTATTTTTCTCGGTCGACAAACTTTAGTTTTAATCATTTTAATTTGATTTTTTTGCTGGATTTGATTTTGTAAAATTTTAAGTTTTTAAAAACTATTGATTCTTAAAATAATAAAATAACCAACTATTTTTCAAAGTCAGAACTAAAATTGACCTTATTTACACCAAATTCAGACCTTAAAACAATAACTGACATCTTAGTCAACACTTAACATTGATTAGCTAGGTAAATTAAGTGATCTGCCTTTAAAAAGCGATGAAATACCCGAAAGTGGTTGCTGCTTTCTTACCCAACTAGCTCCATATCTGGTGATCGATATATAAAATTAATCATCCAGATTCTTATTACCGACTAAAAAGAATGTTATTTAGCCATGGATTTAGAATATGAATATGAATATGATGGTCACATTCCACATGTGCTATTAAGCATTAAGCCACCTTACGAATAACATTGCATAACGTCATGTCATTATTCACACCAACGTCACCGCTGATTGGTTTACCATAAATTTTTGTCATTATGCATTTGTTTTTATTTAGTTCAACCATTTACTGCAATAAAAATTATTTATTGAAAGAGTCAATACTAATGCCGAGTTGTGCTATACCACAAAAACTAAAATAAAATATTTTCAATATAATCTCATTAATTAATTGTTTCTTACTTGCCTACATCAATTAATGTCTAAATATTATAATTTTGCATTAATTTATACTATATATATAATTTTTACCAGACTAAATGAAAAAGGGAATATTAGTGGGATAAAAAAAAGAATTATTTTAAATAACAAAAAAGTGTCTTTTAAATTTGATCCAAGTGTTAATACAGCATCACCCCTCAAATCTCAAATGGGATGGATCTACGCGTATTGTGTTACCGACACTGACACAGTGATACGTTCTCGGTTAGGGTTGGTGTGTGACTGGAAGTATCCGGTTATAGAAGTGATCGTCGCAAATCGCAATCTCACCAACCTCTTTGATTTTGGCGTCAAATCTAACGGCGAGACCGCAGGTTCCGGTGTCCGGTCATGTGGGGGCATTGATCAGTATAAATAGCGAGACAAGTCCTTTCTCTTCCCCACACCACACCAAACGAGTCATTTGGAGTCTGGTTCCAGCAGCAAGTCACTTTCTTTGCTTCAAACCCATTTCATCATTAATCTGCACTCGCTGCTTCAGGTTCATTTTCATCACATAAACCTTGTTTTGTTTTGTTTTGCATCATTTATTTATTTATATATGTTTCATCTCCGTAACTAGCATTTAGTTACCTCCTCTCTTGTCCTACCTAAACCGCTACGGTGATGGATCTGATTTTTATTCTATTGTTGTTCACTTTGTTCTATGTTTCTTCTGTTGTCGTCTGAGTATGTCAAATAATTAGTATTATTTTCTGCTGAGTCTTGGCATAGATCTGATGCTTTCACGAAAATAATCCGTTCGAACCGTTTCTCTCTCCCTGGATCTAGGTTTTGGTGCCTGATGTGGTGCTCTTCATTTATTGTTTATTGTTTTGCTTGTTCAACTCTGTACTCTGTAGCATTGTGTTCATTTTCAAGTGATTTCAATTATCACTATTTTTTCTTCTTTCTAAGAACCTTTGTTTTAAATTGAAACTAATATTTTTGAGATATACGTTGTGCTTTCATGCGTTTTTAGTGTTGTTTTCTAATTAGAATTGGAGTTTTATTTCTTGATAATTCTGGATAATAAAGGTTAGTTAACATCATATATTACCAAGTGAAACTCTAACTGTGACTGGGGAAGAGCACCCTAAGGAAATGGGTATAAGTTTTGTCCTTCTTGAAATCCAAGATTTTGTCCAACTTGGTGCTCTGGGAATCTTGATTTTGTTGTCGTTTTGTCTGCAATTATTTTATCAGTTCCAAAAGCTTTTTCAAAAAGTAGATCAAGATAAACTACTATTTTAATCAATCTTGGCATAAACTGTCTTTTCTTTCAATTCGCTTTAGAGATGCATCTTTAATTTATTCCTTTTGCAATATGATCTCGAATCTCAACTGCCATTGATTGATGAGCACCCACCAAGAGAAATTGTTTCTGGATTTTAAGCATATTTTGCGTTTTGTAAATTGTAATACTAAACATTGTGTTGTTGTTTTGTGTTTTGTGCAGCCAGCTTGCTTGAGAAATGGCACAAGAAACCTTTCTATTCACATCTGAATCTGTAAACGAGGGTCACCCCGACAAGCTGTGCGACCAGATCTCCGATGCAGTGCTGGATGCTTGCCTTGCACAGGACCCTGACAGCAAGGTTGCCTGTGAGACATGCACCAAGACCAACATGGTCATGGTGTTCGGAGAGATCACAACCAAGGCCAACGTAGACTATGAGAAGATTGTCCGTGACACATGCCGCAGCATTGGATTCATCTCTGATGATGTTGGTCTTGATGCTGACAAATGCAAGGTGTTGGTGAACATTGAGCAGCAGAGCCCTGATATCGCCCAGGGTGTGCATGGTCACTTCACCAAGCGCCCAGAGGAGGTTGGTGCTGGTGACCAGGGTCACATGTTTGGCTATGCCACTGATGAAACCCCTGAGTACATGCCCCTCAGCCATGTCCTTGCAACCAAACTTGGCGCACGCCTCACTGAGGTTAGGAAGGATGGTACCTGTGCTTGGCTGAGGCCAGATGGTAAGACACAAGTGACGGTTGAGTACTACAATGACAATGGTGCCATGGTCCCAGTTCGTGTCCACACAGTCCTAATTTCCACCCAACATGATGAGACTGTGAGCAATGACCAAATTGCTGCTGACCTTAAAGAGCATGTTATCAAGCCTGTGATTCCAGACAAGTACCTTGATGAGAAGACCATCTTCCACCTTAACCCTTCTGGCCGTTTTGTCATTGGTGGCCCTCATGGTGATGCTGGTCTCACTGGAAGAAAGATCATCATTGACACCTATGGTGGCTGGGGTGCTCATGGTGGAGGTGCCTTTTCAGGGAAGGACCCTACCAAGGTTGACAGAAGTGGTGCCTATATTGTGAGGCAGGCTGCAAAGAGTATTGTGGCTAATGGCCTTGCTAGAAGGTGCATTGTTCAAGTTTCTTATGCCATTGGTGTCCCTGAGCCATTGTCAGTGTTTGTTGACACTTATGGAACTGGGAAGATTCCTGACAAGGAGATTCTGGAGATTGTGAAGGAGAATTTTGACTTCAGACCTGGAATGATCACCATTAACTTGGACCTTAAGAGGGGTGGCCATAGGTTCCTCAAGACAGCTGCTTATGGACACTTTGGAAGGGATGAACCAGACTTCACCTGGGAAGTTGTCAAGCCACTCAAGTCGGAGAAGAACCCTCAAGCTTAAATTGATGTCTTACTAGGTGTGGATGAATAATTTGCGTGTTTCATTGCTCCTATTACTCCTCCATTCATAGGTCTAGTGCCACCATCTCATCATACCTAAACTCTTCTTTTTTTTTACTCATTTTACTCAATTTATTTTTTTGGTTATGCAATGTTACCGGGTTGATGCAATGGAAATTTTTTATCAGAATTTTGTCCCAATAGATTGCCATTTGAAAGGGTGAAAAAGGTCTCTGTAGTGTATTTTATCTAAATGCTAGTACTATATTCTTTCACGAAATTGTCCTTGGGGAGAAGTTCAATTTCAGTTACGCAGGTCATATTGACCGATTTGGTTTACTAATACAACGACAGCAATAGGATTTGAACACAAGCAAATTGACTTGTTTGGAATGCATTGACAATATAATATGATAATCTATAATTAAATAGCAATGCAATACTAACAAAAAAAAAATGTTAATATATTTTATTTATTTTCTTAGAAGATTTAGATCAACGAGAGAATAGAGATAGTCACTAGGGCAACTTGCTTGAAAAATTGGAATTTTCTACAGGCAAAATAGACTTCCACAGAACTTTTATTCTGCTTGGACATATTCCATTTCATCAACAATTCGTCCACACGTTACTTGTGTTAATAAAAAGCACGCAAATTATGCAAGAGACGGATATGATACCACGTAGATATGATATTCAGAAATGTTCTTTAATATATACTTTTGAACATATTATAACTGACTGAAAATCACAATTTTTTTGCAAGTCTCATTTAGACTATGAGACTAGTTGAATTACTCTATCAAATAAAATTTATTGCAATTGGACTTATATAATAATTTCCTAAGTTGGGCCTTTAATGCTGCTATTACAAGGTATCCAGATTGTAATCCAATCCGATATGTTTGGGAGTTGGGACATGACACCCCCCCCTCCCCCCACTTTTTATCATTCGATCCAATTTTTGTTTAATTCTTTTTAGAATGTCAACTGGTTTTCTTGGTTGCTGATTAAGGAAAACAAAAAAAAAAAAAGTGTTGTTCATTGTAACAAGTTTGAAACTCTTGTATTCGTTTAAAAAAAAAATATATAAAAAAATTGACAATAGACTAATGATTGGATTAAAATTACACGATTCAAAAATATCAAAGATAAAAAATAGTAAAAAGAATTGGAGAACCAAAATTCTATACAATCACAAAACTATAGAAATAGAAAGTGATTTGAGGCCTTATTACTATTTTCAATCAACTGTAATTATTTTAGGCGACTGATTACGGGTGAACTATTTGTAAAACTCAAAATTGAGCTGTCATCTTTTGTTTCATACAAGTCAATAAAATTGAGCATATACAATGCAACTAGTCTGTTTGAACATTATAATACTTATTTCTTAAAAAAAACATTATAATTAATACTTATCGACAATTTCAGATGTCTAATTGATTTAAACGTGTATGATTTGAAAGGTATTTCTTTATCAGCATAATTTATTTTTCAAGACATATTTTCTTGTTAAGTAGAATTCATGTGTTTCACCTGAATAAGTAAATATGTGAGTTTTATTTTATTGAACTCATGCAACCAATGAGAATGAAAGTATTTAAAAGATTTGTGTTTCACCTGAATAAAATAATATATATATATATATATATATATATATATATTTTTTTTTTTTTTTAATTCTTAATCCGTGTTAACTAAAAAATTATTGTTTCAGCCCGGAAGATTGAAATTCAATGTATCTGGTCTGAAAAAAAAAAAAAACTTATTTAGCATACAGAGTGGCTTGTTTACATCATAAGTCATCATTGATTTATTTATGCGGGCGGGGCTAATATAGTGACCAGTAATTATATATCATTTGACTAATCAATCATCATTTAATATTTATGGAGCTTATTTGACAAAATAACAAAGAAAGGGAAAGGCTTCATGGGTCTTATTACATGTCAATTGACCTTTTATATCATACTCGAATATATTTATAAAGAGTTTTCCTTGTGTGTGTGTGGACTACGAACGAATCGAATTAAAAAAAAAACAATTGGATGTTAATTGAACACTGAACACAAAATATCTAGTTAATAGTAGCAATAAAAAAAATCCCTAAAAAAAATGTAGCAGTAAAAAAAAAAGGTACTAGACTAGTAGTATTTAAAAGTTAAAAGTGAAGTTTATTTACTGCTACATGATCACATTATTATCGTGTTCGCGTGTCAACGTGTAAACAAGGTTTGTTGGACTAAAATCATCTTTGTGATATGCAATAATAGCGTTACATTCTTACTCTTACCTAATTATAATCATTTCAATTCCAATCTACTTGAGTCAAAAGCTTGGACCGCTTTATCCTACGCCCTCCTCCCTGCTTATCCTGCGCATATTTCACCGAGATCTTCAACTACCACCTCTCCTCCGCGCTCTCACTTTCTCGACTACACAACATTCCTACTGAATTCCAGGTACTATTATACACTCTTCAATGTCTCTTACCTTTTTTATATTTTTCATTTCACTATATTTTTTTTTTGTTTAATTTTGAGATTTTTTTTCATCAATGAGTTTTTTTTTTTTTTTTTTTTTTGCAAAACGTGATATGGACATGTGATAATTGGTTATGGTTTAGACTGATCTGTGACTGTTGGCTTCGATGTCAGTAGCAATTTTACTCTGATTGACGGAAACTCGTTCGTTCCGATTGATTTGCCAATTGAATGTTTGTGTGTGGCAAAAACATTGATGCCGTGTTGTAAAATTTCCATACACGAATCGTGTGAATGAAATGGAGGTTCAATTACTGGTTTAAGATTAAACTAAGGCGAACTAATAATAATATTAATCAATGTAATTGGACAATTTTTTTTTTTTTTTATCACAAATTATTTCCTTCATTCTTTATTTCTTTTGAATTGTTCAATGTTGCGGTTGTATGTTACCGTGATGTATATTCTTTTTAGCAACGAAAATCTACATGGAATTTAGTATTTTTTTTTTTTTGTTTCCTTTTTATTTTAAATTTAGACTTTATACTCAGGCTTGGCATGTTAGCTATTAACTAGTGTGAACTGATGGAATTGTGAATTATTTATCAGCGGAAAGAATCATGAGTTGTTTCAGCTGTTGTGAGGAAGATGACTACCAGAAGAATGCTGAAAGTGGAGGACAGCATGTGGTAAAAAGCTCAACGGGTAATTGGGTTCATATTAATTAGCTCAAGGAATGCCTCATGGATTATATACAGACAGTAATTATAATTAACCATACAACACCAGAGTCCAGAGAAATCATGCATCATTATGTGACATTTTCATCTGAATTGGATTGAATCGTTAGTATGGGATTTAGTCATCTAGATGCTGTGTTATGATACTTCATTGTGTTAATTTGTTTGATGTTATATTACCTGAACTTGAATTTGATGTAATTAAATTGTATTATGCAGGAAATGATGGAAACGGTCGTGCATCCGAAACTGCAAAGCAGGGCACTCAAGCTGTGAAAATTCAGCCCATTGAAGTTCCTGAATTACCAGTGGATGAACTCAAAGAAATTACAGATGACTTTGGAGAAAGTTCTTTGATTGGAGAGGGATCCTATGGAAGAGTATATTACGGTGTTCTGAAAAGTGAGCAGGGGGCAGCAATCAAGAAATTAGATGCCAGTAAACAGCCTGATGACGAATTTCTAGCCCAGGTATGTGTCAACCTATGTTTACTGTCTAGTCATTGAGGTTGTTCAGATCCAATAGACAATAAATCACCTGGTTTATGAACTTTCAGGTTTCAATGGTTTCTCGGTTGAAGCATGACAATTTTGTTCAATTGCTTGGTTATTGCATTGATGGAAACTCCCGAATTCTTGCTTATGAGTTTGCATCTAATGGTTCTCTTCATGATATTTTACATGGTATGTGTGATTTTGCTTCAGGAAACTATTGACACCTATTTATTTAATTCTTTTCCTATGTTAGAGGAATTGAGAATATTTTGGATTTTGATGTTAGTTTTATTTTTTTGTGCTGTGACAAGCAATGGTACTACTTGAATTTTCATTCATTTTTTTTTATTATATATTGTTATGATTTTATCATTGTCATTTACATGCAGGCAGAAAAGGTGTTAAAGGAGCACAGCCTGGTCCTGTTCTAACATGGACTCAAAGAGTTAAAATTGCTGTAGGGGCTGCCAAAGGGCTTGAGTATTTGCATGAGAGGGCTGATCCCCACATTATCCACCGGGACATCAAGTCAAGCAATGTACTAATCTTTGATGACGATGTTGCTAAAATTGCAGATTTTGATTTGTCAAATCAGGCTCCTGACATGGCAGCACGTCTCCATTCCACCCGTGTCCTTGGAACCTTTGGTTATCATGCACCAGAGTAAGATGTGGAAATCAGATTTTCAAGAGATATTGTATGGAATGCCTTATTTTAAGCCTTATTAGTTTACTTATCATAGACTTCTTGATTTTGAGCATAATACTTATTGATTTTGAGCATAATATGTGAAGATTTATTGAAAAAGTAATAGGAAGTTTTTCTTCTTCCCTAGTTAACCAGAAGGCATTACCAAGTCCCATACTTTTTTTGTGTGTTTTTCTTTATTAATTTCAACTAATGATCAATTTAGAAAAATAAAAATAGTCTTGTATATTTACTTAGTGTCCTGGCAAGTAACTTTTTTTTTTTTTATAAGTAAAGATTTATTGAGATAAAGTAGGCAGAACAAGTACAAGATGTACAAGTTTTGTAAACAGTAAAGGTATGTTACAGATTTTGTAACAAACCTGCTAAACAGCACATCCCACATCAAAATACAAACAACCAAAAAGCCTCTTATATGTCAAAAACTACAAATTTGACTAATATCCATTTACTTGACTAATCTCATGGATGCAGATATGCAATGACTGGTCAATTGAATGCTAAGAGTGATGTATACAGTTTTGGTGTTGTCCTTCTGGAACTTTTGACAGGAAGGAAGCCTGTTGATCATACACTACCGCGTGGGCAGCAGAGCCTGGTTACTTGGGTAAGCGCAAACCTCATTATTGCAGTATAATTTCCTGTTGGCAAAAAGGAGAAAATTTTAAATGTGGACCAGCTAGCTGATCCCAGTAATTGATGTGTTTCAGGCTACACCAAGACTCAGTGAGGATAAAGTCAGACAGTGTGTAGATGCAAGACTAGGAGGAGATTACCCTCCCAAAGCTGTTGCTAAGGTATTTACTGTGTTTTAGTATATTTTTCTTCCTTTCTTTGTTTGTTATTTTGCCATTTGCCTTGCCAAGGTGTTGTGATTGGACTGGTTTGCAACAGACCTATGAATCAACAAACTAATCAAAATTATCTTATACCTGCAGAATTCATATATCTTGTGTAGTTAGTAAATGCTATGCATAAGGCCAAAACTTGAATCTAAAACTCTTAAATAATACCCTTTGGGAGAAATTTTATTGAGTAATTTAATTAGTTGAACAATTGGAAGGCAATGGCTGTAATTTTGTTCTCAGTTTTTGAACTTGAGAGCCACTAACAGATATCATAACATGAGAGCAGAAAAATACTTAAATATGGTAGTAGTATACACTTTTTTGTTGGACTGTCTTAGGAACCACAGGCACACACACTACACAGGATAGCCATTGAAAAAATTGACTAATTACTTAACTAAAACCAATATTAATGTATAACAGCAAGATATTTCTTAATTATTACAGATGGCTGCTGTTGCTGCCCTGTGTGTGCAATATGAAGCTGATTTCAGGCCAAACATGAGCATTGTAGTCAAAGCACTTCAACCTTTGTTGAACGCAAGACATGGGCCTGCTGGTGAAACTCCAAACTAATCTCTGTCTATATTTCTGTCTATCTGTATCAATGAGTATGTGCATAAGTGTGCACGCTGAGATATAAGAAAGTGACTGCTTTAGAAGCGGATGGAAAATTGCTTGAACATGTTTATATATCCCATTGTTTACATTGCATTCATTTTGTTCATAATCCATAGGTTCTCTTAGATTTACTTGCTTTTATTTTTCTTTATTGCTACTTGATTGCTTTATTATTTTCCTTCTTCCCATGTTCCTTCTGCTGGGATTACTGCCATCTTGCGTGAATTTTTTGGGTAAAACAACATAGATAAAAGAATGAGAAATGTTATTTACACACTTTTTAACTGGATCTTGACTAGGGATATGCATGGATTGGTTTTATATCAATTTCTAAATTTGTTATAGAGATTGAATTTCAAAATTGAACCACTTCTATTTTTTGTTTTTTTTTTTAATAAAAAAAGATGTTAGTTTTTTTTTTGTTTCCAAAATGCAAAAGCACAGTATCAAATCAATCTAAAAAATAAATAGAATATAATATTAACGTAGTTCCATTCTGAATAGAAGGATATAACAAATATTTTAATAATTACGAGAATAATGAAAAAGTATCCCTCAAAACACTCAAGCATGAAATATGAAAAAAAAAAACTAATGAGTTTGTTTTAAAATCAAAATTTATAGTTGAGACGTGAGAGAGGTAAGATACCGATCATGACTCGTTGCTAAAAACGACGGATGTCATACCTGAGGAACAGGAAGTCTTGCACTGTGCAAAACCTGTTATCAGCTGTCTGAAAAATTCATGTGGGGTGGGGTATAAGATGGCGAAGAGACACTACTAGTGTCGGATATAAATAATATTGCAATATAATGCATTAAACGTGCAAAATTATGCAAAGCAGCCAGTAAGTGGAAGCCTCCTTATCACATCACGGGATGCTTCCTTTTAAAAGGCAAAATGTTAATTTACCGGTGAAAAGAAATGGATTCAAATTCACAACATTTTTTTTTTCTTTCATTATAAACAATGTAGGTGTATTACAACTCATCTGAATTAACGTAAATTCTCCATATTTTATACTATAAATTGGAGATATGTTCTCTATATAAAAAATAAATAAATAGAACACATGTTCTACAGAATGAAATTCAATAAGTCATTCTAACTTTTTTCTGTCTTATTTAAAATGCATTCTGCAATAATATTTTAGAATTAGTCAAAATTTCACCTCTTAATTATCTAAAATTAGCACATTTTAATCATTTTCTCTAATTTTTATTTCAAAATAAAATTGTAAATATTAAAATATCTTAATAATTAAAAAAAATTTTATACCACACTTTATATTGTTTATTTTTTTTAATCTAAAACTCAAAATAGTTATTTATTGTTGGTGGTGTAATGTACTCTATAAAATAAACATCAGAGAAAAAAAAATCATATTTAAGAGAATAAAAAAATATTTTACAAGGATAAAATTCAAAATTTATTCATTTTACAAGGAAAAGTTAGTGATTTGGAGATAAAAAAATAATAATTACAAGAAGTAAAATAAAATAAAACAAAATGAAAAATACACTCATTTCACATTGATTAAAAAATATTGAAACCTTAAAACTTTTTAATTGAAATCTTTTCCTTTAAAGTGAAGGACAAAATCTCGGATTTATCGCTCCCAGTATTGCAATTTGGGTCGCGTTGGGCTGATTCTGATTTTATGTGTTCCAATCTCTGCATTCGCCATTCTTCTATTTTTCAGATCAGCACAGATTACTCTGTAAAATCTCTCTCCTCTCTCTTTCTCCCTCTTCGTCTTTTTTTTTTTTTTAATTAATATTTCGTTTTGAGATTTTTTTGTTCGATTTCTTCTTGCCAATCCCAGCTATGAATCTCAGTGAATTTTGTGTTCTCGCAGTTATTCTTAATTTTGTTAATAATGTATTTGCTTGTGCCGTGTGAATTCAGTATTACACCGTTGAATCGAAAAAACTTTTTCGGAAGATTCTTAACTTTCTAGGCACATAACGAATCAAACAGTGCCCTCGTTCTAGTTCTACGATGTATATAGGTCGTGTGAGCGTTGGTCGGTGCTACACTAGGATGCTTCGCTCTCAAAACAAACATTAGTTTCAAATATATATTAATATAGGAATCAATGCTGAGTGTGCTTTTCCTGATTTGAGTAAAGCGCTTTAGTTATTGTTTGGTACTTTTTTTTTTAATCAATTTCATTTTACCGTTTATGCATTTTAACTAAGAAATTGCGCTGATTGATATTGAGCTGCGTGTAAGTCTTTTTCATTTCCTTCTATTTCACATTTAATATTTGTTAGGGAGTTTGAAAGGGAAAGCTCTAATTGAGATCTGTGTTGATTATTCTTGGGAATACTTGTTAGTTGTTTCAGTTTCAGGTGTGCACGACAATAGGAGGAGAATGTGTCAATAATTTTTATTCCGTTCCCAGTTATACTAACCTGGGTCTTTGAAGAGATAAATGAAGTTGATTGCACCATGATAATAAAACAGAGATAACTGTCTTTCTTATGTCTAAAGATTTTTCACATGTTGGATTGCATTGAGTTTTGCAGATTAGATATGATGGTCTCTATGGCAATAATGACCAAGCAGAATCTACTGACCTACATCTACCTTCTAGTTTACATTTCACTTTCATCGGGGGTTATTCTATACAACAAGGCAAGGCA